>CAUIVZ010000007.1:14062087-16824587 GCA_961763995.1 Juglans cinerea | reverse complement strand
ACAAGAATTGAGGTAGCTGAACGAAAAAGGTGGAAGATTGAAAAAAAAAAGTATTATTGTTGGGTTTGTCTTTTATTCAGATGTGATTTATCCATCATGGCATGAAAAAAAAAGAGAAAATTCAATAAGTGGAGTGTAAATCACTTCAGATTTTGTTGAAGGTGTAGTTAGTATTGCTTTATTGATTACAACAACAATAATATCACAAGTATGAGTATATAATCGAGGAAGAGTTATGGTTTGAATCATGTGGATATCTCTTTCATTGTTCTTTCCACCAAGTATTTTTCCTAGTATGCTTTGATTTTCCATATCCATTTTTTTCTTAGCCCTCACCCTGTGGCCTGGCATTACAACCTGATTAAAGACCTTTTGATTTCTGAGTTTGGTTTGACTACATTAGTGGAGAGAATCTCTGAAAATTGTAAAGACCTTTTGATCTCTGTCATTACAACTTGATTAAAGACCTTATGTAAAAAAATCATTAATGAACTCATTCAAATTTGATCAAATTAATAAAAAGCCTAACAATGTTCCACAAATCCATCACACTATACAAGTGGAGATAAAAATTAAGATAGCAAAAATAAATTTATTTGTTGAATGTTATGAAGCCTATATAATATAAATTGGGAATAGCCATATTAGCCACTAGATAATTTTTTCCTTCAAAGCGCTGGAGCGGCATACAACAGATTTGAGAAGCCTTAGGGTCCTACGAAGATAGAAGATGAAGCTAAACCCATCAAGTGTCCCTTTAGGGTGGAATAAGAAAAGTTCCTCAACTTCATGGTTTCAGAAAGGGGGATCTAGCCTAACTTTGAAAAGATCCAAGCCATCATCGACATGAAATTCTGAAAGAACCTACACAAGATTCAGAAGGTAACAAGAAGAATAACTGCACTCAATAAATTCATATCCAAGTTGACGGACAGATGCCTGCCTTTCTTTCGAGTGCTGCGGAAAGTCCATGACTTGAATGACACATGTAAAGAGGCATTCATCAAGCTAAAATAATAACTATCAAATCCCCCCCCCTTTTCTAAGCCAAACGATACAAGGAGAAGTCTTGTACGTATGCCTCTCGGTTACATTGGAAATTATATCAACCGCCCTTGTGCGAGAAGAGAACAACGTACAAAAGTCGGTCTACTACATCAGTTGAGCCTTGAGAGGAGCCGAAATTAGGTACCCGCTAATTGAGTTGATGGAATTTGTCTTAGTAGTAGCCGCATGTTGGCTGAGGCTTTACTTCCAGGCCCGCTCAATAAAGGTCCTAATAGAAGCGCCCATAAAGAAAGTACTGTAAAGGTCAGACGCATCCAACCGCCTGTTGAGCTGGTCAATCGAACTCAATGAGTTCGATATCGATTGCCTCCCTCAGACAGCCATCAAAGGATAGGCCCTGCCCAACTTCGTGAGAATCCCTGACAAATCTACGTCGATGGTTCCTCTGAGAGGACAATTGGAAAGTAGACAGGTTAGCATGAGCCACATCGGGTTTCAATGACGTAGCGCTACCATGGTCCGTGATTGTTAAATACCAAGATATTGGATACTCTAGTCGTTGGACTCGAGGTCTCGAAAGTATAGTCAGGAGTACTTGAATGGGCCCATGAAATAAACAAGTTCCAGACCACTAGAGAGCTACCACCCAAAAAAGAAGAGGTGAGGAAGGTGAGGAATAAGGTGGCCCGATTTACCATCTTGAATGGGACCTTATATAAACAAGGTTTTTCCTCTCCCATGCTAAGGCACATTTCGCCAAAATAAGCCTAATACATGACGGCAGAGATCCATGATGGGGTGTGTAGAAATCACTTAGGCGGAGAGCCCTCGCAGGAAAAGTCACGAGGGCAGGATTCTATTGGCCCCATGTCCTAAAAATTGCAAGGAAATTTGTCAAGAAATGCATAAAGTGCCAGGTATACGACGCACCAATTCCACATTTCTCTCAAGGAACTGACATTGATTACGACCTCATAGCCCTTAGCGCAATGGGGGTGGACATCTTTGGTCCCATGCCTTCGGGGAAAGGAGGTGTGAAATTCATTGTAGTCGCAATAGACTACTTCACAAAGTGGGCAGAAGCATAACCCCTAGCAATGGTAACCACCAACAACATCACCAAGTTCATGTGGAAGACTATTCTATGCAGGTTCGGTATACCACAAACCATCATTCCAGATAATGGACAATAGTTCGACTCTGACTGCTATCGCAATTGGTGTGCTGAGCTTAGAATAAGGGTCATGGATAGAAGAACTCCTGAGACCCTTATGAGCGTATCAAACTACCACAAAAACCTTGACGAAGAGACATAGATCAAGTGCCAAGCCATAAAGTCTAGCACATCGGTGAGAAACTGAATGAAGAGACATTATGTGAGAATCCGGACTTGGTGGAATGAGAGAGGAGGCGGAGATTAATGGAGGTCAACAAGAGGAAAATATAACTTTATTTCAACAGGAGAGTGAAACCCAGGTCTTTAGGGGACTTGGTCCTGAAGGAAGCCGGAGTAACTACCCAAAAGAAAGCAACACCTCTCCCAATTGTTCCATCCCTCCTCGCCAACTAGCATGGTTGAGCCCATTTCTTGCCTCACTTTAAAGCCAAGTATCTCTACACTTGCACGGCGATAAAAGGAGGGAACACCTCTCCCAAGTGTCCCATCCCTCCTTGCCAACTAGTGCGGTCGAGCCCATCTCTAGCATAACTTTAAAGCCAAGTGCTCCTACACTCACACAGTGATAAAAGTAGAGAACACCTCTTCTAAGTGTCTCATCCCTTCATGCTAAATAGTGCGATCGAGCCCATCTCCCACCTAACTTTAAAGTCAAGTGTTCTTACACTTGCATGACAAACACGAGAGGCGACACATCTCCTAAGGGTGCATCTCCTGGCCAACTAGCACACAAAAGTCAAGTGTCTCTAAACCCGCATGGCGGCCAAAGGAAGGAACACCTCCCTAAAGTCCCCGCTGAATTGCTCAGTCAACAAAAATGTTGGAGCAAATTTCTTGACTAATTCAATCACCACCGATCAAAGGCTTTCTTGGTGACTAAAAGGGAGAGCTCGTATCATCCACTGAGCAAACCAAATGGGCCTAAGCCTTGAAGGCCCAAACCATTCGGGGTACTCACACTCAACGAAATTTGAGTAAATAAACAAAGTAAGGCTTACACACACATAGAAATCAGGAAAAGTAATGCTAAGTAGAACTAGTAAAGCGAAAAAATCACATCCATATCATCATTTTTCAACATCAATATCAACATTGTTTGAAAATCATCAATACAATCACAAAGGGATGGATCAGAGTTTCACCACCAGAAACGATGGAGGGAATAGAATGAAGGGTGTGGACACGACCATCAACACCACCCCAGGAAATGTCTCCAACCGAGCAAGAATTCTTCCCATAAGTCATCTCGTAAGTCCCAGCACAATTGTCCAGAGGTGCAGGTACCTCCTCTACATCTTTAAAGGGCATGCAAGGACCAGGTTCATGGAAACCATTCGGAATAGGTTAGAGGAAGGTCTAATAGAAGGCCATCTCAATTTCCTCCTCGTCCCAACTGAAAACCTTTATCTGTCCCTACCGCTCGGCACGATATAGTGTAAAGCCATAGCGGAATGAAGAGTAGGCAAAGGACATTCGAAACCCAACACCATCGCTAAGTCGACTTCTGCCTGTTTCAAAATGTCATCAAGGCTGTCTAGGCTGGGTGATTCACGCCGAGTCGATTTGCCAGCCCTCGATGATGGCTGAGCTTGCTGAAAATAGCTAGAGCCACCAAACGGGATAGGAGCCTCCCGCTCAGGCCCGAACAGCCATGAGCTTCCATCGAATCACGAATGTTTCTTCCCTTCCCCCTCCAACAAAGAGCTAGAAGGCCTTTTTTGGTCTGACATCACTAAGAGGGCATCAGTGATGTCAGACCAAAAGGACATCAGTCCAAACTTCTTTCTGGTGTCGTTCAACCTAAGAATAAACATTCTTTAAGCGAGCTTGCTCCCAATCATAAAACAAAAAATCAAGGAAAACTCCTTGTCGTCGGGAACAACTCCCCACACGGCTCGAACGGGAAACTCCTGCCAAACAACCTTGCCAGTAGGGAATTCACAACCATGACCAGACATAATAAAGAAGCTTTTAAACCAATCCTTACACGAGAAAAGCAAGGTTCCATGTGGGCTACCCAGTAACTGGTACGGGAACGGAAGCTACACAGATTACCATCGTGACACCGTATCCCATGGGTGTGAAAAAACTCACTGGCAGTCAAGTCAAGGTAATCCTTGTTGTCAGTTCCCAAGACCAAGCGTCTTACAATGCAACACAACAGAATAATCCTCCAAGCATTAGGATGAAGCAACGAAGGAGCCAAGGCCAGATAATCCAGAACATCCTAAACGGGGCAGAAAAAAGGAATCCGCAGTTTGTTCAAGAACATGGTGGGATTCAATGCGACCTTCTCAGCTTATCCCTATGAGTCAACAGCATCGCAAGGAGCTCTGGACACTTCCAAGACAACAGGATCAGGTACTCAGTAAGAATTCCTCACATTGTCTAGGTCCATCTGAGTAGTTGTCGCAGACCAGTGTTCCCCTCGAAATATGGAGGACTACTCTGGCTTAAAATGCCAGGTTTCCTAGGAGATCCCTCAAGACTTGTTGAATGCGAACCTCGGGATGAAAAATGAGAAGTGTTCTTCAGTGCCATCGACGACAATAGAGAAAGTAAGGCTACATTTGGAACATGGAAGCAACTAAGCTCATTTGAGTTGAGTTCAGATTTAAGCCTAGCCCAACATTCAAATACACAACTCTCAAATCAGTAAACATCACTCAACTCAAGACCTCTTTACACGTGGGACCCACAACCTTTTTCGACTCAAGACTTCTATATACGCGAGACCCACAATCTTTTTTAACTTCTCATAAATACATCTAAACTCATCTTAACATCCAAACACATATAAACTCATCTTAGGTCGGCCCCACAAAACTCACTCTACCATCTCAACTTACTACTATTCGTAAAGAACTCAACTCATCTCAACTCAGCTCAACATCCAAACGTAGCCTAAGAGAAGAAATATTAGGCTTTTCCAAAGAGAAGGCAGAAGCAGTAGCCAACAGTGTGAAAAGGCTCATAAGAATCAAGGATTGGAATTTAAATAGGGAGGTAGCAACGATTAGACGGCACCAAGCTGCACAAAGAGATGGGAGAAGCAGAGTCGGCACACATTACACCAGGCACTGGAATGGGTATCGTTGGAGAACATTAATGGGGGAAAAGACAAAGCAAACGTGGGTAACTGAAACGGTGCAGGGCAAAAGAAAAATTTTTGCACCATACTCGTACGGTGAGAATTTGTGGAGTAATTGGAGGGATATATGTCTCCCCATCAGAGAGCCCAATCCACCTTACAGAGGCCCACAAACACAATCCACAAGCCTAGCGAATGAGAAATAAGGAGCCGCGTCATATAACCACAAGAAGATATCACCAATAAATCCGAACCCTAATAATTGCAAATTAATGATGTAACTGTCAAGGTTATCTCGAACCTTCCTAAAAAGGATAGTCATCTGAGATACTCGCCCATAGTGATATTTCCTTCCATAGTTATCGCTTTTGAAGGCTTGATATTCAGCACATCCAAAATTATTGGAGAAGATCATGCAGTTATACGATTCTTATCGATGAAGTAAGCACTATATAACTGGTAATGACTGGTGATTCGAGGTAATTTTTGTGACCCTATTGATTTCATACTTTTCCGTCATAAACACTAACTTTGACATCAGAGGTGTTCCCAACTCATTGATTCCCTATGCTTCTCTTGGTGTTCCCACATTCTTAACAGTTAACTTAACGGTGGCTTAGATGAAATAACAAAATCAACCAAAATGAGCTAAAGGAAGACTTGAAATTATAAGTGTGAAACAAATTGAGAAAATGACATTGTAAAATTACCAAATGTTTTTTTTTTCTTGAAAATGTATCTACTTGCATAGGCACCAAAGAAAAAGATTGAAAACGTTATAAAAAGAGACCAAGATATCTTCTTGGCTATTGAGATGCGAAAAAAAAATCATCATGAGAATTTAAGATTTTATTAATGACACGCGGAAATGTTTTTGGAAAACATACTAAAAACAAATAAAGGGTCATAGAAAACTTGTTAAAAAATAAATTATTTGTGGCACCCTACAACAAATTAAGGTAATAAGGTTTTGAAAATGTATTTTTTTGGGGGACATCTTTTGGTTGAAAACAAAGTTATATAATCTAAGGCCCATTTGGCAACACAATTGTTCTCAAGTATTTTCAGATATTTTCTTTCCAAATATCACTCAAACATAAAACACTTTTTAATTTCAACTCTTTAACTTTTTCATCTAATCATTGCCTAATCATTACAATTTTCCTAAACTCTCAAACAAAATACAAAAATAATAATACTTTTTCAAATTTTAAAACAATAAAAATATTATAAACTTATATTAAGTTTATAATATTTTTATTCAACTTTTTATCTCTCATTTTTCAAAATTTAATAAAACATCTTATTTTAAACTATTCCATTACTATTTACAAATATACTGAGATATTCCAAGTATTCAAACAGGCCTAAGAATCTGACCACGCGAATTAGACCTCATGACCCATAATTGCTACCATCATTCACGACCCTAATGGCACCCAAACCATCAAGACCTCATGTTGAAGGTTTGCCTTTGGTTGGTTCAACAGGGCATCCTCTAAAGCTCTAGATTTCATACGTGTTTGAAGCCATGTGGGTTAGGGGGCATTATGTCTGTGTGATTTGGGCGAGAAGGAAGAGGCACAAGCAGTGTGGTTTTGGTGTAGCTTTCCATTCATTACATGTAAGCGACCGTTTGGGAAGTGTGGGAAGCATGTCTTAAAACAACACTGCGCCTTTAGGGCATGAGAAACCTGTGAGATGAATCCACATTTTATGCAACTCCTTTTTTGTTATTTTTAAGAAACTTCCACCCTTATGCAACTCTTTGTGCTTCTGCTTTTTCTATAATAGGAGTTGATGGTGTAGAGAGTGAATATGATGTATGGTTGAAGAAAACAGAAGATTGGTCTTGTTTAAAGACTTGGTGTATCTTACTCAAGTAAGGGTGCTACCTGCACCCTCAAGGCTATGGCGCCCGCTTCCCGCACCCTGCCCCCACATTGGCAGGGGTTGGGGTTTGCCCCTAAGGATCAAGCCCTGCATCCTTGGGGCGGGTCCCCCCGTTCGGGTGTCGATGGCTGATCTGGACCCCTAGTCCATCTGGCCCATGGTCCATTTGGCCTAGTATTTCTGCGCCCAAAAATGGCCTAAAAACTATTTTGGGCCTAGATTTAAAAAAAAAAAAAATTGTAAAAAAAAAAAGAAATTAAAAATTATATTTTACATATAACATAAAATGAAATAAAGGTTGTTAAATCTAAGTATTCTAAGCTATTAAAATAATACAAATTAATCTAAAACTATTACAAATTAATTTAAAAATATTACAAATTGTCATATAATTTAAATGAATAATATTACAATATTACAAATTGTAGCTAGTAAGATGATTTTGAGTCCTGAGATTGAAATTTGGGAGTGGTGGGCAAGTGAGACTATGAGATTATAAAACTTAAAAAAATAATAGGAAAACAAATTATAATTACAAACAATATATACACATGTAAAAAAAGTTAAAAATATAAAACTACAAGAACAAACTGAGTGAGATTATCAAGGATTGCAGATTAGATTATTGGGAATTTGGGATTAGGGTTGGGCAAGTGAGGGTGTGAGACTATAAAACCTAAAAAATAAAATAAGAAAAAAAAAATCATAAATACAAACATTATATAGATATGTGAAAAAGTTAGAAAATTAAAATTATAAAGCAAGATGAGATCATTGGGATTGGGCAAGTGATAGCGAGACTAATAAAAGCTGAAAAAAATACAAGAAAACTAATTGGAATTACAAATATTATATACATACTTTTGGAACCATTATACAAACTAATGATAATGGTAGATCGAACTACGAACTCACATTGCAGCTGATGTAGACGCAGGGCATTTGTCGAAGCAATAATTCTACAAACAACCGGATTGAGCACCCGTCGTGGAACTGGCTGACTGGCTGACTGCCACGTCATTTGGTAATATTAAAAAAGGACAAAGACAAACAAAAAAAGCGCTGAAGAAAGGAGGGAAAACCAAAAACTGTTTCCAGAGAGGTAGATCAACGAAAAAACGAGTATTGCTTTGCGTTAGTTTGAAACCAGAGAGGGAGAAACTGAAAGAGGTCCCGCTGTGTGTTGGATGCATCTCTCGTCGTCGTCGTTCGTTGGAGGGAAATCGAATCAAAAGAGCTGCTTTGGGTTGGATGTTGTAGAGCGAAACCAGAGAGGGAAACTAGAGAGCGAAACCAGAGAGGGAGATCAAAACTGAAAGAGGAAACTGTCGTGCGTTGGATGCATCTTGCAGCGCCGTCGGCGTCAGATGCGTCTTGCAGCATTGTTGTGCGTTGGAGGGAAATCGAATCCAAAAAGCTGCTTTGGGTTGGATGCTGTAGATCGAAACCAGAGAGTGAAACCAGAGAGCGAAACCAAAGAGGTCGCCGTCGTGCGTCTTTGGTTGACGTAGTTCATTCCGCGTCACATCCTACAAAAAAGAGCTGCTTGAGGCACCCTGCTGTATAGCAAAACTAGCGAGCGAAACCACAGTAATTCGCTGAACATTCTTGGTGAATTTATTCAGCAACAATTTCTTCAGAGATTGATCAAATTTCGTTTTAAAGTTTCTTTCAATGATTGGCTTTTGTATTGAACAGGTTATTGGGTACTTTGACGCAAGCACTGCAGAGTTCATTGGATCTGGTTCAAGCCATCATCTCAGTGAAAATCATTCGAAGCACTGGGTAATAACAAGTTATCATATTGTTACTTTTATAGCATTAATGAAGATTGTAGATTTCTTATGAACTTGTTTTCTAAAGCTGAGTTGAAGAAATTTGTTGAGGGCCTGCTTTCCAGAGAAAGAAAAGGGACCCAGAACACACCATTAAAAGAAGCTGAAAAAAATTGAAATCATTTGCTAATTTATGTGTAGTGGTTTTGGGGGTTGGGGCGCTATAAAATGAAATAAACATTTAGAATATCAATGTTGAATCTGGTACTTGAACATAAGCAGAAGATGCACATGATAAGGAGTATGTTATGTTTGGTTCTCATATTATATAATGTACCCTATAGGGGTGGGGTTGAATTCATAATGTACTTGAAAATAGTACTTGACATAATTCCTAGACAGAAATATTACAACAGCTAGGGAACTATATATATTACAGAAGCAAGATATATAATATATATATATATATATATATATATATATATATAATTAGAATGCATTCATCTTGTAATTTTTTTCCCCAGATGCAAGCCAAACTCATGAAGTTTGCAAAACATCATGAATTAATGGCTTTTCCTTTTGCATTGATACTTACGAAAAAGAAAAATGAACTTCTTGACAATTAAAGCTTAAAAGACTTCGAAACATGACAGGGAACCTGCAAGCTGTTTTTATGTTCTTTATCAGCTACAAAGTCATGTTCATTAATTAGTGCTCTGGTGAACATATTTTGGTGGCGCCATTGTTCTTCATGACAAGATCATGCATTATATTTGTGATATATAGGAAGAAAACAAATGTCATTAGGTGAACTGTACGTAATAGATTTATTAATTTGTTGTTGGGGTTCAATTTTGTTTCTTCTTTTACAAGTTTGCACTTATATATTGATCTAAAAATACTTGCGAGATTCAGAGGATCAAATTCATATTTCTTGATAACTTTGTCAACATACATAATGCAAAGATTTCTTACTTGGATTTTAAATTGGTTATATTTCTTAATAATTGGGTTTTTTTGTTTACAACTGCAATTTGGGTTGGATGGATCACAAACAGTGCACTTTGGGTTGGATGCATCATAAAGTTTGTCATAAAGGTTGGATATGCTTGCTTGAGTGTCTAGATATTAATTGCTCGAGTGTCTAGATATTAAGTTAGGAAGATGAAAATAGAACTGGGGTCCAACTCTACAGACTTCTCATCGGCATATTCTATCGTTATTAACTCATCCGTGCACTTTTTCATGAATTTAAGGCCTGCTATGATTTGTTTATCAGTACATGCAGATTTTTGTAATAGATATTGATAGGCAATTTTTTTATAAGTATATTCATAGATGGGTTTTGGTGCAGCTTTCTTGAAAGCTACTGTGGGAGCTATTTTGCAACTCCTCTGATGCTCCAACACCAGTTCTCCAGCAAACTAGTAAATTTTCTCAAAGTTGCGTTGCTCTCGAATCCTCTTGCCTCCAAAGAGCACCGAGTCAACATTCTTCTGTTTTAGCATCTCACTTGATTTTGAGCTAGAGAACTATTGTTTTGTTCATAATCAGTCTTAATTTAGTGGCAGCTCTGCTCGTGTGTGTGGGCTGTTCTAATCCTCACGATATGTGAATCGGTGAACCTCTTAAGAGCTGTATAAGTCTGTGATGAGATTTTGATCATTTCTATTTAAGAGCAGGAATGAGAAGTCTAATGGAGTTATTGGATGCCAGTCCAGGAAAAAGGAATTGGCATATTTGAATTTTTGTTTGATAAAATGAGAGGAGCTAATTCTTCTGCAACTCTTTTAATGATCAATGGATTATATAAGAGCTTGTGATTAGGATGACGTTGTTTCGTGCCTTTCTTATCTGGTTTTCATGAATCTGGTTTTCTGTATAATGTATGTATATTTGAAAGCAAGTAGTAGAGTAATGGGTTTTCATGTATCTAGTTTTTTGTATACTGTATGTATAATATGGTTTTATTGAAGTAGTAGAGTAATGGGTTTTGCAACTATATGGTGCTTTACAGAACTTTCAAAGCACTTTCAAGATGATGATCCTAAGTATTGTGAAGTCATTATTTACTTATTTTCAAGATGAAAACTGAACAAAAATCTGCACAAGCTATATAGATTTTTTCCTAGACTCGTGCATGCACAAAAACAAATTAGCTGAACTGACATTGAAGCATGATTGATTTCATATACAAGTTTTGTACGGTAAACTTTACAAAATGTACTCCCAATTCCTGATTTGGACACAAAATCTTGAATCACACATACACGTAGACATAATTCACAACACAGTATACACAACTGGACACAAACAACTACACAATCTACAATATTTATTTACACAAGTTGTCCATATTTATGTCCACAAACAGCTACACCCTGTCTTGACAAAGCCAGGGCGGACACAGTTGATGCAGAAACTTGGATATTCTTTTGCCAGGATTCTTGTGTAGGCATTTATGGCTGCTTTTGAGACTGTATAGGCAGATAGAAAAGTTGGCCACCCTTTGGATGCCAGAGAACCTTCTTTAAAATCTTTAAGAAACTCCTTCAACACCTCATTCATTTTTCCTTCAGTTAGGTTTTCAGCATCACGTAAAATTCCTTCAGCCCATTTATTTTGAATGCTCTAAAACAGACAAGCAAAAAAGTTTTTTAAAAAATAAACTGATATAAGATAAAATAAATAAATAAATAAAAACATAATCTACAAAAGCCAAATAATCCAAAAGGCTAGTTACTTTTCAGCATTTTCCCAAACTGAATTCAAGTTAATAAATAAGTGTTGATTGGTAGATTTAGCATGATTAGATAATGAGATGAATTAACCATGGTATGTGTTTCACCCATTTAAAATTGATCTAAAATTCAATTTGAGTCATCTGCTACAGGTCCAACTTACCTGAATTTCAAGCCTTCCAAAGCAATGTAAAACTCTGTCAAGTTTCTTTAGAAGGTGCTAACAATGTGTTTCTAAATGTAGAATGTGCTACTTTCATATCTCTAACTTCCCCATGGACGATGAAATGTTAACAATCCTTGGTGAACTAGACAATTGAAGGACAAAAATGAGTGTCTCAGCCATTCTTCTAGCACCATAGTAGTTTGTTTGCAAGCATTCTTCTGCTAACTCATAATTCTGAACCAGTTTACTCCAGTCAATTCTAGCTCCTGCCTACAACAGTACCAAGAAGTCAATCTCCTAGGTTACTATCACCAAGTATTGTGAAGACCATGGTAGACTGCAGCAATCTATGGAGAAAAGAGAGAATCATCCTCCAAAAGACTATAAAACAGAGCCTAAAAGATGCCAAGTTTTCTAAAGGAAAAGTAGGGGTTTAACAAAAGATATAAAAGGTAAAAAGCATTTCCATGTTGTTGCTTTGTAGAATCTGATTGTCCTTAATTCTTCTTAGAAATCTAATGTAAACAACAAGATGGAGTCCAACCATGCTAAGTGCGGGCTCTTTATAAAGTTACAGGTTCCTTATCTTTTTCAAAATAAAGAATAAAAAATTAAATAAAAAAATGGAATGCAACCATGACATTCAAACAAGAGTTGTTCAAAAAACCTGTAACAACTAAAAGAGTCGTTCAACCATGGCTGGCACCATTTTTGCGACTCCTAATCTTTAAAACTTGAATTCTCTAATCATCTACTAGCAAAACTTGTCTAGTTTTACACTTGTCTGCATTGGGGCACAACTCATTCATTTGTAACGTAGTGATTTTTGTTTAAATCTGAAATGAGTAATAGCAGTTTTTTCCTCTTAATTTGCACTTATTCCTCTTTGAACTTTGTTGCAAAATGATCCTAAATCGAAGAATTAGGGTGGCGAAACTTGAAAAGAGTCCACTTATGAGATGTAAACTTTTTCAAAAAACTCCGATATGACTCTTCCCTTTTCTAAACTGTGGCATAAGCTCGTCTCTAAACAAATATCCTGAGCATAAATAAGCAAGGCTTTGGCAGTTCCCAACCCAACCCACGAAATCCACGAAAACATCAACCAAAATTTACGAAAAATCAACATCCAAGACCCACGAAAATCAGCAACCAAACACACATCGAAAAAGGGGCTTCGTCGATTCGTGGGTATGGCTCTGTGGCTTCGTGGATACGACGACGAGAAGTGACCCATTGTGGGTTCGGCAGTGTTTGTGGTTGTTTTCGTGAGACTGAGAAATGAAAGTGTCGTGTGTTCATGGGTGTCGCTGCGGCTTTCTCGAAGACGAAGATGCACTGCTTTGGGTTGGATCTGCGGCTTTCTCGAGGGTAATCGTGACAGAAGGGAGAAGAAGAAGATGGAAGAAAGAGAGGAGATAAAATGTGGGACGAAATGGGGAGACGAGAGAACCTTTTGAAAGGAGGGATGCAGTGCGTTAGAAACAAGAAAAAATCTGCTTCACACTCTGCTGTGTGAAGCAGCGCCGTGCTGGGTGACAAAAAAAAAAAAAAAAAAAACTATGTGAAATGTGTGGATTGTGTGATGTACAGTAGAGTGTGATATAACATTACTCTAAAACAATGCTGTTTTTAGTTTTTGCCACATCGGATGCATGCCGCAACAGGACCAGGGTCGTTGTATACATAATTTTTGTTTGACGAAATTCTCCATATAACAATTAAATTTAAAATTAAGACCAATCAAATGAACATGATTAATAACTCAACATATTATAAGCAAAATCAATATTATAGCAATATCAAAGGTAAGAGGGATTACTGGATCCAAGCTAATCACTAACCGCCTACTCGTCAGTCTCCACAAAGTCTACCACATCTGGAATATAAATTTACTTCCCTTTAATCTAATTTGTAAATCAATGCCTCCAAAGTGGTAGAAGATAATAAACTCCGAAACGGGTCCAATATGCACCCCTCGGTGCTAAAAGCCGACTTTGAGGCTACGGTGGTTAGGATACTTGATGACATTGACCTTCCACCAAGATAACATATAAAAACCCTACGTAAATGGGTGCATCTCCACTGCCAAGTACCTATCCAACTCCGACTGTGTGTCTGTTGGGAGACATAGCTCAACAACCTGCCCTGCCCCAACCTAACCTACGTTTTTTCCTCATCCCGACTTCGGGAGGAGGTGATGGGGTAGGTGTAGGTGCTCGCATATTACTATTCTTGAATGCAGCAAACTTACCAAATAATCTTTTAAGGGTTACCCTTACCATTACGCAATATGATCGACCCCATGCCTTTCGGTTCACCAATCCCAATCCATCCATGCATTAATTTTGTACTAGGGGTCAAGAACAATAGCCACATATAAGAAAATGTTTAGCCTACTCAAATCTCCCCAATATTTGTCATACTTAGTCTGCATGCTCATTGTCATTTCCCACAGTCTAGTTTGGTAACTTCCGCACATTTCATCCAATTCTTCTTTCACCTGATATGCTTGCTAAAAAAATTCATTGGATGTAACATATAAAGAACTGAAAATGATGGTTGTGACCTCGTTGAAAAGCAACCCAATCATCATCATTAGGCTTACCCAATCCCTCCTCATTATTAATTTAAAGGTCTATGTCCTCCTCACCCAATAATTTAAAGGCCTTTTTAAACTCCTAGGCCGTCTCCAACATCAAGAAACTTGAGTTCCATCCTGTAGGAACATCAATACACAATCATTTCTTGCATTCAATACCCACATCCCTTACAATAATCTTGAATTTATTAAGTCTAGTCGGTGAGGATCTCACAAATCTCACTGCAGTTCTAATCCTTGCAGCTGAATTATGCACATATTTCAAATTGTCAGTCACAATAAGATTTAGAATATGTGTAGCATATCTCACATGTAAATACTCACGACGCATGATTGTCTTATTTTTCTCTCTGAGATTAGTCTTAAGATACCCCAAAACGATATTGTTAGAAGATGCATTATCAACTGTTACTGTCACTACCCGCTCCAACCTCCACTTATGTATTGAAACCTCCAAGACCTTTCCAATGGTCTCATCCTTGTGATAGGCATTTTGAAAAGATTTTTTTTTGTTTAATTGCCAATCACAATCTACAAAATTTGCCACAAAGACATATAATTAAAACTTTGGACCGATGTTCATGTATTAGTCGTGAGACAAACTCTTTGACCCCACATTTGGCTTCTCAACAGTTCTCTATGTACCGCATATAATTTCATAATATCCTTCACTATTGTGTAGCGATAATGAATGTCAAACCTAGGTTCCAAATAGGTAAAGTATGCTTGGAACCCTTTATCTTCCACAAACTAAAAGGGTAGCTCGTCTACTATGACCATACAAGCTAGATATCTCCTATACTCATCTGGATTATACTTCATAAACCTCTTCAACGTCCCCCCCCCCCCCCCCCCACTTCTGCCATTTTTTTAAGTCCAATATCTTGTCTAGATTGACTATTTTCTTATAAAGAATGTCTAATTGGACTCTTTTTGCACTATTCTTCTAAGTGGACCTTCATTTCCATGTATCATGTCTACTGTAGTGACATCCATACTATCTATTCTCACTATCCATTCTCGTTGACTCACAAAAATTTGACATGATGCAAAAGTCATACAACAATTAAAATAATATAGTCATAAACATCAAAATAGTTTTGGGGTATCAGTTTTGGAACCCCAAATTATTTTGTTGAAACCCCAAAATAGATTGGAGTTTTGATATTGAAACCCCTAACAGTTTGAGATTTCGATTTTGAAACCCCAAATTTAATTTAGAGGTTTCAATATTGAAATCCCTAAATTAATTTAGGATTTTGGATTGAAACCCTATATTTTTACATCACAAACTCATACAAATCTCTCCACAGCACACAAATTACAACCTCATCCTCCAAATCCATATATGAATTTCATCCTCCATAGCCCAATCCGAAACATCTATTGTAAAACATAGAGAGTGGTCTGGGTGTGAGAGAGAAATGAGAGAACTTAGAGAGTCAAAGATGGGAGAGTCGAGAAGGGGGGTTTGGCCTATACCGCCCCCTGCACCCGCTCGAGGCCAAATCCTGGCCAGCTTACTCGGCCCCCCGCATCCAGCGGACGGGGCCACCGCCCCCGCCTAGCCAAGGTCAGGGTAGGGTGGGGCGGGGGGCAGGGCTCCGCTACCCTCCCCTAATATCAAGAATTCTGTGAATAATAGTTAAGATATTTTATTGAATTTTGGAAAAGTAAAGACAAAAAATTGAATAAAATATTATAAAGTTAAAAAAACCTTTCGAATATAATTTTTTAGTATTATTTTTGTTTTAAAGATTGAAAAAATTGTATTGATTTTTGTATTTTATTTTGAAGTTTGTTAAAATTGTAATGATTAAATAAAAAAGTTGAAGATTTGAAATTGAAAAGTGTTTTGTGTAGGGGTGAAGGTCCGGACCAAATTCACCCATACTCGGTCTTGGTCCATGGTGTCTCCAAAATTCGGTTTTCGGTCCAATCCCAAGGTGTGATTTTTTTTACCGGACTGAACCGAAACCGATTGAATCACTTACATATAAATTTTTTAAATATTTTTTAAATATATAATATATTATTTAAATAGTAGTTGTATAAGTTAATTATATAATTTTCTCTAATATATCACCATTGATCATATAAAATGAAAAATAATATATGCTATCAATTAACTAATATATTATACGATAAATCATATGATAGTATATGTTATTACATGTAGATACATACTATACTAAAGTACTAAGTTAGTAACTATTAACATCATAAATATAATTATAACTATTTTTTTAATGAGTTAGTTACATAATCTACGTTAAAGAGCTCATTTAATTTTGATTTTACTAATTTAATTAATTTTTTGTATTAATTTATCTACCAAAAAATGAAAAGAAGAAGGAAATTTTCCTAACTCATATGAACCAAATCAGACTGATTGGACCGACCGGACCGATAGCTAATGGTCCGTTCCTGTTCAATCTTTATGAGTAGTCAGTCCGTAACATTGGAGCGGACCGATTACACTTCTAATTTTGTTTTTAAATGATATTTGAGAAGAAAAAAAACTCTTGAGAAATTTTAATTTCTCGTCTCATTACCCAAACATATGAGACCGTCGGTCGAAACGGAGTAATGAGATTAGAAAGGATAGAATGCGCGAGAAAAAAAAGTTTGGACTCTTGAACTTGCAAACGTGAAGAAAAATAATAAATTATAAATCTTTTACAATTATTTTATAATGTTATTTTAAATAAAAAATTATATAAAAATAAAATTATTTTTTTAAAAGCAACAAAGTTATTTTTAATGAAATAGCTCGATTGCGTTGGCACGTAACTGTAACTCTGCTTTTATATTTTTATATTAGATTATACTATACATTATATTCTTATCTCATAATCATTAACTTCTTTTCTAAAGTGGTGATAAAGAGGGTATAATAAATTGAAATAAATATATAATATATGATATTTTTTTCATAATCATTTTGCATTTAATTGGTTTATCATTCACTCATATATTCTCAATAAAAGGAAGATTGAGTTTGTGAGTTCTAACGTTCAGAGACGTTCACTCTGTGCAGAAATCAAAGTTTTAAAAATACAAGTCATCACAACCACTATGAGGCATACGTGTTACTGCGTGCTCAATATATTATCATGAAATTGTAAATATCATTTGGCAAACTAAAAGAAGAAAAAATCAGTCAAGAAATTATGAGAATAAAAAATAAAACTTAACCCTGGTTTGGATTGGAAACTTATTTCAATTCATCTTTACAACTTTTTCAAATTTCCATATAAAATATAATAAACAATTCAACTTTTTCAAATCCCAAAATAATAATAATATTAAAAATAATATTCTAATAATATTTTATTCAACTTTCATCTTTCATCTAAAACCATCTCATCTCATCTCACTATCCAAACGGAATCGGTCCAAAAGAGATGGGACTCATTCCTTTTGAGTGCCAGATTTTTGGACAATGGCATGCGTGTTCCCTTCCCTCCAAATGATTGACCAAAACTTGAAACATTTCCTGAAACCGATTGTGTTCTTACCTCCTATCGACACAAAATTCAAGCTTTGTAATGGTGGCACAATGGCATATGTAATGAAGCCTTAAAATGGAAAACAGGACGATTACACTACTCAACACTTCAATATCGTACCCGGTTGTGGAACAAACAGTAGTCCCCGAACCGCATTATAAGGAATTTCACATATAATTGTCGAGATCTATTTAGCATGGCTGAGTTCTGGAAAGCAGAAAGAACAATTCCCCCCAAATGAGTCGTTGAGATAATTTCTTAACTTCTGGCATCTCCGGAAGAACATCAAGCATTTTATCTCAACCAAATAATCTAGATGATAAAATGACAATGAAGGGGGAAGAAGTTCCTAAAAGAGCAAGAACATAGAGCTCCTAATCAAAAGTAAGTAAAACACACGAGTGAGCGAGCGAGCGAGCACTTAGAAAAGGATATCATAAAAGTACAATGCTATGAACTCCCGATCCTGCTATCCCAACCATGGAAATCCACCCTTACCCTTTTCTAATCACACAATTTCTATAACAAAGACGTCATACATCAAATAATATCCGACGGAAGTTGAAAATCATCTTTACAAGGGAGAGGCAAGGTGCAGCAGATCACATGAATGACACTGGAATTGCTGCGAGTGAAGCCAACAGACTTTGGCATGGATGCAGGGAGCAGTGTTCCTTTTTGTCTCTTCATTTTATCTTCTCCCTTTCAAAATTAATGTAAAACTATGAAGCTCTTGCTGATGGTGGATAGAAAATGGACAGTTTGCTGTTGCTGGTCTTGAATTTTTAATGAGATTAGTTTGCCTTGTTGCTGCTGATTTCTGTATTTTGAATTGTTGGGAAACCAGCTAGGAAGCCTCTCTGGTCAGCCCCTGGTATGAGATTGCAAACACTATCAATGCTTCAAAACTGTAGTTTGAAAACAATAACAAAGAATAACAATTGAGTTAAGTTAATAGTGCGAAAATAGGGATTGGATTAAGACTTAAACGCACACAAGCATAATCTAGGATTTGGACATTTTTTTCCAAACAACTAACCCAAAACTCGGCACTGGGGTCATGTATAATAATTTTTTCACTCTTCTATATGAAACATTCTAGAATTATTGAGATGAGAACCCTAAGAAATGCCATTAAACCTCTCCATATAGGCACGAATGACCCAAGTTTAAACATCTAGCCATGACAAAATATAAGATATTTCGATGGACCAACATACTATTGCTTTAAGCAATTATGAAAATTGTAAAAGTTTCAAGACTTGTCTGGTCAGGCTGTACAAATAATTTAGCCTTGAAGATGGATTACATGATATTCACGGAGGAGGCCAGTTGATAACATTCCTCGAGACAGTTCAAGGAGGGAAAATTAGAGAACCCCCCAACACCCCACCGAAAAACAAATCTACCATACTACTGCCATCCAAACATAAAACTGTTCCAATCATATCCTCTGCCCGTTACAATGAGGCATCATTTGGACCAAAATTAACACAGTGCACATGCTTCCAAATTACATGACTGAACTAAAAAACAATTGATTAGTTGCTAAAAATATACCAAAACTATCCTTGTTAATAAATAAACATAACTACCCAAAAGACGCTCAAACAAGTGCCCTCTGCAAATATTCTAGGTGATTTCAGAACCTTGCAATCATACCAAAAACCCCACTCTAATTCCCACCTAAAGCTCAAATTAGATTCCCACACCTTACTATTCAGATTAAGCCATTTAAATATGGTGCTCATAATCTCAACAGCAAAATGCTTGATCAAGGTAATGGGTGCACGAGGTTAACCAAGGTCATTGAAATCAATGGCTACCACAGCTGCATGTCACAATGGGTCCTCTGGCATGGGCAACAATACCATTTTTTCAGTCGAGCTCCAGCGTCAACTCTTGCTCGACTTCGGAGTTATGCTAACATTGTTTAATTGGTCCTCACAAACACACACAGGAACGTTGGAACACATTTATAAATTTGTTTTATTGTTTTAATTGGTCGTCACAAACACACACAGGTGTCACCATGTAGTTGACTTATGGCTGGGAGTATGTGTGATATGACAGAACAAGTGTAAGAGTGGCGCAGTGGAAGCATGACGGGAGAATATCACGAAGTGACATGGTTAAGCAAGAAGTCGTGCTTGTGATGGGTGAGGAGTTAGTGTAAGAATGACGTAGCGGGAACGTGACGAGATGTCACGATGTGACAGGAGTATGTGAGGGACCGTACTCATGATGAGTTAGGAGTTGGTGCAGAAATGACGTAACGGGATGTCAGGTGACGTGACAAGGTCACAGTGTAGCTTGGGAGTAGTCTCGAGCTATGACGTGACGTAAGGTGCAGTTATGTATGGAGTCTTGTCGTGTCAAGTGTTGGGATGAACTGTCAAGAGGGACGGGTTGCATGAAGAGTCATTCTAGCCGGGTTAATAGAAGGATGGTATCGGAGTATGTGCTTGTTTATACAAGCAGGTGATCAACGGATTATATGTTGGTCTTAGGTGATAAAGGGGTAAGGTACGTGTATAATCTGGTTAGACACATGTGCTGGATGGATCCACCATATGTAATGGGTAATCTGTCCTAAGTATGGTTACACGGTGCTTAAGCCTTAGAGTTGGCTTAGAGTCGTGTGGCGTGTATGGATGGGAATGAGGATTGTGTGAGCTAGGATCCGTGAAGGTAGTGACGGGTGTATTGTCTAGGGTTGGGATGCATGATTTCGTCAGTCGGAATCATGGGTCGAAATGTGATCAATAGGAAGAATAAGATGAAGGTCTTAGTGTCTTAATCTTAAAGTGAATCATGGGTTCACTCTATTGACAAGGCACTTGAAGTAGAACGTCAAGTTGGAAGAGGTAGTGATCGTAAGTGGTCCCCGAAGGTTTTACCATAGTAAGGGATACGTAAGAGCACGGGATAGAAGGAGAGTGTTTCAAGTGAAATGTAGTTCTACTTCTAGTTTAGTTGCTTATGCACTAGATAGAGAATAACGCTAAGGTTATGTGTATGCATGTAGGTATGAAATGAAAATGAAATTCTTTTCCTTTACGATGCTTTACGAAACGAAATGAAATAATGTTTTATGGAAAGCATGCTAAGTGTTCAAATGTATATATATGTATGGCCCTTCTTGGCAGCCCTTTTTATGGAACCAAAGTATTAATTGTATGCATGTGAATGAATGACTATATGCAGTATCTATTGTATATATTTTCACGAAATGAGATGTAAGGGTGATGCCTTGTGCTTTAAACGATGTTTTAAATGATACGAAGAAAGTGTTTTAAAATGTCCCTATGAACTGATGTGTTTTAAAATGTCTCTATGAACGCCTTATTGATGCTGTGAAAAATGATGTTTAAGCTAATGCTTTTAAATGACGTTTTTCCATGAATGAACTGTTAAATGAAAAGGACTGAAAGGGAAATGACTGAATGAAAGGAAATGACTAAAAGGAAATGAACATCTCAAATGCATGAAAATACGTAAAACGGCCATAACTGAATGAATGATGATACCAAAGGACTGGACAGATTGCAATGCCGGATAAGTAGTACTGATAATGCACCCAGTGCTGCCCCCTGACTAAAAGGGATTCCCAACCAGTGGCTACGGGCGGAATCCAGATCCAAATGAAGACCGCTAACCCCAACACAAGGACGTAATAGTGTGTACCAGCCAAAGGAAAGTGATAAGAAAGAATGTATGAATACATCGAACTCTTTAAGAAATGAAGGCACTGACGGGAGATGTTTTACGAAAAGAAAACTCATTTTTAAAGAAAAACCTCGCCTAGTGATGTTATCAAAATGAATGCATGTCTCATGTATGTATAGTATGTATGGAGTGATGAATGCATGACTGAAAACCTATTTTAGTATATTTTAACTGTATGAAGTAATGCGTACGAATCATCGACTCATTTTAGTTTTTATGTATGTCCCTCACCCCACAGGAATTAAATGAGCAGTACGAGTCAGGACGGACACGACCCAAAGGGAAGAGCACGGAAGTGTAGGCATGAGAGTTTTAATTGTATGAGAGCCATTTTTATTTTAAGATTGATGTTTTCCGCTGTAAACCTCTTTTATTCTCAAAGTACATTTTATTTTATAATGTAAAGTCTTGCACCCTGGGTACGGAAGTAAAAAGTTTTAAAACGAACGGTAATTCCCGTCATCTTTTCTTAAAATCATTTTATAAAAAGTCCCACCACAAAGACGGGCGTTATAGGTACCATCTTCCACACGGCTTTGATTTGTGGAATACTCCCTAGATGTGTCCAGCTGGCCAAAACCTCAACCATTGTGGCAGGCATTACCCAAGCTAACTCTACTCAGCCAAACACTTCATTCCACAACGTTCTAGCAATCTCACAATGTAGTAAGAGGTGATCCACAATCTCGCTAGATTTCTTACACATGCAGCACCAATATAGTATAATCACCATTCGCTTCCTCAGGTTATCTATTGCCAAAATCTTACCTAGAGACGCTGTCCAAGTAAAGAATGCCGTCTTGGGAGGTGCCTTATTCTATCAAATCCTTCGCCATGGAAATTGATTGTTCGGCAAGTGTGTGAGGGACTTGTAGAAGGATCGAACCGAGAATGTACCCTTACCTGCCGGTACCCACCACAACGTATCTACTCGTTGTCTACTCAGCTTCGCAGAACACAATAGGCTAAAAAAGTCCTCGAAGCTGCCAACTTCCCAATCTTGTGCTGCCCTACTGAAAGTGATGTTCCATTGGACATTTGGACTTGATCTCCCGATAACACCATGAGATCCGCCACTGAAGCTTCTTGAGTACATACAATCCGGAAAACTAAAGGAAATGAGTCCTTTAGGGCATTATTACCACACCATATGTCACTCCAAGATTTAATTCTAGAGCCGGCTCCCAACATCAGTTTGGTATGGCGAATAAAAATCCCCCACCCTCGTCTAATGTGCTTCCAAACTCCCACTCCATATGCCCCACTCACCTCTCTAGTACACCAGCTCCCCCCCCCCCCCCCAACTCCAAAACTACCATATTTGCAATCAACTACTGACTTCCTTAGGTCTTCCGATTCCATATTATATCTCCACAATCATTTCCCAAGGCCCGATTGAAAATTCTCATATTTCTAATTTTCAATCCACCATAGGAGATTGGAGTGCATACCTTGTCCCAACTGACTAGATGGAATTTGAATTCATCCCCCACGCCACTCCATAAGAAATCATGGTGAAGTTTTTCAATCCGGGCCGCCACACTAACTGGAATTAGGAAAGAGACAAAAAAATATGTTGGTAAGTTAGAAAGAGTACTCTTGATTAAGGTAATCCGGCCACATTTCGACAAGTACAACCACTTCCACCTTGCCAATCTATGTTCTATCTTCTCGATCACTATATCCCATATTGATATAGCCCTTGAGGCAGCCTCCAATGGAAGTCCAAGGTAATCCATGGGAAGAGAAGAAACCTTATATCTAAGCGCACTGGCCAATTGTCAAATGTTGCTAACACTACCAACTAAACTCTAATTTATCAAAGTTCACTTTCAAACCTGAAGTTGCTTCAAAACATAGTAGAAGTGCCTTCAGTGCCCGAAGCTGGTTTAGGTCTGCCTCACAAAATACTAGTGTGTCATCTGCAAACAATAAGTGAGAGATGTTAATAATACCCCTATTGGGGTCACCAACCGAGAAGCCTGCCACAAAGCCATTCATAACCAAAGCCGATAACATCCTGCTAAGTGCCTTCATAATAATGACGAAGAGGAGTGGGGACAACGGATCCCCTTGTCTTAGGCCTTGCGAACTGCTAAAAAAATCAACTGGACTGCCATATATCAAAACTGAGAATCTTGCCGTTGAAATACACCATTTGATCCACAAAGACCATCTCTCCCCAAATTCGCACCTCGCCAGTAAGTAAAGTAGAAAGTCTCAATTTACGTGATCATAGGCCATCTCCATATCCAGCTTACTTAGGATCCTAGTGGAACCATATTTAAGTATGCTATCCAGGCATTCATTACGATAAGAATCGAGTCCAGGATTTGCCTACCCCTTACAAATGCATTTTGTGGTTTCATAATGATCTTCCCCAATACCTCCCCTCAGCGATTTGCAAGCACCTTGGAGATGATCTTGTACAACCCATTAACAAGGCTAATAGGCCTAAAATCCTTTACCTCTGATACCCCAATCTTCTTAGGAATCAATGCAATAAAAGTGGTATTTAGACTTTTCTCAAATTTCCCAACTGAAAACAGCTCTTGGAACACCTTCATTAGATCCTCATCCTCCTTCACTACCTCCCAACATGTTTGGAAGAATCCCATAGAATAGCCATCCGAACCTGGTGCTTTGTCTTTGACCATTCTTCTTACTACACCATAAACCTTCGTCTCCTCAAAAGGCCTCTCCAACCAAGAGGCATTTTGCGGCTCAATAGACTCAAAAGCTAGTCCATCGAGAGCCTCCATACAATCCTCACCATTGATATTTAGCATCTCAATGGTATTAGTTCTCCTATTAGAGTTAGCTACTCTATGAAAGAACTACGTATTTAGTCCCCTTCTTTCAACCACAATGCTCTTGATTTTGTGCGCCAAGAGATCTCCTCTAAAGAGATTACCCTCTCTAATTCTGAAACCAACTCTGTTTTCTGAGATATCTCGTCTGATGAAAGAACCCTATCCTTGTGTATCCTCTCTAACTCATGTAACTCCTCCAACATGGTTTTCTTATGTTCCCCCTATGTCTCCAAAGGATTGAGTATTCCAAAGCTTTAAATCGTGCTTTAAACATTTTAATTTAGCAGCAAGAATGAAACTGGGGGTGCATGAAACTAGTATGAGGACCACCATTGCCTTACCCTATCCACAAAGCCTTCATTTTTCAGCCACATATTTTTAACTTAAAATACCGACGCCCTCCTTAGATACCACCACAATCTAGAAAGATGGGGAAATGGTCTGAATAAATGCGAGGCAACCTCTTTTGACAAACATCCGGATAATGCATTTCCCATTCCAGTGAGACTAAGAATCTGTCTATAATCGAGACTGAGTCTGAGTATTAGACCACGTTAAAGTACCACCCATGAGAGGAAGGTCCACCAAATTCAAGTCAAAAATACACTGAAAATTCTGTCATTGCTGGTTGCACTAGCTATATACTGTCATTCGCTTGGGGACCTTATAACATTAAAATCACCACCTAAGCACCAATGAAGGTCCCACTAGCTATATACTCCAGCTAATTCTTCCCATAATAATATTCTGGTACTGTCAAAGTTTGGCCATATATACCTACAAAAGCCCACAAGAAATTATCTTCCACGCTCTTAAATACTCCCCTATGAAGTCCTCCATGTTCTCCACCACCCTTCTATCCCACATTACTAAAACTCCTCCCGAAGCCTCATTCAATGCAAGATACACCCAATCCACAAATGGACAGCTCCAAATACTTCTCACAATTCTTCTTGGAATAGATTTCAACTTGGTTTCTTGTAAGCATAATATGTCCACCTTCCACTCACGAAGCAAATTTCTTATACGAACACACTTATTGACCTCGTTAAGCCAACAGACATTCCAAGACACAATTTTGGGCTTCATATAGAAGATACTATCCCCTTCCCTTTGGATTTATCTTAGCTTGAGCTGCCCTCATAATTCAATGACCACGTAAGTCTCTTTAGTTCCCTCTATTTCTTAAATCCAGATTTCTTAAGCTGAATGTGACCCACCTCTATGACAGTAAGTAAAGCCATAAACTGTTCCTCAAAGCCCTCACACTCCATCCCCACACAATGTTGAATTTCCTTCACCTTTAGCAGAACCCAATCAGACACACTAGACTAGTTTGGTAACATGTAGTTTAGGGGTAAGGGCTCCCCCTCTCTAGTAACTCACTACGAGTCCAACGGCGTCCCCATCGCCTCCTCTGCGAAAAGGGTTCTACACTCCCACTCAGAATAGCCTTGCATCAGAATAAGCATTTGTGGTGGCCCATTAAAATATCCCTCGTCACTTCTAGAGAGGGGAAAAGCATCATCGTGGGATTTCCTTGTTGCCTGTGTCTCAATATGATCCTCAGGCTACTGTAGAGCCTCCGCCGGAAGGGATAGAGCTTCCTTGCTGGTCGTCGGCTGCATTTAGCCACAATATGCCAGAGTCCCAACACACGAAGGTAGAGAAAAGTCCAGCTCTCTTTCGAAAACTATTGTCGCCGGCTCCTCTATCGCTGATACCATCTAGGCCTCCTCAAGGGTTCCGAGGCTGGTTGCGAGGCTCCCGCCGGTAAGGGGTCGTGGATCATCCCCCTTCCGGATTCTCCACACAAGCTGGGCCCCAAGTTTCTCCTTTCCTGCATTGTGCCCCACGGGCTGAGGCCCAGACGGTTGACCCACCTTGCTAGGCCCACACGAGCTGCTCTGTCCTAGCACACTTGCTGATGAAGACTTGTGGGGTCCAAAGACTTCCGGGCCCAAGCCCTTTTTACGCTGCTAGCTTCCTCCTGATGTTTTTATAGCTTCCTCCTCACCCAGGCCCGCAGTAAACCGACGTCTTTCCAGGCCCACCACCAATTCTCCTTTATCCTCTTCGCATCGTATCAGCCAATCTACTTTACACTGAAGGCCTGGCAACTGTGCCTTCACATCCATCAACGTATCAAGTACATTCCCCCTGCCATGCCGACAGTAGGCCTGCCATCGCCACCCTGTAGTACTAGGAAGTCTACTAGCACCATGTCCGTTGCCCTTTCTTGCAGCGGCACCTCTCTGAGCTTCCATGTTGCTGTCCCCTTTTCTGGTTTCACGGGGTTGCTCCAACATCAACGCCTCCCTGTAGGAGCGTGTTTGCGACTGAATCACCATCGCCGATGGTCTTCTATAGGTGTTTCTCCCTTCGTAAATAAACTCCCACAAGGCCTTCCCCATCCTTCTCCATCCATTGCCCTCCTTTTCTTCAGGTATGAAGATAAAGTTTCACCTCCCACCACCACCGTATTCCACCAACGCCATGTAACGGCCTCGAACATTGGTGCACTGCTGCCACTATTTTAAATACCGTACCGTACTGGCTAGTACAGCCGAAATATGCCGTACTGGCCACTGGTCCGGTATAGATATTACATATATTTCATACTGGCCCAAATACCAGTCGTACTGGCCTATATTTCGGCCTGTACCAGCCGATATTTCGACTTTTAATTTTTGTTTTTCATTTTTTCAAACTATAAGCTCATTTTTTGACCCCCAATTCAGACTAGACTATCTATAATTTATATATATGTATTTATATATAGACTATTATTTTGGAATATAATTTATATATATATATAATTTATTCATATATCGACTATCCCAAAACGGTACCAGTACCAAAATATTTCGTTCCAGTGCCTTTACCGATACGGCGTCCGGTACAGTATTCAAAACATTGACTGCTGCACTATGAAGCTGCGGTTGCCTTCCCTGACCGTGGTGTAAAAATCCTTCTTTTCTCCCTTCAGACAGTCTTCCAATGCCTTAGCCAACCATTGCACTGTAGAGAACCCAAGTGTCAACTTAGTGATCACCTTCTAGCTTCTCTCTGTGATAAGCAAGAAACCTCTATCTTTCTCAACTGAAAAAACTTTTGATTCTATCACTAAATCTTTAGAGAACCCCATCCTAATCACGCCACCACCTTAAGACTCAGTAGTAAACCCGCCGTCATAGACCACCCAACCTCATCAGAGAGAAAAGTGATTGTTTTCCATCTTCTGATTTTGGTTGTACGGAGAGAAAATTGGGGGTCTTAGTAAAATTTGTAAAGCATTTTCTGGATTTTAATACCCTGAACTAAATTCCAGCCTCAAATATTGCTAAGCATGAAAGTCGTGAACAAGCATCTAGTGAGCACAACATACCCAAAGCAAATTGCAGCGATAGAAGCACTAGGACCATCAGCATTTCTTTTCCAGGAGCTAATGGCACAAGCTCACCAGCAAAAAAGCTATAGAACTCTAAAAACTCAGTCTCAACTAGATTGTTATCTTTTTTTTATTATTATAAGTCAACTAGATTGTTTTCTTAACAGGGAAATTTCCAATTAATTAAAGTTCCTACAAAGCCCTTGAAAATAATTAAAGCTCAAAGCAGGCCAAAGACCCTCTAGAATCCATGGAAGTTACAATCAGCATCAATGACACAAGATTTTTGAAAACATCTTTATTGCTACAAGAAAAATTTACTGCAAAATGAAAAGCAGCACTTTTTTTATCAATAAAGAAGAACTTTATTAATGAGGAAAAGCAGCACTTCTGTAATGAGTTTTCTATTTTCATAAGTATTACACAGTAAATAAATGTAGGTGACCACCAATTAAGCACTGAGAAGCTTGAATTGTACTTAAACACAGTGACCTAGCGAGGACAAGCCCAGGGAAAAGTGACATACAACAGCAATGGACATCTAAAGGATAGAATCTGTTGGTACTCAATTTAATTGGTAGAAGATTATTTTGGCTTAGAAAATTCTGGACCTTGTTGGGTTTTGAATTATGGAAAAACAAGAGGTCAGTTGGAGGACTTTTTATCTTGCTGCACGGTTTTCTAGGGCCTTGATATAGCTAGGGGTTTGTGGTGGGAAAGGCTTAAAAATATTGCAGAATTGGGAGTTTCTGGTAATGTTTCAGGGCTGAGAACAGTAATCTGATCTGGAGGCAGTGTTTTGAACATCTGTGATTGCTTGGGAGCTAGTTGACGGATGGGTGGTAAAATCAAAGTTACAAAATAAAATAAATTAAACAAGAGTCACGATCAATTGGCAAGACTTAATAGTGAAGGTCACAAATTTCAAATTTGTAGTTGTGGAACTACTAAAGTTAGAAGTACCAGCAGACTATATATATCCATGAGGTTCTACCAATCAATGGGACATTGGATAGATTCTGCAGCAGATATGAAACTTTCAATTAAAGTTGAATGATACAGTTCTAACTCCTCCCTAGGAGTAAGGCCTGATGAAAACTATGTCAAATGCCTAGGATTTTATCTTAACTTCTCTCTTCCACTTGAATTAATTGATCATGTCTATCGTTGCAGATGTTGCTATGCTTTTCATCCCTGCATCTGCTCCATTTGGTCCCTCCATATAGTTGTATTAGCATTAGACAGGGAGATTCCCTCTCTCCATATCTCTTCATACTAGCTCAAGAGATATTAAGCAAGCTCCTATAACAAGTTTTCATGTGGAATTATTCTTTTGACACAATCCCGGTCTTTATCAATGGAATAAACTAATAGCTAGACAAGCCAAACCGCGGACTGGTTAGCAAAACAAGGAGCACAATGCTCCTCAAAATGTCTATTGGAGCTCATGGCCTTACCAAAAGTGCTGAGAGATATTTTGAGGCTCAACAAAATAGGATTACCAGTTTAACGTTGCACATGAGTTGATTTTAAGTTTTTAGATTGTATAGTCTTCTTTCATAGGCTAATATAGGTTTTTCTTTTTCTTGCATTTTGGTGCTTTTTGTAAACGTCAAGATGCCTCAGTAAGTTACAAGGTATTCCTCCGGAACAAGGGCTCATTAATAAAAATTTACGGGATATCATCATCTTAAAAAAAACAGTTCATGGCTATAAGTCGTAGTAACAAAAGGAAATAGTTAGAATGCATCTTATAATGATGATGATAGAAGATTCTCCGCACCTGAATGAGGTCAATAGGAAACTTGACATTGGAGGTTGCTAACCACCCAGTCATGTTTACAGAAAAACCTCGAAATGTTGAGACTTCTCATTACATGAGAACCTATTGCTCCCAAAAAGAAAAGCCGCGCTCTCTCACAACTCTTCTAGTTTCCGGTTGGCGGCAAAAATTTCTTGCTTGATCAAATCTCTTTGATATAAATCCGGTGTTCTTGACAGACTCCCTACAATTTAATTGATTGCCTTCTAAATCATTCTTCTGACACTCAGGTACATGTTTACCAGACATCCAAGCCCGAATCATCTCATCTGTCTTTGGTTCTGGCTCAAACTGTTTCTCCTTCATCTCTATATAATATTTGTGTGCCTCCTCCAGCTTTCCGTTCAAAAATAGCCCATGTACCAGCACAATATATGAGCTCCGATCAGGGTGGACTCCATTTTTACTCATTGTGTTCCACAACTTGAAGGCATTATCAACCTGGCGCCATCGACAAAATTTCCTAATCAACATCATGTAGGTATCTGAATTTGGCTGGCAGCCCATGTTTTTCATCTTTTCCAAAAGCACAAACACTTCTTCTCCTGTCCTTAAACAACGGAAGAAGGCATGGTAAGTCCGTATTGTAGGGGAGAAACCCCGCTGCAACATCTCATCAAAGAATTCTTTAGCTTCTTCTATTTTCTGGGCCCGACAGAGAGGCTTGATCAGTGAGTTATAAGTGACAACATTTGGAGCAACGCCCTTCTCTTCCATTGTTTTCAGGAGATTGATAGCTTCTTTCACAAGCCTACCTTTTGCAAGAGCATGAATGACAGCATTGTAGACTTTCCTATCCATTACAATTTTCATTTCCTTCATCTGGTTGAAGAGCTGGAGCACCTTCTTCAGATTACATGCTTTTGAATAGCATGATATGAGACATCCATATGAGACAACATCATGTTGGATACCTCTCTTGCTCATCTCCCTCCAAATTCTCTCTCCCTCCCGGGGACTAACAATCACATTACACCACCCGTTGAGGATGATGTTAAAGCTCTTGGTATCAAATGGGAATATATTCTTATTCGTGAAGAGTAAGTGCTCAGCCTCTTGCACATTCTTGTACCGGCAAAGGGCAGAGAGAAAGCCTTGGAATTCGTCAATCCTAACTTCAAACTTAAACCGTTTGTAGGCATAGAAAGTATTTATAGCCCTCCCCACATCATGAACAGCACAATATCTCCTAATCATGATCAAGAGAGTCTGAGGTGTGACAAGAGATGGACCATTGGTACCGCCTCTCATTTCATCAATCAAGGCCCATGCAGTACCAAACTTTCTCATTTTCCCAAGAATTGAGATCGTGGAATGGTATTCGCGCACAGAATGAGCATAACCAGGCTGCTTTCCAGCCCACAGAAAGAACGTGAATGCTGCTTCCCAATCATTGCGGACTTGTGAGAGCACTGCCACCACCAATTCTGATGAGGCTGTAATCCCGCAATGCTCAAGTTTGTTTTTTGATTCAGACGGACTGCTACCAAGTTCACGCAATATATCCACAATAGTCATTGTGTCTCGGACAAGACCCTCGTCTCCCAGAGGCAATGGTTTGAATTCTGTTTCATCCTCTTCATATTCTTCACCACCGCGGTCACCATCATCATCATCACTATTAGCATCTTCTTGTGTTTCTATGGAGGTTGAATAGGTCGAACTTGGACAAATAGAAGAAGACGAGAAAAATTGTAACCGAGGCTCCATAGCTGAAAAACTGTAACGGGTAGATGGGCTGAAGTTAAGAAGGGCAGCAGTGATAGGCTTAGCAAGAATATCAGAACAAGTAGAATTGACATGGGTTCGACGAAGAATTGAGAATACGGAGAGGTTAGAAGATCTTAACCTGATCATGTGCCGCATTACTACCAAGTGAAGTTGTTATTGATTGTAGAAAACAGAACGAAACTCGAGAGAGGAAAAATCGACTAGATCCTATAAACAAGGGAAAGTGAGTGACAGACTATATCGAACGGAATTCTCCCTCCGTGGGCAGATTATTTTGAACTTCTAATGGAGGAAAGATAGATGTAAGTGGATTGGAAGATATACATTAAATTACGAAATTAGAATACAAGCTGTTTGTGACATTGACTGAGCGAACACACCACGATAACGAAGAACAGTAGATTGAAATTCTACTACACATATAAACCGAGAATTGAGTTCACCGCAATAATATATTCATTTGTTTCTTATACTCATTGACATCGAAATCACTACAGCCAATAACCCAAGGTAGTGATCTCGAACCTTGGAGCTGTGTTGGGGAGAGTTGAATACCCGATAGATTTGAGGGGTAGAACGAGAGAGCTCCTGAGTTGTGTTCGTGTCGACGACTCGAGGGAGACGAGTTGGGGGAGATGGACCTTAGCTGGACACTGAGAACCCAAAGATTTGAGGGAGTAAGGGTTGGGGGTGAGACCGTGAGACCGAATTGGTGGGGGTCGGTTACAGGGGAAACACACGGTTTCTGTTTTGTGTTAAAAATAAAAAAATAAAAAATCGCAATACCGAAACGGCGAAACGTAAAGTAAAAAATGAATATTTAAAATATGAATAATAATAATAAAATAATTTGAGTTAACATATTTTATTAAATTTTAAAAAATAGAAAGAAAAAATTAAATAAAAATATTAAAAAATTAAAAAAATATTTTAATATAAATTTTTAATAGTATTTTCGCTTTAAAATTTAAAAAAATTATATTATTTTTTATATTTTATTTGGGAGTTTAGAAAAATTGTAAAAATTATGTAATGATTAGATTAAAAATTTGAAATTGAAAAGTATTTTAAGTTTGAGTAATATTTGGCAATGAAATAATTGAGAATACTTGTGTTCTCAAACGCACCGCACCCTGATCAAAAAATTTATTTTCAAGTTCACGTGGTGGACATATATTTTATATTGTTAATATAATATGATTTAATTTATAAGAGAAATTCATAAATTTGAATCTTATAAATTAAATTATGACACATCATTAATGTGGATCATTTGTCCACTACATTAGGTTGCAAATAGAAGGAATTGAGTAAAATCGCTGGAAAAACTTGCATATTAATATAATTTACAATGGTGACTGTAGTTCTTTCCAATCAACTTACAATAAGAGATATAGCCTCAAGAAACCCAGTGGTGATATTTCCAATAGTTAAGTCAAAGAAAAGTTATGTTCTATTGATCAAGTGAAATCGTGTTTACAATACATACATGTGGGTGTATTTATAAGGACTAAGGTGCCTTATGTGAAGACCTCGCCTGCTCAAAGGAAGGAACTCCCCACAAGCAGGCAAATGCAACTGGGAAGAAGACAGAAGGGTGATGCCTAAGCAAGAAGCATGTGGGGTGCTAGGCGGGCAAACGAGATATGCAAACTGAAACATAGGGCGTGCAAGACATCGTGGCGAGCAAAAGGCACGGGGTGAGGAACACAAGTGAGCAAGTCAAGCGTCACTTTGGGCGAGTAATGAACAAGAGGACCAAAGAGATACGTGTTCTACATTGGGCCAGTAAAGGGCGTGTTGACAATACGTAAGGCAAGCAAATCTAGGAGGAAACAAAGAAACTAGGCGAGCAGGATGAATATCAAATAACACAATACGAGAACTGGAACACCTAGAGATAGCAGATGAATGCTCAGATGGTAGCGGGTGACTTATCAAGGCCTGTACTCCAACAATGACATCTTAACTAGAGCACGCGTGGAAAAAGAGGAATACTAATTCGAAGACTATGCGTCTAACCACGCAATCGAGTTTAATGCCATGTGGGCGAATTTCATAGGCGGTAGGCTAAGCTTCTATTTCCAAGGCAAGCTTTAGGGATGTGCAAGACTTGTTCCATCAATCAACTCAGCCTCTGCCATCCTTCTCCATCGTACGTATGGACGATCGAAATTCATGATTTTCCCACAACAAATCAGAGACAAGAGTCGTCAGACCTGTGATAGATAGGACTGCATGTATAAGAGATATTTTTGCTATCAGTCTTCATCTCACGTCCGAAATCTCCAAGTATTCAAATACTCTCTCTCTCTCTCTCTCTCTCTCTCACACACACACACACACACACACACACACACACACACAGTTGTCCTGAACTTCAAGGAGCAAGCTAAGCTTGAAGTCATCATCGACAAGGAGGCTATAACTTCGGCGCAACACTCAATGATAGTTCACTAGTTAGGTTCATTACTACGATAATGCTAGTAATGTAGGATAAATGTCTATGGTCATGTTCAGGGTGTTCATATTCTACTTCTTAGTTAGTCTCTCATGTTTTGTTTCCAAAGTGCATGTTTCCTTATTACAAATTATTGATTATTTGATGGTGCACTTTCAAGTACTTATTGTATCAATTTCAAGAGAAGTTCTGGGTGTGTGAGTGTGAGTGGTTCATGAACCCCAAGTCGAGATGGGCAATCCTAGCATTATCTCGATGGAGTTTCTCTGGTTACTCGGCAGTGCTTAAGAATCGAGTAGCATCCCCTAGGTTGTCACCTAGCGAGACGATAACGCTCTCGGGTCGACGTTGTTGTCTCTTTGCTGGCGGAGGCTAGAGTTCACTTGGCCACAAATGCGATGGGCACGAAACTGGGTGTCCCTTGTTACAAATTCATACGCATAGTTGTTACTCATAGTGCGGCGAAGGGAGCCAGGGTGTATGCTGCCAGTTATGGGGAGTCGTAGTGACAAATGTTAAAAAATGGTTATTGCCAATGAAGTGATTTCACCTGATGATTTGGACTAGGGATTCAAGAAATGATATGATATGTTATGAGACGATTTGGGCACTAGGGTCTCGGTGATGTATACTGTGTATTGATTCGAGCATTGGGTACTCAGTGATGTTTACCGTATATTGATTTGGGCACTAGGTGCTCAGTGACATTTTACGTTGAATCATGGTTATGTTGTTTTGCTCAGAAGTTGGTACCTCAGTATACTTATGTTAAATGCGGTTTTTCTCCTTGTTTACTAAAAAATGTTGCATTCATATTCATCTTCATTCCTTACATTAATATGTTGTTTTGGGTTTTGACTTACTGAGATTTCAATCTCATCATGGTAGTCCCACTATGATTTCGTCCATCGGAATCGTAGGCTTTGATACAGATGTAGCTCAAGAGGGTTACTTTGAGAAATGATGACCGGTGCAACCGAGGAATAGCACGGGGGCCTAACCCCATTAAGATTGTAATTTCTTGTTATATAGGATGTTTAACTGTATATGGGCTACAAGCAATCTATTGTTTAATATTATTTGAGTTAGACATTGAATGAACCTTAATTTGTATTATTTAAATGGTGATGTGGTTGTGACTTATGGATCATTTTAGTGACAGGCAAGTAATGTATAAACATCTGGTATTATTGATATTAGTTTCCAACTAATACATTACCCTTTTTGTTGTGACTTTTATATATGTGTGCTTAACATATGAGCAGACAAGACTGCTACATGCATAAGTGGACATAACCCATGCGGCATGCATCCTGGGCTCCATGGTTCCTCGCCAAACCATGAATGGGGGCCGGAGGTGCTACAACTTACACGGTGTGATTCTTCTTTATGAGAGTATGATTAGGTTGGTTGAGGTTCCTTGCTGATGACAATGGTCCCCTTAAAAGCCTTATCCCAGGTCCCTAAAGGTACGTTTCATTTAACTTTACCCTTTTGTTGCCTTATATCACATGGACCTCTCATGATCGTGTCATTGGCCGCCCGTTACCGTTCTCGCCTATCATGTATATTGATTCTAGTCATTGGTCGCCCTGTATTCTTTCCTCACCATCAACAAGCATTTATGCCCAACATTACGTGTTGTTATCATCAATTTCAAACTAGTCATAATCCCACTAATACGTAAAGATTATTAATATTATTTGGTTCTATTTAGTGAGTTTGGATCTATGATTTTATAGAAGAATATAGAAAATAAGAAATTATATTTACAATTGTGGAATGTGCAAGCCCCCCGCACAATCTCTTTAAAAAAGTGAGTAAATACAAAACTCACATGATAAAAAAATAATTTTTTAATAATAGACCCCACTCATTTTCAAAAGGATTTCGTGGCATTTGCACACTCCACGACTGTATATAACATTACTCTAGAAAAATATTGACAACAATTCTCTGTGCTTTACCATGTTTGAGATTTGACTCTTGTGTAAATGTTTTAGGATTGACACCCCGTATTACTATAAGTTTTGAATGAGCTCTTATGTCACCTTGAAGACGTGTCATCCTGTAAGCTTGCCACGCGATGTCTTTTCTAAAAAGGAAAAATCTAAATTCAAGATGTGGTATAAAAGAAATTTTTACAGCATCCAGTCAAAAGCCGATGTGATAGCTGCCACATCAGCTTTTTACTATCACTAGAATACACTTGCCCACACACAATTAAAACTTGTAATTTTTCTATAAAAAAACACTAATGGTGGTTGCCGGCCACCAAACTTCGTTGAATGGAGGTAGGATTCCATCCAACTCCTGTGACCTCTCGAGGTGGTGATTTAATGGTGACCACACATAATCTTCAAAATAATCAGAATTAGGATTTTAAAGAGTTTATGATTCATAGTTTTAGGGTCTTCCTTTAAAAAAATAAAAAGTAAAGTGTGTTTTACTTTATTGTAGAACTAGTAGAATTATGAGGTGTTGGTGTGTGATAGGAGTGTGTAAAATCCACTTTTACAACACATCCTCACTTGCACTTTTTTTAAAAATAATTAAATTATAAAATAAACTATAATAATTTATTTTTGAAAGGAAAAAATGTAATTTTTTTAAGAAAAAAAAAATCTTTGCAGGCCAGAGTGGAGACCTCCCCCTCCCCATTGGCCACTCATGGGGTGGCCAAGTGTGGCAACCCTGGCCCTCGGTCGTGGTTTGGTGAGGAACCACGGTGCTCAGGATGCACGTCAAATGGACTACATCCCTCACGTCAAGTCGAAACTTGTGTGCTCCTATGCCAAGCACACGTGTGTATCAAAGTCGCAGCGGAAAACAATAAGGTATTAGTGAGAGACAAATTTAATAGTACAATAGAACAATTTCTATTCATCTTGTTACATTACTCGCACATCAATAGTAACAATATTCATAAATCACTATCACTTCATCAATAAGGTAATTACAGACCAATTTCTATTCATCTTCCAACCCAATTAATATCACACCTTAAATTGTTTGTCGCCCAAATGGAATAAACATCCTAAATTACAAAAGATTATAAACTTAATGGGGACAAGCCTCCATGATTATCCCTTAGGCTGCATAGGTCCTTCCTCCTTGAAGTAACCCTCCTAAGCTATATCCCAATCAAAATCTATGGTTTTGAAGGGAGAAACTATATTGGGACTACCACGGTAAGATTTCAATGAAACCTCAATAAGTTAAACCCATAACCATACTAATAATGTAAGACAATGACAATGAATATGAATGCATAAGTTTTATCTAAATAAAAGCTAAAACCACATATATCATAAGTATACCAAGGAACAAGTCCTCCAAGTACAACAACATAGTCATGAATCATCGTAAGCCTTACCAAGCACCTAGTGCCCAAGTACATAGTAAACATCTTATAACAAATCATATATATTGATGTCGTGTTTCATAGCCTGGGCAACTCGACAATTCCTCCGTATGAACCTACAAGACTCAAGGAGATGAGGGCTAAGGGTGGTAAGGGGCACCTCTGATGCCAAAGTCAAAATTATCTCTTTGTGTGAGAATGTAAGGAGGAAAAATGTTCAGAAAGCTCTACTTAGGCCCAGGCCGTGTTTATATACACGGTCATGGTGGTCCCCATCATCTTTTGATAGATCGTGGCAGGGGTGTATGGGGCACTGTGCAAGTGACAAGTTTTCTCCCCTATCATGTCAGCTGTCGCCTTGCTGCATTGTGTGTGGGTCGCCAATCTGTCCCATGCGGCAGGTAAGGGGCAAGAGGCGCACACACTACCTTGTCCACAGAGGTGATTGGACGTTTGGCCTTGTTGTTGCATACTGACTATACCAGATCATTTAATACGACATGCCCACTGTTCGACGATGTGAGTTGTAGCCTAAGCAGATGACGTGACCAATCATCGTATCTGATGGGCCTCCTCGAGCTTAGCCCAGTTCTCTTCCCTTTATCGATTTTGCATTGGGCTATCTTCTGGCCAGTTTTGGCCTGAGGAACCAGACCCCACACGGCCCAAAGTAGGAGGTAAATCCCTTTCTTGATATTATTTCCTTTTTTTAATTTACGCATTTCAATCATTAGTTACAAACATTGAGGTTAATATACTTAGAGCATATATTTGCCCTAAGCAAGTTGTAGTGATTGTACCAGGTTGGTTATATATGTAAAACTCAGACTCTCTGTAAGCTATATAAACATATGAATAAATAATAGGCTCTTTTTTTTCATTGATTGGTTGTAGAAAAATCCTAAATGAAAAAGATGGGCTAGGAAAACAATAGTACTACAAGTAAGCACAACATTATATGTATTGAGTGTGAGTTCTATTTCATCATTTTTTTTTCTTTTTTGATTCAAATTTCAATTTTTAAATTTCAAAATTTCACAATTTCAATAGTTGATACATCAGTACTTATTGATATGTATGTAAAATTTTTTTTCATTGATTGGTTGTAGAAAAATCGTAAATGAAAAAGATGGGCTAGGAAAACAATAGTACTACAAGTAAGCACAACATTATATGTATTGAGTGTGAGTTCTATTTCATCATTTTTTTTTTCTTTTTTGATTCAAATTTCAATTTTTAAATTTCAAAATTTTCACAATTTCAATAGTTGATACATCGGTACTTATTGATATGTATGTAAAATTGTAATTATAGATAGTATTTTCCATAAGTTTTTCACTTATAAATGAGTACAATTACACACTCCACTTCGGTGTAATTTAATTTATTAGAGAACATTAAACTTAAATTTTTTATTATTTCAACGGTATGAAGGGTGTATCACCACCGATTTGCAAATATAATTTTCAACTTTCTATTTTATTGATGGAATCTTACAACCTTAGTATTTCTTATTTATGTTAAGTGATGCATATTATCATAAATCTATTGACAACACCTCTAAAGTTTATTTTATACTCGAGAAAAGGAGTTTTATAGACACTCATTATAGTTATAAAAACCTAAAAGTACCAACATCAATAGTGTATTAAATGTGTTAATAAGCAAACTTGTAAAAAGATTTTTTCCACGACGAAGTAATAGATTTTCAAATTAGTTCATCTCATTTGTGAATGTATATACATATATACACAGATGAATAATTCTATTTGAAGCCTTTTTACATCACAAACCATCCACAGACAGATGTGGAATTGCATGGTTTGAATTATGAAATATGATCAATTATCCGCTCTTTAATTTGTTGCAGACAAGGCCTTCCTTCTCATTAACCTTAATCTGCTACCAATTCGGGTGGATTCAATTTCCTCCTCATCATGCATGATCTTCACCTCCCTCGTTTCTTGCTGCATTGTTTGAAAACGGATCGGTAAGCCTCTTGAACTTGATGTGGTGATCACTGATCTCTAATGGACTTCTCCCATAGTCTTTGTCCAAGCTTCCTTCATCGCTTGACATCGAGAAAACCCGAGCCAGTCTCTTTCTCGCCACTGCTTTCTCCAAAAGTGGTGTCATTGAGTATGTGGAATATTATCACGCTTTCCTTCATTACACCTTGAAAAGATCAGTAGCTCCTTGCTTGTGATGCTCCGATTTTTCGTTGGGTTGGTCACGAGTTTTGACTAAAAGTCTTTAATCTCGAATTTTAATTTTTAAATTTAGCAGATGATTTTTAAACTGAACCAAGTATTTAAAATATTCCAATATTATTAAAAGTACAAAAGTATTTAAAACTAGTCTTATTGAACCAAACTTAATTTTTTGAAAGTTGGCTTTACTTTTTAATTTTTGGAGTTCCGAAAATAATATTGGTTTACAAATTCATTTTATTTAAATGATTTATTTGTCTTAGAAATATTTATTTAAAATTCATCATTCCATGTTGAAAACTCTAATTGTTTAGAGCAAGAATAAAAAGTCTGGATTTTACATTTAGTCTATCTTCCTTCTCTTTCTATTTTTTATATTTCTTTCTCTCTCATTTCTCCATGTTTTATCGGCCTTCATGTTTAATCGACATCATTGGATCAAGTTAGATACAAATGTAGGGTTGGGATGAGTTTGTATTTATACTTATCTCCTCTCTTTCCTCTCTTTATTTTGAACCACACATAACTCTCTCGATTTCAGACCCTCTCTCTAGACTTCTCCCTCTCCCTCACGTTCTCCTCCCTTTCCTCTCTTTATTTCGAGCCACACATAACTCTCTCTCTCTCTCAAACCCTCTCTCTCGACTTCTCCCTCTCCCTCACGTTCTCCTTAGCCACGACAGTAACTAGCCAAGAAAAAGGGCAAGAACCATCGCATCACTCACTTGTGTTCTCTATCCTTAACCTTTGCTCGGCCTGGTAATCCGGCTCTCTCAGTCCTCGTTTCTTGTTTGCCCGCCTGGCACTCCACGCACTTCACACTTGAGTATCACCCTTCTATCTTCTCTTAGTTGCGTTTGCCCGCTTGCAAGAGTTTCTTTTCTTTGAATAGTTGAGGTCTTTGCATGTAGGATATCACTTGCTATACTAATTCGAGGCAAACGTGAATACAAGTACTACACACCAGCATGGACAAACATATGAAAGTTATAATAATGCCAAGTACTAAGTACCACATGCTTTACTATTTTCTTTTATAGGAAATAGACATCATTTCATTAATGAAATGGAAGTTACAGCTGTGACTGATCAAAATAGAGAAAAAAATCAGATTACAAGCCAAACTACTCATCGCACACAAATTTCTTTGCGACGGACATTGTTTTAACTTCTAGGAACTCTCTACTGACAAAAATTGGTTTGTCTGAGAGTACCACTATCTGTAAAAATTAGATATTACCATCCCCACCTCGAAAGGAGGAGAAGGACAAAACCACCTCATCCTCCAAAGGAGGAGAATGACTAGACCACCCCCTCCTCCAAAAGGGGTGGGGGTTTTCCTGCTATGGGCAAGAGTCCAATAACCTTTTTCTTTATTTCCTAATACAAACAAAGACCAAAACGACAGACACTTAAAAATATTGCAATGAAAAATGAAAATACACTGGCCAAGGTAGTTGTAGTGGCGCGTGAAGGACACGCGCCACTCTAAGAGTATGCCGGGCAGTCGATCTTGAGGATACCGAAGTCGCTGGCCCCAGAAACGCTGCGTGTGGTGGTAGCGCAAGCCTTCTCGCAATGGAGCGTGGAAGCCACGCGTGCGTGATGACCTACGAATGTGTGCTATGCGCCGCTCCTTTTGTTGTCTTATTTGGTAGTCTGGAAGATTGGCGACTGAGAAAACCCATGGTGGGATGCGTGTAGGAAGTTGGCACCGGAAAACCATAGGTCGACGTTTCTACTTTATTTGACCTGGAAAAACAAACAAAACAAAAAATACAAATATGGGGAGAGACTAAATACTGGATTGGAAGGAGGGAGGGGCCAGAGAAATAAACAAATACATGCTTTAATATTCATACATGTTGGGGAACAATTTAATTAGACCCCAAGTCAATTTTTTAACAAAAATGCTATAGGCAGTCGGCTAGTGCAAGCGTAGGGCAAATGTCTGACGTGGAAAAAAATGAAAGCGCACCGTTTTAATTTTTTACCCATTTTTCAGATCTTCGACTCTCCATTTTCCTCCCTCTTTGTGTTTCTCTCCCTCAAGATCAGGTGAAGGCTATGTCGAGTACTTATTCTCCTCATCGCCGTGACATGAAGAATCATACATCGGCTATTAAGAGGGTGTTTAGTGTTAAAACAAAACCAGGGATCACTGGAACTATTACTCGGATGAAGAGAGAGATCGAGAAGAGAGCGATCAAGAAGATGAGGAGGTCATGATTACTTTCTCTGCACCTATATTAATGGTAGGTGGAGGAGTGCCTTTGCAACCAAGAAAAGAAATTAATCTGTGGAAGAGAAGAACAATGGCTCCACCCAGACCTCTTGATTTGAACACAGTATGGACAAACTGATATGTTTTTCTCGATTTTCTTTTTCTTTTGTTCGTTCGTTCGTTTGTTTTTCTGAAGGTTTACATCGATTTATGGTGCAAATATGTGATGGAATTTGTAGAAAACTGTCATTAATTTCAGATAAGCAGGAAGACGATGACTAACACGAACACGAACACGCAACCGAAAATCCAGACAAGTGGGAAGATAAAAATCCAGACGATGCGAGCTCTGTTTCTTTTTTTCTTTCTTTTCAGTTTCTAGCGAGCTTCCTTTCTTTTCCTAAGTCTTTTTTTTTAGTTTTTTAAATTCTGACGTGACATCAACGATTGCGCACTTGTTGTATATAACGATTGTATATAGAAGAATTGAATTTTTAATCACCTACCCGTGGAACTTTGAAGTTTTCTTACCTCTTAATTAATTTAATAGTACTTAAATTTGTTTCATAAAAGTGTACGCACCAGAACAAAATTAATCTGACTGAAATTTCATTGTTTAGAAAGAAAAAAAAAATAACATCAATATTTGGTTTAATTGGCAGGAAGATCTATTATATTTACTTTTTAAATTTACGCATTTCAATCGGAAGTTATAAAAATTGAGGTCATTTACACTTGAAGCATATATTTAAATTGAACTAAGTATTTAAAATATTGTTAAATGTCCAAAAATATTTAAAATTAGTGTTATTGAACAAACCTAATTTTTTTTAAAGTAGGCCTTTTTTTTAATTTTTTGGAGTCCTAAAAATAATATAAATTTACAAAATCATTTTATTTAAATGATTTATTTCTCTTATAAATATTTATTTAAAATTCATCATTCCATGTTGAAAACTCTAATTATTTAGAGCAAGAATAAAAATTTGGATTTTACATTTAGTCTATTTTCCTTCTCTTTCTATTTTCTCTATTTCTCTCTCTTATTTCTCCATGTTTTATCTGCATTATTGGATCGAGTTAGAAACAAGCGTACGGCTAGGATTAGCTTATACTTATCTCCTATATTTTCTCTCTTTATTTCATGTGAGTAATATTATGTGCAGAATTTACATATATTGTGGTTTAACACTCTCTCTACTTTGATTTGTTGTCCACCAGATGCTTTGATTTGTACGATTTCTAAGAAATCTTCTAATTTGATTTTATTTTCCATACTTGATAGTATTTTGACAATCTGTAAAAAATTATAAAGAGTGGTGGTGCTATTCTGTCGTTTGCACCGCTCATTCTTATCGCTATTTTAAATTTTTTATTTATTTATTTAATGTTTTTATTCATATTTTTTTTATCATTTTAAAATATTTTTAAAAAATATATAAAAAATATCAACACATTAATAATCTATTTCTTAACTATTAAATAAAAAAAAATTAAAATACATAAAATGTTAAAACAAAAAACAAAAAAAAATGTACAAAATAATATTTTTCAATTATAAAAGGATATGTCTGTACACATACTATGCTGAGTGATAAAGTATTCAGTTCTTTTATATACAGTCGGTAGATACAACTTGCGTGCAGTCGTCCATGCCACGTCAAATTTAAAATGAATAATTCTTCCTCTCTCATCAGCTCTCTCTCTCTCATCAGCTCGATCTTTCTCTCTCATCAGCTCCAGCAGCTCGGTCTCTCCCTCTCCTCAGCTTTCTCTCATCAGCTCGGTCTCTCTTTCATCAAGTGTCTCCACGTTAGCCACGTTTGCATGCCGTTTTGTTAGTGACCTCGATCAAGTCCCTAAACACTAGGTTCTCCACGCCAATGGTAGTCTTGAAATGACCGAAATCTTGTCCATCTCTTACTTGGTCCTCGATCAATGATGGTCACAATGGCCAATTTGGGATGGTGAGGTTAAGTGTTTAGGCTAGAATGGATGTTTGGAATGGTGGAAGAGGTCAAGGAAGTGTATGGCTAAAATGGTGGTAAGGGCGCACGGCACTAGTGTGGAGCTAGGGTTGGCGCCACTTGGAAGTTAGGGTTTCAAGTTTGGATGATAGAGTTGGGCGGCTAGGGTTTAGGTTTAGGGTTTGGTAATGGAAGGCTAGGGTTGGACGGCCACAAGGAATAAGATGGTCAACTAGGGTTCATTACATGTAGGAACACTAATTATGGTAAGTGAGGTGGGCGGCTAAGGCAAGTCCCAATAAGGCAAGTGGTTGCCGAATTGGGATAGGACTTGACAAGGATATTGTATTTCAGCTAGGGCAATTTATGAAGAGGCAAACAATTTATGGAAAGTGATAAACACTATGGTGGTCGACTTTTAGGGTTGGATGGATTGGATGAGCACAAAATTAGAATAGCTTCAAGAACAATGAAGAACACTCAAGAACCAAAGCAATTTTCTTATGAACTTGAATGAGCAAAAACATAAACAATAATGATCCAATACTTGATTCACGAATTGCACAAGAATTGAATAAACCTCATATATTGAAGAACACAACTTGGATTCACGAATTTCACCAAGTTGCAAAGGAACAAGATAAATGAATTACACTTGTTCAATGAATTGCAAGGTGTAATCCTCTCTTTGGGATTCACGAATTTCACCAAGTTGCAAAGGAACAAGATAAATGAATTACACCTGTTCAATGAATTGCAAGGTGTAATCCTCTCTTTGGGATTCACGGATTTCACTCAAAAAGCCCAAGTGCAAAGGCACCGTTTGTGATCTCTCAAACAATAGTCCTCTCTCTATGAGTTTTGCCAAAAAGATCTCAAGGCAAATGCATAAGGTTCTATTTATAAGCAAAACAATTTGGAAACCCCCAATAGGTCACTTGAAATTAAATAAATAAATAAAATTAAATAAATAAAGTAAATGTCATGATAGTGGTCATGGACCAAGTCTAGCCGTGGCATGCATGGCCCATGATGGGCTAGGTTGGTGCATGGTGGTCTTCGGGCTGGTCCATGGTCAAGTGGTGCGGCATGGCTTGCTGATGGTGAGCCATGGTGGTGCGCTGCATGGCCCAGGCTGGTGGCCTAAGCGCTGACTGCATGGCATGGGCTGGAGCCATACGCTGGATGGCATGCCTAGTGGGCATGCCACTGGCCTGCTCTGGATGGCATGCCGTGAGGCATGTCACTAACCTCGCTGGCGTGCAGCAGGATGGTGGGCATGGGCCTGCGCTGGTGTGCGGCAGGATGAGGGGCATGGGCGTGCTCGCGCGCTGGCTGGGCTGGCCGTGTGGCGTATGGGCGCACGGATGGCCTTGCAGCACATGGGCGTGCGGCACGCTGTTGCGTGCATGGCTGCGGGCATTGCTGCACGCATGGGCGTGTGGCGCTTGGTTGTGCGCCTGGGTAGATGCCCACTAGCCTCGCTAGCCCGCATGCTGGGTGCCCCGTGAGTTCCAACACGCGGGCCAAGGCATGCATGCATGCTGGGTGCCCCGTGATTGTCACCCCATGAGCCAAGGCATGGTTGTGGGCTAGCCGAGGTGCATGATCCCACCATGGTGAAGGCATGTGCGGTATCTCTAGAGGCAACTTGACGTGGGGGTCTAACAATCCCCCTCTCTTCAAGTATATCTTTGCCCTCAAGGATAAATTCAGGAAATCTTTTCCTTATATCATCATAATCTTCCCAAGTAGCCTCTTCTCTTGGAACTTTACTCCACTTGATCAAAACTTGTCACACACTTTGCCTCTTCCTTCCTCTTGAAATAACCATATAATTAAGGGCCTCTTTTGGTTGCAAGAGCATACGCCCTTTATCATCAAACTTGGGTAGCTCTTCCACAATGAGGCTAGGGTCCCCAATTCTTTTCTTGAGCACGGTTACATGAAAAACTGGATGTAGTTTGGAAGTTGGAGGAAGTTCCAACCTATAAGCCACTTCGCCCAACCTCTCAAGCACTTTGAAGGTTCCATAATATTTCTTGGCCAACTTCAAGTTAAGTTTCTTTCTCAAGGTCATTTGGCCAAAAGGTTGCAATTTTAAATACACATAATCTCCCACTTCAAAAGAAACCATTCTTCTACCTTCATCATAGTACTTTTCATCCTTTGTTAAGCTTTAGCAAGCTCCTTTTTAACCTTCACTAAGATCTCATCTCTAGTGATCAATTCTTGTTCAACTTCATCATTCTTGGCCGTGCCCCTCTCATAATTCACCAATATTGGTGGTGCTCTTCCATAAACCACCTCAAATGGACTTCGTTGTATGGAAGCATGGAATGAAGTGTTATACCAATATTCCGCCCAAGATAAGTACCCTCCCCATCTCCTTTGCTCTTCATGAAAAAAGCACCTCAAGTATTGCTCAAGTGTCCTATTAACCACTTCGGTTTGCCCATCGGTTTGTGGGTGATAAGATGAACTTGCCTTCAACTTGCTCCCTTAAAGCTCAAACAATTCCTTCCAAAAGGAACTCATGAACACTCTATCCCGATCCGTGATAATGCTCTTTGGAAATCCATGAAGCTTCACCACATGATCAATAAAAGCTTTGGCCACACTCTTGGCCGTGTATGGGTGAGTAAGTGGAATGAAATGCCCATATTTGCTCAATCTATCAACCATAACAAGTATCACCTCAAATCCACCACTAATAGGTAGCCCCTCAACAAAGTTCATGCTCAAATCTTCCCAAATCAACTTGGGAATGGGTAGTGGTTGCAACAACCCGGATGGAGGTCTTGTCTCATACTTGGATTTTTGGCACACATCACATTCGGCTACAAGCTTCTTCACGGCCTTCTTTATGCCTTCCCAATAGAAAAAATGTTTTACACGTATGTATGTTCTCAACCACCCCGAATGTCCACCTTCTTTACTATGATGGAAGTGATCAATAATCTCTTTTCTCAAGTTAGGCACATTAGGAACATAAACATACTCCTTGTAGTAAATGAGGTCATCTCTTACCTTGAACCCGATGACTCCATCTCCTTGAGCTTCTAACAGCTCCACAATTTCTATTGCTCTTGCATCTAGCTTTGTTGCTTCTCTTATCTTATCCCATATCCTTCATTCGGCCCCACTCAAGGCCATTAGACTAGCTTCATTCTCTTCATGTACTTGCCACAATAATGAGCTCCCTTCTTTTCTACTAAGTGCATCTGCCACTTTTTTGTCTTTCCCCAGTTGATACACTATATCATATTCAAAGCCCAATAACTTGACAAGAAACTTTTGTTGCTCCGGAGTTACTATCTTTTTTTTGCAACAAGTGTCTCAAGGCTTGTTGATCCATGACTATGGTGAACTTCCTTCCCAACAAATATGGTCTCCATACCTTCACGACATGCACAACTGCAAGCATCTCCCTTGCATAAGTACTCCAAGCTTTCTTCATAGGACCTAGTGCTTTGGAAATAAAAGCTATTGGTCTTTTTTCTTGGACCAAAACAGCCCCTATTCCCTCACCACTAGCATCGGTGTATACTTCAAAAGTCTTCTCAAAGTTCGGCAATGCTAACAAGGGAGTTGTGGTCATTGCTCTCTTCAATTCATCAAAAGCCTCTCTTGCTTCTTGGGTCCATGCAAAATTGTCCTTCTTTAACAAGGAAGTAAGTGGCTTAGCAATAAGCCCATAGTTTTTCACAAACCGCCTATAGTAGCCTGTCAACCCCAAGAAACCCCTCAATGCCGAGACATCACTAGGCAATGGCCAATCAACAATGGCCTCAATCTTCCTTTGATCCACTTTAACTCCTTCACCCGAAATGAAATGCCCCAAATATTCCAGTTCTTTTTCCATGAAAGCACATTTAGATGCTTTGATGAAAAAATGATGGTCTTCAAGTATCTTCATAACAATCTTCAAATGTAGTTTGTGGTCTTCCACGGTCTTGGAATACACCAATATGTCGTCAAAGAAAACCAACACAAACTTCCTCAACAACGGCTTAAAGATAGTATTCATGGCGGCTTGGAAAGTTGAGGGAGCATTACATAACCCAAATGGCATAACAAGGTACTCAAAATGACCATTGTGGGTTCTAAAAGCCATTTTGTGCACATCACCTTCCCTCATACGGATTTGATGATAACCCGCTCTCAAGTCAAGTTTAGAAAAGATACTAGCCCCATGCAACTCATCCAACATTTCATCAACGGTAGGTATGGGAAACCTATCCTTGATGGTTGCTTCATTCAAGGCTCTATAATCGGTGCAAAACTACCACGTGCCATCCTTTTTTCTCACCAATAAGACCGGTGAAGAAAAATGACTAGTACTAGGCCTTATCAAGCCTTCTTTCAACATCTCCTCTACTTGTCTCTCAATTTCTCCTTTTTGGAAATGAGCATACCGGTATGGAGGAACATTAACCGGTTTACTCTCATCCACCAATGCAATGCGATGATAAAAAACTCTAGTAGGTGGCAAAGTAGTTGGCACCTCTAGAACTCCCCAATGGTCTCTCAAGACCTCTTGGACCTCCACGGTCAGCAAGGACAAGTCATCCTTCTTGCTTCCCTCTTCACTCTTCTCAACCTCGAGTAGTGCCTCTTGTTTTGCTAAAATGATGGCAAAGCAACTAGCTCCACCTTTACACAATTTTTCAAATATCATAGCCTCACAAGACTTCACTTCCTTGGATGTCAAAGCTGTCTATAATTTCTTTTTGGACCCAATCCGAAACTCCATAGTCATCTTCTCGTAATCATTCACAACTTTGCCAATGCCTCTAAGCCACGCATTCCCAAGTACAACATCCAATCTCACAAGAGGGAGGACATGCAAATCCGCCACAATCCTCACTCCTTGTACATTCATCTTAACCTCTCTCACAAGGCCTTCACACCTTAGCTTGTCCCTATTGGCAACCTTCACATCAAATGTAGTGCTCGACTTCAACCCAACTTTGGTGGCAATGTTGGAATTGATAAAATTATGGGTTGAGCCACTATCAACCAATAATGTAACCTCAAATTTCCCTATCCATGCCATGACTCTCATAGAAGTGGGCTTTTGGATTCCGGACATGGCATTAAGAGATAATTCGGCTTCATCCTCATCATCACTAGGTTCGGCCTCCTCATGCTCGGATTCATGATTTGAGGATTCTTCATGTTCCTCATCCTCAATCAAAACATAGGCTTTACCCGACTTGCAAGAATGCTCCTTGCTCCATTTATCTCCACATTTGAAGCATAATCCCTTTTTGATCCTTTCTTGCACTTCCTCTCTAGATAGTTTCTTAACCTCATATGACTTAGGTTTAGAAACATCCGTCTCCACCTTAGTCTTCCAAGGTGCTTTGGTTTGCAAAGTTTTTGAAGCTTTACTCCCCACATCCTTGGAAAATCTTTTCTCCATGGTATTACTCTCCTCTAGGATTTTGGCCATTCTCATTACTTCTTGAATTTTTGTAGGTTGCTTCAATTTAATTTCCTTGGCTAACCAAGGCTTCAAGCCATCAATAAACGTACCCACAAGTGCTTCTTCGGACCACCCTCTCACAAGGGTTTGTAGTTGCCGAAATTCTTCAATATAGTGATGGACTTTACCTTCTTGTTTCAACTTAGCCAATTGCCCATGATGATTAATGGTGGGCGAAGGGCCAAATTGTAGCAAAAATTCTTTTTCAAAAGCGGTCCACTCCAATCTTTTCTCATCCTTCTCATATTGGTCCCGAATCCATCTCCACCACTTGCTAGCTTTTTCTTCTAAGTAGAAGCATGCTGTAGGCACTCTCTCCCTTCTAGGCACCTCATATGTGTGGAAATAGTGGTCCACCTTATCAAGCCATTCATAAGGATCTCCCCCATTGAACTTAGGGAAGTCCACCTTGGGTCCCCGGTCATTAACCCGGTTTCCCCTTCTATCCTTACGGAATTCTTCACATATCTCCTTCCATGATTGCCTCCATTTCGGTCATAGTAGTTAGGTCTTCTATCACCTCGGTTCTCATGGCCCCAAGGCCTTTCATCTTCGTAAGCATGTTCAACCTCATAGCCCTCCTCATATCTAGGTATCTCATACCTCACATCTTGTGGTCTTCCCCTCAAGCTTGGGCTCCCATGGTGGCTTCCACCATGAATCCATCTTTCTACCGCTACATTACCTTGCTCCACACGTCCACCTCTTCTCATCTCTACTCTTGGTGGTTCATGCATAGGGTCATGCATAGATTCGGTCACACTTGTTTCAACCCCATCCACAAAAGCATCATGCCTTTGTCCATTCATTTCATGTCGTGGAGCTTGGCCTTCAACAATTCTACTTTCTATCCTCTCAATATTCTCATGAGTTTCTCTCCTCAAACCTTCCACGGTCCTTCTATGCTCCTCACTATCATGGGTGGTAACGTTCAAGGCCATCCTAAGTTCGGCCATGGTAGTGTTGACCTCACTTAGAATGTCCATGACTCCTGTATTGTGCTCCTCGAGCATCTCAATCCTTTCCCGGTTGGAACTCTTGTTCACTTCGGTCTCTTGGTTGCTTGTGGCCATGGTGCTTGCAAACTAACCTCTTGGAAACTCTTGCAAACTAACTTGCAAACTGAACAATTCTGGTCGGTGTAGCTTGGACAGCAATGTGCACTCCTCTTGGACGGTAGAATGGTTCACCAAGTCCAACCTTGAGTTGTCCACCTTCGTGGGTGGGCAACCCCTCTTGCACACACACGGTCCAACCTTGGATCCTCCACCTTCAAGGGTCACTGATCCCTTCAAGAACTCTACTCCGTCCTCTACCTCAACCTCTAAACTTCAATTTCACAAACAACAAAATAAATGGGATCCAACGAGGGTCTCCCCCAACCAATTCACAAAGTTTTGAGTTAACGCGTCGTTTACCTCTTGGAGAAGTGAGAACTTCTCAAAATTCGCTAAACCAGAATCCTCTCAATGAAAGCACCAATTAATGTTAGGGACCTCGGTCAAGTCCCTACACACTAGGTTATCCACGCCAATGGTAGTCTTTAAATGACCGAAACCTTGTCCCTCTCTTGCTTGGTCCTCGATTAATGATGGACACAATGGCCAATTTGGGATGGTGAGGTTAAGTGTTTAGGCTGGAATGGATGTTTGGAATGGTGGAAAAGGTCAAGGAAGTGTATGGCTAGAATGGTGGTAAGGGCGCACGGCACTAGTGTGGAGCTAGGGTTGGTGCCACTTCGAAGTTAGGGTTTCGAGTTTAGATGATGGAGTTGGGCGGCTAGGGTCTAGGTTTAGGGTTTGGTAATGGAAGACTAGGGTTGGATGGCCACAAGGAATAAGATGGTCAACTAGGGTTCCTCACATGTAGGAACACTAATTATGGTAAGTGAGGTGGGCGGCTAAGGCAAGTCCCAATAAGGCAAGTGGTTGCCGAATTGGGATAGGACTTGACAAGGATATTGTATTTCGGCTAGGGCAATTTATGAAGAGGCAAACAATTTATGGAAAGTGATAAACACTATGGTGGTCGACTTTTAGGGTTGGATGGATTGGATGAGCATAAAATTAGAAGAGCTTCAATAACAATGAAGAACACTCAAGAACCAAAGCAATTTTCTTAGGAACTTGAATGAGCAAAAGCATAAACAATAATGATCCAATACTTGATTCACGAATTGCACAAGAATTGAATAAATCTCATATATTGAAGAACACAACTTGGATTCACGAATTTCACCAAGTTGCAAAGGAACAAGATAAATGAATTACACTTATTCAATGAATTGCAAGGTGTAATCCTCTCTTTGAGATTCACGGATTTCACCCAAAAAGCCCAAGTGCAAAGGCACCGTTTGTGATCTCTCAAACAATAGTCCTCTCTCTATGAGTTTTGCTAAAAAGATCTCAAGGCAAATGCATAAGGTTCTATTTATAAGCAAAACAATTTGGAAACCCCTAATAGGTCTCTTGAAATTAAATAAATAAATAAAATTAAATAAATAAAGTAAATGTCGTGATAGTGGTCATGGACCAAGTCTAGTCGTGGCATGCATGGCCCATGATGGGCTAGGTTGGTGCATGGTGGTCTTTGGGCTGGTCCATGGTCAAGTGGTGCGGCATGGCTTGCTGATGGTGAGCCATGGTGGTGAGCTGCATGGCCCAGGCTGGTGGCCTAGGTGCTGACTGCATGGCATGGGCTGGAGCCATGCACTGGATGGCATGCCTAGTGGGCATGCCACTGGCCTGCTCTGCAAGGCACGGCTGGGGCCGTGCGTTGGATGGCATGCTGTGAGGCATGCCATCCAACCTCGCTGGCGTGCGGCAGGATGGTGGGCATGGGCGTTCGCTAGTGTGGAGCAGGATGAGGGGCATGGGCGTGCGTGCGCACGCTGGCTAGGCTGGCCGTGTGGCGTATGGGCACGCGCATGGCCTTGCGGCACATGGGTGCGTGCAGGGCCACACCATCAGTGTGCGCGTGGGCCTGCACACTGGAATGCGCATGGGCGCGCGGCACGCTGCTGCGCGCATGGGCGCGCGGCACGCTGCTGCGCGCATGGGCGTGCGGCGCTTGGTTGTGTGCCTGGGCAGACGCCCACTAGCCTCGCTAGACAGCATGCTGGGCGCCTCGTGAGTGCCAACTCGCGGGCCAAGGCATGCATGCATGCTGGGTACCCCATGCTTGTCACCCCACGAGCCAAGGCATGGTTGTGGGCTAGCCAAGGTGCATGATCCCACCATGGTGAAGGCATGTGCGGCATCTCTAGAGGCAACTCGACGTGGGGGTCTAACACATTTGCACCAGGCGCTTGCAACAAGCGTTTTTCTAAAGTAATAGAGTCCTGGTTCTAGTGATAGAGTCCTAGCTAGTGGTAGAGTTTTAGCCTTCTAGGTGTATTGTTGCTGTATACAGATTCTGACAAAATCTTTTAAGCTCGTGTTCGAAAAAGATTTCTTCCTCCATTTGTAATTGTCCTTGCAATCTCTCTCTTCCTCTCTCGATTGATCACAGATTGACAAATACAGAGGAACAGAATAAATGCAGAGCCCCATAGGCCTTGATCCTTAGTCAAGTAGAAGGTTCAAGACAAGCGTCCACCAAAATATGTAGTCTGTAATTAAGAAACTTGGGGAAAGAAAAATGCTTTACACCTTAAAATACCTTATAGGTTTCGTTGGAGCGAGCGATTATGACTCCAAGTCCATTACTGAGCAAGTCACTAAGAGCATCTCTGATTTGCACCCTGTCACGACCATTATTACAAGTAATATTTTTGTACATCCCACATTCATGGCCGTTGAATCATCACAATTGGTTTGAGGAGTGATTTGGATTCAGAAATGAGTTGAGATGGGTTGAGATGAATTGAGATGGTTTGTGAATAGTAGAATAAAAGTTGAATTACTTATTATATTTTGTGTGGAAATTTGGGAAAGTTATTTTAGGATTTGAAAAAGTTGAATTGTTTATTATATTTTGTGTGAGAATTTAGAAAATTTGTAATGATGAGATGAAATGAGTTGAGATGAGTTGATATAGGTTTTGAATGCAAACGAGGCCATTTTCATGTCTTGGTATCGGGTAATTTTATCCGACTCGAATCCATTAAGATCAGAAATAAATCAGAAATTTCCGATTCTGGTTTGATTTGTTTCGAGTTGGTTATTTCGGGTCGACACGGTCGAAAAATTCAGATCTGGTCAGGCATGCGATTTAAATGTACAGTTAGTCCTAATCAAGAGATAGCCAGCCCTAGTGCTGCCTAGTACCTCCCCTGGCACCACCACCGTAAGCCAAATTCTCCTCTGCTTTCCCCACCTAAAACAGAGCACGAAGCTTAGCTCGATCAAACCTCCTCCATCTTCGAACGCCAGTAAGCAAGACTAGAACCACCGCCATACTTCCACAGTTTCCTCTCTTAGTTGTAGCTCCTCTAATTGAGCACCATCATAGCATTGAGAACCACCTACACAATAGAAACCAGAGCAAACCACCATCACGACCAGCTCATGCACTGCACAAAGAAGGCCTCCAACAACCACTGAAGATGCCGAAGAGCAGGTCCCCATCGTTAAACACCGTCCAGCCCCACTGTGTTATGGCCACACATCGCACCGTAGAAACCAAAATCATGGATACACGCCCTGCACGACCAACGAAAACAAAGCCCACGTCGCACTGGTTTCTGAAGTGTATGTTGTTGTCAACTTGTAGGTACATCTTTGAAGCGTGTTTTGTAGCTGTTGTCCACGGATGCACTCCTGTACCTGCTAGGGTGGAAGAAAAGGTAGCTGGGTGGTGACCGACCTCCGATGCCAAAGTCAGAAGTTCACAAATGGAAGAAGGAAGCAAGGAGAAGTAGAGAGCTAGAGAGAGTGATTGAGTGTGTAACCTCTGCTTTGTCGTTAGCCTTTATCCATTTACATCTGATTCCTCGTAAGACCCTTATGTCGCTATAATGATCAACCTCATCCCAGGTGGCATGGCATGGCGTCGCATTAAATGCGGTTGCTCCTGGCCAGTCTGAGCTGCATTCAATGCGGCCGATCTGGTAGATAGGATCCCGACTTGTCTATCCCTCAATAATGCATTGTGACTGGGGAGACCCTCGATTATTTCCCCCTTCTTGGGTCTTCTTCCTTGCCATAGACTTTGGGCTTTGGCGTGGGAGACCAGAGCCCGACCCTACTGGGTACAAAATCTCATTTCTTGTTATCCTGCAAATTTTCGTAACATGCGCGTGATGAGAATTTTATTCTCTCACATGCTCCCACTTACCCTCTTGAATTCGCAGTATGGCTACATGTTTCCACTTCTCAGGATGGCATAACCATTGCGTTCCCACGTCCTATCACTCTTCCCATTGGGGCTCCTGAACCGTCGCTTCTCCTCTATTTATTCCCCATTTCTGCCTTTGTAGTAGTCTTTGCTCATTTTCTTGCTCTTGCTTACTCTTGTCGTCGTATTGTCCTTCTTGCCTAGTAGTCCCGCTTCAGTCCCCCTTTCCCAAATCTGTTTATGATGGCCTCTAGGAGTACTTTCCGTAGCAAATCTTTCCCCTACAATGATATGGGTGAATAGTCATTGACTTTGCGGCCCTTAGTGCACTGTGTAGTCGTACGAAATTCCAGAATTGGTGGCCTTGGAGGTTCTAGCACTTGGCAGCGGGGCCGTTAACATCGAGAGCAACACCGAGAAGGTGGCCTTGTACCATGGCATGTTCTCACAGGGCATGAGGCTCCCTTTTTGCCACCCAGTCCGTGACATCCTGGACTTCTTGGGCATGACCCTAGCTTAGGTGCACCCCAATGCTTGGAGGATCTTGACGTTATGCTGCGTGGTGTGGCATATGGTCCTGAAGTTCGAAGGAGAGGAGTACCCAGACCACACTGCTCGGGATTTTCTATTCACCCACGCGATCCGCATTTTGGAGGGGAATATCTACAACTTCTATTCTTGCCCCAAGTCTCAACTTGCTCGGCTTGAGGCTCGTCATTCCAACACCAAGCGGTGGCAAAAAAATTCTTCTTCGTGTCGGGCGAGGGATGGGAGTTCTCCCAGGGAAGCTGCCGCATAGGAGTTCCCCATTCGATCCTACCAGGGAGTCATCCCTAACGACAAAAAGATCATTTCTGACTTGTTCGAGTGCGCATGTGTCCACATTCAGCTGGTCTACTCATGGGTTCGGGAGTACAAGGAAAAGGTCGAGACGGACGTCCTCCTGACTGAGGAGAACATCACATGATTTCTTGTCGCCTTCGACTAGTCTCACATGGCGGGTCGTGACTAGGGGTGGCAAATCGTGTTAACGAGTCGTGTTCGTATCGTGTCAAGGCATGTACACTATACTTAATGGGTCAACACGAACATGACCCGTTAAGGATTTTGTGTTAAAATATCAAACCCTAACATGACCTAATAAGATAACGGGTTGACACTACACGACCCGTTAGTGAATACAAAATAAATTGACAAGATACAACACGACACGACACGACCCGTTTCAACCCGTTTACATTAATGGGTTGAACATACCAGTTAGTGACCAATTTGACCTGATTGATTTTATATAAATATCAAAATATAAATAATATCTATAAAAAATAAAAATAAAAAACTAACTACAAGTTTAAAATTACAATTCAAACAATAAAAATACCAACAGTACCAAATATGATAAGCACACAAATATGATCCACACAAATTGTAATAATATTATAATTACATCCCAAATATAATAAACAAAATACACATTGTAAACATATTAATGTTACAATCCCAAATATGATAAGAAATACATATCTAAACAAATTTATAACTTGAAGAAGGAAGTGGATCATCCTCCTTGCCCTTGTTGTTCTTCAACTTCATTACATCTTCGGTTAACTCGTCCAATTTAACTTTTTCTTGTGTTTTTATTAAAAAAAAAGGCATCAGTAAAGTTTTATATCAAATGACATTATTGTATTGAAAAATTACAGTAATTTATTTAATAAAATAAAAATAATATTACCTTGCTCCTCGCCATATAACCATCTCTTGTGCAGACTAATGCTTCAACAATATCTGCTTTTAGTGCACTTCTAAACTGATCAATGATACGCCCACCAACACTAAAATCACAGCAATGTCGGCAAAGGAAGCTTCCACTTCTTGTAATGCCAAAGAATTGATGCATATTAATGATATTTAATTTACCAATGTCCGTTAACAGAAGAAAGGAAAAACACTTATAATAAACTAAGTTTGGATTCATATAGGAAAGAATTTGCTTCCTTCTTTCTTCATTATAACATGTTAGTTTGCTACAACCATTACACAATTTATATTAGTGTTTGGTTAGTTAAGCGCATTATTCAGATGCTTGGAAGTATGCATCATGATACAAATAATAATTATGAAAATCACAAATGGTTTTCTTCTAACAACTACAAACTTTTGTGACCAAATTGATAAAGAACGGTATAGGATTATCAATCAATCAAAGGATCAATCACGTAATGGTATGCTCTCCAACAGGAGTACCTATCACAGCAACTTTTGCCAAACAACCCGCATTACTAAGCGGTAGAAAGCAGACCATAAGAATTCAGACTATTGACAAATTTTCTAAACTAGAAATTACAACAAAGTCTATCGTATATTTTGTCATAATCTACATCAGCTAAAGCCAAAAAGGACCCTCTAAGCATGAACAAGGACAGCACAAAAAGGATAAAGTAACTCAATATTATTAATACTACATACAGTCGTAGAGTGCGCAAAGTGATTACACGGCGTTTGCGAACTCACGACTGCGAGTATTATTTCTCAAACTAAAAATGCTAGAACCCTGCACCAAACTGTGTAGATCTTTTTGCTCTTCAAGATGAATGTATGGAAGCTCCACTGCAATACAACATACACATTATTAGGTAAAATAAATACAGCTTTCTCAGCAAAATTGATCCAGGAAATCAGAACTCAAAAAGAACCTTAGTGAAAGACAACAAGAATACTTAAGGAATTTAAAGCAGCAATAGAAAATGAATTATCAATTAACAAAAATTCCTGAAATTTTCCAAGCAATTAATAAACTATATCATGATAGTCATTACAAATAGTAGATATCATGAATGAATAAAACCATAAGATAAGAACTTCTTTAGCATTAGACTTCTTGCCTGGCAACTAATTTAGCAGGTAATTCTGCAAGCCAACTCTCACACACCTTGTCTCCATGTTGAAAAATAATACACACTGCTCCTATCCTAATTTGTCTGAATCTGATAAGACATAGAAGCCAATGGGAAAATCAACACACACATGGAGAGAGAAAAAACTATATTGTACATTCACATTCAAGAGTGGCAATTTTCATTAAGCATGAATGTATTGCCCATTGATGTCTCCATGAGTGTAATGAATTCATACTGTCTCCACAAATGTGAATACAATAGGCAGCAAGAAAATACAAAGCAGTTTCTAATCCACACAATCTACTGCCTTTTAAAAAGGAAAACAAAACAGCAAAAGATGCAGCTATCAAAAGCAATTTGAGCAAGATAGTGAACAAAGAAAAAGGGCAAGAACCTTACCCAGATAAAAGATAAGAAAATGAAGGTGAACAGAGTCTCACTGATGTAAGCTTTGTCTTAGCCAAGTTCCTATTTTCACATGAAATGAAATATAAGGAAATAAATTTATCATAGTAAGTACATTACACAGAAATGAAATAATACTAAAAATAATAAAGTTGATAACACCAATATATCAGTATGCAAATCAACCCTAGAATGTTTCAAATGCTCCAAAGAGAGTACAGAAACTTGTTTCCTTGCTCTAGAGCGAGCGATTGATTCTTTGTTCTTGATCATGCGCTTATTTCTCCGATCGTTGGGATTATCATCATTTTTGTAACAACACTACTCTGGGAAGGGTGGACCCTGGGAAGGGTGGAATTGCTACATACTTAACCTGTTCTTTGTTTTTTCCTAGTAATATGCGATAAGCATGAACATATCACATGTGTATTCTAAATTTCTAATTTAATAAAGTGGAACACCTGATAGACATTCTATTCAAATATTCATCCATAAGAGACTCTCAGAGTCCATCATAAGTGCATAAAACATAACTAATTCTAGTTAGGAATGGACTTCGTCCCTACCATACATACAAAAATGTATTAAGTCAATGTATAAGGCTTACCATCATCCCACCATAACAGTTACACCATACCAAAAGATACATTGTTTTAAAGTCAAACCAGACAAAACGTCCCGACAAGGGACCCATCCCAACATAAAAACAATATTCATAAACATAACCCATCATCCATAAAAGGTTGAACCAACAGGGAAGACACTAAGCATCTGTCTCTCCCTCTACAGTAGTGCCCTGCTCCCCAGCCTCTTCGTCATTACATGGATGTTTAAAACATAAACACAAAGTGAGTCGAATACTCAGTAAATAGTACACCATGCAGTAAACATACTAGACATCTATTCTTTTTCTTTTGAAACATGCATACATAAACATTTTGAGAATATGAGAATGCTTTCATGCATAAACATTTTAAGGAATAAACAATACTTTCATTTATAAACATTTTTGAGAAATAACTATACTTTCATATTTCACTTTCCTTTGAGCCGGTGCACACTATTACGCCCTGTGTGCAGGGTTAGCGGTCTTCCTTTGGACACGGATTCCGCCTGTGGCCACGAGTTAGGAATCCCTTCTTTTGGATGGCGCCATTGGGTGCACTACCAATGAGTCCAATCCGACATTGCAATCTGCCTCTTTCCTTTCTTTCCTTGATCATTCGTTCATGGTGGCCATTAGCATTTTCATTCATAAAGCTTTATTTTTTTTCTTCTTTGAAATCATGCATTTTCATCATTCTTTTTTAATAAATGCATATGCAGTTTAACGAACAAGATATATTTTTATGCTATACTACATATAAGAATAATTAATAAGGTTTTGAGAGGGCATGCATGATAAGAGTTCATGATTTTAGAATGTGAATGCGAATGCACTACATACTTTATAACTAATCATAATTTATAGGATGTTTAACAAAGGATATCATGAAAGGGCTTGTACATACTATATTCATTCACTCTTTTCTTAAGAAGAATATTTGCAATAAGAGAGAGATATATTCTTTCATAAAGAGAACTTGGTGTAAGAAGTATGGTCATAGATACTTACATTTATGCTCCTTGATAATTCCAACTTCATAATAGGTCTTATTCTAATAAATAGCATAAGTGTGTTAATACTCATTTAATATTTTTTAGCCCCCCTTTAAAAGAGAAATCTACGATACTACAATCTAACGTCCCTTCTATGCTTAGCATTAACTATATTAACTAACTTCTCATCTAAATTTTACAAGAATAACATAATTAATGCTAAAGCATGCTAGCTGTCCATGAAAGGCCAATTAGGTATTTTACATGAAAAGGTAGTTGAAAACTTATAGGTTTAACAAAGTTTATTTGATTTAAACTTACTTTGGGATTAATGAAAATAAAAGCTCAAATCTGGAAAATGCTTAACAAGGGGCTTCGGATAAGCTAATCAATAAAAACATGCTCTTTAGAATAACTAGTTGTCCCTTATTAGAAAAAGGCTTACTTGTCAACAATTTGGCTCTTGGGTCGGGTGGAATTAAATTAGAAGAAGGACAACTTCAAGGGGCTGCATTGTCCTCAGAACAGGGCATACACATGGGTTTAGACTTATTGAACAACTTACATACAATAATATATCATGCACAATTAATCCCCTATACCTAAACCAATTATGTTATAATGTAATCACCCAAGAAATATTAGATAGTTTAAATAGCATATCCCATTAAAATTAAACATAGCATAAAATATAACAAGTTTACCCAATTAATAAACTTTAAAACCTTAACACTCGAGATTATGCTTTACCCATCTAATGTTTTTTTTTTAAAAGCAAGATATAAAATTAAAAAAACCAAACAAAACCTCTGAACCGACCACTCTTAGCATTCTAAAACAAACCACTAACCAAACCTTAACACAAGACACATGATTCCCACATATACACACAAGAAAACGAAAACAAAAAGCTTTTCCTTTAAGACGCTTTACGAAAAGAAACGAAAGACGCTTTAAGAAAGAAAATGCTAAGTGTTCAAAGGTATAAGTACGTAACGGCTCCTCCTTGGTAGCCTCTGTTTACGCACCCAAAGTATTAATTGTACGCATGTGAATGGATGACTATACGGTGTATCTATTGTATGTATTTTCTAAGAAAATCAACGAACTGATATTTTATGATCATAAAACGATGTTTTCTCATGAAACGATGTTTTCTCACAAAAATGAATGTTTTCTTACGAAAGGCAAAGAAAGACATGAGAACTGAGGCTTTCATGGATCTTACGAACTGACGCTTTTATGGATGCCACGAGGTGATGCTCGTGGATACCACGAAAGACGACGTTTAAGGTGATGTTTATGGATACCACGAAAGACGAAGTTTAAGCCCATGTTTTAAACGATGTTTTCTCATGAAAATGAATGTTTTCTCATGAAAGGACATGTTAAATGAAAGATAAGAAAAAAATGAAAGCTCCAGCTATTTAGAGTTGACATGAATGAATGAAAGAATGAACGAAAGCATGAAATGTATGAAAATACGTAACGGCCTCATAAATGAATGAAAAAGGGTACCCAATGAATGAATGGGCAGATTGCAATGCCGGGCAGTAGTACTGGTAGTGCACCCAGTGCTGCACCCTAACGGAATGGGATTCCAACCCGCGGCCACGGGTGAATCCATTGGCCATAGGGCCGCTAACCCTAGCACGCGGGGCGTAACAGTGTGCACTGGCCTATGAAAGTGATAAGAATGAACGGATGAATGCATAAACGCATGAATGCACGAATGCACGAACTCTTAAAGAAATGAAGGCACTGAAGGGAGACACGTTTACGAAAAGAAAGCTCATGTTTAAAAGAAAAACCCCGTCCAGTGATATTTTCAAAAGAACGCACGTATGCATGTATACATGTATGTATAGTATGTATGGAATGATGAATGCATGACTAAAAATCTATGTTGTTATATTTTAATTGTATGAAGTAATGCTTACGAGTCTTCGACTCATTTTAGTTTTTATGTATGCCCCTCCCCCGACAAGAACTGAACGGTCAGGACGGACACGGCCCATGAGGAAGAGCACGGAAGTCTAGGCAAGAGTTTTAAATGTAGGAGAGGTCTTTTTATTGTAAAAATTAATGTTTTCCGTTGTAATTCTCTTTTATTGCCAAAACATTTTTTATTTTATACACGTAGAGTCTTGCACCCTGGGTATACAAGTAAATTTTTTTAAATAGAACGGTAATTCCCGTCGTCCTTTTTAAAAATATTTATAAAAAGTCTCACCATAAGAACGAGCATTACATTAAATGACGCTATGAAATGATATTTAAATGAAACTATGAAATGAAGTTTAAATGATACTATGAAAGGATTTTTAAGGAATGCTATGAAATTATGTTTATTGATCATATTTATGTTTATGCTATGAAATGATGTTTATGAAATGAAATGGACTTATGAATGTAAGAAATGAAAAGGAAAGAACTGAAATGAATGAATGAAAGGAAATGAAATGAATGAATGAATGTTTTAATGTATGAAGCTACCTAACAGTCATGACTGAAAGAATGATAATACCAATAGACTGGGTAGATTGCAATGCCTGGTAAGTAGTACTGGTAGTGCACAAAGTGTTGCACCATGACTGAAAAGATTCCCAACCTATGGCTATGGGCCGAATCCTGGTCTAAAAGACTACTAACCCCAACACACAGGACGTAGCAATGTGTCCTTTGAAAATATTATAAGGTGGGGTTTCTCTTTAAAATGGTTTTCATTTCTCATAAAAAAATTTTCACACCTTATACATTCCTTCATAAAGGGCTAAACGATTACACAGCATTCAATTAAACTGTTTAAATAGAAAATATGTATGAAAGAGTATTTTGTAAAAGGACTTTGTAATTAATTTAATGATTTCCGCTATAAAATCTTTTTTTAATTTGTAAAGCAGGTTTTAATTTTAAACATAGAATCTTTTATATCTTGTGAACGAAGGGAAAAAGTTTTAAAATGTTCAATAATTCTCGTCTCATTTTCTAAAAATTTTTATTAAACTCCCACCACAAGGACGGGCGTTACATTTTCTACCCGGAGGGTGATTCTTTGTCATGCATAAATATATGAGTTCACAAATTTATTTACATGAAACAGTGCGTGCATATTCATTTTTATTGTCTCTCATTATTAGTACTCTCATGGTTTTTAACCTACTGAAATTTTTTAGAAGTCGCACTGTGGTGGTCCCTCCTGCGGTTTCAGCTATCGAAGTTGTAGATCTTGATGTAGATTTAGAGTAGCAAGAGTTTCCTGAGAAAGAAGGATCAGCCTCACTCGAGATGTAGATACAGAGACTTGTCTCTTTGTAATTGTTAAGATGTATATTTTCATTAGGCAATGAATCATGTATAGTTCGTTGTATTTTGATTTAAGTGATGAACTATTTTGGGAAGAAATGATGATGACATATAGATATTACTATTGAAGGTTAAATTTTCTTACTGGTACAAATCTCTAGTACAATTAGTATTAGTCTCGGATTAATTCCTTTACTTATTCTGTTGCAGTTCATTTCACTTGGCATGTGCTAAATTCCTGAGAATGCGTGCTTAACCCTGAGTAAGATCGGTGTTGCTGATCGGTTGGCACCCCTGGCACTTCAGGTCCTTGTCGAGTATGTTACTGAAGACATGTTGAGGGCGTGTAGTTTGGAATTCAATGATACTTGGGAGAATCATATATCTCTCATCGAATTCGCCTACAATAATTACTATCAGGTGACTATACAGATTGCGCCATATGAAACTCTATATGGAAGGAAGTGTAGGTCGCCTTTTTGCTAGGATGAAGTTGGAGAGGGCAAGCTCATTGAGCTGGAGCTAATTCAAGAAATGAAAGATCTAGTCAAGGTCATATGAAAAAAATGGCGGCTGCACAAAGTCGGCAGAAGAGTTATGCCACACGAAAAGAAGAGACTTGACCTCCGATGAAGGCAATTATGTGTCTATTAAAGTGTCACTAATGAAGGGTGTGAAACGATTCGAGAAGAAAGGAAAATTGAGCCTGAGGTATGTTGGACCTAACCAAGTGGCGAAGAAGATGTGCCCAGTGGCTTATAGAATTGCACTACTGGGTAAATTTGGAGAAGTATATGATGTGTTTTGCATCTCTTTTTTGAATAATTAAGCCCAAGAGAGATTCAATTACAACCGAATCTTACCTATGAGGAAACGCTGGAAGGAACAAAGGGTTATGTTCTAAAACAATATCTATGGTAAAGGTGTTTTAGGGAAGCCCAGAAACCCAAGAAGTCATATGGGAAAGTGAAAAGATCATGAGAGAATAGTTTCCCTACTTATTCAGGTCCCAATGACTAGGTAGAGATGCGTATTAATTAGGGTATTTATGAAATTTGACTGGTTGGTACGCGGCTATAAATAACTATCAAACCCATTTGATATAGTTGTACTATCCTTGGAGATTTTGGAGAGATACAACCATGGTTAGGGCAAAGAGCAAGGAAGGTTGTTCCGCCTTCAGAAGTAATTAGACGATTCATAGAGGAAAGGCATGAAGCAGTGAGGTTGTTGGAGGAACAATGATGAACCGAGGAAGAGCATCAATGAGCATTGGTCAGGATTGCGAGACATCACAACGATGTCTTAGGCTACCACGACGGTGTCGAATTCACCTGAACAATAAGATCGTATGAAGTAAGAAGATCAGCTTGGGAACAAGAGTTCAAGGGAGAACGTGAAAGGAGGAGTACATGGGAAGCTAATGTCATAGAGACTAGTGGAGTAGTTAGGCTACGGCGATGCAAAAGAAGTCGATGGCGAACACAAGGGGAGGAAACCCTAGATCCAATGACAAAAGGCTCATTGGAACAGACAACAAAGTACAGGAACTGGAATCGAATGAATCGAATGAACCCCCGTGGTCATTCGAAGAATCGAATGAACCCCCGTGGTCAACTATTGAACCCATGAACGACGACAAAAAGAACTAAGGTTATATTTTAGAGTTCTCATAAGTTTCCATGACATATGATAGTAGTCCTGAAATTTCGAAGGAAGGAACTCCCTGCAAGCGAGCAAACAAACTCGAGAAGAAGGTAGTCAGGAGAATGTGTAGTTGAAAGCATCGTACGGTGAACAACGCGTCATGACGGGAAAAGGCATGGGATGAGAAGCATAAGCGAGGAAGTGAAGCATCACCTTAGGTGAGCAATAAGCAAGGCGACCAAAGAGATATACATTATATATCATGTGATCAAAAGACATGCTAAGATACGTAAAGCAAGGAATAGACAACAAAGTACAGGAACTGGAACTCACAGTGATAGCACAGTAGTGCTCAGAAATTAGCAGGCAGTTCGTCAGGGACTGCACTTCAACAATGACATCTCAACAAGGTCATGCATGCAGAAAGAGGAATACGGATTCACAAACAATGCGTCTGACCACAAAAGCAAGGCTTAACACCTCGTGGGCAATTTTTATAAGATGCAGACTGCGCGCCTCGAAGCAAGCTGCAGGGACGTGCAAGACTTATTCTATAAATCAACTCAGTCTCAACCATTCTTCCAATCTAGCGTATGCGTGGATGACCAAGATTTACGATTTTTCTTTCAACCAATCAAAGATAAGAACTGTCAAAACCATAATTGAATACATTGTCTGTATAAAAGATATTTTACTGTCAGTCTTCATCTCACTTTTGAGACCTCTTAGACTTCTGTTACTCTCTTTCACTTCTTCTCTTTTGTTATGAACTCTACGAAGGAGGAAGCAGAGCTCGAAGCCTTTAGCAACAAGGAGGTTAGCGACTTCAGCGTAACGCTTAGCGTTAAATTCACTATTCAAGTATGTTCACTCATACGATGGTGCTAGTAATGTAGGATAAATGTCTATGGGTATGTCCAGGATATTCACCTTTTACTTCTCAGTCTCTTTCTCTCAAAAAAATCCATGTTTTTTCATTACGATTACTTATTACTTTTATGATAAGATTTCAATGTACTTAATGTATCAGTTTGAAGAGGAGTTCTAAGTGCGTGTGTGTATCGTGAACCCCAAGTTGGGATGGAACATTATCTTGATGGAGTTTCTCTAGTTAAAAATTGAGTAATGTCCCTTGAGTTGTCGTCAGGCAACAACGAGATTAGGCGAGATGGTAACGTTCTCAGGTCGATATTATTGTCTTTCTACTGGCAAAGGCTAGAGGATGCTTGGCCACAAACGCGTTGGGCGCGAAACTGGGTATCACTTTTATGAAGTCATTTGCGTGGTCGTTACCCACAATATGGCGAAGGGAGCCAAGTTGTGTGTACAGCTAGTGATGGGAAGCCGTAGTGACATGCGTTAACAAACGAAAATGGGTGTGAACGGTGGAGATTCCACATGTTGATTTGGGCATGGGGACCAGGTAATGATATGTTATGTTGTGTGATGATTTAGGCACTGGGTGCTCGGTGACTAGGTGCTCGGTAACGCTTTACGATGATTCATGGTTATGCTCTCTTACTTGGAGGATTGGTTCCTCGGTATACCATAAGTATATGCAGTTTCGACTCTTATTTATATGAACCTTATGCATTCATATTCATCGCAATTGTCTTATATTGTTAGTTCTATTATAGATTTTAACTTAGTGAGGTTTCATAGAAATCTCACCGTGGTAATTTCACTACAATTTTGTCCTTCAGAATCGTAGATTTTGATGCAGATGTAGCTCGAGGGTTACTTCGAGGAAGAAGGACTAGTGCAGCTTGAGGAATAGCTATGGGGGCATGTTCCCATTATGTTTATAATCTCTTGTATTTAGAATGTTCAATTGTATTTGGACGACGAACAATTGTGGTGTAATATTATTTTAGTTGGGCAATAAACAAACGTTAATTTGTATTATCTTTATTGATGAAGTGATTGTGACTTATGGATATTGTTACTATTGATGAGTGAGTAACACATAGACCTTTGGTACTAATATTATTAATTTATGTTTAATACTTTATTCATTTCTGCTGGGACTTTGTACACAAGTAGAGCCGACTCAAAGGTAAGGCTATTAGGCTGTTGCCTAAGTCCCCACCCTATCCAAGGCTCCCAAAACTAAAAGTGAAGATGTTTTTTTATTTTAATTGTTTTAGAAAAAATATAAAACCCTCAAATAAAAATTTAAATAATTTTTATAGTTTTCAATGTGTGCAAGGCCACAGATACTAAATTTAATGTTTAATACAATGAATCATTTATATTTTTAAATAACTTTTTCTAAGATCTTGGTAAATTGAGGTGCAAAATTTACAATAAGGCCTCATTTTAAATTGTTAAATTACATATAAACTCAAAAAAAATTATTTCAATATTTTAAATAAAGCCTCATTTCATTGGAAATTTTGAAAAATATTCAATATAGTAACTTATATTTTATTGTATTATAATTAAGAGTAACTCATTTAAGTTTTGCTTTAGGCCTTAATTTGTATTGAATTGTCCATGTACACAGGTGTACTTAGCATTCGAGCACACAAATTTCAACGTTATGTTAAAGGATATAGTCCATTTGTCATGCATCCTGGATGGAGAGGGTAAAAAGGTCCAACCCAAGAGTCCAAGGCCATGCGGGCCAAAGGAAGCCTGTCAGTCTAGTAAAGCGAAGATAACAGCCTTTGATGGGCTCATCCCACAAATAAGAGGTTTGTTCGGCCCTGCCAAAGAGTAATGAGATGCTGACAAAGGTGGCCAGGGGTGACATACACCGACCTGTCAGCCACCTTGAATCATCACCAACACGTGACTAGGAAGCGTGTGGGAGAAGCTATAACCACAATTCACCTGGCAAAAGGAAGGTAGGTGCCACCAGAACAGGCCGAGGGGACACAAACTCCTCAAGTCCCTAGAAAATGACTGTTGGGAAGCGTGTGGGAGAAGCTATAACCACCATTCACTTGGAAAAAGGGAGGTGGGTGCCACCAGGACACTCCTCAAGTTCCTAGAAAATGGCTGCTAGGAAGCGTGCGGGAGAGGTAACCATAACTCATACACTAAGGAAAGAAAGATGGGCGCTGCTGTAACAAGCTGAGAAGCAATTGAAATGATGGTCGTGAAATAGTAGCTATGGGAATTTGTGTTGAAAGAACAACTATGGCTCTCCCCACGAGGGGAGAGAGAGGGACTCGTCAGTCCTGACTGAGAGGGCGCCGAGACGTAAGTCAGAGCTCAATGTTGCATTAATCATTATCTTTAGGGGATCACACCTCCTAACTGATTCACATGTACGAAGCATGGGGCATGATGGGACAGCTCCTTGGGAATGGAAGCAATAACACCCCAAACAACTTAGTGTAAAATCTTATTCAAGGTATGTTCAAACTCACGAAATTTGGGGCCAAAGAAAACGCTTCCTAAAAAGGAAACTAACGTAAGCATCGGATGGTCCCCAGACCACCCTCAAGCTCCCTTCTATATTTGTATGTTTGTAAGTCCCTTGATTCACCCCCCCAGCTGTTCGAGGAGTCCTCATGATACGTATGAAACACATCCAAAACACTAGACACCATAATTTGTCGCCAAATCATAGCCGACAGCTGAGGCCGCCACAATAAAAGTGGCCGCCATGGCTTATAAATTCTGGGTTGCGTATGGGTCATATGCTTAGCATAGTATGATTGGGTCTTGCTTTGCTTGGTTTCAGTGTTTCACTGGAACGGTTGGTTGGTGAACTGAAAATATGGGCATATTTGGTTCAGGGCGACTTAGGTTGCGTTTAGGTAGTGAGATTATCTCAAATATTCTGTGAATAGTAATGAAAAATAATAAAAAAGTAATGATAGAATATTGAATAGTAGTAAAAAATAGATGAAATATAATAATAAAATAATAAATAGTAGTGGAGTATCCTCGTAATACACAAATTATCCAACCTAGCCCATGGCAGGTAGTACAACTGTACAAACTACAAGATTTGCCATTGTGGTTTAAGAATGACGCAGTTTTCCCGCAACATTCATGTCTAGGTGGTTTAAAAACTTTTCAGTATGGAAGACACCACTCAGACCGACCAAATTTCCTTATTATTTTTTTACTTTTTTCTTCTAACTAATTTTTATTCATTTAAAATGATAAAGAGTGAGAAGAAAATTAAAAAACAAAATCTGTGAAGTAGCAATAGTAATACCCTTCAGAAATTGCTTTTGAAGAAAAGATTTTGAAATTGTTTTTGAAGAAAAGTATGTAAGCCAAATTCGTATTTTTTAAATATGTTGAAAAAAGTTTTTTAATTTTTAAATTTATTATTCCTTAAAACTATGTCTCAAAAAAAAAAAACACAGACTTTTCATACAAATAAACAAATAAAAATATTTTGGTAATATAAAAAAAATCTGGATAGGGAAATTAGAAAAATTAAATTTCTTAAATTCTTAACCTTTTATTTTTTTATTAAAATAATTTTAAAGATAGCAACATATCTTTTATCTGATTAAATTTCGAACCTATTAAGCACTTCTCGTTCATACAAATGAGATAAATCATCAACTTTTCACAAATGATTGTATCACTTATAAATTATTTGCCCTAAAAAAACATAACGTTTTCTATCACCTTTTTGTGTTTATAGTTTTATATGGACTTGATGGGAAAGCCATAATAATGTTAGACTTAAAAAGCATATATATAAAATTATGGACTTTAGCATTTAACTGAGGAAAATGCTAAGTAGTCGACTACTTAATTTGACCGCTCATATATATATTTTTTTCTAAACGGCTAAGAAAGTGATAGGTCTCTTGTTAACGTAAGTGACAATACTTAAGAAAATATCCTCTACGAGTGAGGATGTACCACAGTTTTTACTAAATAAATTTTGCTGCCTTCCATTGATAACCCACGGCTGGCTTAAATAGCAGTCCATGTCCATAAAATTGAAAATAGAAACTGAAAAACAGAGTTTACCGAAAATAGAGGAACAACATAAGGCCACTACCAGTAGTAGACGCCTAACAAATGAAATAATTGACTCCACGTACTAACTGAAATAGAAATGCAACAGAAGGATGACATCAAACAGAAAAATAACATCAAGCAGAATTTTCTCCAACGGTTATGACCCAGTACATGCACGCATGCACGTTATTCCCATGCACTACGTCCTTACGTCCCATTTGCGTCGCCCGTCTAACCTCCTCCCAAATATTTGTGATTTGGTTTGAATCCTCTGGCTGAACGTCGTGGTTTATCAATACTCCCCCAACCGGGTGGACTCTTGTCCGCAAGGTCCACATCTAGAAATTGCTCCAGCAGTGACTGGTGCCTCTCCCACGTGGCCTCTTCAGCTAACAAATGTTTCCATTGAACCAAGTGCTCTTCTTCAAACTTCTTGCCCCGTTTGACCCAGCGGGTGTCTAGGATGTGCTGAGGCTCAAGTATGATCGTTCCTTCATCATTTATGGGCGGTAACTCAGTAGAAGGCAGTGTACTTTCGCCAATAAATTTCTTTAAGAGGGAAATGTGAAAAACTGGATGAATGCGGGCTTCCGTTGGCAGCTAAAGTTTGTAAGCAACCTCTCCATTTTTTTGTAACACCAGATATGGCCCATAAAATCGACTGGCAAGCTTTTGGTGGGCACGTTTAAAAACTGACTGTTGCCGATATGGATGCAACTTGAGAAACACCATTTCACCTACTTCAAACGTGACATCCCTCCTCTTTTGATCAGCTGTTTGTTTCATACGATTGATGGAGGCTTCCAGATGAACTTTGAGTTGTCGTAGTAACTCGTCTCTATTTTTCAAATGCTCATCCACTTCGTTGACGAAAGAAAAACCGTTATGATAAAGTGGAATTGAGGGAGGTGGACGCCCATATAAAGCTTGAAATGGAGTCATTCCTGTTGAGGCATGGTACGTTGCATTATACCATAACTCAACCCAAGGAATATAGGCACTCCACTTGCACGGCCATTGATGCACAAAACACTGAAGATACGGCTCCACACAGCGGTTAGCTACTTTCGTTTGTCCGTCGGTTTGCGGATGATAGGCAAAGCTAAGTTGTAACTTTGTGCCTGACATTTGAAAAACTTCTTGCCAAAACCTGCTAATGGAAGACCAGATCACGATCACTTATGATAGATTTTGGCAAGCCATGCAACTTGATAACCGCTTCCACAATTTTTCCAACCACACCTTTTGCAGTAAACGGATGAGTTAGAGTTAGGAAATGTGCAGCTTTACTCAACCTGTCCACTACCACCAATATCGTGTCCTTGCCGTGGGATGTGGGTAGTCCTTCAATGAAGTCAAGAGTGATATCATCCCATACTTGGCAATTAATGGGCAACGGTTGGAGAAGTCCCGCAGGTGAGAGTGTCTCGGATTTCATCCTTTGGCATACTGCACAGTGCTTAACGTATTCGTGAACTTCTCGATACATTTTTGGCCAATAAAATTGTTGAGCTAGTCGTTTGAATGTCCGCAACACTCCTGAATGCCCCCTGATTTTTGTGTCATGAGCCTCATGTAGCAATTGTTTCCGTAACTCCCCTTGGGAAGGAATGAGTACCCTGCCTTTGACGAAAAATAACCCCTATCGTTGTGTATAGGGCCCTTCGGTTTGACTCTTGGCCATTTGCGCGATTGGCTGAATGTATGGGTCTCCTTCGTATGCCTTCCAAACTTCATCCCATATGGTTATGGTGGGTACATGGAGGTGATTGAGGACTGGACTGTTGGGCTTGCATGAGAGGGCGTCCGCAGCTGAATTTTCACGACCTGGGCGATAGGTGATCTCATACTCGTAGCCTAGTAATTTGGCTACCCATTTTTGCTGCTCTAGTGTTGCCAAACGTTGTTCCAGAAAATACTTTAAGCTACGTTGGTCAGTTTGGATGAAGAACTTCCTCCCCAATAAATATGGTCGCCATGTACGTATAGCCTCCACAATTGCCAGCGTTTCTTTGGCATAGGTGGACCATGATGTTTTTGTAACTCCTAATGCACGGCTCATAAAGGCGATGGGTTTGCCTTGTTGAGTTAAGACCGTGCCTATTCCCTCCCCTGCAACGTCTATTTCTATGGTGAAGGGCTCATTAAAATTGGGCATGGCCAAAACAGGGGTGGTGGTCATCGCTCATTTAAGAGTCATGAAGGCTCCTTCGGCTTCCTCGTTCCATCCGAACTGCCCTTTCTTGAGGAAGTTGGTAAGAGGTTGAGCGATGATGCCATAGTTTTGAACAAATTTCCTATAATATCCTGTCAAGCCTAAAAAACCACGTAATTCATAAATATTAGTTGGTTGAGGCCACGCCACCATGGCGGAAATTTTATGATTATCGACCTTCACTCCTTGAGGTGTAACAATGTGTCCCAAATATTCTAGCTCCTGTTGGCCGAATGATGCCTCAAAATCTCCAAAGTTTGTTTAACATGCACCACATGCCTTTCCCAAGTAGAACTATATATGAAAATATCATCGAAGAAGACCAAAATAAACTTTCGAAGATAAGGTCGAAATATAGAGTTCATAATGGCTTGGAATGTAGAGGGTGCATTACATAGGCCAAATGGCATCACTAAATATTCGTAATGACCGTTGTGAGTACGAAAACCAGTTTTGAGAATGTCGGAAAGATTTACTCTTACTTGGTGACATCCGGCCCTTAGATCGAGCTTGGTAAAGTATGAAGCGCCATGTAATTCATTCAACATGTCGTCTACCGTCGGGATGGGAAATCGATCCTTGATGGTGGCAGTATTGAGTGCACGGTAATCTATGCAAAATCGCCAACTTCCATCCTTTTTCTTTACCAATAATACTGGCGACGAAAACGGACTAGTGTTTGGACGAATGAGGCCGGAATTCAGCATCTCTTGAACTTGTTTTTCGATTTCTTCCTTCTGAAAATGTGCATATCGATACGGCCGTACATTGATTGGCTCAGTCCCCTCCTTGAGCGTAATGCAATGCTCAACCTCCGCACTGGTGGCAGACTTGAGGGTTCCTGGAACACGTCCTCATAGGCTTTTAGTATCCTCTGCATCTCTTGTTGTTTAACATCAAGTGGCGCCTCATGTGAGGCTGTTTCCAAGGTTGGTTGAATGTATATTGCAAACAGTGCATGGCCTTGGCGGAGCTCCTTCGATATTTCGTTCGGTGATGCCTCCTGAATTGCTTGCACATCTACACCTTGCAATCTTCGGTCTTGGTTTTTACAAGTAAAGTCCATGGTCAATTTCTTCCAGTCACAGACCACAGATCCAAGCATTTCAAGCCATTGCACACCAAGTACAAGGTCCAGACCTGTTAAGGGCAGAGAAAAAAGGGTGAGGTAAAACTCAGTACCCTGCAGCTCCACTCGTACCTTATCGTAATGCCCTTGGCACTTTAGTTTTTCTCCATTGGCCACCCGGACAGAAAATGCCTCCGTAGGTACGACTAGCAACCTAAGCATGTTCGCCAAACGCTTGCTGATGAAGTTGTGCGTCGATCCTCTGTCAACCAAAACCATTACTTCGTGAGGGCCCATTCTTGCTGTTATGCGCATGGTTTTGGGACCCGACCACCCCGTTAATGCATGCAACGTGATCTCGGGTTCCAGTTCAGGTTCCTGTACTTCCACTGTATCTCCACCTTGGTCTTCCTCCAATTTCTGTTGATCAGTAATGTCTTCGCATATTACATTATCCGCATGCCCCTCCAAGAGTAGTAACTGTGGTTTTTGACATCTATGCCCAGCGGTGAAGTGTTGATTGCAGTTGAAACAGAGACCTTGAGCCCTTCTCTTTTGCATTTCTTCCCACATTAAACGCCTGATTGGAACAGTAGGAGTAACAGGAGCTACACTCATGGTTGGCGGAAAAGCTAGAGGAGCTCTTGTGGGTGGTGATCGCGTAAACCGTTTCTGGCGTGCAAGCTGCTCATCTCGCATTCGTGCCAAATTAATGGCCTCCTTGAGGGATTGCGGTTTAAACATCCTTATCCCATCAGAAATCTCAGTCTTCAAGCCACCCATGAATGTCCCCACTAACGCCTTTTGCGTCCATCCACGTACTTTATTGCCGAGCTTCTCAAACTCGCGTTGATAGTCTCTCAATGTTCCCATTTGCCTGATCCGTGAGAGAGCTTCATCAAAGTCTTCGTATCTTGATGGTCCGAAGCGAGCCCATAATTCCTCTTCGAATTTTTCCTAAGAAATCACGTGTCCTTCTTCATGTAACGTCCTGCGAAGCCACTGCCACCACTGGTTGGCCTCCCCTTCAAGGTGATAAGCAGCCATGGGAACTTTTTGGTTCTCTGCAGTACCTTGGTATTCAAAGAATTGTTCCACCCTATTGAACCACTCCGTTGGATCGTCTCCAGAGAAGCGTGGAAACTCTAGCTTGGCTAATTTGGATGAGACGACCATCTGCCCTCCATCTTGGTTTTCTCGGTGGTTATTGCCATGATTTGAAGACTCCGGGTTAGTGAGCAACACATTGGAAAGTCGATTGAGAGTTTCCTCCAAATGGTGGAGTTTGTCGTTCATCCCAAACTCCATTCGCTGTAGTCCTTCTTGAACTACACCGAGTCCAAACTCCAAGTGCTCAATACGCTCCTTGTTGGTTCCCATAGTAACCTCGCTCTGAGGCTAATGATAGATCTCTTGTTAACGTAAGTGACAAAATACTCAAGAAAATATCCTCTTCGGGTGAGGATGTACCACAGTTTTTACTGAATAAATTTTGCTGCCTTCCATTGATAACCCACGACTGGCTTAAATAGCAGTCCATGTCCATAAAACTGAAAACAAAAACTGAAAAACAGAGTTTACCGAAAATAAAGGAACAACCTAAGGCCACTACCAGTAGCCGACGCCTAACAAATAAAATAATTGACTCCACGTACTAACTGAAATAGAAATGCAACTGAAGGATGACATCAAACAGAAAAATAACATCAAGCAGAATTCTCTCCAACGGCTATGACCCAATCCATGCACGCATGCACGTTATTCTCATACACTACGTCCTTACGTCCCGTTTGCGTCGCTCGTCTAACCTCCTCCCAAATATTTGGGATTTGGTTTGAATCCTCTGGCTGAACATTGTGGTTGATCAAAAAGTGGCTACTATTGAATCCATATAATTTTTTAAAAAATATTTAAAAGAAAAAAAATGAAAATGCACAAGGGACACGTCCAACAGTGCATGCTGGGCGACCCTTAACATTGTCCTTTAACTAACCCAAGGCAAGATTTGGCTCTAATTTCATCCCAAAATTTATTCAAACACAAACACTTTCAAACTAATTATTAAAACTCTAACTAATCATTAAATAAAAAACAATTCAACTTTTTCAAAAGTTTCAAAATAAAAATAATATTAAAAATTTATATTCTACTAATATTTTAACTTTATAATATTTTTTATTCAATTTTTTCTCTCTCCTTTCTCAAAATCCAATAGATATATTATTTAAACTATTTCACTATTATTCACAAACCATCTTATTAATATTCATAAAATTCTCATCTCATTTCATTTCCTAAGCATCCCTAAGTGCAATGATATTTGTGTCTCTCAAGACTGCAAATAAAAGAAAATATAGATGTACAACATATTTACGAATCTTTTATAACTAATTAAAGTGATAGCATTGAAAGTTTTAATTTTACATAATTTTTTTTTTTAAGTTTCAATTTTACATAATTATTTTCAAAGTTAAAGTTGAAGGGACTGTAAACAAATTTTAACTTTTTTATTGTCCTTATAAATATTAGGGCATATGATCCTTGGACTAGGATGAAACCCTACAATTGACGTCGTGGCAATTGGATAAATATCAGAAAACTGTGATGCGAAGTACTCGTATTGGACTCATCAAATGAATGTCATCTTTAAAATTTGATGAATTTGTTCTTAAAATCATTGCATTGAATTTAGCATACACTAAAATATTCAATTTTGAGCTACAATACATTTAAATTCATCTCCAAATTTAAAGATTAATTGCTAACACTCTATAACTATTATTTTATTTACTTTAATTATTGTTTTCTATTTTTTAGCCAGAATATATTTAAGTATCAAATTAAATTATTAATTAACATATAGTTAGTGTAATTGTAAAATATGAAAAAAAAAATTAAAAATATTATTATTAAAAAAATATATATTATATTATTAGTTTGACAAATTCAATGGTTAATCTAATGTGGGGTTATGACTAGGGAGGTTTTAAATTTATAGAAAATATGTATTTTTCATCAAATTTTAAAGATAAATTTAATAAAACCAATTTCAATACTCTTAGGAGAGGTTTGAATAGTGAGTTGAGATGATATGAGTTGATATGAAAATTAAAAGTTGAATAAAATATTATTATAATATTATTTTTTAATATTATTATTATTTTGAGATTTAAAAAAATTAAATTATTTATTATATTTTATATAAAAATTTATAAAATTTATAATAATTAAATGAAATGGAAAGGAACTAGTCGGAGACTGAGGGGGTCTAGAGCTAAAAAGCTGCACTACAGTCACACTTTTCAAGACACAATTCAAACCGAAGCCATGTATCTTGTATGCGAAGAAGATTGGTTGAACACAAAAAATTAAAAGTTCAATTAAGGAAAGGAGTATGGGAGACAAATAATTTTTATAATTAATTTATACAATACCTAATAAAAATGGTAGGCATAATTATTTTATAATTACTTTCTAACTTGTCATTTTCCTTATATAATCTATTCGGAGTAAAAGTCTTGAAAGAAAGTGAGGCTGTCGTGAGACTCTTTGTAGATAATTTTTTCTTTTTCTTAACAAGGCTCGTTCATTCGTAATAGATGTAAATAAAACAGAGTCAGTTGTACATAAATATTACAAACTATAAGGTGGGTCCTTTTCACTATGAAAATCTAGGAAATAAAGGCCAATGAGAAATTAAATTAAGAGGTATGTTTTCGAAAGAGAGCGTGGAAGCTGCCCATTGCGTAATAGAATGCACGCATCGATTTAAACATCAATGTATTTTTCTAATTTGTCAGATTTCAAGAGAATTCAGCGCGCTCCTGATATCATTGACTAGAAGCAGGATCATCCAGTCTGAATTTTTATCAGGCTCATTTGCCGCTTGCAGTACCATCATTTTTATCAGGCACGCTCCTGAATTCAGCACCATTGCCATACTGCCTGTATTTCTTACAGCTACGTCAAAGAATAAAATGTAATGTTCTCTAAGTGTAGCTTTCCAACTGTGACTTTCATTTACTTGTTTATTATCTCATGCATTACAATGCTCATTGTAGATCTTTGCAGATAATTATGTGGCTTAATTTACTGCCTTTTTTTGGTGTGTACACTTTGTTTGTTGTATTTATTTCCTTCGCAAGTGCTGTGGCCTTGGTTATTTTCTTCCCATCTACATGATGAGATTGAGGCAAGTACTAGTTGGTCCTGGTGTCTCTTCCCCAAGTTGTTCTAAACTCCTTTGTTAGGCTTTATCTCTAGATTAGCTTTACAAGGCTGTTGTATCATGTTTTGATAGGATTGTGTGTCCTGGGTTATTACTTCTCTGTACCTTACTATTTTGTGATTTATGATTAATATAATTTATCTTATCCAAGAAAATAAGTACAGAAATTTTCTTCCCAACTACTTGAGATTGAGGTAAGTGGGATAAACTTGCTAACTTTCGTGAAATTTTCAACAATATCATAAAGCGGTTTGGTAAAACTTTTTTTTTTTCTTATTTTTTTTTTAAATTTTTTATCACCAAACAATCATTCATTGAAATTAAATAGAGTCCTTACAATATTGATCTTATCAAGCCAAATAGCTTGACTTACAAAAGAAGGACAAAAATCCCACCACATCTCAATATCATTGCCACCCAATGCACGTCTTGTCCACTGATGAGCAGCCATATTACCCAGTCGATTCACATGCAAGACTTGAACTTCTTGAAAACCCCTCATCATCTTTTGAATATCTTGAAGTAAAAACTCACAATCTATTAGAAACTCAGATAGATTATTCAAAGCATTGACAAGTATCAAACAATCTGTTTCTAACAATAATTTTAGAACTCCCCATTGTGCACATAATTGAAGACCTCTTAAGAAAGTTGTTGCCTCAATAAATTCTGCCGAAAAAACTTCTCTCTCCAATTTGCTACAAGCCACGAATACATCTCCTTTATGATCTCTAAGAATCACCCTAACACCAGCTGATTGTTGTCAAAAAAGGTAGCCTCATCCTCATTCGACTTCATAAATCTTATAGGAGGTGGTTTCCAGCACACAACTTTGTTTATATCCTTATGAAAAACATCAAAAATTTGTAAATATTTATACTCTAACTGTAAAGAAAGAGCATAATTAACCACTACACGATTTTGCAAAGAAACCTGCTTATAATTTACATTAACATATTTATTTATCATTGCATGTGTGACATAGGTTGTTATTTGGTAAAATGATAAATTTATGTGTCCACAACTTTTGAATTCATTCCTTGTCCACCATTGTCTTGATAGCAAACATAGCCTTCCTGACCTTGACTCGCCACATTCAAAGTCACCACCACCAAGAAGCTCCCAGAGATCTTGTCCCTGCAGACAGACTCCATGCCCGTTTGCCAAGTGCTATAATTTTGATCGTTCAATCAACACTCTAGCCTACTGCACTTGCACTCCTGCTGACCCACACTTTTTCCCTCTACATTTTTCACTCAGCTTTATCTGGCTGCTTGCACAAATGAAGGGCTAGCTCTCTCTGAAAGGACTCGGACAGTTAGACCTCATGATCTACTGCGCCGGCCTCCGGTCTCTCGCGGTTGAAGCTCAGCTCAACACGTTCTTTCTCACATTCTACCAATTAATTGAATCAGTTCTTTTTTAATCAACTAATTAGAACTGCCTGCTCCCTTGAAGAAAATGATTTCGATTAAAAATCTCAATAAAAGATTTCGATCTAACTAGCCTCATGTTTAAGTCAGCTCTTCAAGAGATTTTTCCAAGCTTCTTAAAATCTGGAATTTTCTTGCATTGGTGGTAACGGATTTTTTAGGAAATGGTGGACTTTCTAGAGAGAGAGAGAGAGAGAGTAGTGTTGCCGGCCTTAACATAAAGGTCTTAGCCTAGAAGTATGGGTAGAAGAAACGCAAACCAACCAGCTCTGGAAAGCAGAAGCTAGTGCAGCCCCGTTGGCGTGGAAAATGGCGGATGAAAGGGGGCATCAATCAAGCTAGCTCTGATAGAAGGGATAACAGGCAGATCATAATCCCAGCAGTAGAAGGAGAAGGGAACTAGGTAAACTAGAGACTTAAAAAGGATGGGTAGAGGCTCATATCAAGCAAATTTCGAACAAGCACCCAGAATGGAAACTCATTCGGATCCCAAGAACAGCAAATTTTGATGCTCATAAAGTGGCAAGTTGGGCATTTGTAGCAATCTGAAAACGGTACTGTCAACAATCTGAAAAGATAATATAGATTTGTCAGGTGAGTATGCAGGTTTTGAATCCAAGTATATCATTTATAGAAAAAAGCAAAACTATGGCCAAGCTAAACTGACAAAATAACTGATAAGGAAGCAACAATAGGAAGGATGAGTAATGTTTCATACAGTTATATAATGTGTAAATATTGTATAGTCGTTTTGAAAAATAGTAAAATTTATTATTAAAAAATTAATTTCTTTTCACGTAGATCACATATTTATTCACTTTTTTAAAATGACTATACAATATTTATATATTCACGACTGTAAGTATTATTTCTCAAAAAGAATTTCTTAAGATCTATAGGATGTTGACATACCAAGCAAAAATAGAAGGATATGGAAATAACTCAACCTCTCTTGATCAAGGACCAAATTGGGGATTGAATAACTCTCCCAATTACTTTATTGTATAATGACTGCGGCCTTATGTCAGAGGTCGGTCTGATTGGCATAACCCAACCTTTAAAATGTATAAAAAAAAAAAAAAATGACTGCAGCCTCATTATATATAAACATAATTAAATTTTCTTGTAATTTAAGTTCTATAATGATCAATAAATACAACTAGAAGAATACAAATCACCAAAACAATATAAATGTTTTTTATGGTAAAATAGATCAAGAAAATATACGCTATGTCCGGTTTTATAGGCTAGTTAGTGTAAATCCAAAGACAACCTAAACAAAACTTGTTTTTTTTATAAGCAGAATTACATGCATACATACACAGAGATGCACATGGCATATTTTTCTTGAATCATTTATCTGATCCAGAAAAATTGCTTTGAAAGTTCCCATCAATTAAATGAAATCTAAGCACAAGCACAAGAATTATCTTCGACAAGGGTAGCAACATTGCCATCCTCACTTCTGAACAGCAAGTATCCGATCGCGAGGCCCAGCACGACGGCCAGGAAAACCCCCACGTTGAACGACATCACCGCCAGCATCAGCACGTACCCGATCGCCGAGTTGAGTCCGAAGAGCGCCGCCCCACCGATCCTCGCCGCCGACCATCTCGGCCCTCTACGGAAGGGCATCCCTTGCAGCAAAGGCTCCTCGATCTGCGCCGGCGGCTTCCCGGAGGAGACGAATTTGAGGTGCACGCGCCGGTCCTCCAAGTACTGGTAGAAGGCGGAGACGATGAGGCAGGCGAAGAGGGTGAGAGCGTAACTCGTCCACGACTTGGTTTTCCACGAGTCCACCAGGAGGGTCACCTCTTTACCCCAGTAGAAGGTCATGTGCATCATCTTTTCCGATCTTTCCTTTCTCGCCTCTAACGAGAGAGTGAATTGGGAGAGAGTGAATTTGGAACGAAAGGTGGATCAGTTTCGGAGGATAGAGATGGCTGCCATGTCTTATAAAAACTGGGTTGCGTATTGGTCGTTGTCGGGTGATGTGAATTCGTTTTGTGATCGTTTGTACGACAGAGACTTGGGTTCCATAAATGCCCCCGAAAAGCGTCATATTTACGCTATATTTAAGTTTGTTGTGAATCGTGATTGGGTCTTGCTTTGTTTGGTTTCACTGGAACGGTTGGTTGGGGAACTGAAAATATGGGCACATTTGGTTCGGGCCGGCTTGATTGGTAGGTAGTACAAGTCGTACAACTGTACAAGGTTTACTAATGTGGTTTAAGAAAAAAATGAAATACAAAGTTTTATCAAAAAGTTTTTCCGGCAACATTGAGATATTTGAAAAGTTTTTTTTTTTGTTATTGTAGTTATTAATAAATTAGAAATAGGCTATTGGATTTAGTGTCCATAGCATGGTCTTATACTCTTCCTCCCTGAGAGGATAGAGGGGGCTTTTAAGTTCTGTTTTTACAGAACTCCTTTCTCTGTTGGAGAGAGTTTGTTGTGAAGTTAAGACAATATCTGTCACAAAAAAATTTGTGTGTAGAGGAGCTCTAGAGCTGATGCGTAGTTGGCTTATAGTCTGGATTTTTCATGTTTCTATAAGTCACAGTTGTAATTTCGGATCATTAATGAAATGAGTTTGTTTCCTTCAAAAAAGAAATTCTGATCATTTTCTTATCATCTCATAACGTAATATTAGATTATAGATATTTAAAAAACTTTTTGGAAAGAGAAAAAACCACTCAACCCAACCAAATTTCCTTTTTTTTTTTTTTACTCTTTTCTTTTAACTAATTTTTATTCATATAAAATGATAAAAAGTGACAAAAACATTGTGGAGTTTTTGAAAATGCTAGTGGAACCCCTCAAACTTATCGCTCATGCATTTTAATTTTTTTTATTTATTTTTTTACTTAATGATTAAGGAAATAACTATTAGTGAAATTATATATTTTTTTACTTTTTTCTTAATGATGAAAAATGTTAAAAAAATACTAGCGATATTTTTTATAACTAGCGGTACGCCCAGCAGTAAATGTTGGGCAACAGTTAGCATAATCCTTTTCTTAAAGTTGAAGGGACAATAAAAAAACTTGTTTTTATTTTTTATATTTTTTGTGTTTGCGGAAGGATTTAATTTTTTTAAAGTTGGGTTTACATTAAGTAAAGAGCAATGCTAAATACAGTCCCCAAATGGAGACTGCAATGCAAGCTTAGGTAATTTTATCTTTAAATTTTTTTTAAATTACAAAACTATCCCTCCTGAAATGATGATTTTTCTCATTTAATAAAGGGCCTGCATATGCAGTCCCCAAGTGGGGACTGCAAATAGAATTTCTCTTAAGTAAAAGAGTAATATTAAATACAGTCATGGATTGTGCAACAATATGTAAGCCAACTTTGGGTTTTTTTTTCATAAATATGTTGAAAACAACTTTTAATTTTTAAATTTATGATTCCTTAAAATTATGTCTCAAATAAATTTTTGATAGATTTAATATATGGGTCTCAAAATATTTAACGTTCCTCATAAATTATATAGACCTCACCATTAAATATTATCATATTCACTTTATCTCTCATGATTTATATAAAATGTTTGGTAAAATGGATCTTGACGATTTTCTAAAAAATAAAAAATAAAGGAAAGAAAGAAAGAAAACACAAACTTTTCATAGAAATAAAACTATTTTGATAAGTTAAACAAAAATCTGGATAGGAAAGTTAGAGAAATTATATATAATTTTTGAATTTCTTAGCTTTTTATTTATTTTTTTATGAAAATAATTTCATAGACCACAACCTGTCTTTTTATCTGATTAAATATGGGACTATTTAAGCCCCTCGCATTCATACAAATAACATATATAAATCATTAACTTTAGCATAAATTACTTGTACTAAAAAAACGTAATATATGTTAGACTTAAAAGGTATATATCTAAGATTATGGATTTTAGCATTTTACTAACCCCTAGGGTTAAACGGATATTACAGCAAAATTTGGCTCAAAGTGTAGTAATATCTTTTTTTATGGACAAAGTGTAGTAATATTTTTTCGCTCTATGAGATTTATTATATCAATTACTATTCACTCTCATACTCCATATTTATAATTTTTTCATATGGTGTGGAGTTATTTTTTATAGGATATGAGATGTTTTTTATAGAATATAGGGTATATGATAATGAATAGTGACTGATAAGAAGAATTTTTCATATATATATATATATATAATTTCTTCATGACCCTTTTATAACCAATTAAAGTGATAGTTTCGTCCATAAAAATTGTTAATTTTTTTAAAAGTTTCTATTTTACGTAATTATTTTTAAAGTTAAAGTTGAAAGGACTGTAAAAAGTTTTAACTTATTTATTATTCAAATAAATAAGATTAATGCTACTTGTCCCGACAATTGGGTCCGACATGGATTTCGATAAATTTTTTATCTTTTTTACTTAGTGATTAAAAAAATATTTTTTAATAATATTGTAAATTTTTCTTAAGTGTGTAACGGTATAAAAAAATAAAAACAAATAACTTTATGATACATTGATAACCCATCCTCAATTTCACCTAGCAGGACTCAATAGATAACAGGGCATATGATCCTTGTAGTAGGCTGCAATCATGAAACCCTGGAATTGAGGTCATGGCAATTGGGTAAATATCGGGAAACTGTGATGCATTTGGGAGAAGTAAGATTTGGTACTTCCAAGGTTGAGAAGGTCGAGAAATGCAGTACAAGGAGAAAGCTGTACTACAGTCACACTTTTTTTTAAGAGACAATTCAAACCGAAGCCATATATGCAAAGAAGATTGGATAAACACAAAGTTAAAAGTTCGATTAAGGAAAGGAAAATGGTAGACAAATAATTCGTATAATTATTTTATAAATTACCTTATAAAAATGCTAGACATAATTATTTTATAATGACTTTCTAATTTGTCATTTTCCTTATATATATAATTTTTATTTTTGTTCTCATATAAACATGTTCTATATGAATATGTGCATCTATCTTACTTCTATCAATATGTACATATTGCCAAATAGATAGATTGAAAGAGAAAATGATGCAATGACGAATATAGATCAAGCGGATCAAACGAAGAATCGTGATTTCTGACATCTTGAATTTCCCGCGGACAACCGAGGAGGCCGGACTGTCACGAGATGGTTTACAAGTCGTTTTCGGATATAATTGAAGATAGAGAAAATATTTGGTGTATATATCTTTCTAGTTGAGTTATAGATCAAACTTCTAGCATGATATAAGTCATGCGCGCATAGTTCTTTAATAAATTATTTCAATGGCTAATCAACCTAGAAGGATCTCTTTATCATAGAAAACTCAGTTTATACCATCATTTGCAGAGAAAGTGGGGTTGTCCTCATACTCTTTGTGGATAACTAGTTATGTGGCTTTACCATCTTTGTTGGTTTGTACACTTTGTTTGTTGTATTTGTTTCCTTTTCTAAGTGTTGTGGCCTTGGAATATGAATATGATGAAGATGTCCATGCTTATTGTACGTTGAAGAGCTCATGGTAATTTTCATTACTCTTAGTTCATAACTCTTAGCACTTGGTTCAAATTATTAAATTAAACACTTAGCACACCTTAATCGAGTTCTTAAGGCATGAATTGAACCCTAACTTCCATGATTAAAACAGTTTCATAAAAACCACTAACCCTAATTCCAATTTGCATCATCTAATCGCATCATTTATCGATTATATCACATGATAAGCTTCAAACAAAACCTAATTATCGCATCATTTATCGATCAACTCACCACTTACAAATTAGTTTACACATTTTGTTAATGCGAAAAATTACACAACAAGCTGAAAGGGGAGAAAAAGTCATTCTCGACTCGTTATGACGATCTGGGTCTCGATCAGTGTGGTCCGGAACCCTTGGAGTGGTCTAGTGCAGCTGTGCATATGTCCATAGAAGTGAATAGAAAATAAATACTGAAAATGTAATACAGAGATGGATACACAGATTTACGTGGTTCGGCATATTGCCTACGTCTAATGGACATTTTGGGAGGAGAAATCTACTATGATTATAGTCTGTCTCTCCTACCTTCTCATTTCTCACTGTACAATAGAAATCTTGAATATATTTGTTGGAGAAGATGTTCTCACTGGAGCCCCTTTCGAAAGGTTGAAGAAGCTGAAAAAGAAGTCGAAGTCCCCTTTGAACCATCTAACCGTTTCCTTTTATCTGACCCTTCTCTCCGCGTGCCCCTAGGGAGTGGTGAGGACTAGCAGTATTTCCCTTGCGTGTCTGACCTTCTCTCTTCTCTCCACTTTCTCATTTTCCCTTCCCGTCCTTTGTCCCCTCATTTTCTCCCATTCATTTATCTTCATTTGTCTTCTAGTAATGAAATATCCCCCTCTGGACTGGGCCTAGTAGGCTTACTTTGGGCCTGGTATATTTTATACCCTTCAAATGTCATACACGAATTACAACTAAGATCTTGAACCCGAGACTATGTATATTAAATGTTCATCATTATTGCTCTAAGCTCACCTATGAAATCATACTTCCAACTATTTAAACATCATATGAACATATATAAATCTGAACTAAATCTGATGCGAAAAAAGGCACGAGATTTTGAAAAATGATTGCTAAATATATTCATTTGGTTCTCGAAAATTCTAAGTGGTGACTCAGGCAAGGCAACCTCTTCTTCTGGCATGATAAGTGGCGTGATCAGGGTCCTTTGTTTTCTGATCTTCCGGTGGTGGGTAGTCCTTCACTTAAAGTTAAGGATTGTCAACTGTCAAATTTGTGGGATGTGGATTTTTTGGTTAGATTGGTGGCGTAGGAACATGTGAATGATATTCTGGAATCTTTAGCAGTTTGCAAGGGAGGATCGGATGTATTGGTATGGATGAAGCAAGATAGTGGTTGTTTTTCTACAAAATCAGCTTGGGATTGTACCCGTATTAGGGGCTCTACTATGAATTGGCATTCTTGGATGTGGCATAAATTGCTCCCTTTGAAGGTTTCGGTTTCTATGTGGAAGGTTTGGCATAATGCGTTCAGTGTGGATGATCGTCTCCGTCGTGTAGGTGTGCCGATCGTTTCTAAGTGTGATTGCTGTGATGTGGACAATTATGAGGATCAAAATCATGTTTTGTTTGAAGGAGATTTTGCTGCTCGGGTGTGGCGCTATTGTGGCGCTATCTTTGGGTTACCGTTTCGTGGCAATTGGAAAGAGACAGTGTCCCTTTGGTTTCGTCTTGCATCTTACTCTTCTCAGGTTGGTATTATTGTGGGCCTCCTTCCTTCATTTCTTTCTTGGCATCTTTGGCATCGCAGATGTGTAGCTTTCATGGAAGGTCATCTTGAGCCTTTTAGTTTGGTTTGGCAGTTGATTGTTCATTGGATTCACTCAATCTGCTAGGATATTCACAAAGTTTCGAAATGCTCTAGGTATGATTCTCAAATTTTACAATCCTTGCTTACCCCGCCTCTAGTTCCGCCAAGGCGATGCTCGAGTTTGGTGGCCGGGCACAAACCCTCTCAAGGTCGTTTCAAGTTAAATACTTATGGTAGTAGCTTTGGGAATCCTGGGCCGTCTGGGGCGGGTGGTATTATCAGAGATGATCACGGTAATTTAATTCATGCTTTTGCCTCTCTCCTCTTGGCATTGGTTCGAATAATAGAACTGAGCTATTAGCTCTGTTGTATGGCCTTAAAGCTTGCAAAGCTCTGAGGATTGGTTAAGTGGAAGTTGAACTAGACTCGCAAGTGGTGGAAGCAACGGGGATGTGGGGTTTGGTATCTTGAGAATTTTTGGGAGGAGATTCTTAGTCTTTTAGATTCGATAGTCTGTTTTGTTTTCCATATCTTCAGAGAGGGTAATAAAGCTGCTGATTGGCTTGTAAAGTATGGTGCGCTTGGTCATCACATGGAGCGGCAAGTGATTGGGGAAATGCCGAGACTGCTGAGAGGTTTAATCCGTTTGGCCAAGCTGGGTCTTCCTTCGTTATGCTGCTACTAATTTTTATTGCTTTTGTTGCTCTCTTTCTTCTGTTGCTAATGGTTTTGTGCTTGGTTCTGTTTTGTTTCTTTTTCTTGCGTGGGCTAACCTTGTTATTGCAGGTTGTTTGTGTTTCTTTGGTTGCATTGTTGGTTTTTTCTTTTGGATTATGTTGTACTGTGGTTTTAATGTTCTTTATTTTTTTATGCTTGTGTTTGGATTTTTTTGTAACCCCCATGTAACACCCCCTTCCCGTAGGCTAGGTGTGTCACGTGTTTTTCATGAAAATAAACCCGGCAAGAGATCTCATTTTTAATAAATGAACTTAGGATTTATTTTATAGAAAAACTATCTAATAAAAATGTTTTCTAAAAACATTAAATAAATAAACTGAATAAAATCATGTCATAAAAGCATGTTTTATTCTAGAAGGTCTGAAACTAATATAACTGCTCCTTCTATTCCTGGCTTGCCTGCTCATAATCATCATCTTCACCTGGGTGGTTAAAAACATGAAAACAAACTAAAATGAGTCGATGACTCAGTAAGAAATCTATCACAACGTAAACGTAATAAACATAAGATTTTCATAACAACTTTTATGTTGAGCTTAAAATTCATGACTGTTCATACTGATGCTTATGCTATGTATGACTGTTTTAACTGAATTAACTAACTGATCTGACTGATTTATTTGACTGGCCAACACACTTAACCCTGTGTGCGAGGTTGTGCACCGCCCCCACATCCCGCTGTAGCAAGGGGAACCGCTGATAGTATTCTGGCATACTATGGTGGACCACGACTGAGTTCGTGGTTTGCACATCCACCCTGAACTGAACTGCATTGGTACCATGCATCTGAATGTCCTTCTTATTAACTGATATGATCTTATCTTGCACTTTGAACTTAAGATAGCCAACGTGTCTTATACACATGAGATGCATGACATAATAATACATACATAATTATAATTTCTGAATCTGAACATGATGCGGAATGATATGATCGTATGCTATGCTGGATGACATGTTTGCATATGACATGAGTGGTTCATAAATAATAGTTTTCAATGAACTGGCTTGGATAATACTTATATATAAGCTGAACTGTGATGATCCTAATTTATAATTAAATTACTTACCTCGATGCGCTTCTTCTTGACTAACACTTCGTAACTTGAGACCTATATACAATAATAACTATCACTAAATTTGTTTGGAAACAAATACGTACTAATATCTTACTTAACTAAATTCATAATCTAAACAATAGTCAAACAAATCTTTTATTCAACACTATAATCAATAAATCCTAGTACTTAAATTACTTAAATACTAATAACATATTAAAACTTAGTAGAATACTTGAGCTATTTTAAATACGCCATAAAACTTCAATTCTTCAAATAAGTTTTCTTTCTTAACATAATTATTAACTCTTATAAGAAATCTAATAAATATTAATATCATTTAAATATTCTTAACATATTTCTCTATTTTCAACCTACAACTTTAATAGCATAATTATAACAAAATCTATTAAAGTAGACAGTAGAATCTCATTTAATAAATCGTTCAAAATAATTTAAAAACTCTTACTGCTGAAATATGATATCTAATCTTTTAAATATAATTTAACTGTATGTATATATATATATATATGAATCTAAAATAATTGGTGGGAACATTCGATTAATAAAAGTAGACTCAATCATAATATTATTCAACACTCATCACTTATTCCTTAATTTATTTTTAAAGTATAATATAATAATTTTATTAACATCCGACTAAATAGATAAAAGAAAATTAACTAAAATAATAGGCTCCATAATGTACTTCAAAACACATTTTAAATTCCTTAAACAATTTCTTAATAAAATGAGCATTTGACTAATATATTTACTTAAGTAAAAACTCATATTTAAAATATTAAGCCCAACTCAACTATAAATGAAATGACTTAATATTATCCATAATTAACATATATAAACTTATGAATGTAATTTAGAACAATTCTGCCAGACACTAGATTAAAAAGGCATATATGTAATCTCATTTAACACTGCAGCAACTAAAATCTAAAAGAAAATAAAACTTAAAACCTCAAGGCAACAGAGGCTGGGAGAGTGGTAGAGAAACGTACGAGGCAGGGGCTCACCAAGAGGGCTGCACGGCACGATGGCTCTGGCGGAAGGCTGGGGTCACGACGGCGCATCTGGAGGGTCCTCGTGGTGGTGCGACGCCGAGAGAGGGAGACGAAAAGCAACCGAAAGTGACACAGAGAGCAGCGGCAAAGCTTACCGAGAGGGAGTGGGTGCGATGGGGTTGGGTTGGTCGACGCTTTCTGTGGTGGACGGGAGGTGGTCCGACAGTGATCTCTGTGCAGGTGGCATGTGTCGCGGAGGAGCTGGCGACGTGGATGGCTAGCTTGTGGCTCACGGTGGGGAAGAATTCTTCCTCTGTTTCGGTGCAGTAAAACAGAGTATTTGTTGGTGGTTTTTCAATGGCTGGGCGACGGTGGTGTAGGAGTGTTGCCGGTTTCTGCAAGGTGGTGGTCGTGGCTTGTGGGGCAGCTATTCTGGTGGCTGGTTACGTAGAATGGAGGCTACGTCGAGGTGCTCGTCTAAAGAGGCCGCAGGGTGGTGTACGTGACAGCGCTCGGAGGTCCTTCACGGCCATGCATGGTTTGTGCAGTGGGGTCGCCGCGGTGGTTCCGTCGTCGAGTTGCGGCCTTTCCAGTTGCTGCGTCACTGAGTGGTGTCCGTGCGGTTTTTGAGGCTTCTGTTGCACAACAAGAGGCTGAGGGGAGTGGCTGGCGGTTTACTTCATGCACTGATCGTGCATGGATGCTGCTTGCCGAGAGAGAGGAAGGGGTCGTGGGTCTTGTTACCGTGGTGTTGCTAGGGCTGGGGAGGAGACGTGGATTTCGTAGGATTTTATAGAGGGAAAAGAGAAGGAGGATATATGGTAGGGTTTTCAGATATGAATCGGTCTCCTACTAGGATTTGGATTTATAAATTAGGGGATAAGGATGAGTATGAGGTTGTTGCTTACGGGATGGGATAGGCAGAAATAAGATTTAAATTCAAACAAAACTCTAAAATCTTATAATAATAATAATAATAATAATAATAATAATAATAATAATATTTATGGCCTAAACTTAGGATCGGGTTATTACACCCCAGGTGTCCAGTTTGTAACTACAGTTTTCCTCTGTCACAAGTGAGAGGAATCAATAAACTTGAGGTACCGTCCTCTTCTTTAAAAATATATATATATATATATATATATATATATATAAATCTGAACGAAAAGAGATCGAGAGTTATACTAATTACTTGTATAGAGCTTTTGGTGTAGAGGAATTCTCTTGGATTAACTATGAACTAATCCACTTGGGTAGGTTGAATAACTATGAGGATTTGTGAAGAACTTGTGACAGAAGCTTGAATAAGCACCTAGCTAGGTGAGAGTGAGAGGGTTGGCCAATATGAGGAGACATGGCTGAAGGCTTTGTAAATTAGTTGTTTTAGGAGCTTTTTAAGGTGGTGGTGGCAACTCAAGCAGGTGGTGGAAACTGTAACTAGGAGCCGGAGGTGTGACCAGTTATGTGTTTGGAGGCTTCTAGACACTCCTTGGGCGTTGGTTGAATTTTGGGTAGGTGGAGATAAATTGACACATGCTTTGACACATGTCACTTGTCCATTGGTCCAATAGCATGCCACTTGGCGCCATGTCATCCAAGTTTTTTTTTAATGTTTTTAATAAACCCTAAGAATTCTAAATAAGACTAATACACCTTCTTTTTTGGCTAATTGGATTCCTAAATACGTCTACAAATCTTTGAAATTTTTAAGTCCTATGCGATATTCATTTCTATCATTTGAAATTAGTATACTGGGTCTCGCATTCCTTTTTCTTTTTTTTCTAACTAAGTATGCATAATATTAATAGAAATAACATTAGAGAAGTACGTAAAGTCTGATGGAGGGTCATTGCTACTATCAATATATAAAACACATATAAAAAGATTATCTAAAGGCATACAATCAAAGGCTAGGCTGGTTGCTGCCCATTGCACCACGGAGTGCGCACCTCGATTTTACGATTGATGAATTTTGTTTATGCTCCAGTCTTTTCAAACGTGTAGATTTTGATGGATGTCATCAATGACTGGAGTTATTTGCCACATTAGTGGGGTAGCCTCATTTTCAATGGTTGTTACAACAAGCTATGCATCACCTCCAAAATAGATGGACTCTTTTGAAAATGTTTTGCTAACTATGATGCTAGAAGGGCTACTGAGGCTTCAACAATGATTTGATTTGTGGATTGAATTTTTTAGGTCTATATTTCCAGGATCTTCCCTTCATAATCACGTCATAGTATTGCTTTTGATGTCGAGAAAGAGTCTCTCACTGCTACATAAGGAAAAACTCCAATGGTTCCGAGGAAGAGGTAGCCAACTTAGGGGAATGCTTGAGGAATGAGATGAGATGAGATGATAAATCTGTGAATAATAGTAAAATGGTTTAAGTTATGATGTTTTATGAGGTTTTGAGAAAGGAGAGAGAAAAAGTTAAATAAAGATATTGTTAAAATATAATTATTTAATATTTTTTTGGGATTTGAAAATTTGAATTATTTTTTGTATTTTGTTTGAAAGTTTGGGAAAATTGTAATGATCAGATGAAAAAGTTAAAAATTTGAAATTGAAAAGTATATGCTTGATGGGTGTTTGGATGTTGAGATGAGATTGAATGAGATAAAACCATTTCAACATCCAAACAACCCCTTAATCTTAGTTGAACTTTTAATTTTTCCTCCCATGCTTGTTTATGAGCTTGGTAAGAATTTTCTAGCTGGGATTTTGTCTTCCTCAGGGAAAGAACTGAGTGATTATGGACAATATCATTTCATTGTCTCTAGATAAAATCCAACATTATTACTGCAAAAATCTGGAATAGATGTTTTTTCAAGGCATTCAAACCCAGAATTGGCTCTGGGTTAATTATCGTTAATATCTAGTCTAACATTGAGTTGATCGGCAGTAGAGCGAGGTTCACAGGTCAGCTGCTTTGATTCTAGAGTATCTTAGTGACTGAGCATTCTGTAAAGAGATGGATCATTGTTTCTTCTTTTTCATTATACAACGACCAAGTTCCAGATGGGAGATTTGGAGTGACGTTGCTCAATCTTGCAATGGTGGGTAGTATGTTCCATATGATTCTCCAAATTGGAAACTTGTGGCAATTATGAATTTTCAAACTCCAAAGCTTTTTCAGTATTGGGCTTGGCAATGGTATACAAGAGTTTTTTGCCGTTGTATGTAGGTTGTTTTCATGAAAAACTTCCCATTGTGATTTGGAGTCCAAATTAGTGAATCTTGTCTATGATTATTTTGAGAGAGGAGTATTTTGGATTTATGTAATGCTATCTTGTTCAAAAAGAGTTAGCATTTTCAGAGTAATCCATGAATGAGGATTTTGCACAATAAGATCAAAGACCTTCAAAAGGGGGTGAACCTCGTTCATTTGATGGAGAGGCTTTTGTGTGAAATTTTCTAATGTTGGAATACAGGACTCTGACCATACATTGACTTATAAATCATTGAAGATTTGATAGCACTTACCTTTTGAGAGTAGCTCTCTTATCTTGAGAATTCACTTTCATAGCCATGAGTCTGTTGATTTTGGTTTTACATTTCAAAAACTTGTGGCGTTGAGGCATTTTGCTGAGAGGAGTGAATGCCACATGCCTGAATTTGCTTGGCTCATTTCCCATCCTGTTTTTGCCAATAAGGCTAAAGTCATATTTTCCATTGATCTCAAACTGAGTTTGCCTGAATCTTTGGGTTGTCAAATAGATTTTCATGACTTCAAAGTCAATTTTTTTTCTTTTTCTTTAGAGAAACACCACCAAAAATTTTTAAAGCTAGTATTCATAGACTTGCAAACTAATTTCATCAACAGAAAAGACGACATTTGATATGAAAGAATTGTTCTTGCCACTAATCTGATTATGTAATGTATGTCCTTGTGGTGGGACTTTAATAAATAATTTTAGAAAATGAGATGATAATTATTGAACCTTTTAATTTTTCATCTCCTTCCAAGGATAGAAAAGATTCCATATTTAAAATTAAAACATGCTTTGCAAATTAAAAGAGAGTTTACAGTGGAAATCAATAAATTGAATTATAAAGTCCTTTTACAAAACTCTCTTTCATACATTACATAAAAATTGCCTAGGCTTTTGTAACCTTTCCCTTGGGCCATATATGTCCTAACACTTCATCCTCTATTTTGTTCCTAGGAGGGGGAGGGACATATATAAAAACAAAATGAGTCGAATACTTAGTAAGCATTAGTTCATACTGTAAAAATATATTAACATAGGTTTTCATTTATGCATTCATCATTTCTCTACATACTTTACATAAAGCGTTTATTTCCTTACAAAACATTACAAGGTGAGATTGAAGGGGATAAAAAAAAAAAAAACAGGCCCAAAGTAAGTCTACTAGGCCTAACCCAAGGGGGAGGTCCTATCACTAGAAGACAAAGGAAGAGAAAGAAATGGGAGACAAAGAGGGGACAAGGGGCGGGAAGGGAAAATGAGAAAGTGGAGAGAAGAGAGAAAGTCAGACACACAAGGGAAAGGCTGCCAGTCATCACCACACCCTAGGGGCAAGCGGAAAGAGGGGTCAGATAAAAGGAAACGGCTAGAAGGCTCAAAGGGGCATTCGACTTCTTCTTCAACTTCTTCAATCTCTCGAAATGAGCTCCAACAAGAACATCTTCTCCAATAACTATATTCAAGATCTCCATTGTACAGTGAGAAATGAGAGGTTCGAAGAGACTGTAAAACAATATATCATAGTGGACTTCTTTTCCTCAAACGCCCCGTGGACGTAAACAATATGCCGAGACACGTAAATCAGTGTGTCATTCTCTCTATTAAATTTTCAAAATTTATTTTCCGTTCATTGCCATGGATATACGCACAAACACACCGGACCACTCCGGGGGCTCTAGACCACACCGATCAAGGCCCAGATCCTCATAGCTAACCGGGAAAGACTCTTTCTCCCCTTTCGACCTTTTGTGCAATTTTTGGCATTAACAGTTGGCACCGTCTGTGAGATTTGAGTTACTTTTTACATTGAAAGCGGGATAAGGATGATTTTCTGGTGCGCTAAATAGTCACTGATTGAGTAGATGAAATTCTCCCAAATAAGTATTCTCAACCTTTTGACTTTTATTTAAACACTATTGTAGATAATGGGCAAGTGAATTTTCCCTTCACTCGCCCAGTCGATTAAGCGCATTGCACTTAAATGCTTTTATGCACCCAGTGTATAAAGTCGGGAGCCCAAACTCCCCGGCCACTTGAGCTGTGAGTGTTTACAACTCCTGGTTCTTTTGTACTTGCACTTATGTGCACAGTACAAATATTGTGCATGAAAATACACCGGGCCATGCATATATATAGCAGCCAAGTACTGTACATGTAAGTACACGATGCCATGTAGAACCATGCACGTTCGCACTGTGCACGTACAGTGCCATGCACAATGTACAGTAGCTCACGACAAGCTCAGGGTAAACTACTGTGAGCCCCTTGGACCGCCAGTGGCTTCTGTCGGCCTGGAGGTGGTCTCGTAGCCATGACCCATGCATGTTGTGCGCATAGCTAGAACTCCTTGGCCCAGCCCCGCCATGGCACGACAGGTCTGTCGGAGGCCACCTAGTGGCTCGATTGTGTCTTCTACCTGTTCTAAGGTGGTCACCGGCCATCCCCAACCAGCAGCGGCCTTACTGCAGGCAACACATGCACGTTGCGTGCACGACTGGTACTCCTTAGCCCATCCCCGCCATGGCACGACAAGTCTGCTCGAGGCCACCTAGTGGCTCGCCAGCGTCTTCTACCTACTCTGGGGTGGTCACTGACCACCCCCAACCAGTAGCGGCCTTGCTGCGGAAAGCACCTGCATGGGAGTGCAGCGGCTAGAACTCCTCGGCTAGAACTCCTCAGCTAGAACTCCTCGGCTAGAACTCCTCAGCTAGAACTCCTCGTCGATGGCCGAGACAACCATCGGCGACCATCATTGGGGTAGTCAGCAATTTCTATCTCTAGTAAGGAGCCTCCCTTCTTGAACGGTGACGGTCGTCAGAGCGCCCACACCAGCAACACGCCATTCACGAAGCCTCACAATAGCTGGCGGGCAACGACCTGCCAGTCGCTGACAGCTACTAAGGTGTAACGACCTGATCTTTTATTTTTAGGGATAAATTATGGATAATTTTATTAGACTCAATAAATGAGTTAAAGCTCATAAAAGAACTTATCAAATAAGTTATAATTGTTTTAACCTAGAGTTAAGCCTACATTATCTTTTTTTTTTAAAAAAAAAAACTTCAAGCTCGTGAGTTAGAGTCTAAACACTATTAGCATTCTAGATTCCTCTTCATAATAAAACCCCTAACTGATTTCCACTCCCACGCACATGCACGTCTCTTCCATTTGTTTCTCTAGGATTTTTATCAGTTTTTTTTTTCTACTATATCTATATGCTCGTTACACAGTATCACACACACACCCTTGCGTAAATCACCTTCAACCTTTAGTCTAGACTAGAGTTGCAGCTGCTCGTCCTCCTCATCACAAAAGGTCAAACTAAGACCTCCACTCAGAACCGCAACAACACGTACCCAGTCCAGCCCCTGCTTTCAGCCCGCTGCCACCGATGGGAATTCCACCACCTTGCCGAGACTACACGCTAAGTCTCTGTCTTTTATTTAGATTTCTGCCTTCCACACGTTACTTCCTATTTATCTTAAACATCAAAATACACTCACGCACGCACAACACGTCATTCACACACAGCACCCCTTTCACAAACCACCTCCCCTCAGCCCTATAGCACACTGGAAACCACCCACCAGTGGCTGCCACCTCCTCTCCTCAAACCAACTCACACCCCAAGCAGCAAGTCCGCCACCGAGAGAGTTTCGGTTTTATCCCAGCACACGACCAACACAGCCCCTACACACGACCAACGCAGCCCCTAAACACGACCAATGCAGTCCTTATTTTAAGCAAGGAAAAGAAAACAGCATCGGAGACGTCCCTCTCAGCCACGGTGCAACGTCAAACTGCTCCACACCGTGACTCCCAGCCAACCACCCAGACCTCACTACCAAAGTCAGCCATGAACCCACATCAGAAAACAACACCCTCAACCTCACCGAAGAAACTCTATTCTTGCATCCGAAAACAGAGCACGACTTTTCCCTTCGCAAGCTGCCCAGCCGTGAACCACCCTCCACCACCATAGCAGCAACATCTCCAAGCATGGTAGCATCGCCCTAGAACGCACGGTGAAAATACCGATGCCCTCTCTCTCGATAACCTGCCTCCTCTCCCTCATGTTGTGTCCTCTCCCTCTCGTTCATCTCATCTCTCTCACTCTTCGTCTCTCTCTCTCTAAGTTGCATAGTCGCCCACTCGCCGAAGTTGCCACAGCGCCCAGCCACTAGCCGCCGCTAGTTATTGATCACGGTAAGCCACTGCCCACTACCTCTCAAAGCGAGGTCATCTCCTCCCTTCAAATGTCTAAAATCCCGTACCTAAAACACATAACAGGTGAGGGTGTAGGTAAATTACAAAAATACCCATGCCTATTTAGGATTAACGGTTGGGAATATTTTAGGAAATATAGATTATTTTTAGTATAAATAAAATCACATGTTTAATTAGAAGTTTATGCAGATTACATGTTTATTTTTTAGGCGACCGATTACATGCCGAAAATAGTGGATTAGCGCTGCAAGGTAAGTAGCATGACCATACCCTTACAAGTATGTACAGTAAACTGCTTGTCTTTTATAAAAATATTATGCATGTACACCCTCCATTGGAAGCCCATTTTTACATACCCAAGACATGATAAAATTATTAAAATCCATAATTTTATGTGAAAAATTATACATTAAGTTATTTATGAAAATTCATGATTTTATGAAATGAGTTATGCATCAAAAGATTTATGAAAATTCATGATTTTATGTGAGAGTTATGCATTAAAATAATTTATGAAAGGACATACATGATTTTATGTGAAGATTTATGCATTAAAATATTTATGAAAAATCATGATTTTATATGAGGAAACATGTATCACCGAAATTATGAAAGAATGCGATTTCATTTGAAATCTATGATATGATATGACAAGATATGACAAGCATGCAAGTATGATTATGATAAAATATGTAACGGCCTATGTTATGATATGAAGACGTTACCTATGTTATGGGCATATAGCATTGACAGGTCGTACATGCTGGTAGTGCACCCAGTATGTTTTCTTTATGTATGGATTCCACAACTCGCAATAACAGGCGGAACCAGAATCTACTTAGATTCGTTAATCCTAACTCATGGGGGTCAACAGTGGGTAACGGCACATGATAAGTGAAAGATAAGTTCATGTTCATGTTATTTACGTATGTATTTTATGAGTATGCACATTTTTTAAAAAACTTTATGTTTATTATGTTTACTGTATGATGTATTGCTTATTGAGTATTCGACTCATTTTTGTATATTTTTATGTTTTAAACCACCCCAGGTGATGACATTTAAGAGGATGAAACTGCAGGACAGGACTTAACCCTGGGAGGTGAGGCAGAGGTTTAGACAAATTATGCTATGATTAGTATTTATGGTTTAAGGTTTAAATAAATTATTATGATAAGCACATGAGACTTTAGTATTTTTTTAAAATAAGTTCTTCCGCAGACAATTGGATTTTAAGTATTTATTAAAGTTTGTTTTATTTATGGAATCTTTCGCATCTGACGCGTTGCTAAAAAGAAAAGTTTTAAGTTCAAGTTTAGTAGCACACTAGCTCCCCGAAAATTCTAAAAATGTCTTTATTGGGGAGATGAGTGTTACATAAGGCCATCGTCGTGCTGGCCCTCGCTGACAGAGAACACCGACGAAGGCCTTTCCCACCCGCCATGGACTTGTCGGCCATGCCACTCATCGCCAAGACTCCTCGCCCACGACCATGCAAACTCCTCGCCCACTCATGGTGAGGTCTCCCCTCGGCCAAACTCCTTGCCCACTCACGGAGAGGCCTCCCCTTAGCCAGACTCCTCGCCCTTTCATGTCGAGGTCTCCCCTTGGCCAGGCCCCTCTCCTACCCACACGGCAACCTCTCCACGGCCATGCAACTCCTCAGCTAGTGCCAGTCCCGGCCACTACACGCAGGCAAGCAAGCAGCCATATGCACCATGGCCATGCACTTAGCCAATGCCTTAGCAACTTAGCAGCGGCCACCTCTCACTCCAGCAACCTCCTCCTCAGCCTGAGGGGTGGGCAACCACTTCCTCCACCACAGACTACCCAATAAGAAAAAAACAGGAATAAAAAAAATATATAGAAAGGCTTGAAAGGAAAATGAGTCCAAGGAGGAAGAGAAGTAGCAATCATTAGACAATTTTAGTGGAGCAAAAGTTTGCACATAACGACTAAAATGCACTGATTTGTCTATCTTTAAATTTATGTGAATTCAATTTTTACTAAGAAAATTGATCCTCGTAAGTTGAAACACCAGCTACACAGCCTCGCTCTAGAACTGTTCGGATGTCCCAGTGTATCTTCATTAGAAATGATTTTCTTGGCATTAATGTGCACGCAGGCACCCCGGATCTCTGTCATCGCCAAAACATGGGAGCTCGCGGACAATGCCAACGTGCCTTAAACTTTCTCTAAGATCCAACGAGACAATTCAGGTATGCAAATCTCTCACTTGTGGCTAGGAATTGTTTACGCTAACTGGTTTGACTTCTGCTACTCAATTAAGCGTCCCAACTGTCCTCATCGACTCTCGCACCCCCAATGACGAAAAGACCAGGGGAGCCAAGTATCATGTCTCCACAGACTTGCCTCAACCCTTCCCTCAGTCTAAGAGGGTGACAAGAAGACCAAGGGAGCCAAGCACCGTGTCTCCACAGGCTTGCCTCAACCATTCCCTCAGTCTACAAGGGCGACGAGAAGACCAGGGAAGCCAAGCACTTTGTCTCCACAGACTTGCATCAACCCTTCCCTTAGTCTACGAGGGCGACGAAAAGACTAGGGGAGCCAAGCACCGTATCTCCACTGGCTTGCCTCATCCCTTCCCTTAGTCTACGAAGGCGACGAGAAGACCAAAGGAGCCAAGCACTGTGTCTTCACCGGCTTGCCTTATCCCTTCTTTCAGTCTACAAGGGCAGACGAGAGGGTCAGGGGACGACATCTCCACTAGCGAACTCCAGGTGTAAGCACTCGTGCCATAATTGCTGCCTGCAGGACTCCTTCGGGAATGAGCCTTCAAAGTTAACGAGCCTCTGAACTAAACAACTGCCTTGGCAAGGATACCTTCCAGAAGGAGTCAACATGCTTGGCAACCACCTAAGGTGGATCTAAGGGGTCGACGGGTTCTCTGACCACTTTGCGTGGGTTACCACATACAAACTCCAACACTGAAAATAAAATGGAAATGTCAACAACAGTTCATGATGGAAAAGGAAAATCTCGCCCACACCATCGAAAGCAAAAACTATGATGAATACCTATTTATGCGGTCCAGTACATCTCCCGCCACAGTCGAGCTTCGTGCTCGCCACTTACGTGGTCGAATACAACTCCCGTCACAGTTGAGCTCCGTGTTCGCCATTTACGCGGTCGAGTACACCTCCTGCCACATCTGAGCTTTGCGCTCACATCTTACATGATGGAATACATTCCTGCCACATCCGCCTAACTCCACTCCCAAAAATCTTTATCGCTTAGTGCAAGTGAAATGGATAACCAGGAACCCACTCCCGGGATTTACTTCTCTATGGACCTCGACAGATTATTTCAATTACATATTTTATCTTTGAAGATTCTCAATATCTTTTTTTTAAGAAATCGACCTTAAGAATGGCGGGCAACTAAAGTGGATAAAATGTACCATGCAAAGTAAGCCTACTAGACCTAGCCCAAGATGGGAGGTCCCATCACTAGAAGAGAAAGGAAGAGAGAATAATGAGAAACAAGGAGGGGGCAAGGGATGGGAAGGGAAAATGAGAAAGTGGAAAGAAGAGAGGTCAGACACACATGGAAAAGGCTGCCAGTCCTCACCACTCCGTAGGGGCACGCGGAAAAAGGGGTTAGATAAAAAGAAATGGCTAGATAGCTCTAAAGGGTCTTCAACTTCTTCAGCTTCTTTAACCTCTCGAAAGGGGCTCCAGCGAGAACATCTTCTCCAGCAAACATATTCAAGATCTCTATTGAACAATAAAAATGAGAGGCTAGAAGAGACTGTAAAACAAGCATATTATAGTGGATTTATCCTCCCCAAACGCCCTGTAGACATAGGTAATATTCAAGCCTACCTGATCTAAAGACCAAAACCAATATTCCGGCATATAGCTAAGGACACGTGGGTTTACTCAAAGACATAATTGCTATGATACCACCCTGTGACACCAGCAACCTCTGAGTGGGTTTACTCAGAGACATAATTGCTATGATACCACCCTGTGACACCCCCAACCTCTGATTGGGCTGTAACGGAGACTTAGAGTTTCGAGACATGCAACACAAGGTTACATACCCCGTACATGACAGTTAATATGCAATGCATCCTAGAAATGCAGCTAGCAGTATGCAATAATCACAACAGAAAGTAAGGGAGAAAATGAACTTATGCCAGAATAACTAAAACCATCCCAATAATATTGATTAAACCATTAGTTCAAATCATCAGGTAGCTTAATCTTAGTACAAAATACCAAGTTTCCAAAAAATTTAAACCAGCTGCTTCATGCGCTCTATGGCATGAAGGGTCAAGTCTAGAAATATCAAAATAAGATCAAGTATCTTGTCGACGTCTAGTTCCTCCTCAATCCTTTTGATCCACTGGTCCATTGGATTCATCTGCATCTACAACTTCTATCTATCATTTCAAATGAAATGATAGTAGATCTACAAAGGGTGAGATTTATTTGAAATCTTAGTAAGTTAGACAATCAACGTTCACAAAAATAGACTATGCATGAAGAATGATAAACATGAAATGCATGTAATGCAATCAAAAAACGTATTTGTGTCCCATTCAGATTTCTCAAGAATCTACATTTTCTTACAGAGAACATAATTTCATTTCCGCCGTAAATTAAAAAAAAAATCACATACAATCATAGAATTAACATAACGTATGGTATTATCACAGTTCCCTATATGCACTATGAATACTTGCCGGTGACTGTAGTACAATTCAAGTTGAAACTACGTTGTCTGTGTATTCGTTCTCAATGCATTGGTAACATAATATAACATAACATCATAAAAATCATAACATGTACACTCATCAGCATTAGGTGTCGTAACATATGACTTTGCTCTGGCATTCTTTAAAAAGAACCCATTCGAAGCCTGTTGACTGTTTTTCGTCAACGTAGGGGTTACCACTCCATATTTAATCACTCCAGAGTGGGCATAGGAGTTCCACCAAGATATTTCCCCATCCTAGCCTTTGGTGTCATGATAAAATAATTTTTTATGCAATCATTTTAAAAATGATTTTCATGATATTCATGTATGTGGCACATTTAAAAAATGATAGTTATATGAGAAATGACAAAAATGGAACATAAGATATGACATTTCATGCTCAAAATGATAGTTATAAAATGAATGTGTCATAAATCAATAAATCATAAATAATCATCAAAGTGTAAGTTAGAGGCCAACTTACAGACTGTTGAAGTTGGAAGTGAGATAGTGGCTGTGATAAAAATTCTACTAAGTTAAAATCTATACTAGCTTAAGGAAAAAAATAAAATTTTCTAGATAAAGGAGAAATTATGAAAATACCCCTAAACTTACAAATATTGCTACTAATGCAAATGCCCTCCAATCTTAACCAAAATTCATAATCCTCATATCTTACACATTCTAATACCGACTATGCCTTAAAAAAAAAAATCAAAGTGATGTTAGCCTATTCATTTTCAATTCGTGGCATGTTTTCTAGTTGATGCCTATACGAAATTTTGACTATTGATCCTATGAATGCATGGATGAAAAATTCTTCCAATAAAAACAATGATCGCTATAAATCCTTAATGACGAAATAAAAGCTTAACTTTCAGCAAGTTCATTCCAACACTTAATCATGCCTAATAAAAACCTTAAATTATAACTAAACCTCTAGTGATGCATGATATGACATTTCTATGCTAAAATTAAATCATGCTTTCTTCTTATCCCAATCAAAAGGTTTTCTAAATGCTCATATTTCAAGTCTAAGTAAAATAAGTCAATTTCTTCAAATGAAGCGTGATTAAAAGTCAAACCATACATGCTTTGATGATAAACACAATAAAGAGACCAAAACCTATTATGGCATGTTTCTAACCTCAAACTAAACCTTCAAAAATTATTCTAAGACATACTTGAATCATATCATGAATTATCAAGGCATGCCATAACTAATATTTTTACCAAAATAATTTAAACAATAAACCTATCCACCAATATTCCGGCTTCTAGCTAAACATGGTATCTCATGCTATAATCACCCAAAATTAATTCTAACACTCAAAAACACAACTTACCATATAAATTACGATCTAGAGAAAAAAATTACTAAGATTCCGTAGCTTTTGAAGCTTTCACTCAAAGCTCACAACTTAAGAACTCACTTAGAACACTTAGGAACTTTAAAGAACTAGAAGATGAGAACTCTCAAGAACACTCAAAGGAGTTTGAAGAAGTGAAGTGAGGAAGAAGTGGAGGTGGAGTGGAGTTGCTCCAAGGGGTGTGTGTGGCGTTGGCAAGGTGGCCTCCCATTAGGGGGTTTGGGCGGTGGTGATGATGCCTCCTAGCCTAGATCCTCCTTGAGTGGTTGGCTAATTTGGTGATCATTACACCTTAGAGTAGGCTGAAATGGCTATGGAGAGAGGGGCTTTGACATGTGGTAGTGGTGAAAGGGTGGTGCAATTAATGCAATGCTTAAGAGTTAAGATGCCGATGGGTATGGGGTAATTCACAAGGTAAAGCTTTTTGTCTTATTCATTTGGACTATCCTTTTGGCATTTTGTGGCTAGTTTAAGGCATACTTGAGTATCCTCTTTAGGTGGTAGATGGTGGGGATTGGGTGGTGAAGTGGTGATCAAATAAAATCAAATAAATGGGGAATCTTCACAGGTGGTTGCCGAAAATTCAAAGACATTTTCGGATTGGACAAAATTTGGGGTTTTAGCTAGGGTTTTCGAAAATCAAGTTTGGTAGGAAATTTTATGAATACATTGAGGGGCCAATGACGGAAATGTCCTTGATAAAAATGGTATAAAAAAATTTGAGCTAAGGGCACTTTAGTCCATTGTACACAAAAGTACACATGGGTGCCGATTGGTATGGTTTTAGGGTTTTACATGTCATTACCCTAAATGACATGTGTAAAGATTTATCTAAAATTCTAATATGATCTAAGAGTAATAGAAATGGATAACCAAATAAGGAAATTTTAGAACAAAAGGATGAGAAATGATAAGAATAAAAATCAAGCTTAAAACTTGGTTTCAAGATCACTAATCGTGTGGTGATCGATCAATGCTCTTAATCAAGATTCTAAACTTAATTTAATTCTTTCTAAAGCTCTTATGGTCGTGGACTACTTTAATGAGCTAGTCTTCTAAATTCTAGTGTTGATCTAAGAGTTAATCTATAATAATAAATAGGCGGGGTGTTACATCGCCATAACTAAGAATACATGTATTTCTGCTCAGATGGTGATTTCTCGTCATACATAAATATATGCGTTCACATCTTTATTTTCATGAAAGAGTGTATGCATATTCATTTTCATTCTCTCATTGTTAGTAGTGTCATGGGTTTTAACCTAGTTGGATTTATTAAAGGTCTCACAGTTGTGGTCCCATGTGACACCCCCAAACTCCGCTTGGGATGGAACAGAGACTTAGAGCGTCGGGACATGCAACACAAGATTACATACCCTTGTACATGACAGTTAATATGCAATGTATCATACTATGCAACTAGCAGTATGGAATAATCGCAGCGGAAATAAAGGTGAAAGTATAACTTATGCTAGAATACCTAAAAACATCACACTTCATTAGTGATCATCAAGTTCAAAGTACCAAATGTAGCATAATCTTAGTACATCTAAGGTTCAAAGTCAAATCATCTGCTTCATGCATTATAGAGCAGGAAAGACTTGGGTTATATACATAAGGATCAAATCTAGTCACCTCTCAAGGTTCGACTCCTCCTCAATAAGTCGGATCCAATGCTCCATCTAGCTCGTCCTCCTCGAGACCTGACAAAACTTATACCATTCCGAGTGGAATGATAGTGGTCCCACAATGGGTGAGATTTACTCGAAATTTCAGTAAGTTAAACAATAAACGTGCACAAAGATAAATTAAGCATGAATAATGATAACTATGCAATACAGAAAATCAGTATGCGAATCTCCCATCTAGATTCCTAAACATTTTCAGAAAAACAGAGACACATGTTTTTATTCCGTGAACATTTTTACTTCCATTGTTGAAAATATGACTCCATCATAAACTTTCATCATTATTGACAATTCATATTCAATCGTTACATCATAACTGAAGTACAACTCATGTTAAGACTACGTTATCTGCAGACTCATTCTCAATGCATTAATAATATAACATAACATCATAACATATACACCTACCAGCATTATGTGTCATAACATTTGACTTCGCTCTGACATTCTTTAAAAAGAACCCATTCGAAACCTGTTGACTATTATTCATCAATTCAGGGGCTACTACTCCATTCTTAAACACTCTAGAGTAGACAGAGAAGTTCAACTAGGATAATTCCCCATCCGAACTTTTGGGTTCGTGACAAAAATTATTTTTATGCTATGCTTGAAAAATGTTTTGCTTGATATGTGCATATGTGGCAAGCTTTCATGCAAAAATGACATTTATAGATACAATATACAGAAATGGTGAAAAACATCACATGTCATGATATTTTATACTCAAAATAATAATTAAAATATGAATGAAACATTTATCAATAATTTATAAATAATTTATCAAGGTGTAAATTAGAGGCTAACCTACAAAGTTTCTGAGTAATTGAAAAAATGTCATAGATGCTGAAATCAAGTGCGTACTAAGTTAGAATTAATACTACTATGGATAAGGTTCATAAACAAAGGTTTCAAAAATGAGTATTTACAAAAATACCCCTAGTCTTTCAAAAATTGCCACTAAGGCCATAATTTTTCACTAATTGCAAATGAACTCTAAATTTAGTCAAACTTCATAGACTTCATATTTTTGGCATCCTAAAACCATCTATGCCCTTGCAATTTTAAAAATAAAAATGGAACTACTCAAATAGTCCCAACCTGTGGCATGCACACTAGTTGATGCCTAAGTGTGTTTTCAACTATTGATCCCTATGAATGCATGCATATGAGATTTTCTTTAATCACAAACAATCACTAAAGTCTTTAATGACAATTAAGTTCATCCCAATACTTAATTATGGCTAAGAATCCTTAATCTCCAACTTATTCAAAACTGACACATGCTTTGATGATCAAAACAAGATAAAGTTAAAGCCTATCATGGCATGCTTTTAATCAAAAATTAAACCTTCCATAATCATTCTAAGAAAATGATAAATCATATCAAATCATACTTAAGACATGTCATAGCTAAATTTCCACTTAAAATCATTTAAACACTCAATCCATCCTTTAATGACCTGGTTTTGAACTAAGTAAGATAATATTCTCTAAACTCAACCAAAAATTACTCCAACACTTAAAACTTAAACTTGATATGTAAACTAAGATCAAGGGTAAGAAAACTTACAAATTTTGTAGCCTTCAAATGTCTCAAGACAACCTTGCTCAAGAATGCTCAAGAATACTCAAGAACTTACAAAAACTTACTCGGTTTCACTCTATTGCTCTCTAAGGGAGAGAAGTGCTCTCAAGACTCAAGAGAAAGCTTGGAGCTGAGGTGTGGAGGAAATGAGGAAGTGAGGGAGGTATTTATAGGTGGCCAAGGGCGTGGAAATGTTGGCCTTGGTCCAAAGTGATTGGTGGAGGTGGGCAGTGTGTACGAGACTGAATTTTCCAGCTTGCCTTCCTTAGCTTATGTCACCTTGTGCAAGAGGAATAGTGGCCTGAAGCCACCATGATTTCCTCCTTAATGTGGCTACAATGGTCCTGTAGATGTGGCCAGGTCATGGGGCATGGGGCCACCCGAAGAGTAGTTACGGAAGCTTGTCTCTAATTAGCATTTATTTGTATTACAAGTTAGGCGATGAACTATGTATGGTTCATTATATTTTGATGTAAATGATGAACTGATGACAGTGTATAAAATTGTTTGGGAAGAAGTGATAATGACATATGGATATTAATGTTGCTAAAACAGCCTAATTATTAGGGGTGTAAATTTAAACCGAAAAATCGGTCCGGATCGAACCGAACCAGACCAGTTGGTACAGTTTTGAACCGGTCCAGTCCAGAACTGGTTCCTATATTATGAAAACTGGCTGGATCCGGTCCGGTTTCGGTTTCGTAGTTTCCGGGACCGGACCGAATTGAACCGGACCGGTTGGAAAGTATATATATAAATTAATTTTATATATTATACAAAATATTTATATATATAAGTTTTATATATAATATATAATTATATATTAAATTTTTATATATAATGTATATAATTATATATCATATATGAAAATAATTTCATATTATAATTATAACATAAAATGTTAATCTTAAATATGAACACTTGTAATTTGTTTGATCATATGTTATTAATATAATTATATATAAGATAATGTTATTATAATTTATAAAATAAAAATTTAATTGATCATATGCTTTAAACATAATATATATATTAAATTATTAATAACATTTTATTATAAGGAGTAACAATTTATTATATGTTTTTTACATTTTAAAAAAACTGGAAAACCGGACCAGACCTGAAACCAGTAAAACCGGGAGTATCGGTTTAGGAGGGTAACTAGGGCGTAATCGGTTTTGAAAAATGCAAAACCGGTATATACTGGTTCGATCCTAGATTTTGTCCAAAATCGGACCGGACCGGACCGGACCGGTTACACCCCTACTTATATACATCTCTGGTACATTTAGAATTAGTTTCTGACTAATCCCTTTACATATTACGCTGCAATTTATTATGCCTAGCGTGCGCTCATTGTCTGAATGCACGCTATTCCCCTGAGTAAAGATTGGGATGTAGCCAATCGACTGACATCCTTAGCACTGCAAAGCCTCATCTGTACATTGTTGAGGGTGCCACACTTGGGCCCCCCATCCCTCACAAACAAAGGCGGAGCAATCCTCAAGTCAAGCACTTGAGCCCCTTGCCCAAATTTCAGTATCTACATAAGAAGAACGAGTCTCTAAGTTCCATAATCATTGCCAGCGAGTTACTTTCGAGAACGAGTCTGCGGGTTTTGTAACTGCTATGTACGGGGTAATTTCAGGAGTGAGTCAACAGGCTCAACAACTACCTAAGGTGGACCTAGGGACACACTGGTTCCCCAGCCATTTAGTACAAGTTTACAACAACACCAAAACAAACTTTAACACTAATGTCAAAACGACATCTCTCTCTTGAAATCACCTTAGAGGGAAAGAAATTCATCGCTATCAATTGGAAAAACATCTAGCACAAATAGAAACAAAAAAAGGACCACCCGTCACCGAATACGCATTTTCCATTTTCCTTGCCAATGATAAATTGTACATTTTTGGACCTGTAATGCTCTTCGCTAATCATTGTTTATGCGCTCTTGTGCAAACGAATCTCCTAAAGGCTTGTCCTCAAAGGCCCTTATAATGTATTTTACAAGTCTCCTTGAGACATACCCTTGGAGACTCTCGTTGGATCGTACAACAACAAAAGTCAAGGCCAAATTTGCATTCTTTCTTTATCATGGTTAACTTCAGTTAATGATTTTCAAGAGCATCTTGCTATGTAAATTAAACAAGTTGACCTTAAGAATCACAAGGTAATTGGGGTATAAAATGTACAAGGCCCTAGCCCATTGGTAATGGAATGACTCATGTAAAACATGAAGTTGAAGACAAACCAACTTGGAAAGAGATAAAGCTAAAGTAAGGAAGAGATAAAGGCAAAACTTGATATCTTACCTTGGAAAAAGGTGAAAGTGATTGAGGGAAGTGGGATGTGGACAAAAAAGCGGGAAAATATATAAAGTAAGGAAGATAACTTCCATGAGAAGAAATGAGACAACTATAAAAGGAAGAGACTTCTACATACACAAACACACTCTTAGACTCTTTCTCCAAATTTCTACTAACAACATCTTCTTTAACCTCTCGTCAACTCTATTTTCTCAATTATATTGGGAGCAAAGTGAGGCCATGAAAGATTATAAAAAATCAAACATAGTGGATTTCGACTTCAAAAGACTTGTGGACGTAATCTTTTATGTCGAACCAGGTAAATGTATATCTCTTTTATTTATTTATTTACATTTCTTATATTTTATTCATATTTTATTGGTTATTTAATTCACGAATGAGCATTAAAGTATTGTATCAATGTCATTGTTGTCATGGGTCATTCTATCGTACTGTTGGTCTCCAACCCTGCTGAGAAAAATTGTATGAACAATAATTCTTTGGCATATAGGCTTATAAGCACCTAGTACCAACTCAAATGTAAATTGACATTATTCATCAAAGCATAATTTTTCTCTTATAAGTGTTTTTCTTCTCATCCTTACATCTACTTCTTTTCTTTATCATTTATCTCTCTATAATTTCACCTTTTATTTCTTTCATGAAATAGAGAATAAATTCTAGATAACCAATTGGATGGTGTTATTTAGAAATGAGTAGTTAAAAGTTTAAGTAATGCTACATACAGTCGTGGAGTGTGTAAGCGTTGTGCAGTCGTTTTAAAAAATGGTGAGGTCTACAATTAAAAAATTAATTTTTTTTATGTGAGTCTCATATTTATTTATTTATTTTAACATGATTGCGTGGTATTTGTGTATTTACGATTATAACTATCATTTTTTTAAAAGTTTAAATAGGAAAAAAAATTAATTATTAATTTTAGAAATAAATGGAAATAAATTAATTAGAATGCTAAGGTCAAACCGTCACTACTCGAGAAAATATATTTTAGTGCGAGAGAGAGAGAGAAGGGGGGTCAAATTGAGTGGCGAGGGTAGGATGTCCACTTTTATTTATATTTCTGTGGTGGTGCTGGTGCGCTGCTGTTTCAAACCAAAACACAGAGAGAGAGAGAGAGGCCTTTGAGTGCTGAGATAAACACTGGATGAGGGTCCTGTAGCTCGAAACCCTAGGGGAAAAAACTTATCTTCTTCTTCTATCCTCCTCCTATCTATCCCTTTCCGCTAATCTCATCTCATCTCATTCAATTTTTCCCAATGGATCCCTTCGATTTGATTCGCAAAGGTATAATGTATTTTTATGTGTCAGATCTTTCCACTACCTTTTCTTGCCTATTTAATTTTGCAAGCTCCCTGTTTTTGGTTTTCTGGGGCTTTTTCAAAGTTCATTTTCATCCAATTTTATGGTCGTCGTATTACCTTAGATCTCTTAAAATCGATTTGCTTGAATTACGGGAGTCAAGGTTTGCTTTGTTAGATATTGCGGTTAAGTTTTACTTCGATTACGCTGTTTATAATTATGTGAGGATTTTGTATTATCCTGTCTCTGTTGTTTGTTTTGAGAATTGTTTAATCTTTTGAATTCGAGAATTGCAGGGTCTTAAGCGTTGCTCTGTGTTGTTTTGTCCCATTAACGATATGTGGTTCAGTGTTTTCTCAAAGTAATCTATTTATGTTGAAGCTTTTTGTTAAGTATCAAAACTCCCCGTTTTATCTTCGGCCTTTAACTTCCAGTTCCCTTCCCTCGTCCATGACACTGTTCCATGTAAATGTCTGGCTTTAATTAAGTTACAGTGTAGATTTTGGGCATTTTATGCTTGTTCCATTTTTCGTGATCGATACACGCAGTGTCTGCTTTTTTATCCGTACCTTTCAGATAAGATTTCCGTTTACTTGTTATGTTTATTTCCAATTCAATTTATCTCGAGTCAGGAAACTTGATGGTCTGAAATTGGTCATAAAAAAGGATCTTAGTAATAAGTTTGAGCACTCAAGTTATCGGAGATATGGTATTTGAATTTTTTGGCAAGCACTGGACTTAATTCTTGTGGTTGTGTGTTGAAGTAGAAATCTCTATTCAATATGACTAATTAGTATATTTGAATGGGTCTTGTATTTGCAGGCTTTGGGTGAAGCTTAAGGAAGCTTGACTTATTCTATCATACTGAGTTTTTCTATACATATCTAGTGCTGGGTTTTTTTAGGGGGGTTTCCATTTGAGTAAAGAATGAGCTTGTCCAAGAAAGGAACCCATATTAATGATGCAAAGCTCAGCAGCCCAAGCAAGGCGACAACTTTGAATCCAAATGCAGCAGAATTTATTCCCTTTGCCCTCAGATCTTCATCATCTGGAAACACCAGCACAGCAGATGCGACATCAAGGCTTGCTACTTTTGGGACTTTGGGAAAATCAGTGCTAGATAGGTCAGAATCATCTGTCTCAAATAATTCCGATGAAGAGGCCCATCAATACTGGCGTTGTCAGCTCCCTGATGATATTACCCCCGACTTTAAGGTCATGGGAGAAGATGATTCTCAAGGCATTGGTAACCTCTCTTTGGCAGGTTTGTCCTTACATGATGATAGTGATGCGTCAAGGTTTCCTGCTTATGAGAAGCAAGAATTATCTTCACAAAGCATTAATGGTAATAGCTTTGTTGGAAAGTCGAGATTCTCTACTTCATCCTATGGGGCAGATGCCTCTTCGGCTAGTTTTCTGCATATGTCGGCTGAGCCATGGGACAGTCAAATTGTAAACCGTAATCAGCTTGTTTCCCATGATGCAGAGATGCCTCCTTATGATGGCAATTCCAGACATAGATCCATGAACGATATGTTGGTTGAGCAGGCAATAGTGAAGGATAATGATATGAACCCTGTTGAGTTCTTGGCTTCTCAGTTCCCTGGTTTTGCTGCTGAAAGCCTTGCAGAAGTTTACTTTGCTAATGGATGCGACTTGAACCAGACTATAGAGATGCTCACTCAATTAGAGGTATGCCTAATTTTCCACAAGTAAACAAGCTGCTGCAAAATTGTGGCAGATTTTCTTATTTCCGCATAGTGTATGTTGAATAACAATTTCTAAATATATACTTCCACCGATGCGGTTTCTGCCCCTTTTCTCATTGTGCTCTCAAAAATCAATTCAATTAAAGCATTTCTGAAAATTGCAATGTGAAAATGTTCAAAATGAAAATTTTAATATTTATCATTGTGATAAATCTGTGGTAAGAAGTCTGACGTTGTGAATTAAGACCCACTGGATGCACATGTACCGATGGCGAAAAAAAACTAGTAAACCATGGATAAACTCTGGTTTACTTGAATCTGTTTAACCATCAGAATTTAAATTTAAAATTATATACTGGCACCTCTGCCACTTCTCACTCTGGTATTAGTTTGTTTTTTGGTATTTTGTACATGCTGTGTACCTGGGTTGCGCCCCTTGCATTTTAATAAAATTGTGTGAATTATAAAAAACTTGCACGTGTATAAGGCTCTGTGATTTAGTTTATTGCAATAAACATATTCTAAAATAGGCATTATGCTTCATGTTGTAGTATTTTCTGTAATGCATGCTTACTTCTAATCGGTAAGATGCTAGCCTTTTGCTTTTTTTTCTTTTGATAAGTTGGTAAGATAGATGCTAACTATAGAGAGCAATATTTTGATGCCTTCTTTTGGCAGGGAAGAGCTGGGAGTTTTAGGTGACTCAATGATTCGATAGTCTAGTATATAGCCTCCATTTCCTACTTATCAAAAAAAAAAAAAAATATAGCCTCCATTTCCCTGGTCATTTCCCAGGTACAGGGGGGAGTTAGTGATTCTCATTGGGCCATTCTCTTCTTACTGTATAGCACTGTGTTATATCACAGTCACTACTGCAATACTTCTATAGGCGTTCTGACAGGGCAGTACTAGTTTTGAAGAGTAAACTTCATGTAACCTGATCACTTCTTCTCTGTGGGTCATCCTCTTTTAATTTTTTATACATGTATTCTCTTTTGATTCTATATAATTTATTTTCAGTTTTTTGACTTTCAACGTCCTCAATGTGATTTTTTTTATATAGGGCATTTCATTGTAGATTTTTGTTTTAATTGTAGCTTCAAGTTGATGGTGGTTTCAGTCAGAATATGAACTCAAAGACCTTGTCAGCCCCCAATCTCAATGCAATGGACTTCCCTGCTCTCTCTGTTCCAAATAGTCTGAATGGTCCGCCAAAATATGCTGGGGATGATCTCCAACAAAGTGGCAATCTTTTTCGAACTGACAAGGACAGCATGCTTTTGTTCAAATCTGGATCTTCCATTCCATCTCGGGGTGCTATAGATTTTGCTTCAGCTGTTAGGAAATTGGCATCTCAGGATTCTGGTATATGGAAGTATGACAGAAATGGTTCCGCTGATGACACTATTGGCTCAAGTAGAAGTTCCCATGTTTTGAATAGTGCTTACAATAGTGGAAATGGGAGAAGCATCTATGGTGACAGGTTGCAAAATCGTGGTTCTGCTCGAGTGGCTCCTGTTTGGCTTGAAACTGGAGATGCAGTTGGTAATATTTTATGCTTAACAGACTGATAAAAAAAAAATATATGCTTAACTAAATTACATGTCTTTGTCTACCTTCAATTTGTGACATGGGATTTCTGCATTAATAATGACTTTAATATTTGTTGAGATTGCAGCGAATATGTATTCTGATCTGCGAGAAGAAGCTCGTGACCATGCACGCCTGCGTAATGCATACTTTGAACAGGTATACGTTAGAAGTTTGTCAAATTGCAAACATTACAAAAAATGGAAAATTTGGTCTGTAATTTCCTGTGCTTTGCCACATTTGAGATTCATCCTCTGTGCAATTTGTTTTTAAGGAGTCGTCCGTGATACAAATAACTTGATATTTACCACATAACGGAAAACACGTGGCAATCTTAGACCGTCACATGAAATTTCTTTTCCTAATTTAAAAATTTATTAAAATTGGAAAATATTTTTATTTAAAAAAATCAAAATTTGTAAGAGATAATTTTTTTTTTTTTAACAAAAAGAGACAGGCTGAGACCACCATGGGATGGCTGGATTCAACAATCCCATGGTGTCCTAGGTCTTGGCCACCATGTGGGTGGCTGGCCATTATTTACAGCCATCCAAGCAATCACTAAATGTGTAACACCCCATTCCCGTAGGATAGAGATGTTATTGACATTCATAACATAATACCCGGTAAAGAGATTCATATCCTGAAATACCTCAATTATTTAAAAGAATCAAAACTATTAAAACTGAATTGAACATGATTATTTCGAAAACTGAACGTAAAGTAAATGAATATAAACTAATCCTAAGAATGACGTAAAAGAAATCTAATTCTTGTGTGAATATCACTTATTCCTTTCTCAGACTTTGTACTAGATCTAATCCTGGTCATCCAGCTCTGCGTCATCATAATCACCATCTGTGAGAATTAAACATGGAAGAAAACAAGAATACAAACAGAAAATGAGTCGAATACTCAGTAAGTAGCACATCATACCGTAAAATATAATTTGGCCTAACATTGACTTAATTTCTTAATACTCTTCATAACATACATACAACTTCATAGATTTACAATCATACACCTAACATGACTTTCTGAAAGACTTTACATACATATATCGTCACAGATTCATATAACATACGTATTCATCATTAACATGAACGGAAGCATATATAATCATGGCAAACATGTAACGTGAATGCATAATATCTTGTTTATCCTGCCTTAACATGGAGTGAAACATGCTTGAGTCCGTGTTTCACCTATCTTGCATAACATGGAGTGAAACACGCTTGGGTCCGTGTTTCACCTAACTTGCATAACATGGAGTGAAACACGCTTGGGTCCATGTTTCACTTAACTGGCATAACATGATGTGAAACACGCTTGAATCCGTGTTTCACCTAACTTGCATAACATGGAGAGAAACACGCTTGGGTCCGTGTTTCACTTAACTTGCATAACATGATGTGAAACACGCTTGGGTCCGTGTTTCACGTAACTTGCATAACATGGAGTGAAACACGCTTGGGTCCGTGTTTCACTTAACTTATGGTTAACCACGCTTGAGTCCGTGGCACCATAATATTTCTTATCTTTCTTAATGCATCAGAATTTATTAGGTTTCATGAATAGTTCTAACATGGCATATTCTTGTACATGGCATAGCATAACATGGCATAGCATAGCATAGCATGTCATATTCTAGTACATGGTATAGCATGACATAGCATAACATGACACTTTCTTATACATGGCATAACATAACATGGCACTTTCTTATACATGGCATAACATAATATGATATGAATATTTTATGACATTCCATGGCATACATAATTTAAGTACTACATGAACATGGCATACATAATCTAGGTATTACATGAGCATGGCTTGCATAATCTGGCTATTCTATTACATGGCATACTTGACTTGAATTACTACATGAATATCTCATTGCTTTCATATGATTTTAGTAACATTCAATTAATCAAACAAATTCATTCATTCAAGCATAATCTCATATTTCCTCAAGATCATGAAAGGAATCTAACATTGACTTGTCTCTTAGCGTAGCGTAGATTACCATCATAAGCACATCATATTTTCATACATAGCAATAATATTCACAGTACGCATGCATTTATAAGATCATACTATTTACCTCTTAGCGTTGCTTCTTAATTTCCAACCTTTTAGCACGTTACCTATACGAGGTTCTAGACGTTATTAATTTCCTAGAAAAGCGTGTCGTAATAATCCAAGTAATTAAATACGTATAATGGAGCTTAATTAAAATAATAGGCTTCAAAGCAAACTCTAAAAACATACTTTAAAATCCTTTAAAGACAACACTAGCCGATTGGGGCCTAAGGCAGATTACTCAATCAAGGGTCAAAAAGGCATGTAAGTAATTACATAATTAGTGGAGGGGCTTTTTGGGGAAGGCTGAAAACCAAACACATAAAGGGAAACACATCTTACGGCAAGACTAGATGGAGGGGTATTTGTGTAAAACTAATATTATTGCATGGGTGTTTTAGGAAGGCTGAAGTAAAAGAAACAAAAGATGGAAAGGCATGCTTACGGGAGAGTGGAAGAGAGTCGTGCGATAACATGGAACTCACCGAGGGAAGAAGGCTAAGGAGACAGCGGCTCTCGGGTGGCTGGAATCGATTGGTGACGCGACCGGGCCCTCGGAAGGGAGTGCGAGGCGGAGGGAGGTGCCTGGTTGGCAGGTTCTGTGGCTGTCGTGAGGTGATTCGACTCTTTTAATGGTCAACGGAGGGCGTCGACATGTTCTGTGGTAGTTTCCGGCGAGGTGGTTGATTTGGTATGTAGAGTAGTGCTAGGGTGGCTGTTGGGAAGTGGTTTTCTTTGTCTGCCGAGGCTACTATGGTGGCTAGTGTGTGAGAGTTTCATGGTTTTTGCTAAGGGTCTCGTGGGTTTTATAGATGAGGAGTAGGAAGCTATCGTGAGTGATCTAGAGGGGTTTGAGTTTGACTAAACTTTGGAAAACTACTCCCACCAGGAAAGGAACACTTGAGAGGATATTAGAGTTTTTGAAATATTTGAATTAGAGATAATTTCAAATCAGGAAACTCCCAGACCAAACAGAAAGATAAAAGAGGCATATAGTAGAGAAATCCTATTCAAAACAAATTACTACCTCAAAACATATCTAATAAAATAATAACAATAAAGATAACAATAAAATAGTAATAATAATAATAAAAAAATCTTACTTTCGGGGTCGGGGTGTTACAAAATGCATTGGGATCAAATTGGTGTGGCACATAGGGGTGTAAAATTTTTGGTCCGGACCGGAAAAACTAACCGGACCGAAAACTTGTTTGGTTGGTTTCGATCTTCCATTTGTGGGACCGAATGGGTTTCGGTCCGGTCCTAGGGCGGGGTTTTTTCACCCTGGACCGGACTGGCCGAACTAATATATATTTTTAAATTTTTTTATAAATTATATATATTATTTTATATAATAGTTATATAAGGAATTATGTAATTTTCATCTAACCTATGACTATTGACAATATAAATGTTAAATATATAATTATTAATTAACTAATATCAATTAACTATTATTCAAAATTATAAACATTGTGGGCTTTTTTTATACTAATGGGCCGAAAATACACGTTGCGGGCTTTTTTGTATGATTGGGCCCCCATTTAAAATTTGCCCGGACCGATAGCTAACTGTGTGAAATCCTCCATGAGGTGGAGGGACACATGGTGGAGGACTTCTCTCTCGAGATCCACCTTGTGTGCAATGGATGAGGGAAATCCCCACCCAGAGGTAAATGAGTCAGTAGCCCCCACTTGGCCCTTGGGGGAGTGGGGGGGTGTTGCAGTATTCCTTTTATTTTTGGTTTTTTTATTTTATTTTGTTTTGTTTATTCCTTTTTTTTCTTTAAATTTTCTTTGTTACTTGGGGGAGGACACGTGGCATTATATGGCCACATTAAGAAATTGATGGAAAATGAGATAGAAATCTGAAATTTCAAAATTTGTTACTCTAAGGCCCCGTTTGGATAGTGAGATGACATGAGATGCTTTTAGATGAAAGTTGAAAGTTGAATAAAATAGTTAGAATATTATTTTTTAATATTATTATTGATTTGAGATTTGAAAAAGTTGAATTATTTATTATGTTCTGTGTGAGAATTTGAGAAAGTTGTAATGATGAAATGAGATGAGATGAGATGAGACCGTTTTTGTATCCAAACGGGGCCTAAACGTAAATGTTCAAAAGTTATCTAGGTACAATTGTTAAATGGTGGGGTGATATGAACTGTAGACATAGACATCTTTAGTTCAATTCCCCATTGGGTGTCCTATACACGGTTTTGGTAGAAGGGATCTTGTATCGAAGATTTGCTTTATGGGGGTGCATTCGAAGGGCTCTGGCTTTAGTAAGGTTTTCTGCTGTCACAAAAACTTGAAATTTGAAACTCAGTACTTAATGTAAAAATTGAAAAAGGACAGTGGGTGTTAGCATAATTTCCTTATTTTCTGCATAGTGTGCCATTGAGAACAACATTTATTTGCCACACTAGTTACTTAGTTGATGGTGCATTATTTGAAAATAGGCACGGCAAGCGTACATCGTTGGCAATAAGGCTCTAGCAAAGGAACTGAGTGCTAAAGGGCAGGTGCACAACATGCAGATGAAAGCAGCTCATGGAAAAGCTCATGAATCTATTTATCGTCAGAGGTTTGTAGCCCCCCCCTGCTACTTTTGCTTAGTCTCAGCAATGACCGATGTAAATGGGTTAAACGGTTAATTGGATTATATTTCCATCTTTTCTTTTATACGTCTCTGAATATTTGAAGGTGTTGATTAGATACTTGGCCCATGGCTGATTGACATCTCATTCTAGCTATCAGAATGATTATCTTGCAAATCCCAAGCTTACATATTTATTTTCAATCTCTCTCTCTCTCTCTCTCTCTCTCTCTCTCTCACACACACACACACACACACAATTGTATTGAAATCATTTTGCTGTAAGTGTTGCAACTGCTGCCCACTGTCTGCCTGTTTGAAGTTAGGCTGGAGCGGTGCTGCTGGATCCCCAAAAAAAGGTATAGCTGTTGAATTGCTACAACTTGATGGAACGATATAGTGACAGTAGTCCCATGTTACTCAAGCCTGATTTTGATAAACAGACTGCCAATTATGACAACTTCCCACACTCACTGGTTTCAGCATTTATTATTGGTTTTGTTTAGCTAGTTACTGTGCTTCAAACCATTTTATTAGGAACCCAGTTCCTCCAGAGATGCAGGGCAATGGAAGAGGACAGGAGCGGATGATAGACTTGCATGGGCTGCATGTTAGTGAGGCAATTCATGTTTTGAAGCATGAGCTGGGTGTGCTGAGGAGCACCGCTAGGGCAGCAGAGCAGCGCCTACAGGTTTATATTTGTGTTGGAACAGGTCATCACACCAGGGGTTCCCGCACTCCAGCTAGACTTCCTATTGCCATACAGCAATATTTGCTCGAAGAAGAGGGCCTTGAATACACCGAGCCTCAGCCAGGGTTGCTTCGAGTTGTGATATATTGATCAGAGATGATAGTGAAGTATAGGACTTTTTTGATGCAGCAAAACCCGTCAAGTCATAGTCATCACATTCATTCTTGTATCTGTATATGGGAGGAAAAGCAGAGAGAGTAGATCGAGATTCAAAAAGAACAGAAAAAATGAAAGAAAACAAGAAAAAGGAAAAATGAAGGAAGAGAGGGTTAGAGTGAAAAATGAAGCCAGTGTATGATTTAGGTTTAACCGGTTGACAGCGGCATCACATGTTAGCAGGCATCAGGGATTTCACATCAGTGATTAGCTCTGATCTGTTGCAACATTTTTTCTTTGTTGTACCTTAAATTGTATTACTTTGTTACATTACATTTTCAAGTTCCCAGTTGTAACTGATAGAATTGAATTAAATCATAGCACAATTCACCTTACCAATTGTGTAAAGCAGTAAACAAACTAAAAGGAAAGGGAATCAAGGGATGCTACAATTCACATTTCACACACTTGAATGCATTCTTCCGACATTAAAATATGGCCTCTCTCTCTCCCTGATGAGAGTGGTTTTTGTCTCTGTACAGTACAAGATTATTTGTTTCTGAAAAACGTTGGTTTTTGTGTATTTGTTCTTCTGTGATCCGAGTCTTAGGTGTTGAATCACCTTGTTCTATGGAGGAAATATCAGAAAAATGGAGAAAACTTTACCTAACTGAATGAGAACAAAAAGAAGTGAAGATGGATGATTGTTTACCGAAGGAAGCATCAGATAAGTTGCTGACTGTTAAAGTTGCTGACTGATAAGTGATACAACGAGGAGCCCTTGAAGTCTATATTTGAAGACAAGGAAGACAAAGCAAAGGTAGTGAAATATAGTCCTGCCAGTATATATCTTACCTTTCAATGTGACTCCGTTTGGATTGAGAGATGAGATGAGTTGAGATGGTTTTTGAATAATAGTGAAATTTGTGAGTTAAAATTTGTGAATAGTAGTGCGATGAGTTGAGATCATCTCTTAATCCAAATCGGCTTAAATCAATGAATGTACCGAAAGATGTCGTAGTATGGAGGCGAATACTTGAGAATTAGGGTGAAGCTTATTGTGTTGGAACCACTTCCAAGGGGTAAAAACAAGAACTCTGGGTGGAATGGAGTCGAATATGGGTAAACTTTAAAGTATGAAAAACTTCCCAATTATTTTACAGAGGGTCATCTCGATTGCCGAAGGTTTGTAGATATGGCATTGCCGGAGAAGTCTGGACTCTGGGGACAACGACATAAGATAGGTGGCATAGCAGTTGAGAATTGGCGGCAAGGTTGATGGAGCCGTTGTGGCAGTTACTTTCAGTAATATACAAAGTAAAGAGAGTTGATGAGGACTGCGCTCAAGATGGGCTTCTGGAGCTAATGGGCTAGAGTGAATTTTGGTCGGGGCAACTGAAGTCAGCTCATATTATCAAGCCTGGTATGTGTAATATGAATGGGATATTAGAGCACAAGACAGTGTAAGTACGCCAAAGTTTCCAATTGAAGCCAGAGGGATTACAAAGAACAAGAAGTAAACAGTCATGGATAAAATGAAAGCATTGCGTAGAGGAAGAAGATGAGGCCTGCATAACTTATCGAAAGAGGCTGGTTGCCGGCCCGCCAACCGTGAGGATCATAAGCTGGAAAACGTGCTCTTGAGGTTTTAATCCAAATAGGATATCCTGGTCATCTAGGAATCAAAGATGAATAGGATTCAAATAAAATGACTGAAGGTGAGATTGAGTTTTATGGATTGGAATCAGTAGATAGTAATAGCAGAAGTGGTGGTTTTGGCATTATGTGGAAAAAAGAGGTGATCTGGGTATTGTGTAGTTTTCTTAGAAACATAATACTGATGCTTGGATTGAAGATCAAATGAGGGTATGAAAATGGCAATTCATAGGTATCTATGGACATCCAGAAGCATAAAAAAGAGGAGAGGGCAGGTATGGAATCTAATTAGAAGTCGTGGGAGGAGATGATCAACTATGAGAAATATTTTATATAATTTTATATGGCACTACTACAACTATGACATAAAATAATAGAAAAAAGATATTTGCAACCGTGAATTGTACAACCGTCTCGTAATCATTTTGAAAAAAGTGAATAAAATATGAGACCTACATGAAAAAAAAATTAATATTTTAATAGTGGACCCCACTATTTTTCAAACCGATTACGCGGCGTTTACGCACTTCTAGATTATATTACTAATCATTCAGAGATTACTAGAAATACAAAAGTGAAAGTTATGAGTAACCTCCAGGATAGTAACCCATATACGGCTCCTATGTTTATAAAAACTCTAATAGTTTTACAAATGCAAATGTGAGTCCATGGCTCAATAGTGAATAAAAACTAATCTAACTATTATGACATGAGCCTATAATTAGATGATTTTTGTTCTCCTCCCCCCTTATTTTAACTAATATATAGTTGTGTTTTCATACATGACTATGATGTATATATGTCTCTACGTATAAATGTATATATATATATATATATGCAGAATTCGACAGTTAACAAGCAGATGTGACAATGGAGAATTCAATAGTTAACTCTTTCTCACGACTAAATCATGAGTAAGAGTTTAGCTCCCTCTCATAACTGGATCATGGGTAAGAGTGTTACCTCCGACATAATTTAGAGAATAATCTTACTATTATTATTGTTATTATTGTTGTAAAACTAAAAAAAAATAATAAGAGAATTGAAGGATCATAATATATGAAACTAGTTATTCAGGAACTCATTACTATTTCTCTCAACTTTTTTGTTTTGTATCTACCACAAATGCTTCTCAAGACTCCCTTTTATGGGCATGAGAATATATATGATATTAAATAGATACATGAATTTAGAAAATAACAATACATGAATCAAGGGGATACATGAATATGAGAAATAAGAATACATGAATATGTAAGAATTCTAATAGTCATCCATCAAATATATCGGAAGTATTTTACTACATTCATGTATTTACAACACTTCCCCTTGGATGACCATATACAAATAACATGTTTTGTTAAAACCTTGCCAAGAAAAAACTCGATGGGAAAAAAATCAACGACGAAGGAAAAATAGTACAATATTCTTGTGTATCTTGGAACGTTTTAGGATTGCCTCATTAAAACCTTGCAAAGGAAAACCTAATGGGAAAAAACCTTAGCGAAAAAAAAAGAGTACAATCCGTATAATCATTTTCTCTCTCTCAAAAGAATGTAGAGCTTCAATAGTTTACAATGAAAGATCTTTGAGTTAACGCATGTTGTGTACTAACTTTTTAAATATTATAGTTGGTAATGTTTTAGTGAATAGATATGCCAAATTATCACATGATGTAACGCCCGTCCTTGTGGTGAGACATTTTATAAAATGATTTTAGAAAAGACGACGGGAATTACCGTTCTATTTAACTCTTTACTTCCATACCCAGGGTGCAAGACTCTACGTATAAAATAAAATGTGCTTTGAGAATAAAAGAGATTTACAGCGGAAAATATTAATCTTAAGATAAAAAGACTTCTCATACAATTAAAACTTTCATGCCTAGACTTTCGTACTCTTCCCTTTGGGCCGTGTCTGTCGTGATGCATATTGCTCATTTAGTTCCTGTGGTGGAGGGGCACACATAAAAACTAAAATGAGTCGAATACTCAGTAAGCATTACTTCATACAGTTAAAATATAATAACATAGGTTTTTAGTCATGCATTCATCACTCCATACATACTATACGTACATGCATACATGCATTCTTTTGAAAACATCATTAGGCAGATTTTTTTTTTAAATAAAAAACAAGAGAGCGGAATGTCACATGTTCAATAGTGACCCCTCCCATCTTTATTAATAAGAGTCATCACTTGTGGCGGAGGAATACCGTGGAAACAAATCAAGGTCCATGGATAACCCCAAAAAATCGCAAACAAAAAAAAACCAACTATGACAAGCCTATGGATCAAACTCCACGAAGAAACCAGACCTAACATTGTAAAGAGGGAAGGCCTAAAAATTCCAAACGAATCAGGCCTCGAAGAATCTGAGGCCTCGAAGAATCTGAGGCCACACACCACATCTCCCTCTGAGCCACCAAGAGATAACCACCATATAATCCATTTCAACTATCACATTAGATATGTTTAGAGATTTGCAAATTCTCAAACCTTGAAGGAGTGCCATGAGTTTCGCTTTATTATTAGAACCGAAACCAATATGAGAGGCATAAGCCTGGACATGACCACCAGAATCATTACGAATAACCCCACCAATGCCATAGGAACCTAGATTACCAATACTACTGCCATCCGTGTTCAATTTGTACCACCCCAACGGCGGCTTAAACCACCTTACCACTTTGCAACATGGAACTTTCGAGACCACCGGATTTATCCGCAGGGCCTCAAAGATCATGCCATCCCGCTTGATTTGCTTAGCCGCCTGACAAAGAGATCCTAACCACACACAAATAGAATGAACAACAGATTTATGAGTTTCCTAAATACCTTCCATCCGAGCAAGACACCTCCTCCTCCATAGGCACCAAGTAACAATAATGGGAATGATGCCAACAATAAAACCCATCTGTGAAGAGGAGCTAGCACGCCTGAACCAAGTCCCAGCATTCTGTTTCCAAGATCTACCAAGAGGAACCAAAAAGATTGCCAAAAAAGGACAAAATTTTTTGTGCAAAATCACCCTCAAAGAGCACATGGTTAATGTCTTCGATATGACCATTATTACAACAATCACATTTGGAAACAAGAGGAATATCAATATGGCGCAATCTATCATCCACACTCAAGGCCATATGCCCAGCCCTCCAAAAATGGATAGACATTTTTAAGGGAAGGCTATTATGCCAAATCCACACATGCCAATCCATAGGAGTACCTCTGATACGAATACAATTCCACGCAGATTTTGTAGAGAACATACCTGTATTCGTAGGAGTCCAAACTAGAACATTCTTCCCATAATTCGGCCTAGATAAAGAGATTACAATGTCATCCACCTTTTCCTGCCCTACTAAATTCTCCAAGAACTCCACATCCCAACTATCCGACAACCTGCAATCTTTAACTTTTAAAAGGGGTGAACCCATTAGAGGCATCTCATTAATCAGGGGACCATTATCCCTCCATTAATCAGGCATCTCTTTAACAAGGTTTTCTTTTCGTAAAACGTCTCTCCCGTCAGTGCCTTTATTTCTTAAAGAATTTGATGCATTCATACATTTTTTCTTATCACTTTCTTTGGCCGGTACACACTATTACGCCCCATGTGTTGGGGTTAGCGGTCTTCCTTTGGACCCAGACTCCACCTGTGGCCACGGGTTGAGAATCCCTTTCAGTCAGGGGGCAGCACTGGGTGCACTACCAGTACTACTTACCCTGCATTATAATCTGTCCATTCCTTTGGTATCCTTTTCATTCATTCATATGGTCGTTACATATTTTCATACATTAAACGTTCAATCCTTTCTTTCAGTTCAGTTCAGTTCAGTCCTTTCCTTTTCAGTCCTTTTCATTTAACAGTCTGTTCGTGGAAAAACGTCATTTTAAAAGCATGGGCTTAAACATCATCTTTCATGGCATCCTTAAAATATCAGTTCATGGCATCCTTAAAACATCAGTTCATAGGGATGTTTAAAACACTTTCTTCGTGTCAGTCAAAGTATCAGTTAAAGCATGAGGCATCAGCCTCAACATTTCTTTTCATAGAAAATACATACAATAGGTACTGCGTATAACCATCCATTCACATCCATACACTTAATACTTTGGGTGCGTAAAAAGGGGCTGCTAAGAAGGGGCCCTACATACGTATACCTTTGAACATTTAGCATGCTTTCGTAAAACATGTTTTGTGTCATTTTGTAAGGCATCGTAAAGGAAAATCATTTCATTTTCATTTCATGTCTTTTAGAAAACTCTAGAAGAGTATGAATGTAATACTTACCTGGACTCCATGCTACTTTATCATGCAGTCCATTCATGTGCATGTTAGATGGCAATCTACATGTATTCACATAACCTTAACGTCATTCTTTATCTAATGCATAAGCAGCTAAACTTAGAATAGAACTACAATTCACTTGAAACACTCTCATTCTATCACGTGCCCTTTACTATGCTAAAACCTTCAGGATCTACTTACGGTCACTATCTCTTCCAAACTTAGGTCTCACCCCGAGTGCTCATCCATTAAAGTGAATCCATAATTCACCTTAATATTAAGACACTAAGACCTTCATCTTATTTTTCCTATTGACCACATTCTGATGCATGATTTCGACCGACGAAGTCACGCATCCCAATCTTAGACAATACACCCGTCACTACCTTTATGCATCTTAGCTCATACTAAATCCTCATTCCCATCCATACACGCCACACGGTTTTAAGCCAACTCTAAGGCTTAAGAACCGTGTAACCATGCTTAGGACAGATTACCTATTACATATGATGAATTTGTCCGGCACATGTGTCTAACTAGATTACACATGTACCTTACCCTTTATCACCTAAGACCAACATATAACACGTTGATCACCCGCTTGTGTAAACGAGCCCATACTCCAATACCAACATTCTCTTAACCCGGCTAGCATGATTCTTCATGCTACCCATTCCTCTTGACAGTTCATCCCAACACTTAACACGACAAGACTCCATTTATAACTACACCTTACGTCACATCATAGCTCAAGACTACTCCCAAACTACACCGTGACCTTGTGACATCATCTGACATCCCTCTACATCACTCTTACGCTAACTCCTCACCCATCACAAGCACGACTTCTTGCTTAACCATGTCACTCCATGACATTCCCCTGTCATGCTTCCGCTGCGCACTCTTACACTTGTTCTGTCACTTCGCACATACTCCCAGCCATAAGTTAACTACACGGTGACACCTGTAACCTCAGACTACATGCCATATCATAACTACTTTGGGACACTGTTCCACAGTTCCCGACAATACACATCATACTCTACGCTTATCAACTACACAACCATCCTTATCTTTGCGACATGCCACACGATGTATCGCTGCACCTCATGGAGTACACTCCGCGTGTACTCCCTTCACACACACTACGCCACATCACTGCTACAACACTTGATTCACACCCACACTTCACAGCACAGTCCACAACACTTCACATTACACTACACAAATACACCCAACACTTTACTACATAGCGACTCCATAATTACTAATAGTACAGTCCACAACCTAACCAACTAACTAACATAAATAACGAGGGCTAGAGGGTTATACTATCGTCGGGGTTGACCCATGCGTTGTTCGCTGACTGTCACAGTTGATAACATCGAAAGGGTCGTACGTGGTGGCTAACCCACGTACAGTGGCTATTTGGGTCCTTGAAGATGGCTACGGGTGCGGATCTATGCGCAAGAGGGTTGGATCATGGTCCTGGGGTGGTGGTCTCGTGGTGGTGCCGATGTGGCACACGTCGGAGGCATGGCAGCTAGTGGAGGAGTTTAGGCCGTGGGTCTCAAATAGGGGAAATCAAAGGGGGAGCTTGGCTGGTCGTGGCTGGCCATGGAGGGGCTTTAGGGGGTTGCTGGTGGAGCTATGGTGGCGTGGTGGAGGCGGCATGGCGGCTTACGCCGGTGGATCTAAGCCGTGCGTGAGGGAGAGTCCGTGAGAGACTGAGAGAGAGTGGGGGTGCTAGGTGGCTCGGCTGGACATGGGGGTGGCTAGGGGAGGTCGCCAGTGGGAGGAGAAACCTCTGGTGGTGGTGCGATGGCCGTGGGAGGCGGAGCTTAGCCGTGGGTATGGAGAACCCTTGCGTTGGAGGAGCTACGTGCGGCTGAGGAAGGGGCTATCGGCTTCGGGTCAAAGGGAGGAGTAAGGGGGAGGCCAGGGGGTGCTCGGTGGCAGCCCCGGCTGACGATAGCGGCGCTAGGAGGAGATAAATGGGTGAAACCCATTTCAATTAGGCTACCGTAGGAGGAGAGAGAGGGCTGCGTGGGGTTCATCAGTGGTGGGAAGGTGCTCGCCGGCGTGAGGGGAAGACGCCAGCGATGGTGGTGAGGTTGGGCGGCGTGCAGCGGTGCTGGGCTGGAGGAAAAGAGAATGGGGTGAGAGGGAGAAGGGCTTTCGTAGGGCTCAAAGGGAGAGGGAGGAGAGATAGGGAAAGGGGAAAGTGAGGGAGAAAGAGAGAGGGCTTGGGTATTTAATCCAGGCCCTTTATCTTGGGATTTTCAAAACGACCTAACGGTAAGAGATTAAACACCGATTTAACTTAAAAACACCGAGAGGAATTAAGATAGAATATTATTTAAACTAAACTTTAGTTTATAAAATAATATTATTTCATCATGAATAAAATGATGAAGTCTTATTTAATATCTTTAAAAGAATAAAACCATTTAATTAATTAGAGTTTTCAACATAATTTAAATATCATAATATTTTAAATAACTAAAATCATTTTAATAAAATGATATCAAAATAATTTCCTACAACTATAATATTTTTGGAGTTCTTCAAAAATATTATAATTGTCTTATTTAAAATAGACTTGGTTCAATAATACTAGAAATACCCCATATAAATATTTCCAGGGCATTTAAAATATTCGAGAGCTTTAAAACACTGGGTTTACTTTAGAAATAACATAATATCTTTAAAACACGCCATCAAGATTCGACACGTATAACGAGACTCGCAATCAAATTTACTTACTCCAAAAAGGAGCGGGGTGTTACACATGATCATATTTGCTTGACATTAATATCAACACTCTTCTTGAGCTCATGTGTATAAAAGAACTTTGGTGAAATATGCTTGATTATATCACCTTTGATATAACCTCTTTTGATTTGTGTGATATAAGCATCATTATCTTCATATAATATTATGGAGCTATTTTTAATTGTGAATAAACCACACTTTTCTCAAATGTGTTGAATTATTGATCTTAACCAAATGTATTTTCGGCTTGCTTCATGAATTGTAATAATCTCTGAGTAGTTGGAAGAAGTAGCAACTAATATTTGCTTGATAGATCTCCAGGAAACAGTTGTACCTCCACAAGTGAACTGATATCATGTTTGATAATTTTGGATAAAACAATCACATGTCAACCATTCCACGAAGGTAGCGTAGAATATGTTTGACCTCATTTCAATGTGTTTGAGTTAGTGCATAACTATATCTTGCTAGTAAGTTAACTGAAAATGCAATATTTGGTCGAATGCAATTTGCAAGATACATCAAAGTACTAATTGCACTTAGATGTGATACTTCAGGACCAAGAACTTCTTCGTCATCTTCTTGAGGGTGAAATGGATATTTTTCACATCAAGTGATCATATAACCATTACAGTACTCAAAGGACGAGTTTTGTCCATGCAAAAGTACTTCAGGACTTTTTTTTTATATGTTGTCTGATGAACAAGATCTCCATTTAAAAAGTGTTCATTTGTAGATCATGGCAATTTTTTTTTTCCAAAATCTTTCATTTCTGGCTCATTTTTTAAATAATTTGCAGCTTTTATGAGCTCTTCTAGAGTTCTAACAAGATTTAAATCATCTACATATACAGTAATAATAACAAATTCGGAATTTGATTTTTTTTTTAATAAAAACACATGGGTAAATTGGACTATTCTCAAATCTTTCTTTTATTAAACATTCACTGAGACGATTGTACCACATGCGTCCGGAGAGTTTTGAACTTGGGTTAAGAGCATTGATCAACTTCCACATGATTAGTGATCTCTAAAACCATGTTTTAAGCTTAATTTTCCTTCTTAATCTTTTTAGCCTTTTTATCTTAACATCATTATTTTTATTATTTTTTTTCTTTTTTATCATTCTTAGACTAAATTAAGAGTTTAGTCTTGATCCAACACATGTCATTAAGACAAAGACATGTCAAATGCCCAAACCATCACAATCGGCCCCTTGATACATCACTTGATGCATTATACTAATTCAGCCCCTAGTCCACGCCAGTTTCATTCTTTCCTCAAGGGTATTTTTGTCTTTTAACACCTCACATTATCCCCCTTAGTTTAGTTTGAGTGTTGGACATTTTTGCCCCAAGGAAACTAAGCCAAAGAAGCCAACCGATTCCATTGAAGGCCTAGTTTAAGCCAAACGAAATGACTTGTGTTTCGGTTGCACTTCTGCACATGGCTGTGCCACCACCACATGCCACCTCCCCTCCTCCTCCAATCCCCAACAGCCTCTCCAGTCATCATGGTGAACCTTGACTCAAAGCCACCTCAAATGGAGCCAAAACTGATTAGCTTTTGTGGAAGACATCACTCGGCAACCACCCTCATTTCACCTTCTTCTTTGAGCTGCACATACATCATCACATGACAGCCAACCCTCCACCTTCTACCACCTGAAAAAGCCTTCAAGGAGTGTCATGAAACCTGCACAAATCAGCCATGGAGATAAAAACAAAGGTAATGCAAGAAAAAAAATTAAAAATATGTCCATATTTTTCTACTACCCGACGGCACCATGGCATGACCTCATGCCTCATTTGTTTTGTTTTCCTATTTTAGTTTTCACCCCATGGAAGCTCCTGCACCCACTTAGCACTTTGCAACACCTGAAATAGAGAAAATCATGAGGTATAGGGCATTGTTCACGTCTACACAAGGATGACAGAAGCTGGAAGTATGCACTCATCACCACCACCACCGCCAACTCCACCAATCACAAGGCTCTCCTCCAGCCAAGGCCGGCATCCCCCTCCCCTCTTGAGCACTACAAAAAAAAAACCCCCTCCACTCCCTCATTTCTCCATACCTCTTCTTCAAGCTCCTCTTGAGTTCTTGAGAGCTTTTCTCCCCTTAGTGTGCAAGAGAGTGGAAACCGAGTGAGTTGGGTGAAGTGTGTTTGAGAGCTTTTGAGGCTACGATTTTTATAAGTATTCTTACTTAATCTCTTGCTAAGTATTAGAGCAACATGTTAGGTTTTAATTTATGCCATGAGCATGAATCTTAATTGAGCTTAAATAAGGTTTAGCATGCTAAGTTCAAAACTGGGTTAGATTTGAAGTTTTGTTGGAATTAATTATGTTGGGTGGACTTTTTAGCCATGCCATGAGTTGGTATGATTTTATATGATTCATAAAATGCATTAGAATTTTTTTTGAAGGTTTAAACTTGAGGTTGAAGAATGCCACGATAGGTTTTCATTCTATCTTGTGTTGATCATCAAATCATGCACGGTTTGATAAATTTATGCTTAACTTATGAAGATTTGATTTATTTCACCTAGGCTTGAAATATGAGCATTTAGAAAACGATGTGATTGGGATAAGAAGGGAAGTTCATAATTTAATTCTAGTTTTTGAAACTTTTATTGATGAAAAGATTAAGAGATATCATGCATGCTTAAGGACTAGTTTACTAAAGATTAAGGCTTTTAGCCATGATTAAATGTTGGGATGAACTTGTTCACCCAATATTAAGCTTTTAATATGTAATTTAGGACTATAGTAATTATTTACAATTAAAGAAAATTGAATATGCATGCATTCATAGGGATCAATAGTTGAAATTACACTTGGGCATCAACTAGAGTGCATGCCACTGGTTGAGTGTATTTGGGCTAGATCTACTTTGATCTTTGGAATTATAATGGCATGGATGGTTTTAGAATATGGAAAATATGGGGTTTATGAAGTTTGGTTAAATTTGGAATTCGTTTGCAAATAGTAAAAAAGTATGGCCTCAGTGGCAATTTTTGAAAGTTTAAGGGTATTTTTGTAAATATCCATTTTTGAAACATTTTGATTATGAACATCTTCTGTAATAGTTCAAATCCTAACTTATTACAACATTTATTACAGCCGCTACGATGTTCCAAACTTGGGTAGTTTGTAAGTTGGCCTTTAACTTACACCTTGATAAATTATTTATGATTTATTGATAAATGTCACATTCATGTTTTAGTTGTCATTTTGAGCATGAAACATCATGTTATATGATACATTGAGTACATGACTACTTGCCTACGTGACATGTGACATTTTCACCATTTTTAGCATATTGCATATAAATGTCATTTTCACATGAAAACTTGTTACATTTGCACGTCATGAATTACATTTTTCAAGCATAGCATGAAAATAATTTTGTCACGACCCCAAAGGCTAGGATGGAGAATTATCCTAGTGGAATTCTTCTGTCTACTCGGAGTGAGTAAAAATGGAGTGGTAACCCCTGAATTGACAAAACACAATCAACGGGTTTCGAATGGGTTCTTTTTAAAGAATGCCGGAGCGAAATCAAATGTTATAACACCTAAGGCTAGTGAGTGTACATGTTATGATATTATGATGATGTTATATTATGTTACTAATGCATTGAGAACGAGTTTACAGACAACGTAATTTCAACGTGAATTGTACTACGATCACCAACAAGTGCTCATTTTGATGTTTATTGCCCTAACCCTTCTTGCATTAAAACACATGAAACAATTGATTTAGCCATGGAGACTTCTTATCTTGAATATTTGTACTAGATTATGCTACCTTATGATTTGAACTTATGATGGTTATGAATGATATTGGAATGTTTTAGTTTATTCTGGCATGAGTTTTATTTAGTCAGCCTTATTCCGTTGCGGTTATTACATACTCTTAGATGCATTTATAGGATGCATTGCATATTATTTGTCATGAACGGAGATATGTAACCTTATGTTGTATGTCCCGACACTCTAAATCTCCGTTCCATCCCAAGCGAAGGTTAGGAGCGTCACATTATTTAAAATAGTAATATCATATCTTTAACTTTTTAAATTATAACTTAGCGTAACTAGATTTTATCCAAATTTGTAAAATCGTAGTGGCTCATAAAATAGACTTAATAATACTAAAAATTCTAGTAACTATTACTATAATCCAATCTTAATTTAGTACTTAATAATATATTTTAGTCCCTTAAATATATTATGTAAAAATAGATTTTCTGGCTAATATCTTTATTTAAATTTAAACTATGCCCAACCCAACTTAAAGCATCATTACAATTTCTGAAATAAAATAACCCAAACCTCTCATAAAATTAAGCCTAACGTAAGATATAAGTCTAATTAAAATCAACCCCAGCCAATAAAACAAAGTTTAAAACATATACTGTCATGAGCACTTAGCTGAAGCATAATAACATCTAGCCCACTGTAAAGTGTCATGCTACTATGCCAATCAAGTTTGCTTACTTGGTGTCTCATTTAGTGTAAATTGTAATTTTTTTTAAAATATTTTTTAAATATGTTTAAATATTTAAAAAAAATAAAAAAAAATATTAATACACTAATAATTACTTTCTTAACTATTAAATAAAAAAATATTAAAAAATAAAATAAAATACATAAAAGGGTCAAATTGAAAGAGCAAATTCAGTATGATTTTTCAATTTGTAATGCCAACGTATGAAGTCTGAACATACTTTAAAGAGGCTACAAGATATTTTAGCAAAGGAATACCATCAAAAGTTTAACAATTGATGGTGGGCTGCAAATTGATAGGTGCAGATGCTGGCGTGTAAGTCGGTCACAAATTAGAAAACTTTCAGACGAAGAAATTTACCCTGAAGAAGATGGCGGCGTAAAGGTGCGGCACGACATGAAGGGCGGCAGATCTTGGGCAATTAATCTTGGAAAATGATATAAGAACAACTGTACTACAATTTGTTTACAACTAACTACAATTTGGAAAAGCGGACAATGCAAGCAGGAAATGCACTTGCAAGCCAATCTCGGAGCACGCTTTCTTCTCTCTCCAACCTTTACCTCTCACCCTATCAATTTCTCATCCTCATCATCGTCTTCTTCCTCTCAATGTTTCTCCATCCTCCGTGCCGCCATTTCCAAAACCGATTTGCTGCTAGGCAAGTCTGCGCATGCGCATATGATAACCTGCGGACGAAACCCAGATCGTTTTTTGACCAACAATCTCATAAATATGTACGCCAAATGCGGGTCAGTCGCATTTGCACGTCACCTGTTCGATAGAAGCATTGACAGAGACCTTGTCACTTGGAACTCCATTCTAGCCGCCTATGCACACTCCACGGACTCTCAGTTTGATAATGCTCAAGAAGGCTTTCGCATATTTCGTTTGCTTCGTGGGTCTGGTGTTTTAACTAGTCGACTCACTCTGGCACCTGTTCTAAAGCTCTGTCTGCTCTCTGGATATGTATGGGCGTCCGAGGCTGTTCATGGTTACACCATTAAGATTGGGTTGGATTTGGATGTCTTCGTATCCGGAGCTCTTGTGAATATATATGCTAAATTCAGGCGGATTATGGAGGCCCGTGCTTTGTTTGATGGCATGCCAGATAGGGATGTTGTGTTGTGGAATGTAATGCTGAAGGCCTATGTGGAAATGGGTCTTTATAAGGAAGCACTTTGTCTCTTCTCTGCTTTTCATCACAGTGGGTTGCATCCTGATGACATCAGTGTGCGTGTTCTTAACGGCATTAACAATGTTAGTTCTGATGAAGGCAACAGTCTCATTGAACAGGTTAAAGCATATGCAACAAAACTGTCTTTGAATCGTGAGGACTCAGAAGTATTTTTCTGGAACAAGACATTATCCGAGTATCTCCAAGCTGGTGAAAATTGGACTGCTGTTGAATGCTTTATAAATATGATTAGAACAAAAGTGGAATGCGATGCTGTGACCTTTATGGTTATTCTCTCTGCAATTGCGGATGCCAACAATCTGGAGTTGGGGCAACAGGTTCATGGTGTTGCGGTGAAGTTAGGGGTTGATTCAGTTGTTTCTGTTGCAAATAGTCTTATCAACATGTATTCTAAGGCAGGTTCTATTTGTTTTGCACGGAAAGTGTTCAATTCCATGAAAGAATTGGATTTAATTTCATGGAACTCAATGATATCAAGTTGTGCACAGCGTAATTTAGAAGAGGAGTCAGTGAAACTATATATAGATTTATTACGTGGTGGCCTTAGACCAGATCAATTTACAATAGCAAGTGTTTTAAGAGCTTGCTCATCTCTTACAGAAGGCTTGTATCTCTGTAAACAGGTTCACGTTCATGCAGCAAAAACTGGAATCATCACTGACAGTTTTGTTTATACTGCCCTTATTGATGTATATTGTAGAAGTGGAAATATGGAGGAGGCAGAGTTTCTTTTTGGAAACAAAGGTGAAATTGATTTTGCATCTTGGAATGCAATGATGTTTGGGTACGTAATGAATAATGAGAGTCAGAAAGCATTGGAACTCTTCAGTCTGATTCATGAAAGTAAAGAGAAGGCAGATCCAATTACTTTGGCAACGGCAGCTAAAGCCTGTTGTTGCTTGGTTGGGTTAGAGCAGGGGAAGCAAATTCATGCTTATGCAATAAAAACCAGGTTTGACATAGATTTATGTGTTAGCAGTGGCATCCTAGATATGTATATTAAGTGTGGAGACATGGAAAGTGCACACGTGGTTTTCACCCAAATCCCTGTGCCTGATGACGTTGCATGGACAACTATGATCTCAGGATGTGTGGAAAATGGAGATGAGGACCGTGCTCTTTCTATATATCATCAGATGAGACTTTCAGGGGTGCAGCCTGATGAATACACGTTTGCCACCCTTGTCAAAGCCACCTCTTGTCTCACAGCATTCGAACAAGGGAGACAAGTTCACGCAAATGTTATAAAGTCGGACTATACTATAGATCCTTTTGTCGGGACCTCACTTATTGACATGTATGCCAAGTGTGGGAACATTGGGGATGCATATATTTTATTCCAGAGGATGAACATTAGGAACATTGCCCTGTGGAATGCTATGTTGGTTGGTTTGGCTCAACATGGAAATGCCAAAGAAGCCCTCAACCTTTTCAAAACTATGGAATCTAATGGTATTAAGCCAGATAAAGTCACCTTTATTGGAGTACTTTCTGCTTGTAGCCATTCTGGTTTAATTTCTGAAGCTTACAAGTATTTTGATTCAATGAGCAAAAATTACGGCATTAAGCCTGAGATCGAGCACTACTCTTGTCTAGTTGATGCCCTAGGCCGGGCAGGGCATGTTCAAGAGGCAGAAAAGCTGATTGTATCAATGCCCTTTGAACCTTCTGCCTCAATGTATAGAGGCCTGCTCGGTGCTTGTAGGATTCAAGGGAACACAGATACTGGAAAACGTGTGGCAGAACAGCTATTGGCATTGGAGCCATCCAATTCGGCAGCTTATGTTCTCTTATCCAATATCTATGCTGCTGCAAACCAATGGGATGGTGTAACTGATGCTCGGAAAACAATGGAGAGGAAAAAAGTAAAGAAGGATCCGGGGTTCAGCTGGATAGATGTGAAGAATAGGGTGCACTTGTTTGTGGTGGATGATAGGGACCATCCACAAACTGATTTGATATATGATAAGGTGGAGGATGTGATAAAAAGGATCAGAGAAGAAGGGTATGTCCCTGATACCGACTTTATGCTACTTGATGTGGAAGAAGAGGAAAAAGAACGTGCCCTTTATTACCATAGTGAGAAGCTTGCTATCGCTTATGGACTCATAAGCACTCCTCCATCCTCCACTATTAGAGTAATTAAAAACCTTAGAGTTTGTGGAGATTGCCATAGTGCAATCAAGTATATCTCAAAGGTTTATCAGCGAGAAATTGTGTTGAGAGATGCAAATCGGTTCCATCGTTTCAGGGATGGAATCTGCACTTGTGGTGATTACTGGTGATGTTGAATAGATCTATCTTATTGTTTTTCCCCCCCAACTAACTCCTACTTTTGGTGACAACACAACCTAAGATCCTTGGATTTTTTCTAAATGCAGAGAGGAAATTGTAGTCAGTCAGACATTTGTGAGAATTACAATAGAATTTTATTTTATTTTATTAATTAATAAATTTGTTTTGTAGTTGAAAAGAAGCATTTGATGAGCTTTAAAACTTGTGTTTTCTGCATTTATACCAAACAGTGAAATCATCTTGCGGACTCGGCTCATTTAATGGCATATATACATATTTTATCATGTACATGTTACCGCAAATATATTTGGTAAATTAATGTTTAACTAATCAGTTCTTAGAAATCAAAGGCATTCCCAAGGAAAGAAAAATTCTTTTCATTAGTCACTATTCATCACTCCACATCTTATAAAAAACACTCACACACCTTATAAAAAAGCTATAGGTATGGAGTGTGGAAGTGAATAGTGGCTGATACATAGCATTCCTCAAAAAGAAAATGCTCGGATCTTGAAGGTTTCTGAAAATATTTTATGATGTCCAACTGAAATTTTTTGATTAATTGTATGTGACTAGGATATATTTTTTATTTATAAACTTTGTATTATTTTACTATACTTTGAACTATGTATAAGGATCGTGATATTAAAGCTAAACTAATGCAAGAACTAAGTATGACAAGTATGGGATAGCAAAATAAACACTGATATTTTTATTAAAAAAGCGCAAATGGAATGAGTGCGGGATAAAATAGAGACAAACGTGAGACTATTTTTAAACGGTTTGATTGAGCAATACAATAAATTTTATGGGATTAGTACATACAGTTCTAAGTAGTGTTTAATGAGGTACAACTTCATTCAATTTTAAATGAAGCGCCATTTTTCAACTGGTAAAATAAGGTGGTATTTGGTAAGTGAAATAATTTTATATTACTTTACTATTATTTATTACTATTTATAAACAGTTCATTACTTTTTATTATTATTTATAAATCATCTGAAATCATTTCAGCATCTAAACGTAGTTTAAGTCTATTGAGTTAAGCATATGGAGAAGTTGATTAGTAGAATATATTGCCATACATGCAATGTTTTGAATACCGTACCCGTGACCGTTTCGTTTGATGCATTGAAACGAGATATTTTGATACCGGTATCATATATGAATAAATTATATATAAATATATATAAATTATAAATAGTCTGGTCTAAATTGTGGGTCATAAAATGAGCTTGTAGTTTGAAGAAATGAAAAAAAAAAATGAAAAAAGTAAGGGTCGAAATATCAGCCTGTACGGGCCGAAACGACCGAAATTCTGATTGGTATGAAACTATACCCTCTCTCTACCGGCCACAGAAACGAAATATTTCAGCCGTATGAGTCGGTACGGTACGAAATTTAAAATATTGCATGTGTAAATATGCGTGTTTAAATAGAAAGACAAAAATAACAAATCACATATTGGTGTATGGTGTGGGGATGATAAGTAACATTTCTGAGATCTCAAATTTGATAGCTATGTTTCTATAAGCAAAAATAAAAATAAAAAATAATACAAAAAACATAGAGAGCTAACCATGGACATGCTAGGCGTTGCTAATGTTAAAGATAAGTAACAAATTTTGATTTTAGAAAGATAAATATGGGCATGTTCTAGTTTTGAAGCTTAGCATAAATCAAAGTTTTTAAAAGCCAATATCAAATTCAACGAAGTCTCAAATTATAATGTTGTTTAGAATGGTTGGATTTGGACAAGGAAACAAAGACAACACTCAGTTGACAATACTCCTTGTCATCTTTAAGAATAACCATTTTGAGCTCATAGAACTATTAGTTGTCATATAAAGTACTTCTTGGTTTCTTGTTGCTTGGTGGTTAAAAGTGTTTTGTCTTTTAAGTTGTATAACATTTTTCATTTTCATCTTTAACCCAACGAAAATTATAACTTTATAACTATTTACAACTCTACATGAAATGGAGGGTAGTTTTGTAATATTAAAACTTATTTTTAATGGAGTGACATGATTTTATTTATTGTTTGTAAAAGAGTTGTAAAATAGTTGTAAAAGAGTTGTAGGTGTATGATTACTTTTAACCCAAACATCCTTATAATAACAAAATAATTTTTCTAGTTTGGGTACTGAGAATGATATTCTCATAATACCTCACTACTATTCATTATTTTATTATTACTTTTCACTACTATTTACTACTATTAAATATTCTATTATTACTTTTTCATTATTTTTTCACTAATATTCACAGAATACCTGAAAATACCTCACTACCTAAACTCAACCTAAATCACTTTTTCAAATTCCAATAAAACATATTTACAATTTTTTTTTTCTCATTTGAACAAACATATTTTCCATATGACCCAAACTTAAAAAAAAAAACCATAAAAATATATTGTTATGTTCACTTCATCACCAGGAAGTAACCTCGAGCTGAAGAAGGAAGGAAGTGAGGGTCCCTTTGCATAGGCATCTGTTAGTTAGTTAGTCACGTGGGATGCAGGTGTTCCTTATATAGTGTTAATGTCCTTTATGTCCTTACTTACTTGTTATGAAGTACCATAATGCCCCTTGTAGCCGTTGTTAATAATCATAAGGTTTCTATAAATACTGAAGCCTTTTTCCTTTGTAAAGATGGAATAAGAAAGTGAATCAAAGTGGAGGTTTCTGATCCCTCGAAGATCAGTAATTCAAGTTGTTTGATCTCAATTCTAGTCTGTTGTTACAATTGGCATCAGAGCCCTTCGAAATTCTGGGCACAAGCACTATATTTTTTTTCTTTTTTTTCCCTCTTCTCCTTGTTCTTACCATGGCAGAAGGCACACGGTTCAAAGAATTAGAGAAGCTTGTTCTTGGGTTGAAACAAAATCAAGAACTACAAGATCAGAGAGTTGCTGATCATCAGAGTGCTTTGGAAGGACTGAATTCCAAAATGGACCTTTTGTTGGAAGCAATGAATGGAGGTAGAACTGATCGAAATGGAAAGGGCTCACATACGGATGGGGGTCATATTGGCAACACCCCTTTGAATTCTGGCATGCAGTTTCGTAGCATTAAGTTAGACTTTCCAAGGTTTCATGGTGATGACCCATCGGGATGGATCTATAAAGCAAATCATTATTTTGCCTTACACCCCATGCCAGATGGACAAAAGATTCTGATGGCCTTGTTTTATATGGAGGGAAATGCCTTGGTTTGGTTTCAAGATGCTGAGGAGACTGATTCTTTCAATTCTTGGCAGACTTTTGTTAAGGCTGTTCAGTCAAGATTTGGCAGCTCTTCTTATGATGACCCTATGGAGGCCATTACAAGGTTGAGGCAAACTTCTACAGTTAATGCCTACAAAACTCAATTTGAGGTACTTTCTAATCGATTGAAGGGTTTATCTGAAAATTATAAACTTTCTTGCTTCTTGAGTGGCCTTAGGGATGAAATACGACTCCCTGTGAGAATGTTGCACCCTCAGACCTTAAATACTGCTTTTGGATTAGCCAAGATCCAAGAGGAATATATCACCAGTACTAGGGGCAACAATAGGCTCCACTCCCCTTGTCATTCTGCTCCTAATGAGGTCAGCCACTCACTTCTTGGTAACTCCATGAGGAAAGAAGGAATTTCTGGTCCAAAGTCCACCCCCTTCAAAACCTCACCTCCTTTTCAGAGACTTACACCAGCAGAAATGAAAGCAAAAAGAGAAAAAGGAATCTGTTACTTCTGTGAGGATAAGTGGCAACCTGGTCATAAGTGTAATAAGGCCAAGTTCTTTGAAATGGCAGGATTAGAATGGTAACAAGATTCTGAGAAGGAAGAGGTTGGTCCACAAGATTCACAGGAAACTAATGAACCTGTGGGAGTCGAGACTGAGGTACCTGAGATCTCATTCCATGCAATAGCAGGCTGTATAAGCCCGAACACTATGAGAGTACATGGCAAAGTCAAGAACTGCTCAGTTGTTCTTGTTGACACTGGCAGCACACATAACTTCCTTGATCCTATGTTAGCAAGAAAGGTGGGGTTAGCTGTCAAGCAAAGTGGTCAGATCACAGTAAGGGTAGCCAATGGGGAAAGCATGAATGGTGAAGGTCTGGTCCAACAATTACAGTTTCAGATGCAAGGCCATAATTTCACAACTGATTTTTTCCTTCTACCATTGGGAGGTTGCGATGTGGTGGTTGGCATGCAATGGTTGCGAACCTTAGGTCCTGTTTTATGGGATTTTACTAATCTCACAATGACCTTCACCAGTGGCAAGGGTTCTGTCACACTTGTGGGCTTGAGTTCTAGCAAGCCTGAGTTTGTGGAAGATGTTCAGATTTGCCAACTTACTATGGTGGAAAGGAAGGGAATGCTACTTCAGCTAGTTCACAACGAGACAACTCAAGCAATGGGCAGGTATGCTGCTGACATTGAGGCAGTATTGGCTAAATATGACCACGTCTTTGCTGAACCAAAAGGCTTGCCTCCAAGAAGGTCTAGAGATCATCAAATAAACCTCAAGGAGGGAACCATGCCAATCTCTGCTCGACCTTACAGGTATCCTTTTTTCCAAAAAACTGAAATAGAAAAAATAGTCAAAGAATTGTTGGCTGCTGGAGTCATAAGAAGCAGCCAATCCCCCTTCTCATCACCTGTCCTCTTGGTAAGAAAATCTGATGGATCATGGCGCATGTGTATCGATTATAGAGGCTTAAACAGAGAAACAATTAAACACAAATTTCCCATTCCTGTCATTGATGAACTCTTGGATGAATTGCATGGAGCCTCGATATTTTCTAAGTTAGACCTTAGATCTGGGTACCACCAGATTCTTATGAAGAAAGAGGACATTGAAAAAACTGCTTTTAGAACACATCAAGGGCAGTATGAGTTTCTGGTTATGCCATTTGGCTTAACCAATGCTCCTGCCACTTTTCAATCTTTAATGAATGAGATCTTTCAACCTTTTTTAAGGAAGTTTGTTATTGTTTTTTTTATGATATTTTGATCTATAGTAAATCACTAACATATCATGTAGAACATCTTTCTATGGTATTGGATACTTTGGCACAACATACTCTTTTTGCAAACAAGAATAAGTGCAGGTTTGCTTGTGAGGAGATTGAGTACTTGGGCCACTTAGTCTCTGCACAGGGTGTCAAAGCAGATCCAGCCAAGATCAAAGCAATGCTCGAGTGGCCTCTACCAAAATCCCTCAAGTCATTAAGAGGATTTCTTGGTCTAACTGGTTACTACAGGAAATTTTTCAAAGGGTATGGCTCCATTGCTGCCCCATTGACAAATTTGTTAAAAAAAGATGCTTTTCACTGGGGAAATGAAGCTACCACAGCATTTACAGCTCTCAAAAAGGCTGTGACAAACCCACCTGTCTTGGCCTTACCAGATTTTTCCAAGCCATTTGTGTTGGAGTGTGATGCTTCTGGTCGAGGGATTGGTGTTGTCTTGGGTCAGAATGGAAGGCCCTTAGCATTTTTGAGTCAAGCATTGAAGGGAAAAGCATTGGATTTATCTACATATGAAAAAGAATTTCTTGCAATAGTAGTAGCTGTGAAGAAATGGAGGCCATACCTGTTGGGTGCTGAGTTTGTCATAAAAACAGATCAACAAAGTTTAAAGTTTCTTTTGGAACAAAAGATAGGAACTCCATCCCAACAAAAATGGATTACCTACTTGGCTATGACTTCACAATCGAGTATAAGCATGGTAAGGATAATGTGGCAGCAGATAGTCTTTCGAGAAGAGAAGAATTAGAGGAAGAATTTGTTGACATGATGGCTATCACAGTCCTTGATCCCCTTTGGCTAGAACAGTTGAGACATTCTTACTTGGATGATGAAGAAATTTCAGCCATTTGTCAAAAGCTCCAAGAAGGCAAGCTTTCTGACAAGAAGTTTGAAGTCAGAAATGGGTTGTTATTTAAGAAAGGCAGGATCTTCTTGTCATCTTCATCTCCTATGAAGGATCAAGTCTTGCAGTTTATACATAGCAGTGCCTTTGGGGGCCATTCAGGTTACCATAAAGCCCTCCATCGAGCAAGGGCAGATTTTATATGGAGTGGCATGAGGAGAGACATTAAGCAATTCATCAAGGAATGCCAAGTTTGCCAAAGGTGTAAAACAGAAAATTTACAACCTGCTGGGTTATTGCAGCCCTTGCCACTACCCAGCAGATCTTGGAGTGACATCTCCATGGATTTTATTGATTCTTTGCCATGTTCAAAAGGGTTTTCTGTTATCTTGGTGGTAGTTGATAGGCTCACCAAGTATGCACAGTTTTTACCTTTATCTCACCCTTATACAGCTACATCAGTAGCTGCTGTTTTTACATCCCAGGTATTCAAGCTACATGGGTTGCCATCAACCATTGTAACTGATAGGGATGTCATTTTCACCAGTAATTTTTGGAGAGAGTTGTTTAAATTGCAAGGGACTAAATTGCACTTCACATCTGCTTACCATCCACAATCAGATGGGCAAACTGAAGTGGTTAATAAATGTGTGCAGCAATATCTGAGATGTTTTGTTAGTGAAAGACCTAAACAGTGGGTGCATTGGCTTCCTTGGGCTGAGTGGTGGTATAATACCTCAGTCCACTCTTCGACAAAAATGACACCATTCGAGGCATTATATGGAATCTCTCCTCCAACCTTAATTCAGTATGTTGATGGGACTACTCAAAATGAAGCCGTGGGCAGGGAGTTAAAGTCGAGAGATGAGATACTAATGTTGTTAAAAAAGAACTTGATGGCTGCACAGGTTACTATGAAACAACAATATGATAAACATCACATTCAGAGGAAGTTTAAGGTGGATGATTTAGTCTATTTGAAAATGCATAAGTATAAACAACAGACTGTTAGTCAAGTCAGCAGATCAAAGTTAGCTGCCAGGTATTGTGGTCCATTCAGAATTGTGGAATGCATTGGAGAGGTAGCTTATAGACTTGAATTGCCACCAAACTCATCAGTTCATCCCGTGTTTCACGTCTCCAGATTAAAACAATACATTGGCCCTGATTCACAGCTATCTCCTGTATTACCCTTGCTGGATTCTCATGGGAATTTTAAGGAGGAACCTGAAGCTATTCTTGACAGGCGCATGACTGCTGTGAATAATAAACCCCTTATCGAGCTGTTAGTGAAATGGCGTGGTATGGATGAGGTAAATTCCACTTGGGAACCTGTTGAGCAGCTAAGGATTCATTACCCTGACCTTGTGGGCAAGGTCTTTTGAAGAGGAAGGCAGTTGTTATGTTCACTTCATCACCAGGAAGTAACCTCGAGCTGAAGAAGGAAGGAAGTGAGGGTCCCTTTGCATAGGCATCTGTTAGTTAGTTAGTCACGTGGGATGCAGGTGTTCCTTATATAGTGTTAATGTCCTTTATGTCCTTACTTACTTGTTATGAAGTACCATAATGCCCCTTGTAGCCGTTGTTAATAATCATAAGGTTTCTATAAATACTGAAGCCTTTTTCCTTTGTAAAGATGGAATAAGAAAGTGAATCAAAATGGAGGTTTCTGATCCCTCGAAGATCAGTAATTCAAGTTGTTTGATCTCAACTCTAGTCTGTTGTTACATATATCACCATAAGTTTGAACTTTTAGCAAAATCTTCAATTCGTATAACCCCAATGACAGAAGTCTTTTGGTAAAGCATATGAAGAAGCTCTACTCTTTTTGATCCAATGGAGTCATATTTTCAGGAGGATATTTTGCCATTCCAGTGCATTGAAGTAGTAAGATTAGTTTTATCTTTCGAAACCATGTCATGTCTGAAGGAGATTTTAGATTCCTCCCAAAACATAGTTTTCACCATTAAATACTCCTTGTCATGGACTCAGGATATCTATTACTTAGGATCATAATAAATGATATTAGAGAGTTGTCAGTGTCGGACTAACATATGTAGTTGGGTATAAAATGTAACAAGCCTAGCCTGCAGAGAAGCCCACCAGCAGAAGAAGACGAGACAAAGAGATAGCAGGGACAAAGATTGCAGGGAGGTCGCTGGAAAGGAAGGAAAAAATGGGCAAAGACTGACATCAAAAAAAGACATGAAGAAGAAGGTATTTGCTAAAAGGGGGAACTACAAAGGCATAGGGGACTTCTTCATTGAGAGCAAAGTCAGTCGCCAAATAAGTAGATTTTGCCCTCAAAGAGCTCCAATGTAGGCCATTGTGTCGAACTATGTAAATCTCGATACCTCGTCTTATTTAATTTTTAAACCATGGATGTGCATCCAAGCATCGCACAACCATTCAAGCACTACCGTAGGCTATTCGATCAATACTGTTGACATCCGCTCTTGACAAAAAAATACATCAAATAATCTCGTTACGAGATCCATTACCCCGACGCCCTAACAACAGCACAGATATATTCAACTCGGATGTGGATTCATTCTAAGAAACCCCTACCATCGTTGATATCTCCACAAAAGCTTTCTTATACTAATGAACGCTAGTTGATAGTGATACATTACAGAGCGGAGTTTGTCCAACCGTTAAAGCTGAGATAGATTGCAAAACCTCAACCATAAAAAAATATCTTCAATGTACAATGCGATCTGAAATTCAAACCAGCTCTATCAAGACACAGAGACATTTGGATGGGTATACTTTACCATTCTGATAGTCAATATACAAGTTTAAAAAATTTGAAGTGTTCCCCTACATACGGTAGAAAAACTTCGCCATTCTTTAGATTTTGAAGCAGCAAGCAAGGTTGAATGCATCTGTCTTCAAGCTATGTACCTGTGGCCAGTAGTTCAGAGAGGCAACTTAACTTGCCACTGACTTGGGACCGGTATATGGAAGGGATCCATCACTGCTAAGATGACATCAAGCCCTGATCAAAAGTTGGTAGACATTACTGTTGTTCTCGCCATTGACACGCTTCAACATTTCAAAACTTTTGCAGCTCCCTAAGAAATCAATTCGTTTAAAGACCACATAACCACATTCTGCCGTTTCTTTACTACAGTAAGCTGCTCTGAGCCGGTCAGCATGCCTTGAATCGGTGTGAATTGCAGCCTCAATTTCGTCAACTGACATGTTCTCCTGCCAGAGAACAAATTACACACATTAAGGTCCCTGATAAATAGAATCACCTCAACTATCTGGTCAATGCAATAGCCAATAGGTTGCATTAACTACATAAACCTGAAAATATATAAAATCAACAGACCCGTTTTGAGTTTGAAAAAACAATCAACACAATGTTACAAAAGATGATAAATCTACAATCATACTTCCGATTACATTGTATTTGTTCTTGATGTGCAACAGAACACCCATTGGCATGGCAACTTCTAAAAGAAAAAAAAAGGGAACAAACAAATGAAAGGGCTCCTCTTTTGAAATATGGTTGTGCGTGTGCGGGCACATAATAATCCAAGTTAGGAAACATATCTAAGTCTTACCTGATAAAATGCATAGATGTGATCTAAAACCTGCAAACATGTAAAGCCGTTATCACTGAAAAACGTTCTTGAAGAAGGCCCCATCTCAGCAAATCGATCAACGGGAAACAGTATGGTAAGAAAGTGATTTTTAAATATCAATTCTGATTTCTCGCTGCAAATAGGCCACATAAAAAGAAAACACAGTGAGACAAAACAGTCCATTCGGATAAAAAAACATTGATAAGCAGAAGCAATTCGCAAATCTCAGGTGATGGTGCCATCTGACCACCTCATGGAAAAACAATTGTTGAATTATTATATAATTTACAGCAAGATACAGAGATAGAGGGACAAGAGACAGACATAGATGCATTATATAGACAGATCATGAGGTTATAAATCTCTCAAGATCCAATATTTTCAGTGACATGGAGCAGACTTGACAAATTGATCCATCAATCTAAAGCCGACTGGCAACAATGAGATCTTCAATAACAGAAGGAATAAAGAGATATTAACAACCTTTCTATAAGTGGCCTAGTTAAGTGTGCAAATGAAGCTTCTGAATCCTTCTGATCTGCTTCTGCATCTAGGAATATAGATGACTGATGTTCACTCACATTGTCTACACTGAAAGAGTCTGTGTAAATTGCAGCAGTGGAAGTTGGCTCAGATATAGACCAGCAGATTGAGTCCAAGAGGTTAGCCGGTGTAATTGGCCGTATTGGAATTTGACAAGTCTGTAATAGGAACAGAATTCACAATTAAGTGACTTTACATAACACTCATCAAAACCATATTTTATGGCAGTTGAATGATACACCCCCAGAGAGAGAGAGAGAGCAGTCAAGATTGCAGGATACAGCATTTGTGTACTTAAGACTAAAGTTTGTTTCCATGTAAATAAGGAAAACAAGAAAATATTTTTGGTTTAAAATAATTGTTTTCTGTTGTTTGGTGGTGACTCAGAATTTCCAGCAAACATTTTCTGGTGTTTGGTTGATATGCAAATTATTTACAGACCACCACCACTCAAAACCGCTATGCTGCAATTTTCTGATTCTTCAACCACAGGAAAAACTGTATAAAACAGCCGCAAACCTGACTGCCACCATTGATTCTTGAAAACCCAATCCCGATGGTGGTAGAATTGTTGTGGACTAGAGATTAGGTTAACTCAAAACATGAGGGGATGAGTTAGAACTGGGTGACGTGAGACCTAATGGACCCTTGGAGTTAGAGAAGCAGGATGGTTGGAGTCAAAGTCAGCTCTCATGGCAAAGGGTTGGTTGCGACAAGAAAAATAGATGACAACCAGTTGTGTCGGCAAGGTGATGGTAGACAACAGAGGTTAGTGTTGGCAGAGTAGTGTTGCTGGTGTAAAAGGTGAGGGGTTGGCCTGCTTTGGTTGAGGGATATGGGCTCCGTAGCGACCATACAAAAAAAGGAAGAAAACGGTTTCCTTAAAAACCTTTTCAGCTGAATACATAGCCCACAGTGAAGGGCAAGCACCGCTGTGGTGACCTTCCATCATACAGATGTTATGAATCGGGATCTTTCACCAAAAAATAAGACTTGGAATCTTGCAGATCAAAGTTGCTAGCTGATTCTAATGTCAATTAGTTAAACATGTTCATCTATCATAAAGTTCACCATCGCTACTGTTAGAATAATATCATGGAAAAATAATCATGCACTGAAGTGAAGCACAATAGGAAAGTTAAATATGATTAACCTCTTACCTGCATACGGCGACCACGACGATTTCTAACAGAAATTTTAGCAGAACTCGCAACCTGTTGCCTTTCAGTGAGGCTTGCTTTATTTCTAAACTTCTGATCTTCAGGAGCATTTTTCCCATTTGTTTCCTACAAAGTTTTTATGATGACGAGAAACTTTAAGAAGAAAAACACACATAGGACATTAAAAATTTAATGAACATTAGGATAAAAAAAATAAAAAGAGCTTGGCACTTTGAAAAAAGCCTTTTCCCCATTATCAGGATAAAATTTGACCCAAAATGAGAATTTCAGAAGATTGAAATCTGAGCTATAGTTAATTGAAATTGTCCAGCTAACACAAATGTGTTAAGTATCAGGTTGACCATCACAGAGTTCGTTGAATTACTACAGATTCCTAATTCTCATTCATCCCAGGATACTAAAATGATAGATTCTCCTTACATCCACATTGTCTATTACATAGTGTCAATTTGTTATCCATACCATTTTACAGCCCAAAATATTATTTGATGATCCCCCACTCCAGCCACATCAGTAATATATGGTATGAATTGAACCTAAAATCTCATCCAACTTCATGCCACCCATTTACCACCAAATTGAGGTGGGGTGTAGAAAAGAGAACGAAATGAAACAAAAGATTAATATTTTCGATATTCACAAAATGTTTGATATAGAATAGAAATGGGATTTCATAATTTTAAAATTAAGAAACAATATTTACCTTCCTTGCAATGCCTTTTTGAGAATCTTCAAGCAGCATACTGATCTGCCTGGCCAAGTCAGCAGACATATGAACAAGCCGTCGCACATATTTCTCCTTTGCTGTTTTCAGAACCCATAGTGGCTGAGAGACATCATTATATCAGATAAATCTCATCGTGATTAAAGTAATTACATAGAGCACTCTGTGATTCCTATCAGGTATATCAATGTTACCCACAGTGGCTGAGACACAGATAAACTTCATTGTGAATAAAGTAATTACATAGAGACGTCTCCAATTCCTATCAGGTATATTGATGTTTTCCATACTACAGAAATTTCACCAATATGATGTGTAAATAGGAAGACCGCCGAAAACAGATACAGTGAAGCATACCAACCATCTACGCAACATATAACTTCATAACAGAAAATATCTATCCTCAAAGCTAAATAAAACATAATTTTCATTCACAAAGATATAAATGACTCTGGAGGCACTCACCGTGACAAGGTTGTTAGAGTAGCCAAGATATCTTTGGACAGAAGGGCCTTCACAAACCACATGACTGGCATTGCAACCAGCAAACCATTTTTCTACAACTTTGGCACCTTCTCTAGTAGCAGCCTCAACAACCTACCAAAGATATCAATCATCTCAGGAGTTGCTCGAGGTACCTATAGAGATGCTTACTTGACAGAAGCAGGGTGTCCCCCCCACTTAATAACCGATTTACAGCTGGCATCAAACTCTCTAAACTCCAAACGAAACACACTATTTCCCACTAAACATTCAAGTTTACCTTATTATGCAGTTCAGCTGAAATGTCTGGATCAACATACATGGAATGACCGGAAAGAGAAGAGTCCACAGTTGTGCTAAACTCTCTTCCTGATAACCATAGATGTGATTCTTCCATCTTGTTAGATTGCGTGGCAACATGAGCACCAACAGGAAGACAGGAATTTTCAGAGCTAGCAAACCCAGCAAGCCGACTTAATTCATCCAAGAGCATACCATTTTCTTCAACACTCTTAACACTGTAGAGTGATTCACTCAGTCTCACTGCATCAGACAAAACAAGCTAATTTTCTTTTTTGATAGGTGACAAAGCAACAAACTAAATATAAAGTACCGAATAAGAACATATGTCAATTGGCTTATATTTCTTGGACCAATTACTTACGCATGGAATGATTTAGGTTAAAAAATCCTTAAGAGACAAGGTCTAGACCTCAAAATACAGAAAGAGAGGACATCATTTAACCTAAATACAACCCAAACTTAACCATATGTTGTTTAGATTCCAGGACATCATTTAACCAAAATACAACCCAAACTTAACCATATGTTGTTTGTTGAAAGATTTCTTAATCCTCGATCATCACAAAAGTGCTAAAACTTCAGAAGATACCACTCACTAGTATGTGAATGGTTTGAGAAACTTTACCATCTATTTTTGGAACAGCCATTTTTCCCATCTAGATTCCATTCGGCGTGAAAGTAGAACATCAAATGTCACACTGATGTCATACCCGAGTGCCCAGGGTTTTGAGTTATATGAAATTAGGGTTCCTATTCATATGGTTGAATAATTTTGAAATAAGCTCTAAAATAATGTCTTCCAAGTTTTCATTTAAGTTGGCCTTATGATTGATGTGCAATTGTACCAGAGATAGAGGGGTGGGAGCAAGCCATCTTGTAGGGTCCATATCCTAGATGGGCTGCAGGCACGTAACTGAGATCCTTGAGATTGTCAGCCCTTAAATAAGTGGTGTAAATGTGGGTTGGCCACATGAGAGATTAGAAGGAAAATGTTGTTATATGCGTGAATGTTCTCTAAAAATGTGTGAATGTCAATTAAAAATAAAAATCAATTTTACCTTGATATGTAATGTATCTATTTACTGTATTCAAATCTCTCAGCATTTGGTTTGTGTCACAACAAAATGACATTTCGCTACTATTATCATTAAGTTCTAATATAAATTTCCATTCATGCTTTGAGGTATTTTTGGATCTTCATAACCTGGCGAAATAAAATTTTATGAAAGTGAAATTCCCAACCCTATAAAAGGGCATTTTATATACGTTATTTACGTTTATTAATAAAGTTTTCTTAGTCGTTTATTTACCGATTTTTTGAATTAATGATATCTAACATTGTATCCTTGACAGAAAGGGATTATATACTAAATGACAATAAGGCTTCAAAAATGTTTCACTCAAGGCTTAAAAAATGATTGGTCTTTGAATCAGAAAAGGAGGCAATGCTTTCTGAATTACAGAAAAGAGCAGGAAAACTACTATGTCTTTGCACTTATCTGGAGGTTTGGTTGTTTGGTATGCTAAAGTGACGGAGGATTATCTGAAGAAATTTGGTAATATGTAAGCTTATCAGACTAGAAGGGAGGGAGACAAAGTTTTTATGTTGCAGAGGGGTCATAATCAGTCTGGTAGGTTTTTGAAGATGATAGAGTAAGGTACATGAGTGGGTAAGGGTATTTTAGTCATCCCTGAAGGGTGGAGAGGTTGCGGATGAGCAGATTTTGTGAGATACTTGAGAGATATGGGTTGGGTCCTCCACTGTGCCTGCTCTCGTTGACAGGGGTATGTTCAAGGCTGGGTATGCTGATTAAGATTCCAGTAGTAAAAAGGTGGCTACTGCTACTTCGTATGGAGGTGATAAACAGTCTAGGCAAGCTTCTTATGTGGTGGCACTGATGAAACCTATTCAAATTCCTGAGAGTGGTGGTGGTGCAAAGAACAGGAAGGTGGTAATATTGCCGGAAGATGGATTGAGGAAGGAAGGTGGGACAGAAATCCGGCGAAAGAACTCTGGTGTAGTAATTGGAAGGAATTACGAGGTGATGAAAAACATTGGAGAAGTGGAAGGGTCCCTTTGGCATTTACGCTCTGAATTAATTGGTTGGAAGGGTCCCAATTCAGCCCAGGGATGCGCAGACCTTGATTTTCAGCAAGTGCACCTCGGATAATTCAACGGAAAATTCTCAAACCAGATGTGGCTTGGACCTCCCTTAGGGCATTACAAATTTACCATCACCCTCAATACAGGATCTCATAATCCACCTATACTCACCACTTAGTACGGTGTACCACAATCTCTCCTCCTTATACTCCCAACGTCCTCGTCGGGCCATTCCATAATAGTTGGCATAGCTAAAGTCCCACAATTCTAATTAAGATGGACTCTAATACCATCTGTAGCATCCCAAGGGAAAACCCAAGCCACATTTTGGCCCATTCTCCAAAATGACTAATCAATGGTACAATTGGAGCCCCATCGAAATCTGCAACACACCCTTCCCGTAGGTTAGGAGTGTTATGTACTTTCGTAATTGTGTCCGATAAAGAGACCCAAATTGATAAAAAAAATATCTCATTTATTGGAAAAAATAAACTGGAAAATATATATAAAAAATGTCTAGAAAAATATTAAAATAAATATTCTCATAGCAATGAAATTTAAAATTGTTCTTTTTGTGTAAAAAACACTATTAACTAAGACCTGGTTTGCTTTCAAGACTAAAACTCAAAACTTTGAAAACCTCTCATCTCATCATTACAGCTTTCCGAAATCCCCACACAAAATAAAATAAATAATTCCACTTTTTCAAATCTCAAAACAAAAATAATGTTAAAAAATATATTCTAACAATATTTTATTCAACTTTTTAACTTTAATCTCAACTCATCTCATCTCTGAAAACAAACGAGACCTAAGTCTGAAAATCCCTTGAAACATGATCTATGCCTGTTGTATGCTCTTCAACACTATCTTCTTTACTTGGACATTTTAAAAAACATAAAAAGCAAAAGACAACCAAAATAAATCGAATACTCAATAAGTAATATATCATACGGTAAACATAATAAACATGTGGTTTTCTTATAAAGCATGCATACTTAATACTTATACTAACATAAACATGTAGCATGTATTATACATAACTCATTAAACTTGTATTTCCCTTTCTTTAATGGCCTGTACACCTTAACCCCCGTGTGTGGGGTTGTGCACCGGTTCAACTGCCTATGGCCACAAGAAGAACAACTTAACTTATCATAACATACAATGCTGGACCATACTTAGATTCATGGCTAGCACACCCACCCACAACTGCATTGATACCACGCATCTCTTATGGTGATTCTTAAAGCTTCTTTCATAACTTGTCTTTTATCTTTCTAATCATGATGAATGTAGAACACATAATAACATAGCTCATTGTAATCATAATGAAAACATATCCTGATGCATGTAAAAAACATAATAACATGACATTCAAAAATCACTTTCGTCACAACTTGGGGTGTAAAAAGGGACTTTCAATAAAGGGTCATACATGCATAATACTTGAAAAAAAAATTTTTTTACCATACATGTAAGGGTGTATGATCATGCTACTTACCTCTTTGCTTCTATCGATAACAAACGCGTCAATAATCACCTACTTGAAGTTGATGGAAAAGCGTTGGACTTGATAGGGTGAGGCTGGATTTTTTTCAACATCCTGAAAGGAAAATTCTATTTGCTAGGACTGCATGCTCATGGCTAAATGAATTGTTTCATTTAGCCTTTTTCATTTACTCAGTTCCCTCCCTGCTTCCCCCTTACCCTTCCTCCTTTGAAACCCCTTCCCCCTTCTATCTGAAACAAATTGTTCAAGTGGCGAGCCTACGACAGTAAATCCCTCAACCACATGAGCTTTGGGAAAAAGGAAGAGATCCAAGCCAGGCCATAGCCAGAGACACCATCTGGGGAAGGAGTGGGTTTGAGCTTTTGCGGGACAGGTAGAGTAAATAGGCTTCTAGGAGTGCTCTCAATGTCATCAAGGTTTCGAGAGATGTTATGGGTTGTAACTTGGAACACACCCCCAGTTTTACATGCATGGCCTACTAGTGTGAGAGCATTTGGGTCATAGAGATCAACAACTGGCACGGACTTTAAGCTAAATGAGTCACTGACTGAAGGAGAAGACTCGACGTCGAGTTGTCCCCATGTGTATGAGTCAGGCAACTCTTGGAGTGAAGTCAGGGTGTTTGTGACACAGGTGGACAGGATGGGCTCTAAAGGCATCTGATAGTCTTGAAGGCATAGTGAAAGTTTTGTTGTGGAGCCTTTGTATAAGCGAGAGCTAGGGATCAGATCAGAAAGTGAGAGGAGGCCGACGGTGGTGGAGGACAGAGATTGAAGAGTGGATAGAGATCAAGTATAAAGAGAGGCAAAGGTTTGAAACAAACTGAATTGAAAATCAGGGGCTGGAAGTCTGGAAGATGGCCTCAGGGTATTTATGTAATTTAACCAAAGTTTTAGGCTCCGTTTGGATTGAGAAGTGATCTGAACTCATCTCATCTCATCATTACAACTTTCCCAAATTTCCACATAAAATATAATAAACAATTCAACTTTTTCAAATCTCAAAACAATAATAATATTAAAAAATAATATTCTAACAATATTTTATTCAACTAATCTAAAACTATCTCATCTCATCTCAACTCATTATCCAAACGGCACCTTAGAGTTTTTGGCAATTTACTCCATTTCGTGCGCATGCAGTTCCCGAACGGTATGTAGACGAACTCATCCTGAAATTGCAGCAGCATTCCTATTTTTCTTTAAAAAGATCAAGCAAGAACCTCAAGAAAACAAGGCTGCCATCTTCCTTGGTATTTACAGCAGTTATCTTGGGTTAGGGATTGGTTTTCTTCAAGAACATCACATGAGATTGCTATAAAAATTTTCCAGACTCACAACAGCCTCTATTTATCTAGTTTTGAGGCCATATATAGTCCTTTTAATGAGACGTGAAAAACCTAAATAGGGCTATACGATTTTTTTTTTTTTTTAATTGGTAATCAAGAAATTTTATTCATAAGAAAATAGGGCTATACGTATTTAACTCAGTTTGTTTTGAAAAAGGGTTTTATGAATCCTAATGGCTAGGAGTTCTAGGGTAAATATGTTTCTAGTCCTTGGATCCATTTCAGAGTCATAAATGAGGCTGATTTCTACTTCTCCAGATCTGGAACAACTCAAATCCTATCTCAAAAGAGTCCTAGAAGGCTGTAATAGACTCCTATTGGTGCAAGAATTCTTCCAAAAACTTATAAAAAAAAAAAGAATTCTTCCAAAACAACCTAAGTGGGGATAACCTTCATCTAGAGGGTTTCTTGGCATCTAAGCTGGTTCTAACTTATCTGAAAAAGGCTAGTTTCCAATTATCACGAATTTAACAGTCAAAAATCAAATGGGCTTTGGCTAGAAAATACTTGGGCGTATCCATCCATATATGGGCCAAATGGGCCGAACCTACTCTACTTTTAATCTAGGTCCATAATTTCATATCCAATTCTATCTCCTCAATACTAGATCCTCAAATAATATGTATTGGCTAATGGGCCCAATAAAATAATCTTCCTTCTAGCTTTAACAAAATTGGGCGGGCCTGTGGTCCAAACTTATAAAGCCTATATTATAAAGAGTAAAAATTTCTCCCACCAAAGAAATGTGGGATCCCATATATCATCTATAATCACTCAATATGGGGTATCACATCCCGAATAAAAATAAATTTCAGATGTACCACTATACTTTTATGTTTCCATTAATAACTATGACATTTCAAACAAAAAACAAAGAAACCGAGACAGAGAACATCTTTAAGAGAAATGTTTGGTTCACAAATAGATCTCAGAAAAATAAATTCACAAATGCAAGTTGTCATGGTACACTATTTGCAAAGCCTTTTTTACTGTAAAGTAGATCTAACTTATCACATCTCGCCACATGAGTGTGAACTTTACTTTTGTGATATCTCTTTGTGAACCTAGCACTTCTCCCATCTTTTATTCTCCAAGTGGGGTATATACATGTGTAGAGACCATAAAATCCTTAAGAGAATTGTGTATGGGAGTGGGAGTTATTTTATTGGCTATAATTTAGGATGTTTAAGTTCTCAAGTGTTAAGAACATCTATGTGTTAGGAATATCTCTTTTCATTTACCTATAAAAAATATATATATATATATATACATCTATAAAAAAAATAAAATCACAAATAGGACAAAAAATTGACATTGTTGAGCATAAGGACAGACATTTAGGATCCTAATATATCATTTAAGCTTGTGTTCCATACCTTTCAACCTTCAGTTGACAAAAACATTTAATGCAACTAGGAGATTAATTGGTTCAAAAGATTGTAATCTGAATCACTTATCAAAAAAAAAAAAAAAATTGTAATCTGAATCATTGTATGCCAAGAATTTTAACTCTACATATAACTTAAATCTAAATAACAAACTGACAGATAATTTGAAACAAAAGCAGATAGAAAGTAGTTAGTTTATAAAAAAAGAAATACAAATAAAAAAAGCTTATAACAGAAAGTAGCTCATTATACCATTTCTCCGGACGCTATCCACAAACCACCCAAGCGTGACGATAAAGAGACTATTTTTTGATCCATGCTTCAAAGCGTGCTCAAACTTACGTCCACCAAAGTTGTAATAAGAGTTAAGGAGTTCAGAAAAGCATTAAATAATTGAAGAACATCACAGGTATTAGAGATACTGATTTTTTTTCTTGATCGGTATTAGAGATACTGATGCTAGGAAATCATACAAAGCCCTCCCATTAGTCTACAAAACATCTCATGAGAAAGGGGGAAGCTATGATTTTTTTTCCTTGTAGGGGCCAGACTAGTCCCAATAGAAAGATAATACACCTCCAGTCATTGTAAGGACTTAGATTTCTACAAACAACCTAAAAGCAAAATAAAACAATTAAACATAGACTATCTAAGCAACACAGTCTAAAATAACAAATAAAATCAAATGAAGGTAATTTTTATACTTTTTAAGAAGAATTATCCAACATTTTTTGGGGTCAAATTTTTGAGTTTTAAAAAAGGGTCAGATGTTTTGTGGGGCAAATTTTTTCTCCAAGGTTTTTTTTTTTAGATTTTGGGAGGAACAAGGGGGATTCTTGCAGATATTTTCAGGGCCAAGGAGTGGGGATTTTCTCAGGATTTTAGGGAGGCCATGGCCACCCCCATCTTCACACTCCCTTGCCCCTGCCTTTACCATGAATACGAATAAGATCATCTTGAAAAATTCTACAAAATCAGTGATAATCAAACCAATTTCTTTTTCCTACTAAAAAGCTTACCAATTGATTCAACTAAAGAAGATTGGAAGTGAAACACTTATCAAAAAAAGATTGGAAATGAAACAAAGAAGCCACAGCACTTGTCCACATATAGTGTACACTAAACAGAATGAGAGAACACAGCATCAGTGACTAAGTCTTAAGTTAAGCCGATCTTACTGGGTTTGACCACTATACAATAAGACTATTGAAACAATTTGAAAAACAAATTAAAGGATATTTGGACCACCAAATGGGTACACTGAGGATGCAAATTAGGGCTGTATTGGCCACCTAATCTCTGTGTCGCCTCCATCACTTGATTTCTAGTTTCTGCCAAAACAACAAACGCATACATTGACTTTAGCTACCTATATATAAATGAAAAGTAATTATAAAATGATGAAGCAAGATTTCCACGGAAGAAAAGTGAGTCGTGTGCAGGGGAGTATATCAGAAAATCCATCCATACTAACTCCATGACGACAATGGGCCGATTTTCCCTCCCTATACTATTAACTTCTAACAATTGAATTTTTACATGTAGTGAAATGTTCATTCAAAATACCAATCCTTCATATTGACAAAAAAAATCGAAAAGAAAACAACAAAAATGAGTATTTTGGGAAACAGAAAAGCAGAAGGCGCATCCCCCAAAAAACGTGGGGACGCGAACCGAATTAGAATTCCAAAAACTCGCATGAAAACAGGAAGAAAAAAACAAATAAGCATATGAGCGGAATTTAAATTGGAAAAAAAAACAAGAAAAAAAATTGACGATATGTAAATCGGAGAACTTTATACCTTTGGATAGACCGGTAACACAGATAACAAGGCCGGCAAAGGGACCGCTTGATCGGACCGGCACGAGCTCAGACGCCGCAGAGGACGAAGCAGGAGACATGGGTTCCAACGGTTGAAGACCTCTAAAAGAAGACAACGGAGATGAGAGCCCAAGGAATAGCCTAGAACACCCTTTGCTGTTTACCACCTCAACTCTACCACCCCTACCACCACCACCACCACCATTCATAACTACCACCTTAACTGCTATTTATTTGCCAAAAGATAGTTAACCATAGCTTAACCCAGTCTAAATTTTGAAATCAAAGCAAATGGGCTTAGGGCAAAAACAAAAATCAAAGCAAATGGGAAAGAGACGACAAAAAAAAAAAAAAAAGTATAGAAATGGTTCGAGGAATAAAAGAACTAAAGAATCTGCTAGAACTGTAAAGAAGTTCAAGATTCAAAGGATGGAGACTTGAGTGAATTTTGAGAATGTGTATGATCATACCTTGACCAATATACATCAAAGAGTTTCGAGAAACAAAAAAAAAAACGACTTTACTTGAAGGACGTGAAGAGCATGAAGGACAGGTCACTTCGAGGATGCTTTTTGTTTCACTTTAGTAACTGTGTGTTGGGTCCAAAAGTGAAAAAAGGGGGAAAATAAATCGCTAGTGATTCATGGCGTTGAAGAAGATAGCGAGAGACAGAAGGGAGGCACGCGTACAGAGTCTTCAGACGTTCTTTTCATAACTTTTCTTGTAAACTCCCAAAAGGGCTTATACTTCCTGGAATTACAAAGGGTACCCATGAATCTCACAGAGGGTGTCGGTTGCTCGAACTTCACAAAGAAATTGTTTTTGTGATCTGTGTTTTTTCTAAGGATTAAATACAAATATTATTTACCATTCTTTTAAATATATAAAATTCATTCATTTCGAGCTAAATTAAAGTATTTATTCTTTGCGTTTTTATTGGTTTTTACTCGATAAAAGTGCAAGAATGATTACGTGTGGTTTGTTTTCGCAGATGAGATGAGTTGATATAATAAAATATCGTTACAATATATATTTTTTTAACATTATTTTTATTTTAAAATTTAAAAAAATTGAATTGTTTATTTTCTTTTGTGTGAGAATTTAGAAAAATTATAATAATTAAATGAAATTAGATAATATGAGAATGATTGTGAAAATAAACAATGCCTATTAACTATTCCTTCAAAATTTCATTGATAATCAATAAGAACTAATAATAATTTCTAAAACAAAAACTAATAATAATTCACATGCGTTACTTGATCGATTATGGACAAAGAAAAAACAAATAGTATAAAAATTATTGAAAAAGTCATAAACAAATTAAAAATTCAAACAAAAAAAAAAGAAATTTCAAATGACAAAAGGGCGAAACAAAATGTATAAAAACTTTGGAATCTAAAAATGGTAATGTAAAAAAACTATAAATTTATTAAGAAATCGTAAATTTCTTAAAATTAAAAAAGATAATAATCATAATTGTTTTAAAAAAAATTATAGGTAGCCAACCACCGCTAGCAAATCGGATTTCGATTTCTTAGAGTTTTTGTCCAAATTTTAAGATTTAGGCTGCGTTTGGATGTTGAGTCAAGTTGAGATGAGTTGAGTTCTTTATGAATAGTAGTGAGTTGAGATTGTAGAGTAAGTTTTGTAAGACCCATTTAAGATGAGTTTAGATGTATTTGGATGTTAAAATGAGTTTAAATATATTTATAGGAAATTGAAAAAGATTATGGGTCCCGCATGTAAAGATGTGTTGAGTTGAAAAAGATTGTGATTCCTACATGTAAAGAGGTTTTGAATTGATATGAGTTTAGTGTTTGAGAGTTGGGTGTTTCAATGTTAGACTCAGTTTAAAATTAGACTAAACTGAGTTGATCTCAATGCAATCCAATGACCAAACAGAGCCTTAGAAATGAAGAGAGATAGATTTATAAAATATATCATAAATATTTATTAAACATTTAGTACTGCAACAATTCACTCGGACAAGTATCAATATTCTGGGACTCATTGAACAAGGAGCTAGCTTTGTGGCTAACCTTTCCTTCTAGAAAGTGGATAGTCGTGACCTGAATGTCATAAACTCCCAGCTTCTAAAATAGAGGTCTTGGATTTGAAACCCCCCCTCCCCAAATGTATCCAATAAAAAAAAGGAAAGTTGTGGCCAAGATTTAAATCTAAGGGTAAGGGGTGTCGTGCAACCACCTTGACATCTGTTGAAGGTGGTTGGGGAATTTTAAATGTACTTGTAGATTTTATGAAAGAAAAAATCTATTTATCATCAATTTTCTCATCATCGTTTCATCATTTCATAACGTGACATTAGATAATAAGTTCACACGTGAAATATAATAAATAGTCTCCAATCATCTAATATCACATCATAAAAAGATGAGAAGATGATGAGAATTAGGATAATGAATAGTATTACTCTTTACTCTTTATGAAATAGTAGGGAATCAAGTTAACCTTCCATGGAAAACTCTTTTAAAAAACAGAAGTACTCGTAACAAAAGAAAATGAGAGCATGGCAAGTTTGGATTATATATTACACAAACCGAAAGATATACTAGGGCGGAACTAATTTGGTGTGTGGGGGCGATTGGTAAAGTGTGTTGTATGTGTTAAAATAATGTGTTTTTTGCACTAGACCATATAAAAAACAATAATCAAACGTCATAAATTGTATACAAAATATACATATTTAAAAATTTTCTTATAAGATAATTTTCCTTTTTAAATGCAAAAAAAAAAATCCTATTTTGCTAGAGACCTTTACAAAATCAGAAGAAACTAAAATATGATCTCAGGATTTTTCTTTCAAATTAAGCTCGATGACGATCTTTCTTATAATAAAATTCGTCCATTATCATATTTGAAGTGAAATTCTTGACAATTTATTTCTCAATATAAACTAGCAAATGATCCGCAAAAAACTTATCTTCCATTTAAGTACGCAATCTACTTTTTACAAGTTTAGTGATAGAAAATGCTTATTTTGAAGTAACAGTAGAAACATGAAGAGAGTTAATACTAGACGTATTAGCATGTCAATCAAATAATAAATTTTGAACTTTTCTGAAATTGCTAGTCCTCTGCATAGCTCGGATAATTTAGACATATCTTAAAAATTTGGATGCGTCAGCACATCAAGTTCATAATGTTGCAATTGAATTCTCAAAAAGAATTTTTTTTTGGTCAGTTTTTTATAAAACTTCTCAACCAATTTGCATATATTATCAATTTTAAATGATTTGTATACACCTTTAGGGTTTATAGCAACACTAAGAATGAAAAGTTCTATTGTATGGTCATTGTTCAATTATTGAAACTAAAAGTCTATTGTACCAGTAAATATATCAATCCTAAAATGATGTTCCATTGTTGTCAATGACTTGTCAACTTGACAACAAGGTTTTACTTTGAGCTCTAGTAAAATGACTATTCATATCAGAAATATCAATTTGATATTGTTCACAAAATGATTTAATAGCAAGCAAAGACATTCACCCATCATCTCTCAACTTTTGAATGGGTACTTTTGTAGTTGAAACTAGGCTCATGGCATTCACAATATCTTGGGGACTTTGTTACAAAGAAAGTGCATTAGTGATTCCCACAATTCTCTTCATCATATGTAATATCATAATAAATTCAAATGATGTTAATACTATGTAAGCTGCTTCAGCATCATCACGTTGCAAATAATTTGATCCCCATTTGAGATAGTATTGATAACTGAGCAAGTAGCACCAAGCATCCTCATCAGGCTATAAATAGACTGAAAATGAGATCCTATATGGTATCTCAAGCTCGTTGTAACGTACCAGTTTGATTTGCCCATTTTCTAGTCTCCATTTCATTGGAAGCGATCAAACTTTCAATTTCAGCAGCTTGAGCATATTTTAATTCATCATTACGCTTAAAAGAACCAACAACAATATTGATAATGGATTTCAAATGGACAAAGAACTAATAAACATATTTGGCTTCTCTAGAGGCTGCAACTGAAGCTAATTGTAGTTTATGAGCCCAACAATACACATTATATGCATAGGGATCATATTTAAGAAATAAAACTTGTAATCCATTACATTCACCATACATATTACTTCACCCATCATATCCCTGACCTCGAATTTTCTCAATTTGGAGGTCGTAATAAGAAAGAACAACATATATCTCATCTTTTAGAGTTAGTGCCATAGTATATTTGACATGCACAATATGAAAAAAATCATTCTATAATAAAATCATCTTTATCAACAACTCAAAATGATAGTCTATTGTTTTCTTTTGGACTCATCCCAAGTTTCATCAACGAGAATACAAAATTTGACATCCTCGATTTCTCTGCAAAGCACATTTCGCACTTTATTTGCATATATATGCAAAATTTTCTTTTGAATTCTGAGTGACGTATATTTAGCATTTTGTGGAGCATTCTCAATGACAACTCCATCAACTTGATCTTTATAGCATACTAGAAACTTTATCAGTTCAATGAAATTACCTTGATTTTAGGAGTCAGAACTTTCATCATGACCTCTAAAGGCACATGCTTGGAACGTAAGCCATCAATTACTATCTATCAAAGTTTTGAGCCGCAACCGATTATTCTTCATCTCTTGTGATACTTATTTTTAACTAACTTGTCAATGTCTTAAATGATTCATTAGATTCTCATAACATTTCACAGTATTTTTATGTGGTAAATAGAAAATTTCGCATCCTCGATTTTTTTTTTGTGAATCACATTTTGTATTTTATTTGCATATATATACAAAATTTCCTTTGAATTTTGGGTGACATATGTTTGGCATTTTGTGGAGCATTTTCCATGACAACTCCATCAACTTGTTCATTATAGTTTGTTAAAAGTTTTATTAGTTCAATGAAGTTACAATAATTTTGGAGTCAGAGCTTTCATCATGACCTCTAAAGGCACAAGCTTGTAACATTTGCCATCGAACACTATCTCTCGAAGTTTTGAGTCGCAACCGATTATTCTCGATCTCTTGTGACACTTGTTTTTCAACTAACTTGTCAATATATCTTAAATGATTCATTAAATCTTTATAACATTTCACAATATTTTTATGTGGTGAATTTGGATTTCTCCCCGCATATCCTATTAAAGGAAAACTCATTTTATCATTCACTTTAAATGATTCATTAAATCTTTATAACATTTCACAATATTTTTATGTGGTGAATTTGGATCTCTCCCCGCATATCCTATTAAAGGAAAACTCATTTTATCATTCACTTTTTTTCATTTGTCAAAACCTTTATCGGTAAATGCATCTAATCATGGACAACCCCGTTGATTTCTTAGCAAAAAATAACGTGGAAGATAAAATACAACATTATTTAATGGTGAGTACTCCAACCAATTTGAATATCCTTGAAACTAAGAAAATTCAAATCAACGACGCTGATTGCCTATTCCTGAAAATAGATATTTTGAATGTTTAGGTTGATATGGACCGGCTTTAAGATATGCATATTGGATCTCATCTTGTAGGTTAGTAGGAAATTTCTATATTTGTAAGGAGGTATCATCTATCTCTTCAGGTTAGATTCTTGAAAATTTAGAGGGACACTCATTGGTGACATAATGTAATACCCAAAACTATTAGGGAAAATTGCATGTCAATTATCTATTTAAATCAAATTCTTTCTCCATATATTTTAATTTACGAGTCTTCATTTTATGATTTTTTTTCTTTAAATCCATTATTTAATTCATAAAGTGATTTTATGTCATCTTGAATTTTTTTTAAAAACTCCAAAAATATATTTTTCAAATTTAAATGAGACTAGTAAGAAAAACAGATATATAAATATATATTTTGTGTTACCGATTGTCCCTCTAGTATTATTATTTTGTGTCCTAATAACTTTGCTCCTTTTAATCTCTTCCATAGATAGGGTCGGAGAAGTAGAGAAATATCTACTTACTTTACATCCCAGCAACTCATTTTTATGAGTACAATAAATAAGTTCAACCCTATCACCCGATAAACTGAGAAATGATAGTTATAGTGGTGAGTGTGCAAGCGCTGTACAATCACTTTAAAAAGTGAATAAATATGGGACTCATATGAAAAAATCATAATTTTTTAAGGAAAAATCTAATTGTAAGCTATTCTGCGCACTAATACGCGCACCCATTCATTATGTTTGGTCAGAAAGTAGATTTTTATTGAAAACAGTACTAATTTGAATTTAGAATATGAAAGCAACAACATTAGTACGCAGATTAGTACGCAAACTTGCTTGTACATAGCAAAACTTATTTTTTAATAGTAGACTCCACTCTTTTTCAAAGCGACTGTACGGCACTTGCGCACTTCACAACTGCATGTAGCATTACTCATAAACCCATATACACTTGAAAAAAATCTCAATTTTTGCTTATGGCGTTCAACTTCTTTTTGCTTCTCTTCAGCTCATCTTTCAGCGTCTTGGAGTGGAACCCATAGATTTTTGTTCTACACACAATAAATAGCAACCAGGAGTTTTATTATCTGAAATTTCTGCAAGTTCCAGCCAAGAACATCTTCCCTCCATTTCTTTTAGCTCACACATCTATCTTTTTGCTTTGATGCTTCAATTCACACCATTGGGAAGAAGACTAAGTCAGGTAAAAATCTAGTTCCAAATCCTTGTTTGTAGGTCTTTTCTTAGCACAAAACAACAAAAATACAAGTTGATTTCTTAAAATCCTGCTGCTGTCTGAATTTGTTTAGTGACTTCCATATTTGAATTTTCTCACATATTGCTTCTAATACTTGATTTTCTGACCTGTTTAGTTCAGAGTTGTACAGTTTCTATAAAAAATTATGCTATAGTTTTAACTTTGCCTCTTCCTCTATTTGAATCACTTTTTAACTATGTTTAAGCCTCCATTTTTATGTGTTAAACTAGTAGAACTAGTAGAGATTAGCATGCATTTTTAACATTTTCCTCAAGCTAACAGCCCAAGTAAACAACCAAGAACCTCACCTAAACTAGTAAACCTAAACTAGTAAGTTTTCCCTCTTTGAGTTTTCTGGTTTACCAAGAGATGCGCTATTTTATGCCATGTGTACACAAAAAAATGATGATTCTTTTTAATTTTTCTTCATCACTAGGATCCTTTTTTTATGTAGTTAGGTTTATGGTTAAAGGAATGGAGTTTTAAAGCAAGAATACAACCAAGTTGCTGGTTGTACAAGCTAATGCATAAATTTTTGTTATGCATTCTGTTATAGTTCAAATCAGCCCATTTTCATCTATATCTTCCATTTCATTTTTCACTCAACTACAATTACTTATTTGTGTGATAAAATACTGAAAAACTAGGGCGAAACCAGCCATCAAGTAAGTCTTAGTTCTTCACACTTCTTGGTTCCAACAAGGTTACCAAAAGGTGTCAAATATCCCTTTTGGTAAAATTTCCAGATTTTGATACTTTCTTGTTCCCTTAAATTCCTAGCAAATTCCTATCATCTATACAGTCTTAATGCATGATTTTCACCTATCTTTCATGTAGAAAACTTGTTATGGGCTGAGAAGATGCTGGAGTGGAAGGGTTGCTGTTTGCGTAGGGATTATGGCAGTGGGCAAGGTGTTCGTGGATGGAGAACGTGTTAGTTGTTGAAGACAGAAAAGGAAGGTGTTAGTTGTATTCGAAGAACAGACCTGGAACGATGTCGTATTATATAGAATTAGTTAGTTGTTTCTTTAGTAGAATGTTGTCGTTTAACACTTTTCCTTCTTATTAATTGTAACACAGTCGTTTCTTACTTACTAAAAGTGTAAGGGACGCTGTTAAACACTGTCATTTCATATGAATACTCAGTATAAATAAAGATGGTTGGAGGGAAAAGCTCTCAACCGAAAAGTATATTCAGCAACTCAATTCTTCTTCTTCTCTCATCTATCATTCTCTCTTCTTCTCATATTTATGGAGAGTGACTCTCTCGAAGTAGTTAGTTTGGGTCCATTACAATTGGTATCAGCCATGGCAGAAGGAATACATTCGTATGCTCAAATAGTTGATTCAATGAATCACTTGCGGCAGCAACAGGAACGACAACAAAAACAAATCGAATATGCGATTTGTTTATTGTTGAAGCAGCAAGAGGCGACACGATTGGAAAGGGAAGCACAAGATAAAAAGTTTCAGGAGGTTTTACAACAAATCTCAAAGATTTATTGTCAAGATTCTGAGGATCCTGGTAATAGACGTCGAGATAATCAAGATCAACAAACGCTGCATAGAAATGAAGATATGGAGGATGACAGGGGGGAAGTGCACCACTGAGAACTTGTGGACAGAGGTTTTGTAAGAGGAATTAAACTAGATATTCCTAGGTTCCGTGGTGGTAATCCATCACCATGGATTTATCGTGCGAGTCAGTACTTTCTGTATCACCAGGTCCCTCCTGGCCAACGTATTTTCATTGCTTCTTTCCACATGGATGATGAAGCTTTGGTCTGGTTCCAGGATGCCAATGAGGCATGAACCTTTCATTCTTGGGAGGACTTCATCAAGGCTGTTCAGATCCGTTTTGGATCTACTCCATACGATGATCCTATGTAGTCACTTACTCAACTCAAGTAGGTTAGTATAGTTAATGATTACAAAGTTGAAATTGAGATTCTTTCCAATCGTATTAAAGGCTTGTCTGAGAAAAACAAGTTGAGCTGTTTTTTGAGTGGCCTACGTGATGAGATTAGCTTATCTATTAGGATGTTGAATCCTTCATCTTTGAATGATGCTTTTGGCTTAGCCAAAATTCAAGAACAATATGTGGTGAGTATAAGGAAACCTTGGAGAAATTCACTTACTGATTCAAGTAAGTTTAGTCCAGAGTCGACTCTGTTAAAGGCTGGACAAACTCCATCAATTTTAGGAGCACCGAGAGTTTCACCTTTAGCTAGGCTTCCTCATCATAAGGTTTCTGAGTCTCAAATGGTGGAAAGGCGTAAAGAAGGTCTTTGTTATTTCTGTGATGATAAATGGCAACCAGGTCATAAATGTGCAAGGCCAAAGCTATTCTTACTAGATGGTATGGAATTTGGTGAGTCAAGTGGTGAAGAAAATACTGATGTTACTGGTGAGGTGGTTGTTGAACCTGTGGAAGTTGAAGCTGAGATGGCTTCTATTTCATTACAGTCTATGGTAGGTGGAGGAGGACCTAAGACCATGAGAATTATTGCTTGTATTGGCAAGAAGAAGTTGGTAATTTTAATTGACACTGGCAGTACACATAATTTTGTGGACACTGTGGTTGCTGCTCGATGTAAATTGCATGTGCAACTTGGTTAGACTATTAGTGTTAAAGTGGGTAATGGGTAGCTCATTGATAGTACTGGGAAATGTGTGGCTGTGCCTTTGTCGATTCAAGGCATACCTTTCACAATTGATTTTTTTACACTTCCTTTGGGAGGATGTGATGCAGGTCTTGGCATTCAATGGTTATCTACATTGAGTCCTATTCTCTGGGACTTTGTAAATTTGAGTATGCAATTTCAGTGTGATGGCCAGAAGGTTTCCTTAAAAGGTTTGACAGTATCTCAGTCAAATCTTATTGATGATGATGAGTCTTTTGAGACTTTTGGTTGTGGAAGAAGGGAATTTTTCTGCAGATAGTTGCTTGTAGCTCCATTGAACCTTCATCATTGCAGGATGCATAAGTGCAGCTCGTTTTGCAACAGTATAAGGAAGTTTTTAATGAATCTACTGGATTGCCACCCGATAGGTCTCATGATCACAAGATTAATTTGAAACAGGAAACTTCTGCTATCAGTGTTAGGCCTTATAGATATCCATTTTATTAGAAAATAGAAATTGAAAAAATTGTTAAGGAGCTCTTGAATTCTAAGGTTATTAGGCCAAGTCAGTCACCTTTCTCCTCTCTTGTTTTGCTAGTCAGGAAGTCTGATGGCACATGGAGAATGTGCATAGATTATAGGGCCTTAAATGAAGCCACTATTAAAGACAAATACCCCATTCCTGTTGTGGATGAGCTCTTGGATGAACTTTCAAGTTCTACAATTTTTTCTAAATTGGATCTTAGGGCATGTTATCATCAGATACGCTTGAGGGATGAGGATGTTCATAAGACTGCATTCATAACTCATGAAGGGTATTATAAATTTCTTGTAATGCCCTTTGGCCTCACTAATGCCCCTTCAACATTTCAAGGCCTCATGAATGAAGTTTTCAGGCCATTCCTTAGACAGTTTGTCATTGTTTTCTTTGATGACATACTAGTTTACAACAGGGACATGTCATCTCATTTGGAGCATCTCTCTACTGTTTTGCAAACTTTACAGCATCATCAACTTTATGCTAAACAGTCGAAGTGTAAATTTGCATGTCAAGAATAGAATATTTGGGCCATTTGATTTCAAAGGAAGGAGTGAGGGCAGACCCTAAAAAGTTGGAGTCTTTGGTTACTTAGCCAATACCTAAAAACCTAAAGTCATTAAGGAGTTTTTTAGGCATTTTTTAGGCTTGAGAGGTTACTATAGAAAATTCATTAGGGGCTATGGTCAGATTGCTGCCCCTTTGACTTCTTTGTTAAAAAAAGATGTTTTTGTTTGGATAGATTCTGCTATTAAGTCTTTTAATGATTTGAAAGTTGTTGTCACTAGCCCTCCTGTTCTTGCCTTGCCTGACTTCACCAAAGCATTTGTCATTGAATGCGATGCTTGTGCAACTGGTATAGGAGCAGTTTTGATGCGAGACCAAAGGCCCTTAGCCTTTTTCAGTCAAGCTTTGAAAGGGAAAAATTTAACTCTTTCCACTTATGAAAAAGAGTTTCTAGCCTTAGTGCTAGCTGCTAAGAAATGGATGCCATATCTTTTAGGAAGTGCTTTTGTGATCAAAACTGATCACCATAGCCTTAAATATTTGCTTGAAAAGAAGATTGGCACTGTTGCTCAATGGCTTTCTAAGCTCCTTGGTTATGAGTTTACTATTGAGGTGTGGAGAACAAGGTGGCTGATGCCTTGTTTCGTAAAGATCAGGTTGATGAGCTTGGAGAGTTGGCAACCTTATCATTTCCTACACCAACATGGCTCTCAGAATTGAAAGGAGCTTATGATGCAGATCAGGATGTGCACAAACTAATTACTGCATTGCAGTTTGATCCTACTTCTAATTCTTCATTCAAACTAAGACATGGCATTTTGTTTAAGAAAGACATAATTTATGTGCCTGACTCTCTGCCATTGAAGCAACAGATTTTGAATTACTTACACTCTAGTCCTGCTGCTGGTCATTCTGGTTTTCACAAATGTTTGCATAGAGCTAGAGTGGATTTTTATTGGCCTGGTCTCAAGCATGATGTCAAGCAGTTTATTCGTGAATGTGAAACTTGCCAAAGAAATATGATCCAAAATCTCCTCTCAGCTGGTTTTTTACAGCCCTTACCTATTCCTGAGCAAATATGGACTGACCTCTCAATGGATTTTGTTGAGGGTTTGCCCATTTCTAAGGGGTATTATGTTATTATGGTTGTGGTGGACAGGTTGTCCAAATATGATCATTTTATGTCCTTGAAACATCCATTCACAGCTGCCCAGGTGCTTTACTATTCTTCAACAATGTTTTTAAACTGCATGGTTTACCTAAAACCATTGTTTCTGATCGTGGTTCAACATTTACTAATTCATTTTGGAAAGAACTTTTCAGATTGCAAGGGGTTAATCTTTCTTACTCTTCAGCATATCACCCTCAAAATGATGGACAAACAGAAGCTGTAAACAAGTGCCTTGAATACTTTCTGAGATCTTTTTCTGGTGATAAACCAAAGTTATGGGTAGATTGGCTTTCTTTGGCTGAGTGGTGGTATAATTCCACCTTTCATACTTCCACAAAGATAGATTCCCTTCGAAGTTGTTTATGGGACTCCTCCAATTAGGCTTCAAGCCTACATTCCTGGTTTAATTGCAAATCAGTCAGTGGACCAATTGTTACATACTTGAGAGCAAATTTTGGTAACACTTAAGTCCAATTTATCTCTTGCTCAAGATAGAATGAAGTATTATTATGACAAGCGCAGGACTGACAGAGAATTCTCAGTGGGGGATTGGGTTTATCTTAAACTTCAACCCTATAGGCAGCAGTCTGTGGCAGTTAGGAGGAATCTTAAGCTTTCACCTCGCTATTTTGGGCCATTTCAAATTACTCACAGAATTGGCAAAGTGGCATATCGATTATGTTTGCCCTCAGATTCACTCTTGCATCCTGTTTTTCATGTTTTTGTGTTGAAGAAAAAGATTGGAGACCAGCTCACACCTTTCTCTTCCCTACCTCCAGTTGACTTACAAGGCTAGTTAAGGCCTCAACCTGAGAAAATTTTGGAGCGTAGGAGTGTTAAGAGGGACAACAGAGCTATGGTAGAAGTCCTGATCCAATGGGAAGGTGCTGGAGTGGAAGACTCGACGTGGGAACCTTATTGGAAGCTTCGGCAACAATTTCCCCACCTTGTGGGCAAGGTGCTTTAAAGGGGGAGGGTGTGTTATGGGCTGAGAAGATGCTGGAGTGGAAGGGTTGCAGTCTGTGTAGGGATTATGGCAGTGGGCAAGGTGTTCGTGGATGGAGGTGGTTCTGTGTGTTGAAGATAGAAAAGGAAGGTGTTAGTTGTATTCGAAGAACAGACCTGGAACGATGTCGTATTATATAGAATTAGTTAGTTGTTTCTTTAGTAGAACGTTGTCATTTAGCACTTTTCCTTCTTATTAATTGTAACGCAATCGTTTCTTACTTACTAAAAGTGTAAGGGACGTTGTTAAACACTATCGTTTCATATGAATACTCAGTATAAACAAAGATGGTTGGAGGGAAAAGCTATCAACCGAAAAGTATATTCAGCAACTCGATTCTTCTTCTTCTCTCATCTATCATTCTCTCTTCTTCTCATATTTCTGGAGAGTGACTCTCTCAAAGTAGTCAGTTTGGGTCCATTACAAAACTTAAATAGCCTTTATTGGACAACAAGCATGCTATTAAACATGTTTATGAATTTATTTATAATGTTTGAAATGAAGAGTTTGAAATAGCTTGACTTGGTGCTAAGTATGGAAGTATAACATGAAATTATCTTAAAGAAATTGATGGTGAGAAGGAGAGAATAAAGTTGGATTGACTTGGTTTCTTGTTGAGCTTGTTTGATATGGAAGGAAGTTGAAAGGATAGAGACTATGCCTTGTAGTTTACTTTCTCTAAGTGAAGAGGAAGTTAAGGAAAATACTTTACTTCCTTCTTGGATTTAAAGTAAACAACTAGCTAAGAATATGGTTAGGAAAGCTTAGCATGAAGTGGATACTTATATGTTCATTCCATTTCATTAAAGAGGATTTATTGAAGTGTAAAAGCAAACAAAGGTTGAGTTTGGAGGTAAGTAGCTATGGCCATGCTTCTTACACAATATTCTCTTATACTAAATGTTCTATTTTTCTTCAAAAGCTTATTGTCAAATGCTTCTTCAAATGCTTCTTTGTAATACAAAAGTAAATGTACATAATGTATGTATTTCTTGGTAGCTCATGTTAAGTATCCTATTAATTATCAATGTGTGTATAAGTATGAGGTAAAGCATTCACATTCAAGGTTGAGATCATGAAATTTATCATGTACATATTTTCTTAAAAATGAGTGATTTTCTTAATATAAAGTATAGCATGAAATGCATTCTTTTATAAAAGAAAATGCATACTATACTGCATTGGACTAAGATAGATAATGAAAACATTATCAAAGGAGAAAGGAAATGAAGATGTTATGTATGAAAATATGTAATGGCCAACGACGGAATGATGATGGTACCAAGAGAGGTGGATTGCAATGCCGGATCGGTTCCATTGGCAGTGCACCAAGTGGTGCCATCTTCACTAAGGGATTCCCAACCCGCGACCATTAGTAGAATTGGGTTTAAAAGATTGCTAACCCTAACACACAGGGCGTAATAGCGTGTACCGAGCAAAGAAAAATGAAAATTGATTCATAATGTTTAATTGAGATATTTTAAACTTGTATGAATTTCAAAAGAAATGAATAACTGATGTATGATATATAACTGTATGGCGTAACTACTTACTGAGTATTAGACTCACTTTTGTGTTTAATGTTTTAAACGTCCAGGTAATGATGGAGATAAAGTTGTAGAGCAAGACACTACTCAAGAAGAGAGATGGATGCTTAGTAGCCTTGGGTTGGGTCTTGTTAATGAAGTTTTAGTTTTGGTTGGTTTTGTGAAACTGTTTGGACTATGTATTTTGAGAAAGCAAGCATTTTGTAAATAGGGTAGATGTTCATACTATGAAATTAGTTATGGTTTTTAATATGTAACTAATGGGACAATCTTATATTTTGATAAACATCTTATTTTGAGTTTTGAAATTATGAGAAAAGCAAAGAAATGAGTCCCTTTTCTAAATTGTTAATACGTTTTTGGAGTATAAAAAGAAAGTACAGCAAAATGTAGTAGCCCATTCCATCTCTAAGGAGGGGTTGTTACACAGAAGCATCACGTTCTGTTGTTACTGAGATCTCTGAACATATATTAATCTCCAAATTATCCACATTTGTTTTGAAAGAATATATATTTTTGCTTGCTCATATTTTTCTATGCTTTTAGAAAAATTTATAGATAAAAAATAAACTTGAAAAATACCTAATGATAGAAAAGTTGTTAGATTTTTTTTTTGTGTAGTTTGTATTACTATTAATAATAAGTGAGCAAAAAAAAAAGAACACGTGAATACCAAATAAATTCTTCACAAAATAATAATTTTATGTTAATAGATTCCTTTTACTTTGAGGCTTTTGTTTTGTTTTTTGTTTTTTGAAAGATAATGATTTCATTAATCAGATAAAATTACATCATACATAACTGCCTCCCCCAGGACTGAGTTTAAGATCTCAGGGGGGCCATCCTCTAGCCAAACCTTTTCACAAACATCTCTAATTGCTAACTTTGCTACTGTGTGAGCAGCTTTGCTTGCTGACCTGTGTACAAAATTAAGGCTCCATGCTCGGTTGCTTTTCATCAACTGCTGCAAATCCTCTGTCATTTGTCTAAGCCACGAGTTATCTTCATTTTTGGAGTTCACTGCATCCACAACCACCTTGGCATCCCCTTCAAAACAAACTTGATTTAAACCAAGCTCAGTGCAAAGGTCCATAGCTCTATGAAGTGTTGCACTTTCAGCTTGGGTAGCTAAAGAGATGTGGTCCGTAGAGGCTATCACCACAGCTAGCAAGCTGCCTTCTGAATCTCTGATGATTACTCCCATACCCATCCTGCCATTAGCTTTTTCAAAGGCTGCATCGAAATTCACTTTAACATATGGCCATGCAGGTGGCTTCCATTTTTGAGTTGATCCTCTCCCATGAGTCCTTTCTGTACTCTTTAAACAGGTCTGTTTGGTCTCTTTAAAAAAAGATAGATCAACTTGAGCCTTTTTAGCCAGTATACCAGGTTGCATCAACTAGTTTTGAAAAATGATGGCATTTCTTCTTACCCACAACTGGTAACACATGACTAATGCCAACTCCAAACTCTCTTTACTCAGCTTATTCCTCTTCTCAACCCACAACAGCTAGAAATCAGGTTGATATCTCTTCCATTTGCAGAAAATGCTGGTCTTTCCTCCCCATACATCTGCAGTAGCAGGGCAGTCCTACATAACATGCTCTAGTTTTTCCACTTCTCGTGTACATAGTGGACAAAGGTTGTTCTCAATAACGTTTTTCCTATAAAGATTATCTTTTGTAGGAAGAATATTAGTAAGACACTTCCAGATGAACATTTTAACCTTACCAGGTACTTCTAAATTCCATACATCTCTCCACATCACTTGATTCTGCCTCCTTGTCGAGACTTCTCCTACTTTTCTGTTCAAAATCATAGTTTCCAAAAAGTAGACACTTTTAACAGCGAAGATTCCTTTTTCTGACCCCACCCATATCAGCTTATCTCTGGAACCTCTACTACTAATTGGTATGGAACATATAACTTGAGCTTTATCTTCATTGAAAACTGCTTCCACCAATTCTTTCTTCCAAGAACAACTGCCCCCTTCTATCAATTCATCCATTCTGGCCTAGGGATCTAGTATATTGATGGGAGACTAAATCAGATATGTCACAGGGCTAGGTAACCATTTATCCTTCCAGATCTTTATGCTATTTCCATTACCAACCCTCCACACAGCCCCCTTATTAATCAACTCCAAGCTGGACCACAGACTTCTCCAAATAAAAGAGGAAACACCTCTCAATTTAGCCTCCATTATGTCACATTTCTGGAAGTATTTCTGCTTAAAAACTAGAGAGACCAGTGAATTAGGTTCTTTTATCATTCTCCATATTTGCTTGGCTAGGAGAGCTTTGTTGAAGCTGATGAGATCTCTAAACCCCAAACCCTTTGATTTCTAACCTCTCCCAATGACTTCCATGATTTCCAATGGATGCCTTTCCCCTCTCCTTTATTGCACCACTAGAATCTAGCCAAAATACCTTCTATTTCTTTGAAAAGCAACCCAGGCAGTTTGAATACACTAATGGTTTAGGCTGGCATAGCCTGCAACACACTCTTTATAAGGATCTCTTTTCCTGCTAAGGACAATAGTTTGGCTTTCCAACTGTTGATCCTTTTCCATATCTTTTCCTTCAAAACTCTGAAAGTATTATACTTAGATCTCCCTACCACAGTTGGGAGACCAAGGTATCGGTTGTAGTCATTGCATCTTGATCCATTCACTTGTTGCAAGATAAATTCCTTGGCTTCCATCCTTGTATTCAAACTGAAAAAGACACTAGTTTTTTCTTTGTTTAGAGTTTGGCCTGATGCTCCCTCATATAGAAGTAGTAAGTCACGGATAAGGTACCATTCAACCAGCCTTGCTCTACAAAATATTACATAGTCGTCGACTCGTCAGCAAAAGGGAGGTGGTTTATCCTCAGACCCCCCCTTGTCACTGCCACCCCCTTAATGAGACCTTTAGATTCTGCATTGTACAATAGATAGCTGAAGCCTTCAACACAGATTAAGAACAAATAAGGTGACAAAGGATCACCTTGACGTAAGCCTCTGGATGGTAAAATAATTTCACCAGGTTCCCCATTAGTCATAACAGCATAAGAGACTGTCTTGACACACTCCATCACTAGATCAGTCTATTTCTTTCCAAACCCAAGCTTGAGCATCATTGCTTCTAAAAAAACCCACTCCACTCTATCCTATGCTTTTGACATATCTAGCTTGATAGCCATAGAGCCTTCCCTGCCTTTCTGTTTAGGATGCATGGTATGGAGTAGCTCATAAGCCACCATTATGTTATTTGTAATCAATCTATTGGGGATGAAAGCACTTTGGTTCCAAGATATCACCTTATCCAACACACCTTCCAATCTATTTTCCAAGACTTTGGAAATCAGTTTGTAACCAACATTACAGAGGGAGATAGGCCTTTATTCATGTATTGAGTTAGGGGAGTTTACCTTGGGGATTAGCACTAGATGAGTGTGGTTTAAGTCCTTTGGCATCTTCCCTGTTTTGAGAAATTCTAAAATTGCCTGAGTCACCTCGATCCCCACTAGTTTCCAGTGTTCTTGGTAGAAGCCTGCACTAAATCCATCGGGCCCAGGAGACTTAAAAGGTGACATTTGCATTAGGGCCTCTTCCACCTTTTTCTCTGTAAAATCCTTCTCCAAGTGTTGTTGCATTTCAGTTGACAGCCTTGTATTAATCATCTTAATGCACTTATCCACACAATCTGAGTTTGGTTGTGAAGACTGCAAAATTGAAGATAAGTATCTCTTAAAGCCATCTGCTATCTTAGGTTTCTCAATTAAAATTGCCCCATTCATATAAGAGACTCTATTGATCGAGTTTTTTTTTCCTCCTATGGTTCACACATGCATGATAAGACTTTGTGTTTCTATCCCCACCTATCAACCAATGTCTCTTTGCTCTTTGTCTCCACTTTTCTTGGTCTAAAAGGAAGTCTAATTCTTGTTGTAGCCTTTTCTGTTGAATCATATTGCTAGGTCCTTCTTCATGCTGCAACTTGCTTAACAGTTTGGTCTTGTCCCGAATGGTTTTGGTTCTGTCCCTTACTAGATTTTTACTCCACTGTTTCAGTCCCTTCTTGGTTGCTTCCAACTTACACAACACATTATCCATATGACAGACCCCCCCCCCCCACTTCTCCCCTTCCAAACTTCAGAAATAACATCACTGCATCCCACCTCCTTATTCCAGCCTACTTCATACTTAAAGAAATTATGAATCCTTCGGATTGAAGGCCCTTTACTACTACATTGTAGTAGTATTAGGCTGTGATCAGAACACACTGCAGGTAGAGTTTCCACTGAGAACTTAGAGTACTTAACTCTCCAAACAATGTTGGCAATGGCTCGGTCAAGTCTTTCTTTGGTAAAAGACTCATCTTCATGAAGATTGCACCAGGTAAACTTATTTCCCCTCCACCCCAAATCAAAGAGATTTCCTTCCTCCATCACCTTCCTAAACATACTCATTAGTCTTTCACTTCAAGGCCTCCCCCCCCACCTTCTCTTCCTTGTATAATATCTCATTAAAGTCACCTATAACTCCCCATCCCCCATCTATAGGCTTGAATGAAGATAGTAGCTTCCAAGTCTGGTTTCTTAGATTAGCTTTTGGTTGACAATAAAAATAAGAAAGTAACCTTTTAAAATTGCACCTTTCATCCTTAGCAAATACATTGATATGATATTGGGAGTAATTTACCAATTCTATTAGGTCTTCCTGTTTCCACAAAAGCATAAGTCCTCAACTCCTTCCTCTGGCCTCAACTACAATGCACCTATTGAACTTTAGTCTCTTTGCAACCCTGAGCCCATTAACATATGACAATTTGGTCTCCATCAAGAAAACCAAATCTGGCATCTTATCCTTCAAAATCAAGCAAATGTTTTGAACTATTCGGGGGTTCCCAAGCCCCCAACAGTTCCAGCTTAACAGTTTCATTGGTACCGGCAGGGCTGACTCGCAGCCACCACCAATTCCATAAGGTTAGAGCTGTCCACCAACTTATCATCAGCTCGAGTTTTCCTACTTTTTTTGAAAGGAAATGAGCTAACCTTTTTAACATCTGCATACTGCTTTTTCCTAGGGGAAAGATGAGATGCGGGTACTGCTGGTGGATTTCCTTTAATTCGGGCACACCTCTTCCATTTTCAACCCTCCCCTTGCCTTTGAGCGCTTAGAATTGAACACGACTGCTCCTGTATTTCCTTTTCTGGGTAACTAGCCGTTGGAGTGATAGAGGCCAGAACTCTAAGGCCCTTTTTCTCCACTTCCAGCCCTACATTAGGTTTAGGCCCACTCCCTGGCCTAGGCCTATCCAATGTTTGAGTCTCAAAAACAATTTCCCGCTTATCATCCTCCCCTCCATCAGATTTTGTCGCCAAAAGTACATCCCCCTTTTGCAAATCCTGTGAGAATTTCTCCCCCGATTATGAGGAAGGAACTGTTCCCAATACTGCATCCCCTCCCTTTGATTTCGCTGACAACAGCTCTTTGTTCCCTACGGCTACAGTGCTTCCCCTTTGTACTACTCTAGGGTTTTGGAGCAGAGGAAAGGTGCTGCCAGGTTGGCCTTGCTCCACTCCCTTCTCCGGTAGCCCTTCAGCTTGGCTGCTTGTAGTGGTCTCCACATCCATCCTTCCATTGTCTTTCCTGTCTTCCCTCCCCCCTTCTCCTCTACCATTATTGGAAGAAGATGACTGTCGTCTCATGATTCTTTCAGCACATAACCACGGCCAGAATTGTGAGCCTGACCCTACTTTTTCTCCTTTATCCTCATGAACTGACTTACACCCCTCGTCTCCATGAATTATCCAACCGCATTGGAAGCATATCTTAGGTAAATTCTCATATCGGAATTGAACCCAGTGTTTAGAGCCCTGATAGCTTATAAAACGACCTCTTGTGATGGCTTTATAGAGAAAGACCTCCACCCTTACTCGTAAACATTTTCCCCATCCAATGCCGTCTTCCTCAACATCAACTTCTAGAACTCATCCCACAGAACCTCCAATTTGAGTCCCCCCTTCCATTGTCATGCAACCTAAAGGTAAGTCTTGTATTTGCAACCAGAACACTTCCTTATCGAAATTGAGTTTTCTTGGTCGCATAACACCATCATATGGCCATAACTGAAACAAAGCATTGTCAAACGTTCATGGTTTGCCCTTTAGAATTCCGTGCATATCCGCATGGGTCTCAAACGTAATAGTGAAAACATTTTTATTGACTTCTTGAAAGATAGCCCTTTTACCAATCCTCCATATTTTTGCCATTGTGTTGCTGATGAGATCCTTTCCCACAACTATATCTGTGCAAACCTTCCCAATGAGGCTTCTGTCACCCTTTCTTGATATCTCTTCACCACCATTGCTGTCTATTTCCAGAACCACCTCCTCTTCCTCCGTCAAACTGAAATTCCTCCACTGGTCCTCAAGCCCATCCATCCTAGTCTCCTCCTCACATACACCATAACTGATCCTGCTAGAAACTAGTAGGCCCCAAGTATTTCGCCACCTCTGGTTCGCAAGCCAGAGAGGAGACTAATGCACATAAAGTTTACTTTGAGGCTTTTGTTCCACTTCAATTAAATACTACAAATTTGATATAATTCTCATGATCTCATACAATTCTTGAGCAAACATGCTAGCCTAGTGGCCCATAAAAAATGTAATATGAACTCACAAATATTTCATTTTTTATTTCTTAAATGAATGGATCGGCAGATCAAGGACCCAAGAAATTTCTAGTTCTTTCAACATTGGTACATAATACTCCACATTTTTAGCATCTCATTTTTTTTTGTCATATAAGTACATTTAACATTATATCTTCATATCTTTCTTTTTTTCTTGGTGTGCGTGGAAGTTTAGGCTTAACTAACTTCACAAAATTTATACATGACAAAATATATTGAAATAAAAGAGGGATTAAATAATCTTACTATGAAAATTGGAAGTCTAAGCTTCTCAACAAGGCGCAAGACTAGACAACAGCAACCAGTAAGCCAACGATTCTACAATTTTCTAACTCCAGTCTCCATGTCCTGAAGAATAGAAAAAAGTAGAAGCCAGTGATAAGAGAAGAAGAAAAAAAGGTGGAAGATAATGATAAGAGAGTTCTTTTGTTATTCAGTCTATCAAGGGGAAAATAAACTCAATTTATATCACTTTCTATCACTAGGTGAGAGTGGAGATGGCGTGTGTCAGTATGTGAACAATAATATTCTGCATTGTGTGTAAGTGTTACACGGTGTGTTCATAGAGTTAGACTTTTAGCATATCAAATCAAGCCTATGTCTGATGAGTTTAGGGATATTTAAGCGTTACTAGTGTTTTTTTGGGGGGGGGGGGGGGGGTGGAATCTCAAATATTTTAAGGGTATTTGAACCTAAAAAATAATAATAAAATATATAATATTAATTGTTAAAACTTTTTGGCCAGGGGCTTAGCCCCCAATCTTTTACACAGTTTTGCCCCTGACTAGGTGTGATATAATACAAAAACTAATTTGCAAAATGGTACAAATACTCTTAAAGTGGAGTATACATTATTGTTTAAAATAATATGGATATAAGAGATATATGTGCATACGTTTTGTAAACTAGAGAATAAATGAAATAACAAAAAAAATTTAGAAAGAGAGAACCCAATGTTGAGGCACGTTGTGATGGACACTTTCCTCAACGTAGATTCCACCGACTCCAAATCTTAACATGCACTAGGCTTCTTATAGTCTACTCTTAGGATACAACAATGTCGGTTCCTATTAATATATTTTTTTTGTGCCCACAAAAGAAGAACCTCTAACTCGATATAAAATAGCCAAAACCTAGAGAAGTAAAGACAAAATAAAGGAGGAAGTGTTTCTCTAAAATTTCTAGAGAATTTGGAGTATTTAAATTCGTGGGTGGGATTCCCTATTTATAGACAAAGAAAGGACACTAGTGAAAAGTTACAACTTTTCAATTAGCAGAGAATACATTTAACATGTTTCTAATTCACCGAAGGGCACAACCCCTTGTTTGGTGGCCCAGCAGTTACGGTTCATATTCCCAAGAGGCATGCATTGGTTCAAGTCACCATGACACATTTTTATTTAAAGTCCTGACTATCGAACCAACTCATTGAACCATGACAATGGTTCACATTATTTTTTGACTTAACAGTAAAACATTTTAATCATCATAACTCTAAAAACTAACAATCTCCCACCTAATTAAAATATTTTAAAGGACAAAATAGAATAAATTTTTTTGGGCTAAGTTCTATTCATCAATAGAATTTGTAGCTTTGAAAGTCTATCTAGAATTAGCGTGTTTCCATCTAAAATATCATAGTGAACCAAGTCTTGAACCATAATCTCTTAACTCAAGTTTCTCCACACCACACATACAATATGGCATATATTAGGTTCCTATCAAGGGGGTGCATAAATGTCGTGTACCATATGATGGGTTCATGTTCATGAGCACTCTAGGGAATAGACCAATTACCATAGGCTGGGGCCCCACAATCACACTCACATAAATGAGTCGTCCAAGAGTACATGCAATTCAATACCTCGTTGTAGTCTTGGACTCATTCAAAGCATTTAACTTTTCCTTTTTTGCATTTCTAGCACTCACATCCTAGAGATGAACCAATAGCAATATTTTAATAGTGCTCTCTAGTCACTCAAGTACCTTATTCTTCCCAATGAACCTTCTTCTTGGGATCTCCAATTAGAAATGTTGGATTGCCATTACTAGTGACTTAATTAATGGGCTTCTGTCCCATCCCCCTTAATGTACATATAACGTTTCACTTTGTTAGTCCTTTTTGTGACACCCCCAGATTCTGCTTGGGATCGGACTGACTCTGAAGCGTTGGGACATGCAACACAAGGCTACCTGCCCCCGTTAATGACAATTAAAGATGTAATGCACCTAGCATGCATATAAACAAGATGCAATATTCACAGCGGATTTCTTTTTTCTTTAAGCAATACTATGCGCCATATACAATATATCCCAAACATAAACATTTTTTTATAAATTAAAGATAATAGATGTTCAAGTTATAGCGTAAGTCCAAAAGATTTCTAACCATAAGAGTAATGGAGATAGAGCTCCCTAAGTATATGCAACTAGCTAATTACTAGGCTAATCCATCGAGTAGCTCGCACAACTTAATCAAGGACGCCATAATACTATCGATAAAATAGAGCATCGAAGCGATGAGCTCTGCATCGTGCCTTCACTGTCTAGTTGACTACCTCTAGTCGATCGCCTACAGTGTCTCCTAATCCTGGCACATGATCTACCATTCTGGGAAGAATGGTAGTTAGGACTATCAAGTGAGATTTGATTACAAATCTCAGCAAGTTAACAAATAACTTAAACTGAAATTTTAAAGATGCATGCATGACAGTAAAAGCATGAATGCAAAACATGAACATGACTTACTTGACATGACTTGACAAATAGCATGAAATGCACTGACATGACTTGAAGTGACATGAAATGAACTGAATGTGACGTGAACTTGAAACTGAACGTGACATAACATGACTTGAGCTGAACATGAAATAACATGAATTGAATGTGAACTGAATTGAAACTGAACGCTTTATCCTTTAAAGAGAAAGCAAATAAACAAGTCTAATAAATTCATCAGTAGTGGCTCTATTGATAAAAGTAGTACAAGCTAACTCAAAATCTGTCAAGTGCTGATAAGGACTCTCAGAATCCATCCCGTGGAATTGAGGTATCACTGACATCATGCCATGTTTAATAGAAACATTAGGTGCATCATCAGGTAAAATAATGCATGATGGTGTAGTGGTGCGAGTGGGCGGCAAATAATCTCTAAGAGTTCGTGGTGCAGGTGCAACCATGGTTTGTTCAATTTCAATTTCCTCGTTTGTAGAAAAAACAGAAGAGCTATCTATCTCTGGGCTGTGTATACTACTCTCAGTGCTCGATGTAACTCTAACCAACCTATTTGAATTGTCCCTAATCCATGACATGAAATATCAATCCGAATAGTATAAGTAAGGTTCAAGTGACTGAGTAGTGGGTGACAAGTGAAACATATAATCAGAGATAAGATAGTGAAAGAAACATTTGAGATAAAAAAAATAAAAATAAAAATAACGAGTTTAAATTTACGTCAAGCAACTAATCCCCGACAACGGTGCCAAAAACTTGACTCACTCAAAAATGAGTAGCACAAAGGCTATCCCAAGTGTAGGAGGATGTCGCGTAATAATTAGGAATAAATTCCTAGATCGTCTCCTAAGGGAAAGTTACTTAAAATCAAACTCGTTTAAAATGGTGAAAATATTCACAAAGAGCAAATAAAAATGATTGTATGTGCAATGGATGAAAGAGTGCAACAAGAATGAAAATGGCACTAGTCATGGACTAGATTCATATTTTTAGATTTTTGAGTGTCGAAATGAAATGTAAAAAAAACTAACAAATTAAAATTAACAATAAAGAAAATCAACTAAACTAAACAATCTTATTTAATCTGAAAATTAAACAATAAAGCAGAAATTATTTAACTCCTAATTAAGCTTTAATCGATCTAATATGCAATGGAACTGAGAGATTAATAAAACTAATCTAAGAATTAAACTATATTAGAAAGTAATTGACAAAATACGAATTGAAAAGCCCCAAAATCAAGATTCTAGGGTTCATCCTTGTATTCAAATCACAAATTCTCAAAATTAATCCATAGCAATTGTAATCACTGTTCAATGAAAGCTTAAAGAAGCGAGAAAAATAAATAACACGAAGTAAATAAACAGCAAATAAAGTGCCCAAAAGTCTAAGCCAAATATCTCAAAAATATTTCATAAACTTTAAACTGAAATTAAATAAAAAGTAGGAAATGAAAAGAGCAAGCCAAATAAATAGAGATGGAGGTGGTAGGCAATGGAGGAGGCAGCTGGAGCGGCAATTGGACCCTGGAAGAGTTCTTCAAATTTGCGGCACTGCTTCTGCAAAAGTCCCCAATTTCGTGCTAATGATATGCTTAAATAGGGTACGAAGAAACCCTAATATCTTTATATTCCCGCACACAAAATCGCTTAAATTTTAGGACTCAACTTGGCAGCCATGTACGTGCTTCTGGAGCTCGAATTTGAAAATTCTTATTAGAGACAACTTTGTATCCCTTTAAGATAGCTTTCCAACGCATCAAGAATCGTATCCATCCGATATTTGAGCGGAAAGTTATGATTAAAATACTAAAGTCTATCCATTCTGTCTCCTAACGCATTTTGGACTCTAATCCGAATTACTCTCAAACCCCATCATTATCCTTATTTGAAGAGTCCTACACTCGTTGAAATTAGAAATAAAATAATATGAATTAGAAATAAAATAAAATAAGAATAATAGAATATCAAAAATATGTTGTGCATATATGAATGAACATTGTTCAATTAAATCACAAGTTATAAAATTAAGCATAAATCATGCTATTAACCAATTTAAATCACAACTCAGATTTATTCATCTTAATCATTTTTCCATCTAAAACTAATAATAATGTAATGAAATAAATAAAATATATTGGTTCTAAATGTATAAAATATGCAATAATTCAGCTTAATCACCCCTGCCGATACCGCATCACATTATAGGTATTTACACTAGCTGTGAGTGCGTTAACATATGTATTAGTTCACAAGTATTTGCACCTGCTATGAAAAACGTAATGTAAATATCTCATGATAGGTATCTGCACCCTTACAATTACGTATAACATGAAATTGAAATGTGGGTGGCACCATCGGCGTTGATGGTTGACTTCACTCTAGTGACTAATTATTTAGGCCCCATTCGAAGCCTAATGATCTTTACCTTGTCAACCTAGGGAATCTCATACTAGTTTAAACACTCAACCGTGAACAAATTTGTTGCACTAAGATATTATCCCATCCTAATACTTGGGGCCATGACAAACGTAAAAAGACTTAACTGACTGAAGATACTATTTTTGAGACACTCTGTACTCGAGACATGACGTGACGTGAAACAGAACAATAGATGACATGACATAATGTAACGTGACATGTATGTGATATGAATGAAATGTCATAACATGAAACAGATAACATCTTGCATAATGTGTAACAGATAAAAATTTCATGATATAACATAATGTGACATGTATAAGATCATAAGAACATGAATAACTATTTTCTTACCGACACAAATACACAATATCCTTATAATAAGTTAGAGGCCAACTTACAATGAACGTACCGTGACGAATTAAATGCACGAATAAACGAGAATTATAAGGAGAAGTTTCTAATTGTTATAAACTCCTTACTAACATACTTAGAAACGTAAGAATACTGAATTAAAGTAAAATGACCATTTTACCCATCTACATGTAGAACAATGACTATTTTACCCATAACTTAATGATTTTACATCCTAACTCCAAAACTCACCAAAATTTATATTTCTCATATAACTTTTGTCCTAAACCTAAATATTTAATTAGAAAAATTTAAAACATAACACAACTATGTAAACCAAGCATAGGCCAAAACATGAAAATGCTAAAACTCTTATTTTTGTTGCAATTCTTTCAAACCCTATCTTTCATGCTAAAACTGAAATATGCAACATAAAAAATCACATTCTATGCTTAAATAATATGCTAAAAAAAAACACCAATCTCATATCATAAAAATCACAAACTTTCTTCAAGCTAAAACTTCAAGTATTTGACCTCAAAGAACAACCATTGATGTTCATGGTCTATCTCATTTCAAAAACAACTCCAAGAACTCTAAACATTCAATAACATACTCTCAATATGTTCATAAAACATTCCTAAGGACTATCAGGATTTGAATAATTAATCCAAAACCACAAAAAGTCACAAAATAAAACTCAACACAATCGGTTTGTACCTATTCTCCCAAATTAATCATTATGAGATTTAGTTGTGATCAAACCATTAGATCCGAAACTTTCATGAAGTAAATCATCAATAAATAAAATCATATGGTTCATATTAAATTCATAAAACATATCTAAGCATCAAAGCTAAGATCACATGGTAAAAATTTCATAAAAACATAGATCCATCCGTGAGCCTCACATACAAGACCTAACCGGACCTTTGCATGCATAAAAATTCATATCTTCAAGATCAACATCAAACTTCAAAATAATATTCTAACATGTAGATAAAAGTCTTAAGAGTATCATATATGAATATCAAAGTCATTGGAACATGCTTTGATAACAAATGACCTAAGTGTTCCCAAAATAGAAACTGTCTTCATACTCCCAGTTTCCAACTATTTAGATCTATGCAAACTCTCATAAAAAACTTATAACATACAACGAATCTTCATCAAAATTGTATATTACCATATTAAATATAAACCATAAAAATATCAGACCAATATCTTGTCAAGAACACCATAAAAAAAAAAACAAATCACACACTATTCAGTTTATTCCCAGAATGACCTCTTCATGCTTAAAGAACCCATCTAAATTCCATGAAAATTTACAAAAAATATACTAAAAGAAACTAGACGCAAAGAGAAATAATCTATATGAAGAGGACTGTGTGAGAATCAACTTACAAAAGCTTCAAACAATTAGAGCAATTAAGGCCATAAAAGCTGCAAGAGTTCCTCTCTATTCCTCTCGAAGCAAATGCCTCTAAAGTGACAAAAGACTAGTGAAATGGCCAAGAAAGAGACTTATACACCAGGAGGGTTTGAGAAGAGATGGGAAACTAACTTTTGGGTGATGTGGTGTTAGCAAAACTAGATGTAAAACTAGGTGCCACAACCCATGGTTTTTAACCAAGGAAGCTTCCTTGTGAAGGGTGGTGGTGAGGTGGTTGTTGGCCATCCCATCAACCAGTATTTGGGATTGACTTGGGAAGGAAAATGACACTCATGGCAAGAGGGAAACTTCCTCAACAAGTCCTTCTTTGGTGGTGCAAATTTGTGGGTCATAATGGGCCTTAACCGAATAGGCCACATTTGGGTTTTCAATGGGGTTTGGTTTATGGTTTGGGTTTATATCAAGCTCAAATTCAATTTTTCTTAACCCAAAGAAATTACTAAGATATAAAAGAATAAATAAGGATGTAATGACATGAATTTGTGTGGTTAATAGTATGAGAAGTGATTTAATCAAGTGATTAAACACTAAGCTACAACCTGTCAAAATTAGGGTTTTAAGGCAAACTTTGTGGTCTGGGGAAACCGTTTAGAGTTTCAGTTTTCACCAAAGTTTTGGGGTTTCAATTGGATTTACTCCGAAAAACGTCTCTAGCCTAGTTTGGACATTCCGCACTGTGATCTTAAAAACACTAGACAGAGTGCTAATACCGAGGTCATTATACACTTCAAAAAAGTGAAAAATAAATTTGCATTATAAAACCCTAAATAATCATACTAAGCTCAAAGTGCAAATTGTTTATCAAAATTCGACTTCGAGGTGTCTTGAAAAAATTAAAACGCAATTTCAAACAACTGTTGTTCTGGAAATACAAAATCGTTTTATTGCGTCATAAAATCCTAAATATTATTTTGAGTCTAATGACGTAGGCCGTTTCTTATTCTCACACTCCTAAGTACCTCAAATTAATAAAATCTCATTTCTAGCACCATAGTGAGTAGTAAGACTGACTATGCTGATAGACTAAAACCTATACGATTGCTTGATTCGTGAAACATTCTAGAGTTTCACAAGGTTCCTGAAGCCTAAAGAAATTCATCCGTTGAATTTATGTCGGGGCTGTTACACCTTTCGTCAAAGTATCTACAAGGTTATTTTTTGACTTTACATATTCCAAAGTCAGGTATCAATTCTTTATTAGGAATCTTATAGTAGTAGAATGCCTGATACTCAGATGTCTCATCTTATGATTAAAGTGTTTATTATTAGAAACACTTATAATATCCTGATTGTCACAAGGAACATAAATAGTTGGCGTTGGCTTTTAACTAGTGAATTTTTTTATAATAAATTTGTATGTCATTCTACCTCATGTCCGTTAGTATCCAAGGCTATTAATTTAGCCTCCAGAGTAGACCGTTAAATCAAAGTTTGCTTGGAAGATTTTCAAGCCACAATTGATCCACCAAGAGTGAAAATATATGTGACACCCCCAAATTTGTCTTGAAATTTGATGGAACTTGAAGCGTCAGGACATGCAACACAAGGTTACCTGCTCCCGTTCATGATAGATAAAGATGCAATTCACCTAGTATGCAACTAACAATATTCAATATTCGCAGTAGATAATTTTTTTCTTTGAGCAATACTATGTACCAAAAATAATGTATCCCATAAACATAAACATACTTTATGACATTCACAATATAACTAATATCTACAAAGTTACAGTATTTGTCCAACAGGTCTATAACATAATTAGTATTGGAGACAGAGCTATAATAACACGCTCCTTTCTCTCTCGTTTGGCCACGAGTCTCGTTCTGCTTGCCGAACCTCGATGGCATGTCTTTAAAGATATTATGTGATTTCTAAAATAAGCCCAGTGTTTTAAAGCCCTCGAATATTTTAAATGTCCTGGAAATATTTATATGGAGTATTTCCAATGTTTTTGAACCAAGCCTGATTTTAAGTAAGATAATTATAATATTTTTGAAGAGCTCCAAAAATATTATAATTGTAGAAAATCATTTTATTTAAATGATTTCAGTTATTTAAAATATTATGAGATTTAACAAACTTGATCATTTAATTAATGATGAAATAATATTATTTTATAAACTAAAGTTCAGTTTAAATAATATTCTATCTTAATATCTCTCAGTGTTTTTAGTTAAGTTAATGCTTACGCATTTTTAAATCAGTATTTAAAACCCACAGCTAGATCGTCTTGAAGATCCCAAGATGAAGGGCCTGAATTAAATATCCAAACCCCTAGCCTTTCTCCCTCACTTTGCCTTTCCCTCTCTCTCTCCTCTCCCTTCAGCTTACAACGCATGCGCCCCCTTTCCCTATTCGAATCTCCTTCAGCTTAGCTCATTGTCGCCGTGTGCCACCCAAGCTCACTGCCACCACCAACGACCCTCCCCTCACGCCAGCGAGCATCCCCCACCATTGAAGCCACTCTGGTAGCCCCTCCCTTTCCCGCATGCAAGCAACCCGAAATTGGTTTACCCACATGGTATCTCCCTCCTAGCACCACCATCGTCAACCAACGACCACCACCGAGCACCACCATGGGTCTGCCCTGACCACCTTCTTCCTCCTCCCCTTGACCCAGCCGCCGTAGCTCCTCCCTAGGCCACGCACGAAACCACAGGTTTCTCCCCCTAGCGTCGCCGTCAGCCACTCCCACGACCACCGCACCACCACCAGAAGCATCCTCTCTCACCGGCAACCTCCCATAGCCACCCCCATGCCCAGCCGAGCCTCCCTCCTCCTGCACGCTTTCTCACTCTCTCACGGGTGTTCCTCCACGTCACGGCCAAATCTATCGCCTCCAGTCATCGTGCTGCCATTCCATCGCCACCATGCCTCTCCACGACACTTCCTAAGCCCTTCCATGGCCAGGCATAGTCCCCAGCCGCCCCTAGCTTCACACGAACCCTCACCCTCTTGGGTGCATTGTACACGGCTAGATTCACTGTATTCCGCTCCAAACTGCCACCACGAGGCCACCACGAGCCATCCCAAGACCACACCTAGTTATTCCCATGCCTAAACAGCCACCATACACGCTGGACAACCATTGTACGTGGCTAACCGCCACTGTACATAGCCTTAGCCACCACCCATAGACTCCCCACCATGTCGGCCACCCTCGCATGGCCCAAATCTACCCACTAGAATCCTAGATCTGGTCCCTGAGATAGTCCCTTTGTAAGGTCACTAGTCCCATTGTAAGGTCACTAGTCCCATTGTAAGGTCACGGTAGTGATCGCTACCACCCAAGCTAGTGGCTTCCGATGACCATACCGGACAACGAGCAACGCACGAGTTATCCCATCAATGGTATAACTCTCTTTAACTTATCCTTATTATTATGTTAGTTGGTTGGTTAGGTTGTGGACTGTGTTGTTAGTATTTGTGAAACTCACTATGTAGTGTGACGTGAAGTGTAGCGGTGGACGTGAAGTATTGGGCGTAGTTGGAAAGTGTGCTGTGTATTTTTGTGGAGTGTGCTGTGAAGTATGGTTGTGAAGTATGTGCTACAGTGGTGATGTGGTGTTGTGTGGATTGGGAAGAGTACACGTGAAGTGTACTCTTTGTGGTGTAGCGTAATGTAAAGGGAGTACACGTGGAGTGTACTCATGTGGTGGAGTGATGCACCATATAGTGTGTATGACGTAGTGGTGATGTGGCATAGTGTGTGTGAAGGGAGTACACGTGGAGTGTACTCCATGTGGTGGAGTGATGCACTAATGGTGTTTATGCTATAGTGGTGATGTGACGTAGCGTGTATGAAGGGAGTACACGTAGAGTGTACTCCATGTGGTGGAGTGATGCACCATATGGCGTGTATGCTGTAGTGGTGATGTGGCATAGCTTGTGTGAAGGGAGTACACATGGAGTGTATTCCATGTGGTAGAATGATGCACCATATGGCGTGTATGCCGTAGTGGTGATGTGGCATAGCGTGTGTGAAGAGAGTACATGTGGAGTGCACTCCATGAGGTGAAGCGATACACCATGTGGCATGTCGCGAAGATAAGGATGGTTGCGTAGTTGATGAGCGTAGAGCATGATGAATAGTGTCGGGAACTGTGGAACAATGTTTCAAAGTAGCTATGATGTGGCCTATAGTCCGAAGTGACAGGTGTCACCGTGTAGTTGAATTATGGCTGGGAGTATGTGTGAAGTGACAGAATAGTGTAAGAGTAGCACAGTGGAAGCATGACGGAGGAATGTCACGAAGTGACATGGTTAAACAAGAAGCTGTGCTTGTGATGAGTTAGTGTAACAATGACGTAGCGGGATGCCAGGTGAAGAATAGTCTTGAGCTATGAAGTGACGTAAGGTGTAGTTATGAATGGAGTCTTGTCGTGTCAAGTGTTGGGATGAACTGTCAAGAGGGACGGGTAGCAAGAAGAGTCATGCTAGCCGGGTTAAGAGAATGTTGGTATCGGAGTATGGGCTTGTTTACACAAGTAGGTAATCAACGTGTTATATGTTGCTCTTAAGTGATAAGGAGGTAGGGTACGTGTGTAATCTGGTTAGACACATGTGTCGGACGAATGTACCATGTATAATGGGTAATTTGTCCTAAGCATGGCTTCACGGTGCTTAAGCCTCAGAGTTGGCTTAAAGTCGTGTCGCATGTATGGATGGGAATAGGGGTGTAAACCGGTCGGTCCGGACCGGAGAAACCGACCGGACCGAACCGAACCGACCAAATGCATGGTCGGTTTCGGTCCAATAAATAGGAGAATTTCGGTCTTCAGTCCGGTCTCGGGGTGGAGATTTCTCGGACTGGACCGGATCGGACCGACTGAATAAAAAATAAAAATAAATAAAATATTATTTATATAATAATTGTACAATTAATAATATAAAATTTTAAATATGTTATTAATACTTGTTAATATTTTATAAATTAACAATATTTTATATATATCTTCATCTAACCTATCACTATTAACAATATAAAATTTTAAATATGTTATTAACACTTGTTAATATTCTATTAATTAACTAATATATAATATCAATTAGTTAATTATATAATAATTATATAAATTAATAATGTAATTTATTATCATTAACCATATAAAATATTTTTTTATTGAGTTTGTCACATAATTCACATTAATAAGTCACTTAATTTAATTTAGTATTTTAAATAAATTTTTTTTATTAATTGATTTAAAAAAAAAAAGGCCGGACCGAATGGACTGACAATTACCGGTCCGGTCCGGTCCGTTTCCTATGGGGTGTTCGGTCCAGTCCGGTGATGGACCGAAAATATTAGTCCATCACCGGACCAGACCGACCGGTTTACACCCCTAGATGGGAATGAGGATTTAGTGTGAGTTAAGATGCTAAAGGTAGTGACGCGTGTATTGTCTAGGATTGGGATGCGTGACTTCGTTGGTCTGAATCATGTGTCGGAATGTGGTCAATAGGAAGAGTAAGACGAAGGTCTTGGTGTCTTAACCCTAAGGTGAATCGTGGAGGTTCACTTTAGTGGATGAGCACTCGAGGTAAGACCTTGAGAGTGAAAGAGGTAGCGACCGTAAGTAGATCCCGAATGTTTTAGCATAGTAAGGGACACGTAAGAGCATGAGATAGAAGGAGAGTGTTTTAAGTGAAATGTAGTTCTACTTCTAGTTTAGTTGCTTATGCATTAGATAAATAATGATGCTAAGGTTATGTATATACATGTAGGTTGCCATCTGACACGCACATGAATGGACTGCATGAAATGAGTATGGCATGGAGTCTAGGTAAGTATTATGTTCATACTTTCTAGAGTTTTCTAAAAGATATGAAAATGAAGAAAAATAAATGTTTCTATTTACGATGCTTTACAAAATGAAAGGAATCGATATTTTATGAAAAGCATGCTAAGTATTTATAGGTATATGTATGTATGACCCCTTCTTGGCATCCCCTTTTTATGCAACCAAAGTATTAATTGTATGCATGTGAATTGATGATTATATGCAGTATCTATTGTATGTATTTTCATGAAATAAGACGTGAGGCTTATGCCTTATGCTTTAAGTGATACTTTAAATCACGTGAAGAAAGTGTCTTAAAATGTCCCTATGAACTGATGCTTTATGGATGCCATGAAAGATGATGTTTAAGCACACGTTTTCAAATGATGTTTTTCCATGAATGAACTGATAAATGAAAAGGACTAAAAAGGAAAGAACCGAATGAAAGGAAAGGAAAGGACTGAATGAAAGAAAGGAAAGGACTGAAAGAAAATGAATGTTTTAATGTATGAAAATACGTAACGGCCATATGAATGAAAAAGGGTACCAAAGGACTAGGCAAATTGAAATGCCGGGTAAGTAGTACTAGTAGTGCACCCAGTGCTGCCCCCCATGAAAGGGATTTCCCAACACACGAGGCATAACAGTGTGTGCCGGCCAAAGGAAAGTGATAAGAAAGAATGTATGAATGCATTGAACTCTTTAAGAAATGAAGGCACTGACGAGAAAAATGTTTTACAAAAGGAAAACCTTTTTAAGAAAACCCCTGCCTAGTGATGTTTTCAAAATGAATGTATGTCTTATGTACGTATAGTATGTATGGAATGATGAATGCATGACTGAAAACCTATGTTAGTATATTTTAACTATAAGAAGTAATGCTTATGAGTCATCTACTCATTTTAGTTTTTATGTGTGCCCTCCCATGGAAAAGATGAGCAGAAAGCGTCAGGATGGACACAACCCAAGGGGAAGAGCACAGAAGCCTAGGCATAACATTTTGTATGAAAGACTTTAATTTATAAAGTTTAATGTTTTCCGCTGTAACCCTTTAAATTAAGAAACACGTTTTATTTTATAAACATGGAGTCTTTTGTGTCTTGGCATGAAATGAAAAGTTATTTTAAAATGAATGGTAATTCCCGTCTTATTTCTTAAACTCATTTTCTAAAGGTCTCACCACAAGAATGGGCGTTACAAGAGCTCCCTAAGTACATGCAAAACTACGGTAACTGTTAGGCTAATCCATCGAGTAGCTTACACAACTCGGTCAAGGATGCCATAATTCTATCAAAGAAATGGAGCGTTGAAATGATGAGCTACATGTCGTGCCATCACTGTCAAGTCAACTGTCTTCAGTCAATCATCTGTCGCATCTCCTGATCCAGGCACACGATCTACTATTAACAACAAACTTAACATACAGTTTACGGATGCAGATATGGTAGTAAAGGCATGAATGCATAATCATAATCATAAATAAACATGACGTGACTTGACATATAGCATAGCATGAACTAACATGACTTAACAGAGCATGGACTAAACTTGAAACTCGACATGACATGAACTGACATGAGAAGAAGTGAACTAACGTGAACTTAAACATGACATAAAGCTGAATGTGAACTGAATATGAATTAAACTTGAACTGAACGTGAACTGTGACGCCCCCAATCCCCGCTTGGGATGAAACAGAGACTTAGAGCGTCAGGACATGCAACACAAGGTTACATACCCCCGTTCATGACAGTTAATAAGCAATGCATCCTAGTATGCAATTAGCAGTATGCAATAATCACAGCGGAAATAAAAGGTTAAGGTGAAAAATATGCCAGAATAACTTAAACATCCCAACTTCATTAGATAATCATCATGTTCGGAATACTAAAGTAGCATAGACTTATATACAAAATCATATCATTCTCTTAAGCGATCTAAAGCATAAAGGACTTGGACTATGAACACCAAATTAAGTCTAGCTTCCTCTTCAAATCCGACTCCTCCTCAATCATGCGAATCCAGTGATCCATCAATCTTGTCCTGGTAGATTCCTCACACAACTTCTATCATTTCGAGTGGAGTGATAGTGGTCCCATAAAAGGGTGAGATTTACTCGAAATCTCAGTAAGTTAAACAACTAACTGACACAAAGATAAATCAATCATGAAAAATGATAAATATGCAATGCATGAGATGCAGAAAATCAGTATACATATCTCCCATCCAGATTCCTCAACATTGTTTAAAAAAAATGAAGACATGGTTTTTTACCAAGTAAGTAATTTCGTCATCATTTTTGAAAAGACATAACTTCTTCATAAAAATTTCATCATAAATTTTCTTCATCGTAGACTTACATCATTATCTTAATTAATAATAATATAACGTGTGGTAATGTCACAGTTCCTCATATGCACTGTGAGTACCTGCTCGTGACCATAGTATATAAGAAACTATGTTGTCTATAGACTCGTTCTCAATGCATTGGTAAATATAACATAACATCATAAAATTCATAACGTGTACACCCACCAGCGTTAGGTGTTATAATATGTTGACTTCGCTCCGGCGTTCTTTAAAAATAATCCATTCGAAGCCTGTTGACTGTTCTTTGTCAACCTGAGAGTTACCACTCCATTATTAAACACTCCAGAATGGACAGGGGAGTTCCACCAGGAATTCCCCATCCTTGCCTTTGGGGTCGTGAAAAAATGATTTTCATGTTATGCTTTTAAAAAAATATTTTTCATGACATGTGCATATGTAGTAAATTTCATGCAAAAAATGACATTTATAAATGTAATATGCCAAAATGGTGAAAATGCCATATCTTATGTAAGTATGCACTCAATGTGTCATATAACATGATAATTTATGCTCAAAATAATAATTGAAGAATAAATGAAGCATTTATCAATAATTCATAAGAAATTTAACAAGGTGTAAGTTAGAGGCCAACTTACAAACTTTCGGGAAAATTTGAAATGAGCATCATAGCTGCGTAAATCGTGTGTATACTAAGTTAGGGTTAATACTCTTATGGATAGGTTCAAAATCAAAGGCTTCAAAAAAAATTGGGTATTTACAAAAATACCCCTAGACTTTCAAAAATTGTCATCTAGGCCTTAAATTTCACTAATTGCAAACGAACTCCAAATTTAACCAAATTTCAAGGACTTCATACTTTTGGCATTCTAAAACCATTTTTGCCCTTAGATTTTCAAAATTAAAAGTGAAACTTATCCAATTAGTCCCAACCCGTGGCATGCATCCTAGTTGATGCCTATGTGTATTTTCAACTATTGATCCATATGAATGCATGCATATGAGACTTTATTTAATCATTAATGGTCACTAACATCTTTAGGGACATTATGAAGTCTAATCCTTGAGTAATCAATTTCATCACAACACTTAATCAAAACTAAGAAATCCTTAATTACCAATATGCTTCAAACCGATTCATGCTTGATGATCAAAACAAGATAAATTTAAAACCTATCATGACATGCTTCTAATCACAAATTTAACCTTTCATAATCATGTTAGGATAATGAAAGATCATATAAAATCATACTTAGGACATGCCATAGCTAAATTTCCAATTAAAAACATTCAATCATTCAAACCTTACTTTAATTGACCCGGTTTTGCATTAAGCATCATAACCTTCTCAAAACTCAAGCACATTCCATACCAACACTTGGAAACAAAGCTTGCCATGCTAGCTAAGATCAAAAGGAAGAAAACTTACAAATTTCGTGGCCTTCCAAGCACTTTAGACTGCCTTACACAAGAACACTAAAAAACTCACCAAAACTCACTCGGTTTGCACTCTTTCGATCTCTAAGAGGGGCAAATGCTCTCAAGGCTTAAGATGATACTTGGAGCTGTGGTGTGGATGAAATGAGAAGGGGAGGGAAGTATTTATAGGTGGTCAAGGGGTGAGGGACGTTGGCTTGGGTGCTTGGTGATTAGGTGAAGTGGGAGTTGATCAAATCTGGAAAATTTCCAGATTTGCTTGAATGAGCTTAGGTCACTTGTGCAGAATGAAATAGTGCCCTAAACCACCATCATTTCCTCTCCACAATAGCTGCAAGGGTCCTGTAGATGACTCCAGGTCGTGGGGCATCATTTGGATGGCAGAAGATCCCTCAAACCACCCTTGAAAACAGGTGGATGAAGGTGGTTTTGTGGTTGCAGAAAATTAGTTCGGTTTTAGATCTTTTTGGGCAGCAAAAATGAGTCAAAATCCTTCATGATGGTCATGGGACTTCTTGGTGATTGGGTGGAGAAGGAGGTGGCGTGGGGTGGTGGTGCAAACCATGGTAGGAGGCTGGTTCAAATTCAATCCAAATGGTTCCTACACAAACTAGACCAAGGTGCACCCGGTTTGGTTATTTGGTTGATATAACCAATTTTGTCAAAACCTCAAACTGAGTTTGGGAGGGTCTCATAAGGTGTTTAAGGATCATATTACCCTTGAGGATAAATCACAAAAATGTTGGGCCCAAGGGCAAAACAGTCCAAGGATTACAAACGGTAATCCACAAAACCGATTGAAGCATGGTTTGGGCTTGTTATGTCATTTTTCTTAATGACATGTGGAATGGTTTAGCTAGGGTATTAACATGGTCTAATCATGATTTAAGGGAGTATTAATCCAATAAAATTTGAATTAAAAATTTTAAGAAATGATTAAGCATGATTAAGTTTCAAAGCATGGCTTAAAGTGCACTAACCTCAAGTATGATGGTTAATGGTCTTCGCCAATTTTCAAAACTTAATTTGGGTCTTTGAGTGTAATTTGGTTTAAGGAAACCAATGATATGGTGTATTGGATCTTTGGTCTTTGAATGGTAAAATGAGTCCAAACATGGCTTTGGGCCATATGGGCTTGAAAAGGACCAAGGGTCCAATCTTCACCAAAGGCCTTATGCCTTCCTATACTTCGGCCAAGACTAGCCTTGATATCCTAAGGGCTTGGTTCAAAGTTTTTTTGGGCTAGGCCCATGAATGTACTTGGGTCCTAAAAAGTCTCACCAAAATTACTAAGGGGTTTGTCTCTCCTTAACTCATTAACACTAAGTACCAACATTAATGCTAATCCCACTATCAACGTTAATGAAAGTGATTAACTCAAAAATAAAAGTCTAATCTAGAGTACTTAAAGTTAATCAAGAATTAATTAAGCGGGGTGTTACATAAACTGAATTGAAAGTTAAATAACATGAGCATTAACGTGAAATACATGAATTTGGAATCTTGATCAATAATTAAACGTGATTAATAAAAGTGAAATGTGGGTACTACACGGGTCTCCTTGAACCGTTTGTCCTTACCAATCACCGCATCACAATACAGGTATTTGCACTAGCTGTGAATGCGTTAACATACGTGCCAGTAAACAAGTATCTGCATCTACTGTGGAACACATAATGTACGTATCTTGTGTCAGGTATGTACACCAGCACGAGTACGTATAAAATTAAATTGAAATGTGGGTGGTACCACCGGCGTTAGTGCCTGACTTCACTCCGGTGACCAGTTAATTAGGCCCTATTCGAAGTTTGTTGATTGTTATCTTGTCAATCCTGAAAATCTCACACTAGTTTAGACACTCCAACGTGAACAAATGAATTCTAATAGGATATTACCCCCATCCTAGCATTTAGGGTCGTGATAAACGTAAATAAACTTAATTGATGTGGAAATATTGGTTTTGAGATACACACACTATACTTGAGACATAACGTGATATGAAATGAAAGGACAGGTGACCTAACGTAATGTAATGTGACATGTACGTAAGACGAATGACATGACGTAACATGAAACATGCAAACATTTCATGACATGGAAAAATGTGTAACAGATAAATATTGTGTGATATGGCATAATGTGTAATAGATAAACATTACGTTATAGAATATAATGTATAACAAATAAATATTGTGTGACAAAATATATGGCACAACTAGGGGTGTAAATCGGCCCGGTCTGGTCCGGGGGGGGGGGGGGTGATGATTTTCGGTCCATCATTTTTCCTGGACCGGACCGGACTGAACATCCCTAGGGATTGGACCAGTCGGGTAGCTATTGGTTCTGTTGGTCCGGCCCAATTAGGTTTTTATTTTTTCTTTTATAAATAAATTAATAATTTTTTTTATTTAAAATACTAAATTAAAATTAAGTGAATTATTAATATGGATTATATAACTAACTCAATAAAAAATTATTTTATATGGTCAATGATAATAAATTAGATGAAAATTACATTATTAACTTATATAATTATTATATAATTAGTTAATTGATAGAATATTAATTTGTTAATAACATATTTAAAATCTCATATTTTTAATAGTGATAGGTCATATGAAAATTACATAATTAATTATACAATTATTATATAAATAATATATATATATATATATTTAAATTCGATCGGTTTGGTCCGGTCTAGGGTGGGAAACCCCTGGATCGGGACCGGATATAAAAGTCTCAATCCTCTATTTCAGGAACCGAGACCGACTGGTCTTGGTCCCGGGTTGGTTCGGTCCGAACCAAACCAACCGGTCCGATCAGTTTCTCTGTTCCGGACTGACCAACTTTCACCCCTAGGTGCAACAGATAAATATTTCATGACAAAATATTATGTTTAATAGATAAACATGCAGTGACATAGTATAACATGACATATATGATAACATAAGTACATAACAAATAGTTTATTTACCAACATACTTACACAGTAATTTGACAATAAAGTTAGAAGCTAACTTACTGCGATTGTTGCGTTTACGGGGAAAAACACGAAACACGAGAAACTGTAAATAGGGATTCTAAATATTAGAAAAGTTATCACTAATAATTTAGTAACATGAAAAATGTTTACTTAGAGTAAAACTACCATTTTATAAATATGAAAAATGACTATTTTACCCATAATTTAAGGATTTCACATCCTTACTTCAAAAATCATCAAAATTTATATTCATCATGTAAATTTTCTCCTACACTCAAATATCTAATTAGAGAAATTTAAAACAATTCACAGCCATAAAAATCACACTAAGGCCAAAACACTCATAGGCCATTTTCGCGATTCCTGTTGCAATTCTATCAAACCTCATAACTTATGCTTTAAACCAAAATATTGCAACATAGATCATCATATCCTATGCTTAAGAGAATACTAAAACAAGCAACAAAAATCCACTTCATAAAAACACAAATCTTTTTAACAAAAAGTTTCAAACTTTAACTAAAAACATAACACTTGAATCTCAAAGTTTTGTCTCTTTTTAAAACATCTCAAAAAACTCCAAAAGTTCAAAAATCTCTTCCAATATGTTCATAACACACTCCTAAGAACTAACATGCTTTGAATCATCAAATAAACATCACCAAAAGTCACAAAAATCCAACTTGAAGCACTCAACTTCAACACTTCATCAAAACAGAATTTTCTCAACTTTGGTTTTGATTGAACCACTTGATCCGAAACATACCATTATACAAATCACAAAATATCAACATCATATGGTCTAAAAATATGTCCTAAAGTAGATCCAAGCATTCAACTTAAAACCACATGGCCAAAATTAAACCAAAACATGGATCTATCCAAAAACCTCACTTGTTTTACTTAACCGAGTATCCTCATTCATAAAAATTGTATCTTTACCATAACACCTAAACACTTCAAACCAACATCCTAACATGTAGATCAAAAACTTAGGATCATCAATTAAAAATATCAAAGTCATTGGAGAAAGATTAGACCACAAAAGATCCAAGCTTTCATAAAACAGAAACTGTTTTACTCCTTCCACTTTCTAACTTTCTAGATCTAAGAAAATCTTTCATCCAAAGCTTATAACATACAACGAATCCTCAAAAAAATTCATATACACATGGTAAGTACACTCCATAAGAATCTCGAACCAAGATCTGTCCATTAGCTTGGTCAAAAACTCCAAAATATAACATACTATCTAGTTTATCACCCATAATGACTATTTTATGGTTAAAATAACTTTTTACCAATCAAATGACCATGAAATAAAACAAAAAAGGTACCCACAGAAGCTAGACTCAAAGGAGAAAAACTTTAATGAAGGAATAATTGTGAGAAAATACTTGAAAGGGCTTAAAAATGGAAATACAAAAGGCTTAGGAAACTGCTTGAGAGAGTTTCTAAGTTTCTCTCTAAGAAACATGTGGGAAAAAAGATGACATGAGAGAGGGATGGTCTGCATGCCTCTTAAACAATCTGAAGGGTGAAGGGAGGGCTTGAGTGACACTTGTGATGGTGCTTTTGACCAAAACAAGGGGCAAGCTGCCCATGGTATTGGGTTGCCTAGAGCTGCCGTGTGGGTGGTTGTGTTGAGGTAGGCTTTGCTTTCCCATCAAGTACCATTTGAGGGCTGCCTTGGGTAGATGTTGGTCTGCCATTTGTGGAAGGAAACCTCCTTAAGAAGCTTTGCCAAGGTGGTCCAAATTCATGGGCTGAATGGACCTCGATCGAATGGGCCTCATTTTGGGGTTTAAAGAGGGTTTGGTTAACATTTGAGATGCTATCAAGCCAAAATCTAATTCTTCTTGGCCCAATCAAATTGCTAAGGTTTAAAGGGTTGAATAATGATATCATAACATGAATTTGAGAGATTAATAGCATGAGAAAGTGATTTAATCAAGTGATTAAACACTAAACTAGAAACTGGATCCATTTAGGATTTTGGAAAAAAATTTGGGGTTTGGGGAAACCGTTTAGGGTTTTAGTTTTCTCCAAGCTTTTGAGATTTCAATTGGATTCCAAGTATTTGGGATTTAACTAGGGTTAAAACCCTCTTTGGTTTGACACAAATTGGATGATTGGATGAAATAGTGTTTTGCTTAGGTGACAGATCTCAATGCTTGATTTTTTTCACATTTTCATCTCATGGTCCCTCTTGGTACCAAGTATCCAAATAAAACTTCTTTAACCCAATTTGGACATCCCACACTGTGATTTTGAGAACACTGCGCTTTGTACTACTATCGAGGTTACTATTCACTCTGGAAAAAGTGAAAGTAAAATTTGTACTGTAACATCATAAATATACATACCAACCTTAGGGTGCAATTTTTTTTATTATTAAAAATCAAATCTAAAGTGCCTCGAATTAATCAAAATGCGTTTTCGAACAAACGTTTCGTCCGAAAGCTGAAAATGAGTTTATTACGACATAAAACCTTAAATATTCCTCCGAGTCCAATGGCACAGACCGTATCTCATTCTGACACTTCTTTGTACATCAAATAATCAAAATTGTACTTTTGGCACCATAGTGAGTGGCTAGACTGACTATACTGACAGAATAAAACCTATGCGATTGAGCCGATTTGTGAAAACTTTCAAGGTTCCTAAAGCCAAAAGAAATTTATCCCTTGAATTTCTGGAAGAATATTACAATATATCCACTCGTTTCCTTACAGTATACTGTGTCAGTTATCTAACTACCATCACTATATGCTTCTATATATAATGGGATGCCTAGAATAATGAATATCATATGTTATGCTTCTTCTTATTCATCTAAGAATTCTATCCAAACATCACTCAAATACGAATCACTTCTCAATTTCACATTTTCAAAATTTTCATCTAATTATTGCCAAATCATTATTTAAATATAAAATCCAATATAACTCTCTCAAAATTCCAAACATAACACAAAAAATAATATAATTTTATATATTTTAAATAAAAATTATATTAGAAAATTATATTCAAAAAATTTTTAACTCTATAATATTTTGATTTAATTTTTTCTCTCTTCTATCCCAAAACCCAATAAAATATCTTAACTCAGACCATTTGACGACGGTTCAAAGCATTCTAAGATATTCTAATTTCCCAAACAAGTCCTCATACTAATAGTACTAGAGTCACTAATAGAAATATCCATAAGTCACTATTCCTTCATCCCTAATATAATTACATACCATCATTAGTTCATCACCCACATCAAATATATAATACTATAAATTGTTTGTTGCCTAAGTAAAATAAACATCTTCAAATTACAATGATAATAAACTATATGGGGACAGACCCCCGTGACTACTTCTCAGGCTGGACTGGTCCTTCTGCCTCTGGGTAACCTTCCTGAGCTACATATGCAACAAAGTCTACAACTCTAAGAGGAAAAACCGTAGTAGGATTGTAAGGAAACCTCAGTAAGGTAAAATCCATAATTGCACTAACAATGCATGATCATGGTGATGAATATGAATGTACGAGTTTCATGTAGCAAATATTATAAGTATGACAAGGAATCACCCTCTGAGCAAAATAGCATTGTCAAGAGTCATCATATTTATCACCAAGTATGGGAATCACTCCACTCATTCGGCACGAAGAATCTCTTTACTCAGTCAGCACATGAAATAAATTCACCAAAATAGAATGGGGAATTACTCCACCACTCCGACGTGGGGAATTTCTCTACTCGGCTAATACATGAAATACCTCCACCAAAACATTACAAGGAACGCTCTAACAGATCAACACAGGGACTCTATCTCCGCATTATCATGTAGAACTATATGGAAACGTCCTACCCCGGTCATCATGGTAAATCCCTTTACCCCTATGAAACATGTGGCAACGTGCCGCTAGGATTGGTATAGGAATTCTCAACCCGATCTCATGAGTACAGAGCACTTTGAAATCACATCTATTAAATCAAATCACTTTGAAATAATCAATAATCATAGTGAGAAAATATGCACTGTCATGAGAGAAAGAGATGAGAATAAGAATATGAGATCCTGAACATACTTACAGACATATACTTCGCATTACTAACATAGTCGTAGGAGTGAACCTACCTAGACAACAACTAAATGCTAAGGGTTGAGCTGGAATCGTCGATCTCCTTGTTGATAAAAACTCTAAGCTCTCGGCCTTCTTGAAGTCCTCGAACAAAAGAAAGAAAAGAGAAATACTTTACGATCTCAAAAGTGAGATGTTGACTATCGCCCAATGTCTTTTATACAGTAGAACTGTTAGTTACAAATTTGATAGATCCTGACCTTTGATTGACGGAAAGAGCGATCTTGAGTCTTGGTTGTCCATGTGTCTTCTAGACTAAGAATGGTGGAGACTGAGTGGATTGATGGGACAAGGCGTGCACATCTTTGCAACTTACCTTGGGACCAAGCCCGTAGTCCTTCTCCTTATTAGAGTCACCCATGTGGCATTAGGCCTTACTTATGAGGTAAGACGTATGACCTAGAAGTCTCTATTCCTTCTTCCCCAAGCTTGCTCCTATTGTCGTCATTGATGGGGCATGGCCTTGGTACGTTCCTTGCTGCCACTTGAGCTTCTCCCAGTTATCTCGGACTGCTTCCCACTTTGCACTAGGCTTGTCTTTGCTCCTTGCTCACCCTGTGTACGGTTAGCACATCCTTTTCTCACTTGGTGTAGAGCGAACCTCCTTAGCTGCCCTTATTCCCTTTGTGCTGCTCGTACCGTCCAAGCTTCCCACAATATGTTGCTCACCCTACTGTGTCCTTGGTTGCACGTTGCTCGCTTGACTGCCTCATTTTGACCTGCATTTCGCTTGCGTGAGGGGATTCCTTCCCTTGGTTCGGCATGGTCCTCACAATGCATTGACCATATCTACAAAGATTCTATTTATTCTTTCAAGAACTCCATTGGATTGAAAAGAATTTAGAATTCTCCTCACAATATTGAACCAACTAATTAGAGGAGTATTCACCTCCTCTATCTGACCTAATAATCTTAATTTTTCTCTCCAGTTCATTTTCAACTTCAGTTTTATACATGACAAATTTATTAAAATTCACTTTTTGTTTCATCAAGTAAATATAACAAAATCTAGACATGTCATCTATAAGAGTAATGGGGTATTTATTACCACCTTCAGAAGATTTAAGTAACAACCATCACTATGAATTATTTCAAGCAATCATAAACTTCGTACAACATATTTAAATTATTTTCAAGGTTGTTTTGATTGAATACATATTAAGCATTTTTCATCCAAATCAACCAGAATTTTAGGAATAATCTCTAAATCCGGCATTCTTTTAATATCATGAGAATTAAAATGGCTTAATCTAGCATGTCATATTAAAGAGGAACATGTAGAAAATGCAAATTTATCTCTAGAATCAAATTTGTCTAGTAGATTGTTTTGGAAATTTATTACAATGAAACCATCACTCACATAACCTTTCCCCACATATGACCCATATTTAGTTATAATAACTTTATTGGATTGAAATAACAATGTGTAGCCTGCCCACTTCTTGTAGCAACAATTTTTAGCTAAGTGAACAAGTTTGTGACAGCTAAAATAAATAAGTCTTTTATCATCTTTATTATACCCATAATTAGTTTTATCCTTATTGAATTTAGACTTCTAGTGTAATGAGTTTCTATGTATTCTTTGATCTTCAATTATATTTGCCTTAGACTGGAACTTAGAAACCAACAGTGCGATAGGATCATTTTTCAAGTGTTGTTCTTAGATCCTAACGACGGAGATCAATGTTTTCATGGTCATATCTTCAGTCTTATGTTTGAGAGATATGCCAAAAGCTTTACAAGAAGGAGGCAAATTGTCTATTGTACAAGCAATTTGGAGACGCTTGGTAATACCTATTCCCCTTTGGCTCAATTCATGGAAATGATAGTTAACTCATATGCTTGCTCTATCATGGATTTGGAGTCATTGATATTAAAGCCAAGAAATTGTTGGCTTGAGGTGTACTTATCTATTCCAACATCTTGTACATTATATTTCTTATCAAGAGCATTCCAAATCTCTTTGACAGATTTCATGTATAGGTAAACATAAAAAAGTGTATCACTTGAGAGTTCTTCTACTCAACAGCCTTGCATCACACACCTGCTGAGAAAAAAATAAAAAGATAAAAAATAAAAGCAAGTGTGTAGTGTAGGCTTGCTAGATAGAATTTTTCATCACTTAAATGATTTAAAATCCTACGTATACACAAATTATATTTTTCTGTGTAGGTTTGCAAATCAACAGTACATGCGGTTCATGTAAATCATCAGAAGGAGGATAATTTTTAATAACAAAATATAATCCAAGCATTGTAAGAAAGATCTTCATCTTTTCTTACTAATGCTTAAAAGTGACTCCAAATTTTTCGGGTGCAATAGGTTTGTTAGAAGTGATGATGATAACCAATCAATTAACAATATAACTCTAGAAAATAATATGGATATAAGAGATATATGTGCATACGCTTTGTAAACTAGAAAATAAATTAAATAAAAAAATCAATTTAGAATGAGAGAGTCTGGTGTTAAGGCATGCTGTGATGGACACTTTCCTTAGAGTAGATTCTGTCACCTCTAAATCTTAACATGCACTAGACTTCTTGACAGTCTACTCCCAAGATATAACAACGTCGGTTCCTGTTAATCTCCTTTTCGGTGCACAAACAAAAAGATCCTCTAACCCGATTCAAAATAGTCAAATCCCAAACAAAGAAAGACAAAATGAAGGAGGAACTGTTCCTCTAAATTTAGAGTACTTAAATTCGTGGTAGGGCTCACTATTTATAGGCAATGAAAGGATAGGTTTCTAATTCACCAAAGGGTACAACTCCTCATTTGGTGGCACAATGTTTAAGGCTCATATCCCAAAGAGGCATGCATTGGTTCAAGTCACTATGACACATTTTCAATTAAAACTTTGACCATCGAACCAACACATTGAACCATGACGGTGGCTCACATTATCTTTTTACTTAACATTAAAATATTTTAATCCCCACAACTTTAAAAACCAAGATATATTTCTCAACCCTAATACTTTCTTGTTTAAAGCCATAAATTCTTCCGATTGACTTATAATATGTACTCCCTGGACCATGGTCTCAGATGAAAACACATGAGGGTGTGGGGAAGATTAGCCAAAAAAAAAACTAGTGTAGTTGGTGGTGGTGTAGTTGGAAATAGGGGTAATGTGGGATTTCTCCAACCGACCATAGGTTCCCTATCATGACGAAAAATGTCTTCAAACCCACTAACGGAGTTGGAGTTGAATTCTTCCCATTCTTCCACTAAGTGAGAGTTTAAAGAATAATACATCGTTCCTTTTGTAACAACACATTGGTCAATTCTATAAACTGGAAGTTGTCACCCATCTTAATTATTAGGGAAAGCAAATTGGCAAGTTTAACTGTTGGGGATAATGTTGACCAGATCCAACCCATTGAGAACCTATTGCTAATAGTAAGGGAAGAGATAAAACAATAATCTAGCCCAGAGATAGAGCCAAGAATTTAGCCAGAGATAAAATAAATTGACTCAGACTCCTAAAAGGAAAGAGCTTCATAAGGCAACTAGGACTCAATCACTCCAATGAAGAAAATAGATCTTTATATAAGGAGGAGATATCTATAAATCTAGAAAGACTTCGATGACTTCTCAAGGCACAGACTGCACCATGCACAGTGACTCCAAATGAATCTCTCTCAAGGGATGCATCATCTTCAACCTCTCGAAATCTTAAATTTCTCCATTGTATTGAGAGATACGTGAACCCATGAAAGATTGTAAAATCGTCTATTATAATCAATTTCACTCCTAAACAACCCGTGGATATAGGTTTTTATGCCAAATCACATAAACCTCTATATCTCTATATTTATCTTTTATTTGTTTATTTATATTTACTCACATGGATGAATGCGAAGAACACCGTATCGACGTCGAATTGTCACCGTGGGCTAGGGATGACTTTTTCCTCCATTCCATCCTGTTGTGCGAATTTATGCATTAACAGTTGGTGCAGTCTCTGGGATCTCGATTTATCATTCTCTGTACTAGAAAGGGGAGTATAAGGATTCCCTAGCTTCTGAAGTATCTCTAAATGGATAGATAAGATTCCTTTCAACTTTTCATCTATCATTATTTTTTATTATTACTTTAGATAACATTGTTACAAAAAAAAATGGGATCAATGGCTTGCATTGTGCACATGAGACATGCATTGTATAAATAAGACGTGCATCGTATATGTGAGACCATGCACATTTTAAGGCATGCACTCTGAATGGCATGCACAGTAACGCGGTGGGTGTACATCTCCATGAACCCAGGGGCTCACACGACGGGCATGATTGCCATCCGCCTCTTTTCGTTCACCTAATGTGCAACAAAAACCAGAGGAGAGCTGCGGGGAGTGATAGAAACCTCCATTGGTGGTTTCTGAGCTCCCTGCTGGTGGGATCTGCACCTGGTACCTTGCAGTGGGATGGTGGTGAGTTGTCCTTGGCATGCCAGGTTCTTGTCTGCTTTTTTTTTTTTTTTGTCTTTTTGAAATCACAATTGCTACATAAACTCTCTTTGGTGGTCTCTATCGCCTGTCCTATCGGGCTAGTAGATGTTTGTGCCCCCAAGTTGCATCCTTTGGGTGTACAACCGGTGGGTGGTTTTCACACCAGCTTTCAATACTTGTGGTGTGCCCGCCATGCAGACACATGCCAAGCTTGCTAGTGGGTGAGGGATATGCTGGTGGCAACATAAATGGCCAGTGGGTCAGAAGGTGTCGATGACAACTTTGTTTCTTCATGAGCAAAATTGAGCTTCCGTGTACAAAGAGGCTAGATAGGTGTACTTCTAGTGGAGGGGAAGCCGGCGGGAACTCTCCCATCAGATTTGTTTGGACTTGGTTTGTGACGGGCCCCAACCTCCCATTGGGATGTAAGAGGATATGGAGTGTCGAGACATGCAACACATGGTTACATAGTTTATGACAGATAATATGCAATGCATCTTAGTATGCAATTAGCAATATGCAAAAATCACAGCGGAAAAAGGTGACTCTTAAAAATTTTATGCTAGAATGAACTAAACATCCTAATAGATTGAATTAACCATAGATAGAGATTGAATTAACAATAGATAGATACTGTCGTACTTAAAAGAGGTCCACATTGTAAGATATAAGTTCAGACATAAAGAGGGAGATGTATTCTCCTTATTACAGGCACTGCATAAAAGTTTCATAAACAAAGTAAGTCAAATCACTTCTCTCATCCACTCTATGGCGTATAAAGCCATTGCTATAAACATCAATATCAAATCCAACTTCCAGTCAGGGTCGGGCTCATTCTCAATCATCTGAAGCCAAAGGTTGAGTTCATTACCATATTGTCGTCATGAGCCGGTCCTAACACAACTTTATTACCATCTTGGAGTTCATTACCATATGAATGTTGGTTGAAGATTCGTTGCATGACTAAAGTTTTTGATGAAAGATTTTCTTAGATCTAGAAACTTAGAAATTGGAAGGAGAAAAATAGTTTCTGTTTTAAGAAAGTTTGGATCTTTTGTAGTTTAATCTTACTCCAATGACTTTGATATTTTTATTTGATGATTCTAAGCCTTGGATATACATGCTACGATGTTGGTTTGAAGATTTTAGGTGTTGGTTTGTGAAGATATGATTTTTATACAAGAGAATACTCAGTTAGATCAAACGTTTGATGTTTTCGGCTAGATCCATATTTTGGTTTTTTTTTAGCCATGTGATTTTAAGTTTAATGCTTGGATCTATTCTAGGACATATTTTTAAACCATATGATGTTGTTGGTTTTCAGATTTCATCATGGTATGTCTCGGAGAAAGTGTTTGATCAAATCAAAGTTGTGAAAAAATTATGTTTTTGACCAAGTGTTGGAGCCGAGTACTGCAATTGAGATTTTGAGATTTTTGGTGACTTTTATATGTTGATTCAAAGTATCTTAGTTCTTAGGAGTGTGCTATGAGCATGTTAGAAGAATTTTTAGAAGTTTTTGGAGATGTTTTGAAAAAGGAAAAAACCATAAGATTCAAGAGTTTGTATTTTAGTTAAAAAGTTTGGATCTTTTTAATAAAAAAGTTTTGTGATTATGTGAAGTGGTTTTTTTTTGGTTGTGTTAAGCATACTTCTACATATAGGATGTGAAGATCTATGTTGCAATATTTTGGTTTAAGTATGAGTGTTAAAGTTGGATAAAATTGCAACAAAAATCAAAGAGAAATGTCATTTGGAAGTTTCGGCCCAATGGTATTTTTCATAGTTGTGTTTGGTTTTAATTTTTTCTAAGTTGATATTTGAGTTTAGGACAAAATTTACATGAGGAATGTATATTTTAGTGATTTTTGGAGTTAGGTCGTGAGTGTCACAACCTCGCCCAGGGAAGGGTGTGATCGCTACGTACGTACATGTCCTTTTCTTTCCCTTTCTTTTTTTCTTTTCTAGTAACGTGTGATTGGCATGAACATGACACACGTGTACTCTAAGTTACTAATTTAATAAAGAGGAACACCTGATAGACATTCTATTCGAACATTCATTCATAAAAGACTCTCAGAGTCCATCATACGTTTATAAAAACATAACTGTTTTAGTTAAAAAGAGACTTCGTTCCAACATAAAAACAACACCCATAAACATAGAGTAATGCTACATACAGTCGCAAAATGCGCAAATGCCGTGCAATCGCTTTGAAAAAGAGTGGGGTCCACTATTAAAAAATTAATTTCTTTTCATGTGGGTCCCATATTTATTCACTTTTTTCAAAGCGACTGCACGGCGCTTGCACACTCACAACTGCAAGTATCATTAAGACATTCATATGGCCATTACATATTTTCATACATTAACATCGCTAACCCCAACACACGGGGCGTAATAGTGTGTACTGGCCCAAGAAAGTGAAACGTAAGGCAAAGTCATTTCTAAGTAATGTTATGCATGAAAGCAAGTGATGTTTATGCATGAAAAATATAGTTAAGCATGAAAGTATAGTTATGCATGAAAGTTAAGCATGAAAGGTACAGTTAAGCATGAAAGTATAGTTAAGAATGAAAGTACAGTTATGGATGAAAGTTAAGCATGAAAGGTACAGTTAAGCATGAAAGTACAGTTATGCATGAAAGTACAGTTATGCATGAAAAGTACAGTTATGCATGAAAAGTACAGTTATTCTTAAATTTTTATGCATGAAAGCATTGTCAAGAATTAGCAAATGTTTATGTATGCATGTTTCTTAAGAATAGATGCCTAGTATGTTTATTGCATGGTATACTACTTACTGAGTATTCGACTCATTTTTGTGTTAAATGTTTTAAACGTCCAGGTAATGATGAAAAGGCTGGGGAGCAAGGCATTACTACAAAGGGAGAGGCAGACGCTTAGGACCTTCCCTAACGAGGACAGTTATGTTACGAATGATGGGTTATGTTATGTATAGATATTTTAACTTGGGATGGACTCTGAGAGTCTCTTATGGATGAATGTTCGAATAGAACGTCCATTAAGTGTTCCCTTTTATTAAATGAAAAATTTAGAGTGCATGTGTGTCATGTCCATGCCGATCGCATGTTATTAGAAAAAGAAAGAAAAGAATAGCCATGTAAGTCAGGATTCTGTCCTTCCTGAGATGGGGTCGTGACACCTATTTACATAAACAATATTTTAATTAGTTTAGATAACATATCCCATTAAAATTAGAGTAGCATAAAGTATAGCAAAGTTACCCATCAAGCAACTTTAAAAGCTTTAGACACTTAAGCTTATGCTTTACTCATTTAATACCTTTCAAAAGCAAGATATAAAATTACAAGACCCAAGCAAAACCTCTAAACCGAACCTCTAGCATCCTAAAAATAGATTACAAACCAACCTCAACACAAGACACATGGTACCAACATATATACATAAAAAAAATACACTATTCATCACCTATGATTAAACCAAATTTAATAACAATATAGCATTTTCGAAATATCGGAAAATACATAACAAAACAGTCATAGTACCATTCGGTTTAAGCCAAAAACAGGGCATATATATTTATTTGCAACATAGGAAATTAACTACATCAAAATACAAGCTAAAACAACTTAGTTGGCTTCCAAAATCACATTAAAAACAAATGAGTCAAATTATGACTTTTACCTTAAGCTCTTAGTCCATTTCAAAACACAAGTGGAAGACCAAATAGAGGCATAACGGTGTGAATGAAGAGGAAGGATGATTGCACTGTGTTACCCCCAAAACCGAAACATCAATGGGTAAGGTAAATGATGAAAATCGAAACCTATATAGAAATCATACTAGGAAATAAACCAAAAGTCTATTACCTTCAAGATTTCACCATTTGGAAGATGAAATCAAGTTTTAGTTCCAAGCTTTGAGGCAAAACCGAAAATGGGTAGAGATGAGGTACACATGGCTTGGAGATGGAGGAAGATGTTTTCTTCCCTTGCTATGGAGTGGCACGGCTTGAAGGAGATGAGAGGAACTTGCATGCTTGAAGATAAGAAGAAAAGAGGAAGGAAAGGGATGAAGGTGGCATCGGCTATGGCTTTCTTGGAGAGAAAGATGAAGTTTTCTCTTTTTCTTGGGTGAGGGCCGACGGGTAGGAGTAAAAATGGCTTAGGATAGTTTTTGTTTTTGTTTTCTTGTTTTTGTGTTGCTTCCACCGTAAGCTTGGAGGAGGGGCAATGACTTTTTGGTCTTTGTCTCCTCCTTCCATCACAAGGAATCAAATGGATGGTGGAGATCTACCACCTCAAGGATACTTTTCACCTACCAATATAATGGTAGAGAATAATTGGGCCATTTTTAAATGAATAAAATTAAAGGGCTTAAGGGAAAATATTTCAAAGTCTTAAAAATCATACCCTTACTTTATTTTAATAAATTATATTTTAAAATAAAGCATACTCATCTTAAAATAAAATAATTAAAAATAATAAAAATCTTTATCTCAAAATATTTAACTTAAAGAATTAATAAAATGACGTAAGGACCTACGTAGTAGGACTTGGGTATTACAACTCTCCCCTCCTTAAAAATAATCTCATCCTTGAGATTGAACATACTTCAAAGAAAAAGGGTGGGATACTTTTCACTCATACTGTCCCCATGTTCCCATGTCGCCTCTTGTTCGGTGTGGTGGTTCCATAGCACTTTGACCATCAGAATTGTTTTGCTGCAGAGCACTTGTACATTCCGATCCAGGATCCTAACAGGTGCTTCTTCGTAGGAAAAATCCTCGTATAGTTGAAGGGTGCGTACTTGATCACATGGGAGGGATCATGCACACACTTTCGAAGCATTGAGATGTGAAATACATCATTCATGGCTGAGAATTGTAGAGGGAGTGCAATTTTGTAAGCCATTGCTCCTATTCGCTCCAGGATCTCAAATAGGCCAATAAATCTGGGAGTTAGCTTGTCGTTCTTTCCAAATCTCATCACCCCTTTCATGGGAGCTACCTTTAGAAATACTCTATCCCCAGATTCTTTTGCACACTCCTCTAGAACGCTGATGTGAACCACGAATCTCGATTCGACACGATCTTGGATGGAACCTCATGTAGTCTGACTATCTCCTGGACATATAATTCTACTAATTTGCTCATCGAATAGGTCATTTGAATAGGGATGAGGTGAGCTGTGTTGGACAACCTATCGACGTTCACCCATGCTGGGTCTTGTCTGCCTGGGGCTTTAGGAAATTTTGTCACGAAGTCCATGCTAATCTTGTCCCATGGCCAAACTGGGATCGGCACTGGTTGCAATGTTCCTGAAGGCCTTTGATGCTTGGCCTTAACCATCGGGCACATCAGACATTGGGCTTCAAAATTAGATACATCCCTCTTCAGTCTGCTTCACCAATAGTGTTGTCTCAGGTCTCGATACATCTTGGTGCTGCTCGGATGCACTGTGTATAAAGACTTGTGCGTCTCCCTCAGTAGTAGATCCCGTAATTCTTTCTCTGCCGATACACAAGGTCTCCCCATGAACTGCAGGGACCCATCTTTAGAAACCATAAAGCCAAGCTGCTTCCCTTCGGAAACCTCTGTCTTGATCTTCTGGAGGCTGACACCTTCACTATGAGCAGCTTTAATCTGGTCCAATACTGTCGGACTAAGAACCAGGGTACTTAACCTTGCCTATACATCCCTCACCATCTCCACTCCGAGCTTCTGCATGTCCAGGAGAATAAATTTATGAGAGGTGTACATGCTCACAAGGGTACCAGAAGAAAACTTCCTGCCGAGGGTATCTGTTACAACATTAGCCTTGCTAGAATGGTAGTTGATGGTACAGTCATAATCCTTTATCAGCTCCAACCACCTGCGCTGTCTCACATTTAATTCCTTCTAAGTGAAGGAATATTTAAGACTCTTGTGGTTCGTGTAGATCTCACAACGCTCCCCATACAAGTAATGTCGCCAAATCTTTAAGGCGAAAACAAAGCTGCTAGCTCTATATCATGGTTCGGGTAATTGTGCTCATAATCCTTGAGTTGGCCAGAGGCATACGCTACAACTCTTCGTGGTGCATCAGGACACATCGTAACCCTTGGTGTGACACGTCGCTATATATCATGAAACCACCTGTACCCTAAGGTATAGTCAGAATAGGCACCATCACAAGCTTCTCTTTCAACTTCTGGAAGCTTTTCTCACACTCCTTAGCCCATATAAATTTCTCCCCTTGCCTAGTGAGCTTTATCATGGGGTTGCAATGCGGGAAAACCTTTCGACAAACTTCGGTAATATCCCGCAAGACTCAAAAAGCTCCTGATCTCTTAGACCGTCTTAGGTCTAGGCCATTCTACCATTCCCTCGACCTTCGAAGGATCCACAAAGATTCCATCTTTCGACACTATGTGACCAAGGAAGAAATCTTCTGTAGCCAAACTCACACTTAGTCAGTTTGGCATATAATTTCTTCTCCCTTAAAAGTTGTAGGACCACTTCCAGAGGCTTGATATGCTCCTCTGGGCTCTTACAATAGACCAGGATATTGTCAATAAATATGGTAACAAACTGGTCAACATACTGCTGGAATATACAATTCATTATATCCATAAAAGCTGCTGGAGCATTAGTCAATCCGAAAGACATTACTATAAATTCGTAATGTCCATACCTTGTCCTGAAGGCAGTCTTAGTAGCATCTTCCCGCCTTAATCTTCAATTGGTAGTATCCTGAACAGAGATTGATACTTTAAAATCTTTAAATACTTAAGCTTTAAAATCTTTAAAACACTTAAGCTTTAAAATCTTTAAACACTTAAGCTTGATTGATACCCATCAAGCAACTTTAAAATCTTTAAACACTTGAGCTTATACTTTACTCACTTAATACCTTTCAAAAGCAAGATATAACATTACAAGACCTAAGCAAAACCTCTAAACCGAACCTCTAGCATCCTAAAAATAGATTACCAACCAACCTCAACACAGGACACATGGTACCAACATATATAAAAAAATCATACTAATCATCACCTATGATTAAACCAAATTTAATAACAACATAGCATTTTCGAAATATAGGAAAATACATAGCAAAACAGCCATAGTACCATTCGGTTTGGGCCAAAAACAGGGCATATATATTTATTTGCAACATAGGAAATTAACTACATCAAAACACAAGCTAAAACAACTTAGTTAGCTTCCAAAATCACATTAAAAACAAATGAGTGAAATTAGAATTTTTACCTTAAGCTCTTAGCCCATTTCAAAATACAAGTGGAAGACTAAATAGAGGTATAGCCGTGTGGATGAAGAGCAAGGATGATTGCACTGTGTTACCCCCATAACTGAAACATCAATGGGAAAGGTAAATGATGAAAATCGAAACCCATATGGAAATCATACTTGGAAATAAACCAAAAGTCTATTACCTTCAAGATTTCACCATTTGGAAGATGAAATCATAAGATTTAGTTGCCAGCTTTGAGGCAAGACCAAAAAAGTCTATAACCTATTCACATAAGCAATACTTTGTTGTAGTAGTTAGTTATATTTTGTACGCACACTCAGGTTTTGAGGACGAAATCTTCTTTTTAGGAGGAAATGATGTAATGACACGAAATAAATTTGATAGATGAACTTATTTTGACCATAGAAATGTCGTGAAATCAATTGAACGAGCGATTAGGTTTTAGTTCATTAGCATAGTTAGATCCCGATTCACTATGGTGATGAAATTGTCTTTCTATTTAATTAAGCCACTTAGGAGCATAGTTGTACGAAACAAATTGCACCCTTAGACTCTAATGAATACTTAGGTTTTTATGGTGCAATAAAAAGTTTCTAATTTTTTGGATGAATAGTAACCCTTTGGGAGAGCGCCACGTGGCATTTGATTTAAACAACTATCAAATCACCATGTAGGATGTCAAGAGGAGGACAAAGTGTGTAAGAGATGGAGTGTGAATCAAGCTGGTTATCATGCTCTCGTACACCAATCACTATTCCATCAAACTAAAAACTATTTGGTCAACCAAAAGAGGGTTTCAATCCTAATGAAATTCCAAATCCTTGAATGCCAACCGAAACCTGAAAACCCTTTAGGGTAACTGAAACCCTAAACATGCTTGCTTTGTAACTAAGTGTTTATTCACTTGGTTTAGTCACTTCCTCATGCCACCAACCACTCAATTACACATTCTTACACCCTTAACCACTCTCTTACATCTTGGTAATTATATTTGACCAAGAAAAGTTGCATTTGAACCAAACCCTAACTGAAACCCCATTGAAACCTCAAATGAAACCCCATTCGGTTAACCTATTTTAGTCCCACCGAAACCACCTTTTTGCTCAAGCTTCTTCAACAAGTTTCTCCACCCTTACAAGGCCATACCTTGGCTTCCATCCCCCATCATGTGCTGCCCCAAATAGTGCCATTTATGACCACTTACACACTCAAGAGCAGGATCACCCATTTGATTAGCAACAGTAGAATTTCAGCTGCACACTTAAGCCCTTTCTCTTCTCATTTCACAAGTCAGACTCACATCCATTAGTCATTCACTCACCCACCCATGTCATCCCTTCATATATACCCCCAAGCCCTTCCCATTTGCCTCCCACACTTATCACATTTCATCCATTTTTCTAAGAGCAAATCAAGAGAGATAGCTTGAGAGAAATCTAGCAGCTTTGCGTTCTTGCATTTCCAAACTTTTGTAAGTGATTTGTATGGCTCAATCCTATTGTATTTTGCTTAATATTGAGTCTAGATTACTTGGGTTAGAATTGGTTAATTTTTCTTGGAGTTTTGAAGGATGAAAGTTAGTGTTTTTGGTTGAAAGGTTCGGTGTTGACAATTTTGGTGTTTGTGATGAACTTCGGTAGTTTTGTGGAGTTTTTGATCAAATGTTGAGTAGATCTTGATATGGTGAAGTGTTAACATGATTATATGCAAGTTTATGGTTTTATTTTAAGCATGTTGGATGAAATCTTGCTATGACATGCTAGATCTAGTTAGAGCTAGAATGTGAGTTGTATGGTTGCAATCTTTCAAGAGTTATTGCATGAAAATCAAAGATCTAGTCACTTTGTTTTAAGTTTAAAAGTATGCATGCACGGTTTCTAATTTTCATACAAACCAAGTGTTCTATGTGTGTTTTGTGATTTTTGGTTGATTAGTCAAGCATGCTAGCACTTAGGTTTGAATGATGAACATGTTAGGAAATTTATTTATGGACTTTTGGAGTCCTTGGAGTTGATATAAAGGTGTTAGACCAATAACATCAAGAGTTGGTTCATTTTGACCTAATCTTGATGTGTTGACATTTTCCTTAATGTGATGATTTCAAGCTTTTATGAAATGTATGGTTTAGTGTTTTAACATGATTTTATGACTAAGGAGATTATTTCTTAGAGTTTTCATTTTCGGTTTAAGTATGATAGAGTGTTAGGTGGCCAAGTAGCAACGAAAGCTTGATTTAAAAGCTTGTACATGAATCAGCCAAGAGGGATTTTTCATAGTATGTCATGAAATGTTTTTAACTCATGCATGAGTCTTTTATTTTAACAAGACTCCAAGTGCTAGGATGAGGAGTTGTCCTATTGGAACTCCTCTGTCCAATCTGGAGTGTTTAAATTGGATGTGGAATCCTCTAGGTTGACGAAATACAGTAAATAGGCTTCGAATGAGACCTAAAGAACTAGTTTCTGGAGTAAAGTCAAGCACCCAATGTTGTGGTGCCATATTTCACATTTACAAGTTCAGTTATCATTACGTACTCATAGGTGGCACAGATACATGTGATGTGATGCGGTACTGATAGGAGCACATGACCATTGGGGAGTTGTGGAGCATCCACAGTTCACGTAAACAAACATGTATATGTAACAAGGTCATGTTCATGTCAAGTGACATCATGTTCATGTCAAATCATGATATGTTCAAGTCATGTCATGTTATGTTCATGTATAACCATGTTATTTTTAAGTCATGTCATGCATATCCAATTTCATGTCATGATGCATACATGTCATATTATTGTCATGCATGCCTATTCATACTTTTGGTAGTTTAGGAACTATACGTGCTGAGATTTTCTAAATCTCACTTGATAATCCCAACTATCATTCCTTCCAGAATGGTAGACGACATGTAAGGGGACTAGGGATCAGGACTCAACCAGCTGGACGAGGTTGAGTAGGCCGTAGAAGATGCTTGAGGAGCTTATGGAGTTGGTGCTCCAACTTTTGGATTCCATTTTGGGACTTATTGCCAAGTGAAGTGTATTTCACCCCTGAACAACCTGTGGATGTAGGCTTTTATACTGAACCATGTAAATCTCTATGTCTCTCTATTTATCTTTTACTTGCTTATTTATCATTTATTGTCATGGATGAATGCGAAGAACACTGTATCGACACCCGAATCGTCATCGTGGGCTGGGAATGACTCTTTCCTCCTTTCCGCCATGTTGTGTGAATTTATGCATCGACATTGACAACTCAGCAATGAGGATAATCTAGTTTATAGTGTCAATAATGTAAGCTGATAATAAGAAATAGACAATAAACTGATAAAAACTGAACAACTAAAGAGAGGGTATCCATGCATACAATATTCGTTAGCAAGCTCAACTTTTGAACGTGTTTCTTTATCCATTCTATTCTCTCCAGTTTCATAAACTAATGAAGTAGGTTGATGGTGATCTTTGGCAGTCTAAGTTTTCAAGTAAGCATCTAAACCTAATATGCTTAAGTGATAACACTCAAAAAGAATTCTTGAGATTATTATCTATCTTTCTTACTTCTCAGAAAAACTAAATATATACTTTTCTCCCTAAAACCGCTAAAGAGACATTGGATAGGGCGGAAGCACTCTGAACGACCACTCTCATTTTTAAACACATGAGGCTCGTTTATAATAAACTGCTAAAATGTGATGCCCCGGATTTTCACTAAGATTCCATTCGTAATTCTTGTGGATATTATTTATCTATTTATTTATTTATTTGGGTTATTGGCTAAGTGTTGAAAGAATTCTTTATTCCACTTTCTATTTTTGTTGGATTGGATCTTGGAGTTCTAAGTTAAAAATCCCACAAGAGAAAAATAGAAGAAAAGGCCCATAGGAATTCGGCCCATTAAAGACTTTGGCTTTGAAAGTCCTTCCCTATGCAAGTTTACCCTCTAGGCAAGGAGATGGCGCCGCTTGGCTTCAAGAAGGAGTTTTTGATCATTTTAGGAAAAACAGTTCTCATTTGGAACTTTGGAAAAAGGCAAGGATGACACTTGTCAAGCATGCATTGGATTTCTAGAAGAAAAAGTGGAAGAAGTAAGGGAGGATTCGGCTTTCTAGAAGAGTTGGCCAAGTGCCATGCATGCATATGAAAGGTGAAGAGTTTTGTCTTGGGAAAGGACAAAATCTTGCATAGGGAAGTGGAACCTAGGGAAGAAGCACCTAGGTTAGCACATTGGTGCCACTTGGCAAACATGCTTGAAGGTTTCTAGAAGAAAATAAGGAGATGGAGAAGGATGTAGGGCCCGGCACACACCTAGGGCACATGCCCATTTCACCTACCCACATGCCACATGTCTCACATGCACACCTCACATCTAGATACATTGAACTTGGATGTAAAAGTGGATGGGAAGAAAATTATGGGACATGGTTTCGGGAACCCCGATGGACTACACAAGCACTAACAAGATTTTTGTGAGTTCCAAGGAGTTGTATACGCCATTCACCCTCCCAAGCACCTCCACCTCACGCCACTTGTCCTTAGTGAAGAGTTCTAAGAGGATTTTGCATAAGGAAGACAAATGTGAGATGTTCTAAAAGATTCACATTGGAACACCAAGAGATTTCTGGATCCCTAAGCCACATGCCCACTCAAGGTTAATTTCTGACATCTTGCCATTTGTCATTCGTACAAAAGTAGAGGAAAAGGTTCTAGAAGGGAGTGGAAGAAACAATGCACAAAAATTACTCTTGTACCCCTAGGGTTTTGGCCACCACATTGTCACATGTCATGTTTTGGCCACCACCTAGGGAACATGCATAGGAAGAAGAAACTTCTTGCTTAGGGAAGAGTAAGGGACATGCATGGGAAAAGGAAAAGACATATGAGAAAATGAAAAGACACATGGAAAAAGGAAGAGGCGCATGGGGAAAGGGAAGGAAGCATGGGGAACATGCACCCACATCCTACATGCCTTTTGCCACTTGGAAAGCATGCACAAGCCTACAAGGTTCAAGCCTAAGATTAGGATTTATCGAATGTCAATATTGCCTTAGAGATTCATTGAATCTGGAATATATGGGGGGAGCATACCGAAGGAGCCTCTTAGGATTTCAAATTTTGACAAGATGAAATGCCACATGTCACTCATGCAGAGGATCTTTTGGATTTTCCAAGGAGAGACAAAGGAGGGGCTTTGACACATGGCGTCCATGCAAGGATATTCTTAGGTTTCCTAGGAAAAGCAAGGATGAGGGATATTTTGAATTCTAAGGAGCCATGCCACTTGGCAAGATTATTCATTTTAAGAATACTTTTGTGTTCCCTATAGCCTAGCAAAAGGCGCCACTTGTCCCACATGCATCAGAGAAGGTGCCACTTGTCCTACATGCATCAGAGAAGGCGCCACTTGTCCTACATGCATCAGAAAAGACATCACTTGTCCTTCATGTAATGGGTCACTAGCAACCAATGGGATTTTGTTGGAGAACTCTATATAAAGGGAGAGGAGTCACACGCCTAAGGGCTTTTCTCTTTTGCCATTCTCTGATTTTACATGCTCTCATTCTCTCCACACTCTCTTACACGACCACTTAGAGATTTCCTCCACTTTCTCACACTTTCCTTCATACCAAACAAGGGAGGCTTGTTTCAAGAAAGGGATTTTGGCATTTACAAGGAGGAACCACAATAAGAACTCAGTTTCCTTTTGTTTCTACACACACATATCACATATTCAACTTAAGATGAGATTTGAACCTCAAGGGAGTTCGATTATGGTGAACCACACACAATTTCCGCACTTGCTCATGGGAAACGAATTAGGGTTTTCTAGAAGTGTAGAAAATTGAAAGTTTGAAGGAACAAATCCTCTACACATTCGGCCACACATGTATTTTCACACTTATTCGAGATTAGTCGAAGATACAAGGAAGTTGAAGGGTTTCTTGATTCAAAATCCTAGAAGCTGATTGATTTGGGACTTCTTAAGCCTTAGTGATAGCCCTAGAAATCCTCACATACTCAAGAATATGGATAAGGGTTTTGGAACCCTTATTCTAATGAGTTATATTTCGATTTACAGCTTGCTATTTGTTTCATTTATAGATTTTTGTAAGTATATACTCAACTTACTCTTGATTAATGCTTGTATATATTTGTGTAAATGCTTTCATGGTTTCGATTGCTTTGTTTGCTATCTCTTGATTGTTTGTTGGAATATGCTAATATATGATCCTGAGTAACTCTAAGGAAGGAATTATATGCTTCGGATGTGTGATGAAAATACATGAAATACTCCTATAAGTTTCGGTTTTCACTTGATTAAGATTGATAGTTTATGCAACATGATGTTTCAGTTTAAACATGTCTTGGAAGTTTCGAACCTTGGTTAAAAACCTATGATTTCATGTTTTGTTTCACCATGTCTTGATTTCTCTATTATATGCTTGAGGTTTGGAACATGTTTAAGTGATGGATCTTCATGTTTTTGTGCCTAAGAGTTTCGGCCTAAGCAAGTTCTCATGATTCCATGTATGTATTTTGATATCTCATATGGTTTATGTTATCATGCTATGAAATGAACATGTTATGCTTGGTTATTTCATGCACAACATTTCATATGTCATATGTCAAGTGTAAGTACGCATGTTATAAGTCTCATGTCACATGCATTTGGGGAAAAGTGTTTTCAAAGAAAAGAGTTTATAAGTTTTATCACGACCCCAAGTGCTAAGATGAGGTAATATTCTAGTGGAACTCCTTTGTCTACTCTAGAGTGCTTAAGAATGGAGGTAATCCCTGGGTCGACAAAGTACCATCGACGAGCCTCAAATGGATTCTTTTCAAAGGATGCCGGAGCGAGAAAGCGCCTAATGCAAGTGGGTGCATAAGGCATGTAACCCAATGAAGTAAGGTCGAGTTAATATGAATATCTGTTTATGACGTATTCATCACAGTGTACGGACCGTTGATGGTGCAGTAACTAGTAGGAACAAGCGGTGCTAAGGGGAACCGTATTGTGTCCACCCTCTGAACAAGGATAAGAGCTCATAAGATAAGGACTACTTGATGCAAATCTAGTGATATGATAAGGATCACTTGATGAAAATCTCGTGATATGATAAGGATCACTCAATATAAATATTGTGATATGTTTTGATAAGGCAAGTTTTGATTAAGATCAACGTGAATAAGAAAGTTAAGAAGTTTTTTTGAAAAGCTAAAGTCTCTGTTACAAAGTCTTTTGAAAATGGTCAAGTGCACAAGTCAAGTTCTGGTAAATGCATAAGTTAGGTACATGTCCATGCACGCATTTCATGATATACCTCTTGTATGCTTGTGTTAACTATTATATGTTGCGTGTTTACTTGCTGAGATTTCTCAAAATCTCACCATGGTAGTTTCCATTACTATTCCCAACCCAGAATGGTAGAACCTTTAGTAGGACCAGGAGTAGCGAATCATGATGATGATCAAGGCTAAGGATGTGCTCAACTTGGAGAAAGAATGGATTTAGTCTTAACCTACTTGGAGATAGCTGAGATTAGAAAGATGCTTTAATGATTTCTTTGTTAAGGCCTTTGTAGAATATTTGTTATGTTAAGTGTAAACAAAGAGCTGTATACTCCATTGCTAAGAAGTGTGATTTAAAGCTATGAATGAAGAAGTTGGGATGTTAGTTTTATTCTGGTACAACATTTAAGTGACTAATTCCGCTGCAATTTATTGCATACTGCTAGTAAACATAGGTGCATTGCATCTTATATGTCATGTACGAGGGGTATGTAGCTTTGTGTTGCATGTCCCGGCGTTTTAGTCAACGTCCAATCCCAAGCGGGGCTTGGGGTGCCACAGCGCAGAGTATCAGAGCAATTATGTCTCTGGGTAAACCCACAATATAGGTTTGAATTATTAGGAGTAGGTTTGAATTATTAAGTGTAGTCTTATACTTGAGGTATCAAAGCATGATGGAAATTGATGTCTTAAAACCTGATGGAAATTTAAATTTTTTCTGAAAAAATTGATGACTTTACAAAACCGTTCCATCGGATAAATATCCGTTCGAACATGATCTTCTGTGACGAATCAGATCGTCTCAAACTCGAACGTATAATATTAATCTCAGTACGTAACTCAAAATATAAAAAATATATATATCATATTTACGAATTCATAAATTAATTTTATGTAATTAATTTAAAAATATTTTAATGATTTCTTTTATGTTAAATAAGATTTTTAGTTAAATAAATATTATCAGCCATACACCACATAATATAAATCAATAATTAATCCAGAAAAGACAAAAAATATTTAATTTATAACTAAAGCAAATTATCAAAACACTATATACACTGTCCATAACTATAACAAAAAATATATAAATTAAAAATAGAAACTACTTTGATGCGAGGTCTCTGCACACATCCTCGACTGCAGCTAATCGTCTCTCTACCTGTGTCAGTCGAGTACTGAGCGTGACCTAAGTTGCATTACTGGCATGAATCTCTGTATGTAACTCAGAGATGCTAGTTTTAATCTCTGTACGTAACTCAGAGATGCTAGCAGTAATCTCTATAAGCAACTAAGATAAGGCAGTATGCACTGCATCGATCACCGCTGATGTGTGTATGCCAATTTCAGCATGCAGTATGTCGGCCATCTCCTTGCGACTAGATGTACGTGATGCCTCGGCCTATGTAGATGCCTTAACAACTGATACTCTAGGATCTCCCAGTTATGCATCTCTCTGAATATATGTCCTGTCAGGAACAGGTTCACGAAAACAAAGTCTTGAGTGTCTCGTGCTCCGTGACAGGGTGGGCTGTTGATTGGTCCCATCGGCTCCCGTGCACACTCGGCAACTTCTTGCACGACCCCGGAATGTAGAAAAAATTGAGTGATCAGGATCTCCAATGGTAGTATATCTGTCGTAATGTACCGAGCCTCTGATCGGATTCTCTCAAATATATATCCCACGAGGTCGATCGGAATGCCACGGGCTACCCGTATCATAAACTTCACTCGATCCATGCCAACCTCAGTCATTTGCTATCGAGGGTCAGTATTATTGGCGATTATCAGATTCATGATCTTGAAGAAAGAAGATAAATTTGTCTGCCTAATGTTCTTCGTCCCATCGTACATTGGAGCATCTAGACCAACAATCAGGTCTCTGACCTCATGATCAACGAATGTATCGACCTCATCTATGTAAACTGGTCCCTTGTCCTGAGCGGTCTCTGCATCACCTGAAGGATCAGACTCTCTAGGCAGCTGGTTCAGATAGGCATCAACCAGACTAGGAATACTGACATATGCAACGAGTCCGTCTGCTGAAAATATAACAGGAGCTCGTTGAACGCAGATTCTGTATGCCCCTCCATCGTTTGGGTTGGCACCACTGAGATCTTTATAGAACTTAGCAACAATCTCAATATAGGAAATGAGCTCCATTCCTTCTTCTCGCTGATCTTGGATTGGTGCCCAACCACGATCGTTGAATATTGATGGGAGGGAATGACCCTCCCATATAAGAGTCACAAAATTAGACAATTTTACCTACTGCTCCAGTAAAACAGTCCGCTCTCGAACTGTTTGGATGGAAGGTTCGCCTGATCTGCCAGGATTACTGATTATGAACCTAAAATTTAAAAAATAAAATATATATTCAACATTAGTGATAAAATCTAATATGAGAAATGATTCGCAAATATATATACTAATGCAATTTAATAAGAGAAATGATACTTGCAGTAGTGAGTGTGCAAGCGCCGTGTAGTTGCTTTGAAAAAAGTGAATAAATATGGGACCCACATGAAAAGAAATTAATTTTTTAATAGTGAATCCCACTCTTTTTCAAAACGACTGCACGACGTTTGCGCATTATACGACTGTATGTAGCATTACTCATTTAATAAATTAATTGATAGAAAAATTTAATAAAAAAATGAAAATAATTTAATAAGCTAATATAAAACAATTTGTTAAAACGGAATCTGTAGTAGTCGAACGGACATTATAACGTTCGAACGGACAAAAATGTGGTCGAATGGAAAACATCTTGTTTGGTTCAAACCTTTCGAACGTCAAAAAAGTGTTTGATCGAACAAACGTGTTCGAACGGAAAACAGATCGAGCTTGCCCATGGTTGAGTCAACTCAACGGCCATGAAAACACTTAAAAATACATCGATTTGGTGGATTTCTTCGATAAAACACTTACTTCTCTTCATTTCTGAACATCTTTTGGCGGATTTGTGGTGTTCTACGATGCCATTGATGGAAAAATACCATTTTTCTAGAGAAAACCAATAAAATGATAAAGCTCTAAAATTAAACGGTAAAATAACTTATCAAAAGCATACCTTTACTTTAGGTTAAAGAGTGTTCGAGGTGGGTGGTGATTACGGTGGTCGACGGTGGCAATTGATGGTCGTTCAAACAGTTTCTCTCTTTTTCAAACGGCTGGGGACGGTGGCGTTGAAATGCCTTCGCCCGCGATATCTTATATGTGCATAACCGTTCGAATGCTATATTTAACCATTCAAACAATTTTAAGATACTATTGCTTGAGTTGCTTAAAGAGGCACATCCTTCAGACAATATTTTACCCCGCAACTTCTACGAAGCAAAACAGTTGAAAAGAGGACTCTGGTTTGATTACAATGTAATACATGCATGTAAGAATGATTGTGTGTTATTTTTGCAAGAGAATGAGTGTCCCATTTGCCATGAATCAAGATGGATAACTGAGAAGCAGAATGTGCCGCAGAAGGTCGTACATCACTTTCTATTGCCTAGATTACAACGATTATTTATGTCATGTTCAACGGACGTGGACATGACATGACACTCATCATTTAGAGTCAAGAATGATAATGTTTTGTCACATCCTGCAGACTCTCAAGTTTGGAAGGAATTTGACTTGAAACACCCATGGTTTGTTGAAGAACCTTGTAATGTTCGACTTGGGTTAGCAACAGATGGATTTAATCCGTTTGGGAACATGAGTACTAGTCATAGTACTTGGCCAGTTGTACTTATGCCATACAATCTACCATTGTGGAAGTGTATGAAAGATCCATATTTCATGATGAGTTTGCTCATTCCAGGTCCGAGATCACCGGAAAATGATATAGACATACACTTACAGCCACTGATAGCAGAATTGAAAGATTTGTGGGAGAATGAGGTCTTAACATTTGATTCATCAACAGGCAAGTCGTTCAAGATGCATGATGGGGTGTTATGGACAATAAATGATTTTTCCGCTTATGGAAACTTGTCAGGTTGGAGCACTAAGGGGAAATTGACATGTTCGACTTGCAACAAACATACCCAATCTAAATGGTTTACGTATGGGAGGAAACTATGCTTCATGGATCATTGTCAATTTTTACCTGGTGACCATAGATGGCGTGGAAATGGTAGGATGTTTGATGACACTATTAAAAGGGGCACCCTCCACCATTCTTGTTTGGCAAAAATGTTATTGCACAATTTGTGGATGTCAGAAGTAACCAAAATACAATAGAAGAGAAAATGAAGTGTGAATGAGTTGAATTGGTCAAAGAATAGTATATTTTTTGAACTCCCCTACTGGTCGACGTTGAAATTGAGGCATAGTCTCGATATTATGCATATTGAGAAAAATATATGCGAGTCCGTGTTAGGAACATTGATGTCAATTGAAGGTAAAACGAAAGATAATATAAACTCACGGAAAGATCTAAAGCGGTTGGAAATCATACCTGAAATGCACTTGCAACAAAGTGGTTCATCTGTCTACATGCCAATTGGGTGGTATACATTGTCAAGGAACGAAAGTGTTACATTTTGTCAGTGGTTGCAGAAGATTAAATTACCGGATGGGTATACCTCGAATCTAACAACGTGTTTGCAAACAAATGACTGGAAAATTACTAGACTAAAAGGCCATGATTGTCATGTATTTTTACAATGTATCTTGCCTGTTGGTATCCGTGGGTTCTTGACGAGAGATGTGCAGGTTGCGTTATTGAGTTGGGTGCATTTTTTAAAGATTTTTGTGCTAGAATGTTGAATGTAAAAGTTTCGGATCGTATGGAACGAAAAATTGCTATTATATTGTGTAAGTTGGAGAGTATTTACCCACCGTCATTCTTCGACATCATGGTTCATTTAGCTGTTCATTTGCCACGCGGGGCTCGACTTGCAGGACTAGTCCTGCAACACCCCGCTCCTTCTTTCTGACGTAAGCATATTGGACTGTGAGTCTCGTTATGCGTGTCGAACATTGATAGCATGTTTTTAAAGATATTATGTGATTTCTAAAGTAAACCTAGTGTTTTAAAACCCTCGAATATTTTAAATGCCCTAGAAATATTTATATGAGGTATTTCCAGTGTTATTGAACTAAGCTTGATTTCAAATAAGACAATTATAATATTTTTTAAGAGCTCCAAAAATATTATAATTATAGGAAATCATTTTATTAAAATGATTTCAGTTATTTAAAATATTATGATATTTAAATTATATTGAAAACTCTAATTAATTAGATGGTTTTATTCCCTTAAAGATATTAAATAAGACTTCATCATTTTATTAATGATGAAGGAATATTGTTTAATAAACTAAAGTTTAGTTTAAATAATATTGTATCTTAATTCCTCTCAATGTTTTTAAGTTTGGTGTTTAATCGCTTATTGTTAATCATATCTATGTAGTGTGCTGTGAAGTGTTGTGGACTGTGCTGTGAAGTGTGGGTGTGAAGCATGTGTTGTAGCAGTGATGTGGCGTAGTGTGTGTGAAGGAAGTACATGTGGAGTGTACTCCATGAGGTGCAGCGATACACCGTGTGGCATGTCGCAAAGATAAGGATGGTTGCGTAGTTGATGAGCGCAGAGCGTGATGGGTAGTGTCGAGAACTGTGGAATAGTGTCCCAAAGTAGTTGCGATGTGGCCTATAGTCTGAGATGACATGTGTCACCGTGTAGTTGACTTATGGCTTAGAGTATGTGTGAAGTGACAAAATAAGTGTAAGAGTTCGCACCGGAAGCATGATAGGGAATGTCATGGAGTGACATGGTTAAGTAAGAAGTTGTGCTTGTGATGGGTGATGAGTTAGCGTAAGAGTGATGTAGCAGGATGTCAGGTGACGTGCCAAGGTCATGGTGTAATTATGAATGGAGTCTTGTCGTGTTAAGTGTTGGGATGAACTGTCAAGAGGGATGGGTAGCATGAAAAATCATGCTAGCCTGGTTAAGAGAAGGTTGGTATCGGAGTATGGGCTTGTTTACACAAGCGGGTGATCAACGTATTATATGTTGGTCGTAGCTGATAAAGGGGTAAGGTACGTGTGTAATCTGATTAGACACATGTGCCGAACGGATTCACCATATGTAATGGGTAATCTGTCCTAAGCATGGTTACACGGTGCTTAAGCCTCAGAGTTGGCTTAGAGCCGTGTGGCGTGTATGGATGGGAATGAGAATTTAGTGTGAGCTAAGATGCATGAAGGTAGTGACGGGTGTATTGTCTAGGATTGGGATGCATGACTTAGTCGATCTAAGTCATGCATTCGAGTAAGAAGAAGGTCTTAGTGTCTTAATCCTAAGGTGAATGATGGGTTGACTTTAGTGGATGAGCACTAGAGGTAAAACCTTGAGTTTGGAAGAGATAGTGATCGTAAGCAGATCCTGAAGGTTTTAGCATAGTAAAGGACACGTAAGAGCATGAGATAGAATGAGAGTGTTTCAAGTGAAGTGTAGTTCTATTCTAAATTTAGTTGCTTATGCACTAGATAGAGAATGATGCTAAGATTACATGTATGCATGTAGGTTGCCATCTGACACGCACATGAATGGACTGCATGAAATGAGTATGGCATAGAGTCCAGGTAAGTATTATGTTCATACTCTTCTAGAGTTTTCGAAACGATATGAAATGAAAAGGAAATGCTTTTCCTTTACGATGCTTTATGAAATGAAATGAAACAATATTTTATGAAAGCATGCTAAGTGTTCAAAGGTATACGTATGTATGGCTTCTTGACAGCCCATTTTTATGCAACCAAAGTATTAATTGTACGCATGTGAATGGATGACTATACACAGTATCTATTGTCTGTATTTTCTACGAAAAGAAATGTTGAGGCTTCTGTCTCGTACTTTAAGTGATGCTTTAAACGATGCAAAGAACGTATCATTTAGGAAAAAACTTTTGTACTACTTGCCATTGATTTCCTAACTCAGGATCGTCTAAATAGAATACTTGAGATGCTTGGGAAGCCAAAATAAAATGATCATCTTCATGCCATTTTTTTGATATATTAATACTCAGAAAATATTAATCGTGGCTTTTTCCCCTTCGAGGATTGCTTAAATCCTACCAATCATACTTAAATATATAAACCATAAGCTCACCCACATATCTTATTCCAATTATATCTACGATAACTCCATAGAAATCAACATTGTCTCCATCATGACTCTCTTCGACAAGGACACCACTATTTTGTATTTTCCTATAAGGTTCTCGATCAATTATATGATACCTACTTTCTCGAGAAATACATGCAGAATATCGAGCAACGCATCTCGAGGAGCAGCGCGTCTCGAGGGGCCACACACTAGTGCATATAGTTCGTCTGATATATCATTCGGATCACTCGCATGCATTTGTACAACCTACATATTAAATAAAGCATAAACATTCAACCATTAACAATCCAATCTATTTTTTAAGTTAGTGCAAAATCACATCCGTATTAATGTCATTACACGTTGTTCGAACCATTTTGGGAACTCCTGTTCATGTCTCTGGTCTATATCATTTACTCTCAGTTCTCTGAGCACATTAATATGACTACTGAAATTAAAAATTACTAACAATAAGCATATTCGTATAATTGTTTAATAAGTAAATTCAATGATTAATTAACAATTAATTTGAACTTACTTCAAGTGGCTCTCTATCTCAGGGAAATTGTTTAGCACGTACCACTGAGCTTTTTCGAACTCCATTCCACACAAATCATAACCATGATGAGCACCAAATGGACGTCCTTGTTGGAAAAATACATAAAACCCGTTTCATTGTCTTGTTTGGTCAACATCAAAGTTTCTTTCCGGCTGATCAAACCTTGTGTCAACGCCATGAAAGTATTTGGAACAGAATGCATGCAACTCATCATCAATATATATTTATGCAATTGATACTTTTGGGCGGGCCTTGTTACTCACTGTGCGTTCAATTTTCCAAGAAACCGCTCAATGGGAGACATCCATCTATACTGGACTTGTAACGCCCGTCCTTGTGGTGGGACTTTTTATAAAATGATTTTAGAAAGGACGACGGGAATTACCGTTCGTTTTAAAACTTTTTACATCCATACCCAGGGTGCAAGACTCTACATTATAAAATAAAATGTGCTTTAAGTATAAAAGTGGTTTACAGCGGAAAACCAATCTTAAGATAAAAAGGTCTCATACAATTAAAACTCTCATGTCTAGACTTCCGTGCTCTTCCTCTTGGGCCGAGTCCGTGTGGAAGTGTACTGCTCATTTAGTTCCTGTGGGGGGGAGGGACACACATAAAAACTAAAATGAGTCGAATACTCAGTAAGCATTACCTCATACAGTTAAAATATAATATAACATAGGTTTTCAGTCATGCATTCATCATTCCATACATACTGTACGTACATGTATTCCTTTGAAAACATCACTAGGTGGGATTTTTCTTTAAAAAGGGTTATCTTTTTGTAAAACGTATCTCTCGTCAGTGCCTTCATTTCTTCAAGAGTTCGTATATTCTTTCTTATCACTTTCTTTGGACGATAAACACTGTTACGCCCCGTGTGTTGGGGTTAGCGGTCTTCCTTTGGACCTGGACTCCGCCCGTGGCCATGGGTTGGGAATCCCTTTCAGTCAGGGGGCAGCACTGGGTGCACTACCAGTACTACTTACCCAACATTGCAATCTACCCATTCTTTTGGTACCCTTTTCATTCATTCATATGGCCGTTACGTATTTTCATACATTAAATGTTCAGTCCTTTCTTTCAGTTCAGTCATTTCCTTTTCAGTCCTTTTCATTTAATAGTTCATTCATGGAAAAATGTCATTTAAAAGCACGAACTTAAACATCATCTTTCATGACATCCGTAAAGCATCAGTTCATTTAATACCAAACTGAAATTTTTAAAAAAGCAAAAGTAATGTTTTAGTATTTCGCAAGACCCAAACTAATATTGTTCTGATGCTTCTTTTTCGATTTGGGAGCATGCATGTGGCATCCATAATTTGCTAATTAATCACTCCTTGGCCAATAAAGTTAAGATTAATTGAACGTAGTAGAAGATTCATTAAGCTTAAGATTTTGAAACAACTACACTTTTGATTGATAATTGCATGGTGGTGGAACAACAGTGAGTGAGAACTTTCTTATTTCCGCGGTTTTCTTCATGTTACATTGACTAAACTTTCTAACTTATAAAAGTCAATATTTTTTGAGTTTTTAAAAAAGTATGGTCTATATTTATCTGAGTTTTTATATACTACACTCTTATCTCATTCTCGTTATACTAAGCTAAGACGATGTTAGTATAAGAATGAAGATCAAGCTGCCATAGATCAAGCACATAATCAAAATAGTCCAGCAATCACAGCAAGCAATTAACCATGATTTTAGCAACTTACCTTAAGCTGCACCATGATAACTGATGTATAAATTTAGAAAGATAGAATCTGCCTAGCTGTGTATAGTCATTATGTAATTCCTTTAGTTTAGCATTCTTTCTATATTGTATAGATTCCTAGTATAGAAACAGATTGTACATGATCAATATATATATGAATGAAAGCACACTCTCTCACTCAACTCGTGAGATTGTTTTTCTCAAAACTTCTTTATGGTATCAAGAGCCAATACGAGTTGCTAGAGAGTTGTATTTTTTTTCCCTCAATGGCTTCCTCTAATTCCAATGTTTCTTCCACATCCTCTAATTTAGATCCCTATCCATATGATGTCTCACAGAATGTCTCAAATTATGTGTCTCTCAAACTCACTTCGAATAGTTTTTTTCTCTAGAGAACTCAGATGCTAAATATCCTTGAAAGCTATGACCTTCCAGGTTTTATCACAAGTGATATACCCACTCCATCACAGTTTATTCTTGATAAGTCTAATACCTCTTAGTCTGATCCACTTTATCACAAGTGGCGCAGGTCTGATAGGCTTGTTAAATGATGGCTTACAACCACCGTGAGTGAGGAAGTTTTAGGCCTTGTGGTTGGTCTAAACACTGTCTCAGAAGTCTGGAGTGCTCTTGTTCATGCTTTTGCAAGGGTGTGCTCTGATCGTAGTCTGGCACTAAAGCAAAGACTCACCTCAATCACTAAAGAATCTTATTCGTTGAGTGAGTATCTGAGGAGATTTAAAACAATTTGTGATGAACTTGTTGCTATTGGCAAACCTGTTTCTGAACATAAGAAGTCTTGGTGGCTTCTTAATGGCCTTGGTAAGGATTTTGAAGTTTTTATAGCTACTATGCTTAGGCCTCCTGTTCTAGCCTTTTAAGAATTAGTTACTTTATTGGAAAGCTATACTGATAGATACAAGGTTGATGTTACTCCTCCTATGATTGTTTATGGCCAAAAGTCATTCAAACAAAGGAAACCAAACTGTAGCACTGGTTCCTTTAACTCCAAAGGCCATGGCTTTGTCCAAGGCCAATCCACTGGCTAAAGATCAAGCTCATCCAACAATCAGTCCCGTGGTCCTTCTTCAAATTGAAATTCCAAAACAGTAGACAAAGAAGAAGTTGTGTGTCAGATATGTCACAAAAGAAACCATACTGCTTTTAAATGTTTCAATAGGCTCAATCATTCTTTCACAAATGACAACCTTCCACAGAGTTTTGTAGCCATTAAAATGGATAAGGCTCTTGACATAGCTTCATGGTATCCTGACACAGGTGCAACTGACCACATGACTACTAATGAAGGTACTCTTCACTCGTTATTTCAATAAAATGATCATGATGGTATTATGGTTGGTAATGGTAAAGTTTTACCTATCACTCATGTTGGTCAAACAATGGTTGGTTCACCTCAATCTCCAATATAGTTGAATGATGATCTAGTAGTACCTGGAATTAAGAAAGATTTATTATCTGTTAGTAAGCCTACATCTGATTATCCACTGAGATTTGAGTTTGATGGCCATGGTTTTGTGACAAAGGACAGAACAACAATGAGGATAGTGGCCATAGGAAGGAAACAGAAGGGACTATACATTTTGGATGATGCTGGTTCAACCTCTCAGGATAAAAGCAGTTTTTTCTCCTCCAGATTTAGATCAACAAATAAAGAGAACTAGCATCTCAGGCTTCGATATCCAAATTCAAGAATCTTAGACTATCTTTGTAATAAGAAATTTATTACTCTTGATTCAAAACAATTTTCTTCTGAAATCTGTACAAGCTGTCAAATGGGAAAAGCTTGTAAATTGCCATTTCTTTCAAGAGACAATATAGTCGATGTTCCTTTTGAAAAAGTTCATTGTGATCTATGGGGACCTGCTCCCACTCCTAGAGAAAAGTATAGATTCTATGCTATCTTTGTTGATAAAGCTACTAATTTTAGTTGGTTAATTCCCCTCAAACACAAGTCTGATTTTAACTTTGCTTTTATACAGTTTCATGTGTTTGCCATGTGCCATTTTAATGCCAAAATATGGGTTTTCCAAACTGATGAAGGAGGTGAATTTAACAACAAGAACCTCACTGAATATTTTTAAAACTTTGGCATTCTTCATCAATCAGCTTGTCCAAAAACACCAGAACAAAATGGCAAAGCTGAAAGAAAGCACAAAAGTATAACCAATCTAGGTTTAACCATGATGTTCCATGCAAAACTTCCATCTAGATTCTAGTTAGATTGCTTCTCTGCTGCTGTGCTTTTGCTTAATAGATTGCATTCTCCTTTTCTTAATATGGACTCTCCTTTCTTTCGACTCTATGCCAAACATCCTGATTATAGCATTCTTAGAACTCTTGGGTCTAGATGCTTTCCTTATCTTGGAGATTTTAGGTCCAATAAACTTGAACCAAAGTATTGCCATGTGTCTTTATTGGTTACAACACTAAACACTAAGGCTATAAATGCCTTTATCCACCCACTACTGGTCGAATTTATACCTCAAGGCATGTTGTATTTGATGATTCTGTTCCACTGATCGAACTCTGTTATATGATTCTCCTCCTGTTGAGGGAGATTTTTCCAGCTTCATTGAATGTCAAAATAGTTTCTCAAAAGAATCTGTGTTGCCCTCTGCATTTGCTCCTCCTTCCCATTCATCAATTAAAGCTGCCATCATTGATTCACAGCCTATCGAGCAACATACAGATTCAACCATTCCTCCCTTACCTACAGAAACAAATTCTTTGCAAAATACACTTCCTCCCTTTCCTGTTGAAACTGTAGTGCAGCCACCATCACATCATCATATGCAAACCAGGTCTAGGTGTGGTAATCACAAACCTATTCCAAGATATGCAAACTTTCATAATTTGGTCTCTATTCTTGCTGAGCCAAAATCTGTGAAAACTGCCAAAAACCACCCTGGATGGTCTACTGCAATGGAAGAGGAACTAGCTGCACTTGCAGTTAATTAAACCTGGAAATTGGTTCCAAGAATTGCTGACATGAATGTCATTGGATCCAGGTGGGATTACAAGGCAAAACTAAAGGCAGATGGCACACTAGAAAGGCTCAAAGCAAGACTAGTTGCTAAAGGCTTCAGTCAAGTAGATGGGGTTGATTTCTAAGAAACTTTCTCTCCAGTTGTGAAGCCTGCTACTATCAGAATGGTCCTCACACTTGCTACTGTGAAAATTTGGGCACTTCATCAACTAGATGTTAAGAATGTATTTCTGCATGGTTCTCTCAACACTTCTGTCTACATGCATCAGCCACCAGGCTATATAGATGAGCATTATCATTAGCATGTGTGCAACCTCAACAGAGTCGTATATGGCCTCAAACAGGCTCCTCGAGCCTGGTTTGACAGACTTAGTGACTTTCTCCTTCAGCTTGGGTTTTATTCAAGCTCAGTTGATCCAAGTCTGCTTATTTGTCACTCTAACCATGGGATACTAATTCTTCTTTTATATGTAGATGACATGGTGGTAACAAGTGACAATCCCAACATAATTCAATGGTTGATTTCTCAACTCAGTTCTCAATTTTCCATCAAGGATCTTAGCTTTCTTCACCATTTTTTGGGAATGGAAGTCCACAAGATTGGTTCAGATCTCCTCTTATCTCAGCACAAGTATATTATAGAGTCGATAACTCGAGCCAATATGCATGTGTAAACCTTTGTCTACACCTATGCCATCCAAAGGTCAACAGCTCAAAGCCTCTGAGGAGCCTTTCCATAATTCAACTACTTACAGGAGCATAGTTGGAGGCTTGCAGTACTTGTGTAACACCTCGCTTAATTAACACTTGATTAACCCTTAAGTACTCTAGATTAGGCTTTTATTTTTGAGTTAATCACTTTCATTAAGGTTGATAGTGAGATTAGCATTAATGTTGGTACTTAGTGTTAATGAGCTAAGGATTAGAGAGGTTAGCCCATTAGTAGTTTTGGTGAGGCTTTTTAGGACCCAAGTGCATTCATGGACCTAGTCTAAGAAAACCTTGAACCAAGCATTTAGGAAATCAAGGTTAGTCTGGGCCCAAGTATAGGAAGGCATAAGGCCTTTGATGTAGATTGGACCGTTGGCCCTTTTCAATTCCATATGGCCCAAAGCCATGTTTGGACTCATTTTACCATTTAAAGACCAAAGGCCCAATACATCATACAATTGGTTTCCTTAAGCCCAAATCACACTCAAAGTACCCAAATTAAGTTTTGAAAATTGGCTAAGGCCATTAACCATCATACTTGAGGTTAGTGCACTTTAAGCAATGCCTTGAAGCTTAATCATGCTTAATCTTTTCTTAAACTTTTTAATTCAAATTTTCTTGAGTTAATACTCCCTTAAGACATGATTAGACCATGTTAATATCCTAGCTAAACCATTGCACATGTCATTAAGAAAAATGACATAACAAGCCCAAACCATGCTTCAATCGGTTTTGTGCATTGCCCTATGTAATGCTTGGACTGTTTTGCCCTTGGGCCCAACATTTTTGTGGTTTATCCTCAAAGTTAATATGGTCCTTAAACACCTTGTGAGACCCTCCCAAACTCAATTTGAGCCTTTGACGAAATTGGTTGCATCAACCAACTCAAAGAACCAAACCGGGTGCACCTTGGTCTAGTTTGTGTAGGAACCATTTGGATTGAATTTGAACTAGCCTCCTGCCATGGTTTGCACCACCACCCCACGCCACCTCCTTCTCCACCCAATCACCAAGAAGTCCCATGACCATCATGAAGGATTTTGACAAGAACTATCATGATCCTAACATGATTATGGAAGGTTAAATTTGTGATTAGAAGCATGTCATGATAGGTTTTAAATCTATCTTGTTTTGATCATCAAGCATGAATCTGTTTTAAGCATATTGGTGATTAAGGATTTCTTAGCTTTGATTAAGTGTTGGGATGAACTTGATTACTTAAGGATTAGACTTCATAATGTCCCTAAAGATGTTATTGATCATTAAGGATTAAATAAAATTTCATATGCATGCATTCATAGGGATCAATAGTTGAAAATACACATAGGCATTAACTAAGATGCATGCCACGGGTTGGGACTAATTGGACAAGTTCCACTTTGAATTTTGAAAATCTAAGGGTATAGATGGTTTTAGAATGCCAAAAATATGAAGTCCATGAAATTTGGTTAAATTTAGAGTTCATTTGCAATTAGAGAAATTTAGGGCCTAAATGACAATTTTTGAAAGTCTAGGAGTATTTTTGTAAATACCCAATTTTTTTTGAAGCCTTTGATTTTGAAAATTTTGAATTTCTCCGAAAGTTTGTAAATTGTCCTCTAACTTAACCTTGATAAATTTCTTATGAATTATTGATAAATGCTTCATTTATTCTTCAATTATCATTTTGAGCATAAATTATCATGTAATATGACTCATCGAGTGCATACTTACATAACATATAGCATTTTCACCATTTTTGTATATTACATTTATAAATGTCATTTTTTGCATGAAATTTACTACATATGCACATGTCATGAAAAATATTTTTTTTATTGCATAGCATTAAAATCATTTTGTCACGACCCCAAAGGCCATGATGGGGATTATCCTGGTGGAACTCCTCTGTCCACTCTGTAGTGTTTAATAATAGAGTGGTAACCCTCGGGTTGACGAAGAACAGTCAGTAGGTTTCGAATGGGTTCTTTTTAAAAGACGTCGAAGCGAACTCAACATGTTATGACACGTAACGCTAGTGGGTGTACACATTATGAATTTTATGATGTTATGTTATATTTACCAATGCATTGAGAATGAGTCTATAGACAACGTAGTTTCTTATATACTACGGTCATCGGCAGGTACTCACAGTGCATATGGGGAACTTTGACATTACCACATGTTATGTTATTAATTAAGATAATGATGTAAGTCTTTATGTTATTAATTAAGATAATGATGTAAGTCTATGATAAAGAAAATTTATGATGAAATTTTTATGAATAAGTTATGTCTTTAAAAAAAAGATGACGAAATTTCATACTAAGTAAAGACCTGTGTCTTCATTTTTTTTAAAAAAGATGTTGAGGAATCTGGATGGGAGACATGTATACTGATTTTTCGCATATCATGCATTGTATATTTATCATTTTTCATGATTGATTTATCTTTATGTCAGTTAGTTATTTAACTTACTGAGATTTCGAGTAAATCTCACCCTTTTATGGGACCACTAGCATTCCACTCAGAATGATAGAAGTTGTGTCAGGAATTGACCTGGACGAGATTGATGGAGCATTAGATTCGCATGATTGAGGAGGAGTCAAATTTGGAGAGGATGCTGGACTTAATTTTGATGTTCATAGCCCAAGTCCTTTATGTTTTAGATCGCATTAAGAGAATGATATGACTTTGCATATAAGTCTATGCTATTTTAGTATTTTGAACATGATGATTATCTAATGAAGTTGGGATGTTTTAGTTATTCTGGCATATTTTTCACCTTAACCTTTTATTTCCGCTGTGATTATTGCATACTGCTAGTTGCATACTAGGATACATTGCATATTAACTGTCATGAACAGGGGTATGTAACCTTGTGTTGCATATCCCGATGCTCTAAGTCTCCGTTCCATCCCAAACGGGGATTGGGGGCGTCACAACTTGACATTTACTAGACCATATCTCTCTTTTTCTGTCAACTATGTTTGTCAATTTATGCAAACACCAATAGTCCAAGCAGCACATATAACCTCAAGCAGCACACTCGACTTGTATGGGTTTTCCGATGCAGATTGGGCAGGTTGCCCAATGACAAGAAGATCTACTTCAGGGTATTGTACTTTCCTTGGCAGCAACTGTATTTCATGGAATGCTTAGAAGCAATCTACAGTGTCTTGGTCAAGTGCTGAGGATGAATACAGAGCCATGGCATCAACTGCAGCTGAGATGACTTGGCTTTCAAAACTACTCAGATATCTTGGAGTACCTCAATCAAAAGCACCAACCTTATACTGTGACAATATGAGTGCTTTATATCTCACTGTTAATCCAGTTCTCCATGCTAGAACAAAGCATATAGAACTTGATTATTACTACATTCGAGAAAGAGTAGCACTTGGGGCTTTAGAGACTCAGTTTGTTAAATTACTAGATCAACTAGCTGATATTTTTACCAAGCCATTGCTCAAGGGTCCATTCAAGCAACTGCGAGACAAACTTGGTCTCTGTTACCACACACAGGCCAAGTTTGAAAGGGAGTATAATGAATGAAGATCAAGCAGCATATAGATCAAGCACATAATCAAAACAGTCCAGCAATCACATCAAGTAATCAACCATGATTTCAGCAACTTACCTTAAGCTGCAAGATGATAACTGATGTATAAATTTGGAAAGATAGAATCTGCCCAGCTGTGTATACTCATTATGTAATTCCTTTAATTTAGCATTCTTTCTATATTTTACAGATTCCTAGTATAGAAGCAGATTGTACATGATCAATATATGTATGAATGAAAGCACACTCTCTCAGCTCGTGAGATTATTTTTCTCAAAACTTCTTTAGTTAGCCATTAACCAGTAGATCAGCTCAAATCAAAATAAAAATAAAAAGTCGACGGATAGTGTCACATCAATATAAGAGCACTAGCATGGCTGTGTTGGGTTGCAAGACTTAGCTGAGCCCAGTCTAATTTTCAGCTGAGTCTAACATCCAAACATCCAACTCTCAAATTATTAAACTCATCTCAACTCAAACTTCCTCAAAACCTCCTTACACGTGAGACCCACAACCTTTTCAATTTGATACATCTTTATACGTGGGACCCATAACCTTTTTCAACTTCCAATAAAAAGTATTAAGCTCATCTTAACATCCAAATACACTTTAAACTTAGTTTAGATGGACCCTACATAACTCCGTCCACTACTTAACTCACTACTATTCATAAAGAACTGAGCTCTCAACATCCAAACACAGTCTTAACTAACAACCCACACAATTGTCTACATTGGAAGAGGCAAATGCATTTTTTTCCTTACAAGCTATAGTAAATCTACATATTTGGAGGGTTACTATTCCCCATCATCTGTTGAATATTTGATGAGTTATTTCTCTCTCCTCCGAAATATTATTAGGTTGGCAAAAAAAGATAATCGACACAAAATAATTTAATTATAAATTAAATTATTAATTAATATATGGTCAGTATAATTGTTAAACATGAAAAACAATTAAGACAAAAAAATATTATTATTAAATTAATAATATTTTTTTTATTATTTTGGCTACCAAATGAATAATCTAATGTGAAAATCTCTCTTGACTGGAATAGGCAAAAGATAAAACATGTTTTAGCCAAATTTTACCTTTGCCTTTGCCTACACCAATGATAATGCTCTAATAGCATAGGAGTAGACCCATGAGGTCGTAGCGCTAGCATGCGTGTAACATTTTTCTATTCATTATGAAAGAGTTCAAAATGCCTCATCGAGTACATTAATTATGTCTGCTAGATGAGAGGAATCAACTTATTAATCAATTCGTTCAACTCAGTCAATTCTGGAAGCGTTTTTTGAGTTCTCACAAACCTTCAAAATCACCTAATTAATGATTGCCTAAAACGCTAAAATTAGCTGATGAAAAGCTTACATGAATTAAGTTATAACAAAACAGTTTCTCCAATACTACTCTTTCGAATGTTCCTCAGCTTACAAGTGATTGTCGTGAAGGATGGTCTATTATTAGCATCCTTATCCCATGAAAGGCAAATGAGATCAATGAGCCCTCCAAGTTGCTTATCTTCCTTGGGAAGCTTTGGCCTTAGCTTACCCTCTCCAACTTCCACGGCAATCTATAAAACAGAGTCAAGTAACAATTAAAGATTTAAATTAGAAACATGATTAGTACTTGGTCAAATCTTATTTCAACTCTTGATCTCTCTTTCACATGAATGACATGATGAAGTTCTCTTGTTATATAATATGGCATAAAATTTTCATGTCTAGTCATTATTTGGTTTACCTGTATAGGACTGTAATCTGTCTCAATGTATGGATACTCTCCAGTAATAATCTCATTGAGAATGATACCAAAGCTGTATACATCACATTTTTCATCATAGGGCTCGCATCGGATCACTTCTGGTGCCATGTACACAAGTGTTCCTGAAAATTAAAAGAATTTTTTTGGGTAACCAATTAAAAGGGAAATGATATTATATATATATATATATATATATATATAACAAGAAAAACAAGTATTTGTGGAGGATTATTTGTGACGATAACGACTATTTGTGTAAAAAAAATTCATTTTGGTAAGAAATAATCATTTTTGCTAGAAATAACTAGTCACAAATAAATAGTTTTTGTGTAGTACTACTAGCTAGAATAGGGTTATATGTAATATATATGTTGACCTAGAGCATTAGTATTGGATTCATTATTTTCATATTCAAAATTTGATGAAAAATACATGTTTTCCATAAATCTAAAACCTCTCTATCTATAACCCCACATTGGATTAGCTATTGGATTCATCAAAATAATAATATAATATTATTTTGTTAATAATGCTATTTTTAACTTATCTTTTTCATATTTTACAATTACACTAACTATATATTAATTAATAATTTAATTTGATACTTCAATTATTGTTTCCAAACTTAAATATATTGTGGCTCAAAATTGGGAAACAATAATTTAAGTAAATAAAATAATGGTTATAGAGTGTGAATAGTGAGTCTTCAAATTTGAATGAAGGGAAATGTACTGTAGTTAAAAACTTGACATTTGAGCATATGGTGAATCCAATACTAGGATTTTAAAGCTAAAATCATCAAATTTTAAAGATTGGACTCATTTGATGAGTCCAATACCAGTACTCTTTTGGAGAAAATAAAGACTGAAGATAACTATAGACAAAACCTAGTAGGTTAATTTTATCCTTTAATGTGTATTAAAAAGCATTCAACTTATAACTCAATGTGGAGGTTATACTCTCCAATGCATCTGACATGTTAGATTAACAAAAAATAAAAATAAAAAAAAATAAAATTGATCTTTAAACTTCTTTTACAAATCAACTTAATAGTGTGAAAGCTGATTCATGATATTTCTCCTAAGTACAATTAATAAGGTGCCAAACATAATAGTTCTTGCCTGTTTCACCAGTGAGCGCCATCTCTTTATCACTCAAGAACCGGGCATGACCAAAATCCGCCACCCTCACGTGTTTGGAGTCATCCAAGAAAATGTTGCTAGACTTCAAATCGCGGTGAATAACCGTAGGCTTTTGTTCATGCAGATACTGCATTGCTTGAGATATCTCCAATGCCCGAGACAGCCTCTCTTCGATTGGGGGAAGTGGCACCATCCTCTCTTTCTGTCTCTTTCCCGGGCCATGCAGCCAGTCCTTGAGCGTCATGCCCAGTAACTCTGTCACTACCCAACCATGATTAGGGGGCTCTAGGCACGCACCCATTAGATGCAGCACATATGGATGGCGCTGCCTCGATAAGGTGTCGACTTCTTGAGCAAAAAACGATACCCCATTCGCATTTGAGTGGAAATAATCAGGGTATATGCGCTTCACTGCAACATCTACTCCCCGCAATGTTCCTCTGTAAATATCTGCAGTGCTTCCGTGGCCTAGCTTTTCTTGCAACTCAAGCTGTTACCATATTATTTGTTAATCAAGTAAGTATTTAGCGTATAAAAAGGGTCTAATGTTCTGTTCCCAATGCCTAAAGTTAAGTTAGGTCATTTGGGTGACCATTTGATCTGGTTTATCAGTTTCTGTAAAATACTTAAAATGTGTTTTATTGGAAGTACCCATTAAAGAAACTGACCTCAAGTGGATCGATGTACCATCCATTTAACTTGGCTTGATCAATGATGGATGCTAAGTGGGAGTTTTGCCGCACAAGAGCTGGCACTAAGGGACTGGTAGCAACATCGGAGGAAAGAATACCTTGGCGCTGTTGATCATCATCTTTGTCGTTAATGATGAGGTGTAGGAATCCATTGTCTTGTGCTATCTGGAGACAGTACCTTAAATATTCTTGTGTTCTTTCCGTTTTTTTGGCGTACAAGAGCTTGTGCTCTTTCTGGTTTTGTACCTCCCTTTCCAGATCGGCTATCTTTACATGCCAAAAAGCACATGATTAATTTTATGTAACAAGATTTACGTTAAGAAATATTATAAGGTTCATTTCACGTGTCTATCTCTAATTCTAAGATTTAAGTAAAAACTAAGAAATCTAAATTTCATCAATTGCTATGCTCTTAATTAATTACCTGCTGTTCCAATTTGGAAATTGACTGCTGGCTGTGGTGGTGCTTGCTGGAAGATTGGTGGGTTGAGACCGCAGACCCCATAATCATGCAGTTGTTAAGACCCCTACAGCATCCACCTGAGTGAGTAGTGGTGTTGAGCTTTCCTTGCTTTGACAAGGAATTCCCTGCTGATATTTGGGGAGGCCCGGATACATGAGTGGCCTTCTTCTGCTTCGAAATGCCTCCAAATTTCATGGTTTTCACGAGGAAGCTGCAAAGAGCGGTTATCTCAATTGAAGTCTGATGTTTTTCGTCTGCTTTTTTATTTTCCTGTTGCAAACGACATTTATGGCGGATTTTGTTATGAGTGAGCTATACATGAGCCTATTCTTTGATCAACTTACATTGGTTTTGGGGATCAGGCCGATGCAGGATGATGCATATTAATTAACGTTAGTCTATGATCCCTAGTGACCATTCGGCACCAAATTAAACTTTTTTTTTTTTTTTGTTTTGCACTAAAATAGTTTGATACATAGGATGAAAGATATGGGAGCCAACCAGCTGCGCGCCAGCTTTAGAGTAACGGAAAATTATATTTACAAGCTGGTGTGAATAACGCGCCATCTACACTGTTGATATGCCATATATAGTTTGATTTGTAAGCAAATCAAACTATAACATTTCAACAGCATGAAGGTACATTAATTAGATATTTTTTAATTGCATATTATGTTCATAAAATATATATAGAACAGCACACTTTTGATGAATGATTTGAGTTTCATCCATAAATAGAATTTTTTAACATACAATATTATACCAAACGGCATTTTTACGGAACAGATCATCATATATGTAGAGAGAAAATTAGAATGATACTTGTACTTTTGTGAAGAAGGGCGACACATTCTAGGGCACTTCCGGCACATACACATCCCTAAGACTGCTCTCCCCTCTCCTAATTAGCTCCTCCACCCCTAAGTAAAACAACAACAGGATCATATGAAGAAGCCAACGCTAGGCTTCTCTGTCTTGACTCTTTCCCCTCTCCTCTCTCCCCCTTATATTAGCTTTTCAAAGCGGCCTCTCGGCCTAGATCTATTCTTTTGATCATTTTCAGCCGTCTTCTCCACAAAATTTTCAAGTTTCATTTTTTTTTTCCAATCCTTAGTTTCAAGATGTGTTGTTGTCCACCCATCTTAATTGCGTTGGTTTTATGTTCTTGTGAATTAAATTGTCCCTATATTTTCTATAAATAAACAGCTCCACCTATAAATTTAAAACACTCAACAAATTTTTCATAAATTAGATAAGAGAAATGTTACTCAGAAGTTGGTTCACCCATAGTTAGCACACCGCACACCTGGTTTGGGAGAGCCACGTCACGGTTCGGCTAGGCCAAACACCCATTCCCCATTGGTTCTCTCTCCCCCATGCTTCTCTCATTGTCTTTTTCACGGAAAAAAAAAAAAAAAAAATCCGCCAGATCTGAACTCTGCCTCTCTCTCACTCTCTCTGATCTTTATAGCTCGGCCAGTTGCGTACAATGGATTTTTGATTGTGGTATTCGATTTATGAGCTTCATAGAAGTACACTATAGTAGAGCTGGTTGCCTGACACTTCGTGTATCACCCCGCTCCATCGATCATTTTTATGTACGCTTCTTCTTCTTTCTGACGTACGTTCCTTCTTTCTGACGTAAGTAAATTCAACTGCGAGCCTCGTTAGGCGTGCTGAACCTCGATGGCGTGTTTTCAAAGATAGTATTATGTGACTTATAAGGCATGTCCAGTGTTTTAAATGTTCTGAAAATATTTATAAAGAGTATTTCCAGTGTTATTGAACTAAACTTGATTTTAATAAAACAATTATAATATTTTGTAAGAGCTCCAGAATATTATAATTGTCGAAAATCATTTTAATATCATTATTAAAATGATTTCAACTATTTAAAATATTATGAGATTTAAATTATGTTGAAAACTTTAATTAATTAAATGATTTTATTCTTTTAAATATATTAAATAAGACTTCATCATTTATTAATGATGAAGAAATATTATTTTATAAACTAAAATTAGTTTAAATAATATTCTATCTTAATTCCTCTCAACGCTTTTAATTAAATTGACGTTTATACATTTTAAATTAGTGTTTGAGGTCCGTCGTTAGATCGTTGCGTAGATCCCCAGACGTTGGGTTTTAAAATAATACCCCAGCCCCTCTTCCTTCTCCCTCACTTTTCCCTCCCCTCTCTCTCTCCTCCCTCTCCCCCAGCGTATGTCGCACGCTGCTCTCTCCCTACCCGATTCCTCCACTGCCCAGCCCGGTGCTGCCGTGCGCCGGTGAGCCTCACTGCCCCTTCCATCGGCACCACCTAACTCCGGCGATTCCCCCCACACCGGTCTCCCTCTCTCATGCTCTCTCTTCCTCTCTCTCAGCAGTGCACAACCCGAATGGGCTTGATGCTGCTACGCCGCCATGCGCCGTCCTCTGGCGCCACCACCTCCACGGCAGCTTCCCCTCACACCGGCGACCTCCCACTGTCGAAGTCAGGCTCCACTATATGGCCACTCTCCCCCACACACGCACGCAACCTCTCACGCACGGTTTCACCGTGCGCAGCCCCTTTCCACCGCCGTACACGGCTATCCAGGCCGCCGCACCACAACCATTAACTTTCTCTCTCATTGGCGACCTCCCCGTAGCCTCCCCATGCCAAGTCGAGCCCCCTAGCCTCCACACGCACCATAACTCTCCCATGGATTCTCCTCCACCGTGCGGCCAGATCCACCACCGTAGGCCACCGTGGCGCCACCCCGACACCACCACAGCTCCACCCGCAACTCCTTAAGCCTCCCATAGCCAGCCCACTACCAGCCATGCCCTCCCTCTCCATTTCCATAGTTGAGACCCACGGCCTCACCCCTCGCCGTCGTAAGCTGCTTTCAACCACCACGAAACTGCCACCCTGAGATCACCACGATGCCACCTTGAGTTTCCCCTAGCCTAGCCCAATGCCCAAACAGCCACTGTACGTGGGTTATCCGCCACGTACGACCCTTCCGACGCCATCAACAGTGACGGTCAGCGAGCAACGCACGAGTTATCCCGTCGATGGTATAACCCTCTATCCCTCGTTATTTATGTTATTAGTCGATTAGGTTGTGGACTATGCTGTTAGTATTGTGGAGTTCGTTGTATTGTAATGTGCTGTGTAGTGAAGTGTTGGGCATTCTGTGTGGTGAAGTGTTGGGCGTAGTTGAGAAGTGTGATGTGAAGTGTTGTGGACTGTACTGTATGGGTGATTTGGCATGTGGAATGGGAAGAGTGCATGTAGAGTGTACTCTGTGTGGCGTAGTGTGTATGAAGGGAGTACATGCAGAGTGTACTCCATGTGGTGGAGTGATGCACTATATGGCGGGTACGTCATAGTGATGATGTGGCGTAGCGTGTGAGAAAGGAGTATGCGTGGAGTGTACTCCATGAGGTGAAGTGATACATCATGTGGCGTGTCGTGGAGATAAGGATGATTGTGTGGTTGATGGGCGTAGAGCGTGGTGAGTACTGTCGGGAACTGTGGAACAGTGTCCCGAGGTAGTTGTGACGTGGCCTGTAGTCTGAGGTGACAGGTGTCATCGTATTTGACTTATGGCTGGAAGTACGGGTGAAGTAGCAAAACAAGTGTAAGAGTGCGCAGCGGAAGCATGACTGGGGAATGTCACAAAGTGACATGGTTACTGGCAGTCGTGCTTGCGATGGGTGAGGAGTTAGTGTAGAAATGGCGTAGCGAGATAGTGACGAGGTGTCACGATGTGATAGGAGTACGTGAGGAACCGTACTCGTGATGAGTTAGGAGTTGGCGTAAGAATGGCATAGTGGGATGTCAGGTGATGTGACAAGGTCACGGTGTAGCTTGTGAGTAGTCTCGAGTTATATGACGTGACATAAGGCGTGGTTGTGAATGGAGTTTTGTCGTGTTAAGTGTTCGGATGAACTATCAATAGGGACGGGTAGCATGAAGAGTCATGCTAGCCGGGTTAAGAGAATGTTGGTATCGGAGTATGGCCCTTGTCCCCACGAGTAGGTGATCAACATGTTATATGTTGGTCTTAGGTGATAAAAGAGGTAAAGTACATGTGTAATCTGGGGAGACACATGTGCCGGACTGATTCACCATATGTAATGGGTAATCTGTCCTAAGCATAGTTAAACGGTGCTTAAGCCTCAGAGTTGGCTTAGAGCCGTGTGGCTTGTATGGATGGGCATGAGGATTTAGTATGGGCTAAGATGCAGGAAGATAGTGACGGGTGTATTGTCTAGGATTGGGATGTGTGATCCGTCGTTCGGAATCATGCGTCGGAATGTGGTTAGTAAGAAGAGTAAGACGAAGGTCCTAGTGTCTTAATCCTAAGGTGAATCATGGGTTCACTTTAGTGGATGAGCACTTGAGGCAAAACCTTGAGTTGGAAGATGTGGTGATCGTAACTAGATCCAGAAGGTTTTAGCATAGTAAAGGGCACGTAAGCGCACAAGATAGAAGGAGAGTGTTCCAAATGATGTGTAGTTCTATTCTAGTTTAAGTTACTAATGCATTAGATAGAGAATGACGTTAAGGCTATGTGTATGCATGTACGTTGCCATCTGACACGCACATGAATGGATTGCGTGATATGAAAGTAGCATGGAGTCCAGGTAAGTGTTACATTCATACTCTTCTAGAGTTTTCTAAGATATACAAAAATGAAAACGAAAGCTTTTCCTTTAGGATGCTTTACGAAAAAAAATTAAACTCTTTCTCTTTACGATGTGCTTTACGAAAGAAAATGCTAAGTGTTCAAAGGTATAAGTATGTAACGGCCCTCCTTGGCAGCCCCCTTTTTACGCAACCAAAGTATTAATTGTAAGCATGTGAATGGATGACTATATGCTGTATCTATTGTATGTATTTTCCAAGAAAAGAAAAGAAAAGTCGAGGCCTATGCCTCGAGTTTTAAACTGATGTTTTGATTGACGCGAAGAAAGTGTTTTAAAATGGTCCCTATGAACTGATGTTAAAATTCCCCTATGAACTGATGCTTTATGGATGCCATGAAAGAAGATGTTTAAACCTATGTTTTAAATGACGTTTTCCATGAATGAACTGTTAAAGGAAAAGGACTGAAATGAATGAAATGACTGAACTGAAAGAAAGGACAGAACTTAAAGAAAAGACTGTACGTTTAATATATGAAAATATGTAACGGCCATATAAATGAATGAAAAGGGTACCAATGAATGGGCAGATTGCAATGCCGGGTAAGTAGTACTGGTAGTGCACCCAGTGCTGCACCCTGACGGAATGGGATTCCAACCCGTGGCCACAGGCGAATCCATTGGCCATAGGGCCGCTAACCCTAGCACGCGGGGCGTAACAGTGTGCACTAGCCTATGAAAGTGATAAGAAAGAATGCATGAATGCATGAAAGCACGAACTCTTTAAGAAATGAAGGCACTAATGGGAGAAACGTTTTACGAAAAGAAAACTCCTTTTAAAAGCAAAACCCCGTCCAGTGACGCTTTCAAAGGAATGCACGTATGCATGTATGCATGTACGTATAGTATGTATGAATGATGAATGCATGAACGAAAACCTATGTTATTATATTTTAACAGTATGAAGTAATGCTTACAAGTTATCGACTCATTTTAGTTTTTATATATGCCCCTCCCCCCACAGGAACTGAATGAAGTACGCATCAGGACGGACATGGCCCAAGGGGAAGAGCACGACAGTCTAGGCATGAGTATTTAAATGTATTAGAGGCCTTTTTATTGTTAAAATTAATGTTTTCCGCTGTAAACCTCTTTTATTCTCAAAGCATATTTTATTTTATAACGTAGAGTCTTGCACCCTGGGTATGGAAGCAAAAAGTTTTAAATCGAACGGTAATTTTCGTCGTCCTTTCTAAAATCATTTTATAAAAAGTCCCACCATATGGACGGGCGTTACACTTTGCCATCCTCATTTATTCTATGGAGAAATTACCGAAGGAAAGCAAGTCCTCAAACAGATGGTGGGTGGTCTATTCATCATTGGATGGAACCTCTTGGTGACTATAGTTATCTGTATTGTGATAAATTTGGTGATTCCTCTACACATACTGGAGGTAGAACCGCTCATAGGGGACAATGTTGTAACGCCCCGGTCCCGCAGGGATCGAAGAGTTACTCCCTATAACTTAAAACTCACAATTCATCAATATATTTATAAACTCCAAAATATAACGTCATCAGAATACTACAAAGTCTCTTAATAAAAACTGCCACTTCTCATAAATCTTCTATAAGTAATCCACTATGCTTAACTAATCATCTCACCGCTACTCCATAATTCTGATCCTTAGCTCGTCTATTCAAAAATCATCTGAAAAATAATTGGAGATAAGGGGTGAGTTATCAACAACTCAGTAAGCAGAGAACATATACCAGTGTATAAACATGAGTATTTACAGAAATCAGAATGCAAAACAAAACATTTCCATTTTCAGAGTGCGGAAGCAAAACATGTTATCAAAATATCAGAGCGAACATTTAGAAATAATCTCATTCAAAAATATTCTTTGGCATAGCATAAATAATCATCATCATTATCAGAACATCATATCAGAACAGAGGCCATGTATAACCCTCGTGGTAGGGTTGTGCAACTTCGGATAGCCAAGCAGAACATAAAACACTTTGTCACCAAGGTGTGCACTCAAAACAGAGACCACTACTATAACCCGTGGCAGGGCCGTATCCACTATTATTACCCGTGGTTGGGCCATATCCACTATTATAACCCGTGGTTGGGCCGTATCCACTATTATAACCCGTGGTTGGGCCGTATGTACTATTGTAACCCGTGGTTGGGCCGTATGCCACTATTATCACCCGTGGCAGGGTCGTAACTGAACAGCATAGAAACAGAACCAAATTCAGAATCAGAGAGTCATGCCAAAGGTTTTCAGAAATCACGTCTTATCCAAACAGAGTACTGAACAAAAATCTTCGGAACAGAAAAAAATCATATCACAACATAATTTATGCACAAATTTCATATTCGCTCTCATTTTCAAAGTTCAGAAACAGAATGTCAAAAATAAGCTCATGTCTACACCAGTCATGACAGAAAATACTTTCTTCTTAAACAGAATCTCATGAGTAATGCAGAACAAATAACTGAGGTAGTTCAAATTTCTTTTCATAACAAAACATGCATATTCTCCAAAAAGGATCTCAGTTCATTTTATTTAATGCAAAGTCTAGCATAGGAACCCCGCTTACCTGAACTTCTTAGCTTTTTCGGAATTCCTCAAAAACGTCGAACAATAATTAATCGTCACCTATAAAAATAATCACGTAATTCTCATAAATTTTCAATTAATCACGTATTTTGATATTTAATCCTCAGCTTATAAAATAACCTATTTAATTCCTCAAAACTTAAAATTACAAATCATCACTTTCTAAAATCGCCAATGCTAACTTAATACTAATAACATATTCTTTCTTTTAAAGAAATATAATTTAGTATAATACTCGAGTTATTTTTAAAATAATTCCTAAAACTTAAATTCTTAAACTAAGTTTCATTTCTTAACATAGTAATTTTATTAAGTTCTACTAAATAGACAAAAGAACATTAACAAAATATTAGTCCAGTTAAAGATCATTTAAAAATACAGAGTTACAACCTAGACCATACAAACATAAGCCCAATGGAAACATTAAACACTGCATAAGTAAGGCCCACTGGCCCGTTGTGAAACAAGAATCCTTCAAAACTAAAACACACGGGTAAAAAGCCATGGCCATTCGAGAGAAACAGAGGGCTCACCGAGCGGGGGTATGCGACGGAGATGGGCTGGGTGGCTAGCGGGGTCACGGCGGCGCAACAGGAGGCTCGTCTGTAGTGGTGCGACGCCGAAGGATGAACTATGGGGCGGTGCAACCGTGGTGTTGCTTGGGATGGGGAGTTCTGTTACGTCGAAAAACAACCGAGAGCGAGAACAGGGGCGACGGTTGTGGGCTATCGAAAAGGAGTAGGTGCCACGGGGGAGAGCTGGTCGGCGGTTTCTGGCACCGTGGGTGGTGCTCCGACGTCCTATAGTGGTCGATGACATGGTTGTGTTCTCTGGCAAGGAGGTGCAACGCTGAGAGAGGGAGAGAGAAGGGTGGCGACGCTACTGGTTTCTGGGATGGAGTGGTGCGACAGGTTGGAGGTCGGCGTGTTCTGGGTGTGGTGGTTGCGGTTTCTCTATTTCCGGTGGCTGCTGTGGAAGAGGTGACTGCATGCTCTGTTTCAGACATGCAAAAACAGAGGTGCGTCTGTGGCTGCTATGGCGTGCCTTGGCGGCTAAGGGTGGTCCGATGTATTCTATGGTGGCCGGTGGTGGCGTCGGCGTGTTCTGGGTAGTGTGGAGTAGCCGCAGAAGAAAGTGGATAATGGTGGTTTGCGGCGCGATAGGTTGGAGACGTTTCGGGTTGCTCTGTATGCCTATGTATTCCTTCTCTACCGATTTGTGTTGTGTTTATTACTAGAGGGTCTCGGGTTAGTTTTATAGGGAAGGGAAAGTGAGGTATCGTGGTTCACAGGAGGGTGGATAGAGTTTGGAGTTGAGAGGCGTACGTGCATGTGCATGGAGTGGATAAAGAAAACATTAAAGACGTGTGTGATCATGCATGCCGTGGGCGAGAGGGAAACTTAAGTGGAAAAAAAATAGACGGAAAGAAATGAAACGTGCAGAAGTTAACGTATTTAACGTGTGAAAAAAAATAAATAAAAATAAAAAGAATAAACTAAAACAAAATAAATAAATAAAAAACTAATTGAGCTTCATTGAGTCCGGGTGTTACAATGTTGTTCAAGTCGAGGAAGCGTACACATTGTGGGGTGATGGAGAGAAGTATGATCCTTCCAGGCATGAATTTTCTTAGATGATACTTTGCACCTTAATCCCTCAAGTATGCTACACAGGTGGTCTAGAGGACATACCAGCACAATACTTATATTCTCTGACACCCAAATTGTGTATATTTATTTGTACTTTGAATTCCCTCTTAATATCCCTTATGAAAATCAAACCCAAACGTATTGTGAATGTGAAGGATGTATGGTTTGGAGATGGGAGAAGGAGATGCTTGAGGAGGAGGAGGAGGCGTTGGAGGAGAAGAAGAAAGCGTTGTATGCTGAGAAAGGATGAGAAGAGCTGTCGTTTGTAATTTTGAAGAAAGAAATGATAATTCATAAGTAGCATTTTTCATTAGAAAAACATTTCCTTGATATTTTCTTTCTTTGGGCTTTGGCTTTTTAACATTGGGTTTTAGGATCTAGTTTTGTATGCACTAAAATGGAGATTAACGGAAATCAACATTATTCTATTTTGGGAGTAGACTATCAATAAGCCTAATGCATGTTCAAATTTGGAAGCGGTGGAATATACTTAATGTTATTTTTTTAGTTCTCTACTTTACAAAACATTTGCAAGTATATCTTTTATATCTATATTTCAGAACTCTCTGACCACATACTCCCACCCCCACGGATGTCCTCTCCTTAGCCTAACAATATATCGCTTTTGTTAACCTTGTGTTTCGTATGCCTTTGGGCCAGGTTCCAACAACTCAGGTCTTCAAAACTGGGCCTGCGAAAATGAAGAAGAAAGCAATTGGGGGAGGGCGGCCTTGGGGTTGGGGAGCCTCCGATGCTAAATTCACTAGAGTATTTTGGAAGTTTATAAATAATGAGAGAGTTATAGACCAGAGAGCTTTTTTGCACCATAAAATTGCTATTTATACCGGGAGTCTAAGGAGGGACATATCATGCTTGCCCCTATGGAGCCCATGTCCTTTTTACTGTTCCTTTTGTCCGAGTCCTTTAAACGCGACGTGCCTCTGTGACGGTGTCATTAATGTGGCATGTTGCTCGGGTAGTGGTGCCATTAATGCGGTGTGGTACCAGCTTTACTCTGCTAGTGGTACCAGCTTTACTCTACTGGTGTCTTTGGTGGTCTGTCGATGTTCCCATGTTAGAAGATCAAAGGTTCTCCGTCTTTCCCATTCTGCCTTGTACAAGTCCCCATGAGCGGGGTGCAGCTAAGGGATGTTAGGCCTATCCATCCCATCAGCCATCATTGTTTACTTTTCCTTGTAGACGACTTGCTTCATGGAAAAGTTTGGGCCCTGGAGCCGGGTATCGGGGCAAAGCCCATTACTCTCGGCCGAGCACCCAGTGGTCTTATGAGTGAGGGGAAAATTCCCTTATAGTTACCCCACCAATTCCTGTCGAACGGGTCTGATGGGAATTATACATTTCCTTCCTTGATTAATCAACTTTTTCAACTGTGGCCGTGTCGCACTTTTGCCTTCCAGCCATATCCGAGTGGGGGGTTGTTGATTTCTCAGTGCTCACGTGTCGCACTTCTGCCTTCCAACCATATCCGAGTGGCCTTTTCGTCTTTACACAATATCTGGCAACAGTTCGCCTTCAACTTGTATGGTTGTAATTCGACGTTTCTGATCCGCATTAAATGGCGCCCCTTCAGTCTCTTTATCATTCTTCGCATCAGGCAATTACTTCTTTTCCACGTCACATCACTGGATACGCTCCGCTGGAATCGCGATGATCGTGGGATTACTACGTGGGGCATGTGGGTTCCTACTATCTCGAGATGTCAACCGTCGAACTTGCCTATATAAGGTCCCTTTCTTTCTCAGCAACGGGTTACTTTGTCTATTCTCTCTTCTGCTAAATATCCTATCTTCCCCTTCTTCTTTCAAGCACTTCTCCTTGCGTTGTTTTTTCTAATTCATCTTCTTTCTCCCTTGTTGCTAATGGCCCTAAAGAAATCCTTGCGTCCTTTTGGGCTGGCTAGATCTTTCGACTCTGCCCGTGCCGCAGACAGATAAGGCAACACCATTCCATGAGAGTTTGCTGGTCCACATCGAGTTGGAGTCATTAAAGACAACCTACAGGATTCCTCAAACGGTGGAACTCGATGTGCCTCTCCCTACTGAAGGGGCTGTAGATTCCAATGGTTTTGCCTACAAAGTGGCGATGTACCCCACCATGTTCTTTAGCAGCCTCAGATTGCCTTTCTGTCGTCCAGTACGAAAAGTGTTGGATCATTTCCAGTTGGCGCCTGCTCAGCTCCCCCTAGCGTGTGGAGGATCCTTGTGTCGTGCTACATTTTTTGGCGTCACGCGTTGGAGGAGGCCGGGGCTGACTACCTGGACCTCATGGCAAGTGAGTTCTTCCTCACCCACAACCTTCTGAGGCGAGGTTGTAACACTTACAGCTTCAAACCAGACCAGGCGTTGGTTCGGCTGGAGCAGCAGTATACCACAGCGATGGGGTGGGGTCATCTATTCTCTTTCTATCCCGCAAGGGGTGGGAGATCCCCGTTGGCCAGGCCAATCAACGTGTGTTCCCTGTTTGCACCATATGTGGGGTTGTGGGCGATGACAATAGTAGTCGTCCTACCGCGACCCCAGCCGAGGCACTAAGGATCGAAGTCATCCGTGCTTGGGCGAAGGCCCATTCGAATGACGTTCTTTCCGAAGCTTTGCTAGCTGAGGACATCCTTCGTCGGCATCTACCTCCTCCGGCCAATGTGCATTCCAACGTAGCCTTCCTGTTCAGGGAAGTCACACCCCAAGTCCGTAGCCGCTCTCCAAGCCCGCCGATGGTGGGGAAAGGGAAGAGGCCCCAGAGGGTTTCCCCCATTAGAGCCGACTCTAACTATCTTCCCATTCCTCTTGGAGGTCCTTCCACTGAGGTGCTCGTTAATTAGCTAGAGCCATCATTGCCGAGGAAAGCGATGACGATCGCGAACCTTCCTCGTGCTATGTTGCTGGCTCGAGGAGTCATTGAGGATGTTTAGCCTGCACTGCCGGTACTCAGGTCTGCTGTTGAAAGCATCCATGTGACCCTTCCTGGCCCTTTGGTTGTGAAGGGATCCTCGAAAGTCTCCTTGCCCCTCAGCACTACCTTCAAGAGGGTTCCTTCGCCCTTGTCTGAGGAGCATTTCACCGAGGGCAGGGGTTCCCTGAGCGAGTTTCCATCCTGGAGTCCCCACTACTCTACTCTCATGAGGTCGGGGTCACCTCAACTGGTGATGAACTGGCAGGGACTGTTGCTCGGGCCGAGGAGGTGGTGGAGGGTGTTCATGTGGCTGAGGTAGTTATGGCGCCTGTAGTTCTTGGCGCGAATGAGGAGGTTGTTGATGAGGTCCCTGCGGACTTTCGGTCAGCGACTGTGGAGAGCCGCACCGACTGCATCCGCAAGGTAGATAGCAGGCTCAAGAGGCTCTATACTGGGGTAAGTTATTTACTTGTAAGCTCCTTGTGCCTCTTGTTTGTTTCCTTCTTTGATTTTGACCCAGACTTTTATGGTAGGGCTTGGAGCGTTTGGCGGCATTCATCGTGGATGGCCAAGAGGAGGTGGCGAGCAAGAATAGAGCATTTCGCTTGCTCGCCTAGCTAGCTTTACGCTGTAAAGGGGATAAGCAAAATAATAAGGAAGAGGTCGAGGAGGCCCTTGTTGACTTGCCAAAGTCTCAAGATGAGGCTGGCCTTCTTCGTCTCGAGGTGGTGCTTGTCTCTGAGGCGTGGGATGGGCTACAAAGATCACTCGACAACTGTCAGCAGCAGCTTGAGCAGCTGTGGGCCGAGAACTTGGAGAGGCTATGATGCTCAGTCATACAAGTGGTTGTCAAGGGAGTTCGAGAAGCTTTCCAAGTCTCTAACGGACAAGAGAAAAGCCCTGGAAGATGAGAGGATACAGAGGAGGGACTTGGAGACCAATTAGGCCAAAGCTAGGTGAGCTTTGGAGGCTCGTGATGCTACTACCATCTGGGGTCTGCGGGAGGAGCTGTCGTACATTCGTGGTGTCCAAAATGATGCCTGGCATTTTGGTTACACTGACGGCTTGGAAAGGAGGACGACTCATATCCTGAAGAATCTCCAATGCAATCTGAGGGCTTTGAGTGTGTGGGAGCTTCCCCCAGATGAAGTGTCTAGGGAGCGGGCTACTCTCCTTGGGTGGGATCTAATTTCGAGCGCCTTAGGGGTAACTTTGCTAGACGTAATCCCACCCACTGATGGTTGATTCTCCTCGGCTGCAACTCGTTTGGCTCCTCTGACAGGTCTTGCTCTTCTCTGTTGTTTGAGGTTCCAGTTCCAAACCTCCTCTTCCAAAGTTCAACCTCGCTTTCAGCCTTCATCTTCACACACTCCAGCATGCAACACCTTTTCTCACACTCCAAGATTGCCCTCCTATCGTCATCTCGCCCTCCTGTCTTCACCCTCTCCAACAGTTTCTTGCACCTCTCCACAGCAGGTGGGCAACTCTTGGCAGTGTCTTGGCGGTTGTTGTCACCGTACGACCAAATTAGCTACCTCATTACATCCTTGTACGACCAAATTGGCAGTGTCTTGGCGGTTGTTGTCGTGGTAATGATAGAGATCCTTGTCTGCCACTTCTACTGGAATATGATCTTATCAGACTTTGGTTTGCTTGTGCCTCCATGACTTTCTATTGTATCTAGTTGACTTATGTTGTATGTCATTTTAAGCCTGTGACTTGCCACTTGATGTTGTAATTTGCTCATAGTAAGATTGCAGCTTCATGTTGTAACTTGTCGCCTCACATTGTAACATGTCCGTTGTAAGCTTGCGGCATCATGCTGTAACTTGTTGCTTCACGTTGTAACTTTTCCTTTGTAAGCTTGAGGCTTCATATTGTAACTTGCCCTTTGTAAGCTTATGGCTTCATGTTGTCAATAATATTATCCTTTTGCTTTTTATTTATCTTCTGTGGTCATTCACTTTCGGGGTCTCCCCTTTCTTTTTTTCTCTCGTTTTTTACGGTCGGCCTGGAGGTTTCGACGCAGGGAATTGTGGGGTCCGTGTCAGGGAGGGGGATTTTCGTCATCTAGAGCTTTATAGTTCACCCCACCAGCAACCCATCCTCGACGACCCCACCGACCAACGGCTTCCCGCTTATATTGTCCTCGTTTGCCTTTGTAAGTCAATTATCTTCTTGGTGCCTTTAGTGATATCGTTGACGAGGTCGATGTATCTCCACTTTTTCTTTGACCCAATTTCCTTTTTTGTCGTCAATCTCTCGGATGCGCTCTACCCCACCTAGTCCTTCAATTCTTCCATTTTGGTTGTTGTGGTTTATTTTGATATGTAACTGGGTCCTTTCACCTATGACGCGATGTGCTTGTTGCTTTTCGTCATGTTGTTGATGTCCGCATTCCTTGGTGCAGCATTTGGGCGGACGAAGGACTTGGCCTACACTCCGTCAGAGAGGGTTCGAAATGCCTCATGCCAAACTACCCCTTTACCCCCCCAAGGAAGTAATTCGGACAACGATGTGGCTGGTCCACTCCTACTCTGTGATGGGGTCGGGGTAAGTTTTAGGGCAGCCTCGGGGCTAGACCTGCTCTCCATCATGAGAGGGACAAGCTGACCTCTGGCTCAACCCATCCCTTTGTTCCCTGCGGTACATAGGATGTTCAGGCAGTTTGTAACTGGACCCGCTCTCACCTATTGATGCTTATATGGAAGGTAAGTCTTTGTCGTCAAGTAGCTGAGGACTACTCGCACTCCGTCGGGGAGGGGTCGGAATGCCTCAACTCAAACTGCTCCTTTGCTCCCCCAAGGAGGTAATTTGGGGAGCGGTTTGGTTGGTCCACTCCTTCTCCGCGATGGGGGTAGGAGTAAGTGTTCGGGTAGCCTCGGGGCTGGACTCGCTCTTTATTGTGGGAAGGACAAGGTGGCCTTTGGCTCAACTCGAGATCTGGTTTTTCTTCAGATCTGGAACATGTCTAACTTGCTGTAAAGTCCACACGCTCCTGTTTCGTAGTGTGATGTACACATCACCCACTCCCACTACATCCAATGCCTCTCCATCAGCCACATACATCTTCTCAAAATCACCAGCAACATAATTCTGCATGATTTCTTGATGTGAGGTGCTATGAAACGAAGACCTTGGATCCAACACCCAATCATCAATCGGACTGTGCACTACAAGAAGTAAGGCATCATGAATTTCTTCTGCCACTACGTTCAAAGCATCATCCTCAGCACTTTCTTGATTCCTGCAGTTTCTCTTAATGTGGCCTGGCTTGCCACAACTCCAGCATGTGATCTGCTGCCCATATCTCATCTTTCTCTTCACCCTACTCTTGGAGCTTGACTTGTCATGTGCTCTGCCCCTATTGTCAACATTCAGGGCAGATCCTAAACCCAAGGGCTCATCCAAGTCTCTCTTACGTACCTCTTCAGCAAGCACCATGTCACGTATGTCGTCGTAGTTCAGTTTCGTCTTGCCGGCTAAACTACTCACAGCCATCCTCATGGCCTCCCAACTATTTGGCAATGATGCCAACAGAATCAATGCTCTGATCTCATCATCAAACTCAATCTCTACAGAAGACAGTTGATTTGTGATCATATTGAATTCATTCAAGTGTTAGGCTACAGACATAGCTTCCGACATCTTTAGATTGAACAATTTCCTCATCAAGTGCACCTTATTGTTTGCCGACGGCTTTTCATACATACCTGATAAAGTCGTCATGAGATCCATCGTGGTTCTCTCCTTACTGACATTGTGTGCCACTGTTCTGGACAAGGTCAGTCGAACAAGCCCTAGAACCTGTCAATCTAACAAGGTCCACTCAGCATCTGCCATGCTTTCCGGCTTCTTTCCCATCAGTAGAAGGTGAAGCCTTTTCCCATAGAGATAATCTTCGATCTGCATCTTCTAGTACCCAAAATCAGTGTCATCGAGCTTCTCGATCCTCGGTGCATTCACTTTATCCCCAACCATCAATCTCCTTCAAATCCAACATTGGCTCTTGATACCAGTTGTTATGAAATGTTATGCAAAACACACACACCAACAATGGCAAATAAAGTAAAAGCAATACAATCAAGAACACGACGCACAATATACATGGTTCGACAAATTGCCTACATCCACAGAGCTGCAGAAATCTTATTAACTAGAGGAGATTATAATCATTCAATCTCAACTCACACTCTCTAAGGCTTTTTGCTCTCTCACATAATATGCACTCACTAGACAATTGTTCTATCTTAAAATATGCTTGAGGCCGTCCAAGACATGTCAAAATATGACATATATATAGCACATGACATGGAAACCCTAATCTGGCAAAACTGCGTACTTTGCTCAAGCGATGTGTTGAGCGTGCCTCGAGAGAACAACCAAATGAACATTGGCTCGAGCGGAGTGTCGAGCGAACACTAGGGTTTCTATCTCGCTCGAGCGGAGTGTCAAGTGGGACTCGAGCAAACTCTCGGACATGAGTTTCACTCAAGCGGTATGCAGAGCAATGTCGAGCGATCTTTGGCTCGAGCCAACTATCGAACAAACTTTCAGCAAACACATTTTTCAACTCCAAAACCAGTCTCCACATATACCCCAACAGTTTATTCTATATCAAACTTCTATTCAGTCTTCAAACTCTAATAACTTTGACTCCGATCCAAGTTTAGGAATGTTTGCAATATTCTAATTGGTGGAGAGAGAGCATCACTTCATCCCCTTCATTTATTTATCATTTTGGTTATTTCATGTTTTTAGATTTTTTTTTTTACTTTTTAGAGGTTTATTTATCGTTTTAGATATTTTAGACGTTTTAGATGTTGATTTTGTAAGTTGTATTTCCATTTTGTTTTGTTTTCAATTGTTTTATAAGGCTTTCTTTGTTGTTTTATAAGTTTACTTTGTTATTGTACACATGAAATGAATGTCATCTATCCTATAATAAAAGAGCAAGTTTAGAGCCTACGAAGTAGGAATTCATGCGTTGATTTGGACCAAAATGTCCCTCTACAAATCCCATATTGGACTGAGATGCCCTTGCTACAAAGGTTAATCCGACAAAAGTGCCCTTGCTAAACTACCCTTGCCACATATCTAAACTGACTAAAATACCCCTACAACAAATCGAATTAGACAACAACAAACCTGGCCATGACAATTAGAAACCTCCAAAACCAGCGTCATCTTATCTTGCACCCTGTACGCTCCATCTACCCTTTTCTTGTTCTTCATTCTTCTTTTCTTTTCCTTCTCCTATTGCTTTAGACTTCTTTATCTTCGAATACATTGCAGAGCCATATTTGTTCATTGATCATGGCACGACCCATGAAAAAGCTGGAAGATCTTGTCAACATGATTGGATCTAACTACGGTGTGGCCTATGGCGACGACAAAGATGGAAATATAGAGAAAAAACAAGAAATATCTTCACTTCTGCACCAGAAATCCACAACATTGCTATTGTTGTGGGTCAGAGATGGAGATTTCTACCGTCGAATTTATGGTTAGATATTGTTGGATATCAGGATTCGCGACCACGAAAGATATGAAATTATAGAGAAGCAACTAGAAACATCTTCACTTTTGAACCATAGACCCACGGCGCTACCATTGCTGTGGGTCTAAGATGGAGATTTCTTGTCGATGTTTATGTCATTGGCTTGATGGTCGGATATTGCTGGACATTGAGTACGCTTTACAAGCTCGGGAGCTGAGTTCCCACGTAATTTGACTAATTTGGTTGTGGGTCAGATATCCCATGTCATTTGACCAATTTGATCAGAGGTCGGATACTTGCTCCTAAGAGGAGCTCTTCTTGGGGCACGAGCAAAAGTGCCTTGCTTGCCCTCAGGGGATGAGCATTTCTTCAGTGTTGTCACTTGCCCGCCCGGGGTTCAAGCACTTCACTCCTCCTCCTGGAAGCGAGTATTGTGCAAGCCTTGGGATGAGTACTTTTGCAAACATCACTTCATTTTATTTTTTTTAATGCTTGATTCTAAGAGGAGCACTTCCCTAAGGCGATCTCTTTTTGCTTTCCTTTCGAAATGACTACTTTACTTGCCAAGGGGCGAGTTATTATTGCTCACCCTAGTGGCAGCCCCTTTGCTCACATTGGGGTGTGAGCACTTTTGCTTGGTTAGGTGGGATTACTCTTTGCTTGCCCTCGGGGCCAAGCACACTCTGAGGTCTAAGCACTATTTGCTGCCCCTTGGGTTCGAGTCCTTTTTTATTTCCTCGGGATGTGAGCTCTATATTCTCATGCTCGGGGATTGAGGTGGCGGGCACTTTTGCTCACCCCTCCACACAAGCGAGCCCTTTAGCTCGGTCCTTGTCGAACCTCCATGCTTTGTTGCTCCTCATGTTGCTCTCCTCGTGAACAAGCACTTTCGTTGGCCTTGTGTGCAAGATGTTGTCTCTCACTACGGGTTGTGAGCACTCATTGCCTATCGGAGTGCAGACACTCTTGTCTATTTCCCTCGGGATCTGAGCACTTTGTTTGTTTTGGTCAAATCAATTTTCTCAGCTTTGGGCTTTGAACACCCTTCGACATGCCCGAAGGCCGAATACTTTGGGAGATCAAGGTATGGTTTACATGCTTGGATCCGACCATCCACGTTGTCAGATCAATTTGATCGGGAGTCAAATACGTTTGGAGATCGGGTATGTTTTACATACTCGGGAACCAAACTCTCACATAAGCCGATCAATTTGATCTGAGTCATATACTTTTGGACATCGGGTAGGCTATACATGCATGCTTGGGAGTCTACTTAATTCTACCAATTTACTCTGGGGATCAAATACGGAGTAAAGCATCCCAAGGTTGGCGCATCTCACGTGATTGGGATACTCTTCGGTTGTCATGGTATACGTGCCGTTACCTCTAAAGTATTTTCAAAACATTATTTTTTTTCTTTAAATCTAAAATAGTCTATATAAGAGAAATTGGGTACGTGCCTTCTAAGTAGTACAAATTAAATTTATAAGCCATGAATAATGCATATATGGTTATAAAAAGAGAAAAAAGCTTAGCTTGACATTTTATTTTATTTTTTTGACCTTTTTTATGGGAAATAAACTTCATTCATTCTTGAAAGTGAATTTACAGCTGTGACCTGATGATACATACAAGTAAAATTCTAGATTACAAGCCAACCACTCACGGTTAGGGCTCCACTAGTACACAAATTCCTGACTAGTATGGTCTTAACTTCTATAACTCTCTATAGATAAACCGTCTTAGAGACCACACTCTGCCTAAAGTAGAGATTTCAAACCCCATCCCCAGAGGAGAAGACTTTCACTCTATAGAAAAAATGTCCAAGAGACTGTTTCTTTTTTATTTTTACCTAAACAAAAGGAAATAACAATAAACATAAAGATAGATGTGAAAATGATGAATTACAACTAAAGATCCAAATTTTCAGCTTGAAGGAAACAAAATACAAGAAACAAAGAAACTGTGGTGGCTCGTGAGGGACACGAGTCATGCTAGGATTGTGGCAGCCAGTCGAGTCTGAAGAAACCGAGGTCCCTAGTCCCAGAAAAGCCGTGGGTGGAGGTAGTAGACGCTTCTTAGTGCGGTGGTGCGTGGATCTCATGCCCTGCTTTGACCCATGCGTGTGACTCACGCACCGCTCCATTCAACGAAAGCCTTCGGCCGTCGGAAGGATCGACAACCTGGGGATCCTGCAGTGGGGCGCGTGGTGGTCGCTGAGCTCTAAAAATAGCAGATCGGCATTTCGCCATACGTTAGACGGAAAAACAAACAAAAACTGAAAAATAAAAGGCTACACAATCTCTGTGTAAGAGTTTTATTTAAATTCTATGTCTCACACACCCATCTTGATAGATTTTAGAATAGTTCAAAACTTATCAGTTAATAGATGAGTTATAATGGGATAAGAAAGCTCCTAAAAAATAAGATTAACTTTATATCTCTAATCACAGTCAAATCCAAAATCTTAGATTTCTTGATGGCCAGAAGTCTATAAATAGGGCTGAGGGGTTAAAGGGTTCTCACCTACAGCATTATTGTGCCTCTAGCCATCGGGAGACACTTAGAGGTAAAGTTGTCAGGGTGATCCTTCTCTCATAGTCAGGTCAGATTTTTCCTCAAATCGGATTGGAGGGAGATACGTTGTCTAACTGTTATTATTTTTTATTGTGGACCATAGAAAATCAAATATCCGATTATTAATATTCATGTTAAAATATTTAACATGTGGTATCAAAGTTTTAGGTTATAGATTTTTTATGATCTTGATAAAATATACAATGAATATGTGCTTTCGTGTATTGTGACTTTATCATATTGCGAAAGATTGAAAATATTTTTTTTACGATCTGAGAAAGAAATTTTATGATGATGTTTTAAATATTGATTATGTGTTTTATGAAATAACGATACATTGACATTCTGTAATACCCCGCTCCCCAATAAAGACATTTTGAGAATTTTTGGGAGCCATTGCGCTACTAAACTTGAACTTAAAGACTTTTTCTTCTTAACGAAGCACCAAATGCGAAAAATTTCCATAAATAAAACAACTTTATTAATACTTCAAATCCAAAATAAAGTCTGTGGAATCACTTATTTTAAAAAAATACTAAAGTCTCATGTGCTTATCCAAATAATTTATTTAAATCTTAAATCATAAAACTAATCATAGCATAATCTGTCTAGGCCTCTACCTCGCCTCTCGAGGTCAAGTCCTATCTTGCAGTCACATCCTCATAAAGATCATCACCTGGGGTAGTTAGAAACATAAAAATATACAAAAATGAGTTGAATACTCAATAAGTAACACATCATACAGTAAACATAATAAATATCGAGTTTTCTTGAAAAACGTGCATAGTCATAAATACATATGTAAATAACATAAACGTGAACTTATCTTTCATTTATCATACGCCAATATCCACTGTTGATCTCCATGAGTTAGGGTTAGCGAATCTAAGTAGATTCTGATTCCGCCCGTGGCCGCGGGTTTTGGAATCTATACATAAACAAGACATACTGGGTGCACTACCTGCATGTACGACCTAGCAATGCAATATGCCCATAACATGGTACCGTCTTCATATCATAATATAGGCCGTTACATATCTTATGATTCATACTTCATCATAATCATACTTGCATACTTGTCATATTATAGATTTCAAAAGAAATTGCATGCATACTTGTCATATCTTGTTATATCATATTATAGATTTTAAATGAAATCGCATTTTTTCATAAATTTTCGTAATACATGTTTTCTCACATAAAATCATGATTTTTTATAAATATTTTGATGCGTAAATCTTCACATAAAATCATGCATGGCTTTGCATAAATATTTTAATGCATGACTCTCACATACAATCATGTCTTTTCATAAATCTTTTGATACATAACTCCTTTTATAAAATAATGAATTTTCATAAATAATTTAATGCATAATTCTTCATGAAAAATCATGGATTTTCATAATTTTTTCATGACTTGGATACGTAAAAAGGGCTTCCAATGGAGGGCGTACATGCATAATATTTTTGTCAAAGACATGCCGTTTACCATACATACATGTAAGGGTATGATCATGATACTTACCTCGTAGCGCTAATCCAATATTTTCGGGGCGCGACTAATTACCTATAAAATACAGTAACTGGCGTAAATTTCTAACTTAACACGTACTTTGTGTTCAAAACTTGAATTTGTAAATTAACCTATATTTCCATAAATCGTGATCCTTCATAACTCTAAAATCACATTGACTCCATAATATTGACATCAATTCTGTATATCTAGAGTTTATATGTCCCACTTAAATTTCTCGACCTTGGTAAATTTTCCTAATATAGTCCAACCTTTTGTGTAACTCTCTTAAATCAATATGCATATAGAGATATATATATATATATATATATATATCCCATTATGCCCAACACATAAATCTGTATGTCCACTAATAATAAGTCAATATTACCAATTCAGTACACTACGTAAGTATGTAATTACTTCAACCCTATATATTAAAGCCATGGGACTTAATATGTTGATCACACAAGGGATGGGCGTACGTCGCTTTATCACAGAGAGAGAGAGAGAGAGAGAGAGAGAGAGATCACTTACAGAGGAGATTTGGACTTTTGTGGCTTACAATGGGCTCTAGGTGGTTCGTCAATGGCTCAAGATTGGAGAGCTTGCTACTGGTTAGAGAGAAACTGAGAGAGAAACCGAAAGCTTGAGAGAGAGTCTAACGTAAGACTAGTGTTTGACGTTGGGAGGAAGAGAAACTAACAAGGGTAGAGAGATAACATGGAGAGAGAGGCTTACGGGGTAGTCTTGGCACAGTGGTGGTTTCCATTATCTGCGACTGAGGAAGGAGGCATGGAGGAGTTGTTGGATGACCTTTGCTCTGTTTTGTGGGGCTAAATCAGGGGATGCTCAGCTTCTTGTATATCGCTGGTTTCCGTTTGGTCGTGGGCTGTGAAGGAGGAAGGGTGGTGGTTGGTGCCATGTGGGTGCGTGGGTTTGGTTTCCGTGGTAGTTCACAGTAGAGGGAGTGACTTGAGCGTTTGTTGGTTTGAGGGAACGTGGTGGCAGCCACTGAGTGGAGGTCGTGAGCTATGAGGGAGGAGGGGATGGTGGTTGTTCACACTAGAATATTGGCTCGGGGTGGACGTAATGAGCCTCAATATATAGACCAAGGGAAAACCCTAGTGAAGAAGAAAAAGAGACGTACGTGCATGGGAGTGGAACTAGATTTTGTGCGTGGTTGAAATTCATAGAAGGAAATCCAATAGCCAGGAGTTTTATTATGAAAAGGAAAGTAGAATGGTAATAGTGTTTGGAGTCTTAACACTCACGTGCTTGGAGTTAAAAAAAAAGAATGGAGCCTTAACTCTAGGTTCAAATAAATATAACTTATCCGATAAACTCTCTTATGGGCTTTAACTCATTTATTGAACCTAATAAAATTATCTATAATTTATCCCTAATAATATAGGATCGGGTCGTTACACATTCATTAATGCAATTCAGGTCTTAGTGTCCTTATTTCTCCCATACTGTGCATATACTTTGGAAGAAACAGAGCATTGTAACACCCCGCTTAATTAACTTTTGATTGACCCTTAAGTACTCTAGATTAGGTTTTTAATTATGGCTTAATCACTTTCATTAAGGTTGATAGTGGGATTAGCACTAATATTGGTACTTAGTGTTAATGAGCTAAGGATTAGAGAGGCAAGCCCATTAGTAATTTTGGTAAGGCCTTTTAGGACCCCAAGTGCATTCATGGGCCTAGCCCAAGAAAAACCTTGAACCAAGCCCTTAGGAAATGAAGGCTAGTCTTGGTCAAAGTATAGGAAGGCATAAGGCTTTTGGTATAGATTGGACCCTTGGCCCTTTTCAAGCTCATGTGGCCCATAGCCATTTGGGACTCATTTTACCATTCAAAGACCAAAGGCCCAATACACCATACCATTGGTTTCCTTAAGCCCAAATCACACTCAAAGTACCCAAATTAAGTTTTAAAAATTTGCTAAGGCCATTAACCATCATACTTGAGGTTAGTGCACTTTAAGCTATGCTCTGAAGCTTAATCATGCTTAATATTTTCTTAAACTTTTTAATTCAAATTTTCTTGAATTAATACTCCCTTAAACCATGATTAGACCATGTTAATACCCTAGCTAAACCATTCCACATGTCATTAAGAAAAAATGACATAACAAGCCCAAACCATGCTTCAATCGGTTTTGTGCATTGCCCTTTGTAATGCTTGGACTGTTTTGCCCTTGGGTCCAACATTTTTGTGGTTTATCCTCAAGGGTAATATGGTCCTTTAACACCTTATTAGACCCTCCAAAACTCAGTTTGAGCCTTGGACTAAATTGGATGCATCAACCAACTCAAAGAACCAAACCTGGTGCACCTTGGTCTAGTTTGTGTAGGAACCAATTGAATTGAGTTTGAACCAGCCTCCTGCCATGGTTTTCACCACCACCCCATGCCACCTCCTTCTCCACCCAATCACCAAGAAGTCCCATGACCATCATGAAGTATTTTGACTCATTTTTGTTGTCCAAAAAGATCCAAAACCGAACTGATTTTCTGCCACCACAAAACCACCTTCATCCACCTGTTTTCAAGAGTGGTTTGAGGGATCTTCTGCCATCCAGATGATGCCCCACGACCTGGATTCATCTACAGGACCCTTGCAGCTATTGTGGGGAGGAAATAATGGTGGTTTAGGGCACTATTCCATTCTGCACAAGTGAGCTAAGCTCATGCAAGCAAATCTGGAAATTTTCCAGATTTAAGCACCTCCCACTTCACCCAATCACCAAGCACCCAAGCCAACGTCTCTCACCCCTTGGCCACCTATAAATACTTCCCTCCCCTTCTCATTTCATCCACACCACAGCTCCAAGCATCATCTTGAGCCTTGAGAGCATTTCCCCCTCTTAGAGATCAAAAGAGTGCAAACCGAATGAGTTTTGGTGAGTTCTTGAGTGTTCTTGTGTAAGGTAGTATAGAGAGCTTGGAAGGCCACGAAATTTATAAGTTTTCTTCCTTTTGATCTTAGCTATCATGTCAAGCATTTTTTTCAAGTATTGGTACGAAATTTGGTTGAGTTTTGAGAAGGTTATGATGCTTAATGCAAAACTGGGTCAAATAAAGGAAGGTTTGAATGATTGAATGTTTTTAATTGGAAGTTTAGCTATGGCATGTCCTAAGCTTGATTTGATATGATCTATCAATATCCTAACATGATTATGGAAGGTTAAATTTGTGATTAGAAGCATGTCATGATAGGTTTTAATTCTATCTTGTTTTTATCATCAAGCATGAATCAGTTTTAAGCATATTGGTGATTAAGGATTTCTTGGCTTTGATTAAGTGTTGGGATGAACTTGATTAGTCAACGATTATTCTTCATAATGTCCCTAAAGATGTTAGTGATCATTAATGATTAAAGAAAATCTCATATGCATGCATTCATAGGAATCAATAGTTGAAAATACACATAGGTATCAACTAGGATGCATGCCACGAGTTGGGACTAATTGGAAAATTTCCACTTTGAATCTTGAAAATCTAAGGGCATAGATGGTTTTAGAATGCCAAAAATATAAATTCCATGAAATTTGGTTAAATTTGAAGTTCGTTTGCAATTAGTGAAAATTTAAGGCCTAAATGGCAATTTTTGAAAGTCTAGGGGTATTTTTGTAAGTATCCAATTTTTGAAGCATTTGATTTTGAAACTATCCATAAGAGTATTAATCCTAACTTAGTATACAGATGATTTACGCAGCTACGATGCTAATTTCGAATTTCTCCGGAAGTTTGTAAGTTGGCCTCTAACTTACACCTTAATAAATTTCTTATGAATTATTGATAAATGCTTCATTTATTCATCAATTATCATTTTGAGCATAAATTATCATGTTATATGAAATATCACCATTTTTGAATATTACATTTATAAATGTCATTTTTGCATGAAATTTACTACATATGCACATGTCATGAAATATATTTTTTTAAAGCATAGCATGAAAATCATTTTTGTCACGACCCCAAAGGTCGGGATGGGGAATTATCCTGGTGGAACTCCTCTGTCCACTCTGGAGTGTTTAATAATGGAGTGGTAACCCCTTGGTTGACAAAGAACAGTCAACAAGTTTCGAATGGGTTCTTTTTAAAGAACGCCGGAGCGAAGTCAACATGTTATGACACCTAATGCTGGTGGGTGTACATGTTATACTTTTTACGATGTTATGTTATTTATCAATGCATTGAGAACGAATCTATAGACAACGTAGTTTCAACGTAAGTTATACTACAGTCACCGACAGGTACTCACAGTGCATATGGGGAACTGTGACACTACCACATGTTATGTTATTAATTAAGATAATGATGTAAGTCTATGATGAAGAAAATTTATGATGAAATTTTTATGAAGAAGTTATGTCTTTTAAAAAAATGATGACGAAATTACTTACTGAGTAAGGACCCGTGTCTCCATATTTAAAAAATAAATAAAAAATGTTGAGGAATCTGGATCGGAGACATGCATACTGATTTTCCGCATCACATGCATTGCATATTTATCATTTTTCATTATTGATTTATCTTTGTGTCAGTTAGTTGTTTAACTTACTGAGATTTGGAGTAAATCTCGCCCTTTTATGGGATCATTATCATTCCACTCGGAATGATAGAAGTTGTGTCAGGAATCGACCAGGACGAGATTGATGGAGCACTGGGTTCGCATGATTGAGGAGGAGCCGGATCTGGAGAGAAAGCTGGACTTAATTTTGATGTTCATAACCCAAGTCCTTTATGCTATAGATCGCATTAAGAGAATGATATGACTTTGTATATAAGTCTATGCTACTTTAGTATTTCGAACATGATGATTCTCTAATGAAGTTGAGATGTTTTTGTTATTCTGACATATTTTCACCTTATCCTTTTATTTTCGCTGCGATTATTGCATACTTCTAGTTGCATACTAGGATGCATTGCATATTAACTGTCATGAATGGGGGTATGTAACCTTGTGTTGCATGTCCCAATGCTCTAAGTCTCCGTTCCATCCCAAGCGGGGATTGGGGGCGTCACAGCGGTGGTATCAGAGCAGCTCGTCTCTGGGTAAACCCACATGTCCTTAGGAACCTTATGCTAGAATATAGGTTTGAACCATTAGTCTTACATAGGCTTGAATCCTGCAGTTAGAGCTCGGTCTGATACGCATATATCATAGGAGTCGGAAGGATTAAGATGAGATGACACGTGGCAGACAAGGGAGGAACGCTGATGGATCTAACATCCATAGAGATCAGTATCATTGTTTTGATGGAGGACGTGAGTTGGCAGACACAATTCGTCAAATGACGGAAATCATGAAGCAGCAGCAGGAAGTAATCCTGAGGCAGAACCAACAACGCCCACTGATTGAGAATCGAGGGTGTTCCTACGAGAAGTTCCTAATATATAGATACCCCAATTTCATGGGAACTGAGGGACCCATGAAAGCTAACAAATGGCTATTAGATCTCGACAGGACCTTCGAGATCAGCGGCTATACTGAGGAATAAAAGGTACAGTACACGAGGCACCAGCTGCAGGGTGAAGCTGGAATTTGGTGGGACACCAAGAGGCAACTTCTGATTAGAGAATTAGGAAATATCACCATTTTGACTTGGTAGAGGTTTAAGGAGGAATTTGACAATCATTTCTTCCCAGAGTCAATGAAGACCCAGAAGGCCCAGGAGTTTGCCACGTTGGTACAAGGCAATCTCACTGTTGAGCAGTACGCTGCTAAGTTTATGGAGTTGGGAAGGTTTGCCCCACACTTGATTGCTACTGAGAAAATGCAAGCCCAGAAGTTTCAAGCAAGGCTGAATCCTAGAATTCGCAGTTATGTGGTTGGATTTCGCTTCCATAACTTCCAAGAGTTGGTTAATGTGGCTGCAATAGCGGGGGAAGAACAGCGAAATGTGACAGCTCAAATCAACCTCGAGAGAAAGAGGGCTTCTACCTTCACTGCTGGCGGGAATAATGCTAAGAGAAGGATTATTCAAGGAGCTAACAAGGGAAAAGGCGTTATAATAGCTCCACCTGTCACTTGCAAGAAATGTGGAAAGAACCACAGTGGTGAATGTCGTGTGGGCCTAGGAGTGTGCTACCGATGTGGACAGTCGGAGCATATGATTCGGGAATGCCCACTGAATGTTCAAGGAGGAAAGAACATTCCTAACAAATGACCCAATTAGAGGCCACCTGCTCAAGCCCGCGTTTACGCCATCACCCCTGGTTATATCAGCGAGGAAATCCCGAGGATGAGGAAACAGACGTTATCACTGGTATTTTCCTTCAATACCCCTTCTTTAGAAATTAGCTTTTTAAATAGCTGCTTAGTACTCAGTAGTTGATTACACCTTAGGAAAAATCGCATTATACGAATACACGGCTTGTGCTTTATTTGACTCTGATGCCACAAAATCGTTTGTATACTCGACGTTTGCACGTACGTGTAACTTACCGACTCAGACACTACCTCAAGCTATAGTAGTATCGATTCCCGACAAAAGCACGATCACTTGCACTCGTGTGTTGAAGAAATGTCCTTTGACCCTAAAGGGAAGATTGATGGACGCTGACCTAATCGTCTTCGGTCAACTAGGGTTTGATGTTATACTAGGGATGGACTGGCTGTCCAAACACTACGCTAAGATAGATTGTCGAAATAGGAGATAATCTTCGATTCGCCCGAGGGTAGACATATTCATCATACAGGAGGGATGGTGAAGGCTACCCCCCTCTCTGATTTCAGCTTTACAGGCAAGGAAATGCATCGCTAATGGTGCCACAGCCTACTTAGCCCTCATAACAGAGAGTTATGGTGATGATAAGGAGATACGACGGATACCTGTAGTTGAAGAATACCCTGAGGTTTTCACTGACGATCTACCCGGACTACCCCCTGATAGAGAAATCGAGTTCACCATAGAACTAGAACCTATAGCGACCCTTGTCCATAAAACCCCTTACCGTATGGCCCCTCTAGAACTGAAGGAGCTAAAAGAGAAAATAGAAGAGCTACTGAAGAATGGCTTCATTCGACCTAGTTCATCACCTTGGGGAGCGCCAGTTCTATGGATCGTTGAGGATGTGCATTGACTATTGGGAATTGAACAAAGTAACGGTGAAGAACAAGTACCCATTACCATGTATCGATGGCCTACTAGATCAATTGCAAGGAGCATCAGTGTTCTCTAAGATAGACTTAAGGTCTGGTTATCATTAGCTTAAGATTAGGGAGAAGGATATCCCCAAGACGGCGTTCCGGACCAGATACGGACATTACGAATTCTTAGTAATGTCCTTTGGTCTAACCAATTCCCCTGCTGCCTTCATGGATATGATGAACAAAGTATTCAGACTCTATCTGGATAGCTTTGTTGTTGTATTCATCAACGATATATTGCTTTATTCAAGCAGCAAAGAAGATCACAAGCAGCATCTCTGTTTAGCATTGGAAAAGCTGAAGGAAAACCATCTGTATGCCAAATTCAGTAAGTGCGAGTTTTGGCTTAAGGAGGTAAAATTTTTAGGGCGTGTGATTTCAAGTCAAGGAGTATCAGTCGATCCCAGCAAAATTGAAGTTGTAGTAAGCTGGAAGCGACCGACGAATGTGCATGAAATTCGAAGTTTTCTGGGATTAGCTGGTTACTATCGAAGATTGGTGGAGGGATTCTCTAAGTTGTCAGGTCTCCTCACTGTCCTAACTAAGAAGAATGCTAGGTATGTCTGGACAGAGAAGTGTGAGCAGATTTTTGTGGAACTCAAGGAAAGGCTCACAACAGCGCCGGTACTAGCCCTACTTGCACCTCATAAACCCTATGTAGTATTTAGTGACGCATCCAAATCAGGACTTGGGTGTGTGCTTATGCAAGAGGAACGAGTTGTCGCCTACTACAACTGAAGAACCATGAGCAGAACTACCCCACCCATGACCTGGAGTTAGCAGCCGTAGTTTTCGCCTTAAAGATATGGAGGCATTATTTATATGGAGCAAAGTGTGAAATCTACACCGATCACCAAAGCCTCAAGTACTTGTTTAGTCAGCAGAATTTGAATATGAGGCAGAGAAAGTGGTTAGAAACTATTAGCAACAACCAGTGTGAGATTAAGTATCACCCTGGCAAGACTAATATAGTGGCGGATGTGCTAAGTCGAAAGACACGAAGAGATAATTGCACAGGTCTTGCCTCGGAAGTAGAGTCCCTTCTGCATAGTATGAGAAGGTTGTTGATCAAGGATCTTCCTGCCGAAGTATCCTTAACTGCAGTACAAGAAATTGTACCAACGGAATGGGAAGAAGTGAAGAAGTGTCAGATGAAGGACCCCAAATGGGTAGAAATTCGATGGAAGATAGAGAAGAATGAAGGTTTCACCCTAAAAACTAATGGATTGCTATACTACAAAGACCGGAAAGTTATCCCAGCTAATCAAGAGATCAGGGATAAGATACTGAGGGAAGCACATCAGACTCCATACAAGGCCCACCAAGGGAGCACTAAAATGTATCAAGATTTGAAGCAACACTTTTGGTGGGAAGGATTAAAAAAGGACGTAGCGGATTATGTTAATAGATGCTCAATATGTAGAACGGTCAAGGCAGAGCATCAAAGGCCCGCTGGAGATTTACAACCACTCCCAATCCCAGAATGGAAATGGGAGGATATATCCATGGATTTTGTAATTGGACTACCAAGGACCCTAAAGGGAAACAACTCTATTTGGGTCGTGGTCGATCGTTTGACGAAAAGTGCCCACTTTTTGGCAATTAAGAATACCGACCCCATGGAGAAGTTGACTCGGCTGTTTGTGGCCGAAATAGTGCGGTTACATGGAGTCCCAAGGACGATTGTATCTGATAGAGATACACGTTTCACTTCTCGTTTTTTGCAAAGCCTTCATGACGCTCTAGGCACAAAGTTGAAGTTTAGTAGTGCCTATCACCCTCAGACTGATGGGCAGACTGAACGGACGATTCAGACCCTAGAGGACATGCTAAGAGCTTGTGTTTTGCAAGAGAAGGATGAATGGGAGAAGCTCTTGCCATTAATAGAATTTGCCTACAATAATAGCTTCTAGGCCACAATCCAAATGGCACCCTACGAAGCGTTATATTGAAGGAAGTGTAGGTCTCCCTTATATTGGGACGAAGTAGGAGAAGGAAGGATCTATGGTACGGAGATTCTTCAAGAGATGAAGGATCAGATCCGCCAAATAAGAGAAATGATGAAGGCTGCCCAGGATAGGCAAAAGAGCCATGCTGATCGTCGAAGAAGGACCCTTGAGTTTGAAGTTGGCGATTGGGTCTATCTTAAAGTATCACCCATGAAAGGAGTCTTTCGGTTTGGAAAGAAAGGGAAGTTAAGTCCAAGATACATGCGACCATACGAGATTCTGGAGAAAGTAGGAGCAGTCGCTTACAGGCTAGATCTTCCTACTGAATTGCAAGGAATCCATAATGTTTTCCATGTATCTTCTCTCAAGAAGAGTTTCGACAAGCAAACTCCAACCGTTGTTGACACGAGGGATATTTCACTTCAATCGTAAAATCCCCTTGGTTAAGGTTTTGTGGCGAAATCATGATGTTGAAGAGGCCACATGGGAAAAAGAAGCTGACATAAGAAACAAATATTGTTTGGCATGTGACTTGTTTATCATCGCATCATGGCATTCGCATTCATGCATGGCATAGCCCCGAGCTATAGCGCGATCGGTGAGTCAACACTCAAACCCTTACCCATTGCATGTTTTATTTGACCCCGATTTCGAGGACAAAATCTTGTTTTAAGGGGGGGATGATGTAACACGCCACTTAATTAACTTTTGATTAACCCTTAAGTACTCTAGATTAGGCTTTTAATTATGGCTTAAACACTTTTATTAAGGTTGATAGTGGGATTAGCATTAATGTTGGTACGTAGTGTTAATGAGCTAAGGATTAGAGAGGCAAGCCCATTAGTTATTTTGGTAAGGCCTTTTAGGACCCCAAGTGCATTCATGGGCCTAGCCCAAGAAAAACCTTGAACCAAGCCCTTAGGAAATGAAGGCTAGTCTTGGTCAAAGTATAGGAAGGCATAAGGCTTTTGGTATAGATTGGACCCTTGGCCCTTTTCAAGCTCATATGGCCCATAGCCATTTGGGACTCATTTTACCATTCAAAGACCAAAGGCCCAATACACCATACCATTGGTTTCCTTAAGCCCAAATCACACTCAAAGTACCCAAATTAAGTTTTAAAAATTTGCTAAGGCCATTAACCATCATACTTGAGGTTAGTGCACTTTAAGCTATGCTCTGAAGCTTAATCATGCTTAATCTTTTCTTAAAGTTTTTAATTCAAATTTTCTTGAATTAATACTCCCTTAAATCATGATTAGACCATGTTAATACCCTAGCTAAACCATTCCACATGTCATTAAGAAAAAATGACATAACAAGCCCAAATCATGCTTCAATCAGTTTTGTGCATTGCCCTTTGTAATGCTTGGACTGTTTTGACCTTGGGTCCAACATTTTTGTGGTTTATCCTCAAGGGTATTATGGTCCTTAAACACCTTATGAGACCCTCCAAAACTCAGTTTGAGCCTTGGACGAAATTGGTTGTATCAACCAACTCAAAGAACCAAACAGGGTGCACCTTGGTCTATTTTGTGTAGGAACCAATTGGATTGAGTTTGAACCAACATCCTGCCATGGACTGCACCACCAACCCATTCCACCTCCTTCTCCACCCAATCACCAAGAAGTCCCATGACCATCATGAAGGATTTTGACTCATTTTTGCTGTCCAAAAAGATCCAAAACCGAACTTATTTTCTGCCACCACAAAACCACCTTCATCCACCTGTTTTCAAGAGTGGTTTGAGGGATCTTCTGCCATCCAAATGATGCCCCACGACCTGGATTCATCTACAGGACCCTTGCAGCTACTGTGGAGAAGAACTCATGGTGGTTTAGGGCACTATTCCATTCTGCACAAGTGACCTAAGCTCATGCAAGCAAATCTGAAAATTTTACAGATTTAAGCACCTTCCAATTCACCCAATCACCAAGCACCCAAGGTAACGTCCCTCACCCATTGGCCACCTATAAATACTTCCCTCCCCTTCTCATTTCACCCACACCACAGCTCCAAGCATCATCTTGAGCCTTGAGAGCATTTCCCCTCTTAGAGATCAAAAGAGTACAAATCGAGTGAGTTTTGGTGAGTTCTTGAGTGTTCTTGTGTAAGGCAGTCTAGAGAGCTTGGAAGCCCACAAAATTTGTAAGTTTTCTTCCTTTTGATCTTAGCTACAACGTCAAGCTTTGTTTCCAAGTGTTGGTACGAAATTTGGTTGAGTTGTGAGAAGGTTATGATGCATAAAGCAAAACTGGGTCAATTAAAAGAAGGTTTGAATGATTGAATGTTTTTAATTGGAAGTTTAGCTATGGCATGTCCTAATCATGATTTGATATGATCTATCAATATCCTAACATGATTATGGAAGTCTAAATTTGTGATTAGAAGCATGTCATGATAGGTTTTAAATCTATCTTGTTTTGATCATCGAGCATGAATCGGTTTTAAGCATATTGGTGATTAAGTATTTCTTAGCATTGATTAAGTTTTGGGATGAACTTGATTACTCAAGGACTAGACTTCATAATGTCCCTAAAAATGTTAGTGATCATTAATGATTAAATAAAATCTCATATGCATGCATTCAAAGGGATCAATAGTTGAAAATACGCATAGGTATTAACTTGGATGCATGCCACGGGTTGGGACTAATTGGAAAAGTTTCACTTTGAATCTTGAAAATCTAAGGGCATATATGATTTTAGAATGCCAACAATATGAAGTCCATGAAATTTGGTTAAATTTGGAGTTCGTTTGCAATTAGTGAAAATTTAAGGCCTAAATGGCAATTTTTGAAAGTCTAGGGGTATTTTTGTAAATATCTAATTTTTGAAGCATTTGATTTTGAACCTATCTATAAGAGTATTAATCCTAACTTAGTATACACACGATTTATGCAGCTACGACGCTAATTTCGAATTTCTCTGGAAGTTTGTAAGTTGGCCTCAAACTTACACCTTGATAAATTTCTTATGAATTATTGACAAATGCTTCATTTATTCTTCAATTATCATTTTGAGCATATATTATCATGTTATATGAAATATTGAGTGCATACTTACATAACATATGACATTTTCACCATTTTTGCATATTACATTTACAAATGTCATTTTTGCATGGGTTCTTTTTTAAAGCATAGCATGAAAATCATTTTTGTCACGACCCCAAAGGCCGGGATGGGGAATTATCCTGGTGAAACTCCTCTGTCCACTCTGGAGTGTTTAATAATGGAGTGGTAATCCCTGGGTTGACAAAGAATGATATGAACCCGCGGGAACGAGATTCCCTTGAACCCACAGTCAATTTGAAAACTCCCCAAGAAAGCCAAAATCAAGTCAATGGATGGAGAACCTAGACCCGATGAGAACTCGTTTCGAGAACCTAGATTATATTAAAATCTAGACCCGTTGAAGAACCCGTCTCAAGAACCCAGATTACAAAGGAGGAACGCCACAAAGGTTGTGATTTACCTTCGATAAGTTCAAAAGTTCAATTAAGAACAAGAGGAGATAAACTCAACTCACAATAAATAAATTCATCAAATTTCATAAACTTCATAAACTGATTAGAATGAGGCAACATAGAGTATTTAAAGCAAAACCTAATGAAACCCTAGCCAAAATAAACCCCCATCTTCCAAAAGTGCCCCTGGATGAACAGTGCCGCGTTACTGTAACTCGGCTACAGTAACCCTAACCCTAATTCAATAAAATAATAACTTTCCCAACATGCCCTTGCATAGGCCCCCTTCAATGCTTCCCATAATAAACTCAATTGTTCTAAACTAATAACATAAGTTCTTTAAATGAATTAAATAAGTTAAAACCCTTCAAGAGCTCAAAGCCTTTAAGTCTTGTCGTTGCCCTCTTCCGTAGCTAATCAAATGAATTAAAACTGGATCTTCATCCTTCAAGCCCCATCTTGGAATGTTGGGCTCTTGCTAAACTTGTCGCAAGTGGATTGCATCAATCCTTGCATTGTCTCCTTGATCTTCTTGGCCCATCTGGAAGTTGCAAATGATCTTTAAGACTAGGCTCATCTTGGTTCCCATCATTCCCCCTCTCCTCAAAAGGATTCGACCTCGAATCTCCACCTGGATCAAAGGGAAAGTGGTTAGTAACATTGAAAATAGTAGAAACAGGATACTTTCCTGGAAGATCCATTAGATATGCATTTTCATTAATTTTTTCAAGAATTTGGAATAGTCCATCCAAGCTACCCATATCATCAATTGGTGAAGACTTTAAATCTAAAGGAAGAAATTGATTAAGTCTATAAACAATTTCAATTGGTGAAAATTTAGTAGTGGCATGAACACTCCAATCATATGTAAACTCAATGAATGACAAACAATACTCCCACAAATGTTCATGAAACACATCTAAAGTCTTCCTCAAACCAAAATGACCACTCCAATATGCAAACTCAATGAATGGCAAATGATACTCCCGCAAACGTTCATGCAACAAGTCAATGAATGGCAAATGATACTCCCATAAACGTTCATGCAACATGTCTGAAATCTTATTTTCACCAGAATGACCACACCAATTATATGCAAACTCAATGAAATACAAATGATACTCCCGCAAACGTTCATGCAACACGTCAATGTATGGCAAATGATACTCCCACAAACGTTCATGCAATACATCAATGAATGACAAATGATACTTCCACAAACGTTCGTGTAACACGTCTTTGAATGGCAAATGATATTCCCACAAACATTCATGCAACACAACAAAAGTCTTCCTTACACCAAGGTTACCCAACAAACCACCATGTCCATCACACACAAGCAACTTAAGCATAAAACTAGTAGGCACACAAAATCTATTCTTTCTAAACAAGTACCAATCTAGTTTATAGAACTTACCAAAAGATGCTTTCTCACATGTTCCATATACTTATAAAAATACATATGCAAAGTCATCATCAAGTACATGCAACGGTTTTAAAATAATGAAGTCAACTAAGTACAGAATTTTACAATTTAAAATGAAAAGCAGATACAGTCACAAATAAATTCAACCATAAAATTGATAAAATAAGAAACTTGATAAATAGGAGCAATCCCAGATCACTCCAACGGAGCCAAGCTAAGGCTCAACATCCTCATCTGCTCAAAATCTTACCATAAAATGGTCCACTAAGTATAAACCAAATAACTCTCAGGTTTTAATGTGTCATATGACTCACTTGCCATAAAATCATTTTTCCAGAAAATGCACAAAACAAACCCTTTATCGGACACTGTAGGCGGGAATCACAACTCACCACCGTCCCTGCTCCATCTATGCACCGTAGGCGGGAATCACACTACAACACCATCCCTGCTACCACCATCTACAGTTCCTTTATGAATACTTTTGTACTTGAGCACTTTTATCATCCCTGCTTAACCTCTCTACCGCTGCACCTCTGGCGGGCCACCATCTGCTTTCCCTTCGTGCACCGTCTTAATCACACCTCTACCATTGCTTACCACCATCCCTCTCTCATTTTTTTTGATCGTTTTTCAAATCATTTCTCCTATTCTTTTGAACATGTATGCATTCATGCGAAAACCCAATTTTCATTTCACATTCATGCATTTTGTTTGAAATCCACAACCAGTTCACAGTTGTTAGTCAAAAATATATTTTCCAAAAGTTCTTTGAGAAACTTACAGTGCAATATAGCAATTTCCGAAGGTCACGGTTCGGTGATGCTAAGCAACACCACTTAAAATCATGTTGGGTCACACTGCCCACTTTTCAATGAAGACAAACGAAACCAAATGGTATACTATGTGAACCAATTTGGTTTTGCCGGGTGGCCCCGGTTTTAGCCAAGTGCATCCATGGCCACCTGACGGATCTCCTTAGGTAATGGGTTGCTAAGACTCGAGGGTGAATGGTGGAAGATGGTCCGGAGGTTCGACGGCGGCGCTCTCAAAGTAGCGGCTTTGTGCGTGCGGGCTGCCGCCGAGATTCTGATTTGGTTCGCCGAACTAGTCGGCCCATGTCGCACACGACGGCGGCTCTCGGGAGAGAGAGGGAGGGGGACGTCCGCGCTAGGAGAGAAAAGAAAGAGAGAAGAGAAAAAGAAAAGAAAAGAAAAGGGAAAAAGAAAAATGGAGAGAAAGAAATTCCAGTCCTCATAACTTGGGTCACAAAAATGATCCAACAACAATTTTAAAACCACAAGTTAAATAAAATAATTTAAACGTAATTAAAGTCAAATTCAAATAATTAAATCACACAGTAATTAATTTAAAGAAAGCACTTTGAAAATAATTTTTGTAAACTAAAAATCATAAAAATAACCCAATTAAAATCCTATTTTAAGATGGAGAATAAAATTTTGAATCCATAAAAATAATTCCTTCTAAAAATACACTAAAATCTGTTACATCCTCCCCCCTTAAAATAATTTCGTCCTCGAAATTTGTAAGGCCTACATCCTAAAACAGGATACATAATACAACCAGAACACCTTCAACATACCATCACCAAAACCCAAATTCTAAGGCTCTCTCAAGTCTACTCCCATAGGCAATTCCATCATCTCAAATTAGACTTCCAATGGCATTTCCGTAATCCTAGGGTGGCTATGTTATCCCTCTCTTCCCCAAGAACCTTAATACAACCCAACAAACAATGATTAATAACTCCATACAATAATCAATGCTAACCTCAATCAACTCCTATGATGAGTTATCTGCCACACCTTTTGGTGATGAGTCACTTCTATGAACATCATAATATGCTGCACAAAAAGAATGTTAGTGGAAAACCTCAAACACTCCCTTACGTGTTTAAAATCGAATAATGGCACTCTACTCGTGTTTCACGCTTAGTGATTTTTTCCCGATAAATAGTCTCACACTCTCTTGCCTTTTACCAAAAGAGTTTTCCCACTCAAGTTCTTTAATAACTAATTGAACACAATCAATAGAAAGCAACCTTGTTTTATCCCAACTAGTATTTAGATCCAGGAAACAAGAACAAGAGAAACATGGAAGGAATAAAAATGACACGAAATCAAGGAAGTTATACAGATAAAAGAGTACCCAGTAAAACCAAGATCCAACTTTAGTGATGTATCAGTAGCCCCTTTGATGATAAGGTTCAATCAACAATCATTTCTTTCTTTCATCATTTTTGTAACTATGTAGTAACCTTTGAATATGCTACATTTTCTTTTCTTCTTCCTCTCTTCTCTCTTTTTTTTTCTTCAACTCGAATTTTTATTTCTTTCTTTATTTCTTTTTATTTCTTTTTATTTCTTTAATTCAATCACAAATAGCAATATTCAATTGTGAAAATCAAGCAATTGAATTCAAGCACGACAACCAAGTAGAAGATAACTCAATGGAACGACATTCCAAGCAACAGATAAACTTAAAGATGCAGGGAAACAACCTAGAATTTTGAAACCTTAGGTCCTATGCAAATTTCAACCAGAATCCAAAATCCTAAGAATTTCGGCTAAACTACTTTTTGCCTTTCTATTTTTTTCACCTTTTTGGCAACCCTAACCATTAAGCCCTATCAATTAAATTAAAGGATGTTAAAATTAAAAGATAGAATCAGACCTGATTGGAAACCTTGCTCTGAATACCAAATGATATGAACCCGCAGGAACGAGATTCTCTTGAACCCACAGTCAATTTGAAAATCCCTAAAGAAAGCCAAAAAAACCAATGGATAAAGAACCTCAGACCCGATGAGAACTCGTTTCTGCACCTAGATTATATTAAAATCTAACTGTTGAAGAACCCGTCCCAAGAACCCAGATTAAAAAGGAGGATCGCCACAAAGGTTGTGATTCACCTTCGATAAGTTCAAACGGTTCAATTAAGAACAAGAGGAGATAAACTCAACTCACAATAAATAAATTTCATCAAATTTCATAAACTTCATAAATGATTACAAAAGGCAATATAGAGTATTTAAAGCAAAACCTAATAAAACCCAATCCAAAATCACTCCCCATCTTCCAAAAGTGCCCCTGGATCAACAGTCTGCGTTACTGTAAATCGGCTACAGTAACCCTAACCCTAATTCAATAAAATATTAATTCCCAACATGCCCTTCATAGGCCCCCTTCATGCTTCCCATAAAAACTCAATTTTTCTAAACTAATAACACAAGTTCTTTAAATGAATTAAATAAGTTAAAACTCTTCAAGAGCTCAAAGCCTTAAGTCTTGTCGTTGCCCTCACCGTAGCTAATCAAATGAACAAAACTGCTTCATCCTTCAGCCCCATCTTGAATGTTGGGCTCTTGCGAAACTTGTCGCAAGTGGATTGCATCAATCCGGCACTTACCTCCATCCCTGCTTGGCCCATCTGGAAGTTGCAAATCACTTTAAGACTAGGCTCATCTTGGTTCCCACCATCCCCCCTCTCCTCAAAAGGATTCCACCTCGAATCTCCACCTGGATCAAAAGGGAAAGTGGTTTCAAACATTGAAAATAGTAGAAACCCAGGATACTTTCCTGGAAGATCCATTAGAAACCCATTTTCATTACAAAATTTTTTCAAGAATTTGGAATAGTCCATCCAAGCTACCCATCACATAAAAAATTAGTGAATACTTTAAATCAAAAGGAAGAAATTATTAAGTCTATAAACAATTTCCAATTGAAGTTGAAAATGTTGAGCAACACCACATGATACACTCCGTGGGTCATATGCCCACTCAATGAATGACAAACAATACTCCCAAAAATGTTCATGAAACACAATCTAAAGTCTTCCTCAAACCAAAATGACCAGGCCAATATGCAAATCAATGAATGGCAAATGATACTCCCGCAAACGTCCATGCAACAAGTCAATGAATGGGCAAATGATACGGCCCATCAAAACGTTCATGCAACATGTCTGAAATCTTATTTTCACCAGAATGACCACACCAATTATATGCAAACTCAATGAAATACAAATGATACTCCCGCAAACGTTCATGCAAAACGAAATGTATGGAAAGAAACTCCCACAAACGAAAATGAAATACAAAAATGAATGACAAATGATACTTCCACAAACGTTGTGTAACAAATGATTGAATGGCAAACGATATTCCCACAAAAATTCATTAAACGTAACAAAAGTCTGAAATCCTTACACACAAGGTTACCCAACAAACCACTTTGAAAATCACACACAAGCAACTTAAGCATAAAACTAGTACCCAACAAAATCCAATTCTTTTAAACAAGTAAAATCTAGTTTATAAAAATTCCCAAAAAATGCTTTCTACATGTTCCATACATACTAGCAAAGTCATCATCATTAGCATGCAATTCCTTATCATATTCAAGTCTCAACAATTTTGCATCTAAAATGAAGACAAGAAGATACCTTCTTGCTAAAGCATCAACCACAAAATTTTTCATACCTTGTGTGTATTTGAATACATGAGGAAAAGTCTCAATACAATCCTCCCGCTTAGCATGCATTCTAGTCAACAACTTACCTTGTCCCTTTAAGTGTGTCAATGACTCATGTTTTTCCAAGAAAGGTCGGTTAGGAATTGTCGCACCTGGCACAAAATCAATGTAGTGCTCTATCTCCCTAATAGGTGGTAATCCACTAAACACACCGCTAGGAATCATGACCTTATATGCTTTTGTCTTTCTATTTTTCTCTGCAACCTCTCTTTCCTTTTCCTCTTGTCGCTCCACTCTTTTTTCTTGACTCTTAACCACCTCTATATTTTCTTTTTCTCTCTCTCTTTCTTTTGATGTTTTGGCCTCATTCTCTTTTTTCCTCTCACTCTCTTTGTTCTTTTCACTTTTTGTTTTTCTTTCACTCTCCTCTTTTTTTGAACTCTCGGCCTCACAATTGTTTTTCAAGTCATTCTCTATTTTTCTTGAGGTTTCAGCCTCACCCAAATCATTTCCCTTAGGTGGTTCGGTCTTCCCCTTTGTTACAACTTGATCATTTTTGTCCCACTTTAGTTTCCAAGGAGTACTAGAAACCAAAGTATACTTTGATGTACCCTTTCCTTTTAGCCGCCTCTCCACCTTCATAGCCATGTGCACCATATCCTCTACCTCCTTATAATGTTGCAACTCAACTACATTGGCTATCTCCCTATTCAACCCACTCAAAAATCTTGTCATCGTGGCCTCCTGATTCTCCACTACATTAGCCCGAATCATAGCCACCTCCATCTCCTTATGGTAATCCTCTACACTCCTAGACTCCTGTGTAAGATTTTGTAGTTTTTGGTAGAGGTCTCTATAGTAGTGGCTAGGTACAAATCTCCGCCTCATGATTGCTTTCAACTATCTCCATGTTTCTACAGGCCTCTCAAAATTCCTCCTCCTATTGGATACTAATTGATCCCACCAAATAATCGCATAATCAGTGAACTCAATTACAACCAACTTCACCTTCTTCTCCTCAGAGTAATTATGACAATCAAACACCAACTCTATTCTTTTCTCCCACTCTAAATAAACTTCAGGGTCAGTTCTACCTTGGAATGATGGTATTTTCATTTTGATGCTTCCAAGGTTCTTATCTACTCTATCTCGACCCCCTGAGTTTGCCCTAAGGCCTCTTCCATGCCTAACTCCTCTATGTCCACCCAATCCAACTCCAAATGATAAGCCTTCCTCATCCTCACCAAACTCTCTATTCTTATACCCATTCTCAATTCTAGGCTCACGTCACCTCCTATCTCTCTCACCTTGCAGATTTCTAATCATTGCTTCTTGATTATCCATACTATCCCTCACTTCACCCAACACCAAGTTCAACCGCTCAAACTGTTGTTGCATGGCTTGCAACACAAATGATGAGTTATCTGCCACACCTTTTGGTGATGAGTCACTTCTATGAGACATCATAATATGCTGCACAAAAAGAATGTTAGTGGAAAACCTCACACACTCCCTTACGTGTTTACACTCGAATAATGGCACTCTACTCGTGTTTCACTCTTAGTGATTTTTTCCCGATAATAGTCTCACACTCTCTTGCCTTTTACCTCAAGAGTTTTCCCACTCAAGTTCTTTAATAACTAATTGAACACAATCAATAGAAAGCAACCTTGTTTTATCCCAACTAGTAATTAGATCCAGGAAACAAGAACAAGAGAAACATGGAAGGAATAAAAATGACACGAGAATCAAGGAAGTTATACAGATAAAAGAGTAACAATAAGACAAGATACCAACTTTAGTGATGTATGCAGTAGCCCCTTTGATGATAAGGTTCAATCAACAAATTTCTTTCTTTCTCATTTTTGTAACTATGTAGCAACCTTTGAATATGCTACATTTTCTTTTCTTCTTCTTCTTCTCTCTTTTTTTTTTCTTTTTTCGAATTTTTATTTCTTTTTTATTTCTTTTTATTTCTTTTTATTTCTTTAATTCAATCACAAATAGCAATATTCAATTGTGAAAATCAAGCAATTGAATTCAAGCACGACAACGAAGTAGAAGATAATCAATGGAACGACACTCCAAGCAACAGATAAACTTAGAGATGCAGGGAAACCCTAGAATTTTGAAACCTTAGGTGATGCAAATTTCAACCAAATCCAAAATCCTAAGAATTTCGGCAAACTACTTTTTGTTTCTATTTTTTTTTTTTTTGGCAACCCTAGAACAATGAAGCCCTATAATTAAATTAAAGGATGTTAAAATTAAAAGATAGAATCAGACCTGATTGGAAACCTTGCTCTGAATACCAAATGATATGAACCCGCAGGAACGAGATTCCCTTGAACCCACAGTCAATTTGAAAACTCCCTAAGAAAGCCAAAATCAAGTCAATGGATGGAGAACCTAGACCCGATGAGAACTCGTTTCAAGAACCTAGATTATATTAAAATCTAGACTCGTTGAAGAACCCGTCTCAAGAACCCAGATTACAAAGGAGGAACGCCACAAAGGTTGTGATTTACCTTCGATAAGTTCAAAAGTTCAATTAAGAACAAGAGGAGATAAACTCAACTCACAATGAATAAATTCATCAAATTTCATAAACTTCATAAACTGATTAGAATGAGGCTACATATAGTATTTAAAGCAAAACCTAATGAAACCCTAGCCAAAATAAACCCCCATCTTCCAAAAGTGCCCCTGGATGAACAGTGCCGTGGCTACAATGCTGCGCTACAGTAACTCGGCTACAGTAACCCTAACCCTAGTTCAATAAAATAATAACTTTCCCAACATGCCCTTGCATAGGCCCCCTTCAATGCTTCCCATAATAAACTCAATTATTCTAAACTAATAACATAAGTTCTTTAAATGAATTAAATAAGTTGAAACCCTTCAAGAGCTCAAAGCCTTTAAGTCTTGTCGTTGCCCTCTTCCGTAGCTAATCAAATGAATTAAAACTGGATCTTCATCCTTCAAGCCCCATCTTGGAATGTTGGGCTCTTGCTAAACTTGTCCCAAGTGGATTGCATCAATCCTTGCATTGTCTCCTTGATCTTCTTGGCCCATCTGGAAGTTGCAAATGATCTTTAAGACTAGGCCCATCTTGGTTCCCATCAAAGAACAGTCAACAGGCTTCGAATGGGTTCTTTTTAAAAAACGCCGGAACGAAGTCAACATGTTATGACACCTAATGCTGGTGGGTGTACACGTTATACTTTTTATGATGTTATGTTATTTACCAATGCATTGAGAACGAGTCTATAGATAACGTAGTTTCAACGTAAGTTATACTACGATTACCGGCAGGTACTCACAGTGCATATGAGGAACTGTAACACTACCACATGTTATGTTATTGATTAAGATAATGATGTAAGTCTATGATGAAGAAAATTTATGATGAAATTTTTATGAAGAAGTTATGTCTTTTAAAAAAATGATGACGAAATTACTTACTGAGTAAGGACCCGTGTCTCCATATTTTAAAAATAAATAAAAAATGTTGAGGAATCTGGATGCGAGACATGCATACTAATTTTCCGCATCACATGCATTGCATATTTATCATTTTTCATGATTGATTTATCTTTATGTCAATTAGTTGTTTAACTTACTGAGATTTCGAGTAAATCTCACCCTTTTATAGGATCACTATCGTTCCACTCGGAATGATAGAAGTTGTGTCAGGAATCGACCAGGACGAGATTGATGGAGCACTAGGTTCGCATGATTGAGGAGGAGCCGGATCTGGAGAGGAAGCTGGACTTAATTTTGATGTTCATAACCCAAGTCTTTTATGCTATAGATCGCATTAAGAGAATGATATGACTTTGTATATAAGTCTATGCTACTTTAGTATTTCGAACATGATGATTCTCTAATGAAGTTAAGATGTTTTAGTTATTCTGGTTGCATACTTCTAGTTGCATACTAGGATGCATTGCATATTAACTGTCATGAACGGGGGTATGTGACCTTGTGTTGCATGTCCCAACGCTCTAAGTCTCCGTTCCATCCCGGGCGGGGATTGGGGGCATCACAAGGATGTTGAGGGTTATGGAGAAAACCATGTGAGTCGCCGATGTGTGGTTGTGTTGCCAGTGTACTGTTCAGCCACAAGGTGTGGGGTAGAGCACCATGTGTGGTGGCTGGTGTCTCATCACACGGCTGTAAAGGAGGTGGCCGGGCGGCACAGTGGGGTTGTGAAGTCCCGAAAGGGTGCCTCCCCTACCTGTTTAAGGTCCAATTGGCTGAGGGGAGGATGACACTGCGAGGAGACTAAGAACCTCCTTGCTAGCGTCCGTGTAACAGCGTTAGAGGGCTCTAACGCCCACTGTCACAATAATTCTCCGGTAAGAAAAAAAAAAGTAGGGTCAAGAAGATGACCTGAAGGTCGTCGGTGGAAGGAGGACGAAGATACATTGTTGTCCCCTCCTCGCTGGCAACACCTGTAGCCGCAGCTGAAAGTTGCAACTGAAGCTTGATGTGCGGCGGCTAGAGGTTGAAGTTTCCTTTTCTTCCAGCACATAAGGATGGGTTATTGGGCTGGGCCGTGGGCTCTGGCCTAGTCCAAGAAGAAAAGAAAAACCAAAGGGCTGATTGGGCCACTGTAGTGGCCCAGCCTAATAATAGAACACACAAAAAAAAAGCTGTTGGACCGGGCTGTGAGCTATGACCCTGTTCGGAAGACCAGAAAACCAAATTGGCCGAATGGGAATGGCCTAGCCCAATAAAAGGACAAGAACGACCAAACAAACAAACAAAAAAAAAGGAGGGGAACGAGCCTGAACAGTAGGCCCGACCGAGGTTAACACTATCAGTTGACCATTTAAATAAACCGAACTCGCCCTGGTTTACTGAACCGGTCCGGTTCAGACTCGGATCGATCAGATTAAAATAATTATATTATTTTATATCATTAAGAAAAAAAATTGAATTTTTATGCATGTTATTATTGTTAAATACATGTATTAAATCTTATTTATATGCATGTTATTATTGTTAAATACATGGTCTAAGCCGTTAGAGGGACGTGTGAAACTGAATACGGATGGAAGTAGTCTAGAGAATCCAAGAGCTTCGGGGGCTGGAGGAGTTATTCGAGACATGCAGGGAGCTTTGTTGTTGGTGTTCTCCATGAATCTTGGTTATGGAAATAATACTTATGCAGAATTACGAGCACTGGTGGAGGGAGTTAAACATTGTAAAAAGATGAATTTAGTAGCAGTAGATATTGAAATGGATTCAAAGGTGATATTGTCATGGTTGAAGAATAATAGATGTGGTATCTAGTATTTGGAGGAATTTTGGGAGGAACTTCAAGCTTTGCTCACAACTATGGATCCAAAGTTTATGCATGTTCACAGGGAAGGAAATGCTGTTGCAGATTGGTTAGCTAGAAGGGGCGCAAGAGAAGGTGAAGTGGAATGGATAGTCATGAGTGAGCACCCTCCTCTGCTGCGGGGCTTGATCAGAGTGGATAAGTGGGGTCTTCCAGCACTAAGGCGTAAGAGCTAGGGTGCTGTGTTTAATTGGTGCGGGACTATATTAGAAATGTTTAGTATGAATAGAGTTGATTAAGTTCACTTTGGTGGAGTAGTTTCTTGCAGAAAATGTTCTTAACTGCAGTATAAGTTATGAGCAGGAAAACCTACTGAAAAATTTTAGTTTTCGTATCACAGATTATCCTGGGCTAAACTGGGTCGCTATTTATTGGTTTCTGTTTTTGTTTTCGGTTTTGCTTTTATAGGCATGTCTAAGTTATCTGGTTTTATTTTTATAGGTTTGTTTTAGATTATCTTTTATAGGTTGGTTTTAGTAGTCTTGTTGGTTTGGTTGTTTTGTTTTGGTTGGATACAAGGTATGGTGTTAGTGTTTTTTTGTAATTCCCTAGTGTCAGTTTTGTTACCATGATATTCGTCCTCCATAAGTGAAAGCTATTAATAAAATTGGGATGGAGTCATTATTGGACATGTGGCTTCTGGCTCTTCTTCAAAAAAAAAAATCTTATGCACATGTTATTATTATTAAATACATGTATGAATTGTTTATTTTGGCTCTCATTATCATGTCATGTATATTTGTTTATCCAATATAGGGCAAATGATTTACATCAAAATTAAATAAAAGATTGGTTGCCCAAAGGTATAAGATTTTCTTAATTTTTGATGAAAATCATTAAACTCCATAGTAAGGTAGATATGGTGGAGTGAACAATTATGTGTGTCAAGATCTAGTCTTAAATGAGCATTTTGATGACACTACTAGTTCATCTATCAAAGTAAACTTGGATTGAACAATTTGTTTGTCAAGATATATTGCCAAATGAGGATTTTGATGACACTACATATCCATTCATCAAAGTAAAGTTGGAGTGAACAATTTGTGTGTCAAGATCTACTCCCAAACGAGAATTTTGATGACACTACAAGTTCATCTATCAAAATAAAGTTGGAATGAACAATTTATGTCTCAAGATCTACTCTCAAATGATGATTTTGATGACGCTACTAGTTCATCTATTAAAATAAAGTTGGAGTGAACACTTTGTATGTCAGAGTTTACTCCCAAAGGAGAATTCTGGTGATACAACTATTTCATCCATATAATTTAAAGTTGGAGGGAACACTTTGTATGTCAAAATTTACTCCTAAAGGAGAATTCTGGTGATATAGCTAGTTCATCCATATAATTTAAAATTGAGGGAACACTTTGTATGTTAGAGTTTATCCACGTAATTTAAAATTGCAGGGAACATTTTGTGTATTGGGGTTCACTCCCAAATGAGGGATTTCGATGACACTATTAGTTCATCCATAATGGTTTAAATTTTATTATTGTTTGTGAGTGTCAAACTCAAAGCATTAATGTGATTAAAATACTTTTCTTACAGTAAGTATACGAATATCCTTATAATGTTTCCTGTACAGTACGGACTCTAGTTAGATAAACATGAGCATGCCAAATTTACACTAAGAGTTTTAGACCTTGGTTTGTCTATTTTAAAGTCTAACATCAATTATTATTGAGAATAATGATAAGGTTCATAAAAACAATGTTTAAGAAGATTGAATTAATTGCTACACATCAAACTATGAGAATTTCTTATATTTGTGCATAATGGTTTACTTCAGAGGCATTATTATTGGATATGATCAAGTTGGTGGCATGATTGTTAGCCAGATACAAATTTATTTTGCTAATTTGTATGAAAAATCATCTGTATCTTTTTTAAAATGAAGGAAATGATGGTGATAAAAATATAAGAACGGTGTCAATTGAAGTTTAAAAGAAACAATAACACATGAAGGTTTAGGTGCCCTAAGTATAAGATATGATTCAAAGGGAAGGGTAAACTTTTTTTTGTATAAGTTTCGAATTAGATCTTATACATGTTTATTTATTTTCTTTTTTATTAAACTCGAGTGCAAATGTTCATACTTATTTTGTCTGTATAAGTATAAATGTTGATACTTATTTTAGTGGTTTAACTCGAGTTCAAATGTTCAAATTTCGAATTGTTTCAAAATGCCATTTATATTTGTTTAATTTTCCTTACATTAACATTTTTATTTGTCTTGCCTTCATATTAGTATTGTTGTTAAAAGTTTTTTCATATTCACTCATGAGCAATGTATTGGAACCAAATGAAAAATGATTTATGGAAAATTTTACAATTTATGACATAGAATTTGAAACATAATTTGTGACATAAAAGGTTGGTGAATATCTCCAACAAAAGTTATAAAGATTAGTAAATAAAATATTTTTCGCATTTAGATTTTCTAATCTCAGGATGTGTATTGATTTATATAAAAGGAAAGCATATCAAACATATCAAGAAAAGATGATACCAGGAATAGAGAGTTTCTTGCAATAATGCATATAGACGCATGTAAATGTTTTTCTCTATAATGTTTGATAGATAGAATTTCATTACTTTTGTAGATGATTTTCATGATATAAATGTATCTATGTGCTACATGAGAATCCTCAAACCATTGGTAATTCTTGAGATGCTTCTCATGGGGAGAAATTGTAGTTAGATAGAAATGTGCAAATTATTGAACTAGATTGAAGTAATGAGTGCTTGGAAAAATATTATGAGTCAGGCCATAACCGTGACCTTTTTGTTAATTTCTTGAAAAGATGTGCAGTAAAATTATTACAGACAATGACATATATCTTAAATTGTGTTCCTAGTAAGTAGTCTCAAAGACTTATTTTGAGTTGTGGAATGATAGGATACTTGATTTAAAGCATATACATGTATGAATAGTCAATCTAAAATAAGACTTTACAATCCAAATGAAAGAAAGCTGGATCATATAATAGTTAATGGGCACATTATTGATTACTCGGGGAGATCCAAATGATTTAGATTGTATTGTCTCTATTCATAGTTTGAATTTTGAGAAAATTGAAATGTCAAATTCCTTATAGTTGGCAAAATCAGTAGGAGTATAGAAACTAGAGATGCGATTGTTATGAAGTACATTCTTGTACTTCGAAAATGCTTATAATTTATTTTATGATTATCTTAATGATAACATGTAACAACAAACAAATGATCATCTATCTAATCAAAGAAACACCACTGAAGAATGGGCCATGGAAACATCAGAACAGGTAACCTCATGTGATCTTCTTGATTTGATTTTTGGTTACGTGGTGTATTTTAAAATTTGAATTTGACATAAAAATAAATGAAGGTTTGCATATGTTTTCACAAATTATAGAAATAATTGATTTTATAAAAGACCGATCGATAAAGAGTGATTGAAATCCATGAATCAATGTAAAGTCTATAATTTCATCTAAATTTTCTGAAAATGTATAAAAAGCCGAATGTAAATGGGTGTTGGAGACAAAATTCTGACTTTAAAGGCAATGTTGAACGATATAAAATTTGACTTTCAATTAAGGATTTCAGTCATAAATGAGCATTGATCAGAGAAATTTTCTATTAAACCTGAAATAACTCATTAAGGATCACTATACCATTAGTAACTCATTATGGTCTAGAGTTTCATCAAATAGATGTGAAAACAATTGTACAGTTAAAGTCTGAAATCTACAAGAAACGAATAAAATAATTACTTAGAAGAGGTAACAGATTTTTTAAAAAATTGGTATCTGAAATTTGATAATACCAATATTTTTTTGGAATTAAGAAAAATATTGTTAATGTATATACCCGTAAGTCAGTAAGAGTATATTTGTATTTATGGTCATGTATGTATATTACTTTTGGCAAGTATGAATTATGGTTTGTAGTATGGTATTAAAGTTATGTCTTTAAAAAACTTTAAAAATGAAATTCATGAATGAGACATCATAGTTTGTAATTGGGATTGAGTTTTAATATAAAAACGATGACTGTTACGATTGTCTCAGTATAGTTGCATAGAGTTTTGGAAGATTTTACATAAAGAATTGTTGTTCAATAAATGCTTTAAAAATAAAATGTGATATGTTCAGTATTTTACAATATCCTCGAATTGATTAGGTTGTTAAGGAAATTATGTGTATGATTGTTATAATAAATCTGATGATTGCACCAACTTGTATAAGGTTGAATATCAGTTTTTCCGTTGGCATTCTTGGTTGTTGCCAAAGTAATCCAATGATATTTGACCCAAAAGCTGTGAAAAGAGTGCAATGTTATTTGTAAGAAATTAAAGACTATATTGTTTGCCTTAAGAAGAACTGATACTCTTAAGTAAATGGATATTCAGACCCTATTTTGTGGGATTACTCTAATGATGAAAAATACAATTATGGTTATGTATTTTGCTATTTGGTAGAGTTATTTTATGGAAAAGTATGAGGCAAATCTCTTACTGCTTCATGTGCAATAGAGACTGAGTTTGTGGTATGCTTTGAAGCCACAATATATGGTATCTGAATGAGGAAATTTAATTTAGGACTTGAAATTGTCAACTTATTGCCAAGCCGCTAAGAAAGTATTGCAAGAATTCCTTATAGTATTTTTCTCTGAATGATAAGTATTTAATGAAATTTTAAATACCTAAATGTTAAGGAGAAAATATAGAAACAAATATGTCCATAACAATAATGTGTTAATGATTATACATTAAAGGAAATGTTGAAAAGATAGGTTATATGCTTATACCCATGATGTGAACATGTTAAAGAGATGATTGATATGCTGAGTATTTTGTTATTTGGACATTGAAAGATATCTATTATGGTTGTTTTTTTTTTTTTTGTCTTTCCACTTTATATGTACATTAAATAGTATGGATGAATGATGATAAAATAATGTCTACAATAGACATGAATTGGAACCCAAGACATTATAGTATTAGCCTTAATTGTCTTAATTAAAGATTGTGTTGAATTAAGTTACTAGTGTTGTGGTACATAGAAGGGAATTAGTTGGTCATATAACGGAGGACCGCCATGACTTGCATTGGTAACTGATTTGACATTGATATTACGGAACTCATGTAATGTATTCTGAGCTATGAAAGTTTTCTGGAAATGAATTTGCGCATTATGATTAATTTCTTGTAATAAACCCATGAACAAAAAATATTATTTTATGGGCGTATGAGCCAAGTGAGAGAATGTAAGAGTTTTATTTAAACTCAATGTCCCACACACCCATCTTGATCAAGTTTGGAATAGCTCAAAACTTAACAGTTAATTTATAATGGGATAAGAAAACTCATAAGAGATAAGATTAACTCTATATCTCTAATCACAGTCAAACACAAAGTCTTAGATTTCTTGATGGCCATAAGTCTATAAGTAGGGCTGAGGGATTAAATGGTTCTCACCTATAACATCATTGTGTCTCTAGCCATCGGGAGACATTCGGAGGTAAAGTTGTTAGGGTGATCCTTCTCTCATAGTTAGGTCAGATTCTTTATCAAAATGGATTGGAGTGATGTATGTTTTCTAACTGTTATTATTTTATTATTGTGGACTATAGAAAATTAAAAATCTTATTATTAATGTTCATGTTAAAATATTTAACATTATGATCTAACCAAATGGGAGGAAGGAGGGAGGAGATGAAGCTCCACCCCACTATGGATTGGGTTTTTGCTTGGACGAGTCTCTAGATAGGAAAGGGAGAGAGAGTTTTCTCTGGAGAGAGCTTCGAGACTCTTTTTTGACGTTTACTTTGTCAGTTTGTATACATTTAAACGGTCATAGTTAAAAGCATTGTTGTAGTGCCCATGAATTTCAGCAGCAAGATCGCCATATATACTTTGTCCTTCACTTCTCACTTTGTTCTTTTTTGGATCAAAGCTGCAGTCTGCTGGAAATCACCTAGGGATCGCCCATCACATACATAGCTGTCTCTTTTAGTAGCCAAACCAGAGTGGAGACTGTGGAGACTGGTGGACCATCGCTCCAACGACTGACTGCAAGGCTGATCCTATCTTTGACGAACTTTACGTGGTTTTTTGAAATTTTAAAGGGAAAACAATCAAGTTACCTTAAAGTAATATAAAATTTGCTATCATAAAGATCTTATATTCACGCTAATTATTATAAAAAATTATTTATTTGTAACTAATTATTTTTAATAAAAATTATTATTTTTTATCAAAATGATTGTTTTTATCACAAATAGTCATTATCGTCTCAAATAATCCTTCACAAATTTTTATTTTTTTTATAGTGAATTTTTAATAACATAACATAATGTAATAAAATGAAAGTATCTCGTATTTTTACTTTAGAATTATCAGAAAATTATTTGTTCTAAAAGGTTGATAATTAGCTTGGGTAATGATTTCAACGTTTTTCTTCGGTACTTAAAGTAGACTCAACAATATTTATCGAGTATTTAGTAGTAACACCAGGGCCCAGTAAGCAATTTGTGTCCAAATTTTTTTTTTATATGGATGAAAAGTCCACTTGGATTTTAACGAGTAGTTTTGAGAATAGGTTTCGGGCCCCAAATATTTTTTCGGCGATTTATGAGTTTTTATTGAGATTGTTAATTAGGTTAATTTCAGCTAATATTTTATGAACTAAGCATGTTTTATTTTATTTGGTTTTCGGCCAAACAAGTTATGTAATTTTTTTTTAGGATAAGTCGAGGCCCAAAACTTAGAGAAAAGGCCTATGCATTAATCCTATACAAGATCCAAGACGTGGGTCAAATTACTTAAGGCTAAAAAGCCCAAGCTCGTGGAAACAATATTTCTAAACTCCACACATGCACGGTTTCACGTCTACTTTTCCCACTTCATGCACATCTCTCTTTCCTTATTTTTTTCTCTAGGGTTTTATTTGTTTCCTATATATTTACACGTTCATCATCCTCAACCAAAAGCTAGAATAGCTGCTTCATTTTTTTTTCTCCCTCTCCTCTCGATTTCCCACTACCGCCGCACCACCTTAAGGTATCCATTGCCCAACCACGCGAAATTGTAGCCAGCCATCCCTGACGTTGCACCCGCACAGTTTTTTCCATAGCCACAGCCTCCTCTTGTTGCAGCATCACAAGCCCCAGCCATCCCCAACGTTGCACCCACACAGTTTTTCCACGGCCTCCTCCTGTTGCAGCATCGCAAGCCCCAGCCTCCATCCCCACGTGAAATCGACAGCCATCTAGATTCCTTTCCATAAACCGCAACCACCCACACGCACAGAAGACAACAAAAGACAACTACAAGTAGCTTCTGTGGAAGCTGCACGTCCTCTTCATCACTCGGTTTGCCCCTGTTTTTGCTCAAAAAAAATAAAGCACTTCATTTCGCCCCACTATGAGCTGCGGCTTTACCACCTAGCCGCCGACGTAGCCACTATCCACATCCTAGCTCTTTGCACAACTCCTTCCCGTAGGTGAGCTTCCGTTCTCTCTCTTTCTCTCGATTTCTATCGGTTTGTAGTGCTCACCCTCTTTCTTTCATCAGTTGGTCTCAACCTCCGTGCTCTCTCTCTCTCTCACACACACTCGTCTCTTTTTCTCTCAGTACGACGCCGTTGGTACAACCACCTTCTTCGCCACACCGCACGTAGCTCCTCCCTTCTCGGTGAGTATCTCGCACCCCTGCCTCGCCAACTATTGCACTACATAAACACATGAAAACATTTTTCTTATAACTAAGTGTTACAGAGGCTACGTAAATTTTGTTTTACAAATTAATTTGATATGAAATTACAATATTTCCCTTATTATTGGATGGTTTCAGTTTGGAGTTATATTTATATTAAATCTGTTTTTACGTGGTCTTTGTGGGAAGAAAAAGAAATTGTACAAAAAATAAATAGGATTTTTAAATTGTACTATTGGTAGCAAATTATATTAATAGTAAGTGTGTAATGTTATTTTGAACATTTTAAATATGATTAGAGCTATTTTTTTATTATTTAACGAAATTTGTACTAGTTCTTATCTTAAGTGTTGATTGATATCAAGGAAGTTTAGAGAATGAGGATATTTTAGAATTAAGGGATATTTTAAGATTATGTGAATTTTTAGGTATTAAAGAATTAAAATAGATATCGTAAAAGCTTAGGCTTAAATGGTTTAAATTTGTGATTGATTGAAAATTTATGGAATTACGTGATTATTTTATAGGTGATGATTTATAGTTGACTCGAAATTTTTTGAGAAAAATTCTGAAAAGCTAAGTCTAGGTAAGCGGAGTTCGTATGCTAGACTTTGCATAAAAAAAATGAACTGAGATTGATTTATGAAAATGTGCATGATATATTTGTTTTTGAAAAGAAATGTGAAAATAACCTCAGTTATTTCCTCAGCATTACTCATGAGATCCGTAAGAAAGAGAAGAGTATTTTTGTCATGAGCTGGTTTTTGTACATTTTGTTTCTGATCTGGAAAAGAGCGAATATGAGTCTTTCTTTTTGAAAATTTTGTTTTCATGAAATAAAGATGTTCTGATGCATGAGATCTAAAAGTTTTGCAGTAAATAAATGAAAATGTTTTGAGTCTGTGTATTTCGAACATGTGGAATTATCTGAAGCTGTTTAGTATTTGATTTTTTATATGATGTGACATTTCAAAACCTTGGCATGAGATTCTGATTCTGATGGTTTTGTTATGTTTTGATAAACCCAACCGCGTGTTATACTAGTGGATACAGCCCTTCCACGGGTTATAATTGTGGTTTTTAACCCTACCACAGGGGTTAAAGTCTAATTCTGATGGTTTTTTTATGTTTTGATAAGCCCAACCGCGGGTTATAATTGTGGATACGGCCCAACCACTTGTGATAATAGTGGATATGGCCCAACCACGGGTGATAATAGTGGATACGGCCCAACCACGGGTTATAATAGTAGATACGGCCTTTCCACAGGTTATAATTGTTGTTTATAACCCTACCACGAGGGTTAAACATGGTATATGGCCCGACCACGGGTTATAATAGTGGATGCGGCCATTCCACGGGTTATAATGGTAGTTTATAACCCTACCATGAGGGTTAAACATGGTATCTGTTCTGATGTAATGTTCTAATTGATGAAGATGAGATTTCAGATTTTGATATGCTTTTTTATAATAATGTTTTTTCAAAGTTTCACTCCGATATATTTGGTAACATGTTTTAATTTTGCATTCTAAAAGCAAGTGTTTCTGATTATGCATTCTGAAAATAAATATTTTGTTCTACATTCTGAATTCTGTAAATGCTTATGTTTACACCCTAGTATATGTTCTCTACTTACTGAGTTGTTGATAACTCAACCCTTATCTCCAAACATTTTTCAGATATTGTTTATGGTTCAGCTGGAGAATAAGAGTAGGAAAATTTAACAAGGTGTGATGATCGTAGAGGAATAAGTGTCCAAGGGTACAAGTACTTATTTGAGAGTCATAGTTAGTAAATTGATTGTTTTCGAATATTTTGATGTGTTGAGTTAAGGATAATTTCGAGTCTTTGCGGAGGTTTTAATTTATTTCATTGAGGTATTTATTTGGTATCTTGATGGATTTTTGGTTTTGAATAAATGAGTTTATATTTTATAGAGATAAATACATTATGGGAGATGATTTTAGGTTACATGAGCTAAGTCTCTGGACCTCCAGGAATGGAGTGTTACTGTTGGTATTATAGACATGTTTGAGATTCTGCATACTATAATAATGTGTTTGAGGACATTTAAGGTTTTAGAATATTATTATTATTTTTTTTTATTATTTGCATTAGGATATGATTTTCAAGATATTTGGTATGAGCATTTCCAGACTCATGGTAAGTGGCCTACAAATTTTGAGGTTTTAGAGTTGTAGATTTTAAGAAAATATTATTTTTTAAGACATTTGAGGTCTTAGAATATGCAAGTGTCAAGGATTATGTTTTACGGACTTTAAGGTTGTAGTTTTGGCAGATGTTGAGAGTTAAATTCAAGACTTTTGAGGTTTAGTTTCTAAGGACGTATGTAAGTCTAAAGTGATTTTAGGCTTATTATTTTAGATGGTAGTAAGAGCTTTATGAGTTTATTGCAGATATTGTTAGGATTGGGTTAACAAAAAAAAAAGAGAGAACTGATTTGAAATATTTTTTTGATATGTGTAAACTTTTATCGATACCTATATTTTAGTTTTCCTTCTTTAAAACGTTTAACCAAGTTTAAGCTCACAGGATGGCACCTCGTCGCCGAGTTCAAAATCCTGAAGATTTGAATGAAACCAACAATGAGTGAGGCTGCACATTCGAGCAATTTAATCGTACCCATCCTCCCACATTTGATGGAAGAGGCGATCCAAACGCAGCAGAGGATTGGATTCAAGACATGGAAGAAATATTTAGTGTTCTGGAGTGCACCGATCAACAGAAATTATGATTCGCAACCTTTAAATTGATTGGGGAAGCTAAGAGGAGGTGGAAATCTGAGAAAGCCATCAGGGAAGCTGAAGGGACAGGAGTAGTTAGCTGGCCGCACTTTAAGCAGAATTTCTTAGACCGTTTCTTCCCTAAAGCGGACAGGGAAGCTAAAGTTTGAGAGTTCACCAACTTGGTGCAAGGGACCATGACGGTGCCCTAGTATGTTGCATGATTTGCGGAATTATCGCGCTATGCCTCGTACCTGATTCCTAATGAAGAGAATAAGGCTAGAAAGTTTGAGGAGGGTTTGAATCACAAGATATATGAACAGGTGATGGTCCTACAGATTCAGAGTTTTTCGGACTTAGTGCATAAGGCGATGTTGGTTGAGCAGAATCTTAAGAGAGGTGCTGAGTTGCAAGAACAGAGAAAGAGCTACACCACAAGGATCACCTAGTATGGACCAAGGGCCATGGAAGAAGAGGAACGAGGGGAGCAGTTCAAGTCAGAGACAGATGCAGGGAAATCAACTGAATAACCCCTCTAAGTTTTGTAACCGCATACACACTAGAGAGTGCAGAAAGGAAATAGGGGCATGTTTTCGATATGGTTAGACTGGTCATTTCATTAGAGAATGCCCAGTACTGTCAGACGACAAGAATAAGACCAACACACCCCCAGGTCCCAGACAGATGACACAGAGAAACTATCATCGTAGAATGGGACCAGTTCGAGTGTTTGCACTGACATCTGAAGATGCCGAGGACGATAATAATGTGATCACAGGCACCCCACTCTTTTTCGCCTTGGAAGCTTTTTGTTTTAGTTGAGTTGGGATTAATCATGCTTGCATGGAACTTTTCTAGTTGTATAGTTTAGAATATTGAAGTTTGGTTGAGGAGGTTTTTCAAAGGGACTAAACACAATATTTTATATCTACAAGGCTCTAGTGTTAGGTGTTTGATGAGTTAGTATGTGTTTGGAAGTGAGAAGTTTAGGAAAATTTATGGTTGAAAGTAGATTTTCTGAGGATTCGGGAATTTGTGAATTGAAGTTTCTCAAGACTTAAGTTTGGAACTTTTGATTGTACTATTATTTTTGGGAGTTCTCTTTCAGTTATTTGTGAGGTTTAGCCAGAAAAAAAAACAGGGATTATTATTAGGCTTTAATTTCATTGTGGAAGTGCATTTTTTTTACTCGAACTAGACCTTGAGGTGTGCGACGATTGACACTAGGTGTGTGAGTATGAATACCAAGAGTATTAGGAGATATTTAAGGCACCAGGCACAAAACATGAGAAAGTTAGAATTTTTGAATGTTAGGTTTGACATAATTGTTGAGGATTAAATTAGGCGTGGAAACACTTTGCTTAAGTGCAACAAATTTCGAGGACGAAATTTTTTTTAAGGGGGGAGAATGTAACACCCGGGCCTAGGAAGGAATTCGCATCCGAATTTTTTTTTTTATATGGATGAAAAGCCCGCTTGGATTTTAACGAGTAGTTTTGAGAATAGGTTTCGGGCCTCAAATATATTTTCTGCAGTTTGAGTTTTTATTGTGATTGTTAATTAGGTTAATTTCAGCTAATATTTTATAGACCAAGCATGTTTTATTTTATTTGGTTTTCGGCTCGACAAGTTATGTAATTTTTTTTCAGGATTAGTCGAGGCCTAAAACTTAGAGAAAAGGCCTATGCATTAATCCCATACAAGATCCAAAACGTTGGCCAAACTACTTTAGGCTAAAGAGCCCAAGCTCGTGGAAACAATATTCCTAGACTCCACACATGCACGAATTCACGTCTACTTTTCCCACTTCATGCACGTCTCTTTCCTTATTTTTTTCTCTAGGGTTTTATCTGTTTCCTATATATTTACATGCTGATCATTCTCAACCAAAAGCTAGAATAGCCGCTTCATTTTTTTTCTCCCTCTCATCTCGGTTTCCCACTGCTGCCGCACCACCTTAAGGTATCCATTTCCCAGCCACACGAAATTGTAGCCAGCCATCCCCGACGCTGCACTCGCACAGTTTTTCCATAGCCACGGCCTCCTCCTGTTGCAGCATCGCAAGCCCCAACCTCCATCCCCACGTGAAACCAACAGCCACCTAGATTCCCTTCCGTAAACCGCAACCACCCACACGCACGGAAGACCACCACAAGTAGCTTCCGTGGAAGCTGCACGTCCTCTTCATCACTCAGTTAGCCCCTGCTTTTGCTCATAAAAAACAGAGCACTTCGTTTCTCCCCATCGTAAGTTGTGACTTTACCACCAAGCCGTCGCCACCAAGCTCTTTGCACAACTCATTCCCGCAAGGTGAGCTTCTGTTCTCTCTCTCTCTGTCTCTCAATTTCTCTCGGTTTGTAGTGCTCACCCTCTTTCTGTCATCAGTTGGTCTCACCCTCTGTGCTCTCTCTCACTCATCTCCTTTTCTCTCAGAATGACGCTGCCGGGACAGCCACCTTCTTCACCGCACCGCACGTAGTTCCTCCCTTCTCGGTGAGTATCTTGCGCCCTGCCTCACCAACTGTTGCTTTACGTAAACACATGAAAACCTTTTTCTTATAACTAAGTATTACAGAGACTACGTAAATTTTGTTTTACATATTATTTTGATATGAAATTACAATATTGCCCTTATTATTGGATGGTTTCAGTTGGAATTATGTTTATATTAAATCTGTTTTTGTGTGGTCTTTGTGGGAAGTATAAGAAATTGTACAAAAAATAAATAGAATTTTTAAATTGTACTATTGGTAGCAAATTATTTTTATAGTAAGTGTGTAATTTTATTTTGAACATTTTACATATGATTAAAGCTATTTTTTTATTATTTAATGAAATTTTTACTAGTACTTATCTTAAATGTTTATTGATATCAAGAAAATTTAGAGAATGAGGTTATTTTAGAATTAAGGGATATTTTAAGGTTATGGCAACTTTTAGGTATTAAAGAATTAAAATAGATATCGTAAAAGTTTAGGTTTAAATGGTTTAAATTTGTGATTGATTGAAAATTTACGGAATTACGTGATTATTTTATAGGTAACGATTTATATTTGACTCGACATTTTTTGAGAAGAATTCTAAAAAGCTAAAAAGTCCAGGTAAGCGGAGTTCTTATACTAGATTTTGTATAAAAAGAAAATGAACTAATATTGATTTATGAAAATGTACATTATATATTTATTTTTGAAAAGAAATGTGAAAATAATCTCAATTATTTGTTCAGCATTACTCATGAGATCCGTAAGAAAGATAAGAGTAGTTTTGTCATGACTAGTGTAGACTTGAGCTGGTTTTTGTACATTCTGTTTCTAATCTGGAAAAGAGCGAATATGAGTCTTTCTTTTTGAAAGTTTTATTTTCATGATATAAAGATGTTTTTATGCATGAGATCTAAAAGTTTTGCTGTGAATAAATGAAGATGTTTTGATTCTATTTATTTCGAACATGTGGAATTATCTGAAGCTGTTTAGTATTTGATTTTTGATATGATGTGGCATTTGAAAGCCTTGGCATGAGATTCAGATTATGTATTTTGATTAAAGTTTGATTCTGATGGTTCTGTTATGTTTTGATAAGGCCCCAACCACGGATTATAATAGTGGATACGACCCTTTCACGAGTTATAATTGTGGTTTATAACCTTACCATGAGGTTAAAAATGGTATACGGCCCAACCACGGGTGATAATTGTGGATGCGGCCAGCCACTGGTGGTAATAGTGGATACAACCAAACCACGGGTGATAATAGTGGATACGGCCTAACCACGGATTATAATAGTGGATACGGCCTTTTCACGGGTTATAATTGTAGTTTATAACACTACCACGGGGCTTAAACATGGTATACGGCCCAATCACGGGTTATAATAGTGGATGCGGTCATTCCACGGGTTATAATGGTGGTTTACAACCCTACCACGGAGGTTAGACATGGTATATGTTCCGATGTAATGTTCTGATTGATGAAGATGAGGGCTCAGATTTCGATATGCCAAAAGATTTTTGAATAATAATGTTATTTGAAAGTTCGCTCCGATATTTTTGGTAATATGTTTTGATTTTGCATTCTGAAAGCAAATGTTTCTTATTCTGCATTCTGAAAATAAATATTTTGTTCTACATTTTGAATTCTATAAATCCCTATGTTTACACACTAGTATATGTTCTCTGCTTACTGAGTTGTTGATAAGTCACTCCTTATCTCCAAACATTTTTCAGATATTTTTTATGGTTCAGCTGAAGAACAAGAGCAGGAAGTTTTAACAAGGTGTGATGATCGTAGAGGAATAAGTGTTCGAGGGTACAAGTACTTATTTGAGAGTCATAGTTAGTAAATTAATTATTTCTGATATTTTGATGTGTTGGGTTAAGGTTAATTTCGAGTCTTTGTGGAGTTTTTAATTTATTTCATTGAGGTATTTATTTGGTGTCTTGATGGATTTTTGGTTTGGAATAAATGAGTTTATATTTTATGGAGATAAATACGTTATGGGAGATGATTTTAGGTTACATGAGCTAACTCTCCGGACATCCAGGAACGGGCAATAGTAGTACTTTATAAAAAATACAGTTAGTAATATTGTATGATTTATTTTGTGTATATATCTTATTATAAGTTCTAGAGCTCGAAGATAAGTTTTAATGCAAACATATTATATTTGGCGACACCTTATTGGCATGAGATACAACATTGATTTTATTCTCGATCGCTATTTATAAGATTCTATTTTGATAGAGATTTTGCTATCATGACGTCTCTGGAAGGTGGTTATGTATAAGATGTATAAGATTGTATTGAGTTCAAGTGAGTTGGAGGTGCCCGAGCTCAAGTCTTGCATGTGTCATGTGGTAAGCATGAGTGTATTTAACCCGGGTTTGACCTGAGTGCTTAATTGTATTCAGCTTTCTTACACACAAAAACAAACGGAGCAACGACATCTTCAATGAGTTTTTTTTGGCCGCCGGGGGGGGGGGGGGGTTCTATTCCATTGTTAGAGGACTTGTCCCGATTTGGGTAATTTGGCAAGCTTTGCAAAAACTAGGGCGAGGATTGCAATCAACATAGGGCCATTTTTGGAGGGATTGTCAATGGGTAGGAGCTCATCTCTTTAGTGGCCGTTAGACTAGGGGCATGGTTGTTTTTCGTGAGTTAATTGCTATAATATAACATATTGATTGAGTGTTGTTTAGCTTACTATAAGGATTTACTAAGAGCATTGGCATTGGATTACAAAAAAAAAAAATCTAGCCAAATTTAGTTAAATGATTCGAATGGGGTTTTTGTACCTAGCTGGCCTGGGCTCAAGCCACTCCCCAGCCCTTGATCCAGGACTCAATGCGTTTAGGGAATGACAGGAATGAAGCCCAAGCTAGCTCATGGGTGAAGAGACAGACAACCCTCCCTCGAGCCTAGTGCATTAATGTGGGAAAAACTGGTCGGGATCCTATTCCCTACAGGATTGACCACATTATATGCGACTTGGATGGCCAACATCAAAGTCGAGTCCCAGTTCCTGATAGGAATGGCCGCATTAAATGAAACACCATGCCGTCCAGAATAGAGGATGATCATTACAGCGAGAATAAGGTTTAGGATTCCTCAAGGGATTTAGTATAAATAGGAAAAGGCTGGCAACAGAAAAATATTGATCACTCTCTAAACTCTATGATCTCTACCTTTCTATTCACTGTAGAAATTCTGACTTTGGCATCGAAGGTGTCACGTACACATTCGACCACCATCTATTCCTCCTTTTCTGGCTCCCAAGACGCTATCATAGCTGGATGTTACAAAACACGCCTTAACAGTTGGCATTGTCCGTAGGATTCCAAAACTATTTTGGGCTAATAGCATCATTGTGCCTTTTGTATGCCAACCACGACGTGTTCTGGCATGACCCTCGAGTAGGAGTCTACGTCAGCAAGTATGGAGATGAGAGTCACGAAAATGGAGGAACTTGTAAAGAAATTGACTTCAGATGCGGAAGCCCTACAACAGGAGAACGAGACCCTAAAGCAAAGGAATGTTGAGTTCGAGGGAGGCGCTGGGCCAAGTCCGACTGAGCGAAGGAAGGGGGAGTCACAAAATACTGGTGGGGTGCCACCCGAAGATCCTTACGAAAAGTAAGAGGAAATGACAAAAAGAATAGGAAGATCATCCTCTGTGTACTAGTTGCTCATCCTCTGTATACTCCTGAGGAGGAAGATCATGTCGAAGATCTGAGAAGATGTTCAAGGAGAGATGTTTGGGCTCCCCTCGCCCCTTAGGCGAGCAAGCAAGGACAGGCAAGAGCCGAGACGGGGAGGTGGTCGAAGCAAAAGCCCAAGGAGGGGAGATGTGAGGAGAAGGGAAGGAAGTCTATTGAAACGAAACCAAAACAATGTCCTGCTGGAAGAAATCCACACTATAGCCGAGGGTCTCGCTAGCAGAGGCTCATTCACATCCAACAAAAAGGCTTATGCCCAAAGGGCGAGATACAAGGAAATCTTCAGCATCGAGAAATTTCCAAAGTAGGCCTGAACCTAGAAAACCCTAGCAGTTTCCTTTGATGATGCAAATTGCGAGGGAGTGATATACCCACACGATGATGCCCTAAAGGTGACGATGAGGGTGGCCAACTACACAACTAGAAGGATACTAGTGGACAACGACAATTCAGCTAACATCCTCTTTTAGAAGGCCTTGGCCAAGATGGGGATCAGTCAATAGTTTAAACTTGGGTGGCCAACATTCAATAGTTTAAAGCTGGTGACCTCGACGTACCACTTGAAGATGAAGTTCCCAACAAAGGGAGGCATAGGAGTGGTATTATGCGGTGAGTAAGTGGTGGCAAGGGAATGCTATGTGCAATAGTTACGAGGCAAAAAGTGCAGCGAGCTCAAGCTGGAGTAGCGGAGAGAGCGAAACCGCCCAAAGGTTAGCCAAGTCAAAGCCCAACAAACCAGCAGTCCAAAACACTTGAGAACGATGGAAGTTCCCCTTCCCTTTTGTATTCAATACCTCACTAGGTAAAGAACCAATGATGAGATTAATAAGAGATGATGCTTGCGTGTACAAGTACGTGTATATAATTGGGCGATATAGAGACCTCCTCGCCACCCAACACGGTCAATTTCAAATCCCACCTAGCTGCGTAGGGCTATACTTCAAGTTAGTACCTCAATGACCAATCATCACCCAATGCGGTCGATTTCAGATCTCGTCTAGTTCCTTAGGACTATGCTCCACGTTAGTACCTCGGCGAACAATCGCCACTCAGGGCTGTCGATTCCAAATCCCACCTAGTCCCTTAGGAATAAGCTCTACGCTAGTGCCTTGGTGACCAATCACCACCTAGCGCAATCGATTTCAAATCCCACCTGGTTCCTTAGGGCTATGCTTTGCGCTAGTACCTTGGTGACTAATCGCCACCTAGCGCAGTAGATTTCAGATCCCGCCTGGTTCCTTAGGTCAATGCTCCGCTCTCGAACCTCGGTGGTCAAAGGAGGGAACAATTCTCCTAAGTGTCCTAGTCCCTCCTCGCCATCCAATGCAGTTGTTTTCAGATCATGCCATGTTCCTTAGGTCTATGCTCTACGCTAGCACCTCAGAGACCAATCGCAACCCAACGTGGTCGATTCTAGATCCGGCCTAGTCCCTTAGGGCTATTCTCCACATTTACCTTGGCGACCAATCACCACCCAGTGCGATCGATTCAAATCCTACTTGGTTCCTTAGGTAGATGCTACGTGTTCGAACCTCAGTGATCGAAGGAAGGAACACTTCTCCTAAGTGTACCAGCCCCTTTTTGCCACCCAGCGCAGTCGATTCTAGATCCCGCCTTGTTCCTTATGTAGATGCTCAGTGCTTGAACCTCTGCGATCACAGAAAGGAACACATCTCCTAAGTGTCCTAGTCCCTCCTCGCCACCCAACTTGGTCGATTCCAAATCCTACATGGTTCTTTAGGACTATGCTTTGCACTAGCTTCTCGGCGACCAATCGCCACCCAGCTAGGTCAATTTTAGATTATGTTTGGTTCTCTAAAGTGGTGCTCTAGTCTTGAATCTTGGAGGTCAGTCGCCACTCAATGTGATCGAGTTCAGATCTCGCCTGGCTCCCAAGGTACATATCCCATGGAGACACGCACACACGATACACATACTGTGTGAAGAAAACTTCATCGAGCCCTAAGACTGAGTAGGGGCAGGGTGAAAACTAATATTTATACAGTTAAGGACGAGCAATTGAGTCGGGGAAGGTTTCAAGCATCAAGTCATGACCCAAAGAGTCAAGGGAGTCACAATCCTCCGGAGTAGGTATGAAATGGGCCAAATCCAGAGAACCAGAGTTGTCGTAGGGATTCGCCTCCACGTGTCCCATTACCCTCTCTAACCCTTGGGAGTACCCGCGGCCCCAAGCCTGGTTACGGAGCAGCTTGGCCACTGCCAACTGAGGGTGATCTTAGCGAGTTTCGCTGATCGTGGCAAGCTTAGCCTCCAGCTTCTTCACCTATACTAGTGGGACCTCACCTCCTCCTTGAGCAGCAGATGAGACTCCCCCAGCTCTATGTACAAGTTCTCAGCCTTGTCCTTGTCTGTCTAAAGCGCCGCATTCTTCATCGCTAACCCATCCTTCTTGGACAGGACCTCTTCAGCTTTGGCGAATGAGGCGACATAGTCTAGGTAGCGCTAGTGGCCCTCCCTCACCTCCTCCTCCAGGTGAAGTGCCCGTGCCTGCTCCAAGTCCCTCTCTTCATCCACTGCCCTACCGATGGACTCATGGTGAGAAGTCTCCTGCCTTAGTGCCTCCTTGTCTACGCGGTGACTAGATGACTCCTTACGAAGGTCCTTGATTATCTGTCGAAAATATCCAATCTTGGCCTCAATCTCCTCAAAGGCCCTCTCAGCACACTCCAACATGGTTTTGAGTCTTAACATCTCGCAGTATGCCTGCCCTCCCAGACTACATAGGGCAGCGGCCTCCTTCTCCACCTCGGCCAAGCCATCCATGACCCAAGCTGCAAGAAACTCAAACCCCTGTCAAATAAAACGAGCTAGGAAGCAAAAGACATAGAACCAAACGTGTATGCAAACCAATACAAGAGAAAGGGCCCCACCGAGGAGAGGATGTTGCTGAGCTTGTCTAACATTTTCCAGATCACCTCTGCCCTAGCCCCGTTAGCCACGGTTCTTGAAGGGCGAGAAGAAGAAGCATCATCTCCTCTCCGAGGCACCAAGCCACCAGGAGGCCCGAGAGCAAAGGCCCCCAGAGTGTTCGACGCATGCGTTGTCAGGTACTTCCCTACCCTTGCATCTTTGGTCACCCCCTCTTCCAACAATGAGAAAGGACTGCCACCCGCAGAACTGGCATGCTGGGAAGCCTCATCGAAAGCAGTGGACAAGGAGACATCCTGCTTGACGGACCTCCCGGTCGAAGATGAGGTTGCTGAAGACCCATCCTCACTAAGCATCACAGGATTCTCATGCCAAAGGCCCTCGGGAATGCTGAGGCATGGAGGCATCTCGCCAATGAAAGCTAAGGCAGAGCCGATCCTCGAGGAAAGCAAGCCACCCCTTAACATTGCCCTAAACAATCCCCTTAAGCCAATGAGCAGTGTTCCCTAGAACCGATGAAGCCTCCCTATCGATATCTCCTGAAGGGGCGTCTTAGAGACCTCATGGCACTCCGCGGCGATGGTCATCCTGAGCACGATGAAGAGCGTGTGTTATGAAGCCTTGAGGAATGCTACCTCTAGCTCCTCGTCATCCAGGTCGTGGCTGAGCGCTCCCCCTTATCGTCCGGCAGGGTAGTCAAAAGGTTGGCATCTTGGACGAATGGAGGTATTAGCATCACCCCTGGGATAGAAGATTTAGATCCAAATCATCATCAGATTCCCTTGACTCAGAGGGGATCTTCTTGCCCTCCCTATAGGGCCTCTTAGTCACTTCCCTTGACTGGCCCTCAAACGACCGCTTGACTCCTTGCAAGATCTGGTACACCTTAAAGAAATTGCGAACCACAACATGGGACTGATCAAGTGCAATGAGGAACTAGGCGATATTGCCCTCGGTCATAAGGGCATTGGTCCCGACCTCCTCCTGAGGCTCTCAGACCCATGAGTACACCAGCTGAATGCGGGCTCTCTCGCACTCAAATATGTCAATCTCGATCTGCCTATCATCAGGAACGACTCCCCAGTCTGACTGGATGAAGAATTCTTAGGCAACGGCTTCGCCTATCAAGAACTCCCATCCTTCGCCCGACACAAAGAAAACTTTTCTTTGCCACCGCTTGGTGTTTGAGTGACGTGTCTCGAGTTGAGTGAGACGGAAGTTGGGGCATAAGTGGAAACTGCAAATATTCCCCTCTAGAACGTGAACCGTGTGCACGAAACAGAAACTCCCGAGACTTCAGGTCTAGGTACACCTCCCCAACAAACTCCAAGACCTTGCACCATGCCATGTAGTAAGACGTCAGAATCCTCCAGGCATTGGAATGCAACTAGGCCTGGGCCAAGCCCAGGAAGTCTAGAACGTCAAGGACCAGGAGGCAAAAGGGAGACCTCAGGCCATGCGAAAACATACTCATGTATTGGGTAACCTTCTCAGCGTTGCCCCTAGAATCAACGGGTCGGGCTCTGAAACCTCTAAGAGCATGGAATCTGGTAATCTTTGCGAACTGTGTAGTGCGTCATGGGTCATGGGGTTGACAGCGGTGGACCATCCATGTCCATCGTAGGAGGGAGGTTCCAGAAGAGAAGTATTTTTGGATGCCATCGAGGCAGATCTAATGAACGACGAAAGAATGAGAGTTAAAGTTGAAGAAAAGGGCGTCAAGTAAATGAATCAAAAGGTAGAAGAGGAAGAGGCCACTCCAGGAACATGGAACGATATAAATTGGGAAAAGGTAGCGGTTTAGGAGCCTAAACGGTGAGCTGACAGGACGTGACCATTACGCCAGTTCCCAATGCTTGGGAAGGTGCAACGACGAAATGAATTTAAGAGGGGAGTTGAAACATGCAGAAAAAGGAAATTTCTACCACGCTCACGTGGTAGAAATTTAGAAATTTGTGGGGTAACTAAAATGGGCTTTTGTACCTAGTTGGGCTGAGCTGGCTGAGCTCAAGCTGCTCCCCCAAAGCCCTTGATCCATGACTCAACGTGCCAAGGAATGACAGGAAAAAGCCTAAGCCGGCCCATGGGGGAAGAGATAAACAACCCTCCCTCGAGCCTAGTACATTAATGAGGGAAATAATGGTCGGGATTCATCCCCTACAGGATTGGCCGCATTAAATGCGACACTGTGCCATCCATAACAGAGGATGATCATTACAGTGACAGTAGGGTCTGAGATCCCTCAAGGGATTTAAATAAATAGGTAAAGACTAGCAAGAGAAAAAGGTTGTTCAATCTCCAAACTCTTTGATCTCTACCTTTTGGTTCCCTGTAAAAACATATACTGACTTTGGCATCAGACGTGTCAAGGACACAGCCGACCACCACCACTTCCTCCTTTGCAGGGTCCTGGGACAATGTCGCAGCTGGAGGTTACAAAACATGCCTTAACAATTATATTTATCTCTCACTCTTGTTATTAAACACGCCTTAACAATTATATTTATCTCACTCTCGTTATTTGTGAAGGAAGAAGAATAAAATGAGACTACAAATGGCTCCCCAGCCACTATTCGAGAGCTACAACAGGAATTAGAGATCAAAGCCGATGATCTCAAAAAAAGGCAAACTATATAACCTGCATTTCAATATCATAGTCGTAATATCTCCCTCCCTCAAATTAACCCTAAGCTCTATTCGAGTAGTGTATATATGTTATCCATAGAGATTCACTCGAAAGCATTTTTACAATGAATAATTACTATTGTTGTGGTTGTTCAGTTAAAGTTTATTCGAAATATACTTCAAGCGAATCGAAATTTTCATAAGTTTAGATATTTGCTCATCTTACAATCTACGTCATGATGAGTATTTTATTATCGTGTATGTGAGGAAAAAAGGAATCAGGTCATGCATGTAATATGATTAGGATGGATGATTATTATTATTATTATTATTATTATTATTATTATTATTATTTGTTTTTAAATAGGTAGGATAGATGAATAATTAAAAGAATCGGGCCATGTACGTGGGAAGAAAAGGATCAACGCTAGGTTAGGTTTGTCTATTTAAGCCTTGATGTTTCTTTACAAAGATTATTCTTCAATTCTCATCATTGCTAGAGAGTTTCCCATCTCGCCTACTGTACGGAATCTCTAATGCAAGTAAGATAAGTTGGAGTTTAGATAATGAGATGAGATAAGATGGTTTTAGATGAAAGTTAAATAAAATATTATTAGAATATTATTTTTAATATTATTATTGTTTTGATATTTGAAAAAGTTGAATTGTTTATTATATTTTGTATGGAAATTTAATAAAGTTGTAATGATGAGATGAAATGAGATGAAATATTTTTGGTATCCAAACCTAGTAAATTATAAAAGGAATGATCCTAAATGAGTTTTGATGCCATTCTATTCATGTGACCTCTTGGTTTTATCTTGTATTGATAAGATGCCCTTTTTATTAATTAACAAAACATATTCGGTCTATACAGAAATTTTACGCCACGAGTTTTATGAACTGTCGTTGTTTAACTTATCTGTCAAATTATAAATCTTTTTTTTTAAAATAAATCTTATGTCTGTTACATATACAAAAAGATTATATAAAGTATATCCATAAACTGACGTGAATTTATGAAATCTATTAGATCTATTTTATAATAAAAATAACTTTACAATCTGACATACAAGTACATCAAACTATATCACTTTGTAGATTTACTTTTATGTAATCATTTTGTGACTAAAATATTTTTCCTTAAGAATACTATTTGTTTGCAGTTGAAATACAAAAGTAGTAGGCCATTAAGGTTGTGTTTGGGTAGTGGAACGTACTTTTCACTTATTTTTTATTATTATTCACTAGTATTATTAAGTACTTTATCATTAATTTTTTATTATTTTTTATTATTATTTACAAATCATTTTTTATCAGCACACTACTCAAACTCAAACGTAATCTTAATTATATGGTCTACCTATCTACAATATTTATTGAATAAGTTACAATTCCACCAGCACCTTGAGCAGCCGCAGTTTATTCATCTGTTTGTTTATTTGTTTTCTTATTCAGTTTTTAATCATATGATCATGTTAGTTTGACTAAACAAGAAGATTCTTTTAATTAGTGGGTCTTTTCATTTTCCCTATTAAAAAAATAAATAAATAACTTCTGCATGCTTGTCACGTAGTACTCGTCTACTAATAGTAGCTGATTTATGTTTGTTTAATGAACTAGCTAGCTATTAGTATATTAATTACTAATTATGAGGTCTACTAATATTAATGGACCGTGGTTGTCATTTTATTTTATTTTATTTTATTTTTAATGTTTGAGTATGTCGATTGAGCTCGTGCTGAGATAAGTGGAAAGTGTTTTCTTAATACTGTATATGATTTTAGAGTATGCAAATCTCGCGTATTCTCATTAAAAAAAATTAGAATCGACAGTTAAAAAGTAATTTTTTTCATATGAGTTGTAGATTTATCCTTTTTTTTTTAAAGAATATGCGTATGACTCGCATTCATTAGAGCTGTAAATATCATTTATGTTATTATTATTTCAGTAGTTAGACAATGTCAATATATATTAATGTGACATAATTTAAGTTATTGCTTATTTAAGTGGTTGATCGCATAGCCTAAGTTGGACCAATGCAGATCATTTTTTTAAAAGGGTAGTGATAGACTACAATAGTATTTATTATTAAATTTAAATCCTTCAAATTAAAAGTAAAAGTTATTAGATAATGGTAAACAAATTTTTATACAGTAGTTATTTTATCTCTTTTTAAAAATGCTATATATTATATCATCATCATTCTCATTTTTTTTTTCTATAATTAGTTTCTATTATTAGATATCGTTGTTGGTCAATTTTTTTAATTATTTTTTTCTTTTTGAGAAAAAATAAATAAAATATTATATAAAGGTGATGAGAAGTCTAAAATGGGATAAGTATGAGGGATATAGATCGATAGCATCACTCGTAATTCTTTAATAAATATCATCATGTCTTGTTTCTTGAGCTGTCTTTTAATGGTACATTGCATGTTAAGATTGTGATAGTCAAAACGGTAGGTTTGGATAGTAAGGAGAATTTTTTATTTTAAATGAAAGTTTAAGATATTATTTTTTAATATTATTATTATTTTAAATTTTAAAAAATTTAAGTTATTTATTATATTTTATGTAGAAATTTGAAAAAATTGTAATGTGAGATGAGATGAGATGAGATGATAATTTTGTGTCTCATCCAACTTGCCAAATCAGTAGCTTTGGATAGTGAGATGAAAATTTTTTGTTTTCGATGAAAGTTTAAAATATTATTTTGTATTTAATCATTTATTTTAAAGAATTTGCTAGGTACAAGCGGTTTGGTGTACCAAACTGCATACCAACACTCACATAATTTTTTTATTATAAATATAAATAAATAAAATACTATATATTTAATATTAGTGCACGGCTTGGTGCACAAAATTGTTTACGATAAGATTTTTCCTTATTTTAGAGTGAGGTCTGGACATATGGGAGTCGACTTTTTCGTGTATTTATCATTTTTCCTTATTTAATGTACATAGGCGTCCACTGATGTCTTTGTGCATATTCTTAGTGGACAATTTTTGAGTTTTTGCATTGTTGATATTGTTGGGTACGGAGTCGAGTAGGTCCAACCCATCACTAATAATAAAGGAAGAGATCAAGCTAAAAAACTAGTCTAGAGATAAATCATAAAGTCAATAAGGGATAAGACAAGTTAACTCAAAGTTTTTTAAAAAAAAATGTTTCATAAAGCAAGTAGAACTCAATCACTTTAAAGAATGAAAGATACCTCTATATAAGGAGGAGATTTTCACAAATCTCCAAAGGCTCCAATGTACAGACTCCACCATTCACAATGACTCCAAAGGGTCTTATCTCAAAGAAAGCATCATCTTCAACCTCCCGAAACTCTAAATTATTCCATTGTATTGTAAAATATGTGAGGCCATGAAATATTGTAAAATCATAGTGAACTTTTTTCCAAACAACCCATGAACGTAGGCATTACGTTGAACTACGTAAATCTCTGTCTCTTTTTATTTATTTTTATTTTCTTATTTATTATATATTTCATAGATGAACGTGAACAGTACCGTATCGAAGCTCGAATCACCATCATGGGCCGAGGAAGACCCTTTCCACCATTCCGACCTATTCTACGAATTTTGACATTAAAAGTTGGTGCCGTCTGTGGGATCCGAATTATTTTCTACATAGAAAGTGAGATAATGAGGATTTCCTAGCTTCTAAAGTCATCTCTGAATAAACAGATAAAATTACCTCACCTTTTTTTTTATCTATCATTATTTTTATTTTATTAGTTTAGGTAACAAAAAAGAGAGAACAATTGGGCGAGAGAGTTCCTCTTCCATATGATAGGAATATTGTGCACTACGCATAAGACACATACACCCGGTGTGTAACACTCGAGAAGAAAAGTCTCTCGCCCCAAGTGCATAGTGTACGCAGCATAGGTACCCACTGTGCATGGCATGCACAATGGCACAATGGATGCACAATGGCACAATGGGATGTAGGTAGGAACACATCCAAGACATATCCCATGGGAACACTGTGCACGTAGGTGCACAGTGCACCCAAGACATAATCCGTGGGAACACTATGCACGTAAGTGCACAGTGCACCCAGGGCATATTCCACTATGCATGGCATGCACAGTGCCGCGCATGATGGGGGCACGATTGCGTGCACTTGGGAGTTTCCTCACCCACCACCGTGGGCCCCAACAAAGGCTCTGACGATCACCGTTCGGATTGACGACGTTCTTTGTCCCCACCGAGCCATCTCCCTCCACGGAGGCCATGCATGGCGCGGGAGGTGGGTGCACTTCACCGTGCGCCCAGGAGGTTTGCGCCAGCCGTGAGCCTAGGAAAGGTGCTAACTGCCACCATGTGGATTGCCGGCATTTTCTTTCACCCCTGTAATGGTCCCTTGACCACAAAGTCAACAAACACCATGTGCACCACGTGTCCAAAAAGCTTCTTTGCCCGCCCAAAGTTGGCCTGACACCCACATACACGGGGGGCAAGTTGCCCACCCAGGGGTGTTCAACCACCCACATTCAATCCGAGTGAGCTCACCAACATTCTGGAGTAGCATACAGATCTCAAATGAAAACTTTTTTACCCTATGACGGAGCTGCATCACCCACAAGGTCAAGTCGCAATGCGTCTTTTGATCTAGTTATTTGTAGCTCCACGAACTTCTAAGAAAGATTGATACAGTTCATCGATGATCAGGAGTCTCGACTCACGCAAACAAAGCTCGGAGAATATGTGAAAAGAAATATCCAAATCATTCGACCACAAACAATCTCAGTTGGGAAAAGTTGGAAGCAGCGGCTAAATTGCTTCGGTTTGTCTCTCTCAAACTTGCTATTTTAATTTTATTTTTACTAATAAATTTGATTTTTGGAAATTTTCCCCACCAAAACTCCTCTAGCTTCCACGAGAATCCGAGTGGCTACATGCTCGATGAATATATTTCACTCTACAAAGCCCCTCTCGGGCATCGCGCGGACCTTTTAATCTGTTTGCATCATAATAGACGGCTCAGATACCCCAAACCTTCATCATTGTTGAAGCATAACTGCTTGGGGGCCTCGCCCGTGTGCCTCAAGCCTTCATTATACTCTAGTGAAATGGCTCAGGCTTACAAATCTCAAACTTGTAATTTGTATTACACTAACCTATTTGGTTTTTGGTGAAAACCTCTAAGGAGGATCAAACTTTGTCTCCCGCCACAGCAACATGGTCAAACTCAGCCTCCTGCCAAAACAATGCAGTCGAGCATCTCCTTCACCAAGGTTGATTCCCTAGACTCGCGTTGAACATCAGCCCCACCAAGGTCGAGTCCCCGGACTCACGTTGAATACTGGCCCTACCGAGGTCGAGTCTCTAGACTCACGGTGAACATCGGCGCCACCAAGGTCGAGTCTTTAGACTTGCGGTGAACAACGGCCCTACCGAGGTCGAGTCCCTAGACTCGCAACGAACATCGGCCCCACCAAGGTCTTAGAATCACAGTGAATATCATCCCCACCAAGGTTCTAGAATCACAGTGAATATCATCCCCACCAAGGTCGAGTCCCTAGACTCGCAGTGAAAAATGGCCCAATCGACTCGTGGTGAACATTGGCCCCACCAAGATCAAATCCCTAGACTTGCGATGAACAACGGCCCTATCGAGGTCGAGTCCCTAGACTCGCAGTGAACATTGGCCCCACCAAGGTCGAGTCCCTAGACTTGCGGTGAACATTGGCCCCACCCAAGTCAAGTCCCTAGACTCATGCTGAACATCGGCCCCACCAAGGTCAAGTCCCTAGACTAGGGGTGGACACAGGCCCACTGAGGTTGAGTCCCTAGACTCATGATGAGCATTGGCCCCACCAAGGTCGAGTCCATAGACTCACGGTTCACACGGCCCCACCGAGGTTGAGTCCCTATACTTGCAGTGAACATTGGCCCCACCAAGATTGAGTCCCTAGACAGCCTAGACTCATGAGGGGCACAGGCCCCACCGAGGTCTAGTCCCTAGACTCGCGATGAACATTGGTCCCACCGAGGTCAAGTCCCTATACTCGTACTGAACATGGGCCCCTTAAAGCCGAGAGTTTTGACACTCACAGTTGGACAGTAACATCAGCACAACGCCTTCTCCAGCAATGTCGAGTGATGATACTCCCACCGCTAGTGTGTTACCTTCGGGAACAAGTCTCTGAGCTCCAAAACCCCCTTGTGCGGGTTCCCTTTGGGAACAAGTCGACGGGCTCGGCAACCACCAAAGATGGATCTTGCTTGGGTGCCTCACCCGTTTACCTCAAGCCTTCATCACACTCTAGCGAAATGGCTCAGGTTTACAACTCTCAAACTTGAAATTTGTATTACACTAACCTATTTGGTTTTTGGTGAAAACCTCTCAGGATAGTCAAACTCTGTCTCCCGCCACAGTAGCATGGTTGAACTCATCCTCCTTCCACAATAGTGTGGTCGAGCATCTCCTTCACCAAGGTTGAGTCCCTAGACTCGAGGTGAACATCGCACCACCAATGTCAAGTCCCTAGACTTGCGGTGAACAACAGCCCTACCGAGGTCAAGTCCCTAGACTTTGTAGTGAACATCGGCCCACCAAGGTCGAATCCTTAAGACTCGCGGTGAACAATGGCCCTACTAAGATTGAGTCCCTAAACTCCCAATGAATATCAGCCCCACCAAGGTCAAGTCCCGAGACTCGCGGTGAACAACAACCCTACTGAGGTCGAGTCCCTAGACTCGCGATCGAGTCCCTAGACTCGCGATGAATATCGTCCCCACCAAGGGACTCAGGTCCCTAGACTCATGGTGAACAACGACCCCACCGAGGTTGAGTCCCTAGACTTGTGGTGAACATTGACCCCACCAAGGTCGAGTCCCTAGACTATCGATGGATATGGGCCCCACCAAGGTCAAGTCCCTAGACTCGCGGTGAACTTTGGCCCCACCGAGGTCGAGTTCATAGAGTCACCATGAATAAGGGCCCCCTTAAAGCCGGTTGTTCTCACACTCGCATTTGAACAACAACATCAGCACAACACCTTCTCCAGAAAATGCCGAGTGATGGCACTCGCGCCACAACCGCTACCTTTAGGAATGAGCCTCTGAGCTCCACAACCACCTTGCGCGGGAACGAGTCGACGGGCTTCCTGACCACTTAAGCGTGGGTTATTACAAACAAACTCTAGCATTAACTCCAAAATGAGAACATAAAAACAAAATAAATAAATAAATAAACCAAGGGGCAAAAAGTCCACCACTACAAACAAATAGCAAAAAACCAATCATGGAAATATGTTATCTTTACTGATAATAAATAGTCTCATGGAAGCAATCAGGCAAACGTTCACAAAAACAAACTCAAAATCGAGCTTTACGCTCACACTGAGTGCGGTTGAGTACATCTCCCACCCAAGCCGAGCTCCGCGCTTGCACCCAGTGCGGTCGAGTACATCTCCCCCAAGTCGAGCTCTGCGCTCCCACCAAGTGTGGTCGAGTACATCCCCCAACCCAAGCCGAGCTCCGCGATCAAACCTAGTGTGGTCGAGTACATCTCCAGCCTAGCTCTTCAAGCCGAGCTCTGCGCTCGCACCTAAAGTGGTCTAGCACATCTCCCGCCTAGCTCTACAAGCTCAGCTCCACACTCGCCACTAGCGCGATCAAGTCCATCTCTTATCTATCTCACCAAGCAGAGCTCTGCACTCGCACCTAGCGTAGTCGAGCACATCTCCCACCTTCTCTCCATGCTAAGTTCTTCACTGCTTAGCACAAAACAAACAGAAAACCAGGGACCAACTTTCGAAGTTTAGTTTTTCTACAGATTATTGACTTGAAGATTCTCATGGTCTTATTGTTGGGCAAATTGACCTTACAATCGTGGGCATTTGTTTGGGATAAAGTCGACTAGGTCCAGCCCATCACTAATAATAAGGAAAGAGATAAAGCCAAGAATCTAGCATACAGATAAAGTCAATAAGGGATAAGGTCGAGTACATCTCCCGCCCAAGCCAAGCTCTAAGCTAGCACCCAGTGCGGTCGAGTAGATCTCCTGCCCAGGCTGAGCTCCGCGATTGCACCTAGTGTGATCGAGTAAATCTCTAGCCTAGCTCTCCAAACTGAGCTCCGCGCTTGCACCTAAAGCGGTCAAGCACATATCCCGCCTAGCTCTATAAGCCGAGCTCCACACTCGCAACTAGAGCAATCGAGTCCATCTCTCGCCTATCTCTCTAAGTCAAGTTTTGCGCTCACACCTAGCACGGTCGAGCACATCTCTCACCTATCTCTCCAACCTAAGCTCTTCATTGCTTAGCACAAAACAAACAGAAAACCAGTACCCAATTTTTGAAGTTTAGTTTTTCTGCAGATTATTGACTGGAAGATTCTCAAGACCTTCTTGTTGAGCATATTGACCTTAGAATCGTGGGCATCTGTTTAGAATAAAGTCAACTGGGTCCAGCCCATCGCTAATAATAAAAGAAGAGATAAAGCCAAGAATCTAGTGTAGAGATAAAGCCAATAAGAGATAAGGCAAGTTGACTTAAACTCCTAAAAGGAAAGGTATTCATAAGGTAAGCAGGACTCAATTACTCCAAGGAATGAAAGAGACCTCTATATAAGGAGAAGATCTCCACAAATCAACAAAGGCTTCTTATGTACATATTCCACCACGTACAATGACTCCAAAGGATCTTCTCTCAAGAGAGACATCATCTTCAACCTCCTGAAATCTTAAATTCCTCCATTGTATTGTGAGATTATGAGATATTGTAAAATCGTCAATTATAGTGAATTTTGTCCCAAACAATTCTTAGACGTAGGCATTATGCTGAACCACGTAAATCTATGTATGTCTCTTTATTTATTTTTATTTTCTTATTTATTATTTATTTCATAGATAATATGAACAGCACCATATCGAAGCTCGAATCACCATCGTAGACCAGGGATGACTTTTTCTTCTGTTCCAGCATGTTGTGCAACTTTTGACACTAACAGATATCTTATCCATTTAATATATTTGTAAATTTTTATTCAAAATTAGTTGTAAAAAAAAAACGTGCATGTAACATGCTAGTTAGTTATCATCATTACAAGTTCCAAGTCGAGGCCGACCCACCACGCTTTTCAGTTTCTCTAGCGAGTCCGTTCCCCCAAATTTCCAATGTCATTTCGGAACAGAAGTACTTCAAAAGGATGTCTTGGAGTAGGAGTCATTTTATTTTATTTTATTTTACTTGGTTTGATCACATATTCCATTATTTTTTTGGGACCACAGCATGTTGTTTGAATCAGCCCAATCTTCTTGCTACTTTACCAGTATCTGTTACATTAAATCTCAAACAACCCATAACATTAAAATAAAATTTAAAAAAAAAAGAAAGAAAGAAATTAATAAACCAACAAAGTAAAGAGAATCAGGACTTCCGGAGATTGAAGAAACTCTAATCCAATGCAGGAGTTTTATGTCTGTGAACAGATAAATTTGTTGAAGCTGTTAATGATGTTAAGGGTTAAAGATTTAATCAAATTAGTATATAACAGTTTAAGATTTTTGGGTCAATGATTAAGGGTCTTTAACAATTGGTATCAAAACGAGAACCATGTCACAGGTTCAAGTGTTAAGTTATTAAATGATGATAGATGAGTGAAACCGTCAAAAAAGAAAGGGCTACTACCGGATCAATATCGATAGAATGGGCCACCGTAGACGTCGAATTCGGAAGCATGATGAAATGTTATGATTCTTAAAGTTAAAAATTTAACCAAATTAATATCCAACAACTCTAAAATTTTTAGATCAATAGTTAGGTGGTCTTTAACAGAATCACAGAGCCGATGCCATACCAAGAGATTCAAATTTGTACGACTTTAAACAGTCGATGAGAGGGAGGGGGACTTAACTTTTGGAGGGATGGCACCAAACTAATGATTGTTTTTGTTTATTTTTTTGGGTTTTTTGGGGATTGTTGGAATGGGGATGATGCTAACGCAATGTTCAAGTAAGCGGGCCAACGCTACACAAATTCCAGAGAAAGAGAACAAAAGCAAAAGCTTTGATCTTCACTTTCTCTATTCCCATGGGCGAAGATCTGCCTTTCCCTTTACCATCAAACCCGTGTCTCTCGTTCTCATTTTGCTTGTGATGTCGATCTCGAATCTTTGATTTTCCTCCTCTTTCTTTCTCTCTTGCTTTCTTTCCCACCTCACCTGTCAAACTGTACTGTCAGTATCTACCTAAGAGTTAGATCATGATCAAGAACTAACGCATCCCCACATCATTCTTTACAGAAAAATCAAACTTCCAATCTGCTTTTTTTTTCTTCTCTCAAAAATTGCAGCATTCAGAAACGATATATGTACAGACAAAAGGGAATATATAATTGACCGTTTTCATGCATTTTCTGAACGTTCTTGAGAATCAATCCGCCAATCAAACTGATATAAAAACAAAAAGATAAGAAAATATATCATAATTTATGCTCTGTATTATATGATTGGAATTACATTGTCAGGCCATTAGCAATGGCTCGATTAGTATCAACACGAGTAGTTTCGTACACAGGAAGCTCTTCATGATACCTACTGTTACCCGTTACGGCGAGGTGATCCAGCTCGAAAAGATCTGAGCTTGAACAACTCGTGGCATCATCATCATCATCATCATCTCCATACGCATCCTTCTGATATTTTTTGCCGCGAAAGTCTCTCATAATAACCTCATTCTTCCTCTGATTCTGATGATAATCTCTCAGAAACTCTCTGGCCGCCTCTTCCACCCGGCGGGTTTTCTCAATGATTTGGAATTTGAGATCTTCTTCAATCTTTATACACGATGATGATTGTCCCATTTTCCGCGAAGTTGGCACCGACGACACCAGCATTGGACTGGAGCCCTCTTCTTCGTACAAGCATTTATGCCCGCATGGTCGACAATCTTCGTCGACAATTACACTTACTGGGCAGAATCGGACAGTTCTTTTAACCCCATTGCGTAGCTTTTCTCTGGAAGAAGGTGAGTTTTTGCTTAGACATGATCTTGAAAAAGAAGACGCGGATGAACAAGTTGACGCTTGCACCGACTTAAATTTCCTCTCCACGTGAGTTGCATCGTCGTAGCCTCCAGTTGACAAGCTCTTCGTTTTCTTTGTATTCCCTGTTGTAAAAAGGGAATTGAGGAAATTCGCAAGGCGACCACCTGGGGAAATCGGCTGTTTCACTTTCTTTAGATTGGAATAAATCTTCAGAGCCCTGGATTTTGACTTGATCATAGCCTCTTCGTGCCTTGAAGTCTCCTCTGTCGCAGAACCATAATGACCGTCATCGAACAATGGCAAAGCTCTATGTTTTCTGTCCGTATTCTCCGGTCGAGCCGAGACACTGGTCCTTATCGGCTTCGGCCTCGTAGGTCCGAAGCAAGAGGATCTGGATTTCAAACCGGACATGGAATCGGTATCGGAGGATGAGAATCCTCCTGAACTAGAATCTGAAGAGCTTGAGGTGGAGCTGAAGAACAGAACATCCTGGTCAACATCAAGCTCCGGGTGTGATTTTCTCTCCAGTTCTGTCAAGTAATGTCTCCTTTGAGTGACAACCTTCTCACTGACCTTCTTATCGATCCATTCCTCGATCAAAGAGGCTCGGGGATGACTCCCAGCCTCTTTGCCTTCCAGTGTTCTGTTGCTTTTCCCACAACCTCTGCTCTGTTTCTTTCCCATTGTTTCCCTGTAGAATTTCAACTCGTCAGTCCCTTTGTCGCCTTCATCGATGGAACGGTAAATCTCATCGAGAAGACGTGTAGAGAAGGATGGATTTTTCCTATCACAGTTGTATCCATCTTCCCCCAGTGTCTTCTCCCAACGATGCATGTTTTTTGTACACAAAATCTGAAGGAATTCAATTTAACAAAGGGGGACAGAGAGAATGAAAATGATGAAACGAAGAGAGTGACTAATGAGAAGTTTAAGTTTAAAGAATGTTCATCATTTAATGTCTGCTAAGGTAGAACCAAAATCTGGAACAGAAGCTGACGAAATTCATTCGAAAGAAACAGGAAACGAGAAAGTGGGCATCATTGAAGCATACAAACTTTCTTTCTCTCTGAAATTTTCTGGGTTTTCAGATTTGGAAGAAAGAAAATATGAACAAACAGAGGTATTGATGCTTGTCTTCAGAGAGAGAGAGAGAGAGAGAGAGGGAGAGAGAGAAAGAGAGCAATGAGAGCAAAATGGCACGCCTCGAAGATGGAGGGGAACAGGGAGTGAGAGAGAGACTTTATAAAGGTGTCCACGCGCGTGCATGTCCATCCGAATAGGGAGTGGGGGGAGAGCCAATGCCAGGTTGGAATTTTGGTGACGTGGGAAGGAGAGCTTACCCTTTTGGGTTATGAGGAAATGGCGCTGTTATTCCCTATGATGTTTCACCCTTCACCTTCCAAAATTCGAATTTGAAGCCGTTGATCAAGTTCCAGAGATGGATTGGGGGGTAATAATGGCATGCGCTCTCATACAGGGAAATGGTAGTATTGCAGAGCAATCACTGTCCTCCTTGTGGGTCTGGCATGTTGGTGTGGGGGGTGGCTAATACACTTCTTCTGCTTTCGTTACTGTGCTTTAATAATCAATGCCTAGTAATTTTGGGATGATAGATTCTCCAACTTCTCCTACTTGTAACAAAATTCTTCTGTTGGCTGATCTTGTACATTATTTGCATGGGTAATGCTAGGATACCGCTCACTCCCGCTCCCAATTTGTTTTTTATTTATTTTTATTCAGTGATTAAGAAAATATTGTTTAATAATATTGTAAATTTTTTTCTTTTTTTAAAAATATTTAAAGTGTTAAAAAATTATGCGAAAAAAAAAACAAAAAATATTTATTTTTTTTTTCACATCATTTTTTTAACACTTTAAAATATTGAAAAAAAAGAAAAAATTCACAACATTATTAAACAACATTTTCTTAATCACTAAGTAAAAAGAAACTAATAAATAAATAAATAAATGCGAGCGGGAGTATGAGCAGGATCCCCCAGCGGGATCTCTATCATTTTCCTATTTGCATTAGTGATGCTTATAGTGCTGATAATAAACATTTTTGTAAATATATTTTTTTCCTTTTCACTAATCTCACGCGTTATCTTAATACGATTTACACAACATCATCCACGTGACATAATTTGATTTGTAAGATTCAAATTTGAAAATTTCTTCCAAATTAAATTAGACTACGTGGATGTGGATGGTGTGCAATGTTTCAAATACGTGCATTCTTCTGAAAAGAAAGATAACATGTGACCCTTAAGCTTTACATTGAGGCTCTTTTGTTGGTGGAGGAAACTTAAACATGAGCAACAAATTAATTTCCAGGATTTTAGTTGAATAATTTAATTCCACAGGCTGAGTGCATGGAACGTAACTGGATATTATTATGAGCCTTAAGTGTTAGGTAGTTGCATGTGAGTGCCTTCAACCTTCAACCCCAATTCCATCTAATTCCCTGCAAAATGCTCACCCCACCTTGTTAGTTGCAACTCATATCTCAATTATCAATACGCAGCGATCATAAATTAGGATTTGGACCATTAATTTATTCGTTCCTAAAATGGTACATCCTTAAACACCTCTCATTTGCATTTCTTTTTTGTTTTTCCTTTTTAAGGATATTTTTTTTAAATGTATGATCTGATGTAACTTCGTATCTTATGTTAAATCTATTTTATAATAAAAATAGTTTTACAATCTTATCATATATCACATCAAGTCACATCAGTTTGTGAATTTAATTTTATAAAATTTATTTGTTGTTAAAGTATTTCTCTATTTTTATTTAAGTGATCGAGTAATAAAGTTATTTAAATGTATTAATTACATAAATCGATGTGACTATGACTAAAGATGATAAAATTAATCAAATACGAATAATAACATTATTTTTTTTTAATTATTTTTCATAAGAAAAAGCCTAACAAATAAGGGAAGAATAGGAGGCTAAAGGCAAGAAGCCAGGAAGGTTCATGTTTGTTAGGTATGAAATTCCCATTCGAGCTGGCAAAGCGGTTGTTGATTATTCAAAGCTACCCATAATATGTGTATAGGACGAGAATGAATATTATTAAAACACGAACAAACTAAGATTTCTTTCTTCTTTTGTTTCTATCTTGCCTTATTGATATATTCGCTGTCTCGTGTATTAAATCTATATATATATATATATATATATATATATATATATATATATATATATCACTACAAGCAAATTGTTTACTTCTTGTCACTAATTTCGGATTAAAATGATTATTTGTTATGAAAATGATCAGTTTATTCTCATAACGAATAGTCATTTTTATTGTAAATAACTCGTCATAAATATTCATTTTTCTTATAATGTTAATCCTATAAAAATCATACGTTCAAGTGCTTTTCAAATACACATCACACTTGTTTGTTTGTTTGTTTTTTTTTTTTGTTTTTGTGTGTGTAGGTTTATGCATTATAATGTGTTTTATATGAATAAGTCTATACTACAGTCTATAGAGTAGTCCCAAAACATTAATTATTTTGCCCCAAAAAGCCTAAGGTAAACTCTATCAAATATTGCACAACATTCATGGGATTCAAATTCCCTAAACTTCTTATCTAACAACTTCTAGGGTCTAGATTGTGAGAGATCATAGATAGATAGTTGACCACACAATATTTATTGAGCATTATATGTTATTCAAAAAATTCACTACAAGAAATTTGTTTATTTGCGATAAGTTAATTCCAGCGAATTGGCTATTTGCAGCTAAAATTGGTTGCAAATAGTCTTTTAGTTGTAATAAATTGATCACAAAAGTCCATTTTTCTTGTAATGAAATTCACTCAACTGCTATAGATATTATAGGACACATTTTGAAATTTACTCAATTGCTATAAATATTGTAGGATCCATTTTATATGTTGTACTATGTATGATTTGAGTAAGAACTCTAAGGAATTATAAGTAGAGAAAAAAAAAAGATTGTAAAAAAAAAAGGAAAATTTTTTCCCATCAGTCATTATTTACCACCCAACACTCCACACCTCACACCTCACACCGTATGAAAAACATCCTCATACCCTATGAAAAACACCATCAGACCTCAATACAAGAAAAATAAAAATTTGTGACCAATTATTTACAACGAGAATGACTATTTGCGACGAAAACATACTTATTTTAGTAGGAAATAATCATTTCGTTGGAAATAACTGGTCACAAATAAGCAATTTTCTTGTAGCATGCAGCCTTATGAAAAAACCATAGATGTGGGGTGTGAGAGTGAATAGTGGCTGATGCAAAGCATTCCTAAAAAAAAATAGGGTGATTCTACTCCCACCGCTGGGAGCTCCCGTTGGGGGCTCCTGCTAGTTGTTTTGTGGTTTTTTTTTTTGATTTTTTTTACATATATTTTTTAACATTTTTAAATATTTTAAAAAAAATAAAAAAATCACAATATTATTAAAAAATACTTACTTAATCCTTAAGTAAAAAAAAATAATAAAAGAATAAAAAGTACCAGCGGGAAGATTCAGCGGGAAGACTAATATTTTCCAAACAAATATCCCTAATAGAGCTTGAGGGTCACTTTTTCTTTTCTTTTCTTTTTTTTTTTTTTTTTTTTTTTTCTTTTCTCTTTGTTTGGCTATTATGATTGATTGAATTTTTAAAGTGGTAGAACAGCTCGATTACCCAAAAATAGAAATTATAGTTAAAAAGAGAACGAGAAAAAAACACAAGTGGATGGATGATAGATCTCCCTTGATGATGCAAAATAGGCGTTTCAACCTTGGTAAATCATGCAAGACGCCTTGGAATATTTGGCCATCAATCATGGCAAACCACCCCTCAGGAGCCTTCTCGCTCCCTCCCTTACAATGACACAGACAGACAGAGAGGCCGCTGACAAACACATAAATCAGCTTTTCTGCAACCTAATATTGGGACCATTCTAACCACCTAATTTACTTGATAAATTAGTCAACAAAAATTGTTATTTCATAAGTAAAATTCAAACAGAGAACTTATTACCCATTAAGCCATCTATGTGGGACAAGAAGGGGGTAATGTGGTATTCACAGGTTCGCCCGACACGACATGAAAGTTTGACCAATCGATTTTGGTGGTGTTTTATGAATGTCTTTAACTAATTTTGTTTTTTGTTTCCTTTTTTATTTTTGGATTTTTGAAACCATCAAGATATTTTTATTTGTTACTACCTTATTTTTTTTCCCATATATGATGACTATTAATAAAATTTATAACATATTTTACTTTTTTTTAATTTATAAGTAATGCAAGGTACAAGTCTCAAATAGACAAGTTCTATACAAACCCTTTGTAAAAAATAGATCTCACGTCTAATAAAGAATAGTTATTTTTACACTATTTTTAGATGGAGTCCACTTTTTTACAAGCATCAAATAGACAAATTTCATACAAACATTTTGTAAAAAGTGGGTCCCGATAATAAAAAATAGTTATTTCTATACTATTTTTAGATGGGGTCCACTTTTTTATAAGAGTTTATAGGAGGCTTGTCTATTTAAGACTTGGACAAATCATTTCTCTTAATTTAAATATGAGTAATGCTAATATATAATCTTAAAATGTGTAAACTCAATTTGAAAAAAAAAAAAGTGGGGTCCACCATTAAAAAAATTATTTTTTCATGTGAATCTTAGATTTTTCTATTTTTTTCAAAAGAAGTGTGCAAGATTTGCAATCCTTAAAACTGTAAATATTTTTTCATTTTAAAAAATTATTATGAAAATGTCATTAAAAATTTTACAAACCTTTTTAGTATTAACCCAATTAACAGATAAGATTTTCCTCCAAAATTGTAACAATTATTATCTCTGATTTTTTCCCCACCCATATTGCTTTTCCGAGTGAATAAAATAAATAAATAAATAATATCCAATACTTCAAATCATGTAAAAAAAAAAAACCTAAGATCCAAGACTTTCCCCTTGTTTTAAACTTACAAATTATATAACAGAAATATAGAAAATTAGGGTTTTCAAATTTTTGGGCTTTGAGATGGAGTCTACATCTTTATAATACATGCTTACTTATCCGCACATGATCAACATGACAATACCGTACTTGGTGAATCAGTGTGACTTTAGTAATCCAACAGGTACCCTAAATAACTGCCTTTTTTTCTTTTTCAATAAGTACTTATTATTATGGGAGTTTTCATGATCTAGATTGCATGAATATTTGAAACCAACCGATATATGGAATATTTGATTAAATAAGATGAAATATATAATATTTAAGATTTGAACTCAAACATTTATTGTGATAACATTTTAAATTATCAATTGTCAACTCAAGAGTTCAGATTTCTGGGAAAGAGATAAATTTAATTATGGAAAATTTTATATATCATGTTATCTGCATCTTATTTTTATCTCATTATGTAAGATGTGTCACCTTTATCACCATTAGATGATCTTTTATTGGATGATTCTATATCATCCAATATTGATAAACGTGCGCTAGTTATATCTTACATAACAGAATAAAAATGAGATAAGAATGTGGTATATAATATTATTCTTTAAATATTTTATTTATATTCTAAGTACACGTGAAATTATCACATTTCTACGCTTTGAAAGATTTTAGAGAACAATCCAACCACAATAAGAGAAATAATTAACAAGAAAAGATCAGACAGCCAGAGTATGATGTTTCAATATCAAGCTAAAAAATGGATATATATATGCGCCAGAGATGGATAGTTGAAAGTGGTGTAAGTAGCCCACATACAAGACTCATCCACACATATTTGTCATCTAGCAATTACAAACCAACGACATCATTAATTAGAGTGAAAAGGATGTCTTGGACGTACATCAAGGTTTGAAGGAACCCCACCAACGCCTCGGACTGCATGGGCACCAACGATCTGCCCCCCATGATAATCCTTGTCAATGTCACTTGTTTCCCATCTTTGGTTTGCTCATGTTCTTCCACCTCAGGACACAAACAGTAATGCACACAGCATCTCTAACCCTTTATGCACCCTTACTTGGAGATATAAAGAAAAGGGTGATGTAGAAAGGACCTTGACTTGGTCTCTCTTGACTTGGATCTAGTGGGTTAGTGTCTTTTGCATTCTGGGTTTTGGGTTAAAATAAAGGTACATGCAAGGTGGATTCAACCAACGATTAGACAATCATCTTATGTACTTTCAATATCTGATGGTAATGGATGTTGGAGGGAATAAATATTACGTAGACCCTATGTGGGATGGTGGTCAAAATTGGAGACCATGCATGCACCTTGGCAATAAGGCATTTTCCTTTAATTTTGTTAGCATATAACTAAATGGTTAAATTTATCATTTTCTATCAATTTTAAATTTTTTATTAAGTGGTGATTTAATATAGTATCAAGCATAAATCTTGAGTTCAAGCTACACTTTATTTCTAGCTGATATTCCCATCCAAAGCGTGAGAGTGAGGCTTGGATTTGGATCTTTTTTACAAGATGTAAAATAAATCTTGGTAGAGAAAAATAAACCTAAAACCATGGAGTTCTTTGAAGCATACTGGAGAGGACATCCCGACCGGTTAGCCCCCGACATGGGCCTAAGCCCTTACTTAAGCCCAAAGCCTGCCTCATTACTGAAAAGCCCAGCTCAATACCAAGAGAACCCAGCCCATAACGAATATCGACTAGATAACTATCCAACGGTGGCAAGGGATGAAAACGACTATTATTCAAATTTACTAAGAGATGAACCTTCATCTCTAGATTTGAATTCAAATGATGGATAACTATTATCAGATAAAGAACAAAGATAGTTCATGGAGCTCTATATAAGGGGAGAACCCAGGTATGTAAAAGGATTGAACACATTTATATTATTAAAACTATCTTCAGTCACTGACTTAGGCATCAGAGACGTTCCCTCAAACCCGCAAGCCGTCTACTCTTTGGTTGCAGGTGATCGTGAAGTGGTGGCGGTGAAACATGTCCATAACAGTTGGCGCTGTCTGTGGGATCACGAAGTCTCACACTTAGCATGCTTTTCACATGCCTATCACCACACGGTCTCAAACAACTAGAGATCAGGGAGAAACTTCACAAAACATGGAGGGGAGACTTGCAGAAATGGAGGAGATTATAAAAAAACTTACCACAGAGGTTGACTCACTGTGAAAGGAGAATGAAACTCTCAAGTCATGAAACGGGCCGTCAGGAGAGGACGCGACACCCAGTCAGGTTGACAGGGTAGAGATGGAGGCAAATAGTGTGGGTGTTGGCAAAGGCCACCAAGAGAACAAGGAAGCAAAGAAGCTACAGCACGACGTTCATAGCCTGATGGATACATATGAGGAGATGGCCAAGAAGATAGGAACGTCCTCTTTAGTCGATCAGCTGTTGTACAGTACAAATCTACCGTTCTCTACAGAAATTATGGCGATGCCTCTACCTCCAAAATTTAAGGTCTCATCAATCGACCTATATGATGGCTCAAACGATCCCGTGGAGCATCTTGAGACTTTCGAAGCCCATATGACGCCTCACGGATTCTTGGGAGAAATTGCATATAGAGCTTTCCCTTTGACTCTAAAGGGATTAGCAAGAGGATGGTTCGGTACACTACAATCAAATTCCATAAAAAGTTTTGAAGAACTGGGCCGACAGTTCTTGACCTAGTTCATGGCGAGTAGAAGACGCAAGAGGCCAACCGCATACTTATTAACTTTCAAGCAGAGAGAGGATGAAAGTTTGAAAGCGTATTTGTCACGCTTCAATAAAGTGAAGATGACAACCGACGATCGAGACGAGAAAATCATGCTAGCAGCGTTGCTGGAAGGTATTGGCCAATGAGCCCTTTTATGGCTGAGCTGGCCAGGAAAACCCCTTCTACTTTACGAGAATTTATGGACAGGGCTGACTATTTTGTTAATGTTGAAGACACTCTTATCGCCTTGACCACCCAACCAGAAAGGAGGAATGAGTAGGAACTGAAAGGAGTACAGAGGAAGGACCGAGATGGGGGTCCAAGATGTGTTCGCATGGAGTCATAAGGATATGCCAAGGATAAGCAAGGAAATCATTTAACACAAGTTACGCGTAGACCCGAAGGTGTGCCCATTTAAGCAAAAGAAAAGAAACTTTAGTATCGAGAAGTACGAGGCAATCATGGAGAAGGTGGACCGATTACTGGCATCAGGATTCATCAGAGAAGCACAATATCTGGAATGGCTATCCAACGTAGTACTGGTGAAAAAATCCAACGGGAAGTGGCGTATGTGCATGGATTTCACCGACCTCAACAAGGCTTGCCCAAAAGACAGTTCAAATCAAGATGAACGAGGCTGATCTAGAGAAAAACCGCTTTTATAATTGACCAATGATTATACTGCTATAAGGTGATGCCTTTCGGCTTGAAGAACGTTGGGACAACTTACCAGAGGTTGATGAACAAAATGTTTAAAGACCAAATAAGGAGAAATATGGAAGTATACGTCGATGATCTGCTAGTGAAAAGCATGGAGTTTGACCAACATGTGGAAGACTATAGGGATGATTTCCAGGTTTTACGTCGATACCGAATGAAGATCAACCCAACGAAGTGTGCATTCAAAGTGCAATTAGGACAGTTCCTTGGTTTTATGGTGTTAGAAAGAGGAATCGAAGCAAATCCCGAGAAACTCAGAGCAATAATAGAAATGAAGTCGCCCACAAACCTGAACGAGGTACAGAAGTTGCCAGGCAAGATAGCAGCTCTTAACAGGTTTGTATCCTGATTAACAGATAAATGTCTTCCTTTTCTTTCAGGTGCTTAAGAAAGCACAAGATTGGGATGCCAAGTCCGAGGAAGCATTTACCCAACTAAATGAATATTTGGTTAAGTCGTTGTTGCTTAGTCACACCAAGCAAGGAGAGCCATTGTCGTTGTACCTGGCAGTGACTCCGAACACTATGTCAACAACATTGGTTCGAGAGGAGGAGAAGGAACAAAAGCTGGTGTATTACATAAGCAGGACCATGAGAGAAGCCAAGGCCAGATATCCAAAGGTTGAGTTAGTCGCCTTTGCTGTGGTGGTAGCAGCAAAGCGATTACAGCCTTATTTCCAAACCCATCCGATCAATGTGATTACCTCATCACCTTTATAGAAAGTGTTGTAGAAACCGGACACCTCGGGGCAGCTGGTCAAATGGTCAATTGAACTAAGTGAGTATGACATCAGTTACATACCAAAAAGTGTTGTGAAGGGACAGATCTTGGCCGATTTCGTAGCAAAATTTTTAAATTTCAGAGAAAAAGTCCATAAACCACCTGAGAATAATCCATGGCAAGTATATGTGGATGGATCAGCCTGCCGAGCAGGAGGAGGAGTTGGTGTGTACGTAGTAACAAGTGAAGAGGAAGAGTCGTACCATGCAGTACGATTGGAGTTCAAAATAACAAACAACGAAGCTGAATATGAAGCAGTACTCGCCAGTTTAGCAATAACAAGGGTGTTAGGAGGTGAGGAAGTCGAGATGAAAGCCAATTCATAGGTAATAGTTGGGCAAATCACCAGGGAGTATTTGGCGAGGGGGACCAAGCTAATAAAATACCTTCATCGAGTTCAGGAGTAGTGCAAAGGCCTCAAATACTTTTGAATCGAGAAGATACCTCGATGAAATAATTTCAAAACTGACCAATTGGCACGCGCAGCCTCAGCAAAGCAAGAAGAGGCGCTGCCATGGAAGGTTGATTTACGAACGTTGGCTAGTCCAGTAGTAGGAGAGGAAAGTTTGCAGATTGGAGAAAATATGCCAAGATGGGCTGATGATACAAAAACGTATTTGGAGACGGGTGATATTCCCCATCTCGAGAAGAGGCGAGAAAGTTAAAAAGTAAGGCGACCCGGTTTACTACGGTAGACAGGCAGCCTTACAGGCGGGATTTTTCAAACCCATTATTGCGATGTATAACAAATGAGGAAGCAGAGTACGTGATGAAGGAAGTACACGAGGGAATTTGCGGGAGTTATTTTGGAGGATGATCACTTGCCACAAAGATTGTAAGGGCAGGGTACTATTGGCCAAACACACTCAAAGATGTGAAGGAGTTCGTGAAAAAGTGTGTCCAGTGCCAGATTTATGCACCAATCCCAGAGGAGCTGTGATCCATAACGTTCCCATGGCCTTTTGCCCAATGGGGGATAAACTTGGTAGGCCCTATGCCCCCCAACAAAGGAGGAACCAAGTTCATCATCGTAGCCGTCAACTACTTTACGAAGTGGGCAGAGGCTGAGGTAATGGCAACAATAACTACCCAAAGTGTGACGAAGTTCCTGTGGAAGGCAGTAGTGTGCAGATTCGGGATACCTCAGTGTATCATTTCTGATAATGGACGACAGTTCGATTTTGAACATTATCGCCAATGGTGTGTGGAGTTAGGAATCAAAGTCAAGTACTCTTCCCTAGGCCACCCTCAGGCAAATGGGCAAGTTGAAGCAACCAATAAAACCATCGTAGGGATATTGAAAAAGAAGATGGGCGATAGAAAGGGAGTGTGGGCCAACGAGCTCCCAGAGACCTTATGGGCTTACAGAACTACACTAAAAACCTCAACGAGAGAGACACCTTTTGCCTAGCTTACGGAAGTGAGGCCATGATTCTTGTAGAAGTGGGGTTACCAAGCTACAGAAGAGAAAGCTTTGACCCAGAAACAAACGTGGCAAGGTTGGAAGAAAAGCTAGATCTATTGGAGGAAATAAGTACGGATGCAGAGGCCAGAGTTGCGGCTCCTAAAAAAAAGGCAGAGCAGTACTTCAACAAGAAAGTGAGACCCAGATCTTTCGAAGTTGGCGACGTGGTGTTGAAGGAGACCGGTGTCACCACAGGAGATGAAGGAAAATTGGGCCCTCGATGGAAAGGCCCATATTGCAAGCCACAGACCGAGAACTTACAACCTTAAAGATGCCTCGGGACGTCAGCTTCCCCATCTATGGAATGCAGAGCATTTACGAAAGTATTACGACTAAGGAAAAGATATGTAAAATTTCTGTTTTATTAGTATACTTATCGCTCCCATTTCCAATAATAAATGTCGGCGTATATTATCCATTTTCTTTGCTTTGTTAATTTATGTGACAACCCTTAGTGTACAACGGCCAAAGGTGACGTGGTCGAGAAACTCTCCCACTAGCCTAATAATTAAAGGTAAAATGGTCGAGAGATCTCCCGTTAACACTTTCTCGCCAAAAGGTCACGTGGTCGAGGAACTCTCCCTAGTCTAATACTTAAAGGTACAAAGGTCGAGGGATCTCCCGTTAACACCTTCTCGCCAAAAGGTGACGTGGTCTAGGGACTCTCCTACTAGCCTAATAATTAAAGGTAAAACGATCGAGGGATCTCCCGTTAACACCTTCTCTCCAAAAGGTGACGTGGTCGAAGGACTCTCCCACTAGCCTAATACTTAAAGGTACAACGGTTGAAAGATCTCTCGTTAACACCTTCTCGCGAAAATGTGACGTGGTCGATGGACTCTCCCACTAGCCTAATACTTAAAGGTACAACAGTCGAAAGATCTCCCGTTAACACCTTTTCTCCAAAAGGCGACGTAGTCGAGGGACTCTCCCACTAGCCAAATACACAAAAGTAAAATGGTTGAGGGATCTCCTGTTAACACCTTCTCGCCAAAAGGCGACGTGGTCGAGAGAGTCTCCCACTAGCCTAATACACAAAAGTAAAATGGTCGAGAGATCTCCTGTTAACACCTTCTCGCCAAAAGGCGACGTGGTCGAGAGAGTCTCCCACTAGCCTAATACTTAAAGGTACAACGGTCGAGGGATCTCCCCGTTAACACATTCTCGCCAAAAGGTGATGTGGTCGAGGGACTCTTCCACTAGCCTAATACTTAAAGGTACAATGGTCGAGAGATCTCCCGTTAACATCTTCTTGACAAAAGGTGACGTGGTCGAGGGACTCTCCTACTAGCCTAATATTTAAAGGTAAAACGGTCGAGGGATCTCCCGTTAACACATTATCGCCAAAAGGCGACGTGGTCGAGGGACTCTCCCACTTGCCTAATACTTAAAGATACAACGGTCGAGTGATATCCTGTTAACACCTTCTCGCCCAAAAGGTGACAAGATTGAAGTGCTCTCCCACTTAGGGTATGAACAACATATGGTGATGTCTTTGCATAGGTTATCAAGAAATAGCAGAGAAACGCTTATTATCCATCAATTAAAGTTCAAAGCACACAAGGTATATAAAAAGAAAAAAGTTGCTTTATAAATGGCTTACAAAGTTTCATTGCATATAAAAATCCAAAAAATAATAATAATAATAAGTTGACGTGGTCGAGGGGCTCTCCCACTAGCCGAATACTTAAACGTACAATGGTCGAGGGATCTCCCATTAACACCTTCTCGCCAAAAGGTGACGTGGTCGAGGGACTCTCCCACTAGCCTAATACTTAAAGGTATAACGATCGAGAGATCTCCCGTTAACATCTTCTCAACAAAAGGCGACGTGGTCGATGGACTCTTCCACTAACCTAATACATAAAGGTACAATGGTCGAAGGATCTCCCATTCACACCTTCTTGCCGAAAGGTGATGTGGTCGAGGGACTCTCCCACTAGCCTAATAGTTAAAGGTAAAACGGTCGAGGGATCTCTCGTTCACACCTTCTCGACAAAAGGTGATGTGGTCGAGGAACTCTCTCACTAGCCTATACTTAAAGGTACAACGATTGAGGGATCTCGTTAACACCTTATCGCCAAAATGTGATGTGGTTGAGGAACTCTTCTACTAGCCTAATACTTAAAGGGACAACGGTCGAGGGAACTCCTGTTAACACCTTCTCGCCCGAAAGGCGACAAGATGGAAGAGCTCTCCCACTAGCCTAACACTTAAGGTATGAACAACATATGGTAATGTCTTTGCATAGGTTATCAAGAAATAGCAGAGAAATGCTTATTATCCAACAAACAAAGTTCAAAGAGCACAAGGTATATAAAAAGAAAAAAGTTTCTTTATAAATGGCTTACAAAGTTTCATTGCATATAAAAATAAAAATAAAATAAATAAGTTGAACAAATCCCTCACGGGGTACAAAACCATTAAAATACAAAAGTCTTAAATTGGGCAATGAAAGGGATCAAGCATCTCAGCTCGATTGAGGGAGTCACAAAAATGAAGGGCAACCTTGCTAGCTTGAATGGACTTCCAATCCAAAGTATGCAGGTTTGTTCCGGGTTCGCGAAGAAGTTCACGGAGCTGTTTCACACCCAGCTTAAACCCTATTCCCCAAGCTCATAATTGGACTTTTGGGGCGGCAGCCAGTTGAGGAAGAACCCGATTGAGGTCATCTTGACAACTCTTCAAAGTAGAGCCCAACTCATACACCTTTTTCTCTAAAATAGATATCGTCTTCGTAGCAAACTTCGCAACTTCATCAAGCTGAAGATATTGATGATCGCTGTTTTTAAGAAGGTTCTTCACCTTGGCCAAGTTTTTCTCAGCTTCGGCCTTCATCCCTTTGGCCACCCCCAGCTTTATGAGTAGCTCTCGTCATTCGTCTCCTAGAGAGTCCAGGCAAGAAGCATAGTCAGACTTGGATTTGCTTAATTCTTCAATCTCTATCTTTGCCCGATCAAAGCTAGCGATCGAGTCATCCTGCTCTTTTAAGGCAAGCTCCACCCGAGTAGCCAACTCATCTCGCTCTTTATTAGAGGCCTCCACCTGAGCAGTTACGTTGTTTCATTTTTGCATAACTCCCTCTGTTTGATTTAGGCGAGTAGTAAGGTCATCTTGCTCTTTCTCAATTGTTGCTACTTCTTGACGGTAGTAGTTGGCATCCGTAGTAGAGTTCACCAACTCCTCCCGGAGTGAAGCAACTTGGGCATGGAGGACAGCCAACTCGCCATCGGATGTGTGGGAACGGGCCTCAAGCTGATTCAACTCATTGGCTAGTTGGCTCTTCTCATCCTCCAATTCTAGCCTGTCGTTCGCCAAGTAGGTGACAAGGGGATCGACTCCCTAAAAGTAAAAAAAAATATATATATATATATATTGATATAAGATGTGTTCTTTATAACTGATGATCAAAGCATTAAGAAAAAGGAAAACGAGTATGAAGAGATCATCGACGCAAAAACACTTCGAAGATGTTGAACAAAAGCATTGATGGCCTCCGCAGGACGGATATGTGGGGATGCCGGGGAATTAAATGGATGAGAACAAGAGGAACCTCTTGGGTTGATGGCTGGCGAGGAGGCAGTAGCAAAACACCCCTAAGGAGAAGTAGCTTCAGTCTGGACAAATGAAGGAGCGCTGACAGGTGGATCAACAGGAGGACCCGAGTAGTTTTTAGCTTCATCCCTCGCCCCAGCTTCATCCTAGCGGGGAACAACCTGATCAATCCCAAGATCTTCCTCAGGAGCTGTCAAAGATGGCTCACCACTTCCTCGGGGAGAAACACTGAATGGTGGAGAAGGAATCGAAACCCTACTGCCACTAGCGAGGGCAAGTTAGGAATAGCCCCACCTAAAATTGGCGAGGCGAGGGGGGAACTAGACACTATTGCTAACTCTTCAACACTCCCCTCCTTGCCATGTTCCAACTGGGGAAGTTTTGGAGGAACATTAGAGGACCGGCAGGGGCAAAATTAGTAAAGGCATAGAAGCCTCAAAGGGTGGGAAGTTCGCAGAAGTGGATGGAGGCGTCGTAAGGAGGTCGGGATTCAAAATAAGAATATCCTCTTCCACTGGAGTGTTCTCACCTTGCTTCTGGAAATCTTCAACTGGTGCCGTTGAAGGCTGAGCAGCAGCTTCAGCGGCCGCCTCCACCGCGATTATGTCTTCGAGATCTTCTTCGGCCAAGGTCATGACGTCATTCAAAGAAAGAGTTGGTGGATCCACAAAAGTGGCCATAACACTCATTTTCTCCCGAGAAATGCCCAACTTGGTGCTTCCACCTGCCTGAGAGATGGATTTACTCGGCATTTCCTGAGAAGAAGTCAACTTAACATTACCAATGGCCTGAAATGTTGTCCCACTCTGTTTTTCCCAAGGAGGTGCTAATTTTATACCTTCACTCGGTGCAGAGGAAAGTGAAGAACTACCCTTGGATGAAATGGACTCATTTAAGCGAGACGAGATATGAGGCTTCTTAAGTTTTCCTTGTTTCTTCCCGCCTACGCCATGGCATTTTTTCCTCTTAAATTGCCCGCCGGCGAAGGGGCACCCAAAAACTCCTGACCAAATATATGGGCCTGGCTAGGAACCATCAAATACTTCTCAATATTACTGGGTGTTAAAAGGGCATCCAATAAGCATAGCTTGAAATGAGCCTGGGCCCAGGACTCGACTAACTTCACACGGGCCTCCTCGTGAGGGGAAAGGATAATCTCAAAGTCATTAGAGTCGGGAACAAGAGACCAACAAGCCCTAATAGGGAATTCTCAAGTGGAAGCTTCATCGGCGGGAAATTCCCAACCCGAGCCAGAAAGCAAGAAAAATTTATCCCCCACTCTTTGGCGTGAGAATACTTACACTCCAATTCGACCAATTTGCTATGGGATCTAAAACTACAAATGTTCCCCTCCAAATGCCTAAACCCATGTAGAGACAAAAACTCACGGGCAGTTAGGTCAGAGTACTCATCACCCACGTTCTCTAGTACCCTTTGCCACAAAATGCAGCAGACCATCAAAATCCTCCAGGCGTTGGGCACCAATTGAGCGGGGGCGAGCCCCAGGACGTCTAACACGTCGCCAACTGGTCGCACAAAGGGCAATCGAAGCCCATAGTAAACATTGCAAAGTAAAGGGCGACAGAAACGACCATACCTTTTGCATCGATGGCTCTCTGATTCGGAGTGGGCACTGTCAACACCATATCAGGAATGTTTAAGATGTCTCGAGCATTCTCCAGGTCACGAGAAGAGATTATCGATGACCAATGAGAGCCCACGAATATAGACGCCGGAGGAGCAATGACGATTCGAGAAGGAGAGTCATGGGGTGGTGACGAGCCACGAGCCGAAACCACAGCCTTGCCTTTGGAAGAAGAGGAAGCCATGGAGGAATGAAGAAAATCGCGAGAGAAAAAGAGGGCAAGAACTCAAAAAGATAGGCAAGAAACGTGAAGGAAGCATAAGTTCAAAAGAAGAGGGAAAACGAGCATTAGATAAGAGTTGAAGTGAAATGACGGTTGACGTGCCCGAGGAATGGAAATGAAACGATGCACTGACATGCCTCAAAAAATGAAATGGCACTTACATTCAAGTCTCATCACGCCGTGCGTAATGAGACTTGAATTCGAATGATGGATAACTATTATTCAAATTTACTAAGAGATGAACCCTCATCTTCAGATTTGAATTCGAATGATGGATAACTTTTATCAGATAAAGAACAAAGATAGTTCATGGAGCTCTATATAAGGGGAGAACCAGTAAAAGGATCGAACTCATTGATATTATTAAAATTATCTTCAGTCACTGACTTAGGCATCGAAGGCATTCCCTCGAACCCCCAAGCCGTCTACTCTTTGGTTGCAGGTGATCGTGAAGTGGTGGCGATGAAACACGTCCATAACACATACTTTCTTTTGTACTGTTATGTTGTACTCTCAATAATGCCCTTCACACTTCAATGATGAACAGACTCAATTGGTAGTTTTTTATTACATGAACAAGACACACTTGAAGACAACCAATTAAAGTGCTTTTGCAGAGGAATGCAACACTAGGTGCACTGCTAGTGAAGCAGTCCGGCATTGCAATCTATCCATTAACCTCATGGTACCGTCTTTATTGTCTCATTTTCCCCAATAGTCAAACAAGAAATCATTCATTTCTTTCATTTTCTTTCCATGCCACTTTTAATCACTTAAAGGCTTCATCGTGTAAGGCAACTTAAGTTGAATGGTAATACTTAAACCACTGGTCCTAATCACTTTGCTTGCCAAAATATGCCCGCCTAACATGTTGCTCGCCTCTTGCCAGCTTATTATCTTTCATTTCTTCGACACTTGCCCGCTTTCTACCTTTGCCCGCTATGTGCACTGCTTGCCTATAGCTATGATCGCCTAGTACTCATCTGATGTTTGCTTGTTTGTAATTTGCTCGCTCAGTACTAGTTTGTTTCATGTCTTAACCATCCAACACTTGCTCGCCTAAGGTACTATTCCTTGCCTTATGTTTCGCTCGTCTAGCACTCTACTCATTTAGCATTTGTTTGTCTCATGTTACTAACATATGCCCACCCAACTTATAACTCATCTCATGTCATCCTTATTGAATACAGTCCTTGCCTAATTCTTTATTTGCCCAAAATCCTATTCACTTTATGCTTGATCGTCTAACCCCTTATTTGCCTGGTATTCTTTTCATCTAATTCATCACCTAATTTCTTACTTATCCAGTACCCTTGTTTGTCCGACACTTTTTCTCTTGGCCCAATCCTTATTCGTCTGATATTTGACCATCTATCTGTCAAATGTACAGATCTCCCAAAAACGTTATGAGAGATTTACCTCATCGAATACATGAATCTTTCTTGCATAACATCACACAAAGATTCTTAACTTAAAAGTACCACTACATCAAGTATAAAAGACCTACTTTGGAATTTATACAAGTCCAAGTCGTCACTAAATGTTAAGTTCCTCTAGGGTACTTGTCGGGGTCATCATAGACACATCACTATGCTCAACAAACTTCTTCTGTGGTGCTGGCAATGTTATCATTGATGCAATGGTCAGTCTTTCTTTCAATTCTTGAAAACTAGCCTCACACTGATTTGACCACACGAACTTGGCATTCTTCTTAGTTGGTGCTATTCCAGATAGTTTGGAGAACCTTTTGTAATACTCGACAAGGCCCACAAAGCTTCTAATATCTTGTACATTCGTTAGGCACTGTTAGTTTACTACTGCTTCTCCATCCTTAGAAATCACATGCCCAATAAACTTTACCACCTTATTTGACTAAAACTCACACTTGTTGCAATTAGCATATTGTACTCGTGTAACTTACCCAATACATATCTTAAATGTTCCTCATGAGTCTCTCGATTCACTAAATAAATTAATATATCATTGATGAACACTACTATAAAGTCATTTTGTATTGGTGTCTATCTTTCTCCGCAATAGAAAAAAGATCAGGGCTAACGTGGCACATATTTTTTTTTCTCTCAACTTGAGGGGAGATTAGGGTGTGACTCTCGTTGCGGCGTTATGGCCACGGCCGCTGGGCCTTCAGCGCCGGTGGTGGGGCAGGGTGGACGTCCATCTGGGGGGGATCTAACGAGGCCGGCGAGCACCATGGGAATATCAGTTGGTTCTATAGGGATCTCTAATGGAAAATCATTTGCGGATTTGGTGGGGGTGCGACGTCAGGTTCTTCTTGAGGTAGATATTCCATTGAAGGAACAGAGGTTCTATGATGGGGAGATGTTTTTCTTATTTTCTAAAACGAAAATCAAGCAATCAGATGAACCATTTCGATTCTGGGTGGTTCTTAAATTCTTGCGGCGCAGGCCATCTTTGGATCAGGAGCATGGATACATAAAGAACAGATTAGGGTTGTCGTCGATGCCAGTAGTTGGAAAACTTCGACATCCATGGAATATCCTTGTACGTATTGTAGATGAAGAGGCTTTTGTAGGAGTCATGGCGAGAGGCAACGCTGATATCTCGGGAGTTCCTTGTCGGACTTTTCATAGGACACCGAATTTTGTTGAGGAGGAGGATTCCTAGTTGGTTCCCGTTTGGTTGACTCTTCCGAGTCTACCTCCGAATTTCTTTCATGTGTCGATTTTGAAGAGTATTGGTGGTGGTTTTGGGAGATTTTTGAAAAGAGATCATGCGATGGCATGTGTCTCTCATCCTGAGGTAGCAAGGATTTGTGTGGAATTGGATATTTCAAAGCCATTGAGACACTATTTTTGGTTGGGGACATCGGGACTTCCGAATAGCCATTTGCAAGAGGTCATTTATGAGTCGGTTTCAAAGTTTTATGTTCAGTGTCACAAACAAGGACACCAAGAGAAGAACTGTGGGCGACAGAAGAAACCACGACGCAGGGGAAAATGGATGTTAGTCTAGAAGAGGAGGGTCGCTTGAAGAAGGTGTGGAAACCAATTAATAAACAGGTGACACAGTTTTCGATTTTTCTTGGGAATGAGGTAAAATTCTCTGCTCCTCGCCGAGCAGGATTGCTGGAAATTATCACTAAGAGGAAAAGTGAAGTGGAGTCGAAGATGTTAGAAGTTCTGTTTGTGGATTCGAAGGGGCTGATGGTTGACAAATATCAATTTGAATCCAAGTTCTTTGGGGACAATGTGCCCGCTTGCGTGACCCAAAGGAAAAATGTTGAAAGTGAGAGGCCAGCGTCAATTTCTCCCAAGAAAGATATGAGTTGTTGGTTTGAGTTAGCTAAGGGAGATTCTGATGAGGAGGTAGGGGAGGAGCAATTGTTGGAGAAGAGGTGCTCACTGAGAAGCTCACTCAAACTTGTGGATGAAGCTTTGGAGTATGAACTTAGTAGCTTGGCTGACACGAGGATCGATGTGTTTCAATAGGGTCGCTCACTATCGGAGGGGGAATCAGAGGGTGAGTTGGAAGAACTAGCCAATAAATATTTTGATTCTGATTCAGAGTTGCACGTGCCGCTGAAGCGGCTGAGTGGGGTGAAAAAGAAAAGATCGATGGTTGTCCTGGGAAGGAGGACGACCCGTTCCAAGAAACCTTTTTAAAATTTTTTATGAAGATTATTATTTGGAATATTAGGGGAATTCTTTGGTCGAAGAATAGACTTCGGCATTTGATGAATAAAAGTCATCCATCCATGGTGGCATTATTAGAACCATTGATTGAGTAGAATAAATGTAGTCGATGGGCTAGGTGGTTGCATCGGCCAAAGTACATAAATAACGCCGGTGCAGGTGGTAAAATTTGGTTATTTTGGGAGGAGGAATTGGAGTTTGATTTGATCTTGATGTCGGACCAACCTTTGGCAGGTTGGTTTGTATGTGGGAGTGTTAGACTTATGGCTGCTTTTGTTTATGCAAGTTGTTTTAGCAGGAAAAGGCTGGAGTTGTGGGATTTCTTATGTGCGCTAGATGCGTGTGTTTGTCCATTCTTTGTTGGGGGGATTTCAATATTGTTCGTAGAGATGATGAAAAAATGGGAGGTCTTTTGAGGCCTTTTCACACCAAATTGGAGTTTAATATTTGTATTCATGATTGCAGGTTGATCGAACTCCCTTCTAATGGCAATAAATTCTCTTGGTGTAATGGGAGGCATGGAGGTAGCCGTACTTGGGCTAAGCTGGACCGCATTTTGGTCTCTTCATCGTTCATGAATTTTTTTGAGGAGGCTCGGATGGAGTTCCTTCCGCGGGCTTCTTCTGATCATTGTCCTATGCTGTTACATTTAAAGAGGGAGAGAAGAGGGGGTATTACATATTTCAGATTTCAACGTATGTGGGGAACACATGATGGGTTTCTTCCTTTGGTTCGAGAGGCTTGGAATCAGAGAGTGGAAGGATTGCCGATGGTGAAAATAGCAAAGAGGTTGAAGTTGCTAAAAACTATGTTGCGGAAATGGAATTTTGAGACATTTGGTCAGGTTGAATTGGAGTTGGAAAATGTGGGGAGTCGAATGGTGGAGCTTGAGGATTTGCTAGCTGCTGAATACACACGTGAGCGTGACGTGGATCTTTTAAATTGTAAACAACAACATCTTCAATGGCTGAACAGAGAAGAAATATTGGGATGTTAAAAACCCCGCATTAAATGGCTCAAAGAGGGGGACTCAAACTCTGGTTTTTTTCATGCATCTATGCAGGTGAAAAAGAAGAGCTTAATGGTGGAAAATATGGATTTGGGAAATGGGCAGGTGTTTGATTCAGTGGAAGCAGTGCATGTTGAAGCAATCTGATTCTATCAAGATCTGCTGTCGACGTCGGCTGTAAATTTTGATGAAGAGGTCCTCTGTTTACTGACGCTGAGGGTATCAGTTCAGGAGAATGAAGTGTTATGTGTAGCGCCGATATTAGAGGAAGTTAAGACAACATTACGGTCCATTTCTCAGGATGGGAGCCCAGGTCCAGATGGTTACTTGGCAAGTTTTTTCAGGTTAGCATCGGAGGTGGTAAAGGAGGATATTCTTGACATGGCAAAGGAGGTTTTTTAGGGGATTCCGTTGACTACATTTTTTGGGGCGACAAATATTGTATTGATCCCTAAGGTGGATGCCCCGGCAAACTTTGGGCAATTTAGGCCGATTAGCCTATGCTCGGTTGTGTATAAAATTGTGGCTAAGATTATGGTGCTCAGATTGACACCCATCCTTGGGGGTATTATCTCTCCGGAACAAGCTACATTTATTCGTGGGAGAAGTATTTTTGAAAATATGGCGTTGGCCCAGGAACTTGTTCATGGTATGAATCGAAAAACAAAGGGAGGTAATGTAATGTTGAAGATTGATATGGCGAAAGCATATGACCGTGTAAGCTAGAAGTTTTTGTGGGAGGTGTTGCGGAGGTTGAGATTTTCTGATCAGTGGCGTTCCTTGATTTTTAACGCGATATCCTCACCTATTTTCTCAGTCATGTTGAATGGTAGTTGCAAAGGTTTTTTCAAGCCTTCTCGTGGGTTACGTCAAGGTGATCCACTTTCGCCATATCTTTTTATTTTATCAGAGCAACTTCTCTCTAGGATGCTTCATAAAGCATTCGCTCAGGGCCAAGTGAAGTATTTTAATGCTTGTGGAGGGGTGGGGATCACTCATTTATTGTATGCCGACGATTTGCTGATTTTTGCGAATGGTGGTAAAGCATCTATTCGGAACTTGAGAAGGGTGATAAAAAAAATGAAGAGAAGTCGGGTCAGCTAGTAAATCCTCAAAAGTCTTCAATTTATTTCTCTTCTAATATGTCAGGAGCTTGGAGAGTGGCGTTGAAGAATATTTCAAAATTCATAGAGGGGACGTGGCCTTGCACTTATTTGGGCATGCCGTTACATGTTGAGCAATTGATGTTGAATTTGTTTTAGCCGTTGTTGGCTAAGGTGCAAAAACAATTAGCAGGCTGGAAGAGTAAATTGTTATCGTTTGGGGGAAAAATAATTATTATCAAACATGTGCTGAATAGTATGCCCATTCATTTATTCTCGGTGATGAATCTGCCAAAAGGTATTTTTGGGAAGCTGAAATCGATTTTTTCACATTTTCTTTGGGGTTCTAGTGATGGAACTTAGAAGTGTCCGTGGGTTTCTTGGAGAAATATATGTTGCCAGTAGAGGAGGGGGTCTTGGAAGTTGCTGAAAGGTGGCTCTCTTTGGGTAGATTTTTTATGTTCAAAATACGTGGGTCATGTTAGTATTTCTTCCGTATGTGAAGGAGTTAGAGGCTCTCGATTTTGGAGAGGGGTGGTTCAGGCTATCCCATTGGTTTTAAATAATTCTAGATGGCTGGTTCATGAGGGGTCTTTGAGCTTCTGGTGTGATAACTGGCTGGGCGATGGCCCTATTGTTGATTGGCAATCAGTGGTGGGTGATAGGGATGTACAGGTACGGCATCTAGTTGAAGGTGCGGAGTGGAATGTGAATCTGTTAAGACATCTGGTGGATGAGGAAATGGTGAACAACATTTTAATGGCGCATGTTCGTATTCGAGAGGGTCAAGACATTCTGGTTTGGAAGCACACTATAGATGGGAGTCTTACAACCAAGTCAGCGTGGAACATTGTAAGAAAGCAAGGTATGTCGTGCCTATGGAAGAAGTGGCTTTGGCAAAAATATGTTCCGAAGAAAATGTCTTTTTTATGTTAGCATGCCCGTCGTATGGCTATCTGAGTAGATGAGGTGATAACAAAATTAGGAATTCCTATGGTTTTGAAATGTCAGTGTTGTATGTCTCCACAAGTTGAGTCGGTGGACCATATACTTTGCGATGGGGAAGGGCCGAGGAAGGTTTGGGATTTTTTTGTAGCGAGTTTTGGCATCCATTTGCTGGATACTTGAGTTTGGGCGGATGTAATGAACATTTGGTGGTGTTGAGCTTCAAATTACTCCAGGTGCATTGTTTACATGGTTTTATTCCTATTTTTGTTTCTTAGGCATTATGGAAAGCACGTTGTGGTGCTTGAATGGAGGGGTTGGATTTCGATTGGGAGAGTGTGGTACGTACGGTGAAGGGATTTATTGTGGAGGCTACGGGTTTGATGAAGAAATTCAAGAAGTTGGACTCTCACGATGTTTCGGTCCTGAGTGATCTAAATTGCCCAATTGTGGAGTTGGGGGGTCGATTGCTGAGGTTGATTTTGTGGGAATTGCCGAGGGCGGGTTTGGTGAAGCTGAATGTTGATGGGGGATCTTATGGTAATCCCGGGTTATCCTGTGGAGGGGGGATTGTTCGAGATGATCGGGGGAATGTATTGGGGGGCTTTGCACATTGCTATGGTCAAGCTATCATTACTATTGCTGAATTTCGTGCGATGCTTGATGGACTTCAGATGTGCAACCAACTCGGGTTGAAAAATCGTGTAGTGGAGTCGGATTCAAGTGTTATTGTGGGATGGTTTGTGTTAGGATTTTGTAATTATTGGTATCTTTGAGATTTTTGGGAGGAGGCTCAAAGCCTTGTTAGTGCTCTTAATGTTCGTTTTAAGCATGTCTTTAGAGAGACTAATATGGTAGCAGATTTTTTGGCTAAGCATGGGACGGAGGGAGGCAATATGAATTTTTTGGGTAAAGATATTGGTCCGGAAAAGCTTTGGGGACTTTTACGTATGGATAGATTAGGCATTCCTTACATTAGACGATAGTTTTTTGTAGGGATGCATCTTTTCTTTTCGATTCTTTGTTGTAGATATGGTTTTCCTCCACCTTAAGTGAGGGTTTTAATAAATGGAGATGTCGCCCTCCTTTTTTCAAAAAAAAAAAAACTATAAAATCATTTAAAAATTGTCAAAAAATCCTATTCATTCAATCCATGAAGGTTGTCGGTGCCTTTTTCAACCCAAACGGCATTACTGAGAATTCATAATGCCCATATCTTATTTTGAAAACTATCATAGGTATATCATGTTCCCTTATCTTCAACTAATGGTACCCAAACCTCAATCAATCGACAACATGGCTCCTTGTAGCTAATCAAAAAAGTAATCTATCCTAGGCAATGGGTACTTAGTTCTTAATAGTGACTTTATATAACTCTCAATAATCTATATACATATGAAATTTGCAACCCTTCTTCTTCACAAATAAAACTGGTATGCTCCCCATGTGAAAAACTTAGGCGAATGAGCCCCTTGTCTAACAATTCTTGAAGTTGAACCTTCAACTACTTCTATTCAGCTGGAGCCATCCCATACGAGGCTTTATGGATTAGGGTCGTCCCCGATTTTAACTTAACCACAAATTTTGTCTCCCTGTCAGGAAGCAATATAGGGAGATCATCTATGAATACATGTGGATATTCTTCTACAATTGGTATCCCTTATACTATTCCCTTCACTTCATGCTTTTCTACAATCAATGCCAAGTAGGCTTGAGTACCCCCAACAATATATCTTAATGTCTTACACTTGGACACATGTACAAGAGATCAAGGAAAGTAAATTAGAGTGTTGGAAGAGTTGGGAGGCAAATTTCAGAGGTCTTGGGCTAGCTTAGGCAATTGCTAGTGGTGGGGTAGGGCATAAAAAGCTTTTATGAGATGTAAGCCAAGAGTGGTTGCTTTAGAGGTAAGGGTTTTGACACTTTGTGAAGTGCACATGAAGGGGTATGGTATGGACCAGTTTTGTAGGTGAACTAGGGATGTTCTATTAGTAACAACTGTCAATTTTGTGCCTGCCAGGTGGTGCCATGTCATCACACATTTTTTTCCTGAACCCAAATGTTCTAAATAGGACTAAACCAATATATATATATATATATATATATATATAATGTTCAAAATGAATTCTATTTGAATATATGAGTTTTGTAAGTCTTCCGCTCACTTGGGTTTTCTTCACAATTCCAATAGTGTGTTAATTAAATAATCAAAGCATGTGTGCAACGATGGAGATAAAAAAGTTAGACAATTGAGGGGTCTCATAAATCTTACATAAAAACGATTGATCATCTTTTACTGTGTCGTCACCATTCTAGCTTGCTTGCTTACTTACCTGATATTTGCGTGGTGCATCACTATCTATTTCACTGATCTTCTTGTAAACACAATCTCGTAATTACACGATAATGTTGGTCGATGATCTTTAGTATTCAGTGGAGTACTGGGAATCATTTGACAGAGCCATTCAAAATCTGTGCGCTTTGTGGAAGCCATGACAACGTTTCTCTATTGGTGATACTAGTTATTGTACATTCACACTAGGTAATTAGACTTGTATAGGTCTCACCATCAAGATCAACAACCTCTCACATCTAATGGCTATGTTCGGACAAAAATCGACCAACAGGCCGAAATAGGAGAGAGTCATCACTAGCCTATGGAGGTGATTCGAGCCACGATGATGCAATCGAAAGCCCACAATAGTAGTTTGGACATCAATACGGTGCTTGTACGTACATCCATAGTAGTAAATATTAAATGAAATGCAAATAAGAGAGAGAGACATACAAATTTTCATGGCTCGGCATAGAGTCTACATCCATAAGATGTTTAGAGGGCAAATCCACTATAATGAGTGTATTTTATAGTCTCTGCTGGTCTCTCGTATCTCATAGTACAATGGGGGGTTGGTGACCCATTTGGCATAGAGAAGATAATCTTTCTGGAGTCTCTCAAGTTGAGCTTGAAGAAGCCCTTCTAGTAAGCTGACCAGAGTCACCCAAAAGCCTCTCTTTATACCCTCAAATTCAGGTCTCAGATCCCATCCCTTTGCTTTGGGTAGGAAAGCCCCCTTTTCTGGGGCCTTGGGAGCGGTTGGTAATTCATGTCATTTTTATGTCCCTTTATCATCTCCCTTTGTGTATCTGACTTCATTTCTTGAGCCTTGATGTTTTGCTTTGTCTTGTCATCCTTTCCCTTCTTTTCCCTCCTACTTTTGATAAGGGCCACCCAATGGATTGAGCCTATCATGCTATTTCGGGCCTATTATTTTTACCCCTAACAAAAGCCCTCGGATTATTAAGGATGGCTTGCCTAACAAGACAAACTTGGGGATCTCTTAACTAACCAAAAAAGAGATAGTTCGTGGAAATTGCAGGAAGATAAATACTAGCAACAGGTCCCTAATTTTTACTTCTTGTGTGATCCAACGAGGATTTTCAAGGAGAGACCTTGCCGAGATATGTGATATGTGGATTCCTAACAAAGGTCGTGAGGGATGTGCCTTTGGGAGGCTCATTCATGCATGGGATAGCTAAGCGGATCTATGGTTGAACATTTCAACAACCCTGGTGCGATGCGTTTCTTCCCTTTCTCGTTCCTATTGGTGCTAGCAGATTCTTTGCCCTTGGGTGGTTTGTTGTTGGTATCGACGCTAGAGTTTGTTTGTTGTAACATGCACCAAATGGCCAGGGAGCCCGTCGACCCCCTAGGTCCATCTTAGGCAATTTGCTAAGCCCGACAACTTGTTCTCTCGAAGGTAACCCGCATGAGGTCGGTTGTGGAGCTCGAGGGCTCATTCCTAGAGGTAATCTACTTGGTGGCAGTTGTGGCACAAGTGCAAGGGCATGTGACTTTAAAGGGTGAGGGTCGAAGAAGTCAACAGATAGTCATCACCTGTTGTTCACCATGCGAGTCTACGGATTGACTTTATAAGTCTCGTCGTGTGAGCCTAGGGACTCGACTTGGTTGGTGCGGGTTGAATAGTCAAGGGATTTTCATTGCCCGTTAATCGTCATGCCAACTTTGTGGGTGACGATCTAAGCAATCAAGGGACTGTCTTCCCACTTTATCCGCGATGCGAGTCTAGGGACTTTGCTTTACACCGTTGATGGTCGAAGCAGCCAAAGGACTGTCTTCCCCCTTTATCCGCGGTGTGAGACTCATGCGAGTCTAGGAACTATGCTTTGTGGGCGAGGGACGAAGTAGTCAAGGGACTGTCATTGAACGTCGTTGGCTGCAATTCAAGGGACTCGACTTTGTTAAAGGAGATGTCTGCTATGGCAGTAGACGTGCTTGACCGCGCTACTATGAGGGGAGCGATACTCTACCTCACTACTATGGCGGGAGACATGCTGGATAGCGCTGATGTGCTTAGAGGCACGGCTCATCTGCACTGATGCTCCAGGAGGTAGGGCTCATCCCGATGCTGTGCCGGGAGGCAGGGCTCATCCACATTGTTTTGCCGGGAGGCAGGGCTCATCCACGCAAGGTTGAGTTAGTTGTTGCTTTCAACTCTTCCTTGACTGAGATTATTCATTGTTATGTTCTGTTTATGTTACTGCACATTATGTTACTGCTTACTTTTTGTTGCCTGCAACATTCTTCTTTTTCTCGTACCGCACGCTTAGCATGATTCCAGTTGGCTTCGCTCCATCTGCACGTGCTGACTGTAAATCATGGTCTTGCTCGCAGTTTCCTGTGTGCCATGATGTTTTGCTTTGATCGTGATGGTGCCATATCCATTCTCCATTTCTTCATTAACTTGCTTTGATGCTACCTCCCTAGACCGAGTGAGGTGTTTGTTGACGGTTTGGTTTGGTAGTAGTGAGACTGCTTTCATAGCCCGCTAAAGGACATTGCCTATCAGGTGTGTGGCGAGCTATGGTGGTGGGCTCATTGTGATCCACAGTGAGGCCCTCTTGGTTGGCAGGATCTTTGAATGTTAAGAGGGTGGCATGTTATGGCGAACACATGTTGGGGCAAGGAGCTCCATACCGACGATAAAAGGTGCTTACAGGTCATGTGGCCACTAATGGTTTCACAAGCACAAGGGTGGCCAGGCTAGACGTTGCTTGCTGGGTGTATCTTGGAGAGACATTGGCTGCTATGAGGAACGCTAGACGGGCCATTTGTGTGCATGGCTGAGGCGTCATGCATAGCATGCAACTCTTTATGTGCACCATGTCCCGGTTGTCCTTGGAAGTGCAAGATCATGAGGATTTCCTTGCGGCTTTTGGGGAGTTCGACAATGAGGAATTGGCAAGCAAGTACTTCGTGGTTGACGACTACCACATTGGTGATAGAAAATGCCGGTGAGGTTAGTTGTGGCTGCTGGTGGCTCCACGAGCTCACAGTCCCGCCATGTAAGCTGCTCAAGGGATTAAAGTATGGCAAGCAAGCCCGTGGGACTATAGCTTTTATGGCATGGCGAGCAATACCTTTTATGGGGTGGCAGGATGCTGCACGATGTGAGGTTGAGGTTACGGGAAGCTTTTGGGTTGAAGAGAGTCATGCGATCGAGATCGTGGGAGTCCACACCACTGTTTTAAATATCGTACCGGCCACTGGTCCGGTACAGGTATTATATATATTTCGTACCGGCTCAAATACCAGTCGTATCGGCCTATATTTCGGCCTGTATTTTGCCCCGTACCGGCTGATATTTCAGCCTTTATTTAATTTTTTTTATTTTTTTAAACTACAAGCTCATCTTTTTACCCCCAATTTAGACTAGGCTATTTACAATTTATATATATATATATTTATATATAATTTATTTATATATAGACTATTATTTTGGAATAGAATTTATATATATATTTATTCATATATTGACTATCCCAAAACGGTACACAAAATGGTACCGGTAATGATTAGTGCCTTGACTGGTACGGCATCCGGTACGGTATTCAAAACTTTGGTCCACACCATGAACCACCGCCTATGAGCACCTAGCTGGCAAGCGATGCTGCCCACCCCATGAAATGCTTCGGTGGTTCACGTTAAGCACAGAGGAAAGTTACGTGCCTATGCATGGCATGCACAGCGCATGCACCATGCTTAGTGTGTTGTACGAGGACGTGTCTACTTCATGTTGTGTGTGCATGTCACCCTTCCTAGAAGTTTTCTCTTCATATCTAGGGAGGAAGGCGACAGCAAGTTCCTTGTGGTAGTCAGCATTTATGGTGAACGAGTGGTTGTGGGCAAGCAACATTCGGTGGGCGAGTAACCTTCTATGGCGAGCACTTACTATGGTGAGCAACTAGTTATGCACTAAGAGCATTAGCATTGGTTTATGCATATGCATATGCAAAGTCATATTTGGATAATATGACCCTAAAATCCTCCACATTGGCTTATGCAAATCCAAATATTTAGCTACCTATGAACAGTGCTTATCCAAATTTGGATAACCACTATTCACCCTACAAATCATATTTTAATCATTATTTCTCTCTCCCCCACCCTCTCTCTCACAATCCTTTCCTTTTCTCCCTCCTTCAACAACACAACAAATCTTCACTTGCATATTCATTTTATTATTATAATATATTATATTTTTTTTTTCATTTTATTATATTTTTAATATAATATATAAAAAATTATATTTTTTATTATTGCATTTATATTACTAATGTTAAATGTATGTAGTGGATGCTAATTGTAAATTATATATAAAAAAATTGATTTTAGCAAAAAATTAATAATAAAAAAAATAATATTTTATTATTATTTTGTCTCAAATATGCATAAACCAATGTGAGAATTTTGCTTGAATGGCAAAGTGGTTATGCAAAAGAGGTAATTTTACATATGCATATGCATAGACCAATGCTAATGCTCTAACATGCTCACAGTATCATGGTGATGCATATAGCTCGTGGGTCATGAACCCATCGATCTCCACCGTGACATAGACCTACTTCCGGTTATCGGAACTATCTTCGACAGTTCTTGGTGTGCTTGGGCATGGGTCACGTGACAGCCGGTATTTCAACGTCGGATGAGATAGGCCCGCCATAGGTCAGCTCCGCACGGTACGTTGCATGGGGCTTGTGAATTATGTGACGTGGTGCTAGTCACAATGCCGGCAACTGAAAAAGCCGACGAAGGCTGGGTTAAGCTTCACGAGTGGTTGGGCGGTAGTGTTGGCATAGAGCAACTCCGTTGGCGGTGATGGCGAGGAATGAGCGAGAGCAAGGCTTCCGTTGCGGGGACCTCTGCGCCAAGAATAGAAAATGTCGGCGGGTCCACTTGTGGCCGTTGGTGGTCTTACCGGGCTATGGGTGGCTAGTGGGTTACTTTCCCGCCAACTTCTATGCTTTCGGTCGGTGAAGAACTGTCGATAAGGTGTTTGGCAGCTCCGTTTGGCCACTATCTGAGTGGTCGGACTTGGGCCATGCCATGCACAACGGTAACAAGCAGTGAGCCCTACATGTGAAACGGGTGCACACTGGCGTGCACCCGTTATGTTTGTTGTGCATGGAATGCATAGTGCATCTGCCACATTCACAATGCATGCTATACACTCACCTAGCTTGCTCCTTTTCTCCTTTTCTTTTGCTGTAATAGTACTTACCAAAGTATAATCCAAAAGCAAACACTTTACAGAGCAATGGATAACAAGAGATGTCAATCGGATTGGCAACCATGCATAATTTCATAGACCAATAAGGCAAATAATAAGTTAGGTCATTATGTGATTCCGAGAATATTGAAAGCCAAAGACTTGCATTACAGTTTCTTTGGCGTATAACAAAAACAAATTATACTTTTCATCGAGAATAATATAAAAAATATAATACATGAGAGATAAAGGAGATCGTATCTGCTTTTTATGTAGATACTCTTGTGAGCCGTGGAATCATCATTTCTTCCATTTCCGGTGTTGAGAATAAGTCAATCCCACAGACGGTACCAAATGTTAGGGATAGAGGTGATTCAGGCCACGATGATGCGGTCGAAAGCCCGCGATGGCAGATTGAGCGTCGGTACGATGCTCGTACGTACATCCATAGTAATAAATAATAAATGAAATGCAAATAAGAGAGAGACACAGATTTACGTTGTTTGACATAGAACCTATGTCCACAGGATGTTTGGAGGGCAAATCCACTATAATGGGTGTATTTTACAGTCTCTGGCGGTCTCTCGTATCTCACAGTACAATGGGGGCTTGGTGATTGTAACACCCGCCTATTTACCCCTATACGTTAACTCTTAGATCAACACTAGAATTTAGAAGACTAACTCATTAGAGTAGTCCACGACCCTAAGAGCTTTAGAAAGAACTAAATTAAGTTTACAATCTTGGTTAAGAGCATTGATCAATCACCACACGATTAGTAATCTTGAAACCATGTTTTGAGCTCAGATTTTAATTCTTATCATTTATCATCCTTTTGTTCTAAAATTTCCTTATTTGGTTACCCATTTCTATTACTCTTAGATCATATTAGAATTTTTTATAAACCTTTACACATATCATTTAGGGTAATGACATGTCAAACCCTAAACCATACCAATCGGCACCCACATGTACTTTTGTGTGCAATGGACTAATGTGCCCCTAGCTCGAATTTGTTTATACCATTTTTGTCAAGGACATTTCTGTCATTGGCCCCTCATTTATTCATGAAGTTTCCTACCAAGCTTGATTTTTGTAAACCCTAGCTAAAACCCCATATTTTGTTCAATCCAAAAATGCCCTTGAATTTTCGGCAACCACCCATGAAAATTCCCATTTATTTGATTTTATTTGATCACCACTTCACCACCCAATGCCCACCATCTACCACCTATAGAGGATACTCGAGTATGCCTTTAACAAGTCACAAATGCCAAAAGGATAGTCCAAATGAATAAGACAAAAAAGTTTTTGCCTTGTGAATTACCCCATACCCGGAGGCACCTTTAACCCTTAAGCGTTGCATTAATTGCACCACCCTTTCACCACTACCACATGGCAAGCCCCTCTCCCCATAGCCATTTCAGCCTACTCTAAAGTGCAATGATCACCAAGTGAGCCAACCACCCAAGGAGGATCTAGGCTAGGCGGCATCATCACCACGGCCCAAACCCCCCAATGGGAGGCCTCCTTGCCAATGCCACACACACCCCTTGGAACCTATACAAACTCCACTCCACCCCCACTTCTTCCTCACTTCACTTCCTCAAACTCCCTTGAGTATTCTTGAGAGCTCTCATCCTCTAGTTCTTTGAAGTTCTCAAGTATTCTAAGTGAGTTCTTGAGTTGCGAGTTTTGAGTGGAAAGCTTCAAAGGCTGCAGAATCTTTGTAAGTTTTATCTCTAGATCTTAGTTTATACGTTAAGTTGTGTTTTTTAGTGTAACGCCCCAATGGAAGGCCCAAACCACATGGCCTATACTCCAAAAGGACTAGTCAATGATATAATTGGAGTCTCATTGGAACCTTATAAAGAGCAAGAACTTCTCATTCCCAAGCAATGTGGGATCTCATACACTACCTACCATTATCCATATCATATGGGGTATCACAATCTACCCCCTTTAAATCCTCGACGTCCTCGTTGGGCCTGTCCATTGAAGGTAGCACGGCCAAGTCCCACATTTCTGGTTGGGATAGACTCTGATACCATTTGTAACGCCCCAATGGAAGGCCCAAACCACATGGCCTATACTCCAAAAGGACTAGTCAATGATACAATTGGAGCCCCATTAGAACTTTATAAAAAGCAAGAACTTCTCCTTCCCAAGCAATGTGTGATCTCATATACCACCTACCCTTATCCATATCATATGGGGTATCACATTTAGTGTTAGTATTAATTTTGGGTGATTATAGCATGAGATACCATGTTTAGCTAGAAGCCGAAATATTAGTGGATATGTTTATTGTTTAAATTATTTTGGTGAAAAATTAGTTATGGCATGCCTTAACTCATGATATGATTCGAGTATGTCTTAGAATAATTTTTTAAGGTTTAGTTTGAGGTTAAAAACATGCCATAATAAGTTTTAATCTCTATCTTGTGTTTATCATCAAAGCATGTATCGTTTGATTTTTAATCATGCTTCATTTGAAGAAATTGACTTATTTTACTTGGGCTTAAAATATGAGCATTTAGAAAACCTTTTGATTGGGATAAGAAGAATGCATGATTTAATTCTAGCATGTCATTGAAATGCATCACTTGAGGTTTAGCTAGAATTTAAGGATTTTATTAGGCATGATTAAATGTTGGGATGAACTTGCTCAAAGTTAAACTTTTCTTTCGTCATTAAGGATTTATAGTGATCATTATTTTATTGGAGGAATTTGTCATGCATGCATCCATGAGGATCAATAGTCAAAATTTTATATAGGCATCAACTAGAGAGCATGCCACGAATTGAGAATGAATAAGCTAAGATCACTTTGATCTTTTTAAAGGCATAAACGGTCTTAGAATGTGCAAGATATGAGGACTATGAATTTTGGTTAAGATTGGAGAGCATTTGCATTAGTAGCAATATTTGGAAGTTAGGGGTATTTTTGTAATTTCCCCTTTATCTAAAAATTCTATTTTTTTTCTTAAGCTAGTGTAGATTCTAACTTAGTACAATTTTTATCACAACCACTACCTCACTTGCAACTTCAACAATATGTAAGTTGGCCTTTAACTTACACTTTGATAAGTATTTATGATTTATTGATAAATGTTGTATTCATCTTATAACTGTCATTTTGAGCATAAAATCTCATATCTTATATTCCATTTTTTGTCATTTCGTATACAATTATCATTTTTGAAATGTGTCACATATATGCATATCATGAAAATTATTTTTAAAAGTATTGCACGAGAAATTATTTTATAACAATCCCAAATACTAGAATGGAGAAGTGTGATAAAATAAAATGGATGTATCTCTATTCAAACCAGGCCCCTAAATCATAATACGATTTTAGGGGAGATGGAAATAGAGATAGGATCGACCCCGTCTGAAGAGCGTACACCCGGACAGGTCGGCTCGATTAGGCCCCAACACTCGAACATATATGTTTTTTTCCAACAAAGTAACAGATAAACGAAAGTTTTGACAACGCAAGCCTCTCTCCAAAGTCCCAACCAAATTTCTGTATGTCATGCTTTGTGCATGGTACACCCACGTGTAGACTGTAGTTGTATGACTTGGTTGCTTCCTTGGAGTCTCAATCACCACGTGCAATTGCATGCCTCATTTATTGTCATATGGCCTTTGTTGTCTCTTTGATAATGAACAGTCTTAAATTCAGCTTCACCCCTTTGTAGATTATGGTCAAATTCAGCTTGTCACTAGGGCTTTTATTATCCATGACCCGACAGGCCCATGGGATGGCGACCCATTTTAGTATTTCAAAGTTTTCTTTTAGATTGGGTTCAAGAAATTTTTTTCCATTTTTCTATAAAAATGATATATGCTCGAGCACGTGACATGCACGTACTTTTTTTGGATGTCTAAGTTAAAAAAGTATCATGTCCCTTTATTAAAAAAGCTTCAGACATTTGGTAATTTTTTAAATAGGTTGGAAGAAACTTATTCCAATTCAAGTGAATTTTATTAAATGTAGGAGTTTCAAGTACAATGGCTTCAAGTTTCATGTCAATATTAAGGCCCCATTGAGCTTAATTGAGATGAGTTGAATTCTTTATGAATAGTAGTGAGTTGAGAGGGTTGAATGATATTTATGGGGCCAACCTAAGATGAACTTATATGTATTTAGATGTTAAGATGAATTTAAATATATTTATGAAAAGTTGAAAAAAATTGTGAATCTCGCGTGTAAAGAGATGTTAAGTTAAAAAAAGTTGTAGATTCCCAAATAAATAGGTTTTAACTTGAGATGAGTTTAATAATTTGAGAATTGAGTGTTTAGATGTTAGACTCAGCTTAAAATTAAACTGAGCTAAGTTGATCTCAGTTCAGTCCAAATTCCAAACGGAACCTAAATGTTGTGTCTTTATATTTTATTTCTTGGAAATATGAATAAAAGGGTGATTGGAAAAGGTTTGGAGAAGGCTGACACACACTGGGCTGGTCTGCACAAGTGTGTTTAGCGAACGTAGAAACATGGATTGAGTGCAATCCATACTTCAAATTCTTTTATGACTCTTGTTCAAAGTGATGGAAATGTAGCAGTGAGTGGGTTTGTTGGATTGGTTCAAAGAGCAATTTTGAGTCACCCAATATAATTTTAGGAGGGATAGAAGTGCTGCTTTTGTGCTTCTCTGAACAAAGGACTTATACTGGTGATACTTTGTGCCCATACCTGAAGAAATTTGCGCTTCCAATTTCTACTTTTGCTGAATGGTTGAATTTGCAAGGTCACTGAAGTTTGAATTGAGATCCTTCCCGATTATTTTGCAGAATTACATGGTTCAATATAAAGAGAGATAGGTACAGTATTAAATGCTCATATGGGATCTACACTAAAAAGGATTATATTAAAAAGGATCGTTATTAGTAAACTTTGTACTATATCACGAGCCCCTTGGATTTCAATGTGTACAGAGTCTTGTTGGGTATCAATGAGTGCGTGGGGGGCCTTGTTTCAATGACTATGAAGGGAAAAGTTGAAAAGCATGACAATTTTAGACAACCTAATAAAACTTGCACAAGCTGTCTCCATATGATCCTATCCGTATCCCACTTGCTGAATAATGTCTCCATAAGATTGACAAACCGGCTTCTAAGCCGGCCGAGTTGTAATTTAATCCCTAAACCTGGAATAATGCCATCAGCCAACAATAAACCTTTGTGTTGGATAAATTAGGATGGTAATCCTGGACAACCAAATATAGCAATGATATTGCCAAAAGTTAGATAAGGAGTGTAGCAATTATGTTGGTAGCGACTTTAATAACCAGATTGTTATCATTATTGAATGTTTAGCAAAATCATGTTCTGGATTATGCATGCACATTCAACCTTGTCCCAGAACTGGTCTTCATATTATAAACATACATACATACATACATACATAGTATACACGCACACGCACACGCACACGCGCGCGCACACGCACACATATATATATTGATGATAAGGAACCTCAGAGATTGTGAACCAGTCTTTTACCTAGCTAGTTAAATCCCAAACCCATGTAGCGCGCTCATGTCACGGATGTAAACTGTTGAATTTTCAGCATGGAATGTAACTCTGAAAATTGTTTGCACCCAATATGATTGAAGGAGTATACCCCCCAAAACTAAGTCATTTAACACTTTCGCAAACCCAAGCATTTTAAAGTCATTGAGAATCTTAGAACATTAACTAACAGAGTATTCTTTTGCCAGAAATTGAAGTTCCAACTCACCTAATGGAACCCTGCAATATCTGAAATCTTCATGCAATATAGATCCAGAACATAATGGTGTCACGTTATTATTGCAGTAACCTCTCTGATCGAAAATCTGTCCATGCATCAGAACAGACCTCAATAATTCCATTCTTCTGTCACTGAGAGTTCAGCCTCTGAATATCTACCAATTGGTAAATATCACCTCGCCGTTGCTTTAACAAGGGGAGGCTTGTCCTGAATATTATATGGGAATTAGGATTAAAAAATACCAGACAAAGTCCTTTAAAAACATTTTCACAAGCAGAAGAGAATATTTAGTAAGAATATTACCTCCTGAGCTCAATTACGGAATAGTCAATCTCTGCTATGATTATAGCCTCCTCATGCTCGGTGGTAGCCAGGACTTCTCCAAACTGTCACAGTTATAGGTTTTGGTAAGTGCCTAAATGGTAGTAACTTGCAGGCCTAAAAAGCTTCACCAAGTCTTGACACAAGCTTGAACTTAACCACGAAGGAATCGATTTTAACTTTTTTTCTTGCATTCATCAATCAGCCATGGAATGGCTATTGTTCAAGAAAAGTGAGATGAAAGTATCCACTTACTGGTCCAATGAGAGTGGAGTGGCCCCAAGCCACATAACCAGCATCAGCATCTCGGGCAGGAGAACAGGTTGCCACATATAACTGCCATTTAAAATTTTCAAGATGAAAAACACCCTTGAGACTTTCCTTATCGGTTTGTATTTTTTTTTTATAAAATATGTTAAAAATAAAAATGCATGCTTGCAATCAATTTAGATGTCTTCCAAGAGATTGATAATATGTGAAACGGCAAGACCTTTCTAGACGAAAAAAAATGTGGAATTTCATTTATGAGCTAAGACATCAGTTGCAAAGTTGATTAACGACATTTTTAAAAGTAATGCTAGATACAGTCATAAGGTGTGCAAGCCCAGTGCACTTCCTTTGAAAAAAGTCCATTAAAAAAATAATTTTTTCATGTGGGTCCCAGATTTATCCACTTTTTTCAAAGAGAGTGCAAGGTTTACACACCCTAATACTGCAAATATCATTTCTCTATTTTTAATGCTGAAGAACCCCAAAGACCGTGCAAATGCAATATGTTTTTTACCCGATTAAAACTATTATCGTGATAAAATTTCTTTTTGATTAATTTTAGTAACCAAATTTCCTTCGTCAAACTACCAACTATACTACTACCACTAGCGCTGCAAAGAACACCAAAATGTTACAATGTGCCAGAGTTTTTAGTAGTTGGAGAGTGAAATGTTCAATTTTGGTAGTTTGTGATGCATGGTGTAAAACATCTATTAGTTGGAGTGTGGAAAGTGTATTTTCCCCTAATAAGATATAGCAATGAAAACGGAAAATTGGAATGGCATAGAATCATTATAAAAGATACGAACTTTAGAAACGGGAATTGAAAAAACAACAAACTTTGACTGCGAAAATTACAAAAACTCTTAGAAAATGACAACATTCCACATTCTATGATCCAAGCAATCTTTGACACATTATTGAAACAAAACTATGATGAAATCAGAGTAATTCTGTCAATGGACATTTCAGACTATGATTTATATGAGAGCGAAATATCATAACCAGATTCATACTCTTGCCAAACTGGTGAGTTCTAAAAACAAAATTTATCACAATATTTCCATTTGAATCAATGATATGAGTTTCAGAAACTACCTGAAGACATCAATAATGAGAGAAGTTTAGCCACAAGATTCATCATATAGAATAATAAAAATGAAGTTTTGTATGCACACCTGATTGTCTGCAGCCCTGCACATGGAAAAGCAAGGCAAATTTCAGTAAACGAATTGTTACGTTTATCATGTACGGCTACAAAATGAGTACATGAAACTTCTATACCAAAACCTACAGATCATTGAATAATCAATGAGGCAAATAGGCAAAGGGGGATACTAAAAGCAGGAGAAAGATATTTTCATGCTGTGCTTGGCAGTAAAGGGAAAGATATTTTATTCTCCTTCTGTTCTTTTCTTATTATTTTAATATGAATTTAAGTTCATTAAACTAAAAATGATAGAAAAGGAGGGGGTGGGGAGCCCTAACAAAACATCCCCTTCAACCAATACAATGCATAAATTGAAAAAAAAAGAAAAAAAAAGGCAATGGAGCCAAAAACATTAGTCTGGCCAAAAGGTGATTTTTGACACGAAATGACGAAGGTTTTGCAAAACCAAGGCTAAAAGCCACAGTTGATAATGGTTCATTACAGTTGAGTGCTTCAAGATATCCAATAAACTTTCCACATTCTCTTCCTCCAAATCCCCAAAAAGAGAAGAAATGATGTCTCTCCCAGCAGAAGAGAAAACATATAACTGTCTCTTGAAACCAGAGGAAAAACCGAAGCGCTGCTGGGTGGGAAAGCGCGTGGATCCCACCTGCCAGTTATAATGCTGGTCTAGCGGCTCAAGGTGGTAGATCAGCAGATTTCCTTGCCAGCGAGAGGGCAAGTGACAATGTGGAGCAATGAGCAGTGGCAGATCTAAAATTTTTCTTCTGGAAAGAAATAGAGGTGGAAATGTGTTGACAAACAAGGGGCTGGAAAACATGTCATCAATCAGCAAAAGAGCAAAGGAAACGAACTGAGGCTTCAGTTGCACCGGGAAGGGGTGGCACTTGACCACTACGCACTCTTGTGATGACAAATGAGGGCCACACGCTGGTTGTATGGAGGCAGTGAAGGGCGGTGATGGTAGAGCGCATGGAATAGTCTGTAGACTTCCTTGGTTGTGCACGTGTTCGATGAAGATGGGTGGTAAGCGGTAGACCTAGCCTCTAAGGTTTGAACAAAAGGAAGAAAAAGAAGCAAAAATGGAAAGAAAAAAAGAAAGAAAGAAAGAGCAAGGGGATAATCAAGAACAGCTAGAGAGGAAGAAGATGAGAAGTTTAGGCCATTACGTCGTCGTTTTATCCTTTTTTTATAGGTAAAAGTAAAAGAGTTAGTCTACATACAGTCTCCAAATGGGGACTACTCATGCAAGCTCATACAGTTATGTTTAAGAAAATTTAAAATTACAATAATATCCGTTTTAAAATTATTTTTTTCCCTTTTACCCCCCATTCATCAATGGGACTGCACACGCAGTCCCCTACTCAGGACTGCAAATAGAATTTCTCAAAGTAAAATTTGTTGATATAAAATGCATTGCCTAAGTACACCGGTAGTATACAACGAACATGCCTAATTACATCTAGATACTAGTGAGAGATACAAGCAAGTCATGAAGATTGTCCGTATTACAAATAATGGCCAAGGAAGAAAGTAAAGTAATGTAGAAAAATCGCTCCAGCTCATCCAAAGAACGTTCCATGTCTTCAAAGCACCTCTTGTTTCTCTCAGCCACAAACGACACATAGTGCAATGAGGGATCATTCTCCACATAGTAGCTATTTGGGTATTCCTCCTAATTCCTGTCCAGGACCTCAAAATATCCCTAACTCTTCTAGGCATGACCCAAGCCACCCCTCTCCGATTAAGGATCTCATTCCATAAACACCTAGCCACCTCGCAATGTAACAATAGATGATCCACTAATTCCCCGTCTCTCTTACATATAAAGCGCCAATCTAATATGATGAGACCACGTTTTCTCAAATTATCCAACGTGAGAATCCACCCAAGAAGATGCAGTCCATATAAAGAAAGCAATCTTAGAAGGTACTTTGCATTTCCAAATAGCTTTCCAAGGAAAACTATGATCATTAGAAAAACCTGAGAGAGCCGTATAGAAGGAGCACACCGACAATTTTTTATTTCCACTCAGTTACCAAATCATCCTATCCTCCATCTCATTGCCCATCGAAATCAGCAAGCGTATCCAATTCCCAATCTTGAGCTGGTCTCGATAAATTTACATTCCAATGGACAGCACCATTAGATAGTACCACTAAGTCAGCCACAACAGCCTCTTTGTCACAAGAAATATGGTAGAGCATGGTAAAAACCTGCTTTAGAGCCCTTTCGCCACACCAGACATCATGCCAAAAATAAACTCTATTACCTCTTCCAATTGCAAATCTTCCCCATCCAGCTCTAATGCTTTTCCACAATCCCACACCATGTGTCCCTCTAACTTCCTTAGAACACCAGCCCCCACATATTCTCATACTTAGAATCTATGACTTCTCTCCATAAACCCTCCCCTTCCCTATGATACCTCCACAACCATTTCCCCATAAGTGCTTTATTGAAGACCCTCACGTTATGCACCCCCAACCCACCGCATGGAAAAGGTTAGCAAACTTTATCTCCTTCTCAATACGAGAGGCTACACTTGCAAGTAATGGAAAAAGGGATAAAAAATAGGTACGGAGGTTAGATAGAGTGCTATTGATAAGAGTTAATCGACCACCTTTGGACAAGTATATCCATTTCCACCCAGCCAATCTTCTTTCAATTCTTTCTAACACACCATCCCAAATAGATTTTGTCTTGAAAGCAGCCCCCAACGGAAGACCGAGGTATTTCAAAGGCAGCAAAGCAACCTTACAGCCCAAGATATTCGCCAAGTCCTGAATATTGTTCACACCACCCACGAACCATTTCAGACTTCGAGATATTTACCTTCAGGCCTGAAACTGCTTTAAAGCAAGTAATACAGCCCTCAAATACTGCATATGATTGCTGTTCGGCTCACAAAATAGTAGTGTCATCAGCAAAGAGAATGTGAGATATAGTAACACCTCCCACTGAAAATACAGCAAGAAAGCCTTCATTCACCGCCGCTCTCAACATACGACTCAATGCTTCCATAACAACAACAAAAAGCAACGGGGATAGGGGATCCCCTTGTCTTAATCCCTAGAGTTGTTAAAGAATCCTTCCAGTGCATTCACCAAAACCAAATAACCAACCGTAGTTATATAATGCCTAATCCATGAAATCCATCGATCTCCAAAACCACACCTCCGAAGTAAATAGCATAGAAAATTCCAATTAACATGGTCATAAGCATTTTCCATGTCTAGCTTGCACAAGAGCCTGGGTATGCCTTCCTTGATTCTACAATCAAGGTAGTTATTGGCTATCAATACCGAATCCAAGATTTGTATCCCCTTCACAAACGCATTTTAGGATTTTCAAATAATACTACTCATAACTCTACTCATGCGATTGGCAAGCACCTTTGAGATAATCTTATATATCCCACTTATGAGACTAATAGGCTGAAAGTCTTTCACCTCCACAGCCCCAACTTTCATAGGGATAAGAGCAATAAAAGAAGCATTAATGCTTTTTTCGATTTTACCAAAGGTGTATAGCTCCTTAAAAACCTGCATAATATTGCCCCCTTACTACATCCCATCATGATAAAAGGCCATCGAAAACCCATCTGGGCCCAGAGCTTTATCCTTGGCCATCCCATGAATCACCCGAAGAGCCTCCTCTTCAGAAGGTCTCTCCAACCACGTAGAGCTTAACTGATCAATACTCTCAAAAGGCGTACCATCAAGTTTGGGTCTCCAAGGGGATTTTTCAGCAAGAAGGTCTTTGTAAAAATTGACAATGTGGTTCTTAATAGCATCATAATCCGAATAAATCTGTCCCTCAACCTGAAGCACCTCGATAGTATTATTCCTACAATGAGAATTAGCTACCCGGTGGAAACTTTTAGTACATTTGTCCCCATCCTTCAGCCAAAGGGCTCGTAACTTTTGTCTCCACAAAATTTCCTCCATAAGAAGCACCTTTTCTAACTCCAAAGTGATGGCTAATTTCCTGCAAGAGTCCTCCACAGAAAGAGGAGTGCACTCCCTTTCCTCCAAACCTCTTAGTTCCTGCATAAGGGGCGGTTTTTTACTATTAATGTGTCCAAAGACTTCAACATTCCACCTCTTTAAATCTCTCTTCAATGCTTTCAATTTCCTAGCAAATATAAAGCTTGGTGAACCCTATAAAGAATACGAGGACCACCACGACCTCACCTTCTCCACAAAACCACTTTCAGCCACATATTTTCGAACTTAAAGTATCTTTTACCCTCATGAATGCCTCCACAATCCAATACAATGGGGAAGTGGTCCGTGCAAACTCTTTCCAATCTCTTTTGAAGCAAGGTAGAGTATTGTGCCTCCCATGAAGGAGACACCAAAAATCTGTCCAAGCAAGACCAAGCCCGGTTATTAGACCAAGTGTGCACCGCCTACAAGTGGTAAATCCACCAAGTCCATATCGAAGATAAATTCTGAAAACTCATTCATTGCCTGACTATACCGGACTTCTCTCAATCTTTCACTAGGAAATAGAGTGATGTTAAAGTCACCCCCAATACACCACGGTAAATTCCACCAACTACCAAAATCCGCAAGCTCCTCCCATAAAATCTTCTTAAACGTGTCCACATTTGGCCCATATACACTAGCAAAGGCCCATAAAAAACTGTCCTCCACATTTTTTAATGAACATGCCACCATATAATTTCCAACACACGCCTCAATAGACTCAACCACCCTTGTATCCCACATAAGGATACCCCCGGATGCTCCCTCAGATGAAAGGTATACCCATCTCACAAATGGACAGCCCCAAATGCTAGTGATGATGCTAGGATCCATGAACTCCATCTTGGTTTCCAGCAAACACACAATGTCCAACTTCCAATGGTGTAAAAGATTCTTCACCTACAACCACTTGTTGGGATCATTAAGACCCCGGATGTTCCAAGAAAGAATTATAGGCTTCATGGGTAGAAATACATTTTCCCTTGGATCTACCCTTGCTAGTACTCCCCTCATGTTCATCATAATTGATTGAACAAGTGAGACGCTTTAGCTCACTATTTTTCCTAGAGGCAAATCTAGGAGATTGAAACTGACCCTCCTCAATAGCAATAAGTAATGCCCTGAATTGTTCCTCGAACTTGTCACAAGAAATCCCCCCACACTCTTGAATATCCTTCAGTTTCTGAGTCACCCAATCCGATGGTGAGTCTAGAAGTGTAAATCTGTCCGGTCCAGTCCAGTCCCCCTCGCGTTTTTCCCAGACCGGACCAATCTGGTCGGTCCAGACCAATTATTTTGTTATTTTGTTTCATCTTTTTGTTTTCAAATAAATTAATAAAAAAAATATTTAAATTACTAAATTAAAAGTAAGTGAATTATTAATGTGAATTATATAACTAACTCATTAAAAAAAATATTTTACTATAAATAATTAATGACGTTGATAGTTAATACTTACTAACTTAAACTTTACTCTTTAGTATGCATAATTATTAATAATGTCATACATTTTATATATGGTTAATGAATATCAAATAACTTCATTGTATATAGATTATTCATGCTTACTGGCAACTTAGGTATTTAAAAAAAAATTACCTAATTATTTTAATTAAGTGGAAATAGTAGAGTATGTATGAACGTATGATGTATTAACTATTTACATATAATGACATAAATTATCACATGTTTATGATTTATTATTAATTGATAGCATATATTATTTTACATTTTATATGGTCAATGATAACAAATTAGATGAAAATTACATCATTAACTTATATAATTACTATATAAAAATAATATATTAAATTATTAAAAATATTTTCAAAATATATATAGGAATTCAGTCAGGTCCAAAATTTATAGATCCCAGGACCGAATCGAATTTTTTCGATCCACAATTTGTGGTACCAAGACCGACCGGTCTCAACTTCGGTCTGGTCCTGTCTAGACCGAACCATTCGGCTAGGTCGGTTTTTCGGGTCCAGACTGAACTCCTTACACCCCTAGGTGAGCCTCCTGTTGTAAGCAAGGGAGACAAGGTGCATAACGGTTCCGGGTCCGCCTCAGACTCCTTATACACCAACTGAAGAGTGTAATTTAAGTCCTCTTGACTCAGACGAGAAGTCAAGAGGCATTGACTTCACCTCAATGACCCCCATGCCATTCTCTACCCCCATTTGCTGCCCAGAGACCTTTGCCGGAGAGAACATCACCTAAACATCTTCCCCACTACCCCTCAATCCTGTCTGTGGGTGTTGTGTCTGAGAACCCACGTCTGTCGACGAGGAAATCACCTGAGCTTCTTCCCCACTGTCCATCGGCACTGTTTGTGGAGCTATGAATGAGATTCCACTTCCACCCGTGAGAAAGTGTTGATATCCATATCTGGGTCGTCTATCGGCAACTCCAAGATCACCTTTTGAGCCACCGTCAATGGTTCCTCAACCCCTCACGATCCCGACGGGTTGATTGGAGCATGAACTACGATTCTTGACACCTTGGCACCTTCATCTCGTTCTCTTGGGTCCTCCATCTCCGCACTGAACTCCTCAGTACCATTATCGTCTTCTCACAAGTCTAATGAGTGACTCGCGGTTCTTATGGGTACCTCGGCACCTTCTCCAGCACCATTGACTGGCTCCCGCCGATAGAAGGCCCAGCCTCTCCACTCCCCCTAACCCTCCACACGGGCTGGGTTCCAGCCCTAGGATGTTGCCCTGATTCCTGAAGCCCAACCAAGTGTCTCGTTTGGCTTGGACCTGGCCCAATCTCCATCAATCGGCCCATTAGTTTAGAGCCTAGCCCAATCTCCTTAAGTTGCCCCATGTTTCCCTCAGAATCTTTTAATTTCCCACGAGCCTTATAGCCCAGGCCGATTGTATTTCTCAATCCATACACATCACCCAGGCCCCATGTTGTAATCCTCCTCAATGCACTGTATTAGAGCCTCCACCTTCTCTTGCATTACCGACAATTGCATTTGCACATCCAGAAAGGTATTGTGCACATCCTCCATTTCCAGACCTACAACATGCCTACTTCCTCCACCTCTCCACAATGCCCTCGCTGTCCCATAAGAAGGCGGAGCCTAACCACCCCTATTAGCATTCTCTGCTGCACCAAAGCTATGAGATGGCATATTTTGTTGCACCAGGACCTCCCTATACAAACGGATTTGTGGGTGGTTCACCACCACCAGTGGCCTCTGCATCACCCCTCCTCTGCCATGAAGCTCTTGCCCTTTCTCCAAAATTGCTTCCCATAGTGCATCTGCCATTTTCCTCCAGCCCTTACCTCCCAATTCTTTAGGTATGAAAATGAAACTTTGTTGGCCACCACCACCGTACTCCACCAAAGCCATGTAACGTCCACGAACGATTGAAAACCTCTACACGATGAAGCTTTTGGTGCCCTCCCTTGAGGTTGTATAAAAATCCTTCTTCACCCTTCATGCAATCCTTCAGTGTTTTGGCAAACCAATGCACAGTAGGAATTCCCAACCTCATCTCCTTCACCACCCTCCTAGTCCTCTCAGTAATGAACAAGAACTTCCCATCCTTCAACAAGTCAAACTCCTTTGATTCTATCACCAATTGGTTCACGAACCCCTAATCTCACTAAAACAACACTCAACACATCAGAAATCTCACCTCCTAGACCCTAAGAACCTCATCGGTAACGAAATGTACAGAGAGAAAACTACAGTAGTACGTCATTTTATCCTTCTTGAAAACACTTGTATAAAAGCTGTAGTTGAACTCTGTGTTTTTCATTCAGAATTGTCGAGGATTGATTTTACTTTGGAGGTTGAAGGTTCCTCGAAAACCTTTACCAGGAATTAATAAATTGGATTCTTGGGTTCCTTTCTTGCTTGTTTCTTGTTTCTTGATTCTGGGTTGAATTCTTGTTAATCCTTACTGTGTTCTTGTGAGGATCTTGAAGTAATACCTTTACAGACATGGTCTGGGTTTTTATGTTATTTAGTAATTTAAAGCACTGGTGTAAGTATAAGCAAAAATAACAGCTTGACATGGTTCTGTCTCTTTCACACACAACATTATGTTTACAATAGCAGAACTTTGCAAGGAATATCAGCTGGCAATTAGTGAAATTTATCCCTACCTTGCCCTCTGCAATAACTCCCAATGCAATGGTCCGGTAGTCATGTTAAATGCACCAGGATAACATAGCAAATGAGCACCTGACATCAAAACCAACTTGATTCTGTTAGCGTTCAATGCCCCATATAAAAGGACTGGACGAAGTATAAACAAATCACAGTGTGATTGATCAGCAGTGTTCGCTATAAAAAATCACACCCTTTTTTTTTTATAAGTATAAAAAATCACACCCTAAAGGAATATATTAATGAGCAGAAGAGAAATAAGGATAATTGTATTGAAACAGAGAAACTTAGAAGAGTAAGCACCATCTCACAACCTTGATGTAGCAATTCCATACAATGATTAATGATTCAAATAGAGGCATGCATGAATGGGATTGAGTAACATAATCCTTTTCTAGTGGGATTTTTTTTGGGTGGGGGGAATCCAGCTTACACCCTTTGAAACAGTTTCTTCTTTTGTGTTTCATTTGCATTAATTTTTCCCTAAATGTTTTTTTATATTGCTAAATTGACAATCTTTGAAAAATGCAATTATGGAAGTTAAAATGATGACATGGACATGTCATAAAAAGCAATACAGTATTAAGTGGCTCTGGATAACTCTATGGAAAGGAAGAAAGAAGAATAAGCTTTGCCGAGACCATGTAGATGTGATTAGGACAATCATGTGGAGTACAAGAAACTATAATCTCTCCTTGTTTCTTTATCACAGCTATAAATTGTTGATAAACCAAAATAATGACAGAAATTTTAGTCGTTGACTATCAATAGCTGTTAGCTATTGATAACATCCACCAGTAGAGAAAAATGTTCAACCTTTCACAGGTCAATGGAAGGAACAAACAAACCTCTTGCTGCATATATCATTGCCAGCTCCTGAAAGCGAAGGTCATAACAGATGCCTATACCAATACGCCCGACATCTGCAATAACATCCAATGGTTACAATGGCCCAAGAAGGAAGGAGAGTTTCCTGAGAAATAGATACAAGGCCATGGAAAAGATCAACATCACAGGTAGTCTCAGCATAAAAAAGATGCTCAGATAACAATTATTAATACAAAAAGTGCAATGGCAAATTTTTGTTCCATTCCAATCTATGCATTGATATCTTTACCCTCAATAAATGTAGAGGTTTTCCAATATGCTTGTAGATTATATGAGTAGCCAACAGATAGTGTAGACAGAACTCAGTATTCGAAGACTATATTATATACCACCCCCCACCCTCAGGTCACAATATGGTTGTCAAGCCAAACACTCCAAAGTAAATGGATTAGGAAACTATGCATGAAGCAAGATTTCCTAAAGCTAATCCCAAAATATCACAACTCCTCTCTTTCAAACCACAACCTAATTGTCAAAAACTGTTTTTTTTTTTTTTTTATAAGTAACATAAATTTTTTATTGCAACAAGTAAATAGGCATAGTTCAAGTACACAGGAAGTATACATCAGAGAACACCTAGGTACAAGTTAGGACCTAGAAAGTGATACAAAAAAGTCATGTAAGCTAGCTCCATTAAAAACACTGTAATTGTCAGAAACTTAAATAAGCATGTGGCCTCAAAAAGAGCCTTCTCTAAGTTGGCATAATAATTTCAATTGTAAAGATTACCTGTGTCCACAACGGTCGGAGTCTCCCCTGCTGTGAGAGTCTTTGATTCAATAAAGGTAATCTTCCCAGGAATGTCAATGTCAAAAAGGTGTACCTGTAGTCCAACACGTATATCAAAATAAGTAGAAACTAACAAGAAGTTCTGTGAAATTATCTTCTCTAGAAATTTAGTTCATACTATGTTTTTTTATAAGTGAAGTTTAGTTCATATTATTTACGACATGTATGTTACCTATATGATTTTTTAAGCATTTCTTTTGCTCTCATCAATCCACCACAGCACTTTCCTAATTACCTTAATTTTTTTATTATTTTATTGGTTCATTGATTTTATTATTCACTTAATTACAAAAGCCACACTTCATCCTTTGTGATCATTCCCTTACCCAGCTCTTCTTTTTTCTTTTTTTCTTTTTTTTTACAGTTAATAAGGGAATTTTATTGCCAAGAATAGGCAAAGGCCAAGTACACAGGAAATATACAATACCTTATTCACTCTAGAAACAAAAAACAGCTAAAGCAAATCATGAAAATTATCACCATTAAATACAAGAGCCTTGGCCCAAAAATACAAAGTACAAAAGAAAAAATCCTTAAAAGTTCTCTTGAAGATCTTCGAAACTTTTTATTTTCTACTTTGAATTTGTGGGCTAAGATCTTTGTAAGGAATGATGAGAATGTACTGAATCTGTTTCTATTTTAGTTTTCCTGTTTTCTAGAGTGTAGTAGGTATTTCCTTTGTATAATTCTTGTTTACTTGGGCTATGCCTATTCGTGATAATAAAATTCTTATTAATTATCGAAAAAAAAAATCCTTAAGTTCTCCCATAGAGCGCTCTGTCTTCGAAGCACCTCCTATTCCTCTCCAACCATAAGCACCACATCAAGCACAAAGGAATTATCTTCCATATGGCAGCAACATGTTTTCTCCCCTCAAAATCTTTCCAACCAACAGAAAAATGCCACCTTACTAGGTACCTTCACTCTCTAAATGCTTTTCCAAGGGTAATCATAGCCACAATGACAGGTTAGCACCTTGTAAAAGGAACTAACCGAAAATCTGGAATTTCCTGCATGAACCCACAGCAAACTATCCTCCCTTCCCTGGGCAATCTTCGAATTACAAAGTCTTCCAAAGAAATCAGAAACTACATTCACTTCCCAATGATGCACATCTATAACAAAACCTACAATCCATTGAAGATTATTATTCATACAAGAAAAAGAATCAGCCACTGCATCATGTTTGTAACACCCCGACCCCAAAAGTGTGATTTTATTATTATTATTATTACTACTATTTTATTGTTATCTTTATTGTTATTATTTTATTAGATATGTTTTGAGGTAGTAATTTGTTTTGAATAGGATTTCTCTACTATACGCCTCTTTTATCTTTCTGTTTGGTCGAGGAGTTTCCTGATTTGAAATTATCTCTAACTCAAACACTTCAAAACTCTAATATCCTCTCAAAGTGTTCCTTTCCTTGTGGGAGTAGTTTTCCAAAGTTTAGTCAAACTCAAACCCCTCCAGATCACTCACGATAGCTTCCTACCCCTCATCTATAAAAACCACGAGACCCTTAGCAAAAACCATGAAACTTTCACACACTAGCCACCATAGTAGCCTCGACAGACAGAGAAAACCACTTCCCAACAGCCACCCTAGCACTACTCTTCATACCAAGTCAACCACATCGCCGGAAACTACCACAGAACATGCCGACGGTAAGCTATCCTTCCTCCACGACGTGCATCGATGCCTCTAAGCTTATTTTCCATCGTTTTCTCTCCACCGTGAATACTAGAAGCAACGGTGTTTTCTACTCAGCCCTCCGTTGACCACTAGAAGAGTCGGACCACCTCACGAAAGCCGCATAACCCGCCGACCAGGCACCTCCCTCCACCTCACACTCCCTTCCGGTAAGCCCATCGCCATCAGCCACTATTTTCTCTCCCTAGTGTTTTCAGTTTGATGGTTCTCTCTCTAAACTCACTCACTGTCTCTCTTGCGTCGCACAACTGCCCAGAGGGCCCAGTCGCGTCGCCGGTTGATTCCAGCCACCCGAGAGCCGCCGTCGCCTCAGCCTTCTTCCCTCGGTGAGTTCCATGTTATCGCACGACTCTCTTCCACTCTCCCGTAAGCATGCCTTTCCATCTTTTGTTTCTTTTACTTCAGCCTTCCTAAAACACCAATGCAATACTATTAGTTTTACACAAATACCCCTCCATCTAGTCTTGCCGTAAGATGTGTTTCCCTTTTTGTGTTTTGTTTTCAGCCTTTCCCAAAAAGCCCCTCCACTAATTCTGTAATTACTTACATGCCTTTTTGACCCTTGATTGTGTAATCTGCCTTAGGCCCAATCGGCTAGTGTTGCCTTTAAGGGATTTTAAAGTATGTTTTTAGAGTTTGCTTTGAAGCCTATTATTTTAGTTAAGTTCCATTATACGTATTTAATTACTTGGATTATTATGACATGCTTTTCTAGGAAATTAGTAACATCGAGTACCTCGTATAGGTAACGCGCTACAAGTTGGAAATCAAGAAGCAACGCTAAGAGGTAATAATATGATCATATAAATGCATGCATACTATGAATATTATTGTTATGTATGAAAATATGATGTGCTTATGATGGTTATCTACTCTACGCTAAGAGACAAGTCAAGGTTAGATCATTTTCACGATCTTGATGAAATATGAGATTATGATTGAATGAATAAATATGTTTGATGGATTGAATGTTACAAAAATCATATGAAAGTCATGAGATATTCATGTAGTAAGTCAAGTCAAGTATGCTATGTAATAGAATAGTCAGATTATGCAAGCCATGTTCATGTAATATCTAGATTATGTATGCCATGTTCATGTAATACTTAGATTATGTATGCCATGTCCATGTAGTACTTAGATCGTGTATGCCATGTTCATGTAGTACTTAGATCATGTATGCCATGTTCATGTAGTACTTAGCTCATGTATGCCATGGAATGTCATAAAACGTTCAGAGTATGTTATGTTATGTCATGTCAGTTATGCTATACCATATATAAGAAAATGCCATGTTATGCTATGCCATGTATAAGAAAATGTCATGTTAAGCTATGCCATGCTATACCATGTACAAGAATATGCCATACTATGCTATGCCACGTACAAGAATATGCCATGATATGCTATGCCATGTACAAGAACATGCCATGTTATGTCATGTTATGCTACGCCATGTACAAGAATATGTCAAGTTAAGAAAGTTCATGAAACTTAATGAATTCTCATGGATTAAGAAAGATAAGAAATTTTAAGACTGTGCCACGGACTCAAGCGTAGTTAACCACAAGTAAAGTGAAACACGAACTCAAGCGTGTTTCACTCCATGTTATTCAGTTAAGTGAAACACGAACTCAAACGTGTTTCACTCCATGTTATTCAGCTATGTGAAACACGGATTCAAGCGTGTTTCACTCCATGTTATTTAGATAAGTTAGGTGAAACACGGACTCAAGCGTGTTTCACACCATGTTATGCCAGTTAAGTGAAACACAGACCCAAGCGTGTTTCACTCCATGTTATGCAAGTTAAGTGAAACACAGACCCAAGCGTGGTCCGTGTTTCACTTAATGTTATGCAAGTTAAGTGAAACACGGACCCAAACGTGTTTCACTCCATGTAACGCTAATTAAGTGAAACACGGATTCAAGCGTGTTTCACTCCATGTTAAGACAGGACAAACAAGATATTATGCATTCACGTTACATGTTTGCCATGATTATATATGCTTCCGTTCATGTTAATGATGAATACATATGTTATATGAATTTGTGACGATATATGTATGTAAAGTCTTTCAGAAAGTCATGTTACGTGTATGATTGTAAATCTATGAAGCTGTATGTATGTTATGAAGAGTCTTTAGAAATTAAGTACATGCTAGGCCAAATTATATTTTACGGTATGATGTGCTACTTACTGAGTATTCGACTCATTTTTTGTTTGTATTCTTGTTTTCTTCCATGTTTAATTCTCACAGATGGTGACTATGATGATGCAGAGCTGGATGGCTAGGAATAGATCTAGTACAAAATCTTAGGAAGGAATAAGTGAAATTCACACAAGAATTAGATTTTTTTTCATGTCATTCATAGGATTAGTTTATGTTCATTTACTTTACGTTCAATTTTCAAAAGAATCATATTCAATTCAGTTTTAATAATTTTGATTCTTTTCAATAAATGAGGTATTTCAGGATATGAATCTCTTTACCGGGCATTATGTTATGAATGTTAGTAATATATCTATCCTACGGGAAGGGGGTGTTACAATGTTGCTCCCTAGAAATCCTAAAAATAGAAGGAAAAGCAATCTTGAGAGCTGAATCCCCACACAAAATGATTAACAAACTCCCTCCAACCCATCCGAATGGTCTTCCACAAACTCACCCCATACACTCCTCTTACTTCATTAGAACACCAACACCAACATTTTTCCATAAGGCATCTCTCTCGATATGATATCTCCAAAGCCATTTCCCAAGAAGTGCTTTGTTAAATAGCCTCAAATTTCGCACCCCCAAACCTCCACAAGAAACCGGTTGACAAACCTTATTCTAACTGACCAAATGAAACCTTTTTTCCTCTCCTTTACCTCCCCACAAAAAGGTCCGAAAAATCCTCTCAATTCTTTTTCCACCCCTGCCGGCAAAAGGAAAAGAGAAAGAAAATAAGTAGGAAGATTAGACAACATGCTTTTAATCAAGGTTATTCTTCCCCCTTTAGACAGATACAACTTTTTCCATCCAGCTAATCCCCTTTCGATCTTCCCAATCACCTCATCCCAAATCGTACCAGATTTATGAGCCCACAAGGGAAGACCAAGATACCTCAAAGGCAATGAAGATACCTTACACTCCCAAAATATTGGCCAAATCTGAAATATTTGAAATGGAACCCACAGGAACAATTTCAAATTTAAATAAGTTTATTCTAAGTCCTGAAACAGATTCAAAACATAACAAAAGGGCTCTCAAAAAACGAAGATGATCATGATTTGGCTCACTAGTGTCATCAGCAAAAAGAATATTAGAGACTTTTAAGCTACTCTGAGACTCATCTCCCACCACAAAACCCGACAAGAAACTTCCTTCCACTGCCGCTTCAATCATTCCACTTAAAGCATCAATAACAAGGACAAAAAGAAAAGGAGATAGAGGATCTCCTTGTCTCAAACCACGCGAACTGTTGAAGAACCCAACCAGAGAACCATTCACCAAGATGGAAAATCTCGACGTTGAAATGCAATGCTTGATCCACGAACGCCATTTCTCTCCAAAGCCATATCTCCCAAGTAAGTACAAGAGAAACTCCCAACTAACATGGTCATAAGCTTTTTCCACAACCAATTTAACTAAAATCCCAGATTCACACAACTTGATTCTACTCTCCAAACATTCATTAGCAATTAAAACTGAATCAAGAATTTCTCTCCCCCTCACAAATGCATTTTGAGACTTCAAAATGATCTTCTCCATCACCACATTCATGCGATTAGCAAACACCTTAGAAATAATCTTGTACATCCTCCTTTTTTTTTTCTTTTGATAAGTAAAAAATTATATATATCAAAAGGAGAAACCAAATACACTGAATGTATACAAGAAAACACCTTACCCAAAATGACCCAAAAAGCCCATGGAAAAACAATCCAAAATACACCAGACCCGACCCCAACCCCTTGTTTCCCGCAGAACTAAAATTCTACCCGAACACCCAACCCCATGATTCCCGTCTTCACAACACCATTTTACCAAACTAATAGGCCGAAAATCTCTCATCTCCACAGCCCCCACCGTTTTAGGAATGAGTGCAATAAAAGTAGCATTGAAACTTTCCTCAAATTTCATATATGAATGAAATTCAAGAAAAACCTTCATAATATCTTCTCACACTATGTCCCAAAACGCTTGAAAAAAAGCCATTGAATAACCATCCGAACTCAGAGCCTTGTCCCTTACCATTCCTCTAATCACATCAAGAACTTCTTCTTCAAAAGTTCCCTCCAACCATTCTGCACTTAGCTGGTCAATAGAGTCAAAAAATAGCCCTTCTAACTTGGGTCTCCAAGAGAAATCTTCCCTAAACAACTTCTCATAAAAATTCACAATAAGTTCCTTGATAGCCTCTTGATCTGAAAGAATGTTATCACCTTCATGTAGGACCTCTATAGCATTATTTCTTTGATGAGAGTTCGCCATTTGGTGAAAACATTTTGTACACTTATCACCTTCCTTCAACCAAAAAATCCGACATTTTTGCCTCCAAGAAATTTCCTCCACAAAACCCAGCTCTTACACTACCCCTACTATTTAAATTACTATTTGTTGCATAACACCCTCGGATTTTCAATTCTCAAAAGATCTTTCAATTTCCAGCTCCAAAAAAAAAAAAATTCTTCAGGTTCAACTTGAATCAAGTTACCACACAAAAATCAGGGTCTTTTTACTTCTTTTTTTTTTCTATTCCTATAATGAATTCAGAAACTTTTTTTCTGCGGATAGCAAGGGCATGCGACTAGTGCATGGCTTAAACCTGAATCTTTGGTTTATAGTCACCATATTTCAACATGTGGCAAACGAATAACAAGAAAATTAACTATATAAACACAACCGAGATCCTTTTCTGTAAAGGGTAAAAAGGCAAAAGGAAAATGCATAAATGATGATATTGTCAAGGCTGTAGATATAGATAAACAATATAGGACATCTACCAGAATAATCCAGACCGCATATTAATTAATTGCAAAATAGCAAGACAAAGGTAGCCTAGTATAACTTGGGTGATTATATATATTGGGTGCAAGTATTATGTGATATTGAAGTCATAGCCTATGCTTGACATTAGATTCCATAGATGGCCATGAAAGACATAAAATGGTACATCCAGCCTTCCATTCCTCAGCATCAGTTTTAAAAGGTTAATTTGGTTTTGACTATATAAATCCATAATTTTAATCAGAATTGGCCTATTTTGTGTGTAATATACAGCATGCAAGGTAAGTCTAAAACAGTACCTTCCTGTGTTTAGCTTTCAATTTTCCATCAGTACCGAAGATGCAACAAGTATTATATAATCGATCCCCTGAACGTTCTGGTATAGAGCCACCAACTATTGTGATCTTCAGAAGACGAGAAATTTCAGAAAGCATCGTTGTTGAAGGAGATGCATCACCACCTGCATCAATGTCCTCAGCATAGACTGGGAAGCAATCATTTGAATATGGACTATTCCATATTTCCTGACATGAGAAAACATGGTCACAATTTAAAACCATGTAGGGACAATTTAAATATATCAGCTTCTCTGATGTCTGAAAAAATAAAAGGAGCTAAAGATACACAATCCCAAATTTATAACTAAGTTCGATGGCTGAGAGCCTGAGAAAATAGAAAGAAGATTAGAACATTCCAAGTTTTCAAAATTTGGAACACTAAAAATAAAATCCTCTACTCAACTTAAGCCTAGAATCAAGAATAGAATTCAAATCAGTATTTTCTACTCAATAGCCAGATGGAAAGACTTATTGAAACAAAATGGTACTACATAGCCAATACATAGCAGTTAAAATATTCACTTTTATTGGCGGAATTTCGGGGTGCTCAGGCCCTCGGCAATACATATCGGTTAAAATATCTAAAGGATCATGCGGTTAGCAAATTAATAAGTACTTATTTTGATTATGGAAATATTTAAAATCTCACAGTATCGGGCAACGCATGAATTGATGATTTACAGCCAAACATGTGCCAAAAATATATACAATACGACCATAACACCAGGTCCAAAGCGAGTCCATGAGAAACATAATCAAATCCTACGACAATGAAAAACTAATAGGAAATTGAAGAAACAGCATAATACATGAGATTCAAAGTATATGTGGTGCACTCACGGGCAAGAGAACAAGCTGGGCACCCTTTGCGGCAGCCTCCTCAATCGCCTTCCGAGCATGCGCGATGTTCCTCTCCTTATCGGGCGTCACCGAAATTTGGCACAACCCGATCTTGAACTAAAATCACCGCACAGAAAGAAAACAAACTAAATCAGGGCAAATCAAGTGAAAGAAAAGAAAAAGAGCAAGAGTGCGAGAGAAAGAGTTTGCCTTGGTGACTGGGGGAGTGGGCAAGGGAACTGCAGGAGGGACCCTGGCTTGTTCGGACTTGTAAGAGGAGGCCATTATGGGAGCAGCGAAGCTGGTATGGAGTGGGGATTTTCGGGTGAAATTTGTGCGATTACTCTGGTGTATGGGGAGAATTTGGAGGATGGGAGACTTAAAGAGGGATTTGTAGGGGAAAGTAGAGCGAGAGAGAGCAGAGGAGGGATGGTGGATAGAGACAGTCTTGGAGCTGAGCAACGATGATAATGCTGCTTTCATTTCACTTTCTACCACTGTTGACCCTTTGAGATACTCCGAAGTTGCTCCACAGCATTCATAGGGGTACACACTCATAAATCTGAAATATAAAAAAATAAATTCACTCTGTTCAATTTGGTGTCAGCAAAATCAGTAATCAATCAGCGTATGAATAAATTTTATTTTTAAATTTTATAATTATTTAATCTTATATGTATTTTTTTTTAAATATCTAATATTAATATTAGTATTGAACTATTTAGTATCTCAAATTATAATACTTTTTTTGTTAATATGAAATTTTGCTTTATAAAAATATTAATTTTTTTTTATATATTATTAGTTAAGATATTGATAATATAATATTTTATCAAGAACCCATTTGTAATTATAAATACTTTATATAGTTATCCTTGTATTCTAATATAAAATTATATTAATTGGGTTGAAAAATAAAAATACAGATCAGTTCAACCTATTTATATGAAGCAGGGTTAAACAGGTTGAATAAGGTTAAATGGATTAAATTGGTCGTATTTAAGTTAACCCAATAAAACTTAGTTACTAAACAAGTGAAGTAGTTCGTTTCATGCTACCCGTTATTTATATGGGCCGTTTCGGATTTTAGAATATCACTAATTTAATTAAATGGGTTATGTTCGAGTTTACTCATATAATCTAACACTAATGATTTGATATGATACGAACACGAATTGTCATCCCTACTTTTCACCACGATGAGTAATGTTTCGCTTCAACATTTTTGCCATTATGTTACGAATTTTTTTTTAAAATACAAGATATTTTGTAAAATAAAAATATATTATTATTTTATAAAAACATTGCCCATTTAAAGATGAGTTCTAGAAGAGTTGTCTCTATTACTATTCATAAACAAATTACATATGTCGGAAATGAGTTCATACATTTGGTAGATGAACATTTGATTTTCATTTCTTAGAATTTTCATATATTTTATAATCTCTTAAAACTCCTAAATTCATTATGTGACCTTTTAACTTATGTATCATTGTTTGGATATATATATATATAAAAAACCTTATGTATCATTATTTCATATTCCTTATTCTTACAAACTTACATAAAGTAATATTACACAATGACATACAAGAAATCTAAGATGAGTAGGGGTGAGTGTGACCAACCGCTCATTTTCCACCCAGGTTGGTCATGAGATTCGTCTAACTGTTTTAAATGGCGAATCTTTGTTTTTACATTTAACGGATAGTTTTACAATCTAGCCGAGTATTTTAAAATCCTCCAAATATTTTAAAGGTCAAAAATTATTTTAAATGGGATATTTTTAGTGTTATCGAACCAAGCCTAATTTTTAAAATTAGCCTCTTTAATTTTGGAGCCTTGAAAATAATATAGTTTTAGAAAAATCATTTTATTTTTCTAGGAATATTATTTAATATTCATCATTTTATTTTATATTAAAAACTCTACTTATTTAGATAATTTTATTTCTCCTAATAAATATTTATTAAAACTCATCATTTTATTTTATGATAAAAAAAATATTATTTTTGGGTCAAGAAAACAAAGTTGAATTTTAAATAGTCTCATTTTATTTTATTTTCATTGCTATACTTCTTTTGTTTAGTTTATTTTCATTTTCCTTATGTTTAATCTCCACCGTTGGATTTAAGTTAAGAACCCCAAAATGTAGGGCTAGGTTCAACTTTCCCAAAAGACCCCCTCCCCCATCTTGCACCTTCACCCTCCTGTGGCCCCTAGCGCGCCTTCCTCGCAACCCAACCGTTGCTGCAATGACTTTTCAACGCCACCATCGGCCACGCCGCCTCATGTTGGAAAACTCCTCTCCCTCCATTTCTCTTTGATCACCTCTCTCTCTCTCTCTGTCTCTCTCTCTCTCTCTCTGTGTTCATTCTTGTTCAAGCCACACCCACTAGGCCTCACGCCCAACTAAGCCTGCCTCATGCCACCACAAATGTGCCACTGCTCTGCCCCTCCAGCATGCTTTTGTTAGCCAACGGCATCCAATGGAGGCCAACCAACGTGCACCCCACACCTCTCCCTCTCTGTTCTACGTTTCTCCCATTTCTCAGCTGCCACCAACAATCGCCAGTCACATGCCATCAACCACCACAGTGAGACTGGAACTGAAGCACCTCCAACAACCACAAACTTGCAGCCCATCGCACCCTCAACCACCGTCTTCCACCCCACACAGCATCTTGGTTGTCCTTCAAAAAGCCTCGCCGCCAGCCACCCCCCAACCCTTGCCCAGCCGTTAGCAACCAAGAACAACCCCAGTAAGACCAAGGCACTTCTTAGCTACAGATCATCCTTCTTCTTAATTGCAAGCCACCCATATATTCCCTCTCCGTGCGACAATATATCTCTCTCGATAGCCATCCCTATGCCGCTGCATGCCACCACCAATCAGTCACCGACGAAAGCTCCACTCAAAAGTCACTGTGAGCCACTGAGGGGACACTGCCTTGCACCACCCATATGGCTCCACTCAGCCCAACCACACATTCTGTTTCTGCAAACAGAGCAGAGCACAACCTGCAACCAAAATTGAACCGCCGTGGACTAGGGCTAAAAACTGACATATTCGATGCGATTTTGGTCCAAAACCGATACCGCACCAACGGTGAATGGAGAGCTTCAAAATCGGCCAAACTAGCTTATTAGGGGGAGAAAACCGGCATCTTCGATGTCGGCGTGAGTCGGTGCGGTTTGTCAATCTGTCGTCGGTGTTGCTGTGAAGGAGGAGGCGAGCAGCGGGCTGTGAAGTTGAAGTTGTAGTTGCAGAGGGAAGAAGAAGAAGGAGGGGTTTATTAAAATTAGGTGAAACGGCGCCGTTTCACCTAATTTGTTTTTATAAAACTTATAAAACGCCAGTTTAGGTTTGGTTCAGACTAAAACTGAAGCCGGCCGAAACCGAGCCGGCCGGTGTCGGTTTCCTTCATTTTATACCACCGAGCGACCGGTTCTGTCGGTTTTCGAACTTCAGCGGCCGGTCTGTGTTGGTGACGGCCGGTCCTGTTGGTTTTTGTACAACTCTACTGTGGACCAACTGGTAGCAAGCTGCCCGAGCTCATCATTGCCGCCTCCAACTTGGCTTATTGCACCGTTGTGACCAACCGCTCATTTTTCTCTCGATTGGTTATGAGTCTTGCCTTTGCGTTTTAAATCTTGAATTGGTGTTTTAAATTTAGCAGGTGATTTTTAAATGGAGCCAAGTGTTTTAAAATCTTTGAAATATTTTAAATGTCCAAAATTATTTTAAATGGGGTATTTTTAGCATTATTGAACCAAACCTTTTTTTAAAGTAAGCCTCTTTATATTTTGGAGTCTTGAAAATAATACAGTTTTAGCAAATCATTTTATTTAAATGATTTTATTTCTTTATGAATATTATTTAATATTCATTATTTTACTTTATGTTAAAAACTCTTTTTATTTGGATGATTTTATTTCTCTTAAAAATATTTAGTAAACTTTATTATTTTATTTTATGATGCAAAATATTATTTTGGGATTAATAAATCAAAGTTTGATTTTCATTTAGCCCTATTGCATTTCTATTTTATTTTCGTATTATTTAGTTAGTTTATTCCTCTTAGTTTAATCTTCATTGTTGGATCTAGGTTAAGGACCCTAGATGTAGGGCTATGATTAAAACCCTAAACCCTTTCCTCTTGTCTCCCTCTCCCCCTTCCCCACGTCATACCCCCTCCCTCCATGATCTCAACTCCCCAGCACGCCTCCACCGCAACCCAAGCCCACGTCGCCACCATTGCCACCACCCCTTCCGCGAGCACGTCGTCATGGGCCAACCAACCCCTCCTCCCTTGGCTTCTCCCTAACCCAGTCGAGCCTCGCAGCGACCGCCCTCTCCTCTCCCTCAACCCTCACTCTCTCATCATTGGCCTGTCTGTCTCTCGGCTTCTCCCTCCCAATCTCTCTGTTTCTCCCCTCCTTGCCGTTGTGCTCCGCCACGTGCCACTAGGATAGATCCCCGATGAAAGATCAACCCAAAGGCCACCCCCATGCCAACTCCGTTTATCCTAGCTCAGCCCAACGACTCTCCCTCATGATCTCGTCACCACACGGCCTTGTTGACACCACCCATGGCTAGTCCACTACCTCCCTCAGTCACACCACACGGCCACCCGAAATCACTTTCATAAACAAACCCCCCAACGCCACCCTCAGCCCCTGCCCAGCCGTGAGCCACCTCACGGGTTGCCTCTCCCATGCCCTAAGCTAAAGCTTAGCCATCCTCTTCTAAGCCACAACCTAGCTCCTCCATCGTATCACCTTTTCCCTATTCATGACACACCAAACAGCCCCTGCCACCACCGTGAGTCTCCCAGCTACGGCAAACACTGCAAGCCACCCAAACAACCATTGTTTTAAGGTCACGGTAGTGACCACCAAGACTCAACCAGCCCCTCCTTGCATGTATGTAACCACCAGCACGTGACCACCAGATAGCAAGCGATACACAACGATTTCAATCCCTAACCATGGTATAATTGATGTCTCTTTACCTTAATAATTTACTAAGTTTTTGAAGTTGAGATTGTGTAGTTGCAATTGGTGGTATGATGTGAAGCGTTGGAATATTGTGTATTGTGAATATGTTGTGTTGTGAACTGTAAACGGAGTAGTTTTTTATATGGCTATGGAGTGTGAAGTTCTAGGAATTATTGTGTAGTTGTGTTGTGGTTGTAAGTAGTGTGAAGCGATGGGATGTTTGTGCAGTTGTGTTATGGCTATGCGTAGTGTGATTGCGATAAGGTTGTGATTGTGAAGTGGCGGTATTGTGAATGTGCTCTGTGCAGTGAATTGTGAATGTGAAGTGATGGGATCACTGTGCAGTTTCGAAGGTTGTTGTGAACCTTGTGACATGATGGGATGTTGTGTAGTGGGCGATGTGGCTGTATGTTGTGTATGTCGTGTGAAGTGTTGGGATAAGCTATGTAGTTGGGCGTGTTGTGTGAAGTGTTATGTTAGTTGGAATTGTATTGGTTGGTAAGAAGCTTGTAAAAACAAGTGGACTTGTTGGTAGACTATATGTTGATCTTAGGTGATAAAAATCGTAAGGTACATGTATGAATTGGTTGGATGCATGTATCGACAGATTTACCATATGTAATGGATAGTTTGTCTTAAGATGAGTACATGATGTTTAAGCCTCAAGGTTGACTTAAAGTTGTGTATTATGCTTGGTTTGGATTATGATGAAGTGTTGGTTAGATTATGTATGAATGAAGGAAGAGATGTGTGTATTGATTAAGGTTGAGATGTATAACTTGGTTGGTTCAAGTTATGCATTGAAAGGGATGGTTTGGTAGGAAGAGTGTGATGAAGGTGATAGTGTGTCTTAACCTTTAAAGTGAATCAATGAGGTTCACTTTAAAGGATAAGAACTTGAAGTAGAATGCTATGTGTTGGAAATGTGACCTCAAGTGGGTCCCAAGCTATGGGTTTGAGAATTTAGATAAAAGTGATAAAGGAAGTATGAAGGATGGACTTGGATGATAAAGTATGTCTAAGTGAATGAAGTTTAAGTAAATGGTAGTATTATGAATTCTAAGTTTAACTCACATATGCACTTGAAAAGGAAATGATGTTAGGGTTACATATGCATGTTGGTTGCCATCTGACACTCATATGAATGGACTGCATGAAAATGAAAATAGCATAAAGTCTAGGTAAGTATTATGATCATACTCTTATGGAGTTTTCTAAATGATATTAAATGAAAATGAAAAACTTTTATGAAAAATGTTCTTTTATGCAATGAAAGAGAATGAAATGACATTTTATGAAAGTATGCTAAGTATTAATGTTTAAAGGTATAAGTATGTAAAGGCCTTATTTGGCAGCCCCTATTTATGCACCCAAACTAATAGTTGTGTGCATGTGAATCAATGTTATATGATGTAGCTATTGTCTTTATTTTCCATGAAATGAATTGTTGAGGTTTATGCTTGATACTAAGAACTGATGTTTAAATGATGTGATGAAAGTGTATTTAAATGATGCTATGAAAGTATATTTAAATGATGCTATGAAAGGAATGTTTAATGGATGCTATGAAATGATGTTTAAATGATGATGTTTATGCTTATGCTTTTAAATGATGTTTATGAAGTGAAATGGACTGATGAATGAAAATAAATGAAAATGAAAGGACTGAAAGTAATGAATGAAGGAAAGGAAATGAATGAATGTTTTAATGTATAAAAATACGTAACGACCATGACTGAATGAATGAATAGGTACCAAAGGATTGGGCAGATTGCAATGCTGGATAAGTAGTACTGGTAGTGCACTACCAGTCATTAGTAAGTAGTGGAGGTTTAAACTTAATTCACTTTTCAGTTTTCCTTTTTTTATGTAATGTATGAAAGTCAATTTTTGTAAAAGGACTTTTAATTTAACTTAATGATTTTTGCTGCAAACTCTCTTTTAATATACAAAGCATGTTTTAATTTTAAAATATAGAATCTTTTATATCTTGGGAAGAAAAGGAAAAAAGTTTTAAAAGGTTAAGTAATTCTCATCTTATTTTCTTAAATTGTTTTTTAAAGTCCCACCACAAGGGACAGGTGTCACAACCATTGCCCAACTTAGCCCCTCGATATATGGTATAAATCTCTATATCTTTATCACAAGAAATTTTATATCTGTGAAGTTGAAATGGTGTTGTGAAAGGTATTATAGTTGATTATTGTGAATTAAATGTGCTTTGTGTTTTGCATTGTGAATTGTGAATGGAGTGATTGTATAGTTTGTGGAGTGATTGTAGGGTGAAGTGATAGGATTAAATGTGAAGTTTGTGATGTGGTTGTGTTGTGTGAAGTGATGGGGTGATTGTGTAGTTTGTGAAGTGGAAGGATGCCATGTGAAGTGTTGGGATTGTGGAGGTTGGGAAATTGTGAAGTATGATGACTGTATTGGTTTGAGAATTGGTAAAACCATGTGTATGTTGGTGTGTTGTATTAAGTTTAAACCTCCATTTTCTTTGTACGTCAAACCATTATAAATTAGTGTGTGAGTGAGCCATAAGTCACTTGCATCCAATTGGCTCCATGTGTTTTTGGCAAGTTGTTACACGTCTATCATCTTAGGCAAGTTCCAATCTTTATTCTTGCCTTTTATTCCTTCAGCAATTCTTATTAGATTTCTAGTACCTTAGATACCTCTAAATATATGGCCATAATTCATTCTTAATACGGAAAAATCAATGGTGTAACATTGGACAGCAACATCTATTACAACTGAAGTAGATGGAGATAGTTGAAGTAGATGATAGAAAATTAGTTTACTTACCTTTATTTTTACTGCTTCCTCCACTCTGTACGTAACATCCTGCTTAATTAACTCTTGATTAACCCTTAAGTACTATAGATTAGGCTTTTAATTATGAGTTAATCACTTTCATTAAGGTTGATAGTGAGATTAGTATTAATGTTGGAACTTAGTGTTAACGAGCTAAAGATTAAAGAGGCAAGCCCATTAGTAATTTTGGTGAGGCTTTTTAGGACCCAAGTACATTTATGGGCCTAGCCCAAGAAAACCAAGAACCAAGCCCTTAGAAAATCAAGGCTAGTCTTGGCCCAAGTATAGGAAGACATAAGGCTTTTGGTGTAGATTGGACCATTGGCCTTTTTCAAGCTCATATCGCCCAAAGCCATGTTTGGACTCATTTTACCATTCAAAGACCAAAGGTCCAATACACCATACCATTGGTTTCCTTAAGCCCAAATCACACTCAAAGTACCCAAATTAAGTTTTGAAAATTTGCTAAGGCTATTAACTATCATACTTGATGTTAGTGCACTTTAAGCTATGCTTTGAAGCTTAATCATGCTTAATCTTTTCTTAAACTTTTTAATTAAAATTTCTTGAACTAATACTCCCTTAAACCATGATTAAACCATTTTAATACCCTAGCTAAACCATTCCACGTGTCATTAAGAAAAATGACATAACAAGCCCAAACCATGCTTCAATCGGTTTTGTCCATTGCCCTTTGTAATGCTTGGACTGTTTTGCCCTTGGGCCCAACATTTTTGTGGTTTATCCTCAAGGGTAATATGGTCCTTAAACACCTTATGAGACCCTCCCAAACTCAGTTCGAGCCTTGGACGAAATTGGTTGCATCAACCAACTCAAAGAACCAAACCGGGTGCACCTTGGTCTAACTTGTGTAGGAACCAATTGGATTGAGTTTGAACCAGCCTCCTGCCATGGTTTGCACCACCACCCCATGCCACCTCCTTCTCCACCCAATCACTAAGAAGTCTCATGACCATCATGAAGGATTTTGACTCATTTTTGCTGCCCAAAAAGATCCAAAACCGAACTGATTTTCTGCCACCACAAAACCACCTTCATCCACCTGTTTTCAAGGGTGGTTTGAGGGATCTTCTGCCATCTAAATGATGCCCCACGACTTGGAGTCATCTACAGGACCCTTGTAGCTACTGTGGAGAGGAAATGATGGTGGTTTAGGGCACTATTTGATTCTGCACAAGTGACCTAAGCTCATGCAAGCAAATTTGAAAATTTTCCAGATTTGAGCACCTCCCACTTCACCCAATCACCAAGCACCCAAGCCAACGTCCCTCACCCCTTGGCCACCTATAAATACTTCCCTCCCATTCTCATTTCACCCAAACCATAGCTCCAAGCATCATCTTGAGCCTTGAGAGCATTTCCCCCCTCTTAGAGATCAAAAGAGTGCAAACCCAGTGAGTTTTGGGGAGTTTTTGAGTGTTCTTGTGTAAGGCAGTCTAGAGAGCTTGGAAGACCACAAAATTTGTAATTTTTCTTCCTTTTGATCTTAGCTAGCATTTCAAGTTTTTTTTCCAAGTGTTGGTACGAAATTTGGTCAAGTTTTGAGAAGGTTATGCTGCTTAATGCAAAACCGGGTCAATTAAAGGAAGGTTTGAATGATTGAATGTTTTTAATTGGAAGTTTAGCTATGGCATGTCCTAAGAATAATTTTATATGATCTATCATTATCCTAGCATGATTATGGAAGGTTAAATTTGTGATTAGAAGCATGTCATGATAGGTTTTAAATCTTTCTTGTTTTGATCATCAAATATGAATCGGTTTTAAGCATATTGGTGATTAAGGATTTCTTAGCTTTGATTAATTGTTGGGATAAACTTGATTACTCAAGAGTTAGACTTCATAATGTCCCTAAATTTGTTAGTGATCATTAATGATTAAAGAAAATCTCATATGCATGCATTCATAGGGATCAATAGTTGAAAATACACATAGACATCAACTCGGATGCATGCCACGAGTTGGGACCAATTGGACAAGTTCCACTTTGAATTTTGAAATTCTAAAGGCATAGATGGTTTTATAATGCCAAAAATATGAGGTCCATGAAAGTTGGTTAAATTTGGAATTCGTTTGCAATTAGTGAAAATTTAGGGCCTAAATGACAATTTTTGAAAGTCTAGGGGTAATTTTGTAAATACTCAAATTTGTGAAGCCTTTGATTTTGAACCTATCCATAAGATTATTAACCCTAACTTAGTATATGCACGATTTATGCAGTTAAGGCGCTAATTTCGAATTTTTCCGGAAGTTTGTAAGTTGGCCTCTAACTTACACCTTGATAAATGCTTCATTTATTCTTATGAATTATTGATAAATGCTTCATTTATTCTTCAATTATCATTTTGAGCATAAATTATCATGTTATATGAAATATTAAGTGCATACTTACATAACATATGACATTTTCACCATTTTTGCATATTACATTTATAAATATCTTTTTTTGCATGAAATTTACTACATATGCACATGTCATGAAAAATACTTTTTTAAAGCATAGCCTGAAAATAATTTTTGGTCACGACCCCAAAGGCCGGGATGGGGAATTATCCTGGTTGAACTCTTCTGTCCACTCTGGAGTGTTTAATAATGGAGTGGTAACCCCTGGGTTGACAATGAACAATCAACAGGCTTTGAATGGGTTCTTTTTAAAGAACGCCGGAGCGAAGTCAACATGTTATGACACCTAACGCTGGTGGGTGTACACTTTATAATTTTTATGATGTTATTTTATTTACCAATGCATTAAGAACGAGTCTATAGACAATGTAGTTTCAACGTAAGTTATACTAAGGTCACCGACAGGTACTCACAGTGCATATGGGGAACTATGACACTACTACACGTTATCTTATTAATTAAGATAATGATGTAAGTTTATGATGAAGAAAATTTATGATGAAATTTTTATAAATAATTTATGTATTTTTAAAAAAAATGATGACGAAATTACTTACTGAGTAAGAACCCGTGTCTTCATATTTTAAAAAACAAATATTGAGGAATCTGGATTGGAGATATGCATACTGATTTTTTGCATCATATGCATTGCATATTTATCATTTTTCATGATTGATTTATCTTTTTGTCAGTTAGTTGTTTAACTTACTGAAATTTCGAGTAAATCTCACCCTTTTATGGGATCACTCGAAATGATAGAAGTTGTGTCAAGAATCGACCAGGACGAGATTGATGGAGCACTGGGTTCGCATGATTGAGGAGGAGTCAGATCTGGAGAGGAAGCTGGACTTAATTTTGATGTTCATAACCTAAGTCCTTTATGGTATAGATCGCATTAAGAGAATGATATGATTTTGTATATAAGTCTATGCTACTTTAGTATTTCGAATATGATGATTATCTAATGAAGTTGGGATGCTTTAGTTATTCTGGCATATTTTCACCTTAACCTTTTATTTCTGCTGCGATTATTGCATACTTCTAGTTGCATACTAGGATACATTGCATATTAACTGACATGAACGAGGGTATGTAACCTTGTGTTGCATGTCCCGACGCTCTAAGTCTCCGTTGCATGTAACCTTGGGGGCGTCACACTGTAGTATATATATTCCAGCTCCTTCCTATGGTTTCCCTTCTCATATCTCACGTCCTCTTCAACTCTTCGAAAAACTCAACATCAAATTGTAATTGAAGCACACAAACATCAGAAAAACAAGATAGATAGCAGCTAGTTATTGAATTCAAAAAATCGTCTCCTATTGTAGAAATTCAGTTTTCCTCTCCCCCTGATGCAACAACCTATTTGCTTATTCAATCCCTTTCTCCTTTGCATTCATTCCCTTGCCTAATATCAGTATTTCGCTTTACACGATTAAATCTTGTCTCAACATCATGAAAATACATGGAGCAGAATGTCAAGCATTCGACATCAATATATGCTTCTGCAATTGACCCTTCTGGACATGCTCGATTTCGTACATACCTTTTGAGTTTGCTGATAAACATTTCAATGGGATACATCCATCGAAATTGCACCAGTCCTGCAAGTAATGCTTTACGTGGTAGATGAATGGCTAGGTGTATCATTCTATAAAAAAAACTGGTGGAAATATCATTTCGACCTTGTAAAGAATGATGACAATGTTGTTTTCTAGTTGCTTCAAAACCTCTAACTTTAACGTACACGAACATAGTTCTTTAAAAAAAACTTAGCTCAATCAATACCATCCTTATATTTTTTCGTAAGTACCAACGGATTGCAATTAGGACTAACTGTTGTAAAAAAGCATGATAATCATGACTTTTCATTCCTGATATTTTACGATTAGCAACATTCACACACCGAGAAATATTTGAAGCATAACCGTTAAGGAACTTCACAGATTATATCCAAGTACAAAAGTTTTTTTCTCTCATCACTTGACAATGTGAAGGGTGCATGTGGCATTAAATATGAATCACCATCTTCTTTTAAGTGTAGTTCCTTCCTGAGGCCCATTTGACACAAATCTTTTCGTGCTTTGATTGTATCCTTTGTCTTTTCCTCTATATTCATCAACATTCCTAGTATATTATCACAATATTCTTCTAAACATGCATGACGTTCAGGTTGTGTCTTAATTTTTTGTTTTGACCAATATGGTAACTCAAAGAGGATATTTGTTTTTTGTCCAATTCAACTCCTCTACTGCACGTTTTCTCTTATTTGTTTTTCCAAATTGCACATCTCTGACATTCATAAATTGTTCTATCACATTATTGTCAGACAATTCATGAGGTGTCAATCTATGCTCTTCTTTACCATTAAAAATAACCTTCTTTTTTCGCCAAATATACCCTGGTTGCAAAAAACGACGATGAAGCATATAACAATGCTTATGCCCATATTTCAACCACAGACTTTGTCTCCTCATTACACACTGGATATGCTAATTTTCATTTGGTGCTCCATCCAAAGAGGTTTCTATATGCAGGAAAATCATTTATTATCCATAATAATGCTACATGTAATCGAAACGTTTGTGATACTGATGTATCAAATGTATCTATACCTTCTTCCCACAACTGCTTCAACTTATCAATAAATGGTCTCAAATACACATCAATTTCATTTTCGGGTGCCCTTGGTCCATGAATAAGTAAGGTCATCATGAAGTACGGATCTTTCATACACTTTCAAGGAGGTAGGCTATACGACATAAGTATTACAAGTCACACGCTATGAGATGTACTCATGTTACCAAATGGATTAAAACCATCGGCTGCCAGTCCAAGTCGAACGTTGCGAGATTATTGAGCAAACCATTGATGTGATTTATCGAATTCTTTCCAAACCACATAGTCGGCTGGATGTCTCAAATTATTCAAATCCTGAACTCGTTTTTCTCTATGTCATCTCATATCCTCAGCTGTCTTTTTTTACATAAATAACATTTGCAACCTTGACTTCAATGGAAAATACCGCAACATCTTATGAGAAATTTTCTTTATTTTTTTTCTTTTTCATTGTCAATCCATCTTGATTCTTTGCATATAGGACACTTTTGACTACTAGCATGCTCTTTCAAAAAAAGTACACAATCATTTTTGCATGCATTTATCTTATCATAATTAAAACCCAAACCTCGCCTCAATTGTTTTGCCTCACAGTATGACTTTGGCAACGTCTCTCCATCGGAAAGTGCCTTTCTCAATAGGTCGATCAACATATCAAAGGACTTATTACTCCAATTATTAATTGTCGACAAATGGAGCAACATTATAATGAAAGCCAATTTTGAAAACTTCACACAACCTGGATAAAGTTGACGTTCAAAATTTTCCCACAACTGTTCAAAATTTCTATTTCCCAATTCTGGCAATGCAGGACCTTGGCTAGTGGAAGAATCTCCCACATTAGTATCCGTAAATGCTCCCATATAAACATGATCTAACATTTCTTCAACATCGTCAACTTTCTATCCAATCATTCTCATTAGCATTGTCACAAACCTGATTTTCATTCCATGTTTCATCTACTCTATGAAATATCCATTGTGTATAATTCTTATCAATTTATCTTCCACCATATTTATAGTCTTATAATACCCATTCTTACACTTAACATATGGACACCTGATCCTACTCAGTTTGTCTACATGCCCACGTGTAATACTAATAAATTGTTTTACCCTTCTTCATATGTTGTAGAAAACCTATTAGTAATATGCATCCAGTTTTTGTCCATTTTGTTTTACCTATAAAAAACTTAACAAACAAATCGAGCTCAACTAAAACTAAAAGCATCATTTAAAAGTATATTTGTGAAAATCTACAAATTTATGATCTCTTAACAATTACATTATAATCTAGAAATCAATTTTCATTATCATGGAATATAATACCTATAAGGGAGATTTTCCCATTGGAAAGGCCCACGGGGCCTCAGCCCAGGAACCTAGCCCAATGGGGTCTCTTATCCAAACAAGGAACAGAGCGACAATCAGGGAAAGGCGCTGACTGATCGACAAGACAGAACGACTTAACACACTGCAGCCACCTTCAGGAAAAGAATGTGCACAGAACACACGGAGAACACGGGGGACCCTCGATTTATTGGCATCAGGTCATTTACGGTTCATATAAATCAGACTGGGGCCCAGGGAACCACTCCACATTAATGGCGCTGCTAATTAAGTCACAATTATGAAGCCGACATGGAGCTACGCTACATTAAAGAAAGTCTGACAGCAGACGCCAAAAGAAAAGCCTGAACTTTGTGGGAAAAGATTGTATGCACCCTCCCTAAACACGGTATAAATTGCAAACCCCAGGTACCGAAAAACTCTCTCTGATCCCTAGACTCTCTTACTTATTTACTGCACTCCAAGAATATTTACTAACTTTGGCATCAGAGGCTCCCTGGCCCCAAGGCCACCCTCTCAAAGCAGTAGTATTTTCTACCTTGTGCAGGCTTGTTTTCAAAGACTTGAGTTGTTGGAGAAATGGAAGTAGAACAGACAGAGAACCAGGCATGTGGGAATGAAAAAATCACGACAGAAGAAGACCAGGCATGCATAAACAAAGTGTGACATGTAATTGAGGAGACTGGCATTCGGCCTCTGGCCCCCGATCACATGGAAGTTGCAAGCGAAGTTTGAGACGAATGGGAGCTCCGAAAGGCAGAGCCTATTGGACCACTGAAACTTGTTATTCTCCACTTTGACCGACTAGAGGCTACGATAATGATCATTGGCGAAATGACACAGGAAGCTCGAGATGTCTGGGACAACTCCTTGTTGAACATCTGGACGTGTTTGTATGGAATCACGGGAACATGCCCGGGATAACGCCTAAAATCATACATCACAGTTTAAGCGTGGACCCAAAAGCCAGAGGGATGCGACAGAAACATCGAAGCGTCAGTGCGGAGAAGAACGTCTCCATAGTCGAAAAGGTGGACAAACTGCTAAAAGCGGGGTTCATCCGAGAAGCTCACTACCTGGAGTGGTTGTCAAATGTGGTAATTGTAAAGAAGTCGAGCGGCAAATGGAGAATGTGCGTTGACTTCATTGACCTCAACAAAGCGTGCCCAAAAGATAGCTTCCCATTTTCCCGCATCAACCTCATCGTCGACTCAATGACAGGACATCGCATGCTCAGCTTCATGGATGCCTACTCAGAATACAACCAAATCCGTATGAAGCTTGAAGATGAGGAGAAGACCTTGTTATCACGGATCGAGGTCTGTACTGCTACAAGGCGATGCCTTTCAGTCTAAAAAATGCGGGGGCCACCTGCAAATGATTGGTTAACTGAATGTTCAAAGATTAGATAGGAAGAAATATGGAGGTCTATGTGGATGACCTGTTGGTCAAAAGTGAGACCTTAGAGCAGCATCTGGAAGACTTGAGAGAGGCTTTTGCGATACTGCGGCAGTACCAAATGAAGCTAAACCGGGCAAAGTGTGCTTATGGTGTTGGGTCGGGAAAGTTTCTGGGGTTCATGGTGTCCGAACGGGGCATTGAGGTTAATCCCGAGAAAGTGGACGCTGTCCTATGCATGGCCCCACCACACAACATAAATGAAGTACATAAGCTGGATGGGCGAGTCACCGCCCTCAACAGGTTCGTCTCAAGATCAACCGACAAGTGTCTACTATTTTTTAAAGTCTTGCGGAAGGCGAAGACGTGGGACGACCAGTGCGACCAGGCATTCAAAGCCCTTAAGATGTACCTCGCGAGCCCTCCACTCCTTAGCCAACCGTAGAACGAGGATACCTTGACCTTATATTTGGTCGTATCCCCTCAGGCAGCTTCTTCAGCTCTGGTGCGCAAGGAAGAAGGGATACAAAACCCTGTCTACTATGTCAGCCTAGCATATCCAAGGGCCGAAACCCGATATCCTAGCATAGAGTAGTTAGCTTTTGTGTTGGTAGTGACCACGCAAAAGCTGTGCTCGTATTTCTAGGCTCATCTAGTATGAGTCTTGACAGAGACTCCGCTAAAGAAGGTGTTACAGCGACCAGATGCTTTAGGACGTCTCATGAATTGGGCAGTGGAGTTGAGCGAATTCGATATTGACTACATGCCTCGAAACGCCATAAAGGAACAAGTGTTAGCGGATTTCGTCGTTGAGTTTACCCGGTTCCCAGCAATGGACGTCAGTGCACACCCTATAAAGCCCTGACAAATATGCGTTGACGGCTCGTCTTGCCAAGCTAGAGGGAGAGTGGGGGTGCACATCATGACACCCGAAGGAGAAGAACACAATTATGTTATCAAATTGACGTTTAAAACAACAAATAATGAAGCGGAGTACTAAGCGTTGCTCTCAGAATTGCAGATCGCCAGAGCTTTAAGGGCCGCCGAGATCGAAGTGTGGGTCGATTTTCATGTGGTAGTAAACCAAGTATAGGGGGAGTTTGCTGTTAAGAGAGAGAAATTAAGGAGATATCTGGTGTTGGTAGAAGCTGAGCGCCCTCACTTCAAACTTTACCAAATTCAGCAAGTACCGAGGACAAAAAATAAAAAAGTGGACAAATTGGCACGTGCGGCATCCGGGCAGGAAGATTCTACCTTGCTGGAAAATACGGTGATCAGGGCGGGGGAAGTACTCGTTGTTGGAATCGAAGTAATGGAAATATGACCTAGGGCCTCAGATTGGGCAGTGGACATAGTTAGATATTGGGAAATTGGCGAAGTACTTGAAGATAAGCTGGAGGCAAGAAAGGTCAGGAATAGGGCGACACATTACACTATGATCGAGGGAATCCTATACCAGCGGGATCACTCGGCGCCTCTCTTAAGATGTATCTCCTCGGAAAAGGCACAGTACGTGTTAGTAGAAATACACGAGGAAATTTGGGAGAACCATTCGGGAGGACGGGCATTCGTCGGAAAGGTGACAAGGGTAGGTTACTACTTGCCTCAAGCCCAATGAGATGCAAAAGGCTATGCACGGAAGTGTTGAGAATGCCAAGAATATGCCCAAATTCCCCATTGCCCGCCAGAGAAATTAGTGTTGATCACGTCACCATGGCCGTTCGCCCAGTGAGGGGTTGATTTGGTCAGCCCACTTCCCCCGAGCAAAAAGGGAGTCAAGTTCGTAATGGTGGTTGTCGACTACTTCACCAAGTGGGTCGAAGCTGAAGCCTTAACCACCATCACCACGAGCAATAACATGCGATTCCTATGGAGATCGGTAGTTTGCAGGTTCGGCGTCCCGCACACTATCATCTCGGACAACGGAAGCCAATTTGACTCCGACCATTACCGAAATTGGTGCCAAGAATTGGGGATTGAGTTTCAATACTCGTCCCCGGGGCACACTCAGTTCAACAGACAAGTTGAGACAACTAACAAGACGCTAATGGGAATACTCAAAAAATGACTTGACGACAGAAAAGGTGCATGGGCTAAGGAACTCCCTGCCGTGCTCTGGGCCTACCAGGTCATGGTGAAGACGCCGACCGGGAAAACTCCCTTCACCCTCACCTATGGACACGAGGCAATGCCACCAGTAGAAACTTGACTTCCCACGTATAGAGTTTAACACTTCGAACAAGAGTTTAATAGCAGACGACTAGAGGAACAACTGGACCTGCTGGAAGAATTTCGGCTAGAAGTAGAGATAAAGACCGCATCCAACAAAAGAAGGGCTAAAAGGTGTTTCAATAAGCACGTGCAGCCAAAAGCATTCCAAGTAGGGGAACTGGTACTCAAAGAAATGGGAACAACAACGTGGGATGAAGGAAAACTGGGCCCCCACTGGGAGTGCCCCTACGTGGTCATCGCCACAAATTGACCAGGCTCCTATTGCCTCAAAGATTCCCAAGGAAACGAGCTACCGCACCAATGGAACGCCGAGCACCGACGAAAATATTACTGCTAAGCTGACTCACTCGTCATAATTTTTATATTTTCATATGAAAGTTATTGGGCATAATCAAAATATACATTTTGTCTTGTCTCAATGATTAATTTCAGGAGCATAATATAACGAGGAAATTGGTCCGCACACTAGCAAAGTCGACTTTGCTAAATAAAAACTTCAACGACTTACCTCCCTGTGAGGCAAAAGGGAAAGGTAGGCCTAAAAGGTTGCCTTATCCCTCTCGCAGAGGAGCGCGGGTCTGCCTTTGGCCACCCGAAGATAAATTTTACCTTCCTCGTAAGCGTCAACAGGAGGGAGTGGGTTCAGTAACAGATTGCCCAAACAACTTACCTCCTTGCAGGATACCATAGGGAAAGGTAGCCCTTAAGGTTGTCTTATCCCTCCCACAGAGGAGAGTGGGATCAGCCTCACAGTTACCCGAATAACCTACCCCAACCTCCGCTACGACAAAGTGTGAGTTCAGCGCTAACTTGACACAAATGTACCATTTCCTGTGATGTCAATGGGCGGGAGCGGATCTAGAACAAATTGCCTGAACAACTTATCTTCCCACGAAGGATGATAGGCTAGCGGGCGGCTCAGCCTCCTCGTTCGGGAGAGTGGAACCAGCCTCGAGGCGGCCCGAATAACTTACCCTGACCCCCATCATGGTGAATGAGCGGATCAGCCACATCGCTATTCGAATTACCTCCCTGAGGGGCAACAGAGGGAAAGGTAGGCCTTAAGTTTGTCTCATCCTTCCTGCGACGGAATGCAGGTTAGTCTTCAGCTACCCGAAGGAAAATGTTTACCCTCCTCGTCAGTGCAACGGGCGGGAGCGGGTCTAGTAATAGACTGTCCGAACAATTTACCTCCCATTAGCATATCATAGGGAAGGGTAGGCCTTAAGGTTGCCTTATCCCTCCCACAGTGGAGAGCGAGATCAGCTTCACAACTACCCGAATAACTTACCATGGCCCTTGCTACGACGAAGTGTGAGATCAGTGTCAGTTTGATCCAAACTTACCCTTTCTTGCAGTGTCAATGGGTGGGAGCGAGTACAGTAACAGAGTGCCCGAACAACTTACCTCCCTGCAAGATATCATAGGAAAGGGTAGGCCTAAAGGTTGCCTTATCCCTCCTGCAGTAGAGAGCGGGACCAGCCCCATGGCTACCCGAATACTTACCCCGACCCCCACTGTAGTGAAGAAGCGGACCAGCCACATCGCTGTCCGAATTACCTCCCCGGGGGACAAAGAGGTAGGGTGGCATGAGGCATTCCGACCTCTCCCCGACGAAGAGTTGGATGAGTATATAGACTACCTGAATAATGAAGAGAAAGATACGAATCTACATCAACGGGATTGCCATCAACAACTTACCTCACCGCGAGGTGAAAAGGAAAAGGTAGGCCTAAAAGGTTGCCTATCCCTCTCGCGGAGGAGTGCGGGTCGGCCCTTGGCCACCCGAAGGCAGAATCTACACCAACAGAATCTACAACAACAGGATTGCCATCAACTACTTACCTCCCCGCAGGGCGAAAAAGGGAAAGGTAGGCCTAAAATGTTGCCTTATCTCTCTCACAGAGGAGTGTGGGTCAGCCTTTGGCCACCCGAAGGTAGAATCTACACCAACGAAATCTGCATCAACGGGATCACCATAAAAAATTTACCTCCCAGCGAGGTTAAAAGGGAAAGTAGGCCTAAAAGGTTATCTTATCCCTCTCGCGGAGGAGTGCGGGTTGACCATTGTCCACTCGAAGACAAAACCTCCATCTAAGAAATCTTCACCAATAGAAACTAACGCTTTCACTATGTAGGAAAAAGCAATCGAAAAGAAAGGCAAGAGAAAAGGAATGCAGCATAAAAGAAATAGCTAAGGGAAATAAAAGCAAATGGAAAGTGGCATTTTGCTCCCTCTCTGACGAAAATCGAGCAAAAACACCATCATTTTGCAAGAAAAGGACAATATCAACAATTGCCCCCCGACACAAGCCTGGAACTCAGGGCGATGATACAGACTCTCGGAACGAGAAGTCAAGCATAAAGCCCATGGTTTCCCGACAACGGCATTGAGGATAAACAATCTAACAAGGAAAGTGCAAAACTATAATGTCGCAGTCAAGGCGGATAGAGAAACACAATATAAAGGGCCACCGACAGGCGGGGTCGTTGACCACAGCCAGACGCCGGTGGGTTAGATCGTGGGGGATTGCAGAAGGTGAATCCTCCCTATCGCGCCCTACCCAAGCCGACCCTAAAAAAAAAAGAGAGAGAAAAGGAGAAAAAAGGCACAACAAAAAGAATGTGGAAACAAAATAGCTTGGTGTGATCAAATGAAAAATAATTATATTAATCAACATGAGTACAAGGAACAAGTTACATCATAAGGCCGCATGAAGCCACTGAACTACAAAGAACAATTTACACCGTGAAGCTCATGTATTCAACAAAACTGCCTGCAGTACCATTTACTCCACGCATGCACATATAGGAGAAAAATCCTTGAAAATATCCTAAACTGCAAATCCCACCAAGTCCGACTAATTGGCCGTGAACGACGACCACATAACCATAGAACCGCACCACGACAACCAAGTCCAATCGAATCGATCTCCCGTGTGCGGCGTGTGGCAGAGGTGAGACGTGTCAATAACGCCAGAGATTCTCTTGAAACATCAACAGGGATGTAATGAGGCAATTAATTGAGTCGTATGGTGAGCACACCGTTTGGAACCCCAACAACAGAAGGTTGGCAAAGAGATATGTGTGAAAATTCCACCCTCATTAATCAGGTTTGATCTTCGCAGAGCCACCACCAAGCCCCTGAGACAACCTGTCGACCATCGAAGATGGCGGTGGAGTCAAAGCATAATAAGCAAAAGGGCTGAGAATGAGAACAGAAGGTTCAAGACCCCACCAGCAGAGGATTGGCGAAGAGACCCACCAGGAAAGTTCACCCTCATAAGGCGGGTTCTTTCCCTGCCGCCAAGGCCGCTTGGGATCAGACCCTCCCTGAGAATGTCGCGTCGTTGCAAAGACACATCATGCGGATGAAAGTCGCCCATGCTCATAGCCCGAAGGTCACACTAGGGGTTCTAAAGAAGGAAGGTTTTCATCCGCTCTAGGCCTTCATTGTAACAGAACCTCCATGCATCGTCGTGAACCCCCAGGAAATAAGATAACTCGTTGCTCAAACTGCGAACGGTTGCATCCCGACCCTTGAGCACCAGCTGATTCTTTGTCAGGGCGGTCTCCGAATCTTTTCTTCACTGCCTTTTCTCCTCCAGGGTTTTCTTCTTCATCGCCAGCGACTTGGTAAACCCTTGGACCTTAGAGTCGAGCCATTTGATCGTCTAACCATCTGTATCTTGTTGCTTGCGAAGCTCCAAGACAACGACCTGCAATTGCTCCAGTTTTGATTGACACTGGTCTAGAGATTGCTGCAACGTTTCCCTTGCAAGCAAGCGAGGCCTCAATGCGGAGATGGCAGGCCTTCCCCTGGGATCTGACTAGGTCGGCCAGGGCTCATTCGGCCGCCTCCTTCTACTCCCACTCAAAGGCCACACTATCCATGGTCTCCTAGACTAGAGTGTGAAGGTCTCAATTCTCTCTCCCTAGCTCTACTAGGCTATCCACAAGGAAGCTAGCCAGGCACTCCAACCCCTACAACAAAAGGCGAGTAAAAAACATAATAATAAAAAAAAGGGAAAGAAAGCAAAGTAGCTAGTGCGTAAAGTTTACCCAAGTAAGTAGCCTTTTGACCTTCCCCTCCGCTCTACAAACACAATAGGTGCGGCCGCGTGGCGCGGTCATTTGAAGTTCCGCTGGAACTTCCTCGTCAACTTCCCCGCCATCATCAGGAACACTGGGGTTAGTGACTCCCTCACTAGGGAAGGCGGCTTCGGCCGCAAAAGTTGAGTCAACTAAAAATCTCTGGGCCGGCGAAGCGGCGCAAGGCGGAACGACAGGCGGCACCACATTTCAGATACTCTTGGAGGCTTAGGGAGACCAAGCACCAACACGGACGGCCCCCCAGAAGGAGTGTCACAACTATCAGAGTCAGTGGGAGTGGAAGAGATACTGCGGGGTCTCTTCCCCTTTCCCACAACCGGTGGGCTCAGAGAATGACTTGGAATAGGCGCAGCAGTCGAATTCATGGGAATCCCCGCATCAGAATGCTGATTGGCAGGGGGAACCAAATATCGGCAAAGGCTATCCTCCGACAGCAAAGCCTCTGAATACATGTCATTTGCATGCACCTTCACCCAAGACTGGACAATCCCAAGTCTCACCTCCTCATGGGACGGCGGACCGAGCATCAGATATAGTGCCCAGTTGGCACAGACATAAAACAACCGCTTAACGATCTGACCGACTGGATACTCCCAACCCTCGATGGGCAAGAAAAAGAACTTGAGGCTGTATCCCTTCACCACCTTATGTCGCTCCTCTATCCGAGCCAATTCCTAGATAGGCTAGAAGCTATAGATATGCCGACCCTTCCGTGCTAAATTATGAGTAATAAAGAATTCAGGGGCCATAAGGTCAAAGTAATCCTACCCGGCCTCCTCCAAGGCACGGTGATAGATAACGCAGCATGAGATCAAGATTCTTCATGCAACAGGAAGGAGCCGAGCGGGTGCCAACTCAAACAAAGCCAGTACTTCATGTACCGGCTGGCAAATTGGTAGCCTTAGGCCACAAGAGAACATGGCGGGATATACCGCAACTTTAGTACCATAACCCTCCTCATCCACTGCTCCGCCAGTAGGAGAGGGCACTACAAGTTCCAATTTTGAAGGGATCCCATAGGTTGCCTTCAGTTCCTCAAATTCATCGGAAGTAACCGTCGACCCCCATGAAAATCCTGAAAAATCGTCCAGAGGGGAATCGCCACCGGGGGCAGCAGCTTGAACAGCGCTGGAGGGCGTCGCTTGAACTCCAAAACGCGAAGGTTTCTTCGGGGCCATGAGGGTTAGAAGAGATTGACGAAAAACTCCGGAAGAAGAGTAAGGAAATGAAATGCAAAGCGACAGGGCAAAAGCAGAGAATAAAATGGGCTACTCATCAAGAAGGGAGGTCCTTATAACTCTACATATCTCTACACGTGTCCCACTCAAGTACCAGGATCCCTCGATTAACGCAACTGCTACAAAGCATATCCATTGGAATGACATGCGAATTAATGACTACAAAACACAAAGATGTGTCGTGGAAGTTGGAGAGGCGGCGAAAATATGGCTGGTGTTGTGCTGCTACGTAGGAGGAATACAGACGATCACTCAGCATTCGGCTAGGCGGGCCGGGAACTTAATCAGGCATAAGAGCGAATGGAATAAAAGAAATTCCTCTTGGACTTGTCCGGGAAGAATTGGCAGGGTAACTTGTAAGGGGAATTTTCCCCTTGGAAAGGCCCATGGCGCCTCAGCCCAAGAACCCAGCCGCATGGGGTCTCTTATCCAAATAAGGAACGGAACGACAATCAAGGAAGGACGTCGACTGATCGACAAGACAGAACGACCTGACACACTGCAGCCACCCTTGGGAATAGAATGTGTACGGAACACACGGAGGACACGGGGGACCATCGATTTATCGGCATCAGGTCATCTACGGCTCATATAAATCGAACCGAGGCCCAGGGAACCACTCCACATTAATGGCGCTGCCAATTAAGTCACATGCAACAATTATGAAGCCAACATGAAGCTACGCCACATTAAAGAAAGTCTGATAGTAGACACCAAAAAAGAAGCCTGAACTTGGTGGGAAAAGACTATCTGCACCCTCCCCAGACATGGTATAAATAGCAAACCCTAGGTACTGAAAAACTCTCTCTGATCCCTAGACTCTCTTACTTATTTACTAGAATATTTACTAACTTTAGCATCGGAGGCTCCCTGGCCCTAAGGCCGCCCTCTCAAAGCTGCAGTATTTTCTACCTTGTGCATGGCTCTTTTTTAAATCTGAGTTGTTGGAGTTTGGCCCAAAGGTGTGCAAAACATGACGTTAACGATACCGTTAAAACCACCATTTTTTAAAGAAAACTTCTAATGTACATTCTTTTTCTTTTAAAATAATATAGTCAAATCATCAATTATATTTGTTAAAATAAAATTTAAAATTAAATGAGAAAAAAAATTATTTGAATTACTTCATTAAATAAAATTTAAAGTTAAATGAGAAAAAATAATTATTTTGAAATAATAAGAATATAATGATTAACACTACGTAATTGTGGTAAATATTTATTTAAAGTAGTAAAATTATGCACAATTCCGATATTATCATTTTCAATTGATTAAGATTATTCAAGATCATGAGAACATCATGATTGAACCCATATCCATAATTCTATCTCTATCAATTGACATGAAGGAAGAACAATTAATCATTGAACACAAACAATTGGGAAAGAAATCACATCTCATAATAATAAGGTTTTACCTGCAACTTTAGTTAAGAATTTAGATAGACATGTTCTCGAAAATAAACTCAAAAATTTGAATATAAATAAACATTAAATTAATATTTAAAATAATTAATTGAAAGAAAAATAACACTTACAGTGCTTCTAGAACGTAAAGATAGCAGCAAGATTGTTGTGACATTTTAATTGTACTCGCAAGTGCCCGAATCATACCAAAGCATAGTTTTAGAAAGAACGAGGTCGAACCAACAAGGACTTGTAAAAACATAGAAAATCAATTAAATATAAACCAAATAAATTCTAATCTAGTTCAGGAAGATGAGTTTTAAAATATAATAATAAACTAAGAACTAAACAATCAATTAATCAAAGCAAAAAATAATTAATTTAATAAAGTAATCACAATAAAAGAACTAAAATAAATTCTAAAGATGCAAATTAATCTAAAAAAATGAATAAACTATTAATGGAGAATGAACTAAGGTTTTGGAATCCACCTTATTAATTCATAATAATATATTGATGAAAATTGATTCTTCCTGATTATCTACATGATAATCTAGACTTCAATCTTGTTATCATGAAAAATAACATCGTTGAAACCTTTTTTTTAAGAAATCACAAAAGATATAAGATTTTATTTTTGACATAATTATAAATCAGACTCTCAATTGATTAGATTATTTTGTATCATGAGAAACACATGATTGAACTCATATTAAGAACTCTATCTCTCAATTAATGTGAAGCAAGAACAATAGATCGTTGGGCACATAAATAACTGGGGAAAAAATCAATCTCATAAATAATACTACTACATAATCATCAATGAGGTTTCATCATCAAACTTAGTTGAAAACTTAACTAGGCATACATATTGATAAAAATAAATTCTAAAATTTGAATGTAAATAAACGTCAAAATAATATTTAAAAGAAAGTATAGAAAAATAAAAACTACATACCATAAAAGAAAGTATAGAAAAATAAAAACTACATACAATAAAATGTAAACGTAGTTGTAGAACCCCAATTTTCCTTCTCTCAAATCCGTAATACTCCTGCCTACGGCACAACCTTATTTTTTTTCATTGGGTTTTTATTCGGCGTGCAGAGTGAGTGTTGCCCCTCTTTGGCTACAATTGGTCTATTTATATATTGGAATCTTTTCCATTTCGTACTTTACCAAGCCATCTTTTTTTTTTTTCTTTCCACGAGTTTCCTATTATAACAGCCAGTTAGAAATTCAATGGTAGAGTTTCTTTAGGCTTTAGGAATCTCGTAAAAGCTCCATAAGTTTTCACGAATTAACCAATCGTGTAGGTTTTAATCTGTTCGCATAGTCAGTGTTGCCACTCACTATGGTACCAGAAGCGCAATTTTATTTATTTGAGATAGTTAGAAGTGTTAGAAGCTATATGGTTTGCGCTATTAGACTCAGTTGGTTATTTAGGCTTTTATGGCTCAATAATTTCATTTTCAATTTTATGACAAAACACTTGTTTGAAAATGCGTTTTTATTATTTCGATGCACTTCGGGGTGAATTTTGATAAATGAATTTCAAAGTTAGTTTAGTATGTATATTTAGGATTTTGCAGTGTAAAGTTTATTCTACACTTTCCCGAAGTGAATAGTAATCTCAATAGTATCAGCCAGCACAGTGTTTTCAGAATCACAGTGTGGAATGTACAAATTAGGTTGAAGAAGTTTTATTTAGACATTTAAGAATCAAGAGAAACCATGAGATGGATTATGAAGGAAATCAAGGTGTGAGATCAAGCCACCTAAGCCAAACCCTAATTGATATGATTTCTAGCATTATGTTTAATCACTCGGTTAAATCACTTTCACATGCTATTAATTCCTCAGATTCATGTTATGACATTATTTTCCACCCCTTTCAACCTTGGAAATTTGATTGGGCTAAGAAAGGGCTTGATAGCATCTCAAACTCTAACCAAACTCTCTCTAAACCCCAAATGAAGCCCATTCGTTTAAGGCCTATTAAGGCCCACAAATGCAACTTGGCAAAGCTTATTGAGTAAGTTTTCCCTCACCCATGGCAGATCAACTATTGCCTAAAGCATGCCCCAAAGTCAAGAATGATGTAAAGTCAAAGGCCACCTCACCACCACCCTACTCTTGGATATTTCTTTGGTTGAAAACCACTCACTATTCTTGCATTTTTTTGACATAGCAACCATACCTCAAGGTGTCATACAATGTGATATCCCCCTTTTCAGAAGTACTTGAGGTGTGAAGGTCACCACTTCATTCACTTCACCACTTCACACACATTCTTGCAAAGAAACCCTTAGAAGCTATCTCAAACAGATTTCAGTAGCTTTTTGCATGCCATTTTTGGAACATTTGTAAGTTTCTTCTCACAATCATTCCTTCATAAACATTGTTCTTCTTTGAGTCTAGTTTCTGTGAGTATCTTGTTTGTTTGATTTTATGGTTGTTGGATTGGTCAAAAGTTGTTTAAATCTTGCAAAGGTCAATCTGAGCAACAATATGGATAGTGTGTTGTGTTTTGGAGTTTTTGACCAAACTAATGAATAAGTCTTGGTCTGAAATGTTTATGGAGTGTTGTTACCATGTATTTATGAATGTTTTTTGGACAATAGTTGCATGATTAAAGCTTTTGAGAAAACATTTTCACAGATCTAGAAATTTAGAAACTGGAAGTAGGGGTGCTACCTGCCCCCTACGAGGCGGGGGCACCCCTTCCCCGCACCCTGCCCCGCATGGGGCAGGGGGTGGGGTTTTCACCCCCTCCACCGCCCCCAGGATGTGGGGGCAGGGTACCCTGCCCCGGTGGGCGGGGCGGATTGGGAATCCGCCTCGCCTATTTTCACTTAAACCCAATTTGCCTCGCCTATTTTCACTTAAAAAAATACTACATTTATTTGATTTAAAAATTATTTATAAGTGTAAAAGTAATTAAAAATACATTTTTAAATCCAGATTATAAATTTAAATTTTATAAATATGACTATAATTTAAAAACTATTTAATTTTTAAATTTGCTAGTGCATATTTTGTGTAAATTGTAAGTTTTTAAACTATATAGTTTTTAAATTGGCCAATGCATATTTTGTGAACAAGTCTAATAAATTGTAATATATATTTATATATATACAATTTGTAAAATATAAATATATATTTATGTTTATATATATGTATATAATATATAAATATATATATAAATGGGGGCGGGGTTGGGCCCTCCGCACCACCCGCCCCCGCTGCCCACCCCTAACTGGAAGAGGAAAAACAATTTTTGTTGTTAAGAAAGTTTGAGTCTTTTGTGGTCTAATCATACTCCAATAGCTTTGATATTTTTATTTGATGATCCTAAGCATTTTATCTAGCTGTTACGATATTATTTTGAAGCGTTTCCACATTGGTTTCAAAGATGTGAATTTTTATGTAAGAGATTATACGGTTGGGCCAGAAGTTTGATATTTTTAGTTAGATCCATGTTTTGAGTTATTTTTAGCCATTTGATTTTAAGTTTAATGCTTGGATCTACTTTAGGACACATTTTTAAATCATTTGATGTTTTGGTTTGAAGATCTCACCATAGAATGCCTTAGATCAAGTGTTTGTTCAAAGCTAGTTGAGAAAGAAATTCTGTTTTTGGCCAAGTATGGAGATGAGTGCATCATGTGATATTTTGTCGGTTTTGGTGACTTTTATGTGTTGATTCAAAGCATGTTAGTTCTTGGGACTGTGTTGTGAACATGCTAGAAGAAAGTTTTGGAGTTTTTGGAAATGCTTTGAAATAGGTCAAACCTTGAGATTCAAAAATTGTATTTTAGCTAAAAAGTTTGGATCCTTTTACTAAAGAGCTTTGTGATTATGTGAAGTACAATTTTGTTAAATGTTTTAAGCATGCTTTTAAACATAGGATATGAGGATCTTTATTGCAATATTTCGGTTTGATCATGAGTTTTGGAGTTGGATATAATTGCAACAAAAATCAAAGAGAAATGATCTTTGATAGTTTCGGCCCTTTGGTGTTTCTCATAGTTGTGTTTGGTTTTAAACTTTTCTGAGTTGATATTTGAGTTTAGGATAAAATTTACATGAGGAATGTAAATTTTGATATTTTTTAAGTTAGGATGTGAAATCCTTAAGTCAGGGGTAAAATGATCGTTCATGGTAATTTTACTCTAAATTAGCATTTCTTTATGTTTCTATTTGTTAGTGATTAAGTTTCTAACATTTAGAACTCTTACTTACAGTTTCTTGTACTTCATTCTTTACCTTGTAAAACGTGACGATCATTATAAGTTAGATCTTAACTTACTATCAAATTACTACATATGTGTGATGGGTAACGAAACTACTGTCTATGTATGTATGTTATCATATATGTGATACTATGCCACGTCACTTCATGATTATCTGTTACATAATTTATTCTATCACATATTTCTATTTGTTACAAGTATATCATGTTACGTAATGCTATTTGTTACATGTATGTTATGTTACAAAATATTATATGTTACATGTTATGTCATATTACGAAATTTTATCTGTTATATGTTATGCCATGTTATGAAATATTGTTTGTTACATGTTATGCCATGCTACAAAATATTGTCTGTTACATGCTATGAAATGTTTTCCAGCTCATTGTATGTCATGTCTTTCACCTCACGTTTATGTCATGTTACATTACATTAGGGCTTCCATCCTTTCGTTTCATGTCACGTTTCGTCTCTAGTACAATTTGTGTATCTTGGGAACAACCTTACAAGTTATGTCAAGTCTATTTACATCTATCACGACCCTAAGTGCTAGGATAAGATATACTAGTGGAACTCCTTTGTTTACCCTAGAGTGTCTAAATTAGTGTGAAATTCTCCAAGTTGAATAGTACAGTCAACAGGTTGCAAACGGGGTCTAAGTAACTGGTCACCGGAGCGCACCAGGCACTAACGCCGATGAAGCCATATTTCATTTCACGTTATGCGCACTTGTGCGGATGCAGATACCTGATATGGGATACATACAATACGTGTGTCCACAACAATTGTGGCATATACAATACGTGTGTCCACAATAATTGTGGCACATATAATACATGTGACCGCATCAATTGTGGCACGTACAACACGTGTGTCTATAGCAATTGTGGCACATATGTTAACACACTCACAGCTGGTGCAGATACCTGTGTTGTGATGTGATAATCAACAGGGACACATGGCTCAAGAGGACCCGTGTAGCACCCACATGGTCACTTTAATCAAGTTATTGAACAAGATTTTAAGTTCATGTTCATGCTATGTTCAAGTTCATGTTTAGTCATGCTTCAATTCAGGTTCGTGTTATTCAGATCAAGTTCATGTCATGTCATGTTTCAAGTTCAAGTTCATGTTATTCAGGTCAAGATTCAAGTCATGTCAGTTTATGTCATGTTGCACATCAAGTTATTTTATGCTTGCTTATGACTTTCATTATGTATCCATACCTTTACTGCTATACATGTATCATTAACTTGTATGGAAGTTCTCTGTTAACTTGCTGAGATTTATATTCAAATCTTACCGCGATAGTCCCAACTACCACTCCCCCGAATGGTAGGAGATGTGTTAGGTCGAGGAGAGGGAGCAGAGCCAGGTCGATTGGAGGAAGTTGATTAGGCGATGCCGACGCGACGCGGAACTTGTGGCCTCCTTAGTTAGATTTTTGGACAGTATTATGGCATCATTGGTCGAGTTACACGAGTTACTCGACGGACTAGCCCATTAGTTATTATTTTGATGATATAATTGTGGAGCTCGGTCTCCTATGTTTTGAGATTACAATCTTCTGAGACCTGTATTGTAATCATGGATGTTTATCATTTCCTTATGTATGGATCATGTTTTAAGTAATTGAGATATTATTAGTTTGGTGCATAGTGTTGGTCAAAGAAAAAAATTATCCGTTGCGAATATTACATATTGTAAAATGCATGTTAGGAACATTGCATCTTTATCTGTCATGAACGAGGGCGGGTAAATTTGTGTTGCATGTCTTGACACTTCACATGTTCTTCCAATCCCAAGCAAACCTGGGGGCGTCACAGGGTGGTATCAGAACAATACGTCTCTGGGTTATAAATCCACATGTCCTTAGGAAATGTACCAAATATTAGGCTTGAAATTTTAGTCTTTTGACTTGAATTTCTTGAAGTATAAGAGATAGTACATGGTTGTAATACGTGTACTCATGTGTTTAAGGAAGTGACACATGATTCACGGTAGGATACCTCGAAACCCTAAAGGAAAGATTAATCAGGAGAATCAGAATCCCCTGATGGATGGAGGATTAGCTGAAGTTGTACGTCTGCTGACTGACGTGCTTAGACATCAGCAAGTGCACGTACCCAGATCCAAAATTAGGGATTGTATGTATGAGAAGTTCCTGATCCACTGTTACCTGAATTTTCCTGGTAATGAAGGACCACTGAGAGCTGAGAAGTGGATTATTTATCTCGAAATGACATACGAGATCTGTGGATGCGCTGAAGACCAGAATGTACTGTATGCTGGGTAGCTCTTGGATAGAGAAGTAGGAATATGGTGGGATACTTGAAGGCAGCTTCTAGTTGGGGAACTAGGAAGTCTCACTGTACTGACATGAGAAAGATTTAAGGAAGAGTTTGATAATAGATTCTTCCCAGATTCTGTCAAACAGCTGAAGGCACTGGAGTTCGCATCTTTGACTTAGGGCGGTTCGATCGTGGAACAGTATGCTGCCAAGTTTATGGCACTAGGAAGGTTTGCACCACACCTGATCTCTACTCAGATGATGCAGGCGCAAAAGTTTCAAGCAAGGCTTTAGCTTAGGATCTGTAGTCAAGTAGCTTACCTCAGAATAGAGACTTACCAAGAGTTTGTAAATGTGGTCGCGATAGCAGAAGCTGAGTAGAGAGGTCTGGTGATCTAGATCAATTTCGAGCGCAAGATGACTATGTCGTTTGCTGCAAGTGGTAGTTCCAAAAAGAAGAGGACCAAGAGGTCTTTTCCTAGCCTGGCTAAAGGAAAGGGAATAGTGATGGGAGGACAGACGCCGTCTTTTCATCTATCATGCCCAAAGTGTGGAAAGCGTCATCCCGGAGAATGCCACCACGGATATGGAGTCTATTTCCGATGTGGGCAGCCTGGACATTTGATCAGAGATTGTCCTAATGCCGCACAAGGTAGTGGAGCTAGTGATAACAAGCCAAGGCCCCATATCCCAACCCGCGTGTATGTTGTAACCCCAGGTGATATCAATGCTGACGCATCAGAGGCTGAGGAAGTTGGCGTCATCACTTGGCATTTTCCTTATAGTGTCTGTGCTTTAGTTGATAGCATGAATGTTAGAAATAGTATTATTAATAGTATCGCGTTATATTTTTATTAGGAAACGTCAACCTATTAAGGTTCACAGTTTGTGCGCTGTTCGATTCGGGAGTGCTGTAGTCCTTTGTGTCTGTAGCGTTTGTATGGATTTGTAATTTGCAAAGTGAGCTATTACCTCAACGGGTTGTATTGTTAATTCCTGATGGGAATACAATAGCTTGTACTCGTTTAGTTAAGGATTGTCCTGTAGAACTGGAAGGAAGGACGCTGAAGTCTGACTTGCTAGTATTCAGTCAGATAGAGTTCGACCTAATCTTGGGATGGACTGGGTATTCAAACACTATGCTAAGATAGACTGTCGAAAGCGAGAATTTGTGTTTGAACCCCCAAGTAAAGACAAGATGAGTTACTCAAGAGCGTCACTTAAGGCTATACCTCTAGTGATTTAGGCTTTGCAAGCCAGGAAGTGCATTGAGGATAGAGCCTTAGTTTTTCTATTGATGACTATGGAGAAGATAGTCAGAAGTGAAGAATCCATGGGATACCCGTAGTTGAAGACTTTCTCGAAGTTTTAATCGACGAGTTACCTGGTTTACCACCGAATAGAGAAACAAAGTTCGAGATAGAGTTGGAACCTGCGGTAGCTCCGACTCACAAGGCGTTGCATCGTATAGCCCCGACATAATTAAAGGAGTTCAAGGTGTTGTTGGAGGAACTATTAAAGAAGGATTTTATCCGCCTTAGTTCTTCATCTTGGGGAGCACTGTGCTATTCGTGAAGAAGAAAGATGGCTCTATGAGGATGTGCATAGACTATAGAGAGTTGAACAAAGTAAAGATCAAGAACAAGTATCCTTTACCTAGGATCGACGATTTGCTGGATCAACTGCAAGGAGTAGCAGTGTTTTCGAAGATTGACCTATGATCTGGATATCATCAGTTGAAGGTCAAGGAATAGGATGTGCCGAAAACTGCCTTCAGGACAAGGTACGACCACTATGAGTTTTTGGTGATGCCTTTTGGGTTAACCAATGCTCCAGCTGCATTCATGGATATAATGAACAGGATATTCAGACCCTATTTGGATAATGTTGTTGTCGTATTCATTAAAGACGTCCTAATCTACTCAAAGAGCGAGGAGCACAAAAATCATCTAAGTATGGCTCTGACTATACTTAAGGACCAAAAGTTGTATGCCAAACTCAGTAAGTGCGAGTTCTGGCTTGATGAAGTGAAAGTTTTTAGGTCACGTGATCTCTAGTGGAGGAGTAGCAGTGGGCCCGAGCAAGATTGAAGCAATAACGAATTGGCAAAGACCGACTAGTGTGCATGAGATCCGAATTTTCTTAGGACTAACTGGTTGTTATAGGAGGTTTGTGGAAGGATTCTCTAGTTTTTCTAGACCACTCACTACCTTGACTAAGAAGAATGTGAAGTTCGCTTGGAGCGATAAGTGTGAAACAAGTTTTCTTGCGTTGAAGAAAAGACTTATGACCACACTGGTACCTACACTGTCGGAGCCTATCAAGCCTTTTGTGGTGTATAGCGACGCATCTAAAGCTGGACTCGGATGTGTGCTGATGCAAGAAAGGAAAGTAGTTGCTTATGCTTCAGGTCAACTAAAGGATCATGAGCAGAATTATCCTACTCACGATTTTGAGTTAGCTGCAGTGGTTTTTGCTCTTAAGATTTGGAGACACTACTGGTATGGTGAAAAGTGTGAAGTCTTCACAGATCACAAAAGCCTCAAGTATCTGTTTGAGCAGAAGAAGCTTAATATGAGGTAGAGAATATGATTGGAATTGATTAGCGACTATCAATGCGACATCAAGTACCACCCCGGAAAGGCCAACATGGTAACTGATGCTTTGGGTCGCAAGAGCAGATCGGAAGAAGTAAGTTCCCTCTTATGCAGTATGGGGAAACTATTGATCGGGAATCGAAGTCAAGAAGTCGTTCTAACCGTAGTTCAAGAGTTCATTCCATTGGATTGGGAAGAACTAAAAGACCATTAGAAGAAAGACAGTAAGCTTGCGGATGTCATTAAGAAAATCAAGAAGTCGGAAGGACCAAAGGATTTTAGTATCAGAGAACATGGGACTCTTTATTACAAGAATCAAAGAGTCATTCTAGCAGATCAAGAGTTAAAGGAAAAGGTGCTGAAAGAAGCTCATAACACACCTTACACTACACATCCCGATAGTACGAAGATGTACAAGGATCTAAAGCAGCATTTCTGGTGGGAAGGAATGAAGAAGGATGTAATAGAATTTCTAAACAAGTGTTCTGTCTACAGATTAGTTAAAGCAGAACACCAAAAGCCTGCAGGTGAATTGCAGTCACTGCCAATCTCGGAATGGAAGTTGGAGGATATCTCGATGAAATTTGTAGTGGGTTTTCTAAGAACCTTAGCCGGGAATAATACTATCTGGATGATAGTTGATCGTCTGAAAAAAAGTGCTCACTTCATACCCATCAAGAATACAGATTCTCTGGAGAGTTTGACAAGAATTTATATAGCAGAGATTGTCAAATTGCATGGACTGCCGACGATTGTGTCAGATAGAGACCCTCATTTTACGTCACGATTCTAGCAAAGTTTGCAGAATTCGATGGGCACTAGTTTGAAGTTCAGTAGTGCATACCATCCGCAAATAGATGGGCAAACAAAAAGGACGATTCGGACTTTGTACTTCATTGTTTGGATATCAATAAAGTATATGTTTCCATTTCAGAGTTTGTGGACCATCCTTAGTGTGTATGCTATAGATTATTCTCTGGTTTGATTATGTTCTTTTTGCAGTTCCATGGCACGAGAGTGCAAGACCGCCTGAAAATCAACCCTTTCCACACAGCGAGTGTGCGAGATGTGAGAGGAAAGTCGTAGGAGGCAACTTGCCTAGCTGAATAGGGAGTTAGTAGCCTATTAGCAGAAGATGGAGCGCCAAGAGCACCATTGCATGCACATCTTAGGTATTGATAGTAACGGCACGGGATACGAGAGGAGAGCGTTACCTCACGAAGAGCGTTACCCACCTTTACACTCGACTACGTAGTTAGACCGGGATAGGCCCGGATGGCACAGGACCAAGCTCAGTCCAGCGGAGCCCAGAGGAGCACACCGTAGCCGTCAATGCTGAACCTATAATGTCAAGCTCATCTATGTCATCAACTCACCATGGATGTTTGCTAGTAGAAGGTCAAGTGTCAAATAGTGGCGATGATGAAGAGGTCAAGCAACACCCCAGCCCAGCGCAAAACATGGCGTATGATCTAGACAACGATGTATTATACTACTTACCCTAGCACGCCATTCCAATGGACATCGACGCACCACCACCTACACCGACCAATCACGATGTGTCCAATGATGGACAGTAGGTTTGGTTTAGCAGCATCTTCTCCTTAGTATTTTTTATTGTTAGTACTTACGTCAATTTCGAGGACGAAATCCTTTTGGTTAGAAGGGGAGGATGTAACAACCCGTTAAAAATTCAATGGTGGAATTTCTTTAGGCTTTAGGAACCTCATGAAAACTCTATAAGTTTTCATGAATTAACCAATCGCATAGGTTTTAGTTTGTCCGCATAGTCAGTTTTGCCACTCACTGTGGTGCCATAAATGTGATTTTATTTAGGTTTGTGCCATTAGACTCAGTTGGTTATTTAGAAGTTTCAGAATGCGACATGGTCTGTGCCATTAGACTCAGTTGGTTATTTAGGTTTTTATGGTGCAATAATCTCATTTTCAATTTTCTAACGAAATGCTTGTTCGAAAACACGTTTAGATTATTTCGAGGCACTTCGGGGTGAATTTCGATAAACGAATTTCACGATTAGTTTAGTAAGTATATTTAGGATTTTGCAGTGAAATTTTTATTCTACACTTTCCCCTAATGAATAGTAATCTCAATAGTAGCACCTAACATAATGTTTTCAGAATTACAGTGTGTAATGTCCAAATTAGGTTGGAGAAGTTTTATTGGGCACTCGGCAAGATCTTAGCCACACTGGGTGAATATTATTGGACACTTGTCTCCAAGAGTAACCATGAGATGGATAATGAGGGAAATCAAGGTGTGAAATCAAGCCACCTAAGCCAAACCCTAATTGATTTGATTTCTAGCATTGTTTTTAATAACTTCATTAAATCACTTCCACATGCTATTAATTCCTCAAATTCATGTTATGACATCATTTTGCACCCCTTTAAACCTTGAAATTTTAAACTTTGGAAATTTGATTGGGCCAAAAAAAAATTGGATTTAGACTTGATAGCATCTCAAACCCTAACCAAACCCTCTCTAAATCCCAAATGAAGCCCATTCGTTTAAGACCCATTAAGGCCCACAAATGCCACTTGGAAAAGACTCTTGAGTAAGTTTTCCCTCACCATTATGTGAGTAAGTTTAAGGCCCCCAAAGTCAACCATGATGTGAAGCCAAAGGCCACCTTACCACCACCCTACTCTTGGATATTTCTTTGGCTGAAAACGACTCACTATTCTTGCATTTTTGTGACATAGCCACCATACCTCAAGGTGTCATACAAGGCCATACCCCTCTTTTCAGAAGTACTTGAGGCAAGCAAGTCACCACTTCATTTCATACCTTTTCACTCACATTCTTCTAAAAAAAACCCTTAGGAGCTATCTCGAGCAGATTTCAGTGGCTTTTTATGTGCCATTTTTGGAACCTTTGTAGGTTTCTTCTCACAATGATTCATTCATAAAAGTTGTTCTGTTTTGTGTCTAGTTTCCATGGGTATCTTGTTTGCTTGATTTCATAGTCTTTTGTGCAGTCAAGAGTTGTTTGAACCATGTAAAGGTTAATCTAGGCAATAATCTGGATAGTGTGTTGTGTTTCAGAGTTTTTGACCAAGCTAATGGACCAGTATTGGTCCGAAATATTTATGGAGTGTTGTTACCATGTATATATGAATGTTTTTTGGACATTAGTTGCATGATTAAAGCTTTTGAGGAAAGATTTTCTCAGATCTAGAAACTTAAAACTGGAAGAGGAAAAACAATTTCTATTTTTAAGAAAGTTTGAGTCTTTCGTGGTTTAATCTTACTCCAATGGTTTTGATATTTTTATTTGATGACCCTAAGCATTCTATCTACATGTTATGATATTATTTAGAAGCTTTTTCACGTTGGTTTCAAAGATGTGAATTTTTATGCAAGAGATTATACGGTTGGGTCAAAAGTTTAATGTTTTTAGTTAGATCCATGTTTGAAATTATTTTTGGCCATGTCATTTTAAGTTTTATGCTTGGATCTACTTTAGGATGCATTTTTAAACCATGTGATGTTTTGGTTTGAAGATCTCGCCATAGAATGCCATAGATCAAGTGTTTGTTCAAAGTTAGTTGGGAAAGAAATTTTGTTTTTGGCTATGTATGGAGCCTAGTGTTTCATGTGCTATTTTGTGGTTTTTGGTGACTTTTATGTGTTGATTCAAAGTATGTTAGTTCTTTAGAATGTGTTGTGAACATGCTAGAAGAAAGTTTTGGATTTTTGGAAACGCTTTGAAATAGATCAAACCTTGAGATTCAAGAGTTGTACTTTAGTTAAAAAGTTTGGATCTTTTTACTAAAGAGTTTTGTGATTATGTGAAGTATAATTTTGTTGGATGTTTTAAGAATGTTTTTAAACATAAGATATGAAGATCTTTGTTGAAATATTTCGGTTTGATCATGAGTTTTGGCGTTGGATAAAATTGTAACAAAAATCAAAGAGAAATAGCCTTTGATAATTTCGGCCCTACGATGTTCTCATAGTTGTGTTTGATTTTAAATTTTTCTAAATTGATATTTGAGTTTAGGACAAAATTGTATGAAGAATGTAAATTTTGATAATTTTTAGAGTTAAAATGTGAAATCTCTAAGTCAGGGGTAAAATGGTTATTTTCCCACATGTATAGGGTAAAATAGTCATTTTACTCTAAATTAGCATTTCTTCATGTTTCTATTTATTAGTGATAAGTTTATAACATTTAGAACTCCTACTTATGGCTTCTTGTATTTCGTGCTTTACCTTGTAAAACGCAACGATCATTGTAAGTTAGCTCTTAACTTACTATCAAATTACTGCGTATGTATGACAGGTAATAGAAGGTCTATGTATGTATCTTATCATATATGGCATACTATGCCATGTCACTTCATGATTATCTGTTACACAATTTATTCTATCAAGTATTTATATATGTTACAAGTATAACATGTTATGTAATGCTATCTGTTACACGTATGTCATGTTACAAAATTTTATACGTTATATGTTATGACATGTTATGAAATATTGTCTGTTACATGCTATGCCATGTTACAAAATATTGTCTGTTACATGTTATGGCATGCTACTAAATGTTGTTTGTTACATGCTATGAAATTTTTTCTGGCTCATTGTACGTCATGTCTTTCACATCATGTTTATGTCATGTTACGTTACGTCAGGGCTTCTGTCATTTCATTTTATGTTACGTTTCGTCTCAATTACAATTTGTGTATCTTGGGAACAACCTTTCAAGTTATGTCAAGTCTTTTTATGTCTATCATGACCCTAAGTATTAGGATGTGGTAATATCTTAGTGAAACTCATTTGTTCACGCTAGAGTGTCTAAATTAGTGTAAAATTTTCTGGGTTGACAAAGTATAGTCAACAGGTTGCGAATATGGCCTAAGTAACTGGTTACTGAAGCATACCAGACACTAATGTGGATGGAGCCATATTTCATTTCATTATGCGTACTCGTGCAGGTGCAGATACCTGATATGAGATACGTACAAAAATGTGTCCATAGCAATTGTGGCACATACAATACGTGTCCACAGCAATTGTGGCACATACAATATGTGTGACTATAACAATTGTGGCACGGACAACACGTGTGTCCACAACAATTATGCCACATATATTTACACACTCACAGCTGGTGGTGATACCTGTGTTGTGATGCGGTAATCGGCAGGGACACATGACTCAAGGGGACCCGTGTTGCACCCACATGGTCACTTTAATCAAGTTATTGAAAAAGATTCCAAATTCATGTAGTTCACGTTCATACTATGTTCAAGTTCACGTTCATGCTATGTTTCAAGTTCATGTTCATGCTATGTTGAAGTTCATGTTCAGGTCGAGGAGGGAGGGGGACAATGCTGGAGGGAGGGGATGAGAGAGAGAAGAGAGGAAATTAGGGCTTTAGGGTTTTAATCCTAGCCCTACATCTAGGGAATCCTAACCTAGATCCAATGGTGGGGATTAAACTAAGAGGAAGAAAAGAAGACTAAATAGAAAATAAAGACTAGAAAATAAATGGAAGGTAAATATACTAAGTTTTAAAACCAAACTTTGTATTCTTGATTAGATAATAATATTCTTGATCATAAAATAAAATTATGAGTTTAATAAATATTTCTTAAGAGAAATAAAATCATCTAAATAAATAGAGTTTTTAACATAAAATAAAATAATGAATATTAAATAATATTCCTAAAGAAATAAAATTATTTAAATAAAATGATTTAGATTTAAATAATTTTCTAAAATTATATTATTTTCGGGGCTCCAAAATATAAAGAGGCTTACTTTAAAAATGGGCTTGGTTCGATAATACTAAAATTGCCCCATTAAAAATAATTTTGGACATTTAAAATATTTCGAGAATTTTAAAATACTCGGCTCGCTTTAAAAATCATATGCTAAATTTAAAACACAATTTCGAGATTTAAAAATGCAAAGGCGCAAAGGTGAGATTCGTGACCAATCGAGAGAAAAATGAGCGGTTGGTCACAGAATATATATCATGAAATATATTTTTATCATGAAGCATAGCATAAAAATGTTTTTATCACGACTCAATGCTAGGATGAGAAAATATCTTAGTATAACTCTTTTGTCCACTCTGAAGTGAGTAAAAATGGAGTGGTAATCCAAGAACAGTCAACAAGCTTTGAATGGATTCTTTTTAAAGAATTCCGGAGCGAAATCATATATGGCATCTAACAGTTGTGGGTGCATATGTTATGAAATGTTTAAGATCAATGCATTGAAAGATACATCTGTGTGGCTCTGATGACGTAGTCTCAACCTAAGTTGTGCTACGGTCACCAGTAGGTACTCACGAGTGTAAAATGGAGAAGTGTGATGTTACCATATGTTTTTAATGATGGCTCTAATACCAATATATGATATGTTTTGAAAAGATGAGTGAGAAGTATTCTCTATAAGAAAATGTGCATCAATTGTTTTTGAAATATGTTGAGGAATATGGATGGAAGACAAATGCAGTTTTTCTGCATATCATGCATGCATGTCATGTTTATCATTAGTCATGCAAAATTTATCTCTATGTATGTTGCTCGTTTAACTTACTGAGTGTAACGATCTGATCCAAAATTATTGGAGATGAAATATGGATAATTTATTAGGCCTAAATTAGGTTTAATTGGTTCTTTTGGATAATCTCACGTGCAATAATTATTGACGTTAGTTTGGGATCTTAATTAGGCTCGAGGCAAAAAAGAATTTATTTTAAAGTCCATTACGGTTTAGTGGAAGATTTTGGGCTAATATTTCGGGAAGCCCAATCAAGATTCATTGAATTATTTTGAATAGGCCATGGGCCGAGAATTTAATTAAATGGGTTATGGAAATTTTATTGGACTTAATAATTGAGTTAAAGACCGTTAATATTTTGGCCATGAAATGTCTTGGGGAAATCAACACAGCGGAAGGAATAAAAAGCGGAAATAAAGAGCACATCTACGTACTCAGTGACACCAAGAATTTAACGTGGTTCGGCAACTGCCTACATCCATAGAAAAGAGCTTCACTAATAAATAGTGGAACACAAGAAAATATTACAGAGGAGGAGGATCACACTCCACTCAACTCAACTCTCTTCTTTTCTCTCAGAGCTCTCCGAGCTCTCTCTCTTTTCTCTTCTTCTTGGGTGTATCTGAAGCTCTCGCATAGAGCTTCAGTTTATAAGCGCCTTGCCTCACGTATGAATGCATTTATTTGCATTCAATGGACAGTTGAGGCTGGGCGCATTCTCCCCCTCCATGCCCATTTGCTTAGATGCTACCCATCCCAGCTATGTCTCTGCATAGCTCAAGCTTCTCACTTGTAACCACCTTCGTCAGCATGTTCGCTAGATTCTCTTTCGTATGGATCTTCACAAGCTTCAACAGCTGTTGTTCTATCACTTCACGTATCCAATGATAGCGGATATCAATATGCTTGGTGCGGGAGTGGTACATTGAATTCTTGCTCAAGTCTAGAACACTTTGACTACCACAATGTACCTTGTAGGCTTCTTGACTAACCCTTAGTTCTTGGAGAAAATGCTTCATCCACAACATCTCTTTCCCAGCTTCCGCTGCGGCAATGTATTCTACCTCTGTTGTAGATAAAGCAACACACTTCTGCAATTTGGACTACCAAGAGATAGCTCCTCCTGCAAAGGTGAAGAGAAATTGCAAAGTAGATTTTCTGCTATCCAGATCTCCTGCCATATCTAAATCTGTATAGCCTTCCAAAACTGGTTTAGCTCCCCCAAAACATAAGCACATCTTCGATGTACCTTTTAGGTACCTGAGAATCTACTTGACTGCTTCCCAATGATCATTTCCTGGATTTGAAAGGAATCTGCTCACCACGCCTACAGCATGAGCAATATCTGGTCTGGTACAAACCATTGCATACATCAGGCTTCCTACTGCTGAAGAGTAGGGGACTGCTTCCATTTCTTCAATCTCTTTCTTTGAAGAAGGACACGAGCTCTTGCTCAACTTGAAGTGGTTAGCAAGTGGAGTATTGACTGGCTTAGCATCTCTCATGTTGAAACGTCTGATGACCCGTTCAACATATTTTTGTTGTGATAGCGACACCCTTTTGGCTTTCCTATCACGAACAATCTTCATGCCCAAAATTTGTTGTGCTAGGCCTAAGTCCTTCATGTCAAAGGACTTGGATAGTTCCTTCTTTAGTTTGTTAATCATGGACCTATCCTCACCAACGATTAACATATCATCAACGTAAAGAAGGAGTATGACAAACTTGTCATCCTGGAACCTTCGAACATAGACACACTGATCTACAACAAATCTCTTGTAACCATGACTCATCATGAATGAGTCAAACTTTTTGTACCATTGCCTCAGTGCTTTCTTGAGGCCATAGAGACTCTTCTTTAGCTTGCAGACTAAGTGATATTTCCCTGGAGCTTCAAACCCTTCTGGTTGCTCCATATAGATTTCCTCCTCCAAATCTCCATGGAGAAAGGCTGTCTTCACATCCATCTGTTCGAATTCCAAATTCAAGCTAGCTACCAATTCGAGTATGACTCGGATTGACATCATTTTCACCACTGGAGAAAATATCTTGTCAAAGTTGATTCCCTTCTTCTGCTGAAATCCTTTGACAACCAATCTGGCCTTATGCTTTATCAACTTTCCTTGGCCATCTTTCTTCAGCTTGAACACCCATTTGTTCTTTAGGGCTTTCTTTCCTTCAAGAAGTTTCACCAACTCATAGGTCTGATTTTTCTGCAAAGAACTCATCTCTTCTTGCATTGTCTGCACCCATAGCTTCTATTAGAATGAGTTTGAACTTCCTGGAAGCTCTCAGGCTCCCCCTCATCAGTAAGCAGAATATAGTCTGATTCTAGATATCTCATCGACGGAATCAGTAGGCGGCCTCTTGCCGATCTTCTTGGTTGAGTTTCATCAACAAAAGGAGGTTCATCATCATCTAACCCTTGTAATGGTACACCAGCTGCTGGTGGAGAGGGTTCTTGCTCCCCCTGCTCGACACCCTGAGCTTCTTCTTTTGCTTATGGATCTCGATCCTGCATATCCTCATTATCTATGACAAACTGTAATGGTGCAGGATTTGAAGTATAGGAACTAAGCTCTACTGACATCGAGGAAGCTTCAGTTCCTATATGCTGTTTTCATGGAACACAACGTCCCTACTTCTGACAATTCTCTTTGTCACTGGATCCCATAACTTATATCCTAATTCTTCATCTCCATATCCGACAAAGATACATGGAGTTCACTTGACATCAAGCTTCTGTCTCAGCTCCTTGGATACGTGTGCAAAGATTTTGCACCCAAACACTCTCAGGTGAGAGTACGAGACATCTTTTCCAGTGGTGCAGAAGGTGATCTGTTGATCAGGTAACAGGCAGCAAGAACAGCTTCACCCCAGAATGGCTTTGGTAACTTGGCCATACTGAGCATGCATCTTGTTCTTTCAATGACGGTCCGGTTCATTCTTTCGGCTACACCATTGTGCTGAGGGGTATATGAGACCGTCTTCTCATGTCGAATACTGCGATCAGCACAGTATGCAGCGAACCTTTTGGAAGTATATTCTCCTCCGTTGTCCGTTCGCAAGCACTTCAACTTCTTTCCCGTCTCTCTTTCCACTAGGGTGTGGAAATTCTTGAAGTGCTCGAAGACCTGATCATTTGATTTCAAAACATATACCAAGACCTTTTGTGAAGCATCATCAATGAATGTCACGAAATATCTATTACCTCCCAATGACTCTTCTTCCATGGGACCACATACATCAGAGTGTACCAGACTCAACAACTCTGATCTTCTCTTCGTAGAGGATTTAAATGAGACTGCATTGTTTGCCAAACAAATAGTACTCACAAGGGTTTAATGCTGTTCCTTTGGCAACTTTGATGAGTGCCTTCTTCACAAGCGTATCCAACCCTTTCTCACCCATGTGTCCGAGTCTCTTGTGCCACAGATTCGGTGAAGCCTCATCTTCCACTGCATTTAGGCTATCAGAACCGATCTTCACATAGGTCTTGTACAACATACCGCAAATATGTCCTCGGGCGACAACCATGGCACCTTGTGACAGCTTCCAAGTGCCTTTGCTGAAGTAGCTGTCATAGCCCTGTCGATCAAGGGCTGTCCCGGAAATCAGGTTGAGCCGAAGGTCAGGAATGTGTTGAACATCCTTCAACACCATGGTGCAACCAACGTTGGTTTTTATCTGCACTTCGCCAACTCCCACGTCTTCGAGGAACTGGCGTTCCCCATCCTTACAGTACCAAAGTCTCCTGCTTTGTACGTAGTAAAAAATTCACTATGGGAAGTGGCGTGGTATGATGGTGCTGTGTCTACCACCCACTCAACATCGTGGCTTGCGACGTGCAGACACGTCTCGTCACTGGTGGAAAGTATTGCCACATCTCCCGGAAGAGTGACAAGGGTTTCACCATCTTCTTTCTTCAGCTTACTGCTTTGACCTTGCTCCCTTAAAAATTTGCAGCAGTGTTTCCTCATGTGGCCTTCTTTGCCACAATGGTAACACTTATTGTTACCCGTCTGTTGGTTCCTGCTACTACTGGACCTTCCACGTGGCTGAGACTTCCCTCTGTTTCTGCCTCCACTTCTCCCTCTATCATTACCTTGAGGCCTTTCTCTACTCTCGGTGACAAGGACATGAGATTGATTCATGCTCGTCTCCTTTCATCTGGACTCCTCATTAAACAGGGCATCCTTAACCATCGTCATGGTACGTTTGCCATCTGGAGTAGAGTTACTCAGGGTGACCACCAGCGTCTCCCAACTATTTGGTAATAAACTGAGAAGTAGTAGGGCTTGTTCTTCATCGCCAAGATTCAATTTGACGGACCCGAGCTGGTTAACTAGGTTTTTAAATTCGCTAGTGTGCTCGGCAACAAAGGTGTCGCTTTTCAACTTCAAGCTAACAAGCCGTCTCATCAAGAGGGCCTTGTTTCGAGCAGTCTTAGCCTGATACATATCCTCAAACTTTTTCCAGAGGTTATATGCATCCATCTCCTGGGCCGCGTGGTGAAAAACACTATGGTCGATCCATTGCCTGGTCTTACCAATAGTCTTCTTATGTATATTTTCCACACTTGATCTGTAACTTCATCTGGCTTCTTCCCTTCATCTTCCAAGGGGTCAGACAGATCTTTACAGTTCAAGAGATCCTCCATCCGAGGTCTCCAAAGACTGTAGTTTGAGGTAGTGAGCTTTATCATGGCGCCTGATGCTGAATCCTCCATGGATTTAGACTAATCCTAATAACAAAATACAAGTATAGGATCTTTGAGGTGGAATATTATAAAACGGACAGCACCGATGTATCCAGAACGCCTGATTTTTTTGGAAACAAGTCTTGTTTCGTCAAAATCGGACTCAGATAGCACAAGGAATGAGCAAAAGAACCAAAACAGGAACTCTGTCGCGTGTGCAGCGCGTGCGCGACAAACAACGCGTAGGCGCGTGTTCTTCATGCTCCGAAACCTCACTGGTGCATGTGGAACGCGTAGGCGCGTGTACGTCATGTGCCAAATACTCTTTGGAGTGCGTGGGATTCACGCGCTAGACAACTCTGGAGCACGTGCGACGCATGGTGCGCGTGGGGGTAACACGCTCGATCCTCTCCTGGGCATGTGTGGCGCGTATCAAGAGTGGGCTTCACTCTCCGATCTTCAAATGGCGCGTGGGTGAGAGTGCCGTGTTCGTTTGGCCTCTGGTTTTCACCGCTTTTTCTGTAAAACAATACCTCCCAACAACCGCTCTGATACCACTTGTTGGGGAAATCAACACAGCGGAAGGAATAAAAAGCAGAAATAAAAGAGCACATCTACGTACTCAGTGACACCAAGAATTTAACGTGGTTCGGCAACTGCCTACCTCCACAGAAAAGAGCTTCCTTAATAAATAGTAGAACACAAGAAAATATTACAGAGGAGGAGGATCACACTCCACTCAACTCAACTCTCTTCTTTTCTCTCAGAGCTCTCCGGGCTCTCTCTCTTTTCTCTTCTTCTTGGGTGTATCTAAAGCTCTCTCATGGAGCTTCAATTTATAAGCGCCTTGCCTCACGTATGAATGCATTTATTTGCATTCAATGGACAGTTGAGCGCTGGGCACTGGAGGTTGAGCAGCAAGCAGTCATGCTTGGGCAGGGACTTCAACAAAATGGACCCAAACTTGATAAGTCTAAGCCGGATTTGTTTATAACTCTAAGCCATGCACATCTTAAACTCCTAGGATTCGCGCCTCAATAGAGCTCACCCACGCACATCTTACAATCTTACAGTCCCCTTCACATGAGAATTCCTTAAACCCGACGGACTTATATATGCACCATGCACTGTACGTGCATCTCATTATTCTTCAAGCCCTAGTTTACTGTAGTTACCCATATCACGCCGCAGCCTCCAGAGACCTCACCCACGCACAACAGCCCTTCACTTTCACAAGCCACAATGAACCTAGCCAACAACCAACAGCCTTCTCCTGCAGCCACGCTAGAGAAATACCTAATGTGCACTGTGAACCAGCTGCATCCCACGTTCACACGTCAAGCCCACGTCCCATGTCGGTCAACCTCCAGCCCATGCACGGACATCTATTGTAGCTTCACCATTGTACCACGTTACTGCCACCCCAAACCGTTACAAACCCAAGACCCGCGAGTCACGCACTCATCCCTCACATGACCAACAACTTTCCTATGCCATATCACTAAAGCCTCTATCTTAAGCAAGAAGCACTTGGCCCCCCATCGTGGCCACAAAGCCATTGCAACCTCTGATGATCAACCACCAAAGCCCCAGTTCCTTCATGCATCAACCCCACACGTCATGCCCTATTTTGGCCCCACAAAAATAGAGCATGGTTCCTTCCCCAAGCACGACAAAATAGCAAGCCATCGTAGCAGCCCCACCATATGGTCATACTCCTCGATCCCCACCTCACGAATGCAATGCCTAAGATAAACCACCCCTCTTGGACAGTTTGGAGAGGTCGCATGGTTGTGCTCGTTTTGGGTTATGGGCTACACAGATTTACGGGCCACAAGTGGATATCATAGATTTAACGTGTATATTTTGGTGTCCAAATCACATGTTTGCATGGACAATATTATAAGACCAATTTATGGACTAATAAAAAGTAATAATGTAATATGATCTTAGGATTTAATCTTGTAATTTTTTGGAGAAATTATGTGAAAATCAAAGTATTTAGGAAGTTATGATATTTTAGGGTTCAAGGATTTTAGACTTTAGGGGAATATAGATTTTTTTATTATCTTGGGTTTTAATTACTTATTACATGCTCAATTGGAAATTTATGCAAGTTACATGACTATTTTATAGGTGACGATTGATATTCCCTTGGCACTGTTGTGAGGAAATTCAGAGAAGTTAAAAAGTTCAGGTAAGCGAGGCTCCTATGTTAGACTTTACATAAAAAGAAATTGACTGAGGTTGATTTTATAAAAAATATGCATATTTTGTTATGAAAAGAAATTTGAAAACAAACTCGGTCATTTTATCTGCTTTATTCACGAAATATGTATAAGAAGAGAAAAATATTTCTGTCATGACTAGTGTAGACATAAACTATTTTTGACATTCTGTTCTTAGTTGTATAAAAAGAGTGAATATGAAAATTTGTGCATGATTATATGAAAATGATATGAATATGTTGTAATCTAAATTTGTTTAATACTCTGTTATGATATGATGTGACATCTGAAAACCTTTGGCATGATATTATGTTTATGTTCTATTCTGATCTTACCACGGGTGTAAAATTGTGGCCTCTGTTTGGGTTGGTACTAACTTCTCTATTTCTGGTACACTCACTTTAGAAACAAAGTTGTTTTCTGTTTGGTCTTTCCTGTTTGCACACTCGGGACTCTGAGAATAATAAGGAGAAGATTTCACATTCTCATTCTGCTAGGTTGGCCGCCAATATTTGCACAACCCTACCACGGGGGTTAAACATGGAATTTCGTTCTAATATGATGATGTTTCAGTTATGCTATGCCAAAGAACTTTTGAATATATATATGTCTGAACTATCACTCCGATATTTTTGATAACATACTGGCTCATGTTTACACACTGCTATATATTATCTGCTTACTAAGTTGTTGATAACTCATCTTGTGAAGGGGTAAAATCCACCAGACCCAAAATAGTTTTCGAGGCCCAGCCCATGAAGAGGGCCATCACTAGAAGACAAAATATGAGACAAGGAGAGGGGACAAGAAGGGACTAGGGGTGAGGGTGTCAGGAGGCATGGAGGTGTTAGGAGAAAGTGGGAAAGGGAGAGGGTGTTAGGCACGCACAGCAGACATCTCTCATCACTAACGAGGTGCACACATGAATATGATCAGATAAAAGGGGCAAGGTGCCTACGGTTTCAGGAACTTCTTCCGACTTTTGGATTTTTGGCTTCGATTTCTTCTTCAACCTGATGGCAGTGAGCTACAGTGAGAATATCTTCTCTAGCAAGTAGATTTCCAGCTCCCATTGTACAGTGAGAAATGAGAGGGTACAAGAGATTATAAACTAGCATATTATAGTAGAATCTCTACTCCCCAACTCCCGTGGACATAGGCCTAGTGCCAAACTACGTAAATCTGTGTGTTCATATTTTCTTATTTTCTTTACATTTAAATACTATTCATCTCCAGAGATGTATGTTGTAACACCGAACAGCTGCATCAGACCACTACCGGGGCTCCACAGAGCATCGATCGAGATCCGACCCATCTAAGCACGTCCTGGGAATGGATCTCTCTTCCTTTTCAAGCTTTGCGTTTTTGGGCGTTAATAGTGGCGTCGTCTTTGGGATCGAGATTTTTTACACTGGAAGCGGAAGAAGGACGATTTCTCGGCGTGCAGTGCACGCATGGGCATCACGTCCTGACTATGCATGGTGCCATGCACAGTACAACTTATGCACGGTAGCCCGCCATGAGCTCGCAGGACCTGCCAGCAGCCACCGTTAGGTCTGCCGGCGCTCTCTGTCTCCGATGGTGGGGCACCCTACGCTGGTGGCTGATGTAGGGGCTCCACGACCATGCACTACAACAGACAGCTAGAAGTGCCACGAAGCCGCCATGGCGTGGTGTGGGAGCGGCATTGGCAGTCACCTGCGTAACTGTTGGCGCCGTCTGTCCCCGTAGGGATGGTCTGGGACCGCCCCTCACCGTGCTGTCAAATGCACGGAAGTGCATTGGCTGAAAACTCCTCAGCCTAGCCCGGTTGTGGCACAGTGAGGACGACGAATGCTACACTTTGACTTGTTGGCGTCTTTTGACTACACTGGGTTGGCCTTCGACCACCCCCAGCCAGCGGCAGCCCTGCCGCAAGCTACGTGCACTCCTGCGAGGCACGACCCACCACATGCACGACCGTGCAACCTGGTCGGCCACTAACTAGTGAGTAGACCTCCCTTCCATGGCTAGTGCATTTGTCGCCAAGCAACTCATTGGCCAAAGACCTCCGCTCACGGCCTTGCACCATTCCGCATCACTCCTCAGTCGTGCACAATGGCACGTAGGCCCATCACTCCTCAGCAATGTCCCACCTCACCCACGGCCTTACACCATGCCAAGGTCACCCCTCGACCCATCACTCCTCAGCCAGGGTCTCATCGCTGCCACACCATGGCCATGCAGCTTGGTCTTATTGCCCACTGCACTGCGGCCATGAAATTGGGTCTCGTTGCCCAGATTCAGCTGTGAAGCTGCTCAGCCAGTGCACATCCCCACTACATGTCGGCCATGCTCGATGGGAAAGACTCCATGGCCACTAAGCGTCAAGCATGCCCTAGTGCAAGGACTCCACGACCTTTTCTCCACAGCCATGTATACTGGACTCCATGGCCATATGCACAACGAGCAGGACTCCTCCTCTCCTCGGCCATGTGAAACATGCCAGTAGCCTCTTCTCTAGGCCACCATGCTCGTTGACTAACAACAAGCTTCTCAGCTGCTGGGGGGCGACCAACCCCTCTACATATTGCTTCTCACCTTCAGTCAAGCAGTGGACAAACAACAGCAAGCCAAAAAAAAAAGAGGAAAAAATCAATCATAGCAGCAAAATATTCTGGTTTGTCTCCTTCAAAACTTACCTGGATTTTGTTTTCACTAACATGATTGATCCCTGTAGCAACTTACCTCCCCGCAAGCCAAAAGGGAAGAATGTAATACCTAAGGCTGCTCTATCCCTCTCACGGAGGAGTGCGAGTCAACTTTCGGCTACCCAAAGACAGAATCTCCACCAACGAACTCTGCATCAACAAAATCTCCATCAACAATTTACCTCCCCAAGAGGCAAAAAGGGAAAGGTAGGCCTAAAAGGTTGCCTTATCCCTCTCACAGAGGAGTGTGGGTCAGTCATTGGCCATCCGAAGACAAAAACTTACATTCCTCATTAAGCGTCAATAGGCGGGAGCGGGTCTAATAACACACTGCCAGAACGACTTACCTCCCTGCGGGATACCATAGGGAAACATAGGCCTAAAGGTTGTCTTATCCCTCCCATAGCGGAAAGCGGGACCAACCCCACGACTACCAGAATGAATTACCCCCACCTCTGCTGCAATGAAGTGTGGAGTCAGCTCCATCCTGACCCAAACCTACCCTTCCCTGTGATGTTAACGGGTGGGAGCGAGTTCAGAACTAACTGTCCGAACAACGTACCTCCCCACGAAGGATGATAGGTGAGCAGGTGGCTCAACCTCCTCATTCGGGAGAGCGGGACCAGCCTCTATGGTGGCCTGAATAACTTACCCCGACAACCATCACGACGAAAGAGAGGACCAACCACATCAATGTCTGAATTATCTCCCTACATGGCAACGGAGGGAAATGTAGGCTTAAATGTTGTCTTATCCCTCCCGCGATGGAGTAAGGGTTAATCCTTAGCTACCCGAAGAGAAGTTCTTACCTTCCTCGTAAGCGTCAACGGGCGGAAGCGGGTTCAGTAACAGACTGCCTAAACAACTTACCTCCTTGCAGGATACTATGGGGAAATGTAGGCCTAAAGGTTGCCTTATCTCCCCACGGTGGAGAGTAGGATCAGCCACATGGCTGCCCGAATAACTTACCATGGCCTCTGCTGTGACGAAGTGTGGGATCAACGCCATCCTGACCTAAATTTACCATTTTTTGCAGTGTCAACAGGCGGGAGCGAGTCCAGAACAGACTGTAGAGAGTAAAGGGATGGGATGAGCCAAAATCCATGTCATTCCTCCCGCGAAGGAGAGTGGGTTCAGCCCCGAGGCTGCCCGAATACTTACTCCAACCCTCATTGCGGCGAAGGAGAGGACTAGCCACATCGCTGTTTGACTTAACTCCCCAGGGGAGAAAGAGGCGGTTTGGCATGAGGCATTCCGACTTCTCCTCGACGGAGAGCTGGCCAAGTCTATGGACCGCCCGAATAATGAAGAGAAAGACACGAACATCACCAACGAAATCTCCACCAACGAAATCTCCATCGATGAAACCTCCATTAGCAACTTACCTCCCCATGAAACGAAGGGGATGAGTGTAATGCCTAAGAATGCTCTATCCCTCTCGCAGAGGACTGCAGGTCAGCATTTGGCTACGTGAAGATAGAATCTCCACCAACGGAATCTCCATCAACGGAATCTCTACCAACAGAATCTCCAGCAACGAAACCTCATCTCCAGCAACATAATGCCAAAGGGATAGTGTCTCAGACCTTCACCACACCCCAGTAAGATAGCTAAAGTTTGCAAATTTTGCACTTGTGATTGGAAAATATTTGCACAAACCAGTTTGACTTCTGCAGCATCTTCTACTTACCTTCCCATGAGGGTCAACAGGCGGGTCCAACCTTAAGGAGGCCCGACCTGCCTCACAGTCAAGTGCGGGTTTAGTCTTTCAACTGCCTGACATTACTTTCGAGACAGCATAGCCGGTTGGCGACTGCTCGACATTACTTCTGAGACAGCATCTTCACCAGCAGACATCGGGTGTTCACGCTCGTACCATAACTGTTGCCAGCGGGTTACCTTCGGAAATGAGCCTTCGAAGTTAATGTGCCTACGAGCTCCACAACTACTTGAAGTTGACCTAGAGGACCGACGGGTTCCATGACCACTTTGCACGGGTTACAACAAACATACTCTAACATTAACTGCCATTTACATCGGAAAAGGAAAACTCACCAACGTTATAAAAAACAAAGACGCTGGAAGAATGTACGCATTTTGGCAAGACTTAGGGCGAGTCTAGTCTTACAAGCTGCTTGAGCCTCTACCATTTTTTATAAAAGTCAATAGGTAGGAAAGGTCAGGGACCGCCCGACCTCTCAGGTGTCCGAATAGGCTGGCAGGTCACTTGACTGTTCAGCCAACTTTCGTACACGCTCTGTGTGGTCAAGCTTATCTCCCGCTTACTTTGCCAGGAAGGGCTTCGCGCTAGCGCTCCTTGCGGTCGAGCCTACCTCGTTCTTACCTAGCCATAGCTGACCAACTTTTGTACGCACTCCAAGTGGTCGAGCCGACCTCCCGCTTATCTCGCCAGGGCGTGTACGCGCCTTACGCATCTAATGCGGTCAAACCCATCTCCAGCCTAATTTCGCGCTTGAAAATCTTTACTGCTTACACAAGAAGAACGAGTGACCAGGGCCAGCTCCAAGAATTTATTTCTCTACAGACAGAGGCAAATAAGTTCGATTACATATTTTACCTTTAAAAGATTCTCAAGGTCACAAACTGCCCTTAAGAATCAAGGACAACTGTGAAGGGGTAAAATACACCAGGCCCAAAATAGTTTTCGAGGCCCAGCCCATCAAGAGGGCCATCACTAGAAGACAAAATTTGAGAGAAGGAGACGGGACAAGAAGGGACTAGGGGGTGAGGGTGTCAGGAGGCATGGAGGTGTCAGGAGAAAATGGGAAAAGGAGAGGGGGTCAGACATGCAAAGCAGACATCCCTCACCACTACTGAGGTGCACGCATGAAGAGGATCAGATAAAAGGGGCAGGGTACCTACAGTTTCAGGGACTTCTTCCAACTTTTGGGTTTTTGGGTTTCAGCAACTCCTTGCTTTTCCTAAAATTTGATTTGGTTTCAAGCGCGTGGCTTACCTCAATCGCAGTAAGTAGTGCTTTAAATTGGCCTTCATGTTATCCATGTGAAAGCCCCAGGATTTGCTGAAACCCGTTAACTTTTTTCAGAACCCAATCAGATGGTGAACCCGTTATATCGTTTATCGGAGGAAGAGAAACTAGGGGAATGACATTATCCCCAGCCAAAGTACATAATTGCACTCCCGACTCTAAACCTTCCCGCCATATGGTTGCTCGACAGCTATATGGTTGTTGTCCATTGTTTCTGTGACCATTACAGGTTCCTCCCCTCCATCAGCATTGCTTGCATGTGCTCCACCCCCTGACGATCCTTACCGTGCCACTTTATCAGACCTTACTACTCTCTTATGAGACAAAGAATAGGTAGGGGAAGCACTACCTTCTGTTACCCCGTTTGCATTTTCTAAAAGCAGCTCGACTGTTTCTTCCAAAGTACTCAAGACCCTGGAGGGACCCTGGATAGAAGAACCAACCCCATCTGCAACTGGTGCCTAAGGCCCTACTACTCCCTAAGGAGGCATAGTGACACTGGCATGGACAAAGATGCCAGCGTCCAACGACCCTATCTGAGACGACGTTGAAACGCCCTTTGCCAGCACACTTGTGGCCTCCAAACCCGAAGAATCTACCCCCCGCCCTCCCTTATCCATTCTCGACCCACCACCAAAACCCACGACTAGGTCTAGCCCCTTATCCACTTTAATTATCAGATCTCTCACATCCTCCATAACTCCCCTCAATTGAGCTTTGACATCCCACAAGACCCCCTCCAGTTCTCCCATTGTCACCTGACGGCCTTTGTCTCCTATAAGTGTCTTACCCTTTCCTTCTGCTGCTAAGCTGATCTTGGCCGGACTACCCGTCAGTGACCTCAACACCGCAGTGTACAAAGCACCTTTGACTGAGGAAGGCCTTCCCACTATTTTTCCATCAAGAAACTCCCCACTGTTTGCATGCTTCAGAATAGTGGCTTTGGACCTAGTAACACTTCGAATGGACTGCAGAAAGCCTTTTCATCCAATGCCATTTGCGCCCTCCAGAATCACCAACAAACATTTCCTCCTTCCATTCCGGAATTCTAAGAGTTGCAGAAAGCTGTCCCTTGCATTAACATGATGTTGAATGATAAAAACTCTATTACCCATCCTTAGCTCTCTAAAGAAATCTTCATGACAATTAAGTTCTAAACAATCCTCAATCCCCTTAGCCACCCACGAAGCTGCCATCCCACCTAGACACATGAACTTAGCTATCATTTTGCTGCGTTTAGAAATACAAAAACTATTTCCTCCCACTTTCATAAAAAGAAAGTTTTTTATTCCACTGAGACGAATCCACATCGCGCGTCATCATCGTCAAATCCCAGATCATAGATACCCTATTGCTCTCGCTTCATCCTCTTAAGGAAAAAAGCAGATCTGTGCCCACTACAAATCAAAGGCATAGACACAGAATGGACTCCCGGTCGCCAGAGGAAAACTGACAATGGAGTCGCTGGAGTCCGTCGATGAAGTCTGTGGAGGTGGCGGAGGCAAAGGCTCAGGTCGCAGGTCGCAGGTCGTCAGACGAGGACCGACGTTGGAGGCCCCTCAATGGAGTCGTCGGAGTCTGTCGATCAAGTTTGTGGTGATGGTGAAGGCAGATGCACGACGACATTCATTGACACCTCCGACAAAGAGAAATAGCGAAAAAACTAGTTCGCCAGAGAGGACCGATGCTGGACGGCCCTCAATGAGGACGTCGGGTCCTGTCGGCCTCGTCTGAGATAGAGGTGAGGTGCACTCTCCGATCGATGGTGGGTGAGGGGTAGCGATGGATGTGTTTGGGTTTTCTCTCGCTCACTGTGTTAGGGTTTTCTCTTGCCACAAAAGTGCACCATATCATTTGGACACATAGTCAGAGAATTGAATAACTGTTGACTTGCCCAGATGCAAATGAATTATGCCTCGTTGAATTGGAAATATTCATTAAAAGTTTAATAATTTAATTGACTTTGTACAAAACTAATTAAGCTTGTTTATTAATTAATTCCACTTGTATAAACTTGATTGGACTTGTACAATTAAGTTAATATATCCTTACTTGTATTAATGTTTGTACAAGATTATCTTCTAGTCTTAAATATGGCCATTTTTCCTCTAAAAAAAATAGTGATTATATTCTTTTTATCATCCGCGTCATTGGTATTATACGATTAGATTTATAAGGCTTAAATTAGTAAATTTTTTTTTATCAATTAAATCCTAAAAAATCAACTATATGTAGTGTGTGTACTAGACACCGACTTATTAACAAAATTCTTCATAAAAAAAATATTTTAGTCACCAAGAAATCTCATAAAAATAAATTTACAGACTGGCGTGGCTTGATATGGTATGTTAGATTGTAAAACTAATTTTGTTATAAAATAAATCTAACGTCTTATATATATAATATATATATATATATATATATAAAACTATGTCAATTTATAAGTTCATTTTTATAAGATTTTTTTGTGATTGTAATATATCTCTAAAAAACAAATATGGTTTAGAGATATCATTTTTCTTAACTTAAAAGCCCCTAAAAGCCATATATGTTTTATAGTAAATTTCATGGACGCGGCTTCAAATCGATCGAACTCTTTCTTTTCTTGGATGATCTCAGAATATATATAGATATATTTAAGCTTTTTCGAAAGAAACTAGAGAGCCGGCCGCGCGCATGCCTTGGTTTTATCATATTATAATTATAGTAATTGCTCAAGCAAAAAACTACGAGAGAATGGTCGCAATCACATTCTGGACGCTGTGCGAAGAGACCTAAAATATCATTGAAATGCTCGTACGTACATCGTTCCAGCACTTATAAAAGACAACCTCCATGATCAAATATATTCTTCTAATATTCCATGAAAAAGTCCAGCCTCCCCTTAAAGAAGGATATGGCCGGCGCCGGAAGTGCTCATCGGAAACTTGTGTGCGTGAAACAAGTGATGCAGGAGGCACCGGAAGACTGGGATCAGAGCTTGCCTCTGCCGGGAGATATTATTGAAGGATTTGCAAAGGATGATGCCGACGACATGTTTGTGCCGGTCAAGGCAAAGTCAGACCTAAGCTCACAGCTAGGGAAGCTTGATAATCAACAGGTGGAAGTAATCTGGGTGAAAGTTAGAAGGGGAGATAGAGCAATGAAACTCCAAGCACGTATTGTTCAGGAGAAGTTTTCAATGGCGCTCCATAAAAGATACACCATTCGAGCTGTGGGAGATGACAGACATGTTGCTGTTTTGGGGGATTTGACCTTGGATCAATGCACTGAATTGTACGGTACGTTAATGGTTCTTCCGAATTTCAAAGATTATTTACAGTTTCATGATTTCAGCACTTTTTGAGACTGAGGCGATGCATGTGTAGTACAGTACTTACCATTTTTACTCTTTAAAATTTTTATATTACTTTTCAATTTCAGTCCAAATATTTCTCACCATCCAATAAAAAATCTTCACTTTTACAAAATGACTTTTTATCCAATAATTTACCTACGTTTTACTAAATTCAAAAAACATAAAAATTAAAACAGCTGTTACAAAATTTAAAAGAAATTATTAAGAATATTTCACTATTATTTATTATTTTTTTATTATTTTTCACATATTTTTTATTATTATTCATTATTTTTTTATTACTATTCACAAAATACTTCAAAATATTTCACTACCCACACACAACCTGAAGCTTGTCATGTTTGTGAAATAAATGCTCTTTCGAGGGTGGCATGAAATTAAGGCCCTAGTATTGGCTGCCCACTTTTCAAATATACCCACTTATTTTCACAATTCCCAATATAGAAGATATTTCGAAAAAAATCTTATTTAAATGTTTTTATTTACTAAATAAAATAAAATAAAATACATATACCTCAAGACTTTTTTAAATATTCTCAAAATTTTCTTTATCCAAACATATATACCTTGAATCTGGTATAAGATGATCATCGGTATACAAATTGCAGTGATCAAATAAAGAGTGCAATGGAAAGAAATGATAACAATCTCTAGATCTAGATCAGCATGCTATAGTTTAATTTTTTTATTTTAGCAATTTATGATTATTGCCTATAAAAAAATTTGGAGAATTTGAATTCACTACAAGAAAAATAGGCTTTTGTGACCATTTAATTGCGGCGAAAAGACTATTTGTGACCAAAACATACTCATTTTAGCTGTAAATAGTCATTTCGCTGGAATTAACTGGCTACAAATAAGCAGTTTTCTTGTAGTGGAAGAACAAGGAGTTATGATGAATTGATCAGAGGTTATTAATAATATGAAAAAAAGCTGTACGCTCTATTAATTAAACTTGCAGAAAGGAGCCAGAGCGTTGTAAATATGGACTGCTGGGAATTCAACAAAAGGGGTGTAAAGTATGATTGGAAGATGAAAGTGGGAACCTACCTGCCGGACCAACGCTCTCCAGTTGTTAGCTCAATACTGTTCATGCGCCTGCAATCCGAGTACTGCATAGAGGCAACTACAGCAAGATGCATGGCCTGGTTTTCAGCAGCAATTTCTTCGGGGATTCCTCTAGTCTTTGTTAATATCCAAACAGAACAAGTACTTTTGACCTCGGTACGTACCATTAAATTTAGACTCTCTGAATACTCCAATTAATGTTTGCATGACCATTAATCATGGTTATACCAGTACCCTAACTAAGACCCCAATCCAGTGTCATTTACCACTTGTTGATCATGCATGCATTCCATGTAGCTTCGTTGGTCATGTGATGTTCCCCCCATGATTTTTAACCGCTCAAAAGTTGATGACCTAAATAAAATTTGAACCTTAATTCAATGATCATAAGAACTTCGTACTACAAGAAAAACAAGCATTTGTGACAGATTATTTGTGACGAGAATGACTATTTACGATAAAAACAGACTCATTTTAACAAAAAATAATAATTTTGTAAGAAATAACTAACCACAAATAAACAGTTTTCTTGCAATAAATTCGGAGGGTGTATCATGCTATTTTCTTTCCATATTTCTTCGTAAAATTATTCGGTAGTTTTGGAATAGATCGCATAGTACTATATATTGTCATCCTATATATCCGAGCTTGTTATGTCATTAAATTATATTGGATCAATAGATCGAAATGGGTCATCTTCACACATTTCCCATATATAAAGCATTCCCGTATAATTTCTACAACCCCCAAGTTCTTGAAGCTGATTATGTACATCAACCCCCCAATTTTTATGCTTTCTTTAAGAAATTATAATATCATCTTACGAAAAAAGGAGCACTTGATAGGCTAAATCAAAATTTAGGCAGGAATGGCCAAAATATTATCTCGCAATTGTCTAATTGTTTATTTGGTTACAAGCTTGATCACTTTGAACATTTTAACCCTTCAAAAAAACTACATGCAGGGATTTAAGTGTAATTTACCATTTTATTAGTGCAAGCTAGAACTGGCGCTTTTGCCATGCATATATGCCAACAGAAAAGTAATTGGCTTCTACCCTACATGATCTCAATGTTTTATCTTCTGTGAGCTGAATCTCGATCTGTTATGATAATGATATTGATTGTTTGTCCAAATTTCTTTTACTACAAGGATAAAACAGGAAGCAGAGAAATAAGCTGGGGTAGGCAACAAAACGCTACATCTGCACAGATAGTACAGGGTATAAGACTATGGTTTTTACCTGGAATTGAAGAAGTTCCATTGGAATTGATCCCCCGACCAGGGGAAGTGCGGTTCGGAATGGACATCAAAAGAACAGACGAGGTATAATATCATTGCACCTTAAATTTTAAGGTTACCCATCATATTTTTTTTCTCATTCATATATATATATATATATATATAGTACTACTACTCTCCCTTTGATATCAACAAGATTTTAAACACTCGAAAATATTCTTTTATTAGAATTTGTTATGGGTCCCCAAGGCTTATCACCAACATCCTTTTGATGGTTGAACTCTCTTTTCATTGATGGAAAAAATGGAAAAAAGTTGCGCTCAAATTCTTATCCCAACTTGAGGGTCTCAAGTGGGAGAGAGATAAATACGTAAAGTAGGTCTTACGATATTTATTACTGATAATTTAATATTATCCGAAATATTTATTATAGTGCGCAGCAATATTAAATATTTTCTTGCTTGCACTTTTAATACCACTTGATGCCTTCATATTTGGACAAAAACTCGAGGGGACCTTAATCTGAGAAATTGTATCTACCTCCAGCTGCCACTTGGGTCTCTCATCCTCTTTGACTTCTTTCTTGCTCTTTTTTCCTTGGTAGGGCTTTATCTATGTCTACGCAGTAACAAGAGGTCTAGCTGCTGATCGCTCTGGGCTTAGGCACCTACATGAAGAAGCAATTGCAAATGGATACCTTCTAGTGATCTCTCGACTAGAAGGCAAGAGTCTTATGCCTACAAGTGCCAGCTCCGATGGTCTTATACTTTGTTGTGATCACAATGAAATTAGGGACACTCTCTCTTCAGCAATGCTTGAAATGGATAGAATTCAACTTCACGTAATGTCTTGGCCTAACCAAACACGTCTTTGTACTAAACCAATATTAAGTACTACTGCAACAGTACTTCGTCCTCCAAAAGGATGTGATGATTTTTGTCCCGAGACTTGTTGACCATTGCAAACAAATTTAAATGGGACAATTTACTCAACATATGAATTGCTCAGGTTCCCAAAATTATCAGGCAAAAATCATGTAAATTGTATCATTTGAGCTAGGAAATGTATATTGAGACAAAATGTTATATACGAAATACAATCATCAACCTATGTGGTTTGTCAGATTGTAAAGTTATTTTTATTATAAAGTAGATCTAACACATTCCATGAAGCCATATCAGTTTGTAGGTTTATTTTGTACAATCTCTGTGTCTGTAGACTTGAACTGATGTGAAATAAACATGACGTGAATTGGATTTGAACATGAACTTGGAATCTTGTTCCCATGATAGTTGCTTAATTAAACATGAACTATGGATGCTACAGAGATCCCTTTGAGCTGTGTGCCCCCGTCGATATCACATCATATTACAAGTATCTACACCAGTTGTAAGTACGTTAACATACACATTATACCACAAATATCTGTACCCACTGTGAGTACGTAATGTATGCATCCTATAACAGGTATTTGCACCTGCACGAATGCGTAAAATATGAAATTGAAATGTGGTTTGGCATCATCGGTGTTGGTACCTGACTTCACTTCGGTGACTAGTTACTTGGGCCTCATTCGAAACCTGTTGACGATATTTTATCAACTTAGATAATTTTACACTAGTTTAAACACTCTAACTGAACAATAGAGCTCCACTAGGATATCACCCCATCCTAACACTTGGGGTCGTGGTAAATATAAAAGACTCAACTGACTTGAAAATATTGTTTTTCGTGATGAACTCCAAACTCATGACATGACGTGGCATGAAATGAAATAATAGATGACATAGCTTGACATGACGTGACATGTACATGAGATTAGTGATATAGCATAACATGATGAGTAACAGATAAACATAGCATAATCATGACGTGCAACATTTAAGCATGGCATAACATGTCATAACGCAACAGATAAATACGTACTGAAAGTAAATCATGGCATGGTATAATGTAACCTGTACATATGTATAAATAACATAAATGATGGTTTCTCTTACCACCATACACACATAGATACCCTAATAGTAAGTTAGAGGATAACTTATAGTGATTGTAGCATGACGAAATAAAATGCGAAATAATGAAAACTATAAAGACATATTTCTAAATCAATGATTCATGAAAAAATTAGAAATACTTCTTACTAATATAATTAGAAATATAAAATCAATGATTCATGAAAAAATTACCATTTTACCCCTCTATATGTGAAAAATTACCATTTTACTCATAATTTAAGGATTTTACATCTTAACTCCAAAACTCACCCAAATTTACATTCCTCATAAATTTTGTCCTAAATTCAAATATATAATTATAAAAATTTAAAACACAAATATATATACTTGTGTAAATCCTTCCATGGGTTTGATTGCTTTGTCTGATTATCTCTTGGTTGTTTGTCTGAATATGTTAATATGATCTTGAATAACTCTAAGGAAGGGATTATATGTTTCAGATTTGTGATGAAAATGCCATGAAATGTACCTCTAAGTTCCGGTTTTCACTTGATTGAGGTTGATGGTTTATGCAACATGATGTTTCGATTTGAACATGTTTTGGAAGTTTCGGACTTGGTCAAAAACCTATGATTTCATGTTTTGTTTCACTATGTCTTGATTTATATATTATATTCTTGAGGTTTGGAACATGTTTAAGTGATGAATCTTCATGTTTTTGTACCTATGAGTTTCGGCCAAAGCAAGTTCTCATGATTCCATGTATATGTTTTGACATCTCTTATGGTTTATGTTATCATGCTATGAAATGAACATGTTATGCTTGGTTATTTCATGCATGACATTTCATATGTCATATGCAAGTATAAGTAAGCATGTTATAAGTCTCATGTCACATGCATTTGGGGAAAAATGTTTTCAAAGAAGTGTTTTCAAAAAGTGTTTTCAAAGAAAATGTTTTCAAAGAAAAAGTTTATAAGTTTTATCACGACCCCAAGTGCTTGGGCTGGGGAATGTCCTAGTAGAACTCCTCTGTCCACTCTGGACTGTTTAAGAATGGAGTGGTAACCCTTGGGTTGACAACGTACCGTCGACGAGCCTTGAATGGATTATTTTCAAAGGATACCAGAGCGAGTAAGCGCCTAACGCTAGTGGGTGTATAAGGCATGTAACCCGATGAAGTAAGGTCGAGTTAATATGAATCTATGTTTATGACATATTCATCACGGTGTACGGACTGTTGATGGTGTAGTAACTAGTAGGAACACACGGTGAAAGGGGAACCGCGTTGTATCCAACCTCTGAACAAAGATAAGAGCTCATAAGATAAGGATCACTTGATGAAAATCTCATGATATGATAAGGATCACTCGATACAAATCTTGTGATATGTTCTGATAAGAAAAATTCTGAATAAGTTTACGTGAATAAGAAAAAGCTAAGAAGTTTTTATGAAAAGCTTAAGTCTCTGTTACAAGTCTTTTGAAAATGGTCAAGTGCATAAGTCAAGTTCTAGTCAAAGGCATAAGTCAAGTACATGTCCATGCATGCATTTCGTGATTTACCTTTTATATGCTTGTGTTAATTGTGGTATGTTGTGTGATTACTTGCTGAGATTTCTTGAAATCTCATTATGGTAGTTTTCACTACCATTCCCCAACTGGAATGGTAGAAGTTATAACAGGTTTAGTAAACGACGACCATGACCAAGAGGAAGAGAACGGCACCTCCTCCTCTGAAAAGGATTGTGCCTAGGATGGCTGTGAATCGGCTAGAGCCCTCCATCCTGGAGCGACTCAAGGCCATCGACCGGGAGATCATTGGTATACTTGAATTCATTGTGGAGTAACAACTAGGACAAGGATAAGGTTTTAGAAAAACGTGTGAAGCCCGAATCTTCTTGAAGAGTACGAAAACTTAAGTTCTTTTGGTAGAAATAGGAAAAAAAAAGAGGAAAACAATACTTATGGTTTTAGACCTCAACTTTTGTGAAACTATGTTTTGAGGAGGTCCCATGTTTTGAGAGTTTTAACTATGCCTTATGATTTTGGGATGATATTACGCATTTATGGCTCATGTTTACATTTGGACAATGTTTGGGATATAACATTACTATGGTGCTATGTATATTGCAATTGCTTATCGCGTTGCTTAGTTTATCTGAGTTTTTCTATGTTTCCGCTGCTACGTTATTGCATACTGCTAGTATATTTAGGTGCATAGCATTTATCTATCATGTACGAGTGGTGTGTAGACTTGTGTTACAAGTCCCGGCGTCTCAGTCACTGTCCAATCCCAAGCGGGGGGCTGGGGGCGCCACAGAGCATGGTATCCGAGTAATTACGTCTCTGGGTAAACCCACACGTTGTCCTAGGAATGCATGGTACCTTTATCTAGGTTTGGGATCTGTAGTCATAGGCTTGGATCTTATAGCTTTAGGCTTGAATTCAGAGGAAGAAGAAGCTACGCTCGTAAGAACATGAGTTCAAGAGAAGAAAGGTTATTCTTCTTAAGGAAGGGACTGACCCACTTTGGTTTTGTGCATTTTCAGGGGAAGGAAATCATGGTTCGGAACTGGCGTGAGAATACATCTCCGAGAGGTGGGGATCAGGAGACTAGGAATACTCCAATGGAAGGGGGATAGGCTATAGTTGAAGCCATTCGCTAGATGACTGAGGTGGTGCGCACTCAGATGGAACAATGACAGAACGCAAGACAAGTACCGCCTAGAGGGGAACAAGTATTTACCTACGAGTTCATGGTGTATAGATACTCGAATTTTGTTGAACGGAAGGACCTTTAAAGGCTAACAAGTGGCTCATGGATTTAGAAAGAACCTTCAAAGTTAGCGGATGCTCGGAAGAGCAGAAGGTCCAATACGCGAGTCATATGCTTCAAGGAGAAGCTGGAATTTGGTGGCACACCAAACGGCAGCTTTTGACCCAAGATTTGGGAAGTTTGATTACAGTCACTTGGGAACGATTTAAGATAGAGTTTGATAATCGTTTCTTTCTAGAAACGGCTATGCAGCAAAAATCTTTGGAATTTGCAAGTTTGACTCAAGGGAATATGACAGTCGATTAGTATGCTGCTCGTATTATGGAAATGGGGAGGTTCGCACCTCATCTGATCAGTACCGAGAAGATGCAAGCAAGGAAGTTCTAGGATGATTTACAACCTTGTATCCAAAATCAAGTAGGATGCCTACAGATAGGAAATTTTCAAGAATTGGTCAATGTACCTTCGATAGTAGAGGCGAAGCAACGAAGACTAATCGCACGGGCTCAAGCGGATAGGAAAAGAGGATTTCCTTATTCACCAGGAAGTAGTACGGGGAAGCGAAAGGCCCCTGTAACTCCAAGTAAAGGAAAGGACATGGTAGTCGGGAAGGCAACACCCGTCACTCCACCACTTTGTCGCCAATGGGGGAAGAGGCATAGTGGAGAATGTCGTAGGGCCTTGGGAGCGTGTTTCAGATGTGGTCAAACCGGCTATATGATCCAGGATTGTTCGCAGATTACGCTTGGAGGAGCGTCAACACCAAATGCTAAACCCAAGACTACAACGAAAGCCAAGGTTTATGCCATTACGCCAGGAGAGGTAGACCTAGAAGCTGATGAGACGGCAGATGTGGGAGTGATTACTAGTAACATTTCCAACATTGCCTTAATTCATAGATAGCTTGTGTTTGGGAATCTTGAGTAATTATAGTTACCTCTTTAGGAAAAGTTAGATTGAAGCAGTACGTGGTATGTGCTTTGTTTGATTACGAAGCGTCAAGATCTTTTATCTCTAGTAGATGCGTATGACAATGTGAGCTTGAGCTGAGCCAGTGCCTCAGAAAGTTCTAGTAGCTATTCTAGATGAGAAGGTAATCGGTTGCACAAGTATAGTTAAGAATTGCTCATTGGAAATCGCAGACTTGGTCTTGATCGTGGATTTGATTGTCTTTCACTTGATGGAATTCGACCTAATCTTAGGAATGGACTGGTTTTCTAGGCATTACGCCCAGATAGACTGTCGAAGGTGGGAAGTAGTGTTCAATCAACCTGCACGCGAAATGATCTGTTATATGGGTGAGACTGTTTGACTTGATCTGTCTACGGTAACAGCTAAACAAGTCAATAAGAGTTTGGTGAATGGGGGCAACGTTTATCTAGTAATGACGATGGACATAACGGTAGGACCTAAAGAAATCCAAGAAATCCCTATGATTGAGGATTTTCCTATGGTCTTTGTCGATGAACTACTTGGATTACCCCAGATCGAGAGACGGAATTTGTAATTGAGTTTGAACCGGCCACAGGCCCAGTGCATAAGGCACCCTATCGAATGGCCCCAGCAGAATTGAAAAAGCTTAAAGTGCAAATTGAAGAGCATCTAGCGAAGGGTTTTATTCGACCTAGCTCATCGACGTGGGGAGAACCGGTCTTGTTTGTTAAGAAGAAGGATGTGACTCTTCGGATGTGTATTGATTATAGAGAATTAAACAAAGTGATTGTCAAGAACAAATACCCATTGCCAAGGATAGACGATCTGTTTGATCAATTACAAGGAACTACAGTTTTCTCAAAGATTGATCTACGATCCGTATATCACCAACTCAGAATCTCGGAGCAAGATGTCTCTAAAACTGCTTTTCGAGCTCGCTATGGACACTTCGAGTTCCTAGTCATGGCTTTTGGGCTAACAAATGCCCCTGCTTCATTTATGGAACTGATGAATCGGATTTTCTGGCAATACTTAGACAGTTTTGTAGTGATGTTCTTAGACAACACATTGATCTACTCCCATGATGAGGAAGAGCATAAGAAGCACTTGAGGATTGTATTGGAAATATTACAGGAATATCAGTTGTATGCCAAACTTGAGGATTGTTTTCAAAAGGTGTTTTCAAAGAAAATGATTCCAAATAAAAAGTTTATAAGTTTTATCACGACCCCAAGTGCTAGGGCAGGGGAATGTCCTAGTGGAACTCCTATGTCCACTTTGGAGTGTTTAAGAATGGAATGGTAACCCTTGGGTTGATAAAGTATCGTCGACGAGCCTTGAATGGATTCTTCTCAAAGGATATTGGAGCGAGGAAGTACCTAATGTTAGTGGGTGCATAAGGCATGTAAACCGACGAAGTAAGGTTGAGTTAATATGAATCTTTGTTTATTACGTATTCATCACGGTGTACGGACTGTTGATGGTGCGGTAACTAGTAGGAACACGTGGTGCAAAGGGAAACCGTGTTGTGTCCACCCTCTAAACAAAGATAAGAGCTCATAAGATAAGGATCACTTAATGAAAATCTCGTGATATGATAAGAATCACTCGATGCAAATCTTGTGATATGTTATGATAAGGCAAGTTCTAAATAAGTTCACGTGAATAAGAAAAAGCTAAGAAGTTTTTATGAAAAGCTTAAGTCTATGTTACAAGTCTTTTGAAAATGGTCAAGTGCATAAGTCAAGTTCTGGTCAAAGGCATAAGTCAAGTACATGTCCATGCACGCATTTCATGATATACCTTTTGTATGCTTGTGTTAACTGTGGTATGTTGTGTGATTACTTACTGAAATTTCTTGAAATCTCATTGTAGTAGTTTCCACTACCTTCCTCAACCGGAATGGTAGAAATTGTAACATGTTTAGTAAACGATGACCATGACCAAGAGGAAGAGAATGACACCTCCTCCTCTGAAGAGGATTGTGCCTAAGATGGCTGTGAATCAGCCCGAGTCCTCCATCCTAGAGCGACTCAAGGCTATCGACTGGGCGATCGCTGGTATACTTGAATTCATTGCGGAGTTCAAGCGATGTAACAACCAAGACAAAGATAAGGCTTTGGAAAAACGTGTGAAGCCCAAATCTTCTTGAAGAATATGGGAACTTAAGTTCTTTTGGTAGAAAAAAAAAAAAGAAAAAAAGAAGAAAAAGGAAAACAATACTTATGGTTTTGACCTCAACTTTTGTAGATTTATGTTTTGAGGAGATCCCGTGTTTTGGGAGTTTTAACTATGCCTTATGATTTTGGGATATTATGCCTTTATGGATCATGTTTACGTTTGGACAATGTTTGGGATATAATGCTATGTCCACTAGTTTATCGCGTTACATAGTTTATTCAACTTTTACTATTTTTCCACTACTACGTTATTGCATACTGCTAGTGTACTTAAGTGCATAGCATTTATCTGTAATGTACGAGGGATGCGTAGCCTTGTGTTCCATGTCCTGGCGTCTTAGTCACCGTCTAATCCCAAGCGGGGGTTGGGGACACCACAGTACCCCTAAGCCCATGTTACGCTATGTCTTGATGTAAAAATTGCCCATTTTTGTTGTCCCTCTTTTTGTTAAATTTTACTTAACCGAATAGTCCAAAATAGTGATAAGCTAACCTTTTTATAATGAGGGACCCCAAGTTGATTTAAAGTGCATGTTTCCTAAGTTGTTTAGCCTACTTTAGATGCCTAAATCTATTTTAAAGCCCATTGTTGAGCATTTCTAGATTTGATCTCTTAATGTCCATAATCCAAAGTGAGCTTGAACCAAAGAGACCTTGCCTGAAACCTATGAATTCTTAACTACTTTTCATGCAGGCTTTTTTTAAATAGCCTTCTATGGACAACTAGCATGTCTTAATATTTAATGTATTGCTCTTGTAAGTTGAGGTGAGGAGTAGTCATCGGGTTAATACTAAGCATAAAAAGGACGTTAGATTATAATATCGTGGCTTTCTCTTTTAAAGGGAGAGCTAAAGAATATTGTATGAGTATTAACATGCTTCTTATTTATTGGAATAGGACCTATATTGACGTTGGAAGTATCGAGGAGCATAGAGGTAAGTAGCTATGACCATGCTTCTTACACCAAGTTCTCTTTATGAAAGAATGTCTCTCTCTTATTGCAATGTTCTTCTAAAAAAAGAGTAAATGAATATAGTATGTACAAGCCCTTTCATGATAGCCTCTGTTAAACATCTTATAAATTATGATTGGTTGTAAAGTATGAAGTAGTGCATTCGCATTCACATTCTAAAATCATGAACTCTTATCATGCATGCCCTCTCAAGAAACTTATTGATTATTCTTATATGTAGTATAGCAAGAAAATGTTTCTTGTTCATTAAACTGCATATGCATTTATTAAGAAAGAATGATGAAAATGCATGATTTCAAAGAAGAAAGAAAAGAAAGATTTATGAATGAAAATGCCGAATTGGTCCCATTAGCGGTGCACCCAGTGGCGCCATCCAAAAGAAGAGATTCCTAACCCATGGCCACGGGCAAAAATCTGGATTCAAAGGAAAACCGCTAACCCTTCACACAAGGCGTAATAGTGTGCACCGGCGCAAAGGAAAGTTCAACATGAAAGCATAACTATTTCTCAAAAAATGTTTATGTATGAAAATATTGTTTATTCCTTAAAATGTTTATACATGAAAGCATTGTCAAATTCTTAAAATGTTTATGTATGCATGTTTCAAAAGAAAAATAATAGATGTGTAGTATGTTTAGTGCATGGTGTACTATTTACTGAGTATTCAACTCACTTTGTGTTCATGTTTTAAATGTCTAGGTAATGGCGAATAGGCTAGGGAGCAGGGCACTACTGCAGAGGGAGGGGTAGATGCTTAGTGTCTTCCATGTTGGTTCGACCTTGCATGGATGATAGGTTATGTTTATGGATGTTGTTTTTATGTTGGGATGGGTCCCTTGTCGGGACGTTTTGTCTGGTTTGTATGTATAGTAGGGACGGAGTCCCTTCCTAAATAGAACTAGTTATGTTTTATGCACTTATGATAGATTCTGAGAGTCTCTTATGGATGAATGTTTGAATAGATTGTCTATCAGGTGTTCTCCTTTATTATATTAGAAATTTAGAGTACACGTGTGATATGTTCATGCTTATCACATATTACTAGAAATAAAAAAGAACAGGTTAAGTAAGTAGTGATTCCACCCTTCCTAGGGTGGGGTTGTTACAGTTTCACCCCTGAGCATTTAGTCCTAAGTACAGTGCAAGAATCTCTATCCCATTGCTCATCAGAGTGATCTTGGGGTTGATAGAGCTTGTATGCTATATGCTCTGATCATCGATGTTCCTATTGATCTAGGAAGTCACAAATGTTGGGTCATTCTTGGGGCATTTAAATCTAAGAAGAAATGTACTAGATTACCTTTCTCTAATCTTATCACTCGTATTGCCCTTTACCAAGCCATTTCCATGTCACCACAAGAACCTACAATCACGCTTAAGGTTCCTATTGGTCGTAAGACCCTCCCCTTGAGTCTGGATCATATTCATGGTGCAACTTGTGGTGTACAACTTCTGGTCAGGCACCTAAAGATGGACCATCTATTTCTATCGATTTGTCTACTGCAGTTGCACCATCAGCATCGACCGTGCCTACTCCCACTGAGCCAACATTTCAAATGGTGTTCGATCATTAAATTTGCTTGGACACCTGCATTGATTGACTTGAAGAGATGGTTGCACGCCACTTGGGTCCCCTAAACCAAAGTATTCAAGGTTCAAGGCTCATTTTTTACATGAGTTGTGAGGAACTTTGGTGAAAAACTCAGTGAATGAGGTTTAGAATTATCTCTTAGTATTAAGAAGTCTTGGGAGGAGAGTGGTTTTTCACTAATGTCAAATGGTTGGAAAAATCAGAAGTAGCAAATAATCAACTTTCTAGTTTATTTCCCAAAACTGATGTAGGGAGATCTAAGTCCGATGAGGCTCAACTAAACAGATGAAACGTTAAAAGCACTAGACTACTTCGAGAAGGTAGACCAGGATTTGGGTGAGAAGTGGCAGATTTGGGTGAGAAGTGGTATTCATCGAATTTGGGCGTGGAACGACTTATTCTTCGGTTTGGCGAGAAGACTTGTTCCTCGGTTGGGCGAGGAGACGTGGTGATATCAATATTTTAACCATAACTTTGGCTACAGGTGTCAGAATCGCTCATATGACCCCAATCTAGAAAGCTCTATTCAGCGTGCACATCATGGTCACCACACTTTTCCTAGTGGGCCCTTTCCGAATCGTCACTTTTAGTTAATTCTTTCATTTTTGGTTAATTTTCTTTTATGGTAATGTTTATTTTTAATAACAATTTTATTCCGGATTCTTAGGCTAGATTTGGTGTATTTTATTAACCATAATTATCTTATTCTGTATTTTATTGTTTGACCTTAATTAAAAAATTTTCTATTTTTTATTAGCTATTTAAGTCTGACTTGTGGGCTTCATATAAACATTCGATTTATTTTATAATAAAACATTAATCTTAGAGTTTATCTTTGTCTACGATTTTTTTCAATCTCAATCTCTAACTTTTGTTGTCTAATTAGTCGTCAGAATAATATCCAATTCTGTTCCAGCGTCGGGTACAATGTTCTTTAAGTCTACTACTAATACATTGGGCCTTAGAAAAGATTTAGAGATATTATTTAACATTTTTTATGAAGTTGTTCAAGAAGATAGTGTTGAGAATATTGTGAAGTTTATCATAGACAATGATGTAAGTTATAAGGCTGCTCGAAAAAGTTACAATAGAAGTATGGTTCTTTTGTTTGGTCTCCTTTGTTCAACTTATAGTATAGATTTGATGTTGGAGAATTTTTCTAATTAAAGGCTTAGTTTTATTATTGATGAAACTATCAAAAAGGCAAGAAAGATAACAAAATTCATTTATAATTATGCTTGGGTTTTGGCCTTAATGAGGAAAGATTTCACCAAAGGTCGTGATTTATGTTACCTTGCAGTCACAAGGTTTGCAACAAAGTTTTTAAGTATCCAATGGTTACTTTTGTTTAAGAAGGAACTTAGTCAAATGTCTTCTTGTAACAAATGGGTGGAATCAAGTCATTCTAAAAGCAACATGGGGAAGGAGAAAGCTAGAACTGTTCTAGAAGATAACGAGTTTTAGGCTCAATGTCAAATTATTGTAAACAAATCAGGGAGCCTTTGGTTAGAGTTATACGACTTGTTGACAGGGAAGATAAACCTACAATAGGATACTTCTATGATGCAATGGAGAGAGTAAAAGAGTATAAAAGTGAGATTAAAGAACAAAGTTACTGCATATATGCCATTCATCAGGATCATTGATACTAGGTGAGATAAGCAACTCACAGTTCAATACATACAACGGGTTGTTCTCAAAATTCTAGAATTTACTTTGGCCCTTGCTTTAAAAAGAAAAGTGAGGGTTTATGACATGTTATAAAGTTGAAATTTGACCCTGATAAGCAAGATATGAACATCGAACAATTTGAACTATACAAAAATGTAGTTGGTGATTTTGGACATTCTTTAGCAATCCGCTAACATAAAAAAAATTACTGTACTTTTGCTATAGTTTTATGGTGGACTAAGAGCACTTGTAGTGAACTAGGCATAGTTAAAATTTAGCTAGTTGGCTCAAAATACACCCGCATCAAACTCTCTAGGCTACGTTTGGGTAGTGAGAATACCTGAGAAGTGTTGAGAATATTTGTGAATAGTTATGAGTAGAGATTAAAGTGGGTTTGTGGGTCCCATTAAGAGTATTTTGAGTTGTTTGGATATATGAAATATGTTGAGTTGTTGACTTTTAGATAGATAATTGAAAAAGGTGTGGGTCCCATCAATGATTGGTTTTTTTTAATGATGATTTTATTTATATATAATAGTGATAAATATTATAGTAATTTTATTTTTCATTTATATATAATAATGATAAATATTATAGTCATTTTATTTTTTATTTATATATAATAGTGATAAATATTATCGTTATTTTATTTTTTATTTATATTTAATAGTGATAAATATTATAGAATGTTTGTGAATAATTATGAGTAGAGATTGAAGTAGGTTTGTGGGTCCCATTGAGAGTATTGAGTTGTTTGGATGTATGAAGTATGTTGAGTTGTTGACTTTTGATAGATAATTGAAAAATGTGTGGGTCCCATCAATAATTTTTTTTTAATGATGATCTTATTTATATATAATAGTGATAAATATTATAGTGTAGAGACTTTGGTACGAAGATGGTTCACTGTGTTTGGCATATGGAGTATTTTCATCGGCACAAAAATACTTGGAAAGTGTTGAGATATCTTCGCTACCCAGATGTAGCTAAATCTATAGTAAATTTAACATTCAGACTTTTGACTGGCCAGTTGTAGCGCCAAAATTGCTGGCCAAATGTTTTTTTCACATAAAATATTCTTCCTGTTCAAAAGAATTTTGCTAGCATCTAGCAAGCCCACGCCGTCCACTTCGTTTGTCTTCCACACTTCCCGCTCAAAGGAATCTTGGCACTAGCATCTGGCAAGCCCACTTTCCCACCTCGTTTTTCTTCATTTTTTTCTTGTTGGATTCTGGTTAGTCCATCCCATCCACTTCATTTTTCTTCCTTTTTTCTACTATGTGCTGTTTCGGTTTTTTGCTTGTTTTCGATTCCGTAATTTTTTTTTCTGATTTTTGCTAGTTGTACACGAAATCACAAGTGCTGTAATAATCTCTCCCTTTGTCATTGTTGCATGTCAAGTGTTTGTGTATCTGACTAAGGAAGACTTGATATAGATTTTTTTCTATTCTCGGCTTGGTATAACCGTTAAAAAAATATATCCGTTGGAAAAATATGACCGTTGGAAAAATAAAACCGTTAGAAAATTATATCCATTGGAAGCATAAAAAATTATAATTATCATATAAAAACAATTATCAGTGAAATGTAGAGAGTCTTGTGTCCAGTTCAGTACTTCAGATCTCTTACATGCTTGAAATCTCCTTTCTATTCTCAACTATAGATTTTTTGAAGCAAGTTTTTTTATTAACAGATTTTTAATGACAAACTAACAGTTTAAAAAACTGAAAAACTAGACTGAACCTGACCGGAAACCGGTAAAACTGGAGATACTAGTTTAGGAGGGTAACCGGTACATAATCGGTTTTGGAAAATGCAAAATTGGTACATACCGGTTCGGTTTTAAATTTTATCCAAAACCAGACCAAACCGGACCGATTACACCCCTATCTGCAACCTTCCATGCAGTTCTTGCTAGTTGGTGAGCAACTGTGTTTCCCATCCTTAACACATGTTGAACCTGAAAAGCTTCAAAATGTTGCATCATTTGTTTAACCTTTTTGATCAGGTTCCCCAAAGATGACAAGGCTTCCCCTCTTGCTTGTAGAGCTTCAACCATTAATAAACTATCACTCTCAAGGATGATATTAGAAATCCAAAACTGGACACTGAACTGCAAACCACGAAACATTGCTAGCAGCTCCACTGCTTCAGGATCCCCCACCTCATTCTTACTCTTGCTCAAAGCCATAAGCACATTTTCCTTATCATCCTTCACAACAGCTCCAACCCTTGCCTTATGGATATCATAGAACATAGCCCCATCAACATTTAATTTAAAGAAACCAGTAGGTGGAGCATGCCAACAACACTGTTTGTCAAGCTTAACAACAGGAACATATCTGATCTCTTTCTGAAAACCCTACAGATTTAATGCATTTTTTACAACTTGCCCAGGATCCAACTTAAGCTGCTTGAAAACCATTTTATTCCTCCTATACCAGAAAGCCCAGGCCAATAGAAAAAATCTATCAAACAGATCCTGATCTCCTTTCCTCATCACAAGCTGTGCTACTTCTTTGACAGGCATACCATCATTCACTTCTCTGAACACAGGCATAGTTGATAACCAGGTTCCTCTAACAACAGGACAATGAATAATAGCATGTGCACTATCCTCCATATGGTAGTTGCAGAAGTCACAAATGGTATTGATCTCATCCCTTTTCATACTCATATTCTGTTTTGATGGAAGCACCTCCCTAGAAGCTCTCCAAGCAAAGACTTTAATGTTGTTTGGTACCCTCATCTTCCACACATGCTTCCATAAATTCTGCTCCTCCCTAACATTAGAGGTCTTTGCATTCCCTTGTACTGCAAGAGACCTAAAAAACTTATAGGCACTCTTAACAGTAAAAAAACCATGCTTCTCATACCTCCATGTCAACATATCTAAATGTTGACCTGGACACAAGATTATCTTCAAAATATCTGAGGCTATAATTGGATTGAAGAGGGCTCTAATTTTGTCCACACTCCACCATCTCGAGTCATTGTCAATAAGAGAGGCCACCCTTAACTAATTATCAATATCTGCTCGCACAACCATCTCCTCCTTCAAAGCTTGATGACCAGGAACCCAAACATCATCCCACACTCTAACTGAATTCCCATCTCCAATTCTCCATTGACAACCCTTCATCAGAAACTTCCTTGCCTCCCAAATCCCTCTCCAAGCAAAGGATGGATTATGTCCCAACTTTGATTCAAAGAAAGTGTTATGAGGAATGTATTTTGCCTTATACATTTGATGGAGCAAGGTATCTTCATTCCATAGTACTCTCCAAGCCTGTTTTGCAAGTAAAGCAATATTAAACACTTTCAAATCCCTAAATCTCAAACCACCCTTAAACTTGGAATCACACATGATCTGCTCCCACCAAATACTTGTTTTTCTAGTGTAACATTTTACATGTGATTTACACCAAATACATCAATCCCTAAATATTATAGCTAGCCATGGAAATCGAAACCTATATACAGACGTTATTCCTCTAAAAACGTTGACATTTATTTCGCATCCACGCAAATAAACTCAAGAATATATCATCATAGCTTCAGATTTTGACATAAAAAGATAAAATAAGCCAAAGGTCCCTCTTTCTTGCAACACCAATTGAGTATGATAATTTAGGCTCATATGTATGTGCTTGAGAGAGAGAGAGAGATATGATAAACTTGTGAGAGCTATGATGTTTTCAGTTCAAACTTGAAATGCTAACAAAGGAAGAGAAACTGAAAGAGTAGATGGGAGGGAGAGAACGCGAGGTATTGGGCCGGTGAGACGAAATAATGTACAAAGATGGAGACTTTTCACTTGGTCAAGCATGGACACTTGTCTAAGCTTAAGAGCATTGGCATTGGATTGGCTAAATGCCTTTTCATATTTATATTTGACTAATTTTAACAATAATTGGCCCACATTGAATTAGCCAAAGACTTTTCATCTCAAATATGAGACAGTAATTTCATTTTTCTTTCCAAAGATGAAAAGTCCTGTAGCAAGTATAAACCATTGTTTATTATATTTTGGCTCATTCTCTCTCCCGCGGCTCTTTTTCTTCTTCTTTCACGCGACTCTTCTTTCTCTTCTTCTTCCCTTTTCTCTTCCGCGTCTCTTCCTTCTTTCTCTTCTTCTAATTTTTTTTCTCTTCTTTTCTCTTCTTCTTCCCTCTCTCGCGTCTCTTCCTTTTTTCTCTTATTCTATTTTTTTTTTCTCTTCTTTCTCTTCTTCTTCTTCCCTCTTTCTTTTCTTCCTCCCTTTTCACTTCCTTTTTTCCAGCATGACACCATGGCTCAAAAAGCTTTCTCTTTCTCTCCTGAGGCTATTATCTCTAGCACGGCACCGCGACAGCTTCTCTCCAGCACGGCAAGTAAAAACACGGTAAAATCCGAAACCCTAGCCTTGATTTTACTCTTGATTTTGTTGTTTGAGTTTGATTTTGTTGATGTTGTTTGGGTTTGATTTTGTTTTCATTTTTTTTTTCAATTTGTAGTTTTGATTTTGACATGGTTTTTACTCTTGATTTTGTTGATTGGCTCTGTTTCTAGTTTTGTGGTTGTAATATTTGTTTTCGAGAAATGCCTCAAAGGGCTTTGTAATGAAGAAATGAGGCTATTTTCGAGAAAGCAATATCCCATGGTAATGAAGAAAAGAAATGCACAAAAGATACTCGAAGAAATGCCTTAAAGGGTTTTGTATTTCTAAGTGTAATGTTTTCAGCTTTCTGAGTGTACTGCAATTAGTAATTTTATGGGTGTATTGTTTTCAGATTATCAACTTTCTGAGTGTACTGCAATTAGTAATTTTATGGGTGTACTGCTTTCTGAGTGTATTGTTTTCAGATTATCAGCTCTGATTGAATACTGCAATTACTAGCTATGTTGATCGCTAGGTTTGAGTTTCAACACTCTGATTGAATACTGCAATTACTTGCATTTTATGGTTTGCTACTAGTCAAAGATGCATTTTATGGTGTTGCTACTAGTCAAAGATGCAGACATTCACTTGGCAATATGAATTGAATCAATACGAAGTATCTATTTAAATGTTAGTAATTTTATACTGATAAGCCCCATCAACATCTGAGCCTGGATTCTTAGTCCTTGTTATGAGATAAGACCCATCAACATAGCTGTTTTGAATATATAACATAGATGTTGTGGTTGTATTTGTTTTGGGGCTGTAGCCTATGCTATTTTGTGATTTTTTGTTATTTTGAATCACAAATATGGGTGTTTGAGAATGTGGACAGCAACTATATATGAATGTTGTACTGTGGGCAGTGATGAAACTTTTATATTTGGATATTGATATGGTATAAATTGTTTATTGGATGAAACTTTGTTTATTGTTTTTGGATATTGATATTGTATGATGAAATTTTATTTATTGGATTGTGAAAATGAAAATGAATATAATTGTTGGAGATTCTAGGAGATTATGAAAAAAAAATTAATTAAAAAATAAAAATAATTAAAAAATATAAAAGTAAAAATTAATAATATTTTATTATTGTAGAGAGTGTGATGGTCAATCCAATGTAGACTTTAAGTTTTGAATGATTAGCTAAAAGTGAAAAAGTTATATATTAGTAAAAAATTTGAAGAATAGGATGGCCAATCCAATGCCAATGCTCTAAGGGGTTGAAGATCATGTGGTGGTCTGCTCATATTGAGTTTATCCGATCGTAGCTCAAGGTAGCTCTAAGGCCTACAAGAAATATGGCCTATTTCAGTGAGAAATGATGCGGCGACCTAGAGATTGCAGCAAAAAAGTGCTTTTTGAGGCGAGAAATACATCGCAGGAAAACCAACGCCACTAACAGGCAATTCTAGCAAAAGTTTTTGCGACGATCACAAAATCACTGCAAACAACTTTCAAATGTTTTCTATTTTAAAAAATTATAAATATTCTAATTAAGATTAGTGTTCATGCCCAAAGAGGGCACAGCTCGAAAGAGGAGAAAGATCCATTCCCGGATGCGCTGAGGTGGGCTGGGTCTCGATTGGTGAGGTATGGAGCGCCTGACGATGATCCAGTGCGACTGTAGGGTGTCTGTGCATAGGGTTGTACACTGATGGGCTCGACGTCGATTTCAGCGCAAAATCGAGACACCACTAACGTCTGCCATGGGTCTATTGAACCGGCCGAAACCGTGGGTTTGGGGAGAGAAAATCGATCATATTGGTCTCGACGTGCATCGGCGCGGTCTTCGCTCCACCGTCATCGTCTTTTGTGAAAGAGGAGGAACTGAGGAAGAATGAAGAATCGTCGGGCCGTCACTATCATGGAAGAATAAGAGAGTTACAAAGACTAGAGAGGAAGATGACGATGCGGGGCAGAAGAAGAAAAGGGGTGTGCGGGGGGTTATTAATTCATTTTGAAACAGCGTTGTTTGGCTTTTGGCATAAAAGCCAAACGGTGCCGTTCTATTATAATTTTTTTTAACTTTCAGTTTCTAAAACGACGTTGTTTCACTTATTTAAGTGAAACGGCACCGTTATATATATATTTTTAAAAATATATATAAATAGACTGGATCGGCCGGTTCAACGGTTTTCCAGGGGTTCAAACTGGCGCCGAACCATTGATATCGGTTTTCCTTCAATTCCTCTTGACCGCCGACAGGTTCTTTGCCAGTTCTGTGCTCCGGCGATCGGTCTGATCTGTTCACGGCCGGTTACGACGGTTCCTGTACAGCCCTATCTGTGTGTACGTCTATAGCGGTGAACAATATTTAAAGATAGAGAAAATAAGGAGAGATAGACATACAGATTTACATGGTTCGACACTAGGCCTACGTCCCCGGGATTTGGAGAGAGGAGATTCCACTATAATATGGTTGCTTACAATCTCTCATAGGTCTCATTTTTCACTGTACAATGGAAGCTGAAGATCTACATGCTGGAGAAGAGATTGTAAGTCACTTGATTACCTGACCAACTCACCCTCGCACCTTATGCGGTCGAGCCCATTTCTCGTGATAGCCGAGCTTTGCATTCGCGCTATATGTGGTCAAGCCTACCTCCCGTTTATCTCACCAGTTTGGACTATGCGCTTGCGCTCCATGCATTCAAGCCTACCTCTCGCTTACCTCACCACAGCCGGGCTTCATGCTCGCACTCCGTGCGGTTGAGCCTACCTCCTACTTACCTAGCCAGGACGGACTTCTCGCTCGTGCTTTATGCGGTCGATCCTACCTCCCGCTTACTTCGCCAGGAAGGGTTTTATGCTCGCGCTCCACGCGGTCGAGCCCATCTCCTGCCTAATCCTGCGCTCGGAAATCTTTGCTACTTAATGCGAGAGGAATGAATGACTAGGGCCCGCTCCCGGAATTTATTTCTCTTCGGATGAGAGTGGATCAGTTCGATTGCATATTTTACCTTTGGAGATTCTCAAGGTCTATTATTACTTTTGCATTATTTTTTTACTACCATTCACAATTCTTCTCAACACTTCTCACTACTATTCACAATAAAGTCAACACTTATTAACACTTTTCACTACTATTATTACTTTTTAGAGAAATGATACTTACAGTCGTGAGTGTGCAAGCGCCGTGCAGTCGCTTTGAAAAAAGTGAATAAATATGGGACCCACATGAAAAGAAATTAATTTTTTAATAGTAGACCCCACTATTTTTCAAAGCGACTGCACGACGTTTGTGCATTCCACGACTGTATGTAGCATTACTCTACTTTTTATTCTCCGCTTGCTTCAGCTCGGATTCCCTTGAAGCGGTTAATGCTCTTTTTCTAATTGAATTAAAGATATTTTTATAAAATAACTTATAAAATATAATCATTTTATTAAAAATAGCCATAACTTAAAATATAACCGTAAAAATATCATGCAAAGAGTTGTGTGACTATGTCCGTTTTTTATAAACGCATTAACGAATGCAGCGTACACTAATCGATTTCCTCGTGGGTTGTACTGACAACTTCCTGGCCAGCCGACAAGGAGTCCTAACGTTCTTGGGGTGCCTTGGTTAGGCCGGCCCATTGTTTCTGCGGGGAAAACTGTCCATAGCAATTCGTAACTTGGTAATAAAGGCAATGAGCATGATAGTCCATAGAAACGTGTAGTGGCAAATGGTTTTCCCTTCCCATATTGGCCAGTGGGTTTGTCATGTACTTTATACAACTCAAAACAATAGTACTAATAAAGATTCCGTAATAAACCATAGTTGTGACTTGTAAGAGTTTGCATCGCTCCCAATGCTTTGTCACATATGAAATTGTTGGTCTCATATCGTATGTCGTTTTTAACTTTTTCTTTTGAGCAAGTTAATATAGTTTTTCATGTGTTTTAAATTTATTCAACTTTTTTTTAAAGGAAGTTGTGCGAGACTTGCATTTTTTTTCAATCGATGAGTAAACGGTAAAAAATGTGGCCTATTTCGTGCTTGATTCAATTTTCTTCCCCGTGTCCCAATCAATTTCCTAAACTGATACATTACTATATTGGAGTAGACAATGCGTCAAGTGGTTTTCAGGGATGGACTGAACGAGAATGCTTTCAACGGGTGCCTTCAAGATTAGTATGTCCATGAGCCAATATTCCTTGCTTCTTTGACGGTCATTAAGGCAGCTTTGCTTCCCCTACACCTTGTCCTTTAGCCTCTTGTTCATGTGCAAAGACTGCTAACTCAATAGTAATCTATCCTTTAACAACCCTTTTCTTGGTCTTTACAAAGCTGAATCCATATGTTTTAGACAAATGTTTTAGTCACAAACAGATTCCATAGAAGTAAACCCGCAAACTAACATAACTTGATGTGCTACATTAAATTGTAAAACTACATTTAGTATATAATAGATCTAACATATCATATAAAGTCATGTCAATTTATAAATTTACTTTTGTATGTAACGGTAACACTCTCTGTTAGCTGGGATCTTAATGCACGATGCATGACACCGAGAAGTCGTGAAGAAAAAAATGCATGCATCGAGATATAGTGATATCTTTCTATGTGTTTTGAGATCTACAATTTCTTTTAATGTTCCCATGGTTTTGATATCAAACAATAGGGACATAGAAGAAATTAATTTTTTTCACTTTTGTCAGTTTGTGCCTTCTTTTGTATTATTGTATATGTGCACATGCAGCAGCAAGTGCCTTATCCACTACAATATACATAATAACATACAGAGACAAGAAAAAAAAGGAAACGATTCATTGGGACAGAGAGCAAAACAAGGACAAGGCATTGTCTTACGTCAATGGATTCATTAAAGTTATACGACAGGGAGATGCCCTCCAAAGTTCGTTGTTTCTTTCTGCAAAAGCTTTCAAAACAAACATATCAATGCAGAAAGAAATTATCTGCAAATTTCCACTTGGGATGTGAAATATTTTCCACCAAAAATCCATTCTTTCTGGCCACTACGTTGACAAAACTACATGATCTTGTTTGTATATGATTCAGACTGCAGTTTCCATCATTATAAATTATAAATCGACTATATGACATAACATGGAGCTATATGTAATAATTCTGAGTAAATTGATTATTGAGTAACATCATATTTTGGTACGGAACCTTCAATGTTTACCCCTTCAAAGAAGTAATTTTTCTGAACAGAGCTCATTCTTTTGCAGGAGAAAAGATGGGCAAACACCATACAATTTTACAGCAACGAGGAGTAATCTACGAATCAAACACTCTGAAAGCGAATTTTTAAGGGGGGGAAAACATGAATTTACATTATCCGAGGAAGCATGAAAAATAAATCTGAATTCATGCAGGAAAGCTGTCTTGCCGCTTGGTAGACATACGTTTCAAGAATTCATAGGTAGTGATCATGGTTGTGGCAGACATGGACATTGAAGCCCACCTTGGACCCAACCCTCTATAACAAGCCCTAAATCCAGCATCCTTCACCAAGCTTCTAACTGTCTGCACAATCGTCAGTCGCCTTTTTTCTTCTCCGTCCAAAACCTGCAATCTTGTCTTAATCGTGTCGAGTGGCATAGTGATTACAGCCGAAATTCCACTCGCCATAGCAGCACACAATCCCTGCACTGCCACCGTTGTTTTCGAATCTGGCCTAAAACTGCACTCATCCTTATCCTTTTTACCCACGTAGCAACCAAAACCACCCCAAATAAGCCTCTGTGTAACAGAGTAAGAAGCCCACCAAACTGCATTCGATGGCGCATACATTAATATGGAAATCCCAAATCCCCTATACAATCCTCTTGGACCATCTGCAATAAGAATCTTCCTAAACGCATCAATCCCATTGCTGTACCTGCTAGAATTTATATGGGGAGCGATATTCTTGCAGCTATTTTCGCAACCCTGAACCATTAGTCTTTGGCTCACAACATCAATAGGGGTCCAAACCAATTGGGCAGCCATGGCAGAGCTCAAGCCAGCAGCAGCGTTAGCTATAGCCGTGGCCGTAGTATCTGAAAAACCTAATCTCACAGTGACAGTCCCAACATTACTCTTGGTGACCTCAAGCGCCGCCATGTAAAGCGCTCGAGCCGGGATCGTACCCATCAAAGATGTACCAAAACCCCTATAAAACCCCCTCAAACCCTCGTAGCGCATGATGCCAAAGGACATTTTGACACAAGAAATTGGAATAGGAGAAACCTGTTGACGGGTCTTCAAAACGACGATGGGATAAAGAGCTGCCGATACACCCGAAAACAAAGCGGCACCGAGAAAGAAGAACCTGGATTTGTCGAGCATATGCCAATCTATATCAGATGGGATATGGATCTCTGAAGCCGAATCATCCTCGGCGGCGCCCAAGCTCATCTTCGCCACTTTTAAGCAACAAATCAAGCTCCGGTCCTCCTAGCTATCTGGTGAACTAAATCCTGATCTAAGCTATTGACCAATCTATCAAACAACTATCTTACTGGATAACTGGAAGTAAGCGCTGCTCGTCCTTTTTGGACGGTTCAAGTGGAATAGTCAAACAGGGTAAGATAAGATGGATTGAGCTGTATTTATGGCGTCAGTGAAGCAAGCTAATTATGGTGACGGATTTGTTTTCCTTCTGTCGCGTGTATTTCCAAAAGTGGATCGAGCATATCTGGGTAGAAGAAGCCGATTCAGAAGTTATTCTTACCAGAGACATGGGCTTGTATAATCTTTTCTTCCAGTTCTACTCAGAGAAAACCAACCTGGTGATCAAAATCTTGGATGCGAGGAGTGTTCTGGAGAGAGAGGGAGAAAGAGAGAGAGCTTTAACGGAAAAAACAGGACAAAGATAATTGATTTCAGGAGAGGTTTGGCAGACCGAGGAAGACAGACACGTGTTGGTTATCATGTCGATTGCCTTTCGAGATTTTGAGCTCTTGTTTATTATTGATTAGGTTATTTTGTGTGTACTTATGGTAGATGAGTTCTGACACATTCTTGATGCTCGAGTTTCTTCGTTTCTGTGGGTGGTGATGCCCTAACTGATATCCACAACAAAAAATTGGAGTGCGTAGTTTTGTCAAGTTGGGCTTTGTATTTGGTATTATTATTATTATTATTATTATTATTATTATTAAGTGGAGAAATCTTAATTACAGTAGCAGAACACGTGAGCAGGTTTGGATTTAGAGATGAATTGAGATGGTTTGTGAATAGTAAAATAAAAATTAAATTATTTATTATATTTGGCGTGAAAATTTAGAAAAGTTATTTTGAGATATTATATTTTATGTGAGAATTTGAGAAAGTTGTAAAGATGAGATGAGATGAGATGAGATGAGTTGAGGTAGGGTTTGAATCCAAACCTCTTAGAGTGTTCTATAATTTTTTTAAAAAAACAGTAAGATTTATTATTAAAAATTTTATTTTATTTTATTTTATTTATATGGATCTCGTATTTACTTATTTTTTTAAAAAAATTATGCAATACTTACACATTCTACAAATGTAAATATCATTTCTCATATAAATATCGGTTTATAGAAAATTGAATTTTTTTATTGTGAGTTTTTAATTATTATATTTTATTATTAAAAATTGTTTATTATTTGATAAGCATGCATTTATTACAAAATATCTCAACAAAATTAGTCTCAATTTGACCCTTCTAAAAAAAGCTGACCTAGTTTTTTTTTTTTTTAGTGTTTAGATTTTTTATTAAATTTATTAAATATATAATATTTTAAAAAAATCTTTAAACTATTAAAAATACTTTTTAACGTTTCAAACTCAAACTCAAACTCAAATAAGAAATAGCTCAATAGCGTAGGTTTAACTACGACCTAGTTGATGCACTAGGTTGGCATACCGCGTCACAACTGATATTACTCAACTTTCCATCATGACAGTGATAAGCTACACTCATTCTCATTTTTGTAAGAGTTTTGTTCAGTCATTTTTAGATATTTTTTACGCATTCATTAATGTAATTAACTAAATCAATTATTTTATATTAAAAAAAATGATACAGTCAATTATATCAGTGAAATACACAAAAATATATAAAAATGACTACATATAAAATTTTTGTTTCAGTAATCCTTTCTTATTTTACAATTTTGATTAATTTGTCTTATTTTTTAGAATTCACTCAATGGTTATCAAATTTTGAGTTGAAATGTCTATCCAGATCTTTTTTTCGATGACAAATACTTTAGTCATAAAAAAATTCTATAAAAATAAATTTATAAATTAACGTGACTTGATAATTCCTAACAATAAATAGAAATTTGTGGCAGTGCTTGTGGTTAAGAATTGATCCACTTAAGTATATATATATATATATATATATATATATATATATATTTAAGATTTCTTGGTTGGCTTTCCTTTTATGTTGTGATTATCCATGCTTAACATCATTTCTTCTTGAATGAACATGTCAGACCCTTGTGCTTAACATCATAATTTGTTTTGTGCTTATGTAATGCTCGTCTTTGTGGTGGGACTTTTTATAAAATGATTTTAGAAAAGACGACGGGAATTACCGTTCGATTTAAAACTTTCTACTTTCATACATAAGGTGCAAGACTCTACATTATAAAATAAAATATGTTTTGAGAATAAAAAATGTTTACAGTAGAAAACATCAATCTTAAAATAAAAAGGCCTCTCATACAGTTAAAACTCTCATGCCCAGACTTCAGTGTTCTTCCCCTTGGGTCGTGTCCGTCCTGACGCGTATTGCTCTTTAGTTCCTGTGGGGGGAAGGACACACATAAAAACTAAAATGAGTCGATGACTCGTAAGCATTACTTCATACAGTTAAAATATAATACCATAGGTTTTCAGTCATGCATTCATCATTCCATACATACTATACGTATATGAGGCATGCATTCTATTGAAAACATCACTAGGTGAGGTTTTTCTTTAAAAATGGTTTTCTTTTCGTAAAACATATCTCCCGTCAATGCTTTCATTTCTTTAAGAGTTCAATGTATTCATACATTCTTTTTTATCACTTTCTTTGGCCGGTAGAAACTGTTACACCCCGTGTGTTGGGGTTAGAGGTCTTCCTTTGGACTCAAACTCCGCCCGTGGCCACGGGTTGGAAATCCCTTTCAGTTAGGGGGCAGCACTGAGTACACTATCACTACTACATACCCAGCATTGGAATCTGCCCATTCTTTTGGTACCCTTTTCATTCATTCATGTGGCTGTTACGTATTTTCATACATTAAACGTTCAATCCTTTCTTTCAATTCAGTCATTTTAGTCCTTTTCATTTAACAGTTCATTCATGGAAAAACATAATGATATGAACCCATGAGAATGAAATCCCTTGTACCCACAATCAGTTTGAAAACTCACCCAATAAAGCCAAAATCAAGTCAATGGATGGAGAATCTAGACCCGATGAGAACTCGTTTCAAGAACCTAGATTATATTAAAATCTAGACCCGTTGAAGAGTCTGTCTCAAGAACCCAGATTACAAGGAGGAACGCCACAAATGTTGTGATTTACCTTTGATAAGTTCAAAAGTTCAATTAAGAATAAGAGGAGTAAAACTCAACATACAATGAATAAATTCATCAAATTTCATAAACTAATTAAAATGAGGCTACAAAGAGTATTTAAACTCAAACCTAATTAAAACCCTAACCAAAATAATGCCCCATCTTCCAAAAATACCTGTGAGTGAATAGTGCCGCGGCTACCTTACGGCGCTACAGTAACTCGACTACAGTACTTTTGAAACCCTAGTTTGTTACAATACTTCTTGAAACCCTAGTTCAACAAAATAATAAATTTCTCAACATGCCCTTGACTAGGCCCCCCTAATTCATTCTCATAATTAAACTCAATAATTCTAAACTAATAAAATAAGTCATTTAAATGAATTAAATAAATTGAAAGCCTTCAAGGGCCCAATGCCTTAAAGTCATGTTGTTGTCCTCTTCCATAACTTATCAAATGAATCAAAACTGGATCTTCATCATTCAAGTCCATCTTGAGTATTGGAGTCTTATTAGCTTCATTCTAAGTGGATTGTGCCAATCCTTGCATTGCCTCCTTGATCTTCTTGGCTCTTGACCTTATAATTGACCCATCTGGAACTTGTAAAGGATCTTTAAGACTAGGTTCATCTTGGTGCCCATCATTCCCCCTCTCCTCAAAATGATTCGACCTCCAATCTCTACCTGGATCAAAGGGAAAAATGTTAGTAACATTGAAAATAACATAAATATGATACTTACCTGAAAGATCCACTTTATATGCATTTTCATTAATTTTCTCAAGAATTTGAAAATGTTCATCCAAGCTACTCCTATCATCAACAAACAAAAGCATCAAAGGTAAATGGGTAAGTGGATTAAAACCATAAACAATTTCAAACGGAGAATAAGAAAGAGTAGTATGCAAGGTTTTATATATGCATACTCTAATAAGGACAAATGATACTCCCGTAAACATCTATGTAACAATTCAATGAATGGCAAGTGATACTCCCACAAACGTTCATTAAACACACCTAAAGCTTTCCTTACACCAAAATGACCACTCTAATTATATGCAAACTCAATGAATAACAAGTAATACTTCCACAAATGTTCATGCAATACGTCAATGAATGGCAAATAATACTCCCACAAACGTTCATGCAACATATTGAAAGTCTTCCTTACACCAAAGTTACACAACAAACCACCATGTCTATCACACACAAGCAACTTACGTATAAAACTAGTAGGCACACAGAATCTATTCTCTCTAAACAAGTACCAATCTAGTTTATAGAACTTACCAAACGATGATTTCTCACTTGTTCCATACACACTAGGAAAGTCATCATCATTAGCATGCAATTCCTTATCATATTCAAGTCTCAACAATTTTGCATCTAAAATGAAGACAATAATGACATACCTTCCTGCTAAAGCATCAACTACAAAATTTTTCATACCTTGTGTGTATTTGAATACATGAGGAAAAGTCTCAATACAGTCCTCCCACTTAGCATGCATTCTACTCAACAACTTACCTTGTCCCTTCAAGTGTGTTAATGACTCGTGTTCTTCAAAGAAAGGTCAGGTAGGAATTGTCGCACCTGGCACAAAATGAATGTAATGCTCTATCTCCCTAATAGGTGGCAATCCACTAAACATACTGTTAGGAAACACAATCTCATATCCTTGCAACAAAGAGACAACAATACTAGGCAAAGATACGTCAAGTTCATTAGAATTAAGACTCGCCTTAGCATAAAAACTCACTTTTCTCTTTGTTTTTCTCTCACTTTCTTCACTCTCTCTTTCTTTCCACTCTCTTTTTATTTTTTACTCTCTTTTTCCCCTTCACACTCTTTTTTCTTTTCACTCTTTTTTTTCTGTCACTCTATTTTTTTCATCTTTTTTTGTACTCTCGACCTCACAATTATTTTTCAACTCATTCTCTCTTTTTCTTGAGGTCTTAGTCTCACCCTCTTCTTTTTTCTCTCTTTCTCCGTTTCGACCTCACTATTTCTTTTTTTCTCAATCTCACATTCACTCTTGCTTTTTAACTCAATCTCACTTTCACTTTTGTTTTTTAGCTCAATCTCTTTTTCACTTTTTCTTTTTTGATCACTCTCACTCTCACTCTTTCTTTTTTGATCACTCTCATTTTCACTTTTTCTTTTTGGAGCAACCTCACTTTTCAGTTCAAGTTGGTCCCTATGGACTTGTGTTGGAGTTAAAGGAACAAGTTTGATTGTTTTTCCATCATTTTCAAAACTGTACATGTTTCTTAACCCATCATGGATCACTTTCCTATCATATTGCCACGACTTCCCAAACAAAATATGGCCAGCATGCATATGCACAACATCACAAAGCACCATATCCTGGTATTTCTCAATTGAAAAAGAAACTAACACTTGCTTATTTACCCTAACCTCCCCACAATCACGCAACCACTGCAACTTGTATGGTCTAGGGTGTTTCAAGGTAGGTAAATTCAATTTCTCAACTAAAGTAGTGCTAGCCAAATTAATACAACACCTTACATCAATAATGATACTACATATCTTGTTGTTGATGTGGCATCTAGTATGAAAAATGTTATCACTCTGCTATTCTGTATCATCCATCCTAATTTGTGTTATTGAGAGCACGCCTGTCAACAAGGAACTCACCATACTCGTCATTCTTACACTTATGTTCAATACTAGGCTCACGCCTCCTCCTATCTGTCCTGCCATGTAGATTTCTAATTACCGCTTCTTGATGATCCATCATATCCCTCACTTCACCCAACACCAAGTTCAACCGCTCAAACTGTTATTACATGGCTTGCAACACAAAAGATGAGTTGTCTGTCATCCCCTTTGGTGATGAGTCACTCATATGAGACATCATAATGTGCTGCACAAAAAGAATGTTAGTGGAAGACCTCATACACCCCTTACGTGTTTACACTCGAATAATGATACTCCACTCGTGTTTCATTCTTAATTGGTTTTTTCCCGATAATAGTCTCACACTCTCTTGCCTTTTACCTCAATAGTTTTCTCGCTCAAGTTCTTTAAGAACTAGTTGAACTAATTCAAGACACTACAACCTTATATTATTCCAACCAGTAATATAGATCCAAGAAACAAGGAAGGAATAAAATGACACGAGACTCAAGGAATTTATACGAGAGAAAGAGTAATTATAAAAAAAGATACCAACTAAAAATATGTATTCAGCCCCTATGATGATAAAGCTCAATCAACAAATACTTTCTTTCTCTTTGTTGTAACTATGTAGCAACCATTGAATATGCTACATTTTTTTTTCTTCTTCTTCTTCTTTTTTATTTTTTTTTTCGAATTTTCTTTTCCTTTCTTTTATTTTCTCTTCTTTTCTCTAATTTAATCACAAATAGCAATATTCAATTGTGAAAATCAAGAAATTAAATTCAAGCACACAAGAATTGACAATGAAATAGAAGAGAATCAACGGAACGACACTCCAAGCAATTAACAAACTTAGAGATGCAAGAAACCCTAGATGATGCAAATTTCAGCTAAACCAAAAACACTAAGAATTTCGGCAGCCTACTTTTTGTTTTTGTTTGTTTGTTTTTTTTGTAACCCTAGAATAATGAAGTCCTAGAATTAAATTTAAAGATGCAAGAATTCAAAGATAGAATCAGACTTGATTGGAAACCTTGCTCTGAATACCAAATGATATGAACTCGTGGGAATGGAATCCCTTGAACCCACAATCAGTTTGAAAACTCACTCAAAAAAGCCAAAATCAAGTCAATGGATAGAGAATCTAGACCCGATGAGAACTCGTTTCAAGAACCTAGATTATATTAAAATCTGGACCCGTTGAAGAACCTGTCTCAAGAATCCAGATTACAAGGAGGAACGCCACAAAGGTTGTGATTTACCTTTGATAAGTTCAAAAGTTCAATTAAGAACAAGAGAAGTAAAACTCAACATACAATGAATAAATTCATCAAATTTCATAAACTAATTAAAATGGGGCTTCAAAGAGTATTTAACCCAAAACCTAATTAAAACCCTAGCCAAAATAATGCCCCATCTTCCAAAAATACCCGTGAGTGAATAGTGCCGCGGCTACAGTACATCGCTACAGTAACTCGGCTACAGTACTTTTGAAACCTTAGTTCACTACAGTACTTCTTGAAATCCTAGTTCAACAAAATAATAAAATTTCCAACATGCCCTTGACTAGGCACCCCTAAGTCCTTCTCATAATTAAACCCAATAATTCTAAACTAATTAAATAAGTCATTTAAATGAATTAAATAAATTAAAAGCCTTCAATGGCCTAAAGCCCCTAAGTCATGTTGTTGCCCTCTTCCATGGCTTATCAAATGAATCGAAACTGGATCTTCATCATTCAAGTCCATCTTGAGTGTTGGAGTCTTGTTAGCTTCATTCCAAGTGGATTGTGCCAATTTTTGCATTGCCTCATTGATCTTCTTGGCTCTTGACCATATAATTGACTCATTTGGAACTTGCAAATGATCTTTAAGACTAGAGGTCCATCTTAGTGCCCATCACATCATTTAAAAGTAAAAGTTTAAACATCATCTTCCATAGCATCATTTAAAGCATCAGTTCATAAAACATCAGTTCATAGGGACGTTTAAAACACTTTTCGCACCATTTATAGTAAAGCACGAGGCATAAGCCATACATCTCATTTCGTAGAAAATACATATAATATATATTGCTTATAGTCATCTATTCACATACATACAATTAATACTTTTGTTTCATAAAAAGAGGCTGCCAAGAAGGGCCATACATACATATACCTTTGAACGTTTAGCATACTTTTTGTAAAACATCGTTTCATTTCGTTTCATAAGGCATCGTAAAGGAAAAACATTTCATTTCCATTTCATATCGTTTAGAAAACTCTAGAAGAGTTTGAACGTAATACTTACCTGGACTCAATGCTACTTTCATATCATGCAGTCCATTCATGTGCATGTCAGATGGCAACCTACATGCATATACATAACCTTAACGTCATTCTTTATCTGATGCATAAGCAACTAAACTAGAAATAGAACTACATTTTACTTGGAACACTCTTCTTCTACCTCATGCTCTTACATATCCTTAATTATGCTAAAACTTTCGGGAACCACTTACGGTCACTACCTCTTCCAACTCGACGTTCTACTTCGAGTGCCTTTCCACTAGAGTGAACTTATGATTCACCTTAGGATTAAGACACTAGGACCTTTGTCTTGTTCTTCCTATTGACCACATTCCGACGCATGATTCCGATCGACGAAATCATGCATCCCAATCCTAGACAATACATCTGTTACTACCTTCATCCCAATCCTAGACAATACATCTGTTACTACCTTCGTGCATCTTAACTCACACTAAATCTTCATTCCCATCCATACATGCCACACAGCTCTAAGCCAACTCTGAGGCTTAAGCACCGTGTAACCATACTTAGGACAGATTACCCATTACATATGGTCAATCCATACTCCGATACCAACCTTCTCTTAACCCGGCTAGCATGACTCTTCATGCTATCCGTCCCTCTTGACAGTTCATCCCAACACTTAACACGACAAGACTCCATTCATAACTACACTTTACGTCACGTCGTATAGGTCGAGACTACTCCGAAGCTACACCGTAACCTTGTCACGTCACCTGACATCTTGCTACATCACTCTTACACTAACTCCTCACTCATTACAAGCAGACTTCTTGCTTAACCATTGTCATGCTTCCGCCTGCGCTACTTTTACACTTAATTCTGTCACTTCGCACATACTCCCAGCCTACACGGTGACACCTGTCACCTTAGACTACAGGCCACATTATAACTACTTCGGGATATTGTTCCACAGTTCCCGACACTACTCATCACGCTCCATGCTCATCAACTACGCAACCTTCCTTATCTTCATGATACGCCAAACGGTGTATCGCTCCACCTCATACTCCCTTCACACATACTACGCCACATCACTACTACAACACACTCCACACCCACACTTTCCAGCACAGTCCACAACACTTCACAACACACTACATATATACGCCCAACACTTCACTACACAGTGAACTCCACAATTACTAACAACACAGTCTATAACCTAACCAACCAACTAACATAAATAATGAGGGATAGATGGTTATACCATTGTCGGGGTTGACCAGTGTGTTGTTCGCTGACCGTCAAGGTTGATGATGGCGGAAGAGTCGTACGTGGCGGCTAACCCATTTACAGTGGCTGTTTGGGCATTTGAAGATGGCTACGAGTGTGGATCTATGCGTAGGAGGGTTGGGTCGTGGTCTTGGGGTGGTGGTGCCGAGGTGGCACACGTCGGAGACACGCTGGCTCGTGGAGGAGTTTAGGCCATGGGTTTCAACAAGGGAATTCGGAGGGAGAGCTTGGCTGGTCGTTGGCTGGCCAGAGGAGGCTTGAGACGACGGTTTGATGCCGTGGGTTGCTACGTATGACGGTTGAGGTGGAGGAACTCGTGCGTGGAAGAGCTGAATGCGTGCGGTCTAAGGAAAGGCTACCGGCTTCAGGTCAAGGGGAGGAAGAAGAGGGAGGCCAGGGGGAGCTCGTGGTGGTGCTCGATGGCCTAGGTGGCCGTCTACGGAGGCGCTAGAAGTTGCGCACAGTGAACTCGTGAGTGAGGAGATGCGGGTGTGGGTGGGAGAGGTCGGCTGCAAGATGGAGGCAGGGTTTGGTGGTGGGAGCTCGCTGACGTGAGAGGGATTCGCCAGTGGTGGCGGTGAGGCTGGGCGGTGCCGGGTTGGATGAGAAGAGAATCGGCTAGGGAGAGGGGGCGTACGTGTGAGGGAGAGGGAAGAGAGAGAGAGGGAAGGGAAAAGTGAGGGAGAAAGAGAGAGGGTTTGGGTATTTAATCTAGACCCTTCATCTTGGGATCTTCAAAATGATCTAACGATAAGAGATTAAGCACCGATTTAACCTGAAAACACTGAGAGGAATTAAGATAGAATATTATTTAAACTAAACTTTAGTTTATAAAATAATATTCCTTCATCATTAATAAAATGATGAAGTCTTATTTAATATCTTTAAGAGAATATACAATCGAATTAATTAGAATTTTTAACATAATTTAAATCCCATAATATTTTAAATAATTGAAATCATTTCAATAAAATGATATTAAAATGATTTCCTACAATTATAATATGTTTGGAACTCTTCAAAAATATTATAATATTCTTATTTAAAATAAGTTTGGTTCAATAACACTAGAAATATCTCATATAAATATTTTCAGGACGTTTAAAATATTCAAGGGCTTTAAAACACTGGGCTTACTTTATAAATCACTGAATATCTTTAAAAACACGCCATCGAGGTTCAACATGTATAACGAGACTCGTGGTTGAATTTGCTTGCGTTAGAAAGAATGAGCGGGGTGTTACAACTTAGAGTGCTTTATTCAATTGACTATGCTTTTTGTCTTTGTTAATTGCTAAGAACAAATGAGAATATACGAATCCCTTGTGATCGAAAATCGATCCACTTAAGCATGCTGTTATTTATTTTTAATATTGGATTTGTTGGTTGGTTTGCCTTTTGTGCAATAATATATCCATACTTCATCCTTTCTTCTTGAATGAACATGTCAACCCCTTGGACTCGATATCATTTTGTGCTTAGAATGCTTTATTCATTGAATAATTGGTTGTGCTTTGCTGGGTTATTTTTCCCCTTTGGTTGTGATGATGTCAAAATTCATTGGGGACAAGGAAAATGGGCACGAAATCCATGGCAATATCTATGTCAAGACTCAAAATATTGGCAACCAATTGTTGCAGCTATAAGTTTTTGCGCCTTCCTCTATGTCAACATTATTATTTTGAGCAGGTTGGGCAGTCTTGAGTTCATCATTGATTTTGAGTTTATAACATGTCTAAATCACTTCCTGGTCTACGATTTTATAGAGATGGATTTATAAGAGTATGAAAATATGTTCTTCATGAACTTTTTAAATTAGAACTCTAATATTGACCACACATTCTTGAGTCAAACTCAACACAGTTCAATATTGGTGGTGGGAGACTCTCCACCCCCACACCATGTAATACCCAAACCTATTAGGAAAAACCCTATGTCATTAATTTATTTAAATCAAATTCATTCTCCAAGTATTTTAATTTAAAGAGTATTCATTATTATGATTTTAAAATCTGTTCTTTAATTCATAAAATGATTTTATGCCACTTTGAAAGTAAAAAAAAAAATAGCAATCAAGAGTTTTATTATCTGCAATTTCTACAAGTTCTAGCCAAGTACCTCTCCTTCCTCCATTTCTTTCAAGTCACATCTCTATCTTTGGTTTGATGCTCCCGTTCACACCATTGGGAAGAAGCTCGCAGGTTTGGGGTAAAGACAAAATTCTTATCTTATCTCATCTCATCATTATAATTTTTCAAATTTTCAAACAAAATATAATAAACAATTCAATTTTTTCAAATCTCAATTCAACTTTTTCAAATTCTAAAACAATAATAATATTAAAAAATAATATTTTAAACTTTTATCTTAGATCAGAAATTCTCATCTAGTTCCAAATGCTTGGTTTGTTAGGTCTATGCTAAGCACAAAACAGTACCAATTGATTTTTGAAAAAATAAATCATGCTGCTGTCCAAATTTGCTTAGTCATGACTTCCAACTTCGAATTTTCTCATATATTACTACTAATACTTGTTTAGTTGGGTGTGTAACCAAGTGGAGGGAAGGTAGGAATAATCATAATTCGTGCAACCTACAGCTTGAAGAGGTCAGATAATTTTTCTGCCCTATTTTGTTCCAAGTTTTGCAGCTCTACAAAAAATTCTGATGTAGCTTGAAGAAGCCAATTCAAATGTTATTCTTACAAGAGATCTTGGGCTTGTATCATCTTTTCTTCCAGTTCTACTCAGAGAAAACCAACCTGGAAATCAAAATCTTGGATGCGAGGAGTGTAATTCTTTTGAGGAAGAGTGAGGTCTGTTATTAAAAAAATAATATTTTTTCATGTAGGTCCCGTATTTACTCACTTTTTTTAAAAGAATTGCATGATACTTATGCATTCCACGACTACAAATATAATTTCTCATATAAGTGTCAGTTTATAGGAAATTAGATTTTTTATTGTAAATTTTTAATTATTAAATTTTATTAAAATATTTTATTATTGAAATGTTGTTTATTATTTTATAAGCATGCATTTATTACAAATTCAACAAAATTAGTCTCAAATTGACATTTCTAAAAAAAACTAAGTCAAAAAAGCTAACTTAGGTTTTTTCTTTTTTTAGTGTTTACATTTTTTTATAAATTTATTAAATATATAATTTTTTTTTAAAATATTTAAACTATTAAAAATACTTTTTAACCTTTCAAACTCAAACTCAAACAAGAAATAACTCAATAGAGTTAAGCATATCATTAAAACTATGTCCTTTAGTTGCTCTCGTTTTCCTCTCCCTATTCTCTTTCCTCTCTCTATTATCTGGGATAGAGTAGAGGGTTTCCTTCCTACCTTCATCTAGGGGTTTTTGGTTTTCTTTGCCTAGTCAGTTGGGTGGTGATATTGGTGATGGCTGAAGACTTGAGCCAGTTATATTCAGTTAGCAATATGTAATAATTGATGCCAGAATGAATTAAACAACGTAATGATTTATAAATCATAAATAGGTACATCATCACTTAAGAGGTCCACTTGAGTTCAACATAATGTGGGAGATAGAATCTCCATAAAACTGAATCTACATAGCCAGACTAACTCTCACATCTACTCTATAGTATATAGAGTTGCTACGAAAGTTCAAATCAAGTCCAGCCTCCTTTCCAGATTGGGCTCCTCCTCAACCATTTGACGCCAGCGGTTCATCATGCTCGTCGTATGCCGATCCTGACACAACTTCTACCATTCCGGAGGGAATGGTAGTGGGACTACCACAGTAAGATTTCTTAAAATCTCAGTAAGTTAAACAACCAACTTGCAAAGATATAAGATATGCATAATTAACGATAAACATGAGATGCATGCAATGATATGCAGAAAAAGAAAAAAAAATCCATATTTTGTCTCTCATCCAGATTCCTCAGCATTTTCAAAAAAATTTTCATGCACATTTTCTTTCAAAGAATATTTTTACTTCAACCGAAAAAAAACCATAATTTCATCATAACATTTCATCATTTTTAATAGTTTATAATTAATCATAACATTAACAACATAATGTATGGTATCGTCACTATTCCCCATGTGCACTCTGAGTACCTGTTGGTGACCGTAATACAACTCATGTTGAGACTACGTTGTCTACAGACTCGTTCTTAATGCATTGGTATATAACATAGCATCATCATAACATCATAACATATACATCTACCAGCATTAGGTGTCATAAAATTTGGCTTCGCTTTGGCATTCTTTAAAAAGAACTCATTCGAAACCCTTTGACTGTTCTTTGTCAACCCAGGGTTACCACTCCATTTTTACTCACTTCAGAGTGGATAGAGGAGTTCCACTAGGATAATTCATCATCCTAGCCTTTGGTATCGTAACAAAATTCATTTTTATGCTATGTTTGAAAATATATTTCATGACATGTGCATATGTGGCAAGCTTTCATGTAAAAATGACATTTATATGCAATATGCTAAAAATGGTGAAAATTTTACATGTCATGTAAACAAGTAACCAAATGCTCAGTGATGTACCATATGATGCTTCATGCTCAAAATGATATTTAATATGAATGTGGCGTTTACAGAAGAATCATAAATAAATTATCTAAGAGTAAGTTAGAAGCTAACTTACAAACTTTCCGAGTTTAGAGAATCGATGCATCTGTAATCAAAGTTATATTAAGTTAGGATTTGAACCTCTAAGAAAGATGTTCATAATCAAAGGATTCAAAAATTTAGTATTTACAAAACTGCCCCTAAACTTAGCAAAATTCCACTAAGTCCCTAAATTTTCACTATTTGCATTTTGGCCCCAAAATTTACCAAACTTCACAAAAAGCATATTTTCTAGGTTCTAAAACCATCTATGCCCTTAGAAAGTTAAGAATCAAACTGCAACTATGCCAATTACACTCAACCCGTGGCGTGCATCACTTTAAGGCCTATGTGATTTCAATTATTCAACCTTTATGGATGCATGTGTACTCAAATTCATAAAGTGTCAATAGTAATTATAACCTTAGGGACAAATTAAAAACTTAGGCTTAGATCATACAAATTCATCCCAACACTTAAACATGGGTTTAAGATCTTAATCTTCACTAATCCATCCATTAAGCATGCATGATGTTCCTAGCTTTCCTTACCCAAAGATGTTTCAAAATTTAATTAAATCATGCATTTTCATTCTTATCCCAATCACAAGGATTTTCTATATGCACATTATTCAAGCCTAGGTGAATTAATCAAAATTTCCATAAGTTAAGCATAAACTAATCAAAATTGATGCATGCTAGATGATCAATACAAGATAGAATTAAAGCCTATTATAGCATGCTTTAAACTTCAAAATTCATTCTAATACATTATCGAATCATATAAAGTCATATTAAGTCATGCTATGGCTAAAAATTTGACTCAAAGTAATTTATTCCATCAAAACATCAAATTTGACCAGTTTGACATTAGCATGCTAAACCTTAACTAAAATCAATCAAAACCTCATTCTCATGTTAAAGATCCCAAAACAATTTCACTCAGAAACTCTCAAGAACTTCACTCAATTTCACTCTATTGCTCACTAAGGGAGAGAAATGCTCTCAAGACTCAAGAGAAGTCTTGAAGGAGAGGTGTGGAGAAATGAGGAAGTGAGTGAGGTATTTATAGGCTTCAAGAGGGGAGGGGGACGTTGACCATGGATGAAGATGAGGCTTTAGATTGGTGGAGGTGGGTGGAGTGATGAGTGAAGTTTTTAGCTTTGTGTCTTGCTTGGTCAGCTGAATAGTGCCCTATATTTTTATGATTTCTTCATGGTCAAGTGTAAGAGTGATTCTATAGGTGCAGGGGGCTGCATTGGTGCAGAAAATAAAACCAAAAAAGTCAAAAGAGAAAACACAAAGGAGGGCCAACGGTTTTGAATAAAAACTATCCAGATTTTGATTCCCATATTGTCTCTTCTCATTGGTCTGAATTGGGAGCATTATTACCACCATTGAGTGGTTTTTTCAGGTGGTTAAGGGATCTGGATGGTGGCGTGGGGTGTGGCTCAACCAAGAGCAGAAAATTCAATGAAAACCAAAGGCCACTCGGTTTGGTTTCAACTAGGCTTGTAATGGAATTGGTTGGGTTTCTTGGAGCCAATTCATTCCTATGCTAGAAATGAACTAGGAGGGTTAAGGTGGGGTGTAAATGATGAAATTTTCCTTGAAAAAATGGAAGGAAAATGGTGTAAAAGGCGTGGGCTAGGGGCTGATTTGGTGCAATACACATGAGGGTGCACCAAGGTATCAATTGGTGGTGATTTGGGCATTGACATGGCTTTGCTTCTATTGACATGTGTTGGGTCAAGATTAAAATTCTAAATTAGTCTAAGACTAATGAAAATCAATAAATTTTGGATCAGAAATGTGGAAAATAATTTGCAGAAAAATTAAGCGTAATGCATAGTTTAGAGGTCACTAATCATATTTAAGTTGATTAATGCCTTTAACTCAAGTTAGAAGCTTAGTTATGGTCAAGTGGAAACCTTAGGGGTGTGTGGCACTTCTTGGGCTTGAGGAAAACCAATAGTATGGTGTATGTGGGCTTCCATTAGAAGGATAAAAAAATGAAAGACAAGGCTTTTGGGCCTTGTGGGTTTGGCTTGGTTGTGGGTTATTGAATGAACCTTATATCCAGATTTTTGGGGCCTATCTATGGCCTTAAAGGCCTACTAGGTTGGGTCCTAATTTTGGGTCTTTCCTCAATTGGGCCAAAGTCTTGAATCTTACTAAGTTAGGCCCAATGGCCTTGTACTTACTAAGTTGGGCCTAATATCTTGGGTCTAATAAGTTAGGCCTATAGTTTTGTGTCCAATAAGTGAGGCCTAAATTCTTATGTCTTCCAAGTTAGGCCTAAGACCTCCATTCTTACTAAGTTTGGCCTAATGACTTTATGTCCTTTACATTAGGCCTAGTTTCTAGTGTCCTCCAAGGAAGACTTAAAACTTTATATCTCCCAAGTTGGGCCTAAGACTTTTTAACATCTTATTCTTATCCCATCACATCCTTAGTGCATTACCCTAAAGTCTTATGTCCATCAAGTAAGGCCTAAAGTCTTATTGCCTCTCTTAAGCTTTTATACCCAAAAAGCTTGGGCCCTTAGTAAACCACTCTTTGGGCCTTCTCCAATTCCATCAAATATTTAACCCAAATTGCTTAGCCCATTAATGTGACAACCATCCAATATGCCATGTGTCATTCCCCTATGGGCTCTTGGCTTCTTATCCTCAAAATTAATAAAACACTAAAAATTCTCCAAAATAGTATTACTAAACCAATCAAGCTCCAAAAATTTCCATTTCCTCAAAATCAATATTGCACTAGAATCTTCTAATAATTCTACTAAACCCAAAGTATACGGTACTCTTACCAACTCAAATATACAAAATTGTTCTTATGCTCAAATAGCCGAACTCTTAATTAATTAGGATTAAGGCTACTAAGGTCACGCCCTAAGGAGCTTTTTACGCAGGGTGTTATATTCTCCCCTCTTAAAGAAGATTTCGTCCTCAAAATCAGGGTATGGATGTGGATGAATAAAGCATGCAACACACATATACTATATACTTACCGAAGACTCTAAAGTCCCGAACTAGATGAGGAATCCTTAGCAACATCCTCATCATCTTATATCTCCTCTTAAGTGTGGTAGAAGAATCTATCTTCCTTCGAGTCATAGAACACGCTAACTCGTTCTTCCATTTCCCTCCATTGTTTACTTGATGCGTCTTCAATCTCTGGAGATCCTCTTCACAGTATCCTATGCAACGAAAAGAGGGGTTGGTGATTCTAAGGTATTCGTGGAAGAGATAACTGGATACAACGATTCTTGGTTTTTGTTTCATTCTCTTTCTCCATGTGGCTTCTTCAACGTTGTGATTTCGCCAAAGAACCTTCACTAAAGGAATTTTCGATTCCCAAGTTCCTTTGCTTTCGAATCCATAATCTGAATAGAAACTTCCTTGTATGTCAGATTGAGTTGTAAGGACATGTACTCCAGAACTTCAAAGCAAAAATTATTGCAGCTAACTCTAAGTCATGGGTGGGTTAATTCTACTCGTGGATCCTAAGTTGTCGAGAAGTAGTGTAAGTGACAATGACAACACATTCAGCATGCATCCAAGTCCGGATAGTCTAGAGAAACTCTCTACGAACATTTGGCAATAACCGGCTAATCCTAAGAAACTTCAAACCTCGTGTACATTGGTAGGATGTTGCAATTCACTACTGCTTTGATCTTACTGGGATCAACCGCTACTAGTTTACCCGAAATCACATGCCCTAAAGACTTCAATTCCAAAATCCACACTTGCTGAACTTGGCATACAACCCATGCTCCTTCTATTTCTCCAACACTAAGCTGAGATGTTGCCTATGTTCCTCTATTTGTACCTTCAACAGCTTAAATTCTAACAGGGCCATACGGTATGGTGTTATATTTGTGGCAGGTTCTAGATCTATAATGGACTATGTTGTCCTATTGGGGGTAATTCTGGTAAGTCGTCTATGAAAACCTTAGAAAAATTCTCAACTACAAGTATCCCATGCATCTCCTTATCCCTACTAGAGTCTTCAAATATTAAATCTAGATAGGTTACAGTATCATTTGCAATGCAGTTTGTAACCAAAGAGGGAATAGCCTTTACAGTTCCTCTTATCCTACCAATTTCAAGTGAGTCAAACAAAATCTCTTTCCTCCAGCAGTCTAACTTGGCATAGCATTTGGATAACCTGTCCATTCTTAATATCAAATCAAACCCCAATAGACTAAAAATAATCAGATCTGCCTCCATAATCCTTCCATCTAAACTTAGAGGGAAAATTCTAAGAACTCGGGTACACTTGACTATACTTCCATCACGAATCGTAACTACTATTATCTGAGGAAATGATTTTGTCGATAGGTTACATGTTCGTGCAAACGTCACTAACATGGTCTTTTTGAAGCGTCGAGACATGCAACACAAGGTTACCTGCACCCGTTTGTGACAGATAAAGATGCAATGCACATAGCATATAACTAACATTATGCAATATTCACAGAGGATAAATCTTTTCTTTGAACAATACTATGTACCAAAAGTAATATATCCCAAAACAAAAACATGTTTCATAAGATTCACATGTATCCAAAAGGTTACAGTTCTTGTCCAACAGATCTGTAACATAAAGAGTATTGGAGATAGCACTTCATAACCACAATCTAGAAATAAAAAATATTGTACTAATTTGCTGAGCCGTTCACATAGCTCAACTATGATATCTAAACCAACATCTAGAAAATGGGGGATTGGCTCCATCAACTCTTTGTCTGTGCTCCACATTCTATTCAACCTCGTCCTATCTCCCATACATGGGTTTTCCAATTCCTGACACATCGTCTGCCATTGCAAGAGGAATGGTAGTGGAGACTATCACGGTGAGATTTGAGTACAAATCTCAACAAGTTAACAGAGAACTTAACATACAGTTTACAAATGCATGCATGACAGTAAAGACATGAATGCATAATCATAATCCTAAATAAGCATGGCATAACTTGACATGTAACTTGTCATGAACTGATATGACTTAAACTAAACATGGACTGAACTTGAAACTTGATATGACATGAACTTGAACGTGAATTGAAACTAAACTAAACTAAACTGAAACATGAACTAGACGTGAACTGAAAATGCTAGCTCCTATAACTGAAATTATGCATTCTAATTAAGAAAATGAGAGTACTCAAGTAGCTGTTACACCTTCACCGTGAGTATCATTTTTGTATTACGACAGATTATATTCCTTCACCGTAGTACCAGGCATCGCATATGCCTTGATCATAGTACCAGGCAGATCATATACACCTTGACCGTAGTATAAATTAATTGATAACATTAATTTCAACTGAACGTGAAATAACATGACATAAAACTGAACATGACACATGAACTTGAAATTGACTTGAATGGTGTGAAAATATTGTTTCCGAGATACACTCTGTACTCAAGACATGACGTGACATGAGGTGAAAGGACAAATGACTTGACGTAAGGTAACGTGACATGTACGTGAGATGAATGACATGGCATAACATGTAACAGACAAACATTTCGTGACATGACATAACATGTAACAAACAAACATTTCATGACATGGCATAACATGTAACGGAAAACATTACGTGACATGGCATAACGTGTAACAAATAACATTCCGTGATAGAGTATTTTGTATAATAGATAAATATTACATGACAAAATATATTATGTGACAGATACATATGTTATGACAGAATATAACATGTGTAATATACATACATGATGTAGCACGGCATATAGGATAACATAAGTTCATAAACAGTAGTTCCTTTACCCATCACTCAAACATAGTAATCTGACAGTAAGTTAGAAGTTAACTTACAGTGATTGTCACATTACGGGAAAAAGCACGAAACATGAGAAACTGTAAGTAGGGATTTCTAAATATTAGAACTTTATCACCAATAACTTAGAAACATGGAAATACTATCTTAGAGTAAAATTATCATTTTATCCTCTACATGTGGAAAATGACCATCTTATCCCTAACTTAAGGATTTCACATCCTAATTCCAAAAATCATCAAAATTTATATTCATCATATAAATTTTGTCCTAAACTCAAATATCTAATTATAAAGATTTAAAACAAATCATAATCATTCGAAACATACTATGGTCGAAACTCCCTTAGAGCATTGGCATTCGATTAGCCATCCCAATCTTCAAAATTTCACTAACATGTAACCTTTTTGCCTTTAGCTAATCACACAAAACTTGAAGTCTACATTGGATTAGCCATCACACTCTCTATAATAATAAAATTTATTATATTTTATTATTTATATTCTTTTTTATTTTTTAAATACTTTTTATTTTTATTTTCATAATCTCCAATAGCCTCTAACGATCATATTCATTTTCATCAATTGAATCCCACAATCTATAAAATTAGCATCTCTAGTTGACAATTTTTGTAGATGTGAACAAAACAATTATTATGCACATTCATAATTCTCTCATCCACGTGTACTAATTCATGATTGGATTAGATCAAACTTTTCTTTTTTAATAAAAAATGATCATGGGGCATGAAATGTGCAAAACGTGGTCGGATCGAGTACAGCTTGGTGTTCAAATAACAAACAAACAAAATTACAGAACAAGTTAAAATCCAAAAATTTGACAAAAAAATGGATTGGTAAGGCACTAGAAAAGAAGTATCCAAAATTTGGACGCTACACACACACACACACACACACACACACACACAGAGAGAGAGAGAGAGAGGTTACATAAGGTGCTATAATTGCTTGGGGGAGTCCAAATCCTCGGCGTTGATAAGGGTTTTGAACTTGGGAGAAACCCCCTCTGAAGCCACTCTTACCATTTCCTTCTCCGCCTACTCCATGGAGAGAAAGAGTGAGAAAGAGAGAGATGTTGATGCAATGGAGCTTTGGGCCATGTATCTGAGCTTATTGTAAAGACTCTCATCTGCTAATTGGGAGGATTCAACTTTTTGATTGGGTCCGAGAAATCGGCAACAAAAGTAGATGACTTTATAAGTGCACAAGCTCTCAGTGAAAACTTTCTTGCAATTACATTCTAGATTTTTTAATGGAAAACTTTCCTTGATGGCCTTGTCTTTGATGGAGGAGCTCGAAGGGGCACTTGTCTTTGATGGAGGAGCTTGATGGGAACCGGTTGCGACAGAAACGACCTGCTAAAGAGGACGATGCGGCGATGATGATGTTTATGGCTCTAAACTATTGTCTTCGACGGAAGTGTTTATTGCAACGGGGAGGAGCTAGAGAGATAAAACATAGAGGGAGGAAGAGAACAGAGCCAAGCCCCAGGAAGGAAACGAAATAGGGTTTTAGGAAATAATAAAAAACCACATGACTTTGTTATAGTTCTCTTCACATATGAATTGGATGATGAATTTACTATAGCTAATCTGTTGGATGACTTTCATCTAGCTAATCCAATGTGGCCCAAATTCTGGAGGGATTAGCTATTAATATAGCTACACTGGCATTTGGCTAAGCCAATACCAATGCTCTTAGTCCATTTCTCTTTGATTTTTATTACAATTTGATCTAAATTCAAAACTTATGGTTAAACGAAAATATTGCAACATAGATCATCACATCCTATACTTGGAAGTATGCTTAACATAACCAACAAAAATCTACTTCACATAAATACAAAAAAATTTAGTAAAAAGATCCAAACTTTTTAAGTAAAACACAAACCCCTGAATCTCAATGTTTTGACTCTTTTAAAACATCTCCAAGAACTCCAAAAATTTAAAACTTTTTTCTAACATGTCCATAACACACTCCTAAGAACTAACATGCTTTGAATCATCAAATAAAAATCATCGAAAGTCACAAAAATCCAACTTGAAGCACTTGGCTCTCCAATCACTTCATCAAAACAGAATTTTCTCAACTTTGGTTTTGTTCAATCCTTTTGATCTGACACATACCATGATAAAAACCACAAACTAAACACATCATATGGTTTCAAAATATGCCCTAAAGTAGATCCAAGCATTAAGGAGAGGTTTGGATTCAAAACCCACCTCTACCCACCTCAACTCATTTCATCTCATCATTACAACTTTCTCAAATTCCCACACAAAATATAATAAACAAATCAACTTTTTCAAATCCCAAAACAATTTTCCCAAATTTCCACACCAAATATAATAAATAATTCAACTTTTATTCTACTATTCACAAACCATCTCAACCCATCTCAACTCATCTCTGAATCCAAACCTCTAAATTTAAAATCACATGGCCAAAATTAAACCAAAACATGGATCTATCCAAAAACCTCATATTTTTTACTTAACCAAGTATCCTCATGCATAAAAATCATATCTTTTCAAGTCAAAACCTAAAACCTTCAAACTAACATCCTAACATGTAGATCAAAGACTTAGGATCATCAAATAAAAATATCAAAATCATTGGAGTAAGATTAAACCATAAAATATCTAAGCTTTCATAAAACATAAATTGTTTTACTCATTCCAGTTTCTAACTTCCTAGATCTAAGAAAATTTTCATCAAAAGCTTATAACATGCAACGAATCCTTAACAAACATTCATATAAACATACTCCATAAACATTTCAGACTAAGACCTGTCCATTAGCTTGGTCAAAACTCCAAAATACAACATACTACAGGCTTTCACCCAAGAAAGACCTGTCCGTTAGCTTGGTCAAAACAACTTTTGACCGATCAAATGACCATGAAATCAAATAAAGAAGGTACCAATAGAAACTAGATTCAAAGATGAACGACTTTCATGAAGGGATTTTGTGATAATACTTACGAAGGCTTCAAAAAGCATAAACAAGAAAGCTCAGAAAACTGCTTGAGGGAAAACTCTAAGTGTTCTCTTCAAGAACGTGAGTGAAAGGAGGGCTTGAGTGACAATTGAGTGATGGTGGTTTTGGCCAAAACAAGGGGCAAAAATAGTGGGCGACAGTGAGTGGTTTTCAGCCAAGGAAGCTTCCAAGTGAAGGGTGGTGGTGAGCTGGCCTTTGGCCTTCACATCATGCATGACTTTGGCATTGCCTTGGGTAGTGGGTTGTCAGCCAAGTGTAGGAGGAAACTTCCCCAACAATCTTTGCCAAGGTGGTTCAAATTCGTGGGCCTTAATGAGACTTAAACAAATGGGCTTCAATTTTGGGTTTAAAGGGGTTTGAGGTGGTATAAGCCCAAATCTAATTTTTCTTGGCCCAGTAAAATCTCGAAAGTTTAAAGGGTTGAATAATAATTTCATAACATGAATTTGAGGGATTAACAGCATGTGGAAGTGATTTAATTAAGTGAGTAAACACAAAGCTAAAAATCGTATCCATTAGGGTTTTGAAATCATGTTTGGGGTTTGAGATAACTGTTTAGGGTTTCGGTTTCCTTCAAAGCTTTTGGGGTTTCAATTGGATTCTACGTATTTAGGATTTCATTAGGGTTGAAAGCCATTTTGGTTTGGAACATTTTGTATGGTTGGATGGAATAGGGTTTTGCTTAGGTGGCATGATCTCACACCTTAATTTCCTTCACATTTCAATCTCATGGTTCATTTTGGTGCCAAATGTCCAATACTATTCACCAAGTATGGCTAAGATCTTATCAACTATCCAAACAAAACTTGTCTAACCTAATTTGAACATTCCACACTATAATTTTCAAAACACTACACTTGGTGCTACTATCAAGGTTACTATTCACTCCAAGAAAAGTAAAAATAAACTTTGCACTGTAAAATTTTAAATATACATACTAACCTAATAGTGCAAATCATTTATCGAAATTCAATCCCGAAATGCCTCGAATTAATCAAAATGTGTTTTCGAACAAGCGTTTCGTCCGAAAACTAAAAATGAGTTTATTGCGCCATAAAATCTTAAATAATCAATTGAGTCCAATGGAGCATACCATATCTCATTCTGACACTTCTAACTATCTCAAATAAATAAAATCACATTTTTGTCCCCATAATGAGTGGTAACACTGACTTTACTGACATTCCAAAACCTATGTGATTAGTCAATTCGTAAAAGCTTTCGAGTTTCCACAAGGTTCCTAAAGCCTATAGAAATTCTACCATTAAATTTCTAACGGGTTGTTAAAACTGCTAAATTCTTGACTGGCGCCCATCAAACTTTGCAAGCTCTGCCAAAACTAAGACGTTAAACGAGGATCTCTATCTGACACAATTGTCCATGGTACTTCGTGTAGTCTGACATTCTCTGACACGTAAGTCCTTGTCAATCTCTCTAAAGAATATGTTTTCTTGATGGGTATGGAGTGGACAGTCTTGGTTAAATGGTTAACTATAATCCAGACAGTGTTATTCCCAGCTACAGTTCTTGGAAAACCCACCACAAAATCCATCAAGATGTCTTCCCACTTCCATTCTGGGATTTGCAGTGGCTGCAACACACCTATTGTCTTCTGATGTTTTGCTTTAACAAGTCTATAGATATAATACTTGTTTCCAAATTCTGCCACATCCTTTTTTATTCATTCCCACCAGAAATGATGTTTCAGATTTTGGTACAACGTCGTACTATCCTATCTCTTAATTCCTGGTTGACTGGGATCACTTTTTTATCCTTGAAATATAAATCTCGTCTTCTCTGACACTGAAGTGTTTTGGCCCTTCATACTTCTCAATCTTTTTTATGACTTCCATATGCTTGCTATATTCTCTCTGACGGCTCTTTAGTTCTTTCCAATCCAACAAGACAAACTTCTGGACCGATGTCAGGATGACCTCTTGACTATAGTCTCCAATCAACAGTTTCCTCATTTTGTTTAAAAGAGATCTCACTTCCGATGATGAGGTAAATGAATCTTCAGTTCTGCTCTTGCGACTTAGTGCATTTGCTAAAACATTGGCCTTCCTGGGATGGTACTTTATGTCGCACTAATAGTCATTGGTCAACTCCAACCATCTCCTCTACCTCATATTCAGGTTCCTTTGCTCAAATAGATACTTGCGGCTTTTGTGAACTGTAAAGACATTCTACATTTCGCCGTACAAGCAATGTCTCAAAATATTCAGTGCAAACACCACGACAGCTATCTCCAAGTCATGAGTAGGGCAAGTCTGCTCATGGTCCTTCAATTAAAGTGATGCAAAGGCGACTACTCTTCCTTTCTGCTTTGCAAGCATCACTATACACCACAAAAGACTTATGAGGCTCTAACAATGTAAGTAGCGGCGCTGTAGTAAGTCTTTTTTTCAGCTCTATAAAACTCGCCTTGCACTTATCACTCCAAAGGATCTTTGCATTTTTCTTGGTTAGGGCAGTAAGTGCTCTAGAAAAATTGGAAAATCCTTCCACGAACCTTCTATATTAACTTGCCAGTCCTAAGAAACTGCGAATCTCGTGCACACCAGTCGGCCTTTGCCAATTCATTACTGCTCCAATCTTATTGGGGTCGACTGCTACTCTACCACTGGAAATCACATGACCCAAAAAATCATTTCACGATGCCAGGACTTGCACTTATTGAGTTTGGCATACAACTTCTAATCTCGGAGTATGGTTAGCGCCATACTTAGGTGACTTGTATGCTCTTCCTCGCTTTTGAATAAATCAGGATGTCATTGATGAATACGACAACAAAACTATCTACATAAGGTTTGAATATCCTGTTCATGACGTCTATGAATCGGCTAGAGTATTGGTTAACCCAAAGAGCATGACCAAAAACTTGTAGTGGTCATACCTTTTCCTAAAGGTAGTATTCGGCACATCCTAGTCCCTATCCTTCAGCTAATTATTTCCAGATTGCATATCAATCTTTGGGAACACTGATGCTTCTTACAGTTGATCTAGCAGGTCGTCGACTTGTGGTAACATATACTTATTCTTTTTCATCACCTTGTTCAACTCTCTATAGTCAATGCACATCCTCATGGAGCGATCTTTCTTCTTCATGAATAGAACAGGTGCACCCCATGGCGAGCTATTATAGATCATGTAGTGAACTTGCTAAATGATTAGTAAGTTTTGGGGTTTCTTCGCAAGCCAAATGTGGCCAGCCAAACTTTGTTGACTATTAGTTTTATTTATTTATTTATTTTTAGCACAACATAGAAACTTCATTACTTTAACAAATACATCAACAGTTACATAAGGATGAATGTCCAAAAGTACTTCCTCCATAACTACTTATCATCCTGTAAACATAAAGCCTTGGCTAAGTGATGAGCCATTTGATTAGCAAACCTTTTGACATGAGCGAAAGACAAAGATTGAAAGGACAAGAACAATAACTTAATACCTGAAATGATATGACCACAACTATGAAGTGTAACAGGCCGCCAAAAATTCAGTGGTTGAATTTTTTTAGACCTTAGGAATGTTGTAAAATCCTGAAAATATTTCACAAATTGATTGACCACTTAGGTTTTAGTCTGTTAGCAAAGTCGTTTTAGTACATGCTATACTGACAGAAATGTCGTTGTAATTCTTTGAGGCACTTTAGAGTATGAGTTTGATAAACGAATTGTACCATTAGTCCTAGATGAATATTTAGGATTTTACAATTCAATAATACGTTTCTCACTTTCTGGATGAAAAGTGCTCGAAAATGCCTTTTCATTTATTCGAGGCACTTAGGAGTAAATTTTGTGAAACGAATTGCACCACTATATTTGTATGGTTAATTAGGATCTTATGATGTAATAATAATTTTTGTAAAATTTTAGGTGAATAGTAACACTCAAGATAGAGCCATGTGGTACCCGGTTCAAACGATTGTCAAATCGCTATGTGGATTGTCCAAAATAGTCTTGGGGACTTTTTAGTAGACACTTGGCAAGATCCTGACCACACTTGATGAATAGTGTAGGACACTTGGCATAAGGAGGAACCATGAGATAGAGATTGAAGGAATGGAAGGCAAATCAAGCCACGTGATCATGCCACCTAAGCCAAATACTATTTCATCCAACCAAACATTTTGTAACCAACCAAAATGGTTTCAACCCTAGTGAAACCCCAAACCATTGAGATCCAATTGTATCCCCAAATCCATGGAAGAGACTGAATTTAGGTTTCCCAAACCCTCAACTTGATTTTTGCTTAAGTGATTAATCACTTAATTAAGCCACTTTCACATACTATTAACCACTCAAATCCATCCAATTATATCCTCATTTATTATTTTATACCTTAGTAATTTTATTGGGCTAAGAAAAACTAGAATTGAACATGATCAAAATTGAAACCCTAAACCAAACCCCCTTTAAACCCTAAACTGAGGCCCTTCAAAAAAACCACCACCAATGCAAAGCTTCTTGAAGAATTTTGTAACAACCAGGTATAAATTTGTTTAGGCTTTAGGATCATCTTGAAAACCCCCGAAAAGCCTCACGAATCAAGCAATCGCGCAAGATTGAATCTATCAGCATAGTTAGTTTTTGGCCACTTAGGTGTTAGAAATGTGATTTTATTTATTTGAGATACTTATAAAAGTGAACACGAGAAAAAGGTCTACACCATTAGTCTCAGATGACTATTTAGGATTTTACAACATAATATAACGATTTTCATTTTCCAGGCAACAACTGTTCGAAAATGTATTGTGATTTGTTCAAGGTACTTAGGAGTTGAATTTCGTGAAGCGAAGTATGGTCCTAGTTTTGTAGGATTATTTAGGATATTATGATGTAAATTTATTTTCACCATTTTCGGGGTGAATAGTGACTAATGTGTTAATGCCATGTGGCACGCAGTCCAATTATTTTCAGATCACAGTGTGGAATGTCCAAATCAGCTTTGAGAAGTTTCATTTGGACACTTGGCAAGATCTTAACCACATTTGGTAAATAATATAGGATAATTGGCACCAAAAGGAACCATGAGATGGAAATGTGAAGGAAATGAAGGAAAAATCAAGTTTTGTGATCATGCTACCTAAGCCAAACACTATTTCATCATACCATCCAATTTTGTGCCAAACCAAAGAGGGTTTCAACCCTAGTGAAACTCCAAGTACTTGGAACCCCATTGAGACCCCAAATGTCTTGTGGAAACTGAAACCCTAAATGGTTTCCCAAACCCGAAATGATATCGGTTTTAGCTTAGTGTATAATTACTTAATTAAATTACTTCCACATGCTATTAACCATTAAATTTTATTTCATTACACCCTTATCCATTATTTTATACCATCGTATTTTTATTGTTCCAAAAAAAAAATTGATTTGAACTTGATAGAAACCGAAACCCTAAACCAAACCCTATTGAAACCCTAAACGAGGCCCAATTGGTTTTGGCCCTTTAAGACCCACCAAATTGCACTACCTTTGCATGGCTTCTTCAAGAAGTTTCCCCACTACAATGAATGTACTTCCAGTACCCATGTCATCCCCGAATAGTGGTTGATGGGAACACAAAATTCGACCACACCCCTCATCACATAGCAGTAGTAGGGCACAAAATCGTGTGCCATCGCTCCTAGTTTTGGGCATGGTTTTGGTGTACAAACCATCACCAAAAAGTCACCCTCCCAACCCCTCCAGCATTATAAGTGTCGTCCATGGTCATTCCATTAGTCTTTTGTCACATTTGAAACACTTTCTTGGAGAGAACTCAAGGAGAAGCTTTAAATAATTTTTCTAGCCTTTTGTCTCGAATTTTTAAAACTTTTGTAAGTAGATTCTTATAAAAAGATCTTCACATAAGTTATTCCTCTTTGAGTCTATTTTACGTTGGTATATTTTGCGTGATTTTTCATAGAGTTTTGATTAGTGACAAATTAGTTTAAGCATGCAAAGGTCATAAGGGACAATAAAATAGATAGTGTGTGATTCTTTGATTTTTTTAATGATGTTCTTCATAAGATCTTGGTATGATATTTTTATGGTTTAGATTTAAAATATTAAAATGAAAATTAGATTTAAATTGGTTGTATATTGCAAGTTTTACTATGAGTTTTGCATGATATGAGAAAGTTAGAAATTGGAGGTGTAAAAACAGTTTTTGTTTTGAGTAAACTTGGACCTTTTATTGTGAAACCATGCTCCTATGGTCTTGATATTCATGTGTTCTTATGACTTTCATATTTTTTAGGAATGTTATTTTGAAGATTTATAGTGTTGATGTGAGATCCATAAATTCTTGTGTTTATAATTCACTATATATTTTATTTAAGTGTGTTATTTTATTTATTTTATTTCTGATAATTATAAATTATTTTGGTGTGTTTTCATTTTAGTTTTTTTCACTTGTAATGTTTTTATGGGCTGTGTGTGTGTGAGTTAGGAGAGCCCCAAAGACCCAGCCCGTGTGAAGTAAAAGCCTAGCCCGTGATTTTTAACCCAGCCCCTACAACTATCAGAAACGACGCCGTTTTGGAGTGATTCCTTAGGGTTTTATCTCCTTCTTCCTTGCGTCGTGCACCTCATCTTCTTCTTTCTTCTTCTTTCTTCAATCTTCTTCTTCTACCTTCTGATTTCTTCTTCTCCTAGCAACTGTCGAAGCCATTTTTCTTCCTCCAATCGGACCATTGCCACTATTTGCAACCCGTCCCAAGCCACCACCTCCTTCTTACTTGAGCTACTCGGTGTCGTTCGGCATGGACTCTGGAATGCTTACTGTCAAGCTGCCGCTCCTCACGGCCACCACCACCTCCACCTTTTCCATGAGCAGCTCCACCTCTTCTCCACGGCTTGTGCTGTCGGTTTTCTTCTCTCTACCCATGTGGCACGCAGCCACCAGCTACCGCCTTGCTTGGCCTATAAATAGGCTCGGATTCCTCACTTCTCAGGGGATTCAAAAATTAGTTCATCTCTCTCTCTTTTTCTCTCAACTCGAAATCTTGTTTCCCAAATTTTGTGGTTGTTGTCCCGAAAGTATTGAGCCTTTTTGCCATGTGCACCACCGCAAACCACCGCACATAGTGTTTTTCCCGTAGTTGTTTGATCACCCCTGAGAGTTACCCGTGTGTTTCAACTTGTATTTTGACTCAACCCGTGAGTTGAGAGGCCTTTTTGGCACTGCTCCGCCATGTGCCGCCACTTTTGGCAACACCTCCATTCACGCGATCTTTCAGAATTTTTCTCATCTTCGTGTGTATGTAATTTTCCATCGCGGCTCAAGTGATTTAAATTGGCTTTATAATTGTTTTAAAATGTAACTGTTGGTTTGTTGGAAATTGGGCCTTGGGCCATTAAAGTGTTGGGTTGTAATTGTAATTGGTGTTGGTGTTGGTGTTGGGCCTTGGGCCGGATTGGAGGATGGGATTACGCGTGTAGTTGTGAAATTGTATATTTGTAAATAATTGAGATTTTATGTAAATGAAATATTTAATATGTATTCCAATAAACTGTTGAAATGCATATTTAACGTTTTTTAATAAATTGTGCTGTGAAGTCACGTTATCTGTTTGGAATTGAGACTGATTATGTGAGTGCGTGTGTACCACGTCGAGATGGGGCATTATCTCGGTGGAGCTCCTCTGGTCACTCGGGAGCTTAATAGACTACATGACATCCCCTGAGTTGTCGCAGGGCGATGACGGGAATGGACGAGAAGGTAACGCTCTCGTACCAATTCTGTAACCTTTTGGCTGGCGAGGTTAGAGGATGTTTAGCTATGTACGCGCTGGGAGCGGAACTGGGCATCGCTCGTTACAAAGTCTCATGCACGAACGTTACCCGTGGTGTGACGATGAGAGGCAGGGTGTGCGGACGGTCCATAGGGGAGACCGTGGTGTATGCATAATTAAATTAATGGTTATGACTGGGTCAAATGGGATTTTTGGCGTGAGTGATTAAAAGTGTATTTTTGGGAAAAATGAATATGGTTTTGTTTTTCTGCATATTTGTCCGTATGGGGACGCGTGATTATATTAATGTGTTTTAAATCTCTTGAATGTTGTTTTGGTTAATTAGTTGCTGAGATGTCATAATCTCATTGTGGTGTTTTACACTAAGGTTCTGTCTTATGGTACCGTAGAGTATGACGCAGAGCCCGAGTATGAACCTGAGGGCCCGATTCCGCCAGAGGCTTGAGTTGCTGAGATATTCTTCAGCGTTATGGGATTTGTTTCCCTTATGTTATTTCTTGTTTTTAAGTCATCTGTTGGATGACTGTATAATTCTTGTAAAGATACTTTACTGTTTTTGAACAATTCTGGTACTTAATAAAGAAAGACCTTTCTATTTCTCTGCTGCGAATATTATTTTGTACGCTTATTACATGTTGTACACACTCTGAGCACTGGTCGTTGGGGTGTGTGATCCGTATAGTCATCATCCCGGTGTCACGAACTCCACAGAAATAACACGTGGGGGTCGAGGGCGCCACAGGTGGTATCAGATCGGTCTGGCTCTGGGTAAAACTGTAAAAATACCTAGGTACAGTACCAGAAAATTGTATTGTATTTTAACTTGTGTATTTAAATTAAATATCTAGTTTTAAAAGACGCGTTTTATCAGAAAGATGGACCGATCAGGAATGCCACATCTGGAACTTGAGGATGACTTGTCTCGTATTGATGGGAATCTCGCTATGGCTAGAGCCTTAACTCGTATGACAGAATTTTTTCAACATAATTTTCCTCCACAAAGGGAGCAACAGAACGGTTGTCCGTATGAACGCTTTTTAGCTCATAGAACCCCTGCCTTTTGCTGACAAGAGGATCCACTTCGTGCTGGGAGGTGGATTAGTGATCTCGAAAAGACATTCGAGATCTGTGGATGTACTAAAACCCAGAAAGTGTTATACGCTAGTTATCTGCTGCAAGGTGATGCGACTGCTTGGTGGGGGACCAAGCGGAAGCTTCTTGAAATGGAGTTAGGATCAATTGCAGCGGTATCTTGGTCGCATTTTAAAAAGGAATTCAATCATCGCTTCTTCCCGAACACTATGAAGAAACAAAAGGCCCGAGAGTTTAACAATTTAGTGCAAGGGGAGATGACGGTAGATCAGTATGCCTAGAAGTTTATAGAACTCAGGAAATTTGCTACGCATTTGATTGCTACAGAAGAAATGCTGATCGAGCGATTTCAAGAGGGTCTACGGCAAGAGATCCGTAGACAGGTCGCTTGTTTGCAAATTTTGACCTTTCACCAGTTAGTGGAGGTTGCTACGATTGCAGAGCGGGAGTTTATTGACCCTATTGCCGCTCCTATAGGTCAAAAGAGAAGAAGTTTTGGGGAAGGAAGTAGTTCCGGGTCTGCACCTAAGTTTACTACCAGGATTGGGGCCCGACTGCAGATGGTCACTGGGGTACGTATGGGAGGACGAGCTCCAGTATGTGGCAAATGCAGTAGGTCGCATGTAGGCGAGTGCATTTGTTTGGGATTCAGTGTTTCAGATGCGGACAATGGGACATCTTGCTCGCAATTGCCCTACCATGATTCAGGCAAACCGAGGCAGTTATCGTGGTGGGAGGACTACCCCAAGACCAATTGTTCAGGCTAGGGTGTACGCAGTGACCCCTGGTGAGGTTGATGATGAAGCTCCAGAAACCCAGAATGTTGGAGTCATCACAAGTATAGATTTCTATCCAATCATTTGAAATTGCTATACCGTGTGATTTGATTTATAGATTTCATCAGTAGTTTTAATCTCTTTAGGTAGAGTTCGACTGCATGAATTTTATGCTTGCACCTTATTTGATTCGGGAGCATCTCAGTCGTTCATATCTACCACTTTTGCACGGATGTGCAACCTAGTCTTTAAACCTTTATCGTAGTCTTTGGTAGTAAAATTACCAAATGGAGAGACTGTGTGGTGTTCAAAGGTTACCTTAGGTTGTCCTTTGATTATTAGTGGAATGACTGTTAAGACAGATTTGCTAATGTTTAAATTATTTGAGTTTGACATTATTTTAGAAATGGACTGGTTATAACAGTATTTTGCTAGCATTAATTACCGTAGTCGGATAGTTAGTTTCCAACTATCTAGAGGGAATTATTTAGAGTTTGCAGGAAGTAAGATAAAGTCGAAACCTGCAGTTATATCTGCCATCCAAGCAAGCAAAGACTTAGCAAATGGAGTGGATGCCTTCTTGGTTCAAGTGGTGTCTGCACTTTTGGAGAAGAAATCTTTAGCAGATATTCCGATTGTGAAGGAGTTCTCTGATGTGTTTGTGGATAATTTGCCCGGCTTGACACCTGTTTGTTATTTGGAGTTCGCCATCGATCTGGAATCCGGTGTGGCACCAGTTCATAAGGCTCCGTACCGAATGGCGCCAGCGGAGTTAAAAGAGCTGAAAAGTCAATTGCAGGAACTGGTAGATAAGGAGTTTATTCAGCCTAGTTTTTCACCTTGGGGAGACCAGAGCTATTTGTTAAGAAGAAGGATGGTACCCTTAGAATGTGTGTAGATTACCGAGAGCTCAATAAGGTAACCATCAATAATAAGTACCCCTATCTCGAATTGATGATTTATTCGATCAACTCCAAGGTGCAACAACTTTTTCAAAAATTGACTTGAAGTCGGGATACTATCAATTGAGGATAAAGGATCAGGATATACCTAAGACTGCCTTTAGGTCTAGGTATGGGCATTATGAGTTTAAAGTGATGCCTTTTGGACTAGCCAATGCCCCTGCAGCATTTATGGATATGATGAATAGAGTATTCCGACCCTATTTGGATTTCTTTGTGATAGTTTTTATTGATGATATATGGTCTATTCTCGAGAACCGGAAGAGCACGCCAATCACCTTCTATTGGTTCTGGGTAAGTTGAGAGAACATCAACTTTATGCAAATCTGAACAAGTGTGAATTTTGGTTGGAGGAAATTAAATTTCTTGGTCATGTTATGTCCCGAGATGGAGTAGCAGTTGATCCAAGCAAAGTCGAAGCTGCCTTGGCATGGCCACGTCCTTCATCGGTGCACGAAATTTGGAGTTTCTTGGGACTCACCGGTTACTATCTCAGGTTTGTGGAAGGCTTTGCTCGATTGTCTAGACCTCTAACTACTCTTACCAGGAAAAATGTAGAGTTTGTTTGGTCCGACAAATGCGAGAAGAGGTTAACCACAACACCTGTTTTGGCACTTCCGGAACCACATAAGCCGTTTGTGGTTTTTAGTGATGCTTCCAAATTTGGTTTTGGATGTGTTCTTATGCAGGAGGGAAGTTGTAGCATATGCATTCTGCCAATTGAAAGATCATGAAAAGAATTATCCCACGCATGATTTGGAGTTAGCAGTTGTGGTTTTTGCTCTCAAGATTTGGCGGTACTATTTATATGGGGAGACTTGTGAAATCTACACTGATCATAAGAGTCTTAAACATCTCTTCTCGTAAAAAAATCTTAATATGAGACAGAGGAGATGGTTATAATTAACCAGTGATTATCAGTGTGAGATTAAGTATCATCCAGGAAAAGCAAATCTGGTTGCAGATGCGCTCAGTCGGAAGTCTTATTCGGTTGAGGAGGCTGAGTCACCAGGGTTAGACTCTCTTCTTTTTGGTATGAGGAGACCTCTTGCTGAAAGTTCACAGCAGGAAGAGTTATTGACTTCAATACATGATATACGAGTTCTTGATTTTGAGGAATTAAAGACTCTGCAGGAAAATGACTCTAAGTTATTAGATATTAGAAATAGAGTCAAGAAGTCGCAAGGACCCACGCATTTCAGTGTAAGCAAGGATGACATTCTTTTATTCTGAAATCGTAGGGTGATTCCTATAGATTCAGAATTTAAAGAAAAAATCTTGGCTGAGGCCCATGCAGCCCCTTATTCAGTTCATCCTGGAAGTACAAAGATGTATCGAGACTTGAAGAAAATTTTTTGGTGGGAAGGAATGAAGAGAGAGATTGCTTTGTTTATTGCAAAATGTGCAACTTGTCGGTAGGTTAAAGCTGAGCATTAGAGACCTGCTGGCTATCTTCAACCCCTCCCTATTCCCGAGTGGAAATGGGACGACATTGCAATGGACTTTGTAATAGGACTACCAAGGACGCCTAGTGGGAAAAATTCAATCTGGGTAATTATTGATCGGTTGACCAAGAGTGCCCATTTCTTACCTATTTCTAACACTGATACTTTGGGAAATTTGACTCGATTGTATGTCAAAGAAATTGTGCGGCTTCATGGAATACCCAAGAGTATAGTGTCAGATAGGGACCCACATTTCACGTCTCATTTCTGGAAGAGTTTGCAGACAGATTTAGGCACCAAGTTGAAATTTAGCAGTGCTTATTATCCTCAAACTGACGGTCAATCAGAACGCACTATTCAGACCCTTGAGGATATGTTGCGAACTTGTGTTTTGGATTTTAAGGGAAGTTGGGAAAATTATCTGTCGCTTATAGAATTTGCTTATAATAACAACTTTCAAGCGACTATTCAAATGGCCCCTTATGAAGCTCTTTATGGGAGAAAGTGCAGATCCCCTTTGTTTTGGGATGAAGTTGGCGAAGGAAACCTACTTGGACCGGAAATTGTTCAGGAGATGAGGAATCAGGTTCAAGTTATAAGAGACAAGATGGCAGCTGCGTAGAGTCGTCAGAAAAGCTATTCGGACATGAGGAGAAGAGATCTATTATTTGAGGAAGGGGAATGGGTATACCTCAAAGTTTCTCCAATGAAAGGCGTTAAGCGTTTTGGTAAGAAAGGGAAACTTAGCCCCTGGTATGTTGGACCTTTTCAAATTCAAGAGAAGGTTGGACCTGTTGCTTACCGTATTGCCTTGCCAGAATATTTTGGTGAGATTCATGATGTTTTCCACATGTCGTCATTGAAGAAGAGCTTTGGACAGCAAGAGCCACGTTTCGTTGACCCAGGAAGCATTCAACTCTGGCCTGATCTCACGTATGAAGTTGTTCCAACTCAGATCTTGGACAGTAAGGAGCAACAATTGAGATCCAAGACGATACCTCTAGTTATGGTATCATGGGGAGATCCTTTAGCTCAGGATTTCTCGTGGGAGAGAGAGGCAGACATGAGAAAATTTTACCCTTATTTATTTGGGTAGTTTTGGATGTTTGTTTTTCTTTCTCAAGCTTGTGTCGAGCTTTGTAATTGTTTTGGAATCAATGAAGAACTTACCAATTTCGAGGACGAAATTTCTTTTAAGGGGGGAGGTTGTGAGATCCATAAATTCTTGTGTTTATAATTCACTATATATTTTATTTAAGTGTGTTATTTTATTTATTTTATTTGTGATAATTATAAATTATTTTGGTGTGTTTTTATTTTAGTTTTTTTTACTTGTAATGATTTTATGGGCTGTGTGTGTGTGTTTCTCTTTGTGGGCCGTGGGTGTGTGAGTTAGGAGAGCCCAAAAGACCCAGCCCATGTGAAGTAAAAGCCCAGCCCGTGCGTTTTTAACCCAGCCCCTCCCATTATTAGAAACGACACCGTTTAGGAGTGATTCCTTAGGGTTTTATCTCCTTCTTCCTTGCGCCGTGCACCTCATCTTGTTCTTTCTTCTTATTTCTTCCATCTTCTTCTTCTACCTTCTGGTTTCTTCTTCTCCTAGCAACTGCTAAAGCCATTTTTCTTCCTCCAATCGGACCATTGCCACGATTTGCAACCTGTGCCAAGCCACCACCTCCTTCTTGCTTGAGCTACTCAGTGTCGTTCGGCATGGACTCCAGAATGCTTGCTGTCGAGCTGCCGCTCCTCACAGCCACCACCACCTTCCACCTTTTCCGTGAGCAGCTTCTTGTTGACTGGTGGTGGACTCCGTGTTGTGCTATCAGCCGCTACGCCACACGTTCGCACGAAATTACTCCTCTTCTCCACGGCTTGTGCTGCCGGTTTTCTTCTCTCTACCCGTGTGGCACGCAGCCACCTGCTACCGCCTTGCTTGGCCTATAAATAGGCGCGAACCACCGCACATAGTGTTTTTCCCTTAGTTTTGTTATCACCCCTGAGAGTTACCCATGTGTTTCAACTTGTATTTTGACTCAACCCGTGAGTTGAGAGGCCTTTTTAGCACTGCTCCGCCGTGTGTCGCCAGTTTTGGCAACACCTCCATTCGCGCGATTTTTCAGAATTTTTCCCATCTTCGTGTGTATGTAATTTTCCATCGTGACTCAAGTGATTTAAATTGGCTTTATAACTGTTTTAAAATGTAACTATTGGTTTGTTGGAAATTTAACCTTGGGCCATTTAAGTGTTGGGTTGTAATTGTAATTGGTGTTAGTGTTGGGCCTTAGGCCGGATTGGAGGACAGGATTACGCGTGTAGTTGTGAAATTGTATATTTGTAAATGATTGAGATTTTATGTAAATGAAATATTTAATATGTATTCCAATAAACTGTTGAAATGCATATTTAACGTTTTTTAATAAATTGTGCTATTGAGTCACGTTATTTGTTTGGAATTAAGACTAATTATGTGAGTGCGTGTGTACCACGACACCAAGCCGAGATGGGGCATTATCTCGGTGGAGCTCCTCTATTCACTCGGGAGCGTAACAGACTGACGTGACGTCCCCTGAGTTGTCGCAGGGCAACGACGGTAATGGATGAGACGGTAATGCTCTAGTACCGATTCCGTAACCTTTTGGCTGGCGAGGTTAATGGATCAGACGGTAATGCTCGTTACGAAATCTCATGCACGAACGTTACCCGTGGTGTGACGATGAGAGCCAGGGTGTGCAGACGGTGCATAGGGGAGACCGTGGTGCATGCATAATTAAATTAATGGTTATGACTAGGTCAAATGAGATTTTTGGCGTAAGTGATTAAAAGTGTATTTTTGGAAAAAATGAATGTGGTTTTGTTTTTCTGCATATTTTTTCGTATGGAGACGCGTGATTATATTAATGTGTTTTAAATCTCTTGAATGTTGTTTTGGTTAATTAGTTGCTGAGATGTCATAATCTCATTTTGGTGTTTTACCCTACGGTTCCGTCTTATGGTGCCATAGAATCTGACGCAGAGCCCGAGGGGTCGACTCCGCCAGATGCTTGAGTTGCTGAGATATTGTTTAGTTATGGGATTTGTTTCCCTTATGTTATTTCTTGTTTTTAATTTATTTGTTGGATGATTGTATAATTCTTGTAAAGATACTTTACTGTTTTTGAACAATTCTGGTACTTAATAAAGAAAGACCTTTTTATTTCTCCGCTGCGAATATTATATTGTACACTTATGACATGTTGTATAGACTCTGAGCACTGGTCGTTGGGGTGTGTGATCCGTGTGGTTATCATCCCTGTGTCACGAGCTCCACAGAGTGGGGGTCGAGGGCGCCACAGTTGATATTGAGGATATGAATTTTTATGCATGGTAAGGTCCGGATAAGTCTTATACTTAAGGCTCATGGATGGATTTTTGTTTTTATGCAACTTTTGCCATGTGATCTTAGATTTGATACTTAGATCATTTTTAAGACTTGAATATGAGAAGTTCGGATCTAGTGGTTTGATCAAAAACTAAAACATATAGTACTCGGTTTTGGAGTATAGGTACATACCAATTGTGTTGAATCTTATTTTGTGACTTTCATGGTTTTGGTTTAATTGTTTAAAGTATAATAGTGCTTAGGATTGTTTTATGAACATATTTAGAGTATGTTTATGAACTTTTGGAGTTATTGGAGTTGTTTGGAAAATGGATAGACCAAGAACATCAAGGGTTGTTCTTTGTGGTCTAAAACTTGAAGACTTGACATGAAGGAAGTTGTGAATTTTATCATTTAAGTTTTTGGTGTTTGTTCTAGCATGTTATTAAAGCATAGGATATGATTTTGTATGTTGCATGATTTAGTTTTGGCATGAAAGTTGTAGTTTGAAAGAATTGCAACACAAATCAAGGATTTTAGTCTTAGCATTTTTCATCTCATGCTTGGTTCTTGTAGTTATGTTTTGATTTAATATTTTCTAATTAGATGTTTGGATTTAGGACAAGATTTACATGAGGAATGTAAATCCTTAAGTTAGGAGTAAAATCATTATTTTACTCTAAGTCAGTAATTTTATTTTTTCAAAGTTCACTAGTAAGGACTTTCGAACATTTAGAAATGTCTCCTTACAATTCCTGTTATTCATGCTTAATTTCGTAACGCTTCAATCTCTATAAGTTAGCTTCTAATTTACTTTCTGGATACTTGTGTATGTATGGTAGCAAGAAATAATCATCCATGTTTATTATGTATGAGTTAGTTGGCCTCTAATTTACTTTCAGTGTATTTATGTGTGTATGGTGGTAAGAGAAACCATCATTTATGTTATTTATGCCTATATAGATGTTACATTATGCCATGCCATGATTTATCTCCAGGATACATTTATCTGTTGCACGTTATGCCATGTTTAATTGTCGCACATCAGGAATATGCCATGTTTATCTGTTACACATCATTATTATTATATTACACATCAAGTTATGTCATCTGTCGTTTCATTTCACACCACGTCATATTACGAGTTTGGAGTTCGTCATGAAAAAGTTAAAAATAGTATTTTCAAGTCAATTGAGTCTTTTACGTTTATCATGACCCCAAATGTTAGGATGAGATAATATCCTAATGGAATTCCTAGTGTGAAATTCCCTAGTTGACAAAGTACCATCAACAGGCTTTGAATGGGTCATAAGTAACTGGTCACCGAAGCAAAGTCAGGCACCAACACTTTATTATACGTACTCGTTCATATTATACGCACTTGTGCAAGTGCATATACCTATCACGAGATGTGTACATTATGTACTCACAGCGGGTCCAGATACCCGTGCTGCGATGCGTATGTTAACTCACTCATAGTTGGTGCAGATACTTGTGATGCAGTATCAGTAGGAGCACATGGCTCATGGGGACCTGTGTAACATCCACAGTTTATGTTTAATCAAGTAGCTATTATAGGAGCAAGATTCCAAATTCATGTTCAGTTTCAAGTTCAGTTTCAGTTCACGTTATATTCAGTTTTCATGTTACGTTATCTCACATACAGTCCATGTTCACGTCATGTCAGTTCTAGTTTATGTCGGTTCATGTCACATCTTTGCCAAGTCACATGACATTATTTATGGTCTAATCAGCATTCACGTTTTTACTATCATGCTTGCATCTGCACACTGCTAGTTAAAGTTATTTATTAACTTTCAAAGATTTGTAATCAAATCTCACTTGCTAATCTCAACTACCATTCTCCCAGAATGGTAGATCATGTGCCAGGATCGAGAGATAGGATCGATGGTCGACTGGAGGAGATCGATTAGGCATCAACGTTTCAAAGCCACCCAAAACAACCTCGCCCCTCTCGGTTATAGCACCCAATACCATGGGTTGCTGGCTGAATAGCCCACTATTGTGGCTAGAAAAACCCCCATGAAGAGATCACTCAGCCATCCCCCATCACCCTCTCTTCCTATAGAGGGAGCCCCTTGCATTTCTCTCAGCCTTTGGTTGGTTTTTATTCACTTATTTGGAGAGAACTCGGGTGAGAGTTTCAGATAGTTTTTCTCGCAGTTCTTGCATTACATTTTCCAACCCCTTATAAGTCGATTCTCATTAAACTTCTTGCATGTTATTTGTTCTTGTTTGAGTCTAGTTTCCATTGATATATTTTGTGTAATTTTTTGTATAGTATTGGTTGGTGAAAGATGGGTTTGAACATGAAAAGTTCATCTTGGGCGATAGTTTGGATGATGGTGTGGAATCTTCATGTTTTGATGAACTTTTTGTTAAACTTAGAGGTAGGTACTTATATTATGAAATTCTAACACATTTTTATACATCTATGAGTTGATACAAAGCCATTTTTATTAAAGACATGTACACATTTTCTTTGAGGTTGAAACTGGAACACGCAAAACAGTTTCAGTTTTGAGGTTGTAATGTTTGTTGGTTCTGAAAACTTAGTCCAATGGTTATGAAATTCATACATGATATTTTTAAGAGTCTGATTTATGTGTTAAGAGTTTTGTTTTTAAGAGAGTTGGTTTAAACTTGATGGATTAATTTTTATGCATGCAAATGCTTGATTAGGACACAAACTTGAGGCTCATGGGTGTACCTTGTGTTTTTATGAATTTTTGGCATGTGATCCTAGATTAAATGCTTAGATCAAGTTTAGAACTTGAATATGAGGTATATGGTTTTATTGCTTAAAGGTTTATGTTATGAAAATTTCGGATTTAGTGATTTTGATATAAAGTCAAAATATGTGGTACTTGGTTTGGACTTAGTGTGCATGTCGATTTGTTTGGTGATAAGTTTTGTGATTTTGGTTGTTGTTCGAGCATGATTATCACTTAGGTTCATTTATGAACATGTTAAGACTGTGTTTATGGACTTTTGGAGTCCTTAGAGTTGATTTGAAAAGTATTAGATAAAAAAACATCAAGGATTTGTTCTATTTGACCAAAACTTGGGTGTTTTGGCATTTTTGTTGGAGGATTTGTTCTATTTGACCATAAGACCAGAAATATTATTCCTCAATTAAAGGATGATTTGGGTATTTGGAGGGAGGGTATGGAATTGGAATAAGTAGTTTGCAACTATTTTTCATATTTATTTATAACCTCTGATCTGACCTCCACAGATTTTGTTGTTGATCTCATGCAGTCAAATGTTATATCTGATATTCATGATGCTCTTCTCAGACTGTATACTAAAGAGGAGTCAAAACTTCATTGTTTAGGATGCAAACCATGAAAGCACCAAGCCCTAATGGCTCTTTTCTTTAAAAAAATATTGGCATATAGTGGGTGATTTAGTCACAAAGGTTGTTCTTTACTCTCTTGACCATTGTATTGTTTTTGCTAAATTGAATGAAGCTTTTCTGTATTCCAAAAAAGAAGCACCCTGAGAGGATTAGAGAATACCGCCCCACAAGTTTATGCAATGTGGTATATAAGAGAATTGCCAAATTCATTGCTAATAGACTTAAATTCAGTTTGTCATATGTGATATCTGATGGCCAGTGTGCTTTTATACCGATCAGACTAATTACTAACAATGTATGTAATAATTTGCCAGAAATTCAATGGATGAATTTCTTTAGACCTTAGGAATTTCGTGAAATTTTGAAAAGATCTCATGAATCGAGGGACAGTTTAAGTTTTAGTCTGTCAACATAGCCGGGTTCCTACCCATTATGGTACACAAGTGTCCTTTTAATTGTTTGAGGTACTAGTATTTAGGGGGTATGAGTTTAAGAAATGAATTGCACTATTAATATTAGATGATTATACGGTGCAATTATATGTTTCCCGCTTTTCAGATGAAAAGTGCTCGAAAATGCCTTTTGATTTAATTAAAGCACTTAGGAGTCAAATTTTGCAAAACAAATTGTACCACTAGATTCGTATGATTATTTAGACTTTTATGGTGTAATGTTTATTTTTATAATTTTTTGAGTGAATAGTAACACCCAAGATAGCACCATATGACACCCGATTCGAACGATTGTCAAAATCGCTATGTGGACACTTGGAAAGATTCTAGTCATACTTGGCGAATAGTGTAGGACATCTGGCACTAAGAGGAATTATGAGATGGAAAAGTGAAGGAATTGAAGGAAAATTAAGCATTGTGATCATGTCACCTAAACTAAACACTTTTCTATCCAAACAACCATTTTGTTGCCAACCAAAGGAGGGCTTCAACTTTAGTGAAACTTCAAACCATTGAAATCAAATTGAAACCCCAAAATCATGGTTGAAGCCGAAGCCTTAAATGTTTTCCCCAAACCCTAAATGACTGATTTTAGTTTACATAATTAGTCACTTGATTAAATCACTTTCACATGCCATAAACCACTCAAACACATGTACACCCTCATTTATTATTTTACATCTTGGTAATTTCATTGGGCCAAGAAAAATTAGAATTGAGTTTGATAGAAATCAAAATCCAAAACCAAATCCTCTTTAAATCCTAAAGCGGGGCTCATTCAATTAAGGCCCATTGAAATGCACCACCAATGCAAAACTTCTTAAGGAAGTTTCCCCCACCTCCAAGGTTGTCCTATGGATGACATCTCATCCCAAATAGTACTTGGATGGGAGGCCAAACAACCACCCAAAGCCACCAACCTCTCACGGCAGCAACAACCAAATACCATGGGCTAAGTTGCCCTTGGTTTTGCAAAACCCCCGATCAAGTGGTCATTCACCCATCCCCATAAGCCCTCTCCTCCTATAAAGGACGTCCCACGAGAACTCGGGTGGAAGTTTCTGGCCATTTTTTGGACTATTCTTGCTCTATTTTTTTAAGCCATTTTAAGTCGACTCACACACAAATTCCTTCATATTAATTGTTTCTCTTTGGGTCTAGTTTCCAATAATATATTTTGTATAATTTTTCATAAAATATTCATTGGTGAAACATGGGTTAGAGCATGTAAAGGTCATACTGGTCAATAGTTTGGATGATGGTCCAAAGCTTGATGTTTTGATGAAGTTTTTGTTAACATTAGGGGTATATATTTGTTAATGTTGTGTTTCATACACATTGGATAAGTCTCAACAACCCGGTCAGGATCATTCTACTTGCAAACACAAAGACAAAGGTGGAATCAGTAGTCGTCCAAGGAGCCTCCAATGCCAAATTAAGTATTTTTTCTGGGGGAATTGTAGGAGAATTAAAGAGTTCATAGGGCGTTATTCGTACCTGAAGCATGGCTTTTATACAAGGTTTCAAATAACACTCTGCACCTTGTGTCAGGGGTCTGTGTCATGCCCACAGTTGCCCCAGTCATGTCCTTTAATGCTACTTCGCGTCTGAGGTGGCACCATTAATGCAGGGTAGCTCCTCAAGTGGGGTCTCTATGATCGGTATGGTCCCTTCTCGTTCCCATTAACAGAGAATGGAGGGTTGTCCATGTTCTCTGTTCACTTGCCTGCATAGATCTTTTAATACTCGGCATCAGAGCCAAGTATCACGGTCGGCACAACCCGTCTGTCTCCCCCAACTTGTTTCCCGAGTGATGTATCCCTTTTCTGCTAAGACAGTTTGTGGGTTGGGTTCTTTTGGTTATTCTTAGGCTGTAGGAGGGGAGCAACTCGCATTAAAAAGGGTTTCAAGGCCTTGCCGGGACGGGAATTTCCCTTCCAATATTGATAAGATGAAATGCTAACATATTTTTATACATATTATGAGTTGATCCAAAGCATGTTAGCTTTTTCTATTAAAAATGTTTACATGTTTTCTTTGAGGTTGAAACTGGAACACACAAAACAGTTTTTATTTTGAGGTTATAATGATTGTTGGTTCTAGAAACCTGGTCCAATGGCTATGAAATTTATATATGATGTTCTTAAGACTTTTATTTGGGTGTTAACAGTCTTTTTTTGAAGAAATTTGGTTTAAATCTTTGTTGGAAGCATGTTTTGCATGAAAAGGTTCGGTTAATGCACAAACTTGAAGCTCACGGGTCTAGTTGGTGTTTTTATGGCATGTTTGACATGTGATCCTAGATTATATGCTTAGATCAGGTTTAGGATTGAATATGAGTATTATTTTATTTCTTGAAGGTTTGCTTCATGAAAGTTCCGGATTTAGTGTTTTGTTCTAAGTCAAAAATATGTGGTACCCGGTATAGAATTTAGCGAGCATGCCGATTGTTTGGTGATGAATTTTGTGATTTTGGCTATTTGATCTAGCATGTTATCACTTTGATTTGATTTATAAACATGTTAAGAGTATTGTTATGGACTCTTGAAGTTCTTGGAATTGATTAAAAAAATGTTAGATCAAGAACATCAAAGGTGTGTTCTATTTGACTAAAACTTAATGTTTTGACATTTTATTGATATGAGGTGTTTAGATTTTTATGAAGTGGTTATATTGATGTCTTAGAATGATCTTAGAACTTAGGATATGACTTTTAATGTTGCATAGGTTTAAGTATATGATTAGGGTTTGAAAGAATTACAACAAAAATCAAGATTTTTCTAGCCTTGATGTGAATCAGCCAATGCATAGTTTGTATAATTGTGTTTTGTTTTTATCTTTTCTGATTTCAATTTGGGTTTATGATAAAACTTACATGATGGTAGCATTTGGAGTTAGTATATGAAACCCTTAATTTAGGGGCAAAATGGTCATTTTCCACAATAGAGGGTTAAATAGTAGTTTTTCCATGAGTCAGTAACTTTTATGTTTTATAGTAATTAGTGGAGTATTCAAACCCTTAGAAATATCTCATTTCAGTTCATGCTATTTTCCCGCTACTTTTACGTCACGCCCAATCAGTGAAAACTTACTTTCCGGTATATTTTTGTACGTACGATGGTAAGCTACAATTTTCATACCATTGCCTGTTATGATATCTATAAATGTTCTAATATGACATACCATGATTATTTCCAGTACATGCCATGTTATGATGTGCCATATGTCACACGTTCATATCATGTCATGTCCCATTCATAGGTTAGAATCTTTTGTATTATCACGAAAATTATTTTTGGAGTCTTTTGTATTTATCACGATCCCAAGTGCTAGGATGAGGCATTATCCTAGTGGAACTCCATTGTCTACACTAGTGTTTATAATGGTATGGAATTCTCTAGGTTGACAAAGTACCGTCAACAAATTTCGAATGAGATCTCAGTAACTGGTTGCCAGAGCGAAGTTAGGCACCCAACATCAGTGGTGCCAACCTCATGCTTTTCAGTTTTAATCATATCAATTATCATGAAGTACACAGAGCTAGCACAGATGCCTGTGATATGATGCGGTATCGGTAGGAGCATACAATTCAAGGAGACCTGTGTTGTATCCAAATGTTCATGTTTAATTAACCATGCTTATACTTATGTTGAACAAGATTCAAAGTCCATATTATGTTCATGTTAATTACAGTCCACATCAGTTTTCAGTTCATGACAACTTTTTGTCCTTGTTAAGTTTCACTTATGTCAGCACATGTCATACTATTTTAAGTCATGTCACTCACATTCATATTTATATCACATCGCATTCATGTCAATTTATGTGCATGCATGCATCTATATACTACTAGTTAAGTTGGTAGTTAACTTATTGAGATTTCCAATCAAATCTCACTTGAAAGTCTCAACTACCATTCTCCCCAGAATGATAGACTTTGTGTCAGGACCTAGAGAGCCAACTGAGGACCGATTGGATGTGGTTGATTAGGCCTCGACGCGATGAGTAGGAGATTGTTACTTCAGTCCTTCAGTTTATAGATATGATTATGACTATCTCAGCCACGGCGTAGTGAGTTAGCTTAGTAAGTCTTTTTCATTACTGCACGTATGGAGCACTGCCTCCAGTACTTATTTATGTTATAGTCATGACAGACAAGTTTTGTATCATTACAGTTATTAGTCTATTATGAAGTTATGAATCATGATGGGATATAGTTTATGGTACAGTGTTATTCATTCAAAGAAAAAAATTATTCGTTGTGTATATTGCATCATGCTAGATGCATGCTTAGTGTATTGCATAGTTAATTGCATTGAACTGGGGGGGGGGGGGCAGGTAACCTTGTGTTGGATTTCCCGATGCTTCAAAGTCCATCCGATCTTAAGCGAAATCTAGGGGTGTCACAATGTAATTGTTGGTTTTGAAATTATCCATACTATTCAGAAGTGAAGGAGAGGTCAACAGGGTGTTATGTCAGTGAACCTTGATATGAGTAAAGCATATGATCGAGTGGAATGGGGCATTTTACAAAACGTTAGGTTGAAACTGGGTTTTGACTCCAAATGGGTGGTGCTGGTTTTGTCTTGCTTAAGTTTAACTACATATAAGGTACTTCTTAATGGGTGTCCTACTTCACCCTTTGATGCATCCAAGGCTTATGTCAAGGTGACCACTTTCCCCATATTTGTTTGTGTTATGTGCTGAGGGGTTATCTACTCTTATTCAACATGTTAAAGGTGTTGATTGATAAAAGTTTTTATAGTGTGTAATGAGGCTCCCGCAGTTACTCACTTGTTCTTTGCAGAAGATGGCTTAATTTGTTGTCAAGCAACACATGCAACAAATGAATACCTCAAACACTTACTACTTCATATTTATGAGTCTACTTTGGGTCAAAAGATTAATATGGAGAAAAATGAGTTGCTATTGAGTAAAAATGTTGAGGATTGAGTAGTTCAAGATATAAAGGCGAATTTTCAATCATTACAACATCATGATCATTATTTGGGACTTCCTTCTTTTATGGGTAAAATGAAGTACTTTTCAAGAACTCAAAGAACAGGTTTGGGGAAAATTACAAGGTTGGAAGAAAAAATTGTTATCATAGGCTAGTCGTAAGATCTTGATAAAAGCTGTTGTTCAGGCCTTGCCAACATACACTATGAGTTATTTTTAACTACCTAAAGTTTTTTGCAAGGAGCTTGAAGGTGTATTTGCAAGGTTTTGGTGGGCTCAATGTAGTGCGGAACGTAAAGTGCATTGGTATAGCTGGCAAAAAATGTGTACTTCAAAGTTTCATGGTGGGATGAGAATCAAGAATTTGGAGTTGTTTAATATGTCTACTTGTGAAACAGGGATGGAGGCTATTAACTAACACTTATTCTTGTTTCTATCGAATTTTCAAGGCCAAATATTTCCCAAAGTAAGATTTTTTGCAACTTGGGTGTAGATGGCGCATAGGAAGGGGTGATAACATACGCATTTGTCAAGATCATTGGCTCCCACTTTCTTCGTTAACTCAGTTTTTGCCTTGTCACCAGATTCTTCCTTATGATGCTAATGCTACTTGTTTGATGATCCAGCATTCAAGAACTTGGAATCAAGCCTTAGTGCATGAAGCTTTCTCTCATTTTGAAGCTAATCATATTTTAAATATTCCTTTGCTCCTGCATGTTCTAGAAGATCATTTGTTTTGGAAGGATACTAAAAATGGCATCGATTTTGTTGGGTCGGGATATCATTTATTGATGAATTGATCAAATGCAGGTGCTACTACTGGAAGTTCAAATGCACAAGGAAGAATTAATTTCTGGAAAACTTTATGACACATAAAATTACCTAATAAAGTGAAGAATTTTACATGGAAGGCTTATCTTGATAACTTGCCTACAAAAATGAATTTACTAAAGTGTGGTGTTCTTTCTTCAGCTTTGTGTGCGCTCTGTAAGTCAGCTCCTGAACCTTGTAGTCATGCTCTTTATCAATGTTCAACTTTACATTCGATTTACTCTTATCACTACCTAAAGGTTATAATGATGATGGAAACAACTTCTGATTTTCAGAATTTAGTTTGGGACTTAATAAAAACTTATTTGGATAGGTTCCACTTTTTATTACTATTGCATGGGGCCTTTGGAGATATAGAAATCATTGTCTATTTCAGCAAAATGAATGTGAAGTTATGGAAATTGTGGATAATGTTTGGGCTATCTTGAGAGCTATTTAACTGTCACTGCCACTCATTTGCTTGTACATAGGGAAAAGGTATTCTTAGGGGTTCCATCAACACAAGGTAAATTTAAACTTAATTTTGATGGTGGTGAAGAACAAGGGAATGGTGGTGAAGAACATTTTGGGGTCTGGCTCAGAGCTAGTCCACGGTTCAAAATGAGAGAGTTCCAAAGAAAGGAGTACAAGGGCAGTTTAATGAGAAAAATAGTGTTGAAATGAATATTGGAGGGGTTGTAGGTGTGAAGGATCTAGGTCCTGAAAAGAGTAGGGATGTGGTAGGGTTGGTTGTTGAGGTTGGGAAGGATTGTGAGGTAGAGGAGGGTGCTGGAAGAAAGTCTGGGAAGGATTGTGAGGGGGAAGAGCGGGAGGCTTAAGGAAGGGGGGGGTAATATACCAACTGAGTATGGGGAAGCTGTTAGCAGGGATGAGGAACCACAACAGGCGTTGGAGGGAGATGTGGTCAGAGGGAAGAGGTTAGGGTCCTGGAAGAGAAGGGCAAGAGAATCGAGTGGAAGCTAGGAGGGAAATATGGAAGCAAAAAAATCAGTAACAAAGAGAAAGGAGGCTGAGGGAGGAAAGGGGTTAGTGAGACAGATGAAGAAACAGAAGTACCAGGGTAGTGCAGGGTCTAAAGCAGAATGTTCACAAAGGGTGGAGGTTGCTTTGCAGCCCCACCCAACCCAATGAAGACTCTAAGCTGGAACTGCCGAAGGCTTGGGAACCCTCGGACAATTCAAGACCTCTACCATTTGGTATTGGACAAGAAACCTAACTTAGTTTTCTTAATGGAAACTAAGATGTTAAAATGCAGATGTGAAGGGATTAGGAGAAAGTTGAAGTGTGAAGGTTATTTTGTTGTTGAAGCTGTTGGAAGGAGTGGGGGTCTAATCATGTAATGGGACCATAATGTCAAAATAGAAGTGGTGAACTACTCATTAAGACATATAAGTGTTTGGGTAACAAACAAAGGGGAAAATGAGAAGTGGTTGTTAACAGGATTTTATGAAAATCCTGCGCCAAGCAGAAGGGCAGATTCTTGGAACCTTCTTAACTCACTAAAACCAAATGGTAACACTGGTTGGTGTGTTATCGGTGATTTCAATGAGATTGTGACCCATGATGAAAAATGGGGAGGTAGACAGAGGCAAGAAAGACAAATGGCTAGTTTCAGAGAGGCTCTTGAGAGGAATGGACTGTTTGATTTGGGATGGAGAGGTGATAAGTACACTTGGAGCAATAAACATGAAGATGAATCTTTCACTAAAGAAAGACTTGATAGAGCTGTGATCAATGTAAGATGGAAAGGTATTTTTCAAGAGAGTTCGGTAGAAGTGTTGGCAACAAGATGCTCTGACCATAGGCCTTTGTTGCTTTGTATGTACCAGAAGGGTATTGAGGAAAGGAGAGGAAGGAAGCTATTCAGGTATGAAGCCAGCTGGGCTTTAGAAAAGGAATCTGTGGAGGTCTTAAAGAAGGTATGGGAAAAGAGGATGATGGATGATGGTACTCCAAAAAATCTTCTTATGAATCTGTCCGAAAGTTAGGGAACTTTGATGAATTGGTGGAGGATGAATGGGGAAGATAGAGGGAGGGAGCTGAAGCAGAAAACCCAACTCCTAAAATTGTTCCAAGAAAATGAAAATAGCCATAACTCTGGTGACATTAAAAGGTTACAGAAGGAAATTGGTGTGCTGCTAGAGAAAGAAGATTTAAAGTGGAGGCAAAGGGCTAAGGTGAATTGGTATAAGCTAGGGGATAAAAAACCAAATTTTTCCATAGTTGTGCTAGTCAAAGGAGGAGGAAAAACAGAATTGATGCTATTAAAGATGACCAAAACATATGGCACTCGAGCCATAAAGAGGTGGAAGGAGCTTTCAACAAGTACTTTGGGAGCCTTTTCACTTCCTCATCTCCGAGCCAAATGGAGATTGATGACTGTTTGAAGTACCTGGAGACTTGAGTGACAGGGGATATGAATGAAGCACTCACTGAGACTTTTACTAAAATGGAGGTTGAGGATGCTTTAAAGTAGATGGCACCTTTGAAGTCACCAGGGCCAGATGGCTTTGGAGCTTGCTTCTACCAAAGCCATTGGCCTTTCATTGGTGAGGAAGTCTCAAGGACTATTTTATCATGGCTGAATGGTGATTGTTTTGTTTCCTCAGCCAACTTCACATACATTGTTCTCATCCCAAAAGTTTCAAATCCTAGCTTGGTTAGTGAATATCGACCTATTAGTCTATGTCATATTGCCTACAAGATTATGGCAAAAGTTTTAGCAAATAGACTAAAAACTGTTTTGGCTGATTCAGTCTCCCCCAACCAAAGTGCTTTCATCCCAGGAAGATTAATCACAGACAATATTATGGTCGCTTATGAGCTGCTGCACTCAATGATGAATAGGAAAAGAGGAAGGTCCGGAAGCATGGCTATAAAACTCGATATGTCTCAGGCTTACGACAGGATTGAGTGGCCTTACCTTGAAGCAATTATGTGTAAGCTGGGATTTTGTAGAAGATGGATTGATCTTATCATGATGTGTGTGTCCACAGTTTCCTATTCTGTATTAATTAATGGTGTTCCCTGTTCCAAGTTCTGTCCTTCTAGAGGTTTGAGATAGGGAGATCCCTTGTCTCCATACCTTTTTATTTTGTGTGCTGAAGGTCTTTCTTCTCTTCTCAATGCCTCTGATTTGAGAGAAGACACAAAGGGGGCCACGGTGGCTAGGGGAGGAACTAGAGTGAACCATCTACTGTTTGCAGACGACTGTGCACTACTGGGCAAAGCTAATGTAGAGGAGTGGAAAAAGTTGCAAGCCATGTTACTGACCTACGAAAAAGCCTCTGGCCAGGTTTTGAACAAAGACAAATCTGCATTGCTCTTTAGTCCCAATACTTGTCCAAGAGAGAAAGAGTTAATCAAAGAAGAAGGTGGTGCAGTTATGGAGGGTTGTTATGGGAAATATTTAGGCCTGCCCTCCTTAGTGGGGAGATCAAGTACTTAACTTTTAGAGGCATAAAAGAACGAGTGTGGAAGAAGATCAACAATTGGAAAAATTCATTCTTGTCCTCGGCAGGAAAGGAGATTCTCATTAAGGCAGTCCTCCAAGCTGTGCCAACATACACCATGAGTGTCTTTCAGCTTCCTAAACATTTGTGCAATGAGCTCAATGGCATGTTTACAAATTTTTGGTGGAGCAACCAACAAAAGAATAAAGGCATTCATTGGAGCAAGTGGGAGTCTATTGGAAGACAAAAAAGTTTAGGGGGGTTGGGTTTTAGAGATGTGGGTTGTTTCAATAAAGCTCTATTGGCTAAGCAGGGTTGGAGATTTCTTAACTACCCAAACAGCCAAGCTGCTAGCATTTTCAAACAGAAGTATTTCAGAGGCTCTTCCCTATTGGAGGCTAAGTTGGGTCACAAACCATCGTTGATTTGGAGGAGTGTTTGGGAGGCTTTAGATCTAATAAGGGAGGGATTGAGATGGAGGGTGGGGAATGGTAAAAGTATCTGAGTATGGGGACAAAAATGGATGCCATCACCTGTGTCCTTTTGTGTTCAGTCACCAGTGTCCTTATTAAATGAGAATGCTAAAGTCGAGGAACTGTTTCAGTAGAATTTATGGGAGTGGGATGAGGGCCTGGTAAAAAGTATCTTTAATGAAGAGGAGGCTGAACAAATATTAAGTATTCCCCTTAGTAAAACGAATACAGAAGACAAAATGGTGTGGGGGCCTTCAAAGAAATGACTTTTTTCTGTAAGAAGTGCCTATCACATGGAGGTTGAGAGAAGAAGAGCTATCAAAGGAGAAACCTCAAGAAGAGAAAGTACTGACAGTAGGTGGAAGGGTATTTGGGAGATGAACATACCAGAGAAGGTGAAGCTATTTCTATGGAAGGCAGGAAATGATTTTCTCCCTACAAAAAAGAAGCTACTCTCTAAGAAATTGGTGGAAAATGATCTCTGTCCAGTTTGTAAAAGGGAGGCTGAGGACGTAATGCATGTTCTTTGGAAGTGTACTACTACCAATGATGTGTGGCTTGAGTCTTTGACAAGTTTACAAAACTGGTGCACTGAGGAAGACGATTTGCTGGATCTCTGGGGTAAAGTGATGCTAAGATTACCAAAAGCCGAGTTAGAAATAGTAGCAACTGTCATGAGGGGACTGTGATTAAGAAGAAACCAATTTGTCTTCGAAAACTGCTTCAAAAAACCTGGACAGGTCTTGACTATTGCTAAGGAGGAGGTTGAAGAGTTTCAAAAGGCCAACAGTTTAATAGGCAGAAACCATACTAGACCAGACAATGCAAGGCTAGTAAGGCAAGCAAAGTGGAAGAAACCGAGAGAAAATTGGGTAAAACTCAACTGGGATGCAACTGTGGACCAAAGGAAGAAGATGTTGGGAATTGGGATCGTTATAAGGGACGAGGAAGGGGAAGTTTTAGTAGCTGCTTGTGGACAGAAAGAGCATGTTCATACAGCAGGAACAGCTGAGGCTTTATCCTTATGGAGAGCTATGGAGATTTGCAGTGATCTAAATTTCAGTAGGGTTGTTTTCGAAGGTGATGCTCAGATCATAGTCAAGGCCATTAATGAAGATAATGGAGAATTTCCAGTTTATGGGATGGTGATTGAAGAAGCAAAGAAGGTGCTCAAGAACAAAACAGACTGGAAAGTACAATTTGTGCATAGAGACTCTAATGTGGTATCTCATATACTTGCAAAGAAAGCTTTAACTTTAGATTCAGAATAGATATGGATAGAAGATTTTCCTAATTGTATTAGTCAAGCTATAGGAAACGAAATGAGATGTAATGACAGAAATTGTTATCAATGAATACAGAATGATACGGTTTTGATTTCAAAAAATTTTGATGGTGCTTTATTCTATTCTTCTGGTACTATGGATCTTGGAGTGATAGTGCGCAACGAAAAGGGTGAGTTTTGCTAGCTATGTGTCGAAAGTAGGATGGTATGTTTGAAGTTGATGACGTTGAAGTTATGGCTACACTCCAAGGTCTATAGATGGTTTTACATCTGGGTTTTTCAGCTTTGATTCTGGAAGATGATTCTTTGAGAGTTATTGATGCTATTCTTCGCTCTCAAGGGTCTAATTTATCTAGTCAGAATTCTTTGATTTTGCAAATACAACTTCTCCTTTATTAGCTAATGGATCATGAAGTTTCTCATGTAGGCCGTGAAGGAGATAAGGCGGCTCACTTGTTGGCAAGACATGCAAGAATGATAGATGATGGTGTACAATGGTATCAATGTCTAAATTTTTTATTTTCTAGTATCTTATTAGATGGTACTGTGTAATTTGTGTCTTTTGTACACTTTGTATGGTTATGAATGAAGTATTTTCTATTATAATACAGTCAAAGGATAGGCGAGATCGAAGTTAACCAAACTAGCGAACCACAACCCCAAAAGTCTTAAAACGGAGGCGTTGACCATAGAAAGCTGAAAATATGGACTGCTGCAAGGTGTTTCACATAGAATCTCTAATATTTCTTCTTGTCGATAACATTCTTACAAATCTGCGAAATGGTACGGTATAAATTAATAAATTATTATAAATATAAAAAATTTACATAAAATAAATTTATAAACTGACGTAATTTTATGAAATTCAATAAATTTAAATTATAATAAAAATAATTTTATAATTTGACGTTTTATATCAAATCACATTAATTTATCAATTTACTTTTTATGTAATTCTTTATGATTAAAATATTTTTTTTTATGATTAATGCTAGGTAGCATATATTTTATCATTATTATGCTACTATTTTTAGTATTATATTATTAGAAACTATTTGTTATGTTGAATTTATAAGTCAATCATTTAATACCACGTTATAAAATATGGAGAGAATAATAATAATAAAAATGACAAATAGAATAATTGAAATTAAATAAAAATTAAATACGAACTTCACAAATAAAATAAGTTGTATTAATTTTACTCGTATAGAATTGACGCGATATGCAAATGGATAATTTATGTTATGACTGTAAAAACCCCAATTCAATGCGGGATTATTATATTAAATAAATAAGTATGATTTATTTAAGAAAAAATTTATTAATCATTCATTTTCTGATCAGCATCTCATGATATAATATTAGATAATAAGTTTATAAGTAAAATATTATCATTATTCTTTATTTAATCGATTTATGGTTAATTTATAGAAAAATTTTAGATATAATCTTTACATTACACCCTTAAAAATATATAATTTTATTTTCTGAAATATGTGGATGAAATATTTTATAAAATACGAGGATAAAATATGAAGATAAAAAAATAAAATTATATATTTTTAAATAATCTGCTTTAAGAATTTATGTGCAGTACGACTCTAATTTATATATTCTACAAGAAAAATCTCATATTCCGCGATGCAGACTGATACAATCGAGTCCTGTGTGTTTCGAATTCGTCGCACCATCGTTTCGTTTCCTGTACGTCAAATCAGAGAACTGTAGAGAGAGAGGGAGCGAAGGAAAGAGACGATGAGGCTGCTGAGCCTGTTGGAGGATGAGAGGGACGAAGAAGAAAAGGGTAGGGAAAGAGCAATGGTAAATAGGCTTCGAGAAGCAGCCAGGAAAGGATCAGTACCATCTCTCCTTGAACTACTCCAAGAAGACCCGAAATTCCTCAGCAAGAACACCCCTACTCTCTCAGGCACGGCCTTACACCTCGCTTCACTTCTGGGTCACTCTGCTTTTGCAAAAGAAGTACTGGTTCGGAAGCCAGAGCTTGCGGCCGAGTTGAACCCTGGCGGTTCTTCGCCTCTACACTTGGCAGCGGCGACAGGGTCTGTGAAAATTGTCAAAGATTTGATGCTAGTTAACCCTGATATGTGTTTGGTGTGGGATCGTGAGGGTAGGACTCCTCTGCATCTCGCGGCGATCAAGGGACGAGTTGGGGTGTTGACCGAGCTGGTCCGAGTCAGACCGGAGGCCACTCGGGTGTTCACCAGTGGGGGGGAGAGTGGGCTCCACTTGTGTGTGAAGCATAACAGGTTGGAGGCTTTGAAAATTTTGGTGGAAGGTATTGGAGGAGATGATGAGTTCGTGAATTGGAGGGATTCTGATGGTAACACTGTCTTACATGTTGCTGTTTCCAGGAAACAATCAGTGGTATGTTTGAAGCTTTATTCTTATGACGTCAGGGTGATTTAATATATTGTATGCTCTGTGATCAATATTGTCTCAATACTGCTTTCTGATAGGCATAGGATTTATGATTTAACATAATTTAAGGTTTGAGATTGTTTGATTTTCACAACCATAATTTGTAAAACAATAGCCCCTCTCGCGTTTCGTTATGCTTTTTTAACCATGTGGTGTGGGAATAAACTCTGTTATGGGACCTGGTGGCCCCTTTCAACTATAGAGAGTCTACAATGTTTAAGATAGTTATCTTTTAAGATTGTGCAATGTGTTGGTATAAGTGTGTTGAGGAATAATTCCACATTGCATGTGGACAAGGTCTTGAGCATATTTATAAGGAATGAAAAATTCTCTCTTGTAGAATCAATTTTATGAGATGGGTTAGGTCCATGAATTTCTTCATAGTATCAGAACAGGACGAATGAGAACTCACACTACTTACCCCGTGATAAGGAGTAGGAAAAATATTGGCCTGCACGTGAGGTAGAGTATTGAGGAATAATCTCACATTGCTTGTAGATAAGGTCTTGGGCATGTTTATAAGAAATGAGCAATCCTCTCTTGTAAAACCGGTTTTATGAGATGAGTTAGGCCCATGAATATCTTCAAAGTGACTCTAAGATGACTTGTGCCCAGGCCTTTTCCTCCAAGCTGCTTTCGGTCTGGCCTAATTTTAGGCATCCATTTTGTTTAGAGCTGATTGTTCAATATTTTCTGGGTTGTTTTCTTGACCTTTAAAGATACATTGTTTGTTTCAAGTTGAATTTTCAGCTTGGTTATCTATTCTAGGATTCATCAGGAAATAGGATTAACTCTAATGCTGAAGCACTAATGAAACAGCTCGGGTTAAAGTAGGAAAACACCAATGTGGCAACCATTTCTAACTTCTTTTTTCTATCACCACCCGACTGAGCAGGTGCAGTACAATCACCTATCTCACTAAACAGGTTGTGGCTCCTTTTACACCATTTCATAATATTGCCTTGGGTTGAATCACCCTTTCTATATATTTGTACAACTTTTCTGGGCATATGGATGCCTTTAGCGCAGTTTACTATGATGATTAGTTGTTTCATATGTCTCTCGCTCTTTCATATCAACGTCCTGTATCATCTAGTCTATACAGAATTTCATGAATTATTTTATTTTTAATTTTCTACCTCCCCTAGTAGCAGTCGTATAATTAGGATTTGAGAGGAATGTTTCAAATTGTTGCAGATCATAAAATTTTTGCTCAACCAGACAAAGATAGAGGTAAATGCCCAAAATGCAAGTGGCTTCACTGCGCTGGACATCTTATCTCAAGGTCCTAGAGATCTAAGAGACATGGAAATTAAAGTTTCCTTGAAAAAAGCTGGAGCTTTAAAAATCAATGAGGCACCATCAAGTACCTATTATCCTGAAATAGTCGAAAATGCTCCCTTAACACAGCCATTATCCTCACAAGAAACGGGTGCCAAACAACCAGTTGTGAAACATAAGCACATCGATTGGTTGGGTAGGAAACGAAGTGCGTTAATGGTTGTAGCATCACTGCTTGCATCAGTGGCCTTTCAAGCAGCAATATCACCACCAGGTGGTGTTTGGCAAGATGACTATTCAGTGGATTCTGAGGGCAACCCTGTGGGAAATCCACACAAGGTAGGCGAGGCGGTGATGGCTTATAACGGCACAGATGGTTATGGTCAATTTATGATTTTTAACACCATTGCCTTCCTTGCATCATTGAGCATAATATTGTTGCTAGTTAGTGGATTGCCTATAAAGCGACGCAGATGGATGTGGATTCAGATGGTCACTATGTGGATTGCAATCACAACACTAAGTGGTACATATTTTCTTGGATTGATGAACATGACACCGAATCATGAAAAGGGGACACTCTATTTTTTGATGAAATGGTCTGTGTTCGTATGGCTGATGCTGATGGGGATTGTGTTTCTTGGTAACGTGGCTCGGATGATCTTGTGGCTCCTTAGAAAGTATGGATACATTGAAGAAAAGCCAGAAGGGCCCTCAATTTATATTGAGGATGATGAGAATGATGAACTTTGAGAGGTATATTGTAACACAGAAATCGAAACGTACCTCTTATTGCTGTAATGCTTGAATGCGCATTTTCTGTTGAGCAAATTTAAATTAAACCAAGTCATAAAAAATATAATTGGAGTCTTTAATTGCGGAAGGAACAAACAAATAACCACTAAATAATAAATCTAAACCAACTAGTCTAGGCAGTGGCATAAAGCCCTCGATACTAGATTTTCCCATTTGATCTTGACCCACCTGCTCGTCTTGGACATCTATCTCGCCTGGGTAATTAAAATATAAAAATAAAATAAAATGAGTAAAGACTCGATAAGTGCACACCATCTAGTAAACATATTTTAAATACATATATCTAAAAAATTATAATTTGCATCATCAGTAGGTTAGGAGATTTTTCCTGAGTCCATAGAATGTCATGGGCCAGCTACTGGGGGACTCGTTAGAAGATCAAATAATAAAGAAGAGTGATGGACAATAAATGCGAATCACGCAGGTGTAAGCGGAGAATAAAGGAAAAGTAATGTCAGGAGAAAAAAATGAGACTTGATATAAAGTAAGGTGTCAGGAGAGAAAAAATAAGAAAGTGACTTAAAGTAAGTGGGGTGTAGGCGATAAAAGGCAAGGGAAACCTACGGATTCAGAGGTGCTGAACTCTTGATTTGATTTCTTTTACACTCTTTTTGGACATGACGTCGACTTCTTCGGACTAGAGATTTCTTCTTGATCTAGCGAGTTCTAATGAGAACTTCTTCTCCATAAAATAGCTTTACAGCTTTCATTGTACAGGGAGAAACGAGAGATTAAAAGAGACTGTAAACAAGCTTATTATAATGGAATCTCTCCTTCTCAAACCCCTGTGGACGTAGGTCTAGTGTCGAACCACGTAAAATCTGTATTCATCTATTTATTTTCTACATTTAAATATTGTTCATCATCATAGACGTACGAACTGATATCGTACAACCACACCCAACCACTTCCGGGGGCTCCATACAGCACCAATCGAGGCACAGCTTTGAAGACCCAAGTTGCCGGGGCCTGGCCCAAGGGCGTGCAAAATACGACATCAACAGTGGCGCCGTCTGCAGGATCGTAATAGATCTTGCGTATTCTTCGTATGCCTACGGCAACCCATTCCAGGCAACTCAGAAGAGACACATAGGAAGCCATGGAGGCAAGGCTGAAAATCAAGAAGGAATGGGTGACGAAGTTGACCGACGAAGTGCAAATGCTTTGCAAAGAAAACGAGGAGCTCATATCGAAGGAGCAGATAAAACTCTTCGAGATAACTATCTTTAACCTTTCCACTTTTATTTTTATAATAAAAAATACTGTTGCAAAAAAGGGGCGAGTGAACTTCTCCTCAGCAAGCAATCAAGTGCAGTGCACCTTAAGTGCTTTCCATGCACACAATGTATAGGGTCGGGAACCCAAACTCCCTAGCCCCTAGGACTACAAATACTTACCCATGACATTAAGGTTTGTAAGGAAAGAAAGGTTGGGATATACAGAACAGTCACGTGAACTGCAGGGAGGGACCCAGAGTGCACTGTGCACGTGAGCAGTGCACTGTGCACGTGAGCAGTGCACTGGAACGAGTGGTTGTGCATGGCATGAACATTGCCATACACGTACCACTCGGGTGCAGGTTGTCGGGCACCTAAGAGCTCATGGCACCCAACTGCGAGCCCGGACAACTCGCCGATGGCCTCCGGTCGGACCACTAGCTATTTCTGATGGCGGACATGCCAGCTTCCACCGGCTGGAAGCCGTGGACGGAGCATTCCCATGTGCACCTCAACTCGCACACGGGGTAGTAGTCCAGTCCGGCAACAGTGCGACTAGGGGACCTCACCGATGGTCACCTTGTGGCCGTCGGCATCGTCTGTCCCTAGTGGGCTAATCTGCGGCCACAGTAGCAGAGAATGCCGCCAGCAGCTACGCACGACGTGGATTCACAGCGAGCTCACGACAAACTATCGTGAGCCATTTCTGCTCGTGCCGGAAGCCACCATCTGGCCCATCGGCATCGTCTTTCCACGCCGGAGTGAAAGCCGACCATCCTCAATCGGCGGCACCCTCTTGCACCCAGTACACGACATTAACAAACTCGGTCACAGACTCTCCGTGAACAGAACTGCTCCACGGCCCTTTTCCACGGTGCGCCTCTCCACGGCCCCTCTCCACGACTAGTAGATGCACTCCTCGGCCACGCCACGAGCATGAACTCCATGGCCTTGGGCCGGTTAACCGTGGTCTCCTCGGGCAAAACTTTATGCGGCCTCCTCACAAGTCATCAGCGGCCAGTCTAAGCAGTCCCCTCTCCACGGGCAGTTTGCTCCACAGCCTCCTCTCCACGGCCCTACGGCAACGGGCAGAACCACCCTTCAGCAGCCCTTCTCCACAGCCTTAACAGGCTCCCCACGAGCATGGATTCCACGGCAGCAACTCTGCACGGCCACTCTATGTGGCCTCCTCCAACGACACAGCACACTCCTCGGTCATGCACGTCGAGTGGAACTTTTCAGGTAGTGCACTTGGCCAGCTCCTCAACCTTGTGTTTGCCGACCAGTACATATGATCTTTTTCTCACCTACTTGCAGCATGGCAATGCACATCGGGCAGAACCTTACAACTAAGGAAATCACGGTAATGCATGGTCACGCGTGGCGACCACGTGGCCCACCACCTTACTCAACGGACAACTTCACGACAATACACGATCAGGGAAAATGAACAAATTTGAAGACGGGTGACTTCCCTAAAAAAAAGGAAGCGGAAATAAAAAGGAAGAGAAGATATGACAAAACAACTACGGCAATTTCGCTCAAATAGCAACGGGCAAAAATTAGTCGTGGCAGCTACACGCTCCGGTTTGTCTTCTTCAAAACTTATGTGAATTATGTTTTACTAATGTGATTATTCCCTGTGGTGTGAAATTTGTTTTGTACGACCCAACACTGCAACGATGAAGGCAATCAAGTTCTATCAGCAAAATCAACTCCACTAAACGGGAACTCCATCAACAACATACCTCCCCGCGATGTTGTATAAGGAAAGGTAGGCCTTAAAGGTTGCCTTATCTTTCTCGCGGAGGAGTGCGGGTCAGTACTTGGCCACCCGAAGATAAAAATTACCTTCCTCTTAAGCGTTAAACGACGGAAGCGGGTTCAGTAATAGACTGTCCGAACAACTTATCTTCCCACGAAGGATGATAGGTGAGCAGGTGGCTCAGCCTCCTTGTCCGGGAGAGCGGATTAGCCTTACAGCTACCCGAATCACTTAACCCGACCTTCAATGTGACAAAGTGTAGGATCAGCACTAGCCTGACCCAAACCTACCATTTCCTGTGATGTCAACGGGCGGGAGCGGGTTCAGTAATAGACTGCCTGAACAACTTACCTCCCCACGAAGAATGATAGGCGAGTATGCAGTTCAGCCTCCTCGTCCAGAAGAGCGTGACCAGCCTCGAGGCAGCTTGAATAACTTACCCCAACCCCCGCACGGTGAATGAGCGGTCAGCCAACAGTTGTCCGAACTTACCTCCCCGTTGGGGAGTATAGGGAAATGTAGGCCTTAAGGTTGCCTTATCCCTCCCGCAATAGAGTGCGGGTTAGTCCTCAGCCACCCGACATCAGAAAATTTTACCTTCCTCATCAGCGTCAAGGGGTGGGAGCGGGTTCAATAACAGACTGCTTGAACAACTTATCTCCTTGCGGGATACTATAGGAAAAGGTCGGCCTCATGGTGGCCTTATCCCTTCGTAAAGGAGAGCGGGATCAGCCTCATAGCTACCCAAATAACTTATCCCGGCCCCCGCTACGACAAAGTATGGGATCAATGCCATCCTGATCCAAACTTACCCTTTCCTACGATGTCAATGGGTGGGAATGGGTTCAGTAGTAGACTGTCGAGCAACTTACCTCCTTGCGGGATACTATAGGGAAATATAGGCTTTAAGGTTGCCTTATCCCTCCCACAATGGAGAGCAGGATCAGCCTCACGGCTATCCGTATAACTTACTTCAACCCCCATCGTAGTGAATGAGCGGACTAGCCACATCGTTGTCCGAATTACCTCCCCGGGGGACAAAGAGGCAGAATGGCATGAGGCATTCCGACCTTCCCCCGACGGAGAGTGGGTCGAGTTTATAGATCGCCCGAATAATGAAGACAAAGACATGGACATCAGTAACAAAATCTACATCAACGGGATCGCCATCAGCAGCTTACCTCCCCGTGAGACGAAAGGGAAAGGTAGGCATTAAAGGTTGCCTTAAATCTCCACCAACGGACTTTACTTTAACAAAAGAATCTCCAACAACAGAATCACCACAAAAGGAAACTCCACCAGCTCCAACCTACCTCATCGCAAGGCAAAAGGGACGAGTCACGCCAAAGGTAGCTCTATCCCTCTCGCGGAGGAGTGCGGGTCGGCCTTCGGCCACCCGACATATTTATCAACGGAACGTCCTCTCTAGCAACAGAATGCCGAACGGATAGCGTCTCAGACCTTCACACATCCTGGCAAAAATAGCTCAGGTTTGCGAATTCACTGACAGGTTTGACTTGTGCAGCATCTCTTACCTACCTTTCCGTGAGGGTCAAGAGGCGGGACCAGCCTTAAGGTGACCCGACCTGTGATAAATGTGATTTTTATTACTCTTTTATTTATGAAAAGTATCAGTTTTCCTTTAATTCTATTAATTTTATTTTATTTCTATATATATTTTTTTAACTTTTTGGATTTGAAGGAATGAGAAGATTAAGTGCGAAATGAGAGTTTTTTTGTACAAAAGAAGAGACTACAGATCCAGACTGATGAGAGGCGACGAGATCTAAAGAGAGCCTAGGAAATTTAGGCGAGAAGACCCAATGGCGACCAGAAGGGGTGACCAGTATTCGCGACTAGTACTAGTGACAAGAGTTAAGAGATAAGCGACAAGAGATATATTTTATCTTCTAGGCTCGAAGACTAGGTGCGAAGATCTGGCGCGAAGACTTGGCAAGAATATATTTTACCTTCTGGGTGTGAAGACTTGGCACCAATATATTTTACCCTCTGGGCATGAAGACTTGGTGCAAGGTTTCAGGCGACCAAATTGGGCGACCAGTTTAAATGACCAACTTAAGCGACCAACCTAAACGACATCGTGGGCAACAACTAGCAAAGGCGAGCAGCCTTACCGCTCAGTAGATTGGCGAGAGGAGTCTTTCATCCCGGTCAGGAGTCTTTCCTCTCGGTAGGAGAGAAGACCAGTTATATTCAGCGCACATGACATCTACCCGGTGGGACCCTTCCGAGTTTCGAAATCAATCTACTAACCACCAAATCCTCCCGAACTCCGTAAATCAAACCTCTTATTATTGAATCTTTAATTTTAGATAATTTCTTGTATGCTTTTATGTTAACTTTTATCTTTAAAAACTATTTTCCAGATCTTTATGCTAGATTGTAGCCATATTTATCTTGTTTCCGGATTTGAGTTTTGACATCTATTTAATCCCGTCTTGTGGGATGAATAGAGGAGAGTTAGTTTTCGAGAGTCTGAGTTTTAAAGTAAACATATTCCAGAGTTATTATTTAAGTTTCTTTCAAGGAGGCAGATTTGGGGAAGTAGAAGCGAGAGCCACATGCTTCATCAACTGACTCCAACGAAGAATACTATTTTTATTGTTTTTGTTTTCAATTTCATTATGAACTAATTTTATTTTCTAGAGTTTTGATGTAGTCTAGCATTGAACACAAAATTTATATTCTAAGTTTTTTTATTTCTATATTTCCATGATTGAGTATTTATTACTTGTTCTTAACGATTGAAATTTTCTAGCTAATTATTGTTCGATCTATTGAATCGCAATGAGTCCGAGAGGTGATTTGAGATTAAAGTTCTAGGATTAAGTACCATTAATTGAGCGAAAGTAGAGATACTTTACCGTGATTAGTGTGATTCTCAAGAAAAAATCAAAGAACTTAATGAATCTCCAATTAGTTAAATTCACATAGAGATATTGAGTTATTAGTTGGAGATATTTTTAGTATTGTTCGAGAGAAAATATTAAATAGTTAAGGAAATTTTATCATCAACTTGGGATAATTGGAATTCTATAACAAAGAAGAATAAATTGTTGGATTTGTTAGGTGAAATCAAACGCTCTAGATTTATTCTTATTATCTTTAAAATCTTAATTTTAATGCTATTTTCTTCAGTTTAATTTAGATAATTCATTTTTCAAATTTTGATTTTCTAAATAGTAATTAATTTAGTAAATTTCAGTACTGAATAGCATAATTATTTCCTGTGGGTTCGACATCCTTTTTCTTTGAAACACTTTACTACTTGTTACGATTTTATACACTTACAGATATTTTATAAGAACAAGTTTTTGGCGCCATTGCCGGGGAATAGTTATTTGTTATTGATATTGATACTAACTAGATTTTTATTACTTTGGATTTTATTTTATTGGTTTAAATTAGATCTCAGTTTGGTTTTTCTTTTTTAGAAATTAGAAGTGCATGCCTCGATCTAAATCATTAAAGCATACACTTTTCAATCCTAAAATTGAAATAACCTTACGGCGGATCAATAAAGAAAAAAAGAAAGAGGTTACCGCATCTAAATTTAATATGGCCAACCAGGAGCACAATGTGTTAAGAGACTATGCTATGCCCTATGTCAATTGGGCGACATCTTGGGGGCTGTCACAAGAGGATCCTTATGTCCATATTGCAAATTTCCTAGAATTTGTGATACTTTTAAACACAACAGAGTGACAGATGATGCGATTCGATTGAGACTTTTTCCTTTCTCACTTAGGGAAAAAGCAAAAGCTTGGTTGAACTCTTTGATGCCTGGCATCGTCACCACCTGGGAGGAGTTGGCACAAAAATTCTTAGCAAAATATTTCCCTTGCCAATATAGCGAAGTTAAGGAATGATATCACTACTTTCACCAAATTTGAGGCTGAATTATTATATGAGGCAAGGGAGAGATACAAGGATGTATTGCGCAAGTGTCCACATCATGACCTCCCAGCCTGGCTTCAAGTACAGATACTTTTACAATGGTTTGGGACCCACAAATCGATCTATGGTTGATGCAGCCGCAAGAGGAGCATTAATGAGTAAGACCCCTGAAGCCACATATGAACTACTGGAAGAATTAGAGTCTAACAACTATCAGTGGGACACAGAGAGAGCAATGCCAAAGAAGACGGTCAGCGTGGTTGAGCTGGACTCTATGTACGCAATTGCGGCTCAGTTGGCAAATCAATCCAAACAATAGGTAAAATGAACATTAATGCTTTTCAAACTAATGTTGTTTGTGATCTTTGTGCATGAAATCATTCAAGTGTAGATTTTGTCAAGTGGAGAATCCTTTTGCCCAACCGACGGAGAGCAAGCTCATTACGTGTCCAACTTACCTTCCCATGAGGATCAACAGGCGGGACTAGCCTTAGGAGGGCCCTGCCTGCCTCACGTCGAAGGGCGGGTTCAGTCTTTCGACCGCTCGACATTACTTATTGAGGCAACATCTCCACCCGACATACTTATCGGCGGAATCTCCATTTACAAAATATTTATCAGCTTGATCTTCACTTAGAAAATGTTTATCAGCGGGATCTTCATTTACTAAATATTTATCGGCGGAATCTTCATTTTCAAAATATTTATCGACGAAATATTCATCTACAAAATATTTATCAACGGGTCTTCATTTACAAAATATTTATCAGCAGGATCTTCATTTACAAAATATTTATTGGCGGAATCTTCATTTACAAAATATTTATTGGCAGAATCTTCATATATAGAATATTTATCGGCGGGATCTTCATTTACAAAATATTTATCAGCAGAATCTCCATCTACAAAATATTTATCGGCATCTACAAAATATTTATCAGCGGAACCTTTATATACAAAATATTTATCAGCATCTATGAAATATTTATCGGCATCTACAAAATATTTATCGGCGGAATCTCCATCCACGAAATATTATCAGCGGAATCTCCACCAACAAATTCTTCATCAGCGGACTCTCCATCAACATGATCTTCAACAATGGAATCTCCATCAAATGAACATTCGCAAATAGGCACTAACACTCTTATGATGCAAGAATGAGCAAATGAAAAGAAAAGCTAAGGAAAAGCGGTGGGACAAAGGAGAGAAAAAGGCTCAGCAGAGTACAAAATAGGAGTGACTAAGGAAAAAGGTGACCAAAGAAAAGGGGCGAAATGAATGCGGCTAAAGGAAATAGGAACAAAAGGAAAAAGGCGGCTAAAAGAAAGGCATGAGTAGATGGGAAAGACGACCAAAGGGAAAGAAGATTAAAAGAAATCGGAATAACAAAGCGACGACATAAGGCTCGGCGGGGTTGAACCCCACCTAAAGACTGACCAGTGGAAAAAACAGACTATAAAATTCCAATCGGACAAGTCCGATAGGAATTTTATAGGTAATGTTAGGGGATTTTTCCCCAGCCCATAAAATGTCCTGGGCCCAACCACTGGGGGGACTTATTAGAAGATCAAATAATAAAGAAGAGTGGGGGGACAAGAAAGGCGAGGCATGGAGGTGTAAGCGGAGAATGAGGAAAAAGCAATGTCAGGAGAGAAAAAAAAAAGGGATTTGACATAAAGTAAGCAAGTGACTTAAAACAAGTGGGGGGCAGGCGATAAAAGGCCAGGAAAACCTACGGATTCAGGGGTGCTGGACTCTTTATCTGATTTCTTTTACACACTCTTTTTGGAGACGACGTCGACTTCTTCGGACTGGGGGATTTCTTCTTGATCTAGAGAGCTCCAGAGATAACTTCTTCTCCATAAAATAGGTTTACAGCTTCCATTGTTAGGGAGAAACAAGAGATTACGAGAGACTGTAAACAAACTTATTATCGTGGAATCTCCCCTCCCCAAACCCCTGTGGATGTAGGCCTAGTGTCGCTGTGTGTTCATCTATTTATTTTCTACATTTAAATAATGTTCATCGACATGGACGTACGAACCGATATCGTACAGCCGCATCAGACCACTGCCGAGGGCACTATATAACACCAATCAAGGCACAGCTCTGAAGACCCGAGTTGTCGGGGCCTGGCCCAAGAGCGTGCGAAATACGACATCAACAATCAGCATATCATATGAAAGCAAATGATGGAGAAAGTAAACAATAGGTCTTATAATTAAAGGTGATGACTACAAGCACACTCATGAATGGCTATTAATTAATTTTCATTTAACTTGGAAAAATCTTATAAACCATAATCTCATCTCACTTTCATCTCATTATGATTGGGTAGCATTGTCTATCAATTTTGAAATTTCTTCTTAAAAAAAAAAGACAACAAAAGAGTAATAAGAATGCCGGATTTTTTTATACCAATGGCTCATTTGGTTACGCAGTTCAGATAAGATGTTTTGTTGAAGTTTGAATAAAATATTATTATAATATAAATTTTTAATATTATTTTTGTTTTAGAATTTGAAAATTTTAAATTGTTATATTTTGCGTAGGAGTTTGAAAAAATTGTAATAATTATATGAGATGAAATGAGATAAGATAAGATAGTTTGATTTGTGTAACCAAACCAGCCCTTAGATAAAAATAGGATGGAAGTGTAGTTTGTAGTATTGCTCCTTTAACTTATTGGCCAACACATTAATTTTGACTATATACCTTGCTTTCCATCCATAAGGCCCATTTGACACCCTTTCTACTCATTGAAGCCCTTAATATAGAAGCTCTGAAATCCTAAGTTTAATTCACAAAATAGACTCCAAACACAAAATTCATCTGGAATGCTTTATAAGCATTATCCGAAACCCACTTACTTGAGTGTCAACCTTGAGCTCCTTCCAATTAGCTTCCTTGCTAAACTTTGAGTGGTAACTAAATTGGGTAAAACCTAGGTGTGCTTTGTGTGAAAAATGTTTGAAGGAAACTTGAGTAAATGCCAAGGGAGCATAAGCTCCCCTAAGGTGTCAAGACTTGATTTTAGTGGAATACACTAGGCTAGCTAGCTAGCTACGGATGTTTGTGTTCCTTTGGTGTCTATGCAGCTGATGGCCTTTAGCAAGTGGGTGAATCTAGAGCATTCTGTAGTAGTCCCAATAGTGAGATGAGATGAAATGATTTTAGATGAAAGTCGAAAGTTGAATAAAATATTATTATTATTTTGAGATTTGAAAAAGTTGAATTGTTTATTATATTTTATGCGAGAATTTGTGAAAATCTTAATAATGAGATGAGATGAAACTATTTCTATATCTAAATGAGATAAAAGAAAAGCATGAAGATACAAGAGGAAGCATGAGGGGGCAACACATTGTGGTCTCTAATTAGGCGTCAATGCAATGCACTAATGGGGTGCACATGCCTTGATGTGGCGTGGAGATGTTCTGCAAGTGCCTCTCATGCCTTTCCTTGTGCTGCTAAATGGCAGCTACAAGTGGCATGCTAAGTGAGTGCTACGATGTTATTTATAAAAGCACCGTTTATATTGCACAGTCAAAGAACATAGGATGTTATTAACACCTCATGCATAAACTTGAAGACAAAATCCATGATGAGATCATGCAAAGAAGATTATGGAAATGATACGGGAATAAAGGTTGGACAAGGATCGAAAGTGAAAGCATAATAGGAAGCTGCTGGCAATCCGTGAAGTTTCTTTATAAATTATTGTCTTTATTTTGTTTCCATAAGTACTTTATTACTAAAGGAAGAATAATAGACTGTCTCTACAAATAAAGCAGTTTTGTTTCTAATGAGAAATTATCCAGATATTTTCCATCACAAACCTTGCATTTGTTGAGTTCTCCTTTTAGTTCTTTTGTCTTTCGGCATCATACGTAAGGCACTGCGGGTTGATCCAGCTGCCTACCTTGTCGATCATCCTATTACGCGTTCTATTGCGTAGGCCCGTAACATTTTGGTATTAGAGCCAACCATGACTGACGCACGCGTCGACCGCTTGGAGCAGCAGATGGCCAATTTTGGGGGGTTTGATGGAGTGTCTTGTGAAGCAACTCGAAGAGACAAATGCCAAAGTGGATTCCTATGCAACCAGAAATTCTGGTGGTGGGGAACGTTCCGGTTCACGCTTTCGATGGGGCAAGAACCACAATGGGTCTTCCAACTCAAGGATTCCCAAATTGGCCAAGTTGAATTTTCTGAAGTATAATGGGTTGGACGATCCAACCGGTTGGATTTATGAGGTGGAACATGCGAACAATAGCTCATTTTTCACTCCATTGATCACGAGTCTCGTATTTACGTTTTAAATTTTGAAGTTGTGTTTTAAATATTATAGATGATTTTTAAATGTAACCCAGAATTTTAAAGTCTTCGAAATATTTTAAATGTCTAAAATTATTTTAAATTGAGTATTTTAATATTATTGAACGAAACTTAATTTTCAAGTAAGTCTTTTTATATTTTTGGAGCCCTGAAAATAGTATAATTTTAGAAAATCATTTATTTAAATGATTTTAATTCTTTAAGAGTATTATGTAATGTTCATTATTTCATTTTATGTTAAAAAATCTATTATCTAGATGGATTTATTCCTCTTAGAAATATTTAGTAAACTTCATCATTTTATTTTATGCTGAAAGATTATATTTTTAAATTTAAGTTTGGTTTTAAATTAGTCCCATTGTATTTCTATTTTATTTTTCTATTTTTAGTTAGTTTTTTTTATCTGTGTTTAATTTTCACCGTTAGATCAATTTGGGGACCCCTAGATGAAGGGTTGGGACTAGGATGGGACTAGATCCCAACCCCCCCCCCCCATTTTCCCTCTTCCCTCTCTGTCCTCCCCTCCCTCTAGCCGTCCCCTTCTCTCCCTGATCTCCCTTCTCTCACATGCCTCCGCTGTCGTCGCACGCCAACAGCACCACCTCACCGGCGACCTCCCCTTCCTCCTCCACCAACCCCCACGTCGATCCCTCTCTTTCTCTTCCTCCTCAAGTTTATTTCCTCTCTATCTCAGCATCTAGTTGCGCCACCACCAAGGACGCCACTACCGCCACCACCACACCTCGTCGAGGTTACCAGCCCCTCCACCAGAGCCCCCTGCTCCTCCATTCCTAGCCCAGCAGTTCCTTTGTAGCAACATACTAGAAAAATAGAGAAAAGTAACTTGCTGATCTTTGAGGGATCAAAAACCTCCAACACTCTTTTATTAACTTTTGTTCAATACCATACATAGGAAAAGGCTTCAGTATTTATAGAAGCCTTATGACTGTTAATGACCATTACAACAGGGCATTATAGTAATCCTCAGTAAGTAAGTGAGGACATAAGTGTATATTAAGCCCTTATCAACACGTGCACAGCACATGACTAACTAACAATTAACTAACATATTACATTACCATGTGTTCCTTCCTTCTATATCTCGAGCTCCCCTTCCTAGTATAAACTGATCATAACAACTGCCCTCCCTTCAAAAGATCTTGCCCACAAGGTTAGGATAATGAGTCCTCAGCTGTTCTACTGGTTCCCAAGTGGAATTCTCTTCATCCATACCACGCCATTTCACCAATAGCTCGATAAAAGGTTTATTATCCCTAGCAGTCATACGTCTGTCAAGAATAGCTTCTAGTTCCACCTTAAAATTCCCATGAGAATAAACGAATGGTAACACAGAAGAGATCTGTGAATCAAAGCCAATATATTTCTTCAACCTCGAGACATGAAATACTGGATGAACTGATGAACTTGGTGGCAACTCAAGTCTGTAAGCTACCTCTCCAATGCAATCCAAAATTCTGAATGGACCACAGTATTTGGCAGCTAGCTTGTATCTGCTGGCTTGACTAACTGTCTATTGCTTATACTTATGCATCTTTAAATAAACTAAATCATCTACCTGAAACTTCTTTTGAATGTGATGTTTATCATATTGTTGTTTCATAGTGACCTGTGCAACCATCAAATTCTTTTTCAACAACCGTAGTATCTCATCTCTTGATTTTAATTCTCTGCCCATAGCTTCATTCTGAGTAGTACCATCAACATATTGAATTAAGGTTGGAGGAGGGACCCCATATAATGCCTCGAATGGTGTCATTTTAGTCGATGAGTGAACTAAGGTATTATACCACCATTCAGCCCAAGGGAGCCAATGCACCCACTGTTTTGGTCTTTCACTAACAAAACATCTCAGATATTGTTGCAAACATTTATTAACTACTTCAATCTGCCCATCTGATTGTGGATGATAAGCAGATGAAAAGTGTAGTTTAGTTCCTTGTAATTTAAACAACTCTTTCTAGAAATTACTTGTGAAAATTACATCCCTATTAGTTACAATGGTGGATGGCAACCCATGTAACTTGAATACCTGAGATATGAATACAGCAGCCACTGATACAGCTGTATAAGGGTGAGATAGAAGTAAAAAATGTGCATACTTGGTGAGTCTATCAACTACTACCAATATAACAGAAAACCATTTTGAACATGGTAAGGAATCAATAAAATCCATGGAGATGTCACTCCAAGATCTGCTGGGAAGAGGCGAAGGCTGCAATAACCCAGCAGGGTGTAAATTGTCTGCCTTGCATCTTTGGCAAACTTGACATTCCTTTATAAATGGCTTTATGTCCCTTCTCATACCACTTCATATAAAATCTGCCCTTGCTCGATGTAGGGCCATATGATAACCAGAATGGGCCCCAAAGGCACTGTTGTGTATAAATTGCAGCACTTGATCCTTCATAGGGGATGAGGATGACAAAAATTGCCTTCCTTTCTTGAATAACAACCCATTTCTGACTTCAAACTTCGTATCAGAAAGCTTGCCTTCGTGGAACTTTTTACAAATAGCTAAAATTTCTTCATCATTCAAGTAGGATTGTCTCAACTGCTCTAACCATAGGGGGGATCAAGAACTGTGATAGCCAACATGTCAACAACTCCTTCCTTCACTTCCTTTCTTCTCGACAGACTATCTGCTACCACATTGTCCTTGCCATGCTTATATTCAATTGTAAAATCATAACCAAGCAACTTGGTAATCCATTTTTGTTGAGATGGAGTTCCTATCTTTTGTTCCAATAGAAACTTCAGACTTTGTTGATATGTTTTTATTACAAACTCAGCTCCCAGCAAATATGGCCTCTATTTCTTCACAGCCAAGACAATTGCAAGGAATTCTTTTTCATATGTAGAGAGGTCCAGTGCTTTTCCCTTCAAAGCTTGACTCAAGAATGCCAAGGGCCTCCCTTCTTGACTTGAGATAACACTAATTCCTCGACCAGAAGCATCACATTCCAACAAGAATGGCTTTGAGAAATTTGGCAAAGCCAAGACAGGTGGGTTTGTCACAGCCTTTTTCAAGTTTGCAAAGGCTTTAGTAGCTTCATCACTCCAAATAAATGCATCTTTCTTCAACAAATTAGTCACTAGGGCAGCAATGGAGCCATACCCTTTGAAAAATTTCCTATAGTAACTAGTTAGACCAAGGAATCCTCTTAATGACTTGAGGGATTTTGGTAAGGGCCACTCGAGCATTGCCTTGATCTTTGCTGGATCTGCTTTGACACCCTTTGCAGAGACCAAATGTCCCAAATATTCAATCTCCTCACAAGCAAACCTGCACTTACTCTTTTTGTAAAAAAGAGTATGTTTTGCTAATGTGTCCAATACCACAGAAAGATGTTCTATATGTTCTTCTTTAGATTTACTATATGTCAAAATATCATAAAAAAAAAACAATAACAAACTTTCTCAAAAAGCGTTAGAAGACCTCATTCATCAAGGACTGCAAAGTAGCTGGGGCATTGGTTAAGCCAAAGGGCATAACTAGAAATTCATACTGCCCTTGGTGTGCTCTAAATGCAGTTTTTTCAATATCCTCCTCCTTCACACGAATCTGGTGGTACCCAGATCTAAGATCTAACTTGGAAAATATGGAGGCTTCATGTAATTCATCTAAGAGTTCATCAATGACAGGGATAGAGAATTTATGTTTAACTGTTTCTCTATTTAATCCCCTATAATATATACACATATGCCATGATCCATCAGATTTTCTCACCAAAAGGACAGGTGAAGAAAATTGGGAGTGGCTACTCCTTATCACTCCAGCATCCAATAATTCCTTAACTATTTTTTCTACTTCAGATTTTTGGAAGAAGGGATACCTATAAGGTCAAGCAGATATTGGCATGGTGCCCTCCTTGAGAGTTATCTGGTGATCTTTAGTTCTTCTTGGAGGCAAGCCCTTTGGCTCAGCAAAGACATTGTCATATCTAGCCAACACTGCCTCAATATCAGCAGCATATGTGCCCACCTCTTGGTTTGTCTCCTTGGCAACAATCTGAAGTAGCATGCCCTTCCTCTCCACAATAGTTAGTTGGCAAATCTGAACATCTTCAACAAACTCAGTCTTGCTGGAACTCAAGCCTCTAAGTGTGACAGAACTCTTCATTGTAAGGTTAGCAAAATCTCACAAGACAGGACCTAAGGTTTGCAACCATTGAATACCAACCACCACATCATACCCTCCCAATGGTAGCAAGAAAAAATTAGTGTTGAAATGGTGGCCTTGCATCTGAAACTATAAATTCTGGACCAAACATTCACCATTCATCATTTCCCCATTGGCTACCCTTACTTCAATCTGTCCACTTTGCTTGCCATCTAATCCCACCTTCCTTACTATCATAGGGTCAAGGAAGTTATGTGTACTGCCAGTGTCAACAAAGACTATCACTGAGCAGTCCTTAACCTTATCATGAACTCTCATAGTTTTCGGGCTTATACAACCTGCAATTGCATAGAGTGAAATTTCAGGCACCTCAATATCTATCCCAACATCTTCTTTAGTTCCCTGTGAGTCTTGTTGATTACCCTCTTCCCTCTCAGCATCTTGTAACCATTCCAATCTTGCCATTTCAAAGAGCTTGGCCTTAGTACACCAGGCTGCCATTTGTCCTCACAGAAGTAACAAACCCCTCAGTCCCTTCTTGCTTTCATCTCTACTGGTGTCAGTCTCTGAAATGGAGCTGAGGGAGCCATTAGGCCTTGGTCCAGAAAATCCTTCTATCCTCACAGAATTAGCAAGAACTGAATTGCTGCCCTCACTAGGAAAAGAAACAAAGAAGGACTGAAATCTGTTGTTTCCCCAAGTGCTAGTGATATACTCCACTTGGATCTTGGCTAATCCAAAAGCAATATTCAAGGTCTAAGGGTGCAACATTCGCACAGGAAGTCGTATCTCATCCCTAAGGCCACTCAAGAAGCAAGAGAGCTTATAGTTTTCAGACAACCCTTTCAATCTATTTGAAAGAACCTCAAACTGAGTTTTGTATGCACCAATTGTAGAAGTCTGCCTCAACCTTGTAATTGCCACCATAGGATCATCATAAGAAGAACTTCCAAACCTTAACTGAACTACTTCAACGAAGGAATTCCAAGAAGTGAAAGAATCAATTTCCTCAGCATCTTGAAACCAAACTAATGCATTCTCATCCATATAGAATGAGGCCATCAAGATCTTCTGTCCATCTGGCATGGGGTGTAAGGGAAAATAATGATTTGCCTTATACATCCATCCAGTTGGATTGTCGCCATCGAATCTTGGAAAATCCAACTTAATACTTCGAAACTGCAATCTAGAAGTCAGAGTTGAGTTTTCAGTGTGAACCCCATCACCATTCCTGCCATTCCCATTTCGAGCATTTCTTCCTCCATTCATGGCTTCCAACAAAAGGTCCATCTTTGAACTCAACCCCTTCAGAGCACTCTAATGATCTGCAACTCTCTGCTCTTGCAGTTCTTGATTTTGCTTCAACCCAAGAACCAACTTCTCCAATTCTTTGAACCGTGTGCCCTCTGCCATTGTAAAAGAAAAAAGAAAAAAAAAATTGCCCAGAATTGTGAAGGGCTCTAATGCCAATTGTAGCAACAGACTAGAATAATAGAGAAAAGTAACTTGTTGATCTTCGAGGGATCAGAAACCTCCAACACTCTTTTATTAACTTTTGTTCAATACCATACATTAGAAAATGCTTCAGTATTTATAAAAGCTTTATGACTGTTAATGATCATTACAATAGGGCATTATAGTAATCCTCAGTAAGTAAGTGAGGACATAAATGTATATTAAGCCCTTATCAACACGTGCTCAGCACATGACTAACTAACAATTAACTAACATATTACATTACCATGTGTTCCTTCGTTCTATATCTCGAGCTCCCCTTCTTGGTATAAACTGATCATAACACCCTTCGTCCCTCTCTCTCTCTCTCGCTCTGCTTCGCAGCCCATGGCCTCAGCTTATCCTCCCAGCGCCACCACGAGCTGCCGTGATGTCACCCCTTCCCCTCCTCATATCCACACCTCTCTCCCTCTCCTCTGTTACTAATTGTCGCGGCCTCCCCTGCCTCCTTGCGTGGCCTCCAGCCACGGTCATGACCACCTCATGCCGCCCCAAGCTCCACCATCATGCCCCACTACCCTCGTACGTGATACCCAAGATCTAGCCCCTGTTTTGGGTCACAGTAGTAACGACCAAGGAGCAGTCACCACCCAAACCAGTGGCTTTTGATGCCACAAGGCCTTGCCGGACAGCAAACGACGCAATGAGTCAGCCCTGACGCATGGTATAATTCCTATTCCTTTCCCTCGATAGTTATTTTATTGTGAAGCTTGATTAGTGTTATGGACTGTGCTATTGTTGTGATGTGTGAAGTTGTGTAATGTGAAGTGATGGGCTGGTATGCAGTGTGGATTGTGAGGTGAAGTGTTGGATTACTGTGAACAGTGTTGTGGAGTACTTTGTGATGTGACTGAGTAGTTTGAAGTGAAGGGTTTGTTGTGCAAGTGTGACGTAGTTGGTGTTATGGCAGTGTGCTATGAAGTGACGGGGGTTCAATGTAGAGTTGTGTTGTGTGACGTGTTAGGAAGTGATGGGATCACGGTGCAATTTGGAAGTGGTAATTTGTTAAATTGTTGGGATAGTTGTATAGTTTGTGAAGTGGCATGATGTCAAGTGATGTGCTGGGATTGTGAAGGTTGAGGAAGACTGTGAAGCGTGATGATTGTACGTGTTTGAGTTGGACATTAGTGTCGAGTGTATGAAACTTGTTTAAACAAGCAAGCCGTTTAGTGGATTATATGTTGATCTTAGGTGATAAAAGGTGCATGGTACATGTGTAATTTGGTTGGACGCATGTGCCGGAGAGATTTACCATATGTAATGGATAATCTGTCTTAAGTATGAATACACGATATTTAAGTCTCGGAGTTGATTTAAAGTTGTGTATTATGCTTAGTTAAAGATTACAGTGAAGTGTTGGTTAGGTTATACATGAATGAATGGATGGATGTATGTATTGACTAGGATTGTGTTGTATAACTTGGTTGGTACGAGTTATGCATCGAAATTGACGGTTTTGTAGGAAGAGTGTGATGAAGGTAATAGCGTGTCTTAACCCTTAAAGTGAATCGGGTTTACTTTAAAGGATAAGAACATAGAGTAGAATGTTGTGTTTGGAAAGGTGATCTCAAGTGAGTCCCAAGCTATGGATTTGAGAATTTTGAAAAGTGATAAAGGAAAGCATAGAAGATGGACTTGGATAAAAGAGTGTGCCTAAGTGAAAGAAGTCCTGGTGAAGAGAAGTTTATGTACTTTCTAAGTTTAGTTACTTATGCACTTGAAAAGGGAATGACATTAAGGTTATGTATGCATGTAGGTCGCCATCTGACATGCACATGAATGGACCGCATGAAATGTAAATAGCATAGAATCCAGGTAAGTATTACGTTCATACTCTTATAGAGTTTTCTAATGATATGAAATGAAAAAGAAATGTTTCTCTTTATGATATTTTATGAATTAAATGAAACGATATTTTATGAAAGAATGCTAAGTATTAATGTTTAAAAAGTATATGTATGTAAATGCCTTATTTGGCAGCCTTATTTATGCACCCAAAGTAATAGTTGTATGCATATGAATGAATACGTAGTAGCTATTATCCATATTTTCATGAAATGAAATGTTGAGGTTTAAACGATGCGATGAAATGAGTTTTAAATGATGCTATGAAAGGATGTTTAAAGAATGCTATGAAATGATGTTTATTGATGATGTTTACACTCATTCTTTCAAATGATGGTTATGAAATGAAATAGACTGATGACTGAAATGAATGAAAAGGAAATGACTGAAATGAATTAATGTTTTAATGTATGAAAATACGTAACGGCCATAACTGAATGAATGAATAATGGTACCAATTGACTGGACAGATTACAATGCCGGGTAAGTAGTACTGGTTGTGCATCTAGTGTTGTCCCCTTACAAAAAGAGATTCACAACCGGTGAGATTCAGGTCCAAAAGACTGCTAACCCCAACACACGGGGCGTAACAGTGTGTACTAGCCAAAGGAAAAGTGAAAAGAGCAAACTGAATGTATGAATGCTTTAGTTTCTTTATGAATGAATTTATAAGGTGTGGAAAATATTTTACGAAAAGAAAACCTTTTTTGAAAAAAGGAAAATCCCACCTTGTAGTGTTTTCGAAGGAAATTAATATTAACGTAAAGTATGTAGATAAATGATGAATGCGTAAATGAAAACCTATGTTAGTATATTTTTTTTTTATAATATGAAGTAATACTTACTGAGTATTCGACTCACGTTAGCTTTTATGTAAGTCTCTCCCCCTCTCAGGGACAAAATGAGGAAGAAGTGTCAGGACAGACATGACTTAAGGGAAGTCTGACAGAAGCCTAGGCAAGTTTTATGTAATGAATGAAAGAGTATTTTTGTAAAAGGACTTTTAATTTAATTTGATAATTTCCGTTGTAGCCCTCTTTTAATTTATAGAACATGTTTTAATTTTAAAACATAGAATCTTTTATATCCTGGGAAATAAATGAAAAAGTTTTGAAAGGGTCAGTAACTCTCGTCTCATTTTCTAAAATCAGTTTCTAAAGTCCCACCACAAGGATAGGCGTTACAGAACAGTTTTTCGAATTCCAACAAGCCGACAAGCAAGAACCACTACCATTGGTTGCGTACATCTAGAAGGGGAGGTCCAAATGTGGTACCAGCTCTTCAAGGATAGTGAAGGTACCCATTCCTAGGACGCTTTGAAAAGGGGCATACTCACGCATTACGGGCCAACTATCAACTACAGTTCGAACGACTTCTCAACCGAGTCGGAGGCCTGGCTCCCAACCATCAGCTCAGATGTTTTATTAGTGGGTTACGAGACTCAACGAGGATTGATGTACAAGCAGCTCACCCAGCATCTATCACGGATGCCATCGGACTTGCTCGACTCTATGAGGCACGACAGTGGAAGAGGCCTACGGCCTGTGACCAAACGACCAACACCTACCGAGATGGTTCCCCCATTCTATCACGGAGTAAGGCACCTTCCATTAAATACCTCAGCCCAAGCCAGTTGCAGGAAAGGCAGACCAAAGGGCTCTGCTTCAATTGTGATGAGCGATTTACACTGGGGCACGCTGTAAGAAACTTTTCTTGATTGAAGGAGTCTATACCAAAGAGAGCCAAGGGGAGAGAGAAGACCGATTAAGTGAACCAGACTACGAAAACGAAGACCCGATAATTTCCTTGCATGCTATTATAGGATCAAGGCCCCTTAAACGATGCGAGTCTGTGGAGTTCTATAGGGTTAGGGAATCACACTATTTTTGGACACAAGTAGCTCTCATAATTTTTGGAATGCTGCTCTAGCCTTTTGAATGGGGTTGAAGTCACAACAAGCTATGGGTATGAAGGTTATGGTGCCAAACGGTGAGAAATTGGATTGTACGGGTTGGTGTAAGGAAGTGGGCGTTATGCTCCAAGGGACCTAGTTTTCTTTATTGTTGGATTTGGAGGGATGTGACACAGTGCTTGGCATGCAGTGGCTTTGCACTTTGGGTCCCATTTGGTGGGATTTTACTAAATTATTGATGAGCTTCCAATACAAGAACCATCAAATTGAGTTAAGAGGGATCGAGGGTCCTCGACACAAGGTTGTTGAAGACAGAGTAGCCACCAAGGACCAAGGACCTGTTCAAAAGAAAATCAGGATTGTTATGCAAACTTTTACCAACGACAAGTCAGGATCCGCAAGGCCTCAGTTGTTTCAACACTCACCTAGGAGTTGACCACCCTGGCCCGTCTTCGTCCAATGGCTCAATGCTATAGCTATTACAAAAATATCAAGATGTTTTTTCAGACCTAGTGGGGTTGCCCCCTGATAGATCACACAATCACCAGATTCCACTCTTTCATGGTGCAGGCCCTATTAAAGTTCGCCCTTATCGATACCCGCATTACCAAAAAGAGAGATTGAGAAGATAGTCTCTGAATTATTGCAATCGGGTGTAGTACATCCTAGTATTAGTCTCTACTCCTCCCCGATCTTGTTTGTTAAGAAACATGTTGGCTCTTGGCATCTTTGCGTGGACTATTGAGCACTCAACCAAATCACGGTCAAGGATAAGTTTTCGATACAGAGTTTTGACGAGCTACTGAATGAGTTAAATGGGGCTAAAACTTGAAGACCTAATGCATAAAGTTGAAGACAAAATCCATGATGAGATCATGCAAAGGAGATTATGGAAATGATATGGGAATATTGGTTGGACAAGGAAAGTGAAAGCATAATAGGAAGCTGCTGGCAATCCGTGAAGTTTCTTTAGAAATTATTGTCTTTATTATGGTAGTTACTATTATGTTTATTTTGTTTCTATAAGTATTGAGAAAATATATTTGCAACCGTGAATTGTGCCACCGTCGCGTAATCGCTTTGAAAAAAATGAATAAAACATGGGACCTACATAGAAAAAATTAATTTTTTAATAGTAGATCCCACTCTTTTTCAAAGCGATTACGCGACGTTTACGCACTTTACGGTTGTATGTAGAATTACTCGTAAGTATTTTATTGCCAAAGGAAGAATAATTTATTGTCTCTACAAATAAAGAAGTTTTGCTTCTAATAAGAAATTATCGATATATTTTCCATCACAAACCATGCGTTTGTTGAGTTCTTCTTTGGAAAATGAGAGGGATCCAAATGAGATTTACTCATTTTCCCACTCTTTTTTTTTAGATTTATTTTTTTACTTAGTGGTTAAGAAAATATTTTTTAATAATATTATAAATTTTTTTCTTTTTTTTTTAATATTTAAAAGTATCAAAATGATGTGAAAAAAAAATACTTTTAAATATTTAAAAAAGTCACAATATTATTAAACAATATTTTCTTAATTACTAAGTAAAAAAAAAACTAAGAAAAAAAGAGAATTTGAAAAAGGTATTTCAGCCACAAAAAAATTACACAAAATAATCTCACAAATTGATATGGCTTGATATAATTCGTCAGATTATAAAATTATTTTTATTTTAAAATAAATCTAACGAATTAAATAAAACTATATCAATTTATAAAATTATTTTTATATAATTTATTTATGAATGTAATAATACTCTTTAAAAAATGAACGGAATCCTCGACGGGATCCCATCATTGCCCATATTCTTTTAGTCTTCCGGCATTATAGGTAAGGCACGGCGGCTAGCTGCCTTCCTGTGGATCCTTCCGTTACACGTTCTATTGCGCGGACCCACATAAAAGGTGTTAGTTTGGAGAGAGAGACAGAGAATTAATAGAAACACAACAATCTAATTAGATGGGTTTTATTTGTTTGACTTTAACCACAATAATAAAATGCATATATATAAATAAAGAGCGAGATCTTGCTAAATCCTTGGTACTTAAATCGAAAAAATTGTCTTCAAAAGTGCTGTCTAGATCCAGCCTATTTGATGTCCCTTTCTGTCAAAACTCTCCGCCCCGACAACCTAATAAAGCACTCTATCTTTGTCGGCTTTAGCTTGCCGACTCAGCCAACGGCTGGGCTAGATATTTCAAATGTTCTTATCTTATATCTATATTTTAATAAAATACTAGCAAAACATCTACGTGCAATTTGACACGTATGTCTCGTTTTAACGCGTTATGAAAAAAATTGTGGATATGATAAATTAAAAGATCAATAATGTATTAATATATAAATTAGAACATAATAATAAGAATTGCATTTTGTAAAATGAAAACAATATTAGTCCGAAAAATATTATTTATTATTATGAATTACTATAGAAAATAAGTTGAAAATAATTGCTATTTTTTCCAAATAATATTATATAAGAAAAAGAATAATATTTTTAAATCTAAAAAGAAATGTTAAAAATATTTTTTATGAATTATTGTGTATACAATGCTCACACCAAGGCGAGCAACAATATTGAAATTATCCAAGTATCACTGTAATGCAGTGGCAATATCTATCAATTTACTCAATAAATTGGTTAATATTCAAGCATACAATTAATTTAGTAATTAATCAATAACATAAAATAAATAAATTGCATAACACTAAGATTGGTATCGAAGGGAAACCCTTTAAAGAACTCTTTAAAGGTAAAACTCTACGGGGCTGCCAAACCCAGGAAAGTCGATATTATTATTGGTAAATCAATTACAAATAGTCATCAATTACAAAACCTTTACAACTTGACTCTCTTATTGCCCAAACAAACGACCCGTTTGTCTTCTACTGCGGTAGCAGTCAAAACCTCTGGCGATCTTCAAATATTGTCTTTCCTCCTAGAACTCTAGGGGCTGAAGTCCAATCACATGATCATTTACGCTCGAAGCACAATCACACTCAAAGAGATATCACAATTATGAAAATTAACTAAGGAATTTTCTAACCAAACAAAGCACTAGAAAGTGCTCTAGAAAATATGTAGATCTGAATCTCTAGTGATCTTAACCAGTAGAATCCTTTAAATAAACTATCTGGAAAGAGTTCCAGTTTCAGTAGGATTCTGCTGACGGATAGAATCTGTCTCAAGAACGTCTCCTGACGGATTGCTGACATGTCGCGATAACTCTTCTCTGCAGTAACTGATTTCTGTTCAGTTTCTGTTCTGGATAACTTCTTGATAGTTTGAAATTCTTTCTGCTTGATATCTTCTTTTTGAATCTTCTATCCAGATCACTTGATATCTCCTATCTTTTCGAACATTCAATCTTGATAAAAAATCTTTTGAATATTTATCTATTTAAACACTTATCGTATAATTCAAATATTCATAGATAAAGATAAAGACAAACTTTTATCTATTAATCTATTTATTTTTGAATTTAAATATTCATAGATAAAAATAAAGACAAATTACATTCATCCAATAATTCAAATAGGTCCTAGTCATCTAATCCTAGTCAACAAACTTTTACATCAATAAATATCTTGCATCGGGACAAGCAAAGAGTGCTCACAACCTAGGGCGAGCACCGCAAAATTGTGAGGCTTGCCCTCGGGAGAGGAAAAATATGTTCGAGGCAAGCATAAGTCTTGGTCAACATAGCGTGCAACGAGTGCTCACAATGAGAGAGCAACTGTGAGAGAAGAAACTAGAGATTAAGACAAACATTAGCGCTGATCATGAGTGCCCACCCATCACGGGCGAGTAATAATGCTTGCCCCGAGTGGGGGTTATTTCCTTGTGCTAATCGGTTATCCTAAGCAATGTTTTGAACGAAATGGTATGCTTAGTGACCCCGAGCAAGTGTCCTTTTCTAGCTTTGGTTGGTTATCCCGAGCCCTAAGTCAGTCAGACTGGCCTTGCTTAGGACCACCCTAGCAAGGGTTATTTTCTTGTACAACTTGATTATCCCGAGCAGTGTAGCTACCCTTATGTAACCAAGAAGCCTACTCTCGTTGACAACCCTAATGCTGCACGTGTCATATATGCATTCAACAAGTGCATATGTTCATTCACATATTCACTTAGTGGTAGCAAGTTGGCGCATCACTTCACTTTAAGTCAATCAATCTCACTCATTTGGTCTACCCGGTCTTCTCTAGAGTGAGCATTAGGGAGAGCCAAAGTGCTTGACCCGGGGTGAGCATCATGAGCTCAAAGTTGCTCGCTCCGAGCGAGCATGATTAGCGCAAACAAGCTCGCCACTTTAAGAGCGCCAGAAAGGCAAAAGTGTTTGTCCACCATGCAAGCACCAAGGGAGGGAAAAAGTGCTCGTCCCCCCCTAATGCCAATGCCAGGGCAAGCAAAGTGCTCACCCTTGGGTGAGTACCAATTAGAACAAAATTGCTCGGCCACAGGTAGGTACCACGAAAGTGAAAGTGCTCACCCCTAGGTCAATAACATGACGCTCACAACTTCAGCGAGCATCAACCCCAGGTGAGCGCCTAGAGAGCAAAAGTGGTTGCCCCTAGGTAGGGGAGCGAGCCTCAAAGGACTAATATCGTATTTTGAATGGCTCATAAAAGCATGCATGTCAGCATATTTTGCTTAACATTGTTTCTTGTGGATTTCACATATTTAGATCAAAGTCTTCCTTTTTCAATTTAATATTATTAATTTGAAGGTTTATATTGAAAACTTTATTTCTTGTTTAAAATTATTAATTCGTATGCTAACGGGAATTCAAGCACGTTTAAGGGTCTTTTGGTAATTCCACATCGGAATAGACAATATTGTCGTTAGGGGTGTAATCGGTCCGGTCCGGTCTGGTTTTGGACAAAATTTAGGACCGAATTGGTATGCACTGGTTTTGCATTTTTCAAAACCGATTACTCACCAGTTACCCTCCTAAACCGATACATCCAATTTTACCGATTTTCGATCCGATTTTTCGGTTTTAATAAAATAAAAATTTGTCATTAAAAACCTTTTTTTAAAAAAAAAAAATCTATTTTATTAAAAATTTGTTATTATTTACTAAAATCTACTTTATAAGAAAAATCTCCTATGTAAAAAAAATTCTGCTATTAAAAGCTGCACACGTAGCAGCCCAAACCCTCACATATGGCGGACGAAAACCGTGATAACATCATTACACTTGGGGGCTTACATGATAAATCGCTATAAACTAACCCAGAAACTAAGTGTCAAAAAAAAAAACCAACTCTAAAAGAAAAAAAAAATTCTAACAAGCCTAATAAAAAAATACCAGAACAAGATGAAACTGCAATATAACGTAAATCAACGTAAATCCGACAATTACATAAAGCCATAAACGTAAATCAATCATGACATAAAAATCGCAACTGACCAACATGGAACACAATCAACGTAAAACGTAAAACGTAAAACCACAAACGTAAAAAGCATCAAAGATACAATTCAACGTAAACGTAAAAAATAAAACGCTAGACACAAAAAATAAAACTCGGCTGCTACAGCGTACCCGTAACTTAAATCCTATGGATATGATTAAATACCTCTACAATAGGAATCTGGCACCTCTGAAGAATATCAATATGTGCAGTATTTAATCTTTTCTTTATTCTCATTTTAATAGATATATTCCTGAACCAAAACAGAATCTGCTCCCAACACGCTTGAACTGATATTTTTCTATCCTCCATTCATGCTTTACAACGCCGAATCCAACGAATCCATATAATAAAAACCAGGGTAATGCCTCTTAAATGTTCTAACTACGAAGACCTTTTTCCTTTGGAAATCCAATTGCACAACCTTTCTCTCCAACTTTGCTGCTGTTCAAAATCAACTCCCAACATGTCCGAAACCTTTTTCCACAACTACATTGCAAAATCCCCCTCTCCCAAAACGTGATCCATCGTTTCAATCCTCGGCTTCTCACAATTATATAATATTTTATATATAATTATAATTTATATTATTATATATAATTATAATTTATATTATTAAAAAAAATAATTTAAATATATATTATAGTGAACCGGTCCAGTCTTAAAAAACATTGAACTGGAACCAGACCGGTTCCAGCCGATTTTTGCATTTTAGAAACCGGTTCCGGACCGGACAGTTGCCACCGGTTCGGATCGGTCCAATTTGATTTTTCAATTTTTCGGTTAAAATTTACACCCCTAATTGCAGTCCAAGATGCTACCTAAGTACAGCTTATATAACGTTTGTTTTAGTAAATTTGCACCTAACGAAAATGTCCTCACTTCTTCCCCTTGTGCCAGCTTATCTGTCCTTTTTGGGCATTTCATTCATCTTTCCATTCTGCCCATCTAACAGTGTCTACCTCATTCTGACCCAATAAACTATCCCTTGGAGGACAGAAAGTTCACTTTTTCTCTATGATTTCTGCAAGATTTCTGGCCATCGAGTCCTCGATCCTACTGCTTATCCCTTGAGCGTTCGAATTGCCTTGCCGATTTCAAATTCGAAGTCGACTTGGCTTGGTTTTTCACGCTTTCAGGTTCACCTAAACCAATTGCCCCTTTGTAGCTTCTGCAACTTATTTCGCCCATCAATTGATTTTGGCCATCCACCCCTTGGTCCTACTACTTATTCTTCGAGCATTCAAAGTGCCTTGCCGTTTTCGGATTCGAGGTACTTGACTTATTGGCTATGTTCCTCACACTTTCAGCTCGCATACGACCCACTGGTTCTTTGAAGTGAACAAAAAAGCTTTAGGGGCAAGGAGGGCTTTACCTAACAAATGGGCTCAAAATGAACCAGATATTTAATCCATCAATTAATCCATTAGAGAGAGGCCCACATTTCTCTTTATTGATGAGATGAACAGGAAAAGCCAACTCTGTTTCATAGTATCTTTTGATTAATGAACTCATTAAGCAAACTTTTAGGCTGTGTTTAGATGTTGAGCTGAGTTAAGCTGAGTTGAGTTCTCTATGAATAGTAGTGAGTTGAAATGGTGGAGTGAGTTTTGTGAGGCACACCTAAGATAAGTTTAGATGTATTTAGATGTTAAGATGAGTTTAGATGTATTTATGAAAAGTTGAAAAATGTTATGGGTCCCACATGTAAAGAGGTTTTGAATTGAGATGAGTTTAGTGATTTGAGAGTTGAGTGTTTAGATACTAGAAGAGGTCTAAATCTGAATCGAACTCAGCTGGGCTGAGTGCAGTCTAACAACCAAACGAATTAAGTCCTACTTATAAATCCGAAATGAATTCCAATTATATATATACATTTCCTTATATGTTTACCCAAGTCAATCTTTTATTTTCTTATTATTTCAAATTAAGTCTTAAAATACTCTTTCATTATATACCTCAATTCCATTGGACTAATTGATTCTTCACACCAATTAAACATCTCAATCGGCCAATTATGAAATTCACCAAAAAAATGATGATTTTCCTGAATTTAAGCCCAAGACAAAATTACCCATAGATGTAGTTATTAAAAAACTCCAATGTTAAGCAACCAAACAACCTTCTTCTTAGCAATCTCAAATGATTTCGAATCGAAACGAAGAAGATATGTAAATGAATGATACCTATTGATGCATGTAAAATCGCATAACAGGACAGAAGGGGAGATTGAGTCATTTCCGACTTGCTGAGTCAATTTGGACCTCGATCGGTGTTGATTGGAACCCCGGTAGTGGTCCAGTGCGGCTGTATGGTGTCGGTGTGTATATTCATGGCGGTGAATGAAAAATAAGTGCAAAGTAAATAGAGACAAAGGGACACACAAGTGGCAAGGGGTCTGTGACTAAGTTGCACATTCGTGCAAAAGTAGCAGACACAAAGTACTGGGACGCACCCGAATCAAACAAAATATAAGTATAATATTCATACAACCGAATTCTACCTGATGAGAACAAACACTTCCAATGAAGTTCTAAAACTTAGCCACACAATGCATCAACATAAAAAGACTGGATCAAGTTCATACCTGTGATGACCCCCGCATCCTGAGTCTCCAGTGCCTCATCATCGACCTCACCAGGAGTCAGAGCATACACTCTTGCCTGCCCTGTCTGCCTCTGATTCGTCCTTCCACCGCGCTATCTTGGTCGATTTCCTTGAGCAGCATTAGGGCATTCACGAGCAAAATTCCCTATCTAACCACACTTGAAGCATTGGAACCCACCCTAACGGCAGTCACCTTCATGGGATCTGTTGCATCTTCCACAAACTGGGGCTCGGCCCCCCATGCGCACACCAGTTAAGGCCTATGGTCTGGCCCCCGTCCTCAAAACAAGTTTTTTAGGCGACCCCGAGCTAGTACCCTCTCTTGCAAACCTCTTTCTCTTTTGGCCGTCGAAGAGCCTACAGGACCGTCGAATTCCCTTTCTGCTATAGAGCCTACGGGCAGATCTCTTGACGCAAACCCTCCTGGAAGCGCTCAGTCCACATCTCTTCAGTGGCAATGAGATGTGTTGCAAACCTCCCGAGCTCCATAAACTTTCAAGCATACTACTCCACTGTCATGTCTCCTTGCAATAGGTTGTTGAACTCCCTTGCTTTCTAACTCCTCACTATGTTGGGGAAGAGGCGATCATCAAACGGCTTCTTAAAGCGTTGCCTAAGATCCCAGCTCCATCTCAAGGATCCCCCACTTAGACTCCCACCAGGCGACGGCTTCACCTTGCAACATGTAGCTAGCATACAACACCTTCTGGGACTCGGTGCATCCTCATATCTCAAACGTCCTCTCGAGATCCTTAATCCACCTCCCAGCCCTCAGCGGGTCTTCTTCACCCGTAAAATCGAGGGTCCTATGGGCTAGGAAACGCTCATAGGAGCACCCTCTTTGCTCTTCCCATTGCTGGGGCTGGAAATTATGCTGGAGGAATTTCGTCATACAGTTCAATGCCCTAGCCATGGTGTAGTTCCCATCGCCTTGCAGCACCCCGTCCTCAAGAGCTTGGCCAAAAGGTTCATCGCACGACATCCTTGGTCTCACCATCTTCCTGCCAAAACGTAACCCTTAACCCCGATCATAAACTTAACAAAAGAAAACCCCAAGATTAAAACCTACACTTCTGGTACTACACCTAGGTGACTTGTGATTTTACCTAGAGCTTAACCGCTCTGATACCTCCTATGGTGCCCTCATGCCCCACTTGTAATTTGGTGGAAGTCGTGACACCGGGATGATGACCGCACGGATCATATACCTGATCGCCTTGTGGAAGTGTGTGCAAACATGCAAAATGTGTACAGTAAAAAAAATATTGTAGCGAAAAAATAGAAGGCGGCCAAACTAAGTACCATAAAGTTTTAAACAACAGTACAACCCAAAATAATGTCCTCCAAGAGGTTAGAACAGTCATTCGGCTGAAAATAATGGAATGGAAAATAAAGGTCCCACAATAAACAATGCAAAAAGCCTGTCACCACTCCTCAGGTGGGCTGGTCCCTCGTGCTCATACCTGTCCTCTACATCAAAGGCTACAATCCCACGAAACAGGACTGTAGGTAGGAATACCACAATGAGATTTCGCAATCTCAGTAAATAACTCAACAGAACAACAACCAAGAGATTCAAGCATGAGATTATACAATCAAACATGTTCAAGAGCTATGAACACCCTAACTCCCTTCGTCACACCACGGGTAACGACCGAGCGTGTGACTTCGTTACGAGCATTGCCCAGCTCTGGGCACGGCACATAACGTGACCAAGTAACCTTTAGCCCTTGTCAGAATAGGGGCTCTAAAGTCGTACCAAGAGCGTTATCGCCTTGGCCAAGCTAGTTGTCGCCCGGCGGCAGCCTAAGGGATTTCACTCAGTTTTACACGCTCCCGAGTAACCAGAGGAGCTCCACCGAGATAATACCCCATCTCAGTTTGAGGTCGTGATACCCATGAACCCACACCAAAAATATACATTTTTCCAAAAACCTAGTTTTCAGATTACACAACTGAACATAGAATACAACACAATTGAATTTAATCATGGTAGATATCATTAGCAGTAAAATGCAGATGCATGACAGACAATTTATTGGATGGTATGGCATAACACACAAAAGTCACATACAACCACACAACTGTCACAAAACACAATTTCACAAACCCAACTACATGCGTTTCCCATCCTCCATCCGGCACTTGGCCCAATTTTCGAAAATTACGTCAAAAATAATCCCAACACTTCTTCGGACCCAAGGCCTTTCTCAACACAACTAGACTGCACAAGTTAGCGATGATTTCATGTTAAAAAATCAAGGGTTGTGTTGGAGAGTCATGACGCTGAAGGTAAAAATTTCAGGATGATCACACGTGAAGATTTTACGGTGTCCCACGATTGAACGAATGCACGCGTCGCTGTGCCAGTGGAAAAAGGTACCTGGGTGAAAACAGAACACAGATTGATGAAAAATAAAATAAAAACTGAACAGAGGGCAAATAGCTTATTGTCTTCGTGTCTAGAGGGGCAGAGCACGACGGACCTGTGGCGGCAGGAGGCGGCAGAGAGGTAACTGGGCGGAACAGGGTCTCAAAAGAGGTTATTTTAAAAGTAATAGATGCAAGAGAGGAGAGAGGATGTGTAACACCCCCTTCCCGTAGGTTAGGAGTGTCACGTTTTTTCATAAAATAAATCTGGAAAGAGATCTCATATTTAATAAATGAACTTATAATTTATTTTGTAGAAAAATTGTCTAATAAAATGTCTTCAAAAACATTAAATGAATAAACTGAATAAATTCATGTCATAAAAGCATGTTTTATTTTAGAAAGTCTGAAACTAAAATTAACTGCTCCTTTTATTCCTGGCCTGCCTGCTCGTAATCATCATCCAAACCTGGGTGGTTAAAAACATGAAAACAAACTAAAATGAGTTGAAGACTCAGTAAGAAATCCATCACAACGTAAATGTAATAAACATAAGATTTTCATAAAAACTTTCATGCTGAGAGCTAAAAATTCATGACTGTTCATACTTATATTTATGCTATGATGACTGATTTAACTAAATTAACTGACTGATTTGATTGATTTATCTGGCTGGCCAACATACTTAACCCTATGTGTGAGGTTGTGCACCGACCCCACGTCCCGCTGCAGCAAGGGGAGCCGCTGATATTATTCTGGCATAATATGGTGGACCACGACTGAGTTCGTGGCTTGCACATCCACCCTGAAACTGAACTGTATTGGTACCATGCATCTGAATGACCATCTTATTAACTGATATGATCTTATCTTGCATTTGAACTTAAGATAACTTACGTGTCTTATACACATGAGATGCATGACATAATACATATATAATTATAATTTCTGAATCTGATCATGATGCGGAATGACATGATCGTATACTATGTTGGATGACATGTTTGCATATGACATGAGTGGTTCATAAATAATGCGTGTCAATGAACTGGCTTGAATAATACTTATACATAACCTAAACTGTGATGATCCTAATTTATTATCAAATTACTTACCTCGCTGCGCTTCTTCTTGAATATCACTTCGTAACTCGACATCTATACGCAATAATAACTATCACTAAATTTGTTTGGGAATAAATAAGTACTAATATCCTACTTAATTAAACTCACAATCTAGGAAATAGTCAAACAAATCTTTTGTTTAACACTATAATCAATAAATCATAATATTTAAATTACTTAAAATACTAATTTATAATTTAGTAGAATATTCGAGCTATTTTAAAATAATTCATAAAACTTCAATTCTTAAAATAAGTTTCCTTTCTTAACATAATTATTAAATCTTATAAGAAATATAATAAATATTAATATCATTTAAAAATTCTTAACATATTAATTTTATTAAAAATTCTACTAAATAGACAAAGGAATATTAACAAAATATTAGGCTCAATAATATACTTTAAAACATATTTCAAATTCTTTCAACACTTTCTTATAAAAAATGAGCATTTGACTAATATATTTATTTAATAAAATTAAACTCAACTTGAAATATTAAACTCAACTTCAATTAAAAAGACATAATAATATTCATAATTAACATATCCTTAAACATAAGGTTACAAATATAATTATAATTAAAATACTGCTTCAAGATACTAGATTAAAAAAGGCATACTTGTAATTTTCATCAATTAACACTTGAAAACGTAAAAATACAACATGTATCATTAGAAGAGAGAACAGAGGCTCGGGAGAGAGGCGTGCGACAGAGGGGCTCACCGAGAGAGAGGCTGACGTGCGGCGGCTCTGGGTGGCTGGCGGGGGGTCACGACAGTGCAATTGGGTGGTTCTCTAGGCAGGGAGGAGCGACGTCGAGAGAGGAAGAGAGAGAGTTCTATCATGCCGAAAAGCAACCGAGAGAGAAAGCAGGGGCAACGGTCGTAGGCCTATCGGGATGGAGTAGGTGCCACGAGGGGAGAGCTGGTCGGTGATTTCTGGCACCGTGGGTGGTGCTCCGACGTCCTGGGGTGGTCAGCGGTTGATTTCGTGCGTTAGGTGGTGGCTATCCGAGCTTCAGCTTCATGGCTCCTTAACGGGAACTGTCGTGAATGGGGTCTGTTGATGTAGCGACATGGTGCTTCGGCTGGTGGTGCGAAGTGAGGTCACGGTGGTGGAAGTCTCTTCACAGTGGCGTGCGCGGTTGTGCATGGTGTGGATGGTGGAGTTGCCGCGGTGGTTTCGTCATCGAGTCGTGGCCCTAACGGTGCTCTGTTCGATGGGTGCAGACAGGGATGCGTTGGTCGTCCCTTGAGTTGGTCAATGGTGGCGTCGGCATACTCTGGGTAGGGGGCTGAGTGCGGCTGGGCAGAGGCTTGAAATAGTTCTCGGTCTGCAGCATAAGGTTTTCTTCATGTAGTAGATATATATATATATATATATATATATGTGTGTGTGTGTGTGTGTGTGTGTGTGTGTGATGAATCAAGAGGAAACCTAGAGGAAAAGAGACGTGCATGAGCTTGGGAGTGGAGACGTGTGGGGCGAAGAGGAGGGAAAACGTGGAAGTTAAAAGTATGAGAGTTATCTTAATAACAATAAAATATGAAAGGTAATAATAATAATTATATGATAATAATTCTATTAAAATTAACAATTTATTAATAATATAAAATCTGATAAAATAAGAATAATAATAATGATAATAATAATAATAATAATAATAAATTTATTGTCTAAACTTAGGATCGGGTTGTTACAAACTCACCTCCTTATAAAAATTCCGTCCTCGGAATTTGCTAATACCTCAAGTAACCTACATACTTGTACATCGCATTCTTTTCATGTTTCTATTTTAGATCTTCAATCATTTAGTCAAGTCTAACATTTCAAATTTTAAACCTCAATTATTCATTCCTAAATCTCACATATTTTCCTAATCCTTTTACACGTGCACTTACTATCAATGATCACACGCTTTAGAAATACAATACAAGCCTAAAGTGTATACCTCGACAACAAAATTGATCAAAAACCTATTAATAATATCACTCAAACTATTATCTTTCTCCAAATAATAGTGAGTAACTGTCTTCCCATAAAATAATAAATAAACTTTCCACATAAAATGATAAGTAAATCTCCTCATATATTAATGACCTTAGATAGAGCAATCTAAAATTCTCCCAAGTACGAAGTCTATAAAATATCTCAATTCTAAAATTCTAAAAAAAATGAAATACCACAATGATCATGTGCCTAAGGTTATGGGTCTACATCTCCAATTATGAGCATAGCAACATCAATTAAACTTCTAGATCAAACCTCTTCATCTCGTGCTATTCTCTAATAATGCCAACCTAATCATTAAACTTTAATGTGCATGTCTAAGGCATACGTGTACTTAAATCATCTTCTACTCGTAAACCTTAAATTCTCGTACCTCAAAAATATATTGACTTCACGATTTCTTTCAATAGTCTATTGCTACATAATTCCACGATACGACATTTGTTCAGAGAGCTTTTGTTCACCATTGCTAGGCGAGAGAATCACACTACTTAAAGAACATAATATACTTTCCATCAACAGTCATGAAATACCAATCACCATATGCAAATTTTCGCCATAACTCCAAAACCAACTAATTACATTCCTTAATTTCCTTAAATAAGACTCCATCAAATATAAGTCATCGTCATCTATTCTCCTGAACTAGATACACTATCAATCTTAAAAGTAAAAGTTTCCCAACTTCACCTTCCTTCAATCAATTACACCGTCATAACCAAATTGACACGTAACTCTAGTACACATAATTCTCATAAAGTTCTAGATATCCATGCTACATGAAATTCCTAGTCATGTGCCATAATCTAAATTAACAATTAACTAATATTTCGATACTGACATAAATAATAACTACAATAGTGTGAACTAGTAAGAGCTATAAAATGTCTTACCATAATAAAAATATCTCAATAACTCTCGAGCAGGCCAGGAGCATCCTAGTGACCTTATTCTAGAATTAATAAAATATTTTTTTAAAAGTCTACAGAATTTCTCAAACCTGGCTCTGATACCAAAGTGTAACACTCTCATCCCGTAGGTTAGGAGTGTCACGTGTTTTTCATAAAATAAATCCGGCAAGAGATATCATATTTAATAAATGAACTTAGGATTTATTTTGTAGAAAAACTGTCTAATAAAATGTCTTCAAAAACATTAAATGAATAAACTGAATAAATTCATGTCATAAAAGCATGTTTTATTTTAGAAAGTCTGAAACTAAAATTAACTGCTCCTTCTATTCCTGGCCTGCCTGCTCGTAATCATCATCCTCACCTGGGTAGTAAAAAACATGAAAACAAACTAAAATAAGTCGAAAACTCAGTAAGAAATCCATCACAACGTAAATGTAATAAACATAAGATTTTCATAAAAACTTTCATGTTGAGAGCTAAAAATTCATGACTGTTCATACTTATACTTATGCTATGTATGACTGATTTAACTGAATTAACTGAATGATCTGACTGATTTATCTGATTTAACTGATTTATCTGCCTGGTCAACATACTTAACCCTGCGTGCGAGATTGTGCACCGACCCCAAGTCCCGCTGCAGCAAGGGGAGCCGCTGATAGTATTCTGGCATACTATGGTGGACCACGACTGAGTTCGTGGCTTGCACATCCACTCTGAAACTGAACTGCATTGGTACCATGCATCTAAATGGCCATCTTATTAACTGAAATGATCTTATCTTGCACTTGAACTTAAGATAGTTTACGTGTCTTATACACATGAGATGCATGACATAATACATATATAATTATAATCTCTGAATCTGATCATGATGCAGAATGACATGATCGTATGCTATGCTGGATGACATGTTTGCATATGATATGAGTGGTTTATAAATAATGGGTGTCAATGAACTGACTTGAATAATACTTATACATAAACTAAACTGTGATGATCCTAATTTATGATTAAATTACTTACCTCACTGCGCTTCTTCTTGAATATCATTTCGTAACTCGACACCTATACGCAATAATAACTATCACTAAATTTGTTTGGAAAATAAATAAGTACTAATATCCTACTTAATTAAACTCACAATCTAGGAAATAGTCAAACAAATCTTTTGTTTAACACTATAATCAATAAATCCTAGTATTTAAATTACTTAAAATACTAATTTATAATTTAGTAGAATACTCGAGCTATTTTAAAATAATTCATAAAACTACAATTCTTAAAATAAGTTTCATTTCTTAACATAATTATTAAATCTTATAAGAAATCTAATAAATATTAATATCATTAAAAATTCTTAACATATTAATTTTATTAAAAATTCTACTAAATAGACAAAGGAATATTAACAAAAAATTAGGCTCAATAATATACTTTAAAACATATTTCAAATTCTTTCAACACTTTCTTATAAAAAATATTTAATAAAATTAAACTCAACTTGAAATATTAAACTCAACTTCAATTAAAAAGACATAATAATATTCATAATTAACATATACTTAAATGTAAGGTTACAAATATAATTATAATTAAAATACTGCTTCAAGATACTAGATTAAAAAGGGCATACTTGTAATTTACAAATTAACACTTGAAAACCTAAAAATACAACATGTATCAATAGAAGAGAGAACAGCAGCTCGGGAGAGGGGCGTGCGACAGAGGGGCTCACCGAGAGAGAGGCTGACGTGTGGCGGTTCTGGGTGGGTGGCGGGGGGTCACGGCGGCGCAACTGGGTGGTTCTCTGGGCAGGGAGGAGTGACGTCGAGAGAGGAAGAGAAAGAGTTATGTCATGCCGAAAAGCAACCGAGAGAGAAAGCAGGGGCGACGGTCGTAGGCCTACCGGGATGGAGTAGGTGCCACGGAGGGGAGAGCTGGTCAGTGATTTCTGGCACCGTGGGTGGTGCTCCGAGCTTCGGCTTCATGCGTTGGGTGGTGGCTATCCGAGCTTCGGCTTCATGGCTCCTTAACGCGAACTGTCGTGCATGGGGTCTGTTGATGTAGCGACTTGGTGCATCGGCTGGTGGTGCAAAGTGAGGTCGCGGTGGTGGAAGTCTCTTCACAGTGGCGTGCACGGCTGTGCATGGTCTGGATGGTGGAGTTGCCGCGGTGGTTTCGTCATTGAGTCGTGGCCCTAACGGTGCTCTGTTCGATGGGTGCAAGACAGGGCTGCGTTGGTCGTCCCTTGAGGTGGTCAATGGTGGCGTCGACATACTCTGGGCTGGGGGCTGAGTGCGGCTGGGCAGAGGCTTGAAATAATTCTCGGTCTGCGGCGTGAGGTTTTCTTCATGCAGTAGATCTGCCGCATATACATATATATTTATATATTTATATATATGTGTGTGATGAATCTAGAGGAAACATAGAGGAAAAGAGACGTGCATGAGCATGGGAGTGGAGACGTGCGGGGCGAAGAGGGAAAACATGGAAGTTAAAAGTATGAGAGTTATCTTAATAACAATAAAATATGAATAGTAATAATAATAATGATATGATAATAATTCTATTAAAATTAACAATTTATTAATAATATAAAATGTAATATAATAACAAAAGTAATAATAATAATAATAATAATAATAATAATAATAATAATAATAATTTTATAGCCTAAACTTAGGATTGGGTTGTTACAGGATGGCTGAAAGAAAACTCACTCACGGCGGAGGGTGGTGGTGGCGCACGGCGAAGCAGATCCCAAAGTGGGATTTTGGCCACAGGTTGGTGGGAAATAGAGTGGGGAAAACTTATAGAGGGAGTGAAAGGGTCAGACGACCACTACGAGCCGACTGGTAGTGGGGTGGCCCACTATGGCGCTAGGGAAAAAATAGCCCTAAGGGCTTCGGGAAGAAGATCAGAGGGTGAGTGAGAGGCTAGAGCTCGGTTTGAGAGAAGAGGGGATCGCTTGAGGGACGATTTGAGGGGGAAGAAGCTCGGCCTATTTATAGGCCGAGAGGTGGTCTCTCGGCAGCAACAGCAACGACTGCAATCGAGGTAGGGCACGGCGTGGGCTCTGCGAGCAACGCACCCGTGGCTCGTGATGAGGGGTGGGCAGCGGTGCCAAGGCCTCACCATGGCCGAAGTGAGCACGGGAGTAGAGGGAGTGGAAGAAAAAAAAGCAGAGGAAGAAATGCTCGGATTAGGGGAGAAGTGAGGTGGAGCAGTAAAAAATGAGAGGGTTGAGTTGCGAAAAATGCATGGTGAAGCAAGGCTAGTGGCGAGGGGCGGCAAGGCTCACGAGTCTGCAAGTGGGAGGAGTCTTCTCAAGCCTAGGTTCGGCCCACAACATTCCAAGGAAGAGCAATAACCCACAAACAAACACTTGGGTTTAGAATTCCCTTAAAGAAAGGAATAAAACAAAGAAAGGAATAAAACACAATAAAATAAAACTAAATTAAATTAAATTGAATACACTAAATTTTTGGGGTCTCACATCCTCCCCCCTTAAAAGAAATTTTGTTCTCGAAATTGACAGGGTTAAACCAAATTCCAAAACAGAAACAAGATATAGCTAACATGCTTGAGATAAGACATACAATCAATAACACTCAAACAAATATGGGTAAAGTTCTCTCATGTCAGCCTCTCTCTCCCAAGTGAAGTCTTGAGCCATTAGATCTCCCCATGACACCTTCACCAGTGGTATTGTCTTGGATCTTAGCCTTTGCTCATTCCAATCCACAATCTGAGTCGGTGCTATCTCATAGGTCAGGTTAGGCTGCAGTTGAAGGCTATCGGGTCGACTAGTCGTGAGTCCTGCTGCCCGAAACTCTTCTTCAGCGAGGATACATGAAACACGTCGTGCACCTCACCAAAATATTCTGGTAACGCGACCCTGTAGGCAATAGGCCCAACCTTCTCCACTATCTGAAAAGGGCCAACATATATTGGGCTAAGCTTCCCTTTCTTTCCAAATCGCTTGATGCCCCTCATGGGTGAGACTTTGAGGTATACCCAATTACCTCCTTCGAATGATAGGTCTCTTTCTTGTGTCTGCATAACTCTTCTGACGACTCTGCACTGCCACCATCTCTCAATTGATTAGTTGATCAAGTTCCAAACAACTAATATTTGTTTGCATCACTTTCCCTGCTCAAGTTGACACTAATAATTAAGGACTTCTCATAATTCCTCCCAATACTTTTTGTTCACTTTTTTTAGCTCCATTCATTTGCAATTGGTGGCAAATTCGGCTTATGGTCTACTACCCTAGTATATGTGTATACATATGTGTATTTGTTTGTGTGTAAAGGACCTAAAGGCTAAAAACAATGGACTTGGATTAGGGAGATCAAAATATATCTGGAAGTCGCGATCGGAATTCAGAATGCAAACACCATGCACTACAAAAATATGTCAATCTAAGAAAATCTTAATTCCCTTGTTTGCATCACTTGGGTAGTGTTCTCCCACCTACAGGCTTGGGCAGGTCTCTCTCTGTCTCTACCCATTTTGAAGGTCCATTGCCATCGATTTTGAGACTATGATCAAGTACTTTATCTACTTACAACGAGAGCAGCTAGCAGTCATTAAATAGTTTTCTTGGGCTAAATAACGGCCATTTTTCCCTTGAAATTTTTTGTTTTTGGAAAAGGATAAATTGGGCATCGTTGACAACACCTCACTATCGGTCACTAATTATTTGAGTCATAAAATATCTATTATAAATTAAACGTAGTAAACCAAGCAAATATGTTTTGCACGAGACCGGCATACGATGTTCGTTGCTGCCAAAGATCAGCATCCTGGGATTGCCACGTCCGTCGTTGAAGTTTGAACAAAACACAAAGAGGGCAGAGACAAGTGGAACCAGAACTTGCTCGTGGGCAACCACGTAGCAGACGTGAAAGACAAACATCACCGATAATGCTTTTTCATTGCGATCAACTCTTCAACCACTTGTGTGCTTGGAGAAATGACAAGGGTTCAGGGCTTTCACACTTTCCTTACTTGAGAAAAGAATAACACCACCACATACCATTATTCTAGAACACAAAAAGAACATCTTCAGAAAGGTTCCAAACCGCTTCACATTGCTATATAAACCAGACCGCTCCCCGCAACCAAGGAGCCAACATTATTTCGAAATCAAGCGATCGTTTTCTCGCAGCAAGAAAAGAAATGGACCTAAGAGTGATGGATTTGGACTCTACCATCATGGATACCCTCCATGAGCTCCTGGACTTCCCCGAGGAATCCGACAAGTCGTACGCGTCCCACCACGCCCCATCCCGGGCTTACGTCCGAGATGCCAAGGCGATGTCAGCCACGCCGGCGGACGTGAAGGAATACCATGAGTCTTACGTTTTCGTCATCGATATGCCGGGCCTGAAGCCGGACCAGATCAAGGTGCAAGTGGAGGATAACATGCTGGTGATAAGCGGGGAGAGGAGGAGGGAGAGAGAGAAGGATCAAGGCGTGAAGTACGTGAGAATGGAGAGGAGGCTGGGTAAGTACTTGAAGAAGTTCATGCTTCCGGAGGATTCAAACCCCGAGAACATATCGGCGGTCTATCAGGACGGGGTCTTGACGGTAACGGTGCAGAAGAAGCCGAAGCCGGAACCCAAGAAGCCGAAGACCGTTGAGGTCCAAGTTGCCTAAAGGGAGAATATATTATATGTTGCGGCAATAGGATGCAAAATGGCAACGTAGGAGTTTGCCCCTTTTGTTTGAAGTGTTTTACACTTTGGGTTTGTGTATGCATGTGTGCTTTGTTCCGAAGGTATAGTGTTTTGTGTGTTAAAGAGGGACGTATCCGTCTCTCTCCCATCGGCTTTTATGGATATTTATAATAGCAATAATAAGCATTATTATAAGAGTAATACTAGTTGATTGTTTCCAACACTCACTTGGGGAGATGTATGGTCTAGATGATGCCACATCATGTGTGCAAAATGGATGCTCCCAATAGTAGTTTCTATATATATTTATTCTTATTATAATGCTTTGTTATTCTCGTAAGGAAATAGATAATTGGAATAATTAAAAGGAAAATTATATTCTTCATATTACCATCCCACTTTCATTCTATGATGTGGTACATTTATCATCATTAAATTATCATTTATTGAATATTTCTTTATCATCTAATGGTGATAAATGTGTTACATATCACTTAGTATGATCAAAATATGATGAGAATGTGGTGTATAACATTACTCATTAATAACAATAATTATCATTGCCATCATGCATTAGGGTCGGGTGTTTTTAGTCATTTAGAACGGGTATTCGAGTTTTGTATTCTTTATTATCGAGTTTTATCCAAATGCGTTTACGTTTATATGATGTTGGTTTCGGATTAATATTCGCGGGTATGGTTATATAATGTCGGTTTTGGATTAATATTCGATATTGGTAACTGAATTTTACATTTTAAAAATAAAAAAATTTATTATATTAGATAAAACGACATGATAATTTGTGTTTATAGTCATTCTCTTTAAAATGATTTTTTTGAAAAATCTGAGTATCCATTTATACATATGTTTATATGTCAGTTAATCAGATATATAACTGGATTTTTATAATCGGATATCTTCTTAGATTAATTATAACCAGTTAAGGGTTAAATTCGGATATGGATTTAGAAAATTTTCATAAATATAAGTATCCGTTTATAAGTCAGGTAATCAGATATTTGGATTTTTATAATCCAATTAAGGGTTAAGTCGGGTGGATATCCTAACTATATTATATTATAAACTCGGATATGGATTTAGAAATCATTAGATGTTCGGATCCGCATCCAAATTTTCACCATACATTAACTATGGATGGTAGTAATAGGAGAGGATACTTTTAATTATAGCTAGAAAAGAAAGAAAGAATAGTAGAAACTCGAATGAATCATAGTTGTAGACTAAACAGTAGTATTTTGGACTTCATTTGTAGTTAGCAGCAGTACATAATCTTTGTTTCGAAGAAAATATGAAAATATAGGTAAATCTAATTTTAAGTTGAGTCTAACATTCAAACATCTAATTTATAAATTATTAAACTCATCTTAACTCAACATCTTTTTACACGTGAGATCACAATTTTTTTTAACTTTCTATAAATACATTTAAACTCATCTTAACTTTCAAACACATCAGATTTTATAAAATTTATTTCACCATCTTAACTCACTACTATTTATAAAGAGAGAAATGATTTGTACAAGCCTCAAATATACAAGCTCCATACAAGCTCTTGTAAAAAAGTAGACTCCACATTAAAAAAGTGTAAAAAAACTATTCTTTATTAGTGAGATCCATTATTTTATAAAAACTTTGTATGAAATTTATCTATTTAAGATTTGTATCTAACATTACTCTTGTAAAGAAATTCAATTCATTTCAAATTAACACAAACATTCAAACCGAAACTACATTGTCAACTGTAGTGGGCCGTACCAAGCCCAAAACAATAGTGCAGCTCACCTAGGTGGAGGACCAAAACATGCTCAACTCCTGATCCTGTCTGAGTCAGCAATATAAAATCGCCTGCCGAGTTGACTTGCTAGTATAAATTGTGGGCTACTAATCAACGTATCGTTTAGGTTCGAAATTCATGCCAATTCATATCATTTTATTATAATTTTTTAAAATTTTTATATAAAATATAATAAATAATTTAATTTTTTTAAAATTTTAAAATAATAAAATTATTTTTAAATATAAAAATAATAATAATATTAAAAATAATATAATAATAATATTTTATTCAATTCATTTATGAGTCGGCATATTAAATAAGTTAGTCCTGAGTGGATGGCAAACTTGAACGATTCCCTTTTTAAGGGAGAGAATAAACTCAAAAGAAATTGTTTAATTGAAAGAGTACCGTTTTAGATATAAGGAGTATTTTATTTTATTTTATTTTATTTTTTCTCAATCTTCTTATTATAACTTTTTCAAAATTTCTTAATAAAACATAATAAAATAAAAATTTAATTTTTTCAAATATCAAAATAATAATAATATTAAAAAATAATATTTTATTTATTTTTCATTTCAACTCATCTCATCTCAACTCATTATCCAAATGATATTTTAGAGTGATGTTATATGTATTATAATTTTATTTATAATTTTAATAAATTATAAAAATTTTATAAATTTTAATTAAGTACATCTTCTAAAACTTATTATTTTCTCGAAAGATTTTAGCTTTTTTTTTTTTTTTTTTAGCTCTTACTCAGATCAAGGTCCAAAAGGGAGACACGTGGCCATACATGCTACAAAAGAAAGAATTCGGATAAAATATGAGAAGAAAAGGGCAAATGGGTAAATTAGAGCCAAAACATTGTTGGAAGCGGTTTTTCTTGAGAGTAATCATAGCCTTACAGCCTAATTACATTTTATTTACCACTTATCAATAAAATAATATTTTTTTAAATATTACCTTCCAGATAATTCCTTATAAGACCTTCCAGATAATTCTGGAATTGCACAGGGAATCCGAACAATGGAACCTCCTGGAGCCTCCCAATTTCTTCAATGCCCCTCTAGAACTTTCCTCTTCAATCCATTGCCCCCGCACTGACTGCCTTCCCAATGCACCTATAAATCCCAAGAGGCACCTCGCCCTTTTTTCTCAGAGTAAATCGAACAATCCCATTCCAGAAGTTTCCAAGAAAGTTTTCTAGCATTTCGCGTCCGCAACAAGACTAACCTACTCATAAGAGTGAAATGGATCTCAGAATCATGGGTGTGGATTCTCCACTGTTCTCCACTCTGCAACAGATGATGGACATGACCGATGACACCGACAAGTCTTCCTTCAACGCTCCTACCCGTACCTACATGCGCGACGCCAAGGCCATGGCTGCCACTCCCGCCGATGTCAAGGAGTATCCAACGTCGTACGTGTTCATCATCGACATGCCCGGGCTCAAGTCTGGGGACATCAAGGTCCAGGTAGAGGACGACAATGTGCTGGTGATTAGTGGCGAGAGGAAACGAGATGAGGAGAAAGAGGGGGCTAAGTACGTGAGGATGGAGAGGAGGATCGGGAAATTTATGAGGAAGTTTGTGCTGCCAGAGAATGCCAACACAGATACTATCTCCGCGGTTTGCCTGGACGGCGTGCTGACTGTGACTGTGGAGAAGCTTCCGCCCCCAGAACCCAAGAAGCCCAAGACAATTGAGGTTAAGATTGCGTAAGCGCTCAGTAGTCGGTGGGATGGGCGACAAGATTAAGCTATGACTGTGTGGATTTGGTCGGATCATGGGAATAATCGAGTATTTTGTGTCTTTCGTGTGTTCTGTTTTTGCTTGCAAGTGGATTTTGTCTGTCATATGTAGGATTTCAAGTTATTATGCCTACGGTTTGTTGGTAGAAAACAGTTCTTACAAATGATGCATGTGCTATTATGATATAAACAGCATTTTTATCTTCTGGATGTTTCAATTTGAATCATTGTCCTCTTTTTCTTGTAGTGCCAACAACCTAATTTCTTCAGAAACTGCGGCTGCTCTCTGTTCGTAAGTTTATAATGTTTGACAGCTTCTGTACCATTTTGGGTGAACGCAACATCAAGCATCCATCCAACAGATGACAAAATCAAGTTCTACCAAGAAATTGGTGATCATCCAACAGATGACAAAATCAAGTTCTTAAGGAGATGATTATACAGGCATCGTTCTCCATTTCGATATATAATTAGACCCAAGAATCGACCATGATGTTTTTGAAGGAGCTCATGGTCTATGCTCCATTCAGATCACTGATTTTTGTTTGTCCTATTGCATGCAACAACATCTGAAACAATTTTAGCATTGATATAAAAATATTAAGAATCTTCTCTTCGTGCTAAGTAAGCATTGACTGCATCTTTTACAACTAGAGTCAGCAAGGGCAGAGCTGTTCACCTGGCCCGAACGGATCGGAATACTTCCAACTCGATACGATTTTGAACGGGCCGAAATGATTTTCCAAACCCAAATAGCAGTTTGTTCGTAAATTTTCCAGCCCAAGATCTTTCGGGAAAAGGTTTGCGGAACTGGTTCCGATCCGAAATAAGGTTCTTTCCTTTTCCTTTTGATTTCCGCAACACACAGGAAATATGAAAAAAGTAGAAAGCGAAGGAAAGAAATTAGATGCTGCTACCATGTCTAGTCTCGACCTTTGAAAAATGGATTGCTGCCTAAAAAAAAAAAAGGGAAGAGCTTGAGAAGCAAAAGGATGGAGAAGTAGACCGTAGAAAAAGAAATGGGGGTTTCGTATAAAATAACCACAACTTCAAAATAACAAAACTAACACAGTCCTCCAAAACGGACCCTTGGCCCTTGGGTATTGAGCTAGTTTTAAAACTCACAAGAAGGAAGAAAACAAAAATAGAAAGAAAAGAGTCATATATGAGAGGAATAATCCCCTAGGGTTGGGCACGAAGGTTGGGCCCAGGCTCAGGGCCAAGGATACGGCCCAGCTCAGGAAGCCTAAAAGAAGAAGCAGCTCAATAAGGTACACCGACAAAAGAGTAGGAGGGAGAGTTTGACATCCCCATTGGCCAATAGACAGGAACATCTCTTGACCTAAAACCTCGAGATCTAGGAGTGTCAGAAAGGTGAGGATGTTAAGCTGAGGCTATGCCACATTAATAAAAGGAGGAAGCCGTAAAGGGAGGTTATACCGCATTTAAGGCATCACGGGACTCAGAATGCTACAGTGCGAATCGTGGATGAGGATGTCTGACAGAAGGCCACACCACATTAATGAGATGGAGGAGGCTGTGAAAGGAAGCCATGCCACATTTAATGTGTCTCGAGACTCGGTATGCACAACATGAAGCCTAGTGTCAGGAATAGTCACTATCAGGCCTGAGTAGTCAGCGACGCGGCAGGGACACCCGATCCCATACAGAGCGACTCAACCACTACCATGTAGGTCAGACAAACAGGTATAAATAAACTTCTCACACAACCAATGAGGGGGTTGGCACTTACATACATTCCTGCTATCACTTTCCTTAAGATATTCTCTCTTCATTTCCCTCATTGAAATTGACTTGAACGTCAGATGTACTATGGATCCCGAACTCTCCCTTGTTTGTCTTAGCAGGAACTCGTTGCCAAGTCTCTATAGTGTGGAGTTGTCCAGATCGCGAAACACGACATCAACAATATCAATTCCAATATTTGAGTGATCTTAAGTGTTAATGATGTGGAGTACCCCCCTTCCATCTTATCTCACTCTTGGAAATCATAGTAATCAAGCTCCCTATGTAGGATTTAGCCGTTGGAGTGGATGATTTAGAAGCACTGTTGGCAATCATAATCTTGCAATTCTAATGTTCTGTACGTCTTTATGAAATGTATTTCGGCTTGCATTAGAAACAATTCAATATACGGTTCAGTTATTTCGGGTCGGAACTAGTCGAAAATTTTGTTTAGGGTCGATTAATGAGGATTTTATACAGCATGAAGCAAGGATGCCTGGTACCAATAGAATTTTAGAAATGCTTTGGGTCCCGAATGACTTTATTTATTTATTTTTTTTTTAATTTTTATTTTTTACTTAGTAATTAAGAAAGTTTTTTTAATGATGTTTTGAATTTTTTATTTTTTTAAAATGTTTATGACGATTAAAAAAATATATGAAAATAAATAAATAAATAAAATATATACTATTCGAAACACTTCTTCAGGACCTAATTGCATTGCTCATAGTAGGGCTGCAACCTGACCAAACTGCTTTGTATATTGACCAGACCAGACCCGACCCGACCCGACCCGACCCGTACGAATCTGGAAAGTGTCTCAGTCCGACCCGCCCATATTGAGTCAACCTGTTTTTATATATGCAATGAATCGTGCCGCTCCACTCGGTCGATTCATTTCGGAGCCACGACGTTGCATATCACAGTGCGTCACTTCGTTAAGAGTCACAACCAACAAAGGGTAGATTGGGATAAAAAAAGTGAGATTTTAGATAAAGTTTACTTTTGCTTTCTATTTTCTTGCTCACCAAGCAGTCCAAATTTTCTAACAGGTTTCCCCTCTCTATCTCACTATCTAAGAAAATTACACAAAAAAATGAAGGAATCTATCGATTAGCTTTTGTTTTTATTTTTCTTTCTTTAGGGAATCAATCTCTCTTGAAGTGATTTTTCAACTTCATTTTTTGGAAATGAATGAAAACATTGGAGGGAAAGGTGTAAAATCCCCTGGGCCCATTCAACTCAATGAAGTCCAATTCTGAAGCTCGATACTTGTCTCCACCAACATCCTTTTTCACTTTTGAAATCAGCTTTGCAGCATAGTATAATGGTTCCTTCACAAGCAGGTGGGTATATGGAGAGGACCAAATCTATGAGCAGAGGCAAGAGGAGTTTGGAGGGGGGAGGAGGAGGAGAAGACGAGCAGAAGGAGCGCAAGCGGCCCGCTCTCACTGGGTGGTGGCGATGATTCCACCAGACTTCGATCTTCGGTAGTAACAATGATTCCGGTGAATAGTAGCATGTACGGTTTGTGTGAATTTGGGTTTTTTTCAAGCTCTCTTTGTTTGCAAAAGCAGAAGTAGCGAGAGAGATCTTGGTTTTGAGTGACCTTAGTGGGTTGTTTAGATTTAGCAGGTTGGATGGGTCAAACCCGAGTATCATTCAAACTCGATTTTTCGGTGCGGGTCGAGTCGAGTAAAGCAGATGGCTCGGGCCAGTTTGTTTCTTGCATAGACCTAGCTCATAGGACTTTAGGAAAAGACATTTATTTTCCTAATCAATTAGGAAAGACATTTAAGTCAAATGTAATCATTATCCAATATTATTTGGTTAAAATACGTTGGGTAGTGTTTATTATTTAAAAGAGTTGCGATGGCTTGAAACTTCTAATTAAGAAAAATTATAAACAAAAGCGTTACATTCATATATATTATTTAAAAATATGTAATCATATTTTAAGAAATATGAAATATGAGGATAAAAAAATAAAATTATATATTTTTAAGTGGTGTGCAGAGTGTGAGATTTTAAGATTTTAATGTGTAATACAATTATTTAATTAATACTATTTTAAGATTTTTTGGGTATTAAACTTCTGTTTTGGATATAGAAATAGTTTCATCTGATCTTATTTTATCTCATTTCATCATTATAACTTTTTCAAATTCTCACACAAAAACAATTCAACATTTTCAAATCTCAAAACAATAATAATATTAAAAAATAATATTTTAGCAATATTTTATTTAACTTTTAACTTTCATCTAAATCTATTTTATTTCATCTCATCTCACTATCCAAACGAAGCCTAAGAATATCTTAGATTATGTGTGAATAGTAAGAATAATAGTAAAATAATTTATAAATAATAATAAAATAGTATAAGAATATATTAAAACTGTTGTGTTTTCAAACAAACCCAATCTTAATTTTGGAGTCAGTATTAGTTCATACTTACTACAGTGTCAATTTGGGAGTCAGTTTCTAGAATCAGTATTTGAAATTTGTTATTATATGCTAATGTTGCCTTTATAAAAAGGATAGTCTACAATCTAATAAAGTATCGAGAAGTTTGCATCAAACTATTGTACTTTGAGAGCCCTGGGCTACTTTTGATCAGTTTACCACAAACTTACTTTTGATAAGCAATGAACCAGTGGGTCGAATCTGTTGTATGGTTTCAACCAGCAGAGGAGAACGACAAACTACCCCTAGTGGTTTCAAATTTCATGATCTCTATACAGTAAATTTTTTATAAATTTTTTTAAAAATACATTTAACATCTTATTTCTTTAAAATATGAGAAATGATAGTGATAGTCGTGAGTTCACAAGTGCCATATAATCATTTTGAAAAAAATAATAAATATGAAACCCACATAAAAAATAATAATTTTTTAATAGTAGACTCCACTCTTTTTTAAAACGACTACACGATATTTACGTATTCTACGACTACATGTAACATTACTCTTAGGCTACATTTGAATGTTGAACTGAGTTAAGTTGAGATAAAAGTTAAAAATTAAATAAAATATTATTAGAATATTATTTTGATATTTGAAAAAGTTAAATTATTTATTATATTTTATATTAAAATTTAAAATATTATAATAATTAAAGAAGAATTCGAACCAAAAATTAAAAAACAAAAAAAACTTTCCACGTCATTCTGGAATCGCAACGTGACTTCATACAACGGAACCTCCTGGAGACTTCCAATCTCAGTCTTCTAATTCCCTCTAGAACTTTCCCCTTCTCTCCATCGCCCCAACACTACCTTCCCCCGCGGATGCACCTATAAATAACCGAAGCACCTGGCCTTTTTTCTCAGAGAAATTCCATCAATTCCATTTCAGAAGTTATCCAAAAACTTGTCTAGCATTTCGTGTGTCAGTGACGAAACCAGCCAACTTAGAAGAGAGAAATGGATCTCAGAATCATGGGTGTGGATTCTCCACTGTTCTCCACCCTGCAGCAGATGATGGACCTGGCCGATGACACCGAAAAGTCGTCCTTCAACGCTCCTACACGCACCTACATGCGCGACGCCAAGGCCATGGCTACCACTCCCGCAGATGTCAAGGAGTACCCAAGCTCCTACGTGTTCATCATCGACATGCCGGGGCTCAAGTCCGGGGATATCAAGGTCCAGGTAGAAGAAGACAACGTGCTCGTGATAAGCGGCGAGAGGAGACGAGAGGAGGAGAAAGAGGGAGCCAAGTATGTGAGGATGGAGAGGAGGGTGGGCAACTTCATGAGGAAGTTTGTGCTGCCTGAGAATGCCAATACAGATGCTATCTCTGCGGTTTGCCAGGACGGTGTACTGACTGTGACTGTGGAGAAGCGTCCGCCTCCAGAACCCAAGAAGCCCAAGAAAATTGAGGTTAAGATTGCATAAGCCCAGTGGTTGGTGATGGGTGACTCGATGGGGTTGCCCTGTTTGTTTTGGATTTTGGAAATAATCGAGTGTTTTGTCTTTCGTCTGCTGTATCATTGCTTGCAAGGGGATTTTGTCTTTGATCATTTGTAGGATTTCCTGTCATTGTGCCTTCGGTTTGTGTTAAGAAAACTGTTCTTACCAATGAAAAATGTGATATATACTATGATATTGATATTTTTAATCTTCTCTTTATCTTTCTATTGGATTTCCTTCAGAAGCAGGGCCTTCTCTGTTCAATGGTTCATGCGATAGTTTAACTGCTTCTATGAAATGGTTCGGTTCGGGTTTAAATTTTGGGTGAATGGAACATCAAGCACAAATCCGAAGTCTTTTCATTGCAATATGTACTTGCGTAAAATTTACAAGATAGATTCAGCGCTAATTCTTCACTATCTCTTGAGTGTGAAGTTGGTACTTTTTATATCAAGCAACCGAATAAGAATTAGTGTAAGTGTAAATGTAAATGTAAATGTAAAAGTGCTTTATGATTTGATGGTCAAAGATTTCATTTGAAACAACCGTGCTTCAATAAGCCTTGCTAGGTGGGACCGCCAGTAAAACTTTTTTTTGAAAATAAACTATTCATCATAGTAGTTGCTTGATACAAGGGGACAGTCCTCAATCATTATGCAATCCTCTTGGTAGCTAAGAGCAAATTTTGCCAAGTGACGTGCAATTACATTAACTTTCCTATAGACATGTAAGACAGACCAAGAGAGGAACTTAGAAAGCAAAATCTTAATATCTCTAATGACAAGGCCAGAATCACTCCAACTATCTTCCTTGTTTTGGATTGCCTTCACCACCAACAAGGAGTCACCTTCGAGTATGACATGCTGAAAACCCAGATCTGCACAGAAGGAAGAGGCTCTTCGAGCTGCTATGGCCTCACCAAGAAGTGGATCTGCCAGTAAAACTAAAGTTATATTCTCAAATCGATGTGCAAATCTAAAAAATTATAAAAAAGAAATTAAAAATAGAGAGAACTTGATTTTATTAATGGAGGGACCTTTATAGTCTTTCATAAGGAATGTGCCCAGTCTAGAGGCCCAGCCTAACGGATAGCGTGAACAAGATCGTTGAGTAGGTCTTAGAGGCTAATATGATTCCATTTTGTAACCATTAAGTGTAACAGAATAGATAGTTAATACAAAGAGAACAAGATCGTTGAGTAGGTCTTAGAGGCTAATATGATTCCATTTTGTAACCGTCAAGTGTAACATAATAGATAGTTAATACAAAGAACTGGCATAAACCCTACATCTCTGGGATGATACTTGAGTATCATGTCAAATGAACAAGGTAATAAGGGTACCGAGAAGATCATACCCAATGGAATAACCATCATTGGTATTTATCGATAATCTACTGTACATATACATTAAGGATTTGGATGTTGAGTTGAGCTCAGCACTTTATGAATAGTAGTGAGTAGAGTAATGAATGAAGTTATGTGGAGTCCATCTAAACTGAGTTTAAAGTGTGTTTGGATGCTAAGATGAGTTTAGTACTTCTTATGAGAAGTTGAAAAAGATTGTGGATCACACGTATAAAGATGTGTTAAGTTGAAAAAGTTGTGGGTCCCACGTATATGGAGGTTTTGAGTTGAGATGAGTTTAGTAATTTGAGAGTTGAGTGTTTAGATGTTAGACTCAGTTTAAAATTAGACTGAGCTCAAACGTAGCCTAAGATGGTGGTAAGTGTAGGAAATGACTCACTGAACCAGAATCTTAGTGGTAATTCATTCTACTTATCACTGACTTAGGCATCGGATGTGCCTCATGCACACTGGGCCACCATCTTTATTTGTTGCAGGTAGAGAATTTTGGTAGATCATGGAACACGTCCTTAATAGTGGTGCCATCGATGGGATACTGAAGGTATCACTTCAGTTTCTCATCGGACTCTAGTGTGATTTCCACATGCCAACTACTATACGCTCTCAAGCGGCTCGCGATCCCGACACTACGCTTGCAGACATGGAGGTGCGACTCACAGAAACCGAGGAGAAATTAAGGAAGGTTATGGAAGCAATGGAAGACTTAGGACGAGAGAATGAAGAGTTGAAATGCCGTAACGTTGAAGTTAGCAAGGCCACGCTACCAAGCCACAATGAGTAGGTAAAAATAGAAGCACAAAGTGTCGAACAAATGCCGTATGAAGGATCTCGAGATCCGATCGATCATCTAGAAAGTTTTAAAGCACACATGACTCTCCACATTTTTCTTAGAGAAATAGCCAGCCAGGCCTTCCCATTAACGTTAAAAGGTATGGCAAGAGGTTGGTTTGGAGTACTACGACTTGGCTCAATTGACAATTTCGAAGAATTAGCGAAGCAATTCCTAATGCAGTTTATGCTTGAGCTTGACCATCAAGCAGAGAGAGGAAGAAGGCCTAAAAGCTTACCTCACCCGATCAACAAGGAGAGATTGACTACCAACGACCAAGACGAAAAATTGCCTTGGTGGCCTTGTTGGGAGGCGTGTGGCCCAGAAGTCCATTCGTGGCTAAGTTGGCGAGGAAGAGCCCATCAACCCCGAGAGAATTTATGGACAGAGCCTACGATTTTGTCAATGTAGAGGACACCCAGCAAGCCCTCATTAAGCCAAGGAAAGAAGAGATGAAGTTGGACGACAAAAGTAGAAGTGGGGATAGGAAGACTAGCTCAGGCATTTAAGAGAGAAGGCACAACAGATAGGCGCTCCCACGCGACTAGGCTACCAAGCTTTTCCACAACAACTTGAATGTACAAGAGACAAAAGGTTCCTAAAAAAGAGAACCAAGCTAGGCTAGAACAAGACACCTCTTTAGCAAATATCATCAGACAGACACTAACTGGACAAAGATTGCACCATAATGAAAAAGAGGGTATCTAAATTGGTGGGTTCAAGAGAGCTTGAGAGGATGCTCGCTGAATGCAAAAAGCTGATGCGACAGTTAAAGCAAGGTCGCAATCCTTGACGAAGCAACATTTTGGAAATGCGACGACTAGCAAGAGAAGGTGGTCATGACCCCCTGACTAGGACAACAATTGTGATGACGCACCTCTGGGAGAAATCTGCATTATAGCTGGCAGGTTTGCTGGAGGCGGCGCTTTTGCCTCAAGTAGAAGAGCACATGCCCATAGGACGAGTTACGAAGAAATCTATTTGATGGACAAGCCATCCAAGCATCCACATCGTCGTAATACAACGACATTCTCCTTTGGGGAAGAAGATTGTGAATTCTGGTACGATGATGCATTGGTAGTGACCCTCCTGGTCACTGATGCATTGGCAGTGACCCTCCTGGTCGCCAACTATCCTACCAGGCAAATTCTAGTGGGTAACAAAAGCTCTGCAGACATCTTATTTTGTGAGGCTTTTGCCAGGATAGGCATAAACATCAGCAAGTTGCGACCTTCACCCACCCCTTTGAAGGGGTTCTCTGGTGACACAATTCAGCTAGTGGGCGCCATAACCCTGTTTGTCACGACAAGGAAAGGGACATGTATGACCACCACGATGACTGACTTTTTGGTGGTCAAGGTCCCATCATCTTACAATGTCATATTAAGGTGGCCAACCCTAAATATCCTCAAGGCTATTACTTCCACCCACCACCTCAAGATGAAGTTCTCAACGGAGGCTGGAGTAGGGGAAGTGTGAGGTGAATAGGCCCTAGCCCGAGCATGTTATATACAGGAGCTAAAGGCTGGGGGCTTCGAAGTTTGCAGAGCTGAAAACCAGGCTAAAACAAAATTCCGCCCCCACCCCCAATTCTTCTTGACCAGGGCGTAGAGGCACGGGATGTGCATAGCTTACAACAGGCAGAGGTAAACGAGCCATTGGAGTTAGTTACATTGTACCCGGGGCAGCTAGGCACAACAACACAGGTGGGGACATGACTCCCACAGACATCCGAGAGGGCTTGAAGTAATTACTGATTGAGCAAAGGGATGTGTTCACTTGGAATAACGAAGACATGCCTGGGATTGAAAATGCAATCATTGAGCATAGACTATGTGTCGAACCCATGTGCAGAAAGGGCTGCAAAAAAAAGAAGATCATTTAGTGCAGAGAAGTACGCAACCATAGCTGAAGAAGTAGATCGCCTCCTCGCCATAGGGTTCATCAGAGAAGCCCACTACCCCGAATGGTTGTCCAACGTCGTCGTAGTCAATAAAGCAAATGGTAAGTGGAGAATGTGTGTAGACTTCACTGACCTTAACAAAGGATTTGAAGCAGGTCCAATCTAGCCCGCCATTGTTAAAGCAACCTAAGCAAGGAGATATCTTGTACGTGTACTTAGTAGTATCGCCCCACGCCGTATCCACGATCTTGGTCAAAGAGGAAGGGACAACCCAAACACCAATATACTACACCAGTCACACATTACGATGCGTGGAAGTTACGTACCCACTGATGGAGATGGTGGTGTTCGCCTTAGTGATTGCCGCCAGGAGACTGCGACCGTACTTTCAAGTCCATCCCATTAAGGTACTCAAGAGCACCCCTTAAGCAGATACTGTAGAAGTCCAATAACTCGGGAAGACTGGTCAACTAGTCAATCGAGCTCAGCGAGTTCAACATCAACTACCAGCCAAGGGGCACAATAAAAGGGCAGGCTTTGGCAGACTTCATCACCAAGTTCAGTGGCTTCCCTCTGGGGGAGACACCTAACCCTGTTGGAAAACCATGACAGATCTTCGTTGCCGGCTCCTCCTTCCGCGCCAAAGGAGAAATAGTGCCACACTGCCCTCTAGAGGAGCTAACCTCCATTGCTGCCCCTTGCTGATTCGTCCAATGGGAATCGACCTAGTAGGACCCTTCCTGCCAGGAAAGGGAGGAGCGAAATTTATAGTCGTCGCCGTGGATTATTTCACGAAATGGGCAGAGGTGGAGCCCTTGGCGACTGTCACCGCGAGAAGCATCACTAGATTTCTATGGAAGAACGTCATCTGCTGACTTGGACTCCCCCAAAGCATCATCTCGGACAATGGGAGGCATTTTGACTTGGTGCACTATCGAGAGTGCTGAGCAGAGCTGATAATTCAAGTCAAGTACTCATCCCCGGGACACCCTCAAGCTAATGGGCAGGCGGAGGCCACAAACAAAGTCCTGCTAGGGATATTGAAGGAAAAGCTCATAGACAAAAAAGGAGAATGAGCGGAGGAGCTCCCAAGGATATTGTTGGCTTACAGAACTATTGTGAAGACCCCAACTAGAGAAACACCATTTGCTTTACCGAACGAGAGCGAGGTCGTGCCTCCAATAGAAGTTAGGCTGCCCACGTACCGCACTTGCCACCTCAACCCTCTCTAAAATGACAATGCACTAGAAGAGCACCTCGATCTCTTGGATAAGGAAAGGGAAGAAGCAGAGGTCCAGACAGTTCTGAATAAACGAAGGACGGAATGCTATTTCAATAAAAGGGTCAAGCCCAAGACCTTCAAAGTAAGTGACTGGTACTGAAAGACTCCGAAGTAACTACAAAAGAGGAGGGAAAGTTTGGCCCCCGTTGGGAGGGGCCCTACATTGTAATCGCTAGACACTGGCTTGGATCATATCTCCTAAAGGACGACCAAGGGAAGGAACTACAACATCCCTAGAATACGGAGCACCTAAAGAAAATTTATCCTTGATTATGTATTTTTTTACAATGAAGAATAATAACTAAAGGCGATCATTTCCCTCCTTACTGGTGCACTCGGGAACAAAAAGGGCATACAGGTCAGACGACCTTGCGACCCCCCAAACACCAAAGGTCAGTCCAAAGACTCGCGGTGAAACGAAAAGGGTAGGCAGGTTAGAGAACCCCACGACCCCCTAAACACCAAAAACAAGTCCAAAGACTCCCAATGAAATGAAAAGGGAGCACAGGTCAGATGACCCTGCAACCCTCTAAACACTAAAGACGAGTCCAAAGACTCGTGGTGAAACGAAATGGGCACTCAGGTCAAACAACCCAACGACCCTCCAAACACCAAAGACAAGTCCAAAGACTTGCGGTGAAACTAAGTGGGCCCACAGGCCAAAAGACCTTGCGACCGTCTAGCCTAGCGACTCGTTAAAAGCACGAAACAAGGACCAAGCATCCAAACAGAGGTAAAAATGAACACAAATACAGATCACAACAAATGTCCATACATTGTTCAACGGAAGAATACATGTGATACAAAATGATAAAATATCTTTAGAGGGGGAGCAGTAGAATCTACGGCCGTGCACATTGCTACTGAGAAGCCGTCGAGCATGGTGTTACTCCCCAATGCGTTGATGAACTGGCGAGAAACTGGATCGGGTTTGAGTGCCTCAAGACTTAATTTCTTAATGTCAGCACAAGGGTTCACCAATAGGAAGAACTTGAGCCGTGCCACGCTAGCCCCATAGCCATAGGCAAAAGCTGAGTGGACATGCATAATTTCTTAAGATCTGGCCATCGTGAGCTGAGGGGACAGACGAACAAGTTCCTCCTTCGACGAGACCAACGCCAATTTAAGCTCCAGCGGTCCCACTTCTTGACCTTTGCATTGAGATGTAGCAAGGAATCGTTCAGCTTTTCCTGGTTCCCATCTGCCCACTCTCGATCCTTCTTCATGCCTCTGGGAGAGCTCCTCCAAGACCCCTTGCACTTCTGAAAGCTCAAGGCCAACACGCCGCCAACTCCTTCGGCGGTCGCCATAGCCTCTGAAAGTTAAGAAGGAAAATGCTATTTATTAGTCTCCAATTCTCTTTGGGAGGAGCCGAGTTCCTCCTAAAGACCAGAAAATTTGGCATTAGCAGAATCCCTCTCTACCCTTATTAGTGTTAGCTCAAACCGTTCTGGATGTTAGGTTCTCACTTATGTATGAGCTCACTTTGAAGGCTAGATGCCTCCTCACATAGAATATCCACGTCAACCTCTAGTGAGTGGGCGTAACCGTTCGCTTGCTTGAGGAGGTTCTCCAACTCAGCCCTCTCAGATTTTCACTTCTCAAACTTCCTCTTCCCCAAAAAGGTAAACATGTGCCTCGATTGAACCTCCTCTTCTAAGTTGGCCCGATCTGCCACGATCCAGGTGGCTAAGTTGTCCAGGCCCTACAAAAATTAGGTACCCAAACACAACGGTTAAAGGGGGGGGGGGGGGAAGAAACAGAGAGCAAATAATACCGAAGAAAGGAAGTTCCTTAACCAACCAATCATGTCGCTAACGAATTTGCTCCTAGGGGCCGAGAGGGGCCCGAGTGCCTTTCCACTTAGGACCTAGGCATGACAAGAATAGAAGAGACCCTGCCCCCAAGGGCATGACCAGGCCCCTCAGAAGTCTAAATAGGTTCCATTGTAATAGATTCGGGGAGAATAGGCCTCTCCTTGCCCCCACCCTCCTTGGCGGGAGCATGTTCCTCTAGAGGGGAAGACCCCCTATCACCCCCAAATGACGAATCAAAGGGAGAAGGGATAGAAACCCGTTCCTTGCTCGCATCCAAGTCAGTGGGCGAAGTCTTTCCCCTAGAAGCGGTAGTTAGGAGAGAGCTTGGAGTGGGTTCCCTCTTTTCCTCACCCAAAGGGGGGCAGGCGGCTGGCTGTTCCTCCTCCCGGCTCACTACCTCATCAACCATCGGTGAAGAGAAGGTTGCATGGATATTAGCATCTCCTTCCTTTCCGCCCTGTGCTGAGTTGGGTGAAGGGATCATGGGAAGCTCAAAGGAGGGTGAGTGAGCTGGATCGAAGTCTAGAGTAAGGAGGTTAAAGTCGAAGGCGATGGCCAAGTCGGTAAGCACTTGGCCTATCAAGTCATCAAGACCAGGGAAGCCCCACATGCCGGCAACTGTCTCATAGTGGAAGGCGGGGTCAATGAGAGGCATTCCTTGATGCAGGCAGAAGCCTCTATACTCGCCCTGGCACCACTTTGGGCTAAAGGAGGCGTGGAGGCCCCAAAGCTCCCTTAGGGGAGGGGATCATCTTCTTCCTGAGAGGCTACGCTTGCCGGGCGAGAACATTTACTTGCTTTCTTCGATGGAGTAGAGGTGGGCCTCTTGTTGGGAGAAGCTACTGCCTTCATAAAAAACAGACAACCACTCACACCCGAGCAGTCAGTCATAACCAAAAAATGATCGATGTTGGCTGGGGTTAAAACAACCTCAGTCCAAATGGCATCCTCATTCTCCTAAACTCAAGCACGGACCATATCAACACGAGCTTGTTCTCACTCTGAAAAAGCAACTGCCATTACTTTGTCTTCAAGAACTCTATGCCAATTGGCGTTAATAGAGAATTTGCCCTATAGGGCCTCACGGTCGGGGAACTACCAACCTTGACCAGAAATGAAAAGGAACTTCTTTTGCCATTGTTTGGCATTGGAAGGATGACATTCAAATTGTGCAAGGCATTCGAAGCGAGTATGAAAGCTACGAATATTGCCCATGGAGCCCCTAATTGAGTAAACTGCAAGGAACTCTCGGGTGGTCAAATCTAGGTATTACTCCCTTGCAGGCTCTAAAACCATCTGCCACATGATATAGCTACATAAGAGAACTCTCCAAGCATGAGTGTGAAGCTGAGCGGGTGACAGAAAGGAAGTCTTAAGCCATGCATGAAAGCTCAGGCTGACAGGGCTACTTTCTTGGCAAAGCCTTCTTCATCGACGGCACCCCAGAGAGGGAGTTCAAGAATCACGTATTTAGGAATCCCATAAAAAGTCCTCAACTTAGTGAGATCCTTAGTGGTAATAACTGAGTGCCAATCAACACCCTCAAAATAAGGAACATCTATTTGAATGGATGATTCTGGAGCTGAGAAGTCGAGAAGAACCTTGTTGGGCCATTAAGAATCAAAGGGAGCTAGGGTTTCGTGGCAAGGATAAAGAAATATCGGAGATTGTGGGGGAAAACACAAAGGGAGAAGCATGCGAATGTAAAAGAAAAAAGAGGAGAAAAGAGTGAAATGGTTATTATGAAGGGGCTCCGTTTACGTGATTGAGTAAAGAAATCATTGGGGGGCTGACAACAACATCATTACACAATGTAATGATGTAATAGAAAGGAGGGATTCACTGAATCTGGGAGACGCGTAACATAGAGATGGGTGACTTTTGAGTCTCCAAGGCCCCCAGGAAATGAATCGCCAAGCTCTTTTCCAGCTTCCCACCCAAAGAGGGCGTTAGTCAATTACCCATTTAATATCAGCCACATTTGCACGACAGAGCGGACGAAGCACGGACAATTACACATCTAGATGGGGACAGTGCAGTAGACTGACAACGACGTTATAAGTGGGGTAACGCCATCAATTGTTTTATTCCCTTTACGTCCACGCAAAGGGAATTAGCAGAGTAACTGGAGAGACCTTTATAGTCTTTTATAAGGAACGTGTGACATCCCAAGATTCCGCTTGGGATCGGACGGACATCTGAAGCATTGGAACATGCAACGCAAGGTTACCTGTCCTCGTTCATGACAATTAAAGATGCAATGCACATAGCATGCAACTAACAATATGCAATATTCTCAACGGATAATTTTTTTTTCTTTGAGTAATATTATGTACCAGAAGTAATGTATCCCAAAAACATAGACATACTTATGACATTCACAATATAGCTAATATATAAAAGGTTACAGTACTTGTTCAATAGGTTTGTAACATAATTAGTACCAGAGACAGAGCTTTCTAAGTACATTCAAAACTACTATAACTGCTAGGCTAATCCATCGAGTAGCTTGCACAACTCGGTCAAGGATGTCATAATACTATCAAGGAAATAGAGCGTCAAAGTGATGAGCTCTGCGTCGTGTCATTGCTGTCTAGTCAATCGCCTCTAGTCGATCATCTGCGCATCTTTTGATCCTAGCACATAATCTTAGCAAGTTAATAGGAAACTTAACATATAGTTTAAATATGCATGCATGACTATAAAAGTATGAATGCATACATGATAATCATAAAAAAACTTGATCGGTGCAAAACTGAAAGTGCACAGTGTCGTAGTGTTATAGTAAAATGATGAGAAGATTATCGTCCTTAAGGATTGATATCTCACTTTTGACAAACACCGCCGAAATTAAACTAATCTCGACTTTATGTAGAAAAGTCACTAAGATTTTTGTAATTGCAACTTGAAATAAAATCAATTCAAAGAAAATATTCAAAGGAAAGGAAAATTGTTGTTTAATGATTGAATCAATGAGAAAAAGAACTTCTACAAAATTGATTTTACCTAAAATCCCTCACTATACTTTTCTCATCTAACTAATTGAATTTAACTCTCTCTATTTGTTAGCAAAATCTCCAAACTCATCCAAAGGCCTCTTTTGATAGTCAGTTGAAAATATTCTTGTTCATCATTTTACACAAGACTATGCAAATTAATAAAACAAGAAAGCATTAAGACCAATGTTTTAAGACTACATAGGTTCATATAAGTCTTTTGATCTCTATATTTACCTATGCTGAAATATCCAAGTTCTATCCTATAATTCCCTCTTTCGATAGCGAATCACAAGATCAAAATCATCTAATTAATGACCAGTCAATTAGAAGTAATAAACTCAGAATAAATCATATAAACATAGAAGATAATTACTTCAAATTAGCATAGAAGAGCAAGTATAGTTTGAAACTAGATTACATTGTTTTTCTAGAATAAAGAAAATTTAGTTCATTCTAAAAATTAAATTCAACATAAACGAATTCACCATAATTTTTCTTAGAGAAATAGAAGAAAATCAACATTGAAAAAATACTCGTCGCAGTCTGCAACGTCGTTTTCTTCAATTTTCTTTCTCATCGGCCTCTTTCCAGGTTTTTCAAGCCTTTTTCTTCAAATTCTTCAAAACCTCTTTTTTTTCATTTCTTTAATTTTTTTCGGCGTCTTTCTTTCAACTTTTCCGGAATTTTCTCTTCAACTTTTATTTTCAAATTCCTTCCGCATCCTTCCAGGTTCAACTTCCTTTTTTATTTAATGCATGTCGTACGGTGGTAGGTAGAATCAATCCTGAATTGCATTTATTTATTTATTTATTTTTAGCGTCAACTTTTCAAAAATCTCTCAATTTCTCTTCAGCTTCCTCCAAATCTCCGTCATCTCTTATGCTCGAAAATCAACTTCAAAACTTGCTTGTTGTATTTCATGAATCTGCCTTTTAACTTGTCCCGATTTCTTTTACTCTTTCAAAAATTCAACTTAATTTTTATCTCCAAATAGCTCTGATGACCAGCTCTCATATTCGGATAAATCTTCATTTAAATGAGAGTGAGTCCTTAGACGATATGCTATTAAAATATAGGTCTTCCTTTTATTCAAATCTGAAATAAAATTAAATGACAACAATTAAGCCTAAAATCAGCAAAAGTAAATAAAATTGGACTAAAATTTAAAGTTAAGAAGTGATAAAATGTATGAAATAATGCAAGGCATTAATAAGCATGATGTGACTTGATATATAACATGGCATGAGCTGACATAACTTAACCAGAGCAGACTGAATTTGAAACTCGACATGACATGAACTAACATGAGAAGAACTGAACTGACATGAACTTAAACATGACAGAAAGCTGAACGTAAATTGAATATGAGTTGAACTTGAAATCAAAGTGAACTAACTGAAATTGAACATGAACTGAACTAAACGTTAAATAACATGAACATAAATGTGAAATACATGAACTTGAAATCTTGTTCAATAATTAAGATTAATAAAAGTGAAATGTGGGTGCTACAAAGGTCCCCTTCAGCGGTATGTCCCTACCGATTACCACATCACAACATAGGTATCTGCACCAACTGTCAGTGCGTTAACATACGTGCTAGTTCATATGTATTGGCACCTATTGTAGAACACGTAATGTACGTATCTCATTTTAGGTATTTGCACTAGCACAAATACTTATAAAATGAAATCGAAATGTATGGGGGGCACCATTGGCATTAGTGCCCTTCTTCACTTCGGTAACCATTTAATTAGGCCCAATTGGAAGCCCATTGAACTTTACCTTGTCAACTCAGTGGATTTCACACTAGATTAGACACTTCAGTGTGAACAAAAGAGTTCCACTAGGATATTACCCCATCCTAACATTTAGGGTATGGTAAACGTAAACAGACTTGAATGATGTGGAAATATTGGTTTTGAGATACATAAATTGTACTCAAGACATAACGTAACATGAAACGAAAGGACAAATGATCTGATATAGTGTAACTTGACAAGTACTTGAGATGCATGACTTGGAGTAACATGAAACAAACAAATAGTATGTGACATGACATAATGTGTAATAAATAACATTATATGACATGGCAAAACATGTAACAAATAACATATATGAATATATATATATATATATATATATATAGTGTAACAAATAAATATTGTGTGACCAAATGCATCGTGTAACAAATAAATATTCCACGACAGCATATTATGTGTAACATATAAACATGTAGTGACATTGCATAGCATGGCATAGATGATAACATAAGTACATAAATAATAAGCCCTTACCCATCACACATACATAGTAATCTAACAGTAAGTTAGAAGCTAACTTACAGTGATTGTCGCGTTACGAAGGAATAAGCACGAAACACGAGAAACTTTAAGAAGAGATTCTAAAAGTTAGAAAATTTATCACTAATAATTTAGTAACACACAAAATGCTAATTTTGAGTAAAATTACCAGTTTACCCTCTACATGTAGGAAAATGATCATTTTACCCCTAAGTTAAGGATTTCACATCCTAACTCCAAAAACCATCAAAAGTTACATTCCTCATATACATTTTGTCCTAAACTCAAATATCAAGTTAGAAAAATTTAAAACCAATCACAATTATGAAAAGCACCATAAGGATGAAACATCCTAAGGCCATATCTCTTGATTTTGTTGCAATTTCATCAAACTTCAAAACTCATGATCAAACCGAAATATTGCAATAAAGATCCTCATATCCTAAGCTTAAAAACATGCTTAAAACATACAACAAAAATCTACTTCACATAAACACAAAACGCTTTAAGCAAAAGATCCATACTTTTAACCAAAACACAAACCCTTGAATCTCAAGGTTTTGACCTTTTTCAAAACATCTCCAAGAACTTCCAAAAATTTAAAACTTTCTTCTAACATGTCTGTAACACACTCCTAAGTGCTTTGGATAAACATATAAAACTCACCAAAAATCACAAAATCTCACTTGAAGTACTTGGCTCCAACACTTCGTCAAAACAAAGTTTTTTTTGAACTTTGGTTTGATCAAACATTTGTTCCGAGACATACCAAGATGAAATCTTCAAACCAACAATATCATATGGTTTAAAAATATGTTCTAAAGTAGATCCAAGCGTTAACCTTAAAATCACATTGCTAAAAGTAAACCCAAAACTTGGCTCATTAGTAAAGCTGCCTCCCAAGTGTAAAAGGTGTCAAGTTGATTCAAGGGAGAGTCCCAAGGTTGATTCCACTGGGACTATGGTGGTCAGAAATCACTTCCGTTTTAAAATGCTTGAGGATGCTTTTGATTTCAGAAAATGGTGTAAATGTGCTATGTAACAATTAGATGTGTAAATCTAATCTAGACTTCTAAAGGAACTAAGGCTTGTTTGTTTTCAGAGATGAGATAAGATGAGTTGAGATTAAAGTTAAAAAGTTGAATAAAATATTGTTAGAATATATTTTTTAATATTATTTTTATTTTAGGATTTGAAAAAGTTGAATTGTTTATTTTATTTTGTATTGGAAGTTGAGAAAGTTGTAATGATTAGATGAGATAAGATGAGAAGAAATGTTTTCTGAAAACAAAGGAGTATGCTAAATGTAGTCAAAGGATGAAATGTACCAAATGTAAAGTATGCTAAATACAAATATACCAACTCGGATTTCTTAGGATGTGTCTAGAGTAGAAGAAAACGTCAAAGCAAAGAACAATGGTCGAAAATCAAATCTGTGTGCAATTTTTGGTACCTAAGGGACAAAAGATCAAACAACTAAGCTATGGGTTCACTTTTATGGGTTGTGCTCAAATAAATTTTGATTCCCTAACCCCTTCAAATACTTTCCCTATCGAGGGATAAGCACGCAGAAGATTCAACAATGAAACACAAATTCAATCAACACTAAAACTTCTATTGAATTGTTAAATAGTTTTGGAATGAACATCACAACCATGTATTCTCATTGCAACCCAAGCATCCATTGTGCCTCTTGTCAACAATAAATCAAGGGTCGAAGGAAGAACCCATGTTGATTCTTTTTGTAAACTGATCTACTATCCTTTGGACTATGAAATTAAACCAAAGAAAATTCAACTTACAGAAACCACAACTCAATCCAAGTTATGCCCAAGCTTAGGCACATAAAATTACTCTTGCATGATGAAAACAAAATGTACTTTAACTAATGCAGAAGATTATATCATCAAAAACAAAGAAATGGAAAAGAAGAATGGATGAGGTTATGCTTTCTTGGAATTTTTGCCCTAGTCGAGTATATCCCCAATCTCATGTTTCCTTCCTCTTTCATGCTTTTACCCCGTCGACCTTGCTGTGTGTGTAACTGATTTCCTGAATCTTGGACCATAGAATATTTCTCAATCTCCTTCCCACTTAGCTCCAAATCCCTTTCGGTTACAACCCTTTCCATTCCAGCCGTGGCCATCTTGTGGCAGAGTAGGTGTAAATTAGTGATGGTGTAGGGTTAGAAACAGATTTGGGTATTCTAGAAACGTGTTGTTTTAACATACGGTGGAAGAAGTAGGAAGTCACATGGGCTCAATTATCACTTATCGTATTACCACAGGGGTCTAACACACTTAAAATAGATAAAAGACCCAAAATGATATCAAACTTAAGTTTCAGCAATTATCTCTATTCTAATTTATAATCAAGCATTTATCAAGGATTTTGTTCAATATTTACTTATTATCATCTCATCACACCCCTCAGCTTGCCTTTGCTAGTCTCTAGCAAATTGAGCAATTGGAAGAAAAACAAAAAGTTAACTTCCTCCCAAAGTTACCTAGATAAAAAAATCTATGAAAAAACTAGAGATTGTCAAATGCGTAGGTGTTAAAGCTGAGAGTGATCAGATTACAACTCTTCACAGGAGCTCATGAAATACTCAAGCACTTAAATGAAGGAAATGTGTAAAAAGGTTACAGATCACTAAGTGTAATAAGTGGGTGGCAAGACTACCAAAGTTGGCTATCAAATTTTATTAAGTACTCCCAATATCAACAACTTAGTCAAGAAGAATCAAAGCACCCTAAACTTTTCTTGATCTCTGGTTTGTCCCTTTTCCCAAGTGTTTTGCTCATTTTCAATCAAGAGATGCATTGGTGGAGGCCTTGCTCTCTTCTTCTCTCTGTCTCTGTCTCTGTCTCTCTCTTTTTTAATTAAACCATTAAGATATGGTTCATTAGAGTTCCTATCATCTGCAATATTGGGTCAGACTTTGTAAAATAAGAAGCCAACCAAGGTGTCCTAGATTGTGTATAGTTGAGTTTAGCAACCAACAACTTAATCAAACATTTCCCTTGCCTGAGTGACAGATTATTTGATGAAATTCTATGTTAAGCTGCAACTAAGCTATTGGAACTTTATATAACCCATGATCTAAACAACCCTTTCTCAAGCTTAGACTTTGGAAGACAATCATTGCACAATTTAGTCAAGCATTTTTAAAAATCAAAAAGATTTTCTCTACAACCCCAACTTAAATTAAGCATTGTCCTCAATGAGTACAGAATAACTGAACAAGGAGAAGGTAGGGGGTATTACTTGATTTTGAAGGGTTATGACAATAAGAAAAGAAATAGAGAAAGGGGGAACAAAAGCTGCAAAAACAAAACAGCAAGAAAGAAAGAGAAAAAAAAAAAAACAGCATAAAGAAAGCATTAAGCAAAGTAAGGAGCTATATGGTTGGAGTGTAGATAGGATCATGCAAAGGGATGGTGGTGTCTTTGGGTGAAACATTTCCCATAAAAGGTTTGAGTCTTTGGCCATTGACTCTAAAAGTATTTCCATTTTGAGGGTATACAACCTCAACACCACCGTGAGGAAAAACTGTTTTTATCACATAACACTCTACCAAGATCTCAATTTACCATGGAACAAATGAAGTCTAGAATTATAGAAAAGGACTTGCTGATTTGGCTCAAAAGACTTTCTTAGAATACTCTTATCATGCAAAACCTTCATATGTTCCTTGGTCAACTTAGAATTCTCATAGGCATCCCTCCTTAACTCATCTAATTCACAAAGTTGAAGCTTCCTCAAAGACCCAACCTGATCCATGTCAAAGTTAAACTTTTTTATTGCCCAATATGCTTTGTGTTCCAGTTCAACAGGCAGATGAGATGCCTTACCATAAACCAGCCTACAATGAGACATGCCAAGGATGGTTTTATAAGCAGTTCTATAGGCCTACAAAGCATCAAACAACCTTAATAACCAATCTTTTCTGTTTGGATTGATTGTTTTTTTGAAAATTTGTTTAATTTCTCTGTTTGCTAACTCAACTTGGCCATTTGTTTGGGGATAGTAAGGGGTGGACACCTTATGATGGATCCCATACTTTTTCAAGAGGGCATCCAATGGTTTATTACATAAATGGGTTCCATTATCACTGATAATAGCTTTTGGCATGGCAAACCTAGCTACAATGTTTTCTTTTAGGAATATAAGCACCACTTGATGATCATTTCTTTTGCATGGAATAGCTTCTACCCACTTAGAAACACAATCTACTGCAGCTAGAATGTACAAATACCCAAAAGCTGAAGGAAATGGTCCCATGAAGTCAAGCCCAAAAAATCTCAAGAACTAAAACTGGTTATAGTGGCATCATGTTTCTTCTAGTGATTCCACCTAATTTCTGACATGGTTCACACACTCTACAGAAATTGTAAGCATCCTTAAACATGTTTTGCCAATATAACCAGATTGTAGGATTTTAGCCACTGTTTTCTTGGCAAAGAAGTGTCCACCACATGCTTCAGTATGGCAGGTAGCAAGAACAGAGGATATATCAATGTTTGGGACACATTTACGGATAATTTGATCAGAACAGTACTTAAACAAATATGGATCATCATAAAAGAAAAACTTAACCTCTATTTTGAATCGCTTTAAATCTAGAGTAGTCCAATGGGGAGGTGTTATGCCTGTCACCAGAAAATTCACAATGTCAGCAAACCAAGGGACTGACTCAACTGAGAGTATATGCTCATCAGGAAAAGAATCAGATATGGGAATGGGAAGTTCAATTTTTGTAAATGTAAGTCTGGAAAGGTGATCAACCACCACATTCTCCACCCCTTTTTGTCTTTGATGGTGATATTGAACTCTTGGAGTAGTATTCATCTGATCAACCTTAGTTTGGCATCCTTCTTGGTCAATAAATATTTTAAAATTGCATGGTCAGTGAAAATAGCTACAGAAGATCCAAGGGTATAAGCTTGAAATTTATCTAAAGCAAAAACAATTGCAAGCAATTCCTTCTATGCAGTGGAGTAATTCTTTTGGGCCCCATTTAAAGTTTTACTAGCATAATAAATGACATAGGGAAGTTTGTTCCTACGCTGCCCAAGCATAGCTCCTATGGAAAAATCACTAGCATCACACATGATTTCAAAAGGGAGGAATCAATCAGGGGGTTCATGATGGGAGCTATAGTGAGCAGGATTTTTAATTGATCAAATGCATCTTGATGTTCTAAGGTCCGTTCAAAAATAGTGTCATGCATTAGCAATTTACATAGGGGTTTGGAAATGGAACTAAAGTTCTTTATGAACCTCCTATAAAAATCAGCATGCCCTAAAAATAACCTAATGTCTTTCACTGTATTGGGTGTAGGGAGTTTAGAAATCAAGTCAATTTTTTATTTATCGACCTCAATGCCTTTAGATGACACTATATGCCCAAGAATTATACCCTGTTGAACCATAAAATGACACTTTTCCCAGTTAAGCAGCATGTTCTTCTCTTTACACTGGTCAAAACAACTTGCAAGTTAGTTAAACAATTCTCAAAAGTACTTCCAAATACAGAGAAATCATCCATGAACACCTCTAAACTATTCTCAATTAAATCACTAAAAATACTGAGCATGCATCTTTGAAATGTGGTTGTAGCATTACACAGCCCAAATGACATTCTCCTAAATGTAAAAGTTCAAAAAGGACAAGTGAAGGTGGTCTTTTCCTAATCCTCAGGTGCTATCTCAATTTGGTTGTAGCCTTAAAATCCATCCAAAAAACAATAAAGGCATGGCCAGTAACTTTTTCTAAGACTTGGTCAAGGAATGGCAAAGGAAAGTGGTCCTTTCTTGTGGCTACATTGAGTTTTCTATAATCTATGCACATTCTCCAGCCTGTGGTTGCTCTTGTGGGAACTAACTCATTTTTCTCTTTTTTATTACGATTAGTCCAGTTTTCTTTGGTACTACTTGGATAGGACTAACCCCCCTAATACCCGAGATAAGGTAAATAATACCCACATCTAGCAATTTTAGCACCTCACTTTTTACTACCTCCTTCATTGTGGGGTTCAATCTCCTTTGCATCTACCTAGAAGGTTTTGCATCCTCTTCCAAATAAATTATATAGATGCACACTAAATGGTTTATACCTTTTATATCAGCTAATGTCCACCCAATGGCCTTTTTATGTTTTTTTAGAACTCGCAACAACTTTCCTACTTGTTCACTAGTTAAATGGAAAGAGATTACCACTGGGAAGGTGCTGTGAGGTCCCAAAAAGGCATACTTCAATTCTGCTTGCAGGGGCTTGAGATCCAAAGTTGGTATATGACCCTCTGAAGGCTTCAATGTTGCTGTCAATGGGGGGAGTTGTTCAAATTTGAGCTTCCACTGCAACTCTGCCTGGTTCCCTACAAATAAAGCAGAGGGAAGTTGATTAGAAATTTCCATTGGCTCAAAGTCTTCTTCTAAATCAAGTGTTGAATCAACAGGTTTACTTCCTGTACTTCTTCTACCTCTTGGGGCTGCCTGCACAAGTTAAACATATTTAGCTCCAATGTGATATTTCCAAAACTTAACTTTAGGACACCACTTCTACAATTTATCAAAGCATTTGAAGTAGTAAGAAATGGTCTTCCTAAAATTACAGGTGCTTGAAATAGCTTAGAGTTGCATGTCCAGAACAACAAAATCCACTGGGTAGTAGAACTTATCGACCTAAACTAAAACATCTTCTACTACCCCTAGGTATTTTGATAGATTTGTCAGCTAGCTGTAGGGTAATCGAGGTAAATTTCAACTCACCTAGGCCAAGCTTTTTATAAACAGTATAAGGCAGCAGGTTCACACTAGACCCTAAATCTAGCAATGCATGACCAATTTTTGAGTTTCCAATTATGGAAGCAATAGTGGGTGAACCTGGGTCTTTATATTTAGGTGGGGTGTTGCTTTCTATGATTGCACTGACTTGCTCAATGAGGAAGACCTTTTTTTTCACACTTAGTTTCCTCTTAATAGTGCATAAGTCCTTTAAAAATTTTACGTAAGTGGGAATTTGCTGAATGACATCTAATATAGGCATGTTTATCCTTACTTGCTTAAAAACCTCTAAGATCTCAGCATGATTTTGATCTCTATGCAAAGAAGCTAACCTTGTAGGAAAAGGTGTAGGTGCTGGATAGTAACTTTTTTCAGCTTTAATTTGAGGCGGGTTAGAACTCTTACTAGTGTTGTTTGACCTTGTAGTGGGAGTTTCCAATACTCTACCACTCCTCAATATGGTGATAGATTTTACTGATTTAATGCTTGAACCTTCAGCTGCATCAGAAACTTGCCGGACATGGCCTTGTGGGTTCGGCTGTGGTTGTGCAGGGAATTTCCTTTTCTCTTGGATACTCAAGGTTGTGGTCAATCTTGTAAGGGACCCCTTGATGTCATTTATGGCCTGCGAGTTCTGGTTATTAATTGTGGCTTATCCTAGCATTAATTGCTGGAAGTTTGCTACCAATTATTGGACAGTGTCTTCAAGATTTCTCCTCTATGCCAAAGGTGCTTGTACAGGGTATTGAGAAGGCCCTGGTGCTACTGGATTTGCATTGGCTGCATACTGAGAAGGTCCATGTGCATTGGGTGTCGAATGAGCTTGTTGGTCATTTCTCCAGCTGAAGTTTGGGTGTTTCCTCCAATTTAAGTTGCAGGTGTTGGAGTATGGACCTAAAAAAGGTTTAGAAACCATATTAACAGTGTTGGATTGATCTAAGAGAACTTCTTTGAAAGCTAGGATTGTAAAGTAGTCATTAGTTGAATGCCATTGATCTCACATATAGTGCATTTCTCAGAAATTTTTTGTACAACTTGTATCTCATTCACTTTTTTCATATCAATGGTTTATAATTTCTTAGAAATCATTGCTAATCTAGCATGTAAATCATCCACATCCCTCAGGCTATATTTCCCACCCCCAGTTATGGTCTTTAAAAGCTCAGCCCTATCATAGACATCTGAGGTGTCCCATAATTGGGCATTTTCAGCTAGATAATCAAAGTACTCGAAGACTTCTTCAGGTTCTTTGTTAAAGAACTCCCCATTACACATTGTTTCCACAAACTGCCTCATCTTGGGTTGCAAACCCTCATAAAAAAAAAAATGATTGTTCTCCAGTTTTCATAACCATGATGAGGGCAAGCATTAAGTAAGTCTTTAAATCTCTCCCAGCGCTGATAAAAAGTTTATGTGTCCTTTTGAGCAAAGTTCATGATTTGCCTTTTTAATGCATTTGTTCTATGCATGGGATTTTTGTTTTTTTGTTTTTGTTTTTTTCAGGAACTTAGTTTGCATTTCCTGCCATGTTCCTATAGACCTAGGCCTCAAAGAGTTCAGCCATGTTTTGGCTTTTTCTTTTAAGGAGAATGGGAACAACTTCAGCCTAATCACTTCCTCAGTGCAGGTTTGATCCATGAAAGTTGAAAAGTCCTCTTCAAAATCTTTGATATGCAAATCGGAGTTCTCAGATTCCATACCATGAAAATAAGGTATCAAATGAATCATGTCAGCTTTAAAGTCGAAATTATTTGCATTCAAAGGTTGGATTATGCAAGAGGGTGAGCTTGTCCAGACAGGTTGTAAGTAATCCCTAAGGGTTTTGTTATGGTTACCCACTCTCCTTTCATCTTGTTCATCCTCAGCCGTTGTACTTGACTTTTCAGATGTTGCATCAAGTGAAAGGGATGCACAATAAGAATATGTCACTGATTCAGTTCTAACCAAGTGAAATGTATGATCTCTATTCCAAACAAACATACAAGAGAGCAAAATAACTAGGAAGAAAAGGACAAAAAAAAAAGGAAAAAAGAAAAGAAAATGGAAAGCAAGTGATTCAATAGCGACAGAAGGAAAGAAAAAAAGAAAAAGAAAAGGGTCAGATGTCACTGAGAGTGTGAAAAGGGTCACAACTCAACAAAAACATCCTCTAAGCAGCAAGGGAAGGCTCTGAGTTTCACCATTAGTTCTTGGCAATGGTGCCAAAAACATGGCTCAATAGTAAAGCTACCTCCCAAGTGTAAAAGGTGTCAAGTTGATTCAAGGGAGAGTCCCAAGGTCACCGGAAGCATGTCACAAACATTAGTCGGCAGGGATGGCATTACAGGAACCTCAGCCGAGGGCCTCTCGTCAATGGGTCCAAGGGCTCCAATGGAAAAGATTCCGCTAGCAGCTCCATGCCAACAGGACAACGGGACACTTCCACTAGCGTCACCAGGACAATGGAACTTAGGCATAGCCGATGCCCACCCTTCAGGAATCGAGGCTCCAGAAGGGGGCCTGCTGTACGAGGTTTCTTCCCCTTGCCCGATGGAGAAGGATCCAAGGGCGCTTTCGGGCAGGGATGACCCGAGGCCTGGCAGCGGTCACCCTGTCTTTAAAAGGAAAATGACTGAGGGGAGGCAAAGAAACCCTTAGGCTCTCCTTAGAAAAAAGGGCTTCCTAGAAGATGTTGTTGGAGTTCTTCTTCACCCAGTCCCAAACGATAGTGATACGCCGTGACTCGGCTAGTGTAGCTATCAGATGCATCGCCTTATCTTCCAGAACCATTCCCCAATCCGCTCGAATCGGGAACTCATGACGATTCACCTGACCCACAGGGAACTCCCATCCACAGCCGAACACGAAAAAGAACTCTGGGGAACTCCCATCCGCAGCCGAACACGAAAAAGAACTCTGGGGACCAGTCGCTTCACCTCGCGGTATCACGACACCAGGTTGACAAGGGCGTGCATCGCCCTCGTGTGGACCACGGATTGAATGCCAAGCTCTACCTAGAAAGATGGCCCGACATCACCAACCTTTGGAGTGTCTCCCCCACCGGAAGCGATAGGTTGGGTAGATTTCTCAGGGGCCATTGACGAAGAACTAGAATGTAGCAGAGAGCGGAGAAAGGAGAAAGGAAAAATGATTATAGGTGAAAAGGAGGGAGAGTTAGGAGAATAAGGATTACAATGCGCGAAAATGGGATAAGACCATAATCCAAATCGTATTTATATATGAGTAAATTAGCGGTTAAGCTCCCACACCCCATGGCAGAAGGAAGAGGTACGAGACGCTTCAAATCCTGAAAAGTATGCACCACGAAGCGACATGAAGGCAAAGCGAGGAGGGACCACCTCAAACTTCAGAGCAATGCGCACGTTAGCAGTGGGACCTCGACGTCAAGGCAGGTTTAAGATTAAAATAATTCCCATCGTACAAGTCCAATGAGAATTAGCGGGGTAACTGTAAGGGCTTTTTCCCCCTCTGACTTAGCGGGCCTAAGAGATGCAACTAAGGGAACGAGAAGCGAAGGCCCAGCCCAAAACAAGTAGACTCTTAGGCCAGGCTCACCAGTAGATCCCCCTGGACGCAACCTCCATGTGGGAGCATACTGTAGAGGGATGAGACTTGTCGTCCTGAAGACCCCTCGAACAACGCCCAATCCTTGAGTGCTTGTGCGCATAATGGTCGGGAAGTAAGGGGGACCCTCGATCCTTTGACATGGAGACATCGACAGACCACCAAGGATGCCAACGAGATGAGGCAAATCAGGAAACCACGCCGCATTAATGGCACCACTACCCGAGCTACACACCACATTAATGATGCTATCGCAGAGCCACGCCGCATTAAATGACTCTAACAAAAATAACAATGTGAACGACACGAAATTCATGGGGGCGTACATGATCTGTCCCCCCCCCCCCCCAGACTTCTGTTAAAAATAGCAACTCTCAGGTATGAGAAACCTCTCTCTAATCACTTATTTACAAACTTCCAAAAGACAATACTAACTTTGGAATCGGCTCTCCATCGCGGGATGGGTAGAGTGGCCTTCGGCCTAGCTCTCCCTTGATCCCGCGGGAGGTACGCTGTTCAGGTCGTTTGGGACTAGACCTGCTCATGCTCGTTAACATCGTAGGGAAGGTAGGCATTGATTTGGCAATGATTTTTTCATTGGAGATTACGTTAATTGTAGATCGTCTTGTCGGTGCTTTGTTGATAATGCGAAAGTTTGAAGTAGATGTGTTGCATTGTCTTGAAAAATCATGCCTTTTATTAAATAATGCATTACAAAAGAAAGGGAAATGGAGCCTTCATCCGGAGAGCTTCCATCCATTTTGTGTGTGCCTCTGGGACCATTTACCTTCCCTCTCCCCCTTGAGCCCTTAAGGCAAGTCGCAGACTAAGGCCTGCCTGGACTCTCCAAGCGGTGCATGACCTACTCCCTCCTGGAGGTGCGGTCCGGGGTAACCCTATCATTCTTCTGCTTCAATTCCTGGACGTAGCATTCCCTCGCCAGGACCTGTTCGCCTCAGATTTCTCCCACTCCACGGTTAGTCAGAAACTTCATCTTGAGGAGGTTGGACGACGTGATAGCTCACAAGCTGTTAAGGGTGGGCCTTTCGATGATTGCGTTGTAGGACGACGGGGTTCTCACCACTAGGAAGTCGACCATGATTGAGGCCATGCAGGGGGCGCTGCCTACGAGGAACGACAGCATGATGGATCCCATAGGATGAACCATGTTCCCGGAGAAGCCCTTCAGCAGCGTGGGGGCTGGATGCAGCTGGGCAGCATCTATTACCATCCTTGTGAAGGCTTCCTAGAACAACATGGTGATTCTACGGTGTTGTCAATGAGGATTCTGCGGGTGGTGAAGTTGGCGACCAACATGGTCACCACCAGTGCATCATCATGGGGGTATAGGACCCCTTCTTCATCTTCTTCCCCAAAGGAGATGACTAGAGTTGGCTCACCCCTTCTGTGCTTGGGGGGGGGGGTGATATTCTGCTGAATACACCTCGTCATACTGAGCCTGCCTAGCATGTGCCTTCCTGCTAGAGGAGGAAGTACCCCCGCCTGCAAATCCTCCCGCTGTGGTCCAGATTTTCCCGAGTGGATGTCCCCCCCGCAGAGGTGAGTAGGGGCGATCTTGTTGCAGCCCTCATGATGGTGGTCGTCCCTGATGGCTTTCTTCCCTTCTGCACCAGTCACCTAGGTCCGAGCTCCATTCCCTTAACCTTCCCATTCTTTCCTGCTCCAGTCTCCGGGCGGGGGGATAATGTTGCCTCATTCGCTTCGCATGCTCCCTTCTCCCTTGTTGGGAGAAGTAGTCCTCGGTGTTGTGCCAGGTGGACCTATGGTATGTTTAGTAGCGGCGGGCAATGCCTCAATCCTCATCTTCACTGGCGATGGAGGTGTCAGCCTCATGGATGGTGAATGTGGGTCGGTCGAATTGAGGTCCTAGTTCTCTCATTAGAGCTTCCTCCCTTCTCTTGTCATGTGAACTCTTTTCCGGCTTCTTGTGGGCCTTAGACTTAGGTGGGGTCCTTACCTTCCTCTCCTCGTGCTCCAGCTCCTTTTTTCTTGGCTTTGTCAGAGCCCAAAGAGTGTCCTCAACGTTGATGAAGTTGTCGGCCTGATCCATAAACTCTCGCAGCGTCACGGGAGTCCTCCTCGCCAGCTCAACCATAAACTGGGATCGTGACCAGACCCCTCCTAGAAGTGCCGTCAAGGTTATCTTATCGTCCTAGTCGTCGGTGGCCATGCCCACATTGTTAAACCGGTACAGGTAGATCTTAAGCTTTCCTCCTCTCCCTGCTTGATGGTAAGGAGGTACACTGCTGGGCACCGCCTTCTCCGACTCGACATGAATTGAGTCAGAAATAGTTGGGCCATTTCACTAAAACTGTATACAGATCCAGGCGCTAGAGACATGAACCATACTCGTGCTGGTCCCTTCAGGGTCAGTAGGAACACCCTGCATGCCACCTCGCCCGGGAAACCATGTAACGTCATGTGAGCTCTGAAGGTTTCTAGGTGCTCAAGGGGGCCCTCCCTCCATCTTACAACTCCATGGTTGGGACCTTGAACTTCGGTGGTAAGGGCACAGCCATCACCACTTCTGTGTAGGGTAGACCAGTGCTCGTGAGTAGTTGGTCCACCGAAGACGATGTGTCCACTTTCTTGGCAATCTCTTCGTACTTTCCCTTGAGATTTTGGAGCTCGTCCTGCATGTTCTTCCTCTCCTCTTCCACGTTTGCCCCAGCTTCTGGGTTTTGGGACCCCACGTGCTCGCTATCGCTAGGCTCCGCCTCCTCGTTCTGCCCTTGTCTAGGCATTCTGAGGTCCTCGTCTTCCATAGCTTTCAACCTTTCTCCATGGCTTCCTCTGCATCTCTTCTGAGTTTTCCGGAACAGGTTGTCACAAGCATACGAAGTACATGTAAGATCTATAACGATCCCACAGATGGCGTCACTATTAATGTTGTGTTTCGTACGCCTTTGGACCAGGTTCCACCAACTCAGGTCTTCAAAACTTGGCCTGTGAAAATAGGGAAGAAGGCAGTTGGGAGAGGGTGGCCTTGGGGCCGGGGAGTCTCTGATGCCAAAGTTAGTATCGTCTTTTGGAAGTTTGTAAATAAGTGAAAGAGTATGGGGATCATAAAGAGGTTTCTCGTACCTGGGAGTTACTATTTATACTGGAAGTTTAGGGGGACAGATTATGTATGACCCCATGGAGTCTATGTTTTTTTGTCAGATTCCTTTAATGTGGCGTACCTCTGCGACGGCGTCATTAATGTGGCGTGTAGCTCGGGTAGTGGTGTCATTAATGCGGCGTGGCTCCTGTTTTGCCTCACCCTGCTGGCATCCTTGGTGGTCCGTTGATGTCTTCATATCAGAGGATTGAGGGTCCCCTTACTTCTCGCCCATTACGCGGACAGGCACTCAAGGGTTGGGCATTGTTCGAGGGGTCTTCAGGACGGCAAGTCCCATCCCTTTGTAATGCACTCCCTCATGGAGATTTTGTCTAGGGGGATCTACCCGTCAGCCGGGCTGAAGAGTTTACTTGTTCTAGGCTAGGCCTTTGCTTCTCGATCCCTTAGTTACCCCTCTCAGGCCCACTACTAAAGTTAGAGGGGGAGAAACCCCTTACAGTAGGTGAAGAAGAGTGGCTTAAGAATGGGTATTGAATGGAAAAGGGTGTGAAAGTACAGAGGGAGTGAAATGTGAAGGTGGGGACAGCGGCTTTGAGTTGAGGACGGTAAAGGGGTCTTGCACAGACGAAGGTGATGATGATCTCGATCTGAACGGTACCACATGCTTCAGTAAGAAATATAAGAGAGTTATGCGGTGTGAAGGAGCCACTTAATGGAATGATACCATTTTCACAATTAATGAAACGATGTGTTTCTATATTGTGCGCGAGCAGTCCGAGAATACGGAATTTGTTTATCTCTAATTGATATATATCCTGGTAATATTTTTTATGCTTCAAATTATGTTTATGATATTTTTGCATTATATAGTACAACCTACATCATAAAAAAAATATATAACAAATTTCAATATTTTAATAATAATTCTTCCCCCAAAGATCAATGTCTACATCCACCGCTGGGTGGAAGTATGGAAAAGAAAGATACTTGACTTGAAAGAAAAATACTGTGTATCATTATTTTAATAATTATCATTTCAAATATTTCTTTAATGTGGGATCAAAGTAAACAACTGCCATTTATTTTTTTTATAAAATTATAAAAGAGTTGTAAGTCGATTATATTTTAGAACTATTTTATCATTAATTTTCAATTAATCAATATAATTATGCCAAGTTATTAAAAATTATTTCAGTTTTATAGAATTTTATTTAAAATCAAAATATAAAATAATAAAATAGAATTATAGCATTATCATGTTGATAATTTTATGATTGAATAACGACACATGAGATCTTGAGCATCATTAATATACAGTATACTCTTTTTCAAAAATATATATATATACAGTATACTCTTAAGAAAAATCAGATATATGAAAGTCTTATATCATACATCTTCACATAATTAATATATAGTTAGAGACACGCCTAGCTGCAGTCGAGGATGTGTGCATAGAGTTGGAATCTGAGTAGTCTCTATCTTTTATTTACATTTTTTTCTATTTTTGGTAAGGATAATATTTGGTGTTTTGTAAATTTAATTTAATTATTAATTAAATCTTTTTTGTCTTTTCTAAATTAGTTATTAATTTCTATTATTCCTATTATTTAATTGTTAACTTTTATATAAATTAAATATTTATCCATAATTAAGTAAGGTATTTTGTTGCCATCAATAATTGTAAAAATTTTGTAACCATTCGAACGGAATATGTCATGTTTGAATGTTTCTAATCTCCGCTCGAACACTTTATTTTACGCTCGAACATTAATAACTTATTAGTTCGAATGGTATAGTAATATGCTCGAACATTAAGTCAATGTCCAACTAAATTTATTGACTTAACTCGCCAATTTTCCTTTTGATCATATATAATATGTGTTCAAACATTGATTATCTTTGATGTTTGAACGTGTTGTATGTTGTTCGAACGGTAAGTCAATGTCTCTCTAAATTTATTGACTTAACCTACCAATTTTTCGTTTTATCATATATAATATATGTTCGAATATTGATTAATCTTGACGTTCGAACGTTGTTGTATACTGTTTGAACGGTAAGTCAATGTCTCGCTAAATTTTGTCACTTAACGCGTCAAATTGTCGTTCAACCATATATAATTTCCGTTCGAATATTTATTTTATTTTGTTCGAATGGTTATTTTAGTAGGAACAAAGTTTTTTATTCCTACTTATACTGTTCGAATGTGTTCAAACGATAAACACTTCCTTCATTTTTTAAGAACGTTCCTACATCTCATTTTTTAGGACGATCTTTGTTTCGTCCTAAACAAAAATCTTCTCAAAAATGAATTTTTTGGTTGTAGTGAGAATCTCAGATTCCAAAAACTGACCAAACGATCTCGATCTGAACGGTACGATATGTTTTAGCAAGAAATATTATAGAGTTCTACGGGACCACTTAATGGAACGATACCGTTTTCACAATTAATGAAATGGTGCGTTTTTGGATAATGCTGGCAGTGCCAGAATACATAATTTTTCAATCTCTATTTGGTAGATATCCTAGTATATTTTTTATACTTCATATTATATATATATATATATATATATATATGATATTTTTGCATTATATATTACAACATACAACATAATATATATATATATATATATATATATATAACAATTTTTAATATTTTAATAATAATTCGTCTCCCAAATATCAATGTCTAGATCCTCCATTGGGTGGAAGTATGGAAAAAAGAGATACTTGACCTGAAAGAAAAATATTGTGTATCATTATTTTAATAATTATCATTTCAAATATTTCTTTAATGTGGGATCAAAGTAAATTTTAATTTTAAACAACTGCCATTTTTTTTATAAAATTATAAAAGATAAATATTACTTATAACATTTCTCTGGTCATAAATCCTGCGAAAGAAAGAAGACGAACAAAAATAAAACTTCCCACGTCATTCTGGAATCGGACCGTGACTTCATACGATGGAACCTCCTGGAGCTTTCCAATCTCTCCCATGTCCCTCTAGAACTTTCCCCTTTCTACATCGCTCCAACACTATAAATCACCGGAAGCCCCTGACCTTTTTTCTCAGAGAAATTCGATCAATTCCATTTCAGAAGTTATCCAAAAACTTGTCTAGCATTTCGTGTGTCAGTGACGAAACCAGCCAACATAGAAGAGAGAAATGGATTTCAGAATCATGGGTGTGGATTCTCCACTGTTCTCCACCCTGCAGCAGATGATGGACCTGGCCGATGACACCGACAAGTCGTCCTTCAACGCTCCTACACGCACCTACATACGCGACGCCAAGGCCATGGCCGCCACTCCCGCCGATGTCAAGGAGTACCCAAGCTCCTACGTGTTCATCATAGACATGCCGGGGCTCAAGTCCGGGGATATCAAGGTCCAGGTAGAGGAACACAATGTGCTCGTGATAAGCGGCGAGAGGAGACGGGAGGAGGAGAAAGAGGGAGCCAAGTATGTGAGGATGGAGAGGAGGGTGGGCAACATCATGAGGAAGTTTGTGCTGCCTGAGAATGCCAACACAGATGCTATCTCTGCGGTTTGCCAGGACGGTGTACTGACTGTGACTGTGCAGAAGCGTCCGCCTCCAGAACCCAAGAAGCCCAAGAAAATTGAGGTTAAGATTGCATAAACCCAGTGGTTGGTGATGGGTGACTCGATGGGGGTTGCCCTGTTTGTTATGGATTTTGGAAATAATCGAGTGTTTTGTCTTTCGTCTGTTGTATCATTGCTTGCAAGGGGATTTTGTCATTGATCATTTGTAGGATTTCCTGTCATTGTGCCTTCGGTTTGTGTTAAGAAAACTGTTCTTACCAATGAAAAATGTGATATATACTATGATATTGATATCCAACAGTTTTTTTTTTTAATCTTCTCTTTATCATTCTATTGGGTTTCCTTCAGAAGCAGGGTCTGCTCTGATCAAGTGTTCATGCGATAGTTAACTGCGTCTATGAAATGGTTCGGTTTCGGGTTTAAATTTTGGGTGAATGGAACATCAAGCACAAATCCAAAGTCTTTTCGTTGCAATATGTACTTGCGTAAAATTTACAAGATACATTCAGCACTAAATCTTCTCCATCTTTTGAGTGTGAAGTTAGTACTTTTTTATATCAAGTAACCGAATAAGAATTAGGAGAGGTTTGGATTCATATATGAATTAGATAATTGTGAATAGTAGAATAAAAGTTAAATTATTTATTATATTTTATGTAGTAATTTAAAAAAATTATTTTAAGATTTGAAAAGTTGAATTATTTATTATATTTTATGTAGAAATTTAAAAAAATTTTAATGATGAGATGAGATGAGATGAATTGAGATAAGTTAAAGTGTGTTTTACATCTAAACTTCTCCTTAAGTGTATAATGAATGTAAAAGTGCTTTATGATTTGATGATGGACAAAAATTTCTTTTGAAACAACCGTGCTTCAATAAGCCTTGCTAGGTGAGACCGCCATGTTAGCTCCTAAGATAGGCCCCGTTTGATCTCAATTCTTCTCAATTTATCATCTAATTATTATAATTTTATTAAATTTTTATGAAAAATATAATAATTAATTTAATTTTTTAAATTTTAAAATAATAATAATTTTAAAAATATTATTTTAATATATTTTATTCAACTTTCAACTTTCATCTCAATATATTTTATCTCAACTTACTATTTAAATGACACCTAAGTAAAACTAAGTTACATATAACAATTATGTTCATTGCATTATACATACATACATATATATATATATATATATAAACTATATATATATATATGTATAAAGAATTATCATATTCTCAAGTCAATGTGTAGAGCACACTATTCACATTATTCAAATGATAAGACTTGATTTATAAAATGTAAATTTTAAAATTCATCTTCTAAATTAAATTATGTCACTTAAGCCATATATAAGCCACATATATATATAACTAGGACTGTTCACCTGACCCAATTCGATCTGAAAACTACTATTCCGACTTGACCCGGCTTAGAGCCATTCTATTTGGCCATATCTTTCGAAAGAAATAGGTATTTCGACCACATCTTTTTTTAATGATCTAGAAAAATTGATTACCATTTTATACAAAAAAAAAATTGAAATGGTCCATTCTAATGCTCTTTTGTAATTTTGTGCAGGAGGTTATGATTGTCCACTAATTTGTAGAATTTGTTTGTTTCTAAATTTCAATGTAATTGGAATTTATATTGTAACGAATGTCCTACGATTCATTGTATTTTCAACGGATGGTTTTGTATTTTTTCCCATTGTTAGAATCTGATTTTCTTTTCAATTACACGACTTTTGAAAATAGTTAGTGAGTGGTGGAAGTGATTTGCAGCACCACTTCAAGAGTGCATGCTTATTGGTATCCTTTTGTGAATTACGTCCATTAAACTCTCCAAAAGTGCATGTTGTGTCTATACATATCCGTCACAGTAAAACATAGCTAAATACTAATAACAAAACTTAGTAAGAAAAACAAAGACCACTGCATTTGACACTGCTTTGCAATTAACAAATGTTTACATTAAAAAGAACAATCCAACCAAAGGCAACTTCCTGGTTATACCAAAAAGAACAATATCATGTTTACATCATAAAGAGCAATATCCTGGTTACATCAATCCCGAAAGATCCACAAGGAAAATCCATAACTAAGCCCTCCAATTAGAGTAGTAATCAATAGAAATCAACCATCGCCAATCACCACATAATACTTAAAATAGAACTGCAAACAACAAAGAAAATTATGCATCAATTATTTTGGAAGTATAAAAAACAAGGATCAAATGCATAATATTATAATACTATATAATCCAATCAATGACCTAACCAATCAACAAGCAAAAATGGTCTTACTCTTGGATTAGCTAGTTTTGGTCCAAAAGTACTTTAAGTAATTTTCAATCGATCTCATTCAAAATATTCTTCAAAGTTATCTCTACATGAAAAAAAAAATTATGTTATACATATAATTAATTGAAAAGACTATATAAAAATAATTTTCAAATATGAATTTTACCGATTTCTAACATATAGCTTTCAGCATCTTCCATTATATCTTGGGAGTCATAATTAATGGAAGAAGTCATCAACTAGTATTAAAGGCTTTATATGTCTGATTATGGTACTTCAAGGATAAAGTATCTTATTTTTTAGGATGACTTAACAAAATCTTATCACAATAATCACATGTGACTTTGGGCTCATTGAGATCCTCGACATTTTCAATCATCGTAAAATGTTGCCATACATCTGATTTGCCCCGTCTTCTTGTGATAGGAGGGCGAACTTGTAACATTTCAAAGACTGTCAAGCCCAAGCATTCCTTGGCTTGCAAAAGAAAATCCATATCCACAGTTTGGGATGTTACAACGGGCAGAGGCTTTTCATATGTCAAAACAACACATGGGGTACAATCATCTCAGTTTCACCACAATCACCCAATGCAGTTCTAATGGTTTGCATAAAAGGAGAAAAAAGAAGGGAAAAAAAACCGCTATTGTTTGTGCATAAACCTTTATGTGAAGGTCTATGCACAAACCTTTTATGGAAATAGCCAGTTTTATGCATAGGTTACCCAAGCTCAAGAAGAAAAGCTCATAAATAATCCATAAGAAACAATATACCCCATGAAATAAAAGTGGAACAGTGCACTAAAAGACCTCATTAAAAGAAAATGTTGGTTAAACCATACACACTGAAGTCGTATCCTAGAGGATTCAGATAATGAGTTTCAAAATAAAAGAAACAGGAAATGAATAGGCTCCTTAGTGATTGAAGATATATCTTCCACCTACACTGTATTTAAAAAGAGAGATTTGCTAGGTACAAGCAGTTTGGCGTGCCAAACTGTATACCAACACTCACATAATTTTTTTTATTACAAAAATAACTAAAAGAATGCTTTACATTTAATATTGGTGTGCGATTTAGTACATGAAATCGCTTACAAGAAGATTTTTTCTTAAAAAGATATATCCGGAACAATGATATCTGATATAGGCTAAGATTAGGCAAGAACTTAGACCTTACTTAAAAAGAATAAAATGATTCAGACAACCAACATCATTCACTTTACTGACAACATTGTTCTACATAATAGAGAACAATAATTTTACACATAGACCCATGAATGACAGAGAACAAACTGAGAATAGCAGATCATAAACAAAGAATAGGAGAGTATAGACCATCAAGCACAAACAAGCAAACAATATATAATCCATTCAACCATCAAAACACCTATAAACCCATGAATAGCAAACTCACAAACTAATCTCTTGCAAGGGAGCAAGATTCTGTTTTCCAACATGAGATCCAAACCAAATGACAATCATAATAACAATAATAATAAAATAGCAGAGCATAAACTACGAATAGCAGAGCATAAACCGAGAATGGGCAAGCATAAACCATGAAGAGCAAACGAGTAAGAAAATGTAGCCTATTTAGCCACCAGAACACCAAATCCTAGATCCAAACCAAACGGCAATATTTTGTTCTAATCATGAAAAATCGACAAACCTATGCACTAACTTTGTTCTAAGTTGTTAGCTGTGGTGGAGAGAGTGAGTTGCAAGGGAGAGAGTGAGGCTGCGGGTTGGATGAGAGCTGCCGCTGCGAGGGATAGTGTGAGCATCAAGTGGGAGAAAGAAGAGGAACCTGAGGGCTGAGATGTGTTTCTTTGAAAGGCCAAAAACGACCTCATTTTAGACTAAAATCGGGTATTGGGTTTTACCTGTTTAAAAAAGAAAAGGGTATTTCATTTCCGTTTTTACACTTAAACGGGTCGGGTCGGGTCGGGTCGATAAATCAGATCGGGTTGGGCATGCATTTCTTTGTCCAACCCTATAGCCATATATATATACACGTGTGCACAAATTCAAGTCATAATAATTTTTTTGAAAGATTGACTCTTCAGGAGGTAGAAACAATTGCAAATCTAGAAAATTGTAAAAAAAAATTTAAAATAGAGAGAATTTGATTTTATTAGTGGAGGGACCTTTATAGTCCTTCATAAGGAACGGGTCCAAAGTAGAGGCCCAGCCCAACGAATAGCAAGAACGAGGTCACATAGTAGGTCTTGGAGGCCAATACGACTCCATTTGGTAACCACCAAGTGTAACAGGATGGATAGTTAATCGAGGAAATTGGCATAAACCCTACATCTCTAGGATGAGTATCATGTCAAATAAAAAAGGTGATAAGGGTAACGAGAAGATCAGACCCAATGGGATAACCATCATTGGTATTTATCGATAATCTACTGCACCTACTTATCACTTATCACTTATTGGTATTTATATATACAGTAAGAAGGTGGTGAGTTCTGGAAACGACTCATTGAACTAGAATCTTAGTGGTAACTCATTCTACGTATCACTTATTTAGGCATCAGAGATGCCTCAGGCATACTAGGCCACCATCTTTATTTGTTACAGGTAGACAACTTTGGTAGATTGTGAAACACGTTCTTAACAGTGGCGCCATCTGTGGGATACTGAAGGTATCATTTCAGTTTCTCATCGAACTCCAGTGTGATTTCATAAGCTTCATGGCTAATTAAAGGGCTTGCCCTGGTAGGTCTATGTGGACACATCCGTCCTGTCGGGTTGGCAAGGGTGTAGGGTTGCACATAGTCACCGAACACGAGGAATGTCACAACTATGCGATAAACCTCGCCTTCAAGATGACCAACAACGAGGTTGAATACGAAGCACTGTTAGCGGGAATGTTAGTGGCTAGGCTATTGGGAGTCACAAAAATCGAGGTGAAGGTTGATTCCCCAGTGGTCGTCAGTCAAGTGTTTGGAGAATTTGCCACAAAAGGCGAGAAATTGAAGAACTACCTCTAACTAGTGGGTGAGGGGCGTGACCTCTTCCACTACTTCCGCATACAGCAAATCTTGAGGGGAGAAAACCATAACGCAGATTATTTGGTGAAGGCCGCCTTGGGGGAGGAAGAGCTCTCCTTTCCTGAACACACAGTGGTCAGGACGACCGATGCACCAGCCATCGAGGCCGAGGTGTCGGTCGCCTCCTCGGCACCTCCAGAGTAGGCCACAGACATCATGAAGTTTCCGCAGGAAGGAGAAGTCCCGGGCAACCCAAAGGAGGTAGGCAAAGTCAAGAACAGGGCCGCGTGGTTCACATTGTTGGGAGGTGTCCTGTACAAGTGGGGTTTATTCGAACCTCTCCTAAGTTGCATCTTGTCTGACAAAGCCCAATATGTGCTGACCGAAATCCATGAAGGGATCTACGGGAACCACTCAGGCGGAAGGGCATTGGTCGCGAGAGTGACTCTGGTTGGATACTACTGGCCCCTCTCCCTCAGGGACACGAAGAACTTCGCAAACAAATGCCCGAGATGCCAAGAGCATGCGCCCATGTCGCACTGCTTGCTAGAGGAGTTGATTTTGATCACCTCTCCATGGCCTTTCACGCAATAGGGACTAGACTTGATCGGCCTATTCCCGACGGCTAGAAGAGGGGCAAAGTTCATGGTCGTAGTAGTCGACCACTTCACAAAATGGGTAAAAGTAGAGGCCCTGGCAACCATCACCGCTCGAGCCATCATGAAGTTCTTGTGGAGGTCGATAGTCTGCCGGTTCGATATTCCCCAAAGCTTCATATCAAACAACGGGAGACAATTTGATTGCTTGCACTACCGGGAATGGTGTGCTGAGCTATGGTTTAAGGTCAAGTACCCTTTGCCAGAACACCTGCAAGCCAATGGTCAAGCCAAAGCAACCAACAAAACTCTATTGTTCACCTTGAAGAAAACGTTGGGGGTTCATATAAGAGGATGGACTGAAGAACTTCCGAGTGTACTGTGGGCGTACCGGACCACCATCGGGATCCCCACTGGAGAGACTCCCTTCGCCCTCACCTATAGGAGCGAAGTGGTGATTCCCCTGGAGGTAAGGATGCCCACATACCGGGTCCAACACTTCGACCTAGCGTTAACAACGAAAGATTGGAAGAAAGTTTGGATCTCCTAGAAGAAAGACCAGAAGAAGCCATAGTGCAGACGACGAGCAATAAAAGGAAAGAAGAGCAGTACTTCAAGAAGAAAATCAGGCCACGCTTCTTCAAAATTGGAGACCTGGTGCTAAAATAGACTGGGGTGACCACCCAAGAGGAGGGGAAGTTGGGGCCATGATGTGAAGGCCCGTACGTGGCAACGACAAGCAATAGACTCGGTTCCTATCGCCTTAAAGACGGTCAAGGTAGTGAACTCCCCCATTCGTGTAATGCCGAGCACCTGAAGAGGTACTTCACCTAGGGATAAAAAATGTTATCCATGAATGAAGCTTGGGTACTTATAAATGTATCGAGTGAACTTATAAAGATGTATGGATGTTTGCCTCAAACTCGTCGAATTTTCAAAACTAGAAACCAGCAAAGCCGAGTCCCTAGACTCGCTGCGGGATTAAGGCCGGGCCTAGAGCATCTTGAGCTCTTCCCACACAGCCACTCAAATACAAGTCCCTAGATTTGTCAAGCCTCATGTCCAGCAAAGCCGAGTCCCTTGACTCACTGCGGGGTTGCCCACATGGCCTCTCGGATAGAAGTCCCTAGATATGTCGAGCCTCGTGTCCAGCAAAGCCGAGTTTCTAGACTCATCGCAGGGTTAAGGCTAGGCCAGAGCATCTCAAGCTATGCCCACATGGCCTCTCGAATACAAGTCCCTTGACTTGCCGAGCCTTGTGTCCAGCAAAGACGAGTCCTTAGACTCACTGTGGGGTTAAGGTCGAGCCCAGAGCATCTCGAGCTCTGCCTACATGGCATTTTGGATATAATTCCCAAGACTGGCCAAGCCTTGTGTCCAGCAAAGCCGAATCCCTAGACTCGCCATGGGGTTGCCCACATGACCTCTTAAATACAAGTCCCAAGACTTGCAGAACCACGCGTCCACCAAAATCCAATGCCTAGACTCACCCCGAGGTTAAGGCAGGGCCCAGAGCATCCCAAGCTCTGCCCACATAGCCTTTCGGATACAAGTCCCTAAACTTGACGAGTCTCGTGTCTAGCAAAGTCGAGTCCCAAGAACAGCCGCGGGGTTAAGGTCGGGCCAAGAGCATCCCAAGCTCTACCCACATGGCCTCTTGGCTACAAGTCCCTAGACTTGCCAAGCCTCGCATCTTGCAAAGCTGACTCCCTATACTCGCCACGGGGTTGCCCACATGGAATCTCAGATACAAGTTCCTAGACTTGCCGAGTCTCACGTCTAGCAAAGCTGAGTCCCTAGACTCACTGTGGGGTTTCCCACGTGGCCTCTTGGATATAAGTCCTTAGACTTACCAAACCTCGTGTCCAACCAACCAGTCCCCTAGAGTTGATGCGGGGTTGCCCACATGACCTCTTGGATACAAGTCCCAAGACTTGCTGAGCCTCAAGTCCAGTAAAGTCGACTCTCTAGACTCACCGTGGGGTTAAGGCCGGACCCAGAGCATCCTGACCTCTTTCCAGATGGCCTCTCGGATACATGTCCTTAGACTTACCAAGCCTTGTGTTTAGCAAAGCCGAGTCCCTAGACTCATCGTGGCATTAAGGTCGGGCCTAGAGCATCCGGATCTCTGCCCACACGACCACTCGGATACAAGTCCCTAGACTTGCAGAACCTCCCGTCCAGCGAAGCCTAGTCTCTTTACTCACCGCGGGGTTGCCCACATGGCCTCTTGGATACAAGTCCCTAGACTTGTCGAGCCTTGTGTAAAGCAAAGCCGAGTCCCTAGACTCATCGCGGCGTTAAGGATAGGCCTAGAGCATTCTGAGCTCTACTTACATGGCCCCTCCGATACAAGTCCCTAGACTTGCCGAGCCTCGTGTCCAGCAAAGTTGAGTCCCTAGACTCGCTGCTGGGTTAAGGCCAAACTCAGAGCATCCCGAGTTCTGCCCACACGACCACTTGGATACAAGTCCCTAGACTTGTCGAGCCTCAAGTCCAGCAAAACTGAGTCCCTAGACTCACTGCGGGATTAAAGCCGGGCTAGACTTGTCGCCGGATTAAGGTTGGGGCCAGAGCGTCTCGAGCTCTGACTTGAATTCGAGTCTTTGGAATAATGATCGAAAAAAAAGTATGAAAGAAAAAGGAAGTACAAAAGCAAAAAAAACCAGTATATACATAAAATTCACAGTTACATCATAAAGGGAAGTCCGGATTACAAAAAAGAAAAGAAAAAAAAGGAGAAGCAATAAAGGGGCTTGAAGCCCATTCAATCGCGACTATTGGGGCAGAGGGGGAGCGCTTGGGAAGGGTGGATGCATCCATGCCCTCCAGAGAGTCTTGACGAACGTATAAGCCTGAGGGTTCGGTTTAAGGGAGGCTTCAAAGTGTTGAGATCTGTCTCAGGGTGCTCTCGCAGATGGTCTCACAACCGCTACTTGGCACTGGCCTCCCAAGTGGACTCCATGGCCGAGATTTGAGTGTTTCGAGCCAAGATGGTGTTCGTCGCATTAACTAGCTTGGCTTCAAAACTACGGCCTGGAGCCTCACTCCGCTGCACACGTGCCTTCTGGTGTCAAACTTCCTGAACAAGCGAGAAGTGTCTGGACAACAACTTCGAGCATCGCCTAGCGGTAGAGGCCTACTCTTTAGCCATCTGATCCTTCTCTTCCCAAAGCACTAGAAGCCCCCTCCAGGTTGATCGCAATTCCTCTTCACTCTTCTTTAAGTCCCTCTGGCATTGGCATGCCCGTCTCAGAGACGTTTGCACTCCGAGGTTACCTGGGAGATCTCGTCCTTGGCCCAGGCCAGCTCCAGCTTCAGCGCGGTTTTCTTCCTTTTGAGCTTCTTGCCCTTCTCCTTCAGAAGCCTATAGCACTCCTTCAAGGCCTCCAAGTCCTCCATCAGCCCGTCACGCTCTATGGAGAGAACCTCGACCTCCCGATTCGCCTTGCGAATCTCCAGGCAGGTGAGAAGAACTAGGGACCGGTGCCCCCTGTTCTCCTTCTTGAGCTCCCGACGCTCTTCGATGATCAAGCCCGCCAGTTGGTTTGCGACCAATAGTAAGAGGAACTATTAGAAGGAGAAAGGGAAATGACCCATGGGACGAGCTAAGTACAAGCGAAGTATACCTGGGCAAAGATAGGCCTTAGTTTTTGGGCCTCCCGCTTGATCGCCTCAGTCTGGGCCTTTTCAAAGCCCGGGCTAGTGGTCTAGATCGCCTTCGCCTTGGCAGGGGGAAGGGGTGGCACTCCCCAACTACCACGAAGGCCCTACCACATCCTAGACGGACTCCAAGGAAGAACCCGTGCCGACGGCTTCTGATGTATCAGCTTCCTCCTACTCGGGAACCCTCTCTTCTTGCACGGGTTCTTTGGATACAATGAGACCCAAGAAGGGTTCTTCAGTTGTTATGGGCCCTTCACTAGTCAAGGGCCCCTCATCGGTCAAAGGTCAAACTTTCCCCGAGCCCAATGCGCCCATCGAGGGAGCTTGCTGGGATGCCCCTTCTGGAGTGGTAAGATAGGAGTCCACCTCTGGCTCTAGGGAGGAGCACGTGGAAGGCGACAAGATCGACACACGATCATCGCTTAACTCCATGATGGAGGGAGAGCTCAGGCAGTTTTCCTTATCATCAAGCCTCGGGACTACAGAGGAGTAGGGAGCCTCTACCCCAATACTTGGGGAAATGGAGAGAGCAGCGTCTTCCCGACCAGTGGTCTTTGGGATAGGAGGAGTGGCCGGAGTTCCCGTTGTGGCCGTTGGAGGAACAGGGAGAATGACCTCCCGCGCAAGTGTCTCTTCGAAGGAGATAAACGACTCCACAACCAGGGTCTCCCTAGGGGTAGGTTTGATGAAGGCAATCAAGAAGGCGGCCGGAGATTGTCGTCATCTTCCTCCTCCTCGACGACAAACCCTGGCGAAGTAGACCATGAGGCGAACGTCGAGCGTTGTGCCCCTGGAAAAGAAGTAGTCCCCCATATATAGGGGGAACTAGGATCTCTAGGCACTCGAGCCGCTCACGCTGGAATCCGCTGTGGGGAGAAGGGGATCTGGTCCCTTCGACTTCACTCTGGGGAGAGCCCTCTCTACTTCGGGATCCCCCGGCCTCATATCAGGGAACTCCACTAACTTTGTCACAACAACCTTTGGCCGCTTCTGGCCCGAGGCGATGATGGATTACTTAAGAAGTCTCAACCAAGCACGTACGAGCGGTCAGGAATGGTCAAGTAACTTTTGATGTTGACGTCGGACAGCACCGCGTCAGTCTCCGCATCGTGAGGATGGGCCAATACCCATGATAGCATTGTCGCTTGCCTGGCATCCTCTTTCTTGGACAATGTAACAGACAAGCTCTTATAGAGAGGCACTACGACCAAATGGCCTGAACATGATACTCCTGGTGGACCTTTTCTCCTTCGGGGTACACCCGTCCCAAGCCCCAGATGAAGAAGAACTTTTGAGACTAGTCCTTGTTGTGCGGGTGGCGTGACTAGAGGCTGGCGATACGCCTACCAGTCATACGCTCCTGGAAACTACACAAACTATCGTCGAGGCGTAGCAAGCGATACACCGACAGGAATTCCTGAGCTTCCAGGTCGGGGTACTCCTTAAGACCAGAGTTGAGCACCATCCGGTAGATAATGCAACTGGCCACTAGGAGTTGCTGAGCATTCGGATGGAGCTGCGCAGGGGCCAACCCCAGAAGTTGAGAGCGTAGCGAATGGGGCGGCAGAACGGGAGGTAAAGCTCGTTCGCGAACATGAGGGGTAGAGTACCATGCAGGCAGCCATTCCGTCGCAATCCATAGCAGGTTTTCGAAGCCCTGGGATGTTGCACTTCGTTCTGAACGCCTAGAGATCATCAGAGGAGACCAATGACTCCTAACTTTTCCCAGTAAAGTATAGAGGCTTAGCGTTGGATGAACTTTTTGGGGCTATGGGAACGGTTGAAGACGGCTAAAAAAGTAAAGAAGGACATGAAAAGCTCAAAGAACAAGAGAGATCACGACAACAAAGAGCTCAGAGAAGGTGAGAGGTAACAATGTTGGCTATTTTAGCGAATCCCTTATCGAGTAAATTTGAGTTTAATAACGAATGAACAAAAGCGCAAGAAATAAAGGCACATGCCACACTGGACGATAACCAAGAAGTTACTGCGGCCGTCAACGCTATAGCCCAAAAGATACAAGAATGAGAGGCAATAGGACCGTGGTTTTCGCGAGATGGACAAATCTCTATATTCAGGGCATTTTTTTTTTATAAGTACTATATTCAGGGCATTAAACAGTAAGTACAAGACTTTATCTACCAGATTACTACATCTGCTGCCAATTCCCACGGCGGTATGGATCAAAGTAAATTTTAATTTTACATAACTGCCATTTCTTTGTTTTATATATAAAATTATAAAAAAGTTGTAAGTCCAGTTAATGGAACGATACCGTTTATATAATCAATGAAGCGGTGCGTGTCTAGATTGTTAATGATATTTTTGCATTACCAGAATACATAATTTTTCAATCTCTAATTGATAGATATCTTGATAATAATTTTTATGCTTTAAATTATGTTTATGTTATTTTTTTCATTATATATTACAACATAAATCATAAAAAATATAAATAACAATTTTTAATATTTTAATAATAATCCGAATCCCAAAGATCAATTTCTAGATCCGCCACTGGGTGGAATAGATACTTGACCTGAAAGAACAATAATGTGTATCATCATTTTAATAATTATTATTTCAAATATTTCTTTAACGTGAGATCAAAGTAAATTTTAATTTTACACAACTGCCATTTGATTTTTTAAAAAAATTATAAGAGTTGTAAGTCCATTATTTTTTAGAACTATTTTATAATTAATTTTCAATTAATCAATATAATTATGCCAAGTTATTAAAAATTATTTCAATTTTATATAATTTTATTTAAAATAAAAATATAAGATAATAAAAAGAATTATAACTTTGTCATGTTGATGAATTTTATGATTGAATAACGCCACATGACATCTTGAGCAGCATTAATATACAGTATACTCTTTTTCAGAAAAATATATATATACATTATACTCTTAAGAAAAATCTTAGATAAAAGTCTTATATCATGCATCTTTACTTAATTAATATAAAACTTTCCACGTCATTCTGGAATCTCACCCTGACTTCATACGACGGAACCTCCTGGAGCCTTCCAATCTCTCCCATGTCCCTCTAGAACTTTCCCCTTCTGTACATCGCCCCAACACTATAAATCACCGGAAGCACCTGACCTTTTCTCTCAGTGAAGTTCGTTCGATTCCATTTCAAAAGTTATCCAAAAACTGTCTAGCATCTCGTGTGCCAGTGACGAAACCAGCCAACTTAGAAGAGAGAAATGGATTTCAGAATCATGGGTGTGGATTCTCCACTGTTCTCCACCCTGCAGCAGATGATGGACCTGGCCGATACCACCGAGAAGTCGTCCTGCAACGCTCCTACACGCACCTACATGCGCGACGCCAAGGCCATGGCCGCCACTCCCGCCGATGTCAAGGAGTACCCAAGCTCCTACGTGTTCATCATAGACATGCCGGGGCTCAAGTCCGGGGATATCAAGGTCCAGGTAGAGGACGAAAATGTGCTCGTGATAAGCGGTGAGAGGAAACGGGAGGAGGAGAAAGAGGGAGCCCAGTATGTGAGGATGGAGAGGAGGGTGGGCAAGTTCATGAGGAAGTTTGTGCTGCCTGAGAATGCCAACACAGATGCTATCTCTGCGGTTTGCCAGGACGGTGTACTGACTGTGACTGTGGAGAAGCGTCCGCCTCCAGAGCCCAAGAAGCCCAAGAAAATTGAGGTTAAGCTTGCATAAGCGCAGTAGTTGGTGATGGGTCTTGGGTGAGTCGATGGGGTTTGCCCATTTAGTTGGATTATGGGAATAATCGAGTATTTTGTCCTTCGTGTGTTCTGTCATTGCTTGCAAGTGGATTTTGTCTTTTATCGTTGTGCCTTCGGTTTGTGTTAAGAAAACTGTTCTGTTCTTACCATTGAAGAATATGCTATATACTATGATATTGTAGTGCCAACAACCAAATTCCTTCAGAAGCAGGGGCTGCTCTGTTCATTGGTTAATGGGACGTGTTTTAACTGCTCTGTTCGGTTTCGGTTTAAAATTTTGGGTGAATGAGACATCAAAGCACAAACCCAAGAAGCTTTGGAGATTTACCCAGCTAGGAACTCGAAATTGAGAAGGGCATGTTCGACCAAGAAATTTGTAAGATTCTGTAAAAACAAGAGACAATCAGCTGGTATGCAAAACAAATACTCTGGCATCATCCTCCATTCAAATCACTAGCTTCCAAAAATGGTATCTTTCTTTCGTTTTCCATCCAACCATATCTGAAGCGATTTATTACGGGAATGCAGTTAACCATTCATTATGAGAAGTTTGGAGGTTTCGACGGTGTTAGTTTTGATACAGTGTTTTTTTGCGTTTATCTATGACATAATAATAAATAAATAAATATAAATAAATAAAAAAATACAAAGATTTACGTGGTTTGAAATAAATTTGCATAGAAGTTTACATTTATGGATTGTTTGGAAGTAAAACTTACTATGATTTGTTATTTTAAAATCTTCTATGAATTCACATGTTCCAGAAGTCTTCCCTAGCTTGTGGAAAGTCCTCTTTATATACGGTGGTCTATTTTTTTAGAGTGATTGATTCTAACTTGTTTTGTGAAATCTTTTCCTTTCAAGAATCTAAGCTAACATTCTTTTTTTTATCTCTTCCCTACCTTATCTTTTGGATTTATTTTTTCCCATATTATTAGTGATAGGTTTTCAAAGGGTTGGACCCAATCAATTTAGTGCTTAACAGATGTTTGTGATTCTTAATGTCGACTTGTTTATCAAGAAAGCCTTGAGAATCTTCATGTCGATTGTGATGGGGGCAACCTGTAAGAAACTGCAGAAAAAGCAATTCTGGGAACTGGTCCATAGCTTATCACTGTTATGCAATGCAATGATGATCTCAATGAGCGGTCCTTAAAAAGAATTTGTGGAATTTGTAGTAAGTGCCTTCAAGGATGGACTTCTGTGAAGTTTGTTTGTAAGAACATTTGCGTGATAACTAAGTGTATTGATGATTAAATGTGACGGGTAGTGAAGTACGCATATTGTCGTGCTCGGTGATCATTTTTGGTTTTCGGGTGCATCAGTGGAGTGGATTTTGCCTCGTTCTACCATTTTCTGTTGTGTTTAATATTTTCGTTTTGATGTAGATGCAAGAGTTTGTTTATAGTAGGGCTAAAAAAAGACCTATCGGTTCGGTTTTGGGCCCAAATCGAAACCGACCGATAGGCTTATTTGGAGAGGCCAAATCGGTCAAAACTGACCGTGTATGGGGGTGGAAACTGCCTGGTTCGGTTACAGGCCGGTTCACGGTCGGTTTGGGCCATTCTGTTTGGGCTATTTTAAGACCCAATTCAACCTCTTTTTGGGCTCAATTTGTTATTCAAAATCATCTACATTTAGACTTTTTTTGTAGAATTTTTAAAATTAATTTTATTTATTCAATTTCTTTTTAATTTTAATCATGCCATGTATATACTCTTAGTAACTAATAACTACTACATATATACTACTTATATTTTATAGTCTTATTATCTTATATACTAAATTGCTAATTACTAGATAAATAAATAAAAACTCCACTAGATGTTTAATACACATTACAAACAAAACTAAATTGTTTTAAGAAAGTAAGCAACAAATAACAACTATTTTTGAATAAAACCCAGAAAATCTTCATTCTTCAACTGCAGTCTTCGACTCTTCAATCATCAATAGTTGTGATGTATGATGCTCATAACTCTATATAGAAAAACACCAAATAATCAATATTAATCAATTAGGATAATGAAAAAAAATTAAATTAAATTATAAAAGTAAATGAATATGAAAATTGAATGAGAAAAACACATTACCAGATTTTACTACAAAACTTTCAACATTATCTATGGAGTCTCAAATATTAATTGGCGTTGACGGATGTCGTAACCAATTCTGAATACAAATAAGCGCCTCAATAGTTCTCGGAGCCAATGAACTCTGAAAAGGATCAAGTACATGATCTCCCGTACTAAATGCTGACTCTGACGTAACCGTGGAAACATGCATGTCTAACACGTCTTGTGCAATCCTCACAAGTATATGATGGTTAGGCTCATTCACTTTCCACCAATTCAACAAGTCAAAAGATTGGCTGAATGCCTCACAACCATCTGATAAATATCGGTCTATCTCTGTTTTGGTAGCTGTAGATCCAGAGGCAGTCAATGCTAGCCACCACTCATAAAAAAGTTGTGACTCATGATTGTCTTCAGCATCATTTGGAAGTGCAAATGTCGGAGGGGAAACATGTTCTCTACTACTCGAGGTAGAACCGAACGTAACATTATACTCCGCATACATGTCTGATAATAATTGTCTCACCCTCGACAACAAATCTTCAACCCAATTCTGATCATAAATTTTTTTCAAGTGAAAAGTAAGAAGCCCCAATTTACTACATGGATCAAGGACAACTGCAATCAACAACAACAAATTCATTCTATCCAATAAACCTCAATACTTATCAAATTTATTTCTCATTCTTATGGCCATGCTCATCAAACAAGTATTCTCACTCTCACACATTCTAACCAACTTTTTTTGGAGCATACAAATTTCTAAAAAACTTGTGTTTGCGGTGACATCTAAAGAACCAGAAAATCGACAAGTGGCATCATTAAACATCTTCAAAAATTTCACGAAAATCCACACTGACTCCTATTTGTCAGCTCTAGGAGGCCCAATGTTTCCATCCTTAAAGTAAGAAAGAAAATTGTAGTCCTCACTCTCCATTCGTCTAAAAGCCTTTTCAAATTTCTCAGCAGCCTCCATCATCATGTAAGTTGAATTCCATCAGGTTTGCAGATCAAGGCACAACATTTTTTTACAATCAATTTTCTCATTTTCAGCACGTCTCTTAAACTTGTCTAACGTTGCAGGGGAGGAGCGCACATATCTAACCGCATTTCTAACTATTGTAATGGCATCATCACACTCCTTAAGACCCTTAGTCACGACAAGATTCAGAATATGAGCAGAACATCTCATGTGCATATACTTTCCTTCCAACATATTCTCCGTCAAAAAATGTCTCAAATATGCAATTGCAGTATCATTTGAGCTAGCATTATCAACAGTAACAGTAAATATCTTATCAATGCCTCAATGAAGTAGATACGATTCAATATATTTTCCAATGGTATCCTCTCGATGATTAGGGATTAAACAAAAATTAATGATTTTATTTTGAAATTTCCAATCACCATCAGGAAATTGACGGAGGAAGTCGGGACACTCTGCCAGGAAAACGGAGCCCTCAAGTTTGCAAATGAGGAGCTAGCGGGAGGGGAGGAGCCGAGCGGCAACGAACAGGAAGGTTCGCGAAAGATTCCGGTAGACATTGAGGCGGAAGAAGAAAGGCGCGAAATGCACCTCAAAGTCCGAGAGTTGGGGGACAAATTTGCGGAAATGGAGAAGAAGATAGACACCCCATCAACTGTAGACCAGATGCTGGTCAGCTACGACCTCCCTTACAGTGAGGAAATCTTGACTATGCCCCTTCCTTCCAAGTTCAAAGTTCCCCAGATGAAAGCTTAAGACGGGTCCAAAGATCCGCTGGAGCGCCTAAAAACTTTCAAGGCCCACATGACTTTACACGGCTTCCCGGGAGAGGTCGACTGTCAGGTCTTCCCGCTAACACTGAAAGGAGTGGCTCGAAGCTGGTTTGGGGGGTTGTCATCAGGAACGATAGGAAGCTTCGAGGAGCTCGCTCGCCTCTTCATGACGCAGTTCCTAGCCAGGCGTAAGAGGAGACGCCCCGCGCCCTACCTCTTGACGGTCAAGCAGCGGGACGATGAGAATCTGAAGTCGTACCTCTCGCGGTTCAATCGAGAACGCATGACCATGGATGACCAAAATGAGAAGATCACGTTAGCAGCGCTCCTGGGGGTATCTGGCTGCTGAATTTGTTCATGTCCGAAATAGCACGGAAGACCCCCACCACATTAAGAGAATTCATGGACCGGACAGATGAGTTCATTAATGCAGAAGACACTCTGGAGGCCCTGACGGCCCCTCGACGGTCTGAGCTGGTGCAGGCCGGCTTAAAGGCTTCAGGACAACGTCCGAATTGAGACAACCGTGGAAGAGAGAGGGGGGGAGCGTCGGATGTGAAGAAGAAGAGAGAGGCACTAGCTCGGACCTAGGGAGCGAGCCGCGCCCATGCCAACTTGGCAGTAGAAGGAACCACCATGTGGGTCCCAAAGGAGAACGCCCCTGTGAGGTGGAGAGCTGCCCGTTTTGTGAGTTTCACATGAACAACTGACATAGCATGCGCGACTGCTACGCCCTGAAGAAAATTAAAGAAGAAGAACAGAAAAATCGGGTGTGAGATGAAGCGGACCGGTTCGAAGATAGAGGCCCAAACTTCCGGCAGGGAGGAGTCCCGAGAAGACGAGAGATCAGGGTTGGAAGGCGAAAAAGCCCCACCTTGGAGGATGGGCCGCTTAGAGAAATCAACACAATCATCGGAGGGTATGCAGGAGGGGGAGCTACCTCATCGGCCCGAAGGGCGCATGCCCAGAAGGCATGCTACAAAGAAGTCTTCAGCGCAGATAGGGGTGTAAGCAGACTACAACGACGTGCTGGAGGGGTTGCGATAACCTTCGATGAAAGAGATGTAGAAGGCGTCCTCCACCCGCATGATGATGCATTGGTGGTGACGATGGAAGTTGCGAACTTTCGGACCCAGAGAATCCTGATTTACAACAGCAGTTCCGCCGATATCCTGTTTTGGGACGCCTTTATCAAAATGGACATTAACCCAGATCGGCTCTACCGGACCCCAATGCCCCTCAAGGGTTTCACAGGGGACATCGTTCATCCAGTAGGCGTCATTACTCTCTCAATCTTGGCGGGAATGGCGCCTAGAACCGCAACCATATGACTGATTTCTTGGTTGTCAAGTCCCCGTTCTCATACAATGCCATACTAGGATGCCCAACCCTGAACAGCTTGAAGGTAATGACGTCTACCTTACACCTTAAGGTGAAGTTTCCCACTGACTCGGGATTCGGCGAAATCCGCAGCGAACAGGTCCTAGCCCAGGAATGCAATGACAAGGAGATGAGACATGAGGCACGAGTTGTAGCGGCCATTGAAGCACTAAAGGAAACGCTCAAGCCCGGATCGCCCCCAGTCTTGACCGAGTGGGACGGGGAAGTCCGTGATGAGTAGGCCCTCTGACAGGCCGTGCCTAATGAACCATTGGAACTCGTGATAGTGGACCAGTAGGAGCTCGGACGGTAAGTCTGGATCAGCACTAGGTTGGATCTAGATATGAGAGCAACGTTGATATCTCTCCTTATCGAACACCGAGATGTGTTCGCTTGGAGCCACAAAGACATGCCCGGGATTGACAACTCCATTATTGAGCACCGGCTCTACGTTGACCCGAAGGCACGGAAAGTAAAGAAGAAACGACGTAGCTTCAGCGCTGAGAAGTACGGGGCGATAGCCGAAGAAGTGGATCGACTCCATGCTGCGGGATTCATCCGGGAAGTCCAGTTTCCGGAATGACTCTCAAATGTAGTTTTGGTAAAGAAGTCTAGTGGCAAGTGGCGAATGTGTATAGACTTCACCAACTTGAACAAGGCTTGCCCAAAAGATAGCTTTCCTCTACCGTGCATCGATCTGATAGTGGATTCAACAGCAGGACATTCGCCCCTCAGCTTTATGGACACTTATTCTGGGTACAATCAGATAAGGATGAGTCCGGACGAAGAAGAGAAAACATATACTTTATGGATGCTTATTCTGGGTACAACCGAATGTTTAAACAACAGATTGGCCGCAACATGGAGGTATACGTGGATGACTAGTTAGTGAAGAGCAAAGAAACTCGGAAGCATTTGGCAGACCTACGAGAAGCGTTCTTTGTCCTCCGATAGTACCGGATGAAGCTTAACCTATTGAAATGTGCGTTCAGGGTAGAGATAGGTAACTTTCTGGGATACATGGTCTCGGAGAGAGGGATCGAAGTGAATCCCGAAAAAATAAAAGCGATGATGACAATGCCTTCCCCGCGTAGTGTCCATGAAGTCCAAAAACTAGCCGGGAGGGTGGCAGCCCTAAACCAGTTCATCGCTCGATTCACTGACCGATGCCTACCTTTCTTCAAGGTCCTGAGGAAGGCACAAATTAGGGATGAGACATGTGAGAAAGCTTTCGCCGACCTAAAGTTGTATACCTCAACCACCCCCCACTGCTGAGCCAGACTAGACCAGGAGAGACCTTGATAGTGTACTTGGCGGTGTCCCCACACGCAGTATCAAGGACGTTGGTCCATGAAACGGGAGAAGGATAGCATCTCATGTACTATATGAGTCGAGCCTTCCAGGGTGCGGAAGCAAGATACCCCCAAAATGAGATGCTGGTATTCACCTTCATTGTTGCTGCTCAGAGACTAAGGCTATACTTCCAAGCACACCTGATCAGAGTGCTTACTGACCACCCCCTCAAGCAGGTACTTCAAAAACCAGAAACCTTGGGGCGACTAGCCAAATGGACAATCGAGCTCAGCGAGTTTGACATAGAGTACCAGCCCAGAATCGCGACCAAAGGACAAGTATTGGAAGATTTTGTCGCCGAGTTCACCAACTTCCCAAAAGAAGTGTCAGCCGCATCCCAAGGAAAACCCTGGCAGGTCTACGTTGATGGCTCGTCCTGCCAGGCTGGCGGGGGAGCAGGGGTGCACATCATCACCTAGCAAGGAGAGGAGCACGGTTATGAAATCTGGCTGGCCTTCAAAGTAACGAATAATGAGGCCGTATATGAGGCACTCCTGATAGGGATGACGATTGCGCGATTACTTGGCGTAGAGGAGATAGAAGTGCGAGCTGATTCCCAGGTCGTGGTCCGCCAGGTTCTAGGGTAGATGAAGGGGGAAAGGTTGAAGAAATACCTCTAGTTGGTCTGCAACGAGCGTGATCATTTTCGCTACTTTAACCTCCAATAGGTCTCGAGGAAGGAGAATCAGAAGGCAGACCGTCTAGCCAACGCGGCGTCTGGGCAAGAGGAACTTCAACTTCCAGAACACACCGTGACTAGGATGGTCGAGGCCCCATCCATCGGAAAGGAAGTGTCTGTTACAACCCCAGTCCCTCTCGTATGGGCAACGAACATCTGAAGGTTATTGCAGGAAGGGCAACTACCCAGCAACCTGGAGGAAGCACAAAAGGTCAAGAACAGGGCGGCCCGATTCACGCTGCTGGAAGGGGTACTATACAAAAGGGGTTTCTCTGAGTCGCTCCTTAGGTGCATCTCACCAGATGAAGCCCAGTATGTATTGGCCGAAATACACGAAGAAATCTGTGGAAGCCATTCGGGAGGGAGGGCTTTAGCGGTGAGAGTAACCCGAGCCGGATACTACTGGCCCCGTACCCTCAGAAATGTAGAGGAATTCGCCAGAAAATGCATAAAGTGCCAGGAGCATGGACCCGTCCCCTACTGTCTGGCAGAGGAACTGACCTTAATTATTGCCCCGTAGCTCTTCCCCCAATTGAGGCTGGACCTGATTGACCCATTTCCAGTAGTAAGAGGGGAGGCAGGTTTGTCATGGTCGCAGTTGACTACTTCACCAAATGGGTCGAGGTGGAAGTACTTGCGAGTATCACCTCTCGGACCATAACGAAGTTCTTGTGGAAGTCGATAGTGTGTCGGTTTGGCATACCGAAGAGCTTTGTCTCGGACAACGGGAAGCAGTTTGATTGCACATACTACCAAGAATGGTGTACAGAACCTGAGATTAAGGTAAAGTACTCCTCGCCAGGCCACCCCCAGGCCAACGGACAGGCCAAGGCTACAAACAAGACTTTCCTCTCCACCCTCAAGAAAAGGATCGGAGCACACAAAGGAGCATGGGCTGAAGAGCTCTCGAGCATGCTTTGGGCGTAACGAACTACCGTCCGAACCCCCACTGGCGCTCTTACTTATGGGAGTGAAGCTGTAATTCCTATGGAGGTCGGAATGCCCACCTTCCGTGTCCAACACTTTGACCTAGAAAAGAACAATGAGAGGCTAGCTGAGAACCTGGATGCCCTGGAAGAGAGAAGGAAGGAAGCAACCATCTGAACGGCGAATAACAAGCGAAAAGCAGAGCAATATTTCAACAAACGTGTCAGGCCGAGGTCCTTTAAAGTGGGCGAGATGGTGTTATGGGAAGCGGGAGTAACCACCCCGGAAGAAGGAAAGTTGGGAGCACGATGGGAGGGGCCTTACGTGGTCACCGCGAGCAACCGACCCGGCGCCTACTACCTCAAAGACAGCCACGAGCGCAAACTACCTCACCCCTAGAACGCTGAACACTTGAAAAAATTCTATATGTAGAGATGAACGAAGGGGACTTTACCACACCCCATGTATGGCAGCAGCATGTATGAACAATTATGAATGAATGAGAATGATGAGATGTTCCTTTTACCAATCTCCTATTCTATAGAAAAAACTAAGTCGAGTCCCTTGACATGCTGCAGGGTGCCTTCCTAGCCCCAGGAAGCATAACCGGCCCCCGCCCCAACTAAGACGAGTCCCTTAACTCAATAAAAGTTAAGTCCCTACACTCGCAAGAAGACGGGTCTCTTTACTCGATAATAGTTGAGTCCCTATACTCGTAAGAAGACGGGTCCCTTGACTCGCTGCGGGGTGCCTTCCTTGTCCCAGGACTCGGGACCGGCCCCCGCCCCAGCTAAGTCGAGTCCCTACACTCGCAAGGAGATGGGTCCCTTGACTCGATAAAAGTCGAGTTCTTACACTCACAAGAAGACAGGTCCCTTGACTTGATAAAAGTCGAGTCCCTACACTCGTAAGAAGACGAGTCCCTTGACTTGATAAAATTTGAGTCCTTACACTTGCAAGAAGACGGGTCCCTTGACTCGATAAAAGTCGAGTCCCTTGACTCGCTGCGGGGTACCTCCCTTATCCTAGGACTCAGAATTGGCCCCCGCCCCAACTAAGTCGAGTCCTTACACTTGCAAGAAAACGGGTCCCTTGACTCGATAAAAGCCAAGTCCTTACACTCGCAAGAAAACAAGTCCCTTGACTCGATAAAAGTTGAGTCCTTACACTTGCAAGAAGACGGGAGCATTGACTCAATAAAAGATGAGTCCCTTGACTCGCTGCGAGGTGCCTCCCTTGTCCCAGGACTCGAAAGCGGTCCCCGCCCCAACTAAGTCGAGTCCTTACACTCACAAGAAGACGGGTCCCTTCATTCGATAAAAGTCGAGTCTCTACACTGGCAAGAAGACGGGTCCCTTGACTCGATAAAAGTCGAGTCCTTACACTGGCAAGAAGACGGGTCCTTTGACTCGATAAAAGTTGAGTCCCTTGACTTGCTGCGGGGTGCCTTCCTTGTCCTAACACTTGGAACCGGCCCCCGCCCTAACTAAGTCGAGTCCTTACACTCACAAGAAGACGAGTCCCTTGACTCGGAACCGGCACCTGCCCTGACTAAGTCGGGCCCCATATCTTGAGGCCTGGCCTGAGCGCCGTCGAGAACGCGTAGGAAACAAAGCAAGGAAGTACAAGGTAAAGGAAAGAGAAGGGAACTGAAAGCACAATCATTTACATTATCAAAGTATACAGAGTGCAAGGGGTTGTGCCCGCCAAACAAAAATATGTATCTATTACAAAAAGGCACACAAAGCCTATTGCTAAGACGGAGGAGCTAGTGGAGTGCCTGGAAAGAACGGAGGATATCCAGGCTTCTCGAAGTTCCTAACAAAGGCCTGCTTTACAGGGCCGGGAGGCAGAGATGCCAAGGACATGGTTCGCAGGTCCAGCTCCGGATGTTGCAGCAGATGTTGCTACATTCTCTTCAGGTCGTCGCTATAGCCGTAGGACCAAGCGGCGTCCTGGATGGCGTTAGTATTCGCGATCCGGGATCGGATCCCGTTGGCGAACCTATCAACATTGCCTAGTTGAGACTTCAAGTTGGCAATCTCCTGGTCATGCGACAGGAGATCAAGATTCTTCTGGATCCCCAACTGCGCGAGCTCACCTATCCGTACAGTCGCCCGTCATAACAGATCTCTTAAGTGCCGGGCTTCGTGAGAATGCCTAAAAGTCTCGAACAGTAACTTCGAATGCTGTCCCGCTATTGAAGCCTGACCCTGGCGAAACTCTTCAACCTCCTTCTAGAGGGATTCCGTCTCCTCCCGGGACTTCAGCAACTCCTCCTGGGCCGACTCCAACTGCGCCTGGGTGGCACTGAGCTCTGCCCCCCAAGTGACCAAGTTCCGCTCGGAGGAAATGTGGGCCTCCTCGAGCCCTTTCTTCTCCGATTCCGGGTGAGACAGGTCCAGCTTGCGTCGTGAAGGAGGCCATTGAGCCTTTTCTTTTTCTGCTTTTGCCTTTCTATGACAACCTCCAAATCCTAATTCTGGTCCTTCAGGAGGATCACCTCCTTCACCAGTTCTTTCCGCTCGGTCTTCAGTTCCTTTATCCGCGGGGCCGCTTGCTTTTGCTTAAAGTAGCAGAAGCGCCCCAAGGAACCTCGGTTGGTCTCTTCCAGCTCCTAGTTCGTTCCCTATCATACCGGCCAGCTGGTCTGCGGCCTACGGGGTCATGAAGCAAAAAAAAAGGGGGGAGGGGGGGTTCAGACACGAACGATATTAGCCGCAAAAAAGAAGGAAACGAGTCTGGAAAGAGTAAGCATACTTGGGCGAACAGGCGGCCTACGCGCTCTAAAGCAACTGCCTGGGCTCTATCCAGACTTGAGGTTGGAGGCAGCGAACCCTTTGGTGCCGAAGAAGATGAAGGATTAGCAGTCACCAGCTGCCAATAAAAATTGGGAAGAGACTCCCAAGTTTGGTCACACGGCCCGGGCGCCACTGGAGTCGAAACCCTAGAATCGTCGTCGTCGCTCAGGTCAATGACCAGGGGGAGGAACGTCCGGCATGATCCGGACTGAGGCTGGAGAAGCATCGAGAACTGGATCCTCACCGTCATCACCTCCAACACTCCAACCCTCTTCATCCTGAAAGGGAAACTGGCCTGCCTCCCCTTCAGGGTTTCCGGTCCCGGGGGGGCCAGGCTCTCCCGCCCGTAGTCTTGGTTCGTGAATCAAGCCACCTTCGTCACCCATTTCACCCCTAGCAACATTTGTCTCTGCATGGATTCGGGAGGGCTTGGCGCAGGGGTCGCCTCGCTGCCCCCAAAATTGGAGGCGGGCGAAGAGCTTCACACCCATTCATGAGGCCCGCACTCCGAGAACATCTCACCTCCCTCATTTTGACTCCCCCGAGGGCTGGATCTTCGAAGGTAGGCAGCTCTGTCGTTTGTAACCCATTCGGCGAATTTTCTCAAAGAGACCCGGCTGCAGTCTCCTCCTAAAGAGTAAGGAAAAGATCCTAAACGAGCTGGGCTCTTGGGGAAAGGGGTGCGCCAGAGAGGCAAAGAATGCCACCTATAGATTGCAAGCCTCCAAGTCTTCTTCGAAGCGAGGCAACTGGCTTTGGGAGGGCTCGGCGGCGAGGGAGCTGGTTGAGGTGGAAGGGCCATCAGCAGGAATTGGACCTCTCGGGAAGGATGTGGTTGCCCATGATGAGGAAGCTGGAAAATCCGCAAAGGCAGATCCTTGGTGCTGAGACGAGCGGGAGCACACTTCGGACTCTCCGACCCGGCCTCGAGATGGGATGGAACCCCTAGCAACACTGCTTGGCTAGGGGGAGTCATGGCGCACCCTCGGCTGTTTGGCTTGACCACCGGAAGGGCGCACGACTCTCTTTCGGCGAGGGGGGCAGACCTCGGGAGGGGGGACACTGCCCAGGAAATTTCTTACCCTGGCATACAAGCGATCGGGAGTTGTCAAGTAGCCGTGCATGTTTTTGTCGGAGAGTATCACATTGGTATTCGACTCTCCCGAGTGAGCCCTCACCCAGGTTGTAACCAGTTCATATCAGGCCTCCTCCTTCCAGTTGAGGGTGAGCTCTAAGCTCTCGTAGCGGATGTATATGGTGCTTCAGTTTCCCCATCCTCGGGTCTATTATCCTCTGAATCAATTATTCTACTCGTAGTAGAGCTTGTATTGATGAGAGGAGTTAGAGGATATATGGATGTGGAAATGGGTAACCAGAATTCTGCAAAAGACACAAAGAAATATGCAATTAAACTCTTGAATTGGAAAAACGAACTTATTAAAAATAAATAATAACATATAATCACCATTTGTATCTTGATTGGATATTTGTGTCCATCTAGATATGGCAGAAATCCCTGTGACCACGCAGGCACTTCTCCATAGTAACCGTGCATGTGATTTGGGATGTTTGGACAAGTTGATGGTATGTCCTAACATGTTATTGGATTTGCGTTATTGATGTATTTTGAAAACAAATATCAAGTCAATACATTCCAATGTCATTGATAGATTAAATTATATAACATACTGTGAATGGAGAATTTGAGCTAGATGATGTTGGTGTGGATGGGTGTTCTTTACCATTTCCCATGCTGAGAGGGAGCTAAAAGCAAATACTTGATCTAAAGAGTAAAAATGCAAATAAGGGAGCTCAGATATATGGGCTATAGATATTCTTCTATACAAGTATAGAATGTGCAGAAACAACTCAATAATTGGCAGTTTATTAGCAGGCCTATGACCATACAGATTCATCATTGTCCATCATATATTATGCACTTGTTTAATTAATTTACAACCAAATAATTGTCTAAATAGGAGAACTCTTACTTAATCTACGATTGGTTTTTCTTCTTTTCAACAACAATAATTCATACATACGAGATCTAAATCCTAAATTTTTCGAGCATGTTGAAATGATCTGAAGAAATCTGATGTGAATGCAAGAATTGATTTCAATTACAAACATGTACAAGACATAATACAAACCCTATCCAAAAAATTTGCAAAAACGAAATCTAAAGAATCTGGGGCAATTGTGAATAAATTAGTCAAGAATGCACCAAAAATTTTCGGTTGGGTTTTGAAGAACCGAATCACATCAACCCCATCCAACGCAAACGCAGATCCGTCTCTCACCCATGACGACGATGGCGATGGAATGATACTGACGACGGCGACTGTGACGGAATGCTTTCCCACTCTCTGTTTCACTCCCAGTCTAGTTTCACTCCCACCCACTCCCACACAAAACTGGACGCATGCAGAAAGACAGTGATAAGTTAATCTATCGGGTCTATTGGTTGAGGTTGAAGTTACCATTGTTCTCTCGGGAGAAGATGAAGCTCGAGACATCGGGCCAAGATGAGAGGAGAAGACGGAGCTTAGGAGCTCAGGATTCTGCAACTCAGGAGAAGACGAAGCTTGGGCACAAACTCGTTTTCGTTATCGATGGAGCAAGCTCGAGACGATCTGCATGCCAAAAATTGGGGCGAGAAGACGAAGAAGAATCGGGAGTCTGCAAGTTGAAAATGAAACCTAGAGGAGAAGACATACGAAGTTATGTTTTTTCATTTCCTGCCTTGTGATTTTGTGGTTTCTGAGTTTTCATGTTTTTTTTTTGTTTTAAATTAAAATAAGACGCTAATGTGGCATGGGCCACGTCAGACGCGGGGCCGCAGGGGGGACGCACCCAAGTTGCCCATAGAATTATTGTTATGCAAAAGTGCACAAAATAAACGGCCAATAAATATTCTTTGAATCATATGGTATAAAGCATAGTCTTTAAATAGAGAACAGTTAACGAGGTTTGAATCTTTCCTTCCAACACAGGACATTGGTAGAATCAGGTGGAAACCAAAAGGGGTTATGGCCCTGGCCTCTAAAAATAAAATTAATGTTGTAACAATGAGAAATCTCAAAAGAAGCTCAATATTATTCACCTCGAATCTCTTATGTTGTACAAAATTCAAATGGTCCTCAAGATACATTTTAATGGGTATAGGAATATAAGGAATATGATAGTATGATACAAAAATTAATGAGATACTTTGATGAATTCCAAGAGTTGAAACATGAATAGGCTTGACTTCTAAGAGCTAGAACTCTAGGAAGATAAGGAATAGGCTTGAGGGACTCGGACTTGTTTTGCAGTGACTGGGAAAGCTCCTCATATTTCCCCTCAAGCCACTTGTTTGCATCAGCATCTGAGCCGTGCTGCTTGTCTAACCTGGCATTCTAGCCAGGAGGCAGTCGAGCTCCTCAAATTGATGGTCAAGCAAATCATGCAAGTTATCCCTCGCTTCCTTGCTAAGTACAGCCTCGAGGCAATGCGAGCCGACCTCCTCCCATGATTTCACTGGCGATTGAGTTCCGCCTTGACTAGGACTTCCTCCAATTCCTCCTTCCTCTCCCTCTCCAAAACTGTTGTGTAGTGCTCATACCAGCCTAAAATACACATTTCAAGTAAGTTGGTACCCAGAATGATCTCTCGGTACACAACTGCAGCCATGCATTATCACCAAAGTCATATTTCTAAATTAGTTCCCCCCACTTGGCATCAAATTCTGCACAGGTATGAGAATCATATAGTGCACTCTGAATGGCAGTCTTCAACCATGCATTGAATTGGGAGTGAGATCCCAATTTCTTGGGCAGTTTCCACATGATATGCCATAGACAATATCTATGGTGAGTTTCTGAGAATACCATCACAATCGCACTCTTCATTGCCCGGTCTTGGTCTGTTATGATTGCTTTTGGAGCCCGACCATTCATGCAGTCCAACTATGCTCGGAACAACAATACAAAAGTATTTGTATCCTCGCTTGAAATCAAGCCAGCCCTTAATAGTATGGACTGCCCATGATGGTTTATCCCAACAAAGGGAGCAAAAGGCATACCGTACCTATTTGTTAGGTACGTCGTATCGAAGGGGATCATATCTCCGAAATACTTGTTTGCGGCTCGACTACATGCGTCAACCCATAACACATTTCTGAGTCACATCTCGTCCTCCAGATCCATCACAGAAACAAATCCATCATTCATCTTTCTCACCTTCTTAAAGTAATCACTAAGTGTTTCGCCACCTCGTTTACCTAGCCTCAAATGTCTGGCTTTATCAATAAAATTTTGACAATCTTTCTCTTAAAATCTAAGATTCTTGAACTCCCTCCCATCAACAACAAGTGCTCCAAAATTTTTGTTCATTCGAATACCTGCTCTGCCATTCAGATTGAGCATTCTTTGACTGTATTCATCTAAATACTTGTGACTTCTAAAAAATCTAGACTTCTGTGGGCTGACAGTATTATGATTGTGAGTATTCTCAGCCAATGTTTTGAATACCGTTTCGGTCGAGGCATTGAAACGAGATATTTCGATACAGGTACCATTTCTGAATAGTTTATATATGAATAAATTATATATAATTATATATAAATGTATATAAATTATAAATAGTTTGATTTGAATTGAGGGGATCCAAAAATGAGCCTACAGTTTGAATAAATGATAAAAAAAAAAGTGTAAAGGCTGAAATATGTATATCGGCCAAAATCCGATATATCGGCCAGTACAGGCCGGTACATACCGATATATCAGTCGATACAGGCTGGTACAGGTCGATACGACCGAAATTTTGACTTGTACGAAACAATATACCTGTCTGTACCGGCTACTCGGCCGGTATGGCATATTTCGGCCGTATAGGCCGGTACGAAATGGATTTTAAAACATTGTTCTCAGCAGTGGTCAAAACCTATACACTTTTTTTGTCCAAGTGATTGTTTAGCTTCACCTTATAGTCTGTTTTAATTGTTGGTCGTGACTTCGAGATATTACTGTGACTCGGATGGTATTTGCCACCACGTGCACACCCAATTGTCACATACTTCGGTTTCCCAGACGCATCTCTCTTCATCCTTTGTGCTATAACACCAAAATCTTGTTGCTTGGCATATCGCTTATAATATGCCAAAAGCTCTTTATCAGTTGCGAACTCCATATAAGGTTTTGGCTCGTCAACTCGTTCATCATCATTCGATACTTCATTAGTTCCCACGTCATTTACGTCCGACAAAGTTTCTGAAAATGAAAATGTATGTTTCGTATTAGAATTTATAATATAATACTGGATGTTTACTAATTGGGTTAAAAGTCTAATACCGTTAGTCAAGTGACAGCTCTAATTAGTTGTGTATGATGTATCTCGAAAATTCTTTTCACTTTCAGCACCCGATGGCAATTGCACAGTTGATGATTCACTTGCGAGTTGGAGAGTCTTTTCAGATCTTGTTGACTCCTCTGGATTACTCGACGATGGCATTGATTGAGGCTGTAATGAGGCACGGTGTTCAAATAAATTCAATGCATATAAGAAAACAAATCTAAAAAAGTTTAAAAGCAATATAACTGGTAGGTATGTTGAACTGGTGTAGACTCCTCCGGATTATTTGACAGAGGGTAGGGCATCGTTGTTGCAAAAGGTGGCATCAACGATAGCTGTAGTTAGGGACGATGTTAGAACATCCTGAATGCATATAAGAAGAAAAAAAACTAAAAAAGTTTAAAGAGAATCTACCTAGCTACCCCAAACAGATATATATGGATTTGTATATGTATTTTGAGACATGATAAATGGTGGGTGGTATAAGTTTCCTGGACCATAATATCTCTATAACACAAATACAAAATAGATTTAACTAATGGCAGTATCGGACACAACGACATTTCCAAATGACCAATATGTTTTATACCTGAGTCGATGAAATCGATGTAGAAGGCGTAGGTAGTGTTTCATCTTCCTCTTTATCCATCCCGCTATTTCAATTGAAGGTATGGAAATTAAATTGTTACCCAACTAAAAAAAAACAAAAAACATGGTTATCCGACTCAAACTAATATTCTACATACGGCTCTGATCATTCAATTTTGGACTTGAATCCAAAACAAACAAAAATTAGTTCACACTCTTATACAGGGCATAAAAAAAATAAAAATTACCCTGCACTAACACCCCAAGTCCCAAGTTCCCAAACAAAATAAGAAATGAAACCTATCAAATATATAGACAAAAGAGTGAAAATTAATGTAATAAAATTGCGATAACCAATTTCAATGCTTACATTTTAAATGATGATTATATAGCCAAGTCATAGTTCATAAAATTCATTAGGAAGTAGACCAAAAAAAACAAAAACAAAAAACAAAAGCAAAGAAAAACCCAAACTTTAACTACTGTGGTTTTTGGAATTTTCAAACGATAACTAAAAAGCAAAGAAAAACCCAAACTATATGGCAATACATGATTAGATTTAGCTAGTTAGCCTCATTTAAAGATTTTTTAAGAAAGAAGAAAATTTAATAATAAAATTTCAAAAAATAATTAGTTGCTAACTGGAAAACTTACCACTGTGTTCTATGCTTCTTCAAGCCCAAATAAAGTTAAGAAAGATTTTGCAAGATTCTCATTTGAAAAACCTTAACTTGAGCAAACTTTATCCACTTTATCTTAAAAGGCAAAGAGAAGCCATAACCTAAGCAAATAAAATAAACCTGTGAAATTTATCTAAAAGGTAAAATCTTTAAGTATTTTCCCTCCCAAAGATTATAAAATAGAGAGAAAAAAAAACCTATGAACTTCAACGTGGAGGCGTTGAACCGTGGAGGAGAAGATGCACGAGCAGAATGCGGTGGGTCGGTCGTAGCTATGATCTCTTCGGCGGTCCTAGACGGTGGCGGAGGAAGAACGTGGGGTAGATGTGAAAAAATTCGAAAATAAATGATTTGGATAATTTTTTTCACTAAACGCACATTTAACTAAAATATAAAAAAGAAAAAAAAAAAGAAGAGAAAAGCCACATCACACTTCGTGTAGTGTATGTGGGAAATTAGGCAAATGTGTAGAATCACTCTTAGAGCATTCACATCCGATTCCCTAAATTTTTTCCTAAATTTTAGCTAAAAATGACATTCCCTATAATTTTATCCTAAATTTTACTCATTTTTAAAAAACCTTCTACATCCCATTCCCTATCATTTCTCTATTCTATTAAAATAATATTCTTCTATTATTTCTTTATTACTTTTTTCTCTCACTTCCATTTTCAAACTTAACTACTTAATATTTTTTCTTATGTTTTGAACTATTATTATAGTGAATATTTTAAACAAAAATTTAAATTATTTTTTTAAGGGTTTAATAATATTTTTAAAATTATTATTTTTATATTTTAGTAATTATTTAAATTATTTTTAAAAATATTATTTAAAAGTGTAATAAATATGAGTATAAGAGAAAATGTAGTTGATTGAAAAAAAAAATTATTTTATTTATTTGAATAAAATATTAATAAAAAATGATTTAGGGGATGAATAGGGGAACCACTATTCATTTCTTAAATCAAAATCCTAAAATAGGGAATGGGATGAGAGGGGATTTTTGAGTTTTTTCCTAAATTTTTCCCTATAATTTAGGGATAATAGTGGTATGAGGAATGGGAGGAATGCTCTTATATACACTATACTCTTTTTAAAATATATAAATATATAAATATATATATATATATATATACAGTATACTCTTAAAAAGAATCTTTGATGAAAGTCTTACATCATACATCTTCATTTAATTAATATATTATTTTTTATTTTTATTTTTCTTACCTTAATATTTAAATAGGAGTGTTTAAATAGAAAAATAAAAATTGTATTGTATAAAGATTACTTATAACATTTCTCGGGTCATAAATCCCGCAAAAGTAGAATTCGAACAAAAATAAAACTTTCCACGTCATTCTGGAATCTCACCGACTTCTTACGACGGAGCCTCCTGGTGCCTTCCAATCTCTCCATGTCCCTCTAGAACTTTCCCCTTTTCTACATCTCCCCAACAATATAAATCACCGGAAGCACCTGTCCTTTTTTCTCATAGAAGTTCGTTCGATTCCATTTCAAAAGTTATCCAAAAACTTTTCTAGCATCTCGTGTGTCAGTGACGAAACCAGCCAACTTAGAAGAGAGAAATGGATTTCAGAATCATGGGTGTGGATTCTCCACTGTTCTCCACCCTGCAGCAGATGAAGGACCTGGCCGATGACACCGACAAGTCGTCCTTCAACGCTCCTACACGCACCTACATGCGCGACGCCAAGGCCATGGCCGCCACTCCCGCCGATGTCAAGGAGTACCCAAGCTCCTACGTCTTCATCATAGACATGCCGGGGCTCAAGTCCGGGGATATCAAGGTCCAGGTAGAGGACGACAATGTGCTCGTGATAAGCGGTGAGAGGAAACGGGAGGAGGAGAAAGAGGGAGCCAAGTATGTGAGGATGGAGAGGAGGGTGGGCAAGTTCATGAGGAAGTTTGTGCTGCCTGAGAATGCCAACACAGATGCTATCTCAGCGGTTTGCCAGAATGGCGTGTTGACTGTGACTGTGGAGAAGCTTCCGCCTCCAGAGCCCAAGAAGCCCAAGAAAATTGAGGTTAAGCTTGCATAAGCGCAGTGGTTGGTGATGGGTCTTGGGTGAGTCGATGGGGTTTGCCCATTTAGTTGGATTATGGGAATAATCGAGTATTTTGTCCTTCGTGTGTTCTGTCATTGCTTGCAAGTGGATTTTGTCTTTTATCGTTGTGCCTTCGGTTTGTGTTAAGAAAACTGTTCTGTTCTTACCAATGAAGAATATGCTATATACTATGATATTGTAGTGCCAACAACTAAATTCCTTCAGAAGCAGGGGCTGCTCTGTTCATTGGTTATAATGAGACGTGTTTAACTGCTCTGTTCGGTTTTGGGTTAAAATTTTGGGTGAATGGGACATCAAGCACAAACCCAAAGCTTTGGAGATTTACCCAACTAGGAACTAGAAATGGAGAAGGGCATGTTCGACCAAGAAATTTGTAAGATTCTGCAAAAACAAGAGACAATGCAAAACAAATACTCTGGCATCATCCTCCATTCAAATCACTAGCTTCCAAAATGGTATCTTTCTTTCGTTTTCCATCCAACCATATCTGAAGAGATTTATTACGGGAATGCAGTTAACCATTCATTATGAGGAGGTTTGGAGGTTTCGACGGTGTTAATGTCTTAATTTGTGCAACAGACCCGAATGGTTTCGATATGGTGCTTTTTGTGTTTATCTATAAAATAATAATAAATAAATATATAAATTCCCTTTTGAAGTATATTATTGTTTCTAAATAAGCGTCCGAGATATGATCATAGTCGATGAAATTTATGGAACTAAATTTTCAAAGCTATTATGTAAGAAACCACCTAAATTTAAGGAACAAAAATGACAGGGAGATCTCCATGGAATACACGGTTGTATCTGTAAGAAAAATATTCAATTGGAAGATCAGGAAAAAAAAAAAATAGGGAAGCATTTCTTACTTTCTTTCATTCTTTACTTTAATTTTTCTTTATTTTTCCTATCGTAATATTTAAGTTTGGCAGAAATTATATTATTTTATTTATTTTAAAAAATACAATAATAATAATATTAATAAATAATATAATTTGATGAATATAATTTGATGAATAAAAAATTTATGATAAGAATATGATTGAAATTTATTATAATTTTTAGGAAAAACTATCATTACTTAAGTTTAGTTATTAATTATTTACTTGATCTTACTTAATTTGATATTTCCTATATTCAATAAATGCTTCTTATGATCATTAATTGTTTTGAGTGCCTAGATAAATGCTATGTAAATTTTATGAATTTGTATGGTCTCAACTTACTCTAGAACTTGTTTGATTATACTCGAGGGGAAATCCTAGACAAAATATTAATAGAGAAATGATTAAGGCATTCTTTGGACCGATTGAGCCTTTCAAGTTTACCTTCTTATTCTCTTTATCTCTAGTTGCCCTTTTGAGTTTTATTGAAATATATTTTGGCCATATATTTTTCTTTCTTGTAAACCTCGTATTCCCTACTATATTTACGCTTAAACACTGATATCCTTACATTTCAAGATAATTAAGTTTACACAAATTCACAGATTCACAAGAGCATAAAAGACAAGAGAGGTAGAAGGTATACAAGTAAAGTAATTATGACAATATTATCAAAATCATAAGTTTTGGGGTGTGAAAAGTCAACTCGTCTACTCTGTGGCCAACAAGAAAAGGCTGACGAGAGTTATCCACAAAGGCAGTCGAAGAAGTATGGAATATTTTCAAAATATATATATATATATATATATATATATATGTTTGACCTATAAAAAGAGGTATGTTGAGAGATTTACAAAGATTGAAAAGAGATGTTTGTGTTAGAAGTGAGAATGCTCTATTTATTATGTTAGTGTTCAAACTTAAGTTCTCTTACTTTGTTTGAATCCTACATTTTCTTTGTAGCCCTTATTCTAGCCTTACATTACATGCTTAATAAATAACTAGTGATCCCTGGTGATAGTTTTTGTTCTACATTAGAGGAGAGTGATTTGAAAAGCAAGTCTATGGAGTTTTTAGGGATCCATTATTGATTTACTTGTTTGCATAAAAATATCCAGGGAGATAATGATGAAGTGAGAATGATGGGTATGCATGAATGTAAGGATGGATAATGCAGTGGAATTGAGTTTTAATTTAACTTTTGAACTTGATTGATCTTGAATGATTTTTTTGAATTATAAATTTTAGATAATTTTTGAGGCAATAAATTTTATGAATCAAACCAATGCTTGTTTTAATTGTCTTTTCTTTTCTTCTTTGCTCGAGGGCAAGCAAAACTTAAATTTGAGGGTATTTGATAAGTGTTATTTTTATGTGATTTTTATAACTCTTTTATTTATGAAAAGTGTCATTTTTCCTTCAATACTATTGATTTTATTTAATTTTTACATAATTTTATTTATTTTCTTGGATTTAAAGGAATGAGAAGATTTAGTGCAAAAAGAAAGCATTTTTATACAAAAGAAGATATTACGGATCTAGACCGATGAGAGGTAGCGAGATCTAAAGAGAGTCGATGAGATTTGGGCGAGGAGCCTTGTCCCATGGGCATCAAAGAGATTTATCTTGCCCAAAGGCGAGAAGACTTACCTCTCAATAGGCGAGGAAACTCGCGACCAGAATGAGCGAAAATTTGGCGACAAGGCTCTAGGCGGTTAGATTGGGCGACTAGTCTAAACGACCAACTTAAAAAACCAACCTAAACGATATCGTGGGCAACAACTAGAAAATGTAAGAGGAGTCTTTCATTCCGGTCGGGAGTCTTTCCACTCGGTAGGCGAGGAAAGGGCCGTGTGGTCTTTGTGACCTCCATGCCCATTCATTTGTGACCTTCCCGCCAGTTATATTCAGCGCACATGACATCTACTCTGTGGGACCCTTTCGAGTTCCGCAATCAATCTATTGGCGGCCAAATCCTCCCAAACTTCGCAATCCAAGCCGCATATCACTGAGTCTTTCATTTTATATAATTCTTATATTCTTGGGATAACGTCCTTTTATGTTAACATCTATCTTTAGAAACTATTTTCTAGATTTTTAGGCTAGATTGTAGCCACATTTATTTTGTTTTCGGATTTGAGTTTTAACATCTATTTAATCCCGCCTTGTGGGATGAATAGGGAGCCTTGGTTCTTAATCTTAGTTTTAGTTTTAGTCTTGGTCTGAGTTAGGGAGTTCTGAATCGGAGTCGAGATTTTTTATGTTTTAGAGTTTGAGTTTGAGTTTAGAAACTGGAGGGCCTCATCAACCGATTTTAACGAAGAACATCAGTTTTATTCTTTTTGTTTTTAATTTCATTATTAACTAATTATATTTTCTAGATTTTTGATGTAGCCTAGCATTAAACACACAATTTATATTCCAAGTTATATTATTTTCAATATTTTCATGATTGAGTATTTATTCCTTGTTCTTAATGCTTACAATTTTCTAGCTAACTATTGTTCAATCTTTTGGCGTTTGGATAGTACAAGGGTTTGAGAATGTTTGTGAATAGTAGTGAAAAAGTAATTAAAATGTAATAGCAAAATATTGAATAATAGTAAAGAGTAGGTGAAAAGATGAATAGTAGTAAAAGTAGGTAAAAAGTAATAATAAAGTAAAGAATAGTAGTGAGAGTGTTTGAGAGTACTTGAGGTACTCTCGTTAGCCAAACTATTGTGCTTTTGGATTGCAATGAGACCGAGAGGTGATTTATGATTAAAGCTCTAGGATTAAACACCATTAGTTGAGCGAAAGCAGAGATGCTTTACCGCGACTAGTGTGATTTTCAAGAAAAATTCAAAAAACTTAATGAGTCTCCAATTAGTTAAATTCATATAGAGATATGCAGTTATTAGTTGAAGATATTTTTGGTATTGTTAGAGAGAAAATATTGAATAGTTAAGCGATTTTTATCATCAACTTGAGATAATTGGGGTTCTATAACAAGGAAGTATACATTGTGTGGGATTCGTTAGGTGAAGTCAAATGCTCTAGATCTATTCTTATTATCTTTAAAATCTTAATTTTAATGTTTTTGTCTTCAATTTAATTTAGATAATCCATTTTTCAAATTTTGATTTTCCAAATAGTAATTAATTTAGTCAATTTTAATACTCAATAGCATAATTATTCCTTATGGGTTCGATATCCATTTTCTTTAAAACACTTTACTATTCAGCAATAGAAGTGTAGCGAGAGGATGTCTTGACCGCGTAACTTTGGTGATGGGTGTAGTGGGAGGATGCCTCGACCGCGTAATTTCGACTTCCAAGCGTAGAAGCTGTCAAAGTAATACAAGGGTAAATCCCAAGATCGAATTCACAGGGACAATGAGAATTTAGCAAACATTTCATTTTCGCAAGACAACATATTACCTTTTGTAGTGACACGAAAGTTTAAAATGATAAGAAAATAGTAAACTAAACGAGCTAGCTATGAACAAAAATAATAAGAAAAGAAAAATAAGTTTTAGAAATTAACCGCTAACAATATTAACACCTAAATGGGGCTATTTACTAAGGGAGCGTGGAATGAATTATGAGAGAAATTGTCGGGAAGCTCAAGCATAAGTAAAGCTGAAAATAAAAGTGAATCTATTTTTCTAAAATTGCTAAGAATCAAGAGATTTAAAGAAAATGTGCGGAAGTTGACTTAAACTTGTAAGAAGCAATTAAACAAACACTTGGGATGCAATTTTCGCCCACTAATTTGGTGATGGATTTACTTCTCCTTTCATTTTCTCTCAACCATTCTCTCATTCCTAGAAATCATGGTCGGATAATATAGCAATGATCCACAATTTTTATTTTAATAAAACTACTTGACAAATTATATGACAATCATAGAAGAGTGAAAGAAAAACATTAAAGTCATGTTACTTGTTCAAGTATCAATTGTGCATTTAAGTCTACAATTGATCTAAACCAAGAACAAATAACTCTAATATTTTCTAGATTCACATTGAAATATAATCCATCAAGTTAATCATCAAAAGCACTAAATATTGAAGAAAACCAAACCCCAAATAGTCATGGGTTACTCATTGAATCCCAAGTTAAAAATCTAGCCTATCATCTCTAGATTAACAAAATGTTCAAGAAGATTAAAATCCAACATCACTAAATACTGTTTCAAAGGAAAATTGCTGAATGAAAAATATACTATATCCCTAAAATGTGCTGAAATCCGAAACTCAGAAGAATAAAAACATGCGGAAAATAAAATAAAATAACAGTAAAAAGAACTGGAAAATAAAATGAAGAAGAAGAAGAACGCCGAATAAAAACAAATCCAAAAACAGCCGACCCCTTTCGGCCAAAAATCTTTTCTTTTTATACTCTCTCCCTCTCTGCGTTTCACGTTTGCAGACTGTGCGTTTCGTCCCTGCAGTGCGCACGTCTCAGCCCAGTGCGTTTCGCATCTACGCTTCGTGCGTTTCATCCTCTCTGCTGCGCGTTTCTGCCAGCGTGAGTGTGTCTGCGTTTCACGTCTTCCAGCTGCCCGTTTTGATCTCAGCTCTTGCGTTCCAGCTCTCGCGTTTCATGTTTGCAGCCCAGCGTTTTGAGTCAGTGCTGTGAGTGCGTGAGTGGTTCTGTGTGAGCTCGTCTCCAGCTCCTGCGTTCGCGGTGAGGCCTTCTGCTCGTTGTTTCATCGCATGAGTGCCTTGCACCATTTCTCTGCAGTGCGCTCGTCCGTGCGAGTGAATCCATCCCTCTTTCATTTCTTTTCCTCGTTTTGTTTCCAATCCCTAGTTGATGTGCATTTATGTTACTGCCATGCTAATTGGGCACTTCCAATAATACCCATATATTTTTAACATCTTTCCCATAATGCCCTGCAACATTAGTAAAATATCAGAATAAAATTTGGGATATTAAACAGAATTTAACATTGAGTCAAGCATTAAACTTTACTATATAATTAAGTGCTTAATTCATTTTTTGATTAAACAAATCATTCATTTTAGCAACTTAATTATGTAATTTTTAACACTTTATCACACCCCCCAACTAGCTTTTTGCTAGTCTCTAGCAAATAATGCGATAAAAATATTGTAGGATCCAAGAATGAGATACTAAACTCAAAAATCTCTACAAATATTGAATAATTAAGCGATTTTTATCAACAACTTGAGATAATTGGGGTTCTATAACAAGGAAGTATAGATTGTGTGTGATTCGTTAGGTGAAGTCAAATGCTCTAGATCTATTCTTATTATCTTTAAAATCTTAATTTTAATGCTTTTGTCTTCAATTTAATTTAGATAATCCATTTTTCAAATTTTGATTTTCCAAATAGTAATTAATTTAGTCAATTTTAATACTCAATAGCATAATTATTCCTTGTGGGTTCGATATCCATTTTCTTTAAAATACTTTACTATTCAGCAATAGAAATGTAGCGAGAGGATGTCTTGACCGCGTAACTTTGGTGATGGGTGTAGTGGGAGGATGCCTCGACCGCGTAACCTCTGAGATAGGAGTGTAGCGGGAGGATGCCTCGACTGCGTAACAATGGCGATGAAAGCATAGCAGGAGGATGCCTCGACCGCATTGGCTTCAAACTTGAGCTCAACTGCTTTGTTGTAGTGGCAAACAAAATGCGACCGCACTCCGTGGTAGGAGCTAGAGCTTGCCTTGTACCAAAATAAATACCAAACAAGTTAGATTAAATAATCTAAATCACAAGTTTGAGGATTGCAAACATTGACTATCTCACTTGAGTGTGGTGAAGGCTGGTGAGACATGAGCGATGCCCATTGGCAGCCATGCTTTGGCAACGGTGAGGACACGGGATGCCCATAATACCGAACGGTCTGTTTTGATGACAACAAATTAAGATGGAGAGTGATGTTTGAGAGGGGCTTTGTAGCCGGTGTTTCGGGCCACGCAGGTGATTCACAACGAATTATATTCTCGGGGTGTATAACCTCTAGGTTTCTTGTGGAACCTCGAGGACCTTTTTGGGAAAAACCTTCCAAAAATCAAATTTGTTAGTAAAAATAAAATCGCAAGTTTGAAAGAGACAAACCAGAGTAATTTGGTTGCTGCTTTCAATTCCTCTTTGACTGAGATCGTTTGTTGCTGGATAATTTTTGTAGGGGAAAATTGTTCATCCTTGAGTGCTCTTGTAATAATGAAAATTATTCTGCCTTTGGATATTTTTGTTTGTTCACTGATCTCTTGGAAGCAAGGCGAGTGCAACTTCGAGTCAAGTAGCTCGACTTTTTCTTCTTCTTCTTCTTCAATTTTTTTATCTGATTGTATCACAGAGCAAAATTCATGGGTATGGCGTGCAAAATTCTTTGTATGGCGAGGCACACCCTGGGTGGTGAGTAGCTGGTGAAGGACACCTAGTGTGGTGAGAAACTGGCAAGGAACTGGTCTACTGTGGCGAGTAAATCAATATGAGCAACCAAATCTGACCAGACTGAAGGGTGGCGAGCAAATCCAGTGGAACAAGTGTGGCGAGCAAAACATATACTGAAGTCAATGTGGCAAAAACGCCCGTTGTGGCTGGGAAACACATTGGCAAACTCCAGCGAGCAAACATCACAAATTGTGGCAAGGAAACACAATGGAAAACTACGTGGCAAGCAAACGTTCATGAATTGTGGTGAGCTTCGATGATGGTGGTGAGAGCTGACGGTGAGGGGCCATGGTCGGGAACCACCATGTCGGTGAAAGAAGAAACCAGTGGGCTGGGTGGTGGTCGACTTGTTTTCCTCAGGGTGCTTGGCAACTTGCTCCTAGTGCTCGCATGGTGCACAACGTTCACGGTGTGCTACTGCGGCAAAGATTGGTGGCGAGGAACGTCGTTTCAGTTGGAGACCACTCTCCTGGTGGCAGAAGTTATCGGTAGGCTAGGTGGTGGCCAATGGCATCCTCTGCCTGCAGCGCTATGCAAGGCTGTACTCCGCTCATGCACATCCTTTGCCTGCAACGTTGTGCTCAACGTGATTGACTTCAGGCATCGAGGAACCACCCCACCAGTGACAGAAATTGCCGGCGATGTGGGTAATGGTTGGTGGTAGGCCCGCCAGATCATGGACGCCAGTGTGGGGGCCTCTAGCCACTCATCAATCTTTGCCCGCATTGTGCTAGGCGTGCACAACGCTCTGTTACGGTGAACGGCCCGTGGAAGGTTCTTCCGTCTCTGTATCTCTCCCATGTGAGGTTGCAGGTGTCAAGCTTTATTGTCGCTATGGGGGTGGTGGCTACAGGTCCCTTCTGTTGAAGGAATTGGGTGCACATCGTGCATCCCTTACGTGCACTGTGCCATGTTGTACGTGCCTAGTGTATATTGCATGTGTTCTTCCTCTAATTGTTTTTACCATTCGGTGCAATATTAAGAAAATAAATAATAGAAAATAGCAATGTTGAGGAAATCTTATCTGGTAGGGATCGTAGTACTCGACTGATACAGCTAGAGACACGCCTAGCTGCAGTCGAGGATGGGTGCAGTGGGTTGGGATTTAGTTGTTTCTATCTTTTATTCACATTTTTTTTTTGTATGGGCAATATTTGGTGTTTTGTAAATTTAATTTAATTATGAATTAAGTCTTTTTTGTCTTTTCTAAATTAGTTATTGATTTCTATTATTCCTATTATTTAATTGCTAAATAATAAATTAAATATTTATCCATAATTAAGTAAGGTATTTTGTTGCCATCAATAATTGTGAAACTTTTGTAACCATTCGGCCGAAATATGTACCTTCGAACGTTTCTAATCTCCGCTCGAACACTTTATTTTACGTTCGAACATTGATAACTTATAAGTACAAACGGTATAGTAATCTATTCGAACGGTAAGTCAATTGTTAAATTCATTGACTTAACCTGCAAATTTCTCATTCGATCATATATTATACGTGTTCGAACATTGATTATCTTTGACATTCGAACATGCTATATGTTATTTGAACGATAAGTCAATGTCCTGCTAAATTTATTGACTTAAGCTGCTAATTTTCCGTTTGATCATATATAATATTTGTTCGAACATTGATTAACATTGATGTTCGAACATCATTGTATGTTGTTTGAATGGTAAGTCAATGTCCCACTAAATTTTGCCACTTAATGAGCCAAATTGTCGTTCGACCATATATAATTTCTATTCAAATGTTTATTTTATTCTGATCGAACGTTTTTTGTGGATGTTCAAACGATTATTTTATTAAGAACGAAAATTTTCCTCCCTGCATATACCGTTCGAATGTGTTTGAACGATAAACACCTTCCATTATTTTTGAGGAACGGAATTTGAATTTTGTCCTAAACAAGAATCGTCCCAAAAATAAATGTTTGTTGTAATGAGCGTCTCAAAATCCAGAAACTGATGGAAGGAAAATTCTTCTAGATAATGTTGGCGGTGGGATATGGTGGCCATGAATTCTCAAAGGAACGTAGGTGAAGAAAAGTGAGTTAAGAGTGGGTATTGAACGGAAAAGGGTGTGAAAGTAAATAGGGAGTGAAATGTGAAGATAGGGACGATGACTTCGAGCTGAGGAAGGGGATGGGGTCTTGTGCTGACGTAGGTGACGAAGATCACGATCTGAACGGTACGATGTGTTTAAGCAAGAATGTGGGATCAAGGTAAATTTGAATTTTACACAACTGCCATTTTTTTTTATTTATAAAATCATTAAAGAGTTGTAAGTCGATTATCTTTTAGAACTATTTTATAATTAATTTTTAATTAATCAATATAATTATGCCAAGTTATTAAAAATTATTTCAATTTTATATAATTTTATTTCAAATAAAAAATATAATTTTATTTTCTGGCATCGAACTTCTTGAACAAGCGAGAAGTGCCTAGACAACAATTTCGAGCGTCGCCTAGCGGTCGAGGCCTACTCCTTAGCCATTTGATCTTTCTCTTTCCAAAGCACCAGAATCCCCCTCTAGGCCGACTGCAACTCCTCCTCAGTCCTCTTAAGTCCCTCTAGGCATCGTCATGCCCATCTTTTGCACTCCGAGATTACCTAGGAGAGCTCGTCCATGGCCCTGACCAGCTCCAGCTTCAGCGCAGTTTTCTACCCTTTGAGCTTCTCACCCTTCTCCTTCAGAAGCCTATGGCAATCCTTCAAGGCCTCCAAGTCCTCCATCAGCCCATCATGCTCTAGGGACAGAACCTCAACCTCCTGATTCGCCATGTGAATCTCCAGGCGGGTGAGAAGAGCCAGGGACCGATGCCCCCTGTAATCCTCCTCGCATGCACTTCGATGATAACGCCCACTAGTTGGTCTGTGACCATCAGTATGAGGAACTGTTAAAAGGAGAAAGGGAAATGAACCATGGGATGAGCTAAGTACAAGTGAAGTATACTTGGGCAAAGAGAGGCCCTAGTTTCTGGGCCTCCCGCTCGATCTCCTTGACCTGGGTCCTCTCACAGCCTTGGCTAGTGGTCTAACTCGCCCCCTCCCTAGCATGGGAGGAAGGGGCGGCACTCCCCAACTGCCACGAAGGCCCTGGCACGTCCTGGATGAACTCCAAGGAAGGACTCGTGCCGGCTACTTATGACGCATCAGCTTCCTTCTACTCGGGAACCCTCTCTTCTCACATGGGTTCTTCAGATACAGTGAGACCCGAGGAGGGTTCTTCAGTTTTCTTGGGCCCCTTGCTAGTCAAGGGCCCCTCGTCGGTCATGGGTCGAACTTCCCCCTCAGCCAAGCTCGATTCGCCCATTGAGGGAGTTTGCTAGGATGCTCCTTCCGAAAATGTAAGATAGAAGTCCAGCTCCAACTCCAAGGAGGAGCGCATGGAAGGCGACGAGATCGACATACGATCATCGCTTAACTCCACGATGGAGGGGAGCTTGGGCAGGCCTCCTCCCTATCATCGGGCCTCATGAGTTCAAAGGAGGAGGTAGCCTCTACCCTAATGCTTAGGGAAATGGAGGGAGCAGCGTCTTCTCGACCAGAGGTCTCTGGGATAAGAGGAGAGGTCGGAGATCCCATTGTGGTCATTGGAGGAATAGGGAGAACGGCCTCCCGCGCAGGTGTCTCTTCGAAGGAGATGAACGACTCCACAACCGGGCCCCTCGAGGGGCTGGTTCATTGAAGGCATTTAAGAAGGTGGCCCAGAGATCGTCATCATCTTCCTCCTCCTTGACGACGAACTTCGACGAAGCAAAAGACGAGGCGAACATCGAGCTTTGTGGCTCTGGGAAAGAAGTAGTCCCCAAGGTAAGGGGAACAGGGATCTCTAGGTGCTCGAGTTGCTCGCGCTTGGACCCCCTGTGGGGAGAAGGGGGTTTGGTCCCTCATCTTCGCTCTGGGGAGAGCCCTATCTGCTCCGGGATCCCTTGGCCTCGCTTCAGGGAGCTCCACCAACTTCGTCGCGACCCACCTTTGGCCGCTTCCCCCTGCTGTTAGCTGAGGGAGGATTAGAGTGACGCTTCTGGCCCCAAGGTGATGAGGAGCTGCTTAAAAAGTCCTGACCAAGCACATACGAGCGGTCAGGAATGGTCAAGTAACTTCTGATGTTGACGTCAGACAACACCGCGTCGGTCTTGACATCATGAGGATGGGCCGATACCCAACTGCTCAAGATGTTACTGAGCAGGATACTCATAGTGGACCTCTTCTCCTTCGGGGTACTCCCATTCCGAGCCCGAGACGAAAAAAAACTTTCGGGACTAGTCCTTGATGTGCAAGTGGCGTGACTAGAGGCTGATGATGCTCCTATCGGTCGTACGCGCTTGGAAACTGCACAAAATCTCAGCAAGGTGTAGCACGCGATACACCGACAGGAACTCCCGAGCTGTCAAGTCGGGGTACTCCTTAGGACTGGAGCTGAGTGCCCTCCAGTAGATAATGCAACTGGCCACCTAGAGTCACCGGGCGTTCGGATGGAGATACGCAGGGGCCATGTGAGATGTCTAGTTTTTGCTTGTGTTTATAATTTCGTATATTTTATTTTAGTGTGTTTTTAATTCCTTATTACTTTATTATTTTATTTAGCTGTGTTATTTATTTTATTTGTAGTGTTTTCAGTTTGTTTTATTTATTTGTAGTGTTTTTATTTTGTTAGGCTTGTGTGTAGTTAGTTGCAGTAATTTATTTTTGGGCCGTGTTGATGAGAAACCCAACCTGTGTGTTTGAGTTGAGCCAGCCCGTGTGAAGGATGGCCCAACCCGTGCGTCTTGAGCCTGGCCCGTGTAGTCTCTTCACCCAGCCCCTCCTCTTAGTTGAACGGCGCCGTTTTGGAGGATGACCTCTAGGGCTTCATCACTTTTCTTCTTGCGCCGTGCAACAGCTCTTCTTATTCCTTCTTCTATTTTCTTTTCTTCTGGTTTCTTCTATTTTCTTCTTCTCCCTTCTTGTTCCAGCAACTGCCGTGAGCCACCACCATCTTTCTATGGCAGCTTCGTGTTGCTCGGTTGTGGCTCCGAGGACTCGCTGTCCAGCTGTCGCTCCACGCGCCCCCCCCTTTCCACCTCAAGCTCCCATTGTTGCCTCCATGTCATTCAGCATGTACACCGTAGGCTGCTGTCAACCCGCCACTTCACCACGCGACCCTCTCTGCCACGCATCTCCTCCATGGCTTGCACTGCCCTTTTTTCATCTTCTCTACCCATGCGACACACAGCTCCTCAAACTGCCTTGCTTAGTCTATTTATAGTCCACGGGTTCCTCAATGTAAATTCTTCCAAGTTCCTCTTCCTTCCTCTCCTGTCTAAGCCATCTTCATTTCTTGTTGATTTGTGTTTTGTTCTGTATTTTTGTTGGTGAATCCGTGAGCTCATGAAGCTTTGCCAAGCTCTGTTTGGTTCTAAAATTGTGTATTTCACTCGGTTTTTTGGTGAAATTACTGGCTTGTAGTGAGTTGAGTTTTCCATCCGTTTGTAATTTAGCCAACCCGTGAGCTGAGAGCTCTTTTTGGGCACTGAACGGTCGTGTGCCGCCGTTGAGCCGCCACCATGAGCAAACACCCCTTTCGCTTGATCTTCCAGATTTTTTTCCTTTTTCTTGTTTGTAATTTTCCAGTTTTAAAATAATATTGTTATAATTGTCATTTGTAAACTGTTGATTTGTTGGTCTGTTGGAATTGAGCCTTGGGCCGTTGAAGTGTTGGGATGTTAATTTGAGTTGATGGAATTGGGCCTTAGGCCGGATTGGAGGACGGGATTACGCGTGTAGTTGGTTGTAAACTGTATTTTTTTAATTTTTGTGAATTTGTAAATGAGATATTTAATATGTATTCCAATACATTGTTGAAATACACATTTATCGTCTTGAATAAATTGTGCTATGATGTCACGTTATCTGTTTGGAATTGAGATTGAATATGTGGGAGCATGTGTATCACGACCCCAAGCCGAGATGGGGCATTTTCTCGGTGGAGCTCCTCTGGTCACTTGGGAGCGTAGCAGACTGACGTGATGTTCCCTGAGTTGTCGCAGGGCGACGACGAAACAGACGAGACGGTAACGCTCTCGTACCGATTCCATGACCTTTTGGCTGGCGAGGTTAGAGGATACTTGATCATGTACGCACTGGGCGCAGAACTGGACATCGCTCTTTACGAAGTCTCATGCACGGACGTTACCCGTGGTGTGACGATGAGAGCCAGGGCCTGCGGACGATCCATAGGGGAGACTGTGGTGCTTGCAAAATTTCATATTTGTTAATGGTTATGACTAGGTCAAATGGGATTTTTGGCGTGAGTGATTAAAAGTGTATTTTTGGGAAAAAGGAAGGTGGTTTTGTTTTTCTGCATATTTGTCTGTATGGGGACGTGTGATTATATTAATGTGTTTTAAATCTCTTGGATGTTGTTTTAGTTAATTACTTGTTGAGATGTCATAATCTCATTGTGGTGTTTTACCTTACAGTTCTGTCTTATGGTGCCGTAGAGTCTGACGCAGAGCCCGAGTATGAACCTAAGCGGCCGACTCCGCCAGAGGCTTGTGTTGCTGAGATATTGTTTAGCGTTATGAGATTTGTTTCCCTTATGTTATTTCTTGTTTTTAATTTATCTGTCGGATGACTGTATAATTATTGTAAAGATACTTTACTATTTTTGAACAATTTTGGTACTTAATAAAGAAACATATTTCTCATCTGTGAATTTTATTTTTTGTACACTTATTACATGTTGTACACACCCTGAGCACTAGTCGTTGGGGTGCGTGATCCGTGTGGTCATCATCTCGGTGTCATGAACTCCACTAAAATAACACGTGTGGGTCGAGGGTGCCACAGTTGGTATCAGAGCGGTCTGGCTCTAGGTAAAACCGTATAGATACCTAGGTGCAGTACGAAAAACATTTTCTTGTATTTTAAATTGTTTATTTAATTAAATATCGAGTTTTAAAAGACGCGTTTTATCAGAAAGATGGACCGATAAGGAATGCCACATCCTGAACCCGAGGACGACTTGTCTCGTATTGATGAGAATCTCGCTATGGCTAGAGCCTTAACTCGTATGACAGAATTTCTTCAACATAATTTTCTGCCACAAAGGGAGCATCTCAGTCGTTCATATCTATCACTTTTGCGTGGATGTGCAACCTAGTCTTTAAACCTTTATCGCAGTCTTTGGTAGTGAAATTACCAAATGGAGAGACTGTGTGGTGTTCAAAGGTTACCTTAGGTTGTCCTTTGATTATTAATGGAATGACTCTTAAGGCAGATTTGATAATGTTTAAATTACTTCAATTTGACATTATTTTAGGAACGGACTGGTTATATCAGTATTTTGCCAGTATTAATTGTCGTAGTCGGATAGTTAGTTTCCAACTACCCGGAGGGAAGTATTTAGAGTTTGCAGGAAGTAAGAAAAAGTCAAAACCTACAGTTATATCTGCCATTGAAGTAAGCAGAGACTTAGCATATGGGGCGGATGCCTTCTTGGTTCAAGTGGTGTCTGCACTTTCAGAGAATAAATCTTTAGCAGATATTCCAATTGTGAAGGAATTCTCTGATGTGTTTGTGGATGATTTGCCCGGCTTGCCACTTGTTCGTGATTTGGAGTTTGCCATCGATCTAGAATCCGGTGCGGCACCAGTTCATAAGGCTCCGTACCGAATGGCGCCAACGGAGTTAAAAGAGCTGAAAAGTCAACTTCAGGAACTGGTAGATAAGGGGTTTATCCAGCCTAGTTATTCACCATGGGGAGCACCAGTGCTATTTGTTAAGAAGAAGGATGGTACCCTTAAAATGTGTATAGATTATCAAGAGCTCAATAAGGTAACCATCAAGAATAAGTACCCCTACCTCGAATTGATGATTTATTCGATCAACTACAGGGTTCAACAACTTTTTCAAAGATTGACTTGAAGTCGGAATACTATCAATTGAGGATAAAGGATCAGGATATACCTAAGACTGCCTTTAGGTCTAGGTATGGACATTGTGAGTTTAAAGTGATGCCTTTTGGATTAGCCAATGCCCCTGCAGCATTTATGGATATGATGAATAGAGTATTCTGACCTTATTTGGATTCCTTTGTGATAGTTTTTATTGATGATATATTGGCCTATTCTCGAAAACCGGAAAAGCACGCCAGTCACCTTCGATTGGTTTTGGGTATGTTGAGAGAACATCAACTCTATGCAAATCTTAACAAGTGTGAATTTTGGTTGGAGGAGATTAAATTTCTTGGTCATGTTATGTCCTGAGATGGAGTAGCAGTTGAACCAAGTAAAGTCGAAGCTATTTTGGCATGGCCACGTCTTTCAAAGGTGCACGAAATTCGAAGTTTCTTAGGACTTGCCGATTACTATCGTAGGTTTTTGGAAGGCTTTGCTCGATTGTCTGGACCTCTCACTACTCTTACTCGGAAAAATGTGGAGTTTGTTTGGTCCGACAAATGCGAGAAGAGTTTCCAAGAGTTGAAAAAGAGGTTAACTACAACACCTGTTTTGGTGCTTCCTGAACCACACAAGTCGTTTATGGTCTTTAGTGATGCTTCTAAATGTGGTCTGGGATGTGTTCTTATACAGGAGGGAAGAGTTGTGGCGTATGCATCCCGCCAATTGAAAGATCATGAGAAGAATTATCCCATGCATGATTTGGAGTTAGCAGCTGTGGTTTTCGCTCTTAAGATTTGGTGATACTATTTATATGGGGAGACTTGTGAAATCTAAACTGATCATAAGAGTCTTAAACATCTCTTCTAGCGGAAAAATCTTAATATGAGATATGATACAGATGAGATGGTTAGAATTAATCAGTGATTCTCAGTGTGAGATCAAGTATCACCCAGGAAAAGAGAATCTGGTTGCGGATGCACTGAGTCGAAAGTCTTATTCGGTTGATGAGACTGAGTCATCAGGGTTAGACTCTCTCCTTTGTGGAATGAGGAGACTTCTTACTGAGAGTTCGCAGCAAGAAGAGATGTTGACTTCAATACATGATATTCGAGTTCTTGATTTTGAGGAATTAAAGACTCTGCAGGAAAATGACTCTAAGTTGTTAGATATTAGAGATAGAGTCTAGAAGTCACAAGGACCTGCACATTTAAGTCTAAGTAGAGATGACATTCTTTTATTTTGAAATCGTAGGGTGATTCCTACAGATTCATAATTTAAAGAAAGAATCTTGGTTGAGGCCCATGCAACCCCTTATTCAGTTCATCCTGGAAGTTCAAAGATGTACCGAGACTTAAAAGTTTTTGGTGGGAAGGAATGAAGAGAGACAATGCTCTGTTTATTGCAAAATGTACAACTTGTCGGCAGGTTAAAGCTGAGCATTAGAGGCCTGTTGGCTATCTTCAACCCCTCCCTATTCCCAAGTGGAAATGGGACGACATCGTAATGGACTTTGTAATAGGACTACCAAGGATGCCTAGTGGAAAGAATTCAATCTGGGTAATTATTGATCGGTTGACCAAGAGTGCCCATTTCTTACCTATTTCTAACACTGATACTTTGAGAAATTTGACTCGGTTATATGTCAAGAAAATTTTGCGTCTTCATGGAATACCCAAGATTATAGTGTCAGATAGGGACCCGTGATTCACGTCTCATTTCTGGAAGAGTTTGCAGACAGCTTTGGGCATCAAGTTGAAATTTAGTAGTGCTTATCATCCTCAAACTGACGGCCAATCAGAACGCACTATTCAGACCATTGAGGATATGTTGCGAGCTTGTGTTTTGGATTTTAAGGGAAGTTGAGAAAATCATCTGCCGCTTGTAGAGTTTGCTTATAATAACAGTTTTCAAGCAACTATTCAAATGGCCCCTTATGAAGCTCTTTATGGGAGGAAATGCAGATCTCCTTTGTTTTGGGATGAAGTTGGCGAAGGAAACCTGCTTGGACCAGAAATTGTTCAGGAGATGAGGAATCAGGTTCAAATTATAAGAGACAAGATGGCAGCAGCACAGAGTCGTCAGAAAAGCTATTCGGACACGAGGAGAAGAGATCTATTATTTGAAGAAGGTGATTGGGTATACCTCAAAGTTTCTCCAATGAAAGGCGTTAAACGTTTTGGTAAGAAAGGGAAACTTAGCCCGAGGTATGTTGGCCTTTTCAAATTCTGGAGAAGGTTGGACCTGTTACTTGCCGTATTGCCTTGCCAGAATATTTTGGAGAGATTCATGATGTGTTCCACGTGTCGTCATTGAAGAAGAGGTTTGGACAGCAAGAGCCACGTTTCGTTGATCCAAGAAGCATTCAACTCCGGCCTGATCTAATATTGGACAAAAAGGAGCAACAATTGAGATCTAAGGCGATACCTTTAGTTATGGTATCATGGGGAGATCCTTTAGCTCAGGATTTCTCGTGGGAGAGAGAGGCAGACATGATAAAGTTTTACCCTTATTTGTTTGGGTAGTTTTGGATGTCTGTTTTTCTTTCTCAAGTTTGTGTTGAGCTTTGTAATGTATCTTGTTTTGGAATCAATGAAGAACTTGCCAATTTTGAGGACGAAATTTCTTTTAAGGGGGGTAGGTTGTGAGATGTCTAGTTTTTGCTTGTGTTTATAATTCCTTATATTTTATTTTAGTGTGTTTTTAATTCCTTATTACTTTATTATTTTATTTTGCTGTGTTTTTTTATTTTATTTGTAGTCTTTTCAATTTGTTTTATTTATTTGTAGTGTTTTTATTTTGTTGGGCTTGTGTGTTGTTAGTTGTAGTAATTTATTTTTGGGCTGTGTGTGATGAGAAACCCAACCCGTGTGTTTGAGTTGAGCTAGCCCGTGTGAAGGAGGGCCTAACCTGTGCGCCTTGAGCCCAGCCCGTGTAGTCTCTTCACCCAGCCCCTCCCCTTAGTTGAACAGCACCGTTTTGGAGGATGACCTCTAGGGCTTCATCACTTTTCTTCTTGCGCCGTCCAGCAGCTCTTCTTCTTCCTTCTTCTATTTTCTTTTCTTCTGGTTTCTTCTATTTTCTTCTTCTCCCTTCTTGTTCCAGCAGCTGCCATGAGCCACCACCACCTTTCTATGGTAGCTCCTTGTCGCTCGGTTGCAGCTCCGAGGACTAGCTGTCCAGCTGCCGCTCCACGCAGCCCCCCTTCTCAAGCTCCCATTGTTGCCTCCGTGTCATTCGGCATGTACACCGAAGGCTGCTGTCAACTCGCCGCTTCACCACGCGACCCTCTCTGCCACGCATCTCCTCCACGGCTTGCACTGCCGTTTTTTCATCTTTTCTACTTGTGCGACACACAGCTCCTCAAACCGCCTTGCTTAGTCTATTTATAGTCAAGGGGTTCCTCAATGTAAATTCTTCCGAGTTCCTCTTCCTTCCACTCTTGTCTAAGCTATCTTCATTTCTTGTTGATTTGTGTTTTGTTCTGCATTTTTGTTGGTGAATCTGTGACCTTGTGAAGCTTTGCCGAGCTCTGTTTGGTTCTAAAATTGTGTATTTCACTCGGTTTCTTGGTGACATTACTGGTTGTAGTGAGTTGAGTTTTCCATCCGTTTGTAATTTAGCCAACCCGTGAGCTGAGAGCTCTTTTTGGGCACTGAACCGCCGTGTGCCGCCGTTGAGTTGCCACCTTGAGCAAATGCCTCTTTCGCTTGATCTTCCAGATTTGTTTCTTTTTTCTTGTATGTAATTTTTCAGTTTTAAAATAATATTGTTATAATTGTCATTTGTAAACTGTTGATTTGTTGGTTTGTTGGAATTGGGCCTTGGGCCGTTGAAGTGTTGAGATGTTAATTGGAGTTGTTGGAATTTGGGCCTTGGGCCGGATTGGAGAACGGAATTACGCGTGTAGTTTGTTGTAAACTGTATTTTTGTAATTGTTGTGAATTTGTAAACGAGATATTTAATATGTATTCCAATAAATATTTGAAATACACATTTATCGTCTTCAATAAACTGTGCTATGATGTCAAGTTATCTGTTTGGAATTGAGATTGAATATGTGGGAGCGTGTGTATCACGACCCCAAGCCGAGATGAGGCATTATCTCGATGGAGCTCCTCTAGTCACTCGGGAGCGTAACAGACTGACGTGATGTCCTCTGAGTTGTCCCAGGGCTAAAACTGGAACGGATGAGACGGTAACGCTCTCGTACTGATTCCATGACCTTTTGGCTGGCGATGTTAGAGGATGCTTGGCCATGTACGCGCTGGGCGCAGAATTGGGCATCGCTTGTTTCGAAGTCTCATGCACGGACGTTACCCGTGGTGTGACGATGAGAGCCAGGGAGTGTAGATGATCTATAGGGGAGACTGTGGTACATGCAAAATTTCATATTTATTAATGGTTATGACTGGGTCAAATGGGATTTTTGGCGTGATTGATTAAAAGTGTATTTTTGGGAAAAAAGAATGTGGTTTTGTTTTTCTACATATTTGTTTGTATTGGGACGTGTGATTATATTAATGTGTTTTAAATCTCTTGAATGTTGTTTTAGTTAATTACTTGCTGAGATGTCATAATCTCATTGTGGTATTTTACCCTACGATTCCGTCTTATGGTGCCGTAGAGTTTGACGCAGAGCCCGAGTATGAACTTGAGGGCCTGACTCCGCTAGAGGCTTGAGTTGTTGAGATATTGTTCAACGTTATTGGATTTGTTTCCCTTATGTTATTTCTTGTTTTTAATTTATTTGTCGGATGACTGTATAATTATTGTAAAGATACTTTACTGTTTTTGAACAATTCTGGTACTTAATAAAGAAAGACATTTATATTTCTCCGCTGCGAATATTATTTTTTGTACATTTATTGCATGTTGTACACACTCTGAGCACTGGTTGTTGGGTGCGTGATCCTTGTAGTCATTACCCAGTGTCACGAACTCCATTAAAATAACACATGGTGGTCATGGGCGCCACATGCCAACCCCAAGAGGTTGAGAGCATGTTGAATGTGGCCGCAGAACGGGAGGCAAAGCCCGTTCGCAAACATGAGGGGGTAGAGTACCATGCGGACTGCCATTCCGTCGTAGTCCATTGCAGGTTCTCGACACCCTGGGATGTTGTACTTCATCCTAAATGCCCAAAGGTCATCAGAGGAGACCAATGACTCCCAACTCTTCCCATAATAGTTCAGAGGCTTAGCGCTGAATGAACTTTTAAGGGCCATGGGAACGGCTGAGGACGGCTGTGAAAGTAAAGAAGAGGGACAAAGAAAGCTCAATAAACAAGAGAGACCGCGACAACAAAGAGCTCAAAGAAGGTGAGAGGCAGCAATGGTGGAAATAGCCAATCCCTTATCGAATAAATTTGAGTTTAATAACGAATGAACAAAAGCGCAAGAAATAAGAGAAATGATAGTTGAAGTCGTGCGTGTGTAAGCGTCGTACAATCACTTTGAAAAAATGAATAAATACGGGATCTACGTGAAAAAAAATAATTTTTTAATAGTAAAATCTATTCTTTTTTAAAATAATTATACGATACTTATACACTCCATAACTATACCTAACGTTACTCACAAAATAAAGGCACATACCACACTGGACGAGAACCAAGAAGTTACTGCGGCGGTCAACGAAGCAAGGTAGGCGCCAGATTCCTAAATCTGCTGCCAATTCCCAATTTCCCACGGCGGTATGGACCAGAGTAAATTTGAATTTTACACAACTGCCATTTATTGTTTTTATAAAATTATAAAAGAGTTGTGTGCAGATTATATTTTAGAATTATTTTAGAATTAATTTTCAATTAATTCATATAATTATGCCAAGTTATTAAAAATTATTTGAATTTTATATAATTTTATTTAAAATAAAAAAATAAGATAAGAAAAAGAATTATATCCTTGTCATTTTGATCAATTTTATGTTTGAATAACGCCACATGAGATCTTGAGCAGCATTAATATACAGTATACTTTTTTTCAAAAAAAAATATATACAGTATACTCTTAAGAAAAATCTTAGATGAAAGTCTTATACCATACATCTTCACTTAATTAATCTATGATTTATTTTTTTTAATTTTTTTATCTTAATATTTAAATAAGTGTGTTAAAATAAAATAAAATAAAAATAATAAATTATACTGTATAGAGATTACTTATAATATTTCTCTGGTTATAAATCCTGCAAAGGAAAGAATTCGAACAAAAATATAACTTTCCACGTCATTCTGGAATCGCACCGTGACTTCATACGACGGAACCTCCTGGAACCTTCCAATCTCTCCCATATCCCTCTAGAACTTTCCCCTTCTCGACATCGCCCCAACACTATAAATCACAGGAAGCACCTGACTTTGTTTCTCAGAGAGGTTCGTTCGATTCCAATTCAAAAGTTATCCAAAAACTTGTCTAGCATTCCGTGTGTGAGTGACGAAACCAGCCAACTTGGAAGAGAAATGGATTTCAGAATCATGGGTGCGGATTCTCCACTGTTCTCCACCCTGCAGCAGATGATGGAACTGGCCGATGACACAGACAAGTCGTCCTTCAACGCTCCTACACGCACCTACATGCGCGACGCCAAGGCCATGGCAGCCACTCCCGCCGATGTCAAGGAGTACCCAAGCTCCTACGTCTTCATCATAGACATGCCGGGGCTCAAGTCCGGGGATATCAAGGTCCAGGTAGAGGAGGACAATGTGCTCGTGATAAGCGGTGAGAGGAAACGGGAGGAGGAGAAAGAGGGAGCCAAGTATGTGAGGATGGAGAGGAGGGTGGGCAAGTTCATGAGGAAGTTTGTGCTGCCTGAGAATGTCAACACAGATGCTATCTCTGCGGTTTGCCAGGATGGGGTGTTGACTGTGACTGTGGAGAAGCTTCCGCCTCCAGAGCCCAAGAAGCGCAAGAAAATTGAGGTTAAGCTTGCATAAACGCAGTGGTTGGTGATGGGTTTTGGGTGACTCGATGGGGTTAGCCCACTTAGTTGGATTATGGGAATAGTCTAGTATTTTGTCCTTCGTGTGTTATGTCATTGCTTGCGTGTGGATTTTGTCTTTTATCATTGTGCCTTCTGTTTGTGTTAAGAAAATTGTTCTTACCCCAATGAAGAATGTGCCATATGCTATAATATTGTAGTGCAGACAACCAAATTCCTTCAGAAGCAGGGGCTGTTCTGTTCATTGTTTAATGCGACGTGTTTAACTGCTTCTATGAAATGGTTCGGTTTCGGGTTAAAATTTTGGGTGAATGGGACATCAAGCACAAAATCGAAGAAGCTTTGGAGATTACCCAACTAGGAACTTGAAATTGAGAAGGGGCTGTTCAACCAAGAAATTTGTAAGATTCTGTAAAAACTAGAGACAAAATCAGCTGGCATGCAAAACAAATACTCTGGCATCGTCCTCCATTCAAATTGCTAGCTTTCAAAAATAGTAACTTTCTTTCAGCTTCCATTTATCCTGAAGCGATTTATTACGGGAATGCAGTTAAACCATTAATTATTGGGGAGGTTTCGAAAACGTAGAAGTCTTAATTTGCACAGGAATGAATTATTACCGGTTTCCGACGGGGATTCGAGCTTTTGATACGGTATTATTTGTATTTATTTATGAAATAATAATAAATATGTAAATCGAAATAAATAAAAAGAGATAAAAATTTATGTGATTTAACATAAAAGTCTATATTTATGAATTATTTGGAGGCAAAATTTACTATGATTTGTTGTTTTACAATCTCACATCTCACATGGCCTTATATGTCACTCAATATAATGAAAATATTTAGTCTAGGTATCTAGAAGTTCTCTCCGGCTTGTGGAGAGTCCCTTTTTTATATGGAGGTTATTTTCTTAGAATGATTGAGTTCAACTTGCCTTATAAAATCTTTTCTTTTTAGGAGTATGAGCTAACTTTATTGCCTATTCTCTTCCGTGCTTGACTTTATCTTTTTCCTTATTATTAGTGATAGGTTTTCAAAGAGTTGGATCCATCCAATTTAGTCCCTAACAGATGCCCGCGATTCTTAAAGTCGACGTGTTTGTCAAGAAATTCTTGAGAATTTTCAAGTCGATCGTGATGGAGGTAACCTGTAAGAAACTGTAGAAAAAATAATTTTGGAAACTGGTCCATAGTTTATCACTGTTATGCAATGCAATGGTGATCTCAATGAGCGGTCCTCAAGAAGAATTTCTAGAATTTGAAGTAAGGGCCTTCAAGGATGGGCTCTTGTGAAGTTTGTTTGTAAGAACATTTGTGTGATAATTAAGTGTACTGCTGATTGTATGTGATGGTTAGTTAAGTGCGCATATTTTCATGCTTGGTGATCATTTTTTGTTTTTGGGTGCATTAGTGGATTTTGCCCCATCCTGCGATTTTTTGTTGGTGTTTAATATTTCTGTTTCGATGTAGATGCAAGAGTTTGTTTGTAGTAATTTGCGCTTAAGTGGTTAGGGAGCCCGTCGACCCCCGAGATCCATCTTAGGCGATTCCTGAGCCCGTTGATTCGTTCCCGAAGGATACCCGCGTGAGGCAGTTGTAGAGCTCAAAAACTCATTCCTGAAGGTAATCCGCTGGCGGCGATTATGGCGGGAGGGTGCCTCGACCGTGTAATGCTGGCGATAAGAGTGCAGCGAGAGGCTGTCTTGACCGTGTAACTCTAGCGATGAGAGTGTAGCGGTATGATGCCCTGACCGCGTAACCTCGGCAATAGGAGTGTAGCGGGGGGATGCCTTGACTGTGTTGGCATCAAAGTTGAGCTCAACTACTTTGTTGTAGTGGGAGACAATGCGATTGCACTTTGTGGCGAGAGCCAGAGCTCGCCTTGTACCAAAATAAAAATCAAACAAGTTAGATTAAATAATCTAAATCACAAGTTTGAGGATTGTAAATCTTGGCTATCTCGCTTGAGTGTGCTGAAAGCTGGTGTGACACATGAGCGATGTTCGTTGCCAGCCATGCTTTGGCAACAATGAGGACACGGGATACCCGCAATACCAAACGGTCTTTTCTGATGACAACAAATTAGGATGGGAAGTGATGCTTGAGAGGGGCTTCGCAGCCTATTTGTGCCACGCAAGTAATTCCTAACAAATTATATTCTCGAGGTGTACAACCACTAGGTTTCTCTTGGAAACTTGAGAAGTTTTGCAGGGAAAATCTTCCAAAAATAAAATTCATTAGTAAAAATAAAATAGCAAATTTGAAAGAGACAAACTAGAGTAATTTGGTTGCTGCTTTCAATTCCTTTCTGACTGAGATCGTTTACTGCTGGATAGTTTTTGTATGGAAAAATTGTTCATCCTTGAATGTTATTGTAATAATGAAAATTATTCTGCCTCCGGATATTTTTTTTTGTTGACTTATCTCTTGGAAGCGATGCAAGTTCAACTTCAAGTCATGTAGCTCGACTCCTTCTTCTTCTTCTTCTTCTTCTTCATTTTCTTTATCAGGCTGTATCACCGAGCAAAATTCAGGGGTATGGTGCGGAAAATACTGTGTATGGCGAGGGACACCCTGGGTGCTGATCAACTAGCGAGCAACACTTAGTGTGGTGAGAAACTGACAAGGAACTGGCCTACTGTGGTGAGTAAGTTATTGTGGGCGACCAAATCCGACCAGACTGAAGGGCAGTGAGCAAATCCAGTGGAAAAAGTGTGGCGAGCAAACCATATACTGAAGTCATAGCGGTGAAGAAGCCTGTTGTGGAGAGGAAACACATTGGCAAACTCCGCAGCGAGCAAACGTCATGAATTTTGGCAAGGAAACACACTGGCAAACTCTGTGGCGAGCAAACTCAGTGGCAAGCAAACGTTCACGAATTGTGGCCAGGAAACATACTGATAAACTCTGTGGCGAGAAACTCACTGGGCAACTAAACTGTTCTGGGCACGTGGTGGAGCAACTCATATAGTGCAACTGTGGAACCATGAGTGGCATTCTGTGTTAGTTGCATGTATGACTTTCATGTGGACGCTCAACTGAACAACGACGATGGGCAGTTGAGCACCTCTCAAGATGTTCTTTCGGTGGAGCTAGGTAGAGGGTTGTGGCAGTTTCACGGCAGCACAATCGTGGTGGTTTCTTCCTAACCGCAGTTGCACATCGTCACGAATTATTGTGACTTAAATGGCTCATTGAACAACAATGGTGGCGAGGCATGAAGTCGTGGTCGAGAACCATCACGCTGGCAATAGAAGAAGTTGGTGAGCTAGATGATGACTCATGTTGACCTCATCGGCTCACGGTTGCCACGGGAGCTCATATAGAACCGTGCTTGGTGACGAGGGGAAGCGAGGAACACTGTGAGGGCTATGGAAAAGGCCGAAGGTGCTTCCAGTGCTCACAATGTGCACAACGTGCACGATGTGCTATTGCAGCGAAGATCGGTGGTGACGAACGTCATTTCAGTTGGGGAGCACTCTGCCGGCTGCAGAAGGTACCGGTGGGCTAGGTGGTGGCCGGTTTCATCCTCTGCTCACAGCACTATGCAAGGTTGTACTCCGCCATGCCCATCCTTTGCCCGCAACGTCGTGCTCAACACGATTGACTTTGGGTGTCGAGCAACCACCCCGTCGGCGACAAAAATCGTCGATGGTGTGGGTAGTGGTTGGTGGTGGGCTCACCAGATCATGGACGCTAGTGTGGGGGTCTCTAGCCACTTGTCGATCTTTGCTCGCACTGTGCTAGGCGTGCACAATGCGGTGGAAGGCTCTTCCGTCACTGTATCTCCGCCATGCGTGGTTGCCGGTGTCAAGCTCTGTCGGTGCTACTGGAGTGGTGGCTGTATGTCCTACCTGTTGAAGGAACTGGGTGAATGCCATGCATCCCTTACTTGCACTGCGCATGGCACTATGCCATGTTGTATGTGCCCAGAGCATGCTACACATGTTCTTCCTCTATTTTTTTTACCATTTGGTGCAATATTAAGAGATTAAATAATTGAAAATAGCAAAGTTGAGGAGATCTATTTAGTAGGGATCTTAGTACTCAACTGACACAGCTAGAGACACACCTAGCTGCAGTCGAGGATGTGTGCAGAGAGTTCGGATCTTAATAGTTTCCAACTTTTATTTACATTTTTTTTTGGGATGGACAATATTTGGTGTTTTGTAAATTTAACTTAATTAAGAATTAAATCATTTTCATCGTTTCTAGATTAATTATTGATTTCTATTATTACTATTATTTAATTGCTAACTTTTATATAAATTAAATATTTATCCACAATTAAGTAAAGTATTTTGTTGCCATCAATAGTTGTAAAAATTAAGTAATCATTCGAACGGAATATGTCACGTTCAAACATTTCTAATCACCATTTGAACACTTTATCTTATGTTCAAACATTGATAACTTATCAGTTCAAACGGTATAGTAATCTGTTCGAATGGTAAGTCAATGTCTAGCTAAATTTATTGACTTAACCTGCCAATTTTCTATTCGATCATATATAATATGTGTTCGAACATTGATTATCTTTGACATTCAAACGTGTTGTATGTTGTTCGAATGATAGGTCAATGTCTCGTTAAATTTATTGACTTAACCTGCAAATTTCTCATTCGATCATATATAATATATGTTTGAACATTAATTAACCTTGATGTTCGAACGTTGTTGTATGTTGTTTGAATGGTCAATGTCCCACTAAATTTTGTTACTTAATGCGCCAAATTGTCGTTAGACCATATATAATTTTCATTCGAATGTTTATTTTATTTTGTTTGAACTTTTTTTGTTAATGTTCGAATGGTTATTTTATTAGCGACAAAATTTTTCGTCCCCACATATACCGTTCGAATGTGTTCGAATAGTAAACACCTTCCATCATTTTTTAGAAATGAAATTTGAATTTCATCCCTACATCTCATTTTGTGGGACGAGTTTTGTTTTGTTCCAAACAAAAATCGTCCTAAAACTGAATTTTTGTTATAGTGAGCGTCCCAAATTCCAAAAACTAAGGGACGGAAAATTCTTCTATAATGTTGGCTATGGGATACGGTCGCCATGAATTCTGGAAGGATTGTAGGTGAAGAAAAGTGACTTAAGAATGGGTATTGAATGGAAAAGTGGGTGAGGGCTGACGTGGAGTAGGGCGATTGATCTCTCTACGTTTTGGGGAGATTAGGTCTTTCCTATGGCTATGGCCGCCAGCCTTGTGCCTCCCACAGCAAGGCTGGAGGCTGGCGAATGCTTGGTTCAAGGGAGAACGGCTGGAACTTTTCGTCGTGATGAACGTGTGCCTGGTGCGAGGGTTGCTTTCATGGACATGGTTGCTGCGAAGCCTCAATTGTTGCCTAAGGTGTCGGTACCCCCACGGGAACCCAGATTTTAGGATGGGACAATGTTTTTCATGTTTTCGAAAGTAGAGGTACAACAATCGGCATATCGGTGGTTCTAAAACTTCTTCTACGACGGCCTTCTCTAGATAATATTCGAGCATTTACAAAAATCGTTGGGGTTTGAAATTGATGCCGGTGGTTGGGAAATTGCAGAATCCACAGAATGTGTTGGTTCAGATGGCACAGGAGGACGATTTTATTAGTGTAATGGCGAGAGGGAATTCCAAAGTACATGGAATCCCTTTCCAGGTGTTTCATTGGACTACGAATTTTATCGAAGATGAGGACTCTCCATGGGTTTCTATTTGGATTTGTTTGCCGGGTTTGCCTCCAAATTATTTTCAGACATTGATGTTACAGAGTATGGGGAATGTTATCGGTCACAATTTAAAAGGGACAATGCTACGACATGTGTAACTCGTTCGGAGGCCGCGAGAATTTGTGTTGAAGTTGATGCTTCGCAGCCTCTGCGGAAATCGTTTTGGTTGGGTCCCTCGAGCCTTGCGACAAGTCATTTTCAGGAGGTCGTATTCGAATCCACCCCAACGTATTGTGCTATTTGCAAAAGGCAGAGTCATCTTGCGGCTTGTTGCTCTAAACGTGAACGTCCTGCAGAGGGGAAACAAATTGTCCCTAACGGGTTGGCGGAGGAGGATGGTGAAAAGGCCAGTTCTGAGTCGGAACAGGTGGTGGGCGAACCTTTGAAATCCAAAAGAGAAGCCATTCTAGAGTCCATCTGGGAGAGAAGGGAAGGGCTTCACAGAGGGATCTCTAGGGTTTGGTACGTATCGTCTGATGGGAACATGTTTGAGGAATTGGCACTGGTCAGTGATGACTCGTCAAAGGCGTTATAGCTAGAGACCGGGGTGGCTCAGGCTAGTGATGAACCTTTGCTAGAAGACGGTGCATAAGAGCCTAATATAGTGAAGGAAATGCTAATTCAGCAGCAGGAAAATTGGTTTGAGATCGCCGAAGAAGAGTGTGAAGAAGAAGCCCAGGAAATTCTGCCGAATTCGGAGCCAAGAAGTATGTTGCTACTTGTTGACGAAGCGTTGGAGTTTGAGTTAGGTGGGCTGGGAGACAAGGAATTTATAGATGAGTAAGAGTGAAATCAAGTGGACATCAGATCCACAGCCGGTTCTGAGGGTGAATTTGAGTATGAATTGAATGAGTTAGCAACAAAACCTTTCGATTCCGACCCCGACATGCATGTTCCGTTGAAAAAAGTAAAAGGGAAGCGAAAAGAAAATTCGATTGTGGTCTTGGAGTGCCGTACTCGTTCCAAAGAATTTCTTTAGTTTTTTATGTAGATTCTTACATGGAATATTAGGGAAATTATTTCATCGAAGAGTAGACTTCGGCGTGTTTTGAATAAAAGTCGCCCCTCTGTGGTGGCCATTTTAGAACCATTTTTTTAAATTCAAATAAGTGCGGTAGATGGGCGCGTTGGATGAAGTTTCCATTTTGTATGAATAATGTCGAGGTCGGGGGCAAAATCTGGATTTTTTGGGCTGCTGATTTGGAGTTTGAATTGATTTTTTTATCGGATCAAGCTATTAGTGACTGGTTTGTTCATGGAAGTTGTCGAGTACTTGCAACCTTTGTTTATGCTAGTTGTTTTCGGGCTAAAAGATTGGAATTATGGGAGTTCCTTAAGTCTCTTAATCCTTGTGGGCTTCCATGGTTCATTGGGGGGGACTTCAATATTATTCAGGATGATAGTAAAAAGGTGGGTGGTCTCTTGTAGGCCCCTCGGGCGAAGAGGGAGTTTAATGATTGTATTCATGAGTGTGTGCTTGTGGACCTACCTTGTGAGGTTAATCGTTTGTCGTGGTGCAGTGATAGAAGAGGGGGCAGAAGAATTTGGGCTCGCTTGGATAGTATTCTGGTGAATTTGCCTTTCTTGGATTACTTCGGAGATGTAACGGTTTCGTATCTACCCAAAACTTCTTCGGATCATGCACCATTGTTGGTGAAGCTCATCAGAGAAAGGGTGGTTGTTTTTCGGCCTTTCAAGTTCCTTCGTATGTGGGGCTTTCATGAGAGCTTCCTTCCGTTAGTTCGAGAGGTGTGGTCCAAGAAAATAGAAGGATGTGCCATGGTCCGTATAAGTAAGAAATTAAAAAAGTTGAAGCGTGTATTACGGATTTGGAATAGGGAGGTATTCGGTTGGGTGGAGGAAGAATGAAAAAAAGTGGAAGACCATATTGCCGAGCAGGATACTGGATTGGCCCAGTCCTACTCGACGTAGTTGGAGAACGAATGGTTGAATTTCCAACAAGACCACTCCCAGTTGGTACATAGAGAGGAAACGCTGGCCTGTCAAACATCCCACACGAAATGCCTGGTTGAAGGGGATGATAACATAGGTTTTTTTCATGCTTCCATATGGCTCAAGAAAAAGAGTAAGAGGATTGTTAAAATGAGGCTCGATGATGGACGAACATTGGATACAGGGGAGGCGGTTCATGAAGAGGCAGTTGTATTCTTCCAACGTTTACTCTCGGTAGCGCCGATTGTAAGCAACCTGGATGAGATGGAACTGGTTTAGCCAGTGGTGTCCATGGCAGAAAATGAAGCACTGTGTACTGCACCGACTCTGGAGGAAATCAATTGGTCCCTTTGGTCTATCCTGGCGGATAGTAGCCCGGGCCCAGACAGTTTTTCGGCGTGTTTTTTCATGATGGCTTGGGACATTGTCAAAGAGGATTTGTTGGAAATGGTTGAGGACTTCTTTGTAGGACAACCGCTTTCTACTTTCTTTGGTGCTACCAATTTTGTCCTCATTCCAAAGGTTGATGAGCCTTTGGGTTATGGTCAGTTTCGCCCGATCAGCCTTTGCTTGGTTGTCTATAAAATTATGTAAAAGATTATGGTTTGTCGACCAGCGCCGTTACTAGAAAAAATTATCTCGCCTGAGCAGGCAACATTTATTCCAGGTAGAAGCATTTTTGAAAATATTTCGTTGGCTCAGCAATTGGTTGAAGGAATTAGTAGGAAGGTAAGGGGGCAATGTATTGCTGAAGATTGACATGGCCAAAACTTATGACAGAGTGAATTGGAGCTTTCTTCTAGGGATCATTCGCTAGCTGGGTTTTTCTGAAAAATGGCGTAGTATTGTTTTTAATGCTATGTCCTCCCCTTTTTATTCGGTTATGCTCAATGGATGCTCCAAGGGTTTTTTTAAGCTGTCGCGTGGCCTACAACAAGGTGATCCTCTTTCTCCTTATCTATTTATTTATTGGAGGAAATCCTTTCTAGAATGCTTCATAAAGAACTTAGCATGGGCCGGATTAAGCCTTTCCATCCAGGTGGAGGCACTTTGATTTCTCATTTACTATACGTGAATAACATTCTTATTTTTGCGAATGGGGGTAAGTACTCTATTCGGAATCTTATAGGACTTCTGCAAAGGAATGAGTTGATGTCTGGCCAATTGATTAATCTGAGTAAGTCATCTATGTATTTCTCATCCTCTATATTAGTTGGCCGGAAGAACGAGTTGAAGAATATTTTGGGTTTTGAGGAAGGGAGTTGGTCGTGTACATATTTGGGCGTTCCTTTAATTGTGGGGCGAATGACCATCCGAGTGTTTGATTCATTGTTGTCAAAAATTCAAAAGAAATTGGTGGGATGGAAGAGCAAGATTCTTTCGTTTGGAGGTAAAATTGTTCTTCTCAGACATGTCTTGAATAGTATGCTTATACACATGTTACTGGTCTTGAATTTACCAAAAGGTGTGATTTTGGGGATAAAGAGGATTTTCTCAAATTTTTTATGGGGTTCCTCAGAGGAATACAAAAAAAGAAAATGGATTTCTTGGAGTAAAATTTGTATGCCGGTGGAAGAGGGGGGCTGGGGTATTCGAGATTTGCACGAGGTTCAAGCTTCATTACTTATGAAATTTGCTTGGAAGTTAATCAACGATAAATCGATGTGGTCAAATTTTTTCTTGCACAAATACGTTGGAAATTCTCATCCTTATTCAGTTATGTACCTTAATAAAGGGGTCTCATTTCTGGAAAAGGATCATGGTACTCATGCCACAGGTGCTAGATAATTCTCGGTGGATCATTCAGGAAGGTCATATTAATTTCTGGATGGATAACTGGATAGGAGAGAGGCCACTTATTACTTACCTTCCTGTTATTGGCAATTTAAATTTGTAGGAGGCGGACGTCCTTTACTCATACAGGACCGAATTTACATGCCTTGCAGGAACGAGTTCCGGCATATGTCGTTAAGCTAATTTCGGATGCAGGAATGAAGTAACATCCAGGTATGGACCAATGCGTATGGAAGTCGAACATTAGTGGAGCTTTCACCACTAAGTCCGCTTGGAATATGATTCGGCAACATGGAGTTATTTGCCCCGGAAAAAAATGGCTATGGAAGAACTGGTTGCCAAAGAAGTGGTCTTTTTTTGTTTGGCGAGCTTAGAGGAAGGCAATTCTAGTAGATACCATCATTCAACAGTTAGGCATTCCTATGGCCTCTAAATGTGAGTTTTGTGTTCAACCACAAATGGAGACTTTGAATCACATTTTACGTGGGGGTGGAGGAGCTCAAAAAGTTTGGAATTGTTTTGCGGATGTATGCCAAATGAAAGTCCCACAGATTTGGAATTGGGAGGGGATGTTGTGTTTCTGGTGGCATCGTGCTTCTATGTCCACACAGATGGGCTGGATTCGGGGGGTGCTTCCGATTGCTATTTCATGGGCATTATGGTGAGCTCGTTGTGCGGCAAGAATGGAATGTATGGTTTTTACTCCTGACAATATTATTCGATCTGTTAAAAGTTTGATTATAGATGTATCAAGCAAGATAAAACAATTTTGGTCCATCAACTCCAATGACCGATCAATTCTGGGGACTTTAGCATGCCCAATTACTCCAGTTGTGCCTATGACTCTTAAATTTATTACTTTGTGTCCTCCGGCAAGAGGTAGAGTCAAATTGAATGTTGATGGCGGTTCTTGCGATAATCTGGGAGAATTAGGTGGAGGTGGTATTATTTGAAATTCTAAGGGTGGTGTAGTAGCGGATTTTGCGCATTCATATGGGCAGGCTACTAACACCGTCGCTGAATGCAGAGCTCTTCTTGATTGGCTTCGGCTGTGTAAGCGATTTGGTTTGAGAGACATTTTGGTAGAGTCAGATTCCAAGGTCGTGGTTGGATGGTTGGCGTCAGAAGCATGTAAATATTGGTTTCTTTTGGATTTTTGGGAGGAGATTATAGCTATTGTTGGGGAGCTAAATGTTTGTTTTCATCTCATTTTTAGAGAAGCTAATATGGTTGCTGATTTTTTAGCCAAGCAGGGGACGCAAGGGATTAATGTACAGTTTGGAGAGGACTCTTCCATTCAAGGTCCTATCCGGGAAATTATTCGTATGGACAAGCTTGGCATACCTTATATTAGACGTGGTTAATGTTTTTGGCCTTGGGGGTCATTTGTTGGTTTTTTTGGGGTTGTTTTAATTGTGGGATTCATGTTCTCAGAGATTTGTTTCTGGTATTCCTCCGCCATAAATGATGACTTCTTTAATAAAAATAAATAAATAAAAAGTAAAAAATAAAAAATGGAAAAGTGTGGGAAAGTACAAAAGGAGTGAAATGTGAAGATGGGGATAGCGGCTTCATGTTGAGGAAGGGGATATGGTCTTGTGCTAACGAAGGCGACTGTGATTTTGATCTGAACGGTACGATGTGTTTTTCAGCAAGAAATATAGGAGAGTTCTACGGTGTGAAGGGGCCACTTAATGGAACGATGTGTTTATTGATTGTGCGTCGACAATAACAGCATACATAATTTTTTAATCTCTAGTTGATAGATATCCTGGTAATATTTTTTATACTTCAAATTATGTTTATGATATTTTTGCATTATTTATTACAACATACATCATAAAAATAATATATAAAAATTTTTAATATTTTAATAATAATTCGTACCCCAAAGATCAATGTTTACAATGAGAAGTGGAGAAAAGAGTAATCGAGGTCCTGGTAGTTGGGGGAGAAGTTAATGGAGTGGAGATCATGGAGCCTAATTGGGCTAGGGAGATAGAGAAGTACCTGGATACAGGCGAACTCCTAATCGACAAAGAGGAGGCAAGGAAAGTCAGGAGGAGTGCGGCATGGTTCACTAAGGTGGATGAGATCCTCTACATGCGAGGATTTGCTACCCCATTACTAAGATGCATCTCACCCCAAGAAGCCGAGTATGTCTAAGTAGAGATACACGAAGTGGTGTGCGGAAATCACATTGGAAGAAAGGCCTTAGCCAGAAAGGTCATAAGGGTGGGATAATTGGCCTTAGGGACACCTCAAAGTTTGTGAAGAAATGCGTTAAGTGCAAGATATTCGCTCCTGTGCCACATTGCCCTCCAGAGGAGCTAACCTCCATTGCTGCCCCTTGACCCTTAGCGAAATGGGAAATCGACTTTGCAGGACCCTTCCTGTAACGCCCGTCCTTATGGTGAGACTTTTTATAAAATATTTTTAGAAAGGACGATGGGAATTACTGTTCCCTTTAAAACTTTTCACTTGCATACCCAGGGTGCAAGACTCTACGTTTATAAAATAAAATGTGCTTTGGTAATAAAAGAGGTTTACTATGGAAAACATTGATTTTACAATAAAAAGGCCTCTCTTACGTTTTAAAACTCGTGCCTAAACTTCCGTGCTCTTCCCCATGGGCCGTGTCCCTCCTGGCCGTTCTGTTCCTGTGGGGGAAGGGGCATACATAAAAACTAAAATGAGTCGAAGACTCGTAAGCATTACTTCATACAGTTAAAATATAACAACATAGGTTTTCATTCATGCATTCATTATTCGTACATGTGGCCGTTACGTATCTTCATACATTTCATGCTTTCATGTCTTTCTTTGCTTTTCATTCGTTCATTCATGTCAGCTCGAAAGAGCTGGAGCTTTCATTCAGTTCATTCTTTCCTTTAACAGTCCTTTCATGAGAAAACATTTCTTTTCATGGGAAAACATCGTTTGGGGTGTAAGCCCGAAAATCATCTTTTCCTTTTTCAGTTCATTTCAATCCTATCATTTCTTTAACAGTTCGTTCATGGAAAACTTCATTTAAGAACATACATGGGCTTAAACGTCAGCTTTCATGGCATCCATAAGCGTCACCTTGAACGTCGTCAATTATGGCATCCACAAGCATCACCTCGTGGCGCACATGAAAGCGTCGGTTCGTAGGATCCATAAAAGCATCCGTTGTCATGCCTTTCATGCATTTTCATTAGTTTATGGGTTTTCTTAGAAAATACATACAATAGATACAGCGTATAGTCATCCATTCACATGCGTACAATTTATACTTTGGTTGCGTAAAAAGGGGCTGCCAAGGAGGGGCCGTACATACTTATACTTTTGAACACTTTGCATTTTCTTCCTTAAAGAGTCTTTCGTTTCTTTTCGTAAGCATCTTAAAGGAAAAGCGTTTCTTGTATCTTGGAAAACTCTAGAAGAGTATGAAGGTAACATTTACCTGGACTCCATGCTACTTGCATATCATGCAGTCCATTCATGTGCTTGTCAGTTGGCAACCTACATGCATGTACATATCTTAACGTCACTCTCTATCGAGTACATAAGCAACATAAACTTAGAAAGCACAAGCTACACTTCACTTGGAACACTCTCCTTCTATCCCGTGTTTTTACGTGTTCCTTACTAAGTTAAAACCTTCGGGGATCCAATACGGTCACCCTATCTTACAACTCATGTCTTGCCTCGAGTGCTTATCCACTAAAGTGAACCCATGATTCACCTTAGAATTAAGACACTAAGGCCTCTGTCTCATTCTTCTCATTAACCTCATTCCGACGCATGACTTAAACCAACTAAGTCACGCATCCCGTCCTTAGACAGTACACTCGTCACTACTTCATGCATCTTAGCCCATACTAACCCTCATTCTCATCCATACAAACCACAAGGTTCTAAGCCAACTCTGAGGCTTACGAACCGTGCAACTATACTCAGGACAGATTACCCATTACACATGGTGAATCCGTCCGGCACCTGTGTCTCACCATATTACACATGTACTCTACTCCTTATCACCTAAGATCAACATATATAACATGTTGATCACCAGCTTCGAGTGATAAGGACCATACTCCGATACCAACCTTCTCTTAACCCGGCTAGAATGACTCCTCATGCTACCCGTTCCTTTGACAGTTCATCCCAACACTTGACACGACAAGACTCCATTCATAACTATGTCTCATGTCACGTCATATAGCTCGAGACTATTCCCAAGCTACGCCATGACCTTGTCGCGTTACCCAACACTCTGGTACATAATCTCCTAACTCATCATGAGTACGATTCCTCACAAGCTCCCGACACATCGTGACATCTTGTCACGTTCCTCTTACGCCATTCGTACCCTATCACTTCACCACATGGCAAGCACGACTGTCAGTAACCACGTCACGAGGTGACGTTGCCCAGTCATGCTTCCGCTGCGTACTCTTACACTTATTCCGCTACTTCATCCTTATTCCCAGCCGTAAGTCCAACACGGTGACACTTGCCATCTTAGACTACAGGCAACAACTTAATTACTCCGGGGCACTGTTCAACAGTTTCCGACACTACTCATCACGTTCCACGCCCATCCATCACACAACCATCCTTATTACTGCGACACGCCACACGGCATATCGTTGCACCTCATGGAATACATCCCATGCGTACTCTCTTCTCACATGCTATGCCACATCATCACTATGGCATACCCGCCATATAGTACATCATTTCACCACACAGAGTACACTCAACATGTACTCATCCCATTCCACATACAATACATCACCATTATGGCATACAGCCATATAGTACATCAATCCGCCATATGGAGTACATTCCACATGTACTCGCTTCATACACATCACGCCACATCACCATTATGGCATATCCGCCATATGGTGCATCACACCATCATACGGAGTACATTCCACATGTACTCCCTTCATACTCATCACGCCACACCACCATTATGACATATCCGCCATATGGTGCATCCCACCATCATACGAAGTACATTCCACATGTACTCCCTTCATACACACTACGCCACATCATCATTATGGCATACAGCCATATGGTGCATCACTCCGCCACTTGGAGTACACCCCACGTGTACTCCCTTTACATACGCCACATCACCACTATGGTGTACACGCCATATGGTGCATCAATCCACCACATGGAGTACACTCCACGTGTACTCCTTTTACACGCACTACACCACAGAGTACACTCCACTTGTACTCATCCCGTTCCACAATATGCCAGGAGGGTATATTTTACATATACTCTCATTATCTCACACTACGCCACACACAGACTACACACAACGTGTACTCTTCCCATTCCACCTACACCACGCCACCATTACAACACAGTCCTCAACACTACACAGCACACTTTCCAATTACGCCCAACACTTCACAGCACACTACACGGCACAATACACCTCCATACAACACAGACAAGCCCAACACTTTATTACACAGAGTGCCCAACACTTTGTTACACAGCACCACATCACAATACCACAACTCCACAAAACCAACAGCACAGTCCACAACCTAGTCAACTAATCAATATCTAACATAAATACAAGGGATGGAGAGTTATACTATCGACGGGATAACCAGTGCGTTGCTCATTGACCGTCACGGTCGAAGACGTCGGAAGGGTCGTACGTGGTGGCTAAACCACTTACAGTGACTGTTTAGGCATTTGGATAGTTATGTGTGGTCTTGGAAGGGCTCGTGGTGGCCTTGTGATGGTGGCAAGGAGCATAACACGGCGGATCTAGCTGTGTACAGTGACGGTCAGCCACGCGCAGTGGCTGTCCATCGCGTGCAGTGACTATCCACCACTCAAAGTGATGGTTTGGACCTAGGGTTGGACTAAGGGGTTGCTGGTGGAGCTCATGGTGGCACTGGTGTGGCGCGACGGTGGCTCACCAGTGCCACCATGATTTTTGGCAGTTATAATATTTTTGGAGCTCTTCAAGAAAATTATAATTGTCGTATTTAAAAACAAGCTTAGTTCAACAACACTGAAAATACTCTTTATAAATATTTCCAGCACATTTAAAACACTGGGTGTGCCCTATAAGTCGTACGATATCCTTCGAAACATGCCATCATGGTTCGGCACGCCTGACAAGGCTCGCAGTTGCTAGATAGAAGGGGCAGACAATTTACATAATATCTGCCCTCAGGATTTGCTTACGTCATAAAGACGAAACATATGTCAGAAAGAAGAAGCGTACGTAAGAAGGAAGAAACAGGGTATCACACTTCCCGCCAGGGAAGGGAGGAGTGAAGTCCATAGTCGTCACCGTGGATTATTTCATGAGTGGTGCGCAAAGCTGATAACACAAGTCTAGTACTCATCCAAGGGACATGCTCAAGCTAATGGGCAGGCGGAGGCCACGAATAAAGTCCTGTTAGGGATATTGAAGAAAAAGCTCATAGAGAAAAAAGAAAAATGGGTGGAGGAGCTCCCAATGATACTGTGGGCTTACAGAACTACTGTGAAGACCCCAACTGGAGAAATTCGCTTTAGCGTAGGAGAGTGAGATGGTGCCTCCAATAGAAGTAAGGCTGCCCACCTACCTCACCCGCCACTTCAACCCTCTCCGGAATGACAAAGCACTAGAAGAGCACCTCGATCTCTTGGATGAAGAAAGGGAAGAAGCAGAGGTCCAGACAGTGCTAAACAAAAGAAGGACGGAATGCTATTTCAATAAAAGGGTCAGGCCCAGGACCATCAAAACATGTGACTGGTATTGAAAGAACCCGAAGTAACTGCAAAAAAAGAGGGAAAGCTTGGCCCACGTTGGGAGGAGCCCTACATTGTAGTCGCCAGACACTAGCTTGGATCATATCGCCTAAAGGATGGCCAAGGGAAGGAACTGTAGCATCCCTGGAATACAGAGCACCCAAAGAAATTTTACCCTTGATTAGGTATTTTTTTACAGTGAAGAATAATAAATAAAGGCGATCATTTCCCTCTTTAGTGGTGCACTCAAAAATGAAAAGGGCATGCAGGTCAGACGACCCCCCAAACACCAAGGCGAGACCAAACACTCGCGGTGAAACAAAAAGGGCGCATAGGTCAAATGACCCAACGACCCTCCAAACACGAAAGATAAGTCCAAAGACTTGCGGTGAAACGAAAAGGGCACGTAGGTTAGACGACCCCGCGACTCTCCAAACACCAAAGACGAGTCCAAAGACTCCTCGTGAAATGAAAAGGGCATGCAGGTCAAATGACCCTGCGACCGTCTAATCACCAAAGATGAGTCCAAACACTCACAGCGAAATGAAATGGGCATGCAGGTCAGACGACCCTACAAACACCAATGATGAGTCCAAAAACTCGTAGTGAAATAAAATGGGCGCATAGGTCAGGCGACCCCACGACCCTCCAAGCACCAAAGACGAGTCCAAAGACTTGAGACAAAATGAAGTAGGCCCGCAGGTCAAAAGTCCCTGAGACCGTCTAGCCTAGCGACTCGTTAAAAGCACAAAACAAGCACCAAGCATCCAAACAGAGGTAAAAATGAACACTACTACAGATCAAAACAAATGTCCATATATTGTTCAACAAAAGAATGCATGTGATACAAAATGATAAAAGATCTTAAGAGGGGGGAGAAGCAGAATCTGCGACCGTGGACGTTGTAGTCGAGAAGGCGTTGAGCATGATGTTACTCCCCAATGCGTCAACGAACTGGTGAGAAACTGGGTGGTTTGAATAACTCAAGACTTAATTTCTTGAGGTCAGCACGAGGGTTCGCCAATGGGAAGGACCTGAGCCATGCCACACCAACCCCATAACCATAAGCAAAAGCACGGTCGCGGACAGATTTGGCCGCTATGAGCTGAGGGGACAAACGAACAAGTTCCTCCTTTGAGGAGATCAATGCCGATTTAAGCTCCAACACCTGTTGGTCTCACTTGTTGACCTATGTGTTAAGATGCAACAAGAAATCATTCAATTTTTTATGGTTTTCATCTGCCCACTCTCGGTCCTTCTTCATTGCAGCAGGCCTCTAGGAAAGCTCCTCCAAGGCCCCATACGCTTCAAAAAGCTCGAGGCTGACACGCCGCCGACTCTCTTCGGCAGTCACCACAACTTTTGAAAGTTCAAGACAATGCTATTTAGCAGTCGCCAACTCTCTTTGGGAGGAACCCAATTGTGACGCCCCCAATCTCCACTTGAGATGGAATAGAGACTTAGATTGTCGGGGGACATGCAACACCTGGTTACATACTCCCATACATGATAGTTAATATGCAATGCATCCAAGTATGCAACTAGCAGTATGCAATAATCGCGGTAGAATTAAAAGGTGAAAGTATAACTTATGCTGAAATAACTGAAAACATCCTAATTTCATTAGTAATCATCAAGTTCAAATACCAATGTAATGTAGACTTAGTACAACAAAGAGTTAAAGTCAAATCATTCTCTTCATGCGATCTAAAGCATGAAGGAACTGGGCTATAAATATCATAATTAAATCCAATTTCCTCTCAAGGTCCTGCTTCTACTCAATCAGTTGGATCCAGCGCTCCATCTAGCTCGTCATCCTCAAGATCTAACACAATTTCTATCATTTCGACTGGAATGATAGTAGTCCCATAAGGGGTGAGATTTACTCGAAATCTCAGCAAGTTAAACAACCAACTTGCACAAAGATAATTAAACATGAAGCATGATAAATATGCAATACATGAGATGCAGAAAAATCAGTATGCATGTCTCCCATCTAGATTCCTTAACATTTTAGAAAAATGGAGACACAGGTTTTCATTTAGTAAACATATTTGCCATTATTTTTGAAAACATAACTTCATCATAAACTTTCGTGATTATTAGCAATTCATTATTAACATCATAACGTGTGGTAACGTTATAGTTCACCTTATGCACTGTGAGTACTTGCTGGTGACCGTAGTACAACTCACATTGAAACTATATTGTCTATAGACTCATTCTCAATGCATTGGTAAATATAACATAACATCAAAACGTGTACAGCCACCAGCATTAGGTGTCATAACATATAGACTTCACTCTGGCATTCTTTAAAAAGAACCCATTCGAAGCCTGTTGACTGTCTTCCTCAACCCAGGGGTTACCACTCCATTCTTAAACACTCTAGAGTGAACATAGGAGTTCCACTAGGATAATTTCTCATCCTAGCCTTTGGGGTCATGAAAAAACATATTTTCATGCTATGCTTGAAAAATATTTTTCATGACATGTGCATATGTAGCAAGCTTCCATGCAAAAATGACATTTATAGATGTAATATGCAAAAATGGTGAAAAACATCACATGTCATGTAAGTATGCACTCAATGTATCATATAACATGATATTTTATACTCAAAATGAAAATTGAAGTATGAAACATTTATCAATATAGTAATTGTACCCATGGGCCTTTATTTCTCCAACACCACACACCTAGGTGAGGTGGATTTCTTTTATTTTTTTTCAAGACGTGTGTTTTACTTGTTGAAATCTCCCCTATGTTTTACCTAGCCCCCCATCCCCAAATTCCGAATCATCCCAGGTGATCCATTCAAAACTGTGAAAGTTCATCTCCAAATCAAGGGCAAGAATCGCATCAAGGGGAAGAATCGCATCTTTCACAGGCTTTAGATTCACTTACAAGTTCCTTTTTTTTATGGAGAAGAACCCATTGGTGGCCATTTATCTCCATTTTTCTTGTTCTGAAGAGAGCAAAAGAAACTATAAATTTTTTTTATATCATTTAGAATCTGCAGATGAAAGAATGAGAGAGAGAGAGAGAGAGAGAGAGAGAGAAAGCTAAAGAAAGAGCTGTTGTGTTTGTAAAATAGGGGAGGGAACACAGGGGGAGAGTGAAGACAAAGGGGGAAGCGCAGAGAGGGAACTAGATTCGACAAGACTAGACTGTTTTCACTTAAACCCGGTTTGCTACATCAGCTGGTGAGTGGAGTAGGAGAGTAGACCGGCTTTGAAGTAGATTTCTTCTTATCAATAATTCATAAATAATCTATCAAGGTGTAAGTTAGAGGCCAACTTACAAACTTCCTGATAAATTCAAAAAATCGTCGTAGCGGCTAAAAACAAGTACGTGCTAAATTAGGATTAATACTTCTATGGTTGAGGCTCAAATCAAAGGCTTAAAAAATGAGTAAAAATACCCATAGACTCTAAAAACTTGTCGTTATGACCTTAAATTTTCACTAATTGCAAATGAACTCCAAAATTAACCAAAATTCATGGACTTCATATTTTTGGCATTCTAAAAATATCTATGCCCTTTGATTTTTAAAAATCAAAGTGAAACTTTCCCAAACACTCCCAATCCATGGCAAGCACTCTAGTTGATGCCTAAGTGTGTTTTCAACTATTGATCCCTATGAATGCATGCATATGAGATTTTCTTTAATCACAAATGATCACTAACATATTTAATGACATAATGAAGGATAATTCTTGGATAATCAAGTTCATCCCAACAATTAATCATGGCTAAGATATCCTAAATCTCCAATTTTTTTAGAATTGATTCATACTTGATGATCAAAACAAGATAGATTTAAAACCTAACATGATATGCTTTTAATCATAAATCAAACCTTAAATCATATAAAATCATGCTTAAGACATGTCATAGCTAAATCTCCCTTTAAAATCATTTAATCATTCAAACCACCCTCTAATGACCCAGTTTTGAACTAAGCATGATAAACTTCTCAAAACTCAACCAAGTTTTGTACCAACACATGAAAACAAAGCATGAAATGTTAACTAAGATCAAGAAAAAGAAAACTTACAAATTCCGTGGCCTTCCAAGCACGCAAGACAGCCTTGCTCAAGAATACTCAAGAACTTATCAAAATTTACTCGGTTTCACTCTTTCGATCTCATAGGGGGGAGAAGTGCTCTCAAGACTCAAGAGGAAGCTTAGAGTTGAGGTGTGGAGGAAATGAAGAAGTGAGGGAGGTATTTATAGGGTTCAAGAGGGGAGGAGACGTTGGCTTGGATGCTTGGTGATTGGGTGAAGTGGGTGGTGCACCAGTCTGGAAATTTTCCAGCTTGCTTTCCATGGCTTATGTCACCTTGTGCAGGGGTAATAACGGCCTGAAACCACCATAATTTCCTCCTCACTGTAGCTATATTGGTCCTGTAGAGGTGTCCTGGTCTTGGAGCATGATTCAGATGACAAAAAGTCACTCAAACCACCATTGAAAATCGGCGGGTTCAGGTGACTTTATTTGGTAGATTTTGGACTTCGATTTTAGATGGTTTTGGGTCTGGAAAACTGAGTCAGGTTCTTCATGATGGTCATGGGACCTCTTAGGGATTGGATGGTGAAGGAGGTGGCATGGGGTGGTGGCTCAATCAAGGCAGATGGTTGGTTAAATTCCAACCCAAACGGTTCCCACTCAAACTAGAATAAAGTGCAATCAGTTTGGTCAATTGAATTGGTTTATGTAACCAATTTCATCCAAGGCTCAAACTGGGTTTGAAGTGGTATCATGAGGTGTTTAAGGACCATATTAACCTTGAGTTCAAGCACAAAAAATATTGGGCCTAAGGGAAAAACAGTCTAAGTATTGAAAGGACAATACACATAGCCGATTGATGCAAAGTTTGGGGTTTGATATGTCATTTTCCTTAATGACATATGGGGAGGTTTAGCTAGGGTATTATTAACGTATAAGTATGATGAAATGAAATAATCAATCAAGAAAAAATTGAATTAGAAAGTTAAGAAAAGATTAAACGAAATTAAGTTTCAAAGTATGGCTTAAAGTTCACTAACCACAAGTATGATGGTTAATGGTCTTAACCAACTTTCAAAACTTAATTTGGGTACTTAGGGTATGATTTGGGCTTAAGGAAACCAATGGTATGGTGTATTGGGCTTTCAAGTTGAATAGCGAAATAAACCCAAACATGGCTTTAGGCCTTGTGGGCTTAAAAGGGCCAAGGGTGTGGGTTCATGGCTTATGGGCTCTTGGGCTTGAATGAGAGGGGTTGCATTTCAAGATTTTTAGGGTTGAAAAGAAATCTCAAGATCCACTAATATGGGCTTTAAAAGGTTTGACTTGGCGTAATTGGGCCATGGGTCCTTTCTACACCAAGTTTGGCCCAAAAGTCTTATGTCTTCCTTAAACTTGGTCCAAGGTTAGCTACCAAGTCTTGAATTCCCTACGGGCTTGGTTTCGAGGCTTCTCGGACTAGGCCCATGAATGCTCTAAGGTGCTAAAAGCCTCACTAAATTTACTAATGGACTTGCTTCTCTAATCTTTAGCTTAATGGTACTAAGTGTCATGATTAAAGCTAACCTTACCATCAACCTTAATGTAAGTAATAACCCAAAATTAAAAGCCTAATCTAGAATGCTTACAGGTTAATCTAATAGTTAATTAAGAGGGGTGTTACACCAATTCCTCCTGAAGACCAAATAAATTGGGCGTTAGCAGAATCCCTCTCTACCCTCATTAGTGTTAGCTCAAAACCGTTCAGGACGTTAGCCTCTCGCGCACGCATGAGCTCACATTGAAGGCTAGATGCCTCCTCAAGGAGAATATCCATGTCACCCTCAAGTGAGTGGAGTAATCGCCAGCTTGCTCGAGGAGGATCTCCAACTCGGCCTCTCGGATTTCCACTTCTCAAACCCCCTCTTCGCCAAAAAGGTAAACATGCGCCTTGACCAAACCTCCTCTTCTAAGTCAGCCCGATCCACCACAATCCAAGCTGCTAAGTCATCCACACCCTAAGAAATTAGGCAGCTGATTGAGCTGAGTTATTGCATATTTTATACATTTAGAACCAATATATTTTATTTATTTCATTACATTATTATTGGTTTTAGATGGAAAAATGGTTAAGATGAATAAATCCAAGTTTTGATTTAAATTGGTTAATAGTATGATTTATGCTTAATTTTATAACTTGTGATTTAATTGAGCAATGTTCATTCACATGCACAACATCTTTTTGATATTCTATTATTTTTCTTTTATTTTATTTCTAATTTTAACAAGTGTAGGACTCTTCAAAGAAGGATAATGATGGGGTTTGAGAGTAATTCGGATCAGAGTCCAAAATACGGTAGGAGATAGAATGGACACACTTTAGTATTTTAATCATAACTTTCCACTCAAATATTGAATTGATACGATTCTTGATGCGTTGGAAAGCTATCTTAAAGGGCTACAAAGTTGTCTGTAATAAAGATTTCCAAATTAGAACTCCTGAAGTGCATACGTCGTTGCCAAATTGAATTCTAAAATTTAAGCAATTTTGTGTGCGGGAATATGAAGATATTAGGGTTTCTTCCTACCCTATTTAAACATATCATTAGCACGAAATTGGGGACTTTTGCAGAGCAGCACTGCACATTTGAAGAACTCTTCCAGGTTCCAATTGCCGCTCCAGCTGCCTCCTCCATTGCCTACCACCTCCATCTCTATTTATTTGGCTTGCTCTTTTCATTCCCTACTTTTCATTTAATTTTAGTTTAAAGTTTACGGAATATTTTTGAGATATTTGGCTTATACTTTTGGGCACTTTATTTGCTATTTATTTACTTTGTGTTATTTATTTTTCTTGCTTCTTTAAACTTTCATTGAACGGTGATTACAATTGCTACGGATTAATTTTGAGAATTTGTGATTTGAATACAAGGATGAACCCTAGAATCTTGATTTTGGGGCTTTTCAATTTTTAATTCATATTTTGTCAATTACTTTCTAATCTAGTTTAATTCTTAGATTAGTTTTATTAATCTCTCAGTTCCATTGCATATTAGATCGATTAAAACTTAATTAGGACTTAAATAATTTCTGATTTATTGTTTAATTTTCAGATTAAATAAGATTGTTTAGTTTAGTTGATTTTCTTTATTGATAATTTCAATTTGTTAGTTTTTTTTTACATTTCATTTCGACACTCAAAAATCCAAAAATATGAATCTAGTCCATGACTAGTGCCATTTTCATTCTTGTTGCACTCTTCCATCCATTGCACATACCATCTTTTTTATTTTCTTTTTGTGAATATTTTCACCATTCTAAACGATAACTTTCCCTGAGGAAACAATCTAGGAATTTATTCCTAATTATTACACGAGATCCTCCTGCACTTGGGATAGCCTTTGTGCTATCCCAAGTATTATGATTGTCGTATTTAAGATCAATCTTAATTCAACAACACTGGAAATATTCTTTATAAATATTTCCAGTACATTTAAAACACTGGGCATGCCCTAGAAGTCATACGATATCCTTCGAAACACGCCATCATGGTTCGGCACACCTGACAAGGCTCGCAGTCACTAGATAGAAGGGGCAGACAATTTGCATAATATCTGCCCTCAGGATTTGCTTACGTCATAAAGACGGAACATACGTCAGAAAGAAGAACCGTACGTAAGAAGGAAGGAGCAGGGTATCACACTGACGTTCAAGCCCGAATAGCTGCATTGACTAGAAGATTAGAGGTAATGGAGATGGAAAAAGTGAAGGTCGTGAAAACAGTAGAGGCATGTTCTTTATATGCTGATTCAAACCACAAGACCCAAGATTGCCCAATCATGCCAGTATTTCAGGAGAGTGGCTCTAAGCAGATGCAATCAGCAAACTGGGTTAATAGAGCACAAAATCAGCCTTTCTCCAATACATATAATCCGAGATGGAGAAATCACCCAAATTTCTCATTGAGGAATGATCAGCCTGGCCGGTCTCCACCACCTTCTCAGCAGCCATTTCATCAGGCTGCTCCTCAATATTAGTATCAGTCATATCAGAGTTCTCATAGCTATCTTTATGTAGCACCTCCAGGATTTCAGCCTCATGTAGCTGCACAGAGTTCTCATCCTCAATCATCTGCGAAGAAGTCTCTAGATGACAGTATGACACAAATGGCCAACACACTTAAGCAATTCATGCAGATTCAGGCCACCACAAATAATCAGAACACTCAGGCCGTAAATGACTTGCAGGGCACCATCAATAAGATGAGCATAACATTGAGCACTCTAGAGAAAGGGAAATTCCCAGCACAGCCTCAACCTAATCCTCAAGTATATCGGCAACAACAATAGCAAGTGCATAATGTCTCAGGGCAAGTTTTTGAGACAGCGAAGGTCGTTCTTGCTTTGAGAAGTGGAAATGAAGTTCCCCAACTAGAGATTATTATGGACACACAGGTAGTTGCTCCTACACCTGAAGATGCAATAGAGACTGGTGAAGCTGAAAAAGAACCGGAGGTAGTGAGATCAAAGCTGAAGAAGCCTGTGAGTACAGATGCTGAAACTAGTAGAGGGTACCAACCTGTGGTTCCCTATCCTCAGAGATTGACAGCTGGCCAAAAGAACAAATACCACACTGAGATTCAGGAGATTTTCAAGCAAGTAAAGATTAATATTCCACTCTTGGATGCCATACAACAAGTTCCTTCATATGCAAAATTTCTAAAGAACTTGTGTACAGTTAAAAGGAAGCTGAATGTAAAGAAGAAAGCTTTTCTAACAGAGCAAGTTAGTGCATTGATGTTGAGCGAAACTCCTCAGAAATTTAGAGATCCCGGCTTTCCCAACATTTCCATTATGATTGGTGAGTCACGCATTGGGAGAGCTTTACTTGATTTGGAGAGTAGTGTAAACTTGCTACCATTCTCAGTGTATGAGCAGTTGGGATTGGGTGAGCTGAAAAAGACCTCCATCAAGCTACAGTTGGTTGACAGATCAGTTAAGGTGCCGAGGGGTATTGTTGAGGATGTGCTGGTCCAGGTGGAAAAATCTTACTACCCAGTAGATTTTGTAGTTCTTGATATGCAGCAGCCAGCCTCCACTATTTACCAAGCTCCTGTCATTCTTGGAAGACCATCTCTGACTACGTCAAATGCTTTGATTAATTGCAGAAATAGAGTTATGAAGCTTACTTTTGGGAACATGGCACTTGAGTTGAACGTTTTCAATGCTTGCAAGATGCCAGCACATTTTGATGACACAAGTGATCTGAATGCTGTGGAGAGTTTGACACCAATAGAATTTATTTGCTCAACTCTTCCTTTATCTAATAATGATTCCATTTTCCAGTCACATGAATTTTTACTTGATGAAAAAATTGACCATGAAAATGTTTTTGAATTTTTGGACTGTTTTGCAGACTCTTCTTTACTACTTGAAGTACAATTTTCAGGCGCGAGATGGAAACCCCAGTTTGAAACGCTACCACCACCAGACATACTTAAATCTTCAGAGGAAGAAGTTCCCTAGTTGGAACTGAAACCACTTCCTCAAGATTTAAAGTATGTGTTTTTTGGTCCTGAAGAAGACAATTTTCCTGTGGTGATTTCTTCAAAGTTAAATCAGAAGGATGAAGCCCAGTAAGTGGGTAAGTCCAACTCAAGTGGTACCAAAAAAATCTGGTTTAACTGTTGTAAAAAATGATAAAAATGAGTTGATTTCAACTAGAATGGTTACTGGTTGGAGAATGTGCCTTGATTATAGAAAACTTAATTCAGCCAGTAGGAAGGATCATTTTCATTTACCATTCTTGGATCAAATTTTAGAAAGAGTGGCTAGTAATGCATTTTATTGCTTCTTAGATAGATTCTTTGGTTATTATCAAATTGCTGTAGCGCCTGAGGATTAGGAGAAAACCACTTTCACCTGTCCTTTTGGCACATTTGCTTTTACCAGAATGCCTTTTGGTTTGTGTAATGCTCCAGCTACTTTTCAGAGATGCATGATGAGTATTTTTTCTGACATGATTGATGATATTTATGAAATATTCATGGATGACTTCTCTGTTTTTGGAAAATCTTTTGATAGTTGTTTGCATAATTTGGCACGTATTCTCCAGAGATGTGACAAAAAAAAATCTTTTACTTAATTGGGAGAAATGCCAATTTATGGTTAATCAGGGCATTGTCTTGGGACACATTGTTTCTCCTGAAGGTATAAAGGTCGACAAGGAAAAAATTGAATTAATATCTAAACTTCCTATCCCTAGGATGGTTAAGGATATTCGTTCTTTTCTTGGCCATGCTGGCTTTCATAGGCGGTTTATTCAAGGGTTCAGTTCTATTACAAAACCTTTGTGCACTCTTTTACAAAATGATATTGAATTTGTTTGGACTGATGAGTGCCAAAAAACTTTTGATACCCTTAAAGAATCACTTACCACTGCCCCTATTATGCAACCCTCGCAATGGGACCTTCCCTTTGAAATAATGACTAATGCAAGTGATTATGTCTTAGGAGCTGTTTTGGGGCAACGTGTGAATAATAGACCTTTTGTGATTTATTATGTCAGTAGAACCTTGAATGATGCCCAGAAAAATTATACCACTACTGAAAAAAATTGCTTGTAGTGGTTTTTGCACTTGATAAATTTTGGACTTACATTCTTGATTCTCCTATTATTATTTTCACTGACCACTCTGCTCTTAAGTATTTGTTGGCTAAGAAAGATGCAAAACCACGCTTGATTCGCTGGATTTTACTACTTCAAGAGTTCAATATCAACATTAAGGACAAGAAAGGAGTTGAAAATGTGGTAGCTGACCACCTCTCTAGATTGCCACCATCCTCCTCTTCAAATGTCAGCCTTCCTCTTGACGATAGTTTTCCAGATGAGCAGCTGTTTGTGATTAATAGAGTTCCCTGGTATGCTAACATAGTCAATTATCTGGTAACTGAGCAAATGCCTTCTAAATGGTCCACCCAAGATAAGCGTCGATTTCTCTCTGAGGTACGAGACTTTTACTTTGATGATCCTTACATTTTCAAATATTGTTCGGACCAATTGATTCGAAGATGCATTCCTGATGATGAGTTTTCTTCTATGTTGAGATTTTGTCATTTTGGTGCATGTGGTGGTCATTTTTCAGCAAAGAAAACAATCGCTAAAATTTTTCAAAGCGGTTTTTACTGGCCTTCTATGTTTAAAAATGCTTATAATTTTTGTAAGGCTTGTGAGCCTTGTCAAAAATTGGGATCCATTAGCAAAAGAAACATGATACCTCTCTCCCCTATTCTTACTTTAGAAATTCTTGATTGTTGGGGAATAGACTTCATGGGAACTTTTCCAGTTTCCTTTGGAAACATATATATTTTATTAACTGTGGATTATGTTTCAAAATGGGTGGAGGCCATCGCTTGGAAAACAAATGACCATCGTGTTGTCCTAAAATTTTTGCAATCTCTGTTTGCTCGCTTTGGCATGCCCAAAGTTATTATTAGTGATGGCGGTTCTCATTTTTGTAATAAACCATTTTCTACTCTCATGAAGGAGTATGGTATCACACACTGATTTTCTACCCCGTATCACCCTCAAACAAATGGGCAAGCAGAATTGGCAAATAGAAAGATCAAAATCATTTTAGAGAAAACTATCAATCCTAATAGAAAAGATTGGTCAGTTAAGCTTCTTGATGCTTTGTGGGCTTATAGGACAGCTTTTAAAACAAATCTAGGCATGTCCCCTTATCGATTAGTTTATGGTAAAGCTTGTCATTTACCTGTTGATATTTAGCATCGAACTCTTTGGGCTATAAAACATGTTAACATGTCACTTGATGAAGCTTCAGGATTGAGAAGATTACAGATCAATGAATTGGATGAAGCTCGTCAGGATGCTTATGACAACGCTCAGCTGGCGAAGTAACGCATGAAAATTCTACATGATCAGAAAATTCATCCAAAGCATTTCACACTTGGCCAGGAAGTTCTTCTTTACAACTCTCGCTTACATATTTTTCCTGGTAAATTGAAATCCCGATGGAGTGGGCCGTACATTATAAAGAAGGTTCATCCTCACGAGGCGGTAGACATTGTCAATCCAAAGAATGACAATAGCTTCACTGTCAATGGACAACGTCTAAAGCCGTTTCTGAAGATCTTTGATCCAGACGAAGAGATCTTGCTTGTGCAAGATTCCAGGGAAGTGTTTTGATCTCTTCATCCTTTACTTGCATTTTATTTTTTTTTTATTTGTTGTTTTTCTTTGATTTTATATTTCATGTTGATTTGTTTTTTTGTTTTGCTTGTTTATTTCCATGCACTTTGTTTCTTTCGTTCGATTCATTGAAGACCATGTCTCTCACTAGTTGGGGGTAGCGTGTGTGCACAGAATTTAAAAAAAAAAAAAGGGAAAAAATTTGCATTAATGTGATGTGTATTGATACACATATGATTGACACACACTCTATTTCTAGTATTTTGTGAAATCTGAGCATCTTGGTGGAGTAGTTGATCGGAATCATTTTGTGAAGATTTATTTTTAAACTTAAGCATAAAGCATGATTTTTGATGCATCATATTTTGTTGATGTGTAGCTTGAAACACCGGGATGCTATACTTATTGAGATGAGACTTGATAAGATTTTTGTAGAATGAAGGGCAAATTTTGAAGGACATTTTGCACAAGCTTACGCTTGTAGTGTTCCTTATTTACTGTTAATTGATTTAACACAGGAGAAGTAGATTGCAGGACTACCGAGTCATGCTTCAAAAAAAAGGGAAAGAAAAGAAAGAAAAAAAGAAGAAGAAGAAAATGAAAAGAAAAAAAAAACCGATTTGAAAAGATTAGAAAAAAAAAAGAAATAAAGGCGACCTAGTGAACTTTCCTAAGTAAAGGGCTAGAAACCGTTACCCAAGACTTTGGAGGTTAAGTGTTCAACCTTTAAAAACAGAGCTAGCGTGAAAACTGCTAGTCCCTTGGGTTTTGAGGTAGTTAGAATCAGCAATGATTAATCTTAAGGTTGAAAAATCCTCTAACAAATCATGGACAGTAATGAGGAACACAACCAATTTAGCTCCACACACACATTTGAGTTCTGAGTCATTTGTCTCAATTCTATGTGAAAGATTGTTGAAATAGTCTTGGTGGGTATAGCCCCTAGGGGTTGAGTAGTGACGCGTTACTTTTGTGAGAATTCAGAATTGTGTTTGATTGTTTCTGTTTGGATTTTGATCTTTATGCAATATTCATCTCAATTGATTTTCACTATTTTGCTCAAGTATTAGCAAAATGCTAGTTGGGGAGTGTGATTGAGCTGAGTTATTGCATATTTTATACATTTAAAAGCAATATATTTTATTTATTTCATTACATTATTATTGGTTTTAGATGGAAAAATGGTTAAGATGAATAAATCTGAGTTGTGATTTAAATTGGTTAATAGCATGATTTATGCTTAATTTTATAACTTGTGATTTAATTGAACAATGTTCATTCACATGCACAACATACCTTTGATATTCTATTATTCTTATTTTATTTTATTTCTAATTCCTATTATTTTATTTCTAATTTCAACAAGTGTAGGACTCTTCAAAGAAGGATAATGATGGGGTTTGAGAATAATTAGGATCAGAGTCCAAAATGCGTTAGGAGACAGAATGGATACACTTTAGTATTGTAACCATAACTTTCTGCTCAAATATCGAATTAATACGATTCTTGATGCGTTGGAAAGCTAGCTTAAAGCGCTACGAAGTTGTCTCTAATAAGGATTTCCAAATTCAAACTCCTGAAGTATGTACGTGGCTGCCAAATTGAGTTCTAAAATTTAAGTGATTTTGTGTGCGGGAATATGAAGACATTAGTGTTTCTTCCTACCCTATTTAAGCATATCATTAGCACGAAATTGGAAAATTTTGCAGAGCAGCGCTGCACATTTGAAGAACTCTTCCAGGGTCCAATTGCCGCTCCAGCTGCCTCCTCCATTGCCTACCACCTCTATCTCTATTTATTTGGCTTGCTCTTTTCATTCCCTACTTTTCATTTAATTTCAGTTTAAAGTTTATGGAATATTTTTGAGATATTTGGCTTATACTTTTGGGCACTTTATTTGCTGTTTATTTAATTCGTGTTATTTATTTTTCTCACTTCTTTAAGTTTTCATTGAACAGTGATTACAATTGCACGGATTAATTTTGAGAATTTGTGATTTGAACACAAGGATGAAGCCTAGAATCTTGATTTTGGGGCTTTTTAATTCGTATTTTGTCAATTACTTTCTAATCTAGTTTAATTCTTAGATTAGTTTTATTAATCTCTTGGTTCCATTGCATATTAGATCGATTAAAACTTAATTAGGACTTAAATAATTTCTGATTTATTGTTTAATTTTCAGATTAAATAAGATTGTTTAGTTTAGTTGATTTTCTTTATTGTTAATTTCAATTTGTTAATTTTTTTTTTACATTTAATTTCGATACTCAAAAATCCAAAAATATGAATCTAGTCCCTGACTATTTTCCTTTTTATTCTTGTTGCACTCTTCCATCCATTGCACATACCATCATTTTTATTTTCTCTTTGTGAATATTTTTACCATTTTAAACGATAACTTTCCCTGAGGAAACAATCTAGGAATTTATTCCTAATTATTACACGACATCCTCCTGCACTTGGGATAGCCTTTGTGCTACTCATTTTTGAGTGAGTGAGCGGTCAAACACAACAATTAAAAAATGGGGGGGGGGGGGGGAGGGAAGAAACATGGAGCAAATCATATCGAAGAAAGGAAGTTCCTTAGCCTGCCAATCATGTTACTAAAGGATTCGCTCCTAAGGGGCGAGAGGGGCTCAGGTTCTTTTCCCCTTGGGACCTAGGCATGACAGGAACAAAAGAGACCCTACCCCCAAGGATACCCGTATGAGGTGCGGACAGGTTCCACCGTAACAGATTCGGGGAGAACATGCATCTCCTCGCCTTCGCCCTCCTTGGCGAGAGCGTCTTCCTCTAGAGGGGAAGACCCCCCCCCCCTCATCCCCCAAAGGACCAATTAAAGGGAGAAGGGATAGAAATCCATTCCCCGCTCACGTCCAAGTCAGTGGGCAGAGTCTCTCCCCTAGAAGCGGTAGTTTGGAGAGAGCTTGGAGTGGGTACCCTCTCCCCCTCACTCAAAGGGGGGCAATGGGCCAGCTGTTCCTCCTCCCAGCCCACTACCTCACCAACCACCAATGAAGTAATTCTTGGGGGCTTCGAAGTGGAGAGACCTAAAGGGAAGGCAGCATGGATATCAGCATCTCCTTCCTTTCCATCCTGCGTCGAGTTGGGTGAAGGGATCATGGGAAGCTCGAAGGAGGGCTAGTTCGCTAGATCGAAGTCCAAAGTAGGGAGGTTAAAGTTGAAGGCAGTGGCCAAGCCGGTAAGCACTTGGCCCATCAAGTCGTCAAGGTTGTCAAGACCAAGGGAAGCCCCATGTGCCGGCAACTATCTTATAGTGGAAGGCAGGGTCGATGAGAGGCATTCCTCGACACGGGCAGAAGCCTCTGTACCCGCCCTGGCGCCACTTTGGGATAAAGGCGGCATGGAGGTCTCAAGGTTCCCTTGGTGAAAGGGATCATCTTCTTCTTGAGAGGCTACGCCTATCGAGCAGGAACATTTACTTGCTTTATTCGGTGGAGTAGAGGCGTGCCTCTTCTCGGGAGAAGCTACTGCCTTTGTTAGAAATAGACTACCACTCACACCTGAACAGTTAGTTATAACCAAAAAATGGTTGATGTTGGCTGGGTTAAAAGGACCTCAGTCCAAATGGCGTCCTCATTCTCGTGACCCCAAGCAAGGACCATATCAATGAGAGCTTGTTCTCGCTCTGACAAAGCGACTGCCATTACTTTGGTCTTGTTTGGTTACGCAGTTCAGAAGAGATGAGATGAGATGTCTTGTTGAAAGTTGAATAAAATATTGTTAAAATATAGTTTTTTTAATTTAATTTTTATTTTAGGATTTGAAAAATTTGAATTGTGTTGTGCTGAAAATATCTGCAAGTGCACAAAATCGTAACAAGTAGTAAAGTGTTTTAAAGAAAACGGATGTCAAACCCACAGAGAATAATTATGCTATTGAGTATTGAACTTTACTAAATTAATTACTATTTAGAAAACTGAAATTTGAAGAATAGATTATCCAAATTCAACTGAAGAAAAAAGCATTAAAATTAAGATTTTAAAGATAATAAGAATAGATCTAAAACGTTCGATGTCACCTAACAAATCTCACAAAATTTATTCTTCCTCGTTATAGAATTTCAATTATCCAAAGTTGATGATAAAATTCCTTTAACTATTAATATTTTCTCTCAAACAATACTAAAAATATCTCCACCTAATAACTCCATATCTTTGTGTAAATTTAACTAATTGGAGACTCATTAAGTAATTTGAAAATCACACTAATTGCAGTAAAGTATCTCTACTTTCGCTTAACTATTGGTGTTTAATCATAGAGCTTTAATCACAAATAACTTCTCGGCCTTATTGCGATTCAATAGATCGAACAATAATTAGTAAGAAAATTGCAAGCATTAAGAATATGGAATAAACACTCAATCATGGAAATATTGAAAATAAAATAACTTAGAAGATAAATTGTGTGGTCAATGCTAGATTACATCAAACCTCTAGAAAATAAAATTAGTTCGTAATGAAATTGAAAAGAACAAGAATAAAACTAGTGTTCTTCGTTGGAGTCGGTTGATGAAGCATGCGGCTCTCGCCTCTGCCCTCCAGATCCGCCTCCTTGAAAGAAACTTATATGATAAAATCTGGAGTATTGAAATCTAAAACTCAGACTCTCCTCTTCTATTCATCCCACAATAAGAGATTAAATAGATGTCAAAACTCAAATCTGAAAACAAGATAAATGCAGCTACAATCTAGCCTAAAGTTCTGGAAAATAGTTTCTAAAGATAAATGTTAACATAAAAGAAATTATCCCAAGAATAACGGAATTATCTAAAATTGAAGATTCAGTAATAAGCGGCTTGATTTACGAAGTTCGGGAGGATTTGGTGGTTAGTCAGCAGATTGATTGCAGAACTTGGAAGGGTCCCACTGGGTAGATGCCGGGTGCATTGAATATAACTAGTCTCCTAGCCTACCAAGACGAAAGACTCCTGATCGGGATGATAGAACCCTTTCACCGACCTACCGATTGGTAAGACTGCTCGCCTTTACTAGTTGTTGCCCACGATATCGTTTAGGTTAGTCTTTTAAGTTGGTCATTTAGACTGGTCTTCCGATCTAACTGCCCAGAGCCTTGTCGCCAAGTCTTCTTGCCTACCGAGAGGAAAGACTATTCGCCTACTGAGGAGTAAGTCTTCTTGCCTTTTCAGATCTCATCGCCTCTCGTCGGTCTGGCTCCGTGGTCTCTTCTTTTGTACCAAATCTTCTTTTGCACTACTGAGGGGTAAGTCTCACTCATTCAAATCCAAGAAAATAAAGAAAAAATATATAGAAATAGAATAAAATCAATATAATTAAAGGAAAACTCACACTTTTCATAGATAAAAGAGTAGTAAAAATCACATATATCAAATACTCCCAAACTTAAACTTTGCTCACACTTGAACAAAGAATAAAAGAAAGACAACTAAAACAAGCATTGGTTTGATTCACTTTATTGCCTCAAAGATTGTCTAAAGTTTATAATTCAAAGGAATCATTCAAGATCAATCAAGTCCAAAAGTTAATTCAAAACTCAATTCCACCGCATTATCCATCACCATATTCATGCATACACATTATTTTCACTTCATCATTAGCTTCCCGGATAGTTTTATGCAAATAAATAAATAAATAATGGATCTCTAAACACTACATAGGCTTGCTTTTAAAATCACTCTCCACTAATGTAGAACAGACTCTATCACCAGTGATCAATAGGTCTTTATTAAACTTGTAATGTAAGGCTAAGGTGAGGGCTACAAAGAAAATGCAGGATTCAAACAAAGTAAGAGAGCTTAAGTTTGAACACCAATAGAAAAATAGAGCATTCTTGATTCTAATACAAACATCTCTTCTTAATCCTTGTGAATCTCTCAACATAACTCTCTTTATTGTACTTTCAAGTATCTCTCTTTACCCTTTTATTCGGTAGGTCAAACATTTCTTTTCTTTTCCTTTCTTTTTTTCATGCAAGTATTTCATACCTTTTCAACTGCCTTTGTGGATGACTCTCGTCGGCCTTTTCTTGTTGGCCACACAATAGACGAGTTGACTTTTCACACCCCCAAACTTATGATTTTGATGATATCGCTATAATTAACTTTATTCTTAGACCTTCTACTTCTCTTGCCTTTCATGCTCTTGTGAGTCTGTGATTTTGTGGATACTTAGTTCTCTTGAAAGGTAAGAAAATAAATGTTTAAGCTCAAATAGGGTAGGGAATATGAGGTTTGCAAGAAAGAAAAATATAAGACTAAAATATAATTCAATAAAGCTCAAAGGGGTGGCTAGGGATAACGATAATAAACAGGTAAGCTTGAAAGGCTCAAATGGTCCAAACAAATGCCTTAATCATTTCCCAAGTAATCTTCTGTCTAGGATTTCACCTCAAGTGTAATCAAACAAATTTTAGAGTAAGTTGAGACCACACAAATGCACAAAATTCACATAACATTTCTCTAGATATGCAAAACGATTAATGATTATAAGAAGCATTCATTGAACATATAAAATATCAATTTAAGTAAGATTAAGTAAAGAATTAACAACTAGACCTAAGCAATGAGAATTTTTCCTAAAAATTATAATTAATCTCAATCATATTCTTATCATAGGCTTTTTATTTATCAAACCATACTATTTATATCATCATCATCATCATCATCATCATCATCATCATCATCATCATCATCATCATCATCATCATCATCATCATTATTATTATTATTATTATTATTATTATTATTATTATTATTATTATTATTATTATTATTATTATTATTATTATTTTAAATAAATAAAATAATATCCTTCCCTCCCAAACTTAAATACCACATTGTCCTCGATGGGAAAAATGAAGAAAAACTAAAGCAAACAATGAGAGAAGTTAAGAGATGCTCCCCTGATTTTTATTTTTATTTTTTCTAATCTTACAATTGAATATTTTCCTTGAAGGTGCAGCCGTGTACTCCTTGGAGATCTCCCCGACCTCTTTGTTACTTAAATTTGATGGAACTAGTTTGAGTTCAAGTTTGGGTGGTTCCTTATGTGGTAGCTATGGAAATTCAGCTCCATAAGTCTCGTCGGCCATGACCACGTCTCGGTCGCTTATTTGAAAATAAGAATGTATCTCGAGAGGAAATTCCATAGAGTTAAATACGTCAAAAGTGACCTCTCCTCGCCCTCCTCCATATTGAGTATAATGAAGTCAGCCGGAAAAATGAACTTATCAACTTTCACCAATACGTCCTCCATGAGTCATCTCGAATATTTAATAGATCTGTTTGCCAACTGTAGAGAGATGGTAGTCGGCTTTGCTTCTCCAAAACCTAGTTTCCTGAAAATAGAGAGAGGCATTAGATTAATACTTACCCCTAAGTCACATAAAACTTCATCAAAATATGAATTTCCTATAGTGCATTGGATCGTCAAACTCCCCGGATCTTTTAACTTAGGCAGCAGCTTCTTTTGTAAAATTGCATTGCTCTCCTCGGTCAGTATTATAGTCTCATGCTCCTCCAACTTCTGCTTGTTCGATAAGATATCCTCAAAAAATTTTGCATATCTAGGCATTTGCTCTAAACCTTCAATGAGATGAATATTAGTATGCAGTTGCTTAAATATACTCAGAAATTTAGAGAACTGATTATCAAACTTATTTTTTCTTAATTTTTGTAGAAAAGGAATTGGTGGATATAAATTGAAGAAGAATAAGTTTCGGATAGGAACTCCCTGGATTTCTTGGGTTTTGCAACTCCTTTATTCTCTGTAGTCTTCTTAACTTGCTGGTCGGTCGCATCCCACTCTGCTTCTTTCACATCGTACTCGGTTTCTTTCTTCTCGGACTCCACATTTTTGGCAACTTCTGTATCTTGCTCGGTATTTACTGTCTGTGGCTGGTCATATGTCCGCCCACTTCTCAATGTTATGGCTTTGACATGTTCCTTCGGATTGGTCACAGTGTTGCTCGGTAAAGTCCCTGTTGTCTGCTCGGTAAGCATGTTTGAGAGCTGGTCGATTTGTGCCTCAAGATTGCGCATTGAAGCCGAGTTGTTTTGGATCACCATATCATTCTTTTGCATGTACTACATAATCATATCTTCAAGTGTCGGCTTCTTATCTTGCTGTGGAAACTGTTGAGGTGGTCTAACCAGCACTTGGTTATTGTTCCATGAAAGTTAGGGTGATTTCTCCATCCGGGAATGAATGTGTTTGAATAACAATTTTTTTAAAGTTTAAAATTGGACACGTAATGGGCTTGTTCATAACTTGGTTGGGCAAATGGATTCCCCACTTTGCAATCTACACTTGAATGATTTCTTGTGCAAATAATCACAAACAAAATTAGTTTGAATAGCATTAACGTTCATCTTACCTAGTTGTTATGATAGATTTGCCATCTGCGCTGCCAATGTGGTAATAACATAGTCTCTTAACGCCTTATGCTTCTGGTCGGCCATATTAAATTTAGATGCAGCGACCTCTTTCCTTTTCTTTTTTATTGATCTGACGTAAGGTTATTTGAATCTCGAGATCGAAAATTGTATGCTCTAATGATTTAGATCGGGGAATGCACTTCTAATTCCTAAAAAGAAAAACCAAACTGAAATCTAATTTAAACCAATAAAATAAAATCCAAAGTTGTAAAAAGCTAGCTAGTATTAATATCAATAACAAATAACTAATCCCCGGCAAAGGCACCAAAAACTTGTTGTGATAAAAATATCTACAAGTGCACAGAATCTTAACAAGTAGTAAAGTGTTTTAAAGAAAACGAATATCGAACCCACATGGAATAATTATGCTATTGAATATTGAAATTTACTAATTTAATTACTATTTGGAAAACTAAAATTTGAAGAATAGATTATCTAAAATAAACTGAAGAAAATAGCATTAAAACCATTTGCCACGTGATACAGCTCATAAAAGAATCCTGCAAGCATGAGAGTGAAGTTGAGCAGGAGCCAGCTTTAAAAAATAAGAACATCGCACACCAGGTGGCAGAAAGGAAGTCTTAAGCCATGCATGAAAACACAGGCTGACAAGGCTACTTTCTCAGCAAAGCCTTCTTCATCGACGACAGGCACGTCATTCATCATGTTTCATTCTGCATATTATAGTTATGTAGTTATTATGCATCTCATGCATCTCACGTTGTATAAGACATGTAAGCTATCCTAAGTTCAAGTGCAAGATAATATTAGATCGGTATAATCAGATGGTCATTCAGATGCATAGTACCATTACAGTTTCAGGGTGGATGTTCAAGCCACGGACTCAAGCGTGGTCTACCATAGTATGCCAGAATGCTATCAGCGGCTCTCCCCTTGCAGCCGCAGGACGTGGGGCTGGTGCATTCGCATACATGGTTAACTATGTTGGCCAGTCAGATCAGTCAGATAAATCATATTTGTAAGTTAATTTAGATAAATCAGTCATGCATAGCATAAGCATCAGTATGATCAGTCATGATTTTAAGCTTAGCATGAAATATTTTGTGAAAGACCTTACGTTAAGTATGTTGACGTTATGATGGGTTTCTTACTTAGTCATCGACTCATTTTAACTTTTTTTTTATTTTATGTTTTTAAACCCTCCCAGATTAGAATATTTTTAAAGGCAGAGCTGCAGGATGAGACTTAGTTCAAGAAGGTGTGACAGTGGCCTAGATCATGTACATAGATTTTAAGTTATGATTTTTATGGCAATATTTTGAGAAATTTGAATAAATGCTTTCACGCACTCTTACTTATGATTTTAGTATTTTAATACAAAACGATTCTATTTATTATAAGGAATCTTTGTACTTGACGCTTCCGTTAGAATAAAAGAAAATATAATTTTAAGTTAGGTTCTAAAAATGATTTTATTCTTAAACCTGGGGAGCGGGGTGTTACAATATGTTATGATGTTTTGATGATGTTATGTTGCCAATACATTTAGAATGAGTCTGTAGACAACGTAGTTTCAACATAAGTTGTACGACACTCATCAACAGATACTCACAGTGCATATGAAAAACTGTAATGATATCGTACGTTATGATGTTAATGTTAATGTTAAGGATAATGTTAATGATGGCTTAATGATGATGAAATGTTATGTTTTGAAAGTTGAATTGAAAAATATTCTCTGTAAGAAAATGTGCATAAAAAAATGATTTTTCGTATGACTTGAAAGATCTTTCTGAAAAAGCTGGATGAGAGAATAATACAGATTTCTTAGCATGCATTCATGTCATATTTATCATTTGTCATGCATAATTTATCTTTCTGCACGTTGGTTGTTAACTTACTGAGATTTCTTGTAAATCTAACCCCTTGTGGACCCACTATCATTCTACCTGGAATGATGAAAGTTGTCATAGGATCAAGAGAGGACAGAAAAGATGGACCAATGGATACGATCGGTTAAGGAGGAGCCAGATCGAGAGAGGAGATTAGATTTGATTTTGATGTTCATAGCAATAAATCTACATATGATAGAGCGAATGAGGGAATTGATTTAATTGTTGAGACTTGCCTTTAAGAATTCTGTATTGAGGATATGCTATCTTTAAATTTAAACTTATGATGGTTATTAATACTATTGAGATGTTTTAGTTCATTTAGTCACCCTTATTCCACTACGATTATTGCATACTGCTAGTTGCATTGTAAGATGCATTGCATATTAACTGTCATCAATGGGGGTGGTAACCTTGTATTGCATGTCTCGACGCTCTAAGTCTTCATTCCATCCTAAGCGGAGGTTGGGGGCGTCACAATGGCGAATGCAACCAAGTGTTCGAGGCTCTCAAACAGTACCTCAAAGGGCAAGTTTTGGTGGATTTTGTAGCTTAGTTGACTGGTTTCCCAGAAGAAGTCGAGTATGCACTTCCCATGAAGCCCTAGCAGGTCCACGTTGATGGCTCATCCTGTCGGACTGGTAGAAGTGCATATTCTTACAGATACGGGCGAGGAGCATGATTATGCTATTAAGTTGGCACTTAAACTACCAACAACGAGGTAGGGTATGAGGCGTTGTTCATAAGTTTGGTGATCGCAGGTCATTGGGCGTGGAAGAGATAGAGGTGTGAGTCGATTCTGAAGCAGTTGTTAACCAGGTCGGCGGTAGTTTGCTACGAAGAGCAAAAAACTAAAGAAGTACTTCACATTGATAGAAGGCGAGAGCTCCCATTTCAAATCGTTTCAGATCCAACAAGTTAGAAAGAGCAGCATCCGGGCAGGAAGATTATCCTCTACTGAAGCAGACGGTAGTCAGGACTATTGAGGTGCCCGCTGTAGGAATCAAAGTCGTCGAGGTAAGGATGGGAGCCTCAGAGTGGGAGATAGACATAATCAAATATCTAGATACTAACGAGCTACCCAATGACAGGTGTGGAGCTAAGAAGATAAGGAACAGAGCAGCACGACACACCTAGCTTGATGGAGTTTTGTAAAGGCGAGGTTACTCTATGCCTCTCCTAAGATGTGTCTCATTCGAAAAAGCCCGGTACATGTTGGCAGAGGTGCACGAGGGAATCTACGGTAACCACTCCAGGGGAAAGGTGTTGGTGGGCAAAGTAGTGAGGGATGGGTATTATTGGCCCCATGCCCTCCAAGATGCAAAGGAATATGTTCAGAAATGTAGGAAGCGTTAAGAATACTCCCCAGTGCCACATTGCTCGTCCAAGGATCTGACATCAATTACCTCACCATGGTCGTTCGCACAATGGGGAGTTGACCTGGTGGGCCCCCTACCTCGGGCGAAGGGGGCGTAAAATTTGTGGTAGTGGCGGTGAACTACTTCACCAAATGGGTAGAGGTTGAAGCGGTTGCAACGATAACGATGAGCAACATTACCTGCCACTTGTGGAAGACTGTCATCTATAGATTTGACATTCCTCACTTCATTATATTGGATAACGGGAGACAGTTTGATTCGGACCACTACCGGGAGTGGTGCTGAGACTTGAGAATCAAATTCTCGTACTCGTCTCTGGGCCAGCCGCAATCCAACGGGCAAGTCAAGGCAACCAACAAGATGCTGATGGGGATCCTCAAGAAGAAACTTAGCGACAGGAAAGGCGCTTGGGTAGAGGAACTCCTCGGTGTATTATGGGCATACCGGACCACAGTCAAGACCTCGAAAGGAGAAACTCTCTTCACTCTCACTAACGGTCACAAAGTGATGCCGCCTGTTGAGGTGAGGGTTCATACTTACAGGGTACAATACTTTGACCAAGGCTCCAACAACGAGCGACTAGAAGAGCAACTTGACTTACAGTTCTTTAGATTTTTCTTGAAAATCATACTAATCATGGTAACGTATCTCTACTTTTGTTCAACTAATAGTACTTAATCCTAGAGCTCTAATCACAAATCACCTGATCTCAGTCTCATTGCGATTCAATAAATCGAACAATAATTAGCTAGAAAATTGCAAGCATTCAGAATAAAGACCCATGAAATCTATGCCCCACACACCAAATAATTCAATCACTAAAATATTGTATAAAGGCATCACATGTTTCCTAAAAATGTTGCCAACCCTTTGATAATGATCACATAAATTAACAAAATTAAAAGAATATTTAAAAATAGTCGGCCAATAAAAGTCGTACTGTAAAAATTTGCCACCGTTTATGCTCCACCAAAGTGGTTGCCCGCTTCCAATGAGTGGCAGTATCTGAGTATACTCTCCATCTCCTCCTTGGGCATACATCTCCTGATTATCTGGTCCGCGCAATATTGGTATAGAAAATGTTCTGCCCAAAAATAATATTTCAAGTCGGAGAATAACTTCTTCTTTTGTTGATATGTCATCTCGATCGATAGAATTCTGGACACTAAATAATTTACCATGTTGGCATACCAAGGAATGATTTGTATAGCGATTAATTTCTTGTCCAGGAAGGTCTCATTAATTGGAAATTTCTCCTCGCCAGCCGTCTCTTAAAGCTCGAGATGAGATAATGGTTGGCCACTACATTCTCGGTACCTTTCTTATCTTTTATTTCCAAATTGAACTCTTGTAATAGCAAAATCCATCTTAACAGTCTTGGTTTGACATCTCTCTTCAATAGCAAGTATTTAAGAGTTAAGTGATTGGTGTAGATGACCACCTTTGAACCAATCAAATAAGAACGAAATTTGTCAAAAGTAAAAACAACCGCTAACAATTCTTTTCAGTAGTAGCACAATTAAGTTGAACTTCTGTTAAGGTCCGACTTGCATAATAAATAACATGAAAAATTTTATCTTCTCTCTGCCCCGAAACAGCCCTATAGCATAATCGCTAGCATCACACATTAATTCAAAAGGTAAATTCCAATCCGGTGATACAATGATAGGTGCTGAAATTAATTTATTTTTCAATGTGTCAAAAACATGCAAGCATTCGTCAGAAAACTCAAATCGAGTATCTTTAATCAACAGATTGCAAAGATGTTTAGTTATTTGGAAAAAATCCTTGATAAATCGACGATAGAACCCAGCGTGACCCAGAAACTTCTCACGCCCTTCACATTGGTCGGTGGTGGGAGTTTGTCATTAACTTCTATCTTTGCTCGATCGACCTCAATTTCCTTGAAGGAAATGCGGGGGCCGAGCATTATTCCCTCCTCAACCATGAAGTGGCATTTTTCTCAATTTAAAACAAAATTTGTTTCCTTACATCTTTGCAAAACTAAAGATAAATTAGATAAACAATTATAAAAAGAGTGGCCAAAGACCAAGAAGTCATCCATAAATACTTCTAAAATTTTTTCCACCATATCCAAGAACATGGACATCATGCACTTTGGAAAGTGACTGGTGCATTGCAAAGGCCAAAAGGCATGCACCTATACGCAAAAGTGCCATAAGGTCATGTGAAAGTGATCTTCTTTTGATCCTCGGGTGCAATGGCTATTTGATTGTAACCGGAATATCCATCTAGAAAACAGTAGAAAGCATGGCCGACAAGTCTTTCTAGCATTTGATCAATAAAAGGTAAGGAAAAATGGTCTTTTCGAGTTGCATCATTCAGGCTTCAATAGTCTATGCAGAATCGCCATCCCGTGACCGTCCTCTTCGGTATGAGTTCATTATTGTCATTTTCTATCAAGGTTAACCCTCCGCTCTTCGGGACAACTTGCACTAGACTTACCCATACATTATCTAAGATTGGACAAATGATCCCGGCATTTAAAAGCTTCAATAGTTCTTTATGCACCACTTCTTGCATTGATGGGTTCAGTCTCCTCTAGGGTTGGATGATTGGCTTAAAATTATCCTCCATTAAAATATTGGGCATGCAAATTGTAGAACTAATTCCTTTGATGCTTGAGATGGTCCAACCCAAGGCTATTTTGTGTTCCCGCAAGACTCTCAGCAACTTCTCTTCATCTACATCACTCAAGGAACTGTTAATAATAACTGGAAAAATAGAGTCCAGGCCTAATAAAGCATACCTTAAATTTTATGGAAGCAATTTGAGTTCAAGTTTAGGTGGTTCCTTACTTGGAGATGTCGGCTGAGATGAGTTTAACTCTTCCACTTCTAGTTTTATTGAAGGAGGAAAGGATGGTGTAGCTTCCAAATATCTCTCACACTCCCTAACCTCTTCATCTTCGAATTCAATAGATGTAGAGTGAGTAATACATACCTCAAGTGGTAGCTTTGGAAATTTAGCATCATAAGTCTCATCAACCATGACCGTGCCTCAGTCGCTTATTTGAAAACAAGAATGTAGCCCAGAAGGTAATTCCATAGATTTAAATACATCAAAAGTGATCTGCTCCTCGCTGACCCTCACAATGAGTTTCCCTTGCTGGACATCAATTAAGGTTTTCCCAGTCGCAAGAAAAGGTCGGCCCAGTATCAAAGGAATCTCTTCATCCTCCTCTATATCAAGCACAATGAAGCCGGCTGGGAATATGAACTTATCAACTTTCATCATTACGTCCTCAATGAGTCCTCTAAGGTGTTTAATATATCTGTCTGCCAACTGTGGCAAGATAGTGGTCGGAAGACCTAGTTTCTTGAAAATAGAGAGTGGCATTAGATTAATACTTGCCCCTAAGTCTCATAAATCTTTATCAAAATAAGAATTTCCTAAAGTGCAAGGGATCGTGAAACTCCCCAGATCTTTCAACTTAGGCGGTAGCTTCTTTTATAAAATTGCACTACTCTCCTCGGTCATCATTACCTTCTCATGCTCCTCCAACTTCCGCTTGTTTGATAATATATCCTTAAAAAAATTTACATATTTAGGCATTTGCTCTAAAACTTCAATGAGAGGAATATTAATATGCAGTTGCTTAAATATACACAAAAGTTTAAAGAACTGATTATCAATCTTATTTGTTTTTAATCTCTACGGAAAAGGAATTGGTGGATCATAAATTGAAGGAGAATAAGTTTCAGATATAAACTCCCTGGAATTCTTGGGTTTTGAAACCCCTTTATTCGCCCTAGTCTTCTCAGCTTGCTGGTCGGCTGCATCCTACTCTACTTCTTTCACCTAGGACTCGGCTTCCTTCATCTCAGATTCAACATTTTCGGCAGCTTCTGCATCTCGCTCGGTACTTACTTTTTGTGGTTGGTCATATGTCTGCCCACTTCTCAATGTTATGATTTTGACATGTTCCTTCGGATTTTTCACAACATTGGTCGGTAAAGTCCCTGTTGTCCTCTCGGTAAGCATATTTGAGAGCTGACCGATTTGCACCTCAAGATTTCCTCAAGTGTCAATTTCTTCTCTTGTTGTGGAAACTGTTGAGGTGGTTGAGCAGACGCTTGATTATTGCTCCATGAAAAGTTTGGGTGATTTCTACATACGAGATTGAACGTGTTTGAATAAGGATTGTTTTGACGTTGGAAATTGGACCCGTAATGGGCTTATTCATAACTCGGTTGGGCAAAAGGATTCCCCACTTGGCAAGCTACACTTGAATGATTTCCTGCGCAATGATTACAAACAACATTAGTTTGAATAGCATTAACGTTCATCTTACCTAATTGTTGTGATAGATTTGCCATCTGCGCTGCCAATGCTGTAATAGAATCAAGTTCAAAAACTCCAGCCGTCTTTCTAGGCATTGCTTTTTCTGCAGACCATTGATAGTTGTTGGATGCCAATTCTTCTAGAAACTCATATGTGGATTCATAGGTCTTACTAATTAATACTCCTCCTATGGCCACATCAACCATAGATCGATTTGTGGGTCCCAAACCATTGTAAAATGTCTGTACTTGAAGCCAGGCTGAGAGGTCGTGATGTGGACACTTGTGCAATAAATCATCATATCCCTCCCATGCCTCATATAATGACTCACCCTCAATTTAGATGAAGGTAGTAATATTATTACTGAAGTTCGATGTCTTGGCCGGAGAGAAATATTTTGCTAAGAATTTTTGTGCCAACTCCTCTCAGGTGGTGTTGATACCAGGCGGCAAAGAGTTCAACCAAGCTTTTGCTTTTTTCCTAAGTGAGAAAGGAAAAAGTCTCAATCAAATCGCATTATCTATCACTCCATTGTGTTTAAAAGTATCACTAATTTCTAGAAAATTTACAATATGGACAATAGGATCCTTTTGTGACAGTCCCCCAAACTGAATGGTTTGTTGAATCATTTGAATGATGGCCGGTTTGATCTCGAAGTTATTGGCTTGTATAGCTGGCCGTCTTGTACTAGATGTCGCCCCATTGATAGAGGGTATAGCATAGTCTCTTAACGCCTTGTGCTCTTGGTCGGCCATATTAAATTTAGATGCGGCGACCTCTTTGTTTTTCTCTTTATTAATCCGACTTAAGGTTCTTTCAATGTCGGGATCGAAAAATGTATGCTCTAATGATTTAGATAGGGGCATTCACTTTTGATTCCTGAAAAGAAAAACCAAACTGAGATCTAATTTAAAGCAATTTTTAAAAATAAAATCCAAAGTAGAAAAAATCTAGCTAGTATCAATATTAATAACAAATAGATAATTCCCGGCAATGACGCCAAAAACTTGTTAGCATAAAATATCTGCAAGTGCACAGAATCGTAACAAGTAGTAAAGTGTTTGAAAGAAAACAGATGTCGAACTCATAGAGATTAATTTTTTTATTGAGTACTGAAATTTACTAAATTAATTACTATTTGGAAAACTAAAATTTGAAGAATAGATTATCTAAATTAAACTGAAGAAAAGAGCATTAAAATTTAAATTTTTAAAGATAATAATAATAGATCTAGAGCATTTGATTTAACCTAGTGAATCCCACACAATTTATTCTTCCTTGTTATAGAATTCCGATTATCACTTCTAATTTTTTTTTTTACATGAAAATCAATATTTGCATTAATCATAGAATATGTTCTTCAGCCATTACAACTGTCTTTATACAATCAAATACACAATCAACATCAATTAATTCATGCTCCAAATAAATAGCCTGTTATTTCAATTGTTGAGCAGTACCATTAAGTTCCCTCTTGACATGTCGAATCTGCCATGTAGTGTTAGCTATTAGTTGCTGCATATTTGAAACAAAACAATGAAGCTTTTCTGCAGTTTGTTCCCTTAGGCCAGTCATTGCTTGCACCACTTGACATGAGTCTCCTTCAAATAGCACAAAATTCAGACCCAGGTCTTTACATAAATTGGCAGCAGTTATTAGGCTCTTAGCCTCTGTAATAGTTGGATCAACACAATAAAACTTTGGTTGCATTAAACAGGCAAGAAAAAAACCCTCATCATTTCTAATTGCCACATCCCAGTTAATTTTAATCCAATGTGGTGGAGTAGTTTCCCAATGAGCTGTTGTCTGTTGATGGGGAATTCTACTCACTGATTGGTGCTGCATTACAGTTTGAAAGTTCTCATAAGCCGTGATAGCTTGCTGATAAACCATAGCTGGTGCATGGAAAGAACCATTATGTATGAGAGTATTTCTTCTGAACCAAATGAACCTGCCCTTCCTCACAAACAGTAAAACAATCAGTTGTTGTAATTGAGGCCTTTTGTATTGATCTGGAACCAAGCAACCACACATCCCTTACTGAAGGGCATGTCCATAAGATACGGCCTAGTGTCTCATCTTCACATAAACATACAGGGCAATTAGATTCAGAGATGACTTTCCTTTCCAATTATCTCAAGTTGATGATAAAAATCCCTTAACCATTCAATATTTTCTCTTGAACAATACTAAAAATATCTCTAATTAATAACTCCATATCTCTATGTGAATTTAATTAATTGGAGACTCATTAAGTTTTTTGTATTTTTCTTGAAAATCACTCTAATCGCAGTAATGTATCTCTACTTTCGCTCAACTAATGGTCCGTAATCGTAGAGCTCTAATCACAAATCAGCTCTCGATCGTATTGCGATTCAATAAATCGAACAATAATTAGCTAGAAAATTGTAAGCATTAAGAACAAAGAATAAAAACTCAATCATGGAAATATTGAGAATAAAATAACTTAGAATATAAATTGTGTTCAATGTTAGACTACATTAAAGCTCTAGAAAATAAAATTAGTTCATAATAAAACCTAAAAGAAAAAGAACAAAACTAGTGTTCTTCGTTGGAGTCGGCTGATGAAGCATGCAACTCTTGCCTGGGCTCTCATATCCGCCTCCTTGAAAGAAACTTAAGGAATAAACTCTGGAATATTGGACTCTAAAACTCAGACTTTCCCCTCTTTAATTTCATGTTAATAATATGCTTATATATGGTAGAAAAGAAACCCTAATATTTTCATGATTTCTGCCTAAAAAAATGGCCTAACTTTTAAGACTAATTTTGGCAGCCTCTTACATGCTTCAGGAGTCCGAATTTATAAATCCTTATCAGCTTTCCAACCCATCCATAATCGCATCCATCAGATATGTGAGTAGAAAGTTATGATTGAAACACTCAAGCATGTCCAGGCTATCTCCCAGTGTATTCCAGACTTGAACTTCTGGTGGATTCCTTCTGTGATTTATTTCCTTTTTTTATCAAAATTACTTTCAAGCCCTTTGCTAGTTGTTTCCCACAATGTTGTTTACATTGGTCTTTTAAGTTAGCCGGTTAGTCTAGTCGCCAAATCTAACCGCCCCAGAGCCTTGTCAACAAGTCTTCTCGCCCAGGAGGTAAAATATCTTGCTCATCGCCTAACTTTTGTCACCAATTCTGTTCACCATTGAGTCTCCCCGCCTAAATCTCCTCGATTCTCTTCAGAACTCGTTGCCTCTCGTCGGTCTGGATCCGTATTCTCTTCTCATTCCTTCAAATCCAAGAAAATAAAGAAAAATATGTATAAATAAAATAAAATCATTATTATTGAAGAAAAACTGGCACTTTTCATAAATAAAAGAGTAATAAAAATCACATAAAAATTACACTTATCAGTAGCAGATATCGTCGGAGGCTAGTCTCGTCCAACAAAGCCTCAGAGTAAATGTCGTCTTGGTGTGCCTTTACGTAGGCCCTAACAATTTCTACTCGACTCGCCTCTTCAGGAGTGGCCATTGGCCGAATGCTTTTGTCATTGTCTACAACACCCCAGATGGCGCGAACCGAGTACTCGCATTGATTGACCTAACTGAAAGAAAACTCAAAAAAGAAGCGTCGGGTCCACCCTTTCACACAGTTGTATTGTGGCTCCAAGCTTGCTAGTGCCTGAGCTGCATGTGTTACCATTGTGCTTCAGAAGATTGTGGGTAAGAAGGAACTTGCAGCCGGTGAAGTCGGGGTATGCTGGGGGTGAGGTAAGAAGGAACTCGACCCACCTCCTCCAATGCTCACCACCAGATGGTGCAGCAGGACACCAAGATCCTCCATGCATTAGGGTGGAGTTGTGATGGAGCCAAACAGAGAAAATCCAGCACATCACGAACTTGTTGGCATAAGGGAAGTTGAAGGCCGCTCGAGAATATGCTCGGGTACAAGGCCACTTTCGTGGCATAACCCTTAAAATCCACCGCCCTTTCATGGGGGGCTCAGGAACCACAAACTCTACGACGCTAGGTACCTTGAAGGTTGATTTCAGTGACTCCAACTCGCCTAAAGTGACCACCAATAGCCAGGAATGCCTGTCAAACCGTTGAGACTCAATACGAACCTTAGGAGAGTCCATACCCTTGGGGTTCGAGAGGCGATTGGAGGGTTAACATAGTTGCAACTCCAGGGAGCGGTACAGGAAGGGTTCTTGGGAGCCATTGGAATGAAAGAGTAGAGTGAAAATGGGCAAGGACCACGTGGAAAAGATGAGGGAAAGAGAAGCACGGAGCACGCGAAGGATTCAGGGAAGGAAGGAGATAGCAAGAGAGCAAGTAGACTCCCAAAAGGCGAAGAGGTTGGGACATAAATAGGCCCTCATGATGGTTGGATATTCCAGGTATTAGAAGCACACGTGACCCATGAGACAAGTGCAATGGGCACGAACCCCGCGACACATGCAGCACGAAACGACTTGGGAGAGGAACAATTGACTGACATCATTAATTCAAGGGGAGCCGTGCAGACGCAATCAAGTACACTACAAGCTGTCAGAAACGAGCCACTAAAGTAGGAGAGAAGAACAGTCGCCCATTTCAAATTGTGAAAGCCCAGCGAACATGGCTACATAAAGAAAGAAGAGAAAAAAGGTGAAAAGAAATTCCCATCTAACCAGTTCGATGGGAATTGATGTAACTGTGAAGGAGATACCCCCCCTCCCAACCCATGGGATCTACCCACACAGGACCACGAAGGGCCCAACCTAGCCCAGGCCCCATTTCGTAATGGAGGGCCCAAGCGCTGCTTAAAGAGTCTGACCCATGAAACACGCCAACTTGAGAAGCAAGCCTAGCACATAAAGACTAATTGACAAGGAAAGATGGGACTCGCCGCCCCTGACGTCCCCTACAACACCTAGTACTCGAAGATCTACACCAACTGAGGGGCAAAAAATGCAGACAACACTTGATTCCCTGACATGGGGTATGGGGGAGCACAATGCCGATCGTCTACCAGTAGGACGCCACTCGGGGAACCACGCCGAATTAATTACGCCATTCCCAAAGCTCACGCCACATTAATGGGACCACCCCAAGCTCCACACTGCATTAAAAGCTCCTAATCGAGCTATAGTGGGAGGTGACATGAACGTCCTGACACAGAGTACGGGGTGTCCCCCCAAAACCTCATATAAAAGTCGTCCTTCAAGTACAAATGTCTCTCTCGAAACCTTGGCACTCCCACATAATTTACTAAAAAGATTAACTAACTTAGGCATCAGAGGTTCCCTGGACTCCACCAAGCCGCCCTTGTCTTCATTTGTGTGCTGGTACAAAGACCCAAACCCCGAGATGTTAGAACCAGGCCCAAAGTGTACAAAACATGACGTTAACATCATCTCTATTATTTTTTGTCTCCTTCATACGTTTTAAGTTTTTATACCATATCTTTTTTATACGCAACTTTTTTTTTATACATTCGTTACATTTTTTCTTCTAATTAAAGATAAATGTATTAAATGTTTTTGTTGAAAATAGAAACTCCTATATTTAATAATTGTACCTCAGAAAGGTCATGTTGAATTCCACTAAAGAACCCTGAACATCACCCTTGAGAAAAAGAAATGTACAAACTACACATATCGAAAACGCTTATAAAATCATGTAGAAAAAGGAAGTTGGAACTAGAATCTATTTTATAAGATGAAGCATAATATATACCTGCCGAAAAAGCAGCATTCCTAGTCGAATGGCAACATTAGCTTTACGTGCATTGTTATCGCCGGTCAAAGCATCCCAGATCCCAGAAAACTGATGAAAGGAACAATCTTCTAGATAGTGTTGGCAGTGAGATATGGTAGCCATGAATTCTCGAAGGAATGTAGGTGAAGAAGAGTGACTTAAGAGTGAGTATTGAATGGTAAAGGGTGTGAAAGTACAAAGGGAGTGAAATGTGAAGATGGGGACGGCATCTTCAAGTTGGGGAAGGGGACGGGGTCTTGTGCTGACGTAGGCGACGGCGATCTCGATCTGAACGCCCCATAAGATCTTGAGCAGCATTAATATACAATATACTCTTTTTCAAAAAAAGATATATATATATACAGTATACTCTTATGAAAAATCTTTAGAGTATATATACAATATACAGTATACTCATGGCTAGTTTGATTATATAAAACTATCTCATCTCATTTTATATAATCATTATAATTTTTTTAAACTTTTACATAAAATATAATAACCAATTCAATTTTTTTTAAATTCTAAAATAAAATAATACTAAAAAATAATATTATCCTAATATTTTATTCAACTTTCAACAAAATATATCATCTCGTCTGGACTGCATAACCAAACAATATCATACATCTTCATTTAATTAATATATGATTTTTTATTTTTATTTTTATTTTTTAACCTAATATTTAAATAGGTGTGTTTAAATAAAAATAATAAATTGTACTGTATAAAAGTTACTTATAAAGTCAGGCTACTTTGTCGCCTAGAATAGCCCGCTCAACTTGAGCTATAGGCAAAATTAGTATTTTTGTTTTTTTCTCATTTTTCTTTTCATATTTTTCTAATATATTTAAATATTTTTTTCAAATAAAAAAATATACTAATATATTTAAAATCATTTTCTTAATTATTAAATAAATAAAAAATTGACTAACAATCTATTAGAGCGGTCAAACTGGTGGACAAAGTAGCTGTTCCTTACTTATAACATTTCTCTGGTCATAAATCCTGCTAAACAAATAAAACTTTCCACGTCATTCTGGAATCGCACCGTGACTTCATACGACGGAACCTGCTGGAGCCTTCCAAATTTCCAATCTCTCCCATGTCCCTCTAGAACTTTCCCCTTTCTACATCGCCCCAACACTATAAATCACCGGAAGCACCTGACCTTTTTTCTCAGAGAAGTTCGTTCGATTCCATTTTAAAAGTTATGCAAAACCTTGTCTAACATTTCGTGTGTCAGTGACGAAACAAGCCAACTTAGAAGAGAGAAATGGATTTCAGAATCATGGGTGTGGATTCTCCACTGTTCTCCACCCTGCAGCAGATGATGGACCTGGCCGATGACACCGACAAGTCTTCGTTCAACGCTCCTACACGCACCTACTTGCGCGACGCCAAGGCCATGGCCGCCACTCCCGCCGATGTCAAGGAGTACCCAAGCTCCTACGTCTTCATCATGGACATGCCGGGGCTCAAGTCCGGGGATATCAAGGTCCAGGTAGAGGACGACAATGTGCTCGTGATAAGCGGTGAGAGGAAACGGGAGGAGGAGAAAGAGGGAGCCAAGTATGTGAGGATGGAGAGGAGGGTGGGCAAGTTCATGAGGAAGTTTGTGCTGCCTGAGAATGCCAACACAGATGCTATCTCTGCGGTTTGCCAGGATGGCGTCTTGACTGTGACAGTGGAGAAGCTTCCGCCTCCAGAGCCCAAGAAGCCCAAGAAAATTGAGGTTAAGATTGCATAAGCGCAGTGGTTGGTGATGGGTCTTGGGTGACTCGATGGGGTTTGCCCATTTAGTTGGATTATGGGAATAATCGAGTATTTTGTCCTTCCTGTGTTCTGTTCATTGCTTGCAAGTGGATTTTGTCTTTTATCGTTGTGCCTTCGGTTTGTGTTAAGAAAACTGTTCTGTTCTTACCAATGAAGAATATGCTATATACTATGATATTGTAGTGCCAACAACCAAATTCCTTCAGAAGCAGGGGCTGCTCTGTTCATTGGTTATAATGCGACGTGTTTAACTGCTCTGTTCGGTTTTGGGTTAAAATTTTGGGTGAATGGGACATCAAGCACAAACCCAAGAAGCTTTGGAGATTTACCCAACTAGGAACTAGAAATGGAGAGGGCATATTCGACCAAGAAATTTGTAAGATTCTGTAAAAACAAGAGACAATCAGCTGGTATGCAAAACAAATACTCTGGCATCATCCTCCATTCAAATCACTAGCTTCCAAAAATGGTATCTTTCTTTCGTTTTCCATCCAACCATATCTGAAGCGATTTATTACGGGAATGCAGTTAACCATTCATTATGGGGAGGTTTCGAGGTTTCGACGGTGTTAATGTCTTAATTTGTAAAACAGACCCGAGTAGTTTGCTTTTTGCGTTAATCTATAAATAAATAAATAAGAGATTTACGTAACTCGGATTTGTTTGGAGGTAAAATCTATGGAATTTTCTTTCGTGGTATATTTTTGTTTCCAGATGTGATCAAGGTCAACGAGACTTACGAGTTGAATTTTCAAAACTATCATGTAAGGAATTACTTAAACTTGAATTCAAACATTTTCAAGGAATGGGAAGATCTCTAAGAAGTACATGATTGTACTGTGGCGCCCCCAATCCCCCTTATAAAAATACACGGGGATCGAGACACCAGGATGGTGACAACACGGTCACACATCCCAACGAAGTGCCAGTGTGTGTACATGCAACGGTGTACAATTAAAAAAAATAACGCAGCGGATAGTCAACTAAGTACCAGAATTTAAAATACAATTTAAATATCCGAAGAGGTTTAAAAGCAGTTATACAGTCATCCCAAATAAATTACAAAAGGCAATATATAAATTGATAAAATAAGAAACTTAATAAATAGGAGCAATCCCAGATCACTCCACCAACGGAGCCAAGCTAAGGCTCAACATCCTCATCTGCATCAAAATCTGCGATACCATAAAATGGTACCACAGGTAAGTATAAACCAAACAACTCTCAGGATAAAAACATATTAATGCAACCAACATGCATTCATATGACAAAATACACTTAGCCATAAAATACCATTTTTCCAGAAAATGATTCACACAAAACAAACCCTTTATCGGACACTGTAGGCGGGAATCACAGGCGGGACTCTACCACCGTCCCTGCTTACCACCATCCCTACCGCGTGCACCGTAGGCGGGAATCACAGGCGGGACACAACCACCATCCCTGCTTACCACCATCCCTACCGCGTGCACCGTAGGCGGGAATCACAGGCGGGACTCTACCACCATCCCTGCTTACCACCATCCCTACAGTTCCTTTCCACACAATGAATACTTAACACACACAACGAATACTTAACAGAGCACTGTAGGCGGGAATCACAGGCGGGACTATACCACCATCCCTGCTTACCACCATCCCTACCGCGTGCACCGTAGGCGGGAATCACAGGCGGGACTCTACCACCATCCCTGCTTACCACCATCCCTACAGTCTCATTTCCTTTTCTCAAACCAGTCAAACCAATCGTTTCAAACACACTCAAAAATCATTTCTCGCATGAAAACCCAGTTTTCTATACAAACACATGAACATGTATGAATTCATGCGAAAACCCAATTTTCAGTTACAAACATGATCATGCATGAAATAATGAGATGTACATGTACCAACAGAAATCCACAACCAGTTCACAGTTAAAAAGAGTTAGTGCAAAAATATATTTAAATCACAAAAGTTCTTTGAGAAAATACTTACAGTGCAATATAGCAATTTCCGAAGGATCACGAAGTTGCAAGTGGTGATGTCTGAGCAACACCACAGTGTAAAATACACTGTGGCCGTGGGTCACAGATGCCCACTTTTCAACGAAGACAAACGAAGACCCAAAAATGGTAGGGTAGGGCCTAGAGAGGTCGGTGAAGCCAATGGTGGTGGTGGTTTGCCGTGGGTGGCGGCGCAAGGGGAGGTTTTAGGCCAAAAAAGTGCAAATCGGAAATGGACTTAGTGTGGCTTCACCGGTGACGGATCGGGGCCGGGGTTAGGTCCAATGGGTTGCCAAGAGGTCGAGGATGAAGTGGTAGGAAGATGGTGGCCGGAGGTGGAGCGACGGCGGCGCTGGAGCTCAAAGTACGCCGCGGCTTTGGAGGGTGCGTGCGGGCTGCCGGCGGCGAGATAGGGGCTGGGATTTGGGGGGGTGAGGTCGCCGGAGGGAAGGGGTGCTAGTCGGCCGGGCGGTGTCGCACACGGCGGCGCGACGGCGGCTGGGCTGGGAGAGGCGACGGACGCACGGGAGAGAGAGGGAGGGGGACGTCCGCGCGGGAAGAGAGAAGGAGAGGAGAGAAAAGAAGGAGAAAAAGAAGAGAAAAAGAAAAGAAAAGAAAAGGGAAAAAGAAAAATGGAGAGAAAGAAATGAGGTCCAGTCCTCATAACTTGGGTCACAAAAATGATCCAACGGAAACGATTTTAAAACCACAAGTTAAATAAAATAATTTAAACGTAATGGTAAAGTCAAATTGAAATAATTAAATCCCACAGTAATTAATTTAAATATTAAAAGCAATTTAAATGCATAACAATAAATAAATATTAAGAAAGCACATAAAAATAATTTTTCACCAAATTCAAATCATAGAAATAAACTCACTAAAAATCAACCAATTTTAAAATAAGAGAATAAAATTTTGAATCCATAAAAATAATTCATTCAGTAAAAATACACTAAAATACGGGGTGTTACATTCTCCCCCCCTTAAAAAAAATTTCGTCCTCGAAATTTGTAAGGCCATACATCACGCTAAAACAGGATACATAATACAACCAGAACACGCTTGAGACAACATACCATCACCAAAACCCAAAAGCGTAAGTAATGCTCTCTCAAGTCTACTCCCATAGGCAATTCCATCATACTCAAATTAGACTTCCAATGGCATCTCACGTCCGTAATCCTAGGGTGGCTATGTTATCCAAAATCTCTTTTCCCCAAGAACCTTAATACAACATCCAACAAATTTCAATGATTAATAACTTCATACAATAATCAATGCTAACCTCAATCAACTCCTATGCTACAACTTCTAAACCTCCACATAATTCTACATTTGGTAACCTAATGACACTCTCAAAGTTAACCATCAATAACAAATTTGCACAACCAAAAGATTAATCTCCAATTACAATAATCTTCTCAAAATTTCAAGTCACCACTAATTACTCAAAATCAGCACAATCTGAACTCCTGACTACAACAAAAAATACCACGCTTCTGCTGCGCACTTTGATATTCGCCATATGCATAAAGTTCATGTCCTCATAAACTAACACCATCGAGTACAAGGTGGCTCCATTCCTACTAACCAAAACACTTATCACAAGAACTATTGTCAACCATGATTCCATTGAATAACCTGCTTCGACTGCACACTCCAAGCAACTCACTAGAAAAACTCCGAATCAAAATCTCTTGAATTTAATACTATTGTATTTATTCATCTTCAACACCTACCCAAGACACTTCTTCCAAGCCAAAAATGAGACAAGAACCCATGTACTACACGAAATGCATACACACTCACCACTACTACGCATTGATCTCATTCACCCTTAGTCAAAACCAAAAAGCCTCCAAACATGCAAGTGATCCATCGTTACCATTTCCATTAATTGAACCTATATTCTCGAAACCAACAAGAATCATTTCCTAAATTCGCACCATCTATTATCCTTAAATTGATATGGATTAAATTCTCAACCTATCACTAACCTCGAGCTAAAAACAATCATTACCTTCCATCTCCAAAGAAGTTCTCTCCTAAAAATTCTCATATCAGTAATTCAACTAAGATCAATCCTATTTAATTCAGCCCTTTAACTCTGCAATTCTAAAACCTTAAACCAGATAAGAATCGCTTCCCGAAATCTTGAAAATCAATGACCTTACTTCTAAAACATTCACTTTATAAAACTTTTAAATTCTAAAACCCCAAATGTTACCAAATTGCTTAACAAGGTCGACAAGATCGAAAACTTCTAATCTAAGTAATCACTCAATTGCTTGTTGAACCTACCACCGTAAATCCCATAAACTTATTTCCTAAAAAAGATTATAAGACCTCAAACCTTAAATAAACTTCTCATAAATCTAACCTTGAAGCTTGTTGAACTTACAACCTCCTATTCTAAAACCTCATGTCCTATTTCCACAAAACCTAAAATCTCAAATATCCTATTCCCCAAAGAGATCACCCAGACCATGCCGTTCCCTTCAAGCCAATCACCAAGAGTTCAGGCCTACTACACTAAATGTTCAAGCCTAACAATAACATTCTTGATCGTATCACCTTCCTGTCATAGCGTAACCATTAACCCACTTTCAATTCAAGCAAATTAAAATACAACTGTAGCAAAATAAATTAAAATACGACAATACAACATAAAATAAAATAGAATAAAACTAACAATAAAAAAATCATAAGACAAATGAATAAAACAAATGAAGTAGTACACAATAAAATGATTAAAACAATAAAATAAATAAGTAAACAAATAGTATACAATAACTAAATAAAACCAATAAAAACCACATTTTAAATTAAATAATTTCAAATCACAACTTTAAAACTTTCTGGTACTGCACCTACAGGACATGTGGCTTTACCCAGAGCCGAACTGCTCTGATACCACCTGTGGCGCCCCCAATCCCCCTTATAAAAATACACGGGGATCGAGACACCAGGATGGTGACAACACGGTCACACATCCCAACGAAGTGCCAGTGTGTGTACATGCAACGGTGTACAATTAAAAAAAATAACGCAGCGGATAGTCAACTAAGTACCAGAATTTAAAATACAATTTAAATATCCGAAGAGGTTTAAAAGCAGTTATACAGTCATCCCAAATAAATTACAAAAGGCAATATATAAATTGATAAAATAAGAAACTTAATAAATAGGAGCAATCCCAGATCACTCCACCAACGGAGCCAAGCTAAGGCTCAACATCCTCATCTGCATCAAAATCTGCGATACCATAAAATGGTACCACAGGTAAGTATAAACCAAACAACTCTCAGGATAAAAACATATTAATGCAACCAACATGCATTCATATGACAAAATACACTTAGCCATAAAATACCATTTTTCCAGAAAATGATTCACACAAAACAAACCCTTTATCGGACACTGTAGGCGGGAATCACAGGCGGGACTCTACCACCGTCCCTGCTTACCACCATCCCTACCGCGTGCACCGTAGGCGGGAATCACAGGCGGGACACAACCACCATCCCTGCTTACCACCATCCCTACCGCGTGCACCGTAGGCGGGAATCACAGGCGGGACTCTACCACCATCCCTGCTTACCACCATCCCTACAGTTCCTTTCCACACAATGAATACTTAACACACACAACGAATACTTAACAGAGCACTGTAGGCGGGAATCACAGGCGGGACTATACCACCATCCCTGCTTACCACCATCCCTACCGCGTGCACCGTAGGCGGGAATCACAGGCGGGACTCTACCACCATCCCTGCTTACCACCATCCCTACAGTCTCATTTCCTTTTCTCAAACCAGTCAAACCAATCGTTTCAAACACACTCAAAAATCATTTCTCGCATGAAAACCCAGTTTTCTATACAAACACATGAACATGTATGAATTCATGCGAAAACCCAATTTTCAGTTACAAACATGATCATGCATGAAATAATGAGATGTACATGTACCAACAGAAATCCACAACCAGTTCACAGTTAAAAAGAGTTAGTGCAAAAATATATTTAAATCACAAAAGTTCTTTGAGAAAATACTTACAGTGCAATATAGCAATTTCCGAAGGATCACGAAGTTGCAAGTGGTGATGTCTGAGCAACACCACAGTGTAAAATACACTGTGGCCGTGGGTCACAGATGCCCACTTTTCAACGAAGACAAACGAAGACCCAAAAATGGTAGGGTAGGGCCTAGAGAGGTCGGTGAAGCCAATGGTGGTGGTGGTTTGCCGTGGGTGGCGGCGCAAGGGGAGGTTTTAGGCCAAAAAAGTGCAAATCGGAAATGGACTTAGTGTGGCTTCACCGGTGACGGATCGGGGCCGGGGTTAGGTCCAATGGGTTGCCAAGAGGTCGAGGATGAAGTGGTAGGAAGATGGTGGCCGGAGGTGGAGCGAAGGCGGCGCTGGAGCTCAAAGTACGCCGCGGCTTTGGAGGGTGCGTGCGGGCTGCCGGCGGCGAGATAGGGGCTGGGATTTGGGGGGGTGAGGTCGCCGGAGGGAAGGGGTGCTAGTCGGCCGGGCGGTGTCGCACACGGCGGCGCGACGGCGGCTGGGCTGGGAGAGGCGACGGACGCACGGGAGAGAGAGGGAGGGGGACGTCCGCGCGGGAAGAGAGAAGGAGAGGAGAGAAAAGAAGGAGAAAAAGAAGAGAAAAAGAAAAGAAAAGAAAAGGGAAAAAGAAAAATGGAGAGAAAGAAATGAGGTCCAGTCCTCATAACTTGGGTCACAAAAATGATCCAACGGAAACGATTTTAAAACCACAAGTTAAATAAAATAATTTAAACGTAATGGTAAAGTCAAATTGAAATAATTAAATCCCACAGTAATTAATTTAAATATTAAAAGCAATTTAAATGCATAACAATAAATAAATATTAAGAAAGCACATAAAAATAATTTTTCACCAAATTCAAATCATAGAAATAAACTCACTAAAAATCAACCAATTTTAAAATAAGAGAATAAAATTTTGAATCCATAAAAATAATTCATTCAGTAAAAATACACTAAAATACGGGGTGTTACATGTACCTTCAAAGAAAATATTCAATTGGAAGATTAAAAAAAAAAAAAAAGGGACAGCATCTCTTATCTTCTTCTCTCATTCTTTATTTTAATTTTTCTTCATTTTTTTCCATTGAGGATAATGTAATATTTAAGTTTGAAGGGAAAAAATATTATTTTATTTATTTAAAAAAATAGAATAATAATAATAGTAATAAAAACAATATGATTTGATGAATAAAAAGCTTATAATAAGAATATGATTGAAATTTATTATAAGTTTTAGTGAGAATTCTCATTGCTTAAGTTTAGTTGTTAATACTTTACTTTATCTTACTTAATTTGAATACCTCTTATGATAATGAATTGTTTTGAGTACCTAGAGAAATTTTATGTGAATTTTATGAATTTGTATGGTCTCAACTTACTCGAGGCGAAATCCTAGACAAAATATTACAGGAAAAATGATTTAATGCATTCTTTGGACCGATTGAGCTTTTCAAGCTTACCTGTTTATTCTCTTTATCTCTAGTCGTTCCCTTGAGTTTTATTGAAATATATTTTGGCCTTATATTTTTCTTTCATATAAACCTCATATTCCCTATCTTATTTGAACTTAAACACTAGTATCCTTACATTTCAAGATAACTAAGTTTACACAAAATCACAGATTCACAAAAGTATAAAAGGCAAGAGAGGTAGAAGGTCTACAAGTAATTATAATAATTTTATCAAAATCATAAGTTTGGGGGTGTGAAAAGTCAACTCGTCTACTCTGTGGCCGACAAGAAAAGGCTGACGAGAGTTATTCACAAAGGCTATCGAAAAAGTATGGAATATTTTCCAAAAAAAAAAATGTCTGACCTATCGAATAGAGGGATAAAGAAAGAGATACTTGAAAGTGCAATAAAAATAGATATGTTGAGAGATTTACAAAGATTAAGAAGAAATGTTTGTGTTAGAAGTGAGAATGCTCTATTTATTCTGTTAGTGTTCAAACTTAAATTCTCTTGCTTTGTTTCAATCATACATTTTCTTTGTAGCCCTTACTCTAGCCTTACATTACAATCTTAATAAATACATATCGATCCCTAGTGATAGTTTCTGTTTTACATTAGTGGAGAGTGATTTGAAAAGCAAGCCTATGGAGTTTTTAGAAATCCATTATTGATTTACTTGTTTGCATAAAACACTCTGGAGAGCTAATGATGAAGTGAGAATGATGGGTATGCATGAATGTGAGAATGGATAATGCGGTGGAATTGAGTTTTGAATTAACTTTTGAACTTGATTGATTTTGAATGATTCCTCTGAATTATAAACTTTAGACAATCTTTGAGGTAATATATTTTATGAATCAAACCAATACTTGTTTTAATTGTTTTTTATTTTATTCTTTGCTCAAGGGCGAGCAAAACTTAAGTTTGGGAGTATTTCATAAGTGTTATTTTTATGTAAATTTTATAACTCTTTTATTTATAAAAAGTGTTATTTTCCCTTCAATATTATTAATTTTATTTTATGTCTTCATATTTTTACTTATTTACTTCGATTTAAAAGAAGAGAAGATTTTGTGCAAAATGAAAGCATTTTGGTATAAAAGAACAGACTACAGATCCAGACCGATGAGAAGCAGGGAGATCTGAAGAGAGCCGATGAAATTTGGGCAAGGAGCCTTATCCTGTGGGCAGCAAAGTGATTTCTCTCATCCAAAGGCTGGAAGACTTACCTCTCGATAGGCGAGGAAACTCGCGACCAAAAGGCACGACCAGAAGGCACGAAAATTTGGTGACAAGGCTCTAGGCAGTTAGATCGGGCGACTAGTCTAAACGACCAACGTAAACGACATCGTGGGCAACAACTAGAAAATTCAAGAGGAGTCTTTCATCACAGTCAGGAGTATTTCCACTCGGTAGGCGAGGAGAGGGTCGTGTGGTCTTTGTGACCTTCACGCCTGTTCATTTGTGACTTTCACGCCAGTTATATTCAGCGCACATGGCATCTACCTGATGGGACCCTTTCGAGTTCCACAATCAATCTGTTGGCAACCAAATCCTCCCAAACTCCGCAATTCAAGCCGTATATCACTGAATCTTCCATTTTAGATAATTATGATATTCTTGGGATAATATCCTTTTATGTTAACATCTATCTTTAGAAATTATTTTCTAGATTTTTAGAGTAGATTGTAGCCACATTTATTTTGTTTCCAGATTTGAATTTTAACATCTATTTAATCCCGCCTTGTGGGATGAATAAGGAGCCTTGGTTCCTAATCTTAGTTTTAGTTTTAGTCTTGGTCTGAGCTAGTGAGTTCTGAATCGGAGTGGAGAGTTTTTATGTTTTAGAGTTTGAGTTTAGAGTTCCAAAATTTATTCTTGAAGTCTTCTTTCAAGAACGCGGAACTGGAGGGCAGAGGCGAGAGCCGCATGTCTCATCAACCAATTTTAACGAAGAACACCAGTTTTATTCTTTTTCTTTTTTAATTTCATTATGAACTAATTCTATTTTCTAGAGTTTTGATGTAGCCTAGCATTGAACACACAATTTATATTCCAAGTTATTTTATTTTCAATATTTCCATGATTGAGTGTTTATTCCTTGTTCTTAATGCTTACAATTTTTCAGCTAACTATTGTTCGATCTTTTGGATTGCAATGAGACCAAGAGGTGATTTGTGATTAAAGGTATAGGATAACACTATTAGTTGAGCGAAAGCAAAGATGCTTTATCGCAACTAGTGTGATTTTCAAGAAAAATTAAAAGAATTTAATGAGTCTCCAATTAGTCAAATTCATATAGAGATATGGAGTTATTAGTTGGAGATATTTTTGGTATTGTTCGAGAGAAAATATTGAATAGTTAAGGAATTTTTATCATCAACTTGGGTTAATTGGGATTCTATAATAAGGATGAATAAATTGTATGAGATTTATTAGATGAAGTCAAATACTCTAGATCTATTCTTATTATTTTTAAAATCTGAATTTTAATGCTTTTGTCTTCAGTTTAATTTAGATAATCAATTTTTCAAATTTTGGTTTTCCAAATAGTAATTAATTTATTCAATTTCAATACTCAATAGCATAATTATTCCTAATGGGTTTGATATCCATTTTCTTTAAAGCACTTTACTTTTTGGCGATAGAAGTGTAGTGTGAGGATGCCTTGACCGAACTTTGGTGACGGGTATAGTGGGAGGATACCTCGACCACGTAACCTCGGAGATAGGTGTAGCGGGAGGATGCCTCGACCGCGTAACTATGGCGATGAAAGCTTAGCGGGAGGATGCCTCGACCCCATTGGCGTCAAAATTGAGCTCAACTACTTCGTTATAGTGGCAGACAAAATGCATCCACACTCTGTGGTAGGAGCTAGAGCTCGCCTTGTACCAAAATAAAAACCAAACAAGTTACATTAAATAATCCAAATCACAAGTTTAAGGATTGCAAACGTTGGCTATCTCGCTTGAGTGTGGTGAAGGCTGGTGACACATGAGCAATGCCCGTTGGCAACCATGCTTTGGCAACGATGAGGACACGGGATGCCCATAATATCGAACGGTCTATTTCGATGACAACAAATTAAGATGGAGAGTGATGTTTGAGAGGGGCTTCGCAGCCGGTGTTTCGTGCCACGCAGGTGATTCACAACAAATTATATTCCCGAGGTGTACAACCTGTAGGTTTCTTGTGGAACATCGAGGATATTTTTGGGAAAAATTTTCTAAAAATCAAATTCGTTAGTAAAAATAAAATAGCAAGTTTGAAAGAGACAAGCCAGAATAATTTGGTTGCTGCTTTCAATTCCTCTCTGACTGAGATCATTTGTTGTTGGATAATTTTTGTATGGGAAAATTGTTCATCCTTGAGTGCCCATGTAATAATGAAAATTAACTTCCTTTGGATATTTTTGTTTGTTCACTGATCTCTTGGAAGCGTGGCGAGTGCAACTCGGAGTCAAGTAGCTCGACTCTTTCTTCTTCATTTTTTTATCTGATTGTATCACCAAGCAAAATTCATGGGTATGGCGCGCAAAATATTGTGTATGGCGAGGCACACCCTGGGTGGTGAGTACCTGGTGAGGGACATCTAGTGTGGTGAGAAACTGGCAAGGAACTGGCCTACTGTGGCGAATAAATCATTGTGAGCAATCAAATCTGACCTGACTGAAGGGTGGCAAGCAAATCTAGTGGAACAAGTGTGGCAAGCAAACCATATACTGAAGTCAATGTGGCGAAGAAGCCCGTTGTGGTAGGGAGACACATTGGCAAACTCCGCGGCGAGCAAACGTCACAAATTGTGGCAAGGAAACACACTAGAAAATTACGTGGCGAGCAAACGTTCATGAATTGTGGCAAGCTTCGATTATGGTGGTGAGAGCTGAAGGTGAGGGGTGTCACCGTGGTTGGGAACCACCATGTCGGTGACAAAAGAAGCCGGTGGGCTGGGTGGTGGTTGAGTTGTTTTCCTCAGGGCGCTTGGCAACTTGCTTCTAGTGCTCACATGGTGCACAACGTGCATGGTGTGCTACTGCGAGACCACTCTGCTAGTGGCAGAAGTTACGGGTGGACTAGGTGGTGGCCCGTGGCATCCTCTGCCCGCAATGCTATGCAAGGCTGTACTCTGCCCACGCACATCCTTTGCCTGCAACGTCGTGCTCAACGTGATTGACTTCATGATATGAACCCGCGGGAATGGAATGCCTTAAACCCACAATGGTTCCCATCACTTTAGGTGTCGAGGAACCACCCCATCAGTGACAGAAATTGCTGGCGATGTGGGTAATGGTTGTATGACTTCATGATCCCTTGCACTATAAGAAATTCATATTTTGATAAAGTTTTATGTGACTTAGGGGCAAGTATTAATCTAATGCCTCTCTTTCTTTTCGGGAAACTAGGTCTTGGAGAAGCAAAGCCGACCACCATCTCTCTACAGTTGGCAGATAGATCTATTAAATACTTGAGAGGACTCATTGAGGATGTACTGGTGAAAGTTGATATGTTCATCTTCCCGGCCAACTTCGTTGTACTCAATATGGAGGAGGACGAGGAGATCCTTTAATATAGGGCCGACCATTCCTTTCGACGGGGAGAACTTTAATTGATGTCTAGCAAGGGAAACTCATTTTGAAGGTCGGCAAGGAGCAGGTCACTTTTAACGTATTTAAATTTATAGAATTTCCTTTCGAGGTACATTCTTGTTTTCAAATAAGCAACCGAGACGTGGTCATGACCGATGAAACTTATGGAGCTAAAATTCTGAAACTACCACATGAGGTATGCCTTACTCACTGTACATCTATTGAATCCGAAGATGAAGAGGTTAGGGGGTGTGAGAGATATTTGGAGGCTACACCATCCTTTCCTCCCTCATTAAAACCAAAAGTGGAAGAGCTAAACTCATCTCAGCCGACATCTCCAAGTAAGGAACCACCCAAGCTTGAACTCAAACCGCTTCCATCAAATTTAAGGTACGCTTTCTTAGGCCAGGACTCTACTTTTTCAATTTTTATTAACAGTTCTTTGAGTGATGTGGAGGAATAAAAGTTGCTAAGAGTCTTGCAGGAACACAAAATGGCCATGGGTTGGACGATCTCAGACATTAAAGGAATTAGTCCTTCAATTTTCATGCACAAGATTTTAATGGATGATAATTTTAAACCAATCGTCCAACTCCAGAAGATATGGACTCCATCGATGCAAGAAGTGGTGCTTAAGGTGGTATTGAAGCTTTTAGATGTCGGGATAATTATCCAATCTCAGATAGTGCATTGTTAAGTCCAATGCAAGTCGTCCCTAAGAAAGGAGGAATAATCGTGATCAAGAATGACAACAATGAACTCATACCAACGAGGATAGTCACGGGATGACGAGTATGCATAGACTATCGAAGATTGAATGATACAACTCGGAAAGACCATTTTCCCCTACCTTTTATTGATCAAATGCTAGAAAGACTTGTCGGCCACGCTTACTACTGTTTTCTAGATGTATATTCCGGTTACAAACAAATAGCCATTGCACCCGAGTATCATGAGAATACCACTTTCACCTATCCTTATGACACTTTTGCATATAGTCGCATGCCTTTTGGTCTTTGCAATGCTCCAGCCACTTTCCAAAAATGTATGATGTCCATCTTCTCGGACATGGAGAAAAAAATTTTAGAAGTCTTTATGGATGACTTCTCGGTTTTTGGTCACTCTTTTAATAATTGTTTAGTGAATTTCTCTTTGATTTTGAAGAGATGCAAGGAGACAAATCTTATTTTAAATTGGAAAAAATGTCACTTCATGGTTGAGGAGGGAATTGTGCTCGACCACCACATTTCCTTCAAAGGAATTGAGGTCGACCGAGTAAAGATAGAAGGGATTGACAAATTCCCACCACCGACCAATGTGAAGGGCGTGAGGAGTTTCTTGGGTCACACCGGGTTCTATTGTTGGTTTATCAAGGATTTTTCCCTAATTACTAAACCTCTCTGCAATCTGTTGATTAAAGATACTTGGTTTGAATTTTCTGATGAATGCTTGCATGCTTTTGAAATATTGAAAAAGAACTTAATTTCAGCACCTATGATTGTATCACAGGATTGGAATTTACCTTTTGAATTAATGTATGATGCTAGAGACTATGCTATAGGGGCTGTTTTGGGGTTGAGAAAAGATAAAATTTTTCATGTTATCTATTATGCAAGTTGAACCTTAACAGAAGCTCAACTTAAGTATGCTACTATTGAAAAAGAATTGTTAGCAGTTGTGTTTGCCTTTGACAAATTTCGTTCTTATTTGATAGGTTCGAAGGTGGTCGTCTACAATTATCACTCAGCTCTTAAATACTTGTTGTCGAAGAGGGATGCCAAACCAAGACTATTAAGATGGATTATGCTATTACAGGAGTTTGATTTGGAAATAAAAGATAATAAAGGTACCGAAAATGTAGTGGTCGACCACTTATCTCGTCTTGAGCTTAAAGAGGCGACTGGCGAGGAGAAATTCCCCATTAATGAGACCATCCTAGACAAGAAATTAATGGTTATGCAAGTTGTTCCACGGTATGCCGACATGGTAAATTATTTGGTGTCCATAATTCTACCGGCCGAGATGACATATCAACAAAAGAAAAAGTTCTTCTGGGACTTGAAATATTATTTGGGAGGAACCTTTTCTATACCGGTATTGCGCGGACCAGATAATCAGGAGATGTGTGCCCGAGGAGGAGATGTAGACCATACTCCGACACTGCCACTCATTAGAAGTGGGCGGTCACTTTGGTGGAGCAAAAACAGTTGCGAAAGTTTTACAATGTGATTTTTATTGGCCGACTATTTTTAAAAACTCTTTTAATTTTGTTAATTTATGTGAACATTGTCAAAGGATTGGCAACATTTATAGGAAACATGAGATGCCTTTAAACAATATTTTAGTGATTGAATTATTCAATGTTTGGGGTATAGAGTTCATGGGTCCTTTTCCATCTTCAAGTTCTAACAAATTTATTTTGGTTGCTATAGATTATGTCTCCAAATGGGTGGAAGCGGTCGCCTTACCGACCATTGATGCGAGGGTCATAGTGAATTTCCTGCGGAAGAACATCGTTCCCCGATTAGGCACTTCGAGGGCCATAATCAATGATGGCGGGAAGCATTTTTGCAATCGCCAATCTGGAGCGCTACTAAGTATGGTGTTACCCATCACGTGGTGAGACCATACCATCCTCAAACGAGTGGCCAAGTCAAGGTCTCTAATCAGGAGCTGAAGCGCATACTGGAGAAGACCATGAGTGTCTCTCGAACCAACTGGGCGAGAAGGTTAGATGACGTGCTATGGGCTTATCGGACCTCATCCATCTTGTTGATCTGCAGTATTCTCTTCTCGCCGCTTGTAGATCAACGTTCAGTGTTCTCGAGTTGTATAACCACTAGGTTTCTCATGGAACCTTGAGGAGCTTTGCGGGGAAAATCTTCCAAAATTCAAATTCGTTAGTAAAAATAAAATAGCGAATTTGAAAGAGATAAACTAGATTAATTTGGTTGCTGCTTTCAATTCCTCTCTGACTGAGATCGTTTACTGCTAGATAGTTTTTGTATGGAGAAATTGTTCATCCTTGAATGTTCTTGTAATAATGAAAATTTTTCTACCTTTAGATTTTTTTTTTCGTTCACTTATCTCTTGGAAGCGAGGCGAGTTCAACTCCGAGTCAAGTAGCTCGACTCTTTGTTTTTCTTCTTCTTCATCATTTTTTTTATCAGACTATATCACCGAGCAAAATTCAGGGGTATGGCGCAGAAAATACTGTGTGTGGCAAGGGACACCCTGGGTGCTGATCAGCTAGCGAGCGACACTTAGTGTGGTGAGAAACTGACAAGGAACTGGCCTATTGTGGTGAGTAAATTATTGTGGGTGACCAAATCTGACCAGACTGAAGGGTGGAGAGCAAATCCAGTGGAACAAGTGTGGAGAGCAAACCATTTACTAAAGTCACTGCAGTGAACTGTTGTGGAGTGGAAACATATTGGCAAACTCCGCGGCGAGCAAACGTCACGAATTGTGGCAAGGAAACACACTAGCAAACTCTATGGCGAGCAAACTCCGTGGCAAGCAAACATTCATGAATTGTGGCCAGGAAACATACTGATAAACTCCGTGGTGAGCAAACTCACTGGGCACTATTCTGTTCTGGGCAACGTGGTGGAGCAACTCATATAGTGCAATTGTGCAACCGTGAATGGCAGTCCGAGTTAGTTACATGTGCGACTTTCATGTGGTTTGTTCAATTGAACAACGATGATGGGCAATTGAGGACCTCTCAGGATGTTCTTTCGGTGGAGCTAGGCAGAGGGTTGTGGCAGTTTCACGACGGCACAATCGTGGTGGTTTCTTCCTAACCGCAGTTGCACATCGTCACGAATTGTTGTGACTTTCATGGCTCATTGAACAACAATGGTGGCGAGGCATGACGTCCTGGTCAAGAACCATAACGCTGGCAATAAATGAAGTTGGCGACCTAGATGATGACTCACGTTGACCTCATCGGCTCACGATCACCACGGGAGCTCATACAGAACTGTGCTTGGTGACGAGGGGACAACAAGAAACATTGTGAGGGCTACGGAAAAGGCCGAAGGTGCTTCCAATGCTCACAATGTGCACGATGTGCTACTGCAGGGAAGATCGGTGGCGAGGAATGTCATTTCAATTTGGGACCACTCTGCCGGCGGTAGAAGGTACCGGTGGGCTAGGTGGTGGCCAGTGGCATCCTCTGCACGCAGCACTATGCAAGGCTATACTCCGTCCACGCCCATCCTTTGCCCGCAACGTCGTGCTCAACACGATTGACTTCGGGTGTCGAGCAACCACCCCACCGGTGACAGAAATCGCCCGCGGTGTGGGTAGTGGTTTGTGGTGGGCTTGCCAAATCATGGACACCGGTATGTGGGCCTCCAGCCACTCGTCGATCTTTGCCCGCACTACGCTAGGCGTGCACAATGCGCTGCTGTGGTGAGCGGTTGCTGGAAGGCTCTTCCATCGCGGTATCTCTGCCATGCGGGGTTGCCGGTGTCAAGCTCTGTTGGCGCTACGGGGGTGGTGGCTGTAGGTTCGACTTGTTGATGGAACTGGGTGAACGCCATGCATCCCTTACATGCACTGTACATGGCATTATGCCATGCTGTACATGCTACACATGTTCTTCCTCTATTTTTCTTTTACCATTTGGTGCAATATTAAGAGAATAAATAATTGAAAATTGCAAAGTTGAGGAGATCTTATCTGGAAGGGATATTAGTACTCGACTAACACAGCTAGAGACACACCTAGTTGCAATCGAGGATGTGTGCAGAGAGTTGTGATCTTGGTAGTTTCCAACTTTTATTTACATTTTTTTTTTTGTCTTGCTTTTGGCATGGACAATATTTGGTGTTTTATAAATTTAACTTAATTAAGAATTAAATCTTTTTCATCGTTTCTAAATTAATTATTGATTTCTATTATTCCTATTATTTAATTGCTAACTTTTATATAAATTAAATATCTATCCATAATTAAGTAAATTATTTTGTTGCCATCAATAATTGTAAAAATTAAGTAATCATTCGAACGGAATATGTCACGTTTGAACGTTTCTAATCACCGTTCGGACACTTTATCTTATGTTCAAACATTGATAACTTATTAGTTCGAACGGTATAGTAATCTGTTCGAACGGTAAGTTAATGTCCGGCTAAATTTATTGACTTAACCCGCTAATTTTCTGTTCGATCATATATAATGTGTGTTCGAACATTGATTATCTTTGACGTTCGAACGTGTTGTATGTTGTTCGAACGGTAGGATAATGTCCCGCTAAATTTATTGACTTAACCTGCAAATTTCTCATTCGGTCATATATAATATAGTTCGAATATTGATTAATCTTGACGTTCAAACTTTGTTGTATGTTGTTTGAATGATCAATGTCCCACTAAATTTTGTTACTTAACGTGCCAAATTTTTGTTCAACAATATATAATTTTCATTCGAATGTTTATTTTATTTTGTTCGAACTTTTTTTGTTAATGTTCGAATGGTTATTTTATTAGGGATGAAAATTTTCATCTGCACATATACCGTCGAATGTGTTCGAACGGTAAACACCTTCCATCGTTTTTTAGAAATGAAATTTGAATTCCATCCCTACATCTCATTTTGTGGAAAAATCGTCCTAAAAATGAATTTTTGTTATAGTGAGCGTTCCAAATTCCAAAAACTGATGGACGAAAAATTCTTCTAGATAATTTTGGCGGTGGGATATGGTGGCCATGAATTCTGGAAGGATTGTAGGTGAAGAAAAGTGACTTAAGAATGGGTATTGAATGGAAAAGTGTGTGAGGGATGACGTGGCGTAGGGCGATTGTTCTCTCTACATTTTGGGGAGATTAGGGCTTTCCTATGGCTGTGGCTGCCGGCCTTGTGCCTCCCACGACAAGGCTGGAGGCTGGCGAACGCTTGGTTCAAGGGAGAACGGCTAGAACTTTTCATCGTGATGAACGTGCGCCTGGTGCGAGGGTTGCTTTCGTGGACATGGTTGATGCGAAGCCTCAATTGTTGCCTGAGGTGTTTGTACCCCCACGGGGACCTAGATTTCAGGATGAGACAATGTTTTTCATGTTTTCAAAAGCAGAGGTACAACAATCGACAAAGCCTTTTTGGTTCTCGGTGGTTCTAAAATTTCTTTGACGACGGCCTTCTCTAGATAATATTCGAGCGTTTATAAAAAATCGTTGGGGTTTGAAATCGATGCTGGTGGTTGGGCAATTGCGGATCCACGTAATGTGTTGGTTTGGATGGCACAGGAGGATGATTTTATTAGTGTAATGGCGAGCGGGAATTCTGAAGTACGTGGAATCCTTTCCAGGAGTTTCATTGGACTACGGATTTTGTTGAAGATGAGGATTCTCCATGGGTTCTTGTTTGGATTTCTTTGCCGGGTTTGCCACCTAATTATTCTTAGGAATCGATGTTACGGAGTATGGGGAAGGGTATCGGTCGCAATTTGAAGAGGGACAATGCTACGACATGTGTAACGCGTCCAGAGGCCGCGAGAATTTGTGTTGAAGTTGATATTTCGCAGCCTCTACGGAAATCGTTTTGGTTGGGTCCCCCAGGCCTTGCGACAAGTCATTTTTAGGAGGTCGTATTAGAATCCACCCCAGGGTATTGTGCTATCTATAGAAGGCAGGGTCATCTTGTGGCTCGTCGCTCTAAATGTGAACATCCTACAGAGGGGAAAAAAATTGTCCCTAACGAGTTGGTGCAGGAGGACGGGAAAAAAAGGAAACTATTAACGTCTGGAACGTAGTGGATAATCGAAATGGTGAAAAGGCCAGTTTTGGGTCGGAACAGGTGGTGGGCGAACTTTCGAAATCCAGAAGAGAAGCCATTCTAGAGTCCATCCGGGAGAAGGGAAAGGCTTCACGGAGGGATCTCTAGGGTTTGGTACGTATCGTCTGATGGGATCATGTTTGAGGAATTGGCATTGGTCAGTGATGACTTGTCAAAGGCGTTACAACTAGAGACTAAGGTGGCTAAGGCTAGTGATGAACCATTGCTTGAAGAGGGTGCATAAGAGCCTAATATAGTGAAGGAAACATTTATTCAGCAGTAGAAGAATTGGTTTGAGATTGCCGAAGAAGAGTGTGCAGAGGAAGCCCAGGAAACTCTGCCGAATTCCAAGCCAAGAAGTATGTTGCGGCTTATTGACGAAGCGTTGGAGTTTGAGTTAGGTGGGCTGGGAGACAAGGAATTTATAGATGAGGAAGAGTTACATCAAGTGGACATCAGATCCACGGCCGGTTCTGAGGGTGAATTTGAGGATGAATTGAATGAGTTAGCAGCAAAACCTTTCGATTCTGACCCCGACATGTATGTTCCGCTGAAAAAAAGTAAAAGGGATGTGAAAAGAAAAATCGATTGGGGTCTTGGAGCGCCTTACTCATTCCAAAAAATTTATTGTAGTTTTTTATGCAGATTCTTACATGGAATATTAGGGAAATTCTTTCGTCGAAGAGTAGACTTCGGCGTGTTTTGAATAAAATTCACCCTTCCGTGGTGGCCATTTTAGAACTGTTTTTGAATTCTGGTAAGTGTCGTAGATGGGAGCGTTGGATGAAGTTTCCATTTTGTATGAATAATGCCGAGGTTGGGGGCAAAATTTGGATTTTTTGGGCTGCTGATTTGGAGTTTGAATTGATTTCTTTATCGGATCAAGCTATTAGTGGCTGGTTTGTTCATGGAAGTTGTCGGGTACTTGCAACCTTTGTTTATGCTAGTTGTTTTCGGCTAAAAGATTGGAATTATGGGAGTTCCTTAAGTCTCCTAATCCTTGTGGGCTTCCATGGTTCATTGGGGGGGACTTCAATATTATTGAGGATGATAGTGAAAAGGTGGGTGGTCTCTTGCAGGCCCCTCGAGTAAAGAGGGAGTTTAATGATTGTATTCATGTGTGTGCACTTGTGGACCTGCCTTGTGAAGGTAATCGTTTGTCGTGGTGCAATGGTTGAAGAGGGGGTAGAAGAATCTGGGCTCTCTTGGATAGTATTCTGGTGAATTTGTCTTTCTTGGATTACTTCGGAGATGTGACGGTTTCATATCTACCCAGAACTTCTTTCGGATCATGCACCATTGTTGGTGAAGCTCATCAGAGAAAGGGTGGTTGTTTTTCGGCCTTTCAAGTTCCTTCGTATGTGGGGCTTTCATGAGAGCTTCCTTCCGTTAGTTCGAGAGGTGTGGTCCGAGAATGTAGGATGTGATGGTCCGTATAAGTAAGAAATTAAAAAAGTTGAATCGTGTATTACGGATTTGGAATAGGGAGGTATTCGGTCGGGTGGAGGAAGAATTAAAAAAGTGGAAGACCATATTTCCGAGCTGGATACTAGATTGGCCCAGTCCTATTCGACACAGTTGGAGAACGAATGGTTGAATTGCCAACAAGACCAGTCCCAGTGGGTACATAGAGAGGAAATGCTGGCCTGTCAAAAATCCCGCACAAAATGGCTGGCTGAAGGGGATGATAACACATGTTTTTTTCATGCTTCCATACGGCTCAAGAAACAGAGTAAGGGGATTGTTAAAATGAGGCTCAATGATGGACAAACATTGGATACGGGGAGGTGGTTCATGAAGAGGCAGTTGTATTCTTCCAACGTTTACTCTTAGTAGTGCTGATTGTAAGCAACCTGGATGAGATGGAATTGGTTCAGCCGATAGCGTCCAATGTGGAAAATGAAGCACTGTGTACTGCACTGCTTTGGAGGAAATCAAACGATCCATTTGGTCTATCCCGGCGGATAGTTGCCCGGGCTCGGACGGTTTTTCGACATGTTTTTTCATGATGGCTTGGGAAATTGTCAAAGAGGATTTGTTGGAAATGGCTGAGGATTTCTTTGCAGGACAACCGCTTTCTACTTTCTTTGGGGCTACCAATTTAGTCCTCATTCCGAAGGTTGACAAGCCTTTGGGCTTTGGTCAGTTTTGCCCGATCAACCTTTGCTTGGTTGTCTATAAAATTACATCAAAGATTATGGTCTTTCGATTTGCACCGTTACTGGAAAAAATTATCTCGCCTGAGTAGGCAACATTTATTCCAGGTAGAAGCATTTTTTAAAATATTTCGCTGGCTCGGGAATTAGGTTCAAAGCTGATGACAGAGTGAATTGGAGCTTTCCTCTCATACTTATTCAGTTATGCACCTTAATAAAGGGTCTCGTTTCTGGAAAGGGATCATGGTACTCATGCCACAGGTGCTAGATAATTCTCAGTGGATCATTCGGGAAGGTCATATTAATTTCTGGGGGGATAACTAGATAGGGGAGAGGCCGCTTATTACTTACCTTCCGTTATTGGCAATTTAAATTTGCAGGTGGTGGACATCCTTACGCATACAGGACCGAATTTACATGCCTTGCGGGAACGAGTTCCGGCAGATGTTGTTAAGCTGATTTTGGATGCAGGAATGAAGTTACATCTAGGTATGGACATGCGTATGGAAGACGGACATTAGTGGAGCTTTCACCACTAAGTCCGCTTGGAATATGGTTCGGCAACAAGGAGTTATTTGCCCCTGGAAAAAATGGCTATGGAAGAATTGGTTGCCAAAGAAGTGGTCTTTTTTTGTTTGGCGAGCTAAGAGGAAGGCAATTCCAGTAGATAACATCATTCAACAGTTAGGCATTCCTATGGCCTCTAAATGTGAGTGCTGTGTTCAACCACAAATGGAGACTTTGTATCACATTTTATGTGGGGGTGAAAGAGCTCAAAAAGTTTGGGATTTTTTTATAGATGTATGCCAAATGAAAGTTCCACAGATTTGGAATTGGGTGGGGATGTTGTGTTTCTGGTGGCATCGTGCTTCTATGTCCACACAGATGGGCTGGATTCGGGGGATGCTTCCAATTGCTATTTCATGGGCATTATGGCAAGCTCGTTGTGCGGCAAGAATGGAAGGTATGGTTTTTACTCTCACAATATTATTCAATCTGTTAAAAGTTTGATTAGAGATGAATCGAGCAAGATAAAAAAATTCCGGTCCATCAGCTCCAATGGCCAATCAATCCTAGGGACTTTAGCATGTCCAATTACTCCGGTTGTGCTTATGACTCTTAAATTTATTACTTGGTGTCCTCCAGCGAGAGGCAGAGTCAAGTTGAATGTTGATGGCGGTACTTGCGGTAATCTGGGAGAATCAGGTGGAGGTGGTGTTATTCGAAATTCTAAGGGTGGTGTAGTAGTGGGTTTTGCGCATTCATATGGGCAGGCTACTAACACCATCTCTGAATGCAGAGCTCTTCTTGATGGGCTTCGGCTGTGCAAACGATTGGGTTTGAGAAATATTTTGGTAGAGTCGGATTCCAAGGTCGTCGTTGGATGGTTGGCGTCAGGAGTATGTAAATATTGGTGTCTTTGGAATTTTTGGGAGGAGATTATAGTTATTGTTGGGGAGCTAAATGTTCGATTCCGTCACATTTTTAGAGAAGCTAATATGGATGCTGATGTTTTAGCCAAGCAGGAGTTGCAAGGGATTAATGTACAGTTTGGAGAGGACTCTTCCGTTCAAGGTCCTATCCGAGAAATTATTCGTATGGACAAGCTTGGTTTACCTTATATTAGACGTGGTTAATGTATTTGGCCTTGGGGGTCTTTTGTTGGTTTTCTTGGAGTTGTTTTAATTGTGGGATTCATGTTCTCAGAGATTTGTATTCCTCCGCCATAAGTGATGGCTTCTTTAATAAAAATAAAAATAAAAATGGAAAAGTGTGTGAAAGTACAGAAGGAGTGAAATGTGAAGATGGGGGACAGCGGTTTCAAGTTGAGGAAGGGGACAGGGTCTTGTGCTGACGAAGGCGACAGTGATTTTGATCTGAATGGTACGATGTGTTTTTCAGCAAAAAATATAGGAGAGTTTTACGGTGTGAAGGGGCCACTTAATGGAACAATACCATTTTCACAATTAATGAAACGATGTGTTTATGGATTGTGCGCCGACAGTACCAGAATACATATATATATATATATATATATATACATACATACATATTAATTTCATGTATGTATGTATATATATATATATATATATGTATGTATGTATGTATGAAAAATCTTCTAACCTATACATCTGCTTTTGGGCTGAGATCAGCCTCCAATAAGAGCCGGCCACGTAGCAGTCTCATTAATTTCACTAATAATGGGACGCAATGCATTGAATCAAAAAAAAATTCCCTACCCTCGTCTCCCTCTCGCAGGAGCCCCCTCTCTGTTCCTCTCGTGAAGTCCCCTCTCTGTTCTCTCAAATGCGTTGAATTGATATTCCTCTCTCTCTCTTGCCCTCGTCTCTCTCTCTCACAATCTTCTCTCTCCTCGCTCTCGTCTCTCTCTCTCGCCCTCGTCTCTCTCCTCACCCTCATCAAATCCATGGAGCCATTGAAGTGCCGTGAAGCCCTCGTCAAATCCGCAGCCATTGAAGCACCATGAAGGAAGTCGACGTCGATTTGGACTGTGTGCCGAACCAAACCACCATCGTCTCTCTCTCTCTCTCGCTGTCGTCAAATCCGCAAGTAGGAAATGCTTTATATTTCATATTATTTGGAGTTTTTTGAACGTAGATAGATTATGGGTGGCGTCTGCTTTGAGTTGTTTATTTTTGTCGGTTCTAATATGGATTATGGAATGTAGATGTAAGATGAAGGATTGTATTAAAGGAAGCAACCAAATGTAATTAAAGGATTCAGTAATGAAATGGGTGGAAGGCAAGGAAGGTGTTTGATAAATTTTCTTAAAGAATCCTGCGTGTTTTGAGACTTGTGATACTTGTTCTGATATTTCAATGGCAGTTCAACTAATTAAGCTTAATTTTCTTATGACTTGTTCACTGATATTTCACTTGTGTTATGACTAATATTTCACTTGTAAAGACTATCATCATCATCAGAAATGAAATACATGGGCTTGGCAGCAATTAGCCTGTTTATATCATTGTTTGTGCCATTCGTATAGAACCTATTCTTAACCATAAAAAAAAAGGTTAAGTATTTAAGACTTATCTTAGTCTGTCTATGTTCATGCATCCTATAAATTCGTTCTTAATGCAAGTTGATCACAACTACTATATATGAAAAGAATGAGGTTCCAAAATTTTGAGATTTTTAGGCTCATGATAATGGATTTATAAATGATGTAGCAGACACTTGTGAACTGATCTATAATTTTGCAGCTAAGTATATAATCTTTCTGGAAAATAATAAGGTCTGATTGAAAGCAAATAAGAATGGTTTCTTTGATTGGTTGAACTGTAGCTCAACCAATAAATCCCCTAGCCTCTATAATAATTATTATAGTCGTGGGTGGAAGGAAGATATCGTGAAACAACAATCTTCTTAGTCCTCTTGTGGGTCGAGTGCTTGGTTTTGGATGAATCTGACCTAGCTAGCTAGCTGCTCCCATGGCTAGAGGTGTAACATGAATAGCATTTTGGATGTACACCATATTTTATCTATTTTCATCTCACTGCTTGCTGATTGTAATTACATATTTTATCTATCTCTATAACATGTAACATGCTTATAACATTTTTTATCTATGTTTGCAAATGAATAGTTCAACTTCTCATTCCGGTTCAAGTTCTTGGACTGCAAGAGGGAAATATATGGCTAGTTTTGAGAGACCTTTTTGCTACTGTTGCATTCCATCAAAGCTACTTATTTCTGAACATGTAAAGATCGAAGAAGCCAAATTACAAGCCATCAAGAATTACAAGCGAACCTTGAAAGCATTGTTCTTGTCATGGTTGTTTTTTATTGTGATTTTTGTTGTAAGTTTTATGTATCCGGGAAAAAAGAATGTATGTCAGTCATTGCTCAGACTCATGTAATCATTATGTCAATTTCTACCTCATTGGAAGACAATATCAGTCTCTTTTGCAATTCTTATGGCACGTTCTTTTGCAACTCATGGATGCCAATTCCTTAGTGCTTTCTAATCGCTATGATCTCATCAAATACTCTTCAATATGACAGGCTGTAATATTTCACACAACGATTTAATGCCATAAAATAGGGTTCAATACAACATAAAAAACATAAAATCTCATTCACTCCACAATAATACAAAATAACACAAAGAAAAGTCTTCATCTCATTCACTCCACTGGTCTCCACAAGAATCCAAAATAACACAATAAATGTCTCCATCTCATTCACTCCACTGATCTCCACAATAATACAAAATAACACAATAAATGTCTCAATTCAATACATCTTTCTTCATTCACCGTAACATAAGCAAAAAACTTGTCTTCTTGCAAAAGCTTCACCATTTCACTCCAACGATGATTCACCGTAACTTAGTGAATAAAGTCAATTACAGTTGTTAAAAAATTATTACCATAACATAAAAATGAAATGATAACAAATATCACATACAATGTGCAACTAAAGTAAAACTAAAGATCCATTCTTCTTCCACAATTTTAGTCTCATTTCCATCACGTTCTTCTTCCATAATTTCAGCCTTAACACCTACATCTCCAACTTCTGGACAATTGCTGCTCATCGTTATCTCAACTTCATTACTATCCCAACTCGATATACGATCATTCAATACAAAAAAAGAATTAAAAAAAATACATTCAATATTTGCCAATCATTCTAATTTTATTAACTAAGATATGATGCTTTTCTAAAGATGGCAATAGATGACAACAAATTCGACTCCACAATTCAATAAAAAAATGAATCAGAAGACAAAAAAAGTAATTTTTGTCACACTTTTTTTTATAACGTGATTCACTTCTTTCTGTTTCCCTTGCAGAAGTCACTCCACAAAATTTTCACAAAAAAAAATGTGACTACTGAAATTTAAGCGTGTGAATACAAACCAAAATTTTATGTTCATAAAAAATACATTCACCGTAAAATTTATAAACAGACCATAAAAAAAACAGAGCAATGGCTGTGCAAATGGCTGTGTAATGGCAAGGGAAAAATTCTTGAGCAATGGCTGTGCAAACAATTCTCAAACAGAAACATGATTTTTCTTGGTTCTTTGTTCTTTATCTAAGCAAATGGATTAGCAGAGCTTGAAAAAAATCCTCTGGATGTAGATGGTATGTATGCAAAAACAGAGCAAAACAAATTGCAAAAATACCATGGAGGTCGACGGTGGTGCCACGTCGGAATGCGTGGTGTCTGTCAAACTTCGTGGTGGCTGTAGGTGCCGATGGAATGGCTGTGGGTGACGTCGGCCTGCCTAACATGGGCGTCGAAATGGCTGTGGGTGGCGACGGGCTGCCTAACGTGGGCATCGGAATGGCTGTAGGTGGCTGCCGTTGGAGTCGGAATGGTTGTGGGTGGCTACTGCCGGCGTCGAAATGGTTGTTGGTGGTTGTGGCGTGGGCGACTGGGCATGTAGGGAGAGCGGTGAATGCAATTGTTCTGCAATGGGTATACATTTGAGGTAGGGTATGGGAGGCTATTTTGATGCAGTGGGACACATTGTGTTATACTGTATAATGTGACGTGTCAAAATTTAATTGGTGGCTGATCTAATGCATAAAACGGACAGTACCGCTCCAAAGCGGAACTGATATATATATATATATATATATATATATATATATATAAAAGAATTATCCTATTCTCAAGTCAATGTGTAGAACACACCATCCACATTACTCAAATGATAAGACTTGATTTATAAAATACAAATTTTAAGATTTATCATCTAAATTAAATTATGTCACTTAAGCCATATATAAGCCACATATGGATAGGGATATATACACACGCACGCACAAATTCAAGTCAAAATAAGTTTTTTGAAATATTGACTTTTCAGGAAGCAGAAACAATCGCAAATCTAGATAATTGTAAAAAACAAAATAGAGAGAATTTGATTTTATTAGTGGAGGGACCTTTATGGTCCTTCATAAGGAACGAGTCTAGTCTCGAGGCCAAGCCCAACGGATAGCGAGAATGGGGTCCTTGAGTAGGTCTTAGAGGCCAATATGACTCCATTTGGTAACCGCTAAGTGTAACAGAATGGATAGTTAATGTAGGGAACTGACATAAACCCTACATCTCTAGGATGAGTATCATCTCAAATGAATAAGGTGATAAGGGTAACGAGAAGATCAGACCCAACGGGATAACCATCATTGGTATTTATCGATAATCTACTGCACCTATATATGTAGTAAGAAGGTGGTGAGTGCAGGAGACTCATTGAACCTGAATCTTAGTAGTAACTCATTCTACGTATTACTGACTTAGGCATCGGAGATGCCTTAGGCATGCAGGGCCACCATCTTTATTTGTTGCAGGTAAACAGCTTTGGTAGATCATGAAACATATTCTTAAGAATGGCGCCGTTTGTGAGATACTGAAGGTATCATTTCAGTTTCTCATCGGACTCCAATGTGATTTTCACATGCCAACCACCACGCGCTCCCAAGCAGCTCGCAATCCTGACACGACACCCATATACATGGAGGTGCAACTTGCAAAAATTGAGGAGAAATTAAGGAAGGTTATGGAAGCAATGGAAGACTTACGACAAGAGAATGAAGAGTTGAAACGCCGTAACGTTGAACTCAGCGAGGTCATGCTACCAAGCCATAACGAGCAAGTAGAAGGAGAAGCACAAAGTGTCGAAGGGACAAACGTCATACGACGGATCTCGAGATCCAGTCAATCATCTAGAAAATTTTAAAGCACACATGACTCTCCATAGTTTTCTCAGAGAAATAGCCTGCCGAACCTTCCCATTAACGTTAAAAGGTATGGCAAGAGGTTGGTTTGGAGCATTGCGACTTGGCTCAATTGACATTTTCAAAAAATTAGCCAAGAAATTCCTAACATAGTTTATGCTTGAGCTTGAACATCAAGCAGAGAGAGGAAGAAAGCCTAAAAGCTTACCTCAATCGATCAACAAGGAGAGATTGACTATCGACAACCAAGACGAAATAATTGCCTTGGCGTTGGGAGGCGTGTGGCCTAGAAGTCCATTCATGGTCGAGTTGGCGAGAAAGAGCCCATCAACCCTGAGAGAATTTATGGACAAAGCTGACGATTTCGTCAATGCAAAGGACACCCTGCAAGCTCTCATTAAGCCAAGGAAAGGAGAGATGAAGTCAGACGACAAGAGTAGAAGTGGGGATAGGAAGACTAGCTCAGGCATTCAAGAGAGTAGTCGCGACAAACAGGTGCCCCCACGCGACCAGGCTACCAAGCTTATCCACAGCAACTTGAATGTACAAGAGAAAGAAGGTTCCACAAAAAGAGAACCAAGCTTGGCCAGATTAGGACACCTCTTTTGCAAGTATCATCAGACGAACACTAATTGGACATAAGATTGCACCATAATGAAAAATAGGTATCTAAATTGGTGGTACTGGAGAGCTTGAAAGGATGCTCACTGAATGCAAAATGCTGAGGCGGTGGTTAGAGCAAGGTCGCAATCCTTGACGAAGCAATAGTCTGTAAATGCGATGGCCAGTAAGAGAAGGTGGTCGCGACCCCCTCGCTGCTAGGACAACAATCGTTACAACCCACCTTTGGGAGAAATCTACACTATAGCAGGCATGTTTGCAAGAGGAGGCACTTCTGCCTCAAGTAGAAGATCACATGCCCGCAGGGTGAGATACGAAGAAATCTATGTGATGGATAGGCCGTCCAAGCATTCGTGTCGCAGTAATACAACAACAATCTCTTTCGGGGAAGAAGGTTGTGAATTATGGTATGATGGCGCATTGGTAGTGACCCTCTTGGTCGCCAACTATACTACCAGACGAATTCTGGTGGAGAACAAAAGCTCCGCAGATATCTTATTCTGAGAGGCTTTTGCCAGGATCGGCATAGATGTCGGCAAGTTGTGACCTTCACCCACCCCTTTGAAGGGATTCTCTGGCGACACAATTCAGCCAGTGGGCGCCATAACCCTACCAGTCACGGCGAGGAAAGGGACATGCACGACCACCACGATGACCGACTCTTTGGTGGTCAAGGCCCCATCATCTTACAACGCCATATTAGGGCGGCCGACACTAAATAGCCTAAAGGCGATTACTTCCACCCACCACCTCAAGACAAAGTTCCCAACGGAGGCTGGAGTAGGGGAAGTGTGAGGCGAATAGGCCCTAGCTCGACAATATTATGTATAGGAGCTAAAAGAAGGGGGATCCGACATTCACACAGCTAAGAACCAAGCTCAAAACAAATCACCAGCCCCACTCCCAACCCCAATTCTTCCTAACTAGGGCATGGAGGCACGGGATGAGTATAACTTACAGTAGGCAGAGAGGTTAATGAGCCATTGGAGTTAGTAACGTTGTACTTGGGGCGGCCAGGCACAACAACACAGGTGGAGACACTACTCCCCCAAACATCCGAGAGGCCTTGAAGTAGTTACTGATCGAGCACAGGGATGTGTTTGCATGGAGTCACGAAGACATACCTGGGATTGACAATGCAGTCATTGAGCATAGACTGTTGCGTCAACCCCACGTGCAGAAAGGTCTGCCAAAAAATGTGATCATTTAGTGCATAGAAGTACGTGGCCATAGCTAAAGAAGTAGATCGCCTCCTTGCCACAGGGTTCATAAAGCCCACTATTCCTAATGGTTGTCCAATGTCGTCCTAGTCAAGAAAGCAAATGGTAAGTAGAAAATGTGTGTAGACTTCACTGACCTGAACAGAGCATGCCAGAAAGACAGTCTCCCATTGCCATGGATTGACGTTATCGTCGACGCCACAGCAGGAGACCTCATGCTAAGCTTCATGGAACCTACTCAGGATACAACCAAATTAGTATGAACCCAACAGACGAAGAGAAAACATCGTTCATCACAAATAGAGGGGCTTGATTATTACCAGGTTATGCCTTTTGGCCTGAAGAATGCCAGCGAAACCTATCAAAGACTGGTAAACTGGATGTTCAAGAAGTAGATTAGGTGGACCATGGGAATATATGTTGACGACTTGCTAGTAAAAAGTAAGGAGCCCACCTAGCATCTAACAAACCTAAGGGAGTTCTTCGCAGTACTCCGCTAGTACCGAATGACACTGAATCCAGCAATATGTGCATTCGGCATGGACCCAGGAAAAGTTTTAGGTTTTTCATCGTTTCTGAAAGAGGAATTGAAGCCAACACCGAGAAGATCAAAGCCATTATAATCATGAAACCGCCACGAAACATAAGCGAGACCCAACGATTAGCGGGAAGGGTAGCAGCTTTAAACAGATTTGGGTCCAGGTCCATAGATAAATGTCCTCCTTTCTTCAGGGTCCTACATAAAGGGCATCCGTGCAATGAGGAATGCGACTATCCGTTCCAGGATTGGAAGCGAGTCCTATCTAGCCCACCATTGTAAAAGCAACCCGAGTAAGGGGATATCATGTATGTGTACTTAGCAGTATCACCCCATGCCATATCCGTGTCCCTGGTCAAAGAGGAAGGGATAGCCCAAATGCCAATATATTACCCCAGCACACAGTACATGGCACGAAAGCTACGTACCCATGGATGGAGATGCTGGCTTTCGCGTTAGTGATTGCCGCCAGGGGACTGCGACCGTACTTCCAATTCCATCCGATTAAGATACTCATACAGCACCCTTTAGGAAGATACTACAGAAACCCGATAGCTCGGGAAGACTAGTCAACTAGTCGATCGAGTTTAACGAGTTCAACATCGACTACCTGCCAAGGGGCGTGATGAAGGGGCAAGCTTCGGCAGACTCCATTGCCGAGTTCAGTGGCTTCCCTCTGGAGGTGGCACCCGCCCCTGTTGGGAAACCATGGTAGATTTTCATCGACGGCTCCTCCTGCCGCACCAGATGGAAAGTAGGGGTCCATATAGTCGATGGAGCAGGGTGAGAATGCCATTACATGGAGAAATTTATATTCAAAACTACTAACAACAAAACCGATTATGAAGCGTTAATAGCAAGAGTTTCTGTAGCGAAAGTGCTGGGAGCTACGGAAGTTGAGGTAAAGGCGGATTCCCAAGTGGTTGTGAACCAAGTAGTGGGAATGTATGCCGCTAAAGGTGAAAATTTAAGGAAGTATTTAAATCGAGTATGGGAGAGTCGCGAATGGTTCTCATACTTTGATATTGCGCAAATACCCAGAGGAGGCAATTCTATATAGGACTGGCAAGAGCGGCGTCGGGGATGGATGAGTCCATCCTGCAATGGGAAGTGGAGATCAAGGAGCCTAATTGGGCTAGGGAGATAGAGAAGTACCGGGATACAGGCGAACTCCCAATCGACAAAGAGGAGGCAAGGAAAGTCAGAGGGCGGCATGGTTCACTAAGGTGGATGACATCCTCTACAGTCGAGGCTTTGCCGCCCCATTACTAAGATACATCTCACCCCAAGAAGCCCAATATGTCTTAGCAAAGATACCCGAAGGGGTGTGCGGGAGTCACTCTGGAAGAAAGGCCTTAGCCAGAAAGGTCATAAGCGTGGGATAATTGGCCTTAGGGACACCTAGGAGTTTGTGAAGAAATGCGTTAACTGCAAGATGTTCGCTCCTGTGCCACATTGCCCTCCAGAGGAGCTAACCTCCATTACTGCCCCTTGACCTTTAGCCAATCGGGAAATTGACTTTGTAGGACCCTTCCCGCCTAGGAAGGGAGGAGTGAAGTCCATAGTCGTCATCGTGGATTATTTCATGAAATGGGCGGAGGCGAAGCCCTTGGCGACCGTCACCACAAGAAGCATCACTAGATTTCTATGGATGAACGTCATCTGCCATTTTGGAATCCCCCAAAACATCATTCCGGACAATGGGCATCATTTTGACTCGAAGCACTATCAAGAATGGTGCGCAGAGTGGATAATTCAAGTCTAGTACTCATCCCTGGGACACGCTCAAGCTAATGGGCAAGCAGAGGCCACGAATAAAGTCCTGTTAGAGATATTGAAGAAAAAGCTCATAGAGAAAAAAGAAAAATGGGTGGAGGCCCAAGGGTACTGTGGGCTTATAGAACTATTGTGAAGACCCCAACTGGAGAAATTCGCTTTAGCGTAGGAGAGCGAGGTGGTGCCTCCAATAGAAGTAAGGCTACCCACCTACCGCACCCGCTACTTCAACCCTCTCCAGAATGACAAAGCACTAGAAGAGCACCTCGATCTCTTGGATGAAGAAAGGGAAGAAGCAGAGGTCCAGACAATGCTAAACAAAAGAAGGACAGAATGCTATTTCAATAAAAGGGTCAGGCCCAGGACCTTCAAAACATGTGACTGGTAGTGAAAGAACCCAAAGTAACTACAAAAGAGGAGGGAAATCTTGGTCTACGTTGGGAGGGGCCCTACATCGTAGTCGCCAGACACTAGCTTGGATCATATCACCTAAAGGACGGCCAAGGGAAGGAACTGCAGCATCACTGGAATACGGAGCACCTAAAGAAATTTTTCCCTTGATTATATATTTTTTTATAGTGAAGAATAATAAATAAAGGCAATCATTTCCCTCCTTATTGGTGCACTAAAAAATGAACAGGTACGCAAGTCAGATGACCCAACGACCCCCCAAACACCAAAGGCGAGACCAAACACTCACGGTGAAATGAAAAGGGTGCGCAGGTCAAATGACCCAGCAACCCTCCAAACACCAAAGACAGGTCTAAAGACTCGCGGTGAAACAAAAAGGGCACGTAGGTCAGACGACCCCACGACTCTCCAAACACCAAAGAAGAGTCCAAAGACTCCTCGTGAAACGAAAAGGGCACGCAGGTCAGTTGACCCTGCGACCCTTCAATCACCAAAGACGAGTCCAAAGACTCACGACAAAATGAAATGGGCGTGTAGGTCAGACGACCCTACAAACACCAATGATGAGTCCAAAAACTCGCAGTGAGTCTACATCAAACCTCTAGAAAATAAAATTAGTTAGTAATGAAATTGAAAAGAACGAGAATAAAAGTAGTGTTCTTCATTGGAGTCGGTTGATGAAGCATGCGACTCTCGCCTTTGCCCTCAAGATCCGCCTCCTTGAAAGAAACTTAAATGGTAAACTCTGGAGTATTGAAATCTAAAACTCAGACTCTCCTCTTCTATTCATCCTACAATACGGGATTAAATAGATGTCAAAACTCAAATCCGAAAACAAGATAAATGCTTCTACAATCTAGCCTAAAGTTCTGGAAAATAGTTTCTAAAGATAAATGTTAACATAAAAGAAATTATCCTAAGAATAACGGAATTATCTAAAATTGAAGATTCAGTAATAAGTGGCTTGATTTACGGAGGTCGGGAGTAGGTGTGTGCAAAATTCTAAAAATTCTGACTCCGTCCGACTTCTGCTCGTCCGACTTCTGCTCCGACTCCGACTCCGACGGAGTCATCAGAATTCGGAGTCAAAATTCGGAGTAGCTCCGAATATCTATTCGGAGTCGGAGTCGGAGTTCCAAGAAGCTCCGATTCCGACTCCAAAATTTTTTTTATTGAACACTTGCGCTCGAGCGAGGTGTCGAGCAGAAGTCGAGCGAACCTCTTCCAGAGAGGTTTTCTCGAGCGACATGTCGAGCGGAAGTCGAGCGAACCTCTCTGGAAGAGTTCTGCTCGAGCGCGCACGTCGAGCTCCGATCTTATGTCGGAGCTTCGATAAGAGGTCGGAGCTCCGACCTCCGATCGGAGTCGGACTCCGACTCCAGTCCGGAGTCGGAGCTCCAATTTGGCTCCAACTCTTGTCGGAGTCGGAGGTCGGAAACAAGCACTCCGACTCCGTCGGAGTCGGAGCCCAGCCCTAGTCGGGAGTATGTGGTGGTCAGTCAGCAGATTGATTGCGGAACTCGGAAATGTCCCATCGGGTAGATGCTGTGTGCATTCAATATAACTGCTCTCCTCACCTACCGAGAGGAAAGACTCCCGATCGGGATGATAGAACCCTCTAACCAACCTACCGACCGGTAAGGCTGCTCGCCTTTACTAGTTGTTGCCCACGATATCGTTTAGGTTGGTCTTTTAAATTGGTCATTTAGACTGGTCACCCAATCTAACTTCCCAGAGCCTTGTCGCCAAGTCTTCTCGCCTACTGAGAGGAAAGATTATTCGCTTACTAAGGGGTAAGTCTTCTTGCCTTTTCAGATCTCGTCGCCTATCGTCAGTCTGGCTCCGTGGTCTCTTCTTTTGTACCAAATCTTCTTTTGTACTACTGAGGGGTAAGTCTCATTTTGCACTAAATTTTCTCATTCATTCAAATCCAAGAAAATAAAGAAAAATATATAGAAATAAAATAAAATCAATAGAATTAAAGAAAAACTGACACTTTTCATAGATAAAAGAGTAGTAAAAATCACACTTATCAAATACCTCCAAACTTAAACTTTGCTCACCCTCGAGCAAAGAAGAAAAAAAAAGACAATTAAATCAAGCATTGGTTTGATTCAATTTATTGCTTCAAAGATTGTTTAAAGTTTATAATTCCAATGAATCATTCAAGATCAATTAAGTCCAAAAGTTAATTCAAAACTCAATTCTCCCGCATTATCCATCCCCACATTCATGCATACACATAATTTCCACTTCATCATTAGCTTCCCGGATAGTTTTATGCAAATAAGTAAATAAATAATGGATCTCTAAACATTGCATAGGCTTTCTCTTTAAATCACTCTCCACTAATGTAGAACAGACTCTATCACCAGGAATCAATAGGTCTTTATTAAAATTGTAATGTAAGGCTAAGGTGAGGGCTACAAAGAAAATGTAGGATTCAAATAAAGTAAAGGAACTTAAGTTTGAACACCAACAGAAAAATAGAGCATTCTTCTAATACAAACATCTCTTCTTAAATCTTGTGAATCTTTCAACATACTTCTGTTTATTGTACTTTCAAGTATCTCTCTCTTTACCCCTTTATTCGGCAGGTCATACATTTTCTTTTCTTTTCTATTTTTTTTCAGGGAAGTATTCCATACATTTTCGACTGCCGTTGTGGATGACTCTCGTCGGCCTTTCTTGTTGGCCACACAGTAGACGAGTTGACTTTTCACACCCCCAAACTTATGATTTTGATAATATTGTTATAATTAACTTTACTCTTAGACCTTCTACTTCTCTTGCCTTTCATGTTCTTGTAATTCTGTAACTTTGTGTATACTTAGTTCTCGTGAAAGGTAAGAAAATAAGTGTTTAAACTCAAATAGGGTAGGGAATATATGGTTTACACGAAAGAAAAATATAAGACCAAAATATAATTCAATAAAGCTCAAAGGATTGACTAGGGATAACGATAATAAACAGGTAAGCTTGAAAGGCTCAAACGGTCCAAAGAAATGTCTTAATCATTTCCCTAGTAATATTCTGTCTAGGATTTCCGCCTCGAGTGTAATCAAACATGTTCTAGAGTAAGTTGAGACCACACCAATTCACAAAATTCACATAAAATTTCTCTAGGTATGCAAAACGATTAATGATTATACGAAGCATTCATTGAACATAGAAAATATAAATTTAAGTAAGATCAAGTAAAGAATTAACAACTAGACTTAAGCAATGAGAATTTTACCAAAAGATTATAATCAATTTCAATCATATTCTTGTCATAGGCTTTTTATTCATCAAACCATCCAGTATGTAAGTTTAATCGATGTAGCATATTATTTCTTAACTTCCCTTTTGGGATGTAACAATCCAACTAATTTTTATATAGTTTAAACCAATTCTCCACAAATAGTTGAGTTTAAAATTTTTCTAAAAATAACACCTCTTTTTTATTTAAAAAATTCTCAATAATCTCTTAACACTATCTTATTTTATCTTTATAAAAAATTTCACTATTGACAAAAAAAAAGTCAACTTTTTTTCTTCTCTTACGCACACTCCAATAGGCTATCTCTTAAAGCTATATTTTTTCAAAAAAAAAAAAAAACTATACGTTAGAAAAATTTTAAGATCCCATGTGTTTTTGAATTTTGAAAAAAACTATAAATTTTTTTTTTATTTTATTTTTAATCAAACTATACGTTAATTTGTTTTTGAGATCCCATGTGTCGATCCTGCTCCTAGATTCTAGAAAACCGAAAAGGATACAAACTGCTAGCCTTGATTGTTTTCCTCATCCGTTAAAATCAACTTTGAATATTTTTAGCATGTGCACTTTAAATGATTTGGTTTAAAACTTTCCCAACAAAAAAAAAATAAAAAAAAAATAAGGAATGCAATGGTTACATTAAACAAAATCTAACTAACAAATATAATTTATTAAAAAATACCAACATTCTCAAATGTACAAACTTTTCATAAAATTGTGGACCTCAAAAAAAAAAAACACTTTCTTATACAGTATTTTATAAAAGATTTGCGCAAAAATAGTGAGTTTGGGACCTTAATATATCATTTCTCATTATGAAAACTAAACCAACTACCTGCAACACATACACACTTGAAGTGTTTTAAGCTAAATTACCAAAATACCCTTTCCCAAGTAGTGTTACCCGCGGATTTATTATTTATGACGATTTCCTATAATAAAATCGAGAGAAATATCATGGCTTTGAACATTTGAAATTATGCATATGTGTTGGACGTGTTAACGTTGTATTTCGTACGCTTTTACACTAGGTTCCAGCAACTTGGGTCTTTAAAGTTGGGCGTGCGAAAATGAAGAAAAAAGAAGTTGGGAGAGGGTGGCCTTGGGGCTGAGGAATCTCCAATGCTAAAGTCAATAGAGTATTTTGGAAGTTTGTAAATAATGAGAGAGTCTTGAGCTTTTTTGTACCTGAAAATTACTATTTATATCGGGAGTCTTGGGGACAGATTGCGCTTGTCCCTATGGTGCCCATGTTCTTTTTACTACTCTTTTTGTTAAGAGTTGTTTAATGCAGCATGCCTCTGCGACATCATCATTAATGTGGTGTGTTGCTCGGGTAATGGTGATATTAATGCGGCGTGGTTCTTGAATTTCTCATACTTTGCTCGTGTCTTCGTTGGTCCGTCAATGTCACATTGTCAGATGATCAAGGGTCCCCCTTGCTTCACGCTCATTCATGTGGGCAGGTACTCAAGGGCTGGACATTGTTCGAGGGATCTCCAGGACGACAAGTCTGATCCCCTGCAGTTTGCACCCATATAGGAGTTGCGTCCAGGGGAGTCTACCTGTGGGCCAGGATGAGAGGCCTATTTGTTATGGGCTGGGTCATCTTTTCTTCTTCTCTTAGTTGCTCCTCACATGCCCACTAAAAGGGGGGAAACCCCCCTTACAAGACGTGTTGGTTATGATAACTCGAGAAGAAGTGATGTATGGTTGAGATTGAAATAAAGTTGTAAGTGAAGCGTGAAGATTGTGAAGTATGGGATTGTGTTAGTCTGTTCTATGTGGAATTTAAGTGAACTATATATGGTTTAAGAATATGTGGTTTGTGATGTAGTTGTATGTTGTGTGAAGTGATAAGATGATCGTGTACTTTAGTTAGTTATATGTATTTGACTAATGTCTTATGCATGAATATACAATGTCTAAGCATCAAAGTTGAGTTATATGACACATGAATAGAGAAATGGATGTATGTGTTGACTAAGATTGAGTTGTGTAACTTGATTCAAGTTATACATCAGAAGTGATGGTTTGGTAAGATTGACGAGATTTATAGAATAAATAGACTGGACTTCAAAGTAAAGCATGGAGATTCAGAAGTGAAGGCCATAAAGCATTAAGAGATGAGAGTATTTTATTATGCAACTTTTAAGTTTAAGTTGCATATATAAATAAAAAGGAAATGACGTAAAGTTATGAGTTGCATAAAATGAAAATAGTATGGAGTCCAAGTAAGTATTATGTTCATACTCTTCTAGAGTTTTGTAAACGATATGAAAATAAAAATAAAATGTTTTCGTTATGAAAATGATGTGAAATATTTTTTTTTTATGAAAAATGCACTTTTTGTGCAAAGAAAAGAAATGAAATGATGTTTTACGAAAGTATGCTAAAGTATAAATGTTTTGAGGTATATGTATGTAAAGGCCTTACTTGGGAGTCCCTTTTTATGCACCTCAAGAATAGTTGTATGCATGTGCAATTGATGTTATACGTAGTAGTTATTGTATTTATGTTCCATGAAATGAAGTAATGATGTTTACGATCGAGCCTATGAAATAATGTTTAAATGATGATGTTTATGCTCGATGCTATGAAAAGATATTTAAATGATGTTTACGAAATGAATGGACTGATGAATGAAAATGAAATGATTGAAAGGAAAGAAAGAAAGGAAATCAACTGAAATGAATGAAGGAACTAAAATGATTGTTTTAATATATGAAGCTACGTAACTACCATGACTAAATGAATGATGGTACCAATCGACTGGAAAAATTAGAATGTCGGGTAAGTAGTACTGGTAGTTGACCCAGTACTAGTAAAACCCTTTGGTATGATACTGGTAGTGATATGTTGAATAAAATTTAGGTTGAAGTTGGAACAAATTTTGCAAAAATAGCAAGTTCATTAGACTTAGGCCAAGTTTAGATGTTGAGCTGAGTTGAGATGAGAGTTCTTTATTAATAGTAGTGAGTTGAGATGGTGGAGTGAGTTTTGTGGGGTCCACCTAAGATGAGTTTAGAAGTGTTTGGATATTAAGATGAGTTTAGATGTGTTTAGATATTAAGATGAGTTTAGATGTATTTATGGGAAGTTGAAAAAAAGTTGTGCGTCTCGCGTGTAAAGAGGGTTTGAGTTGAGATGAGTTTAGTAATTTGAGAGTAGGTGTTTGAATTGTAGACTCAGCTTAAAATTAGACTAAATTGAGTTGATCTCAGTTGAGTCTAAGTTTCGAACAGGGCCTTAAGGGATGTTTGGAAACATTTCTCATCTCATCTCATTTACTTCCCAAATATCATTCAAATACAAATACTTTTAAACTAATCATTTTAACTTTCTCAAATTTTCAAACAAAAAATAAAAAACAATTTAATTTTTTCAAATCCTAAACCAAAAATTATATTAAAAATTATATTCTAACAATATTTTAATTTTATAACATTTTTTTCAACTTTTTCTCTCTCATTTCTCAAAATTCAATAAATACTTAACTTAAAATATCTTACTACTATTTACAAATTATCTAATTATTATTCACAAAATTTTCTTCTCATCTCACTCTTCAAATATCTCTTTAATGAGATAGACTTGGTAAAAATAAAACAAGCATAACTTTTGAGTCCTACATTGAATGAAGTTGATATTGGTGGCATCGAAAAGCTGACTCAAAGCTCTAGAACTTTACGTTTCACAAAGATTTTGAAATTCTCGTATTTACTAGGTCACGATCCCGCAAGTGAACACAACAGAGTTTGTGTTGGATCATGCTTCTGCAATCCAAATTTGACCCAATCTTAACCCTATCTACTCAAGCATAAGGATGCACAAGTCTTTTTTTTTTAAGGAACATGGACATATTTTCAAAGATCTAATATTTGTTCCCTGTGATCCAAGTTTGTTCTTAGGTTGATGTCATGGAGTCCATTGATGTGGATGTTTTCAATGGCTGAAATAGGTTACGGATCTATCATTGTTGCAGAGATTGAGTCGACACTTGTGAAACTATAGAAAAACTAGATGTAAGGGGTTCCCCCCCCCCCTCCCCCTCCCCCCGTCCTAGCGGGCTTGAGAAGGGCTACTAAGGGAATGAGAAAAAGGCCCAGCTCACGGATAGGCCCCCTGGATGCAACCTCCATAAGGGAGCGTACTGCAGGGGGATGAGACTTGGCGTCTTGAAGAACGTCCAGCCCTTGAGTACCTATCTATGTAGCAAGCGAAAAATAAGGGAGGACCCTCGATCCTCTGACATGGAGGCATCGACGGATCACCAAGACCGCCAGCAGGGTAAGGCAAATCGGGGAACCACGCCGCATTAAAGGACTCTGACAAAAAGAACAGTAAAAGGACACGGACTCCATGGGGCCAGACTCTTGGTATAAATAGCAACTCTGATCCCCCGACTCTCTCTCCTATCTACAAACTTCCAAGACACTTTACTAACTTTGGCATCGGAGACTCCCCGACTCCAAGGCTGCCCTTTCCTAACCACTTTCTTCTCTACTTTAGCAAGCCTAGTTCGAAATACCTGAGTTGCTAGAATCTGATCTAAAGGTATACGAAACAAGACGTTAACAGTGGCGGCATTTGTGGCATCGTTATAGATATTGTGTGTACTTTGTATGCCTGCGACAACCCGCTCTGGACGAAGAGACATAAAGGAAGACACTGAAGCAAGGCTAAAAGTTATAGAGGATTGGGTGATGAAGTTGACCGACGAAGTGCAAACACTTCGCAAAGGGAATGAGGAACTCAAAAAGCCTCAAAGGGGGCAGGACGAGGAGGCGGAGCAAAGCAATAACGAACACGTGGGATCCCAAAACACGGGAGCAGGAGCAAACGGGGAGGAGGAGAGGTAAACATGCAGGACGAGCTCTGCAATCTCAAGGGAAAGTACGAAGAGATTGCAAGGAAAGTGGGCACATCATCGTCAGTGGACCAACTGCTCACAAGCATTGGTCTACCCTACACGGAGGAGGTGATGGTTGTGCCCTTAACACCAAAGTTCAGGGTCCCCACCATGGAGATGTACAATGGAGGGAGTGTAACATCGCACTAGAAATTCACTGGTGGAATTTCTTTTGACCTTAGGAACCTCGTGAATACCCCCATAAGTTTTTACGAATCGATTAATCGCTCAGGTTTTAGTGTGTCAACATAATCAGTGTTATCACTCACTATGGTGTTAGAAATATGAGTTTAATTATTTGAGGTAGTTAGAAGTGTCGGAATGGGTTTTAGCCTATGCCATTAGACTCAGTTGATTATTTAGAATTTTATGGCGCAATAACCCATTTTCCTAATTTCGGACGAAACGGCTATTTGAAATTGTGAAATTATTTTTAGGGGCACTTCTGGGTTGAATTTCGATAAACGATTTTCACAATAGGTTAATATTAATATTTAGAATTTTTCAGTACTAAGTTTATTATGCATTCTTTTGGAGTGAATAATAACCTCGTTAAGCGCACCCAGTGCAGTGTTTTCAAAATCACAGTGTGGAATGTCCAAATTAGGTTAGAGAAATTATATTTGGACACATGGCAAGATCTTAGCCACACATAGTGAATGGTATTAGACACTTGGCACAAAGAGGAACCATTAGATAGATTTGTGAAGGAAATCAGGGTGTGAGATCATGCCACCTAAGCAAAATTGTGTTTCATCTGTTCAACCAAATTGTGCCAGACCAAAGAAAGTTTCAATTCTAGCGAAACCCTAAATGGTTGGAATCCAATTAAAACTCCAAAAGCTTGGTTGAAACCGATACCCTAAACGGTTTCCCAAACCCTAAAGTTGGCCTCCAAACCCTTTCTAACCCGATTTCTAACATTGTGTTTAATCACTTGATTAAATCACTTCCACATGCTATTAATTAATCAAATCCTTGTTATGAAATCATTATCCAACCTTTTAAACCTTGGAAATTTGATTGGGTCAAGAAAAATTAGTTTTGGGCTTGATAGCATCTCAAACCCTAACCAAACCCCCTTTAAACCCCAAATTGAAGCCCATTTGGCTGGGGCCCACCAAGGCCCACGAAATTGGACACCTTGGCAAAGCTTCTTGAAGAAATTTCCTCCCCCACATGGCAAACCATCCACTTCCATTGGCTGCACCCAATAGTGCCTTGATGTGAAGAAGCAATCCACTCCATGAACCTTCATCTCTCACAACTGCTGCAGGCAGTCCTTGCTCCTCACTATTCTCCACTTTATGTCACATAGCCAACTCCAATCAAGGGTCTTTCAAGCCCATAAATTCCCCCTTCAGGATTTTAAATTTGTGCAAGACACACTTCTCTCTATTTTATCACTTCTTTCCCCCGTTCTTAGAGAGAAACCCAAAAGAGCTCTCTCGGGCAAATTTCTGGGTCTTTTTGCGTGGCCATTCTCCACCCTTTGTAATTATTTTCTCATGATTACTCCTTCATAAAATTTGTTCTTCTTTGAGTCTAGTTTCCGTGGATATCTTATTAGTCTCATTTAATGCTCATTTGATTGGTAAAAAGTATTTCTAATCATGGAAAGGTCATTCTGGGCGTGAAACTGGAGAGTATGATATGTTTTGAAAATTTTTGACCAAGCTAATGGACATATCTTGGTCCGAATATTTTATGGAGTTTTTTTAGAATGTGTTTATGAATGTTCATTGAGGTTTTGTTGCATGAATAAAGCTTTTGGTGATAGATTTCCTTAGATTTAGAAACTTGAAAACTGGAAGTGGAAAAACAGTTTTTGTTTTGTGAAAGTTTGAATATTTCGTGGTTTAATCTTATTCCAAAGGCTTTAATATTTTTATATGATGATGCTAAGACTCTTATATACATGTTAGGATGTTATTTCGAATATATTTATTATTGGTTTTAAAGATATGATTTTCTATGCAAGAGGATTTCGGTTTGGCCAAAGATTTGATGTTTTTGGGTTAGATCCATGTTTTGTTGAATTTTAGCCATGTGATTTTAAGTTTGATGGTTGGATCTTCTTTAGGACACATTTTTAAACAATGTGATGTTTTAGTTTGAAGATCACATGTCTTTGAGCTATGGATCAAGATATTGATCAAAAGTAGTTGAGAGAAAAGTTTATGTTTTGGACTAAGTTTAAAACCAAAAACTCTAATGTTGTTTTGTGATTTTTGGTGACTTTTGTTTGATGTTTTAAAAGTATGGTTGATTTTAGGATGATGTTATGAATATGTTAGAAATAAGATTTGATCTTTGGATTTCTTGGAGATGTTTTTATAAGGTCAAAACTTGTGATTTAAGGGTTTACTTTTTGTTAAAAAGTTTAGGTTTTTTACAAAAAGTTTGGTGTTGATGATTAGATTTTTCTTAATGGATTTTTTTAGGTGTGTTTTTAAACTTAGGATAGGAAAATCTTTGTTACAAAATTTTGGTTTAATCATGAGTTTTGAAACTTGAAAGAATTGCAACCAAAATCAAGACAAATGACCTATGTAGGTTTCGGCCATAGTGAGTCTTCCATAGTTGTGAATGGTTTTAAATTTTTCTGATTTGATATTTGAGTTTAGGACAAAATTTACACGAGGAATGTAAATTTTGGTAATTTTTGGAGTTAGGATGTGAAATCCTTAAATTTTGGGTAAAAGAATCATTTTCCACATATAGAAGGTGAAATGGTAATTTTACTCTAAGTTGTCTCTTTTCACATTTCTAATTATTAGTAATTAAATTCTAACTTTTAGAATACTCTCTTACATTTTCTCGTGTTTCGTGCCTTTTCTCGTAAAACGTGACTATCGAGGTAAGTTAGCTCTTAACTTACTATTAGTTTACTGTGTATGTGTGATAGGTAAGGGAACTACAATTTATGTTCGTGTGCTGTTATATATGCCATGTCATCTCATGTTTATTTATTACGCGAATTATTCTATCACGAAATATTTATCTGTTACACAATATATTTTATCTCATGTTACTATCTGTTGCAAGTATGTCATATTACGTATGTTATCTGTTACATGTATGTCATGTCACATAATATTCATTGTCAAATGTTATGCAATGTTACGAAATGTTGTCTGTTATATATTATGCCATATTACGAAATATTGTCTGTTACATGTATGACATGTTATGAAATGTTGTCTGTTATATTTTATGTCATGTCTATCTTCTTACGTTCAGGTCACGTTACGCTATGTCAGGACTTCTGTCGTTTATATCACGTTCATGTCACGTCACGTTACGAACTGTCATGTATGCCAGTTAAGTTATTCATGTCAATCAGACCCTAAGCGCTAGGATGGGGTAATATCCTAGTAGAACTCTTTTGTTCATTCTGGAGTGTCTAAATAGGTGTGAAATTTCCTACGTTGACGAAGTACAGTCAACAGGTTGCGAATGGGGCCTAACTAGCTAGTCACCTGAACGCGCCAGGCACTAACGCCGATGGAGCCACACATTATGTTTCGTGTGTCCACAGCAAGTGTGGCACAAACAATTCATGGGGTCACCACAACTGTGGAGCATGAAGTATGGGGCCACAACAACTATGGAGCATACACTACATGAGACACAACAATTGTGACATGTAGGATACGTGGGGCCACAACAACTGTGGAGTACGTATTAACGCACTCACAGCTGGTATAGACACATGTGGTGTGATGCGGTAATCGGCAGGGACACACGGCTCAAGGGGACCCGTGTAGCACCCGTATGGTCACTTTATTAATTAAGTCCATTGAATAAGATTCCAAGTTCATGTATTTCACGTTCAAGTCATGTTTCACGTCATGTTATGTTCAAGTTTATGTTCATGTCAAGTTTCAAGTTAATGTCACGTCAAGCTAAATTTCAGTTTCAGTTCAAGTTATGTCAGCTCATGTCATGCTATGTCAAGTCACGTTATGCTTATTATTTCATGCCATGTTACGTCAAGTCATGTCAAGTTATGTTATGTTTACTATTGACTTTGATTGTACATTCATGCCTTTATTGCCATGCATGCATCATTAACCTGTATGAAGAATTTTTGTTAACTTGCTGAGATTTGTAATCAAATCTCACTGTGGTAGTCCCAACTACCATTCCTCCCGAATGGTAGATCTTGTTACAGGATCTGAAGGAGAACCGAGAATCAACCAACTGGAAACAGTCATTAGATTACTACTTCATAATATGCACCGACTAAGCGACGGTGCGACGTAGATGTAGTTGCCTTAGATTACTACTTGTATTTTGTGGAGTTCAATCTTCGGCACTCTTTTGTTCACAACCATTTTGGACTAGTGTTGTGATCTCAGTTGTTTAGTATATCTTTATGTATGAAGTATGTTTTAAGTATTCGGGATATTATAAGTTTTGTGCATAGTATTGCTAAAAAAAAAAGTATCTGCTCCAAATATTGCAAAATGTTAAATGCATGTTAGGAACATTACATCATATATGTCATGATGGGGGCAGGTAACGTTGTGTTGCATGTCCCGACACTTCAAATGTCAGTCCGATCCCAAGCGGAATCTGTGGGCATCCCAGGGAGGAACCCCTTTGAGCACTTGGAAACCTTCAGGGCTCACATGACATTGCATGGCTTCCTAGAGGAGGTAGCATGCAGAGCATTCCCGCTAACCCTAATGGGGCTAGCACGATTATGGTTCATGTCTCTTGCGCCTGGCTCTATGGACAATTTTGGTGAGCTAGCTCAGCTATTTTTGACCTAGTTCATGTCAAGTTGACGAAGGCGACACCCAGCAGCGTACCTCCTCACCATCAAGTAGGGAGAGGAGGAAAGCCTGAAGATGTACCTGTCCCGGTCAACAGGAAGCGCATGAGCACCGATGATTAGGACAAGAAGATAACCCTGGTGGCGCTTCTGGGAGGGGTTTGGCCACGATTCCAGTTCATGGACGAGCTCGCGAGATGAACTCTCATGATGCTGCAGGATTTTATGGACCAAGTCGATAACTTCATTAACGCCGAAGACACTCTCCGGGCCCTAACAGAGCCGAGGAAAAATGAGTTGTAACGAGCAGAGAGGAAGGCAAGGGCCCCAGCTAAGGCTAAGGTCCAAGAGAAGGCTCAAAAGAGCTCCCACGACAAGAGAAAGGATGAAGCTCGGACGAGGGGGCAGGGACCTCGCTTCGACCGACCCGCTTTCACCAACCTCGAGGCCAACACTTCTACTGCCCACAAAGACGATGACCGAGGCATTGTCAGCTACTACTGATATACCACAGGTCCACCTCGCACAACACTGACTGCTTCTCCCAACAAGGGAGGAGGGAGCAGCGGAACGGATGAGGCAACACTATCCCCCCGCTCGAAGACTGGAGAAGGTTGAGGGAAAGGAGCACAGATCGAGTCGAAAGATGAAGAAGGGAGGAAAGCCCTGGCAAAGACCATCAGCACGAGGGCCGCAGCAAGATCGCCCTCGCTCACCACCAAGAGGAGACCTCTACTCGGGGAAATCCAAACCATAGTGGGAGGATTCACAAGTGGGGGCACTTCCTCCTCAAGCAGAAAAGCACACGCTAGGCAGGCTTAGTACCACAAGATGCATTAGGCGGAATATCACCCCGCCAAGCACCAAGGAGGCGAGTCAACTCCGGTCATCTCCTTTGGGGAAGCGGACGAAGAAGGGGTTGTGTACCCCCATGATGATGCACTGGTGGTCACCATGTTAGTCGCCAACTTCACCACCCGTAGAATCCTCATTGACAACAGGAGTTCCACGGACATCCTGTTCTGGGGAGCCTTCACCAGGATGAGAATAGATGATGACCGGCTACATCCAACCCCCATGCCGCTAAAAGGCTTCTCCGGGAATATGGTTCATCCTGTGGGAACCATCATGTTGTCGGTCCTCACGGGCAACACCCCCTACACTGCCTCAATTATGGTCGACTTCCTAGTGGTGAGAACCTCGTCGTCCTATAACGCCATCATCGGAAGTAGGAATGTTCACCAACCAGACCCAACCCGAAGGGGTAACATTTCCGACTCGACCCGAAAATGGGTATTTTCGTTTGGCCGATTAACCATTTGGCCGATTACCCAACCCGACAACAGGTTCGGTAGAAACGGGTATTTCGACCCAGTTTTTTTTTTTTAAATCCTAGCCGGCATAATTACTTCTAAAAGACTTGATTTAGGTCAAACCTGGAGATTGAATTCTCAAAATAAAATAAAAAGTAAAAAATCAAACATGGATAGATGATAGTAAAATTTTGATAGGGATGAGTACGCTATGCCCTTGGGCTCAATGGTCTTACAGAAACAAGCCCGGTCCAAAAAAGGGGGAAATATCCCTTCCATACAGACTCACAAAATTGCCCCTGTTCTTGAAGCAAATCCCATCTTACGCATTTTCCCTTCAAAAAAGTTGAGAGAGTCAAGTTTTCTGTTTCTATAATCTCCCAGAAGCCAGCATTCTCATTCCTTCTTCAGCAAAGATGCAATTATGCAAGTCATCGGTTTTAGTCGTTTCTCTTCAAAAGCCATGGATTAGTGGTTTCTCTTCAGAAGCCATGCTCTCCCCATCGAACTCGATGGGTTAGTCGTTTCTCTTTCAGAAGCCATGGATGGAGAAGCACCATGACTACCACCTTCTTCCTGATTCAAAATCAGCTTTACCTGTGTGAAATTATCTAAAGAATGGAAGAAGATGATATTGGGTTGATGAGTGGCGCAGTGCTCTTCATTGATGTTAATTTGGGTATAGGCTAATAACCGAGTGCTTTTAAACGGGTCGGGTAAATTCCAGTTCCGATTCGGAAGATAAACGATTAGGGTAATTTCGGGTTGGGTCAGGTCGAGAAACCAGAAGTGGAAATGGGCTGGCTTTTTTGTTCAGTCCTAATCAGAAGGCCCACCCTCAACTGCTTGCGGGCCGTTACGTCAACCTACCACCTCAAGATGAAGTTTTCGACTCCTCGTGGAGTGGGAGAAATCCAAGGTGAACAGGTCTTGGCAAGGGAGTGCTACATCCAGGAACTGAAGCTTAGATGGGGTTTGTAATACCCGAGTCCAACTACGTAGGTTCTTACGTCATTTTATTAATTCCTTAATTTAAATATTTTGAGATAAAGATTTTTATTACTTTCAATTATTTTATTTTAAAATGAGTATGCTTTATTTTAAAAATACGATTTATTAAAATAAATCAAGGATATTATTTTTTTAGACTTTGAAATATTTTCCCTTAAGCCTTTAATTTTACTTATTTAAGAAATGACCCAAGTATTCTCTACTATTGGATTGGTAGGTGAAAAGCATTCTTGAGGTGGATAGATCTCCACCATCCATCTTCCAATCTTATGTGATAAGATTTGACCAAAGCAACTAAATCTCTTTTCACCCGTACTAGGCTTCTAAGGCAAGCCATTAAGCTTTTGACCCATAAGCTTCCTAAGGAAGCTATTGCACCTATCGTCTAAGGCAAGTCAAAAAGAGAGAAGAGAAAAATTAAAAACTAATCCTAAGGCATTCTACACTTACCCGTCGATCTACACCCAAGGAAAATAGAAAACTTAATCTTCCTCTCCAAGCAAGCTATAGCCAACCTTCACCTATTTCCTTCCTCTTCTCCTTCCATCTTCAAGAAAGTAAGTTCATCTTATCTCCTTCAAGCTTGTGACTCCATAGCAAGGGACAAAGAAAAGTATTTTCCTCTCATTCTCTCCAAGCCATACAAGTATATTCTCTCCATATTTATTTTCGGTTTTTACCTCAAAGCTTGGAATTCAAGCTTGATTTCACCTTTCAAGGGTGAAATCTTGAAGGTGATAAGCTTTTGGTTTATTCCCTAGTGTGATTTACATGTGGTTTTCGAGTTTCACCATTTTTCTTACCTATGATGTTTCGGTTTTGGGGTTTAAAACAGTGTTATCGTGTTGCTCTTTATCCACACGGCTATACCTCTATTTGGTCTTCCACTTGTGTTTTGAAAGAAGCTAAGAACTTAAGGTAAAAATCCTAATTTGATTCATTTGATTTTACTATGATTTTGGAAGATCATTAAGTTGTTTTAGCTTGTGTTTTGATGAAGTTAATTTCCTATGTTGCAAATAAATATGGATGCCCTATTTTTGGCCCAAACCGAAAGGTATTATAGTTGTTTTGCTATGTATTTTCCTATATTTCAAAAATACTATTAAATTTGGTTTAATCATAGGTGATGATTAAAGTGATTTTAAATTATATATGATGGTATCATGTGCCTTGTGTTGAGGTTTGGTTGGTAATCTATTTTTAGGATGCTAGAGGTTCGGTTTAGAGGTTTTGTTTGGGTTTTGTAATTTTATATCTTACTTTTAAAAGGGTATTTTGTGGGTAAAGCATAAGCTTGAGTGTTTAAAAGTTTGCTTAATGAGTAACTTTGCTATAACTCATGCTACTTTAATTTTAAATGTGAGGTATTATCTAAACTATTTAATATATTACTTATATGAATAGGTTATAGCTTAGTTAGTTTAGATATAAGGGATTAATTGTGCATGAGGTATTATGATATGCAAAGATGTCCAAGTATTCCTAAGTCCATGTCATGCCATAAAAATAGCCAATTTATGTTGTCCCTCGTTTGGTTAAATTCTACCTAACCTAAGAGTCCAAAATATTGATGAGCTAACATTTTTATAATGAGGGACTACAAGTTGATTAGGCATGTTCCCTAAGCTTGTTTAGCCTACTTGAGATGCCTAAATCTATTTTAAAGCCCATTGTCGAGAATTCCAGATTTTATCTCCTAATGTCCATAACCCAAAGTGAGCTTGAACCAAAGAAACCTTGCTTAGCCTATGAATTATTAACTACTTTTCATGTAAGTTTTTAAAATATTCTTTCCATGGACAACTAGCATGTTTTAATACTTAAGTTATTTCTCTTATAAGTTCGGGTGAGGAGTAGTCATTTGGGTTAATGTTAAGCACAGAAGGAACGTTAGATTGTAGTATCGTGGTTTTCTCTTTTAAAGGGAGGGCTAAAGAATATTATATGAGTATTAAGACGCTTATGCTATTTATTGAAATAGGACCTATATTGATGATGGAAGTATCGAGGAGCATAGAGGTAAGTAGCTATGAACTATGCTTCTTACACCAAGTTTTCTTTATGAAAGAATGTCTCTCTCTCTCATTGCAAATGTTCTTCTAAAGAAAAAATAAAAGTATATAGTATGTACAAGCCCTTTCTTGATAGCCCCTGTTAAGTACCCTATCGATTATAATTGTGTGTATGTGTATAAGGTAATGCATGCACGTAGGTTCTAAGTCATGAGATTTCCATACATGCTCTCTCAATAAACTTATTGATTATTCCTACATGTAGTATAGCATGAAAATGTATATTGTTCATAAAAATGCATGTGCGTTGAAGTAAGAAAGATGATGAAAATGTTTTGATTGCAAATGAAATGAAATGAATGTCTCATGCCTTATGCTTCAAGTGATGCTATGAGTTTTAAAATACCCCTATGAACTGATGCTTTTAAATGACGCGAAAAAAGTGTTTTAAAATGCCCCTATGAACTGATACTTTAAAGGACGCGAAGAAAGTGTTTTAAAATGTCCCTATGAACTAATGCTTTAAATGGCATAAAGGAAACGTTTTAAGATGTCTCTATGAACTGATGTTGAATTTTCCCTATGAACTGACGCTTTATGGATGCCATGAAAAAAATGATGTTTAAACTCATGCTTTTAAGATGATGTTTTTCATAAATGCATTGTTAAATGAAAAGATGATGTTTAAGTTCATACATTTAAATGACGTTTTCCATGAATGAACTGTGAAATGATGAAAAGGACTGAAATGAATGAAAGAAATGACTAAATAAATGAATGTCTTATTGTATGAAAATACGTAACGGCCATATGAATGAAAAGGGTACCAAAGGAATGGGCAGATTGCAATGCCGGGTAAGTAGTACTGGTAGTGCACCCAGTGCTGTTCCTTGACTGAAAAGGGATTCCCAACCTGTGGCCATGGGCGGAATCCAGGTCCAAAGGAAGACCGCTAACCCCAACACACGGGACGTAATAGTGTGTACTGGCCAAAGAAAGTGAAACATGAAAGTATGGTTATTTCTTAAAATGTTTATACATGAAAGCATAGTTATTTCTTAAATGTTTATGCATGAAAGTACGACTTATCCCTTAAATTGTTAAGCATGAAAGCATTGTCAAGAATTAACTAAATGTTTATGTATGCATGTTTTCAAAAGAAAATAATAGATGCCTAGTATGTTCACTGCATGGTGTATTACTTACTGAGTATTCGACTCACTTTTGTGTTTATGTTTTAAACGTCCAGCTAATGATGAAAAGACTGGGGAGCAAGGCATTACTGCAGAGGGAGAGGCAGAAGCTTAGGATCTTCCCTAACTAGAATAGTTATGGTTATGGATGATGGGTTACTTTTTATGAACATATGGACTCTGAGAGTCTTTTATGGATGAATGTTCGAATAGAATGTCTATCAGGTGTTCCCTTTATTAAGTTATAAATTTAAAGTATACGTGCATAATGTCCATGTCGATCGCATGTTATTAGAAAAAGAAAAAGAACAGGCATGTACGTCTCGATCCCGCCCTTCCCGGGGCTGGGTTGTGACAGGGTTACCCCGGGCGGCACCTCCAAGAAGGAGTAGGTCATGCACTGCTTGGAGAAACCTAGCAGGGCCAAGTCTAAGACTCGCCTTGCCGAGCTCTTGGGAGAGCAGGGAGGTGCATGATCCAAGAGGCAGAGACAGAACGGGCGAAAGCACCCCAACTGAAGGCTTCATCTTCCCTTATTTTATAATGCATAATTTAAATACTGTAAATTCTTGTTATTTAATGAAAGACATGATTTTCCAGGACAATGCAATACGTCTACTTCAAACTTTTGCGTTATCAACAAAACACCGACAAGACAATCTACAATTAACGTAATCTGCTATGACAAAATATCGCCAAATCAATGCCTACCTTCCCTGCGATGTCAACGGGCGGGAGCGGGTCCAGTCCCAAACTGACCGAACAGCGTACCTCTCGCGGGATCAAGGGGAGAGCTAGGTCGAAGTCTGCACTACCCCTCTTGTGAAGGAGAGCGGGTCTTGCCCTCCCGTCGGCTCGAACAACTTACCCGGACCCCCATTGCGCGAAGAGTGGACTAGCCACATCGCTATCCGAAAAAGTAATCTCCCCCATAGGGTACCAAAAGGAGGAGTATACCAGAGGCTGCTTCATCCTTCCCGCAGCAGAGTTCGTGCCAGCCCTCATCGGCCCAAAAACAAAAACTTACCTTCCTTGCAAGCATCAACAGGCGGGAGTGAGTCCAATCCTAAACTGCCTGAATAGCATACCTCCCGCAGGATCAAAGGGAGAGTTAGGCCGAAGGCATCTCTACTCCTCTTGCTATGAAGAGCAAGTCCTGTCCCCTCGACCTCCGCCACAACGAATAGTGGGCTCAGTCTGACCCAGCACTTACATTCCCTGTGATATCAACAAGCAGGGGTGGGTACAGTCTCAAACTGCCTTAATAGTGTACTCCCGTGGGACCAAAGGGGAGAACTAGGCCGAAGGCCGTTCTACCCCTCCTGCGATGGAGAGCGGGTCATGCACCTCCGGCTACCTGAACAACTTATCTCGACGAAGAGCGAACCAACTATATCACTGTTCAAATTTACCTCCCTCGCGGGGTACCAAAGGGATGAGTCCAGTTACAAATTGCCCGAATAAATTACCTCCCCATGAGGTAGCAGGGGCGAGTTAAGCCGGAGGCCTCTCGGACCCTTCCACAGATGAGAGTGGGTACAGCCTTTCGACTGCTCAATTACTTACCCTGACTCCCATCACAGAAAAAAAGCTGACTGGCCCCACGGTCGTCCAAAGAAGTTACCTCCTCAGGGAATCAAAGGGGCGGATTTGGCTTGAGGCATCCCGGCCCCTCCCTGATGGAGTGCGGGCCTAGTTTTTCGACTACTCGATGTGAACAAACTCTCTAAAGATCAAACGAAGTAATGGGCGCACCACCTCGAAGGTCAAATTGCCTAGTTGAATAACAGACTATACGATGTCAATGAGAGGGAGCAGGTTCAGTCTCAAACTACCCGAACAAATTACATCCTAGCGGGGTAGCAAGGGCGAGTTGAGCCGAAGGCACTCGAACCCTCCCACAGAGGAGAGCGGTTCTAGCCTTTCGACTGTCTGAACACTTACTCCGACTCCCATCACAATAAAGAACGAGCCGACCCCATGGCCACCCAAAGAAGTTATCTCCTCGGTGGTTAAAGGGGTAGGTTGGCCTAAGGCATCCTGACCTCTCCCTGTGGAGAGCGGGCCAGGTCCTTCGACTGCACGAATACTGCACCCAGGAATGCGGACATCAGCAACTTAATAAAAGTGGCAAACAAATCGCGTAATAGGCCAGAGGGCCCAGGTTTGCAAAGTTTAAACTCCTACAAAGCTATGGATAAAGTTATGATGACGCTCTCATCTTTCAATCATAGATTAAATACACAATGCTAACGGATGGGAGCAGGTCCTTTCCCAAACTGCCCAGATAGCCTACCTCTCCGCGGACCGAGGAGATGGGTCGAGCCAGAGGCCTCCTTGTCTCACCACAATAGAGAGCGAGATCAGCCCCACGGCCCCCAGCGCAACAAAAACCAACTTGATCTATTTATATCCAACTCAGCAGCCACGGTGCTACTCGGATGGACATTGAGGCAAGTTGGCAAAATGCTTCCCGGCCCCTCCCCCAAGGAGGCAACTGGAGTCCCCCTGGTGCGGCTTAACTCTTAGGGGGCATTTTCATCCCTCCAAGCCAATGACAGCGGACGAAGGCCAATGAATAGTGACAATACTTCTCTTCTTCTCTTTCAGTTACATGCCAAAATAAAACACAGCAATGCAAAAAAGAAGAACGGAGGGACTAGGCAGGGTAAAGCACATCCAAGAGATGGACGGCAAAAAAGAGGAAATCAGCATGAGGAAAAAGCGGAGAGACATCGACCTTGTCAAATAAAGTTGCTAAAAACCCCATTAGGATAACTACCTAACAAGGGCGAATGAAGGCAACCCAAGTAGATGAGCGGTCGGCCAGCGGGGTAGTCAGGAATAGGCTAGGTGCTGGCGGGGTGGACCATAAGCTCTCTATGAAGGCAATTCCCTCACCAAACGCCAAGCCCATAATTTCCTGCTACAAAACCCGCAAGCTGACCATAAAAAAAACATAGAAGGAAACATCGGAGAAGAATACGTAAAGACAAACTGTCTGGCACAACAAAGTATAAAGCAACTTCATTAATGATCAAAAGTTACATGCAAGCCGCATGGCGACGACACACAAGTATATACAATTACAAAAAGGAAAAGAAATGGAAAGAAGAGCAAAATGAAATAACAACAACGACACCAAGAAGTTGGGGCGTAGCAACGTCAGGCACCATGCTCGAAGACCTCAACATCGAGAGCATTAACCTCAGGGACGTCAAGATCGGGATCGCCATGTTCAGAAACAGTAGGCTCGGGCATGGCTGGGAAGGTTGGATACGTAAAAGCATCAGGGATCTCTTTCATCCCCAACTTGCGGCCGAATGCAAAAGCTTCTTCGTCAATAGCAACCTTGGTAAGGTCAAGGTCCTGCAAGTATTTTTCAAGACTCCGTGAACATAGTTGTGGTCTCTCCAAAATGTAGCCCGCATCGACCTAAGGCCCTCAACATACCCGTGCCCCCACGCGATATCGCGAACGCCCACAACTGACTTTATCTAGCTATCCAGGCGGGAGGCGACAGCCTGCACTCAGGACAGGTCGCCCCAAGATCTGTGACAAGTCACTCCATCCGCTGGGCGTCTTCTCTCGCTTTCTGCTTTAGCTTCTTCCGAAGGCAGTTAAGCTTCTCAGTTTTCTTGCTCCCCTCCTCCAAGGCAAGTCGTACACCCTCCTCAACTCTTGCTCCAACTGCTCCCTCTCATCCATCTCGCTACGAGGGCACCGAAGGGCAGCCCGGGTCATTGCACAAAAGTCCTGGTTTTCCTACTCAACATCCTTTTGGCCGTCCACAATGGAGACTGCTAGATGACAGGAACTCTGACAACAAGAAATGCCGACATGGAACGACCAGTAAAGGAAATTTAAAAAATAGTGAAAGAAAGGAAAAAAGACTGAAAAAGAAGTTGTTGAACCTCGAGGAAGAAGCTAGACAAATACTTGGCATCCTGGCTAATGGCTTTCACGCGGCACCCCTAGTTTTCAGTCGGGCCAAATGGGGATAACTCCCATCGAACCCTTTGCATCAGACGCTTGTGCAGCCACCTCTGTTCGATGAGCCCCATCAACAACCTCTTCAACATGCATTCCTGCCTGGGCAAGCGAATCTCCGCACAGACCCCCTGAACCTACACCGACTATAACATCCAGAAGGAGACCACCTTCCGCTTGGTGCTCCACCCCTGCGACACGATTACTGGAAGTAGCGACCGTTGCCCTCTTGATAATGGAGTCCAAGCCTCCAAGTGACTCGAGCTCTTCCCCACCTGCCACAAAAATTGGATCGTCCCGTCCCACGACAGTTGGCGAGGACACTGCGGAAGTCAGTGCCACAAAGCCGGAACCCCCCGAGCAAGCCTCAACCCCATCTTCAAAGGAGTGACTGCCGGTAGCCAAATGAGTAGAAGAAGGGGAGGAGACCCCCGGAGGACGTTGCCCCACGACGGACCGCCGAGGAATCCTAACCACCAAGACTCCCTGAGTAGGGCGCAAAGGTCATCATTTTCATAAACATGCCACAGACATCAGTCGATGGGGACGGCATCATAGGAACCTCAGCTGAGGGACCTCTCGTCGGTGGGTCCAAGGGCTCCAAAGGAAAAGATTCTGTAGGCACCTCCATGCCAACAACACACCGGGATGCTTCCGCCAGCGTCACTAAGATGATGGGACAATGGGCATTAAGCATAACCAACGCCAGATCTTCAGGAATCGGGGCTCCAGAAAGGGGCCCGCTGTAGACCCTAGCCCCCTCCAAGTGAGATTTCTTCCCCTTGCCTGATGGAAAAGGATCCAGGGGGCACTTTCAGGCAGGAGTGACCCGAGGCCAAGCAACAATCACCCTGTCGTCAAAAGGAACATGACTGAGTGGAGGCAAAGAAACCCTTAAACTTTCCTTGGAAAGAAGGGTTTCCAAGAAGACGTTGTTGGAGTTCTTCTTCACCCACTCCCTAACGATAGCGATACGTGGCGACTCGGCAGGGGTAACTGTCGGACGCACCGCCTTATCTTCTGGAACTTGCAAAGATTCACCTGACCCACCGGGAACTCCCATCTGCGGCCTGACACAAAAAAGAACTTTCGAGACCAATCCTTCACTTTGCGGTATCGCGACTCCAAGCTGACAAGGGCATGCATCGCCCTGAAGCTACAAATGTTCCCCTTCTGCCGCAAGTCCTTGTGAGTGAGGAGGAACTCACAACCGGTGAGGTCAGCCTACTTTGGGTCCAATTCTAGCAAGGCACGTAGCCAGATGATACTGCAGCAAATCAAGAGCCTTCAAGCATTTGGGTGAAGCTAGGATCGGGCTAGACGAAGGTGATCCAGCAAATCGCAGATGGGACGAGGGAAAGGAAGCCTCAGCGTGACCCTCGTGTGGACCAGGGACCTCGAGAGTCACTGATTCCTGCACCTGGTAAGTGAGGGCTAGAGATGCCAGCGTCAACACTTGGACATTTGAATGCCAAGCGCTGCCTCAGAAAGATGGCCTTGCATCGCTAACCTCTGGAGTGTCTCCCCCACCTGAAGTCGTGGGTTGGGTGGATTTCTCAGGGGCCATTGACAAAGAAGTAGAATGTAGCAGAGAAATGAGTATAAGTAAAAAAGAGGAAGAGTTAGGACAATAAGGATGACGAGAGGATTCCAGTGCGGTGAAAGAAGATAAGACCATAATCCAATCACATTTATATTGGAGGAAGGCAACAATTAATCTCACATGCCCCGTGGAAGAAGGAAGAGGTACGAGACGCTTCGAATCCTGGAAGATACGCACCACGAAGTGACGTGAAGGCAAAAAGCCACTTGATGCTCTCGATACTAATACAACTAAAAAGACGCCATTAAATTTATCAGGAAACGTGTGAACAAAGGTTGGAAGGGAAGCGGTATTAGGGTAGCCAAGCGACGAGGAACCATCTCAAACTTCGAAGCCGTGCACAAGTCAACGGAGCAACCTCGGAACTTCCAAGATACTCTATTAACTTTGGCATCGGAAACTCCCCGGCACCAAGACCGCTCTCTCCTAGCCACTTTCTTCTCTACTTTGGCAGGCCCAGTTCGAAAGACCTGAGTTGCTGGAATCTGGCCCAAAGGCGTACGAGACATAACGTTAACACCAGAGTTCCGAAATTTTCATTGTTGTAGAGATATAGTAGGTCACTCGTGAGATTGCAAATCAGGTTTAGAGTCGGTAAAGGTTTGTTCTAGAATAAATTTAAAGATGGTTATTGAGCACTAGAGTGGATTTTTTTTTTTTTTTTTGAAGAATTTTTCAAAAAATTCCCCTTCATGACCAAAGTTTTGTATTAGTTGTTTTTATTACTTTCTTCAATTTTGGTTTGATATATGTGATTTTCTATAAATTATATTAGTTTAATTTGTTGATTAATTCTTGGCGCCTAAAAGCCGAAATGATGTAGGTACCAAACGCGCAAGCATATATTGTAGGCTATGGTTTGATTTATGAATTTCAAAATTTTCTTTATGTCCAATGCAGATTTACTTACTCAATTGTATTGCATACATGTATTACCACGGTGGTGTTTCTAGTAGCATTATTATTAACAACAGTAATAATACAGACAACCTTTTTCTTAACCTTTTACATAATAATATTTAAAATAAAAAATAAGATAGAATTCTACAGTCCCATATTTTAAGACCTAAAAGAAAAAGAATAATTTTATATACAAGTTCTAAATGTACAAGTTTCGTATGGATCTTTTATAAAAATGCAGACCCTATTGAAGCATGAAAAATCGCACAATAGGCTGGAAGGGGAGAAAGAGTAATTCCCGGCCTGCTATGGCGATTTGGATCTCGATCGGTATTTTTTGGAGCCCCCGACAATGGTCCGTTGCGGCTATACTGTGTCGGTACGTACATCCATGACGGTGAATAAAAAGAGGTACACAGGAAATAAAGAGAAAGAGACACAAATTTACGTGGTTCAGCATGTTGTTTACATCCACGGGCATTATGGTAAGGAAAATCTACTATAATATGCTTATTTACAGTCTCTCATAGCCTCTTATTTCTGATTGTACAATAGAACTGGAGATCTACTTTCTAGAGAAGATGTTCTATCTGGAACTCTCCCTCCAAAGGTTGAAGAAGAAGTCGAAGAAGAAGCCCCCGACAGTTGTCTGGTTGTCCCCCTTTCTTTGATGCCTCTTTCCGCGTGCCCCCTGCAGTGGTAAGGCATGCTCTGCTTTGCATGTCTGAGCCCCTCTCCCTTTCCCACTTTCTTCTAACACCCTCCTTCCCTTTACCTCCTGACACCCTCACCCCCTTGTCCCTTCTTGTCCCCTCTCCTCTCTCTTATTCCGTCTCCTAGTGGTGGCCTCGTGGGCTGGGCCTTGTGTATATTACCCCTTCACAGTTGCCCACTATTTTTAAGGGCAATTTGCTACAAAAAGAAGTCCTTGGGAATCTTCAGAGGTAAAATATGCAGTCAAACTGATCTACCCTAGTCTGTAGAAAAATAAATTATGGGAGCTGGTCCATGTTCATCCGTTCCTCTCGTGTTAAGCAGTAAAATTTCTGAGTGTGGGAATAGGCAGGAGATAGGCTCGATCGCATGAAGTGAGAGTGCAGGGCTCATTTTAGCGAGGCAAGCGGGAGATAGGCTCAACTGCGTGAAGTGCAAGCGCGAGGCTCGGCTATGGTGGGAGATGAACTCGACTTCGTAAGGTGCGAGCGCGGAGCTTAGATGTGGGTTGAGATGTACTCGACTGTGTAAGATGGGAGTGCAAAGCTCGGCAGTGGCGAGAGGAGTACTTGATTGTGTAAGCTGTGAGCGTGGAGCTCGGGTGTGGCGGGAGATATACTCGACCGCATAAGATACGAGCGCGGAGCTTGGCTATGGCGGGAGAAGAACTCAACTGCACGAGATGCGAGTGCGGAGCTTAGATGTGGCAGGAGATGTACATGACCGCGTAGGATGGGAGCACGGAGCTCGGCTGTAAAGGGAGGTGTACTCAACCACGTACGCTGCGGAGCTCGGGTGTGGCGGGAGATGTATTCAATCACGTAAGATGCAAGTGCGAAGCTCGGCTATGGTGAAAGGTGTACTCAACCGCGTAATGTGCATAGTCCAACGATGCGTCTATATGTATGCTTGTCGTTATTGGAAAGTGTATGTTCGCCCAATGTTCCCATTTTCGATTTATTGTTAGTGTTGGAATTTGTTTGAAGTAACCCACCCAAAGCGGTCAGAGGGCTCGTCGGCCCCCTGGGTCCACCTTAGGCTGTTGTTGAGCCCGTCGGCTCATTCCTGAAGGTAACCCGTGCTAGGCGGTTGTGGAGCTCGGAGGCCCATTAACTTCAAAGGCTCGTTCCCAAAGGTAACTGATTGGCAGTAGTAGTGGCTCGAGTGTGATACTCGACGAGAGTCTAGGGACTCATAATAGCGCAAAGGCAAACAAGTCTAGGGACATGTGTCCGAATGGCCTTCTGGGCAAGTCGTGAGACTAGTGCCCGGCCTAAACTTCACAATGAGTCTAGGGACTCGGCTTGATGGCACGAAGGTCGGCAAGTCTAGGGACTTGTGTCCGACTGGTCATGTGGGGGAGTGCTGGGGCTCTAGCCCAACCAATGCGCCGTGGTGAGTCTAGGGACTCAACTTGGTGGCACAAAGGTTGGCAAGTCTAGGGACTTGTGTCTGACTCTTTGTGTGGCGAGCGCTGGGGCTCTAGCCCAACCAATGCATCATGGCTATTCTAGGGAATCGGCTTTGTGGCACGAAGGTCGGCAAATTTAGGAACTTGTGTTCGACTGGTCGTGTGAGCGAGCACTAGGGCTCTAGCCCGACCAATGCATCGTTGCGAGCCTAGGGGACTCAGCTTTGCTGGAGCGAGGGTCAACAAGTCTAGGACTTGTGTTCAACCATTGTATCGCGACGAGTTTAGGGACTCGACTTTGCTGGCACAGGGGTTGACAAGTCTAGGGACTTGTGTTCGACCGTTGTATCATGACAAGTCTAGGGACTCGACTTTGCTAATGGAGGTGCTTGTCTATGCTGAATTGCTATGTCGGAGTGTAGCGAAGGTTGGAGATGTGCCGATGAGGCCTATGGGTTATCACGTTTCAACAATGACGAAGGTTCGATGTGCCCACATGCGCGTTAGCGCCAAACAATTTGTCTCGTCGGAGTCATATTGGGCATCTGGGAGGAGCCCGAGCGGGCCCACATGGCGATGTTCTACGCCACAGGAAGTAGTTTTGTTAGTAGAAATAAATTCACACAAGTTTTGAGAGAGACAAATCATAAAGTTTTTTTCTTTATTGTCATAGTCAATTTTGCTTGAATGAAATCGGGCGAGCAGACTTGGTGAGCAGGTTGGTGGAGCTTGTTGGGTGAGCAAGTTGGGCGAGCTTGGGTTGGTGAAGCACGTTGCATGGGCCATGCAACGTGTTGGGCGAAGCTACTCGTGTGGCAATGCTAACCATTGTCTTCGTTGTGGTAGAGGACATGGTACCTTGCATGTGGTGGCCGAGGGAAGTGAGTGGCCTACCTGCTACATAATTGTCTGCGTGCGTGGCAGGACCGTGGCTGAGATACACATGGCCTAAGGAAAGTGGGCAAGAAGCAGAGCTTGGTTTCTCACCGCTGCGTGGTCGAGGAGAGTGACTGAGTAGCTTGGTTTCTCTCCACTGTGTGGTCGAGGAGAGTGACCGAACAGCTTGGTTCCTCGCCACTGCGGATGCTCGAGGAGGAGTCCCTGGCTGTATTATCAGTGGGGTAATGTTGATGCCCGCTTGCATGTGGTGGCTGGGAGACCTGGCTGAGCCGTGGAGAACTCCACCAGCGACAGAGATCGCATGCGGTCTTAGTAGAAGGTGGCGTTGCCCACCAGCATGCGATGGCCACGGGGGAGGTCCCTATTGGGGGCATGTTGAGTGCATTTGTTGTCTGCCGTGCATCTCAAGCGCACACGGACGCTGCGGCGGGGGACCTAGTCCGTACAGCATCCAACCGCTGACAGGAATTGTCGGCATGCTTGGTAGTTCCAGTAAATGACCCCTCCAGCTCGTGGTGCACGACATTTCTATGGGAGAGGGCATGACGGGTGCACGACATCATGCCCCATTGCCTCCTGCAGCGCACAGTCGACAGGTGACGTCTGGACGAGGATGAGGGATGTCCGGACAGCGCCACTGTTGATGCATGAAAAATTGCACAATAGGCCGGAATGGGAGAAAGAGTCATTCCCAGCCTGTTCTGGTGATTCGGACCTCGACCATTGTTGTTTAGAGCCCCCGGCAGTGGTCTGGTGCGGTTGTACGGTGTTAGTGCGTACATCCATGGCGGTGAATGGAAAATAAATGTAGAGAAAATAAAGAGAAAGAGACACAAATTTTCGTGGTTTGGCATGTTGCCTACGTTCACAAGCATTTGGGAAGGAAAAATCTATTATAATATACATGTTTATAGTCTCTCATAGCCTCACATTTCTCACTGTACAATGGAAGCTAGAGATCTACTTGCTAGAGAATATATTCTATTTGTAGCTCTCCCTCCAAAGGTTGAAGAAGAAGTCAAAGAAGAAGCCCTCGGTAGTCGTCTGGTTGTCCCCCTTTATTTGATACATCTTTCTGCGTGCCTCCTGCAGTGGTGAGGCATGCTCTACTTTGCGTATCTAATCCCATCTCTCTTTTCCACTTTTTCTTGACACCCTCCTTCCATTTACCTCATGACACCCTCATCCCATTGTCCGTCCCCCATTTCTCTCTCTTATTCTGTCTCCTAGTGGTAGCCTCGATATTGAGCCTTGTGTATTATATCCCCTCATAGATCCCATCATAAAAAAAAATGTATAAAAATTTATTTTTTTCTTAATGTATTCATTTTTTTACAAAAAAAAAAAAAATGTAAAATTTATACATTCAAAACTTGTCCATATCATTACTCAACAAAAATATCATGACAGTGGGAATTAAAGACCAACCTGTATAAATATGTCATCTCTGATTCTCCGTTTCCACTTGGGTCGAGTTTCCTTTTCTTTCTTTGGTTAACACTTCTCTTACATTAGCTATGGTGGAACTTCAAAGCGTCATTATAATTTATGACAAAAGTAAAGCCGCACGACCATGACCCTTGACATTCATCAAACAAAAGAGCACTGACTCTTACGAGTAAAATAAAATAAATTAATCCATCTGAAATATGTATCTCTGGTGCACATATTTCTCGAAGAGTAATGATACATCCACAATAAATTATACAATACATTATACAATAATGTGTTAAATGAGAGATATTTTTATCAAATTATCTTATAAAAGTAAGATAATTTTATAAAAATATTCATCATTTAACATATTATTATTGAATGTGTTGTAGAATGTGTTGTAGATAAATCATTTTAAACCCTGATTGCTGTGTTGGTGAGGAAACCTCAGCCTTCATGGTGGGCCCAAAAGAATCCTTTCTGCTTTCCTTCCTTCCTTCCTTCCTTCTCCCTACTGGGCAAAGCCTGGAAAGTGATCTAGAAATTAGAAAATCTGGAGACGAGGCTTCCCAGAAGAAAAGGTTCCCCAGTTGGATTTAGAGAGAATAGAGTTTGATTTGACGGGTGCCTAATCTGGGAGGCACAGCAGGAAGTTTATACAAGTTGCTGCGCTTGGACTTGGAAACACTACTACTCTGCCTATTGGGCAAGAGTTGCGTACTCTTCTCTAAAAAAAAATAAATATATATATAATTTATTATTAAAAGATTAATTTTTTTTTATAAATCTATAATTTATTAAAAAAAAATGCGACAATTGCTTACTTTATAATTATAATTAAAAATCTAATAGAATCATTTATCAAATTGATATAGTTTGTTTTCATAAATGAGAGATGAAATAAATTCAGATTAAAATTAAAAATTAAATAAAATGTTATTATAATATATTTTTTAATATTATTTTTATTTTAATATTTAAAAAATTTAAATTATTATTTTATTTTATATAAAAATTTAAATAAGATAAGATGAATGGAAAAGATAAACTAAGCAAAGTCGTAAAATGGCTTTAACATTCAAAGGTAAATTAGTTGTCAGCGGTGGAGGAGAGGGACCCAGTCATCAGTCAACAGCCATAAAAAATAAAAATAAAAAACAATGGAAGAAATTGCCTAAAAATTTCGGAGTTAAAGGCATGGGCCCTTCTTGATCCTTCGAATTTCGATGTTGACCCAAGCGCCTCTTCTTTATCAGTCTTTAACTATTTTATTTATTTATTTATTTATGAGTGGTGGACTCCCGCGAATGATTCAGATCCCATTTGTTACATGGTAAGTTAGTAACTTAGATTGAGACGATCAACTTCTTGGATGTGATAAAACAAAGACAAATGATATTTGTAGTTACGAATGAATAAGTATCGTATAGTTATTTTAAAAAAAATAAATAAATATGAAACTCACATAAAAAAAATTAATTTTTTAATAATAAATCATATTATTTTTCAAAACGATTGTATAGTATTTATCTATTTCATGTAACATTACTCTAAAACAAAAGAGTCCAAAATGCTGATGATGTTGTTAGTAGCATGCAATCTTCTTGATTAGATTTTATAAACTAGCGTTAGCAATAATAGTAATTAATATTTTTTAGATTACGAGTCTAGATGTGATTTGGATCTTCTTTATACTGTTACAAATGATATTAGAATAAAAAATAATTTGAAGTGGATTATTTGAGCCAAGTTTTCCTAACGATAAATAACTTTGATTTAAGTTATATTCGGGAATACCTGAAATCTTTATAAATTATTTTATTATTATTAACAGATGATTAGTGATATTCTTAACATCCAAACAGAGTTTTACGTGATAAAGAATAAATACAGATAAAATATTACTTAATTAAAAATAATTAACACACAATACTTTATACAACAATATTTTAAAAGTAAGGATATTTTTGTAAAATACCTTATAAAACTAACATCATTTTATAAAAATGCTCTTATTTTATAACATGTGTTGTAAAAAATATTGTGTAAAGTGTTGTATGTTTATCACTGTACTTTTGCGTAAGGAAACAACCCATTACAGCTCAAAATTAAATCACTGTCACTTTCACGTTTGACTCGTATTCTTCTCCGTTGTGAAGGGGTTGGTCCAAGCACGAGACCTGCACCCATATTCACACGATTATAACTACTTTTCTTTTTCTTTTTTTTGAGGTTGTTTGAAGTCTACCCAAGTCATCCCCGGCATGCCCCACTTCCGGTTCTGTCCAACCCTCTCTGTTCTGATTAGTATTAACATTGAAGCTTCGTGCTCTTTCACAGGAAGGTCAGGATGAAGCCGCCTCTCGAGTCATGGAACCGGTATTTATATATGTGTGCCATTAACACTACTCAGTCTAGTACGTACAAACAATATCATCATCATCCATTCCCCAAAATGTCTGATACCAATTCCCGACCATCGGACTCGAACGACAGACACTACTATGCTATCGAGCAGCCTAATTTCGAGCTTTCGGAGTTCTTGATGTTTGAGGAGTGGCCGGACGAGGATGCTGCGTATAATGCTTCTGTGGGGCCTGTTGATCAGAACCCTGTTAATCAAGCAAATGAAGTAGTGTTGGGTGAGTCTGGTTCTCAGAGTGGCAGCCACATTGAAGAAGGGTCTGATAGCAGTAAGCAAAATTATTGATAGAAAAAAAAAAAAAAAAAAAAAAAACTTCAATTAGTACAAATTTAAAGCATTTTTGTAGAGTATGGATGAAAATGATTGCTCTAGTCAATATTTGCCTTAGGATATCTGCATAGCATTTGTAGCATTCTCTCTCTCTCTCTCTCTCTAAAAATGTCTTTGGTTGTGCATTATTAGGAGATGATGGCAGTGGGCGGGAGAGGAGAGAAGCTTATAAAGAAAGAGTTGCTTTCAAAACAATATCAGAGGTCGAAATACTTGATGATGGGTTCAAGTGGAGGAAGTATGGCAAGAAGATGGTGAAGAACAGCCCAAATCCAAGGTAAGAACTACAATAATGAAATCAATGGTAGTTTTTTACCATAGGGTACTTGAGGAATGTTTTATGGTATCTTATAATTTTGAAGAAGAAACAAAGGCTAATATCATTGTTCCATTAATGTTTATGGTACATCATCTCCTTTTGAGTTTTATATCAGTCCTTTCAATGCTAAGGACCAAATCACAGTGATTTCAGATAGATGATCTTTTTCATTCTAATTTTGTTTTCGTCAGTTGCACTTAGAATATTGCATATTTCAAATAGGAGACATAATAGTTACAGTTGTGAGTACGTAAGCGTCGCGCAATCATTTTAAAAAAGTGAATAAATACGTGACTCACATGAAAGAATTTGGAAGTACGAGTCACCACCATAGTAGACCTTACTTTTTTTCAAAAGGACTACACGATATTTGTATACTTCACAACTGCATTGATGACAAAATTAGGATAAAGAATACTATTATTCAGGATATATTTTTCTTTTTTCTTTTTATCTTCACATTCTTATACTTTAGTCATACATTTACAAAGTTTGGGAGTACGAGTCACCACCATATTATATGTGATATGTGATTACAGGAATTACTATAGATGTTCGGTGGACGGATGCCCTGTGAAGAAGAGAGTTGAGAGGGATAAAGATGATCCAAAATACGTGATAACAACGTACGAAGGCGTCCATAACCACCAAAGCTAGTTTTAGTAAATTACTATGTAAATGTAGTAGTGCTGCACATTGTACAGGACATGGTACAACCAGTCACTACTACTAAACATTTTGATTTACTTCCTTAATTGCAACCTTTGGTGTTGTTGTTATAAGGGCACTCTTGTCGAGGTTAGGTCTACAGCTGAGTGAGTGGCAGTGCTGCTGGGCCATAGTTTGTACTATGATCTTTTGCTCATGTACAATCAAACATATCATCGACTTTGGAAATTATGAAGATACACAGATCTTCTTAGAATATTATAACTGCAATAATAGATGGTCTGCTACTTCTTGTTGTCTCAAAAAAATTCTGATTTCAAAATGCAATGGTCGTGCATGGTTTTTCATTTTAATGATCAATGTCCTAAAATAAATGAGCTAACCAACATTTGGAAAATTCTTCCATCGACAACATCTCGCGCGGGACATAAAGCTGTCACATAGTATTGAACAATGATATGTTCAGCTCATGACACCATGTAAAATTGTTCTTTTTTATTTAATTTATATTTTCTTTTCACATGTTTTTAACATCTTTAAATATTTTAAAAAATAAAAAAATATATATCAATACATTAATAGTCACTTTTTAATCAGTAAATAAAAAAAAAATTAAAATACATAAGCGGTCAAAATGGTAGGATAAAATGAGAGGGCATACAAATATTATTCAAACAAATTAAAAAAGTGAGATCCACTTGAAAGCATTCACTTTTTGTTGTGAGTGAATAATGCCACGGTGGTGTTTGGACAATTGTATGATACTTGGATACTCATCCATAGTTGTAAAAATAAATAAAACATAGGTCCTTTTTCTAGTCGTTCATTTCCCTTTCTCCTATCTTCTTTCTTCCTCTTCAAGCCAAGTCTCTTAGTTTTATGAAATCTAATCTCGCATTTCTCGCTGTAACTTGTTGGATTTGTAGAGTCTAGTTTATTGTTGTGGCGGCCCGACTTGATGACCCAAACTGACAGTGATTTGTTATGACTTTTTGAGTAGATTTTCAAAGAGACTTGTGTCATAGAATGCAGGCTTGGGCCAATAGGCTCAAGCCGAAGCGATCAGAAAAACGCCAACCAAAAAATTTGTTCGACACTCCACTCTAGCGAATCTCAGATAGAGAGTAATGTCTACTTGCATAATGTAGATTCCTAACATTTATGACCTAGATGCGAATGGGTCAATTACTTATATATGTATTAATGAACGGTCTCTTCCAGAAATTGTAAAAGGTGTATCACTGAAAACATTCTTGTAATTGCCTCAAACTCATATTCTCGAAAGAGAACATCCCGTTCTAATAGCTCCGAAATAAATGAAATGAATAATTCTATTTAAAGGGATTTACCCCATACACCATCCACGTGAATATAATTTGATTTAGAACATAAATTTTAAAATTTAAATCTTACGAATCAAATTATGTTTCGTGGATGGTGTATAGTGTAAAGACCACCATATTAATATGCCATGAAATAAGCTATGTATGGATGCTTTTGAAAAAGGATTGATTTTCACGAGCTGATAGTGAGCATTTAATAAGAAAAACGCTATTTATACTTAAGAAGAAAAATTTACAAAAAACTTACTTCTCCATATGTCAGTTATTGATATACTAAAAATTATGAAATTTAAAATTTAAAATTTGAATTTAAAAACAAAACTGACAAAATGAGTCTTGTAAGTAAAAGTTATAAATATACGTAACACTACTCTTTAAATAAAACATACAAAGAAGCCTGCATTTGTAGTGGTAGATATGATTTGAAAACTTTGTTTGATGTTCATTCTAAGAGCATCCGCATCAGCTTCTTTAAAGTACTTTTCATCTTTAAATTTAACTAATTTTATCAAAAGTTGGTACACATTGAATTAGCCAAATCTTTTCATTTAAAATATAACCTACAATTTCATCTTTATTTCTAAATATGAAAAGTACTGTTAGAAGTCTAAACCAATTGTTTATTAATTTTGCTCCTCTCCCGCGGCTCTCTCTCTCTTCTTCCTCTCTCTTTCTCTCCCGCGTCTCTTCATTCTTTCTCTTCTTCTAGTTTTTTTTTCTCTCTCTCTTCATCTTCCCTCTTTATCTCAGGAAGCATTGGTTTTGCAAGTTGGTAAAATCCGTGACAGCTTCGCTCCGAGATGTTTGTAGGTCAGTATGCAAGCCATTGATATCGAGTTCATCTCCCTCCAAGACTTTTCTCTCTTTTTTTGTTTTCATTTCTCTTTTCCTAGGGTTAGGGTTGAGGTGATCAATTCGATGGGGCAACAGTCGTTAATCTATAGTTTCGTGGCTCGAGGGACAGTGATCCTGGCCGAATACACGAAATTCAGCGGAAACTTCACCGGTATCACCTCGCAGTGCCTTCAGAAACTCCCTGCTTCCAACAGCAGGTTCACCTACAACTGCGACGGCCACACCTTCAATTACCTCGTCGACAACGGCTTCACTTACTGTGTGGTTGCTGTTGAGGCTGTTGGGCGGCAGATGCCAATTGCCTTCCTTTAGCGAATCAATGAGGATTTCACCCAGAGATCATATGGTGGAGGAAAAGCTGCAACAGCAGTTGCCAATAGCTTCAACAAGGAGTTTGGGCCCAAATTGAAGGAGCAGATGCATTATTGCGTAGATCATCCAAAGGAGATCAGCAAGCTTTTGAAATGACCAGCATCCATCTTCCTGGTTCTTTATATAATTTCGTATTGAATCAAGGAATTTTATTTTACGGATATATGTAAAATAGGACTTGGCTTTTGAGTGTTTGATGCTTTTCTTGGGAAATCTCGTTGTTGATTTGGTTGGCACGATTTGTAGGTCTAGATCTGGTCAATTTTCTTGCGATTACAATTTGTTGATTTGGTTCCAAGTCTTCTTTTCACCTGGTGTTATAGCCGTTTGTTGTTTCCTATCTTTTCCTACCATCCAAGCAGAGGAAAATAAAGAAAAATAAAATATGTGATCACTCTCTAGATGAACCACTGGGTTTCCTAGTTTCAACTTTGGGTTAGATTTATTTACTTTCGTTTGATATCTCTTTTGTTTATAGTGAAAACAAAGTTGGTTTTGATGTTTATTAGTTGCATTTCGTTGGAGATTAACCTGTTTTGTTCTGTTTTTTTATTAGACCTGAAATGTACAGAGTTGAGTATGAGTTTTTGTGAATACATGACTTCGATAATTCTGGTGCGAATACTGCTACAGTAGATCAATTTATTTTAAGCAATATCGCTTATGAAAGAGTTATTGGAGATTATGAAAATAAAAATTAAAGTATTTAAAAAATAAAAATTAATCAAAGAAATATTAATAAGAAAAAATAATAATATTTTATTATTATAAAGAATGTGATGACTAATTCAATATAGACTTCAAATTTTGAGTCATTAACAAAAAGTAAAAAAGTTACATATTTTTTAAAATTTTAAAGATTGAGATGGTCAATCTAATACCAATGCAAACCTTTGTTTTACAGTACGTTTGTAGAATTCACGAAGTTGAGGAAAGAAAATTTGACTTGAAGAAGATAAGGGCTCTTCACCCCAGAGGCTGCGTCATCCCTTCTTGTAAATATCCTCAAGGAATCCATTAAAGCAGATTTTAATGACGACAAGGCCACAAGATTGTCAATGGAAGTCGGGCCAGTCATAATTGATGAAGCCAAGAACATTGATTGTCGAGGTCGACATTGGGAGAGCATAAGAAGAATTTCTGAGAAAGCCATTGTGTGGTATAGAAATTAGAACGTTGATTACACAAAATAAACTTATAAACTAATATAATTTGATATGGTACGTCAGATTATAAAATTATATTTATTATAAAATAGATCTAACGGATTTCATGAAAATACATTAATTTGTAGGTTTATTTTGTATAATTTATTTGTGTTTATAGCAGCTCTCAAATGCAGCATTTATAAAATTTACGTTGTTCTTTGAGTTCCTTATCAACACCTTGAGAAGGATCAGGTACTGACAACTCGAAAGAATTCTGTTATAGGATTATCAGTGTTTTGGAATTGAATGAATATCAGATAAAATGTTGATGTTACAAATAATCCTAAGGGTTAGGGCTGCAACCCGGCTTGAAATCGTCGGATTTTTTTTTTTTTGTCAACCCGACCCGAAACGCAAGATGGCAGAGACCGACCAAATTCGACCCGACTAATCAAAATAAAATCGGATTGGACCTGTATGACCCGACCAGTCACTCTTTCTTCTTCTTCACGAAAAAGTAAAAACAGTGCAATCCAAACGTTCAAAATTCGAATAACACTCGTCTCCAAATCCTCTTTTGAAGTGTATTGGAATCTTCCTAGCACGCTGGTTTGGTAACCAAGAATACATTAAGTACTCTCACTATTATTCTATATTTTATTATTACATTTTATGTACTTTTTTATTATTTATTAATTTTCATCTTTTTTTATTATTATTTAATATTCTATTATTATTTTTTTTATTACTATTCGTAAATATTCTCAACTTAGAAGTATTCTCAATATCGAAACCCAAAAATTCAATCAATTCCCGTTGAATTCCCTTCTCTCTCTTCCAATTTCTTTGAAAAGACTGAACAACAGTATGCTTTTTGGCTTTTGTCTTTCTTCTCAAGATGTCTAGCCCCACATCTTCTTTTCCACTTCTCTCTCCTATTATAGAAGTGTAGCTCCCTCAGAACTTTGACGAGGAATAATACCTCCGGGCTTTTTCAGGAGTTATTGTATTTTTCTTAACTAATCATCAACCCCAAGAGCCGGATTCCTCATGACCAATGGAATCTAATCGGAGCAACAGCCCGGTTCACTCTCGGTTCTTTCTCTGATCAGGTTTCCTACTGCAGGGACTGGGAGTTCTTGACCACTCTCCTGCTTTTCAGTTGCTGAAAAATTCACAATTAATCCCTGTAGTAGGAAACCGATCGGATCGTTCTCGTTTTCATTTTATTCATCCTTTCCAGATTTGCGTTTTATTTTTATTTTTATTTGGTTTTCTTTTTGTTTCGGGTTAAGGGAGGTCATTTCAAAGGTAGGTCGGTGAGGGGAAAAATCCGGAGAACAAAATGGCGCAGAGGTCAGTTCCGGATCCTTTGGTAAAGTTTGCCAAGCGGCATAATGTGTTCTGTTACGGTCATGAAACTTGAAAGCAGCAATTAATGGAGATGCATGCAAAGTGGCAGAGATTGATCAACACATTGATATTCCAAAAATTTCTTTGGCAACCAACCAAACATTTGTATTTCTCAGTGCAAGTATGGAGATTTTTATAAGTTATATCCCATCTACAGTTCCTACTTGTAAATTATACCACAGACAGTGAACTCTTGTAAACATTCAATGACTAAACAAATGTGGTGTCCAATGTATGGGATTATATTGTCGTTTCCTTTGCCATTGCTTCTGCCTTGGAGTTATTTTGTTATTTTTTTGGGAGACCAAACAGCTTATTCATCTTCTCAAGAAGCAGGAGTGTGGTTCAGAACTTGGGAAGCCTATCACAATTAGCAGGAGTCCATCCAATCAGCTGCTTTTCATTGTTATAAATCACCATTTTATCTTGCATAGAAATGTCTGCAGAACGAGAAAACAAATCAGTGCAAATTGTAGCAGTGTCTGATTATAATACTCATCCAGAAGGTTTTTTGCTCAGAGGACTCTTCTTACCTCCAATTATGTTAAGATTGTGAAGTCCTACCTCGGCGCCGTTCAAAATTCCCAAGCACACATTGCCTTGTTTCTGAAAGGGAACTCGTTAGCCATATTTCTTTATTAACTAGCTCTGTTGCAGGAATCCGAAAGAAAATTGAGCGGAAAAAGAAACAATGAAGGTTATCAGTAAGTGCTTACTGTGACAATGAGATAAGCTTCAGGTGGTAATTGTAGCTGAACACTCTTGACATTTGTAAAGCTCAGCACTAAAGGCTTGAAGTAGTCCTTGATATCACCAACGGATTTGAAAGACTTTGGGCCTTTCCAGCAGATTGGGAGGGATTTATCCTCTGGTGCATCCTTTAATGGCTTTCCAGTTAAATCTTTCCTCAGCTGAAAGGCGGATTAATGGTGTCAGTATATGCATATATGGAAATTTGTAGAAGATTGAACTCCTCTGTTACATTCTCACCAGATTGACTGTTGTTTGGTAAGCTTGGGCATTGAAGTAAGTATAAGAGCTTCCACTGTCAAAGACAATGAGGAGGCCCTTTACACCAGTAGGCTTCCCACCAAACAGAAGTTCAGCCGGTCCCGATGAGTAGTGGTACCTGAAATAGATCATCTAGCATTAATTTTTCGAAAGTGGAATGAAAATTATACACATTGCAGAAAAAAATGCTATATGAGAAGGGAAACAATGAACTTGGAGGGTGTGCTTACTCCAAGGAATTGTGTGAAATTGGTGTCCATAAAATCCCTGAAGAAGGTACAAGATCATCTCCAATGAATAAGAATCCTCCCCCTCGCCCACTTAAACAGTGGCCAACCACATTCTGCGTTAAACCCAAAGCATGCAATTGTGACACTACGCTTCCTTTGCCGTTGCCGAGGCCCAAAACTCCTGCTGTAGATGGTGGAGGGTGTGATCCAGAATATTTTTGGTCATATCCACACCTGCAGACGGGAGGAACAGAGCATGATAGTAAACAGGCATTAATCTCAAAACTTGGATTACATATATAAAAATTTCACGTCAAGCTCAACCCATTCAAAAGGCTAATCCCCTTGCATTTCAATATAAAAAAGTAAAAATAGCTTTTATGATTCATGTCAAATTCAAAATAATAAACCAATCAAAACATCAAGTGCCCATTTTGATGAAGAGAAACTGTTCCCTACCCAAACGCCAATCGAGGACTGAAAGAAGAGCCATTGTACAGGCGAATGGGGAAGTTGTCCTTGACCAGCACACCGAAAGAAGAACCATGATCTGCGTATTTGACCTCATAGTCACACTGGTCATTAGGGTCCTTGCACTTGGGGATTTCCGGGGCGTACATGGCAGTACAAGCAGGGTCTGCACAAGGAACAAGGTTGTTTTTCGGTTTATAAAGACGATCACGTGGCTGCATAAGCACGCAGGGATACAGGTCAGGACATTATTAAAATCAAATGGTATAATTATTTTCATAATCAGACAGGAAATTAACCTTAGTGCAACCGGTACAGGGTGCATCACATTGGACCCAAGTCACGTCACTGCCGGTATCAATGTCAAGGTCATACAGCTTCGGCGGATTACCTATGTTGATGTTCACAGAGTAGTACCTGCCAGATTGAAAGAACAAGAAAACTCCATAAATATTTCAATCTCAGAGAAATTGTGAAAGAACAACTTTAAAGATTAAGCTAAAGTACTGAAACAGATTAGGCAACCCCAAAAAACCAGGAATCATAGCCGCGCAAAATCATTGCAAATTAAATAAAAAGTAATACCATATGAAACAATGGGGTTCAGCTATTATTCAACGAAAAGAATAAGGAATATCCGAGACATTCAATCAATTCTAACAAATCACACAATTCCAAAGATTCAAGCAAACACACCCATCCAAGAAAGAAGAGAGAAGGAGAAGAAGAATCAGATAATGCAAACATGGATCAGTCATAAAACTGAGCAAGAGAGAATTCAGAACTACAACATTATTAAACAAAGACTACTTGTAAATAATCCAAATAAAGTATCTAAATTCCTACCCAACGGGATAAACATTTCCTTGAACAGGAAAAACAACCGAGGAACCGAGGCGATTAGAGACCCTGGTTTGGGGCGACTTTTTCTTGAGTTGAGGGGGCTGGTTGGCTGCCGAGAAACAGCCTGCAGGAAAAGTTGCAAGCAGACCCAGAAACAAAAAGGCCATCAGTGCCATCATTCTCTGCCTTTCGTCACCCATAACAATCTACCTTTCTGCAGTAAAAGGTTGAGAGAGAGAGGGAATGAAAAGAGGGGGAGAGGCTAGAGAATTTGGAGGGTTAAGTCCATGGAGTCCACTGGCGTGTCTGATTCACAAGGTTCGCCATTATATATATGTGGCAGACTCCCACGCGTTTTCCTGTCAGAAATTAGCCTGGTTTGTTTTTAAAATTAAAATTTAAGATTTTGAAAACTTTTCATTTTATTATTATAATTTTTTTAAATTTTTATATAAAATAAAATAAATAATTTAATTTTTTAAAATTTTAAAATAAAAATAATATTAAAAAAATATTTTTTAATAATATTTTTTTAATTTTTTAATTTTAATTTTAACTCAAATCATCTCCAAAAACAAATAAGACCTAAAAGTTGGAGAGGTTTTGTGATCGTGGTTTTATTGCCTTCTAGAATTTTGCTACTTTAAGATTTTGGACGGATTATTTAAGTGGCAAAAATTCTATTTGTTGATTGGAATAAATGAGATAGATATGACATAATTTTAATTATAAAAATTATATTTTAAATTTTACAAATAAAATAATAGAATATGTTAATGGATACAATTTTAAAATTTGAAATTGCTGCACGTTTCTAATAAAAAAGTGATATATTATCAAAAAAATTAAAATTATTTTTTATGCAAATCTCAAATTTAATTAATTTTTTTCAAAAAGATTGTACAGAATTTATACAATTATAAATATGATTCCTCTTCATAATAACCTATAAATAGTCATAAAATGAAGTGCGCCTCGTTTGTATAGTTAGATAAGATGAGATGAGATGATTTTAGATTAGTTAAATAAAATATTGTTAAAATATTATTTTTTTATAATATTATTATTTTAAGATTTTAAAAAATTGAATTTTTATAATATTTTAAATAAAAATATGAAAAAAATATAATAATAAAATAAAATAAGATAAATTAAAAGTGTTTCTTTATCTAAACTGAACTTAATATTGTTTCATGATTAGAGCACTCCCAATAGATCATTCATCTTATCCTTTAAAATACATCACCAAAACTTACTTTTTCTATTTTACATATTGATTTTTACAATATATCATACATCAGTTTATCTATTTTTTTTTCATATCATTTAAATATTATACTTTTTAATTTTTTTTATTCATTTCAAATATTTTCTCTGACCACCAATGATATCTTCATATATTTTGATATTTTTAATATCTTCTCATATACAATGTTATATAATTATGTTCTATTTTAAATTAATCTAAATTTATAAGTTAAATTAAAATATAAATTAATTCAAAAAATAAAAAATAATTATACTATCTCTACAAAACTCTCTAAAGAACAGAGAACGTACAATAATTGAATGGAAATATTGGACTTGCAGTAATGGAAGGGAAATAATACTGTCCAAGGAAAGAAAAATAAAAATCTAGAAAAAAATACTGGACTTGCAATTATTAAAGAGAAATAATTCTGCCCAAAGAAAGAAAAATGAAAATCTGGAAAAAATATTGAGGAAGGGAAGTGTAAGAAATAAACAGATGGGGTGTGAAAAGAGGTTGAAATGAAATAAATTAAATCACGGTAGGATGCCACTTTTAAACAATTTTCTTCAAATTATACAAAAAGAAGGATTTTACAAAATCCACCGGCTCATAGAAATTTTTTGATAAGACATTGTGAATGCTAAAACACGGAGTCGTAAAATTTTTTATTTATTTTTTTATTTTTTTTTAAAGATTCTTTAAAGAAAAAAGAGAGAAAGTTAAGCTGACAGGGATTTGTGTCTTTCGGAAGTTTCATGGTACGTGCAGAAACAACCGTGTGTAATGGCAACAGATTATGGGTCCAGTTCTAATTTGTCTTTGGTTTATTCACTAGTCTTTGGTTGAATTAATTCCTTGTGAGCCAAGGACTCCAAGGTCGATTCCTTTGACTTTTGACTTTTTATTGTTAACGTTACTCTCTTTAATAATACACGACGAGTACATATTTGCAGTTTTGCACCCTTTGAGGATGAGTTTGATTGAGAAACATTATTTCATCGTATCATTATAATTTTTATCAATTTTTATATAAAATATAATAAATAATTTAATTTTTTAAAATTTTAAAGTAATAATAATATTAAAAAATAATATTTTACAATATTTTATTTAACTTTTTACTTTCATCTTAACTAATTTTATCTCAACTCACTATCTAAACTTAATCTTAATTATAAATATAAGTGAAATGATTTTGGTTAAGATATTTTTATTGAGTTTTGAGAAGATAAAGAGAAAGTTGAATAAAAATATTATAAAATTAAAAAAAAATTTGAATATAATTTTTATTTTAAAATTTGAAAAAGTAGTACTATTTTTTGTGTTTTATTTGTGAGTTTGGAAAAATTGTAATGAATAAGTAATAATCAGATGAAACAGATGAAGATTTAAAATTGAAAAATATTTTATATTTGAGTGATACTTGTAAAGAAAATATTTGAGAATATCTGAGAATAATTGTGTTGTTAAACGGACCGTCAAGGTGTATAAATACATTTTTAATGAATTATTCGACTTTTTTAATAAAATATTCACAACTGTAATTGTTTTCCCCACATTTGTCTAGCAAACTGCATGAATAGGTTCTATATTTATTGCAATAAAAGCCTTCAGCTAGCATTTGGCCACCGGCCACCACTAATTAGAGCTAGGTGACATTTTGAAAATGGAAATTCTCCTTCATCATCATGCATGTATTTATTGACAATATTACCTAATCAATTAATTAAATATTTAATTATTTCTAATGTCTGTAGAAGGCTCTTTTACCATATTAATTCAAGTTATAAATAATGGGCATATATATATATATATATATGAGTAATGCTATATACAGTCGTGGAATGCGCAAACGCCGTGCAGTCGCTTTGAAAAATAGTAGGGTCTACTATTAAAAAATTAATTTATTTTCATGTGGGTCCCATATTTATTCACTTTTTTCAAAGCGACTGCATACTCACGACTGTAAATATCATTTCTATATATATATATATATATATATATATATATATATGCATTTGGAGAAAACCCACCTGAGTAATGGAGCTTTCTACTTTCAAAGATAAAGAATGCCCATATGATCCTACACCAGCTAGCAAAGGGAAGATAAGTACTTCCCAGACAGACATTAACATTAACTTCCCATTTTAAGTGGATTACTTAGAAAGACCATTTCTAATTAAATGCATGTACTGGGGATTTAATAAAGGAAAGATAAAGAAGGAGAGGGAGAGCTCCATATATAAATTTCTCTCTATGAGCTAGGTGATTTAAAATGTAGTGTGCTATACATACGCACAACTTTATGCATAATATTATTCGTAATGCGTGAAAACTTTATTTTATCAGTTTTTTATTTTTTAATTTGAATTTCAAATCTTAAATGTTAAAAATTTTCACAATTTTTAATAGTTGACACATCAATTATGCATTACAAGAAAACTGTTTATTTGTGGTCAGTTAATTCCAGTAAAATGACTATTTACAGTTAAAATGAATCTATTTTGGTTACAAATAGTAATTTCGTCGCAAAAAAATAGTCATAAAAGTCTATTTTTCTTGTAGTAATAATGATTATGTAAATAAAATTATAAATATAGATAACATTTTTTATAATTGTTAATAGGGGGCATCTTTGACTTGTAAGAAACCCTAATTAATTGGGTTATCTACTTCATTAAATATTGAAGTGAACAGATAATCTTACACCAACACAACCATCCGATGCATGTATGATCATTTACTCAAAGGCCATTGCTCCAACGTTCACTCTTATAAAAGCAATTAAAAAGAGCACTTTTCTCATGAGTCCTTTTTTTTTAGGAATTTAAAAGAGGGAGGATGTGGGAAGGAACGAGGATAATACCTAGATATTTCCTTCTTTGTGCATAGATATTATGAAGTAGGACCAATTCCAAAACATAAGTAAGGGGTGAAATCATCATCTTTTGGGTGGTTGGTGTTGTATAAAAGTCGCTACAGAAGCTTCTAAATATTATTCTATTCAGTGACTGACCATGACTCGACGAGAAAGATAAGAGGGAAACATTTCACCCTTTTTGTGCTTTTAGTTTTTTTCCTCTCCCCTTCTGTCTTTATTCATGGGTAATATGCTCACTGAGGGATTTTACACAATATTTTGAATATCATTTCGGTCGAGGCATTGAAACGAGATATTTCGATACTGATATTGTTTCGGAATAGTTTATATATGAATAAATTATATATAAATTATAAATAATCTGGTCTGAATTGGGAATCAAAAAATAAGTTTGTTGTTTGAAGAAATGAAAAAAAAAAGTTAAAGGCCAAAATATCGACCGGTATGGGCCGAAACGACCGAAATTCTGACCGGTACGAAATTATATCCTTCTATGTACCGGCTATGCTACAGAAACGGTATATTTCGGTTGTATTGACCGATACGGTACGAAATTTAAAACTTTTATTTTACATCAAAAAAAGAAAAAAAAAGTAATAATAGTCCCATAATTTTATATATTTTTAAAAGAATGGCTCTACAGCCACCGCTCCCAGCTCCCGCTAGGAGCTATCGTTAGTTATATTAGTATTTTTTTATTTTTTTTACATTTTTAACACTTTTAAATATTTTTCTAAAAAATAAAAAAAATACAATATTAATAAAATAAATATCCTTAATTACTAAGTAAAAAATAAATAAATAATTTCAGAGAGAGCTACCAGCGGTAGCGCCCACGGGAAGACTAGCTTTTTCCTTTTTAAAAATGATGATTAGGTTTTCAATATGCAATTTGGTCAGGTCAGTCAATAAAGTACTCTAACACACTTTCATCTATGATGTAATATGTATGTCAATACATTGTATTTGTTATTATTTGTTATTACTAAGGTGTTTTATTATGTGATTAAGTGGGTGATGCTCTTGGCTCGATCTCAACTGTTGAAGCTAATAAGGCAGATTTAAAAGGGGCTCGTGAGTAGCTCGTGGTTTTAATATGAAGGGTTATGTGCTAAACCATTGGATCTCTACACGTGGTCGCATCTGTTGCATTCTATATATACATCATTATGCATTGTAACCCTAAGAGAGTATTTTCATTTCTGTAATTACAGCTGTTGTGAGAGGCAGAGCAGAGAAGGGGGCGATTCTAGGGTTTTCTAGGGTTTGCTAGGGTTTGTTCTTAGTGAGAAGAAATTAGTGCGATTTCTTGTTGTTATTTAATGAGGGCTTTGTAACTCTGGTGTACTGAGACTTCTCTATGAAGTATTGTTCATAAATAAAAGATCTATGAGACTTCTCTGAGGCCATTCCTGCCATGGATGTAGACCATTAGGGCCGAACCACATATATCGGTGTGTTCTTTTCTTTATTTCTTTTATTTCCTTTTACTGGTTATATTTCCTTTTCTTTCTTGTTTCCTGTTTATGATTCTTGATAAGTTTCGTACCTCATATTGTTCTATAATGTTCGATATTTGTAATCTGATCAAATCTTGTAATATTGGTATTTCTTTGGTTGTGGTTGGTATCAAACTACGATCCTTGTGATTATTGTATTTTCTGTTTGGGTGAAAAATTGAAAGTTTTATAACAGAGAAACAAAAAGGTTTTATCACAAAATTATTGAAAGTTTTTCTTTATAAAATAGAACTTTTTATAACATATGAGAATGTTTTGATCTAGGAAAGTATCTCGAACTCTCAATTGTCATTTCAAAGTGATTATCATATATACTCGCCAATGATTTCCAGAGACACGTCAAATACCTCTCTTTTTTGGCAGATTTGAGAGATATATCTTTGGATCCCTAGAAAATAGCTCGTGCTCAAAGTATTCACAACTTGGAGTCGCAATTGTAGAAGTACTATAACAGATTGCAAGGAAAAAATTGTTTGTTTAAGTCAAATTTTAGTTGCAAAAAACTATTTACAACGATAAGTTCTTTTTCCATACTGTTGCAATGTATATTTTTTTTTCCAATGCAAATAGTAACTTTTAGCCATTTTCAAATTACATATATTAGGTTGGTCTTTTACAAATAAAAGTATTTCTTTTTGCAATTTCCTTTATTTGCAACCATATTGTTGTCGCAATCAAATTATAGTCGTTGCAAATAGTGATCTTAAACTCAAGCTAAGTCACGACTCACTTCCATCACCCCACCCATTCGGCCAATACTTAGGTCTCGTTTGCTTTTACAACTCCTCTCAACTCATTTCATCTCATTTCATCTAATCATTACAACTTTTTTAAATTTTCACACAAAATAAAATAATCAATTCAATTTTTTCAAATCCTAAAACAAATATAAGATTAAAAAAATATATTCTAACAATATTTTATTCGACTTTTAACTTTAATCTCAATTCAACTTATCTCATCTGCGAAAAAAAACGAAGCCTTAGCCTACTTTACCCAACCTTGCAAGCAAGCTCTCCCATCATCCATAACCACCATAACTCAGCCCTTCCTCATCTCCTATAGTCCTTCATGCTCTCACCACTTCTCTTCACTTAGAGTATTAGTATTGGATTCATAAAATTTATCTTCAAATTTTGATGAAAGGTACATGTTTTCTATATATCTAAAACTTCCTTATCCATAACTCCATATTAGATTAGCTATTGAATTCATTTTTTTAATAATAATATAATATTATTTTTTTAATAATAATATAATATTATTTTTTTAATAATAATATTTTAATTTTTTTTTCATATTTTATAATTACACTACTCATATGTTAATTAATAATTTAATTTGATTATTACATTATTATTACAAGACGGTTGGAGATTAAACATGAATAAAAAAGACCATTGGATATTAAAAGTAAATAAAAAATAGATTTGATGAGTGAACAGTAGCCCTTCAAATTTGAAGAAACATATACATTTACTGTAGCTCAAAGTTTTACACTTATCTCTTTGGCTAATCCAATGCAACTCTCTTTTGATGAAATTTATCATATTTTACATTTGGCTAGGCTTTCGATGAAGGCAATGCCAATGCTCTTACACACAAAGCCAACTTTCACACTTTGGCATTTTGGAGAGCAAAACGAGTGAGAAACTTGAGGGAGAATGTGCTAAGTTTTCTCATGATACCCAAAGCTTTGTAAGTCTAATTTTCAAATTTCCTCTTCCATTCGATTTGGAGGTTTAAGACAAAAAGGAAGTGAAAATTAAGTTGCTGATCATCTCTCTCGGCTAGAGCAAGAGGAAGTAAAACTAGATTCAGTGATCCAAGAAGCATTCCCTGATGAGCAGCTAGTTGCATGTGAGATAAAACTTCCCTGGTATGCTGATATAGTAAATTATCTAGCTTGTAGAGTACTACCACCAAATCTCACTTATCACCAACGTAAGAAGTTTCTACATGATGTGAAATATTATCTTTGGGATGAGCCTTCATTTGAAAATGTGTGCCAGAAGGGAAGATGCAAGCCATTCTTCCATCATTGCCATTCATCATCATATGGAGGACACTTTGGAGCAACACGGGCAGCAGCTAAGGTACTTCAAAGTGGTTTCTTTTGACCTTCGATTTTTCGTTATAGTTATACTTTGGTTAAGACTTATGACCGGTGCCAACGTATGGGAAATATTTCAAGGTGTCAGGAGCTACCATTGAAAAACATTTTGGAGGTTGAGTTATTTGATGTTTGGGGAATTGATTTTATGGGTCTTTTTCCTCCTTCTTTTGGCTTTGTTTACATCTTGCTAGCAGTGGATTACGTGCAAAAATGGGTAGAAGCAATTGCTGCAACAACAAACGATGCAAAGGTAGTGCTCAAATTTCTGCATAAGAATATATTCATAATATTTGGCACTCCACGAGCTATTATCAGTGACGAAGGGACCTACTTTTGCAACAAGTTGTTTGATAATCTTCTTTCTAAACATGGTTTGAAGCACAAGATAGTACTTGGCTATCATCCTCAAACTATTGGCCAAGCTGAAATTTCGAATCGAGAAATCAAGAACATCCTTGAAAAGATAGTCAACACAAATAGGAAGGACTGGGAAAAGAAACTTGATACTTTGTGGGCATACCGTACAGCCTTTAAAACACCTATCGGAATGTCTCATTACCGATTAGTGTTTGGAAAGATGTGTCATTTTCCTGTGGAGTTAGAGCATAGAGCTTATTGGGCGGTAAAGAAGTTTAATTTTGATTTGAAGGGGAAAAGCGACTTCTTCAATTGAATGAGATGGATGAGTTTCCGAACGATGCGTATGAAAATGCAAAAATCTACAAAGAACAGACGAAGAAGTGACATGACAAACATATTCTCAGGCGTGAGTTCGCACCAGAAAAGCAGGTTTTACTCTTCAATTCGCAACTCAAACTCTTTATGGGCAAGTTAAGATCAAGATGGACAGGTCCTTATAGAATTGACAAAGTTTCTTCTTTTGGAGCAATAGATTTGAAGGACAAGACAGCAAGTATATTCAGAGTTAATGGTCAAAGATTGAAGCATTATTATGGAGAACAAGTGGAGAGGAACTGTGCACTTATTCCTCTTGGAGACCCTAATTGATGAAGATTGAAAAGTCTGGCTGTAGACTTTAAAACAAGTGCTTATGGGAGGCAGCCCATAGAAATTTATTTTATTCTTTTATTTTTATTTTGAATAATTTAGATTTGGATGCAGGTTTGTTTAACAAGAATAAAGAGCTGAAATTGCAAACTACAGTTGATTCACCATGAAACCAGGGAAGTTCCTTTCATTTCTTCAATCTTTCTCACTATTGAATTACAATGAGGACATTGTTTAGTTTTAGTTTGGGGGTGTAAACTCCTATAGTCATTTGGTCTTTTTGATTTATGTTTATTTAATTTTACTTGTGATTCTAGATGTCTTGAGTTGTTGGATTTTCTTACCAAGCATATATTTGAGTATGAATGAATTCTCTATGACTCTGAAATTTGTGATTGAGGATAGGTCTGAGAAAAATTTTCAAAAATTTCTTTTATGTCAGGCTGAGTTTTGTTGGTACTTTGATTTAAATCTTTGTCCTTGAACATAATTGAGTACATAGTCATTCTTTTATTCCATTTTGCTAATGAAGAGAATGAGTTGAATTAACTGGGTCAGAGAAGTTCAGTCTTGCTTTGCTCTAGAATTCGTTGATGGATCCTTGAGGTGAAATCCTAGTTGATACCAAATATTAGAGAAATGATCTAGGTATTTTTGTTTTCATAACTAAAAAGTTTTTCCAACCGTCCTAGTTATCATGCCATCATTGCATGGTGTATTTTCCATAGTTAGCCCCCTTGAACCTTATTTTACATAAGCCTTTATTTATTTTTTTAACTAGATCAACCATTCCTATTCTAAGCTTGAAAACCATGATTTACTTTTTACCGTTTGAGAAAATACTTTAGTGGAAATCTACATTTATAAAGAAAGTTAGTTCAAAGGAAATTATGCTCTATTTGATCAAAGTGTGTGAAAAAAAAAATTGAAGTGTTAGAAAATTTGAAAAGGCTACAAGAACTGATGTGGCTGAATGAAAAAGATGGGAGGCAAAAAAAGAAAAAAAGTGTTAAAGGTGTAGTTGGTATTACTTCATTGATTACAACAACAACAATAATATCACAAGTATGAGCATATAGTCAAGAAAGAGTTATGGTTTGAATCCTATGGATATCACTTTTATTGTTCTTTCCACCAAGTATTTTCTCAGTTTGTTTTGATTTTTCTTATTCATTTCTTTCTTAGCATTCACCCTGTGGCTTGTCATTACAACTTGATTCAAGACCTTTTGATCTCTGATTTTGGTTTGACTACATTAGTGGAGAGGATTTCTGAAAATTGGACTTATGGGGTTAAATTTGAGAGAATTCTTCTGGTTTTAGTTGTTCTACTTTTATCTGAATTTGCAAGTGGTTTAGAGTTAAATTGACTTTTTCACACACACTCAAGGTCTTAGCTTTAGGTTGAAGTAACCTTTAACTCTTGCTTGACAAATTGCTAAATTTTTTACTGATTTTCCTTCTATCCTTGATATTAAAATAGTAAGATACTTGTGATGAAATATAATTCAGATCATGGCATGATGAGTGATGAGACTTCTCTATGGCGTCTAGTTGATAGTCTATAGTGGTCGCTTATTTTATTCTCCTTTCTATTTGTTTGAGGACAAACAAAGTTGTAAGTTTGGGAGTGTTTGACGCCTTGCATAATTTCGTATATTTTATCACTTCTTAACTTTAAATTTTAGTTCAATTTTATTTATTTTTGTCGAAATTAGACTTCATTGTCGTCATTTAAATTTTATTTTAGATTTGAAGAAAATGAAGACTCAAATTTTAGCAGCTTATCGTCTAAGGACTCTCTCGGATTTAAATGAAGATTGTTTCTAATATAAGAGTTAGTCCTCAGAGTTGTTTTGGGGATAAAGATCAAGTTAATTTTTGTAGAGCAGAAGAAATTGGAGCCAGTCAAATGACATATTTTTTAATTGGATAATTATACAATTTTGAAAAAAAAAAGGAAATTCAGACTTTTGAGACTTGCCTACCAACCACAATTAATGAAGGGAGGCACCTACAGGACTTAAAAAAAAAAAGGATTTGGGGGGGGGGGGGGGCTTTTGAAGAATTGGAAGAAAAGGGCACGAAGAACCTGGAAGAGCTGAAGACGTTGCGGACTACGAGGATTTTTCAGTTTTAATTTTCTTCTATTTCTCTCAGAAAAATTATGGTGAATTCGTTTATGTTGAATTTAATTTCTAGCATGAACTAAATTTTCTTTATTCTAGAAAAATGATGTAATCTAGTTTCAAACTATGCTTACTTTTCTGTGTTAATTTGAAGTAATTATCTTCTATATTTGTCTGATTTATTATGAGTTTATTGCTTCTAATTGACTGGCCATTAATTAGATGATTTTGATCTTGTGATTTGCTATCGAAAGAGGGAATTATAAGATAGAATTTAGATATTTTAGCATAGGTAAATATAGAGATCGAAAGACTTATATGAACCTATATAATATTAAAATTGTTGGTCTTAATGCTTTCTTGTTTCATTAATTTGCATATTCTTGTATAAAATGAAGATCAAGAATAAATCCAACTGACTATTGAAAGAGGCTTTTGGATGACTTTGAAGAATTTGCTAACAAATAGAAAGAATTAATTTCAATTAGTTAGATGAAAAAGTATAGTGAGGGATTAGGTGAAATTGGTTTCCTAGAAGTTCTTTTTCTCATTGATTCAATCATTAAACAATAGCTTTCATTTCCTTTGAATATTTCCTTTGAATTGATTTCATTTCAAATGGCAATTACAAATCTTAGTGACTTTTCTAAATAAAATCCAGATTAGTAAAATTTTGGTACTTGTCAAAGTAAGTTACCAATCCCTAAGGACAATACTATTTTCATTACTTTATAATAAAATTACGATATTGTGCACTTGCAGTTTTGCACCGATCAATGAGATTGATCTTAATCAATTATCTCATGTTTGAAAATAATCATTAATAATATTGATGAGTTTGCAGAATCCAAACTCCCTAGCATAACAAATTTTGAAAGCCAAATAGTACCCTAGACCAGATTTTTTTAATGCTAAAATCAGGAGTAATGCTTCATTTATTTGGAGAAGTCTAATGGTAGCAAGACAATTTTTGGAAGAAGGCAAGATATGGAAAATTGGCAATAGAGAATCATAAGTGAAAATATGGCGAAATAAATGGATCCAAAGACCATCCATTTTCAGAATTCAGACACCAATGAGTATATTAGATGAAGATGCAAGGGTTAAAAACTTATTGATAATGATACTAAGCACTTGAACATATCATTGTTGAAAGACATCTTCTTTGAATTTGTGGAGGGGATGTTTGGGGAATGGGATGAGATGAAAATTTTGTGAATAGTAGTAAAATAGTTTGTAAATAATGGTGAGGTAGTTTGAGCTAAGTATTTATTGGGTTTTGGAAAATGAGAGAAAAAATTGAATAAAAAATATTATAAAGTTCAAATATTGTTAAAATATAATTTTTTTAATATAATTTTTGTTTTAGGATTTGCAAAAGTTGAATTTGTTTTTGTTTTCTATTTGAAAATTTGAGAAAGTTGTAATAATTAGTTTGAAAAAATTGTAATTATTAGTTTGAAAGTGTTTGTGTTTGAATGATGTTTGGAAAGGAAATAAGATTGGATGAGATGAGATGAAACATGTTTCCAAACTTCCCCTGAGACTCTTAGCAGGATTCCTATAAGCCCCTACAATAGTTCAAAACATATTAACATGGAGGTGTACAACAAATGGTAAATTCTCTATTAAAAGTGCATATCATCTTCAAGGAAAAATTATGGATAGAAGGAAGGGACAGTCATCAAGTAACAGACTTAACTGATTTGGACCAAGATTTGGAAGCTCGAGGTGACTAAATGCTTTTAAAATGTTTCTGTGGAGAGCTAGCCATGAGGCTCTTCCTACAAAATTCAATCTGTACAAAAGAAAGGTGGTGGAATCTCCAAGTTGTCCTATATGTATGGAAAGTCCTGAAACTGTGGCACAATCTATTTGGACTTGCAGATCAGCACAAGATGTTTGGGGACTTAGCTCAAGGAGAATACATAAGTGCATAATTGAGGAGACATCTTTCAAAGAAGTTATTGCTCATCTTTACTCATATATGACCGAAGAGGAACTTGCAGAGATAGTAGTGACAGCTCAACAAATTTGGAAATGAAGAAATACCCAGGTTTTTGAAGGACAATTCACACCTCCCTGCATACTAGTGAACCAATCTATACAAGCTATTAGTGACTTCAGAAGTTGTTCTCAACTTATTCCTAAAAGTGCAGGCAAAAACACTATGATAGATGGCCAATGGACACTTCCTCTAGTGAACCACTACAAAATCAACTGGGATGCCAGCAATAGACAAAGTTTAGTGCAAGGTGGGTATGTATAGGAGCTGTAGTTAGAAACTGGGAAGGGAAAGTGTTGGGACTAACTGTATATCTAAGACTAACTCGAAGTATAGTAGCGGAAATAACCAAAAGAAATTGATGACAATCACACAGAAAGAACACCAAGATTTAAGTGGTTCGACTCAAAGTGAGTCTACGTCCACTGGTGGGGTCGGTATCGGAGATTTCACTATCAACAAAGATGGAGTACAGGAGAAAATACAAAACTTCACAAAGAAGTTATCTCTCAAACTCACTCTAACTTATCTCTCAAGAAATCACTAAAACAAGAGACAAAATAGGATTTTTGAAGTTGAAAACAAATGGGGGCGCCGTTGATATTTATAAGAGAAGTGAGAATTCACTTCTGTGAACATTGGCTCGAGCGAACACTCGAGCGAGTGTCGAGCGAGCGTAGGTTTTGTATACTTCGCTCAAGCCAACAGACGAGCGATGCTTGAGCGAAGCTCTCTGTCTGAATTCGCTCGAGCTGAGTGTCGAGCGAATGTCGAGCGAAGCTCTCTGTCTTCATATCGCTCGAGCTGAATGTCGAGCGATGCTTGAGCGAAGCTCTCTGTCTGATTTCGCTCGAACTCTGCCAATTTCAACACAAAAACCTTTGACCACAGAACCAATCCCCACCACCAAATCCCTTATGGGAATTACAAAGTGCGAACACCAATCAAGTCCAAACAGAGTTTGAACTTGTAAACTGCAACTGGCTTTATCATCATATCTGCTGGATTCTCAGTAGTAGCAATCTTCAGAATCTGTATAACATCCTCTGTAAAAATCTCTCTGAAAAAATGATACCTGACATCAATGTGCTTCGTTCTCTCATGATACATTTGATTTTTGGTCAAATGTATTACACTCTGACTGTCACAGAATACTGATATCTCATCTTGTTGTAATCCCAAATCATTGATCAAGCCTTTCAACCAAATGGCCTCCTTAACAGCCTCTGCTGCTGCCATGTACTCTGCCTCTGTAGTTGATAAAGCAACAGTGGATTGCAGTGTTGCTTTCCAACTAATAGAAGACCCACACAAAGTGAAAACATAACCTGTCAATGATCTTCTTTTATCTAAGTCTCCAGCATAATCTGAATCAACAAAACCAGTAACTTTGGAACTGAGATCAACATCTCTATCAAATATTAAGCCAAAGTTCAAGGTTCCTCTCAAATACTTGAGTATCCATTTCACAGCCTGCCAATGAGTCTTACCTGGATTAGCCATATACCTGCTAACTACGCTCACGGCCTGTGAAATGTCTGGACGAGTGCAAACCATTGCATACATTATACTGCCAACTGCATTGGAATAAGGAATACTGGCTATGAACTGTTCCTCTTCATCTGTCTGAGGAGATAGGGAAGCTGAAAGTTTAAAGTGTGTAGCAAGTGGTGTACTTACTGGTTTGGAATCAAACATTCCAAATCTCTGAAGCACTTTCTCAATGTACTTTCCCTGGGACAAGTACAACTTTCCAGCTTTCCTATCTCTGAAGATTTCCATCCCCAAAATCTTCTTTGCAGCACCTAAGTCTTTCATTTCAAACTCATTTCTGAGTTGGGTCTTTAACAAACCAATGTCAGATATGCCTCTAGCAGCAATAAGCATATCATCAACATATAATAGCAAATAAATGAAAGACTTATCAGATAACTCCTTATGATAAACACAACTATCATAGTTACTTCTCAAATAACCATGATCAATCATAAAGGAATCAAAACGTTTATACTATTGCCTTGGAGACTGCTTCAAACCATATAATGATTTCTTTAATCTGCACACATGGTCTTCTTTACTTTCAACAATGAACCCCTCTGGCTGATGCATGTAAATGGTCTCGTCAAGCTCACCATGTAGGAACGCTGTTTTAACATCAAGTTGTTGTAGCTCTAGGTCATACAATGCTACTATAGCAAGTAGCACTCTAATCGAACTGTGTTTCACAACTGGAGAGAAGACTTCATTGAAGTCGATGCCTTCTCTCTGACTGAAACCCTTAGCAACTAAGCGTGCCTTGTATCTTGCATCTGTGTCACCCTGGATTCCCGCTTTTCTTTTGAAGACCCATTTGCAGCCAACAGTCTTCACCGTCTTTGGCAACATAACCAAATCCCATGTTTGGTTTTTGTGAAGAGACTCAATCTCTTCAATCATAGCTGCGCACCACTGTGCAGATTCTGCACTCTTGACAGCTTCTGAATAACTAGAAGGCTCCTGACCAACAATATTCTCTACCGTAGTAAGAGCATACATCACCATATCTGCATGAGCATATCTCTGAGGTGGTCTAATCTGCCTCCTCTGTCTACCAGTCGCTATATTGTAGTCTTGCTCACCTTGTACGCTGCTACTCGAATAAGAATCATGCTCATCTGCAATAGCATGATCTTGGGCGCCACTGGGCAGCCCTTGTGGTGCTTCCACCTGAAACTCCACCTGCTTTCCAATATCCTGTTCTTTTCCTGTAGACACAGTAATCTCCTTTCTCGGACTAAGCATGGATTTTTCATCAAATGTGACATCCCTACTGATCACAAACCTGGGTGATTTAGGATCAGTACACCACAACCTGAATCCCTTCACCCCACTGGCATACCCAATGAATATGCCTTTCTTTGCCCTTGGCTCAAGTTTTCCATCATTAACATGGAAATATGCAGGACAACAAAAAATTTTCAAATTTGAATAATCAGAAGGAGTATCAAACCATACCTCATTCGGAGTCTTCAAACCAATCGCTGTGGCTGGAGAACGATTGACCAAGAAGCAGGCTGTGTTGATTGCTTCAGCCCAGAAATCCTTAGCCAAGCCTGCATTAGAAAGCATGCTGCGGGCTCTCTCCAAGAGAGTCCTGTTTCAACTACTCCATTTTGCTGTGGAGTATGTCTAACTGTACGATGTCTGGCAATACCTTCATTTTTGCAGAATTCATCAAACTCACCTCCGCAAAACTCCATACCCTTGTCAGTGCGAAGTTGCTTGATTTTCTTGCCCGTCTGATTTTCAATCAAAGCTTTCCACTGTTTGAAGTTAACAAATACATCGTTTTTCTGCTTCAAAAAATAAACCCAAACTTTCCGTGAGAAATCATCAATGAACGTAAGCAAATACTGAGCTCCACCTTTTGACGGAACGGAAGATGGACCCCAAAGATCAGAATGAATATAGTCCACTGAACTTTTGGTTCTGTGAACCCCTGTAGAGAACTAAACCCTGCACTATTTTCCAAACACAGTGTTCACAGAAATCCAGTTTCCCTATCTTCTGGTCACATAACAAACCTTGCTTACTCAAAATTGACATCCCCTTCTCACTCATATGACCCAAACGCATATGCCACAAACGGGTGACATCTGAATCTGGATCATCTGAAACAGACACTGCAGCTGCGCCTGTCACTGTAGAGCCCTGAAGGAAATAAAGACCATTTGTCTTATCTCCTTTCATCACAATCATAGAGCCCTTACTGACTCTAATAGCTCCACCTTCACCAGTGTATTTGAAGTCCAAAGAATCAAGAGTACCCTAAGAAATAAGATTCTTTTTCAACTCTGGAATGTGTCGAACATTAGACAATGTTCTGACAATTCCATCAAACATCTTAATCCGGACTGAACCAATCCCAGCAATTTTACAAGCCATATCATTCCCTAACAGAACGGAACCTCCGTTGACTGATTCATAGTTAGTGAACCAGTCCCTCTTGGGACACATATGAAAAGTGCAAGCTGAGTCCATGACCCATTTGTCACTAAAGCGACTATCGGAGTCGCTAATTGCTAGAACAATGTCTGAGTCGTTAGACCTATCATCAGCAACACTAACGGCATTAGAGGAATTAGTGCCGTCCTCTTTGTTTTTCAATCTTGGACACTCATTTTTGTAGTGACCAAACTTATGGCAGTAATGACATTTGACGTTTTCTTACTAAACGTTGTTTGTGAACTACCCCTGGATTTCCCCTTATACTTCTCTGAATTCCTGTCATTCGATCTACCCCTGCTTGAGGACCCCTTAACAAACAAGCCACTAGCTTGTTCATTAGTGTTCTTCACACTCAATTTATTCCTCAATTCCTTAGAATTCAAAGCAGATTTTACATCTACCAAGGAAATTGTATTTCTACCATACAACATGAAATTTATAAAGTTCTCAAAAGATATGGGTAATGAACACAAAATAATTAACGCTTGATCTTCTTCTTCAAGCTTAATATCTATGTTTCTCAGATCCATAATGGTTTTATTAAATTCATCTAGGTGTTCAGAAATAAGAGTACCTTCCTTCATTTTGAGAGTGTACAACCGTTGTTTCAAATACAAACGGTTGGTGAGAGATCTCTTCATGTACAGATTCTCAAGTGCAGACCAAAGACCAGTTGCAGTCTCCTCGTCAGCAACCTCCCTTAAAACTCCATCAGATAGTGACAAAAGGATAGTATTATGTACCTTTTCTTCTTCTTCTTTTGAAGGAGCCGGAGAATCATTAGATACATTCTCTTCAAATACTTTTGACAAGCCCTGTTGTCGCAGTAAAGCCTTCATCTTGATGCGCCATAAACTGAAACTGTTCTGACCGTCAAATTTCTCCACTTCGAACTTAGCCATAGCCATCCCACCAGATCACCCTGAGCCAAGCTCTGATACCAGTTTGTTGGGAATAACTGTATATCTAAGACTAACTCGAAGTATAGTGGCGGAAATAACCAAAAGAAATTGATGACAATCACACAGAAAGAACACCAAGATTTAAGTGGTTCGACTCAAAGTGAGTCTACGTCCACTGGTGGGGTCGGTATCGGAGATTTCACTATCAATAAAGATGGAGTACAGGAGAATAATACAAAACTTCACAAAGAAGTTATCTCTCAAACTCACTCTAACTTCTCTCTCAAGAAATCACTAAAACAAGAGACAAAATAGGATTTCTGAAGTTGAAAACAAAGGGGGGCGCCGTTGATATTTATAGGAGAAGTGAGAATTCACTTCTGTGAACATTGGCTCGAGCGAACACTCGAGCGAGTGTCGAGCGAGCGTAGGTTTTGTATACTTCGCTCAAGCCAACAGACGAGCGATGCTTGAGCGAAGCTCTCTGTCTGAATTCGCTCGAGCTGAGTGTCGAGCGAATGTCGAGCGAAGCTCTCTGTCTTCATATCGCTCGAGCTGAATGTCGAGCGAAGCTCTCTGTCTGATTTCACTCGAGCTGAGTGAACCTCCGCCCGAGCGAACATACGACATTGCACTGTTCAATCTGAATTCAAGCCACCTCTTAACAGAAAGTCATAACAACATTGAGATCCAATCAGGCTATCTATCCTGATGCTCTCTTGGGTGAAGCCATTGCAGTTCTAAAAGCTACTATTTTCTGCTCTGAGTTGGATTTGTAACATATTATTTTAGAAGGAGATGCATTGACAATGGTCAAAGCTATTAATTAATAGTGCTGAGGAGAACTGGAGTTCAGCTGGAATGATAATTAGAGATGTCAAGAACTGTTAGACAAGGTGAACCATTGGTCTGTTAGGCATGTCCATAGTAATGTCAATAATCATGTTGCACATGTCTTAGCAAAGAGTGCTCTCGGACTCTCTAAGGAGAATATTCATTTAGATCAGGACTATCCTCCTTGTATTCATTCAAACATATATATATATATATATATATATATATATATATGTTCGATCAAGCTAATATATATATATTTTATGTTACTGAACGTCATCATGTTCGGACATCATTCTGAGAAGTTGTTTGAACTTCCGTATCAAACGTAAAAATTGTAAATAGATATTTGAAAGTCTTTACACCACACACTATCAATATGGCATAATTTGATTAAAACATTATATTCATCATCTTCACACACCACACTTTTTTATTTTTTTTTTATTTTTTTCTCTTACCAAATGTGTGGTATGTGAGGATGAAGAATTTAATAAGTTTAAGAAGAATAAAACTAAAAAAAAAATTTAAAAAAAAAAAGTGTGGTGTGTGAGGATGATGAGTAACAAAACTCGTAAAGATTTTCAAATAAAATTATCATTTGTTTTGAAAAAAATGAAAACTCCAAAAACTTAACAATAATTTTCCCAACAAATTAAATAACCCTCCATATCCTTTTTTTTAAGTGATATTTGTGCTAAAGTAATTTTTTAAAAAAAATTATAAAAAAATAAAAATAAAAAGACCCTTATTAAGCGCTTGACGTCTGGTTTACAATGCATTCTTCTTCATGTGTGGATATGGATCACAAACTCTTCTCTCTCCTCTCATCTCTTCTCACATGGTGAATCTTCCTCACGTTCTTCGCATAGCCTTGTTTCTAAACATTTGCAAAGCCTAAGAATCTTTCCTCTGAAGAGAAATACAGCCCCAAAGTTGAAGCGAAAGCCAATTTTGAATCCAAAAACGAAGCTCAAGATCAGGTAGGTATTTATTATATATTCATGTGCAAGAAATTTTATAATTCCATAAATATTTTCAGTTTTGACAAGAATGATCTAATAATCAAGAACATCATCCAAAAATCCCAAATCCTGCAAAGTTCAACCTTTGCTCTTATATAAATATCAACTCCTTTAAATATATTGAGCAATATGTAAACAAAATATCCTAAATTTGTAAGAGTTCTTGAGATCTGCAATACGTATCATAATCATAATTAGCACTTGATCAGATGTAAATTCATGCATCCAAAAATGATTTAGCAATATATGTCTATATATAATGCATTCAGGACATCTTTTATTTTCAAGACCCCATTGATGATCATAGAGAGAGAAGTACTAGGAAGAAGAACAAACTATGAATGGAGCTCACAGCTTTAGATATGACAGTGAGACTAAGGCAGGCGATAATCCAACAAGTTCGAGGGGTTTCCTCAAGCATCGAAGCATGGATAACTGCTTTCCCTCCATACCTTCTCCTCTGTCGAGAAGTGCAAGTCGGAGAAGGACTACAGTAAGCAAAAGAGGATGTTCTTTCTTCAGAAGCAGCAGCAGAAAGGGCACCGATGCTGCAATGCCCTCACCTTCAAGCAAGGGATCATGGCAAAGCCAAGACTCAAAATCCTCTTCTTCGGCTTCCTTCATCTCGAAAAGCATGAGTGGAAGAAGCTCGGCCCCCATCATGTTTTCCAACTCATCTGGAATGTTAAAGCCCCCACCAGTGGAGTGGAAGCTCGAGTGCACTCTTGAGGAGCTGTGCTTTGGTTGCAGGAGGAAGGTCAAGATCACAAGAGATGTGGTTACAAAGACCGGGTTTGTTATCTACCAATAAGAAATATCATTCCTCGTCCTGAGTTTTGTCATCCCTCGTCACATCATATAAGTAGCTTTTCATTCAAGTAGTTGGCTTATGAAACCACTTATAGAAAATAGTACTGAAGTATGTGCAATAAAACTGATTATTTTCTCCTTACTGGCAGGCAAATAATTCTAGAAGAGGAGTTGCTGAATATAAAAGTGAAACCTGGATGGAAACAAGGAACAAAGATCACATTTGAAGGGATGGGAAATGAGAGACCGGGGGCTCATCCCGCCGACCTAATCTTTGTGATTGCAGAGAAACGACACCCCTTGTTCAGGAGAGCAGGTGACGATTTGGAGTTTGCAGTAGAAATCCCTTTAGTAAAGGCACTTACAGGCTGCAAACTCTCAATCCCACTATTGGGAGAGGAGAATATGAGTTTGACAATTGAGGATATCATATACCCTGGCTATGAAAAGATCATTGCTGGCCTGGGCATGCCAAGATCCAAAGAGCAAGGAAACAGAGGGAATTTGAAAATCACATTCCTAGTTGACTTTCCAACACAACTGACAGATGAACAAAGATCAGATATTCTTAGTATTCTACAGGATACTTGCTGATCAACTCTAGAGTTTTTTTCCTACCCTACAAGTGTTCTGTTGAGCAGCAATTCTAGAGGGATTCAGGTTGGCCACCAACAATACTTCATTGTGAAATATACTGTATACATGAAGCTTTGCAATTTAGTAATTCAACACAAATTAGATGTTCAGTTTTGCATCTCACAGAGCCAACCTTGTGGTTGGTTGAAGGATGTAAACATTTTGATTTGAACTGAACTAGAATTCTGACAAAAGAGAGGTTCTTTCAAGTGTTTAATAAATTCCAGTTAAAAGTTGCAGTGATTTGGTTTCCTCAACATTTCTAGTATGCTTAAATTACAACAGAATTTCATAATATGCCAGAAGATATTTAATTACATGTAATCTAATCTGGTTGAATCAAATTTACAAATAAATCAAGAAAAGGAAAAGGATAGACTGGTTAGTTTAGAGTATTGCATTATAATCTCATATATAGGTATGAAAAACTCTTCTTTTAGGTCAATAACAAACTCTTTCTTTCAAGATATCCCTAATGTCACCTGACTTATTTTTGCATCATTTTAGAAAGGAATCAAGAAAGAAAACAGCACAGATTAGTAAATCTAGAGTCTATCTTCATCTTGTATTCGAGAAAATTTATCAAGTGATGCAGATTTATGAACATAAGAGGTGGTGCTAAGGAGAGTGGCTCCTTACCGGACACAGGTGCCCATTCAGGCCCAAGTAGAGCATCACATTGCTAAAAGAATCAGCAATGTTGCATATTTTTCATTTGCACAACAAATCAAATCTTGTTCATATTGAAATGAGACCATTTATGCCGAGCGAGTAGCTTTAAAATACAAAGAAACAAAGAAACTTGCACCCAATAGTTATATTAAATTATCTTTTAATCCTTGGACAATCCAAACAGAGCAAAGATTGCACTAAGTATACTACCACCTATCAGAGCCTTCATCAATATTAACTTCCCTTTTGTGTAAGGTGGGTACCTCACAGGTGCATCGCCAGCAAAACTTCGATACAGAACTGCCTTCTTATGGCTAAAAGCATCAAAAGAGAATTTCCCATGATAGGCACCCATTCCACTCTCCTGAACTCCTCCAAATGGTAAACCGGCAACTGAAAGCTGCATCATCAAATACATATTACATATTTAGATCCTATATATAATTGTAAAATGCAAAAAGATTTGTGAGGATCCATACATGTACATACAAGAACACCACATGCTTCTATTTGTTAGTTCACACGTACATAAATGTTGGGTTTTACTATCATAAAATAACATGTATATGGAAGTTACTGGAAATGTATATTAGCTCAGTTTTGAGACTCATTTCAGAATCCATATGGGCAAACATGAAAGATACTGTGAGTTTTCATGAAAATCAAGCACATAGGATTCTGTCATTTGAGTGCAGAAAATCAAATTTGAGGCCAAGAGTTTTGAAAATCTAAGTGCTCACTGTTGCTACCACTTTATAGGTACAGCTTGCATATTATTAGACTGAGTTGAACTAAATATGTATATGTGCCTCTCTTTCTACCGTGCATTACTTTCTCCTGCTTCTATATTTTTATTCGTACATTTTTTTTTCACTGAGCAATCACCTGATATTGGCTTCCTTCCCTTGTAAGTATATTCGCCCAAAGACTTCCAGAATTAGGATTCCTATGCAACACGACTTTCTAGCAAAACCAATATTTGACAAAAACAGCTACTATCTTTAATTTAATGACGTTCAAAATACCTATGCAACCATTGTGTAAGAATACCAATATTCTCACGTCTAACCCCAGATGTGTAAGAATACCAACTCACTCAAACTATTAGTTCCTCTCTATGTATGTGTGTATGGAACAACTGTACATGCAAGAGGTAAGTGTTTGCAGCTAGATACTAATAGTTCAAGGAAGAATAATCACATGTAGAACAGTGTCATTGATGACCACACCCCCAGCAGAGACAGTCATCACAAATTGCTCCTTGAGCTTCTTGTTGTTGGTAAACAAATATGCAGCAAGGGGTTTTGTTCCCGAATTTATAATGTCAAAGCTGTCTTCCACTTTCTCAACCTGTTCCAACCAAAAAGCTAAATCATTATTGATCTGCCCGAGGTTCAAATAGAAATACAGAGAAAATTACTGGCCAAATTCTCTATTTTTCTTCAAAGATCACCCACTTCTAAATTACAATAGTGACTAGTCTCTTTATTTTAATAAAATGCCATATGCCTGCAGAAAATTCAAGAACAGATTGCTAACTCAAAAATCAGCAGATTTTATGCACGAGGCATAGGCAGCTTAAACTATTTTCTCCAACTAATCTTTCTGGGACACCATGTCATAGCTTCTATTATATGACAAGAACTGCTAGTTTACAAGAAATACGAAGTAAATTCTACTACTCTGTTCAGCTTGGAGAGAAGGACATGTGGTACTGTTCAGTGTTATTTCAAAGTAACTTCATATGCTTCGATATTTCTTTCAAGTTACATCCTAAAGAAATGAAGACACTTAGATGTATCTCAGTGCAATCAACTCTCTTGTTTCCTACCGTTAGAATGGGAAGCAAGGGACCAAAAATCTCCTCGTTCATGATCAGAGAGTCTCTGGGGGCATCCAGCAAGATGGTTGGGGAAATCTTCCTGTAATTGAGGGAAATAAACAAAAACAGTATGAAAGGTCTGTTGTACTTAGCAAATATACGCTAATTAATAAAAACAAATAACACGCAGACACACAATGCAACTCACAAGGTTGATTTTTCACTCTTGCCACCATGGACAATTGTGCCAGAAACCCGATCCTCATCCAATAACTTGGTCAAGCGAGCAAAGTGGTTTGAGTTGACAATGCGCGACAAGTCTTTTGAATCCAATGGATTCTCCCCAAAAAAATGCTCCAGTTCATGTTTCAGGGCATCCACCTGGAGAATCAGAGGCATTATAGTAAAACTAAATATGTTTAAAACTTATGAAATAACATATTTAATGGCATAATATTGGCCAAATTACCAATTTCGGAGCAAAATCTTTTGTTGTTAAGATGTAATCTGGAGCAACGCAAGTTTGACCATTATTACACCCCCACTTACCCGCAATTATCCTTCTAGTTGCAACCTAGGAAGTACAAACAAATACAAGTTAGCACGAGACACAAAGGTAGATGTTGTAGTGATGATAATGGATATGGCAAAATATTTTCCAGGACAATGGAAAGGGGGAACCATTAGGCTATGCAAAGAAAAAACAGTTCTTTTTACCAGTAGATTTATGCTCGAATCAACAACAACCGGAGATTTTCCTCCAAGTTCCAGAAGAACCGGTGTAAGGTGCTTCGCAGCAGCTGCCATCACAATCCGTCCAACTCTTCCATTGCCTAAAAATTCGAGGATAACTTGAGTTTACAAACATTCAAATCATTCTACTGTCAGAACCTAATGACCAAAAATATTTTAGCAGCAACAGGGTTACAGGCTTGTACCAATTGATAATGGAGAATTCCAATATCGAAAAGCACTAATTATCCTAACATGCTAAAACAGTTAATTTGAGACATGCTCAATTTGTCATTCAATAAGACTAACACCAAGAGAACAGTAAATAAATAGCAGATACAGACATAGCCAATGCCAAAAATTATCCCATATCCTCCATGAAGGTGCTAGAATAGTCCAAGATTAGCCCTGATTGAATTAACTAAACATTAACGGATAGTTCTTCCTCTTGCCTAAACCAAATATATAATTGTCCGTAGCCATTATTCAATGCAATGTTTTATATCTGAAGAGAAAATCAAAGAAGCAGAGCCTGCAACAAATATTGTCCTAAGACAACACATCATCTCCTTGTCAAATAGCATTCCCACTAACAAAATAGTCAAATTACCATAAATTAAGGGAAGGCTTGAACTTAACCCACCAAGTGACACTAGAACTCCTACCAGTTTCCAACCTTCGTTTCTTCATTTATTTTCTAATGCTGTAAACATTAGTATTAGATATGTAGCAAAACGAGATTAAGGTGCCCATGACAGAGGCTATTTCACCACCTCCACGGAAATGGACTTCCTTCACTCAGTCAAACTTATCTCAAAATCATAGTTTCTCCATCAAACTGCCTTGATTTGAAAGAATACAAGATAGAGAAAAAGCTACCCACTACGCATCCCAATTTTAATTCAAGAACGCTAGTCTCATCTATTTCACCATCCATCCCTAAACTACCCATATGTGCTGCAACAACCCTTGAACACAGCAACACACATTTAAGGCTTTAGAGTTGATCTGTCAACAAAATAATTTGTAACTTCGTAGTCTTAATAGATAACTCCTTATCTACCACCTACCTCAATCTCTGCGCCAATAGTAGATTTTCAGTTTTACAGGTCGTAGATATTCCATCACCACCTTGAACTATTTTCTTTTCTAAGTTTTTCAGTGCTTGTGAGGGACTTGCAACCATGCACACAAAATGAGAATTCCTCGTACCAAATATTTGGGTCGGTAACTTTATTCAACAATTCTAGCCAGTCAATCACTAATTTTACTCCTCATCAAAAGGAATATCACTCAATCCAATATCAACTTTTTAATATTGTCCTAGAAGAAAAGGCAAATTAATGAAAAATTACTAAGAACCTGTATAACATATTTTGTCCCACTTTTGCTCCAGTAGTGCAGTTGTTTCAGCAACACCCCCCTCAACAACCCTTATCAAAGAGTTGTCCATATATTCCCCAACTAATTTTGCAAGCAAAGATGATGTGGCTGGAGAAACTTCTGATGGTTTTATAACGACTGCATTACCGGCTGCAATAGCTCCAATAACGGGGTCAAGAGACAACACTGGACAAGAGAGATAAACAAATGTTTGTTATAATTATTATATGGAGGAATTAATTTCATTAATTATTTCCAGGTTCAGGTCTAATTTAAAATTAAATATTAAAAAAATGTTAACATGGAATCAACATACAGAAAGGATAATTCCAAGGTGAAATGACCAAAACAACACCCAGAGGTTCCGGCACTATTTCAGCTGATGAAGGAAAAGTTGTTATTGAAGTTTTAACCTGAATTAGAGGCAAAGAAGCAAATAAAACTCGGATAATTAAATTTCACAAAAATGCATACATAGAAGTTAAGTTCACTGTCAGGTAATGACAAAACAATACCTTTTCTGGCACCATCCAATGTTTCAGTTTCTTAATTGCCAATGAGCAGGAGTTCTTTAACATAGCAACCTGCATAACAAAAACCAAATAAATCAAATTTAGGGGGAAAAAGCAGCATATAAAAATTGACATCCTTATTAATAATTAAGTTCTGTGAATTCCGTGGGATTCCAATCATAGAGTCCACTAAGAATCTCGTTTAAATTGAACCTTGGGCAAGCCTAAGACCCAAAGGCTAGAAAGAGCTTGTCAAAAGTTTGATTTATGTACCTCTAATTTCAAATAATATGATTCTGTATTCACAAACCGGATTAACATAGCATAATTCTTCAACCGTTCCTCAGATTTTGAAATTTTAACCAACTCCAAATTTTAAAAAATGGGGCTACAAACGCTTAGCGTTATTCCCCAATAAATTTCAGCGACTCTTATTTAACACTCAATTTCTTTCCAAGCAGGCATAACTTTCTCGTTTACAGGTATACTCATCTTTGCACAAATTATCACCGAGAACTTCTGAAGTAATTAGGCGCAAGAATAAACCAAATATTCTGAACTCTTCCAGTAGAAAACAAGATTCTAGCAAATCCTCGAATTTAAATAATTCTGTAGTTTGAGATCATATGAGTAGTTACAACATGACAAGAGAGTAGTTAAAGAAGACTCTTGTTGCAATAAATATGACAGCTTGAGCTACGTAACAGTTAGTACTTTCAAGAAGGATCTAAAAGTCGGCCTTCTTATAGCATGGAAAAAGCTTTAAGTATGTATGCCATTAATACACCACCATCCACCCATACGGTAAAGGTCAAAAGAAAAAACTTTTGATGTGTGCCACAGAATGGAGTCAATGGACCCAAATCCTAAGCATTTGACATATAAATCTTCCTATCCCGCTTTGCTCGACTCTTAAAGCTACATTTAAAGAACACATGAAATTTATATTAAAAAAAAATAAGAAGTAAGCCAAATCAAAAACAAAAACAGAAACCCATAGGAGTTGAAGTAATAACAAAACAGTGTAAATGAGAACGTGTAACGAATGATTTGCTATCAAATACATGACGTGATAAATGAAAATCTGTCCTTATCATCAAATGTGATAGATCTACCAGCTCCATTACTTGAAAATCTTCAAATCATTGAGCCAAGATAATTGATTATACACTATATATTAACGTACTACTAACCTCGCTATATTTTCCCAAAGCCTTCAAAAATTCTAATTCAAATTTTTATTTAGAAATAATTAAGCATCTTGGTAATTGGCTGTTCTTCATGAAATTCAACCACATAACAATAACAATATCCCAACATATGCAATGAAAAAGAAAGGACGAAGAAAACAGCAAGATGGTACATGGATACATCGAGTAAAGCAACATAGAATTATAATCCAAAGTCAACGAGCAAAAAACATATAAAAAATAAAAATAAAAAGAGGCAAAGACGATAGTGAGTGATGATGATGATAAAGAGGACCTCGTAGAGGCAGGACTCGAGCTCGGGCTTGGAGAGGTCGGAGCGAAGAGCTTCAACGACGTCGTGCTCGTGATCCTCAGCCATCTTCAGAATGCTCTTCAACTGGGACACTCTCCACTGGTAGCTCCGAGTCTTACCAGTAGCAAAGGCGTCCCCAAGCTCCTTCACCAATCGAGACGCCGCGTCCGCGTCGACCCCAACCTTGGTTTCCTCCATGGCCGCCATCGAAGATTCCTCCACGTAGATATCGATATATATAGATAGATAGGTAGGTAAAGGCAGAGAGATAAGGATTGGAGTACAAGTTTATCTTCCCGAGACAGAGACAGACTGAAATGGGGGAATCGGAGAGGCTTTCGAATCGAAGCAGACGAAGAGGAAAGCGAAGACACCAACGTCGGATCAAGACGTCTCGCGTGGTGTATCGCTGACGGAAAACCTGAGAATGACCTACGCTGCCCTGCCCAGTTCTGGGCTTTCTAGCCCCCGTAGAAATTATATATGTGAACCGTGGTCCGCGCCTGCCTGGGATTGGTGTCCTCAGTCCTTGACTAGCTGGACTGTTTTGGATAGGCCACGCGAGGTAAAAGCGCGTGGAAGAATTATGCAGATGGAGGAGTTGGTATTGCTTGCGAAGGACAACCTTTGGGACGGCTCTGTGGTCCCCATTTTCTTTTGATTTGACGTTTGTTTTTGTTTACGTCGCTGCTGGTTCTCATTCCCTGCCTTCTGATAGATATTATTATTGACATTAATGACCCACTCTTGACAAAGTTGATCCAATGATTTGGACCCATGGTACAGCATCCTTCTCGTATAGAACTAATACTTACCGTCGGCAGCGTACAATCGTTTTCAAAAAAATAATAAATATAAAACTTATATAAAAAGAAATTAATTTTTTAATAATTAACTCTATTTTTTTTAAAGTGACTGCACGACATTTATGCATTCCACGATTGTATATAACATTATTTATTCACAAAACTATTTAGGTATTGGATTTTAAATTTATTTTATTTTATCTTATCTTATCTTATTATAATAATTTTTTAAATTTTATATAAAATATAATAAATAATTCAATTTTTTGAAATCTTAAAATAATAATAATAAAAATAATATTTTATTTAACTCATCTAAAATCATCGCAACTCATCTCTTAATTCAATCGAGACCTTAAAAGAATAAAATTAATGAAAAATATAGATATTCAAAAAATTTATATAACTGTAAATATAATTTTCCATATTTTATAGAATTTGATCAAAAAAGTAGTGTGAGTAATTGAAACTATTTTCAAAAAGAAGATCATGTTTGGATAGTGAGATGAGATGAGATAATTTTAAATGAAAGCTGAATAAATATTATTAGAATATTATTTTTTTAATATTATTATTGTTTTAGGATTTGAAAAAGTTGAATTGTTTATTATATTTTACGTAGAAATTTGATGAAGTTGTAATGATGAGATAAGATGAAACTATTTATGTATCTAACATATTGATATATTTAATCCATGTATAACCACATGTGAAATCCAAAAATAAAATAGTAGAAAGACAATGGTCTACTACACTTGGGTGGGAAAATAAAATAAAATAAAATAACTATATATTTTCTCTTTACAACTTTACATAACATAATGTAAATACGTATATCCGCATTTAATTAAAAAGAACATAAAATATGTATAAAATAAAACCACATTTTAGATGTTTGAGTCCAACTGAATTAAGTAACGATTAGAACAAAACAACTTAATAAGAGCATAATTTATTTGGAATTTTTAAGAAACATAAAGAAAAAACAAATGTGTCATACCATAGTCTACACCGATTTCATTAAACATAGTTTATAAAAAAAAAATGGAGGGGATACAGATTCCTTAAAATTCTTAAAGAATTTCAAAATATACATTTTGAAGAAAGGTCATAAATAAAGTCATACAACAATTAAAATAAATTGTTACGACTGCATTTTTGTTTTATCCAAAATCTAAGGTCGTGTTTCCTATTTTTATATCCAATTTCAAGCATTCTCACAATTTCTCGTACCAAACATATCTTTGGGTTTAGATTTTTGTCAGAATTAAGACCAAGAAATCATGGTAGAATAATGCTAGACTTCATTTTAACTTTGCTAGTAGAGTCACTCAAAGTTACCGTTCGATTATTTTATTTTTTTATTTTTTTACTTAATAATTAAGAAAGAGATTATCATTGAAATTGCGTATTTTTTATTTTCTTAATGATTAAAGATATTAAAAAATTGTTAAGAATAAAGAAAAAAAAATAGACTAACAGTACCGCTGGCCGCCCGCTAGCAATTTCCTTAACTTTATCACCTTAGATCACACAAATCGATGTGATTAGTCTTAAGTGAGTATATAGTGTTAACCATTTAAATAGAAACCCACTTAAAATATAATATTAAAGTAAGAGTAATGTTATACACCACACTATCATCCTATTTTAATTATATAAATTAGTATGTGGTATATTAATCATCATTAAATGATAAAAAAATATGTAATAAATGATTATTTAATAATGATAAATATGTCACATCATACTTAATAAGATAAAAATAAGATTGTAGTATGATGTATAAAATTTTCATGCAGGTAATACTATTGAAATGATAAAGTTTTAAATGAAAAATAACATTTCTGGCAAAAGTACCAACATGGACGTTAAAAATGAGGCACATTCTAATTACGTAAAAAACTATGTTAGAAGTACCATTAATTGTAATTTGCACGCGCGCTTTAATTCATTCGTCCTATATAATAAAAGAAAACGATCGATGCACATGAAAATGACTCTTCCTTTAAGAATTTAAAAAAAAATAAAAAAAAAAAGGACCCAAAATGAATGCACATGGAATATTAAGTTACGTGCAAATCTATTTGCTTTTATTGTTGGTGTTTGGAAGTTAGGTAATGTTGTTGTTGAGGCAGGTCAAGGTGGTACAACAAACTGGGTTCTCTCTCCTCACGCGTTATGTAGAAGTAGTGTAGAACACATTAGAGCTACAGAAACGTTGGAGAGAATTGTCAAATAAGAGAGAGACGAGGAGCTTGAAATTTGGTCTCTCGAGAGCACTAGTAGTAGCCTCAACAAATTTTGATCAAAATTTGATTAAGAAATTTAATTTTATAAATTTAGTTAGATACTTTTCAACAACATCTAATAATAGACTCAACAAATCTATCAGTATTCTATTAAAATTTTTATTTTAAAAATAAAGATTAACAACTGGCAAAGTAGCCCAACCCCTCTCTTTCTCAACTCAACACTCAGTCCATATTTCTGTCCTCAACTCAAAACCTTCAAAGTCCATCGTTCACCAACATAAACATGCTTCCTCCTCCTCTCAGACTCTTGCTCTCTTCCCAAAATTCTCCATTTCCTTCTCTCCATCTCCATACCCAACCTATTTATTAATATTCAAAAGGCCTAAAAGTCAAGAAAAATGAAGAATTTCGAGAATTTTAGAGAGACAGAGAGCTAGAGAGACGAAGAACTTCAAGAACACCAACTAATGTTCGACCCCGTCGTCGTCTCTTCCGATCAAACCTTCAAGCGCATTTCCGTACAAGTCTGTCGAGAAATTGGGTACTCACCGATGCTCGAAGACGAGTCTTGACCTGATTTCACCACCGTGATCCAGAAGATGAAATCATGGGTCACCTACAAGGATGTGAGCGTGGGTCACCTTCAAGTGAAACGCACAAAACGAATCGCACGTGGGATGAGAACTTTTTATGCCAAAATATTATTTTGGCCAGTAGCTGGGCTAAGGGGGAAGTGGGGGAATGCCCATTAATTGTTGTGAAGGATGTTTTCTCACGCCGAGATCCACATGTTGAAGGATCTTTTCTCTTGTTATTGTTTTAAGAAAAATGCGTTAGACACACAAGAATTAAAATAATGTGACTTTATATGGTATGTGATATTATAAAGTTACTTTTATCGTAAAGTAAATCTAACAAATTATATAAAATTATGTTATTTAATAAATTTATTTATATAATTCTTCTATATCTATAGCACTTTTCTTTTATAAAATTATGAATATATTTAGAATCCACATCACCTACGAGGATAAGTTTTTTGAGAGATTTGTTCCATTTTTTTTATTCCCATTATTAATTTTATAAAGTTGCAGATCTCAATGAGAATAAAGAATGGGGGATTCCTTTGCTTGTAGTCACACGGGACTGGGTCAAGGGTTTCGACACCCACATGGCATCAAACTCAAACTCAAAAAGCCTTCTAAGTAGTCGTTGAACATCCATGACAAGCTACAATCTAGACCGTTCACCCAGGTACGCATCTGAGTTATTATACTCGGACCTGGACCCCAGGCGTGTAATGTGGCCCGTGTAACAGCCCAAATTAACTCGGGCCAATACTCAGAAGACTCTTTTAAGTTTTTGAAATCTGGAATAAGGGTTGTACTCACGTAGACGTCCAGTTTGGAATTTGGATTCATATCAATTTAGTTTAATCTAATTTTAAATTGAGTATAATATTTAAATATTTAATTCTCAAATCACTAAATTCATCTCAACTCAAAACCTCTTTACAAGTGGGATCTACAACATTTTTCAACTCAATACCTCTTTATACATGGGACCCATAACTTTTTTCAATTTTTCATAAATATATCTAAACTCATCTTAACATCATCTAAACTCATCTTAACATCTAAACACATCTAAACTCATCTTAAGTGGACTCCAGAAAATTCACTCAACCATCTCAACTCACTGTTATTTATAAAGAACTCAACTCAACTCAATACAAAAAAAGGGGCCTAAATTTTGCAAAAAATTCACTTTTTTTTTTAATTTTTAATTTTTAAACTCGAGTACCTAAGTTGTACCTGGTTGGGCATTTTTCAATTTTATTTTTTAAAAATAAACCCGGCTACATGTACCGGATAACCGCCTATGGAACCTGGTTATACGGATTCGAACCAAGCATCCAGACCGGATGAACAGTATTATTTCTCTTTAAAGGGAGGGTACGTAATTAATGTAAGTCCAATATAAACTTATTATAAAGATTACCAATGAGAAAAGTTAGAAGTATTAGTATATATTAGGACTATTTTTAAAAGTTATATTACAAGTTTTGAGATTTTTCCCATCTATAAAGCACAACATAGCTTATTTTAAATTATATTTAATTTTGAATGTTTATGATTGTAAGCTCAACTTAAAGAGCCATAGGCCTTTAATAAAATATAAAGAATGTTGGATAAACATACATGTTATGGGCGGGCAAAGACAAACGAGATGACTCAACGAATATGCACAAGGCCGAGACCATGCGAGTGAAGGCGATAATTAACTGACGGTAGTTATACGAAAAACAAAACGAACCATTTGACAAGACAAAGTCATGTCTAGGGTCGTCGTGGTCAAAGGGAGTTCTACCTTAGCTTTAGCTATGTTTGGAATATAGAAGCAGTTGAGTTCATTTGAATTGAGTCTCAACTCAAGATCTCACATGTGAGATTCATAAACTTTTCATAAATACATCTAAACTCGTATCAACATCTAAACATATATAAACTCATCTTAGGTGAGAATCACAAAACTCATTTTATCATCTCAACTTATTAATATTCATACAGAACTAAACACATCTCAACTCAACTCAACTCAATTTAATATCCAAATGTAAATATACTTTGCATCCTAGCAAAATTAATCATCATGTGAGAGACCTGTGTCGATGAAATAGGTCTCATCGAAAGGTTTGCTTTGAAGAGGCATTTTGAAGTGTACTCCAATGGCATAGCTCTTCCCTAAGGAGATGTTTGGATTTAGAGATGAGTTGAGATGAACTGAGATGGTTTGTGAATAGTAGAATAAAAATTGAATTATTTATTATATTTAGTGTGTGAATTTGATAAAATTGTTTTGGGATTTGAAAAAGTTGAATTGTTTATTATATTTTATGTGGGAATTTGAGAAAGTGGTAATGATGAGATGAGATGAGTTGATGTGGGTTTTGAATCCAAACCTCTCCATACCGTCTCTTCTTGACTTAGGCATACACATCATATCTTTCTAGAGTTATTCTTTCTCTTCTTGACTTAGGCATCAGAGGCATTCCCCCCTAAGGGATCACTCGATGCCTTTTCTTTGTTCTTATAGGTAAAAAAAGATCCAAGTTCAGAATGCTGCTAATCACACTGGAAAGTGTTTCAATAGTTGGTGTTACCTGTAGAATTAAAACTCAGATGCCTCCAACCATGCATTTCCATACGCTTCGCATCCAAATACAATTGCAACGGATGGATAGATGGCCAATAGAGGGGATAAGAGGTTCTCGAAAATGTAGGAAAACTTAAACAGATTATCCTAGCTATGGACGTAACCGATCCGATTCGGTTGGATTTTGAACATTTTTTAGAACCGAATAGGTATACACCGGTTTTGAAAATTTAAAAATTGATATCGGACCGATTCGTAACCGAAACCGGAACTTTCGATTTTTTTAGTTTTTGTCCGATCCTGTTTATCCGTAAAAGTTTTTCTAGTTTTACGGATAAACAAAATCAAACTCCAATGAAACTTTAGCATAATCAAATGTTATATTAATGCTATAAAATTAAAATTTATATTTTATATCAAAATTCAATGTTATATTAAAAATTATAAGATTAATTTATGCTATATTATAGTCAAATATTATATTAAGATTTATAAGATTAATTTTATGTTATATCAAATGTTATATTAATTTTATGTTATAAAATTAATAGACATGAATAATAAGATTTTAAAATTCATGTTATATTAATTAGCAATTTAGCATATAATATATAATATAATATAAAAACCATATAAAAGAAATTTATATATAATATAAAAAATTAAAAATAATATATATACCGGTTCGGTTCGAACTGGTGTTGTAAAAACCAAAACCGAAACATGATCAATTTTGCTAATTAGGAACCGTTATCGAACTGGTTCACCGGTTTTCTAGTTTTTTTTATAGCCCTAACCTAACCCTAGACACGCTCCAGAAAGAGAATGAGGAGTTAAAGCAAGGATTGGAAAAGAAGGATGCTGGGTTGGATGAAGCGAAGATCGTGGACCCGAAGATCGTCTGTTATGGTCAGTTTATACCAGGAAAGGGGAGCTCGAGATATAGAAGGAAGGAACACGTGAGGATATAATTTGTTAGTTAGTTGTTAGTTAGTCATGTGTTGTGCACGTGTTGATTAAGGGTTGATATACGTTTATGTCCTCACTTATTGAGAATTACTATAATGCCCCTGATGTAACGGTCATTAACAGTTATAAGGCTTCTATAAATACTAAAGCCTTTTCCTGTGTATTGTATTGAACAAAGTTAAAAAAAAGTGTTTGAGATTTCTGATTCCTCGAAGATCAACAAGTTATTTTTCCTTTAATTCTAGTATGTTGCTACATCGTCAGACAAACCCAACATAGTGAAACACCCTACTACCTGTCAGTTGCATAGGAGGTAATCAGTGTTGCACTAGCAAGGGAGGAAGGCAGGAGTCAATGGCCAGAATACTACATGAGCAAGGCACTGAGAGGAATGGAGACACGGTACCCACGAATCAAACTAGTAGCCTTTGTGTTAGTACTGGCAGCCTGCAGATCGAGGCCATATTTCCAGGTACATGCGGTAAAGGTGCTGACCGAGCCCGAGGCGCCACTGAACAAGGATACATCGGGTCGACTCGTGATCAATTGGTCATTCAAACTCAGTGCGTTCGACGACGACTATTTGCCGAGGAATTCAGTAAGCCCACTTTTTAAATATTGGCCACTAAGCTTCATTTTTATAAAATAACCACCCACTAGTACTCTAATTATCTAACGGTTTCAAAGTTGACACATGGCAAATATCTATGGGCTCTATCTATAAAAATTCTATAAAAGGACCATTCCATGAGAGGAAATGACTCTCACCCTCTCTTGAATTTCTCTAGATATAAAAAGAAAATTGACTAATCTAATTACCAGAGTGTCCCTGGTCCTTCGGGACCAGACGAAGTCCGGTGATGTTTTCCTTTTCCATTTTACCGGAGGGGTTCTTTAACCATCCAACCACGCAAAAATCTACTTCAAAAATTGCTTATAAAAATCATGGACGATAATGATATGAAATCCCAACAATTTAGCTTAAAATTAATATTTGAATTTAAGAAACCCTATCTAGTAAAATTGATAAAAGGTTTTGCTATGCATTAACTACTATTCACCTCCACACTCTACAACTGCAAACTTTTTTTTTTATAGAAAACTGTAGGGTTTGTGCAATGAATAATGACTAATGAGAAGAATTATTCCAACCAAATATACATCTCCAGTCAGGGTTATGATTTTAATTAAGTAAGGGCTTCCATTGTAAGCCCTTGTTAAAACCACAATACCATGTTGTAATCTCAGTATTTATCTGAAGTTTCGAAGGTAAAATTGTAAATAAGTGCATATACACGCTTTTCTTTTTTTGAAAATGAAAAAGTACAAAAACAACAAAAGCATGATCATAATCATCATCAGTATTGCCAATATTTCAACCACATCAACCCAACAACAATAACAATACTAATAAGTACTCAAAGATGACAAAACAAGTGCTTTTTAGTACCCTCTTAAAACGTTCTATACTTGGCATCCCAAATTTGAAATATGTCGATCGTATTGTACCATATAATCATCAAGGACCATATACTCATCAAGGATAAGGATTAAAAATAGTTTTATTTATTTATTTGCACTATTATAATGGATGGAAAATATGAATCTTAATGGATAGTGCAGTTTATAATATTTATAATATATATATATATATATATATATATATATATCTACACATAAATCACATATAAGAAAGTTTACACCTTGACGTAAATTATGCCTAGTTTGGATAATGAGAATATCTTAATATCCTCATATCAATATCTTACTAGTACTATTTATTATTTTATTAGTATTTTTCACTACTATTTAATATTTTATCATTACTTTTTCATTACTATTCACAGAATACCTGAAAATAATTCACTACTAATATGATACGTTATATATACTTTACAGTAAAAAGAGTTTTAATTTCAATATTAATTGATGGATTATATTAAATGTAGACATGTTTCTTTCTGTATATTCGTGTTAACAGTTTGGAATGAAAAATATAAAAAGGTTTAGATTGATGGAGAGAGAGAGATCAGATAGAGAGGAACCTCGTATGCTAAGGCTTCAAACTTAGGCTTGGAGAGGTCAGCAACAATTGCCTCAGCAATCTCTTGCTCGTGATGCTCCAACATCTGCACAAGTCGCTGCAACTGCGACATTCTCCACTCGTAGCTTCGTGTCTTACCCGTGGCATACCTCTCCTTAATCTCCTTTACCAGACTCGACACTTCTAATTCTACTTCGAACACCTTCTTCTCTCCCTCAATCGCCATTATTCGAACAGCTACAATATTCAGCACTCGCACGAAAATTAAAGCATCCTCTCTCTCTCTCTCTCTATATATATATATACATATCTATGAGAGAGAGAGATCAGTACTCAATGTCTCGATGGTCATACAAATTAATGTAAACACTATTTTTTGTTTGACAATTGACCTTAACTACTGAGAAATCCCCCTCAAGTCTCAACCTTATCTCTTTTAGACCAGAACAAAAAGAGTTGTCAGAACCCATTAAACACGTAGCTCAGCAAAGTGGAAGTACACGACACCAAAGATGTTTGAAATGAATGATTCCCTTTGCAAGTGGCAGCCATGGAATTCAGAAGGCTATGACTATCTTTTCGAGATGCAACTTTGAAAGTTAATTATAGCTATGGAAGTGGCAGGCAAAAAAGATTACTGTTTTACTTTGGGATCTTCCAAAATGCTCTCCCTTCAGTCAAGAGAGAGCATTTTCATCATTTAGGTTTTGAATACTCGCCTCACCAATTTATTATACAACTTGACTACTCTCTTTTTTTTTTTAAAAAAAAAAAATCACTTTTCGAGTTGCAATTAATTAGATAACTGTTTTTTATTCATGAACAATTTAGAAAAAAGAAAAGCTTACTTAGTGTAAATTAAAGTTGTAATTTACACCATTCAATAGAAAACTAACAGGTAAGAGATTTCATCATTCAAGTTATTCATTTATTAATTGTTATGCTTTCGGATTCATGTATTTGTAGTTTAAGGTTCAAGGAAAAATCATTTGTTGTCGAGTTTCATACCCATCCATCTATATGTATTTTTTTCTACTATAGTATATGCATTTCTTGATAAAAACCAATAAGAGATCGGAGAGTGGGTGGGGCGAGAACCAGACCTTCGAATTCGGAAGAGAGAGAGAGCTTGATGGGGCGATGAGAGAGAGGGGAGAAACGGGAGTATACATGATTTCATTCCCTACAAGCAATTCTATTTTCCATTCTAAAACCCAGGCATGTAACACGAATTTCCCTCTTTAGAAAAGTAAGAAATTGAAAAAAATTAAATAAAAAATAAATAAAGAGGTCAAATGATGGTAAAATGGTGGGATGAAAAGCAATTTCCATTTACTTTTGGGAAAAAGCTAGATCACCCGCTTGGAGCTCCCGCTCCCCTTTTTTTTTTTTACTTAAAGATTAAGAAAATATTATTTAATAATAATATGAATTTTTTTCTTTTTTTTTTTAAATATTAAAAAATATTAAAAAAATAATGTAATTAGAAAAAAAAAATTTTGAATTTGACTTAACGTGAGCTCTAGCGATGAGTGTAGACCCACTCTTACTTTTGGGTTGCTTGTCAAATTGGTTATTTTCATCTTGATCGACTAACTGGAGTCTTCCACTACTTTCATATAATCTTATGTTCAATCTATGACTAAACAGGAAGTCTAGGGAAATGCCGGGCAAATAAAGCAAGTAAAGTAAACTTTGAAACATAAGAATTTTGACTCAAACGCACAGCTATATATAACGTCTCATTCACACATGCAATCATGCGGTAGCTGATTGTTTGGCGAGACAAGCTAATGGTTAATTGAATATTGGACCCTGGCTTTAAAGGATCACATTAATACATGAAATTTTCATCCTATACATACCTATATATGTACTTGATCTATATTAGTTATGATATAAGTATTTGTGACCATGGATGAGACCAGTCACGATAAATGTGACGGCTACTAAGATCCTATATTAATATTATTCAATGAACTAATTTGTTTTGAAATGTCATCCATAAAATTTGGCAGTTACAATTTAAGTTTATATAGTTTACTATGCTTGATTTTTTCAATGACCTATATGTGGTCCAACTGAGAGATTGTTAGAAGTATTTTAATTAGTGGACCTTCATAGATTATAAATAGTACATTATGCGATTGCCAAGTATAAGGTTTGGATAATATTTGTAAGGCCTATTTAGTGTGATCAATAAATTAGTGACATAATGGGGCGCTATAGACATATCTCTAGAAGTCAATCATATTAGTCAGATCATGAACATTAAAGTGGTATGTGCCCAATTCATGTGTAGAAACTCATTAACAATCCATGTAATTCTATTATTTTATGATGAGCAAAATTAAAACTCAGGTAATATATAAGTTATGATCTCCACTCCAGATTGATTCTCGACTCTACATTTCATCGATGTGTGTTTATACAGAGTGAATATTAGTCGTGGAAGACTGAACTGCTACACTGTTCTCTCCAATGGCTACAAGTACACTCTCTCTACCAAATTCCTACAATAGTTTAACATGTGATCTTGGCAATATTTAGAATCAAATTCAACATGTGCTTTTAGAGCCTCCTTGTCAAATCATTGTAGAAATACAGTTTCGTATTTATAAAATACAGGTTTCTATTATATGAAAATAGATTTTGTATTTGTGTGTTACATTTTTACCACTCAAATTATTTTGATTTGGTTTTTGAGTGATTGGGATGACTGGAAAGTCGTTTCTCAGTTTGTTGTTGTGGTCGCTGGTGTGTAGTTCACATAATTTTTCCATAACCGCTGCTTATGACGCCCAAAATAAATTTTTTTGGCATTTTAAAAAAACCACCGGAGGTATCAGGAGGAGGCCGGAAATCTCCTCACCGGTGTCCCCTCACTAGGATGCACCGAAAATGGTGCTAGGTTGGCCGGGCTTTTAGTATTGGCCAGGCCCAATTTTGGATCCCACTTTCAACTCCATTGGGTTTAAGTTCATTCGGCCACATTTAGCCTTATACCCATACCCAAATGTATTAGTTGACCCTAATCGGTTTGACTGACCCATTTGGTATTTGAGTTTGTCAGTCAACTGGGTCTGATCGCCATGTTGACTAGGACGATTGATTTGACCCAAACTCAAGATTTTGACCCTGTTCAACCAATTAATAATATTTTAAAAAAATAATTCTTTTCATTTTTTGAATATCTCTATTATATACATATTATTTATTTGAGATATTTAGGTGAACAATGTCATTGACCATTTGTGAGGTATATAGAAGAATATGACATCGTTCCTTAATACATCTCGTCAGGAATTTTAAACCAAAATGGTGTAGCTGAGACACGGAATCGAACCCTAAAGAATATAGTTTGGAGTATGATGACTCATTCTTCTTTACTAAAGTCATTGTCAAGAAGGCCATAAAAACCACACTTTACATCCTTAATCGAGTACCTAGTAGAGCAGTAGCTAAAACCTCCTATGAGTTGTGGACTGGAAAAAGGCATAGTGTTAGGCATTTTCATGTATAAGGTTGTCTAGTTAAGGCTAGGCATTATAGGCCTAATGAAAGGAAACTTGACTCGAATAATTAACGACTACTTTGTTGGATACTTGAGAGATCGAGAGTTTCAAGTTTAGATGCCCTTCATGTAATACTATATTTGGGAAGGATAATACCAAATTCATAGAGGATGTTCAGGATAGTGGGAGTACAACCCAAGGATCTTGTATTTGAAGAGAAACGAATTAAATTCCTTTGATAAATATTGTGAATGGCGAGGTGGTCAAATCTGTCATAGTACATGGATGCAAGTCACCAAATCATTCTTAAGTTGCCTCTTACTAATATGGAAGAACCTGAACAATCTCACCAAGAAACTCCAATAAGGAGACCAAATAGGGAAATGTGATAAGAAATTCTGGATAATTATATTATTTATCTCCAAGATCATGAGTTTGATATAGGGTTGGAAAGATGATCGAATTTTTTTCAATCAAGCCAAACAAAGTTAAATTCTATGAAGGACAATGATGTTTGGTACCTTGCCAAATTGCCTAAGGGTATTGAACCATTTGGTTGTAAATGAGTCTTGAAAGCCAAGTGAGACTCTAAAGGCAATGTCAAGAGTTGTAAAATACTTCTAGTGGTAAAAGGCTTTATTAAAAAGAAATGCATTGACTATAAAGAGACTTTCTCCAGTTTCATCCAAAGGCTCATTTAGAATCATTATGACACTTGTAACTCGTTATGATTTAGAGCTTCATCAGATAGTGCAAAAACCAATATTTTTAAAATCGTTCTGTACCTGCCGGTATAATCGAAATTTATCATACCAGAACAACAACCGGAACATGGCATATTGATATTTCGTTTCGTCTTAAATTTTGGTCTGTTTTAGTTTATTTTGGGTGTTTAGGCCGGTTTCCAAAATTCTGACCAAAATATGTATTTTAGCCCTAGGGATTTACTATGCATCAGCTACTATTAACTCATACACCCCACACCTATAGCTTTTTCATAAGTTATAAGGGTATTTTTCATAGAATATGAGGGTATTTTTCATAAGATGTTGGGTGTGGGGTGATGAAAGTTACAAACCACGAAAGCCTAGCATCATAAGCCACCAAGGCTTTCCGGCAACCCTTGTGTTTGCCTCTCCACACCTTCAGTGTGAAGCCCACTCCATTACACCACTGGCAATGCTGCTCCACTGCAAGCCTTCATGGGAACACCATCCCTAGCACCACCACATGTGCATTGAAAGCCCCATGTTTTCTACAACCAAGAGTAGAGCATCATCACCAATGCACGACAGCAATCGCTACCTCTCTCACCCCTCTATTCTGCAACTCCCTTCCAGTCAGCCTCAAGCCACCATTAGCCACAAGCTGAGCCAGAACTGCCCAGCAAGCCTATACATACCGTTTCTCCTTCATCCCTCTCGGTTTGCATATAAGCCACATTCGGTTCGCTCTATGAAACCATCACTTGTCCCAAAATGTTTCCAAGCATTAAGGGCCCGTTTGGATACAGAGGTGAGATGAACCTCACCTCATCTAATTTCAACTAATAATCTCACTACTATTTACAAACCATCTCATTTAATTTCATCTCACTATCCAAACGATTGCAGTTAGCTGGAGGTTGTTTGTGGAGGAGGGAGGTGCTCAAAGCTGTGTATCAGTTTGCTGGTGAGGAAGAGAACCAAGGGGCTGCCGTTGAGGGTCATGAGGCGTCGTTCTTGGCAGTTTGTATATCTCCCTTAATTCTTGACAGCACTTCTGTTTTTGCTCTCGTCCACAACTCATAACTAGCCTGGCCAATGCTCCTAAATGGTCAATCTTAAGGGGTACCTTGCAAATAATCAACAATTTCATAATAGGTCTTTCTTATATACTTCAAATTAGAATTTAGTCTCACTTAAAGTTTATGGTATATATATATATATATATATATATATTTCTTTTCTTGTTTTATTTCAAGAAAATAAATTAAAATATAATATTCACATTAGATTATTCTCTTTTAAAGTTTTTAATTATCTAGGTGAAACATATTTAACAAAAAACTCACTAATTACGCTACTTTAAAAATTTTAAATATATGACGTTACTACTATATATTATTCAGTAAAATAAAAAACTTAGTTTATAGTTTATATATTACCTTTTTTTTTTTTTTTTTTTTTATAATTCTTTGATCGTTTTCATAGTTCAACCCTTCTCTTAATTGCGACGTAAGAAAAGTTTAGATGTAAAATTACTAGTATCTATGGAAGAATGCAAGTTTGATTTCTTTTTTCCTTTTTTATTTCTTACTTGTTTTTTAGGTATTCTTAAACAATTCTAATTCAACTAATTATTCCAAATCTAAAAGTACGTCTCCAAACTTATAATCATGACTTTATCCCTAATTGTTGGTGGCATGTCAATTTAAGGTGCAGTGGGGTTTATGGTACCAAGAAGACAGACTCGTTTGGTTTGGAGTGAACAAGCGAAAGGCACAATGACACTTGCGACAACCCTAATGCTCGGAGGAAGAGGGTGCTTGTACGTGAGGTAGTTGTGATTGAGCAAGAATTGGGACCATTGAGGTTGAGGGCTTGCAACCAATATTTTAAGTTTCGTTTTGGTGATCATTCCTATTTAAGTATTGGAAAGAAAAATTTAGGTACTGGTGTGTTCTGATGTACCATTTAGAGACTAGCTCTATATATATAAAAATATATATATATATATATATATATAAACTGATAATTAATAAAAAAAAATACATGTATGTAGGTGTATATCATATATGTATTTGTGTGTGTATATTAGAAAAATTTAAGATTTTAAGATTTTCTATATTTAAGAATTTAGGACTTCTAAAATGAATATGCGTTGCAAACATTAAAAAAAAAAGTAGAGATATTGGTGCTAAAAGATAATATTAAACAAACCACAAATATGAGTTGAGATAAAAAAATGATAATAATAAAGAGGGGAGAAATTATTAAAAATAATGAGATTAAGGAGATGTTTGGATTTAAAACCCACCTCAACTCATCTCATTTTATCATTACAACTTTCTTAAATTTCCACAAAAAATATAATAAACAATTCAGTTTTTTCAAATCCCCAAACAATTTTCCCAAATTTCCACACCAAATATAATAAATAATTCAACTTTTATTCTACTATTCACAAACCATCTCAACCCATCTTAACTCATCTCTGAATCCAAACCTCTCCAAAAAGAAAAGAATGTGGTGACATATTTAAAGTTACAAAATAACTTAAATTATGTAAAGTCCTTTTGGATTTTAAAGTTACATGAATGTCATCTAGATTTAAAATTTACAAAAATGTCATCCAAACTCAAGATAATTACAAAATTGCTTTTAAAATAAGATCAAGTCTCCAGTCAATGTCTGGTTCCTCCTCAATCCTCTTGATCCACTGGTTCATTGGATCCATCTGCATCTACAACTTCTATCATTTCAAGTGAAATGATAGTAGATCTACAAATGGTGAGATTTACTTGAAATCTCAGTAAGTTAGACAACTAACGTGGACACAGATAGACTATGCATGAAGAATGATAAACATGAAATGAATGTAATGTAGAAAAATTGTATTTGTCTCCCATTCAGATTTCTCTAGAAAATAGACTTTTGATGTATATTTTCGTACATAGAACATAATTTCACTTTCGTCGTTAAAAACTTAGTCTTTCATCAAGAATTACATAAAATCATAGAATTAATGTAACATATAGTATTATCACAATTCCCCGTATGCATTGTGAATATATGCTGGTGACCATAGTACAACTCACGTTGAAACTACTTTGTCTGTAGACTCGTTCTCAATGTATTGATAATATAATAAGACATAACATCGTAAAAATCATAACATGTACACCCACCAGCATTAGGTATTGTAACATATGACTTCGCTCCAGCATTTTTTTTTTAAAAGAATCCATTTGAAACATGTTGACTGTTTTTCATCAACCCAAGGCTTACCACTATATTTAATCACTCCAGAGTGGACAATTGAGTTCCACCAGAATACTTCTCCATCCTAACCTTTGAGGTTGTGATAAAAATATTTTTTCATGCAATGCTTTTTTTTTTTTTTAAAACAAAGATTTTTCATGATATGCATGTATGTGGCACAGTTAAAAAAATGATAGTTGTATGCGAAATGACAAAAATGGAACATTATATATGACATTTCATGCTCAAAATGAATGCGATATTTATTAATAAATCATAAATAATCATCAAAGTATAAGTTAGAGGCCAACTTATTGACCGTTGAAGTTGGAAGTGAGGTAGTTGTTGTGATAAAAATTGCACTAAGTTAGAATCTATACTTCAAAGAAGAATAAAATCTTTTAGATAAAGTGAAATTATGAAAATACCCCTAACTTTCAAATACTGCTACAACTGCAAATGCTCTCTAACCTTAACTAGAATACATAGCCCTCATATCTTGCACATTCTAAGATCGTCTATACCTTAAAAATCAAAAGGATCTTAGCCTATTCATCCTCAATTCGTGGCATACTCTCTAGTTGATGCCTATATGAAATTTTCATTATTGATCATTATGCATGCATGAAAAATTCATCCAATAAAAAGATGATCACCAGAAATCCTTAATGAAGAAATACAAGTTTAACCTTGAGCAAGTTCATCCCAACACTTAATCATGCCTATTAAAATCTATAAATTCTAACTAAACCTCAAATGATGCATGATATGACCTCTCTATCAATGACATTCAAGAATTAAATAATGCATTTTTCTTATCCCAATCAGAAGGCTTTCTAAAATACTCATATTTTAAGCCTATGTAAAATAAGTTAATTTCCTCAAATAAAGCATGATTAAATATAAAATCATACATGCTTTGATGGTCAATACAAGATAGAAATTAAAACCTATTATGGCATGTTTCTAACCTCAAACTAAACCTTCAGAAATTATTCGAAGATATACTCGAATCATATCAAGAATTATCAAGGCATGCCATAACTAATATCTTTACCAAAAATAATTTAAACACTAAACCTATCCATTAATATTTCGGCTTCTAGCTAAACACGGCATCTCATGTTATACTCACCCAAGATTAATACTACCACTCAAAAATACAACTTTAACACATGAATTAAGATCTAGGGAGAAAAACTTACAATGATTTCGTGGCCCTCCTAAGCTTCCCACTCAAACTCAAGAACTCACTTAGAACTTCAAGAACACTCAAAGAACAAGGGAAGGGAGGCTCTCAAGAACACTTAAAGAATACTTGAGGAAATGAAGTGAGGAGCTAGTGAAGGAAAGATGAGTTTATATAGGGCTCCAAGGGGTGGTGAGGCGTAGCCAAGAAGGCTTGCCATTGGTTGTTTTGGGCAATGGGTGATGATGTCGCCTAGAAGCCTCTTGCCGTGTGTGGTTGGTTGATTCTCATCATCATTGCATCTATGTAGGGCTAAAATGGCTAGGGGAAGAGGGAGAGTTGCCGTGGGAGAGTGGAAAAAGGGAGGAGAAGTAAATGCATGGCATGAAGGCAAGCCATCATGGCGCTAGGTAAGGTGTATTCCTAAGGCCAACTATTTTTGTCTTATTCATTTGGACACATTTCTATGGCTGTTATGCCTATCTTAAAGGCAGATTAATGGAAATGGATACCCAAACAAGGAAGTTTTAGAACAAAAGGATGAGAAATGATAAAAATAAAAATCAAGCTTAAAATATGGTTTCAAGATCACTAATCATGTGGTGATCGATCAATGCTCTTAACCAAAATTTTAAACTTAATTTGATTCTTTCTAAAGCTCTTAGGGTCATGAACTACTCTAATGAGCTAGTCTTCTAATGAGCTAGTTGATCTAAGAGTTAATCTATAAGAGTAAATAGGCGGGGTGTTACAATTCTAACAAAAAAATTAAAAGAGCTGAAAAAAGCTTTAAAAGCTTGGAACAAAAGCTACTTTGGACACATCCAGACTTCAATAAAAAATATGACTCAATCTCTCAATCTCATACAACCCAAAAATCTTACTAGCCAGTCCATTCTGTTGGACGATGAGTTAAAAGGTAACTTAAATGAGCAATTGAAAAGGGAAGAGATCCTTTGGTGCCAGAAATCCAAACTCCAATGGCTTACCACCATATATCTCAACACAAAATTCTTCCACATGACTACCACCATGAAAAGGAAAAAGAACTCGATTGAGAGTTTGAAAATAGGCAACAATCAGTGGACCTCGGACACGACTAAGATTCAAAATAGTTTCTTGGACCATTTCAAGAACATCTACACCACCACTAACCCTACATTCTCCAATGAGCTTAATAAATGATTTCCTCAAAAAATCTCTGACGCTGACAATTAGATTCTTTGTGAGATCCCAAGTGAAGAAGAAATTTTAAATACTGTAAGGAAAATTCCCAATTTAAAGCCCTTGGTCCAGATGGTTTCACTGGATTGTTCTACATGCATTTATGGAACATTGTTAAAGATGAAGTGATTGCTGCTATAAGGAACTTTTTCACTCATGGGAAACTTGAAATAAATCATACCCACATAGACCTTATCCCAAAGGCTAGCAATCCAAACATTGTCTATCAATTCAGACCCATCAATCTCTCAAATGTTTGCTACAAAATCATCTTAAAAATTCTAGCAAACAAACTCAAAGTAATTCTTCCCAAGATCATCTCACCTCACCAAACAAGCTTTGTTCTTGGTAGGGTGATTCAAGAGAATACCATTATTGCTCAAGAGGTTTTCCACCACCTAAAAAGGAAAAAAGAAAACAAGGTCTAATGGCTATCAAAATTGATATGGAAAGGCTTTTGATTTCATGGAATGAGATTTTGTCATTAAAATTCTCATCTATTTAGGATTTCATTCTACTTGGATCAATTGGATAAAGGAATGCATCTCTACTGTCAGCTTCTCGATCATCATTGATGGAGCTCCCAAAGGCTTCTTCCTTCCCTCAAGAGGTCTGAGACAGGGTGAACCACTGTCACCCTTATTGTTTATCATGGGCACTGAAGTACTCTCTACACTCATTGCTAGAGAAGAAAGCCATGATCTCATTAATGGTATAAACATTAGTAGAATTGGCCCTAATCTTACTCACTTACTCTTTGCTGATGACTTAATTTTGTTTGGCAAAGCCACCACACAAAATGCACAAGCTTTCCAAAGATGCATTGAAAAATGCTCAAACTGGCCTGGTCAGAAAGTCCACATTGAAAAATATTCCATTCAATTTAGCCAAAACATTCTCCCACAAGAAAAAAGAAACATCAAAGATTTGTTGGGGTTCAAATATGCCAATTCCAGAATAAAGTATCTAGGAATCTATTTGACACTCACCACCTCAAAAAAGACTTTTTTTAATGAGATTAAGGAAAAGATCACTCAAAAGCTTGCTGGGTGGAAAGCAAAACTCCTTTCTCAAGCGGGTAGAACTACCTTGATTAGATTTGTTGCAAGTGCCATACCCTCATACCTCATGACAACCATATGGATCCCACAATTAGTTTTAAAAAATATTGAAAAATCCTTTAAGAATTTTTGGTGGGGCTTAAATCCAAACAAGTCACACAATTTCACACCAAAATCTTGGAAACCAATTTGCCAACCAAAGTCTATGGGAGGCCTTGGATTAAGGTTGACATCAAACTTTAATAAAGCCCTCCTTTGCAAGCTAAGTTGGCAGATGATAAATGGGAGCAATTCTATTTGGTAAACAATTCTTGAGGATAAATACCTAAAAAATCTCTATTTCCTTGAAACATCTCCCAAAATGTCTGATTCTTGGATTTGGAAAAGAATTCTAAAACAAAGAAATCTTATAAAGAGAAGCATATGTCACCAAATTAACAATGGAACCAATATCAGAGTGTGGAGAGACCCTTGGATCCCTAATCTAAGTACTTTCCTCCCCACCCCTCAAATTGAATTCATTTACAAAGATCCTGGCCTTTTGGTTTCTGAGTTGACTCTAGAAGAACCCAGAAGATGGAATGTCCTTCTACTCCAAACACTCTTCCATCAAGACACTGCCAATGCATGATATCTTAAAAATTACTCCGGCCCAGTATAACTACCATTCAAGGAGGGATAAGGTGATTTGGACCCAACATGCTTCAGGAAAATTTTCGGTTAAGTTTGCTCATACTATAAACTTGTTCTCTAATCATCATCAACCCACCACCAGTCCATAAACTTGGAGGAAAAATATGGAAACTCAAAATCCAAGATAGGCTTAAGATGCTCACTTGGATAATCATGAACAATATTCTTCCCATAAGATCCCTGCTGAAAAACTGCATCCCATTGAATAATGATCAGTTAAACTGCCCGATGTGTGATTCTGAAGAAGAAACTCTAAATCATTTGTTTCTGAATTGTACTTTTTCAAGAGTTTTGTGGAGACAATCTCCATGGCCCCTAGACATCTCTGGCTTTGTCTCTAGAGGGATCACAAACTGGATAAAATGCATTCTCAACCCCACAAACTCCCTCAACATCTCCACTTCTGAAAAACAGTAGTTCCAAATCTTTGCCATCACTTCAATGGACAATATTTGGTTTTTAAGAAACAGAATTGTGCATGAGTCCTTTATTCCTAAGATCGAGAATTTCGTGACTGGGACTATAAATAATTTCGATGATTAGTGTAATGCATGGGAGAATAAACAGCTAAGCAACCTTGTGTATGGGAAGGCTATACCAAAAGGCCATTATTTTCTAACATTTGATGTAGCAGTAAGAAACGCAGGAAGCACTACAATTGTAGTATGTAAGTCACCAGATGATTCTATGGTCTTTGTTAAGACCAGTTTTATAAAATCTCAAAATGCCAATCAAGGAGAAGCTACTGCTCTGTACTTAGGTATTGAAGAAGCTATAGCTCAACAGATAAAGGAAATAGTAATTGGTGGAGATTCTTAAGTGGATTCTTAAGTGGTAACTAATGCTATTGAAGAACTAGAGAGAGCTGCTGAATGGATAATTGAGCCTATAGTTAGGGACACAAGAATACTTCTACAATCATTTGAGAGTTGGAGTATTAGGAAAATACATCAAAATCACAATTGATGTGCGCATAACATTGCGCAATAGGCTGTTTCAAATTGTATTTTTGGAAGCTTACCTCTTATCAGTATCCCCCCTGTCTATTTGATTTCCGTAGTGAAAAAGATCCACCTGTAATAGGCTGTAACAATGGTAGCATATGACTATACTATGTTCTATTTCAATGCAATATCTTGACTTTAAAAAAAAAAAAAAGAGGAGGATCAGAAAGCTCAAATGGATCAGCAACTCAATGAGGAGACAAAGTGACCCTAACGCTTGGTGCTCATGCGCCAAAGAGGGTGAAGTGGCGTGGGACATATTTGGAAGCTATGGAGGTGAGGAACTCAATTTTGCCATACTTGTAGTCAGTGGAGATTGAAATAAGTGTTTGGAGGCCTAACTTATATACAATTGGATCACGCGTTAAGTTTCTCGGTCTCTTGTCAATACTTTTGAAAATTGATATAGGAGCAGCCCACGTGACAATTTGATGGCTGTGCTTTTCAACAAAGATTATTGACCAAACACATATGGGTGGGTGTACGCTTTGAATATCGATAACGTTCAAAATTCAAAAGCTGCCTCGGTTATACATAATCGGTAATGCTATATGAGTACTCACATACTTCTTTTATTTAAAAAAAACAAAAAATAGCGATCGTTATTAAAAAAATAATTTTTCGTATAAATCTCAAATTTATTCATTATTTTTTTAAAAAAGTATGCCAGAACTGCACACTCTAAAATTGTAAAAATAATTTCTCATACACAATATATGATATTACGAAGTTCACTTCATTGGGAGAGGGATTAGGTTTGTTGCCGAAATGATAAAATTATTTCGAAGGAGAGTCTGTGTATTCTTTTTGCAAAGGAAAAATGATATTTACAATTTTAAAATGTACAAATCTCTCGCACACATGCTCTTTTTTTTTTTTAAAAAAAAAAATATATATATATATGAGATTTATATAAAAAATCAATTTTTTAATAGTTAACTACTAGTATCAATATCATCAAGACTATTAGCATTCCTCACCACTGTTTGACAATTCCCTTCAAATATAACTTGTGACAGACCAAAATCAACACAGAACTCCAAAGTTCTCCTTAGGGCAAAAGCTTCTGTAATAACTGGTTTTACCATACAATTTAAGCTCGAGCATAGCACTGCCATACTCTCACATTCATTGTTTCTAGCTATAATCCTCATACCAACCTTCTACAATTTAAAAGGGTGCGTGAAGTTTACATATTTTAAAACTTTATCTACTATTACTTTTTGAAAAAGTAAATAAATCTATGATTTACATAAAAAATTATTTTTTTAAAAATAGATTCTATTTTTTTCAAAAAAAGTAGACTAAACTTATTTATTTTAAAATGAGAAATGATATTTACAGTTGTGGAATATATAAGTACTGTATAATTCTTTTAAAAATGAGTGAAATTTATTAAAAAGTTATTTTTTTTAAATTTCAATCCGTATTTACATACTTTTGAAAAAAAATTATGGAACACTTGCGCAATGATGCGCACCAACTACTACAAATATAATTTTTCTTTCAAAACTATATTCTAACATTAGTCAAATTAAAATAAAATGGAAAATGATAAATATACTTAAGAAAAATTTACAAAAAAATTTATTTTTTTACATATTAATTATTAATATGATAAAAAAATTAACAAAATAATTCTTATAAATAAAAATATAAATAAAACTGTAATTACACGTTATTACTCAAATAAAATAGACATCATTGCGCAAACCGCAATGCTAATAGTTTTTTTTTTTTAAAAGGAAAATATATTCGTAATGGTGAATGATACAACTACCGCGTAATCGTTTTAAAAAAAGTGAATAAAATATGAGATTCATATGAAAAAAATTAATTTTTTAATAATATACCTTATTTTTTTTCAAAACGATTACGCAATAATTACGTATTTTATGATTGTAAATAGAATTATTTATTTATTTTTTTTAAATCACAATAATAAAAGGATTAGGTGGCCCTTCGGGATAAGATAGGGGCACGAGCACGCAGTGGATGCGTTAGCGGGCTAGTATCAATCAACCAAACCCTCCGAAACAAACAAAATTTGAAAAAAATAAAAAAAAGGATTAGGAGATCGAGGCAGCTAATGGCAGATCGTCTGGCACTGACACTGTCACCACTGTCATCCCAATCACCACCCGCCATGGTTTCTTTCTTCGGAACCCACGCCGCCGCCTCTTCTCGCATTGTCCCCAACACCTCCGCCGCTGCCCCTTCAACCAGACTCTCTTTCTCTTCTTCTTCTTCCACTTCTCTCGCCTCTCTCAGATTCCTCAGATCCTCTCCTCCCGTCTCTCATCTCTTTCTCAACAGCAAGGTCCCTTCTCTCTCTTTCTCTTTCTCTTTCTCTTTCTCTTGCTCTGTTTGTATGCTTTTCTTTGCGTTTTATTCGTCTCTGAAAATTTTGTCTCTTTGGATTAAACTTCTTAGAAACGATTGCTGGTGTCTCTCGTATCGAAGAGAGATCTGAGCGCCGCGGTTACTCCGAAGTGCGCGGCCTCCGATCCCGACCAGTTGAAGGGTGCCAGAGAGGATATTAAAGCGATCCTCAAGGCCAACTTTTGCCATCCTATTCTGGTAACTTTTTTTACCGCTGCTTTGCAAACTAAGTCACTATGTTTTAATACTTACTCTTTCGATCAAATGCATTGACTATTGGAGGTGAACGATGTCATTGTGTGCTGAGAGCATTGCCAAAGGACAATGCAAGTCCAAACTTTAGCTAGATGTGAGAAAAAGCTTCCATATTGGACTAGCTAATGGTCCAAAGCTTAAGACTTGATGAATAGTAAATCTTAAGTCATCTCCAAACATGACTAGCTACTATTCACAATGGAAAGCAATATTTAATTATTTCATCACTTCCCTCTCTCTTTGAATGGTAAAACATGCATGGCATGTACATTATTTCTATTGATTGATAGAGTAGACACATTATTTCTACAAAGCATGAAGATCTAAGAAATATATAAATTATATTTGCAAAAAAAAAAAAAAAAAAATAATATTATATTATTATTTTAACTTTATAATGGCTAGTCCAATGTGGACTCAACTAGTCAAAAATTGATATTATAGCCAAAAGTTAATATTCTAGCTAAACTTTAGACTTGGCAATGGCTAGACCATTGCCAATGCTCTTAGTATGTTGTAGAACTCAGGGTTCTCTTGCTTTTTTCACTTTCGCAAAATGCTTTTTCTTTTTTATGAGTACTTTCGCAGAACGATTGCAAAGATGATGTCTAAATCCAAAATCAATTGCATTTATGGTTGGATTTAAATTTTCATTGAAACTTCTTCTCTCCCCGCCCCTTTCCTCTCTATCTACCTGACTTATTTGTATGAAAACAGGTTCGCTTGGGTTGGCATGATGCTGGTACTTACAACAAAAACATTCAGGAATGGCCACAAAGAGGTGGAGCTAATGGGAGTTTGAGATTCGAGATTGAGCTCAAACATGCGGCCAATGCTGGTATGGTTCAACATTGGCTGTTATTAAGTTTGGTTGATGGTTATATAGTCTTATGAGCTTGCATTTTCAGGTCTCGTAAATGCATTGAAGCTTATTCAGCCTATCAAAGATAAGTACCCTGGTGTGACATATGCAGACTTGTTTCAGTTGGCCAGTGCTACTGCAATCGAGGTTTTCTCCTTACTCTAGAAATTGTTATGATCGGAACTTACAATTTACAAGATTCTACTAACTACAAGTGCTTCGGAAATTTCAGGAAGCCGGGGGCCCCAAAATCCCTATGAAGTATGGAAGAGTGGATGTCACAGCACCTACAGATTGCCCAGAAGAAGGGAGGCTTCCTGGTAAGAGGACCATACAAACAAACTGGTGAATGCATCTAGTCAATCTAGTTCACACACTTACAAAAATGAAAACCTCCATCATCTCCAGCCCTGAAAGAAAAAAAAGGAGAGAATCTGTCAGCCAGGCCTTGTGCTTCTCCATAGACCAACCTTGAGGTGTCTGTAGACTCTGTACCACCTTAGAATACTTGTTCCGTGCCTCTATATATTTCACCTATAACGTATCACAAAATGATCTCACCAACCACCATAACAATTAACCCAATAGGGCTTAGTTAAAAGTGCTGAATTTTTCTTGCCCCTTACCATCCTGTGGTTAGGGAACATACCATATTCCATTCCACTAAATGAGACTAAGTTCCTCATTACCCCACCCCATGAAAATCCTGCTACAGAACTCTTGTTAGCCACACCAGTAGTCATAAGAAGCGTGGGCCTTTCAACTTTAGTTAAGAAAAATTTCTTCCATCCTGGCAATCTGTTCTCTTTCTTTTCTAGGATTCACATGGTAGAATAATTAATGAAGATCCCAATTCCCAAGGGCAAACTAAGTTAGCTCAAAGGTAAAGATCCCTCTTTATTGCATAAAAAATGCTGCGAGGCCCTCCACATCTTCAATTTCCCAAGCTGGGACTAATTTATTGTTTCCAAAATTAATTTTCAAACCAGAAATGGCCTCAATGTAAAGAAGAAAAAACCAAATCCATTCCAGATGTTCAGCTGTAGCATCATGAAACAGGATGGCATAGTCTGTGAACAGGAGATGATAAAATTTTAATGCACCCCTACCCACCTGACAGACAGATTACCATCCTTTAAAGCTCTCAAAAGCTTCCAACTAAGGTTCTCTATTACTGGAACAAATGACGGGAGGTAATGGGTCCTCTGTCTCAACTCCCTAGAGCTATTAAAATGGTTAGTGCGGGTCCATTTACCAGAATTGAGAATCTAATGGTGAAAATGAAATATATTAATCATCTCCTCCATTTCTTTTCAAACTCAACTCTGCCAATAAATAAATTAGACTCCCAACACAGTTTTTAATGTATTAGCTAGAACCTTCACCAAAAAACTGCACATGTTTACCACTGAACTATCTGCCAAAACTTCATCATGTTTTTGGCTCCAGTTTCCTTTGGTGTAATAGTTATGAAAGAAGCATGTACTGTTGAGATCTTCTTTCTTTGCCAATGGATTTTCAAGTGCAATAGAACTTCCTGTTGCTAAGAAAAGTAAGCATATAATCTGTTATTCAGTGTTGTCTCTATTGTATGCTTAGATACCTTGTTGCTTTGGTCACAAAAATGTTTTCTAGATTAGCTTTCTTTGGTTAGCCTTTTTTTGTTTCTTTCTCTGTGTTTTTTCTTTCTAACTTCTTAATTATCTAATGCTGCTTGTCAATCCACTTTTCTTCAATTCTTACAACCTTATTTTGGAATATCATCTGATGATTAGATGCTGGCCCCCCTTCACCTGCTGATCATCTACGAGAAGTTTTCTACAGAATGGGGTTAAGCGATAAGGTAATTTTCATGGTTCTGTATGCTTGGTTTTCTGGTATTACCTCTCTATGCATGTGATGCTTACCTGCGAGATGTTTTATGTGCAGGAAATAGTTGCATTATCTGGTGCGCACACACTGGGAAGGTCAAGACCTGAACGCAGTGGTTGGGGCAAGTCGGAGACAAAGTACACGGTATTGATTCTTCTGTTTATGTGGGCAGAAGATCATTTTCACTTAGTTAAACATTTCATGCTCAACACTTGCAGGGATTTTGGATTGTTCTATTAAATGAGCATAACGAATCTGTAATCGTAGATAATTCAAAATGATATCCGTAGCCATTAGTCAGACTGTAAAGGTTTCTTTACCTGCTGAGGAAATATTTGGTTTGTGTTAGATGATGAACCACAACAAATTCTGCGAATTAATTGATCCCCTAATCAACAGTGAAAAATAGCTTTAAGTAATATCATCATATGATGAGACTAATGTATAATGAAATCCTAGTTTTGCCACCATCACGTTGGCTGTACTTCATGATCATATTAGCAAGTACATCCTTTAATCCAGTTGTTCTAGAGGCAGCAATTGATGCTGAGTTGACATTTCTTAAGTCCTTGTACATGGGCTGCTTATCCTCATTTTCTTAAGACTTTATTAACATTGAGATTAAATATATATGAGGGCTATCATGAGACAATGGAGACCAAGGAGATTATCACCTGATACCTGGTGACAGCTCTAACAATAATGTTAGAATCCTTTTCTACCATGTTAACTATACCAGACCATGGAGATTGAGGAGATTATCGCCTTTATCAGCAACATATGAGCTTTTTTATCGGTATTATGGCTCTTTTTTCTTTGTATTCTATCTGTGTTTGATGCTTCTTCTACTAATTAAGATCTTTCTATGTTCTCATCTATTCAATACAAATGATAGCTCAAGAATCTACTTACCAAAAAACATTGGCTTAAGAATCTAAGATTAACTAGTAGTCACAACTGTAATGAAAATAGAAAGTTGAAGAAGAAAAATAGCAAAACCAACTGCTAGAAATATGACTAGCATCTTTTATATGACAGAAAGATGGGCCTGGAGCACCAGGAGGACAGTCCTGGACAGTGCAATGGCTGAAGTTTGATAATTCCTACTTCAAGGTTTGAAAATCGCAATGCCTTCTTTATATACTATAAAATCCATCCCTTTTGCTGATGATGACTGCTCTATCAGGATATCAAACAAAGAAGGGATGAAGATTTACTGGTGTTGCCAACTGATGCTGTTCTTTTTGAAGATCCATCATTCAAGGTAAAATTAAGTGAAGTTTTCCATTGAGACAGGTGTATATGGTGTAAATTGTTTTTTGATACATTGCATGATTTGCAGGTATATGCCGAGAAATATGCTGAGGATCAGGAAGCATTTTTCAAGGATTATGCTGAAGCCCATGCAAAACTCAGCAACCTTGGAGCAAAATTTGATCCTGCAGAGGTTTTTTTTCCTTTGCTTGTGTTTGTTGACTTTTCATAGGATGCTAATTGCTAATCAAGTGTGAGTAAATTAATTTATGAGCCTTACTTTGGGATGACATGCTGGATATTAGACAAAGTTCGGTCAAGCCTACATGACATAACCCACTTTCCTGTTTATCGTGCATACTATGTTAGAGGTTTTTCATGAACGTGCAAGAGATTTTAAAATGCTAAAAGTAGCTCTTGATCAATGACTTGCTACAGAGATGTGCACTTGTATTTGTAGTGCTAAATTACACCCAAAACTTTAAACTTGTGGTTCCTGTGGAAATAATTTGATTTGTTCGGTTTACTCTGTTTCTACAATCCCAAGTCCTTTAGAGGCATAGAGAACATACATTTGTAGATGCACAGACCCACAAATGCACACAAATCACATTGAACTATTATATTTTCATTCTAATGCAACTGATGAGTATTCTGAATGAACTGCTATGAATTTGGCGGTCAGGGTATTGTGATTAATGATGGCTCCTCAGAATCTGCACCAGAGAAGTTTGTGGCAGCAAAGTACTCGTCTGGGAAGGTTGTAAGCCTGATGAACTTACATCCTAACATTATTTTAGTTGATGGCTGTTTGAAAGTCCTTGCATTTTTGGCATGAAATGATCTGGTGGAGTCAGTTGACAATTTATTCATCATCTTTACCTTTCATGATTTGCTGCAGGATTAAGAAACAAGTATCATGTTTTCTTGTGCCGTGTCTTTTAATAAGAAGAAGCTATTTTCAAATCCTGTCAACTCACATCTAATGCATGGAAGTCTTAAATGAAGAAGAAAGGAATAAAATTCAATAGTCTTACCTATGTACTTGCAGAGAGAGCTATCGCCGTCTATGAAGCAAAAGATTCGAGCAGAGTATGAAGCATTTGGTGGAAGCCCAGATAAGCCTCTACCGACTAACTATTTCCTCAATATTATTATTGTGATTGCTGTTTTAGCAGTTTTGTCATCACTAGTTGTGAACTAGATTTTCTGAGCTTATTGATGAAAATTGCATTGTTTATGTGCACTTCGTTTTACTCTGGCATTGCCGATGAGTGAATGGTGGCTCTTGTTGTATCCATACAAGTTTCATACTGGAAATGAAAGTAGCAAATTAGGATTTGTAAATGTTTCAACGTCTCAAATCACATGGTAGCTTACAATATTATATAATAAGTTCTTCACAGTAAGGTTTGCTACTAATAGCTGTTGGAAAATATATAGATATAAATAATTTGTGCAATGTGATTTGTAAACTAGAGAACAAGGAAAATAACAAGCATAATTTAGAAAGATAGAGACCGGTGTCAAGGCATGTTGTTATGGATGCTTTTCTTGGAGTAGAATTCCGCTGCCTCCGAATTGGAACATACAATAGATTTATTGATAGTCTACTCCCAAGATATAACAACTTATGTTCCCATTTTATTTCCTTTATGGTACGCAAAAAAGGAAATTCACAAATTCGATATAAAATAGTCAAGTCCAAAGAAAGAAAAAAATAGAAGAGTTTTTCTAAAATCTGAAGAATTTGAAGTGTTTAAATTGGTGAGTAGGTTCCTATTTACAGAAAATGAAGTGATTTAACTTTTAACGGGGCAAGTCACCTTGTATTGCATGTCCCGACGCTTCAGAGCTTGCCAAATCCCAAGCGGAATCTGGGAGCATCACATTTTCTCTTCTTGACTAATATAAGCCACAGTTCTGTGAGACAAATTTTCTAGTTAGAGACAAGATTGAAGTGCCAAAACAGAGCTAAGAAATGAAAATCCAAGAAAGGATTGAAGCTGAAATGGTATTATTTTCACCTTTAAAGTTGGGTCAAGCTTTTCGGCCAAACTAGTAAGAGTGTTGTCTTCCTCAAAGTACTCCTTGGTGGATTTGCGTGGCCACAAGCAAGTTCCCTAGTGTTTTTCATCCCAAAATTCTGAGTTTCACACTTAACTAAGAAATATTTTTTAGTTTCGTAGGTGTTATTTTGGAATATAGTTTATATATATATATATACCAATACCCAGCGGAATGAATGAATAAGCTACTGATAATGAAGAAATTAAGAATATGCACAATTAAACGCAGGCGGTAGTACCGACCATATGCATGGATGCGATGCAAAATAAGATAAACAAGGAAATAAACATATTCATAATCATAAATTTTATTATAAAATTTATGGCACAAGATAGAAGGTAGAGCGGTATTTGTCCTTGATTGTAGAGAAGGTTTAGAAGGCAGAGGCTTACAAAGTTCTCTGAGCTTGGTAATGAAACTTCTGCCTAAAAAAGAAATGAGGTTCCCCTTTTATAGAATAAGGAGTTCCTGTTTACAAAGGGTTCCGTGAGCACAGCTGTCAGTTACTGTGTAATCACGGGTAAAAGGTGGGTCCGTGAGTGAACAGCGTTAGTACTGTTTAACCACGGGTGTCATCATTGTGTCTGGCGGCGGATGCTGCTTTCGGCACAAAACGACAAGTCTGTAAAGGAGACCGGTCAATGGGTCTTCTTTGAACTCAAGTAGTGGTCTGGACAAAAGGAGCCTGTCAGTGGGTCTTCTTTTGTCTGTTCTTTAACAATTATTCTTCTTCTGAGTAGAACCCAGAGTTACCGAAGATATTGCTGTATGAAGCCTCTGATGCAGTGTCTGAATCTTCATCTTCAGATTTGCTATGAGACTTTGATAGTGATTCTTTGAGTATGTTGATTAAATCCTTCTTTTTAAGTCCATCAAAGATATCAGTTTTCTTTTTAGACTTAGAGGATTTTGAGGATGAACTATCCTTTACCCCCCCGGATTTTGTTGGAGAAGTAGGGGCCTGAGTTATAGGATATTCAGGAGCATTGGATGGTCCAGCCATGATCTTTGGAAATTCTGTTTTATTTTGCAGGTTGGGTGCAGTAGTTGGAAAGTCCTTGATCATTAAATCAACAATTTTCTCTGAATTGGTGAATTTATCCCACCATTTTGTGAAATAAACTCGTGTCATAACATCACCTTCCTTTTCATAATTCCATTTAAAGATCCACGGGAGGTGGTATCTTTGACAGAAGTGCAAAGTTTGATGGAATTTTTTGGAGTGTTGATCCAAAGTTGGACCAACGATATTAGCAAAATGTTGGTAAGCTTGAAAAAGCTGACCAGGAAGATTCTCGGGAATTAATCCATATTGATTCCACCATTGAAGGAACCATAAAGGAAAACTTCATTTGAATTTTGAGTCAAATCTTATGAACCAAGAGTGGTCCATATTTGGGTTCTGGAAAAATATGAAGCGTTTCCAGGCATCAATATAATCAAAATAAGAGAAATCAGTGTCTGAAGAAGCGAGTCTTTTGGTGGTAGATGGGTTTGATCCCCATTCTGCCTGAGTAATGACTCGGTGAATATAGGCACTTTGAAAAATTAGTTTATTGGTGTCAACCTTGTCATAAATAGGTTTGATCACCAAGGAATTTGTATGAATGAGAATACTGGAATAAAATTGGAGATTCTTGGAGGAATCTTCTGGAATCCAGTGGAAAAGAGGAGGAAAATAAGAAGAAGAAATTTTGAACACATCTGTGTATATCGTGCTATTGGGCTCGATATGAAACAGATAGGAAGAAAAATTCTTTTTCAAATATTCAGATTTTCCTTTTGGGAGGAAAAACTGAGAGGTAACAACATTTTTGCTTTTTGACTCAATTGCTTTCGCATATGGGTCAAAAGTAGTAGTAACCGCACACGAGAAAGTCTGTGGCTGAACAGGTTTGCCAAGTGGCTGGAACCTGTTTGCAATATCAAGTGCTGTAGATACAGCACCTGTAACAGTGGATGATCCAGACTCATTCTTGATGAGTTTTATACTGGGTATTGGTGGTGGTGGATGAACCTTTTTCTCTTTTCCTTTCTTCTTGCTGGCCATGATGGGGTTTCTGCAAGAATTCACGGGTAAGAAAATCAGGGATGGAATTTTGCGTGCCTTTGATGTATTCAATATCAAAATAAAAAACACTTAAAATAGCTTGCCATCGTGCAAAAATATGTTTTGATGTAATGTTTTTAACATCTTTTTCTAAAACAAATTTAGCACTCATGCAGTCAATCCTGATAAAAAATTTTTGGTTTAAAAGGTCAGATTGAAATTTTGAAATACATAGTACTATAGCTAAGATTTATTTTTTAATAGTACTATATTTTTCTTGTGCAGAGTTCCAGTTTCCAGAATGGAAACGAACAATTTGTTCAGAAGAACCTGGTGAAACAAATTGTTTCAGAATGCCACCATAACCAATGTCTGAGGCATCTGTTTGAACAATTTTAAATGAATCAGAAGTTGGGATACCAAGGCACGGAAGAGTTTTGACATGTGCTTTGATTTTCCTTACTAAATTTGTATGGATTTCTGTCCAAGGAGGAGGGTTAGAAATGAGTCGTTTGAACAAAGGACGACATTGTTTCCTCATATCCTTGTAGAAATCGGAGACGTAATTGAGAGATCCTAAGAACCTCTGCAATTGTTTTTTATCCAAAATGACATCAGGAAATTTGTCAGCAAATTCGATGGCTCTTTGGATGGGTCTGATTTTGCCTTCAGAGATGTCATAACCAATGAATTCTTGGTTTGGAACAATTTAATTTTTGTTGCTGAAACAACAAGACCATTGAATCTAATGATGTCAAGAAACGATTGCAAGTGTTTCCAATGTTCATCAATAGATTTGGAAAAAACAAGAACATCGTCTATATAGACAATGGTAAAAAGGGAGAACGAATTGAAAATATCGTTCATGATATTTTGAAATTCACTGGGAGTGTTCTTAAGGCCGAAAGGCATCACGTTCCACTCAAAATGACCAAAAGGGGTTACAAAAGCAGTCTTATACCTATCTGACTCGGCTATTTGTATTTGCCAAAAACCGAACTTAAGGTCAAATTTGGAGAAGACCACAGCATCACTCAACCTATGAATTAAGTCATTCTTATTGGGAATAGGGTACCTAATCCACTCTAAGACTTTATTCAAGGGTTTGTAATTTATAACTAGACGAGGGGTTCCACGTTCTAGTTCATCTCTTTTCTGGACATAAAATGCAGGACATGACCAAGGGGACTTGCTGTCTCTGATAATGCCTTTATTCAGAAGATCTTGTATTTCTTTTTTACAATATTCCAAAGTCTTCCTGTTCATTTGAACAGATGTGGCTTTTGTTGGAATATTAGTCATTAAAACCTTTGATGTATGAGAGAGAAACTATGTGTTTCTTCCTATACCAAAAAGCATTAGGTTAACCAGAACAAACATCCGTTATCAAACGTTTGTTAAAAGCATCAATTTTTGAAAGTAAAATAGAAGAGGATAATTGTTCAGAAATCTTTCTGTATTTGATTTCCTGTTGGAGGAAATTCAAATGTTTTTGTTTTGCTAAAAACAAAGATTTCTTGCTTTTATCCGTATCAATCTCAAAACGAGAAGCAAAATGAAATTTGACCTTTTGACCAAAAGGATCGGTAGTGATACCGTCTTTCTCAGTCATGAAGGGATATAAAAAAGAAATAAAAGGAATTCTCAAAATCACTTTGTCAGACATGTTTTTGACTAAAACAGAGGGAATTCAAAAACAAATATTATCCTGGCAAACATGAGCATTATTGAGCTCATAATTAATGGTCATCTTTGAGCCATTTGCCGAGAATAATCTTTCGGTAGATTTTTCGAAATATTTGCTAGGAATGAGTCCTTCTTGAATGCAATTCAAGTCTGATCTGGAATCAATCATAGCAATGACAGAAAATTGAAAATCATGAGCGACAATAATATTAACACGTGTAAACCATTTAGGAGGAATGGTATGACGAATTAAACAAATCTGGTTGTCGGCAGGAAGATCCTGTTGACTGGAACCAGCCTCAGTCTGCTCATTGTCAGAAAGAATATCTTGATCAAGTTGTTTGTCAATCTTGATTAATAGAAATTCTTGTCTTAAAACTTCGTTCTCAGATCTGAGGTTATTTATTTCAGATTTGAGATCTGCAATTTCTTTTTTGACAGAATTTATTTCAAATTGTAAATCAGAAACAGAAATATCCTTGGGTTTTTTCTTTTGGAATCTTTCCAAAGTTTCTTGAAAATTAATCCTTTGGTTGGAAGTTTCTGGATCTTGACGAACCATCATCTTCTTTAGCTTAAGAAGGTACTCTTCTTTGAGCTCAGGATTAGTAATTTGTGAAATCAAGGTTAACAAGAGGTTCTCTTGTTCTTCAGCCTTAGATAAGACATTAATTGTTTTATCTGGAGGCTTACAACAAGTGGAATTGCAATTGCAACCTAGTTTTAAATCAGAAGGATTAGGAGTTGCAGTTTCAGAGTGATATTCTGAATCACTAGAACTGTACTCAAGCATCTCCGATGATGAAGACGATTCTATTTCTAGGAGTCGAAATAATTCCTCTTTATCATGGTGATTGATATCCATCTGGTTAATCTTCTTTTTAAATGTCTTGGCCTTCTTGGGACATTTATCAGCAAAATGCCCAGTCTTGCCACATAAAAAACATTTTTCTGTAAAAATATCTTTTGATTCCTTTTTTCTGGAAAATGGTTTGGAAAAGGATTTTTTATGAGATTTTTTATAAAATTCATCACGGGGCTTTCTCCTGAAACCACCATGAGGTTTGACAATTTTGTGCTTTCTTCTAGATGGAACAATACTAGGAAGACCGAATTGTTCACAGAATGTGCCGATTTCGTATTTGACCTTCTTACTATTTCTCATCTGTTCACGAAGCATTTTTTTATCATGACACATACTAATGCCGAGTTTCTTAACAATACTGAAAATATCACCATAAGTGTAACTTTCATAGTTAAGAAGCCTAGAGGCATCTGTAAGTTCTTCCTTGACTTTATAAGCAAATAGTCGAGGTAATCCATTTATAGGATATTCATTTTTAAAAACTGGATTTGAAGTGAATACAGGTTTTTCAACCTTTTCTTCAATTCGATCAAGCTGTTCTCCGATCGTATGAAGAGCAAGATTCGTAAAATTATTTTGAAAAATAATCTTTTTTGCTTCTGTTAGAATCTTGTCCTTTTCTGGATCTTTTGAACTGGTTTGAGCAACTTTAAAAGGAGTAGCAGATACATGAGTACCTTTAAAAGGAATTAAGACAGTCTCTAATGGAGGATGAGTGGCCTGGACCACTGTATTTCCATCTTCCTTGACAAAATCATTCTTAACAACATTTAAAGTATTTTTAGAAACATAAGTGTTTTCAGCAAAATCAAGAAGAGAAATATGCCTTTGGAGCCTATTCATTTCTTCTTTCCATTTGCGTTTAACACGTTTCTCTGGATCAGAAAACTTTGCAAGGTAGGCTTTACGCCTTTGCTTGTTTTCTGGTGCAGCAAAATCTTTTAAGAGAGAAGGTAAATCAATTTCAAAAGGTTTATTTAAAACATTTAAACTGTGATGAACAGGTGCAGGTGCAATAGGGGCTTGCATATCTGAAGCTGTTGGAGACATAGAAGAGTTATCTTCTTTGTCTGCTTCATCATTTACGTTTTGATCTTTGGAAGATCCAGCACCCTGTGCAGTATAAAAAACAGAAGTAACCTGAGAGGATGTGGATAATCCTTTCAGTTTCAAAGCAGGTTTAACAGGTTGAACTGTTCGTACAGAATCTTCAAGAAATTGATTAAGTTTAGAATCATCCCTTGGATTGTTCTGAACAGTATCAATAAAATTAGATCTGGAGCCAGTAAAGGAATTTATCCTTTTACTCAAGGCTTCAGGTTTATTAAAAGAAATTTTAACAGTTCCACTTAAATATTGTTGGATGATGTCAACACCAGCATTCGGGATAATATTTCTTGGAGGTTTTGGGATCTCATCTTCCAAAATCCATTCATTAGGAAGGGTTATATCTTCCCAATAAATTCTTTTTGGAATATTTATATCAACATCTGAAGAACTACTCTGGATCAGAAGAGTATGTTTTCCAGAAGGTTTTACAATAGCTTTAGGATCTAAATTCGTTCTTAAAAGACGATAATAAACCCTGAAAATTAAAGCAAGAGGTTTACTTCCTTCAAGCATCTGATATCCTGAAGTCAGTATATTCAAAATTAAGCATTTTAAAATATGATCATCAGTTAAAGCCAAAGTTAAATTAGGAAAACAATCAAAATGAACAGGTCCTTCCGAAAGGGAGGATTGAATCATTCTGAGAATGCTATCCTCAAATTTGAGGAATCGGCCATCTCGTAAACAAAAAAGAACAGAGGCGTTGATGCCTTGTATCAGAGCAAGGTTAGGCATCAACGCCTCTGTTCTTTTTTGTTTACGAGATGGCCGATTCCTCAAATTTGAGGATAGCATTCTTGGAATGATTCAATCCTCCCTTTCGGAAGGACCTGTTCATTTTGATTGTTTTCCTAATTTAACTTTGGCTTTAACTGATGATCATATTTTAAAATGCTTAATTTTGAATATACTGACTTCAGGATATCAGATGCTTGAAGGAAGTAAACCTCTTGCTTTAATTTTCAGGGTTTATTATCGTCTTTTAAGAACGAATTTAGATCCTAAAGCTATTGTAAAACCTTCTGGAAAACTTACTCTTCTGATCCAGAGTAGTTCTTCAGATGTTGATATAAATATTCCAAAAAGAATTTATTGGGAAGATATAACCCTTCCTAATGAATGGATTTTGGAAGATGAGATCCCAAAACCTCCAAGAAATATTGTCCCGGATGCTGGTGTTGACATCATCCAACAATATTTAAGTGGAACTGTTAAAATTTCTTTTAATAAACCTGAAGCCTTGAGTAAAAGGAGAAATTCCTTTACTGGCTCCAGATATAATTTTATTAATACTGTTCAGAACAATCCAAGGGATGATTCTAAACTTAATCAATTTCTTGAAGATTCTGTACGAACAGTTCAACCTGTTTTGAAACTGAAAGGATTATCCACATCCTCTCAGGTTACTTCTACTTTTTATACTGCACAGGGTGCTGGATCTTCCAAAGATCAAAACGTAAATGATGAAGCAGACAAAGAAGATAACTCTTCTATGTCTCCAACAGCTTCAGATATGCAAGCCCCTATTGCACCTGCACCTGTTCATCACAATTTAAATGTTTTAAATAAACCTTTTGAAATTGATTTACCTTCTCTCTTAAAAGATTTTGCTGCACCAGAAAACAAGCAAATGCGTAAAGCCTACCTTGCAAAGTTTTCTGATCCAGAGAAAAAACGTGTTAAACGCAAATGGAAAGAAGAAATGAATAGGCTCCAAAGGCATATTTCTCTTCTTGATTTTGCTGAAAACACTTATGTTTCTAAAAATACTTTAAATGTTGTTAAGAATGATTTTGTCAAGGAAGATGGAAATACAGTGGTCCAGGCCACTCATCCTCCATTAGAGACTGTCTTAATTCCTTTTAAAGGTACTCATGTACCTGCTACTCCTTTTAAAGTTGCTCAAACCAGTTCAAAAGATCCAGAAAAGGACAAGATTCTAACAGAAGCAAAAAAGATTATTTTTCAAAATAATTTTACGAATCTTGCTCTTCATACGATCGAAGAACATCTTGATCGAATTGAAGAAAAGGTTGAAAAACCTGTATTCACTTCAAATCCAGTTTTTAAAAATGAATATCCTATAAATGTCTCTAAAGATCAAGCAAAGAAAAGAACTGAAAAACCCTTTATTATTTTACCAGAAGAACGGTCTAAAATACATTTTCAAAAAACACAGGCCAAAACTCTGGATAAAATAGATCAAATGCTTGCTGATCTAAAAAAAGACCAACCTTCAACCAGTACTCTTAACAGTAATGGTAATGAAGTAGGTTCTACTGGGAATTCGGAAGAATCATCTAGCGATGAGTCTTCTGAAGATAAGGATATTGATTTAATTCAAAAGAATTTTCAAGATTTGGAGATTGCCAAATTTTCTTCAAAAGGACCCAAACCAATGAGTCTGACGAAGAATTGGTATTCCAGGCCTACTCCTCCTGATATACAATTTGAAGAAAAAGTTTTTCAAAACCAATCTTCTTATTCTGCTGACAAAGTTTACGAATGGAACATTGATGGTTTCTCTGAGCAAGAAATCATTAATACCATGAGTAAGATGTCTATGGTTGCAAATGCTTATGTCAACAATAACATTAGACAGCCAGACATAGTCAAGATTTTAACCCAAGGTTTTACTGGTGTTTTGAGAAATTGGTGGGATAAGTACCTCACCAATGATACTAGGGAAACCATCCAACATGCGGTAAAACGCAAAGAAGATGGTACACTCATTTTTGATGAAGCTATCGGGATGGCCCATCCTGATGGTGTTAATACTTTGATTTATACTATTTTAAAACATTTTATTGGAACACCATCCGATATAACTAGTCGCATCAGTGACCAGTTGAATAATCTAAGATGTCATCAGATGTCTGATTATAGATGGTACCAAGATGTTTTTATTTCCAGAGTAATGCTTCGTGATGATAGCCAGAAGCCTTACTGGAAGGAGAAATTTATTGATGGATTAACTCGACTATTTGCTTATAAAGTCAAGGAAGAACTTACAGATGCCTCTGGGCTTCTTAACTATGAAAGTTACACTTATGGTGATATTTTCAGTATTGTTAAGAAACTCGGCATTAGTATGTGTCATGAACAAAAAATGTTTCGTGAACAGATGAGAAATAGTAAGAAGGCCAAATACGAGATGGGCACATTCTGTGAACAATTCGGTCTTCCTAGTATTGTTCCATCTAGAAGAAAGCACAAAATTGTCAAACCTCATGGTGGTTTCAGGAGAAAGCCCCGTGATGAATTTTATAAAAAATCTCATAAAAAATCCTTTTCCAAACCATTTTCCAGAAAAAAGGAATCAAAGGATATTTCTACAGGAAAATGTTTTTTATGTGGCAAGACTGGACATTTTGCTGATAAATGTCCCAAGAAGGCCAAGACATTTAAAAAGAAGATTAACCAGATGGATATCAATCACCATGATAAAGAGGAACTATTTCGACTCCTAGAAATAGAATCGTCTTCATCATCGGAGATGCTTGAGTACAGTTCTAGTGATTCAGAATATCACTCTGAAACTGCAACTCCTAATCCTTCTGATTTAAAACTAGGTTGCAATTGCAATTCCACTTGTTGTAAGCCTCCAGATAAAACAATTAATGTCTTATCTAAGGCTGAAGAACAAGAGAACCTCTTGTTAACATTGATTTCACAAATTACTAATCCTGAGCTCAAAGAAGAGTACCTTCTTAAGCTAAAGAAGATGATAGTTCGTCAAGATCCAGAAACTTCCAACCAAAGGATTAATTTTCAAGAAACCTTGGAAAGATTCCAAAAGAAAAAACCCAAGGATATTTCTGTTTCTGATTTACAATTTGAAATAAATTCTGTCAAAAAAGAAATTGCAGATCTCAAATCTGAAATAAATAACCTCAGATCTGAGAACGAAGTTTTAAGACAAGAATTTCTATTAATCAAGATTGACAAACAACTTGATCAAGATATTCCTTCTGACAATGAGCAGACTGAGGCTGGTTCCAGTCAACAGGATCTTCCTGCCGACAACCAGATTTGTTTAATTCGTCATACCATTCCTCCTAAATGGTTTACACGTGTTAATATTATTGTCGCTCATGATTTTCAATTTTCTGTCATTGCTATGATTGATTCCGGATCAGACTTGAATTGCATTCAAGAAGAACTCATTCCTAGCAAATATTTCGAAAAATCTACCGAAAGATTATTCTCGGCAAATGGCTCAAAAATGACCATTAATTATGAGCTCAATAATGCTCATGTTTGCCAGGATAATATTTGTTTTTGAATTCCCTCTGTTTTAGTCAAAAACATGTCTGACAAAGTGATTTTGGGAATTCCTTTTATTTCTTCTTTATATCCCTTCATGACTGAGAAAGACGGTGTCACTACCGATCCTTTTGGTCAAAAGGTCAAATTTCATTTTGGTTCTCGTTTTGAGATTGATACGGATAAAAGCAAGAAATCTTTGTTTTTAGCAAAACAAAAACATTTGAATTTCCTCCAACAGGAAATCAAATACAGAAAGATTTCTGAACAATTATCCTCTTCTATTTTTCTTTCAAAAATTGATGCTTTTAACAAACGTTAACGGATGTTTGTTCTGATTTACCTAATGTTTTTTGGTATAGGAAGAAACACATAGTTTCTCTCCCATACATCAAAGGTTTTAATGAGACTAATATTCCAACAAAAGCCACCTCTGTTCAAATGAACAGGAAGACTTTGGAATATTGTAAAAAAGAAATACAAGATCTTTTGAATAAAGGCATTATCAGAGACAGCAAGTCCCCTTGGTCCTGTCCTGCATTTTATGTCCAGAAGAGTGCTGAACTAGAACGTGGAACCCCTCGTCTAGTTATCAATTACAAACCCTTGAATAAAGTCTTAGAGTGGATTAGGTACCCTATTCCCAATAAGAATGACTTAATTCATAGGTTGAGTGATGCTGTGGTCTTCTCCAAATTTGACCTTAAGTCCGGTTTTTGGCAAATACAAATAGCCGAGTCAGATAGGTATAAGACTGCTTTTGTAACCCCTTTTGGTCATTTTGAGTGGAACGTGATGCCTTTCGGCCTTAAGAACGCTCCCAGTGAATTGCAAAATATCATGAACGATATTTTCAATTCGTTCTCCCTTTTTACCATTGTCTATATAGACGATGTTCTTGTTTTTTCCAAATCTATTGATGAACATTGGAAACACTTGCAATCGTTTCTTGACATCATTAGATTCAATGGTCTTGTTGTTTCAGCAACAAAAATTAAATTGTTCCAAACCAAGATTAGATTTCTTGGTTATGACATCTCTGAAGGCAAAATCAGGCCCATCCAAAGAGCCATCGAATTTGCTGACAAATTTCCTGATGTCATTTTGGATAAAAAACAATTGCAGAGGTTCTTAGGATCTCTCAATTACGTCTCCGATTTCTACAAGAATATGAGGAAACAATGTCGTCCTTTGTTCAAACGACTCATTTCTAACCCTCCTCCTTGGACAGAAATCCATACAAATTTAGTAAGGAAAATCAAAGCACATGTCAAAACTCTTCCGTGCCTTGGTATCCCAACTTCTGATTCATTTAAAATTGTTCAAACAGATGCCTCAGACATTGGTTATGGTGGCATTCTGAAACAATGTGTTTCACCAGGTTCTTCTGAACAAATTGTTCGTTTCCATTCTGGAACCTGGAACTCTGCACAAGAAAAATATAGTACTATTAAAAAAGAAATCTTAGCTATAGTACTATGTATTTCAAAATTTCAATCTGACCTTTTAAACCAAAAATTTTTGGTCAGGATTGACTGCATGAGTGCTAAATTTGTTTTAGAAAAAGATGTTAAAAACATTGCATCAAAACATATTTTTGCACGATGACAAGCTATTTTAAGTGTTTTTGATTTTGATATTGAATACATCAAAGGCACGCAAAATTCCATCCCTGATTTTCTTACCCGTGAATTCTTGCAGAAACCCCATCATGGCCAGCAAGAAGAAAGGAAAAGAGAAAAAGGTTCATCCACCACCACCAATACCCAGTATAAAACTCATCAAGAATGAGTCTGGATCATCCACTGTTACAGGTGCTGTATCTACAGCACTTGATATTGCAAACAGGTTCCAGCCACTTGGCAAACCTGTTCAGCCACAGACTTTCTCGTCTGCGGTTACTACTACTTTTGACCCATATGCGAAAGCAATTGAGTCAAAAAGCAAAAATGTTGTTACCTCTCAGTTTTTCCTCCCAAAAGGAAAATCTGAATATTTGAAAAAGAATTTTTCCTCCTATCTGTTTCATATCGAGCCCAATAGCACGATATACACAGATGTGTTCAAAATTTCTTCTTCTTATTTTCCTCCTCTTTTCCACTGGATTCCAGAAGATTCCTCCAAGAATCTCCAATTTTATTCCAGTATTTTTATTCATACAAATTCCTTGGTGATCAAACCTATTTATGACAAGGTTGACACCAATAAACTAATTTTTCACAGTGCCTATATTCACCGAGTCATTACTCAGGCAGAATGGGGATCAAACCCATCTACCACCAAAAGACTCGTTTCTTCAGACACTGATTTCTCTTATTTTGATTATATTGATGCCTGGAAACGCTTCATGTTTTTCCAGACCCCAAATATGGACCACTCTTGGTTCATAAGATTTGACTCAAAATTCAAAGGAAGTTTTCCTTTATGGTTCCTTCAATGGTGGAATCAATATGGATTAATTCCCGAGAATCTTCCTGGTCAGTTTTTTCAAGCTTACCAACATTTTGCTAATATCGTTGGTCCAACTTTGGATCAACACTCCAAAAAATTCCATCAAACTTTGCACTTCTGTCAAAGATACCACCTCCCGTGGATCTTTAAATGGAATTATGAAAAGTAAGGTGATGTTATGACACGAGTTTATTTCACAAAATGGTGGGATAAATTCGCCAATTCAGAGAAAATTGTTGATTTAATGATCAAGGACTTTCCAACTACTGCACCCAACCTGCAAAATAAAACAGAATTTTCAAAGATCATGGCTGGACCATCCAATGCTCCTGAATATCCTCTAACTCAGGCCCCTACTTCTCCAACAAAATCCGGGGGGGTAAAGGATAGTTCATCCTCAAAATCCTCTAAGTCTAAAAAGAAAACTGATATCTTTGATGAACTTAAAAAGAAGGATTTAATCAACATACTCAAAGAATCACTATCAAAGTCTCATAGCAAATCTGAAGATGAAGATTCAGACACTGCATCAGAGGCTTCATACAGCAATATCTTCGGTAACTCTGGGTTCTACTCAGAAGAAGAATAATTGTTAAAGAACAGACAAAAGAAGACCCACTGACAGGCTCCTTTTGTCCAGACCACTACTTGAGTTCAAAGAAGACCCACTGACCGGTCTCCTTTACAGACTTGTCGTTTTGTGCCGAAAGCAGCATCCGCCGCCAGACACAATGATGACACCCGTGGTTAAACAGTACTAACGCTGTTCACTCACGGACCCACCTTTTACCCGTGATTACACAGTAACTGACAGTTGTGCTCACGGAACCCTTTGTAAACAGGAACTATATATATATATAATTTATCAACAACTATCCCTAAATGGTATATCCAAATGTACTGGTATTGAAATATGCCGTTCCAGTACCTCAACTGGAATGGTTATCGGAACATAATTCATAACTTTAGATTATACTCAGTTGGGTTTTTACATCATTTGGAACTTAGGGAACCCTATAAATATAAATACTTTCATTTCCACATATTGAAACTGCACAATATGTTTACCCCATTGATCATATGGAGAATGGTTGATTGGACTCTTTTAATTATAAGAAACAATTATTTATAATTTTAGGACAACGTTTAATAAAAGCATTACTATTTTTTGAATTTATCCTTATTCGCTTTGTTTTACTTTCTTTCTTTAGTCTCATCTTGCTCTAAAGTTCAAAATGTCATTAGCCCCTTCTCACATTCTTAGGTGGTTGTGGACATGAAGACAACTATCACCTTAAAAGGTTTATTTTTATTTTGACTTTAATTACAAAAGTAGTTGAGGACCGAAAGAATGCGTAAACAGGTTGGAGTAAAAAGGGAGACATAAGTTGACTTACAGTCAAGGGATTTGCTATTGCTACGATTATTTACATTTGACTATAATGAATAATTCTAAACTCACCGAGGATCCATTCGAGGATGGGTCTGATGATTTTTTTTTAAATTAATGATTAAGAAAATATTTTTTTAAATAATATTGTGATTTTTTTTAAATATATAAAGATATGAAAAATATAAATAATAAAAAAAAAATTATAACTTAATGGTAGAAATCCTCGTGCTACACCCAAGCACTGCTCAACTATAATTTTTAAATTGTCACAAAAGCAAAAGACATGAGTGGCCAATTACGTCATGATGTTTAGTCAATGGAATGCTATTACAAAGCCTATCTTGTCAAGCTTTTTGAAGGTGTTGATGCGTGAAAAATCGCTCAACAGGCCGGAAAGAGAGAAACAATCATTCTTGACCAATTGGAAGGATTTAGGCCTTGATCGGTGTTGTTTGGAGCCCCCGACAGTGATCCGGTGTTGTTGTATGATGTCGGTGCTTATATCTATGATGGTGAATGGAAAACTAGTGTAGAGACAATAGAGAGAAAGTGACACAAATTTACGTGGTTCGACATGTTGTCTACATCCATGGGCGTTTGAGGAGGAAAATTTTACTATAATATGCTTGTTTACAGTCTATCATAGCCTCTCATTTCTCACTGTAAAATGGAAGTTAGAGATCTACTTGTTGAGGAAGATATTCTCTCTAGAGCTTTGCCTCTAAAGGTGGAAGAAGAAGTCGAAGAAGAAGCCGAACTGAAGTCGTCTGGACCTCCCCTTTTATCTGATCCTTTTCTCGTGTGTGCCTTGGTGGTTGGTGAGGAATGTCCCTTTTGTGTGTCTGACCCCCTCTCCCTTTTCCATTTTCTCCTGACACCCCTTAACACCTGACATCCCCTGTTTCTTGACCCCCCATGCCTCCTGATACCCCCTGACTCCTAACTGCCCATGCCTCCTGACACCCCCCGACTCTTGACCTCCCATGCCTCTTGACACCCTCCCTGCTTCCCCTCTTATCCCTTAGTGGTGGTCTGGGTCTGGTCTTGGGTCTAGATATTTTACCCCCTCACAGTTGATCGTGATTCTTAAGAGCAATTTGTCCCAACAAAGACCTTGAGAATCTTCAGAGGTAAAATATGCAATCGAATTGATCCACCCTAGTCCACCTTAGGCGGTTGCTGAGCCTGTTGGCTTGTTCTCGAAGGTCCGTTAACTCCGAAGGTTCGTTCCCGAAGGGAGCCCAGTGGCAACGGTTATGGCTTGAGTGCGACACTCGGCTTGATGGCATGAAGGTCGGCAAGTCTAGGGACTTGTGCCCGATTGGTCATGTGGGTGAGCCCTAAGGCTCTAGTCCAACCAATGCATCGTGGCGAGTCTAGAGACTCGGCTGGTAGCATGAAAGTCAGTAAGTCAATGGACTTATGTCCGACTGGCTGTCGATAGGGCAGAGCTCGAAAGGTCCTAGTCCTAGCCAATGCATCGTGGCGAGTCCAGAAACTCGACTTGTAGCATGAATGTTGGCAAGTCAAGAGACTTATATCCGACTGGTTGTTTAAGTTAAGGAAGTTTAAGTAAATGATAGTATTATGTAAGTTCTAAGTTTAAGTTATATATGCACTTGAAAAGGGAATGGTGTAAAGTTATGTATGCATGTAGGTTGTCATTTGACACGCACATGAATGGACAGTATGAAACGTAAATAGCATGGAGTCCAGATAAGTATTATATTCATACGCTTATAGAGTTTTCTAAATGATATGAAATGAAAATAAAAAGCTTTATGAAAGATACTTTTTATGTAATGAAGGAAATGAAATAATGTTTTATGAAAGCATGCTAAGTATTAATATTTAAAGGTATATTTATGTAAAGGTCTTCTTTGGCAGCCTCTATTTATGCACCTAAAGTAATAGTTGTATGCATGTGAATGGATGTTATATCTAGTAGCTATTGTCTTTATTTTCCATGAAATGAAATGTTGGGATTTATGCTTGATGCTAAGAAATGATGCGATGAATGAGGCTATGAAATGAAGTTTAAATGATGCTATGAAAGGAATGTTTAATGGATGCTATGAAATGTTGTTTACTGATGATGTTTATGCTTATACTTTTAAATGATGTTTATGAAATAAAATGGACTTGGAAGGACTTCAATATTCACAAAGGCCTGCGGGGTGTTTTCCCAGGCCTGGACCTCTACGGCCCAGCAAGACACACGAGGCATAAATACCTACCTGACCCAGTAGAGTCCAGGTTGAATCGATAAAGAGAGTGCCCGCCAACTATCCCAGCGTTGTTAAAGGTGTCTATCCACTCAAAACAGACAGATAACTCTGAGGAATGGGAATCCAAGTTTCAAATAACAGATAAGGCAGTTAAACCTGAAGGACTAGAAGAAGGCAAAATCTCTATTTAAAGAGGCCAAGTATGCTAATGAAGCTAGATCATCTTTGGCTTTGAGATTACTCACATCGTTACTGACTTAGGCATCGGAGGGCCCCTTTTACCACCCCCAAGCCCTCTAACTCTCTGGTTGCAGGAGATCGAGAGTGCGCATTGCTGAAACATGTCCTCAACAGTTGGCGCCATCTGTTGGATCTTAATATCTCGCAATCAGCGTGCTTTTCACATGCCCACCACCACCCAATCTTAGACAACTAGAAATCAGGAGGAGACTTATCAAAACATGGAAGGAAGACTTGCGGAAATAGAAGAAATAGTAAAAAACTCACCACAGAGGTTGGGATACGAAGAACGGACCGTCAGGAGAAGACGCGACACCTAGTTAGGTTGACAGGGTGGAGATGGAGGCACACAACGCAGGCATAGGTAAGGCCCACTAGGAGGACGAGGATACGAAGAAGCTGACCATGACTTGTGCAGTCTGATGGATAAGTATGAAGAAATGACCAAAAAGATAGGGACATCGTCTTCAGTTGATCAACTGTTAACTAGCACTAACTTGCCATACACTTCAGAGATCATGGCAGTACCGCTTCTAGCAAAACTCAAGGTCTCGTCGATAGACATGTACGATAGCTTCAAAGATTCGGTGGAACACTTGGAAACCTTTAAGGCCCACATGACTCTCCATGGATTCCCGAGAGAGATTGCATGTAAGGCCTTTTCTCTGACTTTAAAGGGAGCAGCTCGGGGATGGTTTGGAGCACTGCGGCTGGGCTCCATTGAAAGTTTTGAAGACCTTGGCCAATAGTTCATCACCCAGTCTATGGCCAGTCGGCAGAGGAGACGGCCGACAACATACTTGTTGACGGTAAAGCAGAGGGAGGACGAGAGTCTGAAGGTGTATTTAACACGGTTCAATAAGGAGAGAATGACAGCTGACGACCAAGATAAAAAAATTATGTTGGCTGCATTGCTCGGGGGAATCTGACTGAGGAGTCCTTCATGTCCGAGTTGGCAAGAAAAACCCCATCTACCCTACGAGAGTTTATGGATCGGGTAGATGATCTCGTGAACGCCGAAGACACACTGATCACCCTCACCACCAGATCAGGGTGAAAAGAGGAGAATGCGTCGAGGGAAGGCCTTGAGAAGACCCAAGAAAATAGCCAAAGGCCAAGGAAGAATCAGTATGAGAAAAAGCGGGAGACGCTTACGGGGCGGTATAGCAGTGGTCACATACATTATTCCAGCATATAAGACCAAATCGAAACAAAGGAGAGTAGGCGTGACGAGGACCGCGGGTGGCGGTCATAAAGGTATTTACGTACCACAAAGCAAATGGCCAAGAAATTACCTCGATTTTTTGACTCAGGTCATGACCTCTAAAGGCACATCCTTGAAATGCAAGCCATCGAACAACATCAATAGATGTTTTTATTCGGAGTCGATTGTTGAGAATTTGTTCGGAGCTTTGTGCATTCATTAGTTTATCAATATGCTGTGATTGTTTCAATAAATCCTCACAAGATTTCACAACATTACTTTGACAAGAGCAATGATCCTCCCCAATATGATTAAAAAAGACACAATGTTTTCCATCATTAATCTTCTTCCAACTTCTAAATCATATGACAGTAAATACATCCTATCCAGAACGTTGAGATGCTTTCATTGTAAAAAGATAACAAGGTAAACAATATGCAGCATCCTTTGATGGAGAATACTCTGGCCAAGATGCAAATTGTACAAACCAAAAAACTTGAAAGCGACGAGGATGCTTTTTAGAACAAAAAAAAAAAATGGATATTTTGAGAGTCATATATGATATGGACCCATTTTCAAGTAAACTCTTCTTATTTCATCACGTTGATTGACAAGATAGTCTCACATAGGAGGACATAATCTTATATCTCGTTGTAGAGAAGATTTATCAATCTCTTTAGAATCAACTGTTGACTATGTAAAATGAATTTCTTCAAACTCTACAATTGGAGAGTTAAGATCAGGATTTTCCTCATGTTCAATCCTTGGAATTTTAAAAGAATTTTCTGTAATAAACTTCTTTTCTTTTGAAGAATGAGTCAATAGTTTTTAATTTAAACATAATTCATAAACCTAAATTTAAAATCAAATTGAAACATATAAAATAAAATTAGATATATATTGAATTCAATTACTTATGAAACATGAATTTAAAGTTAATCTTTAAGCACAAAATAAATAACCATTCAATAGACATAATTATATATAAGCCAAACCAAGTAGTAATCAATTTATTTCGAAAAGAAAAAAAAAATTAAACAAAAATACAACTCCATCAATACATGAAAGAAGGGGAAAAGTGAAAAAAAAAACTTCAAAAACACTACATCAAATTCAATAGATTCATTACAATTATATATATATGAAAGAAGATGAAAATCGAAAAAAGGAGAAGAAAATAGAGAAAAGTCAAACCGTGTATTAGGCGACAAGCAGTGGTGGAACTATCAAAAGCTCATGATACTGTTACTGTAGCTTGTATGTTTGCACCAAAACTTTGCTTCAAGACATGAGCACGTAAGCGATAATCCCATGATCAAAAGCTGGCCTTTTCGCATATGGTAAGGACAAGACTTTAAACTTTTAGCAGTAGAAAGTTAGAACTGTAGAAAGTTAGATCATTTTATTTTATGTGAGATGTATTTTATTTATTTTATTTTTAAATCGGATTAAAGTTTTTTAAATTGGACTTATAAGTAATTAATCTATAAGACCAAAATAATTTGGTAGAGGAGGGGCCCAGATAATTTTTTAGAGAGGGGGCTAGCACAAGATGAGATTAATATCATCCTATTAAATCATAAAAAATTAATATATATATTTTTTTCAAACTTTTGGGGGGTCCATGGCCCCCCGCCCCTTCATAGGTCCTCCACTATAAAAATGCATGGGTCCCTTTGCCTTTTTGACCCTTCGGCAAATGTCCAATAATTTTTGGTATTTTCTTTGCTGCTCCTTTAATTCGTCATTGTGATACTTCATATGATAAAGATAAGGGTAAGTGGTGTATGAGGATCACACATTGCTTGGGACGGAAAATTTCTTGCTCTTTATGATGTTCCAATGAGGTTCCAATTGTATCATTGACTAGTCATTTTGGAGTATAGGCCAAGTGGTTTGGGCCTTCCATTGGAGCGTTACAAATGGTATCAGAGCTAGCATATCCCAATAAAAAATGTTGGACTTGAGCTGGGTCAGTTACGATAGACCAGCTTGACGAGGATATCGGAAATTTTAGGGGGGAAATTGTGATACCCCATATGATAAGGATAAGAGTATGTGGTATATGCGATCTCACATTTCTTGGAAATAAGAAGTTCTTGCTCTTGATAAGGATGGGGCTTCAATTATATGTGTAGTTCTTTTGAAGTATAGGTGAAATGGTTTGGGCCTTCTAGTCGGGCATTACAGTCATAGTTTGTCACCCTTATCTCCTGCATTGACGCAAAGACTTCTTCCTGTTGTGAACTTTCTTCTAGTAGTCTCCTCATTCCACCAAGGAGGGAGCCGACATCTGAAGATCCTTCTGTTTCCTCCACTTGGTACTTTTGACTCAGAGCATTAGCGACCAAATTGCTTTCCTTGGATGATACTTGATCTCGTAGCGATAATAACTTAGTTTCTAGCCATCTCCTTTATCTCATATTAAGATTCTTCTATGTGAAGAGATGTTTCCGACTCTTGTGGTCCATATATACCTTGTAGGCTTCTCCATATAGGTAATGTTGTCAAATTTTCATGGTGTAGACAATTGGTGCTAGTTCCAAATCGTGGATAGGGTAGTTCTTCTCATGGTGTTTCAATTATCGTGAAGTGTAGGCCCCTACACTTTCTTCTTGCATCATAACACACCCAAGTCCATACTTAGATGTATCACTAAACACCACTATTGGCTTGCGGGGCTCTAGCTCTGCCAACACAAGGGCCGTGTTTAACCTTCTTTTCAATTCTGTGAAACTTCATTTGCATTGCTTTGTCCATATGAATTTGACGCACTTTCTAGTCAACGCTGAAAGTGGACTCGAAAGTTTAGAATCCTTTTATGAATCTTCTACAATATCCATCAAGTCTAATGAAACTCCTAACCTCATGGACTGTTGTGGGGGCATTCCAATCTACGACCACCTCGATTTTACATGGGTCCACCGTGACTCTTTCCTTGGATATCACATGTCCATGAAACTACTCCAAGGATATCACTCTTCCGTGTCCTTGGAGTAGACCAAAATTTCATCAATAAATACTACAATGAATGCATCCAAGAATGTTCTAAACACCCTATTCATGATGTCCATAAACGCTATTGGGGCGTTAGCTAAACCGAACGATGTCACCGTAAATTCTAAGTGTCCATACTTTGTCCTAAAGGTAGTTTTTGATACGTCACTCTTTCTACTACGAGTGAAAGCAAAAAATCCCACATGGATATTCCTATCTATACTAGAGAGAGTTTACATTCAATTTTAGATTTAACAAAGAAGTTTGGATTTTGTTTTCTTAATTTTTTTTTTCTTTGCTTATGCATTTATAGTGTATTTGAAGTCTTTTAATATATTTTTAATAATGCATGCTTACTCCTATAGAGGGGACTATAAGAAATTATATACTTTTATATCTTTGTCTCTTGTCCCTCCACCAAAAAACTTTCTGATTTCATCCTGATTGACCGTAGGCTCCTAGCTACCCTCTCTTACGAACTTCCAAAACTCCTATAGATTTACCTCTCGCTAAGCTAGCATCAGTGGCGGACCTATTACGGGGCAGGGGGCCATGGCCTCCCCATAAGTTAAAAAAAAAATAATATATATTAATTTTTTATGATTTAATAGGATGATATTAATCTCATCTTGTGTTGGCCCCCTCTCTAAAAATTTATCTTGGCCCCCCTCTACAAAATTATTTTGATCTTATAAATTAATTACTTATAAGTCCAATTTAAAAGAATTTAAGCTGATTTAAAAATGAAATAAATAAAATACATCTCACATAAAATAAAATGATCTAATAACATAATGACACGTTTTTACTATCAATAAAAATAAAAAAGGGAATTCGGATGGTTATTTTTTCCTTCTGTTGCCGCCTACAAGGCTACAATTCTGTAGCTCTAACTTTCTACTGCTAAAAGTTTAAAGTCTTGTCCTTACCATCTTCCAAAAGGCTAGCTTTTGATCATGGGCTTACCGCTTACGTGCTCATGTCTTGAAGGAAAGTTTTGGTGCAAACCTACAACCTACAATAACAGTCTCATGTGCTTTTGATAGTTCTGACACTGCCTGTCGCTTGATACACGGTTTGACTTTTTTCTATTTTTTTCCTTTTTTTACGATTTTCTTCTTTTTTCATATATATATAATTGTATTGAATTTATTGAATTTGATGCAGTATTTTTGAAGTTTGTTTTTCACTTTTCCCCTTATTTCATGTATTGATGCATTTGTATTTTTGTTTAATTTGTTTTTGAAATAGATTGATTATTACTTGGTTTAACTTATATATAATTATTTCTATTGAATGTATATTTATTTTGTGCTTAAAGATTAAATTTAAATTCATGTTTCATGAGTAATTGAATTCATATATATCTAACTTTATTTTATATGTTTCAATTTGATTTTAAATTTAGGTTCATGAATTATGTCTAAATTAAAAACTATCGACTCATTTTTCAAAAGAAAAGAAGTTGGTATTCCAGAAAATTCTTCTAAAATTCCAAGGATTGAACTTGAGGAAAATCCTGATCTTAACTCTCCAATTGTGGAGTCTGAAGAGATTTATATTATGTTGTTAACACTTAATTCTAAAGAGATTGATATATATTCTCTACAACGAGATCTAGGATTATGTCCTCCTATGTGGGACTATCCAGTCAATCAACGTGATGAAATAAGAAGAGCTTACTTGAAAATGGATCCATATCAGATACGTCTCTCAAAATATCCATTTTCTGGTTCTGAAAAGCATCATTGTCGCTTTCAACATTCTTGGTTTGTACAATTTGCATCTTGGCTAGAGTATTCTCTATCAAATGATGTTTCATATTGTTTACTTTGTTATCTTTTTACAATGAAAGCATCTTGACGTTCTTGATGGGATGTATTTACTGTCATAAGATTTAGAAGTTGGAAAAAGATTAATGATGAAAAATATTGTGCCTATTTGAATCATATTGGGGAGTATTCTTGCTCGTCATAATAATACTGTGGAATCTTGTGAGAATTTATTAAAATAATTACAACATATTGATAAAGTAATGAATGCACAGAGCTCCGAGCAAATTCTCAATAGTTAATTCCGAGTAAAAACATCTATTGATATTGTTCGATGGCTTGCATTTCAAGGATGTGCCTTTAGAGGTCATGATAAGACACCTGAGTCAAAAAATTGAGGTAATTTCTTTGAGGTACTTAAACTCTTGACTTCGTATAATGATAAGGTTTGAAAATTTGTTTTAGAAAAAGCTCCTAAATCTTCAAAATATACTTCGCCTAAAATTCAAAAGGAGATTTTGGAAGTTCTTGCAAAGAAATTGAGAAATAAAATTCGTAAAAACGTTGGAAATTCTAAAATTTTCATTATTGTTGATGAGGCATGAGATGAGTCTAAGAGGGAGCAAATAGCTATAATGTTGACATTTGTTGATGATGATGGTTTTATACAAGAACGATTTTTTGATCTTGTACATGCTAAAGATACATCGACATTGACTCTAAAGAATGAAATATTTGCAGTTCTTTCTGATCATTCTCTTGATATTCAAAATATTTGTGGGCAAGGATATGATGTTGCTAGTAATATGCGTGGTAAATGGAAAGGATTGCAAGCATTATTTCTTAAAGATTGCCCATACTCTGTTCAATGTTTTGCTCAATGATTACAGTTACATTAGTTACTGCATCTAGAGAGTTAGCTTCTGTTCATGAGTTTTTCTCAAATTTGAATTTTATTTTCAATGTGGTGGGTGCTTCATGTAAACGTCATGATGAACTGCAAGTTGCCCAGGCAACACAAATTGCACATATGATAGCTATTGATGAACTTGAAAGTGGAAAAGGAGCTAACCAAATTGGCGCTGTCAAACGAGCCAGTGATTCTCTTTGGGATTCTTATTTTTATTCTATTAGCAGTCTACTATGAATGTTTGGAGCCACTTTCTCGGTGTTTGAAAACATAATAAAAGAATGATGCACTTACTCTCAACGCGGGGATGCGAATGCTGCTTATAAAATTATTACATCATTCCAATTTATATTATTACTGATGTTTTTAGTCAAGTTTTGTAGCAAAAATCTCAAGACATCTTGAATGCCATGAATATGGTTTATACTACAAAATGACTCATTCAAAAGTTGAGAAATGAGGTTGGGAAAGTCTGATTGAGAATGTTGTCTCTTTCTCCAAGAAATTTGATATTGACATTCCAAAATTGAGCTCTCGTTATGTACAAGGTCGTGGTCATCATCAACGAGATCACATTACGACAGAGCATCATTATCATTTTGAAATATTTAATACATCTATAGATTTTGAAATGCAAGAGGTTGACAGTAGGTTTGGTGAAGGAGCAACAAAACTTTTAACCCTTAGCTCAGCTTTAGTTCCAAAGTATACTTATAAATACTTTAATATTGATGATATCTGTTGTCTTGTAGAAAAGTATTATCCTCTTAATTTTTCTAAGTACGAGAAAATTAATTTAAGGTTTTAATTGAAACATTTTGAAGTTGATGTGCTTACTAATCCGAAGTTTAAGAATTTGTTATCCATTGTAGATGTATGTCGAAAATTGGTAGAGACAGATATTCAAGGACATAATATCTTATTGATAGATTGATTCATTTTGTTTTGACTTTTTTAGTATCTACAACGACTAGTGAACGAGCATTTTCAGCTATGAAGATTGTTAAAACAAGACTTCGCAACAAAATAGAAGATGAGTTTCAAGCAAATAATTTAGTTGTCTATATTGAAAGAGAAATAGCTAACAAATTTGATTTAGATTCAATACTTGATGATTTTGTTTTTTTAAAAAAACACAATTTATAATTTTAGTCACTCTATGTTTCTTTTGTTTGATATATTTGTATGAGTGTCTTTATGTTATATATTAACGTTAGTCTAAATGTGTTTTTCCAAGTGTAGAAGTGTCAAGTTATATTAAGGATAAATCTAGAATCGTATTCCACAGAGACAAAAGAGTTTTAAAACAATCTGGAAAATGCTATGTAAAATCTTATGGTTTATGTATAAAGAAAGTGTATGAAAGGATTTATGGAATCTAATTACAAAAGCAAGCTGTGAACATATCTACATTTGGGTCTAAATCGAAATGACGAAGTATCAAGTTCATTCCTACTACTTAACATGTAAAGAACCTTGAAAATGAGATAAACAAAGTATGAAACTAAATATAGCAAAATAAAGTTGGAAACTACTTAAGATTCCAAAATGTGACCTAAAAGTTTAAGAGACAATTTATCAAACACCTAAGCTTCAGGTTTCACCCATTCATGGATTGTTGTTGAGTAGTTCTCAGATTCCTCTTTACCTCAATCATTCACTCATTGAAAGAGATAATGACAAGAAAATAAGATGATTCAAGCTCAGTTGATAGTTTATCTAAAATTCCATACAAAATTGTAGAGCAAGTTTTGGTCAATGTAAGATGAAAACTATGGAGTCTTATATCACAATCAAGCATCAGTTGTGCCTATTAAGCATTAGTTGTGCCTTACATCAACAACAAATCACAAGTAGAAAGTAGAACTCCAAACTTTCACAGATATAACATGACTCACAAATCAGTAAGATTATCAAAATGAAATCAATGGAAAAATGAGAAATCAACTCCAATCCAAACCTGGGTTACTCCCCAAAACTTAGGCTTAGAAATTTAGCCTAACATGTTCAAACTAGTACTATGAGTAAACATCTTAGCATCTACAAATTAAGAATAATGAACTGGAACTGAAAATGGAGGAGAGAAGTCATTTCTCTTTTTGCTTTAGTCTTTCCCAGGAGTCTCTCACGAAAATACCCTCTGCTGCTCCTTTGAAAGACACCCCCGTGTCAAAGCCTCTGCCACTACCACCATTTTCGTCATTTACTGCCCAAGAAAAACCCAAAAATACTCCTAGCAAAACCCATGTTTCTGCTCCTTGGGACCACCCACTAACTCCAGCCGTCTCTTGCCGAATACTCTCTACTACTCTTTTCTTTTCACAAAACCACGCCCCACACTAAAAAGCCTTTTTTTTTTAATTCCTGCTCGTTTTGCCGCAAATTTCTGTGTGTATGCCTAGGGACGTGCTCTACTTCTCTCTCTAATTCCCTTAGGCAAACGAGTGACCCCTCCAAAAGAGTATCAATTTAATTGGTAGCCTCTATTCCAAAAATGCCCTACAACAAATCAGATTAAGTGCTCAGCACTATAAGGGTAAAATTGGAATATTAAACTTGATGTGGCTCAATAATCTAAGTGTTATGTGTATCCTTATTACAACCAGCTACATTATGAATCTTTTTAGGTGGAAAATATCAGGAATTATCAATTTACTCTAGTACTGTAATCGACTGCATAATTAAGTGCTTAACTCATTTTTTGTTAAACAATTTATTCGCTTAAGCAACTTAATCATGCAATTTTGACACTTTATCACACCCCCAACTAGCTTTTTGCTAGTCTCTAGCAAATTGAACGGGCAAAGAGCAAGTAGATTCAACTTTACTTCAAAATTACTCAATCCAAAAATCTATGCCTCAGGTCAGATTCATTGGCTTTAGAGCATTAGAGCTAATGTAAATAAGACATTAGTTCTCCACAGAAGTTTATACATTATCCAACTAATCATCCAAAGGAAAACAATTGCGAAAAGCATGCTTAACCCTAAGTGCGCAAGTTTGACAACCAAGTTTATTCCTGAGCCATTAGGATATGGTTAATCAGAGTTCAATATAGTTGCAATATTGATCCCCAATTCTGGTATAATAGTGTCAACTAAGATATTTGGAGTGTATGTGTAAATCAACAGTTAGCAGTTTTTAGCGAATCACCCCTGGCTTAATCAACTAAAAATTGGATAAACTTCTATTTTTGAGCTAAAATCTGGATCCTTAAATGCTAAAGGAGCTCATAATTCCAACAAATCTTTTCACTGGTATAAAAGTTTGAAAAACAACAATTTTAAAACTTGTTGAGTCATAAAAAAAAAATCAATTCCTTTCAAATGTTCTTGGGGGTGCAATAAAAAGTATTTCACATAAAGTATGCTAGCACCAGAAAAATCATAAAAAAACAAAACACTTCTGCTCCCACCCCCTAACTTGACATGAGCATTGTCCTCAATGAGTAAAAGTTGAAAGAATCATGCAGGAAAGATGGAAGAGGGTTACCTGAATGAGCTATAGGATAATGATAGTAAAAGGGAAAAGAAAGATAAAACAAAAATTTGCAAAACAAAAGAAACTAAGCAAAACAGAAAAAAATTAAAATAAAGAGAAGTACTAAGCAGCAGCAGGGTAAGTAGGCTGGAGGTTGCCTTAGATGAAAAAATTTTTAGAAAAGGTTTGAGTCTTTGGCCATTTACCTTCAAAGCATTTCCATTTTGAGGATTGACAACTTCAATAGCACCGTGATGAAAAATTGTTTTAATTAGATATGGGCCACTCCATCAGGATCTTAACTTGCCAGGAAACAAATGAAGTCGAGAATTGTAAAGTAAAACTTGTTGATTAGGTTCAAATGATTTTGTAACACCTCGCTTCCCAAAAAGACATTTTAGAATTTTCGAGGAGCCAGTGTGCTACTACTAAACTTGAACTTAAAACTTTTTCTTTTTACCAACGCGCCAGATGCGAAAGATTTCCATAAAATAACAAACTTCAATAAATACTGAAAATCCAAAATAAAATCTGCGGAAGCACTTATTAAAAATACAGAAGTCTCATGTGCTTATCAAAATAATTTATTTAAACTTTAAACCATAGAAATAATCATAGCATAATCTGTCTAGGCCTCTGCCTCGCCTCCCTGGGTCAAGTCCTGTCCTGCAGTCTCATCTTCATAAATTTCATCACTTGGGGTGGCTTAAAAACATAAAAACAAACTAAAATGAGTCGAATACTCAATAAGCAACACATCATATATTAAACATAAGGTTTCTTGAAAAGCGTGCATATTCATAAGTACATTCATAAATATCATGAACATGAACATTAACTTATCTTTCATTTGTCATAGGCCGTTACCTACTGTTGACCCCCGTGAGTTAGGGTTAGCGAATCTAAATAGATTCCGATTCCGGCCGTGGCCGCGGGTTGTGGAATCCATACATAAGGAAGACATACTGGGTGCACTACCAGGATGCACGACCTGGCAATGTAATATGCCCATAACATAGGTACCGTTTTCATATCATAATATAGGCCGTTACATATCTTATCATAATCATACTTGTATACTGGTCATTTCATAGATTTCAACAGAAATCGCATACATACTTGTCATATCGTATCATAGATTTCAAATGAAATCGCATTATTTCATAAATATCGTGATACATGTTTCCTCACATAAATTCATGACTCTTCATAGAAAACTTTATGAAATAACTCTCACATAAAATCATGCATTTCATAAATAATTTTATGAAATAACTCTTACATAAAATCATGGATTTAATAAATAATTTTTTGAATAATCTCTCACATAAAATCATGTATGACTTCCCATAATTATTTTAATGCATAAATTATCACATAAGATCATCAATATTCATAAACTTTCACATAAAATTATGATTTTTTATAAATCTGTTGATGCATAACTCATTTCATAAAATCATGATTTGTCATAAATAACTTAATGCATAATACTTCACATAAAATTATGGATTTTCATAATTTTATCATGTCTTGCGTACGTAAAAAAGAGCTTCCAATGATGGACATACATGCATAATATCTTTTATAAAAAGACAAAGCAGTTCACCGTACATACGTGTAAAGATATGATCATGCTACTTACCTTGCAATGCTAATCCACTATTTTCAGCGCGTAGTTGGTCGCCTAAAAATAAACACAAATTTTCATAAATTTCTAATTAAACCTGTGACTTTATTTAAAAACCTAAACTACTAAAATAGTCTATATTTCCTAAACCTAAACGCTTCCTGACACTAAAATATCCTTACCCGTTAGTTTTAAATAAGCAAGGATATTTTTGGAAAACAACATACTAAACATGGGCATTTTGGGAAAAACAAAATAGAGGGGCATTTTTGTAATTTAACTAACAAAAAAAAAAGATTGATCTACGGGTTGCATGTATTCGGGTTGGTTTTACGCGTGAATGGGTTGCATGCATTCGGGTTGGGTGGTGCGATGCTCACCGAGAAAGGAAGAAGGCAGTCGCGACGGTGGGTCTGGTGGCTGGGCATGGCGTCAACTCCGACGAGTGGCGGCTAAGCAACTGAGAGTGAGAGAGAGTTATGAGAGAGGGAGAGTTTACGGGATGAATGAGAGGGAGAGTACACGGCTTGAACTTACAGAGCAAGGGTGGCGGGCTTGCTGTGGCGTCACTGGGCAGTGGAGGCTAGATCTCCAGCATCGTCTGTTGCTGCCGACGGTGGCGTTGCGGCCCACTAGTGGCAGAACATGGCTCTCGGTTTGGGCAAGGATAAATCCTCTGTTTCAATGCAGTAAAACAGAGTATTGTCCATGTGGTTTCTCAATGGCTGGGCAACAGTGGTGGAGGGTAGAGCTTTGGTTGCTACGTGTGGGGAAATTGGTGGTTCTCGGTTACGCGTTGGCTGAGGGCGGAGACGTGAGCTAGGGGTGTTGGAGGGTGAACGTTAGGTGGTGAACCGGGGTAGCTGTGCTGCGGGACTGAACGTGGGGCTGTGGCTGTGGTTTTCGGTGGTGCGCGTGAAGGCTTGGCTGAGCGATGGTGGTGTAGGGTAGCGACGAGGGGGCTTGCTGTTTGGGTTGGCGAGGAGGGGATCAGAGTACGACGTGGTAGTCTGGGAGTGTGAGGGACTGGTTTCAGCTTGAGGATGGGGCTGGTGGTTGTTCACGTTGAAAAAAAATTTGGCTCACGTTGGACGTAATGAGCCTAGCTCTATATATAGACCAAAGAAAACCATAGTGAAGAAGGAGAAGAAACGTACGTGCATTGGAAGTGGATTATGTTTCGTGCGTGTTTGAAATTTATAGAATAAAAACCGGTAGCTAAGAGTTTTATTATGAAGAGGAAATAAGAATAGGAATAGTGCTTGGACTGTAACACACACGTGCTTGGAGTAAAAATATAAATAAAAATAAAAGCTAAAAATAAAATAAAATAATAATAATGGAGACTTAACTCTAGGTTTTAAAAAAAATCATCTGATAATTCGCTTTAACTCAATAAAAAATTTTAATCTGTAATTTATTCCTAAATATAAGATCGGGTCGTTACAGATTTTCTTTCAATATGCTTATCATGTAAAGACTTCATGTGTTCCTTGGACAATTTAGAGTTATTGTATGCATCCCTCCTAAGTTCCTCTAATTCAGAAAGGTGTAACTTCCTTAAAGATCCAGCCTGGTCAAGATTAAAATTAAATTTCTTGATGGCCCAAAAGGGACGGTGTTCAAGTTCAACATGAAGGTGACAGGCCTTACGATAGACTAACCTATAAGGGGACATACCAATAATAGTTTTATATGCAGTCCTATATGCCCACAATGCATCGGTTAATCTCAAAGTCAAATCCTTACGGTTAGGATTCATAGTTTTTTCCAAAATGGTCTTAATTTCCTTATTAGCAAGTTTAGCTTGACCATTTGTTTGAGGAGGATATGGGGTAGAAATCTTATGGAGAATGCCATACTTGTGTAAGAGGGCAGCAAATGGTTTGTTGCAAAAATGGGTGCCATTGTCACTTATGATAACCTTAGGCATGCCAAAACGAGAGAAAATGTTTTCTTTTAAAAACTTAAGCACAATTTGATGGCCATTTGTTTTGCAAGGAATAGCTTCAATCCATTTAGACACGTAGCTGACAACAACTAGAATGTATAAATGATCAAAAGAAGGAGGAAATGGCTCCATAAAGTCAATGCCCCAACAATAAAAAACTTCTATCACCAAAACATGTTGTAGAGGCATCATGTTTCTTTTAGTTATTCCACCCAATTTCTGACATAGTTCGCAAGATTTAAAAAAATTAAATGCATCCTTAAACATGGTAGGCTAATACAAACCACATTGCAAAATTTTAGCTACCATCTTATGAGCAGAAAAATGGCCACCACATGTCTCGGCATGACAAACATTTAACATAGCAGATATTTCATCATTTGGGACACATCTTTGAATGATTTGATCCGAGCAATATATAAACAAATAAGAGTCATTGTAGAAGAAATACTTAACCTCAGTTTTGAATCGTTTCAAGTCTTGAGCAGTCCATTGTGGTGGAGTTTGATATGTCACCAAAAAGTTTACAATGCCAGCATACCATGGTAAAACATTAATAGACAAGAGCTGATCATTAGAAAAATAATCAAATATAGAAGAAGAGGGTTGAGTTTTTGTGAACTGGAGTCAGGAGAGATGATCAACAACCACATTCTCTACACCCTTTTTGTCCTTAATGGTGATGTCAAACTCTTGAAGGAGAAGAATCCATCGGATGAGGCGTGGTTTGACATCTTTCTTTGTTAAGAGGTATTTTAAAGCTGCATGGTTAGTGAAAATTACCACAGGAGAACCAAGTATGTAAGTCCGAAATTTTTTCAAGGCAAAAACAATAGCAAGTAACTCTTTTTCAGTTGTGGAATAGTTCTTTTGGATTCCATTTAGAGTTTTATTTGCAAAATATTTGACAAAAGGTGGATTATCCTGCCGTTGTCCAAGCACAACCCTTATGGAAAAATAACTGGCGTCACACATAATCTCAAAAGGGAGGGCCAATCAGGGGGTTGCATGATAGTGGCTGTGGTGAGCAAATTTTAAGTTGGTCAAAAGCATTTTGGTACTCAGCTGTCCAATTAAAAATAGTGTCATGCATGAGTAAAAGACACAAAGGTTTAGAAATGGAGCTAAAACCTTTGATAAATCTTCTATAAAAATGGGCATGACTTAAGAATGACCTAACATCCTTTACTGTTTTAGGTGCATGAAGCTTAGAAATTAGGTCAATCTTGACCCTATCAACCACAATTCCCCTAACTGAAATAATATGCCCAAGGACTATCCCTTTTTGAACCATGAAGTGATATATTGAGGAGCAGATTTTTTTTCTTCACACTTAGCCAACATAGCTTGTAAGTTAGCTAAACAATCATCAAATGTACTACCAAAAATAGAAAAATTATCCATAAACACTTACAAAATGTTTTCAACCATATCATTGAAAATATTTAACATGCATCGTTGGAAAGTAGCTAGTGCATTACACAAATCAAATGACATTCGTCTAAATGCCAAAGTGCCAAAGGGACATTTGAAAGTGATATTTTCTTGGTCCTCTAACGCTATTTCAATTTGGTAATAGCCCGAAAAACCATCTAAAAAATAATAAAAGAATAAATATAGATAGAAGCCACTATTGGGAGCATCCATTTTGCACACATGATGTGGCATCATCTAGACCACACATCTCCCCAAGTGAGTGTTGGGAACAATCAACTAGAAGCAGCCACGCAGTGAGTGCAAAGTATGCACTGCTATAGTGACTTCTCTCTAGCATTACTCATAATAAAAAGCATGAGTAGCAACTCTTTCCAAACTTTGATCAAGAACAGGCAAGATAAAATGATCTTTCCTAGTGGATTCATTTAACTTCCTATAATTAATACACATATGCCAACCAATGGTCACTCTCATAGGAATCAACTCATCATGATCATTTTTCATAACTGTCAAACCAGATTTTTTTGGAACTACTTGAGTTGGACTCACCCACTTGCTATCCGAGATAGGGTAAATGATACCAACATCAAGTAATTTCAAAACTTCATTTTTAGCTTCTTCCATGGTAGGGTTGAATCGCCTTTGCATTTTCCTAGAAGTTTTTGCATTTTCTTCTAAATAAATCCTATGAGTACAAATAAGGGGACTTATATCTTTGATATCTGCTATAGTCCAGCCAATAGCTCCCTTATGCAGCCTCAACACTTCGACTAGCCTCTCCTCTTGTGTTTCAGTGAGCAAGGAAGAAACCACCACTGGAAAAGTGCTATTGGTTCCCAGAAAAAGATATTTCAGATCTATTGGCAGCGATTTCAAGTCCAACTTTGGGATCACATCTGAAGAGGGCCTCAATGCTGCTGCTAAGGATGGAAGCTGCTTGAATTTTTGCCTCCAACATGTCTCCTTTTGATTCCCTATGAAATAAACATTAAACTGGTCATAATTGTTGCCAGAAAATTCAATAACAACCTCCAAATCAGTTTCTAAATTAGCACACTGTTTTTCTAAATAAGTTTCTTCATCAAGAATAACCTCTAACAAATTTACTTCTTGAACCTCCTCCAAGTCATGTGGCTGCTTGCAAGTGTTAAAAATGTTTAGTTCCAATGTCATGTTTCCAAAACTCAACTTCAAAACACCACTTCTACAATTAATCAAGTATTGGATGTTGCAAGAAAAGGTCTTCCAATGATTACTGGTGCTTGAAAAGAATAAGGACTTGTCAAATGAACATCAAGCACCACAAAATCCATCGGATAAAACAATTTATCAATCTGAACTAAAATATCCTCAATAATACCTCTAGGCATCTTAATGGAATGGTCAACCAATTGCAAAATAATTGTTGCTGGTTTCAACTCTCCCTATCCTAACTGTTCATATATGGTATAAGACAACAAATTCACACTTGAACCCTAGTCTAAAAGTGCTTGACCAATTTTTGAGCTACCTATTACATAAGCAATTGTGGGAGACCCCAGATATTTATACTTTGGTGGGGTATTATTTTGTATAATGGCACTGACTTGTTCAGTTAATAAAGTCTTTTTTTGGACATTTAGTTTTCTCTTAACAATGCACAAGTCCTTTAAGAACTTACTATATGCAGGAATTTGTTGAATGACATTTAACAAATGAATGTTGATCCTAACTTGCTTAAAGATTTCCAAAATGTCAGAATGATTTTTACTTTATGCAAATGAACAAGTCTTTGAGGGAAAGGGGCTAGAACAAGGTAGGGATTTACCTATACATTAGTTTCATTTTCTCAATCAGCAATTTGAGTTGAGTTAGAAACCTTATCAGCCTTATTTACCTTGTCGGCCCCTTGAGCAGGAATGTCTACCACTCATCCACTCCTTAAGGTTGTGATGGCCTCCACAGGTTTGATGTTGGAACACTCAGTTGCCTCTTGGACTTGCAGAGTAAGTTTGGGTCAAAGTAAGATGAAAACTATGGAGTCTTATATCACAATCAAGTATCAGTTGTGCCTTACATCAACAACAAATCACGACTAGAATGTAGAACTCCAAACTTTCACATATATAACATGCCTCACAAATTAGTAAGATTATCAAAATGAAATCAATGGACAAATGAGAAATCAACTCCAATCCAAACCTGGGTTACTCCCCAAAACTTAGGCTTAGAAATCTAGCCTAACATGTTCAAACTAAAACTATGAGTAAGCATCTTAGCATCTACAAATTAAGAATAATGAACTGGAACCGAAAATGGAGGAGAAAAGGGATTTCTTGTTTTGCTTCCGCCTTTCCCAGGAGCCTCTCACAAAAATACCCTTTGCTACTCCTTCGAAAAACACCCCCGCATCAAAGACTTTGCCACTGCCACCATTTTTGTCTTTTATTGCCCAAGAAAAACCCGAAAATACTCCTAGCAAAACCCACGTTTCTGCTCCCTAGGACCACCCACTAATTCTAGCCGTCTCTAACCGAATACTCTCTACTGCTCTTTTCTTTTCACAAAACCACGCCCCACGCAAAAGCCTTTTTGTTTTTTTTTTTAAATTCCCGCTTTTTTTGCCGTGAATTCCCTTGTGTATGCCCACAGACGTGTTTTGCTTCTCTCTCTAATTCCCTTTGGCAAACGAGTGACTCCTTCAAAAGAGTATCAATTTAATTGGAAGCCTCTATTCCAAAAATGCCCTATAACAAATAAGATTAAGTGCTCAACACTATAAGGGTAAAACTGGAATATTAAAGTTGGTGTGGCTCAACAATGTAAGTGTTATGTGTATCCTTGATATAACTAGCTGTATTATGAATCTTTTAAGCGCAAAATATCAAGAATTATCAATTTAGTCAAGTACTATAATCTAATATATAATTAAAAGCTTAACTCATTTCTAGTTAAACAATTTATTCACTTAAGCAACTTAATCATGCAATTTTGACACTTTATCATGATATATTGTTCTTAACATATCATATGCTAGTTTTTTAATACATAAGTTGTATTAAACGTATTTTATTTTTATTTTAAATCTTACTATCAGATTGTGCTATACTACAGGAAAAATTGTAAAGAAATACAACAAAATATTTATTATAGTTTTAGCTTTGCTCCCCCTGCTATTAGATGTGAAATGGAATGCGTACTATAATATTAGTACTCTCGATGAGAAGAGCCTTTACTTGATATTATATTAGTAAAGCACTAGCACGCTACTTCTAGTAGCTTGCTTCAAAGCTCTACTAATAGGGTTTTTTTTTTTGGTAATAGATTAAGAGGTGAGTAAGGGGCTACTTCTTAGCGCTCCAGGAAATGAGATTCCGACCAAGAACAAAAGCGAATTAAACTTTCGTCCGATTCAATCATTTCTTTACTATTATGTATATACCAGCTATAAGATTTATTTAACGATGAAAAAAAGGGCCTTGCAACTCACTCTCGTTACGAGAATGAAATGACGCCCCAGCTCGACTAGAGACCAAGACTCCTTACAACTTTGAACCAATAGCGGCACTGAGCGGTCAAGAGATTTGCTTCTAACTAGTGGCTGAGAGTAAGCAAGCTACCTTCATTCTACAGATTTATGGTTGAGTCAATAACATGCTCTGAGTCGGGAATCTTTGCTCTTCTCTTTTGCATTTCCACTGTCTGCATTCTTCTTCGTGTCCGTCCGTAGCTCAAAGCTGGTCGACGCCAGCTGCATGGCTAGCGCACATATGCCCGCCTTGGACTAACACGTTAAATGGATTACCCTCCCTACCATTTATGCTTTCTTCCAAATGTAGGACATATTTTGTAAATCTCTAGGAAGAAATTAAACTGGCGAATATGTTAAGATAGTAAGTAATAATGAAACACTGATCGATGACGAAAAATATTAAGTTGCAAAAACAAATAAATTAACTATTCAAGTGTATTTTAATTCGTTTGAATGAAGCTAACAAAACATTAAAATACTAAAAATAAAACAAAATTCGAATGTAAACTTATATATATATTTACTCGAATGCAAAATCCAATATTCGAATGAAGAAACTGACGTTTGAATTTAAATTCTTGACATTCGAATGCTGTCAAAACCATTTAAATGTAATAAATTAACGATGGAATTACACAGTACCTCACATTCGAATGACATTTTAAACTGAATGAATTAGAATAGTACTGACATCCTAATATAATGATCAGAACTTCAATCGAATATATATATATATATATATATATATATATATATATATATCTGTCAACTTTCAAATGACATGCATTAATTTATTTTTTGGGGGTGTATATCCATTTGAAAGCTTAAATATATTTAAAAAGTTCGAATAGAAAAAGCATCGACAGTAAACATCCATGGCTAAATAAATTTAAAACCCAGTGAAAAAACCAACAAATACTTAATTCATGTCTCAGATACACAACGCTCGTACTGTAGCCGTGTAGGTTAGGTGGACGAGAGTGTGGTACTTGGTATCGACGGCGATGTCAGCGGCAGCAAAGACAGCTAGCTGTTGCTTGGCTTGTGGGTTCCGAATGATCGTCTGGGAGTTTGGCGGTGGTTTGATGATGTTTATATACCTAGCTATATATGATCGCTCAATAACGTTCAAACATTTCTTGCATGTACACGTACTTCAAATGGCTTTCAGTTTTTTTTTTTGGTAAATAAATAAGGATCGAAACACCGAGTTCTACGGGAACTTATAAAGTGTGAGAAATCAGAAATCTTGCCACAAAACCGTACGAAATAAATCCGTTAATCTTATAATATATGTACCGAAATATATCTAAACGCTAGTTATACGACAAGTAATCCATTTATTTTAGGTCTTCTCTCTAATGGCTCCGGAGACATAACTTTCCTTTCACTCACAAGGTTGTCGCTGTCGTTCAACGTCGTGATGTCATGGATCATGTTATTGTCACTGCCATGGTCGTTGGAAGTTGGTATGTCTTCAGTAGGATGAACCAGAGATTTCAGAAGGTGAGGCTGAAGCTTCTTCAGGTCTGATAACTGAAGAGGCTTCAGAAGGAATTCCTCTGCCCCCTCTTCCATGCACCTAAAGATCATGAATAACAAAAACATTTTCCCATTATTTGTCAGATCCTGATTTTTATTTTTCAGAATAATTAATTACGGAAAATATTAAGAAAATTACATGGTTATTCTGGAGGGCACATTCTCTGACGACATGACCACTACTGGTATGTCTTTCCACGAAGATCCCTGCATCTGTAGCCACCCAGTACGGTACTCTCTTAGCCAAGAAGAAAAAACAAAAGCAAGACTTAGAAGCTGTTAAATTGAATTCAGTCCATCAGATCTGTATATTTGTGATCTTGTTGCTAACTTTGTCAAATCTTCACAAAGAATTCTGAAGAATGCATGCAATATGATCTATGTATTTTAGAGTGGAATAGGGAATCAATCATGAAGAATGGTGGTGTTGACCTTTACTCTCTTTAGTAAATCATAGCCGCTCATCCCGGGCATTGAGTAGTCCGTCATGATCAAGTTTACTTTCATGTACCCAGCCTGCATTTGTTCAGCATTATGAAAAAAATATAGGTTCCATCATGACTGTTAATATGACCGAGGGAGAAAAAAAACTAAAAAAGAAAAAAGAAAATGAGAAATTAAAAGAATAGAGAGAGGCCAATTTATGAGGCAAATTTAATATAGAATAATGCTAATATGCCTTCTCATTTTGACTGCCCATATATTTAAGTTTTTTTTTTTAATTTTTTTTCTTAATTGTTAATTAGGAAGTGACTATTAGTGTATTAATATTTTTTTTATTTTTTAAAAATGTTCAAATATATTTAAAAAATATTTAAAATAAAAAGCAAAAAAGAAAAAAAAAGAAAAGTGCAATTTGCACTAGGCGGCACACTGAGCACCCATGCAGGCGGCATAATAGCACCACTCTTTAATATATATGTATATTTATAACCCAAATTAGATGTGAAAACTTAAGAATTAATGGTAAGGCCTCCTCCCTTAGAGAGACTAGATTTTGATGAGGTCCAATAATATTTCTTGAGCATTTAGATAATAAATATTATAAGAATCACATCCTTTTATTTTGAGTAATTTGGTCAAGGGAGTGAAAACCTCAACCAAAATAAACAGTACTGCTAAATGGCTAACTCTCTTCATTAAATATTCAGATGCAAAGGCATATTTGGAGTCGAACTTGTTGCATGCATCTGCTACATTATATTTTTATAGGCAGATATTCTGAACATGATACATCAAACATGTCCAGTACTTTAAGGAATTGTATAACATATAGGATACCATGATTTTAAATTTAACATTCCCAAATTTGACAAATACATGGATGATAAAAAACTCCTTTGCAGGAGCTCTTTAATATATTAACGAGTCTTCCACTTCTTTTCAAACTATAAACGATTCTTTAATGGGAGGTTAGAGTGCTTTACAGGCGAAAAGTTCTCTGTAGACATGATCTATGGCAGTAGAAATGACAATAAGAAAGTTTCAAAACCCAAGGAGAAAGAAAATCCTCACCTCTTGCTGTGTTGATGGGGGAGAAGAGGATAAATCCGTTGAGTACTCAATCTCTTGGCTATCAAGCAGGCTCAGATATTCAAGAGCTTTGTCCCCAGAATCCACACAAGTCACTGATCACAACCGTTACAGGAGTAGTTTTCATGGATAGATAATGAACAACAAAACCAAAAATATTAAGAAGATGAAGAAGAAGAAAGATGCAATTGTGCAGAGGTTGAAGCTGGTGCTAATTATATATACAGATACTGACATATGGTACTACCTTTGCATGAAGATTCTGCGAGGAGTCTCTCCAAGAGCTTCCTCTCAATGAGACTATCATCTACTGCTAGCACATGGAAATGCTGTTTTTGCTTTTGTTGGGTGTCTGCAAAATCTGGGCGTAACTCCATTTGTTGAGATGAATGAAACCTTGATGATCAGGCTCTTCAGAAAATTTCAGTTATGGTTATTTCTTTCGAGAGAGATCCAAGGGAAAGAGATCAAGTACTGTCTGTGTGTGTGTTAATTTTCTCCCTTGATCAGTTTTTGTTAAGTTGGGAAGGGTAAGAAGCAAGAGTTGTTTGCAAGATAGATAGATATTGATGGTGAATGTTGTCTGTGCGCGTTCGCGTGCATAGATATGATGTGCTTTTCATGCTAAGATCTCTCGCTAGATTCTCTACACCGCGTTGGTACAACCACCACTCCTCTCTCTCTCTGCCTGTCTTTTCTCTTTTCTCTGTCCAGATTTTGTCTGATTGCCAAGAAAAATCCGGGACCCATTTGATCATGATGATAATAGAAAGGAGTTGATTTTGGGTGTGAATTTTGGATGGATTAAAGACTTTAGAAAAGCTTGTTAACTAATTAAACTATTATTGTTTTGATCTTTCTCTTCCATACTTCTCTTTCTTTCCTCGTTTTCTTTGAAATTTAAAACATTCATTCGCTTTGCATGTTGGGTCGATCGAAAAAAATTGGTTCCAACCAACAGATCATTATCTTACCACCCATGCCATCATCCTATATATTACGTTGTTTAGCATTGTAGCTAGGATGTGACACATTAACCTATGACATCCTATAAGTACGTATGGTACTAAGGTTTGAAATTAAGAAGTGTTCCTTTTTTTTTTTCCTTACAAATTGTATTATATTATCCTAATCCTTAAGATCCTTTCATATTTGAAATACTATTTTTCTAATAATGTTTGTCTAGGACAGTAAAATATGGTCGATTAAAATTATTTGGGGGATAAATGGTACTTATTCAAACTATCATAAAGTTGAGATTTGCACCCCATATATTAAGATTCGATTGTCAAGAATTAGATAAGAATTTATTTTTTAATTCAAAGTAGTTGGAGATCTAATGAGTTGGTTTTGATAGTTGAAGTGTAAATGTCATGTAAAAATATATATGACAATTTGAGGGTGAAAAATATATATATTTTTTATATTAATTTTTTATCGACAGTAAATTAGAGAAAATAATTTCCTTTAGCATTATGAAAGCTTCATTTATTTACTTTATTTATATAAAACCGTGTCTAGATATATAATTTCGTCATGGGTCCTATTAATATTAGTGGCTAAAGGATTTCTAACTATACTGCAAGAAAATTGTTTATTTGTGGTCAGGTATATTTCTGTGAAAATGATTATTTTCTGTTAAAATGAGTTTGTTCTCGTCGCAAAATGTTATTCTCGTTACAAATAATCCGTCACAAATGCTCATTTTTCTTGTAAATTTAAGAAAATTTACAATAAATTTCTTAACTTACTATTAATTTCACAATAAATTCATTTTTTTGTGTCTTTTTGGGCTTTTATAGTAAATGAAAAAAAATATAAAACAAAAAAAATTATGTAGAACTACTTCAAGAGATATGTAAGCTGAAATATAGCTAGCTGATATTTTCAACCGTACTACTCTTATGTGGGAAAACATAAAATTAAAGAATACAGGACAAACTTGTTTTCTGATCTTCTAATGAATCAAAATCATAAAATTAGAAAAAAAAGGTTATTAAAGGTGGGGAGATTTCTCAAATACATGAAAACAACAACAAGAACAAAAGATCAAATTGCCCACATTATCCAGTAAAGTATTTTGTAATATTATGATCCGAAGACCCAAAACAAATAGCTCTTGAAATAACGACAAAAAAGTGTGTGCATGTTGCAACACTACTATTGAAAAAAAATTAGGGAACATCACAAGACAATTATATATGAAACAGCAATTTTGAAGCATCTGAATGGTTTGATCGTTAATTAATTTGCTGTGATCACTAGAGATTTTCTAGATCAAGAGGGGAGGAGCATATCTACAAAATAAGTCATTGGGTCATGATCAGCGCCACGCGAGCCAACGACGGTGCATGGGCTCATGACATGATGGTAGATGGCCGGGTGGTGGCTAAAAGGGGTGAGGGGGTGACATGAGATTGGTGCAAGTGGAGTATGAATAGACCAGCAAGTGGTGTATGAATAGGTTTCACATTGCGCTTAAAAATTCATAGACAGATTACGTTGGTAAAGGGATATTGGGTGAAAAGAAGAGACGTGATCACTTCAAATGGCACACACCTTGTCCCTTTCATTAGAACGGAGCAAAGGACTCTCGCGTGGAGGTGATGAAATCAGATAGATTCAACGAAACAAGAAAATATTAATATAAACAAAAAAGAAGAAGAGGATATGTCAAAAAAGACATTCCCTGGCCTAGCTAGCTTTGTATTGCATTCCTTCTTCTTATAATAAATGAACGTTGAGAATTTTCAAGAAATTATTTGCAATGTTTGCATATTTTTATATAATATTAGAACATAAATTTCTATTTTTTTTTATGTATTTATATTTTTTTATATTTCATTACATAAACAATAGAAATTTATGTTCTAATATTATATATATATATACTAAATATGAGCATATTTATAACTTCATATTGTATAAAGGAAATTAAAATAACAGCATCACACCACATACCTCATCATCAAAATTAAAATTTCTTTACGACAAAGGAAAATATAATCGGGACCACAAAAAATAATTAATGTTGACTTACTGGTGATGAAAACATAAAAATAAATAAAATATCTTTTAAATGGGATAAGCAAGGGGACCCATTGAAACTTCTACTTTTATTTTATTTTATGGAAACTTCTAATTTTATTTTATGTCTCAATTAATAGATCCTCGCGATTCTCTGAAAACTTCATTAACATTATAACCATGAGCATTAATAGGGTACTCATGGTCGGATATGCACTTGATCAACAGGATGGATTATTCATTCTATTAAGTGAGATGTTTTTCTTATTTTCGTAATCAAACTATACAGATTTTCTGTTTTCATTTCTTGTTTGAGCCTTAAATTATTATTATTTTTATTTTATCTATTGTAATATTCATGGACTAACTTAGAATTTACATGATAATATTGATTAATAATTTGAGTTTTTTTCTAGTTTGTTAAACCACAAGTGACTATATATATATATATATATATATATATATATATATATATACTTTAAGAAAAACAAGTATTTGTGATAGATTATGCGACGATACCAACTATTTGTGACAAAACAGACTCATTTTGACAGAAAATATTCATTTTTGCTAGAAATAACTAGTCACAAATAAACAGTTTTCTTGTAATCGAATTCTATCATTAGGACAATTTATACCCGCATTAATACTACCTAGATTATTTCGAACTTACAATCTATGTGAAACATATGTCTATATTACTCTGTTTTTATGAAAATACATAAGACAAAATGTTGAGTCTGACACCATTTTTCTATACAAAACTAAGAGCCTTCAACCTTTTCTTCCGTCTAGGGAGTGAGAGGCCCTCTCCTATTCCTCTAAGGTACATTTTTTTAACAGATTTTTTGCTTATTCTTGATTATTTTTCTCTTCTGATGTACTGCCATCTAGACAGATGACGACTACACATGCCACACCACAACACTTCTCAAACACCAATCTAAAAGACCAGCCAGGAAACACTGCCAATCAACCAACATGTGAGGCACGCATCTTGCCCATGCCGAGCGTGACCTCCACACGTCATCGTGGAGGCTCACATGCGGCAGTGCGGGCGAATTCCTTGCCCTCAGAGCTTCAAGCTGCACCCCACCCTGCTTTTTTCCTACTGACACGTGAGCCTCATGTACTGGTAAAGTGTCTACTAAGAGCGTAACCAGTCAGGTTTGGTCCGATTTTGGATAAAATTTGAGACCGAATGAATATGTACCGGTTTTGCATTTTCAAAAACCGATTCCCCGGTTACCCCCTAAACCGGTACTTCCGATTTTACTAATTTCGGTCTGGTTTTTCAATTTTAATATACTATATACTATATTATATAATATATATAATATTATATTATAGTATATAATACTATAATGATAATATATTTTTGTATATTATAATGTTTATTATAATTGTATTATAGACTATAGTGATATAAGATTTTAAAATTTAATATTATATTAATTAGTATTTTATCATATTATATAAAATATAAAAAATTATAATATATATATATATATATATGAACCGGTCTGATTAGGTCCGATCCGGTTTTAGAAAAAGAAAAACCGGAACAGGACCAATTTTGACCGGTTTTAAGAAAAATAAAACCGGTACCGGACTGAACCAAAATGGATACCGGATGAAACACACCGGTCCAGTGCGGTTTACCGATTTTTTTTTACACCCGTAGTGTCTACCTATCCAACTATGTTCTTTTTTCCTCGAATGAGAACATTGAGGAAATGAAAGTGTGTAGATCTCCTACAAAATTCACAAAGGTAAACAATTGCAATATCTTTTTATCGACTGGGACTAGCTTCAGGCTACAATTAATTGATCCACTTGTCGGATCAAAATATACCACCCATGGCGGTCCCTTCCTTATCTCTGCAATCAGTAAAATGGAGTTTTTGTAGGGGCCACCCCGCCCACCTCCTCTTGTTTCTTTGATTTTAATTTCAAGGCAACCTTGATTAACAAAACATTTGATAACATGATCTAGACTAGTTTAAGACTACCCAAATCTTAAACTAATTACCTAATTCATGTTGATACAAAGTTAGTTGCTGCTTATACTCAAAATCCTTGGCATATATGCCAATCCTTATATCTTAGCTTCTCACTTTGAGAGTAATGCTAGATACAGTCCTATAATATACAAGTTCCGTGCATTTTTTCTGAATAAAAGTAGAGCTTAGTATTAAAAAATAAGTTTTTGCCAACTTTTGTTTTTCTAATGGAGTGCACGAGAATTACATTCTAAAATTGTAGAAATCATTTCCTTTTCTCTAGACTTACGATTCATCTTATACCAAATAATTTATCGTTGCCTTGGCCTAAGATACAATTTTATGCAAAATGGGATCCAACCAACTAAAAAAGAAATTTGATTGTGAAAGCACACACTGTACAATCTCTATGCAATCTTACTTTTGTTGAAAAAAGTAAAGCACGTATGCTGGCCATCTTTTTTCGTCTCTCTTAGTGCATGTACTTGCTGATAAGTATTAATGATTTTAGTTCATCTTAAAATGGGAAACAAACGTGGGTCCTCCTCGCACTGGGAACCAAGATCTTCTCGAATGAAAATTTGAGGTCAATGCAGAATCATTTGTGAGATTTTAGCAGATCTAGCTACTGGGTCCACTAAAAGTTTCCAATCTAACCATATTTGTAGGAAATTTTCCAAAAGTATTGCCTAGGGTTCCATCCAAGTCTTGGTTTCTAGAGTCAACAAAAAGACTAGCTAGCTCGGGATTGCAGGAGGTTATTGCAATTCTCTTTATGGTTATGGTGCTTTTGGACAAGTGAGAATAGGCTTGTTAAAACTTTTCACAATATACATAGCAACTATATATAACATTTTATGGAAATACAATACCCTTTTTTTAATTAGAGTTCTCATGTTATATATAAACTAATCATATACATGCATTATTTATAGAGTACTACTGCTATATCCACAAAGTAATTACACAAACGCAATCCCATAAACTGACGTGACTTTATCTGATACGTTAGATCTACTTTATAATAAAAATAACTTTATAATCTGACGAACCACATCAAGTCACATCAGTTTGTAAAATTACTTTTGTGTAATTCCTTTGTGACTAAAGTATTTGCCTTATATATATATTGTACGCATCACTTATTGTGAGATCGATTATAATTAAAAAAAATTGAAACATAATTTCTTTCTTATACTATATATATAATGCGACATATTTTCACATCAATTACGTATTAATTGGTGTGTTAATAAGCAGGTTTACATATACGTTTTTTCTTTTAACTATAGTCAGCATTGATACAATTCAATACTAGTGATAAAAATATGATGTGCATCAAGAGAAAGATAGGGCTCTATCTTTCATAGGGATGTCCTAAAATCGGGTGCCCATACCCCAAACCATTTATAAAGAAATAAATTATAAATTGTAAAGGTTCAAAGTCTCTTGTAATTGATATAAAATAATGCAATAGTCAATGGCTCCATCTTTCATAGTCACACATAAAAATGATGAAATATATCTAATAATCATGTCAATAATAGCTTTCTCATTGAATTTGAGACAAAAAATCAGAAAATTGTTGAACATGCCAACCCCGTGATTTTCTTAATCAAAGCCTATCTTTTTAGTGGGACCATACAAGTAATTTTCATGGCATGTGGTATGGAACTTTGTACTGTACACCGGAAAAGAATGAACGTCAAAAGAAAGTAGAGAGCTGGGAAAAGGCAAAAGAAACATATATACTTTACCTCCGATTAAGATTTTCATCTGTTCCTTTAGCCGCTTTTACATTATTCACGACCCATGATTTCCATGATTGTCAAAGAAATCATGCTTGAAAACCCACGAGTCTAAAACAGCCTGACTCCGGTACTGCTGTTCCATCACGTTCAAATCAAATAACAGTAGTATTAATTTTTGGGTCAAATAAACACATGAACTTATTTGTTGGGGCTAATATATAGCCAAGAGGTTGAAATTGATGTTTCATCTTGATCTACTACTTCTATGGAACTGTGTATTGCATATGCGAATTCAATTTAAGAGATAATTGATATAAGAGAAATGATATTTGCAGTTCTAGGATAAGCAAGATTCGCACGCTCATTTTGAAAAAAATACGTAAATTTGAAACCCACATTAAAAAATTATTTTTTAATATTGATGCCCACTTTTTTTCCAAAGAGAATGCGACTTGCATATTGGTATGTCTCTATCTAGCATTACTTTTGAGATAATAGGTTTTATTGATCTCTTTGTTTCTTTCTGTATAGTTCTTTTTCAAAAATACCATTAATTTTTTTAAGTAATAAATATATATTAATCCAAGAAAGAAATTTCACCATTCCAAAAAAATGAAGACAGAAAATAGTTTGTATTTCAACAAAGCATGAGACATTTTCTAAAAACATCCATGCCTCTTTACAAAGATGATCAATATCATCTACTCTTTTTCATGATCAAATGACAATTTTACACTTTACTAGAGCATTATTCTCGTTTTCTAAAGAATGCCCATATCCCTACCAACATCCCCACCGGCCTATGCTTAAAGTACTCTTCCGAACCATTACAAGAACTTTCCTCTCCTCTCCCCTCCTTTACAACACCAGCATCGCTCTCTCTCTTTTCCCTTCCACTACTCAACACTGTCCCTCCAATATTTCCCTCTCTTGTCTTTTACTCTTCTCACCATTATTGCCACCATACTAGCTGTTAGAATACAAAGTCATTGATTAAATTTACTTCTTCGCATCAATTTAATCTCTTAAATCAAGTATTGATTTAACATGGTATAAGAGTACTAGAGTTTCTAGTTTTGATTCTAAACAAAAGGATATGTTCCTATTGATCTAGGGTTGTTTCTATTTTTGACTCTAAACAAAAGGATCTGTTCCTATTGATCACTTGAAACTTCAAGACCAACACTTTAATCTCCCTATATTTGTCCCCAATGTAAGGGTGATCTATGTTTCCACAAATACAGTGCTTCACTTGAGACCATTTAATGGCTGCTAGGTAAAACTGCTATCATATATGAATCCTACTAAGGCCAATGTTTCTCCCAGTCACTACTCTTTCAGACACAACTCAATCGCATCCTCTAACTTTGGATAGTTTGTTTCATCTGTTTATCCTCAAGACCCAAATAAACTCCAATATGCGGAATACTATTTAGTCGACCTTCAATATCCTTCCTCGTACTACTAATGTGGAAATTTATTTCACACATTTTCTTTGTCCTAATTATTTTTATTCAGAGTGTTTTGTATGCTTCTTAGCTTGTTTGTTTAGAATTTTAGGTGTTTTTTACATTTATTTAATTCTTGAAACTTTTTGGTATTTTGTACGTGTTTAATTATTGAATTAGGTTGAAATTAAGATGATGTGAAGAGGCAAAAATCGGGTTAGGCCTAGAGAGCAAATCCTAGTTGGTCTGGTCTAGTCAAACCAGAAAATTGTTCAGTTTTTGGGTTCTAACTAGAGCTACAGACTTGGTTTTAGATGTTGTTTGGCTTGCTGGAAAGTTAAGACATAGGTCTAAAACTTCTATGAAGAGTCCAAAACCCATTTTTGCCATTTTGAAGTTAAAAACATAGTAGAAACGAAGAAGTATGAATCTGTCCAGAAGTTTACTGTAGCCCAGACCCTGTTTCAGTTTTCAGCCCATATCTGGAGTTCTAGCTAAAGTTAGAATAAAGCAAGCCGAGTTGCGTTAGAAAGCTGAGAACGAGATCTAAACCTTTCGTGAAGGACCCAACTCCAAACTTTGTCGTTTTGATGCTCTAAACCTTTCTCCCTCGAACGAGAATCAAGGACCATGGAAGAGGATGAAGTTGGTGAACAACTCAGGCCAGAGACAGGTGCAGGACAGTCAACAGAAGCAACCAAATGCTCGTGGACGGTGTTTTCGATGTGGACGGTGTTTTCGATGTGGGATGCATAGCCACCTCGTCAGAGACTGTCCAAAGCAACCAAATGGGAGCATGAACCCCAACCCGCCTCGGAGGACTGATTTCACGGCACGAGGCAGGAATAAACACAACGCAGTTTAGGCTCGAATTCAACTCAATACAGAGTGCGTAGCGGAAGCGTGATTAACCCATTGGAAGTAGCAGCAGTAAGCTAAGCAAATTTCGAGGACAAATTTTTTTTTTAAGGGGGGAGGATGTATTACCTCGTATTTGTTTAGTGTATTTTTTTTAGTGAAGGATTATTTTAATTAATTTAAATAATGTTTTTCTTGTTTTAAAATTTATTGAATTTTTCGTTGGATTTATTTTATAATTCTTAAGTTGTGAAATTTACTTTGATGTGCTTTCTTGATATTAATTAGTATTTATTTTTAAAGTACTCTTTGCTTTAATGAATAATTTTATTGTTGAACTTTAATTATTATTAATTTATTTGTATTTTTTTTATTTTCTTTTTCCCCCACGCACGGTACTACCCATGCACGTCTATCTCTTTTCTTTCTCTAGGGTTTTCTTAGCACCCATATAAATATATACTTTCATCTTAGACCTTCGAAACCTGCCCTGTATCATCGCTGCAACCAGCCTCCAGAACCACCCGGGCCCTCCTAGTTTGACGCCAACCTCCACGCACGTAAAACCGACGCCCATTCCCTCCACTGTTAACGACCATCAACGAGGCTCAAAGCCTTACCGTGCGCCACCACCTCCTTAATGGCCTCAGCCGCTGCCACCAGCGTCCACCCAATCAACAACAAACCGGACACACCTCCTCCTTTCCACAACCCAGCTGTGGAGAGTGCACCCTTGCAGAAACCGTAGGTCTGATCACCGTGAACCACCCCACTGTCAAAGCTCCTTCACAACCAACTCACAACCGCTGGCCAGCCACCGGATCTAGCCTTGTAACCACCGTGCAAGGAAGCCACCAAGTCACCAGCAGTCACACGGTGAACCTCTGTTTTTCACCACTAAAAGCAGAGCATTTCACATACCGCAACTCCTCCACGCCGGTTGCCTCAACCTCAAGCAACATCACTGCCCAACCATTGAGCTCACCACTGTCGACCTCCGTCTAGCCTTTTTGTCTGCCGCGCGCCGCCTCAGGCTCACGGTGAGCTTCACTCTCTCTCTCTCTCTCTCTCTCTCTCTCTCTCTCTCTCTCGTCTCTCTCTCTTTTCTACTTAAGGTTCCTCTCTCTCCCTCATCAGCTGGTCTCTCTCTCTAACCAGTGTGCTGCTGCCGCCCCCACCTCCATAAGCAACCGCCCAGCTCACCGCCTTCGTGCCCTCCATCGCTTGGTGAGTATGGCTCCATACGAGTATACGAGTTTAAACTGTGATATATGAAACTGTCATTTTTCCAAAGGGTCCTTATGTGTTTTGTTTAAGCCCTAAAATACCCTTATTTCAGACTGATTATAGGTTTATCATGTTTTGGTTTATATATATTTGTAGGTTTTGTTTTAAAATACGAGTTTTTATAAAGGAAATAGAGAAAGATTTGAGAAATTATTAGTGATATATATAAATTTTAAGAAGTACATAGTAAGTGCAAAATCTTATTTAGAGATCTTTTAAGAGAAACTAATTAGTCTATTTTTATTGAATGAAATTTTTACTTCCCAACTTTTAATCAGTTTTGTTATAATTATGTTAAGAGAATTTTTTTTTTAATTAGAGATGTATTTTTGTGGCATAGTTGTATTTAGTATAATATTTTTTATGAAATTTAGAAATGACTTAGAGTATAATAGTGTGAGGAATTAAGTGGATATTGATGGTTTTAGAAAATGATGATATTTTAGGAATTATGAGAATTTTAGGTTTTGTGGATTTAAAATAGGTTCTTTTAGTATTTTAGGTTTAAATATCGAAATAAGTGGTTGTTTGAAAATTTACGGGAGTTACATGAATTTTTATAGGTGACGAGTGACAATTGTTCAGTACTGTTGTGGAGAATTTCTGAATAAGCTAAGAAGTCCAAGTAAGCGGGATTCTTATGCTAGACTTTGCACTAAATAAAATGAACTGAGATCCTCTTTGGAAAATGTGCATGTTTTGCTATGAAAAGAAATCTGAAAACAACCTCAGATATGTGTTTTGCATTACTCATGAGATTCTGATTAAGAAGAAAGTATTTTCTGTCATGACTGATGTAGACTTGAACTTATTTTTGACATTTTGTTTATGAACTTTGAAAAATAGAGCGAATATGGAATTTGTGCATAAATTATGTTGCGATATGATTTTGTTCTGTTTCGAAGATTTTGTTCAATATTCTGATAAGATATGGCACTTGAAAAACCTTTGGCATGACTTTCTGATTCTACTCTGACTCTGATTCTGATTCTGATTCTGATATGGTGATTCTGATTCTGTTTTGCTCTGATATGTGGCCCTGTCACGGGATACAATAGTGACCTCTGGCCCTGTCACGGGATACACTAGTGACCTCTGGCCCTGTCACGGGAGATAATAGTTACCTCTGGCCCTGTCACAGGATACAATAGTGACCTCTGGCTCGCCACGGGTTATAATAGTGGTTTTCTGTTCTGAGTGCAATCGCTTTGGTAACATGGTGATTTATGTTCTGCTTGGCTTTCCACAGGATGCACAACCCTACCACGGGGGTTAAACATGGTCTATGTTCTGATATGATGCTCTGATATGATATGATAAGACGAAGATGTTTAGTCATGTTGTGCCAAAGGAGTCTTTGAAAATGAAATGTTGGTTTTCTGAATATGAAATGTTTGAAAAGTCGCTCTGATTTTCTGATAATATGTATTGTTGAGATTTGCATATTGATACTAAAATGTTTGGTTTCTGCATTCTGAACTCTGTAAAAATGCTCATGTTTACATACTAGTATATGTCCTCTACTTACTAAGTTGTTGATAACTCACCCCTTATTTCCATATATTTTTCAGATGATTTTTGAATAGTCCAGCTAAGGATCAGGATTATGGAGCATCGGTGAGATGATTATTTAAGTATAGTGGATTACTCGTAGAAGATTTTTGAGAAGTGGCAGATTTTATTATGAGATTTTGTAGTATTCTGATGACGTTATATTTTGGAGTCTATAAATATATTGATGAATTGTGAGTTTTAAGTTATAGGGAGTAACTTTTCGATCCCTGCGGGATCGGGGCGTTACATGGGATGTTATAAAGAGGATGTTATTGAGGCGGCTAGAGAATTTTTTAGGGGCTCGCCTTTACCCAGGTTGTATTCATCTTCTTTTATTGTATTAATTCCGAAAATCCCTAATCCTTCGAGCTTTGATAAATTCAGACCTATTAGTCTGTGTTCTGTGGCTTACGACAAGGAGATCCTTTATCGCCTTATTGATTTATTATAATGGAGGAAGTACTGACCAGATTGCTGAAGAAAAATTTTGAGGATGGTCGGATTGGTAAATTTCATCACCCTGTTGGGGCTCCCATGATCTCGCTTTTGTTGTATGCCGATGATATTTTGATTTTTGCTAACGGTGGGAAGAAATCTATTTGAAACCTTGTTGATACGATTACTACTTATGAAAAATGGTCCGTTCAGCGAGTAAGCATAGAACAATCGGCGTTATTTCCTTCTAAGCTTATATCTCTAAATCGTAAGCGTGGGTTGTTGTGGCGTACGGGTTTTAAGGAAGGAAAATTCCCAGTGACTTATTTGGGTGCCCCTTTAGTTTCGAGAAGATTGACTTCTCGAGTTTTTGAGCCTTTAGTTGATAAAATTAGAAACAAAGTGGCTGGGTGGAAATTGAAACTTTTGTCTCAAGGCGGTTGGTTGATCTTACTTCAACATGTTTTGTCCAGTATGCCTATTCATCTTATTTCAGTGCTTAATATTCTTATGGCTATTATTTCCCGTATTAACTCCATTTTGGCAAAATTTTTATGGGGGGAAGTGGACGGGAAAAAAAGTGCATTGGCGAGGCTGGTCGAAAGTTTGTAAACCAACCCAGGAAGGGGGTTTGGGAGTTCGGGATGTCAAGGAAGTTCAGCGTTCTCTTCACATGAAATTTGCTTTCCGTCTTCTGATTTTCAAGAGTATGTGGGCTGATTTTTTCAGAGCGAAATACTTAAAAGATGGTCACATTATGCAATATGTTCGGCGGCCCTCGGATTCTCGGTTTTGGAGGTCAGTTTTATCTAATGTGCCGGAGGTGATGGATAATGTAACAGCCCGCTTGAAATTCATTAGTGGAATTTCTATTGACTTTAGGAATCGCGTGAAAACCACATAAGTTTTTACGAATCGACCAATCGCATAGGTTTTAATTTGTCAACATAGCCAGTATTATCACTCACTATGGTGCTATAAATATGAGTTTTATTTATTTGAGATAGTTAGAAGTGTCAGAATGCGTTATGGTCTACGCCATTAGACTCAGTTGATTATTTAGGATTTTATAGCACAATAAGTTTATTTTCATATTTTGGACGAAATGCTTGTTTGAAAGTATGAAATTATTTTTAGGGGCACTTCGAGGTTGAATTTCAGTAAACGATTTTCACTGTAGGTTAATATGAATATTTAGAATTTTTAGTGCTAAGTTTATGATTCACTTTTTCGGAGTGAATAGTAACCTCAGTAAGTGCACCAATTGCAGTGTTTCAAAATCACAGTGTGGAATGTCCAAATTAGATTAGAGATGTTTTATTTGGACACTTGGCAAGATCTTAGCCACACTTAGTGAATAATATTAGACACTTGGCACCATGATGAGTGTTTGATGGATTTGAAGGAATCAAGGTGTGAAGTCATGCCACTTAAGCAAAACTTTGTTTCATCTGCTCAACCAAATTGTGCCAGACCAAAGAGGGTCTCAATCCTAGTGAAACCCTAAATGGTGGGAATCCAATTGAAAGCCCAAAAGCATGGTTGAAATCGGAACCCTAAACGGTTTTCCCAAAATCCTAAAGTTGGCCTCTATACCCTTTCTAATCCGATTTCTAGCACTGTGTTTAATTACTTGATTAAATCACTTTCACATGCTATTAATCCTTCAAATTTGTGTTAGAACATCATTATCCAACTTTGTTAACTATGAAAAATTGATTGGGCCAAGTGATATTGGATTTGGGCTTGATTGCAAACCAAACCCTCTTTAAACCCCAAGATTTAGGCCCATTCGGTTTAGGCCCATTAAGGCCCATGAATTTGGTCACCATAGGATTGCTTCATGGCTAAGTTTTGTACCCCCACTTGGCTGGCCAGATCTTTACAAGAAGGGCCTAGAAGGTTCTTGAAGTACAAAGCCAAAGGGCCACCTCACTCTTTCACTCTTACACTCCACCTTGAGAAAAGATATTGGACTGATTTTTATGAGAAGAAAAGGCCAACACTCAACTTTTCCTTCATTCCTATCACTTTCCATAACTTGTGTAAGAGGCTCTCCAGTCCACTTTCGACGAAAAGCAACTCTCCTTTACACTTTTCCTTCATAGAACACAGAAGACACTCTCGGGCAGTTTTTCTTACCTCTTGTGAACGCCTGTTTCGAAGCTTTTTAAGTGTTTTCTTGCAAAGTTTCCTTCATGGAAGTAGTTGCTTTTGGAGTCTCGTTTACGTGGATACCTTATTCGTTCCATTTGAAGATAATGTGATTGGTAACAAGTTGTTTAGACCTCAGAAAGGTCATCCTGGGCGATAAACTGGCAAGTGTGTTATAGTTTGGAGTGTTTGACCAAGCTAATGAATAGATCTTGGTCCGAAATTGTTATGGAGTACTGTTAACATGTGTATATGATTATAGGTTGAGGATTTGTAGCATGATTAAAAGTTTGGTGAAATATTCTCTTAGGTCTAGATACTTAGAAACTGGAAGAGGAAAAACAATTTATGTTTTGAGAAATTTTAAATCTTTTATGGTTTAATCTTATTACAATGGCCTTGATATTTATATTGGAAGATCCTAAGCCTCTTATATACATGTTAGAATGTTACTTTGCAGATATTTGATGTTAGTTTCAAAGATATGAAAGTTTATGCAAGGAGATATTCGGTTAGGCCAAAGTGATGATGTTCTTGGCTAAATGTATGTTTTGGTTGATGTTTAACCATGTGATATTGAGTTTGATGCTTGGATCTGTTTTAGGACACCTTTTTAAACCATGAGATGTTTTGGTTTGAAGATCACATCTTTATAAGTCATGGATCATGAGGTTGATCAAAACCAGTTAGAAACAAAAATCTGTTTTGAACTTAGAAGAGAAACCAAAACGTTCAAGTATGGTTTTAGTGATTTTGATGACTTTTGTTCATGATTGAAAACATGATTATTCTTAGGAATATGTTATGAGTATAGTAGAAGAAAATTTTTTGCTTAATCGTGAGTTTTGAAATTTGAAGGAATTACAACAAAAATCAAAGGAAATAACCTTTGTAAGTTTCGGCCCTATAAAGTTTTAATTGTTGTGTTTAGTTTTAAATTTTTCTGAATTAATATTTGAGTTTAGGACAAAATTTACATAAGGTATGTAAATTTTGGTATTTCTGGAGTTAGGATGCAAAATCCTTAAGTTAGGGGTAAAATGGTAATTTTCCCACATGTAGAAGGTAAAATGGTAATTTTATTCTAAGTTGATATTTTTTCATATTCCTAATTGTTAGTGATTAAGTTCTAATTGTTAGAAATCACTACTTTCAGTTTCTCGTGATCACACTTGAGTTTTGTCTCGAAGCGCGAAGACCGAGGTAAGTTAACTTTTAACTTACTATCAGTTTATGTGTATGAGTGATAAGTAAGGGAACTAAAGTCTATGTAAGCATGTTATCATATGTACCATGCCAAGTGATTTCATATTTATCTGTTATACATAATTTATTCTGTCATGAATTATTCTTCTGTTACACAAGATATTCTGTCACGTATTGCTATACATTGCAAGTATGTCATGTTAAGTTAAGTATGCCATATGTTACATGTATTTCATGTCACGTAAAATTCGCTGTCACATGTTGCGCTATGTTAAGAAATGTCATGTATGACAGTTAAGTTATTCTTGTCATTCACAACCCTTAGCGCTAGGATGGGGTAATATCCTAGTGGAACTCCTTTGTTCACGCTGGAGTGTCTAAATAGGTGTGAAATTCCCAGGGTTGACGAAGTACAATCAACAGGTTGCGAATGAGGCCTAATTAGCTGGTCACCGGAGCGTGCCAGACACTAATGCCGATGGAGCCACACATTATGTTACGTATGTCCACAGTAAGTGTGGCACAAACAAATAAGTCATGGGGCCACAACAATTGTGGAGCATACACTACGTGGGACACAGCAATTGTGACAAGTAGAATACGTGGGGTCACAACAATTGTCGAGTACGTATTAACACACTCACAACTGGTATAGACACCTGTGTTGTGATGCGGTAATCGACAGTGACACACGGCTCAAGGGGACCCGTGTAGCACCCATATGGTCACTTTATTAATTGAGTCTATTGAATAAGATTCCAAGTTCATGTATTTCACGTTCATGTCATGTTTCATGTTATGTTATGTTCAAGTTTACGTTCTCGTAATCATGGTAATCCCATGAGACAAGAATATGTTTCAAGTTCATGTTATGTTATGTTCACGTTCAAGTTATGTTCCAAGTTCACATTTATGTTATGTCATGCTCAGGTTCATGTTATGTTCAAGTTCATGTTCAAATTATGCATGTTCACGTTCATGCTATGTTTCAAGTCCATGTTATGTTTCAAGTTCACGTTCATGCTATGTTTCAAGTCTATGTTATGTTTTAAGTTCACGTTCATGCTATGTTTCAAGTCCATGTTCTGTTTCAAGTCACGTTCATGCTAAAATTCAGTTTCAGTTTAAGTTATGCCAGTTATATTATGTTGTATGTCAAGTTATGCTATGATTACTTATGATTTGATTATGCATTCATGCTTTTACTACCATGCATGCATCATTAACCTGTGTGGAAGTTTCCTATTAACTTGCTGAGATTTGTACTCAAATCTCACTGTGGTAGTCCCAACTACCGTTCCCCCCAAATGGTAGATTTTGTTACAGGATCTGAAGGAGAATCGGGAATCGACCAATTAGAAAAAGTCGACTAAGCGACGGTGTGACCTAGATGGTAGTATAGTAGTTACCTCAGATTACTACTTGTATTTGTGGAGGTCAATCTCCAGCACTCTTTTGATCATAACCATATGGACTATTGTTGTGATCTTAGTTGTTTAGTATGTCGTTAAGTATGAATCGGGAATCGACCAATTAGAAAAAGTCGACTAAGCGACGGTGCGACGTAGATGGTAGTATAGTAGTTACCTCAGATTACTACTTGTATTTGTGGAGGTCAATCTCCAGCACTCTTTTGATCATAACCATATGGACTATTGTTGTGATCTTATGAATGGGACAGACCACTAAGACCGAAACTTTCCTGGGAATAGCTTAAGTCTTGAGTTGAAGAGTAACACTTGGGGCCCAATTTCGAAGGTTTTAATTTGAAGATGCTTGTTATACCAATGCTTGGTCTTTTCCTTGTAAATCCGAGCATTTTCATAAGCATCCAACCTAAACTCCTCCAACTCACTCAATGGTAACAATCTCTTTTCTCCCGCAGCTTTCATGTCCATGTTCAACTCCTTAATTGCCCAATAGGCCCTATGTTCCAATTCAACTGGTAAGTGACAAGAACTTCCAAAGACAAGTCTGTAAAGAGACATACCCAAAGGTGTCTTGAAAGCTGTCCTATAGGCCCAAAGTGTATCATCTAATTTTCTTTCTTTTTTTTTTTAGAAGAAAGGATTATTTTTTTTAAGAGCCCTCACTTGTGACGGAGGAAAACCGTGGTAACATGCAGGGCCTTTGGGATTTACAGATATTCAAATAAAACATCCCAAACAACCAACCTATAAGAAAGAAAATAAACGATACAACAAACTATAAAACCAAAAGGCAAACTAAACAAACCAAAGAAACTAAGTCCACAGGCATGGTAAGCCCAATTTATCAAGACAAAGTATACCTCGCAACGTCCGTGGCAAATTCCGATAGCCTTCGTAAGTCAAATTCCAACCCAACTCGCCTTGTCGTGCTAGGAAATCTGCTGCTTGATTAGCTTCCCGAAATTAACTCCTTCAAGAGCCAAAAGTAAATCATCCCAGTAATCCCATAAATACCACAACGTACACTTACTTGCATGAAGCCAATCCAAAACCACCTTAGAATCACTTTCAATAATGACATTAAACAAATTAAGTCGTTTACATAGCCCAACACCCTCTGTAATAGCCCTTAACTCAGCCCCATTATTAGTACCTTGGCCAAAATGAACAGAATAAACTCCCCGTACCATACCAACTTCATCTCTAATCACTCCCCCTCCGCCTGAACTCTCGGGATTGCCACGACAACTCCCATCAGAGTTTAGTTTTAACCAGCCCGCAGGATGTCTCTGCCAGGCCACCAATTGATGCCGACGGCTACGCTAAACTGGAAGGTCTAATTGTAGTTCCTGCAAAACCTTCTTGTCCTGCATAAAGAGGGAGTTAGAAACACTAAGATCCCCAGCAAGACAACGAAGCCAGTATTTAACTGACCACCATACACGAGTAGCACTGTCATGTACCCCTTCCATTCTAGCCTTACACCTTCGCATCCAAAGTTGCCAAGATATCAAGCACGGTAATAAACCAGTAAGGATGCCTTTAGCAGAAGCCTTCTTAGCACAATGAAACCACACCAATATTCTAGCTTTCCATTGCATCTGGCGCATACAAGGAACTCCCAACAAAGTGCTTGCAAACTCCCAGACCCGCATCGCCACTTCACCACTGCACAAAATATGATCAATGCTCTCACCAGCTTTCCGAACACAACAGTTGCAAGCCGAAGCAAGTGTAACCCCTCTAGCCTGCACCCGCTCATCTACTACAAGACAACTATAATAGGCTTTCCAAACACAAATGGAAACGCATTTAGGTAACAAGCGATGCCAAATCCATTCCTTACCTTGCAGTTGTTAACCTTTCTTTCTAATCACTTCCCATGCGCTGGCAGTGGAGAAACTACCATCTTTGGACGGCGTCCACACAAAAATATCAGATCCTAAATTACCCACACGTGAGTTTTGAAGGATTTCCAGGGTGGTCTCATCCCCAACTAGATCTATCAAACGGTCCACGTCCCAAGCGTCATCACGCCAACATTCATTTATCCAAAGATTAGAGTTTATAATGTCCTCTACCTGCACAGAAAGTGGCCCCAAAGCTAACCACCTATCATACCAAAAAGAAGCTTTGCCACCTTGTACTATAACTTTGACATTATTGTAGACCTCAGTCAAGACTGATAAAATGGACCTCCATAAACAAGACCCTCGATGACTCCCAGTAGCTAAAGAAAAGTGGTTATCCTTTATGTACTTTGCAAGGAAAAAATCCATCCACAAAGAGTTAGTGGCCATCAATCTAAATGCAAATTTCATATGAAGTGCAAGTTGAACCTCCTTGAAATCTTTCACACCCAATCCACCCTCCCCCATTGGCAAACACAGTTTCGGCCAAGCTCGCCATTTCATCTTATTAATACCGTTGACTTGCCCCCAGAAAAAACTCAAAAAGAGAGAATTGATGCGAGCAATGGAAGCCAACGACACATTAATCACTGAGAGAATATGAACAGGCATACTCGCAAGCACATGCCTTAGAAGAATCAATCTACCCCATTGAGAAAGTAGTTTGAATTTCCAACCTGCTACCTTCTTCCTTACTTTTTCCACAAAAGGCTCAATGATTCTAGTCGTTAATCTCCCCGACACAAGCGGAGCCCCCAAATAGGTGCCCGAAAATTTCCCCTCTCGAAAACTAGTAAGTCTCAATAACGCCCGAATCTGAGAAGAAGAGATGTGCTTGGACGGGAAAAGAGCAGATTTTTCTTTGCTAATTAACTGCCCAGACCATCCTTCATAAACACTAAGTATCTCGACAAGTCTCTTAATGGACCGTTTACCAACATTCACAAAAATTAGTAGATCATTTGCATATAATAAATGAGAAATCAAAGGAGCGCCTACCGGATGGTGAAACCTGCCAATTCTACCATCTTCAAAATTCTTTTTAAGCAGCCGCGTCAAAACATCTTCCATCACGATGAATAAATAAGGAGATAGAGTGTCTTCTTGCCGTAGACCACGATTAGGTTGGAAGAAACCTTTAAAAGTACCATTCATCATTACTGAAAACCAAGGTGATTTTATACATTCCCCAACTAACCGACAAAAACCGGAGGAGAAACCAAAGGCTTTTAAAACCTCTAGTAAAAAACCCCAATCAACACGATCATAGGGCTTGGCCATATCAATTTTAACCATCACGTTGCCACCCAAAACTTTCTTATTCAAAGAATGAACCATTTCCTGTGCAAGCATAATATTTTCAAAAATGCTTCTACTGGGCACAAAAGCACCTTGTTCTGAAGAACAAGCTTGTGAATAATCCGCATCATTCTTTTAACAAGGATTTTTGAAAAAATCTTGTAAGCCACCGAGCATAGACTTATAGGGAGAAATTTATCAAAAGTCGTTGGATCCTGAACTTTTGGAATAAGAACCATAAAGGAGGAGAAAAAAAACCTGGGCAATGGCACCCCACTAAAGAATTCACGCTCCGCCTCGATCACATCTTTTTTAATAATATCCCAGCACTCAATATAGAAGGCTGAACCAAAACCATCAAGGCCTAGGCTGCTATGCTTAGGAATGGAGTTTATAGAATCTTTAACTTGCTCCTCAGACGGCATTATACAGAGCATCTCATTTTCCACTTCCGAGATCTTTGAACTAATTAATGGAGAGAAATATGCAAACTCCACCCTCGTGCCCCCTGTAAGAATGTCATGAAAATAATTAGTGGCACCTTGGTGTACAGCCTCAGCCGTCTCTAAGACCCTTCCATCCCAGAGCACCATATGGGAAATAAATCCTTGCTTGCGCTGCTGGTTTATAACCGAGTGAAAGAAACGAGTATTCTGATCCCCCTCAATTAACCAAGTCTTCTTGGCAATTTGACTAAGGCGTGTTGCCTCTCTCTGCTCCCAACATTGCATGTCAATTTTAGTCACTAAATATTCAGCTTCAACGTCCTGGGAGTACCCAAGTTGAAGTTGGCGTTGAAGATTTTCTAATCTCGCCTCCAGATCCTGAATAATAATCTCCACTCTACCAAAAATATTTTTATTCCAAGCTTGTAAGGCCAACTTGGTTCTCTTGAGGCGTATAGCCAGTTTCAAAAGACCTGTTGTCGAATTCGGTCTATTCCATGCCTCTTCAACACAAGCCAAAAAACCATCATGAGAGCACCACATATTCTGAAACCTGAAAGGGGAAGGACCATATGAAGAATGAGGCCTATCAAAATGTACAACCATCGGGCAGTGGTCATAAGTTTTCCTTTTCAAATACTCCAGATGCAGATAAAGAAACTGAGTGGTGCAAGCATTATTAATGACTGCCCTATCCATTTTAGCCAAGCTTCTAGAACTTCCCTCATGCCCATTACACCAAGACATATGCTTCCCACCACTGGAAAGATCAACAAGGCCACACTGATCAAGGAAGTAATTAAACTCTGTCATTAACTTATTTGCCCAATCCTTACTTGAATTGCTCATAGTTTTCTCCAAAAATTGCTTCAATTCCCTATTTACAAGTTCCACTTGCCCATTTTTCTGGAGATGATAGGCAAGTGCCACCTTATGAGTAATCCCATATTTATTCAACAAAGCCTCAAATGACTGGTTACAAATATAGGAGCCTTCATCACTAATAATGGCTCTCAGCACACCAAATCTTGAAAAAATATTTTTCTTCACAAATCTCATCACCACGCAAGAGTCATTAGTCTGAGTTGTAGTAGCTTCAACCCATTTAGACACATAATCCACTACAACTAGGATGTACTTATTGTTGCAGGAAGAAGGAAATAGGCCCATGAAATCAATTCCCCACAAATCAAACAGTTCAACCTCTAGGATATTGATCAAGGGCATCTCATTCTTTTTCGAAATGTTGCCAACCCTCTGACATCTATCACACATGCTCACATATTGTGTAGCATCTTGATACATGGTTGGCCAGTAAAAACCAAATTGCCATACCTTTGCATCTGTCTTGGAGGTACTGAAATGTCCATCACACTCCAAGGAATGGCAATGGTCAAGGATATCCTGCGTCTCATCCTGGGGCACACATCTTCTAATCATCCCATCTGCATAATGTTTATAGAGTAACGGTTCTTCCAAAGCATAATACTTCACATCCTACAAAATATTTTTTCTTCTAATGATAGCTCAAATAAGGGGGAACAATGAAACTTACCAAATAGTTCACCAAATCAGCATACTAGGGGATGACTGAAACTACCAACAACTAATCATCTGGAAAGCTTTCATTAATGGGCACCTCATCTGCTCTTGATTGCCCCTCTAATCTAGACAAGTGATCTGCCACCACATTCTCCATGCCTCTCTTATCTCCGAATCTCAAGATCAAATTCTTGAAGCAACAGCACCCACCGAATCAAGCTCAGTTTGGCATCTTTCTTTCTTAGCAAATACTTGATTGGTCTATATATATGATCACCTTAGAACCTACAAGATAAGATCGAAACTTGTCAAAAGCAAACACAATAGCAAGCAATTCTTTTTCAGTAGTTGCATAATTCAACTGTACATTATTTAAAACTCTACTAGCATAATATATAACATGCAACTTACTTTATTTTCTCTGGCCGAGAACAGCACCCAAAACGAAATCACTAGCATCACGCATTAGCTCAAAAGGCAAACTCCCAATCTGGGGCTTCCATAATTGGTGTTGACACCAACTCTTGCTTCAACCTGTTAAAAGCATTCGAATAGTCCTTATCAAAATCAAACACAAGATCCTTATTCAATAGATTGCAAAGAAGTTTAGAAATTTTAGAAAAATTCTTAATAAAACGTCGTTAAAACCCTGTGTGACCAAGGAAACTTCTAAATTCCTTAACATTGGTAGGTGATGGCAATTTTTCAATAATTTTTACTTTTGCTCGGTCCACCTCAATACCTATTGCTGAAATTTGTAGCCTTAAATTATACCTTCCTACACCATAAAATGAGATTTCTCCCAATTCAAGACTAAATTAGTTTCCTCACTATGTTGTAAAACTCGAGACAAGTTATTTAAACATTTATCAAAGATTCAAAAATAGAAAAATCATCCATGAAAACCTTCATGATCTTTTCAACAAAATTAGAGAAAATAGGCATCATGCAACATTGGAATGTAGCAGATGCATTACCCAAACCAAAAGGCATCTTACAAAATGTAAAAGTACCATAAGGACAAGTGAATGTGGTCTTTTCTTGGTCTTCGAGGGATATAGGAATCTAGTTATACCCTGAATAACCATCTAGAAAACAATAATATGCATACCCAGCAAGTCTCTCAAGCACCTAATTGGGAAAAGGTAAAGGAAAATGATCCTTACGGGTAAGACTATTAAGTTTCCTATAATCTATGCAAACTCTCCACCCAGTTACTGTCCTATAATTCATTATTTTCATTATGCACCATAGTCATCCTACCCTTTTTAGGTACTACCTGCACTGAACTAATCCATGAACTATCTGATATAGGATAAATAATCCCTACATCTAACCATTTAAGAACTTCAGCCCTAACTACTTCTTTCATGTTAGGATTTAACCGTCTCTGATTTTCAACAACAGGTTTATGGTTATCCTCTATTAAAATTATATGCATACACAATGAAGGGTTAATTCCTCTAAGGTCTGATATAGTCCATCCTATGACTTTTTTTCTCAATCTCAAAATACGCATCAATTTGTCAAGTTGATGATTAGACAAAGAAGCACTCACAATCACAGGCAAAGTATTATTCTCACCTAGAAAGGCATACCTGAGATGTGAGGGTAATGGCTTCAACTCCAGAAGTGGTGCTTGCACTTTAGAAGGGGGAGAGAGTGGTTTACTTTTGCCTAGATCCCCAAAATGAATAACTCTCTGCTTCGGCTTAGGACATGTAGCCTCTAATGCACATGCCACTTTTGCAATCTCCAAATTATCATCTTTACTTGTCTCTGCACTCACTAAACAAGTCTCGAGAGGTTCTTTAGTATTTCCATCCCTAAAAACATCTTTGGTCGACTCATTTACAACATCAACTCGTAAAACATGATCAGTAATAGAAGGAAATTTAGCAGATTCAAATAAATTAAACATTACCTCTTCTTCACCAACCTTTAAACATTACCTCTTTTTAGTATTTCCATCCCTAAAAAGCTCTCTGGTCGACTCTATGAAAACTCCAGTTGTGGCTAGAAAAGGCCAGCCTAAAATGATAGGGATCTCGGTGTCTTCTTCCATCTCCAACACAATAAAATCAACTAGAATGGTAAACTTCTTTACCTTCATCAGCATATTCTCAAGAACACCCAAAGGATATTTCATTGATCGGTCAGCTAGTTGCAAAGAGATGGTAGTAGGCTTCAACTCCTTTTATCTAAGCTTCCTAGACACAGATAAAGGCATTTGTGAAATGCTAGCACCTAAATCACACATAGCTTTAGAAAAATTAACATCACTTATAGTACAAGGGATAAAAAAACTCTCTGGATCTCATAGCTTTGGTGGAAGCTTATTCTAGATAATGGCACTGTATTCCTCCATCAAGGCAATGGCCTCAAAATCCTCCAATTTCCTCTTCTTGGACATGATCTCCTTTAGGAACTTTGGATAGGCAGGAATCTGTGCTAAGGCATCTGCAAAGGGAATATTAATGTGAAGCTGCCTAAACATTTTATTCTACTTAAGCCTTTGAGAAAATGGAATGGGAGGGACATAAGGTTCGACTGGTGGTAGTGGGGATGGTGTCTTGGCTTGGTCCTCAACTTCTTCACCGACCTTCTTGCTCACCTCTTCATGGTCTACTTCATCACCAACTGCAGTCTCACCACTTACCTAACCAAGTTGCTTACCACTTCTCAAGGCGACTGCCTTGCAATGCTCATTCGGATTGACTTCTGTCTTACTACAAAAATTTCTCTGTCCACGAGAATTGATGGAATTGGCTAACTGCCCCATTTTCACCTCCAAATTTCTGTTGGAACTCGCAAACTGGTCAACCTTTGCTTCCAATCTCTCAAATCTCTCTGAACTGGCATTGGCTAACTTCTCAATAGCTAGCTCCCAAGACTGCTTACTTTCTGGTTGGGATGGTTTTGGTTGGAAACCAGGAGGATGGAAAGATCTAGAATTGCTACCTTGGTTACCTTGATCTTTCCATGAAAAGTTGGGATGATTCCTCCAGCCTGGGTTGTATGTGTTGGAATAAGGGTTCTTCTACTGCTGCTGCTTGTTAAAATTAGACTCAATTTGGGCTTGCTATACCTGCATACAATCAGAACTCATGTGAGCCGCTCCACAATAATCAAAACTCAATATAGAAACATAATTCACATTACCCAGCTTACCGAACATTTTTACCAGAGAATCAACCTTGGCATTTAACATATTTTTGCCATCTACATCATACATACCTAGAACTTTCTTAGGCATGCCTCTTTCATTAGGCCACTGATAATTGTTAGAGGTCATTTTTTCTAACAACTCATATGCCTCTTCTGTTGAGTTACTCATTAAATTGCATCCTGTAGCGGCATCTTTGGTAATCCTGATTGAATGTGTTAATCCATTATAAAAAGTTTGTATGGTCAGCCAATCAGGAAGACCATGATGTGGACACTTCCTCTGCAATTCTTTAACCCTCTCCCAGGCTTTATACAAAGATTCACCATCAAACTAAACAAAATTGATAATATCATTTCTAAGTTTGGTAGTCTTATCTGGGGGACTATACTTACTCAGAAAAGCTTGTGACAAGGCATTCCAGGTGGTGAAAGAGTTAGGTGCTTTGGAATTCAACCATGCCTTGGCTTTATCCTTTATAGAAAATGGAAAAATTCGAAGCCGAATAACATCATCACTAACTCCATTCATCTTAATTGTATCACAAATCTCCAAGAAATTGACAATTTGTGCATGTGGATCCTCAGCAAGTCCTCCACCAAACTGCTCCTGCTACACCATCTGGATGAAACCATGCTTAATCTCAAAGTTATTAGCATTGACTGTAGGTCTCGCAATGCTTGATTGAGCACCATTGACATTCAGAACAGCATAGTCAACACCCTTTCATTTTGGTTATCTTCGATGGCTATTGCTTGTTCTTGCTCTAGCTCCAATCTTTATTTTTCTCCTTAGTGCATGTAGGGTTCTCTCAATTTTTGGATCAAAAAACTCAATTAGCTCACAGTTACGTGGCATACACTAATTACAAAAAACATAAATTGACATAGAGAAATACAAAACAGCCTAAAAACCTCAAAAAATGATGAAATTTGGCCTAGAGAGGGTGGGACCAGTCTAAATGAATAAATGAATAACAAAACAGAAAAATACAATCTAAATTAATATATAAATTTTTTGTATTAATATTAAAAACAATCATCCCCAGCAACAACTCCAAAAACTTGATGGTCCCTAGAACTAATAAAGGGTATACTATGTCTACACTAGTATGGACAGTAATAATCCTAATGAGAATTGTTACTCTTACCTCCTGGGTAACAATTCAGCTAGCGAACTGAACTCTCATGCAATGCCATAGTCACTAAAAACTGTAATGCGCTTGAATCAAACAACGTACAAGCTACAACCCTCAATGGCTTGATATTACCCTATAATAACAATAATGCAATAATGCCATTAGTTGCAATCCAAACAATCTTAGTTAAGCTTTACAATACACATATCTAAGAAATACCAGCAATGGTTCCTGCTCCATATGTGCTTGGGGTGTCAGCATCTACATCTCTTGGAGTGGCAGCGTACACTCAAGCTGGTATTGGAGGCCGTGGCTTTGGTTTGGAATCTCCGTTGTAAATAGTTCCATTCCTCTGAACTCTTTAGGGACAATTTTTTATCAGGTTTTAGGTTGGCCACATCTGAAATAGAGTCCTAGGTAAGTTTGCACTTGCTTCCAGGGTTCTTTCTGCACATCCATACATATTGGGTATGTGATCGGAATTAAGCTTCCAGTCTCAATGACTTTTCCTTTATCTGGTCTAGTAGACATCTTCTTCCTTTCCGAATTTTCTTCAGTAGCATACGGTAAAGTCCTCTTTCGTTCTGAAATAATCTGGGCGGTCAAACCCCTCTACTTTGCCTTTGCTATGGCAACAACGTTCACCGACTCCTAGTAATTTTTAATCCTAAGACAAGCCACTTGGCTATGGATTCTTGGCTGAAGTCTTCCCTGGAACTTTTGTGCTTGTATCTTATCCATAGAAATTAGGTGAGGTGTGAACCTCCCTAATGCCATGAATCTAGCAACGTACTATTCCATAGTTAAGCTACCTTATGGCATAGACGTAAACTCTTGCAACTTCTGTTGCTTAACAGAATCTGGGATGAATCGGTGTCAAATTCCTCCTTGAATCTTCCCAAAGTCAAGCGACTAGGATTCCCAACTCCCTCACTAGAAGCTGCCTCTGTCTATCCCCCTCAAATGCCAGCTTCTCCTTGAGAAAGGTACCTAGCGTATAGTACCTTCTAGTCCTCTATGCGTCGGCAAATCTCGTATGTCCTTTTGAGATCGATAATCTAATTTCCACACTTAGGGGCCTTTTGTTACCAGAAAAGTTTAGGTATCTGTGAACTATAAACTTCTCGTATGAATAACCCCTAACTTTGTGTCTAGGTGCATGCACTTGCTATTGTTGCTAATGTCTAAGCACGTCAGTCAACAAACTTACAAATTCATCTAATCCTTGCCCTCCGTCCATTGGAGGATTATGATATTCCTAGTTGTTATCTTCACCAGGGTTCCTAGGTACTCTACCACGAATCATGTGTTACTTCCTGAAACACATATGTACGCATATCATATACACGTACTAACTCTAATACATAGGAAATTCAAGCCTAAAGAAAGACTAAAATTTCAATCCTGTACTCTGGGATAATTCCTAGGGACATGTGGGTTTAACCCCGAGACGTATTGCTCAAATACCACCTTGTGATTCCCCAGATTCCGCTTGATATTTCACGAAGTTTGAAGCATCAGGACATACATCTAACAATATGCAATATTTGTAGCGGATAATTTTTTTCTTTAAGCAATACTATGTACCAGAAGTAACATATCCCAAAAACATAAACATGCTTTATAAAATCCACATAACAGATGTTCAAAAGTTACAATGTATGTCAAAAATTCTGTAACATAATGAGTACTATAAACATCGCTCCTTTAGTGCATGTAAATACTAATAAAATCTACTAGACTAATCATTTGAGTAGCCTAGTAAATTTGATTACAAATGTCAGCAAATTAACAAATAACTTTAACTAGCAGTGCACAAATGCATGAATGATAGTAAAAACGTGAATGCTAACATGAACATGAATAACATGACATGACTAGACAAATACGTGACATGAACTGCCATAAGCTGGAACTGACCGGAACTAAACTAACATAACATGAACTTGGACAGTATGTGAAATAACATGACATGAAACTAAGCAGGAAACTGAAACTTGAAACTGACTTGAAAATGAACTTGAACATGAAACTGAACGTGAACTCTGACAATCAGAATAATTTTGCCAGTTGTTTCGTCAGAAATAGTGAACAATCAAGCTGATTTTGTCCATCGTATTCTGTTAGAGCTACTCAGACAATAAGAATGATTATCCATGAGTATTTTAAATGAGAGATATTCTAAAAATCAGAATGATCACGCTTGGAGTACCTAGTAATAGCTTTAATGAAAATACTATGACAATTAGAATGATTTTTTCGTGAGCATTTTGGTAGAGGCACTCTAATAATCAGAATAATTATGCCAGAAGTACCTTGCTTGAATTATGAATTGAGATACACAGACAATCATAATAATTTTTTCGTGAGCAGTTTGGTAGAGGTACTCTAACAATTAGAATAATTATGTCAAAAGTACCTTGCGTGAATTATGAATTGAGATACTTGGACAATCAGAGTGACTACGCCATAAGTATCCCAGGCATGACTGACTAAGAAAAATACTGTTTTGTGACATACTCTGTACTCGAGATATGACGTGACGTGAAATGAAATGACATACATGACATAACGTAATGTAACATATACGTGTGATGAATGGCATGCATAATAAAAAATAGATAAACATCTTGTGACATGGCGTTTTGAGTAACAAATACTTCTCGTGGCATAGCATAATGTGTAACATATAAATTTTTCGTGACATAGCATAATATGACATGTATAAGAGCATAAGAACATGAATAATTGTTCTCTTACCAACACACTTACACAATATCCTGATAGTAAGTTAGATGCTAACTTATCCATACATAAACATGTATCGGAAATAAATCGTAGCATGACATAATATGACATTTATAATAAGCATAATAAATATGGATGATGGTTTCTTACCACCATACCTATACAAGTATCCTGAAAGTAAGTTAGAGGCTAACTTACCCATACATAAACATGTACAAATAAAACGTAGCATGACATAATATGACGTTTATAATAAGCATAATAAACATGGATGATGGTATCTTACCATCATACATACACAAATATCCTGAAAGTTATCTATACATAAACATGTACTTGAAATACATTATTGCATGATATAATATGCCGTTTATAATAAATATAATAAACATGGATGATGGTATCTTACCATCATACATACACAAATATCCTGAAAGTTATCTATAAATAAACATGTACTTGAAATACATTATTGCATGATATAATATGCCGTTTATAATAAATATAATAAACATGGATGATGGCTTCTTACTAACATGCAAAGGCTTTAAAAAATTCAAGCAAGAAAGGCTGTCTGAAGTCTCTCTTTGAGTTCTCTCCAAGAAAGTGATTGAAAAGTGACAAAAGTGTGATGCCCCAACCTCCGCTTGTGATGGAACGAAGACTTAGAGCGTCGAGACATGTAACACATGGTTACATACGCCCGTACATGTTAGTTAATATGCAATGCATCATATAAGTACAACCAGCAGTATGCAATAATTATAGCGAAAATAAGGGTGAAAATATAACTTATGCTAGAATAACTAAAACATCACAATGCATTAATGACCATCATAAGTTCAAAGCCAAATCGTAGCATAAATTTAGTACAGCTAAGCATTAAAGTCTCCAAAGTTAAATCAACCGCGTTATGCGTTCTAGAGCATGAAGGACTAGTGCTATAAACATAAGGATAAGGTCCAATTTGTTCTCGAGGTATGGCTCCTCCTCAATCAGTCGAATCCAATGCTCCATCTAATCCGTCCTCCTCGAATCCTGACATAACTTCTATCATTCTGAGTGGAATGAAAGTGGTTCCACAAGGAGTGTGATTTACTTGAAATTTCAGTAAGTTAAACAACTAACGTGCACAAAGATAAATTAAGTATGAAGAATGATAAATATGAAATGCATGAAATACAAAACATCAGTGTGTGTGTGTCTCCCATCCAAGTTCCTTAACATTTTCAGAAAAACAAAGACACACGTTTTCTTTCAAAGAACATTTTTCACTTTACTTGGCAAAATAATCATAACGTTTCATCATTTTTAGCAATTTATACTTAATCGTAACATCATAACATGTGGTAACGTCACAATTCCTCATATGCACTGTGAGTACCTCCGATGATCTTAGTACAACTCACGTTGAAACTACGTTGTCTGCAGACTCGTTCTCAATGGATTGGTAATATAACATAACATCATAACATGTACACCCACCAACCTTAGGTGTCATAACATTTGACTTCACTACGGCGTTCTTTAAAAAGAACCCATTCAAAGCCCGTTGACTGTTCTTCGTCAACCCAAGGGTTATCACTCCATTCTTAAACATTCCAGAGTGGACATAGGAGTTCTATTAGAATAATTCCCCATCCTAGCCTTTGGGATCGTGACAAAAATTATTTTCATGCTATGTTGAAAAATTTATTTCATGACATGTGCATATATAGCAAACTTTCATGAATGAAATTTATAGATGCAATATGCTAAAAGTGGTGAAAATATTACATGTCATGTAAGTATACACTCAATGTATCATATAATATGATATTTTATGCTAAAAAATTTAAACATGAATGTGGCATTTATCAATAAATCATAAATAACTTATCAAGGTGTAAGTTAGAGACCAACTTACAAACTTCCTAAGTTTGAAAAGTCATAGTGTCTGAAATCAAATTCATACTAAGTTAGGATTATTACCAATTTACAAGAATACCCCTAATCTTTCTAGAATTGCCATTAAGGCCCTAAATTTTCGCTATTTACAAACAAACCTCAAATTTAACTAAACTTCATGGAATTTATATTTTTTATATTCTAAAACCATCTACACTCTTGAAATTGTAAAATTCAAAGTGGAACTAGTTCAAATGCTCCCAACCCATGGCATGCACTCTAGTTGATGCCTCAGTGTGTTTTCAACTATTTTTCCATATGAATGTATGCATATGCAATTTTCTTTAATCACAAACAGTCACTATAGTCCTTAATGCCATGATAAAGTCTAATTCTTTGGTGAGAAAGTTCATCCCAACACTTAAATCATGGCTAAAAACCTTAATCTTCATTAATCATTCACTAATCAAGCTTGATGTTCCTGGTGTAAATCATGAAGGAATGCTTTCAAAATTCACCTAAAACATGCATTTTTCTTCTTATCCCAATCAAAAGGTTTCTAAATGCTTAATCATCAAGCCTAGGTGGAATAAAACATATTTCATGCCTTAATCACAAACTTACTTAAAACCCATGTATGTTTTGATGATCAAAACAAGATAGAATTTAAAACCTATCATGGCATGCTTCTAATCAATAATAAAACCTTCCATGATCTTTATAAGACATACATAAATCATATCAAAATATGCTAAGACCTGCCATAACTAAAAGTTCCACTTAAAACAACTTAAACACTTAAATCATCCTTAATGAACCCGGGTTTTGAATCAAGCATGGTAACATTTTCTAAATTCATCTAAAAATCACTCCAACACTTAAAATCACAAATTTAAATATAAACTAATCTAGGGCAAGAATACTTACAAATCTCGTAGCCCACTCAAGCTCCTAGCACAAGAACTCCAAGAACACTCAAGCATACACACCTTTTGGTTTCTCTCAAAACTAAGGGGGAAGATGGCTCTCAATACTAAAGGGGTGCTGGAGATGAGGTGTGGAGGAAATGAAGGGGTGGAGGGGCCTTTTATAGGTGGCCAAGAGGGTGGAGGCATTGGCCTTGGTTCATGGGGATTGGAGGAAATGGGCAGTGGTGTAAGGGCTGATTTTTCATATTGCATTTCATCACCTTGTGTCACTTGCGCAGAATGAAATAGTGTCCTAAATCACCATGATTTAATCACTACAGGTGCTACATTGAACCTAATGGTGCTGGTCAATTCATGGTGCAGAAGAAATAGAAGAAAAACCAACAAAAACCAACCATGGGGCTGACAGTTTGAAAGTGGTTTTCTTTGGACAGTTTTGGTCATTGTCTTGACTCATCTTCTTGACTCATCATCATGGCTGATTTGTGCAGGGGTAAGGTCACTTTTTGAAGGCTTTTTCAGGTGGTAGAGGTTGGAGGGTTGGCTACCAAGTGATCATGAAGGAGCAGCTCCAAGAGGATGATGCAATGGAAGGTGGTTGCTGAAATGGAGTGGTGCACAAAAGTCATTCGGTTTTGGTGCCTTCTTTGGGTGGAAAAACCTGGTCAAAGGCTCATGTGACCATGAGGGTCTCTTGGGGATTGGGTGGTGCTGGAGGAGGCGTGGGCTGGTGGCTCCGCCATGGCAGATGGGTGGTTGAAACTCAACCAAACCGGTTCCCATCCGACTAGTCTCTTGGGTGCAATTGGTTTGGTTTTTTAAACCAATTTCGTCCAAGGCTTGGTCTGGGTTTAGAGGAGTCATATGAGGTGTTTAAGGACCATAGTTCCCTTGAGAAAGAGGCACAAAAAGATTAGGCTTAAGGGCAAAATAGTCCCTGCACACAAAGGGCACACATGTGTGTCGATTGGTGTAGTTTGGGGTTTGCTATATCATTTCTTCTAATGGAATGTGTGGAGGTTTATCTAGGGTCCTAATATGATCTAAGAATGATGTAATTGAATAATGAAACAATAAATTTTTTTATTAAAACAGCTAAAAAGATTAAGAAATAAAATTAAGCTCTAAAACATGGTTTAAAGATCACTAATCTTGGGTAAGTTGATTAATGGTCTTAACCCAATTTCAAAATTTAATTTGGATATTTGGGATATGACATGGGTTACGGTGTATTGAGCTTTCAAATGGAAGAATGAAATAGAAGCAAAACAAGACTTTGGGCCTTGTGGGCTTAAAAGGGCCATGAGTGTGAGTTAAAGGTCCAAGGGCTTTTGGGCTTAAGTGAATAGGGACCTTGTTTCAAAATTTTGATGGATTAAAAGAGGCCTCAAGATCCACTAAAATGGGGCTTGAAAGGCTCACCTTGACCTAATTGGGCCATGGGTCAAACCTATACCAAGCTTGGCCCAAAGGCCTTATGCCTTCCTCAAACTTGGGCCAAGGCTATCCTACCAAGTCTTGAATTCCTATGAGGCTTGGTTGTGGGTTATTGAATGGACCTTATGTCCAGATTTGAAGGCTCATCTAAAGCCTCAAAGGCCTACCAAGTTTGGGTCCAAAAGACAAGTCTTTCTAAGGTTGGGCCAAATGCTTTCATTCTCACCAAGTTAGGCCAAAAGGCTTCAAGCCTTCTATACCTTGGGCATAACTTCTATGGTTCTACAAGAAAGGTCTATATTCTTATATCTCTCAAATCGGCCTAGGGCATATAGTACCTATTCTTAGCCTATCACATCCTTAGAGAATTAGAAGCCTAAAGTCTTATTTCCATCAAGTAGGGCTTAGTGTCCATCAAGTTGGGCCTAATGGCTTAGTGTCTCTCCTACTTTATACCCAAAAAGCTTGGGACCTTAATAAACCATTCTTTGGGCCTTCTCCAAATTCATCAAATATGTAACCCAAATTACTTAGCCCATTAATGTGGCAACCATCCAATATGCCATGTGTCATTCCCTTATGGGCCTCTTGGTTTCTTATCCTCAAAATTAATAAAGAACTAAAAATTCTCTAAAATAATATTACTAACCAATCAAGCTACAAAAATTTCATTTTTCCACAAAAATCAATACTGCACTAAAATCTTCTAATAATTTTTCTAAACCCAAAGTATACAGCCTTTTTGCCAATTCAAGTATCCAAAATTGTTCTTATTCTAGAATATCTCAACTCTAATTAGCAAGGATTAAGACTACTAAGGTCAAGGCCTAAGGAGCTTTTTAGGTGGGGTGTTACAAAAATCCTAAGCGATAATCCTTGGACAACTCATATACTATTAGAGGGGTTGAGAGGGAATGTGAGGGTGACCATTTGCTGATGTGTTGTTAGCCAAAACCATGGCCTAAAACACACGATTTTCTAGCTGGAAGCCTCCGTGTGATGGGGTGGTGGTGAGGTGGCTGATTGCCCTCCCATCAACTACTATTTGAGACTGACATGGGCAATGGAAGTACACTCATGGTAATGGGGAAACATCCTCAAGAAGCCTTGCATGGGTAGAGCTCTTCAGTGGGCCTCTTTTGGGGTTTCAATATGGTTTGGTTTAGGGTTTCGGTTTCTAGCAAGCCTAAATCCAATATTTGTTCACCAAATGAAAATACTATGGTATAAAAGAATGGATAAGAGTGTAATTACTTGAATTTGAATGGTTAATAGCATATGGAAGTGATTTAATGAAGTGATTAAACACTAAGCTAAATCGGCTTCATTTAGGGTTTGGGAAACCATTTGGCGATTTGGGAAACAATTTAGGGTTTTGAGTTTCACCAAGGTCAAAGGTTTCAATCGGATCTCAACTATTTGGGGTTTCACTAGGGTTGAAACCCTTTTTGGTTTGGCATAAAAATGGATGGTTGGATGGAATAGTATTTGGCTTAGGTGGCATGATCATAATACTTGATTTTACTTCATTTCCTTCACATTTCCATCTCATGATTCCTCTTGTTGCCAACTGTCCTAAACTATTCACCTAGTGTGGCTAAGATCTTGCTATATGTCTATATAAAACTTCTCTAGACTGATTTGGACAATTCACACTGTGACTTGAATATGATTGGACTGTGTGCTAACGATGGTGTTACTATTCACTGCGAAATTTGTCAAAATAACCTTGCACCAAAATATCATAAATAATCCTATGAAACTAGGAGTGCAATTTGTTTAATGAATTTTGGCTTCTAAGTGTCTTGACTAAATTGAAACACGTTTTCAAACAACTATTGTCCGGAAAACAAAAATCGTTTTGATGCGCAAGTGATTAATTGCATGTGGAAGTGATTAACCCAAGTGATTAAACACTTAATCAAAACCGACCATTTTAGGGTTTGGAAACAAGTTTAGGGTTTCAACCAACACATGTTGTTTAGGGTTGTGATTGGATTCCAAAGGTTTGAGATTTCATTAAGGTTGAAACTCTCTTTTGGTTGACCAAATAGTGTTTTGGTTGGTCCGAATAGTGTGCAATGTCACATGGCTTGATTTGCCCTCCATTCCATCACAATTAACTCTCTAAATGCTAAGTGTCCTATTACTATTCCAATGAATGGTTAGGATTGTGCCATGTGTCAAATGAAAGAGTAATCCTAGTGATTCTAAGTGTATTTGAACATTTTACATAGCGATTTAACCATTGTTTGAATCGGGTGCCATGTGGTGCTATCCCGGGTGTTACTATTCACCTCGAAAATTAGGAAAAATAATTTCCATAAAATCTTAAATAATCATATCAGTCTAGTGGTGCAATTGTTTCACAAAATTTGACTTCTAAGTACCTCAATTAAATAAAAAGGTACTCCCAATTACTATTGATCTAGGAAACAGGAAAAGTATTATTGCAATGTAAAATCCTAAATAATCATCATAGACTAATGGTGGAATTTGTTTCGCAAATTTATTCTCCTAAGTGCCTTAAATAATTAGAAAGACAACTCTTTCACCACAGCGGGTTGGGATCCGACTATGCTAACAAACTAAAACCTAATCAGTCTCTCAATTCATGAAGTCTTTTTCGGATTTCACAACGTTCTCTAAGGTCTAAAGAAGTTTATCCGTTAAATTTCTTTCGGGCAGTTACATCCTCCTCCTAAAAACCAGATTTTGTCCTCAAAATCTACGTGCGTATATAATATAATTCTATCACACAAAAGGAGAATATAACATTCACCAATTGTCCGTCGCTAGATATATAGTCATTAGGTGATGCAGGTGGGGGTGAGTTGGGCTCCACTGAAGTGATATGTTGCGGTAGATTGTAAAGCACATTGTTGTCAGAATCATACTTTATATTGCTGAAATATCTAGGGTCAATATGTTGCTTGAGCTCCTCATCATCGTTGTTTAGAATGTGCCCCTGAATGAGCAGTCATCCTTGATGAGTGGACGACATCGATGATTTAGACATCGTGGACATGATAGTGGCAACGGTGTGCTCCTTAGCTGCGCGGCTAGACTCCGCTCCGTCTCGTGACATCCTTACCAAGAAGCTCTCTCGATCCATCCAGATGGTCGGGTGGAGGAACGGATAACACTCCTCATGAGACAAGGTTTTCTGCTCATAGCCTACCCCATTCATATCTATGTCCATAACATGGGTGTGATGATGCTCCAGTTGATCCATCTCCTACCAATAGGTAGTGGTTTGCCTATCCAGTTGAATGAGTTGAATCCTATGGCATTCCTTTCTCATCTACCTCACATGCTGTGCAGAAAGCCGACTTCCTCACAGTCTTCCTTTCTTGTGCCATGAAAGCTGCAAAAAGTAAAGTCAATGACAAAAGATAAGACTCACAACACAACCATACCCAAGTCCATAACAGATCTAAGGTGAAACTTATACTATATTTAATATCCAAATAGATGAAGTATGACTGATGCAATGCAACCTCATACAAAATAGTGAATACAAAAATTGGCTGAGCCATGTTTACAGAAAAAACAAAAACTATATTATGATCCAAACAAATGAGGGTGCTTGGCTTTCATATCAAATTGTTTCTCCCAAATTGCTTCCTAAATGTTATGATTCTGCCATAGTACTTGGACCAGTGGAATTTTTCCATTACGCAATTACTTCTCTTTCCAATCAATCATATGCATTGATTTTCCTCATAGGTCAGGTTGGGTTGCAAAGGTATACTCTCGAGGTCTATGTGATGCCCCTCCCCAACCTTTGCTTGGGATAGAATGTAGACTTAGAGCATCGGGACATGTAACACAAGGTTACATACCCCCGTTCATGACAGTTAATATGCACTGCATCCTTTAAATGCATATAGCAATATGCAATAACCGTAGCGGAATAAGGGCGACTAAATAAAACTTATGCTAGAATAACTAAACATCCCAATTGCATTCATAACCATCATTAGTTCAATCAATGGGAGCATAATCTTAGTACATTTATTCTTGCTAAGAAGTCTACATGGCTAAATCAGTTGCTTCATGCGTTCTAAAGAATGAAGGGTTAGGGCTATAAACATCAAGATGAGGTCCAATGTTTTGTTGAGGTCCAGCTCCTTTTCAATCAATCAGATCCACTAGTTCATCTAGTCCATCTTCTTCAAGTCCTAACACAACTTCTATCATTCCGAGTAAAATCCGAGTGGAATGATAGTGGGTCCACAAGGGGTTAGATTTACTTGAAATCTCAGTAAATTAGACAACTAACGTGCACAAAGATAAATTATGCATGATGAATGATAAATATGAAATGTATGCGATGCAAAAAAATTAGTATATGTCTCCCATCTAGATTCCTCAGCATTTTCAGAAAAACTTTAATGTACATTTCTTTCACTTCAACTATCAAAAACATAATTTCATCATAACGTTTCATCATTATTAGCAATTCACATTTTATCATAACATTATCATCATAATGTGTGGTGTTGTCACAGTTCCTTATATGCACTGTGAGTACCTACTAGTGACCGTAGTACAACTCAGGTTGAAACTACATTGTTTGCAGACTCATTCTCAATGCATTGATAATATAACATAACATCATCATGACATCATAACGTATACACCCACCAGTTTTAGGTGTCATAACATTTGACTTCGCTTTGGCATATTTAAAAAGAACCCATTCAAAGCCCGTTAACAGTTCTTCGTCAACCTAGGTATTACCACTCCATTTTTACTTACTCTAGAATGGACAAAGCAGTTCCACTAGGATAATTCTCCATCCTAGCTTTTGGGGTCATGACAAAAATTATGTTGGTGCTATGCTTGAAAAATGTGGTTCATGACACGTGTATATGTAGCAAGCTTTCATGTAAAAATGACATTTATATGCAATATGCTAAATATGGTGTAAAAGTCACATGTCATGTAGGCAAGTAGTCATGTACGCAATGTATCATATAACCTGATGTTTCAAGCTCAAAGTGACAATTATAACATGAATGTGATATTTATTAATAAATTATAAATAACTTATTGAGGTGTAAGTTAGATGCCAACTTATAAACTGCCTGAATTTGGAAACATCATAGTAGATATAATCAAAGTTGTACTAATTTAGGATTTGGACTACTATGGAAGATGTTCAAAATCAAAAGGTTTTAAAAATAGGTGTTTACCAAAATACCACTAAACTTCCAAACATTGTCACTAAGGCCCTAATTTTTTACTATTTGCAAACGAACTCTAAATTTAACCAAATTTCTTAGACCTCATATTTTCCATATTCTAAAACCATATATGCTCTTTGAATTCTAAAAATCAAAGTGGAATTAGTCCAAATATACTCAACCCGAGGCATGCACTCTGGTTGATACTTAAGTGTAATCTCAATTATTGCTCCCTATGAATGCATGCATATTCAATTATCTTTAATTAAAATTAATCACTATAATCCGTAAAGACATGTTAAAAGTTTAAAGTTGGGTGAACAAGTTTATCCCAACAATTAATCATGGCTAAAAACTTTAATCTCTATTAAACTAGTCCTTAAGCATGCATGATATCTCTTAGTCTTTTTCATCAAGAAAAGTTATAAAAACTAAAATGAAAACATGAATTTCCCTTCTTATACCAATCAAAAGGTTTTCTAAATGCTCATATCTCAAACCTAGGTGAAATAAATCAAGACTCCATAAGTTAAGCATGAATTAATCCAACCGTGCATGCATTGATGATCAACACAAGATAGAATTAAAACCTATCATTGCATGCTTCTAATCTCAGAATCAAACCTTCAATGATCATTCTAAGACATTAATACATCATATCAAAATATTCTAAGACATGTCATAGCTAAAATTCCCACTTAAAACAATTTAAACACTTAATCCATCCTTAATGAACTATGTTTTGAATTAAGCATGGTAACATTTTCTAGGCTCATCCAAAAATCAATTCAACACTTAAAAGCAACACATAATATGCAAACTAAGATCTAGGGCAAGAAAACTTACAATTTTCGTGGCCCTCTAAAACTCCTAACACAAGAACTCTCAACAAACTTCCCAAGAACACTCGGTTTACACTCTCTTACACACTAAGGGAAGAAGAGCTCTCGAGAACTCAAGAGGAGCTTGGAGAAGATGTGTGGAGGAAGTGACGGAGTGGAGGGGTTTTAATAGTACTCAAGAGGGAAGGAGACGCCGGCCATGGTTCATGATGATTGGGTGAAGTGTGCGGTGGGTAATGAATGCCACCAAGTCGGTTGTGTGTGTCATCCTTGTGCAGTAAATAGTTCCCTAGAAACCACCATGATCTCATCAAGTCAGATGCTGAAAGGAGGTTAGGGGGTGCAGGGTTGCCATGGTGCAGAAGAAAAAATAAATAAAACCAAGGCATGATGCCATGCCGTGATTCGCCTGGTAGAGGTTTTGAAACAAAATTGGACAGTTTTTACTATTACCTTGTCTCATATTCTTGGATTTGTTTTGTAGGTCAAAAGTATATAGTTTGATGGCTTTTCAGGTGAAGGAGTGATGCTTGGTTGGCTGCCAAGTGATCATACATGAGCAGGAAATGGAAGAGAAACCTTCATCAGTTGCCAATATGTTGGGCTGCCTTGGGGAGGTAATTGGGTAAGCTTTCTCTTGAGTGCTTTGAAGCACTTCCAAGAGACAAAAGGACAAGGGAGGTGGCATGGGGTAGTGACCAAAATAGGTGCAGAAAATTTTAATTGAAACCCAAGGCCACTCCGTTTGGTTTCAACTAGGTTTGTAATGGAATTGGTTGGGTTTCTTGTCTTGGTTTCTTGGAGCCAATTCGTCCAATGCTAGAAATGAACTAGGAGGGTTAAGGTCGGATGTAAATGATGAAATTTTCCTTAAGAAAATGGTGTAAAATGCGTGGGCTAGGGGCTAGTTTGGTGCAATGCACATGAAGGTGCACCTAGGTGCCGATTGGTGGTGACTTAGGCATTGACATGACTTTGCTTCGATTGATATGTGTTGGGTCAACTCTAAACTTCTAAATTATTCTAAGAACAATTCAAATCAACAATAAAAACCAAAACTTTCAGATTATAAATGTGGGAAATAAATTAAATAAAAATTAACCTAAAAACATGGTTTAGAGGTTACTAATCATGTGTGAGATGATTAGTGCTTCTTAACTCAACTTATAAGCTTAACCATGGTTGGATGGCAACCTTAGGGGTGTGTGGCACAACTTGGGATTGAGGAAAACCAATGGTATGGTGTATGTGGGCTCCAATTGGAAGAATGAAATAAAAGACAAGGCTTTGGGCTTCAAAGGTTGGGCTTTTGTTGGGCCAAAAGTGCAAGCCATGGATGTGGGCTTTGGAATGGGTTATTATATGGACCTTATGTCCAGATTTGTGGGGCCTATCCATGGACTCAAAGGCCTACTAAGTTGGGTCCTAATCTTTGGATCTTTCCTCAATTGGGCCAAAGTCTTGAATCTTACTAAGGTGTCGTTTGTTTTTACAGATGAGTTGAGATAAAAGTTAAAATTTGAATAAAATATTGCCAGAATATATTTTTTTAATATTATTATTATTTTAGGATTTGAAAAAGTTGAATTGTTTATTTTATTTTGTGTGGGAATTTGATAAAGTTGTAATGATTAGATAAGATGAGATGCATCGTGAAAACAAACGAGGCCTAAGTTAGGCCCAATGTCCTTATGCTAACTAAGTTAGGCCTAATATCTTGGGTCTAATAACTTAGGCCCATAGTCTTGTGTCTTATAAGTGGGGCCTAAAATCTTATGCCTTCCAAGCTAGGCCTAAGGCCTTCACTCTTACTAAGTTAGGCCCAATGGCTTTATATCCTAGACATTGAGCCTATTTTCTAGTGTCCTTCAAGAAATAATTAAAACTTTACATCTCCCAAGTTGGGCCTAAGGTTTTTAACATCTTATCCTTAGCCCAACACATTCTTAGTGCATTAGGGCCCTAAAGTCTTATATCCAACAAGTAGGGCCTAAAGTCTTATTGTCTCACCTAAGCATTTATATCCAAAAAGCTTGGGCCCTTAGTAAACCACTATTTGGGCCTTCTCCAATTCCATCAAATATTTAACCCATATTACTAAGCCCATTAATGTGGCAACCCTCCAATCTGCACTAAAAATTCTCCCTTATGGGCCTCTTGGTTTCTTATCCTCGAAATTAATAAAGCACTAAAAATTTTCTAAAATAATATTACTAACCCAATAAAGCTCCAAAGATTTCATTTTACACAAAATCAATAATGTACTAGAGTCTTCTAACAATTCTACTAAGCCGAAAGTATACAGCATTTTTGCCAACTCAAGTATCCAAAATTGTTCTTATTATCAAATAGCCCAACTCCTAATTAACTAGGATTAAGGCTACTTAAATCAAGGTCTAAGGAACTTTTTAGGCAGGGTGTTACAGTCGTAGACTATTGGTATTCGATCCCCAAAACGCTTCTTCAGCAAGGACACATGGAACACATTTTGAATTCCACGGAACTCAGTTGGTAAATCTAGACGATACGCAATTGCTCCCACTTTCTCCAATATCTTGTAAGGTCCCATGTATCTCAAATCTAACTTTCCTTTAACGCTGAATCAAGTCACTCCTCTCATTGGACACAGTTTCAAATAGACCCAATCTCCAACTCCAAAATCTAGATTCCTTCTGATGTCGGCACAGCTCTTTTGTTGACTCTGCACCGTCTTCATCCTTTCCCTGATCATTAGGACATGTTCCTTTATCTCCTGTAGGATTTCCGTTCAAATCACCTTATTTTCCCAACTTCGTCCCAATATATAGGGATCTACACTGTGATGACCTGAGTTTTGTTTAGGCTTGGCCCTTAGAATTTGTTCTAGATTGCCATGGTATTTTAGGAGGCTTAGTTACTTTGGAAGGCCTTAGAACCTTTGATGTAGTAACTTGAGTCCAAGAGGAGAGTGGCCCTAGTTTATTTTGGAATTTCGGCCCTATTTGGAAGCTTAGGTCCAATGGTTTAGGCCCATGATCCAATTCTAAGTTTTTAGTGCCATGTGGCATGAGAATGTTATACCTTGAACCTAGTTTTGAAAGTGGGTTAAGGGAGAAAGAGAGGTGTAGGAAAGCAACAAGATAGGCTTACACGCCTAGCCCATTGTTCTTTTGTCCATAATTCAAGTTTCAAGGTAGATTTCTTGGAAATGGGAGCCTAGGGAAGTGAAATAGAGCTTTTCTAGAAGCTTTGCATAGGAAACTGAAGGGAGGCCTTCGGATTTCGAATTTAGCTAGCTTTTGTCATGTGTCAAGCATGCACCAAGTTTCTAGAAGATTTTGTGAAGAGACTTTTGTATCAAGGACAAGTTTGCCCTTAGGGCTTAGGGTTTCGGCTAGCACACTCCTAAGCATTCCATTCACTTGCCACTTGTCACTTAGTGTATTTTGGACCAATTGTATATGAAAGGCCACCTAGGGAATGAATACTTGGAAGATGAAGCAACATTTTGGAAAAGGAAAAATTGAGAGGACAGCTAGGGCTATGGCACACGCCCAATGACACTTGTCTTCCATGCCAAGAGTTACTTGTTGGGAATAGGAAAAGGCATATATGGTTTTACCAAGTTACCCTTGAAAAGATATTTAATTGTTTAAGGAAAGGAAGGGCATGAAAGGGGAAAAGGGGATTTTGGCCAAGGAGAAAAGTCCTACACGCCACCTCCCAAGAATGCCCCTTCCCAATGCAATCCAAGTGGGGAGCTCCCAAAGGCATTTCGACAATAGAGAGAAGGAGAAGAAGAAACCTTGCCACTTGTCATCCATGCAAGAGTTTTGGGATGCAACCAAGGAGGGAAGTGAAGGGTCTATATATAAAGAGAAGGGTTCACGACTAGGGGGCTTTTCCCTTGCCATTTTTCAGATTTGCATGAGTCTCCATTCTCTCCACACAATTCTCCCATGTTCCTTTGAAAGTTTCCTCATTTTCTTGTATTTTTTTTCAAACCAAACAAGGAGGATCCTTGTAAGAAAAGGGATTTCGGCACTACCAAATATTAGCAAGGTAAGGATCAATTTCTCCTAAGTCTTTCACATACACAAGTATTTTCTCAATCCGAAAATGAGATTCAAATCTCATTAGACTTTGAGGAAGATAGAACACACAATTTCTACCATTTTCTTGGAAATAACTTAGGGTTTTCAAGAGAAACCCTTGAGGCTGAATAGTGAAGGGGGAGCTCATCCTCCATGTTTTGACCATCACATGTATTCTTGCCTACCTTAGGTTTTGTTTTACCTTATGAGTGAAATGAAGGGGTTTTAACTTAAAAACCCTAGAAGCCGAATGGTTTAAAACCAAGTGATTCCCTAGAAATCCACACACACACTCAAGAACATGAGATAGGGTTTTAGATGCTCTTTCTATTATAGTATGTTCGGATTTACAGTTTACTAGTATTCCTTTACAAAGATTTTGTAAGTATACACTCAACTTACTCTTGGTTAATATTCGTATATGATTGTGTAAATCTTTCCATGATTTTGATTGCTTTGCTTATGTTAGTATGATCTTGAGTAACTCTAAGCAAGGGACTATATGTCTCGGAGTTATGATGAAAATGCCATGAAATATGCCTATGAGTTTCGGTTTTCACTTGTTTGAGGTTGATGGTTTATGTAATATGAAGCTTTCACTATGTCTTAATTTCTACATTATATGTTTGAAGTTTCGAACATGTTTATGTGATAAATCTTCATGTTTTTGTACCTATGAGTTTCGGCCAAAGCAATTTTCCATGGTTCCATGTATATGTTTTGATATCTCTCATGGTTTATGTTATCATGCTATGAAATGAATATGTTATGCTTGGTTGTTTCATGCACGACATTTTATATGTCATATGTCAAGTATAAGTAAGCATGTTTAAGTCTCATGTCACATGCATTTGGGGAAGAAGTGTCTTAAAAAAAAAAGTGTTTTCAAATAAAAAGTTTTATCACGACCCCAAGTGCTAGGCTGGGGGAATGTCCTAGTGGAACTCCTCTGTCCACTCTAGAGTGCTCAAGAATGAAGTGGTAACCCCTAGGTCGATAAAGAACAGTCGACGAGTCTCGAATGGATTCTTTTTAAAGGATACCGGAGCGAGGAAGCCCCTAACGCTAGTGGGTGCATAAGGCATGTAACCTGACGAAGTAAGGTCGAGTTAATATAAATCTCTGTTTATGATGTATTCATCATGGTGTACGGACCGTTGATGGTGCAGTAACTAGCAAGAACATGCGGTACTAAGGGGAACCGTGTTGTACCCACTCTTTGAATAAGAATATGAGCATAAGTGCTAAGCATCACTCGATGCAAATCTTGTGATATGTTCTGATAAGGCAAGTTCTGAATATGTTCACGTGAATAAGAAAAAGTTAAGAAGTTTTTATGAAAAGTTAAAGTATCTGTTACAAGTCTTTTGAAAATGGTCAAGTGCATAAGTCAAGTTCTGGTCAAGGCATAAGTCAGGTACATGTCCATGCACGCATATCATGATATACCTTTTGTATGCTTGTATTAACTGTGGTATGTTGTGTGATTACTTGTTGAGATTTCTTGAAATCTCATTGTGGTAGTTTCCACTACCATTCCCCAACCGGAATGGTAGTTGGGGAATGGTAGAAATTGTGACAGGTTTAGTAAACGACGACCATGACCAAGAGGAAAAGAATGGCACCTCCTCCTCCGGAGAGGATTGCGCCTAAGATGGCTATGAATCGGCCCGAGCCCTGCATCCCGAAGTGACTCGAGGCCATTGACTTGGAGATCACGGGTATAATTAAATTCATTACGGAGTTCAAGCGGCGTAACAATCGGGACAATGATAAGGCTTTGGAAAAGCGTGTGAAGCCCGAATCTTTTTGAGAAGTACGGGAGCTTAAGTATTTAAAAAAAAAAAGAAGAAGGCAACAATATTTATGGCCAACTTTTTGTGGATTTATGTTGCTTTTGTAGAAATCCCGTGTTTTGGAAATTTTAAATTATGCTTCATGGTTTTTGGAATATTATGCCCATATGGCTCATGTTTATGTTTGAACAATGTTTTTGGGTTATAAAATTAGTATGGTGCCATGTGCTTTGCAATTGCTTATCGCGTTGCTTAGTTTATCTGACTTTTATTAATTTTTCACTGCTACACTATTGCATACTGCTAGTGTACTTAGGTACCTAGCATATTATCTGTCATGTACGAGGGGTATGTAGCCTTGTGTTATATGTCCCGGTGTCTCAGTCAGCATCCAATCCCAAGCGGGGGCTGGGCGCCACATACACTTTCTGGCATAAAAAGCTTCATAGGGCGCCATCTGAATGGTGGCCTTGAAGCTATTATTGTCTGTGGATTCTACCAAAGGTAGTTGCTTCTCCCAATTTCCTACATGCTCTAGGACACAATACCTAAGCATGTCTTCCAGAGTCTGTATCATCCTCACAGCCTATCTGTCTATCTGAGGATGGGAGGCACTAGTGAATTTCAAATTGGTGCCCATCAAACTCTCAAAATTCCACCAAAACTGAGACGTGAAATGGGGGTCTCTACCTGGCATGATGGTCCTTGGTACTCCGTGGAATCTGACGATATCTGACACATAAATCCTTGGCAATATTTCCAAGGAATCTGTATTCTTGATGGGTATGAAGTTGACACTTTTAGTCAACTAGTTAACTATTACCCTGATGGATTTATTCCCAATCTATCGAGATATCTTTCTACTTCCATTCTGGGATCAGCAATGGCAGCAACACACCTGTCGGCTTCAGATGTTTTGCTTTAACAAGCCTGCAGACAAAACACTTGTTCACAAATTCTGCCACATCCTTTGTCATACCTGTCCACCAAAAATGAGTTTCAAATTCTGGTACATCTTCGTACTACTAGGATGGGAAGTATATAGAGTTATTGAGCTACACTGAAAACCCTATCTCTTAAATCCTAGTTGGCTGGGATCACTCTCTGATCCTTGAAATACAAATTCCCATCTTCTTTGACACTTAAGTATTTTGGCCCTTCAAACTTCTCAAGTTTTCTGAATATTCCCTTAGCTTGTTGTCCTCCCTCTGTCGATTCTTTAGCTCTTCCAAATCCAACGGAACAAAATCCTAGACTGAGGTCAGAATGATTTCCTTACTACGGTCTCCAGTCAACAGTCTCCTCATATTGTTCAGAAGAGATTTCACTTCCAATGATGAAGTAGACGAATCTTCAACTCTACTTTTGCCACTTAGTGCATCTGCTACCACATTGGCCTTCCCAGGGTGGTACTTTATGTCGCACTGGTATTCACTGATCAACTCCAACCATCCCCTCTGCCTCATTTTCAGGTTCTTTTGCTCAAACAGATACTTGAGCCTTTTGTAATCTGTAAAGACTTCACACTTTTCACTATACGAGTAGTGTCTTCAAATCTTTAGAGCAAAAACCACAGCAGCTAGCTCCAAGTCATGAGCAGAATAATTCTGTTCATGGTCCTTCAATTGACGTGAAGCATAGGCGAGCACCTGTCCTTCCTGCATCAACACACATCTGAGCCCTGCTTTGGATGCGTCCTTATACAACACGTAAGGCTTATGGGGCTCAAGTAATATAAGTACCAATGATGTAGTTAGCCTCTTCTTCAGCTCAAGAAAACTTGCCTCACACTTGTCGCTCCAAATGAACTTTGCATCTTTCTTGCTTAGGGCGGTAAGTGGTCCAGACAAACTGGAAAATCCTTCCCCGAACCTTCTGTAATAACTAGCCAATCCCAAGAAACTGTTAATCTCGTGCACACTAGTTGTCTTCTGCCAGTTCATCACTGCCTCAATCTTATTAGGGTCTATCGCTACTCCTCCACTAGAAGTTATGTGACCTAAAAATTTCACTTCACGAAGCCAGAATTTGCACTTATTGAGTTTGTCATACGTCTCCTGATCTCTGAGTTTGGTCAGCTCCATACTTAGATGAATTCTATGCTTGTCTTCATTCTTCGAATAAATCAAGATATCATCGATGAACACAACAACAAAACTAAATATCCTATTCATCATATCCATGAATGCAGCTTAAGCATTGGTTAACGCAAAAGGCATCACCAAAACTCGTAGTGGTTGTACCTTGTCCTAAAAGTAGTCTTCGGTACATCTTATTCCTTGCCCTTCAAGGGATGATATCCGGATTGCAGATCAATCTTTAAAAACATCGATGCTCCTTGCAGTTGATCTAGTAGGTCATCGATCCGAGGTAGCGGATACTTGTTCTTTATCTTCACCTTGTTCAACTCCCTGTAGTGAATGCTCATCCACATCAAACCATCCTTCTTCTTCACGAATAGCACAGGATGAATAAATACCTTCTCTAATAGTTTCTCCAACTGCACTTTAAGCTCTCTCAATTTTGCAGGAGCCATATGATATGGTGCTTATGTGTCGAGCAGTCGCAGGTTCCAACCATATTCTGAACTCTACTTCTCGATCCGGTGGTAATCCGGGTAACTCATTAGTGAAAACTTTAAGAAAGCCTTCCACCAAGGGCATCCCATGGACGTTTTCACTTTCGACTGACTTTTCTACAACCATTGATAGAAACACTGAGCCATCCTCAATCCACCTCCTAGCTTGTAATGCGAAAATTACTAGAGGGGTGGTTTAACTGATGTTCCTGCGTAACTAACCCTATCTTCATTTGGGGGGTTCAAACAAACTTCTCTCTTCCGACAGTATCTTAGCATAGTGCTTGAACAGGCAATCCATCCCCAAAATCATATCAAACTCCATTAGACCAAACACTATCAAGTCGACCTTCAAAGCCCTACCTTCGATCCCTATAGGACAATCCTTAATTACACAGGTACAGGCTACTATATTCCCATCAGGAATTGTCACTACAACCTTATTAGGTAACAACTCGGTTTGTAAACTACAAATTCGTATAAACGCTACAGACACGAAAGACCGCGACCCACCTGAATCGAATAGTACACAAGTTGTGAACCTTAACAGATTGGCGTTCTCTAAAATCGAAGTAAAGTAGTACTATTCTACCAATCTTAGCTAACTTAAAGGCACAAAGGTCTTAGAAAATACCAATGATGATGCCAACTTCCTCTGTCCCTGGAGTGTTAGCATAAACATCTCTTGGCGGTACAGCGTACATTCTTGCTGGGATGTGAGGCCTTGGTTTCTGCTTGTTGTCGGTGTTGTAACCGACTCCACTATGCATTAGGGTGGTCAGGAACCACCCTTGAGCCATCAGAAGTTGTCGGCAGTCAAGTAGTGACCGTCAGCGGGGACTCAGAGCTCACGACAATGCCGAGAGCTTTTCGTGTACTACTACATCAGTGGCCAACTACCATTGTCAGTTGGCCAAGGTGGTTGGGAACCACCTTTTGGGGAGGGGGGCAGACACTATCATCGAGCCACTTGGTGGTAACCGGCGGCCCAGTTGGTCCACGACAGGGTTGGGCTTTGTGATTATTACCACATGCAAGGTTGGGCACATGGTTCTCCCGGTGAAGCTTTCTCCGTCGAGGGGTAGTCGGTCTGGAACAGAAGCTGTCGGAGAGTCAGGTGGTTCTCGTCTGCAGGTCCGGCGGGCTCATGACTAGTTGCTGTGAGCTTATCATGTGCACTCAGTTATGCACATGTTAGGTGCACCTGCACTGTGCATGTGTTTGGGCACTGTACATAGGGCACAGTGTCAAGGATTTTCGCACTGTGTTTACTCGCCGACATGCATGTGCATAGGCACTGTGTATAGATATATACATGCTCGCCCACCTGTGCAAGTACTAAGCATTTAAGTGTATGGACTTTGGACTTTGTGTGGAATTGTGCATTTAGGTGCATAGTGTTTGGCCGCCAATGCATGTGCTATGTGCATGTGTCCCATGCATGAACTTCACTCTATGGGTAGGGAAGATGAGGGGCCTGGTCACTTGAGCTGCAAGTGCCATGTGCAGGCACTTAAGTGTATAGTATTATCAACTATATGGACGAGGAAGAGTTTACTCGCCTAATTTTCGTGATGGCGTGGTTAATAAAAATAAGAGCAAGAAAGTTGGGAGTACTAATCTGAAGAAAGCTTCATTTGCTCATTCGAAGATTATTTAACGTGCGGAAAATTGTCTTTCTCCCACCTCTGTTGTAGAAAATGAATCATATCTCATAAACGGCTCTACTGTTGATGCCGAAAAGATTGCACAATAGGCCGAAAAGGGGAGAAAGAGTCATTCCCAACCCCCTATGACGATTTAGGCCTTGATGAGTGTGATCTAGAGCTCCAATTAGTGGTCTGGTACAGCTATACGATGTCGGTACATACATCCATGCTTGTGAAAGAAAAATAAGTGTAGAGAAAATAAAGAGAGAGACACAGATTTACATGATTTAACATAATGCCTATGTACATTGGGTATTTGAGGAGGAAAAATCCACTATAATATACTTGTTTTACCATCTCTCACCTCACTGTACAATGGAGATTTGGAACCTATTTTCTAGAGGAAATCCTTTCTCTAGAGCCTCGGTTGTGTGGTTGAAGAAACTGAAGAAGAAGTCGAAGTTCCCACTGGAGTTGTTTGGCAGTGATTGGTAGACTTTTCCTTTTATCTGACGCTCTTTCTACGTGCCCCTAGGGAGTGGCGGTGATTGGCAGCCTTTCCCTTACGTGTCTAACATCTTCTCCTCATTTCCACTTTCTCCCTTACCTTCCAATCATTTCCTCCTGACACCTTCACTCCCTTATCTTCCCGTCGTTTCCTTCTGACACCTTCTCTCCCTTGTCCCCTTATCTCCTCTCCCTCTCTCTTCTTTCGTCTTCTAGTGAGGGCCCTTTGGTGGGCTGAGCCTATTCATATGGACTTTGGGATATTTTATCCCTTCGAAGCCAGATCACCATAAGCCTCTATCCATCTCGGTGTTCGCAAAAAATAACAGACCATCTTCTTCCGCCGTGAACTACCATTCTTCTAAGCTCAGTCATCTCTCTCTATGGAAGTTAGCTAGCTCAGCTCAATGACCTCATGGTCATCCCTTCGTCTGCTCTGTTTCTGCACCTAAAGCTCTCTCACGCATACCTCTCTGTTTCCCTTTCACAGTCCCTTTGTTCCAGCTCTACCTTACTGGAAGCAAGCTTTTAAAGCACATGGCCAAAACTGTAACACCCCGTATTTTAGTGTATTTTAATGAAGGAATTATTTTTATTGATTCAGAATTTATTCTCTTGTTTTAAAATTATTGGATTTTTAATTAGGCTATTTTTATGATTTTAGTTTACGAAAATTATTTTTTTGAAGTGCTTTCTTTAAATTAATTATTGTTATGTGTTTAAATTTCTTCTCGAATTAAATTAACTTATTATTGGGTTTAATTATTTATTTTCATGTTAATCACTGTGTTTGAAATATTTTATTTCACAAGCTGTTTTAAAATCGTTTCCGTTGGATCATTTTCGTGACCCAAGTTATGAGGATTGGACCTCATTTCTTTTCCCTCTATTTTTCTTTTCCTTTTCTTTTTCTTTTCTTCTTTTCTTTTCTTTCTTTTCTTTTTCTCCTCCCTGGTTTCCCTTCCCGCGCGCGACACTCTCTCTCTCTCTCTCGCCGTGCATTCGTCTCTCCCCCAGCCCGCCGCCGTGCGCCGGCGGTGGTCGACACCGCCCGGCTCCTCCACTCCCCCTGCCGCCGGCGATCACCCCCCTTCATTTCCAGCTCCTACATCGCCGCCGTTAACCACCACGAACCCATTGAAGCCGCGGCATTCCATGCACCACTGCGCCGCCGTCGTGCCACCTCCAGCCACCATCTTCCTACCACTTCATCCTCGACCTCTTAGCAACCCATTGGACCCAACCCCACCTCCGATCCGCCACCGGTGAAGCTCCACCATCCACCCACGGCCAACCTTCATCACCACTAGCTTCACTGACCTCCCTAGGCCCTACCCTATCAATCTTGGGTCTTCGTTTGCACCCGTTAAAAAGTGGGTATCTGTGACCCACGGCCACAGTGTATTTCACACTGTTCTGTAGCTGTTTTTCTACTTCTTGCAGCTTCGTGATCCTTCGGAAATTGCTTTATAGCGCTGTAAGTATTTTCCAAAGAATTCTAGTGAATTTAATGTATTTTTACACTAGCACATTACACTGTATTTAATTGCTGATTGGCTTTGCCGGACTGAGTCTGAGGAGTAACGGGGTTGATTGGATTGGGTGATGGAGTTATTAGTATGATTGGTTTAGACTATGAGATTTGTTGGCTGTTCGGGTTTAAATATTGGTGTTTTGTGTATGACGTTGGTTGTGGTGGATATTGGTGATTTTAGGAAGTAATGATATATTTTGGGATTATGAAGGTTTTAAGTTTTGAGAAATTTAAAATAGGTTATTTAAGAAGCTTAGGCTTAACTATCGAAATATGTGATCTATTGGAAACTTACAGAAATTACGTGATTATTTTTATAGGTGACGATTTATAGTCGACTCGACATTTTTGAGGAAATTTTTGGAAAAGTTAAGTCGTCCAGGTAAGCGGGGTTCCTATGCTGGATTTGCATAAAAATAAATGAACTGAGGTTGGTTTGTAAAAATGTGCATGTTGTTTTAAAAAGAAAAAGTGAAAAACAACCTCAGTATATGTTTTGCATTCCCTCATGAGATACGTATGAAAGAGAAAAGAAATGTTTTTGACATGAAATGTGTAGACATGAGCAATATTTGACATGTTTATGAAATATGCAAAATAGCGAATATGATATCATTGAAATTTTTATGCATGTGATATGAAATGATTTGGATCTGTTTTTTATCAAATAGAAATGATATGAATATGTTTCGCACGTGTTTTGATATGATATGGATATGATACTTATCTGTTCTGAATATGGTTCTGATATGATGATACTGTTCACGTGATATGGTTGGTACCACCATGATATGATATGAGTGCACCCACTTTGGAAACAAAGTGGTCTTTTTACGTGTTCTTTCCTGTGTGCACACTCGGGGCTCCGAGATTGAAAAATGGGAAGTTCACCACATGATACTGCCTGGTTTGGCCACCGGGGATAGCACAACCCTACCACGGAGGTTAAACATGGTATATGATATGATATGATAAGATGAAGATGTTCAGTTATGTTATGCCAAAGCGTTTTTGAATATGAAATGGATCCTTAAATATGAATTGTTGATTTTGAGTATGAAAAGATTGAAAATTCGCTTTGATTTTTTGATAACACGTTTTTCTGAGATCTGCATATAAAAATAGAATGTTTTTGGGTTCTGCATACTGAACTTTCTGAAAATGCTCATGTTTACATACTAGTATATGTTCTCTGCTTATTGAGTTGTTGATAACTCACCCCTTTATCTCCACAATGTTTTTCAGGTGATTTGAATGTTTCAGTTGAGGATCAAGGATATGGAGCATGGGTGAGAAGAGTTAAGAATGATGGTTTAAGCATAGAAAATTTATATGGGTATTGAGGATTCTCATTCAGTAAGCTTGTTGTGCTCTGATGATGTGATTTGTCGGGAGATTGTTGTTTATATTAAGACTTTGTATTGTCTTAGAATAGTTATTCTGGAGTAATTGATGTAAATATATGAACATTTTGTGCGATAGAGAAAAATTAGATTATGTACTATGTGGAAGAAAAATTATTTTTAAGTGACATGAGTTAACTCTCCGGACTCTCGGGGTCGGGGCGTTACAGTTGGTATCAGAGCACAGGTTTGAGATTCTGTAGACTATAACTTGAGGTTTTGGATATCTGTTGGTTTAAGGAGTAATTTCATACTTGGGGTGTAGAAATTTGAGGACTACAAGCTAGATGATTATGGAGAAATTCCCGGTTTGAGATTCTGTAGACTTTATGGATTGAAGTTTTAGGAATTTAAGGTTTTAGATTTGATTGATTTATTTTGAAGGCTGTAGGACATGACTTGGAGATCTAGATTTCAATGTTTACATAAGTTTGAGCGAAAGCCAGGTTTGAGGTTTACATACTATAATAAGGTGTTTGATGATATTTAAGGTTTTAAAATTTTGAAAGCACTAGGACATGATTTTAAAGATATTCGGTTTGAGCTTTTGCATACTCATGTTGGATGGCGTACGAAATCTGAGGTTTTGAATATCTATGGGCCAGGAAGTTAACTCAGATTGGAGGTATGGAAATTTGAAGATTATAAGAGATGATTTATTTTTTTTTAAAGTTTTAGAACCCGGCAACATTTTGGAATATATTCTAGGATGTTTGAGGTATTAGATGGTGTGGGTTTTAAAAAGAAGATTTTGAAGAGAACTAAGGCTTTAGATTTTAATAAATGACTTTCTTTACACTTGGAGTTTTAGATCAGGTAGGCATACTTTGTTGACTATAGGTAAGGATCTTTTATAAGATGTAATGTTTACAGTTTTGAAGGTGCACATAAGTTCAATTGTATGATAACTTTGAGGTTCTACAGACTATAACATATAAGGTTTTGGATATCGATTCGGTTTAGGAAGTAATTTCATATTTGATATATATATATAGAAAGTTGAGAACTAAGACATGATTATGGGAATATTTCAGGTTTGAGGTTCTACAGACTAAAAACATTTAAGTTTGGATATCCGTGATTTAGGAAGAAACTTCAGATTTGAGGTGTAGATTTGTAAAAAATAAGAACTGATTTTGTAGATATTTAAGATTTTAAATTTTGCAGACCTTATGATTGAGTGTTGAGATTTTGAGGTTTAGTGAGTTTAGATCCAATAAGCTTACTTTGTGGACTATAAGCGATAATTTTTATAAGATTCAAGGTTTAGATTCTTGTGGTTTAGATTCTAAAGATGTACGGGAGTTTAGACCGATGTCGGGTTTACAATATTTGATGGTAGGAAGGATTATATGAGTTGGTTAAAGATATGGCTAAGAATGGGTAAGACCATATGTCCAGTAGGTACAGTACCAGAAAAGTTTAAGGGTTTAATTTGAAATTATTACTTTTATTTAAATTGAATTTATTTCATTTTATTTGATTTTATTTTATTTGAATTGAAATTATGTTATTTATTTTATATTATTTTGTTTTATTTTATTTTGTTCAAAGTTGAAAAATGGGTTAAAGGTTAAGTTATGGCAAGAAGATGGTACGACTGAGAATGTCATTGTTAGGTATCAATATTTAGTGTAGTAGGCTTGAACTTTTATTGACTTGGTTTGCTTTTGAAATCTTGAGGCATGAAAGGAACGGCATGTCTGGGTGATCTCTTTGGGGAGTAGGATAATTGTGGTTTTAGATTTTGTGGAGATATGACACAAGGCTTTAGAATAGGAGGTTGTAAGTTCAACAAACTTTAAGGATAGATTTACGAGAATTTCACTAAAGGATTAAGGTTTGCAGACTTTAAGAAATGATTTGTTATTTTTTAATATGTTAGATCTTGAAAGCTTCGGGAGTCGATTGTCTTATTATTGGATATAAGTTCATCGATCTTACAGATTTCGGAAAATGATTCTAATATAGTTTAAGGTTTTAGAATTGCAAATTTGAAGGACTAATTTGTAATAAGATTTAAGTTTTTAATTCTGCAGGCTTAGTGTCCTAGCTTGATTTTTTTTTGGATATTGATTAGTCTGTGATCATTAAATAGGGTTGATCAGAGTTGAGTTATTGATATAAGAATTATCAAGGAGAATATTTCTTTGGGTATTGAAGGTATTGATTTAGTTCTTGTATTTCTATGAGGATTGAAAATTTGGTTTGAATTGGGGAAAATAATTGTTATTAGTTCGAGGTTTTAGTGGCAGGTTTTGGGATTTGATCCATATCAGATTTAAGGATAATAGTTGGTGCAGATTCAGGAATGAATTCTTGGTGAGTTTGATGAAAGTGTGTAATAGTTCATGGTTTTGGAGATCAAGAATTTTCTACCAAATGTGGTGAGAGTTTTCTGGTTAGTAGGTGTTGAGTTACCTCGTACTCAATGGTGTTATGTTGTGATATAATTAAGGATTCAAATCTTGTGTTGATCTTAAGGGATTATTAGTGATTTGAAAATTTGAGATGATACTTGTAATTAGAGATTAAACTTTTGGTGATGCGGATTTAAGATATAATTCTTGTTGAATTTGAGGGAATAGGTCTGGATGATGGAAATGTTTATTGATGGTTAACTTTGGAAGTGGCTAATAGATTACCAACTTGTAGAATACAATGAAGGTTGGTGAGTTTTAACATAGGAGTCGATTGAGGTTAGCACAGTTCGTGTTACGATAATAATAATAATCATTGGGTTTTTGCTAAGTGTTGTATTAATGTTGTTGGTGGAAATGGAGATTTTGGATTTCGTGGCCACCCTAGGAGTAATAGACGTGATGTGTCATTGGGAGACTAATGCGAGCATAATGGAATCGCCTATAGGAGTAGACTTGGGAGTGCATTACTCATGCTTGTTGGGAGTTGTTGATGGTATGGTCTTTTCGAGCGTGTTTTGAGTTATATCTTGTATCTTGCCTTGACATTAATGTTTGACCTTACAAATTTCGAGGACGAAATTTTTTTTAAGGGGGGAGGATGTAACACCCCGTATTTTAGTGTATTTTAATGAAGGAATTATTTTTATTGATTCAGAATTTATTCTCTTGTTTTAAAATTATTGGATTTTTAATTACGCTATTTTTATGATTTGTAGTTTACAAAAATTATTTTTTTGAAGTGCTTTTTTTAAATTAATTATTGTTATGTGTTTAAATTTCTTTTCGAATTAAATTAACTTATTATTGGGTTTAATTATTTATTTTCATGTTAATCATTGTGTTTGAAATATTTTATTTCACTAGCTGTTTTGAAATCGTTTCCGTTGGATCATTTTTTGACCCAAGTTATGAGGATTGGACCTCATTTCTTTTCCCTCTATTTTTCTTTTCCTTTTCTTTTTCTTTTCTTCTTTTCTTTTCTTTCTTTTATTTTTCTCCTCCCTGGTTTCCCTTCCCGCGCGCGACACACACACACACACACACTCTCTCTCTCTCTCTCTCTCTCTCTCTCTCTCTCTCGTCGTGCATTCGTCTCTCCCCCAGCCCGCCGCCGAGCGCCGGCCGTGGTCGACACCGCCCGGCTCCTCCACTCCCCCTGCCGCCGGCGATCACCCCCTCCATTTCCAGCTCCTACATCGCCGCCGTTAACCACCACGAACCCATTGAAGCCGCGGCGTTCCATGCACCGCTACGCCGCCGTCGCGCCACCTCCGGCCACCATCTTCCTACCACTTCATCCTCGACCTCTTAACAACCCATTGGACCCAACCCCACCTCCGATCTACCACCGGTGAAGCTCCACAATCCACTTTTCCGATTTGGGTATTTGGGTATTTTGGTCTTCTACAACCCATTGCGCCGCCACCCACGGCCAACCTTCATCACCACTAGCTTCACCGACCTCCCTAGGCCCTACTCTATCAATCTTGGGTCTTCGTTTACACCCGTTAAAAAGTAGGTATCTGTGACCCACGGCCACAGTGTATTTTACACTGTTCTGTAGCTGTTTTTCCACTTCTTGTAGCTTCGTGATCCTTCGGAAATTGCTTTATAGCGCTGTAAGTATTTTCCAAAGAATTCTCGTGAATTTAATGTATTTTTGTACTAGCACATTACACTGTATTTAATTGCTGATTGGTTTTGCCGGACTGAGTCCGAGGAGTAACGGGGTTGATTGGATTCGGTGATGGAGTTATTAGTATGATTGGTTTAGACTATGAGATTTGTTGGCTGTTCGGGTTTAAATATTGGTGTTTTGTGTATGACGTGGGTTGTGGTGGATATTGGTGATTTTAGGAAGTAATGATATATTTTGGGATTATGAAGGTTTTAAGTTTTGAGAAATTTAAAATAGGTTATTTAAGAAGCTTAGGCTTAACTATCGAAATATGTGATCTATTGGAAACTTACAAAAATTACGTGATTATTTTTATAGGTGACGATTTATAGTCGACTCGACATTTTTTAGGAAATTTTTGGAAAAGTTAAGTCGTCCAGGTAAGCGGGGTTCCTATGCTGGATTTGCATAAAAATAAATGAACTAAGGTTGGTTTGTAAAAATGTGCATGTTGTTTTAAAAAGAAAAAGTGAAAAACAACCTCAGTATATGTTTTGCTTTCCCTCATGAGATACGTATGAAAGAGAAAAGAAATGTTTTTGACATGAAATGTGTAGACATGAGCAATATTTGACATGTTTATGAAATATGCAAAATAGCGAATATGATATCATTGAAATTTTTATGCATGTGATATGAAATGATTTGGATCTGTTTTTTATCAAATAGAAATGATATGAATATGTTTCGCAGGTGTTTTGATATGATATGGATATGATAAAATTTTGGCATACTTATCTGTTCTGAATATGGTTCTGATATGATGATACTGTTCACGTGATATGGATGGTACAACCATGATATGATATGAGTGCACCCACTTTGGAAACAAAGTAGTCTTTTTACATGTTCTTTCCTGTGTGCACACTCGGGGCTCCGAGATTGAAAAAGGGGAAGTTCACCACATGATACTGCCTGGTTTGGCCACCGGGGATAGCACAACCCTACCACGGAGGTTAAACATGGTATATGATATGATATGATAAGATGAAGATGTTCAGTTATGTTATGCCAAAGCGTTTTTGAATATGAAATGGATCCTTAAATATGAATTGTTGATTTTGAGAATGAAAAGATTGAAAAGTCGCACTGATTTTCTGATAACACGTTTTTCTGAGATCTGCATATAAAAATAGAATGTTTTTGGGTTCTGCATACTGAACTTTCTGTAAAGGCTCATGTTTACATACTAGTATATGTTCTCTGCTTACTGAGTTGTTGATAACTCACCCCTTTATCTCCACAATGTTTTTCAGATGATTTGAATGTTTCAGTTGAGGATCAAGGATATGGAGCATGGGTGAGAAGAGTTAAGAATGATGGTTTAAGCATAGAAAATTTATATGGGTATTGAGGATTCTCATTCAGTAAGCTTGTTGTGCTCTGATGATGTGATTTGTCGGGAGATTGTTGTTTATATTAAGACTTTGTATTGTCTTAGAATAGTTATTCTGGAGTAATTGATGTAAATATATGAGCATTTTGTGCGATAGAGAAAAACTAGATTATGTACTATGTGGAAGGAAAATTATTTTTAAGTGACATGAGTTAACTCTCCGGACCCTCGGGGTCGGGGCGTTACAAAAACTCACGTCAACTCCCTGCTTATAGAAAGTTGACCGACCGCTTACTATCACCCGAAGATCGGAACGTTGGTTTGACTTAGGTGGCACATGATTAGGAAGTGGATAGATTAATTACTTCATTATTTGCTTGGGTGTATTCTACTTATCTGGGATTGGGCAATGAAGAAAGGCGTTGCTAGGCTACTTCTACCGCGTGCATGAGGTGTTATATTTAACAGACGAAGGGCACGTTTGGCTTGCGAAATAGGTATTTCCATTCCTTCTAGTTCTTATCCGAACCTTTACAATTTTACAATGATTGTTATATTTGACAACAATAGCAATCATTAACTACAATAAGATGTAGAATTCATATAGCAGTTTAGCTTGTCAGCATCCAATGTATCCCTGGAATCCCATTTGACCAGAATTCATAGAGAATGCAAGCCATGATGAACTCGTTGTCGCTTGTGTCTTCTGCATAAGATGCAGCAGATGCATCCACCTCGTCTGATTCATGCGTGTCATTCGTGCTCGTTGAGATATCTTTCTGCAAGGGTGGCATGAGCTGCCGCGCCTAAAGGCAAAACATCTTCATCGATGGTAAAATAGGGTGAGTGGCCTGTGTGAGTAGAACCCAATGTCTCATTCCTTATGCCTATGTAGAAAAAGCCAGCAGGGACCACCTGAGAGTAAAAGGAAAAGTCCTCAGCACCCATCATTGGTGGAACCACTCTGAAATTTGTTGGACCCACCAAATCAATGGCCACTTTCCTCACATGCTCGTACATTTTCTCATCGTTCACGGTGGGGGGATATATAGTGGACTCGTTTTGGAAGAAATCAACCATTCCCGAGCATCTGTATACGCTGGCCTGTTCCACAATTACCTGTTTGTGATGATGCAGATTGATTGCTATTAGCTCAAGCGTTTTAAGACTTGTACTTTTCAAGAAATTATAAATAGGCTACCCAGAAAACAATTATTGTCTTTCTGATGCCAGAAAAATGAAGAAGAGTGGGGTAACTCCTTATAAAGTCTAGGATGAGTTTGTCTCTAAGCCTTGTGGGACTTCTCAACACGCCCCCTCACGTGTGGGCCGATATTTTCAGTACTATAATAGTGAGTATATCGCAGAAGCTCATCATCCATCATAGATTGACTTGCTTAGATACTATATAAAAACATCAATTTCTCTTTATAAAAGGCTTAATAGGAGTGGAGTAATTCCTTATAAAGTTTAGGATGAGTTTATTCCTAAACCGTGTGAGACTTCTCAGCAGGGGATCATAGCAGGTCCAATTTTAGAGATACTGTAATTAATCGAAGTACTGGTTTCAAGACAAACCTCTTCTATTCTATGAAGAAGCTGGTAAAAGCTTGTGTTAGAGAAAGCCCTGAAGGTACCACCGAGGATAACAGTATCTGGGATCGTGTCAAGGTTGTCACCTCCATTAAACGATGTTACCGAGACAACCTAAGTGACAAAGATGATACATTAACGCAACTTCAAGAATTCTTGTTCCCAAAATAATACGCACAAACAGACGCATGCATGTGCGCGCACACATACCTGCGAGTCCAGTGGATTTGCTTCGCGAGACACAATACCTTGTAAGCTGATAACTGCAGCTGAGGCTGCTAAAATGGGGTCAACGCAGTTGTGGGGATCCCCAGCACTGCCTCTTCTTCCACTGATGACGGCTCTAAAAAAGCCACAGCCGGCAAGCAAAGGACCAGGTCTTGATCCGATGATGCCCGTGGGATGCATGTGGGATACATGAACTGCTAATATGGCCTCCACATTCTCCAGAGCCCCATCTCCGATCATCCCTTTTGCACCATTCCCCGCTTCTTCTGCTGGCTGAAACAACAGCACCACTGTTCCCTATCGACGGCCAACCATACAAAAATTTCAAATTGTTGTTGTTTATTTTTTTATTTTGTTTTATATCTGCACGAATCTTGATTGACAAAATTCTACATAAAGCAAAACAGGAATTCTCAATAAACAAGGCAAATATTGATCATTTTCTTTGTTTGTTTCGTTGGAATATTTCCATGTTCCAATCAATTACTCCTGGCCTAGTATAGAACACTTTGACAAGCAAAATTATAACACGTTAATGAGACAATGGATAGGAATCATATTCTATTAAGTACGTAGCACACCCAAATTGACTCACAATATTCTCTCATCCATCCAAAACAACACATGATTTTCCGTGTTATATTTCAAACGAGGTAGTTAGTTTCAAACAAGGTAGACTTCAAATATGTCAAAAGCAGAATTTTCAAGGGGAAGTTATATTTTGACCCCTTGAACTATCAGCATTTTGCAATCATATATGCATGATCTGTTTGAAGTTACAAAACAATTACAATGTATAACGTACACCCGCTATAAGAAAACTACGTATTTTTTGTCAATTATTTCTCACAAAATAATTATTTCTTATCAAAATGAGTCTATTCTTATCACAAATTATCATTTTTATCCTAAATAACTCGTCATAAATATACATTTTTCTTATTGCACGCCCATAATAAAATGTGCCAGCCCGTTCGCTTTACACCCTGTTTAAGCGGCAAAATGAGAGGGATCCCCACCATCATGGTCTCACTCGTACTAGCTATTGGCTCGGTGGAAACCATGCACATGAGAAAAGATAAAATAATTTTGGCATCCTTGAATACATCACCCAACAAAGTAAAGAATTTATTCATCAGAAAATATTACAAGCATCTAAAGAAAATAAGAATAATCGTTGCAACTTCTATTATAAAAAAAAAAAAAAAAAAGTGAAAACGGAAGTGATTATTGCTACAAATCAAAAGGTGCCATGACAATTAACAAGCCAACATGATCCTCATATTAAAAAAAAAGTTAGGAACATATATTATATATATATATATGCTGCTTTAGGACCAAGCATTTGAGAGAGAAACATCCATGACTCACTATTATTTTTTTAGAAATGTTTTAGTCATAAAGAGATTTCATAAAAATAAACCTACAAACTAACGTATTGCATGACTTGATGCATATGGTACGTGAGATTCTAAACTATTTTTATTGTAAAACTAATCTAATATATCATATGAAACCATGTCAATTTATATGATCTCTTTATAGCTTACTAGCTGTAACAATTTTCTTATTCTTTTCATTCTCCATTAATAATATAATTTTATTTTCTAGTGAATTTTCACGACCTTAATTTGTAAAAGAAGACAGTGCTAGTGAGCATTCAGATTGAGTATTATGACCGATTATTAATATATATCTTTCTCTTTATCGTCTGGAATATCCAAAATTTAAATGTGATGCTAAAGGACACTCGACATATATAGGTTAGGCACAGATGCATTATTAATGCTCGACTACTATAAGTAAAATTCAGACAGAAATGATCAAAGATGTCGAGAATTTAATAATTATTCCAAGTTCACATGACCACTCGATCGAAAAGGAACTTCAAACCTCCCTCTTGAGATAAGCTATTAATGTTTTTCTATTGTATTAAACAGTACTGTCCAGGTGTTTAACATTAAATACAATCGAGTACTCCAGATGTTTTAAATTTTTTTTTCTGAAATATTTAGATTAAAAATTAAGAAAAAAAAAACTCTAGATTGGACTGAACAATCTAAGGCTACGTTTGATTTTTAAATTCATATGAATTTAGTCTAATTTTAAACTGAATCTAACATTCAAATATTCAATACTTACACGTAAGACTCACAATCTTTTTAAACTTAAAACATATTTATACGTAGGATCCACAATAAAAATTTCTTATAAAAAATATTAAACTCATCTTAATATTTAAACACATTTTAAATTCAATTTAAATAATTCTTACATAACTCTTTTCATTATTCAATATATTATTATTTATAAAAAATTCAATTTAATTCAATTCAAGCAGCCAAGACAAAAATTAAAAAAAAGAAACTGAACAAATTAAAGCTTGTCAGGAACATTTATATCTTGCCATAAGTGTGATCATGACCAAGAGGAAGTACTGATATCTATGTTTGTTGAAAAAGTAACACGTGTTGCATTTATATACGAGATTGGCAAAACATATTCAATTCATTACCGTCCTATATAGCTATCTAACACATCATTGTGCACGTTTTCTGGATCCAATGTTGTCCACACAAATTTTACCCTAATGCACCAACCTATCGACCCCATAACCCCTATATATATTATTCAACCTTACAAAATCAAAATATTAATTTTCTACCATTTAACAATCTAACCAAAAAAAAGAAACAAACAATATTTTTAAGTAATATTATATACAATCGTAAAGTGCACAATCACCGTATAATCATTTTAAAAAAATATAAAATTTATTATTAAAAATTTAATTTTTTTTTATATAAATATCTTATTTACTCTTTTTTTTTCAAACAAATTAAAAAACGCTTACATACTTCACGATTTTAAATATCATATCTCATTTTTTTTATTTTAAAAAGAGATAGGAATTTGGAGACTCGATTTCCATACATCTCTTATAGGAGAAATTAAGGCAAATATATATACTATCGGACCAAAGCCATTGACACAAATGGGTGAAATTTTAAAACCAAATAAAGTGAAGTTCAAACGACCAGAGAGAGGGAGAGAGAGTAATGGATATCTAATAGATCAGTAACACAAATGAATGAACCGAGGCTAAACCTTCAGAAGATGTTGGCGACTCTTCAAGATCTTGGCAGCGCCGAGAAGCATGGCAACATGAGCATCATGCCCACAAGCGTGCATTTTCCCCGCAACTTTGCTTTTGTGCTCCCATTCAACAGCTTCCTGCAACAACATATTTATACTTCTCCCTTTTAGGATCACAAAAAGTTCTTTAATTATGGTAACCCAAATATTTCAGCTCATGATGAATGACCATGTCCACAAATGTACAAAGGCTAAAAAATAAGAAAAGTATGTAAAAAAAATAAATTTATAAATTGATATAATTTAATATCATCTTATTTAAAATTATTTTGATTAAAATTATTTTTTTTTTAAAAATAAATTATAATAAATAAATAAGAAATTGTGTACTTAGCCGCCAGGTTAGTACAACTTTTGTTTTTGAGATCTCAACTGTCCTTTAATCTATCACACCCAAAGTGTCAAAATGATAATTTCAAATGTCAACAAGAACATATAGACATATATAACTACAGCGTTTGCTTTGGGATTTGTAGCATCTCACAATCTATTACATGCAACATGGCTAAATGCAAATTTCACAGCATGCATGTGACTCTGAACATTATACTTAGATATACCAGATCATGATAACAGACCCGAGATCGTACTCCAGTACAACAGAATAAAAATACAAAAAGCAAAATGAAAATTGAAAAATGCAAGAAATTTTGTTACAAATCAATCATTATTCGTATTACACATTCATACTTATAACTTTTTATAAGATGTGAGAATGTTTTTTAATAGAATATATAATATTACGTAGAATGGTGAATAGCGATGAGAATAATTTTTCTATGTCAAAGCCGCCATGAATGATGGTACAACTTTTGATTTGGAATCTGAACTATCCAATAATTTCTATGTCGCATGAGATGGGATCTTTCGTATGTCGAACCTGTACATAGGTACATGATGAAAGCGGACGTTAGATATCACTAACTTTAAATGATATTTATAGTTGTGAGTGTGTAAATACAGTGTAATCATTTTGAAAAAAGTGAATAAATATAAAATTCACAAGAAATAAATTAATTTTTTAATAATAGACTCTACTATTTTTCAAACTAACTGCACGACATTTACGCATTTCACGACTATATGTAACATTACTCCTTACAAACTCCAACGACAAAAACACTATATATATTAGGAATATCTAATTTTAATTTACCAGATCAATTCTAATTCATGTGGCCTCTTAGCGATTACATCAAAATGATTCTACGCTTAGAAACACCAAGTAAGAAAACCCAAAACTAAATAAAAATAATAACAACATTAATAATAATAATTAATGTAGAAAAATGGAAATCTTGGAGCTTCTATTAATTGTCCTCAACATAGCCCAAAAAATGTTTTTCCCTACTTAAAATACATGCATATACATATACATATATATGCTCATATATACATATACGTATACATATACAAAGGAACCTGAATTGGGAGTGCATCCATGTCAGCTCTGATCGCCACAAACGGCGGACCGCCGGAGCCGATCCAAGCCCGAATACCAGTCTTGGCCAAAGGGTACTTGTAGCTAACCTCCATGCTATCCAACTCCTCTCGGATCAACTTGCTGGTCTCGAACTCTTCGAAAGCAAGCTCCGGGTTCGCATGGATCCTCCTCCTCAGGCTCCTGATCCACTCCGCGGTCTCCGGTCGCCTTGCGTAGCCTAAAACCGCCTCCGCGCATGCTTTGGCGCTCCAAACCGCGCAGTCGGGAGTCGAGACGGGCATAGAGTCGGCCGTGGCTGATGGGACAGTCCGGTTTTTGATCGCTAAGGAAGGCTTTGGACAGAGAAGGCAGCTCGGGTCGAAGAACGACCGGTCTTCTTCGGCTGTCGTTATCGGCTTGGCGAACGGGATTATGGATTTAGAAAAAAACGTAGAGATGGAGAGTAGCACAAGAAATCTCTGAAAATCCATTTCCGAGAGAGAGACTTGCAGAAGAAGAAGATCAGGAAGGGCAGAGCAGAAAGAGAAAGAGAAAGAGAAAGAGAAAGAAGAGGAAGAAGAGAGTGGTGAGGTGAGAGGTGAGCATGAGCACGTGGAGATAACAGAGGCAAGAGAACAAAATGTGCACGTGGGGAATTGTCTGATTAAGGCGAAGAGGGAGTTGATAAACTTAATCTGTAACTCCTCAAATTTTATCGCATCTCATTATTATAAATTTTTTAAATTTATAAATAAAATATAATAAACCATTCAACTTTTTAAAATTTTAAAATAATAATAATATAAAAAAATAATATTTTAACAATATTTTATTTCACTTTCAACTTTTATCTTAACTCATTTCATCTCAACTCACTATCCAAACCTCACCTCATTCGTTTAGAGAATGAGATGAAAAGAGAATTTTATGAATAATAATAAGATATTATGTGAATAATAATAAGATAATTTGAGTTAAGTATTTTTTAGATTTTAGAAAAGAAAAGAGAAAAAGTTGAATAAAAAATATTATAAAATTAAAATATTATTAGAATATAATTTTATAGTACTATTTTTGTTTGAAGATTTAAAAAATTGAATTATTTTTTATTTTTTGTTTAAAAGTTTAGAAAAATTATAATGATTAGTTTAAAAAAATTGTAATGATTAATTTAAAAATATTTATATTTAAATTATATTTAAAAATAAGATAAGATAAGATAAAATGAAATAAGATGAAAATTTTAAAATAAGATTTATTTCCAAACAAACCTTAAGGTGATGGTAGCCCTGGGCCCCATAGGCCCTCCAACCAGCTGATCTTGACACTGCTCTTCACTTCTTTATTAATTTTTTCTTTAGCCGAGAGTTATTTTTATGAGTTATTCTACCCCCGTGCAGATCCATTTATTTAAATATAAGATTTAATTTATAAATTTTAAATTTTAAAATTCATTTTTCAAATTAAAATTATGTCAATTTAAGTGTTTTATTAAGCATATTTTACACACCTGACACCATCTTGAAAATATTTTTTTCTATTTTTATTTTATTCTTTAAAGTTTGTTTATTTTATCATTTCTATTGCTTGATTTGATGATGTTATTAAAGTCTCTCCGCTAAATTGAAAATGCTAGATGCCCGATGGGACTCCCGCCAGGAGCTCTCGATGGACTCTAGTGTTTTATTATATGTGTTTGTTTTAGTTTTTTTTATATAGGTATTTTTAATAATTTTAAATATTTTAAAAAATAAAATAAAAATTACTATATTATTAAAAAATATTTCTTTAATCATGAAGTAGAATAAAAAATAATATTTATTATATTTCGTGATTAAGGAAGTATTTTTTAATGATTTTTTTTTTTACTTTCTGATTAAGGAAGTGTTTTTTAATGATATTTTAAATTTATTTTATTTTTTAAAAATATTTAAATGTGTAAAAAAATCTATATTAAAATAAATTAAAAAAATACACATAGAAAAGTACATGCTAAGTCCAGCGGGAGCCCCCAGCGGGGCTGTAGCATGACCATTTTAAATAAGTTTTTTTTAAAAAATCATAATATTATTCAAAAATATTTTCTTAATCACGAAGTAAAATAAAAAAAATTATAAAAAAAATATTTTTTATAATTTTTTTTATTTTACTTTGTGATTAAGAAAGTATTTTTTAATATATATTTTTTTACTTTCTGATTAAGAAAGTATTTTCTTAATGATGTTTTAAATTTGAGCAATACTACGTATAATCCCCAAATGGGGACTGCAATGAAAGTCTAGACAATTTTATATTTAAAATTTTTTAAAATTATAAAAATATCCCTCCTAAAATGATGTTTTTTCTCATTTAATAAAGAGCCTGCACATACAGTCCCCAAGTGGGGACTGCAAATAAAATTTCTCTTTAAATTTATTTTATTTTGTTAAAATATTTTAAAATATTAAAAGATCTATATAAAAAATTATTTAAACAAAACACATGTAAAATATTACTACACCCCCATTGGGGGCTGTAGCATCACCCATTGTTCAAACCACTTATGTTGATTGTGTCATGTTATGTGTTCATTATCCGGACGTGTGTACAGGATCGTAACAGGATAGCTCAGTACTAAAGGTTTGCTTGCATGCTTGTATACTGTCGACAAGAATGGAGTAAAATTAGATATAGTTATATCAATAGTGCTACAGGTACATGCCTAGGCGTACCGTTTGTGGAATCGGCTGACGTGGCTAATTACCATTTTTGCATCTACGAGTGTCGTCGAACCAACCACATCGTGGTGTTGAAATCGTCGTCGAACGAACCACGACGAAAGTGAAATCGCCGTCGTCCATTGTCGCATCGAACCCATCCTAGAAGAAACATCGTCGCTGCACGAACACTATGCCGTCGAACTGAACCCTCATCTGTGCAGATATATCAGATTTCTGTGTTAGAGAGTGCCGTCCAATAGTGCTACAGGTTCACGCCGTGGGGTACCATTTGCCATCGTGGGTATGAAAACGGGTTTATGCCTCTGTTTTATGAAGATTTTGCTTCTATTTGCCTTTGTTTTATGCATGCAGAGGGTAATGTATAATCTAATCTAATATTCCTGATAGTAAAGTTAAGAACTTGAAGTGTAATGTATTTTCTTGAAGTAATATTCCTGATAGTAAACTTAAGAAGTTGAGGCTAACCTTAGTTTTGTTTTATAGAAAAGCCACTGAATGTGATTTGTGCCCTTTGTAACTCCAATACAGGTCCTTCAATGGTGGCCTCCCCGTGGTGAAACCCTTGTGGAGTTTGGATTCTGTTGTTGCAAACAAACTTTAGAGTTGTAAGTTTATGCATTTTTGGTTTGGTTGCCTGATTGTTGCCTTCACAATAACTTTTATTTGTGAAGGCAAGCACGTACAAGTTTGTGCTATTGTGGTTGCCTGATTTTTGTTCATAGAGCATTGATATGATTCCAAACAACACATTGTTTTCTTGATGTTTTTCTCGATGAGTTTAGCATTGTTCATATTTTTGGTTTCCGTGTTGTTTCTGGTTTGAGATTTTGGAAAGATTTTGTGTATCCAGAATTAAGTGATTTTCTTGTTTTAAATTGTGGGAGATTGGAGTGATCTGGGATATGGGAGATTGGAGTGATTAGAAATTGTGTCAGAATATGTGATATCTCTATTTTTTTTTTTTTGTTTTCATGGCGAGTGACTATTTGTTTCCTTCCTTAGTTATAATTATTGAAAAAGGAGAAGACGGGATAAGGACATAATATCAACTTGTCCAAACTTCACAATGCATGGTTACTGTGGACCAATTCCTACGGGGTCACCTGCTCTGTTGCCATATCTAGATGGCTACCAGTATCCAAGCAACATTCAAGTGGTGATGCAACTTTGTTTTTGTAATTTTTTTGTAAATTTTGGGTTTTTCTTTTTAAAAATATGAATGTCATAGATTTTTATTTATTTTTTCTTTTTGCAGAATGCTGGTTATTTGACTCGTCTCATGACTACAAGCTCCACTACGAGCAGAAGAGTTGGTGTAGAGGAAACGCCCGAGTGTAGGGAAACTGATATTCCATGTACCTCCTCTAGAGTTGAAGATGGAGACGAATATATATCAGATTCACCAACTGAAACTAAGGATGGCACTGCTGGAACATCTCAATTAGAGGATGAAGTTGGTGGTAATACGATTGAAGAGCCAAAGTCGGGTATGGAGTTTAATTATTTTGAAGAAATTATGAGTTATTATAAGCAGTATGCTAAGAAATGTGGGTTTGGAGTGATGACAAGAAGGACTGAGAAGGGAGAGGATGGCAATGTTAGATATGCCACCCTTGGTTGTGCCCGTGGTGGTAAGGCCCGTAATAGGACGTTGAATGTTGCCAGACCGCGACCGACAGGAAAAACAGAATGTAAGGTAATGCCTTAAAAGTTGACGGAAAGTTTAGGTTGACGACATTTCATAATATCCATAACCACGGCCTCAGTCCAACTAAATCCTGTTTCTTCCGATGTAATAGAGAAGTTAGTGACTCCGTAAAAAGAGTCTTAGATACAAACGATTTGGCTGGCATCCGGATGAATAAGAGCTTCGGATCTCTTGTTGTTGGCGCGGGTGGATTTGAGAACCTTCCGTTTTTGGAAAAGGATTGTCGAAATTACATCGACAAGGCAGGACATCTGAAACTTGGGAAAGGTGGGGCTGGAGCGCTTCGAGAGTATTTCTTAAGGATGCAGTACAAAAAATCCGGGTTCTTTGCATTAATGGATTTAGATGATGACGGGAGGTTAAAAAATGTATTTTGGGCAAACCCCCGTAGTAGGGCATCATATCAGTATTTCGGTGATGTAGTCACATTTGACACCACAAATCTGACGAATAGATATGGGATGCCCTTTGCACCATTTGTTGGTGTAAACCACCATGGCCAGTCCATTTTGTTGGGTGCAGGATTGATATCCAGTGAGGATACGGAGACGTTTGTCTGGTTATTCTAGACGTGGTTGCAGTGTATGGATGGTATAGCTCCGAAAGCTATTATCACAGATCAGGACAGGGCGATGAAAAATGCTATTGCCATTGTATTTCCAGAAAGTCGACATCGATTTTGTTTGTGGCATATACTAAAGAAAGTCCCTGAAAAGCTTAGCTCCCATGCTTCCTACAAAAATGGAATGAAAACGGGATTGATGAAATGTGTGTATGACAGCCAAAGTGTTGATGAGTTTGAATAGAGTTGGGATCATCTAATCACCACGTACAACTTGCAAGAGAATGCCTGGCTGCAAAATTTATATGCCGAGCGTGAGCATTGGGTATCAGCATTCTTGAAAGACTTATTTTGGGCTAGAATGAGTACAACTCAGCGGAGCGAGAGCATGAATGCCTTTTTTGACGATTATGTCCATGCTAAGACAAACTTGAAAGAGTTTGTCAATCAGTTTGATAGCGCTTTGAAAAAGAAAATTGAGAATGAAATTACCGCAGACTTCCACTCATTTAGTGTCACAATTCCATGTATACCTAGATCACCAATTGAAAAAAGATTTCAAGATTTGTACACGAATACTAAATTCAGGGAAGTTCAACAGCAAATTATTGGCATTATTGATATGGATCCCAAGTTACTTAAGAGTGATGATGGAGTAAAAATCTATCGCATAGAGGATGAAGTTTGTGTGGAAGAGTTCACTAAGCCGGTTACATACTATGTCGACTTTAGTGAGATAGATACAGCTGCAAAGTGTTCATGTGGGTTATTTCAAATGAGGGAGATTTTGTGTAGGCACATTTTGGCTGTATTCAAATGTAACAAGGTTAAATTTGTGCCAAATAGATACATTTTAGAGCGACAGAGGAAGGACATCAAAAGGAGATACATGTTAATCCACAGCAGCTTTGACGCTGGGGATCAACGAGCAGATGCTAACCGATATTCAAGTTTATTGAATATTTGTTATAAGACGATTACTCTTGTAGTGGGTTCAGAAAAGCATACTGAGGATGCAACACATAAGTTATTTGCAATGATTGACCTATATGGTGACAACCAAGAACTCCCATCGATGACGGTCATAGGTTCCAATGTTGGTTGTACGACAAAGGACACGACTATATGTGGTAGTTCAAAGAAAGTACTCAGTCCACTAGCTGTGAGAGGGAAAGGCAGACTCCCATCTTTGAGGAGAGCATCGGAGATAGAGAAATGCATGCGGAAAGATAAAGCGAAGATGAAGAAAGCACTAGTGAAGGGAAAGCGCAAACATGTAGACTTTTTTGTGTTATTTGATTATGTGGAGTTTTGCTTATTTTGAGCTCCTATATATGCACTGGAAATTGAATTCATTTGCAAATTAGGTGGACTTTTTTGTGTTATTTGATTATTTGGTTATTTCAGTACTTATATGCTTATTAAAAGTTCAATGGTCAAAGTTAATAGGCTTAGAGTTGGCTGTCACAATGAGCTATGAATGAGATGGGGGCTGAGGTCGTGGGTGCAATACCCATAGGGTGCATAGTTTTATTTCGATAAAATAAAAATATGTAGGTTATTAAGTTGAAACCTTAGTCCAGCCTGCATTTGTGTTTTATGATTATATTGGCAGGATTGACAAATGTGTTTTGTTTTGTGTTATTTGATTATTAGCGAGATAGAGGAGATACACCAGCCGTGGCGACTTATAGGAATTTATTTGCCACTTCACAAAGTGTAAGAAATCTTAAATAATAACATTTTTTTTTTGGTTCTTTTGAATATTGGTATATGATTTACATCACTTAGCATATATATATATATATATATATATATATATATGCATATGCAGAAGGTGTTCTGGAGGTTAGTGGTTCTCTTAGATGCTCAGTAGGTGAAAATACCTTTACTGGACGATCTTGGAGGTTAGTGGTTCTCTTAGTGGTTCAAGTTTAATGATGCTCAGTAGATGCTCGGTAGGTCCAAATTTCTTCTTCTAGTGGGTATGAACGATCTTGGTGCAGCGTGAATTGGGTAAGTCTTGTGAATTTGGCCAGAGAAAGACGTCCGTGGGTGCATCATTAAACTGCATTTTTTTTGGGTGCATCGTGAATTGGGTAAGTCCTGTGATCTTGGTGCAACATTCTCGTGGGTGCATCATTAAACTGCATTTTTTTTTTTGTTTAAAACAATTGCTGATGATGTTAAAATGTTATGCATTTTTGTGTATAGATGAGTGTGCAAGAAGCGAAAGAAGTTTGCCAATATATATGCAGTTCGAAGCTACACAATCAGACTAAGTTACTACATGCAGTTCAAAGCTACACAATCAGACTAAGTTCTAACATCACCGACATATAAACAACTTAGATACACATAGCAACTAACTTCTAACACTAATCCTAAGTCACTTATAGGCAAGAAAAGTAACATGTTACAACAAATGCAAAAGCCCAATACACCGGGAGTAGTGTGCATGAACGTCTTATTTTAGCTTTGTGTACAACAAGCGCCAACTCATTTTTCACAATCTCCTCATTTCTATTGGATACCGCCATCTCTCTCATCTCGATCTCATCCGCTTTCTTACGGAGATCAATCTTGCTCTTCTCGATATCATCGAGTATCTTCTCCAGCTCTAGCTTGGTTCTTAACAATTCATTGTAAGTTTCTCAAACATCGGACTTTCTGTATTGATCCCCCTCCACCAACTTGAAATACTTATAATATGGTAATCCCTAATCATTTTAAACATATTTTGGAAACATGTTAGATGCACATAATATTAAAAATTTTATTAAACATGAATGTAGTTAGTTACCTTTGTGTTGTAGTTAGGGTACCCAAAGAAGGGTCATCCTGGGTTTCTTGTAGTAGATGAATATCTCAGTTAGGCTTCAACGTCACAGAAGCATAATGGTTGACCCAGACTTCATTTACCAAAGATGAAGAAGAGTCCGTGGTGGATGATGACATATTCTTAAATCCAATACAGTACACTAATGTAGTCAAATATTATTTGTGGCTGGTTATAGGCCAGCATGAAGATCCCAATGGAATCTAAAAGAGCAACTTTGAAAATAATATTGAAAGCAGATTGCAACAATGTTTAATATTTGAGATGGCGTTGAGTATTTTTAAGGGAGTGTTCCTAATGGGTTCCTCTCTGTTTTCAAGTGAACAATATACTTTCAGGGGAGTGATGAGTCTATGAGACCCTTTATCAAACACTTGCCCTGCATCTTTTAATTTCTCTGGAAGCAGTTTATTACATTCCGCAGCTTATCCTTATTACATCACAGCAGATTGAGTATATTTATAGAGATTTATAAGGAGGATCAAAACAATTTCGTAAAGCAAAACAAAGAGGAACGAGCAGAAGAGTTGCTATATCAATGTGAATCTTTTCCTTGTCCAAGTCAAACATCAAAACTAAACAAAAATTTAAACTTCAAATCATTGCTACTGCTCCTCAAACTGAAGGGAGAAGAATAAACAAAAAGGAAAAAGAACAATCAAGAACAAAAAAAAAAAACAGAGTATATACCGATTAGATTAGGGTTAAGGTTTTGACTCTCAAAAGAATTTCGAAACCAGGTGCAATTTCGAATCTAAATCAAGTGCTATTTCGAATCTAAAAGAATTTCGAAATCTCCCATTAGGGTTAGGGTTAGGGTTAGGGTTTCCAGTTATTTGAAATGTATATATACCGATTCGGTTAATTTGGGAACATAGAAATCATGGGTTGAAGAAACAATACCAATGGGAGATTCGGTTTAAGGCATGCGAGCAAGAAGATGAAAAAAATCTAGTACCTCCCTTCGTGTTTCGTCTTCCTGCACGTCGGTGGGGCAGCTTGTTTGTGGTGAAGAAGATGACCTCCCTGCGTGAATCATCTTTATAGGTTGCTTGGGAAGGTTCCTGTGTTCTGTGCGGGGTTCCATGGCCGTGCAGGTTGCTGGGTTTCAAGTTTCTTCGAAACGATGGTGTGAAGTCACGAGGTGCTGGGTTTCAGGAACCGAGAAGATAGCTTGTGTTTCAGGAACCGAGGAGAAGAAACGATTGTGTGATACGCACCGTTTCAATAAGCTGATGTGGAATCACGGGTACGCGGCGGGTACCCCTCCCGGGTGCAAACAACATTTTTGTAGTTATATATGGATCGTGCATGCATTGTTTTTAAAAAAGAGTGAGATCGATTATTAAAATATTAACTTTTTTTATATGTATCTCATATTTATTGAATTTTTTCAAAATGATTATGTAATATTTGCGTGCTCTATGATTGCAAATATTATTTTTCTATCAGAAATAATATTTACAGTCTTACGGTGTACAAGTCTCGCACACTCTCTTTAAAAATATGTAGAATCTACCATTAAATTGAATCCATAAAATGACGTGCTTTGCAAAGATAATACACAAAATTTATATACTTTATAATTGGATATAATATTACTTCCACCACATTGCCATCAACGTGAAGGGAATAACGGATGCATAAGCATTCTCAACCTTTTGAATGATTTTCTCTCTCATTATAGTTTTAATATTTAGATGACACATGGCATTCAGTAGTTGGTGGTTACATGGCATCTTAACAAATTATTAATGGGAAAGCTAACACAAAGACTTATTTGAATAAGTCGAAAGTACTATATATAAAAATTTAAAATTAAAGTTTAAGCATTAATATATTTAAAGTGCAATGAAATTTGCATTCGAAGATCAAAATAAATATTAATTTGTATACAATAGTTATAGACTAATCCTAAATGTTATTCTATGGTGTGCAAACTCTGCATACTTTTCTTAAAAAACAAATAGAGTCTACTATTAAAATAATAATTGTTTCATACTAATTTCATATTTATCAATTTTTTAAAAAGAATATACAAAATTTACACATCTTCCTGTAAATATTATTTCTCATGCTTAAAACTAAAATATGCAATAGTTATAACTAATATAACTGAAAAGACGAGGCTCTCCAAAGAATACTTGTAGAATAAAGTCGTTATCATTTGCTAGTGTTCTCTTGGACGTCGACTTAGGCAAAAGAGGAGAAGGAAATTGACTCTTCAGATAGTCTCACGTTGGGAGGGTTTTCTCTATTGAAAATGGAACCCCTGAGTGACGTTTGCCAACAATTGAGTCTCAATGATGAAGAAAAAACAGAAATTGGAGTTCAATTGGAGGACTAAGATGAACTGAGAAGGTGTGAGAATAGGAGTTTGATTGGGAGAATTTTTGCTGGTAGACGTATTGGGATGGATGTGATTCGTTCAACCATGCTCAAGGTGTGGAAGCTGGATCTGAATGTTACTTTTAAATAGATTCGAGAAAACACCTACGCTATTATCTTTGCTAATCACAAGGATAGAGATCATGTTTTAACAGGTAGACCATGGCTCTTTGATAACAATTTGTTTGCAGTGAGGCCATTTGATGTGACCTTACAACCAAATCAGATCAATTTTCATTTTGAGTATTATTGGATTCAACTACATAATTTGCCTATGGCTTGTATTAATAGAAGAATTGGTGAGCAGATAGGGAATTCAATTGGGAGGGTTTTGAATGTGGATGTTCCTAAAGATGATGTTGGATGGGGAAGCAATCTCAGAGTTTAAGTGGAGATTGATTTACGAAAACCAGTTACTCGTGGGCAAACTATAAATTTCAACTCAAGGAGTATGTGGGTGCCGATCAAGTATGAGAAACTACCAAAGATAAGTTTCAGACGTGGTAGAATTGTCCATGGGGAGTTGGGATGTGAAGCTGGGTATGGGTATTGTAACGCCCCAATGGAAAGCCCAAACCACATGGATTATACTCCAAAAGGACTAGTCAATGATACAATTGGAGCCCCATTAGAATCTTATAAAGAGTAAGAACTTCTCATTCCCAAGCAATGTGGGATCTCATACACCACCTACCCTTATCCATATCATATGGGGTATCATAATTTATCCCCCTTAAATTCATGACGTCCTCGTCCGGCCTGTCCATTGTAGATGGCATGGCTCAAGTCTCACATTTCTGGTTGGGATAGTCTCTGATACTATTTCTAACGCCCCAATAGAAGGCCCAAACCACATGGCCTATACTCCGAAAGGACTAGTCAATTATACAATTGGAACCTTATAAAGAACAATAATTTCTCATTCCCAAGCAATGTGGGATCTCATACACCACCTATCCTTATCCATATCATATGGGGTATCACATGTATAACAAACGAAGTTTGGATAGAGGTAAACAATTCAGGTTTTGGCTGAGGGCGGATAGTGGAGTCAGGAGACGAGGTGGGGGGCAAAATGTAACGAAGGATGGATCCTCAACTAATTCACCAGTTCATGATGTTAACTGGGAAATTGGTTTCCGATCGACATACTCAAGGGAGGTTCAAGTGGGGGACAATGAGGGTGAGTGCCGTGACTCCAGTGGTTTCTCGATTGCGGTTAACAAAAATCATGCTGCATCTAGTGGAGAGTTTATCGTGGCGAGTAATAAGGGCATTGTTGAGCCAGACAACAAGTTGACTCATTGAAATAAAATCCAGGAGTTAAGGGTAGGGAGGAAGGATAAGATTGACCAGATGAGGGGTTCTAATGACTCTCGGGAAGGAGAGGAAAATCCAATTGTAGTGACTGAGTACTTGGGCCCATATTCTTACAAGGAAGACGGGAATAAGAGGCCTCTAGAAATTATCGACCCATCTAAGAGTTGTCAACTCACAAAGGAGAATGTGGCAGTTGACTATGTACAGCTTTATAAGGACAGGGGCCAAGAAGGAAGGGTAATTGGAAGAGAAGGGCGCACGTGCAGGGGAATGAAGGTCAGTATCCTCTTTTACCTTCTGTTAAAAAGAGATCTAGTTTTTTCTTGGTTGATGAAGAGGTAGAAATGAGTAGTGGTAAAAAAACAAAGAGTATATTTTGATTTCATTGGAAATGGGGTGGATATGGGATTGGTGAAGGTTGCTAGCCAACCCCACCGAGGATTTTGATTTTCTTGAGTTGGAACTGTTAGGGACTTGGGAACCCCAAGATAGTTCATGATCTTTACCAAATGGTAAAGCAGAAGTCTTCCAAGATAGTGTTTTTTATGGAAACACTAATTGCAAAACCAAGAGTAGAGGCAGTTAAGAGGAAGCTGTGGTTTCAGGGGTGCTTTACGGTGGACCCAGTGGGAAGGAGTGGAGGTTTAGCAGTATTGTGGAAGCATGAGATTGATTTTAGCATTTATAATTTTTCATTAAGACATATAAGTGGTTCGGTTACAGTCTAGGGCCATTCAAAAAGATGGCTATTAACTGGATTCTATGGCTATTCAAATGTGAGCAGAAGGTCTTTATTAGGGATGTAACCGGTCCAGTTCGGTCCCTTTTTTACATATTTTAGAGTCAAACTGGTAAATATCGGTTTTGAGATTTGAAAAACCGATACCGCACCGGTTACACCCTAAACCAATAGTTCCAGTTTTACCGGTTCCGGTCTGGTTTGGTCCGATTTTTCCGGTATATTATATAGTACATATAATATAGTATATTATAGTATATAATAATATAGTGATAATATATTGTAGTATATTATTATATATATTATAATTGTATTATAGACTATAGTGATATAGGATTTTAAAACTTAATATTATATTAATTAGTAATTTATCAGATAATACAAAATTATTTTATATATTATTAGATATATTATATTTAAAAAATTATATAAAAATATTTTATACAATATAAAAAATTAATATATATATATATATATAAAAACCGTTCCCGTCCGGTTCGGTCCAGTGTTAGAAAAGGGAAAATCGAAACCGAACTGATTTTAACTGGTTTTGAGAAAAATGAAATCGGTACCAGACCGAACCAAAAGACTCTCCATGGTGTGTAATGGGTGATTTTAATGAGATTTCTATGGCAGTCAAAGAAGGTTGGAGGTAGAAGTAGACTAGAGAGTCAAATGAGTGTGTTCAGGTCTGCTATTGAAGATAATAGGCTGTTTGATTTAGTATGCAGGGGCGATTCATTTACATGGAATAATAGACATGTTGATGATAACTTTACAAAGGAGAGATTAGATAGAGCTATGGCTAATCTACCGTGGAAAGTTATGCATAAACATGTTGTGGTTGAATGTTTGGCTGCTAGAAGTTCAGATCATAAACCTTTGCTACTACCAGTTCTATAGGAGGGTAGAGGAAGAGTCAGATATAGAAAGGTTTTTAAATTTGAAGCATACTGGGTTAAAGATGAGGACTGTGGTAAAGTAATTGAGGAGGTTTAGAAGTCCGAGCAAACTCATTTTATGGAAAGCCTACAATCTGCTCTTCCTAGTGCAGTAGAGAATTGTCAAAGTGGAGTAAGAATAGATGTACAAGAGGGGAGAAAGTGATAAATGAGAAGATAGAAGTATTGAAAAGGTTGCAAGAGACAGAGGGGCCACATAATGTAGTATGGTTAAAAATCTACAAAAGGAAGTGGGTTATTTGTTGGAACAAGAAGATATAAAGTGGAAAGAGTGGAGTAAGGTTGGGATTTCTAAGAGCAGTGGAGGGTTGGGTTTAAGAGATATTGAGATTTTTAATTAGGCTATGTTATCTAAGCAATTTTGGAGGCTACTAACAAATCCAAATTCCTTAGTTGTAAGGATTATGAGAGAAAAATATTTTAAACATGGTGATATACTGCATTCAAAGATTGGTTGCTGCCCTTCACAGATTTGGAGAAGTATTTGGGGATCTGGATTCCTTATTAAAGAAGGGAAGACATGGAGGATGGGAAATGGAGAAAAGATCAGAATTTGGGGTGACAGATGGTTACCCACTCCCTCGACTTATATGATTCAGTCTCCAATGAAAATTAAAGAGCTCATTGATGAGAGGGGTTGTTGGAATGAAAGTTTAATTAATGTTGTTTTGAATGAAGATGAAGCAGACATTGTTAAGATTCTACCTTTGAGTAAAAAAAAGATCTGAAGACAACTGATTTGGGGTCCTCATAAATCTGAGCATTTCTTAGTTAAATCTACGTATTACTTGGCATACTAGTTAAAGAAGGCTTGCAGAGGTGAGTCTTCTAATAGTAGCTATGTTTCAACTGTTTGGAAGAAAATATGGGAGCTGAATGTTCCAAATGTAGTTAAAATTTTGCTATGGAGAGTAGTTGCCGAAGTACTTCCAACAAAAAGAAATTTGTTCATAAGGAAAATTACTGGTGATGGTCTCTGTCCTATATGTGAACAAGTTGAGGAAAAAATCAGTCATGTTTCATGGACTTGTGCAGCTAGCTGCACAAGATGTTTGGGCAGATTCAGTAAGTTTTTTATTGAAGTGGAAATGTGTTGATGGTAGTTTCTACAACATTTGGGAAGATATAGTAGTAGCTTTACAGAAGAGTCAACTTGAGGAAGTTGCTTGTGTTTTGAGGAGAATATGGTTTCAAAGAAACATATTTGTTTTTGAAGCTAAGTTTGAAAAACCCAGATCAGTATTACAGAGGGGTAGGGAAGAGAAGGATGAATTCCAGATGGCATAGATGAGTAGTAATACACAAATAGAAGTTGGTGACCAACAAACCATATCAGGATTTGTTAGATGGACAAAGCCTGAAATCAGTTGGTATAAGGTTAATTGGGATGCTACACTAGATGGTACATGTGATGGGGGAAAATTCCTTTACAATTGGGCCTAACAACGCAGCGAGGATGCGTTGTTGGGGGGGTTGGGCCCACAATGCGGCCCAGCCCGGTCACCTAAGTCTGGGCAAGGAAAGTAGAAGTCCTAACCAGAATATGGATAAGGAGTTCGGGTCGGGACGGGAGGTCTGGAAGAAGAGCGGGAAAAGAGGCAAGAGGAGTGGGACGCACGGCGTGAGTCACCAAATGGAAGGGACGCGGGACAGAGGTCACATCGCATTTAATGCGACCTAGAACAGAGGCCACGTCGCATTTAATGGGACCCAGGGTGTAGGGTGTGCTGCATTGAATGCGGCCCAAGACCAGAGTAGTGCACATAGAAGGCCTGGGCCCATCGTTGCTCGGCAAGGTGACGACGTGAAAGCTGCTCGGTAATAAAGTATGCAGAACGAATCACCTCGCGCTACGCAACACCCCACCATGAGGAAAATCCTAAATGGTAACTATAAATAAGGGTCAACCCAGCGGCAAATGAGGTAAGAAAAAAGGGCTAGCTTCCTTCATACACTCCATCGTTCTTACTTCCATTTTTCATGATCTCCTTCCTCAAGGTACTCACTTAAGCATCGGAAGATTAACAGACCCCGAGGTCCCCACTCCATTTTGACTGTACAGGATCGCGCTTGGATACCGGGGGTGTGAAGTTGCTCAGGCCCGTGAAACACGACATCAACAGTGGCATCGTCTGTGGGATTTTTGTTGTCCCATAACTAGCGTGTCCTTTGTATGCCGGCAAAAACCCACTCCCAGCATTCTCAGCGTGAAAGGATGCAGTCCGAAGTGATCGAAGCTAGGTTTAACCAGCAAAATGAGGCGATATAGAAGCTCATGGCAGATATGGAGACTCTCCGGTGGGAGAACATTGCATTACGAAGGAATGTCGAAGAGACAGAAGCGGATCAACAAAGCCATCATTTTGGGGACCACCCCTAACCTAACCCAGTCACCGCAGAGGAAGAACGACATAATATAAACCTGCAAATTCAGATGGAAGTGGCAAAGCAGATGGGTCAACCCACCATGGTGGATCAGCTGCTCACTAACGCGGAACTACCGTACAACACCGGGATTCTGGAAGTACCAATACCTCCAAGGTTTAAGGTCCCTTAAATGGAAGCATACGACGGACCAAAGACCCGTTTGAGCATTTGGAAACCTTCAAAGCCCACATGACTCTTCACGGCTTCCCCAGTGAGATAGCGTGTAGGGCATTCCCTCTCACCTTAAAGGGAGCGGCTCGAGTGTGGTTTGTTTCCTTGCAAACCGGAACTGTAAATAGCTTCAACGAACTAGCGCATCGGTTCTTAACGCAGTTCATGGCTAGCAGGAAGAGGAGGAGGCCAACCGCCTATCTGCTAACTGTTAAGCAGAGGGATGACGAGAGTCTTAAGTCATACCTCTCTCGCTTTAACAAGGAACAGTTGACAATGGACGACCAAGATGAAAAGATCACGTTGGTGGCATTATTAGGAGGAGTCTGGCCTCGCAGTCCATTCATGGCAGAAATCGCCCGTAAGACACCATCAACTTTGAGGGAATTTATGGACTGGGCAGATAGTTACATAAATGGGGAAGACACGCTCCTGGCACTAACAGCACCTAGGAAGCTAGATTTGGAAAGAGCAGACAAGAAAGCGACAGAACGGCATCGAGAGCTTGACCGAGGAGCCTGCTAGAAACAAGCTCACGAAGTCAAAGGCAAGGGGAAGCATGGCCCACGCTTGCACTCTAGCTTGGCGGTAGAAGTGGGAGAGGACCTGAGTCTACAAGGGGAATGGAGACAGGGCCTGGCACGACCCAAATATTGTTCTTTCCGCAAGAGCAGTGTGCACAACACCCAAGACTGTTATACGAAATGGGGAAGATCTAATGATCTGAAGACCCGAACCGAACGACGTGGTAAAGAAAGAAGTGATTCACGATGAGGATACCGCCCTTACTCTTGGAGAAACCTAGACCGGAGCCCCGTTCAGAGAAGCCAGGACCGAAGTCCCACTCTGGGAATAAGAGATCCAGCCCGCAGGAGCCACAGCCCAGTTCGTGAAGGCCATGGCTATGCCCGGAGGGATAGTGTAAGTAACGAAAGAAGAAGAACTACAAATCCTCGTAAGCAGGACCCGCATCGAGGAAGTCCAAGAAGGGAAGAACCTCCCATAGGGGAGATCAATACCATAGCTAGAGGGTATGCAGGGGGAGCGACTTCGTCAGCTCGAAAGGCCCATACGAGGAAGGCCAGGTACGGAGAAGTATTCACCACCCAACGGCCGCACCACAGAGACCCTTCTAAGGAACATTTGATAACGTTCAGTGAAGAGGATGGGGAAGGATTGTTACGACCTCATGATGACGCGCTGGTAGTAACAACACAGATAGCCAACTATCGGACCAAGAGGGTATTGATTGACAATGGCAGTTCCACATACATCCTCTTTTGGGAAGCTTTTAGCAAAATGGGAATTTCTCCCGACCGATTATAGCCTGCACTAACGCCCCTTAAAGGCTTCACCGGGGATACCATCCAACCAGCCGGTGCGATTGCTCTGTCCGTACTAGTAAGCGCGGCTCCCAGAACTCCATCCCTCATGGTAGACTTCGTGGTGGTCAAGATCCCATCCTCATACAACATGATACTTGGGAGACGGTCATTCAACCAAATGAAGACTTTCACTTCCACATACCTCCTAAAAGTAAAATTTCCAACCGCGTGCGGGGTGGGAGAGATGCTAGGTGACAGTAGACTGTGAGGGGCTACTACACCAGGGAGATGAAGTCAAAGGCAGTAACCATACAAACTATAGAATCAAGCCACGAGCAGGCTGCTGAACCAGCACCACCTGCTCGGGTAGAACAATGGCAGGAGGAGGAAAACAAAGAGGCACAAGTGCAGGCGAGACTCGAGGGGGCAGCCAAGCCACCAACTTCGGTGGTGACCGAGCTAGACCTCGAAGTAAGGGATGAAGAAGCACTAAGACAGGCAGAGCCCGACGAACCCCTAGTCTTGGTACCAATGGATTCTGAAGACCCGAAGCGGATGGTACGAATGGGATCCAGAATGTCCGACGACCTGGGCCAGTCCATGAAACAGCTACTTCTGGAGCATCGTGATGTCTTTGCTTGGTTCCATGAAGAAATGCCAGGTATCGATGGGTTGGTGATAGAGCACCAGCTCAATGTAAATCCTGACGCAAAAAGGGTCAAGCAGAAATGCCGCAGTTTCAGTGAGGAGAAGTACGCGGCTATAACTGAGGAAGTAGAACACCTCCTCGCTGTGGGTTTCATTCAGGAAGTTTACTATCCTGAATGGCTCTCTAATGTTGTACTGGTCAAGAAGGCGAGTGGGAAGTGGAGGATGTGTGTTGATTTCACCGACTTGAACAAAGCATGTCCGAAGGACAATTTTCCTCTCCCAAGGATAGACTTAATAGTAGATTCGACGGCCGGGCATTCGTTACTCAGCTTTATGGATGCATACTCTGGTTACAATCAGATAAGAATGAGTCCTGACGACGAAGAGAAAACAACAATTATCACCGATCGAGGACTTTATTGCTATACGGCAATGCCATTCGATCTAAAAAATGTGGGAGCAACATACCAACTCCTGGTTAACAAAATCTTCAATAACCAGATAGGGAGGAATATGGAAGTCTACGTAGACAATCTGTTGGTTAAAAGCAAGAAGGCTGAACAGCATCTTGACGACCTCCGCGAGACCTTCGCAGTGCTGAGAAAGTACAAAATGAAGCTCAACCCGCATAAATGCGCCTTTGGGGTGGAATCGGGGAAGTTCCTTGGCTTCATGGATTCTGATTGAGGAATCGAGACCAATCTCGAAAAAATCAGGGCCATCATGGATATGCCTCCGCCAAGGAACATCAACGAAGTCCAGAAGCTAACAGGAAGAGTAGCCGCCCTAGGCCATTTCATCGCCAGATCAACCGACCGGTGCCTTCCTTTCTTCAATGTCCTCCGAAAGGCGCGAGAATGGGATGAAGACTGTAGTAAAGCTTTTGAAGACTTAAAGGAGTACCTGGCTCATCCGCCACTACTTAGCCAAGCCACACCTGGAGAGGACCTGACTTTGTATCTGGCGGTGTCATCCGATGCGGTGTCCTCCGTATTAACCTGAGTAGAGGCGGGAATTCAACGCCCAGTTTATTACGTTAGTAGAGCTTTTCGAGGCGCAGAGGCTAGGTATCCCCGAACAGAAATGCTTGCTTTCGCGCTGATAATCACCGCCAGGCGGTTGATGCCCTATTTTCAAGCCCACCCGATAAAGGTCCAAACCGATGTCCCCCTCAGGAAAATATTGTAGAAGCCCGATATCTCAGGCCGGATGATTAGTTGGGCGATTGAGCTAAGTGAGTTCGTGGTCGAATACCTCCCGCAAACATCGATGAAAGGACAGGTACTAGCAGACTTTATAGCTGAATTCTCGATCTTCCCTGAAGAAGTGGTTGTTGCACCCCAGGGCAAGCCTTGGCAAGTCTATATCGACAGCTCGTCCTGTCGAGCAGGTGGAGGAGCGGGAGTGCACATAGTGACGGACTCGGGTGAAAGATTTGATTACACGCTCAAACTCGGATTCAAAGTCACCAACAACGAAGCAGAATATGAGGCGCTTCTGTCGGGACTAATGATTGCCAGGTCCCTCGACACAACTGAAGTTGAAGTGAAAGCCAACTCGCAGATAGTGGTGGGACAGGTAATCGGACAATTCCTCACGAAGGAAGAAAATCTAAAAAGGTATCTCCAATGAGTTGGAAAAGAGCGGGATCACTTCCGGTATTCTATCATCCATCAGATTCCTACAGGAGAGAACCAGGAAGCGGATCGACTAGCTAAGGCAGCTTTAGGGCAAGAAGAGGTCCCGCTCCCGGACCATGTGGTCGCCCGAACTGTTGATATAGCCGCTGTGGGAATTAAAGTGTCAGCTATCGAGGTCTTACAGCCCCCAGAATGGGCCGCGGATATTTTGAGATTTCTTCAAGAAGGAATTCTGCCAGACGATCGGGAGGAAGCCCGAAAGATTAGGAACAGAGCAGCAAGATTCACGTTGGTGGAGGGAATTTTGTATAAAAGAGGTTATGCCTAGCTTCTGTTAAGGTGCATTTCTTCTGAGCAGGCTCAGTACGTGTTGGCTGAAATCCATGAAGGAGTTTGTGGGAATCACGCGAGTGGGAGGGCATTAGCATTACGAACTGCTCGGGCGGGATATTACTGGCCTAATGCTCACAAGGATGCCGACGAGTTTGCTCGAAAATGTCTTAAATGTCAAGAAAACACGCCCATACCTCATTGTCCTCCCGAAAAACTTACTTCTGTCACTGCCCCATGGCCCTTCGCCCAATGGGGGTTGGATCTCATTGGTCCCCTCCCAACAGGCAAAGGAGGGGTGAGGTTTGTCGTGGTAGCATTAGACTACTTTACCAAATGGGTAGAGGCGGAAGCTTTAGCGACGATCATAGCTCGGGCAATACAAGTTTCCTCTAGAAGTCCATAATCTGCCGTTTCGATATTTCCCAAAGCCTCATCTCCGATAGTGGGAGACAATTTGATTGTTCGCATTACCGAGAGGGGTGCTCGGAGCTTAAGATCAAGACTAGGTACACCTCTCCAGGACATCCGCAAGCCAACAGGCACGTAGAGGCAACCAATAAGACGTTGCTCAACATCTTAAAGAAGAAGTTGGGAACCCAGAAAGGGGAATGGGCTGAAGAACTTCCGAGCACGTTGTGGGCCTATTGGACGTCAGTAAGAACCCCAACTTGGGAAACTCCTTTCTCCCTGGTCTACGGAGCGGCAGCCATGATACCAGCAGAAGTGGCCATACCCACGTATACGGTGTAGCAATATGACCCAGATCGGAACAGCGAGTGAATGAGGGAGAGTCTAGACTTCCTGGAAGAAAGAAGGAAGGAAGCTGTAAGCCGGACGACAACCAACAAATGGAGGTTTGAACTATTCTTTAACAAACGAGTTCGACCTCGTAACTTCAAAGTAGGCGAAATGGTCCTAAAGCAAACAAGAGTTACGACTCAAGATGAAGGTAAACTAGGTCCCAAGTGGGAAGGGCCGTATCTGGTAATGGCAACCGGAAGACCTGGCTCATACCGGCTGAAGGACCATGAAGGGAACGAGCTACCGCACCCATGGAACGCGAAGCACTTAAGAAAGTATTTTTATAGAAGTGATCCGAGCAGAACTCAAACGAATGTAAGACTATGGCTGATTAAAATTTTATGAACTAACTTTGAAATGTGGTGTTACTATGTCCCCTTGAAACAACCTAAGTCAGATAAGCCCGAATACGAGACCAGCCACAAACTATAAAGCACAAGAACTGAGCCATTAACTCGGACCTGCTAACAGCTATTCTCAACGCAGTCTAAATGACTTGCCGAGCTACGTGCAGAAAGAAAGAAGGAAACGCGTTGGTGAGGGAGCAGGGCCCTCGGGCTTTGCCAACCGACGAGTGCCAATCCACGAAGTATAAAGCACAGGAGCCGAGCCATGAGCTCAGACCTGCTAACAGCTATTCTCAACGCAGTCTAAATGACTTGCCGAGCTTCATGCAAAAAGAAAGAAGGAAACGCGTTGGTGAGGGAGTAGGGCCCTTGAGCTTTCCCAACCTACAAGTGCTAATCCACGAAGTATAAAGCACAGGAACCGAGCCATGAGCTCAGACCTGCTAACATCTATTCTCAACGCCGTCAGAATGACTTGCCGACCTTTGTGCAAAAAGAAAAAGGAAATGCGTTGGTGAGAGAGCAGGGCTCTCGGGCTCTGCCAACCTACAAGTGCCAATCCACGAAGTATAAAGCACAAAAACTGAGCCATGAGCTCGGACCTGCTAACAGCTATACTCAACGCCGTCTGAATGACTTGCCGAGCTTCGTGCAAAAAGAAAGAAGGAAACGCGTTGGTGAGAGAGCAGGGCCCTCGAGCTCTGCCAACTTACAAGTGCCAATCCACGAAGTATAAAGCACAAAAACTGAGCCATGAGCTCGGACCTGCTAACATCTATTCTCAACGCAGTCTAAATTTCTTGCCGAGCTTCATGCAAAAAGAAAGAAGGAAACGCGTTGGTGACAGAGCAGGGCCCTTGGGCTTTGCCAACCTACAAGTGCCAATCCATGAACTATAAAGCACAGGAACCGAGCCATAAGCTCGGACCTGCTAACAACTATTCTCAACGTAGTCTAAATGACTTGCCGAGCTTCGTGCAAAAAGAAAGATGGAAACATGATCGTGAGGGAGCAGGGCCCCCGGGCTCTGCCAACCTACAAGTGCCAATCCACGAAGTATAAAGCACTGGAACCGAGCCATGAGCTTGGATCTGCTAACAACTATTCTCAACGTAGTCTAAATGACTTGCCGAGTTTCGTGCAAAAAGAAGAAGGAAACGCGTTGGTGAGGGAGCAGGGCCCTTGTGCTCTGCATACCTACAAGTACCAATCCACGAAGTATAAAGTACAGGAACCGAGGCATGAGCTCGGACTTGCTAACAACTATTCTCAACGGAGTCTAAATGACTTGCCGAGCTTCATCCAAAAAAAAAGAAGGAAACGCGTTGGTGAGGGAGCAGGGCCCTCGGGCTCTGCCAACCTATAAGTGTCAATCCACGAAGTATAAAGCACAAGAACCGAGCCATGAGCTTGGACCTGCTAACAGCTATTCACAACGCAGTCTAAATGACTTCCAAAGCTTTGTGCAAAAAGAAACAAGGAAATGCGTTGGTGAGGGAGCAGGACCCTTGGGCTCTGCCAACCTATAAGTGCCAATCCACGAAGTATAAAGCACAGGAACCGAGCCATGAGCTCGGACCTGCTAACAGCTATTCTCAAAGCAGTCTGAATGACTTGCCGAGCTTCGTACAAAAAGAAAGAAGGAAACATGTTGGTGAGGGAGCAAGGCCCTTGGGCTCTGCCAACCTACAAGTTTCAATCCACGAAGTATAAAGAACAGGAACCGAGCCATTAGCTTGGACCTGCTAACAGCTATTCTCAACGCAGTCTAAATGACTTGTCGAGTTTCTTACAAAAAGAAAGAAGGAAACGCATTGGTGAGGGAGCAGGGCCCTCAGGCTCTGCCAACCTACAAGTACCAATCCACGAAGTGTAAATCACAGGAACCGAGCCATGAGCTCCGACCTGTTGACAGCAATCGTCAAGGCAAAAACGAGGGTGAAACAAAGTATAGAAAGCCCGCAGAAAAGATGGTAAATAAAGTCCTTTATTTATATATATCCCGAACAGGGTTACAAGTGGAGCAACAAGGGAAGTCTTACATTGTCGAGAAAAAAAAAAGAAGGGAGAAGGAAAAAAGAAGGGAGAGAAAGAAGAAGAAGAGGAGACAAAAGAGAGCCCAACTACAAAGTTAGTACAAAAATAAACACGGCAACACTAGGAAGATGGACGCCCCGTGGATTCAGCAAAGTACGTCCCCTCTTCTGCGGGCAAGAGGACGGGTGGCACCCTACCAAGAGTCTCCTAGGGGTGAATTGGGATTGAAGGTTGAACCGGGAGGCAGCAGCAGTGCGTGTAACAGAAGATCGATGGGCAGGAAACGACTACGACATAGTTGTCCCCCTCGAAGTCTGTTTCCCGCCCTCCTCAACCACGGCTGCTGCACCACTACCTTGATCGAGCACCGTCCAGAACCAGTGGGATGCAAGTTCTGGTTCAAATGATCACGGAGGTTAACCCCGGTAAGCAAGGGGGCAGGAACGAGTGAGGCGTCGTAAGCAAGAGGGTAAGAACAAGAAATGTGTGAAGTTTGTCGTGTTCCCGACATCCGAACCACTATCGGCAGCATCCCGAGCACCAGAGCAAAACACGTCTGCCTCCCTTAAACTGCAGAAGGGAGGGAAAGGCCACAGAAGATCGACAGAGTTAATAAAGAAGAGAGAAGCCAGGGCCGGATACATCCCAGTAAAAGATAAAAACATCCCTTTTTATAGCTGGAAACGACTCGGGGCATCCCTAGGGCCCCCACTACACCTAAGAGTCCCCAGCTCCCACGTGTCCATGGGATCTCTGAGATTTGTCCACGCGTCCCCTGCAGTGCACGAATCCCAAGGTGCGATTGATAAGGAGAATTAAGCGTGAAAAATCTTAGCCGACACGTAAAACGAGATAAAGAGGGTGATAGATGAAGAAGTTGAGTAAAACATTTGGGTCACGAGTGCGATAAAGACAGCTGGTGCAGTGGAACAGCACTTAGGCCAAACAAGGAAGAAAGAGGTGTCGGTAAAAAGCAACTCCAGGATAATCACGGGGTCAATAGTAGGATCAGCCACCCACGTGCGTGAAAATTATAGCGTACGGCTCGGTGGGCACTTGGAGAAATCTGATAGTTACATAACAGAATCACAGGGCGGAGTTCAGACTTGAAGAATCACCGAATACGAATTAATGTCACCCGTCTAAACCCACACGAGAACGCCACGGGAAGTTAAGTCAAAATGAGAAAAGGCCCTCTAAACAAGTAGTAACACCTTGGTACCCATGTAGTACGCTGCCTAGCGAAAGGCAGGCCATAATAAAGAAATCTGGGATACATCACTTTATGTCCAGTAGACAGAGCCATGCTCGTTGATCCAAGCCTGGTTGCGGAGGGCAAGGGCTCTCCTAAGTTGGGACTCCAGCTGGGTTGAGAGTTCCTCAGTAGCCCTCAAAGAGGCCCCCATGCGGGAAACGAAGACGTGGGCTAAAGCCTTGGTCACGTCCACAAATTTGTGGAGTCCCACGTACCGGTGGAACATGCAAACTCGAATATGAGTGGCCCACTTCTTTCCAGCCTCCAACGTCTTGATTGTCCACTTGAGCAAACTCCAACTCACGCTCCAGCTCGGCCCCGGGCCTTTTCTCGTCCTCCAGGGCGTCAGCAACATTGACGCTCCTCTCCAGAGCTTCCTGGGCGGACTCTAGCTCACGCCCCAACTTCGGAACCTCAGCACGGGCGTTCTCCCCCTCGGCCAAGCGAAGGCCAGATTGTGCACGAAGGACCTCTAACTCCTTCTGTGTAGACTCCAGGTCGGCGACTGTTGAGGTCAGTATAACCTGGAGTCTGTCCATCTCAATGCCCTTCAACTGGAGTTCCTTGTGCTTGAGGTCGAGCTCCATACTCATGATCTTCAGCAGCTTAGCCATGTCCTTATTCAACTTCCTTATTCGAGACGAGAGGTCTGGAAGAAGACCGGGAAAAGAGCCAAGAGGAGTGTGACGCACAGCTTGAGTCACCAGATGGAAGGGACGCGAGACAGAGGCCACGTCGCATTTAATGCGACCCAGGGTGCAGGGTGTGTTGCATTGAATGCGGCGCAAGATCAGAGCAGTGCACAGAGAAGGTCTGGGGCCATCGTTGCTCAGCAAGGTGGCGATGTGAAAGCTGCTTGGTAATAAAGTATGCAGAATGAATCACCTCGCGCTACGCAACACCCCACCATGAGGAAAATCCTAAACGGTAACTATAAATAAGGGTCAACCCAGCGGCTAATGAGGTAAGAAAAAAGGGCTATCTTCCTTCATACACTCCATCATTCTTACTTCCATTTTTCATGATCTCCTTCCTCAAGGTACTGACTTAAGCATCGGAGGATTAACGGACCCCGAGGTCCCTACTCCATTTTGACTGTGTAGGATCGTGCTTGGATACCGGGGGTGTGAAGTTGCTCAATCCTGCGAAACACGACATCAACAGTACACATTCAAAAATGGGAGGAGGTATTGTGGTTAGGAACTGGAAAGGGGAGTTGATGGGTTATGTTTGCTTGCCAAAAAGGTTCGTAAATGATCCATTATAGGCTGAGATTGTTGCCTTGGAGAGAGCTACTAAGTTTTGTATTGAGATAGGGATAACAAATGCTATTTTTGTAGGTGATGCTCTTGCAATGGTTAAATTTGTTTAGAGGAGTGACGAGGATTGTTTATGTAATGGTCAGATTATAGAAGATATAAAGGCTTTATTCCATGGTAGTGGGATGTGGAGAATTCAACATGTTAAAAGAGAAGGTAATCAAGTGGCTCATCAATTGTAAAAGCTAGCCTTATCTTGTCAACAAGAGATTGCATGGATTCAAGAGGGTCCTAAGGTTATTATGCAATGTATTAATTTTGAAAAATAGTGCAATACATAATTTATGAATGTGATTGCTTTTTATTAAAAAAAAATATATATAGTAATTTCATTTGACTATGCATGAAACTTTGAAATGAGATATTGTATTTTTTGGAAAATTATTGTTTTATATATATATATATATATATATATATATATTTAAATCATGTTGTATTTCCAAATCCGAGCTTAACCCAAGTTACAAGTTCCATGTATAATTAGTACTGGTGGGGTTCAGATTTTGCTTCAATGGATACACATTCCAGGTAAAATAAATAACTATATATATATAGGAATTTCATTTCATTTTTTTCAATCTTCTTTCTTCCTTTGTTTTGTCTCTCTTTTCCCACTCTCATTCTTCTTCGGCTCCTTTTGTTTCCAACTAAAAATATTACATAAAATAACTGTTAAGGCGTGTTTTGTAGCTGTCTACCGGAACCGCTATTAGACACCTGTGAGAGGGGGGGGGGGGCAGTAGGGGATCCTTCGATGCCAAAGTCAGTTGTTGTAAGAAGCTGGAATCTTGAGAGAGAGTATCAAAGAGAAATAACCTTACCCTTTAAGTACCATCTTTTCCCTCCTCTGAGGTACTGTTCTGCTCACTCTCGTGTCCCGTCTCTCGTAATGCCCGTCCATCATGGTCGTCACCTTTCTTGCTATGGCGGTGGGATGTGGCATTTAATGCGGCCGCCTACAGCTGGCACCGGGGCTGACCTACATTTAATGCACCTGATTCCTTGGGGGAACCAGATCCTAAGCAGTCCCAGTCCCATTGATGCGCCGGGATGGGGAGAACGGGACAAGTCGTCGATAGAGCTCTGCTGTGAGAGATCCCTTTTGGGCACTTTTCTCTACATCCTTCCGGTCCATTTTCCTTGCTGCCCGTGGACCCTAACAGGTAGTATGGACTCAACCCATCGTGCCCAAATCTCCATTCCTGTTACCCCACAAATTCCCTATGTGCGGGGGTAAAGGGAATTTAAAATTTCCCCACACTTTGCAATGCTCTATTTCTTCTTGAGAACTGCCCGAGCATTCTCACGCTTCTCTATCTCAAGAATATGCATAATTGTCGCTTCGCCCTACCCGAGCTGGGGTTCCTCAACCGTCACCTCCCACTCTATTAACTCTCACCTCCGACCCCCTTTGTGAATCCCACTTAACCTTTTATGTGCATTCCCTCTGTCTGTCGCTTCGCCACTCACGCCGACGTTCCTTCCGAGACATCTTCCATGGCTTCGAGAAATGTCTCCTGCGGCAAGTCCTTCTCTTACGATGGGTTTGCTTGGACTTCTGCCCTAGGCCCCGCAACTCTAGATTTCCTTCGGGGAATGTACTCGATCCTAGAGTTCGTGGTCTTGGAGCTTCCTGAGGCTGGCCGCACGACCGTTGATTTAGTGGGCAACTTCAAGAGGGTGGCTATGTGCGCTGTCATGTTCTCCCACTGGCACAGACTCCCCCTTTTGCCCACCAGTACATGACGGGCCTGGCTCTTGCACAACTGCACCCCATTGCTTGGAGGAATTTCCTGTCGTGCTACATGGCATAGCACATGGTCATGGAACCCATGGGGGAGGAATATCCAAACCTCTAACTGCAAGGGAGTTCTAGTTAACCCACATGGTCCAGACATTGCTGGGGGGGGACAGCATTTATAGCTTCAAGGCCCGGACAAAGTTCAAGCTCGCCCATCTTGAGCCACGCTAGTCCGACATAAAGTGATCGCAGAGCAAGTTATTCTTCGTGTCGGAAGGTGGATGGGAATTCCCTCCCAAGGAAGTCGTCACCCGTGAGTTCTCAATCCGGTCTGATTGGGGGGCTTGTTCCTGATGATAAAAGGATCGAGTGTGATTTTTTAGATCAAGATAGGGCCCGCATCCAGCTGGCAAATCCTTTCAGGCAAATCCTCCTCGGGGGTGCCTTCTATGTCCTCTTATGCTTGGGACGCCTCCTCCACCCCGCTTGGTGGTCTAGGGGCGTCTTCCTAGGACTCGGACAATGAGGCATTGCAGGACGCCTTCCTCGAGGCATTGGTGGAGCTGGGCTCCGGGGCCTCTGTCGAAGCTACCCATATTGAATGTTCAAGAGCCCCTGAGTGTTTGGGGGCAGCCGATCGTTCGGCTTCAAAGGTCCCCAAGGTCTCGTTGGGCCTAAGAGACGATCCGTGCCCCCCCCCCCCCCCCGAGCCTCGGTCTTTCTCACTACAATCTGATTGTGCTCAGCGAGGGCAGATGTTCATCTTCATCAGGAGGGTCATTCGACAGCAGCGTCCCCTCCACTTCTGAAGCTGATGCGAGGTCTAGGTCAGCCGGCACCACAGTGGAGGGTCGTGGGTATCATGGGCGTTGGGTGCTTCCTACGCCTCCGCCCTTGGCCCTCGCGGGAGACCGACGCCTCGAAGTGATGAGGAGGCCTCGCCATCCCATCCTACCATGTCATCCACAGGGGATGCTAGGGCTAAGGCAATCGAAGCAATGACTGCCTAACTGAACGGTCTCTTTTCCTCGGTGTGTTCCACTTTCCCCTTCTTTTATGGCTTTACCTTCAGGAATCACCTTCCTAACAATTTTTTTGTCGACGGGCCATTGAGTCATTGGTAGCCAGGGTGGTGTATAGACGAGTCGAGGTGGAGAATGAAGCCGAGGATTTGCGTACACTGGGAGCCTGCATACAGCAAGATGTTCCTTCTTAGGGCAGTGCGTTCCGAAGGATAAAATGCTCTTTTGATGGCTAGCCAAAGATAAACTGGAGGTGAAGTCTGCCCTCCGGGCCAAGATTGGGACCATGAGGCAAAAAATCTCTCGTCTCTCGTCTCTAGTCCATGGGGTTGGAGCGGGTGCGGATGCACAATTCTGAAGAAGAGGTAGCGGAGGCCTAGAAGCGTTGTGAGGAGTATATCTCTGTTCTGGCAGAGGCGGCAAACACTAACCGCGACATGTGCCTGAGCCGGCTTTATTCTGAGAGGGATACGCTGGAGGCACCATGTTTAAAGCTCCAAGAAGGCAAAGAGGCAGTCGAGGCTCAATATTTTGAACTGTTGGAGTCTCGCAGGCGACACAAGGGGGAGTTACAATCTTAGGGCGAGAGGGTGACGAGGTTGGAGGCCGAGCTTGCCGAAGCCAACAAGAAGCTCGATCGGATCACTCTCCAACTCATTGTGGCTATAAGCCCCTCTGCAACCCTGGCTTGGAGTCGTGGGTATTCTCATGGGTTTGCTGAAGCTGAAGGAATACTGGGTGGCGAGCCCTACTATGCATCCCGAAGCCTTGGATCTAGCCCAATTTGCGCCTACTCGGGTGGATAGCCTTCCCCTTGACTCCCTCGGGCACCACTTGATGCCTGACGCTTTCATGGCCCCGTCGCCTCGCCGATGACTCGCTCATGGTTTTCTTTCTTTTTACTTCCTCGTTTCCCTTGTTTTTTGAAGGGGGAGCCTGTTGTTAGGGCCTTTGCTCCAAATATCTTGTAATTACCGATCTGTGATTAATGAATGAGATTCTTCAAGTGTCCCCCTATTGTGCAAGTTTGGTTTTGCTTTTCTCCCTCCTCTTTCGAAGCTGGGTTGGGGTGCCATACACTTACTTTTCTTCCTTAGCGACTCGACCCCTAGTGGGTTTGTTAACGTCGTGTTTCGCACGTCTTTAGGCCAAACTTTGACAACTCAGGTCTTCGAAAATGGGCCCTGCACAACATAGAAAATACTGCAACTTGGAAAGGGCAGCCTCGGAGCTGGGAAACCTCCGATGCCAAAGTTAGTAAATATTCTTGGAGTGTAGTAAATATGTAAGAAAGTCTAGGGATCATAGATATATTCTTGTAATTGGATCTGCTATTTATACTATAGGGTTGATGAGCAGACCATGCCTTCTTTCATGAAGTCTGCATTCCCCGTACTGTTCCTTTTGTCAGAATCTTTAAATATGGTGTGTCTCTACTACATCGTCATTAATGTGACATGTTGTTCGGGTGGCGGAACCATTAATGCGGCGATGTTCTCCAACCTCCTCCTCTCAGTCTGGCTTCCTTCTGGTCCGTTCATGCCTTTTCTATTAGTAGATCAACGGTTCCCCATTTATTATGCTTGTTGTACGGGTGGGCACACGAAGACTGGACACTCCCCGAGGGGTGCTCAGGTCCACGAGTCTCATCTTCTGTAGCACCATCCCTCCTACAGGTTATGTAGAGAGGAGCCTCCTAGTGGACCGAGTTAATGGCTTTCTACTGGGGCCGGGCTTAATTGGGCCTCTTGGACCTCTTGGGCCTTGAGTGGAAAATTTCCTTACAGTTACCCCGCTAATTCTCACCAGAGAAGTACGGTGAAAATTTATCATGATTTGATCCCGCCTTCTTACAAAGGCCAAGAGCCTTACTTAGGTTTTCTAAGGTCCGGGAGGCTTCCATGATGGGCTCACCTTTTCATAACATCTTTTCAACTTCATTAACGAAGAGGTGTTAGGTGGCTGTTCACGTCGGTGTCACGTCGCTTTGTAAACCACATTCCCCAAAACTGAAATGGCAAGTATCATTGTCGATATGATTCATGGGAGTCTAACCATCACCTTCTTTTTATAAAACATGGGAGTGAGACCTGATTTCTACCCACTACGCTGTGATTATCCTGCCATTGTAGTTCTCTTGATTTTTCTTCTCTTCAACCAGTCTTCTTTGCTACTTCGCGTTCTGGTGGTGATGGCTTCTGAAAAATCTATTCAACCTAACGTGTCTGGCAGGGGCTCTACCAACACTGGGTCATTGTTTTTGGGTAACGGATGGCGATCGACTACCAACAAATCAATGTTGGCCTCCTTAGCCCTTACCTTCCAAGTACTAGAGTCTAATTCCTTTGAATTTCCTGGCCCCGACGAGGGCACCGTCAATGTTGAGGGCCATTCCAGTTAGGTAGCCCTATACCCTCGCCCTATCCGTGACCTTCTGGACCGCCTCAGCTTGGCCCCCTCCCATCTACATCCAAACGCCTGGAGATTATTGATTTGTTAAAGCATTATCTGGCGGAGGGCTTTGTTGGAATCCTTTCCGGACGACGGAGGCCTTACTAGCCGTGAGTTTTTTCTTGTCCACAGGGTGCTATGCCTAAAGGGGAATGTATGCAACTTCAAGGCATCCCATGCTCTAGTCACCTTGGAGCCGCGATACCACAAGTTGAAAGACTGGTCTTCCAAGTTCTTCTTTGTATCTACCGCGGGTGGGAATTTCAGGTGGGCCAAGTGAATCCCCGAGAGTTTCCTATAAGGATAGACTTGGGAAAAATTCCAAAAGATAAGGTTGTGCTTCCAACAGCCACTCCTTACGAAGCGAATCATCTTGCAATCGTGCGGGAATGGGTGCAAAACCATCCCAACAGTATTTTTTCCGAGGTCCTCCTTTCTGAGGAGAGTCTGAGGATTTCTCTGCCTCCCTTGGGACACCTTCCTTCTAATGATAGGCTGGTTGCTATGGGGCCCCAAGTTGTTTCATTTCAGAAGCGTCCCTCAGATCTTCCTATGCCGGATAAGGAGAAGCAAGCCTGTCGGGAGAGTGTTCAAGTCGAGGATAGGCCTCTTCCTGGGGTATAGGACCCCTTAATGTAAGGGATCAACTACTTTGGAGACCAGCCATCCCATTACAGTGGCGATCCCAACGCTGGCGAGTAATTTTCCAACGGTGCCCGCTACCGGTGGTCATTGTTGAGGTGTCTGAGGGCGAGGTCGGGATGGACGCCCTTCTTCAAAGCATTTTTTAATCTACCGCTCCTAATGAGGGGCAACATTCTTCTTCACAGATCTCTCATCCTTCTTCGTCCTACTCCGCTGTCGGGAGTCATTCTCTTAAGGTGGCTAATGAAGGGGGGAGGTTACCTCTAGCAACCACACGGAAGCAAGAGATCATATAGGAAGTAGGTCTCCTCCAAACGTTGCCATCCTCAGGGTTTCGAAGAGTCTTGCTATGGATTCTTTTGTCCAAGCCGCATTCCCAGAGAGGGGGAGTCCAGTCATCGACCCACCCTTCTAGGTGGAGTTCTCTGAAGGTGGCGGCTCCGTAGGTGATGCAGTCGGTGAGAGTCCGAGTGATGAACCACTAGCCTAGGCTGAGTGTCCAGTATGGGACGACGTTTTTCTGGATGCTGCGATCGGCCCTCACCCGGGGATTTTGAGTGGTGACCCACCTGCCCCCGCTGAAGTCTTTGCGGGATTGCCTGAGTCTGTAGGCCTTGCAAAGGCCCTTCCTTCTCTATTTCAACTGGCCCTGGAGGGGAACCGAGAGAAAGCCATTGGTCGGGTTGCTGAGTACTTATCGGACATTTTTTACAAGGTTCGACTGCTTCTTTCCCGCCTTTTACTTTCTTCTCTTTTCCTTTTTCTTAGTCTTTTCTTTATGTCACCAGGGCACCTCTTATCTTGCGGCTTCTATCGTGGATGATCAGGAGGTAGCAGTTCAGGAGAGCTTGGAGGAGAGAGAACAGTAGAAGCGTGAACTTGAGAGGACGAGACTCGACCTATTGGGTGAGCGCAAGAGAGTGAAGAAGTTGGAGTGCCGCCAAGGTAAACATAAGCAGAAGTGCGAAGTGAAGAGAACCCGACTGGAGCTGCTTAATAAAAGTCTCTAAGGTGACTTATCTCGGGCGTGGGAGGAGAGGGACCGGTTGGAGCAGCTGAACCAAAATCTCCAAGGCAACTTATCCCAAGCGCAGGAGGAGAGAGAACGGTTGGAGCAGCTGAACCAAAGTCTTCAGGGTGCCACTCTCTCCTTATAAGGGTAGCTAAGGGTGGTTCTCGAAGCTTCGCGACAAGGCATGGGGATGCGGGGTCGTTGAAGGTCGCAGATCAATGTGGACATTCCTTTTGGAGAGTCCGGAGCTGTGTTTGAGATCTTTCACCAAGTACCTTCAACGGCTCGCTCTTGCCAAAATTCTCACCAATGAGGCATCCTTTGAAGCCAACCGCGAACTGGGAAAGAAAGAGATGCGAAATGCTTTCCCTAGTCCCGTTGTACCTGTGCCGGCATTAGTGGAGCCAACTGACCTTGTCCCTACTGCCGCTGAACCGATGTTAGTGGAATCGTCCGACCTTGTTCCTGCTGCCAACCTTGCTTCTGTTGCTGCAGAGGCCGATGCTCCTGGCATTGAGACTTAGGTTTTATTTGTTTCGTTATACCCCCCCCCCCTTTTTTTTACACATGTATCCGCGTTTTATTGCTCAACGGTTTGTATATACATACACATTGACTAATGTACATATTTGTTCATCATGTCTCATCTTTGCCTTTTTTTCCTTTCTGCTTTTGTTTTTGTGCGGCCGGCCTGGGGAACTGTGGTAATGGGGTCCGCAGAGCTCCTACCTATCCCTTTGGACGGTCATGTTGTGCTTGCTTATCCTCTATGGATAGTCGTTCTTGGAGTACGGCTATTGTTTTAATCGTTATTCAGGCGGCTGTGTCCAGTCGTACCTTTGAAGTTTCCCTGGCTTACCCCGCTGGCATCCAGTCTAACCTTTTCGACCCCACTACCTGCTTTAACCTTTTAATTTTCTCGGCCACCCAGTTGGCTTCCTTCACTTTTTTCTTTTCTCTTTTATGTCCGTTTGCTTTTTCCTGCATAGTCAGTGTTAGTTTCTGTTGGTGAAGATTCATTCGATGGATATTTCACTGTTGAAGATTTTGTTGATGGAGATTCCGCTGATAGAGATTTTGGTGGTGGAGATTTGGCTGATGAAGATTATGTTTTCGGGTGGCCAAGTGCTGACCCGCACTCCTCCGCGAGAGGGATAAGGCAACTAGTTAGGCCTAACTTTCCCTTTTTGCCTCGCAGAGAGGTAAGTTGTTGATGAGGTTCCCGTTTAGTGGAGTTGACTTTGCTGATTGAAACTAGTCAATTTTCGCACCACAAAAATAATTGCATTAGTAAAACAAAATTCACACAAATTTTTAAGGAGACAAACCAGAGCGTTTAGCTTCTGCGACTGATTTTTTGCCCGCTGTTGTTTGATTTTTTCCTTCCTTCCTTGCTCTTCATTTTGATTTCTACTTCCGTTTTTTTTGTGCTTTGTGCAAATTTCTGGGTTTTTAAAGTGGCCGCGGATTGTTAGGCCGACCTGCCTTGTTGACTATTTAGCACCCTCGGAACGAGTAACGGTTAGAAACCCAGTGGGTTCTGAGTAATGGAAATAAATCACTTATAGTTACCCGCTAATTCTTTCTGGACATGTCCGGGAAGAATTCTTCTTATCTCCTCCTTCATTTATGCCCCGTCAAGTTCCCGGCTTGCCTGGACGCACGTTGAGTGACCGTTTGTATTTTATGTACGTGGCAACCCAGCGCCAATTATATTTTTGCATTAAATGGCGTCCCTTCGATTTTTACGTTATCGCTTCGTTCTTTACTGGCATTAATTCTACACGTCGTATCAATAGATATGTTTTGCAGTGGTTGTAATAATCAAGAGATTCTGGTTCTCCGGGGGGACACGTGGTGACTCACGGTGATTCGTGGAGTTATGACGCCTTGGCAGGCCAAGCGTCCTCGCTGCCTATATAAGTGCCCTTCTCCTAGTTAGAAATTTCATTATACTCACTTCTGCCCTTTTTTCTTCCTATTCTGTGACACTTGCTTTACTATTTGAGTTCCCAATTTCTTTGTTTTCCTTTGCTTTCCTTCCAAAGTTCCTTTGTATTTTCTTCTATCTTCCATGGTTCCGATGAATCCTTTACACCCTAGTGGGCAGTAGGTCCTCTGGTGCCGCTCAGGCCGCTGTTGGAGGGTCAGAGGGTGGAACCGCCAACCTTTCGTTGATGGGGTCCCAAACTCTTTGTTCTCGTTCATGCCCTTTTGTTTATTGTGCCTCACTCATTCTCGCCCTTTTGCTTACAGGGCTCGACTTCAAAACTCTTCTCCTCACTCGCTGCCTACACCGAATTTGCTGCCTGCTTGATTGTAATGGAGAAGGGCTTTTGTCTGGTAAGCGGTTCTTAACGTAGAAGCTAACTTCGAGATGTTCTGATTCTTCGTGCTATCTTCGTCGTTGCTTCAAGAACTGCTTGTCCTTTTCAGAGGGGCCAGAGAATAGTGAGGTCTTTTGGGTCCTTTGGATTATTCCTAGTCGTTTTGCGGTCTAGGTTCCCTGGCTTTTATGGTGTAACTTGTTCCTTGTAGTCTTGCGGCCTTATATTGTAATTTGTTCCTTGTACCTTTGTGACTTCATGATTTAATTTGTTCCTTGTAATACTGCATAATTAATAAAATGGTTTTGTGCATCCCGCATGCTTATTACCTTCTATTGTGTGCCACTATTGCTCTTGCCTGCATCATTTGTCTTGGTATTGGGAGAGTTTAACCTCAGTCTGTTTCTTGCTTGCTGATGCTTGTGCGGCCATTTTGTGGTACTTTGCTTCCATTCTGTAGATTCTTCTTACTTCGAGCAGTTGTGAGACTAAAACCCGCACTCCATTAGGGAGAGGTCAGGCTATCTCAAATTAGCCAGCCCCTTTTGATTCTAAGGAGGTAACTTCTTCAGGCTGGCATTAGGGCAGTCCGCTCTTTCGACGTGATAGGAGTCGGGGTAAGTTCTTCGGGCCTCCTTGAAGGTAGGACCAGCTCTCCTCTGCTGGAGGGATAAAGACACCTTTAGGCCGGTCTCTCCCTGTTGAGTCCTGCAGGGAGGTAAGTTGGTCTGACAGTCTGTTACTGGACCTACTTCCGCTCGTTGATATCACAGGGAAATGTAACATTTTGAGCCAAGCTGGTGCTAGATCCACTCTTCACACGTACTAAAGGTCGGGGTAAGTTTTTAAGCTACCACAAAGGCCAATCCCGCTCTCCTCCACGGGGGGATGAGGCCACCCTTTAGCCGACCTTTCCCCTTGTATTCCATGGGGAGGTAAGTTATTTGGATAGTTTGTTACTGTACCCACTCCTGCCTATTGACACTTACGAGGAAGGTACATTTTCTGATTTCGAGTAGTTGAGGACTAACCTGCACTCCATCACGGGACAAGGCAACCTTAAGGCCTACATTTCCCTTTGGTATCCCGCAAGGAAGTAATTCAGACAGCAATTGGCTAACCGCTCTTCACCGTGATTGGAGAGAGCGTAAGTTCTTCGGGCCGCGTTGAAAGCAGGCCCCGCTCTTCACTACGGGAGCGATAAGGCCGTCTTTAGGCTGGCCTTTCCCTGTTGAGTCCTGCAGAGAGGTAAGTTGTTCAGGTAGTCTGTTACTAGACCCACTCCCGCTCATTGATATCACAGGAAAGATAAGTGTTGGGTCAGGCTGGTGTTGATCCCACTCTTTGTTGTGGTTGAGGTCGGGCTAGTTTACTCAGGGGGCCATGAGGCCGATCCCGCTCTCCCCCATGGGAGGGATAAGGCCACCCATAGGCCGACCTTTCCCTATAGTGTCCCGCGAGGAGGTAAGTTTTTTTGGTAGTTTGTGACTAGACCCGCACCCGCCTGTTGACGTCTACAAGGAAGGTAACTTTTCATTTTCAGGTTGCCCAAGGCTGATCCGCACTTCGCCGTGAGAGGGATAGGGCAACCCTTAGGCCTACCTTTCCCTATGGTGCCTCGCAGGGAGGTAATATGTTGATGATCTTGTTGCCGTAGATTTCGTTGGCCGCACATTTTATTGTTGACGCTTTATTGGTAATATGAAATCGTGGAGCAGGTGTTCTGCATATTCCTAAATGGTTGCATTTTTATTAAATAAAACGGAAAGTACAAGCTAGGTGAAGAGATGTTACAAAATTAAGGGACACGGAATCCCACTTTGGGGAGGTCGTCATCCATCATTCTCTCCAAAGCAGCGCACCACCCCTTCCGCCCTAAACAATGGTAGGGCGAGGTGTAGTCAAAGGCCTGATGCAGCTTCTTCAATGGTGTCGGGCCTACCTTGTTTCGTTGTTTCCGTTCAAGCCAGGCCCTTAATCTTTCTACTTTAGCTCCTAGACATAGCATTCCCTCGCCGATATCTGCTCTCCTCGGACTTCCCCTAATCTCTGGGGAGTTGCGAACTTCATTTTGAGGTGGTAGGTCGACGTGACGACACTTACGCTATTGAGGATGGGCCTCCCGTTGATGGCGTTGTATGCCGATGGAGTCTTCACCACCAAGAAATCGACTATAACAGGGGCCGTGCAGGGGCTACTGCCCACCAGGATGGATATGGTCATGGTTCCCACTGGCTGGACAATGCTTCCGGAGAAACCTTTTAATGGCATGGGGGCGAGTAATAGCCGGGAGACCTCAATACCCATCTTGACAAAGGCCTCCCAGAATAGCATGTCTGAGCATTGTGACAAAGTGCTCCCATTGTCAATGAATTCTGCGGGTGGTGATGTTGGTGACGAGCATTGTGACCACTAGGGCATCGTCGTGGGGGTACAGAACCCCTTCTTCGTCGGCCTCCATGAATGAGATTACCGGAGTAGGGTCACCCCTTCTTTGTTTGGCAAGATGATACTCAGCCGAGTATACCTCGTAGTATCGGGCCCACCTGGCATGTGCTTTCCTGCTTGACGAGGTGATGCCCTGCCCGCGAACCCTCCAGCTATGGTTCAAATTTCCCCAATGGCCTGCTGCCTTGGTGGCAAATGGGGGCGACCTGGTGGTGGCTCCCTTATCACCAATCATTTTGGGTTGTTCGCCTATTTGTGTTGGTCACCTCGGTCCCGACTCCTTTCCCTCGATCTTCCCCTTCTCTCTTGCTCTTGTCTTCTGGCCGGGGAGTGGTGGCGCCTTTGCTGTTTCACATATTCCTTCCTTCTTCTTGGGGAGAAGCAGTCTTCGGTGTTGTTTGAGGTGGACCGATGGTATGTGCAATAGCTGTGCATTGTTCCCCGGTCATCCTCCTTTTGAATGGTGAACATGGGCCAGTCGTACGTGGTCTGGGTCCTTTTCCAGGACTTCCTCCAGCTGCTTCTCCTGGGAGCCCTTCTACCCTTTCTGGTGGGGCTTGGCCTTGGTTGGGGCCTTCTCTTTCCTCTCTGCGTGCTCTATTTCCTTCCTTCATGGCTCTATCAACATCCGAAGAGTGTCTTTCACGTTAATGAAGTTGTTGACCTGGTCCATGAATTCCTGTAATGTCACAGGAGTTCATCTGGCTAGCTCTGCCATAAACTGGGAGAGCAGCCAAGGTTATCTTCTCATCTTGGTCATCAGTAGTCATGCGCTCTTTGTTGAACCTGGCCAAGTAGGACTTCAGGTTTTCGTCCTCCGTTCTTTCTATAGTGAGGAGGTACGCCGCCTCCTCCGACAGGACATGAACTGGGTTAGGAATAGTCTGGCTAGCTCACCGAAGCTGTCCACCAATTTAGCTGCTAGTGACCCAAACCATACACGCGTTGACCCCTTCAGGGGCATCAGAAACGTCCTGCAAGCTATTTCGCTGGGGAAGCCATGCAACGTCATGTTAGCCCTGAAAGTTTCCAGGTGCTCGAGGGGGTCCCTCCCTTCGTCATACATCTCCATGGCAGGGACTCTAAATTCTGGTGGCAAAGGAATCACCATTACTTCTTTAGTATAGGGTAGACCCGTGCTTATGAGCAACTAGTCTACCATTGACGACGTGCCCATTTTCCTTGCCATTTACTCATACTTCCCTTTGAGGCTGCAAAGGTCGTCCTGTATGTTTTCTACTGCTCTCCCTTGTTAGGTCCCACTTGTGTGTTTCGGGATCCTATGTGCTCAGTGTTTCTGGATCCCGCCCCGCCCTCTTGCTCCTGTTGGGGCTTTTTGAGTTTCGCGTTCTCTTTGCGGAGTGTCTCCACTTCACTAGATAGTTTCATCACCCACTCCTCCATGGTTTTCAACCTTGCTTCCATGGCGTCTCCCTTATTTCTCCTGAGTTGTTCGGTATAGGTTGTCTCAGGGATGAGAAGGACACGCAAGATCTATTACGATCCCACAGATGGTGCCACTGTTAATGTCGTATTTCGAATGCCTTTAGGCCAAGATTCGACAACTCAAGTCTTCAAAAACGGGCCCTGCACAATGTAGAAAATAATGCTGCTTGGGGAGGGCGGCCTCAGGGCCGGGGAATCTCCAATACTAAAGTTAGTAAATATTCTTAGCGTGTAGTAAATAAGTAAGAGAGTGGGATATGCTATTTATACTACAGGGCTGAGGAGCAGACCATGCCTTCTTTCATGAAGTCTGCGTTCCCCATACTGTTCCTTTTGTCAGAATCTTTAAATGTCGCGTGGCTCTGTGACGGCGTCATTAAACTGATGTGTTGTTTTGGTGGCGGAACCATTAATGCGGCGTCGTTCTCCAACCTCCTCCTCTCAGTATTCCTTCCTTCTGGTTCGTTCATTCCTTCTCTGTCAGTACATCAAGGCTTCCCCGTTTATTATGCCTGTTGTACGGGCGAGCACTCGAGGACTGGGCACTCCCTGAGGAGTCCTCAGGTCGATGAGTCACATCCTCTACAGCACCATCCCTCCTACATGTTATGTGGAAAGGAGCCTCCTAGTTGGCCGAGTTAATGGCTTTCTGCTCAGGGTCGGGCTTAATTGGGCCTCTTGGACCTCTCGGGCCTTGAGGGGAAAATCCCCTTACAAGGTTGTCTTCGGGCGGTGCAAAAGGAGGGGAGTGGGGCACTTAGAAGACGTGTTCCTCCTCTTTCAGTTTCCTAGGCGCGAGCGCGGAACATCGACCTCGAGGGCCAGGATGGATCTGGCATTGATCGCTCTGGACACCGAGGGGGGAGTGGGACACTTGGGAGAGGTGTTCCCCCCTTCAGTCACCTAGTTGTGAGCACGGCGCATCAGCCTCGAGAGCCAGGCGGGATCTGGCATCGACCACTTTGGGTGGCGAGGGGGTAGTGCGACACTTAGGAGAGGTGTTCCCCCCTTTGGCGCATGAGCGCGGAGTATCGGCCTCGAGAGCTAGGCTAGATCTAGCATCGACTGCTCTAGGTGGTGAGGGGGGAGTGGGACACTTGGGAGAGGTGTTCCCCCCTTCGGTCGCCTAGGCACAAGCGCGCAGCATTGGCCTCAAGAGCTAGGCGAGATCTGGCATCGACCGCTCTGGGTGGCGAGGGGGGGAGTGGGACACTTAGGAAAGGTGTTCCCTCCTTCGATTGCCTAAGCGCGAGCACGGAGCATCGGCCTCGAGAGCTAGGCAGGATCTGGAATCGACTGCTCTGGGTGGTGAGGGGGAAGTGGATGCTTGGGAGAGGTGTTCCCCCCATTCGGTCACTTAGGCATGAGCGCGTTACGGGTCCCATGCGTATTAAATGATACATAAATGCGGTAACCTCCCTTTTCATATTAACAGTTCTTTACATTGGGCTTCGTTAACACATAGAAGAGAAACAAAAAGGAATACACGACACTGGAGAATAAGTCGTTTGAGCAGCATTGGGGGCATCCTTCACCATCCTACTATAGGGCCTCGGGTTCACTTTGCCCCTTTCCCCGGAGATTCTATATGCAGCACTCCATTGCTAAGACTTTTTCTCCACACACGGACCCCTACACCATCTTTCGTCTAAAATTTTATTTTCAGGTGGTAGGTCGAGGTTATCAACTTCAAACTGTTCAGGGTCAGTTGTTCGATTATGGCATTGTATGAGGAGTGGACCTTGACCACCAAGAAGTCCATCATGGTTGTTGAAGTGACCCTTCCCATCCCGATAGTGACAGCGTTATAGCTCCCACGGGTTGCACAACTTCATCGAAGAATGCTCTCAACGGCGTGGGGTGAGGGGCGTTACCTGTCTTGACTGATACCCATCTTGGCAAAGGTTTCCCAAAAGAGGATGTCAGCAAATCTGCCGTTGTCCACCAATATCCTCTGGGTCATGTAGTCTGTCACCAGCATAGTTACCATCAAGGTGTCATCGTGGGGATAGATGACCCCTTCACGGTCAGTGTCATCGAAAGCTATGGTGGGGGTCTTCTGGGTTCAGGCTTGTTTGGGCAACCTCCCAACGCTAAAAACCTCATCGTACCTTGCTCTCCTGGCATATGCTTTTTTGCCTGATGTTGAGGCGACTCCTCTAACGGACCCCCCAGCAATGGTGTGGATCTCACCCAATGTTACATTATTGCAGTCCGGTCCTAGGGGCTTGCTTCCCTCCTTCCCAAAGGCCTCTCTTGGGGCTCTCACTCCATCGACCCTCCCGTCTCGACTTCCGCCTGTCTTGACTCGCTCACCTGGGGGGTGATAGGCAATGGTCATTGGGTCATCTCAGGGCTTCTCCTCTGATCTCTCGCCTAAATCGTTATAGATCTCGTGCATGACTTTCCACCTCAAGAACTGGCAATCCTTGGTTCGGTGGCCTTCCTCCTCATGTAGGTGCAGTACGAGGCCCTTTGGTTGTGGTCGACCCCTTCCCTCGGCTGCTCGTCTTCCCACGTCTACACGTTCATGTTTGCCTGTGTCCTCCTTGCGAAGCTTCCGCCATCGCCTCTTTTGTTTCCCTGACCCTTCCTTGCTCGAGGCTCTTTATCAGAGGCCTTTGCTCCCATGGTCCTCTTAGGGGTTCTGACGGCTCGATTGGGGTTGGCGTGCTAGGGCATGGTCAGGGCTCGGAGGGTATCCTCAGCGTTGACGAAGTCATCCACCCGGTCCATGTAGTCCCACAAGGTTGCTGGGGTTCTCCTCGAAACTTCGGCCATGAACGGACTAAGGGGCCAAATGCCACCCAGGAGCACTGCAGGCATAATTTTCTCATCTTGATCATCGGTGGCCAAGCGCTCCTTGTTGAAGCGATACAGGTACGTTTTCAAGCTCTCCTCTTCCCTTTGCTTCCTAGTGAAAAGGTATGCAACCAGTCATCTTCTCTTTTGGTTGGCCATGAACTGGGGTTAGGAATTGCCTACTCAGCTCTTTGAAGCCATGATGGTGCCCAGTAGGAGAGTTCCGAACCACGCCCAAGCAGACCCCTTCAGGGTGAGGGGGAACGCCCGGCCTGCTATCTTCCCTGGGAAGCCATGCAACGTCATGTGGGTCTTGAAAGTTTCAAGGTGCTCGGTCGAATCCTTAGATCCGTCATACATTTCCATCTAGGGAGCCTTGAACTTGGGCGGGAGTAGACTACCATTACCTCTACACTGTAAGGCAGGGCCATTTTACTCAACATTTGGTCCACGAAGGAAGACCTTCCTAGCTTTGTTGCCATCTCCTCGTATTTGTCCTTGAGGCCCCGTAGCACATCGCCCTTTCGCCTCTGCTCATTGTCTTCAGGGTGCAACCCACTGGTGGTCTACGACTCTCTTTCCATCTACTCTGCCTTGCTCTAGCCAGAGCCTTCTTTGAACTCTACATTCTTCTTCCTCAACGCCTTGTTTTCCTGTCTCACGACTTCAGTGTCTAACTTCTACTTCTTTACCAGCTCTTCCATCTCCACAATTCTTCCTTCCATGTTCATCGATAAAGTTGTTGCACGTGAGCATGCAGTGGTTGGCATACAAAAGGCAAACTATTGTCGTTAGGCCAAACAGAGTTGGATCCCACAGACGATGCTAATTGTTAAGGACTGTTTTGTAGCCATCCACATGAACTGCTATTAGACACCTGCAAGAGGTAAGGAGGGGTGGCCAAAGCAGGGGATCCTCCGATGCCAAAGTCAGTTATTGTAGGAAGTGGAATCTTGAGAAAGAGTACCAAAAAGGAACAACCTTACCCGTTAAGTACCATCTTTTCCCTCCTTCGAGGTAATGTTCTACCCTCCCTCGTGTCCCCTCCCTCGTAAAGTCCGTCCATCATGGTCATCACCTTTCTTGCCATGGCAACAGGACGTTGGCACCAGGGTCAGACCTCGGGGGAGGCCACTCTAGAATGCATTTAATGCACCTAATCCCTTGGGGGGGACCAGATCCTAAGCAATCCCAATCCAATTAATGTGCTGGGATGGGGAAAATGGGACAGGCTGTCGATCAGGCTCCTCTGCGACAGATCCCGTTTGGGCTCTTTTCTCTACATCCTTACGGCCCGTTTACCTCAAGGCCTGTAGACCCTGACAGGTGGTATGGTCCCAACCCATCATACCCAAATCTCCATTCCAATAACGTTGATGAGTAGAATTTAACTAGGGGGACAAGATACATGTTCAAAAAACAAAAATGAAGAAAAAGATGGTCACAAGAATAAATCAAATCAGATAGTAACAAATCTTGATTGAATATCAAAATTGAAGGCTTTTTATAAAAACAAAAAGATTTAGGCCTAGTTTAGTTTCACAAACATTTCAAACTATCTCATCTCATCTCAAAATTGAAACACCATTCAAACACAAATATTTTTCAATTTTAAATTTTTAAATTTTTAACTTTTTCATCTAATCATTACCTACGAATTACAACTTCCCAAACTCTCAAATAAAATACAAAAAGAATTCCACTTTTTCAAAATCCAAAACAAAAACAATATTAAAAATATTATATTTTAACCATCTTTTAACTTTATAATTCTTTTATTAAACATTTTCTCTCCTTTTCCAAAACCCAATGAAAATCTTAACTTAGACCATTTCACTACTATTCACAAATTATCTCACTACTCACTGATTTTTCATATCATCTCATTTCATCTACGTAACCAAACAAGGCCTCAGGTTCCGTTTGGATAAACAGTTGGTCTCATCTCATCTTGGGATGGATATTCCCCACCTGGGCCCCGGCTGGTTGGGCCAGGGAAAAGCAATGAGGCCTGCTTAAACCCAGACCTTACCCTCCAGCAGCCCCATAATCGCCAAGAGGGCTCGGCCCTCTAGTTGTATCAGGTGAAGAAGGGTGCATTGCGCTAGAAACTAGATGAAGGGGTATAGATGGGACGTGCCTACTGACATCCCCTGTGACATCTAGCATTAAAGGGCCTACACCGGCAAGTGAAAGGCGGTTGCGAACCCCATTATCTGACAAAGGAGACCAAAAATGACTGCGCCGCTCACCCACCATCAGGACGTCCCCTGGAAGCCACACTGCATTAAAAGCACTACCTCAGAAGCCATGTCGCATTAAATATCCAGGCTAAAACAGCTGCGGGCGAGACGACCAAACTCTGACACAGGGTACAAAATGTTCCCCCCCTAAAACCTCATATAAAAGCTATGTCCCAGGTACAAAGAACTATCTCTCTCTCTCTGTGCACTTTACAATTGGCTACCATTGCTCTATACATGAGAAACAGACTTAAGCATCGGAGGTTCCCCGAGCCCACGTAATATATAAATGATGAATAAAATTGTGATTGTCCCCCAAAAATGTGTTTTGTCTCACTCAACTAGGCGAGTCCAGTCTTATGAACTGCTCGACTTCCCTCACATTTACAAGAATCAACGAGGCGAGGGTTGGAATTTTGGGTGCCGAAGGAGTAGTAAGAAATGAGCTTGGGAAGATGGTTTTTGCATTTGCCGAATCCATTGGAAGTGATAGCAATAATCTTGCGGAAATTATAACCTTGCGAAGAGGGCTTGAACATTGTAAAAGATTGGGGCTTAAGAATATAATTATTGAAATGGACTCACTTGTGGTTGTTAACTTGGTTCAAGAAGGAAGATGTAGTCTTTGGTACTTAGAGGATTTTTGGGAAGACATTATGAATATGTTGGCAGAGATGAATTTTTCCATTAAGCATATCTATCGGGAAGGGAATAAGGCTGCAGATTTTTTGGCTCGGTTGGGCAGTAATGGGGTCTCTCATGAGTGGTTAGGGCAGATGGAAGTTCCTCATCTATTAAGAGGTATACTTAGAACAGATTCATGTGGATTGGCTTATCTCAGGAAGTGTGGATGTCTTTAGTATGGGTAATACATTTTAGGAAGGACGGCATGCCTGTCAGTGCACGTACTTGCAAAAGAATTTTAATATTGTCTGGTTAAATTCTTTATATAGGCATGTTTAATTTGTTTTTGTTCAGTTGTAAGTTTGGTTATATTGTTTGAGTTATTTGTTTTGGTGTATGGTGCTTGGGGCTTAATTAGTCTTTCATATTATTGTAAAGCCTGAGTGCATTGATTGTTATCACGGTATTCCTCTGCCACAAGTGAGGGCTTATTAATAAACTTGGGTGGGGGTCACTATTAGACAAGTGACTACTCACTCTTTAAAAAAAATAAATAATTAATTAAAAAAATGAGGCGAGTCCAGTCTTACGAACTGCTCAACCTCCCTAACGTTTACGAGGGTTAACAAGGTGAATCCTATCTTATGAACTGCTCAACCTCCCTCACGTTTACAAGGGTCAATGAGGTGACTCCAGTCTTACGATTTTCACGACCACTTTCATCGTCAACAAGGGGAGTCCAGTCTTACAAACTGCTCGACCTCCCTCACATTTACAAGGGTTTATGAGACTAGTCCAGTCTTAAAAACTGCTCGACCTCTCTCACTGTCAACAAGGCGTGTCCGTTCTTACAAACTACTTGACCTCCCTCACGTTTAGTGAGTCAACAAGGCGAGTCCAGTCTTACAAACTGTCGACCTATCTCACCATCAACAATGCGAGTCCAGTCTTACGAACTGCTCGACCATCCTCACGTTTGCGAGGGTCAACAAGGCAAGTCCAACTTATGAACTACTTAACCTCCCTCACGTTTACGAGGGTCAACGAGGGGAGTTCAGTCTTACGAAATGCTCGACATCTCTCACCGTCAACAAGGAGAGTCCAATCTTACGAACTGGCTGACCTCTCTCACGTTTACTAGGGTCAACAAGGTGAGTCTACTCTTACGAATTTCTCGACCTCTCCAACTTTAAAAAAGGCCAGTCCAGTCTTACGAACTACTCAACCTCCCTCACGTTTACGAGGGTTAACATGGCGAGTCCAATCTTACAAACTGCTCAACCTCTCTCACGTTTACGAGGGTCAAGGAGGGGAGTCCAATCTTACAAATTACTCGACATCTCTCACCATCAACACGGTAAGTCCAGTCTTACAAACTGCTTGACCTTCCTTACGTTTACTAGGGTCAACAAGGTGATTCTAGTCTTATGAATTGCTCGACCTCTCCCACCGTCAACAAGGCGAGTCCAGTCTTACGAAATGCTCGTAGTCCCTCACATTTACGAGGGTCAACATTGCAAGTCTAGTCTTACGAACTTCTCGGCCTCCCTCATGTTTACAAGCGTCAACGAGGCGAGTCCAATCTTATGAACTGCTTGACCTCCCTTATGTTTATGAGGGTCAATAAGGCGAGTCCAGTCTTATGAACTGCTCGATCTCCCTCACATTTACGAGGGTCAACGAGGTGAGTTCGGTCTAACGAACTGCTTGTGGCGTCCTCAGTCCTCGCTTGGGATTGGACGGTGACTGAGACGCCGGGACATGTAACACAAGGCTACACACCCCTCGTACATGACATATAATATGCTATACACCTAAGTACACTAGCAGTATGCAATAACGTAGCAGCAGAAAAATAGTAAAGGTCGAATAATATAAGCAACGCGATAAGTAATTGCAAAGCACATGGGATCGTACTAATATCATATCCCAACATTGCCCAAACCATAAAGATGTATCAAAAAGATATAACATCCCAAAATCATAGAGTATAGTTTAAATCTCCCAAAACAAAGTTCCACAAAAGTTGAGGTCTAAAACCGTAAGTCCTATTTCTTTTCTTTTCTTTTCTTATCTTTTCTTTTCTTTTTCACACAATAACTTAGGCTCCCATTGTCTTCAAAAGGGTTCAGGCTTCACACATTTTTCCATGCTCTTATCTTTGTCCCTATTGTTACTCCGCCTGAATTTCATAATGAACTCAAGTATTCCAGAGATCTCTCGATCGATGGCCTCGAGTCGCTACAGGATGGAGGGCTCTGGCCGACTTACATCCATCTTAGGCACAATCCTCTCCAGAGGAGGAGGTGCCATTTTCTTCCTCTTGGTCATGGTCGTCATCTACTACACCTGTCACTACTTCTACCGTTCTGGTTGGGGAATGGTAGTGGAAATTACCACAATGAGATTTCAAGAAATCAACGCAAGTAATTGCACAACATACCACAGTTAACATAAGCATACAAGAGGTATATCATGAAATGCGTGCATAGACATGTACTTGACTTATGCACTTGACCAGAACTTGACTTGTAACAAAACTTAACTTTCCAAAAAAACTTCTTAAATTTTTTTATTCACGTGATCTTAATCAAAACTTGCCTTATCAGAACATATCACAAGATTTGCATCGAGTGCTCCTTATCACATAAGCTATTATTCTTGTTCAGTGGGTGGACACAACACGATTCCCCTTAGCACCGCGTGTTCCTTCTAGTTACCGCACCATCCAAGATCCGTGCGCCGTGATGAATACGTCATAAACAGATATTCATATTAACTCAACCTTATATCGTTGGGTTACATGCCTTATGCACCCACTAGCGTTAGGCGCTTCCTTGCTCCGGTATTCTTTGAAAATAATCCATTCATGGCTCGTCGACGGTACTTTGTCGACCCAGGGGTTACCACTCTATTCTTAAGCACTCCAGAGTGGACAGAGGAGTTCCACTAGGACATTTCCCCGCCCTAGTACTTGGGGTCGTGATAAAACTTTTAAACCATTTTCTTTGAAAACACTTTTCCCCCAAATGCATGTGACATGAGACTTATAACATGCTTACTTACACTTGACATATGACATGTGGAATGCCGTGCATGAAATAACCAAGCATAACATATTCATTTCATAGCATGATAACATAAACCACATCATATATCAAAACATATACATGAACCCATAAAAAGGGCCCTAGCCAAAACATATAGATGCAAAACATGAAGATTCATCACTTAAACATGCTTCTTCTTCAAACATATTTGCTTAGAAATCAAAGCATAACGAAACAAAACATAAAATCATGGTATTTGGCCAAGATCCGAAACTTCTAAGACATTGTATAACTGAATCATCAAGTAACACAAATCAACCACAATGTTTCCCTTAAAACCGAAACATGGATTGAACATTCTTGCCATTTTCATCTTAAAACTGAATCATACCATTAATTTAATATTCACATTCCAAGATCATATAAGCATATTCAAACCAACAAACAAGAAATAGCAAAGTAAAAATAACAATGAAAGGATTTACACAATCATATACAAATATTAACCAAGAGTAAGTTGAGTGTATACTTACAAAAATCCGCGTAAAAAAATACTAGCAAGCTGTAAATCCAAATATTCTACATTAGAAAGAGTATCTAAAAACCCTATTTCGTGTTCTTGAGTGTGTGAGGATTTCTAGGGCATCACTTGATCTTAAACCACTCGACTTTTAGAGTTCTTAGGTCAAAAACCCATTTATTCCATTCATGTAGTAAAACAAAAATACATGTGGTGGTCAAAAACATAGAGGATGAACTCCCCCCCACTATTCTGCTTCAAGGGTTTCTTAAAAACCCTAAGTCATTTTCCAAGAAATTGGGTAGAAAGTGTGTGTGTTCTATCATTCTCGAAGTCCTATGCGATTTGAATCTCATTTCCGGGTTTAGAAAGTGACATGTGAGTGCAAAACTAAGAGAAAACCAATCCTTACCTTATCTATCATTGATGGTGCCGAAATCCTCTCTCTTGAAAGGATCCTCCTTGAAAAAGCAAATACAAGAAAGTGAGAGAATCTTCAAGTGAACATGTGAGAATTGTGTGGAGAGAGTGAGAGTTCATGCAAATTCTGAAAAAATGGCATGGGAAAAGCCCATAGCGTGTACTCCCTCCTTTTTATAGTAGTCTTCTCACTTCCCTCTTTGGTTGCTTCCAAAATCCTAGCATGGATGACATGTGGCATAGGTTTCTTCTTCCCCTTTCTCTTTTGCCAAGAATGACTTCTCCACTTGGATTTGCATTGGGAAGGGACATCTTGGGGGTAGCGTGTAGGGTTTCTCCTCCCTTGGCCGAAATCCCCTTCTCTCCTTATTATGCCTTTCCTTTCCTTAAGCAAGTGAATATCTCTTCAAGGGTACTTTTGTAAAACATCTCATGCCTCTTCCTTTTCCAAACAAGTAACCTTTAGCATGGGTGACAAGTGGCATTGGGCGTGTGCCATTGCCCTAGCCATCACTCCTTCTTCCATTTCCCAAGTTGATGCTTCATCTTCCCAGTGCTCCTTCCCTAGGTGACTTCTCATGTGCCATTGGTCTAAGGATAGTCTAAGTGACAAGTGGCAAGTGAATGGGGTGCTTGGGAGTGTGTTAGCCGAAACTCTAAGGGCATATTTGTCATTTGATACAAGAGTCCCTTCATCTACTCTTCTAGAAGCTTAGTGCATGTTTGACACTTGGCAAAAACTGACTAAATTCGAAATCCTTTGTGCCCCCCTTCGGTTCCCCATGCAGATTTTCTAAAAAAGCTCTATTTCTCTTCCCTAGGCTTCCCTTATCAAGACATCTACATTTGAACTCGAATTCGGGCCAAGACAAGGGTCTAGGCGTGTAAGCTACTTCTTGGTGCTTTCCTACACTTCTCCCCCCTTAACCCACTATCAAGTCTAGATTTATAGTGTAACACTTACATGACACATGGCACTACTGACTAAGATTTGGGTCATGGGCCTAAAGTCATTGGGCCTTTGTTTCTAAATAGAGCCGAAAATTACAAGGCAAATCTAGGGTCACTCCCTTCTTGGGCTCAAATCACTAAATCAAAGACTCTAAGGCCTTCCAAGTAACTAAGGCTCTTAAAATGCCATGGCAACCAAGAATGAATTCAATGGGCCATGTTTAGACAAACTCGGGTCATTACACTACTCGACCTGTCTCACCTTCAACAAGGCGAGTTCAGTCTTACAAACTGCTCGACCTCCCTCGCGTTTACGAGGATCAACAAGACGAGTCCAGTCTTTCGAACTACTCGACCTCTCCCACCATCAAAAAGGCAAGTCCAGTCTTACAAACAGCTCAACCTCACTCACGTTTACGAGGGTCAACAAGGCGGGTCCACTTTTATGAACTGCACGACCTCCGCAACGTCAACAAGGCAAGTCGAGTCTTACGAACTGCTTGACCTCGCTCACTTATTTACTGGGGTCAATGAGGTGAGTGCATTCTTACAAACTGCTTGACCTCCACAACGTCAACGAGGCAAGTTTAGTCTTACAAACTACTCGACCTCCCTCACGTTACGAGGGTTAACGAGGCAAGTCCAGCCTTATGGACTGCTCGACCTCTCTCATATCAGAGTGAAGGTCTAGCCCTTGGCTGATCGACTAATCATTTTCCCGATCCCCATTATCTTGCATCAAAAGTTCGATTATCTGTGTCAACTAATCTGAGTGTGTTATGCGATCCGCCCGCACGCGCGTGCGCTAGGAGATAACAGGCAAGTTCAATCAATTGACTAACCGATCAGCTCTACTGAAGGGTCACGACAAGAGAAGAAGCTGGGAGAAGAAGTTGGAAGAACCCCAGCTTTAACTCCTAATCCAACACACACCCCAATAGGGAAAGCAAATAAAAGGTAACAAAGGGAGGAGGAAAGTAAAGAGTTCACGAAGAACACAACGGATGTCATTGATATGAATATATTGTACAAAGAGCACGAGCTTACAAAAACAAAAAAAGGGAGTTACAAAGAAACGAAAATTCAGCTGACGGGGTCATCGGGGAAGGCATCTGGCATCAATTCTGGGCCTATGGAGGTGTCGTGCTTCAGCACCTTCGGGTCCGAAGGCAGGGTCGCCAGGTCAAGGGACCTCAAGTCACCCTGTGGATTCTCCAACATATGGTTCTACATCCTCTTAAAACCTTCTATGTAACCACATGACTTGGCTTGGTCTCAGATAAATGGGGCCGACTTTAGTTGTGCATCCATGCAAGGGACCACGTCTTGCACGTCTGTCAAGTCGCTCCTCAAATCCATGACGAGAACGTTGCTAGCAGCTAACTGATGCTCCACCTTGGCCAATTTGGCTACCGCCTCATCCGCCCGAGTCTTCTCTGTGAATTCTATGGCACAGGCCAAGGAGACCTCGACCTCTATTTCCTTCACTCGTTGCGACTTAAAGTCGAGGGACTTCTTCTTCTTCTTCAGTGACTCGGAGAAAGACTCGACTTACTTTTCGAGCCACTTGTATGCTCAGGTGTCAAAGTCACATTGCTTCACCAGCTTAGCATTCTCCTCTTAAAACTCACGCACTAACTCCCCCAGCTATGCCGTCTGGATATCCAACGACTCCTGCAAGGTATCCCATGCCTGCCCTTAATGCACGGCCTCAAGCCTGTTCTACCTGGCCTCCTCTTGTAATTTATCAAGGTCAGACTTGAGCCTAGCCTTCTGCCGATAAAGCCAGACCATCCTCTTTCGTCTCCTCCAACGGCTGAATTCCACCTTAACAAGGGCCTTCTCCAATTTCTCCTTCTCCTCCCTCTCCCACCTGGTGTGTCGCAAGCCAAGGCTGGCCAAGGAGCGGAGCGCCCAATTCTCTTCCTCCAAAGCTCCCCAACCATCCACGATGAAAGCTACCAATTGCTCTGCTGCCTCTCACAAAAGCAAAATGGAGTCAGAATCGAAACATACCCCAGAAAAGAGGTCCCTAAATGCCCCAAACTTTCCTAGATGAACTCCTCAAGAGCCCTCCCCGATCTCAACTGATAACGAGACGAAAGGGCATCCAAGACTGGACCCCCTTGCTCCTCTAGTCGAGAGTAAGGTGACATCCCGACACCATCCTTTGCGTCACCTTCAACCGCCCCAGTGACTCACCCAGTGGAGCCATATCCAAGCTTTAGCCCCCAGTCCCCTCAAACGCTGGCTCTTTGGGTCCGATCTTTCCCCTGAATCGGCAGTCGGGAGTTACCCTGGTAGTTGCCCCAGGTCCTTGTCAACTGAAGATGTCTCCCTGCCTACACCTAACATCAGGGCCTCAGCCTCGAGCAAGGTAGACGAGACTTCCTTGGCCTTCATTGGCTCCATCCCTGCCCCAGACCCAGGTGATATAACCAAATCCTCCTAGTGCTTCACCGGCGTCGTCCCAGCTTCAATCTCCACCTCCCCCTGATTTCCCCCTCCTTAAGCAACCATGGCATCAGGCTCGGGTTCGGTCCCATGACCCATATAAACTTCTGGGAACTTCCGCAGAGTACTCAAACGGGGGACTCATGGATAGAGACCCTCCCCGCACCGAGATCAGAGGCTCCCTCATCTTCGCCTACTAGTGCCTATTCCTCGACAACTGGGAACCATTCGGCATCTAACTCAACAACCTCCGGAGAAGGAATCGTTCATATGTCAACTTCAGGCGGCGAAATGATGACCGTGGACTCTCTGGGGCCGGGTTTCAAGATAGCCCCAAAGAAATACAGTGAGAGCATCTCCCCAACTCGTGTAAGGTTCTCGACTACCCTCACGTTGTCTGGCGAGACGGAAGAAGACATGACTGGAGAAGCCAAATGGGGGATTGCAACCTGGGGATTCTTGTGCAACTTAGGGGTAGCACGAACCCCCCAGGATGCATCAGCAACGCCTGTCTTGCTTAACAGATGGGAAGCGGCACAATCTTCGCAACGGGTGCAAAAGGCTTAGGATGACTACACTAATGGGAACAGAGGATTGCCCAGAAGGGAGCAATGGGGTAGAGTCGGAGCTACTGTCCCCGGGCTCCTCAGACAAAGGTTTCTTCCCTTTCCCTTCCAGCGGCAAGCTCAGAGGTCGCTTGCGGTCCTGGCGTGTGGCAGATCACATAGGGATGGTGCGATCATCAATGCAGGTATGCGCCAGGGGAGGAATTTCACCTTCTGCTAGCTTCATTAGACATTGTCCTAATGTGCCTTGACCCAGGCTTGGACAGTCTACAACTGGCTTTCCTCCATTGGGGAATAACCCCCCATATGGTTCGCATAGGGTACTCCCACTGAACAGTTTGCCCTGTTGGCAACTCTCACCCCTTACTAGACAGGAAAAAGAACCGCCGGTTCCAGTCTTTAACTTGGTTGTATCAAGGCTCCAAATAGGCCACTGCATGCCTTGGATGCGAGCGGAAGCTACAAATATTCCCTTTATGCTTCAAAAGGTTGTGGGTCAAGAGGAACTCTTGGGCAATGAGGTCCGGATGTTCGAGGTCGGCCTCCTCTAGTGCCCTACGCTAAACGATGCAGCAACATACCAAGATCCTCCATGCATTAGGGTGAAGCTGCGTAGGAGCTAGACGAAGAAAGTCTAGTACCACACAATCCGACCGACTGAAAAGGAGTCGTAGCCTGCTCAGAAACATGCTGGGGTGTATCACCACCTTCGAGACGTAACCCTCAGAATGAACGACCCCTTCGTGGGCCCAGGAACCTCCAAGACGACGGAGTCTGGGAATCCATAGGTGGCCCTCAGAGATTGCAAGATCGCATAAGTAACTTCCGAAATCCATTTGGAGCCCTCACAAAACTAGGATGCGTTGCGAGCTAATGATGGGTCGGTTCCCCTAGGATTTAGTGGGACAGCCAAAGTTCAAGCCTCGGGCAGTTGTGCATGAGGTATTCTTAGCAGCCATTGGAGCAAGAAAACAGGACTGGTTAGAGACGCGAGAGAACAAGAAAAGGGAGTGGAGAAGCAGGAGAGCAAGAGGATGGAATCTAAGAAACCGAAAGAGAGAAAGGCAAGCAGACCAAAGATAGGAAAATGGGGGACTTTAGATAGCCACTCGCGTCAATCGAAGCAATGTGGCAAGGGAACCATCAACCGTTTAACCCATGCAAGAAGAGTCAGACGGGGCGCAATCAAGTGCACGTCAATCTGTCAGAAGTGTGCCGCCAAAACGACCCCAAAAATAAAGGAATTCCAATTGAACTTGTTTAGCAAGAATTGGTGGGGTAATTGGGAGGGATATTCCCCCACCTAACCCCTGCTAGTTGGGCTTGGGCAAAGCAATGAGTCTCGTTTCAACCCAGGCCTTACCCTCCAATGGCCACAGAATTGCTAAAAGGACCCAGCCCTCCAGTTGTATCAGGTCAAGAAGGGTGCATCGCGCGGGAAACTAGACGAAGGGGGACAGATGGGGACACGTTGACATCCCTTGTGACACCAAGCATTAAAGAGCCTAAACCAGAAAGTGAATGGAGGACGTGGATAGCCCTCCATTCTCTGACAAAGGGGATCATAAATGACCACGCCGCTCACCCATCGTTAGGACACCCCTGGAAGCCACACCGCATTAAAAGCACTACCTTAGACGCCACGTCACATTAAATGTCCAAGCTAAAACAGTTTCGGGCATGACGGCCAAACCTTGACACAAGGTACAAAATGTCCCCCAAACCCCGTATAAAAGCTACATCCCAGGTACAAAGAACTCACCCTCTCTCTTTGAACTTTACAATTGACTAGCCATTGCTTTAAATATCCAGGGTTAAGCCAAACGGTATCGTTTCGACCTAGGGTTTAAACACCCCCCTCCCCTCCCTCTTCTTCTCGACTTCGACTTCGACTTCCCTTTTCTTCTTAGACTCCATCATAGCGACAGATATCCCCCTCCACTCCAATCTCCCCTTCCAGTGACAGCGCAACGCACGTCAGTCGTGACTCAGTTGAGTCCGTCCCCTGAGCCAGTCGTCGTTCCCCTCCCTCCGCCCCTCAATCGTCGAGTCCATGTGCTAACCCCCCCCCCCAACTCCCACGGTCACTGCTGCACGCTGGTGATTTTCTTGAAGTGGGATTTTGTTCTCACTTGAGTCCTTGACTCACTTTTCAAATCGCATGCCGATCTTGAGGCAAAGTCTTTTTTAATTTTTAATGTATTCGGTTTTCTCATTTTGATGTGTTTAATTTATTATCATATCAGTTATCAATTTATGGTACATATTATTTGTTGTTTAAATTGTTTTTTGTGTATGTACATGGATAGAAAAATCTTGGATAAAAAAATTGGACTAGAACTTGAAGTGTGAATAGTAATCTGAGACCCACTGTGAGTGTTCATGTTAGATCAAATCATCAAATTATTAACTTGTGCACTAATTTAATGTTGTGTTGAAAATTGTGCTGTAAAATGGTTTTGATTCTCGAAATAAATTGTGAGGTTGTGAGCGGACTAAAATCTAGATTAGAGTCTTATACTTGTGATGTTTGTTATGTTGCAAATTAGCTGCTGTGTAATTGACAAATTGTGTTAATGTTTATTTTTTTATTGTTTTAATTTGTTATGTTTCACTGTTTTTTAATTAATTATGCATTTAATTTTTTACATATTAGATGGATTATTCGTCAAGTCCAACTGATCTTGATTCGAATGAACAAATAATTAATTTGGGAGAGACCCAAACACCAAGACCCCCAAGTGCCCTGATTACGCCAAAAGAATAACGCGGTAGTTGTAGCACAGCTTTGGGGTGTCGATTCCACAGGGAGACAAATTAAAAGAATTGTAGAAGGGACAAAGAAACTAAACAAAGATATTAAATGATTAATGGAGAATAAAGATTAATTTTAAATGCAAATTTAAGTGAAGCAAAATGACTAACGGAAAAAGTTATCAAATTTGACAAACAATAAAGCGTCGGGAATCCCTTGCACAAATATGGTATTTTAATTATTCTTAATTCATTGAATAACTCAATTGGGAACTCAATTCCTAATATTCTCAATCGAAAGGTATAGATTTATAAACCAAGATTAAACCAAATGTAACTCTTTGAAAAATCATTCACCACTTTTAAAATACGTAAATTATTATCACTATTGAGAAAATCCGACGACGACAATATACTCTGGAAGCGATATTGCAGCAAAGAATTAAATCAATATTAAAAAATAATTGATCCAAACATAATCAAAGAGCCAATCCATTCAATAGGAAAAGCATGACTGAATCTATAAACAGAATAAATTCTATGATTATTTGGAGAAGAAAACATTAACAATGAATTGATGAGAATGATAAAATAAAAGAACTTTAGTAATTGAAAATCAAATACATAAATTTAAAATACCATCTACTGTGCAAGTTCATCCTTAGCCCTACTTGAGAATTTAGTTACCCATAAATATAATGGACAACAAAAATCTCAAGAGAAAAATAAAGTAAAAGGCAGGCCATGGAAATTAATTTCGTCTCCCCCTCTTCAGAACTGAGTCATCTCCCCTCTATCCACACCAATTTCATGCTAATGAAATGCTTATATAGGGTAGGAAAGAAACCCTAATGTCTTTCATATTCCCGCATACAAAATCATCTAAATTTTAGGACTCAACTTGGTAGCCACGTATGTACTTCAGAAGTTCGAGTTTGGAAATCCTTACTAGTGACATATTTGTAGCCCTTTAAGATATCTTTCCAACGAATCAAGAACCGCATCAATAAGATATTTGAGCAGCAAGTTATGATCAAAATACTAAAGTATGTACAGACTGTGTCATCTAGCGAATTTCAGACTGACTTTTTCTCTTGATCCGAATTACTCTCAAACTCCTTCATTATCCTTATTTGAAGAGTCCTACACTCGTTGAAAGTTATTTGGTTGTTCCAACGTCTTGCCTACTTGAAAGTCCTTTGAATTTGACTGGGTTTGGACTTGCTCTTTTATAAACTATGAAATTAAATATAAAAACTTGTTTAGGAGTATTCCAAAGTAAATAGAAACTCAATTCAAGAAGACACATTAATTACTATTATTTTTATTCACATTTTAGCATTTTAGTCCAATAATAGGGTATTTAGAGTATACTTTCGTACACTCATCACACCCCCCAACTTACTCATTGCTAGTCCCTAGCAATTTTCATGCCAAAACAACGAAAGAGACCAAAGAAAATCACACACAAAGGCCACCAAGTCACACTTTCCAAATTCATATATCAAAGCAATCTTAGGAATTCAATAACTCTATCACAGACAATCCACTTATAGCAGTTCACAGAGTGTGTGTGTGTTCTCCAAGCCATAACCATCTTACCACTAATCTTGACACATGCAACATCAAGAATGTCTCAAGCAAAATGTTCAACTCCATAACTCACGGGTATAATAGTGTTTCTTGTAAGGGCGCTCTATATGGAGTTGACAAGTGGTGTACACACAATCACATGGAGATTTAGGTAATTATGAACAAGCAACAAGCAAGCATTGATCTTATGATAGGAACACTAACAAATGAGAATTCAACCATTCTTTCCACAGGCTTACTTGGGATCAGAACGGTCAAAACAAAATATCGTAACGTGGCTTAGGTTAGGCTGTATGACAAGAAAAAGAAAAGGATTCAAAAACTTCTAAGTACATACCTAAGGAATCTTATTGAACATCTCAATAAACATCTCTCATTTGATGTACTCTTCAACCTTTCAAATCAACGAATAATGCCTTTTTTTCTTTCTTTTTTTTTCTTTTTTTTCATTTTTTTTTTTATAATTTGGTGAACAATTATGTCACCCTGGTATTTTGCTATTTCTACTCAGCCTTGATATTTTTGCCATTGAAGCTCACTCATTTGAACGCCTTGTAACTCATGTTCTTCCCTTTTCTCTCTCCCTTTTTTTTATTCCTTGCAAAAAAGAAGAATTACACATCTAGTACACACTTGGAATTAATAAGGGTAGGAAAAATCAGTGTATAGGTTATACTCCAATATGGAAAGGTATGGATAATGTGGGCATATAAAAAGAAAAAGGTACATGTGTTTATTGGCTCAAAGTTGGCTACTAAGGGTCTATGATGAAAATGGTTAGCTTGAAAGGCTCAAACGTTGCTCCTAAGTTGACCTTCGTCATATCCCAAGTATATCCACCATCTTACCACAAACCATGTAATAATATTCTCAAAAGAAGTGTCCAATTCAACATATCAATGAACACTTATCACAATTTACTGTATTTGTAGCCTTTCAATCCTCTCAAAAACTCACATGACTACTTAAGCAAAAGAGTTCTCTAGCTACATGTGTCAAACCACCATCTTACCACAAAGCTTAGATGAGTGCATTAGAGGTTCTGTGAATGCTTCAGCAAAAAATGATTACGGTGGGTTTGGCGAATTCACGAAGACGACTATGAATGAGAATGAGTACACATGTGAAAATGATGCAGATGTGATGCAAATTAAAAAAATTTGACACATGAAAATATGCCACAGAGTTCCAACAAGCATTTTAAATATTGAATTTGCACCACCACCCCAACTTAAATGAAACATTTTCCTCAATGTTTAAGAATCAAATTTGAATGTGGAGTAACTAAAAATGGTAGAATACACCCGATAAGTGATGTGGGTAGCTCGCTAAGCACCAAAGATGATAACCTGAAATGACAAAATGAAACTAATTTGCGTGGTGTGGTCAAGGTTGATAGATCGGATCCACAAGTAGAATGTCTTCCACTTCTGGAATTTGCCTAACAATTAATACTTTAAGGCGTTGACCATTTACTTTAAAGATCCGACCATCCTTAGGATCCTCTATTTCTACCGCCCCATTTGCAAAAACATTATTCACTACAAAAGGGCCGGTCCACCTAGACCGAAGTTTTCCATGGTGCCTATGGAGTTCAGAATCATATAAGAACACTCAATCATTAGATTTAAATATTTTTCTCAAAATATTTTTATCATGAAACGCTTTCATTTTAACCTTATACATTCTAGAGTTCTCATAAGTATCATTTCTCAATTTCTCTAATTCGCTCAACTGAAATTTCTTAAGTTTACCCACATTCAATTTCGAAGAAATACTAACAGGAGAAGTGTCACCTAGGCAGAGAAATGCATGCTTTAAACCCGAGGGTGGCGGTTTCAATTCCAATTTGGGACTCTCTACGCTTGAAGGAATTTGTTTTTCACTTTTCGTAGGCAATTCCTTAAATTTCGGTTGCCAAGCCTGTGTTCCATAATCCTGAGTTTCATAAAAAATAGCATAAATATCGACAACATCAGATGAATCACTAGTAGTATCAAACGCAGAATTAACATGAAAATATTTAAGGGGATCAGAATCATGAGTTGTGAGAACTCCCTTGTCTATGAGTGCGTCAATCATATATGTTTGTTGGCACTTATCATCCTCCATGGGCTGCTTATTGATGTGGAATATGTTGACCTCCATAGTCATGTTTCCAAAAGATAGTTTTATCAGCTCATTCTTGCAGTTTATAAGTGCATTAGCAGTAGCAAGGAAATGTCTACCTAATATGAGAGGAATCTTAGGGTTAGACTCAACAACCGACTGAGTATCCAAAATTAAAAAATCAACAGGGTAATAAAACTTGTCAATTTGGATCTAAACATCCTCAACTATCTCTCTTGGTTTCTTAACTGAACTGTCAGTCAATTGAAGCACAACAGAAGTGGGCTTAATTTCACCCAAACCAAACTGCAAATAAATGGAATAAGGCATTAAATTTACACTAGCTCCTAAATCTAGCAAGGCTTTTCCAAACTCATGATTCCCAATATTACATGCAATGGTTGGACAACCAGGATCCTTGTACTTAGGAGGAATTCGCTGCTCAATTAAAGCACTAACTTGCTCTGTCAAGAATGTTGTCTTCTTATGGTGTTTCCTCTTAACTGTACACAAATCTTTGAGAACTTTTGCATAAGTAGAAACTTGTTTAATAACATGCAAAATAGGAAGATTGATCTTTACCTACCTAAGGTTCTTCAAGATTTCATTGCTAGAATCCAAAGTTTGCATGCCAGATTTTAAAGCTTGAGGAAATGGTACCTTAACTGGGCTCTTAATTACCTCGGTTTTCTTGGGCAACTCGGTACTATCGTTGCTTTGTTCCTCTTCAATATCCTCTGGCTTATCAGTTGTTGGGATGTGTAAGGACTTACCACTTCATGTCACAATGGCATTGACCTCCTTCAAATTTCCTTGAGCCATATGTCAACCTTGGGGTGTAGATTGAGTTTGAGAAGGGAACTTGCCACGCTCATTTACACTCACAGAGCTCATCAATTTGGACACTTGGCTCTTTATCTCCTTGTTTTCTTTAATACCCTGCATAATCAAATATTCAAAGTTTTGATTAGTTTTACTCTGTGCCTCAATAAAAGCATGCAAAGTGTCTTCTAAAGGACTCCTAGAAGATGAAAGTGCATGATATGGTGCAGGATATGATCTAGAGGGTTGTGTAGGCTACTAGTTTTCAAACTTCAGCTAAAATTGGGATGATTGTGCCACCCTAGATTATAGGTATCATAGTAAGGTGTAAAAGGCTTTTATACATACCTAAGGTATTACATTATTCCTCATACATCTCTCTCATCTCTGCAAGTGTGGCACACTCTTGGGCAAAGTGATCTACCCCACCACACACAAAACATGGTCCAAAAGACTCTGCATGATTAGCCACGTGTGTTGGCTTTAAGTCTTTAGTCTTTAACACATCTAGCTCCCTAGTGAGCATATCAACCTTAGCCTTTAGGCTACCCTCTTCCCTGAGATGATAAATTCCACTACCATTTGGGTTTTCTGCAGGTCGTGACCTATTATACTAGGTCCAGTCCAAGTGTGAGTTTTTTTAGCAAGCTCATTGAGGTATTCTATGGCCTCATCAAGATCTTTATGTAAGAACTCACCATTACACATTATCTCCACAAATTGGCGCTCTCTAGGTGTAAGTCCCTCATAAAAATAACTCACTAAGCGTCAATTCTCATACCAATGGTGAGGACACATACTCAATAACTTCTTAAATCTCTCCCAAGACTGATACAAAGTCTCACTGTCCTTTTGTACAAAGGTAGAGATTTGTCGTTTCAAAGCATTGGTCTTTTGTTGGAGAAAATAATTATTAAGAAGACCTATGTCATCTCATTCCATGACCCAACAGATCGTGGTCTCAGTGATTATAACCAACTCTTAGCTCTATCATTCAAAGAGAAAGGAAAGAACTTAAGAGCATTAGTATTGGTTTATGCATATGCATATGCAAAGTCATATTTGCATAATATGGCCCTAAAATCCTCCACATTGGCTTATGCATATCCAAATATTTAGCTACCTATGAACAGTGCTTATCCAAATTTGGATAACTACTATTCACCCTACAAATCATATTTTAATCATTATTTCTCTCTCCTCCCACTCTCTCTCTCACAATCCTTTCATTTTCTCCCTCTTTCAACAACACAACAGACCTTCACTTGCACATTCATTTTATTATTATAATATATTATATTATTTTTTTCATTTTATTATATTTTTAATATCTATTATTAAAAAATTATATTTTTTATTATTACATTTGTATTATTAATGTCAAATGTATGTAGTGGCTGTTAATTGCAAAATATATATAAAAAAAATTGATTTTAACAAAAAAATAATAATAATAAAATAATAATATTTTATTATTATTTTGTCTCAAATATACATAAGCCAATGTGGGAATTTTGCTTGAATGACAAAGTGGATATGCAAAAGAGGTAATTTTGCATATGCATATGCATAAATCAATGTTAATGCTCTAAGTCTCACAACGTCATCAGTTGCATTTTGACTATGGAAAGTCGCAACTACTTCCTCAAACTCCCTAATGTGCACATATGGATTTTCATTTTCCAAGCCATGAAAAGTAGGGAGTAACTGTCTCATTCCTGTTTTAAAATCCAGTTGGCGAGTATTAGCTGAAAACATAATGCATGATGGTGTGGTTGTGCGTGTAGGGTGGAGGTAATCATGAAGAGTTCTAATGGGTTGATCTTCGTGTTCACTCATTTCTTCGGGACTAGATGGATTTTCAAAGAAAGGATTTAAAAAACTTGATTCTGACTCTTCCACAGGCCTACAAGCAAATCTACCCAATGCGTCTCTATATCTTTGCATGCAAAGTAACAAAATACTAAAAACTAAAAATACAATGAAAAGAAAGGAAAAAAATAATGCAGCAAGTTAAAAGAAGGAACGAAGTTACTGCCTTTACAAACTGCTGAAAAGAAAAACCATCTAGCAATTCTTCTACCGTCTCCCCGGCAATGACGCCAAAATTTGATTACGCCAAAAGAATAACGCGGTAGTTGTAGCACAACTTTGGGGTGTCAATTCCATAGAGAGACAAATTAAAAGAATTGTAGAAAAAATAAAGAAACTAAGAAAGATATTAAATGATTAATGGGGAACAAAAATTAATTTTAAATGCAAATTTAAGTGAAGCAAAGTGATTAACGGAAAAAGTTCTCAAATTTGACAAACAGTAAAGAGTCAGAAATCCCTTGCACAATTTTTGTATTTTAATTATTCTTAATTCATTGAAGAACTCAATTGGAAACTCAATTCCTAATATTCTCAATCGGAAGGTTTAGAATTATAAACCAAGATTAAACCAAATGTAACCCTTTGAAAATTTATTCACCACTTTTAAAATACGTAAATTATTGTCACTATTGAGAAAATCCAACGACGACAATATAGTCAGGAAGTGATATTGCAGCAAAGAATTAAATCAATATAGAAAAATAATTAATCCAAACATAATCAAAGAGCCAATCCATTCAATAGAAAAAGCATGACTGAATCTATAAACATAATAAATTCTATGATTATTTGGAGAAGAAAACATCAATAATGAATTGAGAATAATAAAACAAAAGAGTTTTAGTAATTGAAAATCAAATACATAAATTAAAAATAACATCTACTATGCAAGTTCATCCCTAACTCTACTTGAGAATTTAGTTACCTATAAATATAATGGACAACAAAAATCTCAAGAGAAATATAAAGTAAACGACAGCCATGTAAATTAATTTCTTTCTCTCCCTCTTCAAAACTGAGCCGTCTCCCCTCTATTCACACCAATTTAGTGCTAATGTCTTTCATATTCCCGCATACAAAATCGTCTAAATTTTAGGACTCAACTTGACAGCCACGTATGCACTTCAGAAGTTCGAATTAGGAAATCCTTATTAGAGACATATTTGTAGCCCTTTAAGATAGCTTTCCAACGCATCAATAATTGCATCAATCCAATATTTGAACAGAAAGTTATGGTCAAAATATTAAAGTATGTACAGGCTGTGTCATCTAGTGAATTTCGGGCTGACTTTTTCTCTTGATCCGAAAAACCACATCATTATCCTTATTTGAAGAGTCCTACACTCGTTGAAAGTTCTTTGGTTGTTCCAACGTCTTACCCACTTGAAAGTCCTTTAAATTTGACTGGGTTTGGACTTGCTCTTTTATAGACTCTGAAATTAAATATAAAAATCTGCTCAGGAGTATTCCAAAGTAAATAGAAACTCAATTCAAGAATACTAATTAATTCCTATTATTTATATTCATATTTTAGCATTTTAATCCAATAATTGGGTATTTAGAGTGTACTTTCGTATACTCATCATGCCCCTAATAGTAGTAGTTGTCCACTTCCTAAGAAAAGGAAGGGGAAGGATCAATCAATTATTTGGGACCATTTTACAAAGGTTAAGAGTTGTCATGTAGATGATCTTAAGGCTAAGTGTAATTATTGTGACAAGATGTACGCTTGCCACTCAAAGAGGAATGAAACTTCAATCAATTGATATTTGAGAGTCCATGGATAATATGGAGAGCTTTGCTGTAGAATCTAGTAATGTTTTCCTCATTCCATATTCATCTACTTTTATAAATTAATTTAATTTATTTTTTATTATCCAAATTTATTAATATTTGATATTTTTAATCTTATTAATGTTTCTATAGAGAGTTAGAAGCACAATCAGGCGTCACAACAATTGAAGACTGAAGACTGCTTGGGATTCTATTTGGAATCTTGGATGTTGAAGATTTAGCACAATTTTATTCCGGAACAATTGTCGCTTACTTGCTTAAGACAATTTGTTTTGGTTTGTAATGTGTATTAAACATTTAGTGGATTTTTTTTTATTGATTTTTAGTTATCTAGTAATTAGTGTATAAGTAGTATATATTTAGTAGTTACTAGTTAGTAATAATATAAATGACATTAAAATTAAAATGAAATTGAATAAAAATTCAGCAAAAAAAGCTCAAAATGTTAATGATCTTGAATAATGAATTGAACACAAAAAAATGTTGAATTAGGTAAAAACAAGGCCCAAAAAGATTGGCCCAAACCTACCCAGAATCGAGAAACCGACTGTGAACTGGCCGGTAGGGGTGTAACAGGTTCGGTTCAATATGGTTTTGGACATATTTTAGAACTGAACCAGTATATACTAGTTTTTATATTTGAAAAGTCGATATCGCACAAGTTATATCCTTAAACCGGTACTTCTGGTTTTACAGGTTTTGGTCCATTTTTTCAGTATATTAAATAGTATATATAATATAGTATATTATAGTACATAATAATATAGTGATAATATATTTTAGTATATTATAATTATATTATAAACTATATATAGTGATATATTATAATATATTATAATATATAATGATATAATATTAATATTACTATTAATACGATACACTATAGTGATAATATATATTTATTTATATAGGATTTTCAAATTTAATATTATTTTAATTAGTAATTTATAATATAATACAAAAGTATTTTATAAATAATTTTATATATTATTTATACAAATTATATATAATATAAAACATCAGATAAAAAATATTTTATACAATATAAAAAATTAAAATATATATATACGAACCGGTCCAATTCGGTGTTAGAAAAAGAAAAACTGGAACCGGACCGGTTTTGACCTGTTTTGAGAAAAATGAAACCAGTACCGAACCGAACCAAACCCGGTATTGGACCAGACCAGACCCCGGTACCGGACCAAAGCTTGGTCTAGTCTGGTCCGGTTTACAGTTTTTTTTTTCACTCCTACTGGCCGGTTTCACCCCTTGAAACGGTCAGTTTCAATTTCAACCCAAAATCGAACCGACACAGAACCGACCGTGTTCGTTTTCACCCAGACCCTGAGCCCCACCTTCGTCCTCATGATTGTAGGTGAAGATCGCAGCCGAAATTGCTACAACCTTGTTCAGGTATACAAAACATGACGTTAACACATCTCATCTCATCTCAACATCAAAATACTATTCAAACACAAATATTTTTCAATTTATCTCTCATACTTTTTCATCTAATTATTACAACTTCTCAAAACTTCTATATAAAACACAAAAAATAATTCAACTTCTTCAAATCTCAAAACAAAAATTGTATTAAAAAATTATATTTTAACAATATTTTAACTTTATAATATTTTTATTTAACTTTTTCTCTCTCGTTTTCTAAAATTCAATAAAAATCTTAATTCAAATAATTTTACTACTATTTACAAATTATCTCATATTATTCACTAATTTTTCATTTGATCGCATTTTATCAGACTATCCAAACGAGGCCTTAGATTCAATGACCGTTCTATACATTGTTTTTTCTGTATGAATTTGTTCTTTTTAAAATGGTGGTAGTGTTCAATTAATTGGTTAGCGTGGGTATTTTGAAATTGGCGTCACTTTTTTGACATATTGGAACTGCATTTTCTTAAATATTTTTTATTTTTATTTTATGTGACCAAGAATTCTAATAAAATCTTCAAAACTTTAATAAAAAGTAGAGGTGCAGTCACTTTTATGTATTTATTGTGCACTTCATTAATGTTATTAGTTGTGTCATTTTTTTAATATAAAATAATTGTTTAGATCAATCACATCAGTAGAATAAACAAAGAATATCTAAAAATGACTGTATATAACATAACTCAAACTTTAAATGGGTTCTCATAACGGGTTGTTGAAGTTTTCATGAATCCCGCAATTTTCTTAGGATTAGTTTTGCACGTTGAGATATTATCTGACAGGTATTCTCAGATATTTCATTTCTAAACATAATTAAAATATAAAATAATTTTCAATTTCAAATTTTTAAAATTTTCATCTAATCATTACTTAATCATTATCTAAACATAGAACACAATACAACTTTTCCAAACTTCCAAATAAAACACAAAAAATAATATAAAATTTTTAAATTTCAAAACAAAAATTATATTCAAACAATTATATTCAAACAATTTTTTAGTTCTATAATATTTTTATTTAATTTTTCTCTCTATTTTCCTAAAACTCAATAAAATATCTTAACTTAAACAATTTCATTATTATTGACAAACTATTTCATTACTATTCACAGATATTATGACATTCTCAAACAATGTATAATAGTAAAAATAAATTCACAGCCTTATAACATTTTCTGATAAACAATATTTATTTTTTAAAATCCCCATGGCTTATCATACTTCTAATATAATTATGCCACTTGCATATATAATAGACATTTAAAAAAGATTATTGTTTAAGTTTATTGTTTTACTATTATTAGTATTAAATATTATAAATTTATAATATGACTCTAAGATAAATTAGACCCTAAGTTTTAATTTTGGACTTTTGACTCAATATACACTTGCAACTTTGGTCAAATGAATCCTTCCATCCTTATTCCGTTAGTCAATTGCTAAAAGCGTTAGGTTAGCATTAATAAATATCTTACACGTCTTCATCATATTTTGAAAATTAAAGAAACACAAAAAAAATATAAAAACAAAAAAATCATTTAAAAATGAATCAATTTTAATTTAAAATGAATAACAATTTTTTTTTTATTAGTGATGACTTTCTTAAAAGAAAGTCATTTTTTTACTCCGGACGTTTTCTTTTAGATTTTTTTTAATTTTTAAATTCAAATCTTAAATTTTTTTCAAAAAATACATTTTTAGAGGTCTATATTGAATCGAAACGGTATTAATTTAAAATTGAAATATTTTCTTCCGAAGTTTTTTAAGTTTTAAATGACTTTTTTATTATTTTGTATTTTTAAGAATTCATCAAATATGATATACACATGTAAGATATTTATTAGTGTTGTTAATGCCTAAAATTGCACAACAAACCGGAAGGGTGGAAAGAATGATTCTCGGCCCATGTTGGTGGTTCGGGCTTCATACGATACTCTTCACGTTCATTCATATAATAAATAATAAATAAGTGAATAAAAATAAATAAAAAGACACAAGAATTTACGTGATTTGGCATAATGTCTACGTCTACGTCCACGAGTTGTTTGGAGGCGAAATCCTCTATGATTGGTGATTTTTCAATCTCTGATAACTCACATATCTCACAATAAAATTGAGAAATTTAGGGAAGATCCTTTAAAGTCGCTATATGTGGTGGAGTTTGTACGTAGGAAGTTTTTGTAGGGAGCCTCTAGAGAGTTCATCTATTTCCTTGGAGTGATAAGTGATTGAGTCCAACTTACTTTGTGAAATATTTTCCTTCTAGAAGTGAGTCTCTTTTCTTTTATGAGTCTGAGTCAACTTGTCTTATATCTTTTTGGTTTTATCTCTTAGCTTGATTTTTTACCTTATCTCGAAGCTAAATTATAGGCTGTTCATTTGACCTCTACAGATGCCCGCAATTCTTAAGGTTGATTTGCTAGATAAGAAAGCCTTGATAATCTTCAAGTCAATAATTTGTAAAATAAATTTTAAAAATTGGTCCCTTGGTTTCCTGTTTGGTCACTGGTTTTCTATTTTTTTTTTTTTTGCTAAGCGATGAAGAGCTCAGCTTGGAGAGACAAGCAGGAGATGTACTCGACTGCATTAGGTGCGAGCACGGAGCTCTACTTTGGCAAGAGATGTACTCAACTGAGTTAGGTGTAAGCGTGGAACTCTACTTTGGCGGGAGTTGTACTTGACCGCATTAAGTGTGAGCTTGGAGCTTGATTTTGAGTTTGTTTATTTGTGTGGATGTTTGCCAAATAGGTTGTTTATTGTCCAGGAAGAGTGTATATTTTCATGATTGTTTTTTTTTTTTGTGTATTTTCATGATCCTTTTTGCTATTGTTCGTAGTAGTGGATTTTCTGCCCCTAGTGTAAATCACTGTTTGATGTTCCCATTTTGGGGTTGATATTGGAGTTTGTTTGTAGTAACTCGCATTTAAGTGGTCAGGAAGCCCGTCGACTCCCTGAAACCATATTAGGCGGTTGTCAAGCCCGTCGACTTGTTCCAAAGGAAACCCGCACGAGACTGTTGTTGAGCTTGGTGGCCCTTTTCCAAAGGTAACTCGCACGAGTCTTTGGACTCGACTTTAGTGTTTAAAAAGGGGGTAATGGGATCTTTTAACCTCCACGCCCATTCCACTGTGAGTCTTTGGACTCGATTTTGGTGGTTTATAGGCCATTGTTCATTGCAAGTCTAGGGACTTGACTTTGGTGTTTAAGGGTCTTTATTCACTGCGAGTCTAGGGACTCGACTTTGGCGGCATGTTGTTCATCGCGAGTCTAGGGACTTGACTTTGGTATTTGAGGGTCGTTGTTCTTTACGAGTCTGGGGACTCGACTTTGATGGAGCCGTTGTTCACCGCGAGTCTAGGGACTCGACTTTGGTGTTGGAGGGGATGCTTGACCGCATTGTTGTGGTAGGAGGCTGAGTTCGACCGTCCTGAGAGGTTTACACCTAAAACCAAATAGGTTAGCATGATACAAATTACAAGTTTGAGATTTGTAAATCTCAGTTATTCTGCTAGAATGTGGTGAAGGTTGGTGACACACAGGCGATGCCTGCAAGTAGCCATGCTTTGGCATTGATGAAGGCTCGAGATACCTACGATAACACACGGTCTATTTTGATGATGACAGATTAAGATGCCCAAGAGGGGCTTTGTAAGAGGTGTTCCGCGCCGCATGGGTGATTTCCAGCAAAATAGATTCTAGAGCAATTTTGCTGCTGCTTTCCATTTTTTCCAACTGGGATTGTTCGCTGCTGAATGACTTTTGCATGGAGAAATTGTTCATCCTTGAGTACTTTTGTAGCAATAATCTTGCACAGTTGAGACTGCTAAATTTTTGCTCGCCAAGAGTCGTTGGTCTTGTTGCTCCCCTAGAGGAGTTGGTCTGGTTGCTAGCCCAAAGCGTTGGTCTTACCCGGTGGACTGCTGAATTTTTGCTCATCAAGAGGTGCTGGTCTTGTTGCTCGCCTAGAGGAGTTGGGTCTTGTTGCTCACCCAAAGCGTTGGACTTGCACGGTGGATTGATGAATGTTTGCTTGCCGAGAGGCATTGGTCTTGTTGCTCGCCCAAGGCATTGATCTGGTTCCTCGCCCTAAGGAGTTGGTCTTGGTTCTTGCCCAAGGCGTTGGTCTGGTTTGGCAATAATGAAGCTGCTTTCATTGCCCGCCAAGAGGTGCTGCCTGTCATGTACGCAGCTAACAGCATTATATGCACTTGTGTGAATATGGCGAGATGTTGCATGCCATAGGTGTGGCGAGATGCACTACAGTTGCGTTGGCTGCAATGTTGCAGTGGAGTTATGGTTTCGATCTGGAGGTTGGGTGCAACGGTTTAGGGCTCGTTGGGGGTTAGGGACGCCTTGGCGGCTGCAGGAAATACCTGTGGATTCACACCACATGTGTTGAGCTTGAGACGCCACAAATGCATGTATGGTTGGCGAGTTGTCACCTCGTCATCTTCTGCGGCGAGCTTGGGAGAGGATGCGAGGAAGCTTCGTGGCCATTGTGGCGAGGAGCTTCCCTGGCGAGCACCTGCGAAGGTGGTGAAAGAGGTTTCCGTGCCGAGCTACAGCGAGGGGCTCCCGTGGCGAGCAGTTGCTTGACCTGCGGCAAGGAGCTCTTGTGGCAATCAGTTTCTCAACCTCTGAGCATGTCCAGCATTGGAAAAAATGACCGTCGTCGGTTTCTGAGCACCTTGCCAATGGGCTTCTAGGGGCTAGTGGTGCGAGGGTGTCTCCACAACTACCTTTGGTGGTGTGCTGCGGTGATGGTTGCAAGGAGCTTTACGACAAACTTGGTTTGCAGGCGACAGCGACCATGGCGGCGACAAAGATCACTGGAGGTTAGCAGTGTGGTCGTGGGTGGCTCCACAAGTTCACGGATGTTTGGCTTGGTCTGGGCCTTCGGCAGCGAGCATGGCACAGACGTGCCGGCCAAAAACTTCTAGGTTCAGGAGAGCCACAACGGTGGCAGAACCCACTGAAGATCCAGGCGGTGGTTAACGGTGGCTTCATTCAGCCGCAAGCGAACTCCACGCCATTCGTGACAGATGGAGGAACCGTTGGCTTTTTGGTGAGTGACTCTAATGAGGAGTCGGAGCGAAAACTCTCGCTGACTCCACCTGGATGTTCAGTGCCCACGACGAGCAGGTGGTGCTGCCTCTCCGCCCATCACGATGGTCACTGGGTGCACAATGATGTGAGCTCATCATCTGCATGCCCATTCTGCACCTGCATGGGCGTGCATGTAACGTGCTTTACGTGCATGGTACCCGTCTCCCTTGGACAGTGCAGGTCCCACGTGCGCGACGCACCCTACATATCTGCACATGCTTTTTTTCTTTTCCTTGTATTTGCAGCAATACTATTAATGAAATAAAAATAACAAGCAAAGAATTCAATACGAGTCTTATCTAGCTTGCTGGATACTATCTCGTGAGTCGAGGAATCGTCCTACTATTCTTTCCGATGCAAAGAATAAGAAATCGATCCCATAGACAGCACCAATTGTTAATGCCTAAAATTGCACAACAGACCCGAAGGGAGAAAAGAATGATTTCCGGCCCATATTGGTGATTCAGGCTTCGATACGATACTCTTCGTGCCTATCCAAATAATAAATAATAAATAAGCGAATAAAAATAAATAAATAAATAAATAGAGACACAAAAATTTACGTGGTTCGGCATAAGGCCTACGTCCATGGGTTATTTGGGGGCGAAATCCACTATGATTGATGATTTTACAATCTCTCATGGCTCACATATCTCACAATACAATAGAGGAATTTAGGGAAAATCCTTTGGAGTCGCTTTGTGTGGTGGTGTTTGTACGTAGGGAGTTTCTGTGGAGAGCTTTTGGAGAGTTCGTCAGATTTGTAAGGGATCTCCTCCTTATATAGATGTTTATTTCTTTAGAGTAATTGAGTCCAACTTGTCTTGTGAAGCATTTTCCTTTTAAAAATCTGAGTTTTTTTTTTTCTTTTAGGAGTCTTAGTCAATTTGTTTTATTTCTTATTGACTTTATCTCTTACCTTGATTTTCGACCTTATCTCAAAATTAAATTATAGACTGCTGATTTAACCCCTACAAGTGTTTACCTGACACTTACTATTATTAACTAATGAAATAGTGACATAATGATTAGTTTGGTCGAAATTAAAAGTATAATGGGTAAAAAGTTCAAAATTAAAATTTAGGAAATAATTCGTGTTAGAGACAAATTATCACATGGACTATTTTAATATTGCGATTGTGTATCGTGAATTTGTAATACGGTTAACTATGTAACAAAATTTATTTATTTATTTATTGTTTTAGTTGTTTAATATTGCATGAAAAAGAAATTGGAAAGTTGGAACAGATTTAAATATAAAAGGAAATTTCTGGATATTTTTAGTGTGACTGAAAGGATGATTAAAAGAAAGAAAACTGATGGACTTGTGGTGGACAAGCTTTAGTGGAAAAGAGTTGACCGTTGGGATTGAAGTTGAGTGGTGGTTGATTTGTCACCGACCGACGACAACATTGAGTGGCCGACGACAATCATAATACCATCAGATAATTAAAGTTTTGATGGAAACGGATAAGGAATCATATTATTTCCACCAATCACTTATGATTATAGAATCATGCTAATGATCATCTATAAATATTTCTAATTATAACCATCAATAAAAATTATTTTATTTTATTTTTTAGAAATATTTTAACTACAAATTAGAGATTTCACATAAATAAATTCATAAACTGGCGTAGCTTAATGTGATATTGTAGATAGTAAAGTTACTTTTATTGTAAAGTAAATTTAACAGATCACATGAAATAACATCAATTTGTAAGTTTATTTTTATGAAATATTTTATAATTGTATCACTTATATTTGACAACCATAAATAAAAAAAAAGGTCAGCCACATGTTAAAATTTTTAAAAGTGGAAATTAATATAAAATGAAAATAAGAATAACTAAATTCAGAAAGTAAAAAGGAAAATTTGAGAAAATAATGGAAAAAAATACAAAAATTAAAACGACAACTGCTTGTGTGGTCGCCCAGGAGTGCCCATCGCCATCCTATGTGGGTATCCTCCTGGACCCCTGATTGAAACCACCTCGTAAGCTGGCTACACAAAGCCAAAGGTGGTCCTCACCTTTGAAGGTAGCTTGACGGGTTGAAGTTTTTTTTTTATTATTCAATTTATTGAAAGTTAATAAGTTTTTTTGAGGTTTTAATTTTTTTTTAATTTAAAATCATATTTTTTTCTAGTTTTAGTTGATTTTTTATTTAACTTTCTTGAAGTCAAATTTCTTTTTTCATTTTAACTGATTTTTTTAAGCCTTAGTCAGTTTTTTTTTTTTAATTTATATTTTGATGTTTAATGTTTATTTTATATTTTAAAATTTTTATGAGTTGACAATATATACTCTAGCAGCTTTTTTGTGTTTCTTTTTAAAAAAGAGAAATGATACTTGTAGTCGTGAGTGTGCAAGTGCCGTGCAGTTGGTTTGAGAAAAGTGAATAAATATAAGACTCACATGAAAAGAAATTAATTTTTTAATAGTAGACTCCACTCTTTTTTTAAAATGACTGCACGGTGTTTACGCATTCTACGACTGTTAGTCTTTATTTGTGACAAAGAAAAATCATAGTTACAAACCGAATACCAGGAGGTTACAAATATTTCAATAAGACCCAAACACAGGCATCGAAATACTAAAGATATAAAAACCTCGTAACAAAATAATCCAAAATAAACCAAAAGAATACTACAACGAAAGCAAAAGAAACTCAAACAACCTGCGAAAACAAGGTTAGCTGTGCAAGAAATAAAACAGTACAAAACCAACCACAAAGCCATAAACAACAAAAATAATCTAAAACCAAAAATGCTATTAGTTAAACAAAAATGCTATTTTCATTTACGGTTGGGTCCCAACAAATTTATTATTATTATTATTATTTAGTGATTAAAAAAGTATTTTTTTAATGTTATTATAAATTTTTCTTACAAAAAATGTTTAAGGATATAAAAAATCAATAAAAAAAATTAAAAAATTATTTTATTCTTATCGAGATCCGTCTCGTGCTAGTGGGTGTACTGCTCTTAGTTAAACAGAAAAAATGCGTCATGTTTGATATGTCTTGGAGAGTTTATGCTGTAACTTTAGGCCATGTTTGGTGATCAAGAAGTTTCAAAGAATTATACTAGTTTTTTATAAATTTCAAACTTTCAAACCAAACATATTCAAATAAAAGGATATACATCTATTTTAATTTTTAATTTTTAATTTAATCATTATCATCGAAATAAAAAAAATCGAAATGACTTTTACAAATACTAAATAAAAAATAGTATTTTCTATTCTTCCTATCTACTTTCAAGACTCCAATATTTAATACTCTTTAGAATATTCACACGGATAAAAGGAGGGATGTAAATGAACCGTTCGTACGATTGTTTCCCCCAATACTCGATCGATTAAACTCAACCAAGCTTGACTCGTGAAGAAAAAGTTTGATTGTAAAATTAAAATTCTGTTAATTAATAAATGATACATACTTAGATTTGACTCTATTAAAATTTGTTAAAACCAACTCATTTATGCCCAACTTAACTCAACTAGAGGTTGTCCATACATCTTTGAATAGATATATATAGAAAAAATATATTCTCAACCCGGTATGTAAAGTAGGGCTGCAACCCGACCAACCCGATTCATGTTTGAGGCCGACCCGAGTCAAGAACGGTTCAACCCGATATGGGCCGACCCGACCCGATATTGGAAAGAGGTAATGGGAAATCGGAAACAGCCATTGTTACAAAATAGTTCGATCAAATCTAAAAAAACCTTACACCTTACAAACATCCACAACAAGAAAGTAACATTATATATTTATAAGTCTAGGCATCGATCAGTAGCTATAGTTGTAAAGTAAATGTGCCTATGTATATAACAAATGCTCAGTTTCTCATATTGTCTGATCTAGGATGAGGAAGATCCAACCATGGTGCTCACACTCTCCAGAAGCCCTTTTATCTCGCTTTCTAATTTGGATTTCAACTCCAACAACACCTCGCCATCCGAGTTCTCCAACATCAGAGTTCCTTACAAAGGCAACTCGAGCACAGAAATTGTTTGAGAACACCTCTGTTTCTGCTTCGTTCAGCATCCCAAACTTGCGATAAATTCTAACCAGATTAGCCTTAGAAGGCAAAGAGGAGGATTCTAGGCCAAATGTCAATGAAATCACTTTGGGTGAACCTTTTCTATCTAGTTTGCATCTGGTCCCAAACTTTGACCGATCAAAACCCAACATCCACCAATACAAACAGAGCCATCGGAGGAGGAGGAAGAAGAAGAATCTTCAAGGGGAGCGTGATCCATGGTGGAGGAGCCGACACCACCTATGTGCAATTTCTCAAGGAAGGACTCGACATCGACGTTGTTCTCAATGGCGACGTAGAGTCCGGTGATGGAAGCCGCAGAGACTGCATATATTGTTCTTGATGGAGGTTAGGGTTTTTGAGCTTCTGGCTTATTCTTATACGACGTAAAAGGATATCGGTTTTAGCGGGTTCGACCCGCAAGTTACTTCAACCCGTTTCTTTGGACGGGTCGGGTCGGGTCGGGTCGGGTCGAGTCGAGTTGAGTCGAGTCGAGTCGAGTCGCACGGACAGACTGGGTCCTAACGTTTTCTGCACAGCCCTAGTGTAAAGTACATATAGTAAAGAATTTACATAACATAATTTGATTTGAAAAATAAATCTTAAACCTTGAATTTTATAAACCAAATCTTACCATTTAAGTTACGTGGATAGTGCGCTTTACACACCGACTTGAAAATAGAATAACTCATACGTGTATATATATATATATATATATATATATATGCTTCTACAGATATTATATTTAATAATATAAGTATAATAACCTTTATAATTAAATATGTAACATGTAACCCACTTAGTTATGCCTAGATATTGAACATAGTCCATAGTTATAGGTTAGTTAATTAAGTACTTAAGTGATTACATTATAGTAGTTATTTTATAATATGTATAATGGTTAGTATGTAGGACATAGTAAATTAATATACTACAACGTAGGAACCATATAATAAATGTATTCATAAAATTTGTATAATATTATAATTCAATATAAGATTTATATATTAGTTGTTAAAAATTCATTAAATATAATATTTTTTTGTAATTTTATAATTAATTATTCAATTATTTCAAAAATAAAGAAATAATATTAAAAAAGTACTAGCAAAACTCGAATAATAACTTTACTTTACTTGAGCTCATGTTTGATTAGCTTGGATTCTGAGTTATTTGAGTCAAGCTTGACTAAATAACCCAAAAATCGACTAAACTCGAATCGATCCGATCATAATGCTAGATAAAAATAAAGCCCACTGGGCCTCGGCCCAATACCTGAACACAGTGTCCCAAGATCACTCATGAAGCAGATGCCTACAAGGAAAAGTAATCAATTGGCTGACAAAACAGACCTGCCTGACATCGTTCGGTCACACTCTGGTCATGGGAACTTGTACAAGACATACTGAGAAATACGGAGAACCCTCGATCATCTAACATGGGAACATCAACGGATCACAAAAGATAAAGTAAGGCCAGGGAAGCGCGCCGCATTAATGGAGGCACTACTCAAGTTACACGCCACATTAATAGTGTCGTCGTAGAGTCATGACGCATTAAATGACTCTGACAGAAGGAACAATATGTAGGGTTCGGACTCTAAAGGGACAGAAACAATCTGTCTCCTCCCCATACTCATGGTATAAATAGCAAGTTCTAGGTACGAGAAACTCTCTCTGATCCCTAGACTCTCTCACTTATTTACAAACTTCCAACAGAATTTATTGACTTTGGCATTAGAGACTCCTCGGCCCCAAGGCCGCCTTCTCCCAAATGCCTTCTTCTCTATCTTTTGCAGGCCCAAGTTCTGAAGACCTGAGTCGTCGGAACCTGACCCAAAGACGTGCGAAACACGACGTTAACAATGGTGCCATCTGTGGGATCCTTATAAATCTTATGTGTACTTCATATGCCATTCTAGACAACCCAGAAGCTCACTAGTAGTGCCGATAAACATGGAAGTCGACCAGTAAAAGAACCAAATTCCCGGGATTGAAGGGGATACCACGGAAGAAAGATGGGAACACACACACGAAGAGATACCTCCGAATGGCAGGGTAAACACGGTGTGCCTACGGTGGATGATTGCATCTTGCCACTACCTCACGACTGTGCACCAGCCGAAGGTGAGGTTCGAGATGAGCAAAGGCTCAGAAAGGCAAAACCGAACGAGCCGTTGGAACTTGTTCCCCTAAACCCAGACCGACCAAAAGCCATGGCAAAGATCGGCAGCGAAATGACATCCGAGGCACAGAGCGCCATGCAGCAACTCCTCGTAGAGCACCAAGACGTATTTGTCTGGAGCCACGAGGACATGCCCGCAATAGCCCCCGAAATCATACAGCACAACCTTAGCGTAGACCCAAAGGCCAAAGGAGTAAGGCAGAAATGCCGAAGGTCAGTGCAGAAAAGAACGTCGCCATAGCTGAGGAAGTGGATCGCCTGTTAGCTGTCGGATTCATTCGGGAAGCCCACTATCCGGAATGGCTGTCCAATGTGGTGCTCGTAAAAAAGCCAAATGGCAAGTGGAGAATGTGCATCGATTTCATATACCTCAACAAAGCATGCCAGAAGGACAGCTTCCCACTCCCCCGCATCGACCTGATTGTCGACTCCATGGCAGGCCACCGTATGCTTAGCTTCATGGATGCCTATTCTAGAAATAAGCAAATTTACATGAATAGCAAATTTACCGTATGATATACTAACCGAGGCATGTATTGTTGTTACACGACGATGCCTTTTGGGCTAAAGAATGTGGGTGCCACCTACCAATGGCTGGTCAACCGCATGTTCAAAAATCAAATAGGAAGGAATATGGAAGCCATAGATGTGATGACCTTTCCACAAAATGTTATGGGTGAGGAAGAACTCACACGCTGTGAGATCCAAGTAGTCGGACCCGGCCTCCTCCAACGCACGACGCCAAATGATACAGTATGAAACAAGAATCCTCCACGCGTTGGGATGGAGCTGAGCAGACGGCAACTCAAAGAAGCCCAATACTTCTCGCACTGGCAAACAGAAGGGCAGGCTGAGACCACAGGACAACATGGTAGGGTACACCGCAACCTTAGTGTCGTAACCCTTGGAGTCTACTGCCCCTTCGGTAGGATGGCTCACCACGAAGTCCACCTTCCGAGGAACCCCGTAGGTCTCCCTCAATGACTCCAGTTCGGCAAAAGTCACCTCCGATCACCACGAGAAATTGACAAACTCCTCCGGAACGGTGATGCCCTAGCCACCAGCGACACGGGTAGCATCAGAAGGCCCAACTGATCTAGAAGGACGCAATGATTTCTTTGGAGCCATTAGTAACCAGAGGGAAAAGAAGCGAAATTAAGAGGGAAACTATAAGAGAACGATACAAAGAAAATAGTCTAAAAATGAGAAAGAAACGCAGAGAACAAACTAGAAGAGGGAATAACCATCACAGAGGGGCCAAGGGGCTTTATATAGGCAAGATTGACGGTTGATCTCCCGACACTATAGAAATCCACGTGTCCCACTAGGTACCAGAATCCCTCGATTGCAGCGATTCCAACATAGCATATCCACTGATACGATGCGAGAAATAAATAATCACCTAACAGTGGGTCATGATGAAGGGACCAAAGGGGTGCCATTCAATGCGGAATAGAACCGTTAAAATGCAGCCATGAAAGCTATAGACCAACCGTTGCAAGACTTAGAATAAAGATAAAAGAGGCCGCATAGTCTTGAAGTATAGAGGCTAGTTAATCAGGGGAGTGAAGGAAGAATCCCCCTTGGACCTGTCTGAGAAGAATTGGCAGGATAATTGTAAGGGAATTTTTCCCACTTCACAAAGCCCACTATACCTCGGCCCAATACACAGCCACAGGGTCCCAAGATCACCCATGAAGCTAGAAACCTACAAGGGAAAGTAATCAAGTGGCTGATGGGACAGACATGCCTGACATCGCTCAACCACACTCTAATCATGGGAACATTAACGGATCACAAATGATAAAGTAAGGTCAGGGAATCACGCCGCATTAATGACGCCACTACCCGAGTTACATGCCACATTAATGGTGTCGTCGCAGAGCCACGCCGTATTAAAAGACTATGACAGAAGGAACAATATGAAGGGCACGGACTCTGTAGGGATAGACACGATCTGTCCTCTCCCAGACTTATGGTATAAATAGCAAGTTTCAGGTACGAGAAACTCTCTCTGATCCCTAAATTCTCTCATTTATTTACAAACTTTCAAGAGAATGTACTGACTTTGGCATCGAAGACTCCTCGGCCCTAAGGTCGCCCTCTCCCAGTGTCTTCTTCCCTATCTTTTGCAGGCTCAAGTTTTGAAGATCTGAGTTGTCGGAATCTAGCCCAAAGACATGCGAAATAGGACGTTAACAATTGTAAAACTCATTTTATGTATCAATTTTTACAGTAAGTCTTAAGAGTTCAAGTAGAAACTCCGGGGCATATTCGATATTGACATCTGATGCAATTTTATTTCTAACTGTCTAAAAATACTCGCACGGAAAAACTCTCTAGTTCGAGTGATTTCCGAAAACATCTAAAATGATTTTCAGAAAAAAAGATCTGCCAAAAAAATAATAAAACAAACAGTAGAAAGTTCCGTCCCTTGGTGGCAGCCCTGGGAGGTGAGGTGATTGTTGTTTACGACGAGCAGCCCGGTTTGGGCCATTATGGAGGGCTAGAAGTTGGCCCCCACGGGAGTGGCTTGACCTGGGCCACCCTTTGGTAGCTAGTTCCAAGTCGATCAAAACATCTTTGTTTTTAGGGGAGTAAAGAAGCTCAAGCTTTTTTGGTTTAATTTTTATTTGAATAAAACATCAAGTTTAATTTTATGTTCACAAACAGTTTATTTAATATTTGAACAAGTTCGAACTTGTTCATGAATTGTTTCATTTAAATAAAATAAATTATTGACATTGTATTTTATAATTTTATAAAAGTGATTCACTCTAATTTATTTGAATATCTTAAAATATTCTTATTATAAATATAATGATAATGCTATAGAAAATATATTACGAGCTTATACGAATCGAGTTGACTTTTGTACAAGTTGTATCATTTAATAATAGTTCATAATTTTGTAGTCATGGACAACTCATGTAATAAACGATTCGATCTGAACTCAAGTTTGATCGATCTAATCTCGAGCGGTTTGTCGAGTAGTATTGTTTATTTACAATCCAATTTATTTTTTATTATTATTTGAAAACAAATTCAATTTTTAATTATTTATTGAGTAATGCTAGATACAATTATGGTTGTGCAAGCATTGTGCAATTCTTTTGAAAAAACAATTAGGGTTCTACCATTAATAAATTAATTTTTCATGTGAATCTCATATTTATTCAATTTTTTTAAAAAGCGTGCATATTCTATGATTACAAATATCATTTTACTTATTTATTACTCTGGTCTTAAAAACTTCTCACAACAATTTTTTTCCATTAAAATATATTCTCAATGAGTCTCACCATTTATATAAAATCCTATAAAAATTCATCTTGAAACTAATATTAATTGAAAATCATTGAAACTTCCCAACAACCAAGCATGAGAGATCAATAAAAAAAAAAAAAATCAATCACGAAGCCTACCGGCCGCCCTATAGGAAAAAAAAAAGAAATTAATTACTAGTTATATCAGTAAAATAAACGGATATAAAAACAGTTTTATCTCATATTATTTTATCATTAAGATTTTTTTAAATTTTTATACAAAATATAATAAACAATTAAATGTTTTCAAATTCTAAAAAAATAATATTCTAATAATATTTTATTTAATTTTAAATTTTTATCTAAAATCATCATATCTCATCTCACTATTCAAACGGGAGATAAAACAAAGTTAATAAATACTATGCTGACCCAAAAAAAAAAATTAAAGCTAAAATAAATAAAGTGGATGTGATCGTTTGCCAAACCACCTGCCGACCATTTGTGCAATTGGAGTATTTATTGTAAAGAACAAGATATCAGACGAAAACTCACTGCCCACCAATAAAACATGTTCATTATTTTATAGAAAAACAAATGTCATGTATTCCTCTCAAAAAGGAGGTCCGCAGCTGTCAAAACCTTGTTTCCTCTTTTGTTATTATTATAAATACCACTTTTATAAAAAATTTCGTAAAAGTAATGTGAAACCCAGAAGCCCAAGTCTGAAAATATATATATATATATATATATATATATATATATATGTATATATATATATATATATATTTATATATGTATTTAGTAACATGAAGCCTATCAGGTTGTTTAAATAGATTTTATTGCGTGTGAGTGTGTCAGAGACGGGCCTAGCCCGTGTTAGTGAGCCCATATGTTGAAAACAAGACGCCAACCCCTCCCTCGTCATTTTGGCCTAAGGGGATGAAACCCTAAGAAATTTTTTGTCTCTCCTCTCTTTTTCCAGCGACACAACTTGTATTTATAATTCTTAAGGTTTTATTCCCTAAAAAGATCTCTCATACATTTCAAACTCTTATGCTTAGACTTCCGTGCTCTTCCTCCTAGGTCGTGTCTATCCTTACGCTTTCTACTCATTTAGTTCTTGTGGGAGAAAGCGCATATATTAAAATAAGTCGAATACTCAGTAAACATTACTTCATACAGTAAAAATATACTAAAATAGATTTTCACTCATGCATTCAATACTCCATACGTACCTTACGTACATAAGACATACATTCATCTTGAAAACATCAATAGGCAGGGTTTTTTTTTTCTTAAAAATGGGTTTTCTTTTCGTAAAACACTTCTCTCGCCAGTCCCTTCATTTCCTAAAGAGTTCAAGCATGCATACATACATTTTCTTATCACTTTCCTTTGGCCGGTACACACTGTTACGCCCCGCGTGTGAGGGTTAGCTGTCTTCCTTTGGACCTAGATTCCGCCCGTGGCCATAGGTTGGGAATCCTTTTCAGTCAGGGGGCCGCACTGGGTGTACTACCAATACTACTTACCCGGCATTGCAATATGCCCAGTCATTTGGTACCCATTCATTCAGTCATGACCGTTACGTAGTTTCATACATTAAATCATTCCTTCATTCAGTCCTTTCTTTTATTCATTTCTTTCAGTCCTTTCAGTCAACTGTTCATTCATGGAAAAAGGTCATTTAAAAGCATGAGATTAAACATCATCTTTCAAGGCATCGTTTAAAACATCAGTTCGTGGCATCCTTAAAGCATCAATTCATAGGGACGTTTAAAATACTTTCTTCGCATCATTTAAAGTATCGCTTAAAGCATAAGACATAAGGCTCACTTCTCATTTCATGAAAATACATACAATATATACTATGTATAGTCATCCATTCACATGCATACACTTAATACTTGGGTTGCATAAAAGGGGTTGCCAAGAAGGGCCATTACATACATATATACCTTTGAATACTTATACTTAGCATACTTTCGTAAAACGTCGTTCATATCATTTCTAAAACGTAAAGGAAAAACATTTCATTTTCATTTCATATCATTTTAGAAAACTCTAGAAGAGTATGAACATAATACTTACCAGAACCCCATGCTATTTTCATATCATTCAATTCATTCAAGTGCGTGTCAGATGGCAACCTAAATGCATACACATAACCTTAGCATCATTCTCTATCTAGTGCATAAGCAACTAAACTTGGAAGACATAAATTACACTTCACTTGAACTTTCCTCACTGAGACACACTCTCTTTCTATCATTGTCTTCTATGTTTTCTTTTATCACGCTTTCTCTTTCTAGGACCTTCTTGAGGTCACATTTTCCAAACTCAGCATTCTACTTCGAGGTCTTACTTATCCTTTAAAGTGAACCTCTATGATTCACCTTAAGATTAAGACACTAAAGCCTTCATCTTATTTTTCTTATTAACCTCATCCTGATGCATGACTCAGGCCGACTAAGTCACACATTCCAATCCTAGACAATACACATGTCACTTTTTATGTTTGAGCCTACGCTTCCTCATTGTCATCATCATCATCCGCATTCATGCATATGACACAAGTCTGAGCCAACTTTGAGGCTCAAACATCGTGTACCCATGCTTAGGACAAATTACCCATTACATATGGTAAATCAATCCGGCACATGTGTCTAATTAAACTACACATGTACCCTACTCCCTTTTATCACCTAAGATCAACATATAGTCCACTACACCTGCTCGTGTAAACAAGCTCTATACTCCGATACCAACCTTCTCTTAACTCGGCTAGCATGATTCTTCATGCTACCCGTCCCTCTTAATAATTTATCCCAACACTTAACACGATAAGGCTCCATTCACAACTACACCTTACGTCATGTCACATAGCTCAAGACTACTCCCAAGTTTCACCGTGACCTTGTCACGTCACCTGGCATCTCGCTGCGTCACTTCTACGCCACTCCTATCTCATCACAAGTACGATTCCTCACGTACTCTTGCCACATCGTGATATCCCGTCACGTTCCCGCTACGTCACTCTTACACCATTCCTTCACTTCACACGTACAACAACCATAACACTGTTACACGGCGACACCCATCACTGGGACTACTAGTCACATCATAGCTACTCCGAGACACTATTCCACAGTTCCACAGTGTCCGGCACTACTCATTACGCTCTACGCTCCTCAACTATGCAACCATTCATATCTTTACAACACGCCGCACGACGTATCACTACAACACATGGAGTACACTCCACGTGTACTCCCTTCACATTACATTACGCCACATCACCACTATGGCACACACGCCATACGGTGCATTGCCTCACCACATGGAGTACATTTCACGTGTACTCCTTTCACAACACACTACGCCACACAGAGTACACTCCAAGTGTACTCTTTCCAATCCACCTTACGCCACGTAGAGTACACTCCACATGTACTCTTTCCACATGTACGCGAATAGTACATGTCACGTGTGCTCTTCCCATCCTACACTATGCCAAGGGAGTACACTCCACGTGCACTCCCTTTAATCCACACTACGCCACACATCACCATTACGACACACACTTCACAGCACAGTCCACAACACAACTACACAACACACTTCCCAACTACACCCAACACTTCACGTACACAACCACACTTCATAGCATAGTCCACAACACGACTACACAACACACTTCACAACTACAACCAACACTTCACGTTCACGACCACACTTCACATCACCACACTACACAGCGAACTCCACAACACAGCACAGTCCACAACCAACTAACATAATAATGAGTAAAAGGGAAAGAGAGTTATACCATCGTTGGGATAACCCGTGCGTTGTTCGCTGTTCGGCACGGCCAGTGGCGTCGGAAGCCACTAGCTTGGGCGATAGCGGTCACCGCTATGACCTTGGAATGAGACTCTTTCGAGAGGAAAAATCTAGGCTTTCTCAACTAGATCTAGGTTTTGTCGGGTTTAATGTGACTGTGGAGGGTGGTTGACATAGTGGGGAGTTCGTGGGTGGCTGAGGAAGGGCCATACGTGGCGGCTAAAGCCGTGTATAGTGGCAGTTAGCCACTGTATTTTCACAATGTATGGTGGTTGTTTAGGCATGGGGATAGCTACGGGTGGTCTTGGAAGGGCTCATGGTGGCCTCGTGGTGACAGCTAGAGGTGGAGCACGGCTGCATCTAGCCATGTACGGTGCATTCGAGAGGGTGAGAGTGTGTGTGAAGCAAGGGAATGGCTGGGGACTATGGCTAGGCATGGAGGAGCTGAGGGGGTGTTGGTGGAGCTGTGGTGGCGATGGGGTAGGCGTACGATGGCCCTACGATGGATTTGGGTCGTGGGTCATAGAGGACCTGTGAGAGTGTGAGAGAGCATGGGAGAGTTAGGGGCTTCGGCTGGGCATGAGGGTGGCTAGGGGAGGTCGCCGGTGAGGGAGAGGAGGCAGATGGTGGTTGTACGGTGGCCTGGGAGGCGGCACTAGGGGAGAAACCCTTGGGTTTCATGCGTGAGTATGCTGGAGAGGGAGAAGGGTGCTGCCGTGGGCTGGGTTCGACGGTGGGGTCTGGTCGCCGTCGTGAGGTGGGGATGATGCTGGTGATGGCACTGCAGGTGGCGGTGTGCGGTGGTTGGGCTACTGAAGGAGAGAATTGGGTGAGGGAAGAGGGAGACGTGTGGCGTGAGAGGGAGGGAGGAGAGAGTGGGAGGAGGGAAAAGGGAGGGAGCTAGGGTTTTAATCCCAAGCCTTCATCTTGGGATCTCAGATCTTATTTAACTGTGGGTTTTAAACACTGATTTAACTAACTAAAATGAGAGGAATTAAGGTAGAAATACTATCTCATAAATTTAAACTCAACTTTAGTTTATAAAATAATATTCTTTCATCATTAAATAAATGATGAAGTTTTGCTTAATATCCTTAAGAGAATAAAATCCTTAAGAGAATAAAATCATCTAATTAATTAGAGTTTTCAACATAATGTAAGTCTCATAATACTTTAAATAACTAAAATCATGTTGATAAAATGTTTTTTTTTTCTGCAATTATAATATTTTTGGAGTTTTTCAAAAATATTATAATTTTCTTACTTAAAATCAGGCTTGGTTCAATAATACTTGAAATACCCCATATAAATATTTTCAGGGCATTTAAAATATTCGAGGGCTTTAAAACACTGGATTTGCTTTAAAAATCACCCGCTATATTTAAAAACACAACTTCAGTATTTAAAATGCGTAGAAGAGACTCATGACCAATCGAGAGAGAAAGGAGCGGGTTGTTGCACCCGCCTGCACTATTTGCCTCTGATTCAGACTTCCTACGCACTGTCTTGGTCGATTTCCCTGGGCAGTATTGGGGCATTCGCGAGCATAGCGTCCCGCTTGACCACATTTGAAACAATGGGTCCCATCCTGACGACAGTCGCCTTCATGAGCTCTGTTGCACCTACCACATACTTGGGTTCGGCCCCCCATACGCAGACCGGTAGGTGACTGCGGTCACACCCCTGCCCTTGACACAAATTTCTGAGGCGATCCTGAATTGCATCCTACTCCTACGAACCTCTGCCTCTTTTGGCCCGTTGGAGAGCTCACTACACTGCCATATTCCCGCTCCGCTATTAAGGCCACTTCAACTAGCCCCTGAAAATTTTGAATTTGCAAACCGGCAACTTATCTACGAATCTGCTGTCGTAATCCCTCCTGGAAATGTTCGGACTGCATCTCTTCAGTTGCTATCAAATGCGTAGCGAACCTACCAAGCTCCATAAACTTTCGGGCGTATTGTTCCACTGTCATTATCTTCGTGTACAAGACTGGCAAACACCCTAGCCTTCTGTTGCTTCACTGAGCTTGAAAAGAAGTGGTCGTCAAACTCCCGCTTAAAACACTGCCATGACTGCTGCAATAGATCCAAGTTCCCTCTCAAGGAGTTCCCGCTTAGTCTCCCACCATATCGCTGCTTCTCCTTGAAATAGGTAGCTAGCTTACAACACTTTCTGGGTTTTTGTGCACCCGCATATCTCGAAGGTCCGTTCAAGATCCCTGATACATCTTCCTACTGCGAGTAGATCTTCATTACCAGAGAATCTAGGGGTCCTATATGCCATAAAGCATTCATAAGTACATCCTCACTGCTCTTCCCTGGGTTGGTGTTGAAACTTTTGTTGGAGGAATTCTGTCATGCGATTCAATGCCCTTGCCATGGCATAATTTCCATCACCATGCGGTAGTTCATCCTCGGGAGCTTGACCAAAAGAGTCGTTAGGTGGAAACCTAAGTCACACCATTTTCTACCTGCCAAAACACAACCCCTTACTCCATTCCTTGACTCAAACAAAAAAATTCTCGATAATTAAAGCCTAAATTTTTGGTATTGCACCTAGGTGACTTGTGGTTTTGTCCAGAGCCGAACTGTTTTGATACCACCTGTGGCGCCCTCGACCCCCACGTGTGATTTGGAGGGAGTCACGATGCCGAGGTGCTGACAGCTAATAAAAAGGGCAGTCTGAATTGCTTATAGTACTAGAAATTCAACATACAAATTCCAGAAAAAATTCATAAATTATGATGGTCATCTGACTATGAAAGCAACAACACAACAACAATTATAGTGCATATATCCCATGCGCACTTACAATTATACTCAAGACTTTAGAGGTTTTAAAATAATAATAGCCTATAGCTATCTGACACTTACAAGCATCATCTTTTATTTCTAACCATTACTCTTGTAGGAGATTAATGCCCCCATTTAAGTTGCATACCCAACCTGTACCAATGTTTTGAATACCGTATCGTACCGGTCGGGATTTACCTTGCCGAAACAATAACAGGCATGAGAGAGGTAGGTGTTTCGTACCCAGTTAAATATCGATCATTTCGATGCGTTTCGATAAATACCAGCCGGTTTTCGATTTTTCGCGTAGAATGAAAATTTCGGTCCGAGATTGTTTTGAAAAAAGGGAATGGTGATTTTGTAATTAAAGTGAAAGACAAAGGGTTTTCCATAAAGTGAAACTCAAACTCACGGACTTTTTCGGTTTTTCATTTATTCCTACCTGAAAGTCTCAGACTCAACACTCAGTTGCAACCACCCTTACCCCACGCCGATTTTAAAATTCAGATTTTAAAATTTAAATGCGTTTCTCAGTCAACTGTGCAGTTACACTCAGTCAACAAATTTAAAAACTAAAATGCGTTTATCATGTATGTATGTTTTTATGATTTATATTGTTGCTATTTTGGAACATAGTTTCTATATATAATTAATTTATTCATATATAGATTGTTTATATATATATAATTAATTCATATTTTATATTTATTTAGATATACCGAAAGGTTGTTAATGCTAATAGGGTGCTGCTGACAGACTCTAAAGATATTATGCATGGCTTTTGGCAGCAATTTTCTCAGGTATTCCTTCTACTCATCCTTCTAGAGATTGCATTATGCAGTGTTTAGATGGGGTGGATACTATAATTTCTAATGACATGAGATTAAACCTGGAGAAGGATTTCTCAAGTGAGGATGTACTATTTGCTTTAAAACAAATGTCTCCATTCAAATCCCTCGGGCCAGATGGCTTTGGTGCTAGTTTCTTCTTAGATCACTGGGAAATTGTGGGTACAGATATTTCTAAAGTTTCCTTGGATTTCTTAAGCAATGGAATAATGCCTACAGGTTTAAATCATACTCTTATTGCTTTGGTGCCCAAAGTCAATTATCCTTCCTCTATGCATGAATTTCAACCAATTTGCTTATGCAATGTAATGTATAAGCTAATTTCAAAAGTTTTGGCTAACAGAATGAAAAAAGTGTTGTCAAAGGTTATTTCATGGAACCAAAGTGCATTTATTCCAGGTAGGCTCATCACTGATAATGTTATGGTGGCCTATGAACTCTTACATACTATGCAGTCTCGACAAAAAAACAAGGTGGGAAGTATGACCATTAAATTGGATACGTGCAAAGCATACGATAGGGTTGAGTGGGATTTCTTGGAGGCTATGATGTTGAAGCTGGGATTTGGTGACAAGTGGACATGCTTGATTATGACGTGTTAAGTTTGTTACTTATTTTGTCAAGGTAAATGGGGTACCAGGCAATACTATTTTCCCATCTAAAGGCCTAAGACAAGGTGACCCCTTGTCTCCTTATTTATTTCTTCTCTATGCTGAAGGACTTAGTTCCTTATTTCAACAAGCTGAGAGGAATGGTCTGATTAAGGGGGTTGCTGCATCAAGGGGTGGTATGTCCATTAATCATCTCCTATTTGCAGACGATTGTGTTATTTTTTGTAGAGCAAAACAAGAAGAATGGAGTTATGTAGAACAAATTCTATGGTTGTATGAGTGTGCTTCAGGGCAGACTATGAATTAGCAAAAAACTTCTATACTCTTTAGTTCAAACACAGACTTTGCAGCAAAAGAGTTGATCACTGAGTCTACAAATGGGGTGTTATGTGGCAATTATAACAAGTATTTAGGCTTACCTACTATGGTAGGTAGGTCTAAGTACAACACCTTTAGATGTTTGAAAGAGAAGGTTTGGAGAAGAATTAATAATTGGAAAGCAGAAATGTTATCATCAGCAGGAAAGGAGATTCTTATTAAGAGTGTTTTGCAAGCCATTCCAGCATACACTATGAGTATTTTCGGATTGCCCTCTATTTTATTAAAAGAAACAGAAGCTTTGTTCTCTCGATTATGGTGGAGTCACAAGAAAAAAGAAAAGGGTATCCATTGAAGGAGTTGAGAAAGAATAGGGGAAGTTAAAAATAAAAGAGGCCTTGGTTTTAGAAATTTAAATAGCTTCAATAGAGCTCTATTGGCTAAACAAATGTGGAGATTACTTCAAGAACCCAATTCTTTGGTAGCACAATTTTTTAAAGGGAAATATTACCAAAATTGTGATATTTTGGATTCTAAACCTGGTTCTTCTCCTTCTCACATTTGGAGAAGCATTTGGTCTTCTATTAAACTGGTCAAAGAAGGTGCAGTTTGGAGGGTAGGGAATGGACATAGCATTCGAGTATGGCATGACAGATGGCTACCACAGCCTACTACTTATAAAATTCAAACTCCTATCAATAGGTTGTCTGTAGACTCAATAGCTGCTGAGTTAATTGATGCTGATAATTTCAAGTGGAAGTCTGATTTAATAGAGGAAGTATTTAGCTTAGAAGGGACACAACTTATCTGCAGTATCCCTATCAGCTTAAGGAATGGCAGTGACAAATTGATATGGGTTAGAAATGCAAAGGGTGTCTTCTCCGTAAAGAGTGCTTATGTCCTGGATTGCTTCATGACAAAATAGTCTATAGGTGAAGCTTTGAGTAGAGAGGCAGCTGAGGTATTATGGTGGAAACTATGGCAGTTACAAGTTCCAGGGAAGATTAAACAATTTTTATGGAAGGCACTTATATCCTACCTACAAAACAGTTTTTAAGGAAAAAACAAATTGTGGAGGATGGATTGTGTCGTGTTTGTCAGAAAAGTGGGAAACTATCATCCATGTCTTTTAGAATTGTCTTGGTTCTATGGATGTTTAGGGGGAGAGAGATAGACCTCTCAATAAATGGAGTTCTAATTATCTGGACTTCAGATTGCTTTGGTTTTGGACTTGCTGAGCAGGCTGGATGCTATGCAGTTAGATCAGGTGGCTGCTATTCTACACAAGATCTGGGCTAGAAGAAATTGCTTTGTTTTTAATAACAAATTTAATAGTCCACTTGCTTTTGTTAGATCAGCATTGAATAACATAGAAGTTTATCATGAATTACAGAAGAGATTAACTACTGATGCAGATAGACTACCTCGACAGATTGCAAACGTGGGATGGAGTCCACCATCAGATCCTTACTACAAGTTAAACTTTGATGCTGCTTTTGATTCTCAAAAGAGGTTGATGGGTATTGGCATTGTGGTAAGGAACAGTAGGGGTGAGGTTTTGATTGTGGTTTCTGCTCCAAGAAGTCATGTTTGTTCTGTATTTTCTACAGAATGTAATGCATTTCTAAGAAGCATTAAATTGTGCCAAGAGATGTGTTTACACCAGGAAGTCTTCAGGGTGATGCCAAGGCAGTAGTTGAGAGTGTTAATGGTTTTAAATTTTAATAACAACTATTCTTGGCAAGGGCAACTGATTGATGATATACAATACTTATTAAATGGGCATGCTTATTGGAAGCTGAATTTTATCAAGAGAACAAGCAATAAGGCCGCCCATATTGTAGCAAAGTTAGTCATGTATCTAGAGTGTGAGTCTGTGTGGATAGAAGAGGGTCCCCCTGAAGTTTTGTCTGCTATTTTGCTTGAGATGCCATGTACCGATTGATTTGAATTAATGGAATTATATTTCCATTAAAAAAAAAGACATACCGAAACGGTATTGTTACCGAAATATTTCGTTCCAATACTTTGATTGAAACAGTCACTAGAACGATATTCAAAACTTTGATCTGTGCATGCTTTTTTCTCAATTATCTCAAAGTTACCATCCTGTGGGCATTTAATTGCACACACATCTAAGAAGTTCTTCATATTAATCTAAGTTAAAACAAAAATAATTAACACATGTCAGAAGATTGAAAATTTGCAAAATCTCTAATCATCTCTTGTGCCACAATGCTCAATTATTAATTTCTAACTGAATTTTCGTTCAAGATTTTATGGTATAGGAGATTAATTCCAAATTAATATCTTATCAACCATACTCCCACTAAGATAAAAGTAGTCTATTGAGTTAGTCACATGCAAAAATAATTCTTTTATAGATCGAATAAATTCTTTTGTTATATGAATGGACAATACAAACTCAGGCTACTTAATTATCTACGTTATCACAAATTCTTAAAATTTTGAAAACAGATCCCTCAAATTAGCCTAACAAATATTAGTGATAACATAAGTTCATACAATTACATGTACTCACATTTAGCCCAAAAAATGTTCCATTATTCACAAAAAATGCAATTTAGGCAATTTACAATATAAATGAAATACCAAAATTAATAATAATCACATGCTAAAAGAAATAATGGAATATTAAATAATCATGCCAAAAAAATATTTGAGTAACACAATGGTTGAGCTCATGAAAAAGGTGTATGGGGTCTTGGATTCAAAGTACCATCCAACACTTTTGCCTCTATTGACCAACAAAATATTTGGATTAGTGGATGGGCTGTATGCCCACTATACTGGGCCGTGAATCATATGACCCAACCATGCACACGGTGAGGCCCTGGCCTAGGTGCGAAAAATGGGTCACTCTTGTTGGGTCAAAAAAATTGGCCCAACCATTCAAAAAAAAATTGAGGCTGGCATTATTTTTTTTCCTTTTAGCGAACTGGACCAAACCAGAAAGTTCGCGGGCTGCCCTCCTGGAGTCCTTTGCCTCTGGGCTGAAAGCCCAGTTGTCCAAAATGTTTTTTTATACAAGACTGGATTTTATTTTTAAAACATATCATGGCCCGTTTAAATTAATTGAAAAACAGGCCCACCCGTATTGAGCCCAGACCTAAACCCGTTTTGATCACAAAAAGGTGCACTGTTCATCTCCCCACCCGTTCAGTTACTGTTCGTACACCTAGAAAAACACACAGCAGCATATAACCGTCGCCATCCAAGCTTCTGCGCCATTCTTAAAGGCGTCCCCAACATGTAGCAGAGCACAGCAGCATACAAGTAGAGGCTGCAGCACCACCATGGTGCCCGGTGCTCCACTCACAGTAGAGGACCGCGCCTCCGTTGAGCTGCGGGCCACTCTGCTACTAGCAGCAGAGCGCGCCACACTTCATGGTGTGCGCAGCACGAGTGGCGTGCGGCGCACTACATGGTGCACGGAAGCACCACCCGGTGGTGCGCACTGCACTCGTGATGCACGCATCGTCTGGTGGTGCAAGTAGCACCAGCAATTCGTGTTACTTCTCCTGGTGGTGCTCGGGTGCAGCACCATGAGAGGTGCACACACCGCATGGAGGTGCACCCATCATCTATGGTGTGTGCTGCACCAAGGTAAGCAGCACCTCTGGGTGCTCACGGCACCATAGTGCCTTGGTTGGTGACGCACCGGGGGTGCACAACGCCAAAGTTCTTATTTATTTATGGGCCACTATGTAGCACTGGTGTTCTGCGCGCTGCACCAGCCATGTTGAGGAAATGGTACCTACTGTAGCAGAACAACACAGCAAGGATCAGGTCATGAAGGAGAGGCTCACGTCTGAGCACATTCCATTGCACCAAGAATCTTCCATAGTGGGTGCGGCAGAATAACAGAATTGAGAAACTGATTCTTGTGGTCCCAAAGTCTAGAAAGTCTGTAATATATTTCCTTCATTTTTATTATCTCAGCTTTGTATAAATAGGACCCAAAGGGTCACTGTATTGTAAGTACGAATATGCAATATCTCTCTGAAAATAATATTTTCTCAATGAGAACTTTTCTCAAACACTTGGTCGTCCTTTTGAAACTCTGGCATGGAATCAAGAGCCCGATAAAGCATGTGCTACCTTTTTCCTCCTTTCTTTTTTTTTCTTCTCCTTTCCTCTCAAATTCCATCCATGGCGTCCAATGACAAAATTCTAGACTCTCTTTCATCGACTCCATCAAACCTCAACTCCTCCATTTTAAATTCTGCCTCCCACTTCAACACTCTCAAACTCACCATCAAATTCTGCCTCCCACACTATCTCTTGTGGAAGGCACAAATTGGCCATCAACTTTATGGTTATGTTGATGGTACCCTCCATAAGCCTCTTTCCACCATTGACGAAGCTGTTAATCCCGAGTACACTCGGTGGCTTCTCCAAGATCAATTGATCATCTCTGTTATAAATTCCTCTCTATTTGATAATGTTCTTTCTCATGTTCTTGAGTGTACCACTTCACACGAAACATGAACTACACTTCAAAATCTTTTTGCTGCCCAGTCCTCAGCACGTGGTGCACATTCAGTACTAACTAGCAACCCTAAAAAAGGGCTCTAAATCAATCTCATAATACTACCAAAAGGCCACTTTGCTCGCAGCCTCTCTTGGCGCAGCTGGACATCCCCTACCTCAATCTCAATCTTCAATCTATCTGTTGGCTGGCCTTGGCTCAGATTATGAGTCCATTACAACCCGTCCCGAGCCTTTATCCTCACATCAGATTTACAGCTTTTTACTGTGTCAAAGTTAGAACATTCCCATCCGGTAGACTAAAACACTGTTATAGCTAAATTTTGGGGGAAAATTTAGGGATGGGATGAAAATTCATTTCCATCCTATTCCCTATTTTATGCTTTGATTTTAGGGGAGCTACAATTGTTTCCCAAATATGGGGAACGACTGTACATCCCCAACTCTTTCTCTCATCCCTTTCGGGTTGTTGGTCCTGCGTGTTCCTCTCTGTCCACTCTCGGTTTACCCTCTTCGACGTTGCCCTTTGAAGCACCTGTTGCCACCATTGACGGTGGTTTCGCTTCATCGGCCCAAGTATATGTAAGTCGTACTCATCTCTTACACGATTTTAGGATCTGAAGCCCCCCTCCCATGGCTGGACTCTGTCTCTCTCCCATGGCTGAATCTGATGCATGTTGTGGGCAATATAATTTTTCCTTACCTTTGGATCTAACTTTGGCCATTGAAATATGTTTGCGAACCCGGATTCCTTACGACAGTGCTTTTCTGGGTTTGGCATTTCAATTGGATTTGTCCTCAAAATTGATTGTATTTGATGCTCTGTGTTACCTTTTTTACTTCTTGGAGTTATGCATCTCGATCTGCTTTTCTTTTTCATCAGTGTGGTTTGCATTGATTTATTTGTTTGTTGTTTGGACATTTTTTAATTCACTGCTCTAGGGTTTCTATGTTGGCTTGAGGAATCCCATTTTTGATTTGGTGGTCTGAGACATTTTTCTTCTAAGTGATGTTTGAGAAAATTGTTTGTTCTTCAACTGATGTGAGCAATTTCGAACAACAAGGGCTTAGTTCTTTGTCTTTGAACCTGTGTTGAGTTTGGACTTCTTGTTTGTTCTTGAGCTGCTGTGATTAATTTCAAACCATGTTAATGGATTTTTGGGCATTTTGTTAATCAAGATTTGTTCTTTCTATGTTGGCTTAAGGAATCTCATATTTGATTTGGTCGTCTGAGACGATTTTCTGAGAGGTGATGTTTGAGGAAATTGTTTGTTCCTGAGCTACTAATGAGCAATTTCGAAAACCAACTCTTAGTTCTTTGTGTTTGGACAAAAAATGTGCTGAGTTTGGACTTACCATTTGTTATTGAGCTACTGTGAGCAATTTCAATAAATTAATGGATTTTTGGGCATTTTATTTTTCACTGCTTTGTTGTTTCTATGTTGGCTTGAGGACGATTCATCCGAAATCTCCTTCGAAATAGATTGGAGGGATATACTGGATTTTCTGCGAAATAGTCGTGAAAAAGGCGCTCATGCCCTCGAATATGATCATGCCGAACAAACTTACGACGTTGGCGATTGCCACGATGTCTCGATGACTCTCCATCAGCCTCAACATTAAGAACAACATCCAACTCATCATCAGATGACAAGTATGTGAGCAATTTGTGAAAGAAAGAACGAGCCATTTGATGAAGGGACTTGGAGATGAGACTTGGGTATTTGAGAATGTGAATGCAAGCAAAAGACGTATTTATAGAGGAAAAAGTTATTGTTACAGATAAGACATAAAATGTTACCGTTAGAGAAAAGACAAAAAAAGTTACGTTGGAGTAAAGAAAAAAAAAGTTACCGTTAGAGAAATGACAAAACATGTTACAGTTGGAGGCAGGAATTCAAAATATTACCGTTGTACTATTTTGCAAAAAAATTTATCATTAATACGCGAGTAGGTATTACCGTTAGAGAAACTGAAAAAAATATTACTGTTACATGAAAATGAAAAAATGTTATCGTTAGACAAATGCAAATCAAATATTACTCAAGTATATACGGACAAAATCATATTAAAAAATACCATCGCGTTGGAAAATGCATATATTCAAAAAAATTATTATTTTTAATACCGATGTTGAATTGAAAAATAATATTGTATCCGAGAAAAAAAAATCGTATAAGTATTTATAAAATGTGATATTTGAAAAGAAGAGGATAAGACAAAAGAGTTAGTGGTTAAGAATGGAAATGGAAGTGAGAAAAAAGTAATAAGAAAGAATAGAAGAATATTATTTTAATAGAATAGAGAAATGATAGTGAATGGGATGTAGAAGGTTTTTTGAAGATGAGTAAAATTTAGGATAAAATTATAGGGAGTGTCCTTTTTAGCTAAAATTTAGGGAAAAACTTTGGGAAGCGGATGTGAATGCTCTTAGAAGAAAATACAAGGCCTCCAGATTGACGTGTTATGAAGAATGTAATTCAATTTGATGTGCTGTAAATACATTTGTTTTTTTTATTCGTTATTTTTGTTCGATTCTTTGTGGCTATAAGTAGCACATGTACGTGAAAGATCAGATATAGAAAAAATCCATTTCACAATCATTCCCACATTCTCTGCTCTGTATTCCGTTATTTACTTTTTCCTCTGCATTTTGTTTTTCCCGTGCTCACCCAAGGCAGTTACGCCTACTTCCTCCTTGCAATTCCACAATTGTTAACATGGTATCAGAGCAATGACCGAAACTCCTAGAGCCAACATGCCACCAAAAAACCAAAATGACCCTCACCATCCTGCTAGCCCATGTATTTATCCAACCTGGAGAAGGTGCTTCCTGAGACCCTAGTCCCTGATCTCTTGACGATAGAAAATTATGTGATTTGGGCATGGACGATGCGTTATGCTCTTAACATAAAAAAACAAGCTTGGATTCATCGATGGAACCATCACCAAGCCATCCAACACCTCCGACCCTCTCTATGCTCCATGGGAGCGCTGCAATGACATGATCATTGCATGGATACAACATTCAGTTAGCTTGGAACATAGATCGAGCATCGCCCACGACGAAACCGCTGACAATGTTTGGAAAGACCTACGGGAGCTATTCTCCATCCAAAATGCACCTCGCATTTTCAAACTTGCTAAATCAATCTCATCTTCAACCCATGATACCAACTTAGTCAACCAATACTACAATAAGCTCAAAAGCCTATGGGATAAGCTTGAAATATACGAACCAATGCCAACTTGTTCCTGTGGTGCGGTCAAAACTTTGCTGGAATACACCCACCGCAACAAGGTGATGCAATTTCTTATGGCCTTGATGATTCTTACGAATCTGTACGTGCTCAAATTCTGCTTTATGATCCGCTCCCAACTCTCAATCGAGTCTTATCTCTTGTCCAACAAGAGGAAAGGCGTCGGCAAATTCACTCCACACCAGCACCACTTGCAATGGTTGCCAAAGGACCAGATATCAGAAACTCAGCCAACTCTCGCAGAGAACGACTTTTTTGCTTGCATTGCAACGTGCCTGGCCATTCTCTAGAATGGTGCTTCAAGGCAAACCCAAATCTCCCAGTCTGTTCACATTGTCGCATACCAGGCCACAAGAAGGATAAATGCTACAAGTTGAACGGATACCCTCTCGGCCACAAAAACAACTCCAATTTTAATTCCTCAGCTAATCAATCTTCTCTTGCGCAGGAGGAAAGCAACCATGGTCCGCTTATTACTCATGAGAAGTACAGCCAGATAGCATTACTCCACCCATCTCACAATGACGCATCCATCTCTACAGCAAATAACTCCAACGCCAATTCCTCCCTTGTTTCTGGTATTTCGTCCTCTTACCGTAAACACACAAGCTCATAATTTACATACCCAAACACAGTGGATTATAGACAAGGGTGCTACAGATCACATGATCTATAGCCCCAAATTTCTCACGCACAATATCACTCCAGTTTCTCGCATCATCAACCTTCCAAATGGCTCTACCGCCATCGCTTCACACGTTGGTGATGTACATTTATCATCTCATTTAATTCTTCGTCATGTACTATTCGTTCCTACATTTACATTCAACTTAATTTCTGCCAAATCCTTGTCGCAATATTCCAATTGTTGTCTAATTTTTTTTTTCCAAATCTTACTATATTCAGGCCCTTTCATCTTGGATGACGATTGGAGTGGGGACGGTGCGTGATGACCTCTACCACCTACAATTTTCCAGACCCAAACCATCTGCCCTGCAATGTTTTTTTCGTACCTTATTTCCCTAATCTTTTGTTAATTACACTCATGTTGCCAAACTTGAGCTGTTTACTTTATGGCATTATAGACTTGGACATAGTTCCATGACAAAGCACGTATTACATGATATTAATGTTGATTTCAAACACATGGACCATCTTGAAATACCTTGTGAGGTATGCCCACTTGCAAAGCAATGCAAGTTGCCATTTCCCGAAATAGAGTCCAAATCCAATAAACCATTTGATGTTGTTTCGGTCAATATTTGGGGTCCCAACCAAACCAAATCACATGATGGTCAACATTTTCTCACCATCGTTGATCAATTCACAAGATGCATTTGGATTTACCTCCTCAAAAATAATCTGAAGCTCGAATATCTCTTCTCAATTTTTTTTACTTGTTGAAACCTAATTCAACACTCAAATCAAAATTCTAAGATTTGATAATGGCGCCGAATTTCAAATGCCTCATTTCTATAATTCCAAATGGGTATTACATCAATTAACTTGTGTCGCCACGCCTCAACAAAACGTCTTATTTGAGTGCAAGCACCAACACATTCTCAATGTGGCGCGCGCTCACAAATTCCAATCCGGCTTATCTTTACATTATTGGTCTGATTTTGTTACCACTGTCGTTTACTTGATAAACAGAACACCCACCCGAACACTCAACCATAAAACTCCATTTGAAGCTCTCTTCCAAACCAAATCGTCCTACTCCCATTTCAAAGTCTTTGGATGCCTATGTTTCGCCTCTACCTTATCCCATGGTCAAACCAAATTTGAACCTAGAGCTAGAAGATGCCTCTTCCTTGGATACGCATATGGTGTCAAAGGAAACAAACTCCTTGACCTCAATAATACACAAATCTTCCTCTCACAAGATGTCATATTCCATGAAGAAATTTTTCCACTCAAAAATCAACCTCTTACACTACTACCCGCCGCCTCCTTTCCAACAACACTCACTGAAAACACTACAATCATCTACACTTCCCCTCCAAACGACGAAGATCAATTTACTTCACCTCCCAATTGTTTTTCACCAAACGACGAAGACCAACAGCACACGTACATTGACGTCCCTCCTCACCCATCTTCCCCTCTCAGTACCCAGATTGATAGGCCTCCTTCTTTCTCTTTGACTGATCATCCTCATCCATCGCCTACACAGTTTTAACCCACTCAATGCTCTACTCAACACCTTTGCAAAACCACTCGCATCAGAACAACCCCTGATTATCTCAAAGACTATCATTGCCAACTGATCACAACACCTAAAGCTCACCACTCGACATCCAAGTTGAATTCTTCTGGATCTCTTCCACATTCAGGTAACTGTGTTTCATTTCCTCTTTCATCAATTTTATCATATGCATCACTTTCGCCCCATTTTCGAGCCTTCACCACTTTAGTTTCAATTAATTCTGAACCACAAGCCATCAAAAACCCAGTCTGGTGTGAGGTAATGGACCAAAAGCTTAATGCCCTTGAGCTCAATGAGACCTAGACCATTGTGGCTCTTCCTCCTGGCAAGAAACCAATCGACTGCAAATGGATTTACAAATACAAGTTCAGAGCCGACGACACAGTGGAACGAGCTAAAGCTCGATTAGTCGCAAAGGGTTTTACCAAACGCGAAGGTATTGATTTTCATGACACTTTCTCACCCGTTGCTAAATTGGTTTCAATTCGATGTCTTCTAGCTGTCGCTGCAATCAAAGGGTGGGATCTTCAACAGCTTGATGTCAACAACACCTTCTTCTATGGCGATCTTGATGAAGAACTTTATATGAAGCCACCTCCCGGCCACCCTGCAGCCAAAACAAATCAAGTGTGCCACTTGCAAAAAAGTTTATATGGTCTGCGTCATAAAGGAGGAAGACATCATACTTGATGAAAGTCTATATGGCCTCCCTAGTGGGTCACTCAACTAGAGGAAGACATACCATTCATAAAGGAGGTCGTCGTGGCAGAGGAAGAGGAAGACAGTCTCCCAGCTATTTTTCTACTCGGTATGATACCAGACCACTTTGACAAGTTTGCCATAAACACGAACATAGCGCCATTTCCTGTTACCATCGATTTAACCAGTCCTACCAACCTCCTGCATCACCCTTTTTCACGGTCAACTTCACTTCCATGCATCCTACCCCTTCCCCGAGTCTTTGGTTTCCCGATACAACGGCTACAAACCACTTCACAACTGACTTCTCCAACCTCAACTTGGACTCTACCCCTTGCCATGACATTGACCAAGTCAGTATAGGAGATGGTTCTTCACTTACTATTCAGAATGTTGGCTCTGCTCACATCAATACTCCAAATGGAAAATTTCTTACAACATTTTGCATGTTCCTTCCATAGTGAAAAATTTAATTTCAGTCCGTCAATTTTGTTTAGATAGCTCCGTCTATTTTGAAGTTCACTCGTCTCATTTCTTTGTGAAGGATTTGCAAAATCAAGTGGCTCTTCTTTGGGGAATCGTTAAAGATGGTCTCTATGTTCTTCTTGCATGCTCAACCTCCTTGGAAGCATCTTCAACTAACTGCTCGACCTCTCCACAAATCTATCTTGGTGAAAAAACAACACCTCAGATTTGGCATGCCCGACTTGGGCACCCCTCCTCTCGCATTACCTCCTTAACTCTCAACAAATTTCATCTTCCAGTGACCACTTCATGTGTCATAGCATCCTATCCAGCGTGCCATCAAGCAAAAACTCATGCACTACCCCACCCCCTTCCCCCTCTCAGTCACAGAGGCCTTTTCAGCTTTTATTTTTGGATGTATGAGACCCTGCCCCAATGTTATCTTCATTAGGATGTCGGTTTTATTTTTCTATTTTGGATGATTATTCTAAATACATATGGATGTTTTCCATTCAATCTAAATCCAATGTTTCATCTATTTTTCTGGCATTTTTGCAATATGTATGTAACACCCCGCTCCTTCCTGATGTAAGCAAATTCGACTGCAAGTCTCGTTATGTGTGCCGAATCTCGATGGTGTGTTTTTAAAGATATTATGTGATTTCTAAAGCAAGCCCAATGTTTTGAAGCCCTTGAATATTTTAAATGTCCTAGAAATATTTATATGGGGTGTTTCCATTGTTATTGAACCAAGCCTGATTTTAAATAAGACAATTATAATATTTTTGAAGAGTTCCAAAAATATTATAATTGTAGGAAATATTAAAATGATTTCCGTTATTTGAAATATTATGAGATTCAAATTATGTTGAAAAATCTAATTAATTAGATTGTTTTATTCTCTTAAAGATATTAAACAGGATTTCATTATTTTATTAATGAGGAAAGAATATTATTTTATAAACTAAAGTTTAGTTTAAATAATATTCTATCTTTATTCCTCTCAGTGTTTTTAAGTTAAATCGGTGTTTAATCTCTTACCGTTAGATCGTTTTGAAGATCCCAAGATGAAGGGCCTGGATTAAATACCCAAGTCCCTAGCCTTTCTCTCTCACTTTCCCTCTCTCTCCTCCCTCTCCCCTTGAGCTCGACGGAAGCCCCTCCTCTCTCTCACTCGATTCTTTTCTTCTCTAGCTCAGCGCCGCCGCACGCCGCCCAGCCTCATCGCCATCGCTGGTGTCTCCCCCTCACGTCGGCGAGCACCTTCCCACCACCGGTGAACCCCACGACAGCCTCCCTCTCCCTCTCCGTCGCACACATGCACACCACCCATAAATGGGTCTCACACGAGTTTCACCACCACCGACGGCCCTAGCGCAGCCATCGTCAGCCATGGCCACCACCGAGCACCACCACGGGTCTCCCCTGACCACCCCTTCCTCCTCCCCTTAACCCAGCCGATGTAGCTCCTCCCTAGGCCACGCACGAAACCCACGGGTTTCTCCCCCTAGCGTCGCCGTCAGCTGCTCCCACGGCCACCGCACCACCAGAAGCTCCTCCTCCCACTGACAACCTCCCTTGGCCACCCCCACCCCCATGCCCAGCCGAGCCTTTCTCCTCCTGCATGCTCTCTCCCTCTCTCACGGACTCTCCCTCACGTATGGCTTAGATCTGCTGCCGTATAGCAGCCGCACCACCTTACCGACGCCACCTCGCCAGGTCCGCCCAAGCCCCTCCATGCTCAGCCCTTTCCAGACCCGCACCTTTAGCCACCTCTAGTGGCCAAAATAGCCACTGTACTTGGCTAACCGCCATAGTACACGACCCTAGCTGCCACCCATGGACTCCCCACCTTGTCAACCACCCTCGCATAGCCCAGATCTACCCACTAGAATCCAGATCCGGTCCTCAAAATAGTCCCATTGTATGGTCACGGTAGTGATCGCTACTGCCCCAGCTAGTGGCTTCCGATGCCACTGGCCATGCTGGACAGCGAGCAACGCACGGGTTATCCCGTCGATGGTATAACTCTCTTTCCCTTTATCTTTGTTATTATGTTAGTTGGTTGATTAGGTTATGGACTGTGCTGTTAGTAATTGTTGAGTTTGTTGCATAGTGAAGTGTTGGGCGTATTTGTGTAGTGTTCTGTGAAGTGTTGTGGACTGTGCTGTGAAGTGTGTGCTGTAGTAGTGAAGTGACGTAGTGTGTGAAGGGAGTGCACGTGGAGTGTACTCCATGTGGTGGAGTGATGCACCATATGGCGTGTATGCCGTAGTGGCGATGTGGCATAGCGTGTGTGAATGGAGCACACATGGAGTGTACTCCATGATTGCATAGTTTATGAGCGTAGAGCGTGATGAGTACTGTCGGGAACTATGGAACAGTGTCCTAAAGTAGCTGTGATGTGGCCTGTAGTATGAGGTGACAGATGTCACCGTATAGTTGACTTATGGCTGGGAGTATGTGTGATGTGATAGATCAACTGTAAGAGTGGCGCAGTGGAAGCAAGATGGGGGAATGTCACAAAGTGACATGGTTAAGGAAGAAGTCGTGCTTGTGATGAGTGAGGAGCTAGCGTAAGAGTGATGTAGTAGGATGTCAGGTGACGTTACAAGGTCACGGTATAGCTTGGGAGTAGTCTCAAGCTATGACGTGACGTGTAGTTATGAATGAAGTCTTGTCGTGTTAAGTGTTGGGATGAACTATCAAGAGGGACGGGTAGCATGAAGAATCATGCTAGTCGGGTTAAAAAAAGGTTGGTATCGGAGTATAGCGCTTGTCCGTACAAGCAAGTGATCAACCGATTATATGTTGATCTTAAGTGGTAAGGAGGTAAGGTACGTGTGTAATCTGGTTAGAGCATCCTCAATGGATTAGCTAAAAGCTAAATCCATTGAGTACTTAGCTATTAAAGAACAAAAAAGGATCACAATGGATTAGCCAAATTCCAAATTCCAAATAATTGGAATTTAGCTACAGTTACATTCAAAATGATTTCCAAATTTGAATGTTCCTGTTCATAGGCCAAATTCTTATTTTATGAATTATTTCTCTCTCCAGCAAACCAACATGTCCAGTTTTTAGAAATGTTTGTTGAATGGATGCTTTCTTCAAGTGCATGGGTTCATGGATACTTTGTCCAAATTTGATAAAAAAAAATATAGTTGGATTGGAATGATAGAAATTAGTAAAATAAGATAAAATAAAATAAATTAATAATTAAAAAATTAAATATTTTTTAATTATTAATTACTCATTGCTATATAATGAATAAATGGATAATCCAATGTGAAAATTTGATGTGAATATCCAAAGTCAAAATCATTTTATATTATTTTATTGTTATATAATGAAAAAGTAGCTATTCCAATGTGAAGATTTATGTAAATGGAATAGCCAAAAGCTAAATTCATCTTACATTTATAAAAAATGTACTTTAGCTTTAGCTAATCCATTGAGAGTGCTCTTAGACACATATGCCGGACGGATTTACCGTATGTAATGTGTAATCTATCCTAAGCATGGTTACACGATATTTAAGCCTCAGAGTTGGCTTAAAGTCGTGTGTCATGTATGGATGAGAATGAGGATTTAGTGTGAGCTAAGATGCATGAAGGTAGTGACAGGTGTATTGTCTAGGATTGGGATGGGTGACTTCGTCAGTCAGAATCATGCGTCGGAATGTGGTCAATAGGAAGAGTAAGACGAAGGTCTTGGTGTCTTAACCCTAAGCTGAATTGTGGAGATTCACTTTAGTGGATGAGCACTCGAGGTAAGACTTGAGTCTGGAAGACGTAGTGACCGTAAGTAGATCCAGAAGGTTTTAGCATAGTAAGGGACACACAAGGGATACACAAGAGCACGGGATAGAAGGAGAGTGTTTCAAGTGAAGTGTAGTTCTATTCTGAGTTTAGTTGCTTATGCATTAGATAAAAAATGACGCCAAGGTTATGTGTATGCATGTAGGTTGCCATCTGACACACACATGAATGGACTGCATGATATGAAAGTAGCATGGAGTCCAGGTAAGTATTATGTTCATACTCTTTCAGAGTTTTCTAAACGATATGAAATGGAAAATGAAATGTTTCTCTTTATGACGCTCTATGAAACGAAAGGAAACAATGTTTTATTAAAAAAGCATGCTAAGTGTTCAAAGGTATACGTATGTATGGCCCTTCTTGGCAGCCCCTTTTTATGCAACCAAAGTATTAATTGTATGCATGTGAATGGATGCCAATACACAGTATCGATTGTATGTATTTTCTAAGAAAAGAAATGTTGAAGCTTATGCCTTGTGTTTAATGATGCTTTAAATGACGCAAAGAAAGTATGGTGTTTTAAAAGGTCCCTATGAACTGATGTTAAAATATCGCTATGAACTGATGCTTTAAAGGATGCCATGAAAGATGATGTTTAAGCTCATGCTCTTAAATGACGTTTTTTCATGAATGAACTGTTAAATGAAAAGGGCTGAAAAGGAAAGGACTGAACTGAAAGAAAGGACTGAACGTTTAATGTCTGAAAATACGTAATGACCATATAAATGAAAAGGGTACCAAAGGACTGGGCAGATTGCAATGCCGGGTAAGTAGTACTGGTAGTGCACCCAGTGCTGCCTCTTGACTGAAAGGGATTCCTAACCCGTGGCCACGAGCCGTATCCAGGTCCAAAGGAAGACTGCTAACCCCAACACAAGGGGCATAACAGTGTGTATCGGCCAAAGAAAGTGATAAGAAAGAATGTATGAATGCATCGAACTCTTTAAGAAATGAAGGTATTGATGGGAGATATGTTTTATGAAAAGAAAATCATTTTTAAGAAAAACCCTGCCTAGTGATGTTTTCAAAATGAATGTATGTCTCATGTACGTATTGTATGTATGGAGTGATGAATGCATGAATGAAAACCTATGTTATTATATTTTAACTGTATGAAGTAATGCTTACTGAGTATTCGACTCATTTTAGTTTTTATGTGTGCCCCTCCCCCCACAAATACTAAATGAGCAGTACACGTCAGGACAGACACGGCTTAAGGGGAAGAGCACGGAAGTCTAAGCATGAGAGTTTTAATTGTATGAGAGGCCTTTTTATTTTAAGATTCATGTTTTCCGTTGTAAACCTCTTTTATTCTGAAAGCACATTTTATTTTATAACATAGAGTCTTGCACCCTGAGTATGGAAGCAAAAAGTTTTAAAATGAACGGTAATTCCCGTCATCTTTTCTAGAATCATTTTATAAAAGGTCCCACCACAAAGACGGGCGTTACAATATAAGCAACACTTTTTCCACCAATGTGATAGCAGTGCAATCAGACTATGGTGGGGAGTTTCGCCCACTCCAGTCCTTACTCAAATCATGTGGAATCACTCATAGTACTTGTCCTTATTCACATGCCCAAAATGGTAGTGTCGAACGTCTCCACCGATACCTCGAGACAGGCTTGTCTCTCTAAGTGCATGCCTCCGTCCCACACAAATATTGGGTTGAGGCATTCCGAACCGCCGTTTATCTCATCAATCACATGCCTACATAAATGCTTCAAAACTCCTCTCCATATGAAATGTTGTTTAACCAAACACCTGATTATAAGTTTTTGTGTACCTTTTGTACCGCTTGTTGGCCCAACTTACGGCCCACAAATCGTCACAAAGTAGATTTTAGGTCCAAATTGTGTGTGTTTATGGGCTACAACCCTGATCACAAAGGGTACATCTGCTTGCATATACCCACGGGCCAGAGATATATCTCTTGGGATGTACGTTTTATTGAACCAAATTCCCATTCGTTACACAGCCCACTAACGCCTCCCAATCTACTTCACCTCGCACTGGGCCCTCACTTCATTCCTATTTCCTGCCTCTCCCACTAAATACATCTTCATTTCATTCACCCATTAATGGCCCACTCCTGTCTCCTATCTCAGGCCCACCACATCACTCATCTTTCGCTCCATCTAGTTACTCTCCAAGCCCCACTATCTACATCTTCTCACCCAACCCATTCTCAATCTCTCCCTTCGTCCTTTTTCCCTTCTCCCCCTCTAGAATCTACATCTCATCCTCCCGAAAACATAAAACCTAACCCTAACTTACCTTTTATCTTTGAGTCGGCGCCTCTCTTTGAACCAATTACAGCTTCCTCTCACCACCCTATGGTTACACGCTCCAAATCCCATGTCCATCGCCCCCTCCATCGAACTGATGACACCATACCATGGCCACCGCCTAAACCCATTGTTTCCTTTACTGCCTCGACCTCCACTTCCATACCAGAAGAGCCTTTGTCATATACAGAAGCCTCAAAATATTTGAAGTGGCGTGCTACCATGGTGGCTGAGTTTCAAGCCCTCCTTCACAATCACACCTGTGATCTTGTCTCACCATCGCCAACTCAGAATGTTCTTGGGTCTAAGTGGGTCTTGAAGACCAAACGTAGGGCTGATGGAACCCTTGAGTGCTGCAAGGTATGCCTTGTGGCCAAGGGTTTCCATCAGCAACCAGGTCTTAACTACATAGACCTTTAGTCTCGTCGTTAAACCTGTAACCATATGTCTTCTTCTGTCTGTTGCTGTTGCTGTTGCTTCCAAGTGGTCATTGCGTCAACTGGACATTTAGAACGCCTTCTTGCACGGTGAACTCGAACAAGATGTGCTTATGTAGCAGCCCCTGGGTTTGTTAATCCTGACCTCCCCTCTTATGTCTGTAAACTTAAAAATTCTATTTATGGTTTAAAACAAGCCCCTATGGCATGGTTTTCGAAACTTACATATAGGCTCATTTCTTTAGGCTTTCATGGATCTAAATCTGACTCCTCATTATTTATATTGCAAACGGCTTCTACGTGTCTTTATGTCCTAATTTATGTGGATGACATAGTTGTTACTAGATCTAGTGCTTCACTCATAGCTGACTTCATTACTGCACTCGGCATTCACTTTCCTGTAAAGGACCTTGGTCCATTACATTACTTTTTGGGTATTGAAGTCTCTAGAACATCTGTTGGCTTATGTATGTCTCAGCCAAAATATATTTGGGACCTTTTGGTTCATACTAATATGCATAAGTCCAATTAAGTTTCCACTCCAATGTCTTCATCTGTCAAACTTACGGCCCTTGAAGGACCTTCCTTTGATGACCCTCGGTTTTACAGTAGCGTTGTTGGAAACCTCCAATATCTAGCCTTTACTAGACCTGATATCTCTTACGATATCAACAAAGTGTGTCAGTACATGCATTATCCACGACTGTCCCACTGGCAAGCTATCAAATGCATTTTGCATTATTTAAATCTCACACGGCATTACGGCCTCTTCTTTAGTCCATCATTTGAATTGAAGTTGAATGCTTTCTCTGATGCTGATTGGGCTAGGTGCCCAGATGACCGCAAATCCACTGGCTATTTTTGTATTTATTTTGGTTCTCATTTAATTTCTTGGGGTTCAAAAAAATAACCCACAATTACACGGTCTTCTACTGAAGTTGAATACAAAGCAGTAGGTAACACTGCCTGTGAGCTGCTTTGGCTACAGTCTCTTCTCAAAGAATTAGGAATTTTTCTTAATGATCCACCTACTTTATGGTGTGATAACCTGGGTGCTACTTACTTAACTGTTAATCCTATTTTGCACTCTCGTACTAAGCATGTTGATTTGGACTATCACTTTGTTAGAGATTGTGTTGCAGCCAAAACTCTACAAGTTTCTTTTCTGTCCAACAAGGATCAAATTGCCGACATCTTTACTAAACCCTTATCTTTAGCACGGTATGCTCATCTAGCCTCAACATTTTCAATGTGTTGCTTGGATCACGAGGGATTGTTGAGGAAATGGTACCTATTGTAGCATAACAACACAACAAGGATCAGGTCATGAAGGAGAGGCTCACGTCTGAGCACATTCCATTGCACCAAGAATCTTCCATAGTGGGAGCTGCATAATAACAAAATTGAGAAACTGATTCTTGTGATCCCAAAGTCTAGAAAGTCTGTAATATATTTCCTTCATTTTTATTATCTCAGCTTTGTATAAATAGGACCCAAAGGGTCATTGTATTGTAAGTACGAATATGCAATATCACTCTGAAAATAATATTTTCTCAATGAGAACTTTTCTCAAACACTTGGTCTTCCTTCTGAAACTCTAGCAAGCCACCATGCGATGCATGCTTAACCGACCGTGTGTTTTCAACCATACTTACTCGGCAAGGAAGATAATATAGGAGAGGAAAAAATAATTTCAAAATATCAAAATACAAGTGAATGATAAATTAAATCGGAACAACCAACTTAGGCTCTATACCATATTAGGAATTCTAGATTAGAGTATAAAGTGGAAGCGATGTTATTTCAAGTGGTAAATCTTTAGATCGAATGTAGTTGTTCTATGGAGTACTTTTTCATCGGAGTTGTTCGTCTGAATTCATCCTCGTATATGGTAAAAGTTACGATAACACTCAAATATTCCATAGCCTAAATATTGAGACCAGAAAGAACCTACACATTTGAGAGAGGTTTTCATTTTTAACTGAAGAGCATCCTCTAAGGAGGAAGGGACTATATATAGAGCCCCTCCAATTGTAACCAACGACCGGCACTTAATAGCCAATTTATATACCAGGCATAACAGATCCACATAAGAAGAGGAATTAATAGTGCCCACTATGACCAGGATCCTCTTTATTATAATTACCAAAACATCTACAAGAGATGGCAGAAGGAGAAGTTTTTGGGAAGAAATTTCCCTATATTCGATTGAAAAAATCCTACAAGATGAATAAATAAGGCCAATTATTTTTCTTTCCATCAAGTTCCAAACCACCACAATGTGAGTATACTAAGAACCCCAAAAGAAGGAGAATGATGCAATGAAATTAGAAGAAGAAAAGAAAGGGGCCATTGAAGAGGAAAAAAGTTGTAGCTTGGTCTCTGAAGAAAATGGTACTTATAATAAAACGGTATTTGATATATATTAATTGAGAACCAAATTATTTGTAGAGATGAAATTTTTGGAATAAAGAAATAAGAATTATCTTTGAAGCAAAATAAAATAAAAAAATAGGAAAATGTCTTTGAAGCAACTGCAAAATAATTTAAGATCTGACAACTGACCAGAGAACTTTTGCACAAACCATAAAGACCAAAACACCATATTCCCTCAATCTTGCACCACACTGCAGAGGGAGAAAGAAATTGGAGATGCTCTGTGCCTCACTCCCGATACTCTCTCTCTCTCTCTCTCTGAGCTAGGAATTGATTTTGACGGTCCCCACCGTAACAATAAACCTCCCTCCCTCCTCCATGAAAGGCCCTTGACCGAAACCCTCCCTCCCTCCCTCCCTCCCTCCCTCGAATCAGCACTAGTTATAGAAGACGCGCCACTGGAGTGATCCGTGGCGCAACAACGTTCTCTACCTCCCCAGCGTTCTCTGCCTCAGTTTCGTATGGAAACCCATGACAAATCACTCAGTTGGTGTTAGGGTGCTGTTGAGTCTGGATAGTATGTAAGTAAGGATGGTGAATAAATGGTCTGTAACGTTATGGTGTATGGGCTGATTGCATATGATCTGTTTGTTAAAATGAAGAAGTGAAAATAGCAAGAGGAAGAAGATGAAATAAGTGGCCACGCCTTGGGGATTCGAGGTCCCAATTCCTCCAAAGAAACAACTACAGTGTCTGCTCAATGTTTTCAGAATGCCCACTACCGATTCCCTGCACCCCTTTACAGCCATCATCCTAATGGAATTTGGAAGAAAAGACACACTTAACCCTTAACAAACTTCTTCTAGAACTTACCAAATAAAAGAGACGTGGACTACACTTTATTACAAAATGCATAGCAAAGGAACTTAAAACAAAATGCACAGCTTTATCCTTGGTAGAACGGCACCGTATGGCTGGCAGTAAAATGGCACCGCATCAGTCTTAGCTTCATAACTCCAGAGACTTCACTTCGAACGCTTCTAAATTCTAACCGATACACTCCTGCTGCTTCTTCCACCTTCGCATACTCTGGCTCTACACCTTCTAACCCCTCATAGTTGAGCCATAACATTCTCCCCCACTTAAAGAACCTTGCCCACAAGGTGGGGATAAAGTTCTTGAAGTTTCCACAGTGATTCCCACGTATTATCCTCGGATGAAGCCCAGACCATTTCACCAGTACCTCGGTCAGTGCTCTTTTCCCTTCCCATTTTAGGCGTCGATCTACTACAGCCTCCGGTTCAGGTTGAAGATCCCCATGTTTATCAACTGGAGGAAGGGTTGGTAAGGGTTGGATCTGAAACCCTAGCTTTTTCTTCAAACATGAAACGTGGAATACCGGATGGACTTTTGAAGATGGCGGTAGGTTCAGACGATATGCCACAGTCCCTATTTTGTGCAACACTTGGAAAGGCCCAAAAAATCACGGAGAAAGCTTTACATTCCGACGGAGGGCTACTGATTTCTGGCGATAGGGTTGCAAACGCAGGTAAACCCAATCACCCACTTCGAAGTTTCTTTCGGCTCTTTTACGATCAGCAAACAACTTCATGTGATTCTGAGCCCACTCTAAATTTTCCTTTAACAGTTCCTTAATCCTTTCTCTGGACTTCAACAGTTGATCAACAGCGTTGGTGGAGGAGGTTCCTGGTACGTACGAAAACAGCCTGGGAGGACAATACCCATATAATGCTTCAAAAGGTGAGAGTTTGGTTGCTATGTGATACGAACTGTTGTAACTCCATTCGGCCATAGATAACCAACGACTCCAGTTCTCTGTTTAGTACCAGTATAACACCTTAAATAAGTCTCAAGGCACTTATTGAGTGCCTCTGTCTAACCATCCGACTGAGGATGATAACCTGAGCTAAAACTTAGTGTGGTCCCCTGTACTGTAAATAAAGTCCGCCAGAAAGAACTTAAGAATACCGTGTCACGATCTGAAACAATCATCTTAGGCAGACCATGTAGTTTAAATACCCCATCCATGAAAGTTTGAGCCACTTGCTGTGCAGTATAGGGATGTGCTAGAACAAAAAAATGTCCATAGTTGGTGTAGCGATCCACTACCACCAAGATGACACTGAATCCATTAGAGAGGGGTAAACCCTCAATAAAGTCTAGTGCTATGTCTGACCAAGCTTGGCTAGGTATGGTAGAGGTTGCAATAATCCAGGGACAGGCACGCTTTTAGTCTTGTTTACTTGACAAATATCTCATTCTCGAATCATCTTCTTTATGTCCCTCTTCATTCCCTACCAGAAAAAATCCCTTCTTGCCCTTTGATATGTCTTGAGGTAACCGGAATGATCCGCATGAGGATTAACATGAATGTAGTCGAGGAATTTATTTTTGAAATCAGAATCATGTACTAATACAATACAACCCCGCTTCAAAAGAATACCTTGCTGAATAGAGTAACCCTTAGGAACCTCTAGCTTGTTTTGCAACCTGTCCAGTAAAGCCACCATCGCAGCTGAGGAAGAATAACTCAGCTTCAATTTAATTAGCCAATTTGGCGTGGGAAATGACACAATGGCTAAATACCCCTCCTCTTGTTCCTTATCTTCATCCCTTCTTGAAAGGGCATCCGCAACCTTATTCTCCTTGCCCTTTTTGTATTCTATGGAGAAATCATACCCCAGGAGTTTTGTAAGCCATTTTTGTTGGGCTGCCGTGCCTAGTTTTTGCTCAAGTAAAAACTTCAAAGCTTGTTGGTCAGCCTTAATAATGAAGGACTGACCCAACAAGTAAGGCCTCCATCGTTGCACTGTCGTGACTAAGGCTAGTAGTTCTTTTTCATACGTGGACAACAATAGTGTTTTCCCTTTTAACGCCTTGCTCATATAAGCCACAGGTCTTCTTTCCTGCATTAAAATAGCACCCATACCCACTCCACAAGCATCACATTCAATTGTAAAATGCTTAGAAAAATTAGGAAGTGTTAAAATAGGAGGATTAGAAACTGCCTCTTTTAGTTGGCTAAAGGCTTGGGCTGCTTCATTGGTCCGACTGAAAGAATTCTTTTTTAAAAGGGCGGTAAGAGGTGCTGCAATGATGCCATAGTTCTTTATAAACTTCCGATAGTAGCCGGTTAGTCCAAGAAACCATCTCAAAGATTTTAGATTTTTTGGTTTAGGCCATTCGAGCATTGAACTAATCTTTGACCAATCTGTTTGCACCCCAAAACTACATTTTGATTGCTTGTCAAATAACTGGTTGTCCTGTAATAATTCAAGGACCCGTTGCCAATGGACTAAATGATCTTCCCATGACCTGCTGTAAATGAGTATGTCGTCAAAAAATACAAGGACGAACCTCCAAAAAAATGGCCTAAAGACCTCGTTCATCAAGCCTTGAAAAGTGGCTGGGGTGTTGGTCAGTCCGGAGGGCATTACTAAGAACTCGTAATGTCCTTCGTGCATGCGAAACACTGTTTTTGCAACATCCTCTGGTACTACACGAATCTGGTGATAACCGGATCGTAAATCTAGTTTCGAAAACACCACAGTGGCAAACAACTCATCCAGCAGTTCATCGATGACTAGTATTGGAAATTTATCCTTTACCGTGTGCTGGTTCAAAGCCCTATAGTCAACACACAATCTCCAACTTCCATCCACCTTGCGGACTAACAGAACGGGTGAAGAGAATGGGCTGGAACTCGGCCTTATTACTCCTGAATTCAAAAGGCCCTTCACTATTTTCTCAATTTTTGACTTTTCGTAATGGGGGTAACGGTATGGTCGAGTAGAAATTGGTGGGGTTCCTTCTTTTAAAATTATTTTATGATCTTGTAGCTGTGAGGGTGGAAGACCCTTAGGCTCCTCAAATACTACAGAAAATCTGCCCAGCACTGCTTTCAGGTCCCCTCTTAGCTTAACTTGAGATTGCTCACAATTAACAGATAATAATTGTAAGAATAACCCCATGCCCTTAGTCACTTCAGTTTTCAACCATTTAGAACTTCCTTCAAACGACAAAGTGCTAAGTGGAATACCCCATAGGCAAACCTTCTTGCCCTCCTAGAAAAATTGCATGCACAGTTTTGAGAAGTCCCACATAATCGGGCCCAAAGTTTTAAGCCACTGCACTCCCATTACAACATCACAACCACCCAACGTTAACAGAAAAGAAAGAAGAGGAGAACTTGTTACCTTGCACTGACAATTCCAACTTGCTGCATAGGCCCGTGCTTTTGATAATTTCCCCATAGCTACACGAACTGAAAGTTGGGTCAATCCTTCCACTTGAAGCTTAGCTTGTTTGGCAATGGATGAGTCTAGGAAGTTATGGGTACTCCCCGAATTGACCAATACCACCACGGAAATACCCTTGATCCGCCCAGCCAAATGCATGGTGTTAGCATTTGGAGTTCCTGCTATTGCATAGAGTGAAATTTTAGGGGCAGCAGCATCTGAGTTAGGATCTCCCTTATCATCGATGTCTTTAGAATCATAAAATTCTTCTTCTACTTTGTCATCAACACTCTATTCTCCTTCTTGAAATAAATAGAGCTTAGGTTGCTTGCAAAAATGAGTAGGATTCCAACTTGCTGCATAGGCCCTTCCGTCGCTTCTCATCCATTTGCATCGATGATACTTTCTTTGTTGGTGTATAAGGAACTAATGCTTTAGAGTTATCACCCTGCTGTCTGCGAAAAATTACCCCCCTCCTTATGAGCAAACTGATGTGAATCACCCGATGGTCTTCATGGTTTTCTAGTGCTCAGTAAGTATTCCTCTTGGATTTTTGCTAATCCAAAGGTTGCGTTCAAATTAATAGGACTAAGCATCCGAATAGGGAGGCGGATTTCATCCTTTAAGCCGCTTAGAAAATAGCTTAATTTATGATGTTCAGAGAGGCCTCTTAGCCTATTAGACAAAGACTCAAATTGAGCCTTATAAGCAACTACTGTGGTGGTTTGTTTTAAGTGTGTTAACGCTTCCATTGGGTCATCATACGCTGTGGGGCCAAAGCGTATTTGTAGCGCTCTAGTGAATGTTTCCCAGCTATTAAAGAAGGCACTCTCAGGTGCATCTTGATACCAAATTAGGGCCTCACCATTCATGTGATAGGATGCCATTAATAGTCGTCGTGCTGGTGGTGTTTGGTGATATTCAAAATAATGATGTGCTTTAAATACTGATGTTGCAGGATTCCCACCTTCAAAGTTTGGAAACTCCATGGGGACTCCCCTGTGAAAGTTCCTCCATCCATCATGAAGTTCCAGCTCATGTTCATTATGCTGCTCCCGTTGATGATTCTGGTTGGCCACAAAAGTCCTCATCATATCGGCCATTTGATCAAGTCTTTCCCGGATTTCCTGGAGCTGCACTTCATGGGTGTCTACCTGGCATTGCAGAAGCTCTTGTTGTTGCTTGGACCGTGTTCCATCAGCCATTGGATCGTTGGTCTCTGGTACCAATTTGTTAGGGTGTTGTTGAGTCTGGGTAGTATGTAAGTAAGGATGGTGAATAAATGGTCTGTAACGTTATGGTGTATGGGCTGATTGCATATGATCAATTTGTTAAAATGAAGAAATGAAAATAGCAAGAGGAAGGAGATAAAATAAGTGGCCACGCCTTAGGGATTCGAGGTCCCAATTCCTCCAAAGAAACAACTACAGTGTCTGCTCAATGTTTTCAGAATGCCCACTACCGATTCCCTGCACCCCTTTACAGCCATCATCCTAATGAAATTTGGCAAAAAAGACACACTTAACCCTTAACAAACTTCTTCTAGAACTTGCCAAGTAAAAGAGACGTGGACTACACTTTATTACAAAACGCATAGGAAAGGAACTTAAAACAAAACGCATAGCTTTATCCTTGGTAGAACGACACCGTATGGCTAGCAGTAAAACGACACCGCATCAGTCTTAGCTTCATAACTCCAGAGACTTCATTTCGAACACTTCTCAGTTCTGCCCGGCACACTCCTGCTGCTTCTTCCACCTTCGCATACTTTGGCTCTGCACCTTCTAACCCCTCATAGCTGAGCCATAACAGTTGGGTATGGAAACAAATGAGAAAAGCAAGTTTGGGTATGGGAAAAAATGAGAAACTGTTATTTGCATGCCATGTAAATTGCAGATGTGAAGACTGACGATCGATGTAAATTTCAGATGTAAATTGCAGATGAGAGACATCGATGTAAATTGCGACGGTTTGAAGGGGTGCGCCGGTTTGGTCTGGAGCTCCTCCACTGGTGTGACGGTCGTACGGTGTGTGGCGGTGGGGTCGGTTCAAAGTTTGGTCCGTCGAAAGAAATTAGTCTCTCTTCATAGGAGGAAAATAGATGCACGGGTGCAGCATTAGCTTTGGTTTTGCTATCCTGTGATGAGGTGCAACAATTTTCTATGAGGACTCCTGATCTGTCAATTCTCTATTGGGTGCCGATAAACTCACAAAATAGGAGTTACCGTTCCAAAGAGGAATTTTTTTGGAAATTAATATACCAGACATTAAATTAAATAAAAATCATCATTCTTTACTATGTAACTAATTTTTTAATCCCTGAAGGATATTTAGGCCCCTAGTCACAATTTGGGACTCGGAGGGGTTGTTTGGATGTTGAGATGGTTTCATTTCATCTCATCACATCACATTTCAACATCTACACACCACTTAAACATATACTTTTCAATTTCAAATTTTTAACTTTTCATTTAATCATTACCTAATCATTATAACTTTCCCAAACTACCAAACAAAACACAAAAAATAATTCAGCTTTTTCAAATCTCAAAACAAAAAAAATATTAAAAAAAAATATTATAACAATATTTAATTTTATAATATTTTTATTCAAGATTTTCTCTCTTCTTCCTCAAAACTCCATAAAACATCATAACTCAAACTATTTCACTACTATTCACGAACTATTTCACTATTATTCATAGATTTCTTGTCTCATCTCATTTCCCAAACATCCTTTCGAGTGTTCCTCATCCGATTGTAAGGTTTTGCCTGCAATTTCTTTACCCTCTTTGCCTTCCCAACGTATGATTGTGACTTCCATGACCTTTCTAATTATTGATTTGCAAGTGTAATTATTTCCAAAAGAATCACTATTTAGAACATGTATTTTAGAAAACATGCTTGATAATATAAATCTCTATAAATAATCATTCAGGTAAAGATAAACATTTTCATTTAAGAAAATAACTTAACCAAGTTTGAGAGATAACCTTAGCAGTGCTAGTAGTCCCATGTGAGTGCTTGTTTGTATAATTCTTAGGTTTAAGGTTTGTAAGAAAAATAGAGTTGAGATTTAATATTTAGACCTAATCCTCTAAGACTTTCATCCACAAACCTCGTTCTTACTAATTCATTAAAATAATTATCAACTATCTTTACTTACCCTAGTTGTATGTATCAATAATATATATCCAACTTGAGAGGCGTGGAGTAGAAACTAGTGTTGGGAGTCTCATGTGGTGGCTTGTAGTAGATTGCCTCGTTCTCATAATCATAATAGGTGTTGGGGGTTTAACTCCTTTGATTTCAACTCGACATGTGGTACTTCTATCAAGGTTACCTTCCCATGGGTTATCGGTGAGGATATATCTAAGGCTGATAGAATCCCCTCTCTCTTTGTCTCTTTGTCTCTAGCTTTGCATGCGAGTCATACGCTCCCTTATGATTTGCACCATAATTCCTTAGCTCCTAGATGACCTATGGTCCTATAGAATAGTTCTCCTTAACTTCATCTCAATATAGGACATAACTGCATTTCCTCAAATATAGCACTTTATATGGTGCCATTTAGATGATAGACTGATAACTACTATTGTAAGTGAACTTGAGTAAGGCTAAATGGTCAATTCAACTCCCTTTAAGCTCCAATACACATGTAAGGAGAGTATCCTCCAATACTTGAATAGTATGCTTTGATTGACAAGCTATCTGGGGATGGTATGCTTTACTAAAACTCAAACCGTTCCCAGACCTTCCAAAATCTTAAGGTGATGCCTATCTAACAAAATCATCTTTAGCACACCATGGAGCCTAACAATGTCTCTCATATAGAGGTGTACCAGATGTTTCATGAAATCATTGATGTTGACCAAAATAAAGTTGGCTCTCTTGGTCAGCCAGTCTATCATCACCCACATCGAGTTCTGGTATCTAGATACTAAGGCAGTATAACTACAAAATCCATGGTTATCATCTCCTCTTGCTTCACTTATGAAATTAGTAATTATTGCAGAGTTTCTTGCAATTGATGTTCTACCTTAACCACCTTACATGTAGGGCAGTTACTCACCTACTCGGCCACATCTCACTTAGAGACTACTCACTAGTACCCAACCTTTAGACCGTAGTACATTTTAGTACTCCCAGGGTGTAATCCATGAGAAGCATGGTGTGCTTTACCCACGACACAGTGGTCATGCATCTGTATTTCATCTCTTGTCACCTAGAGGTTATCTAATTCTTCCTCCTATGCCTCGGTTTTAACTTTGTTGCCCTAAGTTGAATATCCTACAACTCCATAATTCATCCGACGTTGCCTTGTTTTGTTGTGCTCATCGTTTTCCGCCCATTTCTCTAGCTTTGAACTCATCACCCTCCAGGTTGAACTTTTGCTTTGCATGATTAGGTTTACCATGTCACAGTCAGAGTTGCCAACTCCGCTTGAGACTTTCAACTTAGAGCATCAACCACAATGCTTGCATTTCCTAGGGTGGTACTTTATCGCGCATTGATAATCGCCAATCAAGCCCACCCAACTTCTTTGTCTCATATTCAACACCGTTTGACCAAATAGATATTTAAGACTCTTGTAGTTGGTGTAGATCTTGTGTGCCTCACTAGTATAAGTAGCCTCCATTTTTTAAGGCAAACACTATCGTTGCTAATTCGATATCATAAGTAGGGTAGTTTTTCTTGTGACCCTTTAGTTAGTGGGATGCATAGGCCACCACTCGCCTATCTTGCATCAATAAGCATCCAAGTCTCTTTTTGGACGTATCACTATAAACCATATACTTCTTATGAGGTTCTGGCAGAGCCAAGACCGGTGTTACAATCAACCTCCACTTCAAAAACTAAAACCTCGCCTCACACTTGTCCTACAAGACTTACCAGATATTATGATTCATTAGAGATGTGAATCTCTTGTAGTATCTTGCTGAACCTTGAAATCTTCGAGTCTCATGTACGTTAGTTGGTCTCCGCTAGTTCACCACTTTCTCAATTTTATTGGGATCCACTAGCACCCCTTCCATGAAAATAACGTGACCAAGGAACTAGACCTCTTCAAGCTAGGACCTACACTTTCTGAACTTGGCATACAATTTATGCTCACTGAGGATATCGAACATATGCTTCAAGTGCTCCAGGTGGGCTTTTGTGGTCCATTGAGTAGGTTAGAATTTTATTTATAAACAACACCACTAAAGCATCCAAGAATCATCGAAACACTGTATTCATCATATCCATGAAGGCGGCTGGTGTTTTGGCTAGTCAAATGAGCATGACCAAGTATTCATAATGCCTATAACATGTTAAACACGTAGTCTTGGGTATGTCTTGCTCCTTTATCTTCAATTAGGGGAACCCAAATCGTAAGGCTATCTTGGAGAACATTGTTACTTCTTGTAGCTAGTCATACAGATCATCAATCCTAAGTAGTGGGTACTTATTGTTTATTGTGAACTTATTCAATTCCTGATAACCATGTTCATGGGGTCCCATCTTTCTTCTTCACAAACAATACTAGGGAATCCCAAGAAAATACGCTTGGGGCATATGAACCCCTTGTCCATTTGTTCTTGTGACTGCACGTTTAACTTTTTTAATTAGAAGGTGAAGTCCGTAAAGGCACTTTATGCACTAGGACAATATCGAGTTCTAGTTTGATGGTGAACTCTATTTCTTTGTCCTGGGGTAATCGTGGAAGATTATTTAAAAGCATGTTAGAGTACCACTCCACAACTGGTATTCGTTGAATTGACCTGTTATTCTTTTGGCTCCTTCATAGATACACTTTCTGGCTTGTAGTGTAGAAATTATTTAAGGTGCTTCTTTCAAATGGCTTCTAGTGTAGATCAGGTTTGCCTTCCCTGTTGTAGAGACTGAAATCTTTTAAGTTCTACACTCAATTTAGGCATGGTAACAAAAGAGCCAGTCCATTGTCAAAATGATGTTGAACCTGATCAATATGAACATAATGAGGCTGCCATTAGCATTTCCTACCAATTTCCTAGTAGATATTCTTCAACCACATGAGTGCATAAAATGACCTTTCTAATGGAAAAAGTAATTACGACTTGTGGGGGCAATAGCTTCGTTTGTAAAAAACATAGTCAAGCAAAACTAGAAAGAATGAATGATTGGGAAGTGCTTGAACCAAATAATGTATTAGGAGAGTACTTGTATAATTTAGTGATACTTGTGATGAGGCTAGCTACTTTGCCTCCTTTTCGGCATCCACATCACCTATGGTTAGTGTGTACACTTTGGACTGCATAGGAGGTCGGTGTCCCAGCCTGTTAGTTTCCTCACATGAAGACCCGTTTGCTTGTGCTGCTCGATAGCAACCCTTAACAAAGTAGCCCTGCTGGCCATATCTAAAACATGCATACAGATGCGATAGTCCCTATAGTGGTTGTTCATGGCCAACTTCTAAGTGGGACACCCCTCATTGAAATCGAAAGGAGAGGCTTGTATCCTCTGGTTCATGATAAGATTGTAGACATTTCTCATCTCCCTTTCAGCTATAAAGGTCACCTCTACCAGTTTCTCTAAGCTCTCTATTTGCATGCAGGGCACCCTATCTCTATTGTGCGGATGCAATCCTTCATGTAATCTCTCAGCTTGCATCCCCTCATTCGATATTAGGTATGTGGCAAACCTACTTAGTTCCATAAATATGATTGCAAAGTATTCCATTGTTATGTTTCCTTGTACCAAACTGGCCAAACTCCCATGCCTTTTGTCGCCTAAGAATGACAAGAAAGAAGCGAGCATCGAATCCCTGCTTAAACAGAGCCAAGTGATAGCGGCAATACTTTCTAGTTTCGTCACCAATAATTCTCATCAAGTATCCTAGCATAGAGGTCCTACATATTAGATGTACACCCACAGATCTCGAAAGTTTGTTCGAGATCTATCATTAATTTATTAGCTCACATGGTTGCCTCATAAAGATACGTCAGGAACATTTCATATGGAGACCCATGTTTTTCAAACCAAGGTTTTGTTGTTGTTTTCGATTCTCTACTATTTGAGTGGTAAGTTGCACTATCGCCTCTGCCAACCTACACTATGATCCAAAGTCTTGGGTCATAAGTGGGACTAGCATTTGAGTATTAAGACTTGTAAGTTACCCATTCACTAAGTTTGTTGTACAAGACTTGAGAACTCCCATGCCCTTTGTCACCTAAAGATGGATAGAAGCAATCATCAAATCCCTGCTTAAATCGTTGCCAAGTGATAGCGGCAATAACGTATCCTACCATATACCAACCTTCCTGTAATATATTGCTAGCAAGAGGACCTACATATTAGATGCACACCCACAGAGCTAGAAAGTCTATCCTAGATCTATCATTAATTTATTAGCTCACATGGGTACCTCAATAGCCATAAAGCTAGGATAACGATATGTAAGGAACCTTTCATATGGAGACCCATGTTTTTCAACCCAAAACTTTGTTGTTGTTGTTTTTGATTCTCTACTAGTTGAGTAGTAAGTTGCACTATTGCCTCTGCCAACCTACACTATGATCCGAAGTCTTGGGTCTTAAGTGAGACTAGCATTTGAGTGTTAAGACTTGTAAGTTACCCTTTCACTAAGCTCCTTGTACGAGACTGGCAAACTCTCATGCCTTTTGTCGCCTAAAGATGACAGGAAAGAACTGAGCATCTAGCCCATACATAAAGCATTGCCAAGTAATGGCGACAATACTTTCTAATTTTGTCACCAATAATTCCCATCACGTATCTTACCATATACCAACCTCCCTGTAATATATTGCTAGCATAGAAGACCTACATATTAGATGTACACCCACATATCTCAAAAGTCTCTTCTAGATCTCATTGATTTATTACCTCACATGGGAGCCTCAATAGCCATAAAGCTAGGATAAGGATACGTCATGAACCTTTCATATGGAGCCTCATGTTCTTCAACCCAAGGTTTTGTTGTTGTTGTTGATTCTCTACTAGTTGAGTAGTAAGTTGCACTATCACCTCTGCCAACCTATACTATGATCCGAACTCTTGGGTTTTAAGTGAGACTAGCATTTGAGTATTAAGACTTGTAAGTTACCCTTTCACCAACTTCCTTGTACCAGACTGGCAAATTCTCATGTCCTTTGACGCCTAAAGATGACATAAAAGAATTGATCATCTAACCCCTGCTTAAACCGTTGCCAAGTGATAGCGGCAATACTTTATAATTTCATCACCAATAATTCCCATCATATATCCTACCATATACCAACCTTCCTATAATATATTGCTAGCATAGAAGACATACATATTAGATGTACACCCACATATCTCAAAAGTCTGTTCTAGATCTGTCATTAATTTATTTGCTCACATAGGTACCTCAATAGCCATAAAGCTAGGATAACGATACATCATGAACCTTTCATATGGAGACCCATGTTCTTCAACCCAAGGGTTTTGTTGGTGTTGTTGTCGAATCTCTACTAATTGAGTAGTAAGTTGCACTATCGCCTCTGCCAACCTACACTATGATCCAAAGTCTTGGGTTGTAAGTGAGACTAGCATTTGAGCATCAAGACTTGCAAGTTACCCTTTCACCAAGTTCCTTGTACCAGACTAGCGAACTCCCATGTCTTTTGTCGCCTAAAGATGACAGGAAAGAAGCGATCATCAAACCCCTGCTTAAACCATTGCCAAGTGATAGTGACAATACTTTCTAATTTCATTACCAATAATTCCCATCATGTATCCTACTATATACCAATCTCCCTGTAATACCTTGCTAGCATAGAGGACCTACATATTATATGTACACTCAAAGACCTTGAAAGCCTATTTGAGATCTGTCATTAATTTATTAGCTCATATGGGTAACTCAATAACTATAAAGTTAGGATAACGATACGTCAAAGAACCTTTCTTATGGAGACCCATGTCTTTTAACCCAAGGTTTTGTTATTGTTGTTGTTGTCGATTCTCTGCTAGTTGAGTAGTAAGTTGCACTATCACCTCTGCCAACCTCCACTATGATCCAAAGTCTTGGGGTCGTAAGCGACACTAGCATTTGAGTATTTGGACTTGTAAGTTATCATTTCACCAAGTTACTCCTCAAATTATGCCAAACATATGGTAATGGTAGCTTTGGAAAATAGTTAGCAAGCAGACTACTATTGTTTAAATACAACATGAGATAAAAGACAATCATTAATGTTTGGTTTGGATAGACAAATGCTTCCATCTTATCTCAATATCCAAACACCACAAACACAAACATTTTTCAATTCCAAATATTCAGATTTTTAATCTAATCATTACCGAATTATTATAACTTTTCTAAACTTCCAAACAAAACACAAAAAATAATTCAACTTTTTCAAATCCCAAAACAAAAATTATATTCTAACAATATTTTAACTTTGTAGTTTTTTAATCAATTTTTCTCTCTCATTTTCCAAAACCCCCTAAAATATTTTAACTCAATCCATTTGTACCTGATTTCATCTCAACTCAAATATCTCACTACTATTCACAAGTTATCTAAACTCACTATCGAAACCAAGCCTAATAATCAACAATTTCAAGCTAAAACATATGTATGATTAAGCCAATGACTCAAGACATACTATTCAATATCATCACACTTGATTTATAACCATTCAATCTCTACAAGACTTCAAGGCCCTATGAATTTATGCATGGTTGAACCTCTTGGGAAAAAATACGTAAATCATCCTCAATACTTCTACATTTAAATATTTTCTCCTCAAGTTTAACATTTTATGCATAGGGGTGGCAAGATTCCCTACCCTGGGTCGACTGGCTCAGACAGGACAATAACGCTCTTATATCGTAGTTGTTGCCTCTTGCTATAGAGGCTATAGAATCACATGGTCAAGGACATGAAGCGAGTCATTGCTTGTAAAGAAGTTTGACGCATGACAGTTACCTGCGGTGCGACGAAGAGAGCCAGAGTGTGTGCATGGTAATATAGGGGAGACCATGGCACATATGTTAAAAAATGTGTTTAAATGATGGATGAGAAAAAGGACTTGGGGTCCTCAGTGATATTTGTGGCTAAATGGAGAACCTGGGGTTCTCGGGTTTACGGAATTTTGGTATTATGATTGAAGCTCGGAATGTTTATATGATTTTATTGTGTTAGATCTACAGTACTTAAGAATGCACAAAAAACTTTAATGATGGTATTAAATTCAATGCTTGCTTTTCAAATTCTTAAAGTTTTTAAGTTATGTATTGTATTACTTGGTTTCCTCACCTTCTTCGAATTTAAAGGTATACATGTGAAATTTCTTTTTGCTGCTCGGGGTGTTGCTTTCCCCTGCCGCAAGCACGGGATGCTTGTTTCCTTTCCTCGGTAAGGAGGCCTCATTGCATGGAATTCCTTAAGTGGTCCTATTCTATAACTGTCTGTGTGGTCCTTACTTACTAACTGTCTGTGTGGTCCCGACTTACGTTAGCTCTTATTCTATAAGTGTCTGTGTGGTCCTTACTTACTAAGATGATTTTGCTCTTAAAATCTTACCGTGGTAGTCCCAATATGATTTTGCTCCTTGGAACCATAGACTTTGTTGCAAATGTACGCAATAAGAACGAGTATGAATAGGAAGAACCAACCCAACCCAAGGAATAGCATGGGGGCTTGTCCCCATTTAAGAATTTTGATTTTGTATAGCGTTATGACATTATTTTAAGTGAGTGGTGAACAAATTTTCGATATGTAATATTTTTTTTAACTATGATGGTGATATTGATGTGACTTTATGGATATTTATTTTGGAGAATTAAGCATATTTCTCTAGTACTGGTACCTGAATGATTGATGTATGATGAAAAATAAATGACAAATGATGAAAGATTATGGTACCAGGGGATAAGGAACGGATGGTAACTCCAAGACTGGCTCATTAGCGGTGCATCTAGTGACAACAATCCCTTTTAATAGGATCTTGTTGGGGCCTACGAGTGGGATCATTATCATTGAGATCGCCAAGACTAGCACACAGGGGTAATTGTGTGTAATGACGAATTAATGTTATGACATACATTGTAGATGTTGTGTGATGAATTGAATGTGAATAAATGATTAAATAATATTTTATGCTTATGTTGTATGCATGATGATTTGGAAGGGAAAACCTATGTTATGTATATTATTTTAATTGCGTGGTGTATTGCTTATTGAGTATTCAACTAGTTTTTGTTTTAAATGTCCTAAGTGACGATTTATAATGAGAATGGAGTTGCAAAACCGGGCTTTGCTTAAGGAAAAGAGGCAGAGTCCTAGACCATTATTGGGATATTAGATTCATACTTTTATTAATATCTTATTTTGTTAAAGTTAAGGCTTTTAACTACTTTAATAAGTGCTTTCGTTACTTTCATTTAATTTTCAATGTTTAGTAAAGTTTGGTATTGTTTTATTTTAAAATATGGTATCTCGAAGTAGGGGATGTACTTACGTCCCCTCCTCTGAGGGGTGAGGTGTTGTCTTTGTCTAGGAAAAGGGTTGTCTCTTAGACTTTTTCTGAAGAGGATAGGATGGAGGAAGAACTTCAAAGATTGTGGGAAGGCTTTAGTGCCACGGATCAAGAGAAACAAGCAGTTGTGCTAGATAAAAAACCAATCGAAAAATCATTAGGAAAAGGAAAGTGTTGTCTGCTAGCTTTGATAATTGCTGACAAGATGATTAACAGAGAGGCCTTTAGGACAACAATGCCCAAAATATGGAGCCCAGAAGGATGGATATAGTTTAAAGATGGTGGTGAAAATTGGATCTTGTTGGAATCTCAATATGATCGTGACAAGTTTAAAGTTATGAAGGGAAGGCCTTGGTCCTTAGAAAAAATGTTGGTTTGTCTGTAGGATTTTGATGGTAACTCTCCACCAAAGGACATTCCTTTCTCGAACAAAATTTGTTGGATTCAAGAAGATAACATGCTTCTTGCATGTATGACAAAAGAGGTAGGAGTTAAAATATGTTTTGGTATGGGAAAGGTGGTGGAAGTTGAGACAGATGAAAAAGGTTTTGGTTGGGGAAGCTTCCTTCGGATCAAGGTGGAGATAGACATCACCAAGCCATTGACAAGAGGTAGATTATTAACCATCGACCAGAAGCAGTTATGGATTCCATTCAAGTATGAAATACTTCCTTCATTTTGTTTCCATTGTGGGGTCATCATGTAGATACAACATTGTTCAAGGATCAATTGAGACAACAACAAGATAGGGGGAAGAGTCAGTATGACCCTTGGTTACGGGCCAATCCTGCTAAGTCTAGTGGACATGTTACCAAGAGGTATGGTGGAGACATTGCTCAACCATCACAGCAAGGCTAGCAACATGGGAACTCAGGGGAGGTGCTCAACAAGGAAACAAATTCTGCTATGCCAGAATTACAGCATCTTTCGTTGGGCAAGATGGAAGAAATCCCTGTAAATCAGAAACTAAGGGAGCAATTAAGGAAAGATGCAAGTTTTGAAAAGTTGGCTCAGAAGCTCAGTGAGGGAACATATTTGACTTCCTTTCCTCCCATCTCTGATGATCCAACGCTTAATAGGAAAGACTTAAAGAAGGATAGTCAGCATAAAAGGGGGGGATAGAAACATTATGCCTATAAAGGAAATCTAGGAGATGAAGGATCTGTCATAGAAGGAAAGTTCAGTGTCATCTAATCCCCTTAATTCAGGCTTGTCTATTGCTAGTCAAAGTAATTCTCTGGAACACTTTCTTTCTCATCAGATCAAGGAACTGGCTCAATCCAACAAGCAAGCTATATGGAAGAGGAGAGTTCGAGATAAGTTTTTCGTTTCAGTTCTTACTGACCCTATGAATACTGAGCTGTCTCCTATCACTAGCTCAACCAAAAGAGATGGTGGTAAATTTGGGGAGGGATATCAATGGTAGATCTATTAAAAAACCAAAAACCCTGGCCTTAAATGGTGGCATTTTGCAGCTCGATGAGTTGGTGGGCACCACCACCAATAGCCATGAATTGTATAAGTTGGAACTGTCGAGGACTTGGGAACCCTCGGATAGTTCGTGAGCTTCATCTTATGGTGAAGAATAAGCTCTCAAAATTCATATTACTTATTGAAACTAAATGTAGTAGAAGAAAAGCAGAGAAAGTGAGAAATGATTTAGGCCTTGAGCATAGTTTTGTGGTAGACATCAAAGGCCAAAATGGAGGAATTTGCTTTTTATGGAAAGATGATATGAATGTAATTCTGGAATCTTACTCCTCACCACCATATCTCTTTAAGAGTTTCTGATGTGGGTGAGAGGAAGGAGTAAATGTTAATTGAGTTTTATGGGCCGCCAATAACTAGTAAAAGAACAGACAACTGGAGATTACTAAGAGCATTGAAACTAGCAGATGAGATGGCTTAGATTTGTGTGGGAGACTTTAATGAGATTATGCGTTAGAATGAAAAGTTTGGTGCTGCCATAAGACCCTTCAGTCAAATGGAAGAATTCAGATTAGCTATTGAAGAGTGTGACTTAAGTGACTTGGGATTCCAAGGTGACAAATACACTTGGAGCAACAATAGAGAAGGGGCCCAATTTACTGAAGAAAGACTTGATAGGGCTTTTGGTAATTCTGCATGGCATGACTTACTTACTAATACTATAGTGAGAATTGGAGTAGCTCAGTGCTTAGATCATAGACCCCTCATGATCACAATGGACTCTGAGTACAGGAGGAAAGTAGAGGAGAAAGACCATTTCAATATGAAGACGAATGGGCCCAAAGAGAGGGGTGTTGAATGTTGATTGAGGATGTTTGGAAAAAGCCAATGTTTACTACTGATAAGTTAAAGAAGACTGTTGAAGCCTGCTCAGATGCCAATCAAAGCTAAAGGAGTGGAGTAAAGGAAGGTTTGGGAACTCTAAAAAACTTATCAACTCCAAGCTTCATTATATTTTAGTTCTACAGAAGGCTAACACAGGGGATCAGGTGAGCGGTATCAAGGTTTTATAAAAGGAGGTTGAAAAGCTTATTGAAGAGGTGGCTAAGGGAAGGAGATAGAAAAACAAAGTTCTTTCATCAATGTGCTAACCAATGAAGGAAGACCAATACTATAAAGAGCATCAAGATGTTAGTGGAAATGAAGTTGTATCTTTAGAGGCTATTGCTAACCAGTTCCAGACCTATTACCAGGAGCTCTTCTCCACATCTCACCTGATTTCTATCACCACCATTGGAGCTCTATTGGCAAAGAGGTTAGTGAAGCTAATCTGATTATTCTGAATTATGAGGGCATGGTTGATGCGATTAATGAAACTCATATTGTTTTAATTTCCAAGGTGAAATATCCTTCCAAAGTGACAAACTTTAGACCCATAATTATGTGCAACGTCCTTTAAGAAATCAACTCAAAGTCTATTGCCAATAGACTGAAAAAGGTTCTCCCAGATATTATATCTCATACTAAATTTGCTTTTATGCCTGGTAGATTAATATTTGACAATGTGATTGTTGCTTTTGAGGCAATGCACACTATGAACAACAAGCTCAAGGGGAAGGTTTGACATATGACCCTAAAGCTGGACATGAGTAAGGCTTATGACCGTATTGAATGAAAGTTTCTCAAAGCTGGGATGATCAAGATGGGCTTTGATCAGAGTTTGGTTAATCTAGTGATGGCTTGCATAGAATCTGTCTCATACTCACTGCTGATTAATGGTGTCCCTCAACATGCCTTTAAACCTTCAAGAGGTATAGGCAAGGTGACTCCTTATCCCTTTATCTATTCATCTTGTGTTCTAAGGTGCTGAGTTCAATATTGAACCATGTAGAGAGGCAAGGAGCTATCACAGGTATCCCAATTGCTCGTGGCTAGTTACATATTAATCATCTTTTCTTTGCAAATGATATTTTGCTCTTCTGTAAAGCTAACTCTTTTGAGTGGAGTAGATTATTTCATATGCTTTGCATGTATGAAAAGGCATATGGATAGAGATTAAATAAGGAGAAGACTTCCATTTAGTTCAGTAGGAGTACACCAAGAGAAGTTCAAGAAATCATTTTGAACATTGCAGAAGTCTGATCAACTGTACCCTATGAGAAATACCTTGGATTGCCAGCTTTGGTGGGGAGATCCCGAGCCAGTTCTTTTAAAAGCATACTCGATAGAATGAAGCTCAACATTAGTAGCAAAAAGTCAAAACTCTCTCTCAGGCAGGCAAGGAGATCCTTCTGAAATCAATGGTGCAAGCTCTCCCTACATATTGTATGGGAGTTTCTAAACTCCCCTGCAGGCTGCTCAGAAACATTAATAGACTTATGAAAAACTATTGTATGGGGTCAGTAAGATCAAGAGATGAAAATTCATTAGATTTCTTGGAGCACTATGGGGAAAGCAAAATCAGCTGGAGGTCTGGGTTTTAGAGATCTAGAGATCTTCAATATGGCCATGCTTGCTAAGCAATGATGGTTATTATTACGATACCTTCAATCACTAGCTTCTCAAGTTCTTAAGTTGAAATACTTCCCAAAGGACTCATTCTTTGAAGCTAAACTAGGCAAGAGACCCTCGTTTATTTGGAGAAGCATCATGGCTGCTAGACCATTACTGGAAAAAGGAACAAAGGCACAATTTGGAGAATAGGGAATGGCAAAGATGTTTACATATGGAAAGACATGTGGCTTCCACAATCCTCCACATTCGGCATTCATAGTGTAGTAAAGGTGTTAGAAGAGAATGCAACAGTGCAAGAACTCATTGATCCTGATACTAAGCATTGGAGATCCTCCATAATTGATGAAATCTTCTTGAGAGAGAAAGCTGCTATCATTAAAAGAGTTCCTCTAAGCTGCAGTAATAGTCCTGATAGACTTATATGAAAATGTACTGTAGATGGTAGATTCATAGTCAGAAGTGCTTACCATTTTCACAAAGAGTTGGTTGAGCAATCAAAGGGCCAACCTTCTAATAGTGTGGGTGGTAGAAAGGTGAGGTCTGACATTTGGAAGCTAAGTATTTTCCCAGTAGATAAAACTTTCCTGTGAAGAGCTTGTAGAGAAGGAATTCCCACCAATCTGAAATTGTACAAGAAGAAGGTTGGGGAAAAGCCTAACTGTCCTATCTGTATAGAGGGGGAGGATTCAGTAGTAGCTCATGCATTATGGAGCTGTCCTACAGCTCTGGATATCTGGGGCCAATGTCCCAAAAAGCTACAAAAAAGTTCTCACTCCAAGTTGTTCTTCATGGAACTGATAGAAGAAATGTGTAATAATGCAAAAAAGAGATCCTAGAGGAATTTGCTGTGGTCTCTATAAGAACTTGGCAGAGAAGAAACATTTTTGTTTTTCAAAGCGTTTTACAAGCACCCTAATGCAGTGGTGAAGCAGGCCATAGAAGATTTGCATGAGATGAAGTCTATACATTCTAAGGTAGCTAAGTAGCCAAGCAAACTCAATGGATTTAAAGTGGTACTCCCTTCTAAGAATACCTTCAAGATCAATTGGGATGCAGTAGTTGACAAGATTCAATGCAGAGTTGGTATTGGCATCATAGTTTGAGATCAAAATGTATTAGTTATTGCTACAATGAGAATGAATTGATCTTTGTTTCCTGATCCTCTATTGGTAGAAGCTATTGGAGCACTCGAAGCTACCCAGTTTGGATTACATCTGGGACTTCATCATATCATATTAGAGGGAGAATCATTATAGGTCATTCAAGCAATCACTAAGGAAGAGGAACCCTATACTTCTACAGGGATGATAACTAGTGACGTCAAGCAACAGATTCAACTTTATGCTAAGTGGTCTGTCCATCATGTGACAAGAGACACTAACAAAGTTGCTCATGTCTTAGCTCAGAATGCCTTTATTATTTCTGATGTAGCAGTGGACATAGAGGATCCTCCTTCATGCATACTGTCATTGTTATGACTTTCTTGATGAGTGATATATGTTTAATTCCTTTCAAAAAGAAAAAAAAATACAGATCCTCCTTCATTAAAAAAAAAAACTTGATGAATGACGGGTGTTACAGTACCATGAGGATGAGAGGTGGGTTGCAACGCCAGATTAGCTCATTGGCGGTGCACCTAATGATAACCATCCAAAGGAGAGTAGATTTTTTCTCACTAACCACGAGAAGAGCCATGAATTTCAAGCTTGAGTTGAGAAGAGAGTTAACAAAGGAAAATATTCTTTGTTGCAACTGAACACAAAAACGAGTTCTAAATTGAAACTATTTCTATCTCATTTAAGGAAGCTATAATCCTTCTAGTTTGTTGAAAATGGATTTGGAGAAGATCTTTACGTTCAATGACTGAGTACTCGATTTGAATTTTTATTCAAATATCATATATATATATATATATTCAGTTCTTTACAAACCATATATATATATATATATATATATTCATGTAAGCCTATAGTTTTTTTTTTTTATCCTGTTTATTCCTCTATGCATATGATTTGTAAATCAAAATTTTCTTGTGTTTAGGCCAATCCAGCGCGCACTGCCGCTTGCTGAATGAGATAATCAATAATCAAGTTTTGGTCATCCATGGATTACAAGGTAGAAAGGATAGTGAGATGCAAGAGTGAGCCAGCTGTAGCAAAGAGAGGGATTAGAGGATGGAACATGGGAATGGATTGTCAAGTGAATGTGAGATCTCAAGTACTATATAAGTGATAGCTAGCCATTAACCAAGGGAAGGGGTCGGTGAGAGGGCGTATCCAAACTTAGATAGGATGGACTATCCACTGTGAGAGAGTGGCCATTGTTCTTGTCACTATCCATGACCCCTTTATCACACACCAATATCAAAACTGTCTAAATATGTAAAACTAGACAAAGCTTGTTGGATGTTGACAACAGTGATTCCCCCGTGAGGTTGTTTATATTATGAGAGACTGGAAAAAGAGCAATTGAATGCCTAGAAGATTGTTTAAACTAGCTCTGTTCATAATTTTATAGATGTAACGGTTCCCCTTCACAGCAATTGAAACTGTATCAAGAATTATATCACTTAAGGGAATGCAATCCTTAAAAGAGTTGAGTTATTCTATTCTCAAGTTGGTATATAGAGCACGCCATTTACATCACTTAAATAGTAAAATTTGATTTGTAAGATTCAAATTTAATTTAAAATATATCTTCCAAATCAAATTATGTCATGTAAGCACTTTAGTATATGTGTTATCCGCACCGGACCGGCTTATAAATATAATTTTTTAAAAAGATTAATATTGCCTATTCATTATGGAGTGGTGTTTCTCACGAGAACTTATCACCATGGGCAAATCCGGTGAGTGTTCAGCTATCGCATTCCTTCATAACATCTAATCATCCCTCATCCCTTCCACCAAGCAACATAGACCACTGACCATCAGTTTAAATGATTTGTAAGTGACAGCCTTGCAAGAAAATGAGATTGGCAAAGATTAGAGAAATCGTGCATACGAAGATATCTTCAAATTTAAGAATTGGGGCCGACTAGATAGTATTTATGAAGATATCTCTTTTCTCATCATCATTTCAACATCATCTATTGTAATATTAAATAATTATAAAACTATTTATAATTGATTATTTTTCTTTCAGTTATTAGATGCCAAATAAAAAGAAAATTAAGGAATAATAATTAAAAAACTGATGGATATAATTTTTTATTATTTATTTATGATGGGACTGATACCAGCTTCATTTTTTTCCTTCCCCTTTTGTTAAAATTTCTTCCCACCAAAGATGGAAAAAGTGATGGGCGGTGCCTACTGCAGAGGATCCTTCAAATTCAAACAAAAGAGAAACTTTTTAATGGGAATTTGACATGGCAAGTGGAAGATTGGACACGTGTTAACACTACAGATTATGCTTATCCACTTTTACGCAACCAATAGGGTATCAAGAGGGACCATAACTGAAAGGTTGACTGGTAGTTATGACCTGAAGAATCCCGCCCATTGTTTCCCAACTACCATTTCCAAAGATGGGTGCAAGGAAACATGAAAAATTTGATCCGATGTGCAAATAAAATAAGGAAAATACGTTAGAGATTATATAAAAATAAATTAAAAAATTAATATAATTTGATATAATATATTAAATTATAAAATTATTTTATTATAAAATAGATATAACGGGTTGTTTAGTTTATATAATCTCATGCAGCAGTAATCATAAAATAACACAAAAGTATACACAACCCACTTCAACAAAACAGAGGATTGTGTCTCTGGTTTTGCGTTATCGGTGACATAGATAATTTGGTTTCTGCACCATCTTTCTGTGTTTGTGACCTAAACCTAAGTTCATGGCTGAGATAGTGAGAGGAGGAGGAGCAGAGAAGAAGGTGATGCTGGCTATTGATGAGAGCGAGTACAGCCACTATGCTCTCGTTTGGGCACTCGATAATCTCAAAGAATCGTTAACGAACTCGCCGCTTGTGATATTCATGGCTCAACCTCCGACCAAAAGTACTTACACCTTCGCCGCGTCTCTCGGTTCTGCTCGCTTGTACTGCCCTGTTTCAGCCAGTTAAGTTCTTCAGTTTCTTTGGCTCTATTTTTTCTTTGTTGTTCGTTTTATTCGCGAAGAGGGTAAATAATGTTAAAGGGCTTTAGATTTTGGATTATTTTCCATTCGTAGTGTTTCCATTTGAATTTTAAGGGCAGAAATAAAGTGAATGTTCTTCCCCTTACTCTTACTCTATCTTTACATTTTAGTGATGAAAATCGCCACAAAATTTGTATGAGTGGAGAGAGACCAGAAAACCTTTAAATTACTGGAAAAAGTAACCATAACAATTAGAGGGGTCGTTTAGCCCAACTCAATGACAAATACTATGTGGTGCATGCTCCTACTAGTTGAAAGGAGTTGTTTAGTATAGAGACACCATTTCTCCCTATGAAAGGCCTAATAGGAGAGTGGGGTAACTCCTTATAAAGATCAGGATTAGTTTGTTCCGAAGCCGTGTGAGACTTCTCAACACGTCCCCTCACGTGTGGGCCGGTATTTCCGGTACCATCATTGTGGATAGATTGCAGGAGCCCATTATCAGTCATAGGTTAACCTGTCTCTGATACCATATAGAGACACCCATTTCTCTCCATAAAAGGTCTAATAGGAGGAGTGGGGTAACTCGAGCATTAGCATTGGTCTATGCATATGCATATGCAAAGTCATATTTGCATAATATGACCCTAAAATCCTCCATATTGACTTATGCATATCCAAATATTTAGCTACCTATGAACAGTGGTTATCCAAATTTGGATAACCACTATTCACCCTACAAATCATATTTTAATCATTATTTCTCTCTCCTCCCACTCTCTCTCTCACAATCCTTTCATTTTCTCTCTCCTTCAACAACACAACAAACCTTCACTTGCACATTCATTTTATTATTATAATATATTATATATATTTTTTATTATTGCATTTGTATTATTAATGTCAAATGTATGTAGTGGATGCTAATTGTAAAATATATATAAAAAAATTGATTTTAGCAAAAAATTAATAATAATAAAATAATAATATTTTATTATTATTTTGTCTCAAATATGCATAAGCCAATGTGAGAATTTTGCTTGAATGGCAAAGTGGATATGCAAAAGAGGTGATTTTGCATATGCATATGCATAGACCAATGCTAATGCTTATAAAGACCAGGATGAGTTTGTTCCTAAACTGTGTGGGACTTCTCAACACGCCTCCTCACGTGTGGGCCGGTATTTACCTTATATGAGTTTAGAACCGGAGGCTCATTTGTATGCATTCTTCCCCTTGCACTTGTTTCAATTCTTCTTCATGCTCGCAGGGGTGATAAAATGAGTAGAAGGTTTATTATTCAAGATGTTGGAGTATCTTTTAACAGATTATGTATGCTTGTGCATCACAGCTCCAGACTTTGTTACCTCTGTCAAAGAAAAACAAAAGAAGCTTACCTTGGCTCTTCTGGAGAAAGCCAAGGAGATATGCGCTAGTCGTGGGGTTAGTCAAAGAAATTTCATTTCTTTTATTCGTTTTCACAAGTGTTAGATTCTTTTTATAGAGGTTACAGCCCCATCATCTTATTTATACCCTTACTAGTGACGGAGGAATACTGTGGTAGCATTCTAAACACCTTGACAGACAAGACACAGTATCAAGTTCTTGTAGACTTTACCCTGGCAGAAGTGTGATGATAACTGTGCTTGTCGATGGCTTTTTAACTACACTTTTTTCCTACAGAAGTTCGTCAATATACTTTGTCAAGTGCATATCAAATGTCTTCTTCAATGTTCATCATACACGAAATAGTACTGCCTCCTATCTTATGAGTAGGGTTACCAATTTTCATTTTTTATTGAAACAATCACCACTAATCTCAGTTTATTCTTTTCCATCTGCTTCCCTGTGGTTCTAGGATGGCTAGACTTTTGGAGTATTTGTAATATTTGCAACTTAAGGTGACTTTGGATGAGCATCAATGGCTAAGATTAGAAGGACACGTGGAGTCAAGAATTAATCATGTAAAGTCCCTAAGAGCCTAGTGTTGAATGCTTCTATTAATGGTTTAGTGTAAAGTTGACAATATGAAAATTTCAGAGTTCTTAGGTCTCTTCAACCCCAAGATTATGCATCCTTTGAAGTTTGAAGTTCTAATTAAAAGCTTTGTTGTTGGATATTTCCTCTAATGCCTACTATTGCATTTATCTACCAGAAAGTTTCTTTTGTTTTTAACTGTTTGGAAAACTTTATCGACCTGAAAGTTAATAATCCCTTTTTTACATCAAGTATTCACTTGACCAATGAGAATGCCTCAAATCTTTAATATATACGAGTTCAAAACTATATTTGGTAATAAAATAGTTGAGTCTTCCCCGTTTGGATTCAAAGATGAGATGAGTTGAGATGGTTTGTGAATACTAATGATATTTGTGAGTTAAAATTTGTGAATAGTAGTGAATAGTAGTGAGATGAGTTGAGATGATCTCAACTCACCTCTCAATCCAAACCGGCACCTCTCTGGGTCTAGTGTTCTTGAGTGTTCTGTTTTAACCTGTATCAGATGCTATAACATGTTAAGTCTTCAGAACCTTTGAGTCTATAAACAATCTTGTAAAACACGTCTTAATGTCTTAAATAAATATCATTTTTCTTGTTCTACTTGGCCTTCTGTAGGGAGAATACATATACAGTGCAGTTTCCGTGCCATGCATGTGTTCTGGCTTATCTTTTTCTTGGCATTAGAACATCCATTTGGCCCTCCTTTGGCTAGAGAAGCCTAATTCAACATTTATGTGCCATTTTACCGACTTGGTGAAATAAATCTTTTTTATCAATAATGAATAAGTGCATTTAAAAGTGAATTTGTGATATTCTTCAATGATGTCCATGCTTGAGAGTTCCTATCTTCAGATATAAATATATGTGCTTCCTCCTTCAGACCACACCCACGTGTGAGATTAGGGGTTATTTTTTATGTTGTTTTCACAGGTAAATGCAGAGACAGTTATGGAGGAAGGGCATCCTAGTACAGCCATATGTGATGCAGTTGAAAAGCTCAACATAAAATTACTTATTTTGGGTGAGCATGTCCTTGGAAAAATTGAAAGGTCAGTTTTACTGTAATCTTAATTTTGATGCAATGCAAGGGTTATTAATGTGTGATATGTATGCAGTGAAAATGAAACTCCAAGTTTGGAAACCCATGATATACTTAAGTAGAAATAAACCCAAAATTGAGGGATCGTTACCTTCTAAGGTTATGATCCTGTAAAACATATCAAATCCAGGCAAACACTTGTTCTCACTAACACTCCAAGGTTAAGATCCTGAAAAACATATCAAACACATGATAAACACACGCCCTCACTAACACTGTATTAATTTATCAACATATATTTAATTTTGTAATGATTTTGTCAAGGAACTGCTGAATTTGAAGTTTATAAAGCTAGATGGATATATTTTTTTTCCTTGGACAACTCTTTTCCTTGAAATGAACTGTTCACTCTTGAAAGCACCTTTTAGTCACATAATTGCAATAAATATGTTACATTGTTGCCTGATCCTAATTCATGTCTATTAACCTAGGCCTACAGTAAGAGGCCAAAAGTCTAGTTTACATGCACATGCAAGTTCACTTATCACGCTTTTTTCATTGGTTTAAAATGCAAATGACTGTTGGGATTACCAAATCACAGGCTCTGCAACTTCGTTTGTTTATTTTTGCTTCTTGTACAAATGGGCATGGGTTAGAGCTCTACTACATTCTTTGGGAAATCAGGCACTGATACCATTGTGTTGATTCAGGGCTTTTCTAGGGAGTGTGAGCAGCTACTGTGTTCAGAATGCAAAGTGCCCTGTCCTTGTTGTGAAGAAACCTTAGCAGCAAACTCTCTACACTTATCCAACTATTAGTTATTTTATGATACAGTTTGTTGCAATGCTAGTTGATACGATTTTAAAGTAAATCAACTACAGAATCGAAGATTTTCTCACGTGTGGATATTGATTCTAATGTTCTGTAAACACATTGAATGATGACAATGAAGGGTGATGTAATTAAAAATGTTAGATCCTCCTGTGGAACACTAGATAGTGTATTTTGTAAGTATCTGCTTAGAATTTCCTGTGCAAAAGCTGTAGCTTCACTGGGAAAAGAGTGCTAGAATACCAGAAGAATTATATTTTATACATTCAAAAGCAATATAGCTAGAACCTTGCTTTTTGTTGATACTGATGGACAGCCGCTATGGTCTAAAGCATCGGCCATGATCAATATTTTTTCTTTTATGACCTCGGATAATCAAAGAACAATTTTTCTGGAAGTGCACCTCGAGTAATTCAAGGGGCTTTATATAACTTGCCCAAGGGACCACTATGCCACCCCTTGAAGTTGGTCATGATCTATATTATCATGAGATGTTAATATGTTTAAGAAAAATTACTTATAAAAAAATTATCTATATAATCCCATAAGAAGAAATAAGTATTATCACTTGAAATAATGGTTGAGAATGGTTGCCAACTGAACTCCAACTTGAGCCAACCTTGTATCGACTATTGGTAACCTGTAGAGGAAATATTCATCTGCAAAGAGTTCTCATGTTTGTTTACTGTACTGAAAACAAACGAACACACTACTGATCAACTCATGAGCATTCACTTGGTACCTTCCAAAACTGAACCTTCAGTCGCACCTTTGTATGCCCATTCACAGGCTGCTTTGATGATGCCTTCAGATGTATATCTGCAGAAAAGGAACCAAATTAATCTCTGTATATAATGGTCACGAGGATTATGATACACCAATCGAGTTGAAAGTTTCAATAGAAAAAAATTATCCAAAATGATCAATGACTAGTCTTGCAAGAAAAGGAAATGAGTGATAAACAATAGCGTGTTGTCCCTCCTGCTAATATGTTGAATAGAAAGTGGCAAGAAAGGATATGAAACAATGTATCTCTTTTCTATGTGTTTCGCACAATGGTTTCTGGGCTCAATACTCCTGCAACATGAGAAATATGAGGGCTTGGGGGTGGTGAGACACCTCTGATGCCTAAGTTTTTTGAACCTTAGAGATGATTTTTGTATGTAAGAGTACATGAGAATTGATTTTTTACTTGCTATCAAGGTGGGGCCTATTTCCTGTGTTAAGGGCATCCGTCACTTTAATGCGGCATGGTTGTCCCAGGTTACGTCCCCTGTGGCAGGTGGGTGAGTGCGGCCACTACCGGCATTCTGCCAGGAACAGTGCCTCCCACCATGTTCTCTAGTTTGCGCTCCTTATCTATACATTTAATGCGGCGTGGCATCCTTGCAGGCCATCCGGACAAGATTGTGTTAGAGCAGGCGTTGTCCCATCTCCCATTCTGATCCTTTTTCCCTCATGGGACTCTAGACCCTCTTCCTCCTTTATCGCTTGGTGGGTCGGTTGCATCTTGCCGTTGGGCTTCCTAGACTTGGTCGAGGCCAGGTGTGGCACCCCCAGCCCCCGCTTGGGATTTGGCGGAAACTGAAACGCCGGGGCATGCAACTCCAAGGTTACCTGCCCCTCGTACATGACAGATACGATGCAATGCACCTAATGATAACTAGCAAAATGCAGTATATTGCAGCGGAAAGTCAACTTAAGTCAAATAATGAAACAATAGTCATGATACCAAAGAACATAAAATCCCAAATTGATATTCCATAAGAGTCATCAAAAGTATTTAAGTTTGCAAAAGAGACTCCCAAAACACGGGACCAAAACATCCAAGTTAAACAAAGAGTCATTTTCCAAAAGTGGTCCTATAACATTAATCTTTATCTTTAGTGAGATCTGGACTTCACTCGCTTCTCTAAAGCCAGGTCCTTGTCCCGATTATGGGATCTTTTAAACTTTTCTATATCCTGAAGTATCTCAGCAATTGCTTGATCAATAGACTCAAGAAGGTCCAAAATAGAAGGCTCAGTCGGGCCTAAGACCATTTTAGGCACGATCCTCTCCAGATGAGGTACTGTACTCTTGCACTTCATCATTCGTGCCCTCTTGGGTTCCTGTCACGACTTCTATCATTCCGAGTAGGGGAATGATAGTGGAAAGTACAATAGTGAGATTTCGAAAAATCACAGTAAGTAAACAAATAACATGTAACAGATATCATAAGCATATGAAAGTAAACTTAACAATGCATGCATGGACATGAGACTTCACTTATGCATTTGAATTTTCAAAAAGACATCATGTGAAACATGACTTTCATAACCTTTTCATTCATAAAACATTCTTTCTTCATTTCATACTTGTTCTTTAACATACTTATGAGCTCATAACATAGCTTTGAGCTCGAGGCCTTTTTTGTCTTATAACATATAATTGGATACCTCACGGCTACCCTACGCACCGTGAGTTTCCCGCTAGTTACCGCATCAACCATTGACCACTTTGACAAAGGTGACTACGTCTTACTTATAACTTTCATGTTACGACAGCTCGGTTTTCGCCTTCACCATAGGTGCACCTAGCTTTAGGTGCGATCTCGCTCCAATATCATTTTATTTTAATAATCATTCGAGATCCGTCGACAGTACTTCGCCGAATCAGAGGTTATCCCTCCATTTTAAACACTCCTGAGTGGACAGAAGAGTGCCACTAGGACATTCCCCCGTCCCAGCCTTTGGGGTAGTGATAAAAACCTTTTTAACAAAAAGACACTTTTCCTTTTCCAAAAGATTTTTACAATCCCAATGCATGTGGTATGACAATGAAATTTAGAACTTTCATAAGACACATGCAATTGCCGAATGCTTCATCATGATCATATAACACTCAAACATGCAATTCTAATACATTTCGCATTACGGCTTGAAAACACCAATTGTAACACCCGGGCCCAGCCAAAAGACATTGAACATCAACCAAAAGACAAATATTCAATACTTTCCATGTAACGGTCGAAACATACAAACCCTAGCATATTCAAGAATCATTTTAGCTAATTAAACTTAAAACACCAATTGTAAAACCTGGGCCCAGCCAAGCTTGCTTACACCTGGGCCAAGAGAGAAAGGAGTAGTGACTAGTGTGCAACAGTGCGACAGTGTGCCGAGGGTGGCAATGACACGGTGGGACTCTGTGAGACAATGAGAATGAGAGAGAGACGTTAGAGCGTTGTAGACTAGTGTTTAGCAACTTGGGATTTTTTAGTTTTTATTAAAGGGTAAAATTGTAATTTTAAAATAAGATTTAAACGAGATATATGGGTTGATTCTGGGCTAAACAGGTTGACCCATTTCTTAATAGTGTTTGAATGGGTTGACCCATTTTGACCTGAATCCATTTATATCAAACTCAAACTGGTAATTTCGTGTCGTATTGATGTTAAGTTCACGGGTCGTATCACATATTTCCACCATTAGTTTCACGTGCCACCACATAACCGCACCTCCAACAAGTACACACATGCCACCGGTGGGTTCCTTGGACTCCAATCTTCAAGATAGACCATTCACCACCTCCATCCCGTTGGCATATGGGCCCCGCGTATTTTCATAGGCACATGAAACCCTTGGTGCTTGCCAAAGCTTGGGACTTTTCGACCCTAACTATCCTATTATGATTCTATTTTTCCTGAATGAGAATATAGATGTAGTAGATGTGGAAACCTCCAACAAAAGCGTCAAAATAGTTGCTTGTAGTGGTCTGGTTGAGCTCTTCCACCGCAACCATTTGTTCCACTCATTTGGACTACAGAAAACTACCAACGGCGGTCCCCCTTAACTTAGCTAAGGAATAAGGGCTCAGACCTCTGGTCCATTATCCTTTTCTATCTTTATTTTTATTTTTCTTTTAATTACTTCAATCATTATAATGGGTGCAATTGTTTGGAGCATCCACCCCCTCCTCTTATTATCTCTATTATAGTCTAATAAAAGTTTGCTTATATATTATAAAAAAAATCAATCTGTTCATATTGAGTTTTATAGTTTGACTGAAATGACCATTTCTAACGTGGTAAGATTGTCCTTTATAATGGGTTTGCATGAGATTTTAGAGATGCATGATTTTTGCTGGTACGTGATTGGAAAGGAAAAAGTGAGTTTGTGATTGTAACGTTACTTTGACTTCAGAAGTGGCAGAATCTTAAAGGAAAATGCATCAAAGCTTACGCAAAACAATACAAGCTAGCTACAAGAAAAAAGTCTTTTTGCAGCGTCGTAAAATCGCCGCAACAAGTATTTTCCAACAATTATTATTTTGCTGCACATTAGAGTCTTTTAAGTCTTGGTTTTGCCTTGTTCAATATTTGCAAGGCAAAACTTTCCAAAGAGGAGGTGATTACGTGTGAATCATAGAGTCACAGTGATGGGCCTATTAGTTTTAAATGAGAATAAGCTAATAGTTTAGCCAAGTTGTTGGAAGTAGTAATTAAGCCCATCAAGATGTAAAAATATTACTTGAGCATGTTAAGAAATAGGGGTGTTACCCGCCCCCAACGGGTCGGGGACACCCCTTCCCCTTCCCCGCACCCCGCCCCGCAAGGGGCGGTGGGTGGGGTTTTCACCCCTGTCCCCCGCCCCTGGGATGCGGGAGCGGGGTGGATTGGGATCCGCCCCGCCTCTTTTCACTTAAAAAAAATACTACATTTATTTTATTTAAAAAGTTATTTATATGTGCAAAAGTAATTAAAAATATGTTTTTAAATCCAAATTTAAAATTTAAAATTTTTAAATATGACTATAATTTAAAAATTATGTAATTTTTAAATTTGCTGGTACATATTTTGTATAAATTGTAGTGTATTAGTTTTTAAACTATGTAGTTTTTAAATTTGCCAATGCATATTTTGTGAACAAGTCTAACAAATTGTAATATATATTTATATATACACAATTTGTAAAATATAAATATATATATATATATCTATATAATATATATATATATATATATAAATGGGGGCAGGGGCGGGGGCGGGGGCGGGGTAGCGGGGGCGGGGCCCTGCTGCCCACCCCTATTAAGAAATTCATTCAAAAGATTATTAATGAAAAGCCAGTTCACACTCTTGGGTTCTTGTCTTGAGTTTTCATTCCATTTATTTATTTATTTATTTATTTATTTGCCAAGTCAAAATAATAGGACAGCTAGGGCAATTAAGGGTGGCTTCGATCCCTACCTGACCATGGTCGTTCATTCTTTCATTGTTTTCCTCCATTTTCCATTAATATCAAAGCATCGATCTATGAAAATGGTGGGTTCAAGTTCCTCACTGACAAATTAGATGCAAGACAGATTTTCCTTAACAAATAGATAATTGTAGGGGTCAAATCAGTAGCATATAATTTAGTCTCGAGATAAGGCCGAAAATCAAACTAACAGATAAAGCCATGAAGAGATAGGACAAGTTGACTCAGACTTCTAAGAGGATAGACACATAGACTCCTATAAAAAAAGAGACTCGGACTTCAAAAAGGAAAAAGGCTTCACAAAACAAGTTAGACCCAATCAAGGAAATAAACCTCTATATCTATGAGGAGATCCCCCACAAAACGAACGGACTCTCCACAAGCTCTCCCTACAGAAGCTCCATAAGCCAAATTTCACCACACATAGCGACTCCAAAGAATCTTCCCTAAATTCCTCCATTGTATTAAGTGATATGTGAGGCCATGAGAGATTATAAAATCACCCACTATAGTGGATTTCGCCCCCAAACAACCCGTGGACGTAGGCATTATGTCGAAGCACGTAAATTCATGTGTCTTTCTTTATTTATTTTTATTCGCTTATTTATTATTTATCATATGAATGAACGCGAAGAACACCGTATCGAAGCCCAAATCACGATTGTGGGCCTGGGATGATTCTTTCCTCCCTTCTGATTTGTTGTGCAATTTATGGCATTAACAGTTGCCGTCGTTTTCCCTAATCTTCTTCACCGAAATTGGGGGAAGGATGAATCCTCAGCCATTAAGCTCATCTCCAAAAGCCAAATAAGTTTTCCCTACCAAATCAACTACTTCCTTATTATTATTTTTTATTTCATTAATATTTTTTGTTAAAAGAAATAAAAAGAAGGAGAGTGTGTGCATCTGTGCTTGCATCTGTGCTTGCAAGCCATGCATGATGTTAAAAAATAAAAACTAAAAAAAATAAACTGGTGTACATGGCATGCACTATGCACGTGATAGATGCACTATGTAGGCCATGCACAACATACGTAAGGGGTGCATGACATGCATCCAGTTGATCTTTCCTCGAGGAGGTCCTACAACGAGCACCCCCATAGCATGGTAGGATTCAAGGGTGGCCGCTCAGCATGGCGGAGATACCGCCATGGTAGAGCCCCCCATCAACCGCTCATCACAGCGGCGCGCTGTGCACGCCTTGCACAGTGCGGGCGGAGATCGACGAGTGCTTGGTGGCCCACACACCGGCAATTTTTGTCACCGGTGACAATAGAAGCCAGTCGCGTCGACCACAACATGGGCAGAGGATGCAAGAAGCTGAAGGACCACCAAACCAGGCGTCCATGCGCCGGCCAGCCCATCACTGACCATCACCTTGCTCCCTGGCTTCGTCTGTCACCGACTTGGTGGTTCCCGACCTCCCTACACCTCCTCGCCATTGTCCCTTGCCATTTTCACCAGTGCACACCATGGAAGGTCGTTCGACGCCAACACCACAACATGTTCGCCGGTGAAGCCAAACCTTGAGCTCATGTAGCCACCCACGGCCACGTCGACATTCTCTATCGCAATCACGATGATCCTCGCCCACGAACTGATTCTGCCATAAAAGCTTCGCCATCATCTTCGTTCGTGAGCCATGGTGCAACCACGAAGATGACAAACAGTGTGCAAGTTCACTTCCCACGCCCACAGCTCCTCGCCACCCTTGTGGCAGGCAACAAGTACATAGCACCCCCAATGGGCAACAAGCATGAACCGGTACAACATCTCACCGCCCCATGGCGACCAAGGTTTCATGCCATGGGAGCTTCCCGCCTGCAGTCTACACGGAACCTCCTAGCCACAGAAGCACCTAGCCACATGTTCACCAAGAAGCTTCCTCACATCCTCGCCCAAGCTCACCGTGGAAGATGGCGGGATGACATCTCGCCAGCCTCACTAGATCAACTCACACGACCCTTGGCAGTGGACAACCACTCCAACGCGGGCAACTGACTGTGGCGAGAAAGATAGTGGTACACTTTGATCACCAGTTATAATCAACAAGGAGTGACGATTCACACAAGCAAAAAAAATAATAATAATAAAAGAAGAAGAGAGAGAATCATTCGGTAACAGACAATCTCCATTGCTACAAAAGACAGACAACTTCCCTATGCAAAAATTTTTCATCAGAGAACAATTCCAATAAGGAAAAACGGAAAACAACGGCAAAACAATTCTGGTTTGTCTTTCTCAAACTTTCTATTTTAATTTTTACTAACACATTTGGTTTCTAGAGATTTTATCCACCGGAACTCCTCGAGGTTCCACAAGAAGCCCAGTCACCTGCGTGACATGGAACACTGACTACAAAGCCCCTCACAGGCACCATACAGACATCTTAATCTATTTGCATCAGAATAGACAACTTAGTATAGCGGGCATCCCGGGCCTTCATCAATGCTAAGGCATAGCTACGCACGGGCATCACCCGTGTGTCACCAGCCTTCACCACACTCTAGCGGAATGGCTCAGATTTACTAATCTCAAACTTGTAATTTGTATTACACTAACTATTTGGTTTTTATTGAAAACCTCTCAGGGCGGTCAAACTCAGCCTCCTGCCACAACAGTTCGGTCGAGCATCTCCCCATACACCAATGACGAGTCCAAAGACTCGTGGTCTCCAGAGAAAATGGTGTGGAGGTCAATAGGCCACACGACCCTTAAACAGCATTGATGAGTACAAAGACTCGCAGTGCCCAGCAAAAAGGATCGCGGAGGTCAACAGACCATCCAACCCTTAAACACCAATGACGAGTAAAGACTCGCGGTGCCCAGGAAAAAGGGCACGGAGGTCAACAGACCACGCGACCCTTAGATACCAATGACGAGTATAAAGACTTGCAGAACCCGGGAAAAAAGGGCATGGAGGTCAAAAGACCACGTGACTCTTAAACGTCAATAACGAGTACAAAGACTAACGGTGCCCATGAAAAAGGAAAAGGTCAGGGACCGCCCGGCCCCACTCACACCTCGCTGAGAGTCAACAGGTGGGACCAATTATCAGATTACCCGACCTCCCTCGTGACGAGCCAACAGGTGGGAAAGGTCAAGGACCGCCCAACCTCCTAGGTGCCTAACAGAAGGAAAAGGTCAAAGACTGCCCGACCTCCCCGGCGCCTAACAGGAAGGTAATTCTCTGGACTGCCAGACCTCTCTCACATGGACAATAGTACAAGCACAACATCTTCTCCAGCAAACGTCGAGTGTTTATGCTCGCGCCACAACAGCCGCCAACGGGTTACCTTCGAGAACGAGCCAACGAGCTCCACAACCGCATTGCGCAAGTTTCCTTTGGACACAAGTCGACGGGCTTCCAAACCACTTAAGCGTAGATTACTATTAACAAATAATAAAACAAGACCACCAATAACAATTTACACCGAGGGGGTAAAAAATCCACTACTACCAACAAAAGCAAAAATAATTACAAAAATACACACAAAAAACCAATCATGGAAATATACACTCTTTGACGATAACAAACAATCTCTCAAGTAAACATCCACACAAATAAACAAACTCAAAAGTAGAGTTTCATGCTCACACCTAATGCAATCGAGTACATCTCCCGCCCAAGCAGAGCTCCGTGCTCGCCCCTAAAGCGGTCGAGTACATTTTCCACCAAAATCGAGTTTCGCGCTTGCCCCTAACGCGGTCGAGTACATCTCCCTCCAAAGCAGAGCTCCACACTAGCTCCTAATGCGATCGAGTACATCTCCCCCAAAATCAAGCTCCGTGCTCGCCCGGTCGAGTACATCTCCCGCCTATCTCTCCGAGCTAAGCTCCTCACCACTTAGCACAAAACAAACAGAAAACCAGGGATCAAATAGGAAACTAGTCACAAACAAAAAACCAGGGACCAAAGAGGAAACTAGTGACCAATTTTCAAAATTTATTCTGCAGATTATTGACTTGAAAATTCTCAAGGTCTTCTTGTCCAACAAATTGCTCTTAAGAATCGCGGGCATTTGTATGGGTCAAATCAACAACCTATAATTTAGCCTCATGATAAGGCCGGAAATTAAACTAAGAGATAAAGCCATGAAGAGATATGACAAGTTGACTCAGACTCCTAAGAGGAATTACACACAGACTCCTAAAAGGAAAAAGCTTCACAATGCAAGTTGGACCTAATCAAGGAAATAGACCTCTATATATATGAGGAGATCCCCACAAAACGAACGGACTCTCCATAAGCTCTCCCCACAGAAGCTCCATACACCAAACTTCACCACACATAGCAACTCCAAAGAATCTTCCCACAATTCCTTCATTGTATTGAGCAATATGTGAGGTCATGAGAGATTGTAAAATCACTCATTATACTGGATTTCGCCCCTAAACAACACGTGGACGTAGGCATTATGCCGAACCATGTAAATTCTTGTGTCTCTGTTTAATTATTTTTATTCACTTATTTATTATTTATCATGTGGATGAACGCGAAGAATACTGTATCGAAGTCCGAATCACAATCGTGAGCTGGGATGATTCTTTCCTCCCTTTCAGTTTGTTGTGCAATTTTTGGCACTAACAATAATAGTAAGAGAATCAAAGGAGAGTAATTGGGGAAGCAGCTTGACAATTGAGCCAAATTCAAGGAGTGGAGAAGCTAATAAATAACTCTGCTATAGTTGTTTTTGAGGAACAGTAAAAAGAATTACATATTAATGAATTTGTAGCCAAAGAATCGAATGCAATAGTTGGAAGTGCTCTGGTAGCAGAAAAAGACAAGCTCAACTAATCGAGCCACACATGCCAACCTATTAACCCACTTTCCTTCAAAACTTATATATTAGACCCATTAGAGTTTCAAGGTCTTTTGAAAAACTTTGCATGTGCCTCATCATGTGAGCAAATGTTGAAATTCCTTTCATTTTCATTCATGGGAGTACTACACTTGGCATAACTTTGATGGGAAACCAAGCGGTAGCAGATTGTGCTCTTGACGATGCATGCCGCGCAGGTCCATACATCGATCATGGCATTTTTTGTGCATGATTACATGGGGCCCGAAACATCTAAATTTTCTTCGACTTGAAGAATTTATATGAGGCAACAAGCTGGAAGAGTACATCTACAACAGCACGTAGTTGTATGCAACTAAATGTTGAATTTCTCTTCCTTTTTGCCTCATAAATTCTTCAAGTCGAAGCAAGTTGAGTTGTTTCACTCGACCACGATGGCCTACACATGATGTCTACTGATCTACTTTTATAGCGAGCAGTTCGATCGAACATGCGTCTCATGCATGTCTATAGCCAAGTGGTAAGGGCGAGCTTGTGTGCATAAGCGACATATCACAGGTTCGATTCCCCTTGAGATCAAACAGCATGCGATTTAAGTTGGAGGTTCTGATGGTGGGTTGCTGTGCTAGTTTTCCTGGGGTTTAGGTTCCATAGATGAGTCCTAAAGGCTCTACTGTGGGGTGGCTCGCCCGTCATAGAAACAAAAAAAAACGATGTCCTACATATGATGTCTAGTGAACTACTTTTATAGTTAGCAATTCGATCGATAGTGTGTCTCATGCGTGTTTATATCAAAGTCCAATCCACTCTTGCTTGAGCACATGATATACAGTCTTGAGCAAACGGGCTATATAAACCTCAGTCAACTACATATGTCTCTCACGGGAGTCTAACAAATAGACTAGACTTGATTTTTTGTTTCAATTTCAAACCAGACTCAACCGAAATAATTTACAACTGATAATTGGAACTAATTTTTCATTAGATATGACAATAAGTTTCTTTTGCATCGACAGCCTATATAGATTAAAAAAATTAGAAGCTCCTATTCAGTGGCTCATACTAGGTTCCAACAACAAAGGTGGAGGGTTCAATGGGAAGAGGATGGGTGCACCCTGCACCCTTGCCATCCTCGGGTTGCCTCATAAACACCCTATATATAAGGCTATAACCACTTTGGGAAAGAAGACAGAAGTCATAGATGGCTCCTTCCATGCAATGGTCGAAAGCCATCAGGTCAAGGGGAAGGGGGACCATCTCTTCCCCCCAGTGGCGAACTTTGACTTTGAGGGCTATATCGATCTATACAATGACGATTATGCTTGCATATATACATATGTGTATATGTTTATATTATAAAAAACACTTTATAGATGGAATTTCATTTCATAATCCTTCAATTTATAAAGAACATTTTTATCGAACTCGATAGCTAGTCATATTAAAATTCTTAATTCAAATAAAATAAGAAATCCCATTGCATATTTTTGTTCATATATATTTCATGAAAAACTAGTACGTAGTGTGTTGATGCCTGGGGTGGCTTCCACCCATAGGTAGCAGTCCATTTTTTAAATAAAAACTAGTTTTTTTTTTTTGAATTAGGTGTCTAAACAAATACTACGTAGTGTGTTGATGCGTGTTTTGTAGCTGCCAGGCAACAACAGCTCTCCTATACCTGTAAGAGTGGAAGAAAGGGTGGTGGGTGATGGTGGTGTCACCTCCGATACCAAAGTCAGAGATTTCCTCAAGGGACCAAGAAATATGAGAAGCTATGGAAAGTTAGAGAGAGATATGGAGCATATAACCCCATTTCTGTTGTCAACCTTCCTCTATTTATAGTCGATTTCTCATGGGATCTTTCTGTCTTTGTAATAATCACACTTGTCCCAGATGGCTTGACGTTGCATTTAATGCAGCCACTCCAGTCAACTACAGGAGCTCAACCTCGAGGCTGGCCACTCTGAGCTACATTCATTGAGACCGATCCTGCAGGAGACAGAATCCTAACCTGTCTACTCCTCATTAATGTGTGGTGAATGGGGGAACCGTCAACTGCCTTATCTCTTCTTAGCCCTCTGAGTTCACCTGGGCCTGCCCCTATTAGGGGTTGTGGGCCTTGGAGCGAGGGACCTTGGCCCAGCTAGAATGAGTAAGAAAAATCCCCTTTCTAGTTACCTCTCAAAATTCTGTCACGTGGGTGTGGCGGGAATTTAATTCTCCATCACGCTCCCTCTTCCCCTCGAATTCATTGCATGGTTGCGTGTTTTCCTCCCTCGATCAGCTACAGACTCTGGCAGCGTTTCTTGATCAGTCAACTCCACGGGTGGCGGTCCTTCCGAGTAGTTAGGAGGGAGGGCGACTTGCGGCCTCAAGATAGAGGAACCTGCCACGACGCACATTTTGGGTGCATCCAGTCGCCCTTGGGCCTCCTGGCTAGTCGGGATAGCAGAGCGTGGATAGCACCTCGTCGTCTCGTCCTTCGGAAGAGGGTGTCAATAGGGCTAGGGAGGAGGCAATACGGGGAATAACCGATTAGCTTAACTGTTCTCCCATTGGCCTAACTGTTTCTGCCTTTATTGACAAGGGTTCAATTCTTGGTGGCCTAGATCGTGGATAGATGAGCCTTCTTGGAGCGCGTCGAGATGGCACATGAAGAGATTGAAGTCGAGAATGGGCACTTATGGCGGATCATCAAGGATCTTCGCAAATAGGGGTCTGATCTTTAAGCGGGAATGGAGGCACTGAGGTAGGAGGTTTCTTGCCTCGAGGCTGCTGTAGAAGTTCTCCGCAAGGACGAGGAGAGGAGGCGAGGGTTCTCCACATGGAGGAGGAGTTGAGGGAGGCCGAAAAATGCTATCAAGATCATAACGCCACACTTGCGAAAGCTATGGATGTCCATTGCGACTTGAACGCACGCCTCAGTGAACTCCAATCTGGAAGGGATGCATTTGCAGTGCAGAACACAACACTTTAGAGGGACAAAGAAAATTTTGAGGGCCTGTACGTGAAGATGTCGAAGTCCCACTTGCAACTCAAAGAGGAGTCGAGGTCCCTCGAGGGGAGGGTGAAAAGGTTGGAGGGCAAGCTCGTTGTCATGAACCAAAAGCTGGCCTGAATCACTCTTAGCCTAAGGCGGCTAAATGTCTCCGTAACCAGGCTTGGAGCTGTGGATACTCCTTGGGGTTAGAGAGGGTGGGAAAACACCTGGCAGGCGAACCCTCACGACGCTTCTTGGACTCTTGACTTAGACCGCTTCGCTCCTTCTCGAGAATATGGCAAATCCCTTTACTCCCCAAGGCACGATTTGATGACCAATGTATTCTGTGATCCCGCATCCCACCCCTGAGGTGCCACCTATGTCACGCTCGATGCCAGGGGGTTCCTTGTATCAACTCGAGTCCTTGTCACCACATGAATACTTAATGAATACAACTTTTGGCATTCTTTTTCCCTTTTGACTGTGAGTTTATGTCTTCCTAGTTTACTATTATCTTTTGACTTATTGGGGTCTGCCCTGTCGTCGCGCACCGTTCGGGGGAACGAGGCTCTGCCAGAGGCTGACTGTGTTAAGCAGCAGTTAGAGGCAGCCCAAGCCTAGACAAGATCTGGAATCAACAACAATAGGTGGCGCTTAGACACTGAGCGCGAGCACGGAGCATCAACCTAAGTCACCAGGGAGGATTAGAAATCGACCATCCTGGGTGGTGAGGGGGGGCCTAGGATACTTGGGAGAGGTGTTCCCCCTTGCACCCGCTGAGGTTCGAGAGCGGAGCATTGATCCAAGTGACCAAATAGAATCTAAAATCGACCGCACTAGGTTGCATTTGGACGCCAAGGCTCAAGCGAAAGCACTAATAATCAACCTAAGTCACCAAACAAGATCTAAAATGGATTGCACTGAGTGACCAGGGGGATTGGAACACTTGGGAGAGGTGATCCCCCTACGCTAGTCAAGGTTCAAGCACGGAGCATCGACTCATGTGATCAAGCGGGATATGAAATTGACCGTACTAGGTGGCATTTGGATGCCCGGTGGCCCCGGCGGGGGGAGGGGGGGTCGAGCCATTCAATCCACATGTACATGCTTATATAAGAAAACATCACTTTTTATTATTCTCAGTGTTGATTATTTACATGGGGAGTCATCGAATGAACAGAAAAGAGGAAGAAAAGGGACATTTGCTTGTGCCTCGCTCGAGTACGTTAGTCCGCCAGTTGGCGAGACCCGAGTGACATCAGGAAGCAAGAGGCTGGTTTCCCTCCCTTGCTATGAAGAATTAAGCTCGCCGAGCTCTTTGCCCGCAGTTCTTGCACGTAGCACTCCCTGGCTACAACTTGCTCATCATGCACCACTCCCTCACCGTTCTCTGTCGGAAACTTTATTTTCAGGTGGTAGGTCGAGGTAACCAACTTCAACCTGTTTAGCTTCGGCCGCTAAATGATGGTGTTGTATGAGGAGTGGGCCTTTGCTACGAGGAAGTCCGCCATGGTGGTCGTCATGCACCTTCCAATCCCAACGGTGACAAAGAGCATTATGGCCCCCAACGGGTGCACCACCTCACCAGAGAACCCCCTCAGAGGCGTGGGGGATGGTCGCAACCTGTCTAAACCAATCCCCATTTTGGAGAATGCCTCCCAAAAGAGGATGTTGGCTGAGCTACCATTGTCTACCAGTTTCCTTCTGGTTGTGTAGTTGGCCACTAACATCTTCACAACCAGAGCATCATCATGTAGATAGATGACTCCCTCACAGTCCTCATCGTCAAATGAGACAACGGGGGTCTTCTGAGTTTGGGCCTATTCGAGCGGTCTTCCAATGCTGAAAACCTATTCTGCCCAATGTGGAGGCACTTCCGTTGGCGAGTCCCTCAGCAACGCTATGGATTTCACCTAGTGGGACATCGTTTCGGTCCCACTTTGGCGGGTTTGCCTCAGGGTCCTCCTCATCGGGCTCTCACTCTGCTAACCATCCCATCTTGGCTCCTACCTAGGGGCTGATAGGCGGCGAGCGCCCAGTCATCTACGCACCTCTCCCCAGACTTCCTCCCGTACGTCCTCAAGTATCTCCTCCATGACTTTCCTTCTCAAGAGCTGGCAGTCTTCGGTCTAGTGGCTCTCCACCTGATGGTAGGTTTAGTACGAGTGGACTTTTTGGTCTCGGTCTCTATCCTCTCGCGGACACCCTTCCTCCCATGTTTGCACGTGCAACCTCATGTGCACCTTCCTCGAGGAGATGTCATTGTCACTCCTCTTCCGCCCGACCTTGTCCTTGCCCCTGTCTCATTATCGTGGGCTTTTGTTCCAGTACCCCGCTTAGTTGCGACCCGTTCTATGCCCGTGTACCTCGGGGTGGTCAGAGCTCGGAGGGTGTCCTCAGCTTTGACAAAGTTGTTGGCCCGATCAATGAGGTCTTGTAGGGTCACCAGGTCCACTCGATTTCTGCCATGAAAGGGCTCAAGGGCTAAATGTCACCCAGGGTGATCTTCTGGTCTTGGTCTTTAAGCTCTATTGAAGTCGTACAATATGCCTTTAAGCTCTCTTCCTCCCTCTACTTCACTTGTGAGAAGGTAAGCAGTCGGCTGTCTTCTTTTCCTGTTGGCCATGAACTAAGTGAAGAATTGGCAATCTAGTTCCTCAAAGTTGTGGATGGTGCCTAGTTGAAGGGCACCAAATCAAGCCCGGGCATAACCTTTCAACGTTAGGGGGAAATCTTGGCATGCTATCTCCCCTGAAAAACCGTGCAGTGTCATGTGAGTTTTGAACGTTTCCAGGTGCTCGGCTGGATCCTTCAACCCGTTGCACATCTCTATCTATGGGGCCTTGAACTTTTGGGGAAGTTGGACTACCATCTCTTCAGCATCTTAAGGTAGGTCTATGCTGCTAAGTAGCAAGTCGAAGGTGGATGACCCTCATATCTTCTTTGCCATCTCCTCATACTTGCCCATAGGAATTTATAGTTCGTCACCCATCCGCTTGTGCACTTCATCTTCGGGTGGTGGCCCACCAGTGTTATGCAACTCCCCTTCCGTTTGCTCAATCTTGCTCGATACGGCACCTCCTTCAAACTTGACATTCCTCTGGTTTAACATTTCATTCTCTCGCTAAAAGGCTTCTGCGTATGAGGTCAACCGTTTCACAAGTTCCTCTATTTTTGTGAACCTTCATTCCATGCTTGCCGATGTAGACTCTTACTCGAGGGTCGCACGAGAGCACGTTGTGGACGGCATACAAAAGGCGCGCTAATGCTATTAGGCCGAAATAATATCAAATCCCACAAACGACACCTACTTTTGATGTGTGTTTTGTAGCCGCCAAGCAACGACAACTCTCATGTACTTGTGAGAGTGGAAGAAAGGGTGGCGGGGGATGGTGGTGTCACCTTCGATGCCAAAGTCATAGATTTTCTCAAGGGACCAGGAAATATGAGAAGCTATGAAAAGTTAGAGAGATATATTGAGCATGTAACCCCCTTCTCATTGTCAACATTCCACTATTTATAGCCCATTTCTCATGAAATCCTCCTGTCGCTGTAATGATTGAACTTGTCTTGGATGGCATGAAGTTGTATTTAATGTGGCCGATCCTATTAGTTATCGCAACAAGACCTTGGGGCTAGGAAAAATTGAATTGCATTCACTTTGTCTACTAACTGTTTCATGAAACGTTGTTGTGAGTTCCATTATTGCTGGAAAAAAAATGATAATAAACCATTCATTATATACTCGTGAAAAATAAAGGAAATTAGTTATTTATTATTGCCTAAATTTTCTACATTTTTTAATCAATGACTATGTATTATCTAAGAGGTCTATCTATGTTTTTTTCTTCTTTTTTTTTTGAATCAAAATATACTTCCTTCATTGATAACAGGAATCAGTCATTACAATATTTTTCCTCCAGTATATCATTTGCAATTTCTATTGGACTATCCTCTATCCATACCCTAACATTAAAAAAATTAAGAGCTAACTTTGCTAGTTTGTGTGCTATGTTGTTTGCTTCTCTATATACAAAACATATACCCCAGTTCAACCTCCCATTCATAACTCTCCTCACATCATCAATAATGCAGCCTTATTCAGCCCCTATCTCTTCCCCACTATTTGTAGCATTCATTATTAACTTTGAATCCCCTTCCAACATTACGTGTGATAACCCCAATTCAGTGCATAAAATTGCTGCCCTTCTTAAACCCAAAGCTTCAGCCACACTCAGGTTGCTGTTATTAGCAAAGCTAGAGCATAGGCAAGCTAGTAACTCGCCATTTGAATCCCAGACAGCCACTCCAATTCCCACCCTGTTACTTTTACGTCCACAGCAGCTCCCAATTTGCTTTCACCTCCCTTTCCTCAGGTTTTTCCCATTTAGTCACACTTCTATTAGCATTTCCTTGCATCTGAGTTTTCTGTAGTTGGTTCTTTTATATAGGTTTGTAGAGATCCTCTCCTTTTATAGAGGTTCATTTCCTTCTTTGAAGTAGTGAGTCCTACTTATCTTATGTTGTGAGATCCATAAATTCTTGAGTTTTTAATTCAATGTATTTTTTTTATTTAATGTGTTAATTATTTAATTGTTATTGTAATTTATGTTGGTATGTTTTTGTTTTGGGTTATTATTTCCTTAATATTTATTTATATATGTTATTTTGTTATTTTATTTTTGTGTAATTTTATTTGTAGTGTTTTATTTATTTTCTGGGTTGTGTGTGTGTGTTTCTGGTTGGGTCGTGGGTGTGTGAGTTTTGATGGTAGCCCAGCTTTATGTTTTGTTTTGAGCCAGCCCGAGTGAAGGAAAAACCCAGCCCAACCCGTGTGCTAGTTGACCCAACTCGTGCGCCAAGTAGGCCTAGCCCGTGTTGTGAACCCATCCCTCCCCTTTTATTAGAACGGCACCGTTTTGGGTCAAGGAAAGCTAGGGTTTCATCTTTTCTTCTTTGGCGCCGCACGTCTCCTTTCTTCTTCTTCTTCTTCCTTCTTCTTCTTCTTCCAGCAGGTTCCTCTTGCTCCACGCAGTAGCTACCGATGCCAAACAAAGCTTAGTCATGTTTTTCAGCCTTGAGCCGCCACCTCCGTCTTCCCTTTTTCCTCTCGGTGTCGCTCGACTAGAGTTTTCCGAAAGCTTGCTGTCAAGTCGTCCCTCTTCGCGGCCACCTCCTCCACCTCATGGCAGCTCCGTGACTTTCGGCATGTCCATCCTTCATCTGCTGTCGCAACCCGCACTGCCACGCACAGCTCACTGCCGTTTTTTCTTCTTCCACCCGTGCGACACGCATGCTTCCCAAACTGCCATTCTTAGTCTATATATAGGCCACGGGTTCTACAATAAAACCTTCCGAGATCATCATCTTCTCTCACTCTCGCTTATGCTTTCTCATCTCTTGGTATTTTGAGTTTTTGTTCTATAAATTCTGTGTTGAACCCGTGAGCTTGTGATGTTTGCCGAGCTCTATTTGTTTCTAAAAATCGTGAATTTTGCTCGGGTTCTTGGTAAAATTGTTGGTTTGTAGTGAGTTGAGTTTCAATCCGCTTGTGTTTTGACCCAACCTATGAGTTTAGAGGCTTGTTTGGCACTGTTTCACCGTGAGATCCGCCGTGTGCCGCCACCTTGATCAACGCCCATTTCGCTTGTTCTTTCAGATTTTTCCCATCTTCGTGTGTATGTAATTTCCCAGTTTTATAATAATATGGTTGTAATTTTCTTTTGTAAACTGTTGATTTTGTTGGTCTGTTGGAATTGGGTTTGGGCCGTTGAAGTGTTGTGTTGTAAATTTGAGTTGTTGGATATGGACCTTGGGCCGGATTGGAGGACGAGATTTTACTTGTAATTGTGAAACTGTGTAATTGTAAATGGATGACTATTTTATGTAAAGGAGTTATTTATTATTTCATCCAATAAATTGTTGAACTGTATATTTGTCGTTTTTAATAAAATTGTGATGTGATGTCACGTTGTCTGCTTGGATTTGTGATTGAACATGTGGGTGCGTGTGTATCACGACCCCAAGCCGAGATGGGGCATTATCTCGGTGGAGCTCCTATGGTCACTCGGGAGCGTAACAGACTGACGTGATGTCCCCTGAGTTGTCGCAGGGCGACGATGGGAATGGACGAGACGGTAACGCTCTCGTACCGATTCCATGACCTTTTGGTTGGCGCGGTTAGAGGATGCTTGGCCATGTACGCGCTGGGAACGGAACTGGACATCGCTCGTTACGATGTCTCATGCACGGACGTTACCCGTGGTGTGACGATGAGAGTCAGGTCGGGCAGACGGTCCATAGGGGAGACCGTGGTGCATGCTAAATAATAATGGTTATGATTGGGCCAAAAATGGGATTTTTGGCATGAGTAGTTAAAAAGGGTATATTTGGGAAAAAGAAAATGTGGTGTTATTTTATGCGATATATGTCTGTATGGGGACGCGTGATTATTTATGTATCTGTTGGATGTTATTTTGGTTAATTACTTGCTAAGATGTCATAATCTCATTGTGGTGTTTTACCCTACGGTTCTGTCTTATGGTGTCGTAGAGTCTGACGCAGAGCCCGAGTATGAACCTGAGGGATCAGCTCCGTCGGAGGTTTGAGTTGATGAGATACTATTCAGTGTTATGGGATTTGTTTCCCTTTTGTTATTTCCTATCTTTAATTTATCTGTCGAACGACCGTTTAATCCTTATAAAGTTACTTTACTATTTTTAACAATTCTGGTACTTAATAAAGAAAGCCCATTTATTTCTCCGCTGTAAATATTATTCTGTACACTTATTACATGATGTACACACTCTGAGCATTGGTCGTTGGGGTGCGTGATCCGTGTGATCATCATCCCGGTATCACGAACTCTACAAAAATAACACGTGGGGGTCGAGGGCGCCACAGGTGGTATCAGAGCGGTCTGGCTCTGGGTAAAACCGTAAAAATACCTAGGTGCAGTACCAAAAGATTTTATTATATTTTAAATTGTTTATTGGATTTAAATATCGAGTTTTAAAAGACGCGTTTTATCAGAAAGATGGACCGATCAAGAATGCCACATCCGGAACCTGAGAACGACTTTTCTCGTGTTGATGGGAATCTCACTATGGCTAGAGCCTTGACTTGTATGACAGAATTTCTTCGACAGAATTTTTTGCCACAAAGGGAGCAACAGAACGGTTGTTCGTATGAGCGCTTTTTAGCTCATACGACCACTAGTTTTTCTGGGCAAGAAGATCCACTTCGTGCTGGGAGGTGGATTAGTGATCTCGAAAAGACATTTGAGATATGTGGGTGTACTGAAGCTTAGAAAGTGTTGTACGCAAGTTACCTGTTGCAAGGTGATGCAACTGCTTGGTGGGGGACCAAGCGAGAGCTTCTGGAAATGGATTTAGGATCTATTGCAGCGGTATCTTGGCCGGGATTTAAAAAGGAATTCAATGACCGTTTCTTCCTGAACACTATGAGGAAGCAAAAGGCTCGAGAGTTTAACAATTTAGTGCAAGGGGAGATGACGGTCGAGTAGTATGCTCGGATGTTTATAGAACTCGGGAAGTTTGCTACGCATTTGATTGCCACAGAAGAATTGCGGATTGAGCGATTTCAGGAGGGTCTACGGCGTGAGATCCATAGACAGGTCGCTTGTTTGCAAATCCCAACCTGTCAGCAGTTGGTGGAGGTTGCTACGATTGCAGAGCGGGAATTCATTGATCCTATTACCGCTCCGATCGGTCAAAAGAGAAGAAATTTCGGGGAAGGTAGTAACTCTGGGTCTGCACCTAAGTTTACTACCAGGACTGGAGCCCGACCGCAGATGGCCACTAGTGTACGAATGGGGGGACGAGCACTAGTATGTGGCAAATGTAATAGGTCGCATGTAGGCGAGTGCCATTTGTCTGGGATTCAATATTTTAGATGCGGGCAAACGGGACATCTTGCTCGCAATTGCCCTACCATGATTCAGGTGAACCAAGGCAGTTACCATGGTGGGAGGACTACCTCAAGACCAACGGTTCAGGCTAGGGTGTACGCAGTGACCCCTAGTGAGGTAGATGATGAAGCTCCGGAGACTCAGAATGATGGAGTCATCACAGGTACAGATTTCTATCCAATCAGTTGAAATTGCTATGCTGTGTGATTTGATTGATAGATTTCATCAGTAATTTTAATCTCTTTAGGTAGAGTTCAACTGTTTGAATTTTATGCTTGCACCTTGTTTGATTCGGGAGCATCTCAATCGTTCATATCTACCACTTTTGCACGGATGTGAAACCTAGTCTTTAAACCTTTATCGCAGTCTTTGGTAGTGAAGTTACCAAATGGAGAGACTGTGTGGTGTTCAAAGGTTACCTTAGGTTGTCCTCTGATTATTAGTGGAATGACTCTTATGGCAGATTTGATAATGTTTAAGTTACTTGAGTTTGACATTATTTTAGGAATGGACTGGTTATATCAGTATTTTGCCAGTATTAATTGTCGTAGTCGGATAGTTAGTTTCCAACTACCCGGTGGGAAGTATTTAGAGTTTGCAGGAAGTAAGGTAAAGTCAAAACCTGCAGTTATATCTGCCATTCAAGTAAGTAGAGACTTGGCAAATGGAGCTGATGCTTTCTTGGTTCAAGTGATGTCTGCACTTTTTAGAGAAGAAATCTTTAGCAGATATTCCGATTGTGAAGGAGTTCTCTGATGTGTTTGTGGATGATTTGCCTGACTTGCCACCTGTTCGTGATTTGGAGTTCTCCATCGATCTGGAATCCGGTGTGGCACCAGTTCATAAGGACCCGTATTGAATGGCGCCAGCAGAGTTAAAAGAACTGAAAAGTCAACTGCAGGAACTGGTTGATAAGGGGTTTGTTCAGCCTAGTTTTTCACCTTGGGGGCACTAGTGCTATTTGTTAAGAAGAAGGATGGTACCCTTAGAATGTGCATAGATTATCAAGAACTCAATAAGGTAACCATCAAGAATAAGTACCCTTACCTTGGATTGATGATTTATTCGATCAACTCCAAGGTGCGACAACTTTTTCAAAGATTGATTTAAAGTCGGGATATTACCAATTGAGGATACAGGATCAAGATATACCTAAGACTGCCTTTAGGTCCAGGTATGGGCATTATGAGTTTAAAGTGATGCCTTTTGGATTAGCCAATGCCCCTGCAGCCTTTATGGATATGATGAATAGAGTATTCCGACCCTATCTAGATTCCTTTGTGATAGTTTTTATTGATGATATATTGGTCTATTCTCGAGAACCGGAACAACACGCCAGTCACCTTCGTTTGGTTCTGGGTAAGTCGAGAGAGCATCAGCTTTATGCAAATCTGAATAAGTGTGAATTTTGGTTGGAGGAGATTAAATTTCTTGGTCATGTTATGTCCCATGATGGCGTAGCAGTTGATCCAAGTAAAGTCGAAGCTATCTTGGCATGGCCGCATCCTTCAACGATGCACGAAATTTGAAGTTTCTTGGGACTTGTTGGTTACTATCGCAGGTTTGTGGAAGGCTTTGCTAGATTGTCTGGACCACTCATTACTCTTACCAGGAAAAATTTGGAGTTTGTTTGGTCCGAAAAATAAGATAAGAGTTTTCAGGAGTTGAAAAAGCGGTTAACTACAGCACCTGTTTTGGCACTCCCGGAACCTCATAAGCCGTTTGTGGTTTTTAGTGATGCTTCCAAATTTGGTTTGGGATGTGTTCTTATGCAGGAAGGAAGAGTTGTGGCGTACACATCCCGCCAATTGAAAGATCATGAAAAGAATTATCCCACTCATGATTTGGAGTTAGCAGCTGTGGTTTTCGCTCTCAAGATTTGGCGGTACTATTTATATGGGGAGACTTGTGAAATCTACACTGATCATAAGAGTCTTAAACATCTTTTCTCGCAAAAGAATCTTAATATGAGACAGAGGAGATGGTTAGAATTAATCAGTGATTATCAGTGTGAGATTAAGTATCATCCTGGAAAAGTAAATCTGGTTGCAGATGCGCTTAGTCGGAAGTCTTACTCGGTTGATGAGGTTGAGTCACCAGGTTTGGACTCTCTTCTTTTTGGTATTAGGAGACTTCTTGCTAAGAGTTCCCAGCAGGAAGAGGCGTTGACTTCAATTTGTGATATCCGAGTTCTTGATTTTGAAGAATTAAAGACTCTGCAGGATAATGACTCTAAGTTGTTAGACATTAGAGAAAGAGTCAAGAAGTCGCAAGGACCCGCGCATTTCAGTCTAAGCAGAGATGACATTCTTTTATTCCGAAATTGTAGGGTGATTCCTACATATTCAGAATTTAAAGAAAGACTCTTGACTGAGGCCCATGCAGCTCTTTATTCAGTTCATCCTGGAAGTACAAAGATGTACCGAGACTTGAAGAAAAGTTTTTGGTGGAAAGGAATGAAGAGAGACATTGCTTTGTTTATTGCAAAATGTACAACTTGTCGGCAGGTTAAAGCTGAGCATCAGATGCCTTTTGGCTATCTTTAACCACTCCTTATTCCTGAGTGGAAATGGGACGATATCGCAATGGACTTTGTAATAGGTCTACCAAGGACGCCTAGTGGGAAGAATTCAATTTGGGTAATTATTGATCGGTTGACCAAAAGTGCCCATTTCTTACCTATTTCTAACACTGATACTTTGGAAAGTTTGACTCGGTTATATGTTAAGGAAATTGTGCGTCTTCATGGAATACCCAAGAGTATAGTGTCAAATAGGGACCCACGATTCACGTCTCACTTCTGGAAGAGTTTGCAGACAGCTTTGGGCACCAAGTTGAAATTCAGCAGTGCTTATCATCCTCAAACTGACAGCCAATCAGAATGCACTATTCAGACCCTTGAGGATATGTTGCGAGCCTGTGTTTTGGATTTTAAGGGAAGTTGGAAAAATCATCTATCGCTTATAGAGTTTGCTTATAATAATAGTTGTCAAGCGACTACTCAAATGGCCCCTTATGAAGCTCTTAATGGGAGGAAGTGCAGATGTCCTTTATTTTGGGTTGAAGTTGGCGAAGGAAATCTACTTGGACCAGAAATTATTTAGGAAATGAGGAATCAGGTTCAAGTCATAAGAGACAAGATGGCAGCTGCGCAGAGTCGTTAGAAAAGCTATTCGGACACGAGGAGAATAGATCTATTATTTGAGGAAGGTGATTTGGTTTACCTCAAAGTATCTCCAATGAAGGGTATTAAGCATTTTGGTAAGAAAGGGAAACTTAGCCCGAGATATGTTGGTCCTTTTCAGATTATGGAAAAGGTTGGACCCGTTGCTTACCGTATTGCCTTGCCAGAATATTTTAGAGAGATTCATGATGTTTTCCACGTGTCGTCATTAAAGAAGAGCTTTGGACAGCAAGAGCCACGTTTCGTTGATCCAGAAAGCATTCAACTCCAGCCTGATCTCACGTATGAAGTTGTTCCAACTCAGATCTTGGACAGTAAGGAGCAACAATTGAGATCCAAGACGATACCTTTAGTTATGGTATCTTGGAGAGATCCTTTGGCTCAAGATTATTCATGGGAGAGAGAGTCAGACATGAGAAAGTTGTACCCTTACTTGTTTGGATAGTTTTGAATGTTTGTTTTCTCAAGCTTGTTTCGAGCTTTGTGTTGTATCTGGTTTTGGAATCAATGAAGAACTTGGCAATTTCGAGGATGAAATTTCTTTTAAGGGAGGGAAGTTGTGAGATCCATAAATTCTTGAGTTTTTAATTCAATGTTTTTTTTTATTTAATGTGTTAATTATTTATTTGTTATTGTAATTTATTTTGGTATGTTTTTGTTTTGGGTTATTTTTTCCTTAATATTTATTTATATATGTTATTTTGTTATTTTATTTTTGTGTAATTTTATTTGTAGTGTTTTATTTATTTTATGGGCTGTGTGTGTGTTTCTGGTTGGGCCGTGGGCGTGTGAGTTTTGGTGGTAGCCCACCTTTATGTTTTGTTTTAAGCTAGCCTGAGTGAAGCAAAAACCCAGCCCAACCCGTGTGCTAGTTGGACCCAACCCGTGCGCCAAGCAAGCCCAACCCGTGCTGTGAACCCAGCCCTCCCCTTTTATTAGAACGGCGCCGTTTTGGGTCAAGGAAAGCTAGGGTTACATCTTTTCTTCTTTGGCGCCGCACGTCTCCTTTCTTCTTCTTCTTCTTCCTTCTTCTTCTTCTTCTAGCAGGTTCCTCTTCCTCCACGTAGCAGCTGCCGACGCCAAACAAAGCTTAGTCATGTTATTTAGCCTTGAGCCGCCACCTCCATCTTCCCTTTTTCCTCTCGGTGTCGCTCGGCTAGAGTTTTCCAAAAGCTTGCTGTCAAGCAGTCCCTCTTTGCGGCCACCTCCTCCACCTCATGGCTGCTCCGTGTCTTTCGGCATGTCCATCCTTCATCTGCTGTCGCAACCTGCACTGCCACGCATGGCTCACTGCCGTTTTTTCATCTTCCACCCGTGCGACACACATGCTTCACAAACCGCCATTCTTAGTCTATATATAGGCCACGGGTTCTACAATAAAACCTTCCGAGATCATCATCTTCTCTCACTCTCGCTTATGCTTTCTCATTTCTTGGTATTTTGAGTTTTTGTTCTGTAAATTCTGTGTTGAACCCGTTAGCTTGTGATGTTTGCCAAGCTCTATTTGTTTCTAAAAATCGTGAAATTTGCTCGGGGTCTTGTTAAAATTGTTGGTTTGTAGTTAGTTGAGTTTCCATCTGCTTGTGTTTTGACCCAACCCGTGAGTTGAGAGGCCTGTTTGGCACTGTTCCGCCGTGTGCCGCCGCCGCCTTGATCAACGCCCCTTTCGCTTGATCTTTCAGATTTTTCCCTTCTTCATGTGTATGTAATTTCCCAGTTTTATAATAATATGGTTGTAATTGTCTTTTGTAAACTGTTGATTTTGTTGGTCTGCTGGAATTGGGCCTTGGGCCGTTGAAGTGTTGGGTTGTAAATTTGAGTTGTTGGAATTGGGCCTTGGGCCGGATTGGAGGACGAGATTTTACTTGTAATTGTGAAACTATGTAATTGTAAATGGAGGACTATTTTATGTAAATGAGTTATTTATTATTTCATCCAATAAATTGTTGAACTGTATATTTATCATTTTTAATAAAATTGTGCTGTGATGTCACGTTATCTGTTTGAATTTGTGATTGAACATATGGGTGCGTGTGTATCACGACCAAAGTTTTGAATACCGTACCGGAAGCCGTACCGGTCAAGGCACTGGAATGAAATATTTCGGTACCGGTACCGTTTTGTGTACCGTTTCGGCATAATATTTCGGTCACGATACCGTTTCGGTACCGGTACCGTTTTGTATACCGTTTTGGAATAATTTAAACTTGGATAAATTATATATATACAAGCATTAACTGTATTCCAAAATAACAACAAAATAAGTCAAACTCAATATTCTCAATACAAGTCTTAAGTTTTAAGTTACAACTAACATAAAGTTATAAATACCAATATTATCATGATAAAATCATTAACTTCACTACGTCATCAAAGATGCTCATCCTCATCAAAAAGACAATAAGGATCAGGATTCGACATGTTAATCAAAATATTTTCATCAACGTCATCTCCGTCATCAACATCAACACCAATATTATCATTGTCTTCCTCATTTAGTGAGGCCAATGGCTCCTCAATATTTGCCCAATCCAAATCTTCTCCATCAAGAAGCTCAGATTCTTCACCTACCCATTCTTCCATCAAATCAATGTTTTCAAGATTGATTGGATCTAAAGCATCTCTTCCCTTTCTTATGCTCCTGTCAAAATAAAATCAAACATAAGTGAAAATGTTATATATTTTTCAACATTGAAAAGTGAAAACATTAGTATTAAAAAAATTTACCTCTCTCTCAGCTTCAAGTTATAACGAACAAATACTAAGTCATTCAAACGTTTATGCACTAATCTATTTCTCTTCTTCGAATGAATAAAATCAAATGTGCTCCAGTTTCTCTCACATCCAGTTGCACTACAACATTGACTTAGTACTCGAACAGCAAACCTTTGAAGCGTTGGAACCTCGCAACCAAATTGGGTCCACCATGCAACTATAACAATAATACAATTATAAATTATTAATTATATACAAGTAAAAATAAAATAAGATAAAATTTAAAGTACAAAGTCACACTATTTAACAAATGATATTGATAAATGATAATACCTGGATTAATCTTATCAGTCTGGCGGATTGCTAAAGAATGTCCAAACTCACCTATTGCATTCTTATACAAGTCAAGTTCTGCAATGATCTTGTCTTGATTATCGGGATCAAGTTCCATTTTCATAACACAGCTGTTGAAGCCTCTTATAACATCATTTTTATTTTTAAAATTGGGGATATAGTAAATTCCAGGGTTAAGAAAACAACCCGCCGCATGTAATGGACTGTGAAGCTGCCTATCCCATCTGGAATCAATGATCCTGATGAATGGACTGAATAAACTGACTTTGTTATTGCATCTTGCTTTTATGTTCTCTTTAGCTCTTTCCATTGCATCATACAAGTATCCCATTGCAGGCTTCTCATCCCCGTCAACAAGTCGTAGAACACGAACCAAAGGTTCACTAACTTTAACAATGAATTGACATTGAACCCAAAACTCTTTATCTTCTAAAACGATCTCAGCTATCTCTTTCCCTATGCTGCTCTTAGAATGACTTGATGCAATCCATTTATCACAAGTAAACATTTGTCTTATATCTTTCTTAAACAAGAGCAAACATTGGATACTTAAAAAATTTGTCGCAAACCTTGTAACTGCAGGACGACACAAATCATGACCTTTGGTAAAGTCTTTTATCATCAATGCCAAAACCCAGCCATGGTTATAGATGAATTTTGTTATCTTTTTTGCCTTTTTTATGGTATCATCAATAAGGGGAAAATATCTTGGATCAAAAAGATTCTCCAACATTAAATCTATGCAATGAGCTGCACATGGGGACCAGTAGAAAGAGCCATACTTCTGTTGTAACTTTTTTCCTGCAGCTTTATAACTTGCATCATTGTCCGTTATGAACTGCACAAGATTCTCAGCTCCAATTTCTTGAACAACCTCATCAAAGATATTAAACAATGTTTCAGCATCTTTTCTAAGACCAGATGTATCAACAGACTTCAAAAATATTGTACCTTTCGGACAATAAACAAGAAAGTTGATTATTGATTGTTGCTTCTGGTTTGTCCAACCATCTGCCATTAGTGAACAACCGGTCTCATTCCAAATCTTCTTAATTTGTTGTAAATAATCTTGAACCTCATTCACAGCCATTTTTAACAAATTTCCTCTCAACTCATATAAAGATGGGCCCTTGAATCCTGGCCCGATTGCAGTCATGGCATCAATAGCTGGTTGATAAAACTTAGATTGAGCAGCATTAAAAGGCAGATTAGCATCATACCACCAGCGTGCTACAACCATCTTTGCTTTTACAATCATCTCATTTGAACACATAGAACTCTTAATTGAAGGTTGGGCCCCAGGAGTTGTTCTTGGAGCAAAAAATCTACTCAATCCCCCCACTGACCCTCCAGTTCCAGATTCTTTTGACTTCCCCTTACCTTTTGAAAGCTGAGACTGTCCCTCCATACTATTACGATCATCAATATCATCAGATGTTAAATCTATATCGCCTCCAATCTCTGACCTTATTCTCCTTCTCTTCTCTTTGCTTTTTTTCATTTCATTAAGCAACTCCTTCATTTGCCATTTTACATCTTCAGACACCTTTTTACATGCTTCTACATCGCCTTGAATTCCAGCTAGATGATGCTTCAACCGAGTGATCCCGCCACCTCTAATTACTTTATTACAATATAAACATTCAGTATTATTTCTTGCCCCTGGCACAGCACGTGCATGGGCCCATGCTGGATCTTCTGATCTTACAGGAACAAGTGTTGGAGTTGAAGTCATACCACCGGTTGATTGACAACTAGACATTTATAACTATTAAAGTATAAAAAAATTAACACTTATAAGTAAGTCATTAAGAAGAAACTCATCAAATCTAAACTACTTATGCAATATAATCAAAAACATTTATAAGAATAAAAATTAAAAACAAACATCTATAAAAATATAATCTAAAACATCTATCAAAATATAATCTAAAACATCTATCAAAATAAAAACAAACATCTATAACAATATAATCTAAAACATCTATCAAAATATAATATAATCTAAAACATCTATAAAAATATAATCTAAAACATCTATCAAAATAAAAACAAACATCTATCAAAATATAATCTAAAACATCTATCAAAATAAAAACAAACATCTATAACAATATAATCTAAAATATTTATAAAAATATAATCTAAAACATCTATAAAAATACAAACAAACATCTATCAAAATATAATCTAAAACATCTATCAAAATATAATCTAAAACATCTATCAAAATAAAAACAAACATCTATAACAATATAATCTAAAACATCTATCAAAATAAAAACAAACATTTATAACAATATAATCTAAAATATTTATAAAAATATAATCTAAAACATCTATAAAAATACAAACAAACATCTATAAAAAATAAAATATAATCTAAAACATCTATAAAAATATAATCTAAAACATCTATTAAAATAAAAATAGTAAACAAAAAAAATAGTACAAATAAAATACCGATCTGGTCTGGGACTCGGGTGCGTTGCAGGCTGCAGCTGCTTCAAGCCTTCAACCGTTGAGTCTGTGACTCGTGAGATGCTGGGACTCGGGAGCCTGGGCGCCGAAAATGAAGTTTGAGAGTGAGAGTCGAGAGGAATTCTAATTTCTGAATGGAGTCAGTCAATGCCAATGGACCGAAAGACCACATAGCCAAAATAGGTTTTCTGAAACCGTGAAAGTCCAAACTTGCCCTTTAGAGTTTGGAAAAATTACAAAAATGCCATCAACCCAGCTGCTGAAAAGCGTACCGGCCGAAATTTGTGTTTCGGCCGAAACATAAAATACCGGCCGGTACAGTCATGTACCGGCCGGTACAGCCGAAATTTCGGCCGAAACGGAACACTTATTTAATCGGTACCGGCCGATTGGCCGGTACGGCATATACCGGCCGTACCGGCCGGTACGGTACGGTACCAAAAACTTTGATCACGACCCCAAGCCGAGATAGGGCATTATCTCGGTGGAGCTCCTCTGGTCACTCGGGAGCGTAACAGACTGACAAGACGTCCCCTGAGTTGTCGCAGGGCGACGACGGGAACGGACGAGACAGTAACGCTCTCGTACTGATTCCGTGACCTTTTGGCTGGTGAGGTTAGAGGATGCTTGGCCATGTACGCGATGGGCACGGAACTGGGCATCGCTCGTTACGAAGTCTCATGCATAGACGTTACCCATGGTGTGACGATGAGAGTCAGGTCGTGCGAACGATCCATAGGGGAGACCGTGGTGCATGCCTAATAATAATGGTTATGATTGGGCCAAAAATGGGATTTTTGGCGTGAGTGGTTAAAAAGGGTATTTTTGGAAAAAAGAAAATGTGGTGTTATTTTATGCGATATATGTCCGTATGAGGACGCATGATTATTTATGTATCTCTTGTATGTTATTTTGGTTAATTACTTGCTGAGATGTCATAATCTCATTGTGGTGTTTTACCCTACGGTTCCGTCTTATGGTGTCGTAGAGTCTGACGCAGAGCCCGAGTATGAACCTAAGGGATAAGCTCCGCCAGAGGTTTGAGTTGCTGAGATACTATCCAGCGTTATGGTATTTGTTTCCCTTATGTTATTTCCTGTCTTTAATTTATCTGTTGGATGACTATTTAATCATTGTAGAGTTACTTTATTGTTTTTAAACAATTCTGGTACTTAATAAAGAAAGCCCTTTTATTTCACTGCTGCGAATATTATTTTGCACACTTATTACATGATGTACACACTCTGAGCGGTTGTTGGGGTGCATGATCCATGTGGTCATCATCCCGGTGTCACGAACTCCACAAAAATAACACGTGGGGGTCGAGGGCGCCACATATGTCACTTTCAACTTTTTGTATTTAAGTCAAGTTTTTTTGGCTTTATCTTTTCCTTGTCTTATCTCTTAGATTTATCTCTTCATTGTCAAATCTTTTCCTTGATTATTAATAATAGGTTTCAATGGCCTGGACCTCATTCATATTATATGCAATATATACTCGCAATTCTTAAGGTCAATTTGTCCAACAAGAAGGCCTTTGAATTTTTAAGTTAATCATAATAGGTATAGTCTATGAAAGCTTTAGAAAAGTAAATTATGAGAACTTGTCCTTAGTTTTCCGTTGTCATGTAATGCAATGAAGATTTTCGAGGGTGGACCCTGAGGAAATTTGTGAAATTCATAGTAACAGCATACAAGGATGAGCCTCTGAAAAAGTTTGTTTGTGCAAGCGTTTGCCTGACACACATGCATGGCTTGTTATTGTTAGTGAAAAGTGTCGAGATTGCATTCTCTATATTTGGTTATCATTAGGTGGTTTCAAGACTATGTTGTTCTTTCAGTAATTTTTCTTGATGGAGCTTGTTCAGCATTAAATGTTTTTGCTATGATTTTGTACTACTTGCATATCCTCTTTGATTTGCTCACATGAATCCGGATTCATGGTTGAGCCCTGGACGCTTGAGCTTTGTTGATTAAGGGCATGTTTGGACACTTAGATGTTCTCAAAACTTCTTATAAGTTCCTTCTCAAACATCACTCAAATACAAAACACTTTTCAATTTTTTCATCTGATAATTACCTAATAATTATCCAAACATAAAACCCAATACAATTTTTTCAAATTTCCAAACAAAACACAAAAAAGTAATACAGATTTTTCCAATTTAAAATTGTATTCAAACAATTTTTTAAATTTATAATATTTTTTCAAATTTTTCTCTCTTTTTTCCAAACCCAACAAAATATCTTAACTTAAATCATTTCACTTCTATTCACAAAAGTTTGAGAAATTATAAGAATAGCTAGCAAAGTTTGTCATTTATCAAAGATTCTATTATCGTGTTCATGTCTATCTATTGTTGTTTGTCCGTAATCTTTTGGAGCCTCGTAGAATTCTAGAGAGTTTTATGGAGAGAACATCCAAATTTAGACTTGTTAGCATAAATAACATTTAAATAGACAGTTTGAAGGAAGCAAATACGAGTATTAAGCTACTACTGGCGAGCTTAAGACTCAACTCGTCATGCTCCATGATCAGCTTTTAATTTCGACTTCCAAGTATAGAAGTTGTCAAAGTAATACAAGGGTAAATCCCAAGATCGAATTCACAGGGACAATGGAAATTTAGCAAACATTTCATATTCGCAAGACAACATATTACTGTTTGTGGTGACAAGAAATTTTGAAAGGATAAGAAAACATTAAACTAAATGATTTAGCAATGAACGAAAAAATATGAAATGAGAGATAAATTTCAAAGGTTAACCACTAACTATATCGACACCAAAATGGGGCTATTTAATAAGGGAGTGTGGACTGAATTAAGAGTAAAATTAATAAGGGAGTGTGGACTGAATTAAGAGTAAAATTGTTGGTTGTTCTGAAAGTTCTAGCACGAGTAAAACTGAAAATAAATGTGAATCTATGTTTCTAAAATTACTAAGAATCAAGAGCTTTAGAGGAAATGTATGAAAATTGACTTAAACTTATAAGAAGCAATAAAACAAACACTTGGGATGCAATTTTCGCCCACTAATTTGGTGATGAATTTACTTCTCTTTTCATCTTCTCTCAACCATTCTCTCATTCCTAGAAATCATGGTCAGATAATATAGTAATGAACCACATTTTTTAGTCTAATAAAGCTACTTGACAAATTATATGACAACTATAAAATAGTGAAAGAAAACCATCAAAGTTATGTTACTTGTTCAAGTATCAATTGTGTCTTTACGTCTACAACTGAGCTAAACCAAGAACAAAGAACTTCAATCCTTTCTAGATGCAAATTGAAATATAATCCATCAAGTTAATCATCAAAAGCACAAAATATCAAAGAAAATCCAACCCCAAACAGTTATGGGTTACTCCTTGAATCCCAAGCTAAAAATCTAGCCTATCATCTCTAGATTAGCAAAATAGAAATTGAAACAAGTAAGATGTTCTGTGCATAACAAAACTGCTGAAATAATCGAGAATCTCCACAACTGACAAAATAAATGCCTCTAAAGAAAACAAAGGTCTGAAACTGAAAATCACCTCCAAGAAAAGGCAAACTAAGAAAACCCAGAAAAATAAAATTGAGACTACCGAAAAGAGCCTAAAAATGAAAGCGAGAAAAAAAACGAAGAAGAAACCGAGACGGCGCCCAACAAAAATCCTTTTATATTGCACGTTTCTTTCTCCAGCCCGGCGTTTCACACCCTTTTTCCTGTGTTTCAAGTCTCAGCCCAGCACCAGTTCACCTCCAGCTCTCTGCAATGCGCGTCCTCCTTTTCTTTTCTCTGCAGTCCGCATGTTGAGCTGCTCAAGCCAGCCCCTGCTCTCGCGTCTCCAGGTCTTGCAGTTGCCACGTTCCTCTTATGCGTGAGATGCGTTGATGTGAAGCTACGATCCCACTTCTGCAGCCCGCGCCTTTCTCCACTTCTCTTTCCCTTGCAGTGCATCTCTTGAGCCACTCGATCCAGCCCAGGTTCATCCCACGTGAGTTTCCTGCCATGGTTTGAAGCCACGATCCGCGTGTCCTCGTCTGCCTCTCAAGCCACTAGCGTTTTGCGTGAGTTTCCAGAGTTTCTTTGGGAGTTACTGTGACAGTTGGGTAATTTCAAGAATACCCATGTGTTTTAACACCTTTCCCATAATGCCCTGCAATATAAATAAGATATGAGAGGAGTAAAATTTCGGGGTATTAATTTTGGTGTGGATTAACTGCAATACAACTCTTTTCAAGTGCAAAATACCAAAATTTAACATTGAGTCAAGTACTAAAAATCATTACATAATTAAGTGCTTAATTCATTTTTTTGTTAAACAATTCATTTACTTTAGCAGCTTAATCATGTAGTTTTTGACACTTTATCACTCCAAGCGAGGGCAAGCTCTATTGCTTGGGGGTGAGCTTCAACGCTCACTTGTGAGCCCCCTTGTTGCTCTGAAGTAAGCTTTAGTGCTCACCCGTGAGCTTTGCACCTTTCTTAGGTCAAGGTGCATTGCTTGCTCATGATTCTTGTCTCTTAGAGCGAGCATCGCCCCAAATTTTTTTTTTTTTTTTTTGTCTTTGCTCGCCTAGAAGCTGTGGTCTTTGCTCGGGGCCAACTCTATTGCTTGCCTATGATGCCTATTGCATGGGATGGGCTACATACCCGTCTCGCTTGCGCTTGGGGGCGATCTACATTGCTCACCCACGATTATTGTCGCTCAGAATGGGCTGGTGCACACCCTGCCAATTACGCAAGGCGAGATAATTGCTCGCCTAAGCTTTACTGCGCGAATGGACTAAGTGCCCGCCTTGCTTGTGCTTGGGGCCGAGACATTGCTTGTTTATGATGTAGACAAGCCAAGTGCCCGCTACAATTTTTGCTCGCATCGCGTGTTGCTCAAGGGCAAGCTTGCCCACCCCTACAATTGTGTGCATGTACTTGCAATGGATGCCACATCGCTAGCCACTTGAAACTATAAATCTTAAAATAAAGAGTGGTGAGGGCCTTATCTGGGGGATGTCTTGGCATAGTTTTCTTTTTTATCCAAAACTCTATTCATTCTCTCTCATTGTAATCCTTTGTTGCACTACCTCTTTTACACTGAACTAGCTTTCATTGGGTCATGCGACCTATTGTTCTGAGAGCAATTTGTCAATCCCACACCAAACTATTGATGCAGTTTTCTGGCGTGACCGAAGTCTATTAATATGGTTAGATGGACCACAATGGCTGGGGTATTGATACAGTGCTATGATGTTCATCCATGACTTATAAATAAAAATATAAACCGTAAATAAAGAGATATACCAAAACTTACATGATTTAGCATAAAAGCCTACATTCATGAGTCGTTTGAGTCAGAATTTACTATGTTTAGTAATTGCCTCACATAGTTCTCTCTACAATGAAGTAAGTAGGGTTGAGAAAGGTTGAAGAAGATGTCGTCCTTGTAGAATTCCTGAGGAATCTTTGGGCAAATTCATGTCATATTAGCTAAAACTTGAGTTTCGATTTAACTATTCCAATGAGAGTGCTCTAAGCAAGGATATATAAACTGAAGATATAAAAACTTTAGAAGAAACTAATCATGTGCTATGGGCTTTCTTCATGTTAATACAAGTATTTTCCCTTCTTAACTTCCGAAAAAAAAAATCTTTTAAATAACATCACTATAAAATTGTCAATCTTAAAGTTGTTATTTTCACGAAAATGTGAATGGTGTATAGTGTAAAGACTTTTAAATAATAACTCTATTCCAAAATTGTCGAGTTTAAGGTTGCTATTTCCATGAAAGTGAAAAAAACAAACAAACTATTATTCAAAGGCAAGTATTGGCAATTGGGTCTAACGTATTGACTTCAATTATGTATACATTTTTCTTGGAAAATTAGCAAAGATAAATCTATAGAATTTCATACATCAATTAGTTTGGAAAAAACAAACAAACTATTATTCTCATGTAACTTTCATTACAAGGAAGCAATAAATTATCTTTCCGTTGAATCCCATGCTATTATGCCACTGATTACAAAATGGAAATAATAAGTTAAAATATATTTACAAAATAGCCCTCCATAAATCTTTTTTTATAATTTTGACCGTTAATTTGGCCAGTTTTAATCTCTGGGACCGTGGGAGTCTCGGACGTAACTACGTAATACTACGGCCGAGTCAACTTTCCCTTCACGGCTTGCTTACTCGTCGTAAAACACGTCATGGCGAATAACGGCGTCTGCGTCCCACCAGGTATCCATGTCAGATCCGTTCCCTAACGGCGAGCTGACTTTCTTCCCCTCCCCGACCGTCAGGTCACCGGTGGCGTCATCCCAGACGTAGACCTTCTCGACGCCGCCGTATCCTACGCGGACCATCTTTCCCAGCTGGGGCCGCCACTGGCCGAGCATCGCAGGTATCCGACATCGGACGCGCGTGTCCCATAGCCTCAGCGATAGGCCGTCTCTGGACCCGTTCTCCCTACTCGCCATCACGATCAGCGACGGCGATGTGGACGCAGCTACCGGCTTCCCACCGAACACAGAACTGATTCTCGTCTCCTTGTTGGTGTCGTAAACAGAGATCACACTTTCTGCAGAGTCATCACCGTCGTCGTTGAAGTCTAACCCCAAGCCTAGATTGTCCCACAGCTTCACGACGCTCCTTCCGCCGGCAAAGTCCGCCCAGGAGAACCGCCGTCGGAACTTCGATTTACGATTCTCCTCGTAGCTTTCCACGTAATGATCCGAACCACCTGCCACCCGGAAATCTTCATCCACGGGTTGACACCGATGCGATTCGGGTTCTTCGTCGTCCTCATCTTCCTCTCCATCGTCTTCCAAAGAAGAAGATAATGACGAACAAGTTTCGCCTTCGCTGTCGGTATCATAATCGCCAACGACTTTCAAAAGAGGCTCCGAAGCTATCGAATTATCTCTCTTGATTTTGAGAATGAAAACGATGATTCCGTTCGCTATGGTACTAAAAGATGCGACTATGGCGAGAATCAAGGCGCCCACTTTCCAAATGCTGGAGGCTTCAAACCCAGAAACCGAAAGAACTCGTGCAAGCAAGGATGAGTTCGGTATTGAGAGCTTGAACTCGTTTAGGCAGCTGATCACAGGGATTTCCATGGCATCCAAAACGGAAGTTGAGAGAGAGAGGTAGGTAAAGAAGACGGGGTTTTCGGAAAGCAAGGAGGCTCGTGTTTTTAAAGGCAGAGAAAGACGATGAGTTGCTGTTAAAGGTGATGCGGGCTATTACGATTAGTTAATTCGGTGGTAGAAATTTAGGGACACGTCGGAAAATAACTGTGGGTATATTTAAAGGAAAATCATTTTACAAATTAATTGTGAAAAAGAGTTATATTATATTTATTTTTATTTTATTTTATTATATATTATTAGTTTAAAAATTGATGAATAATGTAAAAATTAAAATAAATCTTTTTTCAAAAACAATTATGCAAAATATAAATCATGAATTAAGGAAGATGATTTTAAATTGAGAACTAATGAGTATTTTTGGTTATGGAAAATCTTGAGAATGTTTAAGAATACTTGATAATTTCTTAATTACGTTTTGAAAAATAAGAGAGTAAAACTTGAATAAAATTTTATAAAATGTTAAGTTGCCCCTTGGCCCTAATGTATTTTGAACTTATTTTTAAATGTCAAAAAAAGTTACTATTAGTAAATTTGACTGTGTTTTTTTAATATTAAAAAAAACGAAATATACTAGGGGCAACCTAGCATCACCCTAAAAGTTTTGTCGAAAATAAGTTTTGTACTGGTTTTGTAAAAGTGTATGTTAATATCAATTTTCTATCTAGAGACTGATAAAAAATACTTAATTGTGAGTTTCTTAATATTAAATATTAATTTTTGGCCTTTACTTAGTCATCACTTCAACACACCACATACTATACCTTTTATTTTCTAATTTTTAATTTTATTTTCTTTTTAAACTAATCGAATTCTTATACTCATCATCTATATATTATACATTTGGTAAGAGAAAAAAATAAAAAATAAAAAATAAAGAATAAAAATAAGTATGATATGTGATGTCTAGAGATGACGAATATAATTTTTCTTAATTTAAAAAAAATAAAAAACTAAAAGTTTTATAATTGTAAAAATGCAAACTGATTTTTAAGATGGGTCATGCTAGGGATCCCGTTGGGGGATCCCACTCCCTTTTATTTTTTTAGTTTCTTTTTCTTAATGATTAAGAAAGTGTTGTTTAATAATATTGTGAATTTTCTTCTTTCTAAAAAAATATTTAAAAGTGTTAAAACAATATGTGAAAAAAACTTGAGTTTTTTTTTTGTTCTTTTTTTATATTATTTTTTTAACACTTTTAAATATTTTAAAAAAATAATAATATTATTAAACAAAACTTTCTTAATCACTAAATAAAAACATAAAACATTAAAAAAAAAAAAAAAAAAAAAAAATTGGAGTGGAAACTCTAACGAAATCCGAGCAAGATACTTATCATTTTCCTTTTTAAGATTTGTACACTTTTTTGTTTTAAATTTTCCGATTTATTGAAAATTTCTAGAAAAGTTTGCGGTAATTCCAAAGACAAACGGAAAGAGGCGGCGGGCAGTGTCCGACCCGAAAGTTCCACCACTTGAGTAAGGAAATGTGGTACCAGCCCATTTGCCATATGCAATCCCTTTTGTTTTTATATCTACTGGAAGGTCCCACCATTTGATGCGGACGATGTGATTGGTCATAACATATTCTTTGCAATTCATGAGACGTTTGACTAAAAAACAATAACTCATCTTTCCAAAAAACACTCATATCATCTTATTTATTTATTAAAATTTTAAAAAAAATTTACACAAAATATAATAAATAATTTAACTTTTTTAAAATTTTAAAATAATAATATTATTAAAAAATAATATTTTATTTAATTTTAATCTCTTCTGAATTCATCTCAATTTACTATTTAAATCTCCTCTCAGACTTTAATATCTTTAATATCCACAAAATAATTAAAGAATATGGTTTCGGATTCCAAAGTAAGACTTTAATATTTTTGATCGATCTCTAGCAATTAAAAGTGAGAAAGAAATAGATATGTACAATAACTTTTACAGTGTTTATTGAGTATTTAATGTTGTCTGAGGAACTCACTCGAGTCAAATTATAAATTTTGTAAAGCCTATTATGTGTATTTATTTCTCTTCCGCTCTAAGCTTTAGAAATCAGACAAAAAATTTTTGAGAATTTAACTCTGAGTTTGGATTCTCTAGAGTTCTTACCTAAAAATCAACAACTTAGAATGTGAGAGAGATGGGCACATGAAGTAGATCTCACAACACTAATAATTGCTTGAGTAAGTTTACGAAAGTATTAAATACTTAATAAATATTGTGATACCCCATTTTGTGCATATATCTCTCTTTCACTCTATATCTTAAAAGAGAAATGATTTGTACAAACTCTAAATAGACCCCACCGTAAAAAAGTATAAAAAAACTATTATTTATTAGTGGAATCCATTGTTTTACAAAAATCTTATATGAAGCTTGTCTATTTGAGACTTGTATCTAGCATTACTCATCTTAAAATTAAGTCAAACACTCTAAACCTTGCTTGGATAATGAGTTTATTTTATCTCATCTAATCATTATAATTATATCAAACTTTCAAATAAAATATAATAAATATTCAAATTTTTCAAATATTAAAATAAAAATTATATTAAAAAAATTATATTCTAATAATATTTTATACAAATTCTAATTATAAAGTCATCTCATCCTTTAAATTTCACGTTGGCAAATATCTTCGTGTGGTGGAGCCTCGAAGCCAACTGATGAATCATGCGAGTGAATTGCCCAATCTTATTAGAAGAAATATATAAAAGATTCATTTCACATTGGAGTTTTGTCTTATTTGACCTCAAACACTCTTTATTTCACGTGTTAAGTGATAAAGCTTCATTTATACTTTTTTTCCATATTCCAAAAGTCTATGTAAAATTGTTAAGTTGCATTAATTGTAACTTGAATATTTAATCGTTATTAAAATAATACATATTAATTTTTTAATGTTTATATTATTTTTAATGGATATAATTTTCAATTGATGTTTTTTTTTACAATGATCATATTCTTTCAACTGATATATGGTCATATATTCATAACATATATATATTTTTTGCAGTATTTTTGCCAACAACTTTATTTTCAACAGTTATATTTCTCTAACCGATATATTTTTTAACGGTTATATTTTTTCAATGGTTATATTTTTTCAACAGTCATATATTTCCAACAATCATATATTTCTAACGGATATAATTTTTACTGTCTTATTTTTTCCAACGGTTATATTTTTAATAGCTATATTTTTTCAACGGATATCTATTTTGAGACAAAGTTGACTTTTCTGAGTCGTGGATCACGCGAAACGAATAACACGCGGGAAATATGATTGTTTTTATGCCAAAATAATATTTGGCCAACAAGAGGGGCTGACCAGATTTGGCCAGTCAAAATAATCAAATTTAAAATTATTATAGTTTTGTTGAGTCCACTACAATGAATTTTTATGCAACTTAATTAAATTTTAACCAAGATATAATTTTGTTGAGTTTACTACTAGTGCTCTTAGAAGGGATGCAAACAAAGTAGCTAGCACATGTATTAAGCTAAAGTGTATTTTCTATTTCAAATATTCTTGTTCATATGTTCGAAGCTCCAAATTGTATTGCATCTCTCCTGTAGAGATCATCATCAATAAAATTGTGTTTTTCCATTAAAAAAAAAAGTACAAGCGTTGCGTATTCATTTTAAAAAAAATTGAATTTATCACAAAAAAATATTATTATTTTTATATGGATCCGAGATTTACTATTTTTCTTTCAAAGAGAACACGTGAGACTTACACTTCAAATATCCATAAAAAAAAAATACACAATTTCATATTCTTCAATCTCGTTTTGACCAGAATTTCCCTAGAAAAATCAGTTGAAACAAATATCAGTCGCTTTCACGACGAAATAAACAATTTCATAAATATCAGTGAACAAAAACCACATGATCCATGCGAATCACACGATCACGCACCACTGTAGAAAAGTAGTACAAGATGAAATTCATGATGGTCGGAGCTGGTTGGTCGGTGGGGGCAAACCCACCCCTTGGTGATGCCTTCTATAATTTAAGGGAAAATGTCTCCACTTGTTAGGTAGGAAATTATTCGTTGAGCATAGGCTTAAAGGTCCCTATCTATCAACTATAAAATTCTAATTATTAAATGCTGGAAACATCAATATAAATAAATTATTAAATCTTTGATTGTTGCCAATTTTTCGGTAATACCCCACGCTTTATGAAAAAGTTATAGATGTAGAGTGTGAGAGTAAATAGTGACTAATGCATAACATTCCTATATATATATTTTACTCGAATTGTAATGATTAACCCAAAGACATAGTCATATAAAATGAATTCTATAATATTTATTATTTTTTATATCAATAATTTTAAATAATATTAAATATTGAGTAAAAATTAAAAGATGGACATTTTTATATTGTGAGACATAATTAAAATTTAGATAAGAACTCTACAGAATCTTTTATTTCTTTCCATGTCATAAACTTTTGTTCGGACTTGTAAAGAAAACGGAGAGGTTAGGCAAGGCACCTAGTTTTTTGGACGGATTTTATACAGTTCCAAATTATATGCAATATGCACATTAGATGTTGACATGACTAACAGTATGAATCATATGAAGGCATTTCATTATCTCCATCTTGAGAAAACTCATAATGAAAACAAAAGTAGATGCTCTAATTGCATGTACTTTCACTATCACATAATTAAAAAAAAATCCGTTTTTTTTTATAGAAAATTCCGTTTTTTATAGAAAGGGGCTTCCACAGCCTCTTTCTTATAAAGTTCAAACTCCAATCAATGGTATTTCTACAGACTCAACAGTGGCCGAGTTGATTGATGCGGATACTTTATCATGGAAGGTTGACTTAATAGAGACAATTTTTGATTCTGATGAGGCAAGACTAATTTGTAGTATTCCACTTAGTTTGAGGCAGGGCAGTGACCAACTGATATGGGTGAGAAATAATAAGGGTGATTTTTCTGTGAAGAGTGCTTATTTCCTGGATTGTTTTTTGAAACAACAGTCAGTTGGTGAAGCATCGAATGAGGGGGAGGCTGATGAGCTCTGGAGGAATCTATGGCAGTTACATGTTCCAGGGAAGGTCAAACACTTTCTATGGAAGGCTCTTACTGATATTCTACCCACCAAACAGGTATTGCTGAAAAAACATATTGTGGAAGATGGAGTGTGTCCCATTTGTCAAGGCCATGAGGAGTCTGTTATTCATGTTCTCTGGAACTGTTCTGCTACTATGGATGTTTGGGGGGAGAGCGAGAGCCCATTGAGCAAATGGGGTTCTAATTATATGGATTTTAGGTTGTTATGGTTGGACATGGTTAAAAGGTTGGAAGTAGAGCAGCTGGATCGAGTGGCTATGATTCTTTATAAAATCTGGGCTAGAAGGAACTGTTTTGTCTTTAAAAACAGATTTAGTAGTCCAATTTTGTTGGTCAAATCAGCTTTGAATGAGGTGGATGTTTTTCATGAAGCTCAGTTGAGATAAAATTATGTTGCAGACAGTTTCACTAACCTGATTAATGAAGTAGTATGGAGGCCACCCACATATTCTTTTTACAAACTAAATTTTGATGCAGCTTTTGATGCTGAGCAGAGGCTGATGGGTATTGGCATAGTTGTGAGAAATAGTCGAGGTGAGGTGTTAGCTGTGGTTTCTGCTCCAAAAATTCACGTTTGTTCTGCTTTTTCTGCTGAATGCTATGCTCTCTTACGAAGTATCAAGTTGTGCCAAGAATTAAGTTTTTCTCAGGTTGTGTTTGAGGGTGATGCCAAAACAGTAGTGGATAGTGTTAATGGTTATAACAACAATCATTCCTGGCAAGGGATTTTGGTTGAAGATATTCAATTCTTATTACAGGGTCATGCAGACTGGAGCGTGACATTCACTAAGAGAGATGGTAATAAAGCTGCTCATACTGCATCAAAATTAGGCATGTATTTAGATTGTGAGTCAGTGTGGATTGAGGAGTGCCCTTCGGAAGTAATGTCAGTTATTTTATTTGAGAAGCCATGTACTGTTTTGAGTTGAAGTAATGGAATTATGTTCTATTTCAAAAAAAAAAAAAATATTCTGGTATGTATGGTAATATGACTTATTCTCTACTATACTTAGTTTATTATGTAAATCAATCAATATCAATTAGTATCATTGATTCATTGTATTTCCATTCTTTCTCTAGTTTCATTCACTTATAAATAAGGACATATGTTATATATTCAAGAACAATTGAGAATAACAAAACTGTAGCCCTCATAGTCTCTCTCCTTCCTTCTCCCTTCTCAATCCCATTTTCTATTATATTTTAGTTTCTACATGGTATCAGATCGGAGACCATCTTGGTGCCCCTAGTTGCTGCTGTCTATGTTACACATTTTTGTAGTAGCCATTGGTGTTCCCTTGCTGTTTTCTTGACAGTCCACCACGGTTGCTACATTGGTTCTATTGGCAATTGCCACTTCCCCATGCTTTTCGCCCCATGTATGCTTATATTTTCGACACAATCAGAGCTCTCACAACGTTTTTTTTTCGTTGGTGCTAAGTGTGATATCCTGCTCCTTCCTTCTTACGTACGCTTCTTCTTTCTGACGTATGTTTCGCCTTTATGACGTAAGCAAATCCCGAAGGCAGAGATTATGTGATCATATGCCTTTCTCACTAGCGACTACGAGCCACGTTATGCGTGTCAAACCATGATGGCGTGTCTCGAAAGATATCGTGTGACTTCTAGGGCACGCCCAGTGTTTTAAATATGCTGGAAATATTTATAAGGAGTATTTCCTGTGTTATTGAATTAAGATTTGATCTTAAATACGACAATCATAATATTCTTGAAGAGCTCCAAAAATATTATAATTTCTGGAAATCATTTTAATATTATTATTAAAATGATTTCAATTATTTAAGATATTATGAGATTTGAATTGTGTTGAGAACTTTTATTAATTAAATGGTTTAATCTTTTTAAATACGTTAAGTGAGACTTCATCATTTTATTAATGATGAAGAATATTATTTTATAAACTAAAGTTGGTTTAAAATAATATTCTACCTTAATTCCTCTAACCGCTTTTAATTAAGTTAATATTTACGCATGTTCAAATCAATGTTTTAATTCCTCGTCGTTAGATCATTACGTGGATCCCCAGACGAAGGGACTGGGTTAAATACCCAGACCCTCTCTCTTTCTCCCTCACTTTTTCCCCAGCCCTCTCTCTCTCCTCCCTTTCTCATTCGGCGTACGTAGTACGCAGCCCCTACGCCCGAAGCTTCTCCCTCGCAGCCTGGCGCCGCCGTGCGCTGGTGACCGTCACCTCTACCACCGTTCACCTCCTCCCACGCCGGCGAGCTCAACCAGCCCAGCCTCTCCCTCTCACGCTCTCCCTTTCTCCATTTCGAAAGTACACAGCCCGAATGGGCTTGGCACGTAGCGCCGCCCAACGACGCCACCACTTCCTCGGCAGCTTCCTCTGCCACCGGCCACCACTCCCTAGCGAACTCAGCACCTCCCATGCAGCCACCTTCCCTCCGTCGCACACACGCACACACAAGGAGACCCACACACGGCTTCACCATGCACGGCCTCTAGCGTCGCCGTATGCGGGACCCACGGCCATCCAGCACCACCATGGACCTCCCTCTTCCTCCCCCTTCCTCCTCCACGTGACCTGAGGCCCATAGCCTCTCTCCACCACACGGGTTTCCCCCTCACGCACGCACGGATTGCATGCACTTGCACAGCCGTGCACCGCCACCCATGGCGGGTAACCACCGTCATCAGCCTCCTCAGGCCGCCACCAAGCCAACCCAACCTCCCACGGCCCTGATCTGCCACCCACGCATGCACACTCTCTCTCACTCTCCCACGACCTTTCCTCCACTTCACGGCCTTGAACCGCCGTCGTGAGCCACCGTGGTGCCACCTCGACGCCACCACGAGATCCACCGCACCTCTCTTAGCCAAGCCCTAGGTCCAAGCCACCACTTTATGTGGTGGGTAACCATTGCACGTGATGGACAGTCACTGCGCGTGATTGACCGCCACTGTACACGGCTAGATCCGCCGTGTTATGCCCCTCACCGCCATCACAAGGCCATCACGAGCCCTTCCAAGACCACACCTAGCTATCCAAACGCCTAAACAGTTAACGTACGTGGGTCAGCCGCCACGTATGACACTGTTGACATCATCGGCTGTGACGATCAACGAGCAACGCACGGGTTATCCCGTCGATGGTATAACCCTCTATCCCTCGTTAATTATGTTGGATATTGATTAGTTGACTAGGTTGTGGACTGTGCTGTTGGTATTTGTGGAGTTGTGGTATTGTGATGTGGTGCTGTGTAGTGAAGTGTTGGGCTTGTCTGTGTTGTATGGAGGTGCGTTGTGCCGTGTAGTGTACTGTGAAGTGTTGGGCGTAATTGGGAAGTGTGCTGTGTAGTGTTGTGGACTGTGCTATGTAATGTGGTTGTGGAGTTTGTGTCGTAATTATGGCGTGGTTGTGCTGTGTAATGCAGTTGTGGGGTTTGTGTTATAATTATGGCGTGGTTGTGCTGTGCAGTGTAGTTGTGGGGCATGTGTTGTATGAATGGCGTGGCATTGTGTGGAATGGGAAGAGTACACGCTGGGTGTACTTTGTGTGTGGCGTAATGTGAGACAATGAGAGTATATGTAAAATATACCCTCCTGGCATATTGTGGAACGGGATGAGTACGAGTGGAGTGTACTCAGTGGTGTGGTACGTGTAAAAAGGAGTACACATGGAGTGTACTCTATGTGGTGGACGATGCACCATATGGCGTATATTCCATAGTGGTGATATGGCGTAACGTGCATGGAGTATATGCAGAGTGTATTCCATGTAGTGGAGTGACACACCATGTGGCGGATATGCCATAATGGTGATGTGGCGTGTTGTATATGTGGGGAGTACATGTGGAATGTATTCTATGTGGTGGAGTGATGCACCATATGGCGGGGATGCCATAATGGTGATGCGTCGTAGTGTGTATTAAGGGAGTATACGAGGAATATACTCCATGTGATATAGTGATGCACCATATGGTGAGTATGCCATAGTGTTGATATGGCGTATGTGAATGGAGTATACGTGGAGTGTACTCCACGTAGCAGCGACACTCTGTGTGGCATGTCGTAGAGATACAGATGATTGTGTGATTGATGGGCGTGGAACATGATGAGTAGTGTCGGGAACTGTGAAACAGTGTCCCGAACTAGTTATGGCATAGCCTGTAGTCTGAGGTGGCAAGTGTCACCGTGATGGACTTATGGCTAGGAGTATGCGCAAAGTAGCGGAACAAGTACAAGAGTGCGCAGCGGAAGCATGACTGAGGAATGTCACGAAGTGACATGACTACTGATAGTCGTGCTTGTGATGGGCGAAGTAGTGGAACAAGTGTAAGAGTACGCAGCGGAAGCATGACTGGGCAACGTCACGAAGTGACGTGGTTATTGGAAGTCATGTTTATGATGGGTGAAATGTTAGAGTGTAGGAATGGTTTAACGGGAACGTGACGAGATGTCACGATGTGATGGGAGTACATGAGGAACCGTACTCATGATGAGTCAGGAGTTGACGTAGTAGAGTGTTGGGTAACGCGACAAGGTCACGGTGTAGCTTGGGAGCAGTCTCGAGCTGTATGACGTGGCATAAGACATGGTTATGATTGGAGTCTTGTCGTGTTAAGTGTTGGGATGGACTGTCAAAGGGACGGGTAGCATGAGGAGCCATGCTAGTCAGGTTAAGAGAAGGTTGGTATCGGAGTATGGCCCTTGTCCCTCAAAGCTGGTGATCAACGTGTTATATATGTTGATCTTAGGTGATAAGGGGTAGAGTACATATGTAATCTGGTTAGACATATGTGCCGAATGGATTCACCATATGTAATGGGTAATCTATCCTGAGTATAGTTACACGGTGCTTAAGCCTCAGAGTTAGCTTAGAGCCGTATGGCTTGTCTGGATGGGAATGAGGATTTGTATGGGCTAAGATGCATGAAGAAAGTGAACTGTCTAAGGACGGGATGCGTGACTTAGTTGATTTAAGTCATGCGTCGGAATGAGGTTAATGAGAAGAATGAGACAGAGGCCTTAGTGTCTTAATCCTAAGGTGAATCATGAGTTCACTTTAGTGGATGAGCACTCGAGGCAAGACATGAGTTGGAAGATGGGGTGATCGTAATGGGTCCTCGAAAGTTTTAAACTAGTAAAGGGCACGTAAGTGCATGGGATAGAAGGAGAGAGTTCCAAGTATATCGTAGTTCTATTTATAGTTCAAGTTGCTTATGTACTTAGATAGAGAATGACGTTAAGGTATGTGTATGTATGTAGGTTGCCATTTGACAAGCATGAATGGACTGCATGACATGTAAGTAGCATGGGGTCCAGGTAAGTATTACGTTCATACTTTTCTAGAGTTTTCCAAGATACAAGAAACGTTTTTCCTTTAAGATGCTTACGAAAAGAAACGAAAGACGCTTTAAGGAAGAAAATGCTAAGTGTTCAAATGTATAAGTATGTACGGCCCCTCCTTGGCAGCCCCTTTGTACGCAACTAAAGTTTTAATTGTACGCATGTGAATGGATGACTATACGCTGTATATATTGTATGTATTTTCTAAGAAAATCCATAAACTGATGAAGATGCAAGAAGGGCATGACAATGGATGCTTTTATGGATCCTACGAACCAACGCTCTCATGTGCGCCATGAGGTGACACTCGTGGATGCCATGATTGACGACGTGCAAGGTGACGCTTATGGGAGCCATGAAAGCTGACATTTAAGCCCATGTATGTTCCCAAATGAAGTTTTCAAGAACGAACTGTAAAGAAAGGACAGAACTGAAACGAACTAAAAAATGAAAAGACGATTTTCAGGCTTACGCCCCAAACGATGTTTTCTCATGAAAATAAATGTTTTCTCATGAAAAGAAATGACTGTTAAATGAAAGAAAGAAATGAATGAAAGCTCCAGCTCTTTCGAGCTAACATGAATGAACGAATGAATGAATGAAAAGCAAAGAAAGAAATGAAAGCATGAATGTATGAAGATACATAACGGCCACATGAATGAATGAAAATGGTACCAATGAATGGGCAGATTGCAATGCAGGGTAAGTAGTACTGGAAGTGCACCCAGTGCTGCCCCCTATGAAAGGGATTCCCAATCTTTGGTCACGGGCGGAATCTGGGTCCAAAGGAAGACCGCTAACCCCAAACACAAGGGACATAACAGTGTGTACTGGCCTATGAAAGTGATAAGAACGAATGGATGTATGCATGTATGTATGAACGCACGAATGCACGAATCTTTAAGAAATGAAGGCACTGACGGGGGACACGTTTTAAAGAAAGGAAAGTCTTTTGAAAGAAAAGTCCCGTCCAGTGACGTTTTCAAAAGAACGCACATAAACATGCACGAACTCTTGAAGAAATGAAGGCACTGACGGGAGAAACGTTTTACAAAAAGGAAGCCCATGTTTAAAAGAGAAAACCCCCGTCCAATAACGTTTTCAAACGAACGCACGTATGACACGTATGCACGCACGTAATAGTATATACGAGTGATGAATGCTTGAATGAAAACCTATATTGTTATATTTTTAACGGTATGAAGTAATGCTTACGAGTCTCTCATTTTAGTTTTTATGCATGTCCCTCCCCCTCACAGGAACTGCATGATCAGGACAGACACGGCCCATGGGGAAGAGCACGGAAGTCTAGGCACGAATTTTAAACGTATGAGAGGCCTTTTTATTTCAAGATTTATGTTTTCCGCTGTAAACCTCTTTTATTGTCAAAGCATATTTTAATTTATAAACGTGGAGTCTTGCACATTGGGTATGCAAGTGAAAAGTTTTAAATCGGACGGTAATTCCTGTCGTCCTTTCTAAAAATATTTTGGAAAAAGTCCCACCACAAGGACGGGCGTTACACTAAGTCTCGTACTTAACGTGTTATTTGGTGTTTTTAATTTCCATTCACCACACGTTCTCCAAAGGCTTTCTATGTACTTAATGGATCGTTGTTCATGATAAGTCTCATATTCAACTTGTTATTTGACATTTTTTTTTCCATTCACCACACATCCTTTAAAGACTTCCTATACACTTAATGAATTGTTGCCCCCATTTTTATCATCAATCTCATACATCTGTTTGTTTCTGCTTGCCGTGCACTTGCACCACTTACTACATAGACATCTTTTGTGTAACGCTCGTCCTTGTGGTAGGTCTTTAGAAAATAGTTTTTAAGAAAATGAGACGAAAATTACTGAACCTTTTAAAACTAAAACCTACCCTATAAATATGAGAGAGAGTTTTGCACCGGAAATCATTAAGTTAAATAAAAAGACTCTTTACAAAATTACCCTTTCATATCTTACAAAAGCTCGCCTAAGCTTCAGTCACTCTTCCCTTGGACCATGTTTGTCCTGACGCTTCGTTCTCATATTGTCCTTGAGAGGGGGAGGAACATACATAAAAACTAACGTGAATCGAATACTCAGTAAGTATTACTTCATACAGTCAAAATATACTAGCATACCTTTTCAATCATGCATTCCCATTCATCTACATACTTTACATAAGCATTTATTTGATTTCAAACATTACAATGTGGGGTTTTTTTTTTAAATGTTTTCCTTCCATAAAACATTTCTCACACCTCGTACTTTCATTCATAAAGAAACTAAAGCATACATGCATTTATTTATTCTTTTCACTTTCCTTTGGTCGGTACACACTATTAAGCCCCATGTGTTCGGCTTAGTGGTCTTTTGAATCTTATTCTGCCTATTGCCACGGGTTGGGAATCCCTTAGTCAGGGGGTAGCACTGAGTGCACCACCAGTACTACTTACCCAGCATCGCAATCTGCCCAGTCCTTTGGTACCCATTCATTCAGTTATGGTCATTACGTATTTTCATATGTTAAAACATTAATTTCCTTTCATTCTCAAAACTACTTCCATAGCTTCACCGTTATCCATCACTTCACCTGGCATCTCGCCATGTCCCTTCTACACCATATCCTCACTCATAACGTGCACGCCTCCACATGCATTCCCTTTCACGTCATGACATCCCACCATACCTTCAATACGTCACAACTGGATAACTCTGTCACTTCACACTATTCAAAGCCACAATACAACTACACAGTGATGCCCGTCACTTCGAACTATACAGTCACATCACAATCTACTTCACAACACCGTTCACAGCTCCCAACCCTTCACATCACACTCCACACTGCATTACAACCCATCACTTTACACAACACAATTTCACATTTCATAACGACAGCACACACAACACATATACTCCCATCACTTCACTTACACAACTACCACAACTACTCCGCCCACAGTTCACAACACAACGAACTCCACAATATAGCACAGTCCACAACACAACCAAACTTCACAATAATTAAACTAACGAGGAAAAAGGTAGAGGGTTTATACCATTGGTTGGGATGACCCGTTGCGTTGCTCGTTGTCCGGCAAAGTCCCGTTGTGACGGAGGCCACTAGCTTGGGCGGTCGTTGCTCCTTGGTGGTCACTGCCGTGACCTTACAACGGGACTAGATCTAGGGTTTCTTGGCTAGATCTAGGGTTTGGTGTCTATGGGTGTGATTATCATGGTTGTACATGGCAGGGGAAGTGATGTGAATTTGTGGGAATGATATCCCTTGAACCCACAATCAATTTGAAAACTCACCCAAGAAAGCCAAAATCAAGTCAATGGATGGAGAATCTAAATCCGATGAGAACTCGTATCAAGAACCTAGATTATATTAAAATCTAGACCCGTTGAATAACCCATCTCAAGAACCCATATTACAAAGGAGGAACGCCACAAATGTTGTGATTTACTTTTGATAAGTTCAAAAGTTTAATTAAGAACAAGAGGAGTAAAACTCAACTCACAATGAATAAATTCATCAAATTTCATAAACTTCAAATGAGGCTACAAAGAGTATTTAAACCAAACCTAATTAAAACCCTAGCCAAAATAAAGCTCATTTTACCCAAAATGCCCCTGGATGAACAATGCCGCGGCTACAGTAACGCTACAATAACCTCTTGAAACCCTAGTTCCTAAAAAGTAACTTTTGAAATAAACCCTTGGCCAATATACAAGGCCTTCCCGAAAACCCTAGTTCATAAGAAATAAGACATGTAGGTATCTTGAAACCTACTTTTTCTAAACTAATAAAATAAATCCTTTAGCTAGATTGGAAGCCTCCAATAACAATAGGACGTATCTCTAAGTCATGTCTTCCACAACTTGAATCAAGTGGATCAAAACTGGTTCTCTTTCTTTAAAGCCCAACCTGAGTGTTGGGCTCCTGCTAGCTTCATCCCAAGTGGATTGCACCAATCCTTGCATTGCTTCCTTGATCTTCTTGGCCCTTGATCTTGTAATTGGCCCATCTGGAACTTGCAAAGAATCTTTAAGAGTAAGTCCACCTTGGTTCCCATCATTCACCCTCTCCTCAAAAGGGTTCATCCTCGAATCTTCAGTTACATCAAAAGGCGAAAGATTAGAAACATTAAAAGTAGCAGAAACATTATACTCACCTGGAAGATCCAGTTTATATGCATTGTCATTAATTTTCTCAAGAATTTGGAAAGGTCCATCTCCTCGAGGATGCAACTTAGTCTTTCTATGGACTGGAAATATTTCTTTGCGCATGTGAACCCAAACCCAATCTCCTGCTTCAAAGATGACACACCTTCACCCTTTATTGGCTTGTGAAGCAACCCTTTCATTCTTTTCAGCAATTTGAAACCATACCCTCTCATGAAGTAACTTCACCAACTCCGCCTTCTTTTGTCCATCCATGCTACTACACCATGGAGTAGCTAAGGAATTTAACATCCCTATCAGAAACAATATTCTTAGGTACACCATGGAGTCGCACTATCTCCCTGAAAAATAAGTCAGCTATGTTTGTGGCATCATCTGTTTTATGGCATGGAATGAAATGTGTCATCTTACTAAATCTATCCACAACCACAAAAATAGAATCTCTACCCCTTTTTGTCCTAGGCAGACCCAAAACAGAGTCCATAGATATGTCTACCCATGGCTCACTAGGAACGGGTAAGGGTGTATACAACTCATGTGGCAAAATATTAGATTTGGCCTTTCTACATGTAATGCACATTCCACAAATACGATTAACATCTTTCTTCATCTTAGGCCAAAAGAAATATTTATGCAAAATGTCTAAAGTTTTCTTGACACCAAAGTGTTCCATTAATCCTCCATTATGTGCCTCACGCACCAATAACTCACACATAGAACAACTTGACACACAAAGTTTGCTTTCTTTAAACAAATAACCATCATGCTTGTAAAACTTACCAAATGCCACCTTATCACATGCCATATACATATCAGAAAAGTCAGCATCATCGGCATACATGTCTTTAACATATTCATATCCAAGCATTTTAGCACTCATAGAAATAAGAAGTGCATACCTTCGGGATAGAGCATCAACAACAATGTTCTCCTTACCTTGCTTGTAATGAATGACATAGGGAAAGGTCTCAATGTATTCCATCCATCTAGCATGCCTTTTATTCAACTTACCTTGACCCTTGAGATGCTTCAATGATTCATGATCGATGTGGATCACAAATTCCCTCGGCCACAGGTAGTGCTGCCAAGTCTCTAATGCACGAACAAGAGTATAAAACTCTTTGTCATAAGTAGGGTACTTCAGGGATGTCCCACTTAGCTATTCACTAAAGAAGGCTATGGGCCGCCTATCCTGCGTCAAAACGGCTGCAATCCCTATTCCTGAGGCATCACATTCAATATCAAAAGTTTTGTTAAAATTAGGTAAAGCTAACACAGGTGCAGAGCACAACCTTTCTTTAATAGTGGCAAATGCATTCTCTTGATTAGCCCCCTAATGAAACCCAACATTCTTTTTAATTATCTCAGTGAGTGGTGCAACAATGGTGTTAAAGTCTTTAACAAAACACCAATAAAAGCTAGCTAAGCCATGAAAGCTTCTTACCAAAGTGATGCTTTTTGCTGTTGGCCACTCCTTGATGGCCTTGACTTTCTCTTCATCCACCTCAATACCTTTTGTACTAACAACATAACCAAGAAAAATAAATTTTTCCATGCAAAAGGTACATTTCTTGAAATTAGCATACAACTTTTCACATGTGAACACATCAAACACATATATCAAATGCTCAATATGTTCATTTAAGTCCTTGTTGTACACTAGGATATCATCAAAGTACACAACCACAAACTTGCATATGAACGCACGTAGGACATGGTTCATTAATCTCATGAAAGTACTGGGCGCATTTGTAAGTCCAAATGGCATAACCAACCATTCATAAAGCCCATACTTAGTCTTAAAAGCAGTTTTCCATTCATCACCCTCTTTCATTCTAATTTGATGGTACCCACTTTTAAGATCAATTTTACTAAAAATACATGAGCCATGCAATTCATCAAGCATATCATCCAATCTAGGAATGGGATGGCGATACTTTACCGTGATATTGTTGACCGCCCTGCAATCAACGCACATCCTTCATGTCTCATCCTTCTTTGGCACTAGTAGCACTGGTAGTACACAAGGGCTCATGCTTTCCCTCACGTACCCCTTGCTAATCAAATCCTTAACTTGCCTCTAAAGCTCCTTTGTCTCCTCTGGATTACTCCTATAGGCTAGTCGGTTTGGAATAGCAGCTTCGGGCACAAAATCAATCTAGTGCTCAATGCCTCTAATGGGTGGCAACTCATTTGACATCTCATCCGGGAATACATTATCAAACTCCTGCAACAAAGAAATAGCCAAATTAGGAAATGATTGGTTAGTTTCATCAAGAGTAAGATAAGACTCTTTATAGACAAGAAAAATCATAGGGCAATCTGCGAAGAAAGCCCTCTTAACCTCACTCTCTCTTGCATAGAAACTTACTTTTGCCTTTCTTTTTCTCTCTGCAGACTCTCTTTCTTTTTTCTCTCGTAGCTCCACTCTTTTTTCTTTACTCTCAGCCACCTCTCTACTTTCTTTTTCACTCTTTCTTTTATGCTCATTTTCACTCTCACTCTTTCTTTTTTGCTCAATCACTTTTTCACTCTTTATTTTTTGATCACTCTCATTTTCACTCTTTCTTTTTTGAGCAACCTCACTTTTCAGTTTCAGTTGGTCCTCATAGACCTGGCTTGGAGTTAAAGGAGCAAGTTTGATTGTTTTGCTCTTCGTTTCAAAGCTGTACATGTTCTTGAACCCATCATGTGTCACCCTCCTATCATACTGCCACGGCGTCCCCAACAAAATATGGCCAGTATGCATAGGCACAACATCATAAAGCACCTCATCCTGATACTTCCCAATAGAAAAAGCAACTAACACTTGTCTGTCCTCCCTAACCTCCCCACAATCATTCAACCATTGCAATTTGTATGGTCTATAGTGTTTTAAGGTTGGTAAATTCAATTTCTCAACCAAAGTAGTGCTAGCCACATTAGTACAACTCCCCCCATCAATGATCATACTACATACCTTATTGTTGACATAGCATCTAGTATGAAAAATGTTCTCTCTCTATTACTTTGCATCATCCACCTTAATCTGTGCATTGAGAGCATGCCTGGCAACAAGAGACTCACCCGTCACGGGGTATACCACTCCATCATCATCACTAGCATCAACCAACTCGGGCACCTCATCACTATCATCCTCACAATTAGTCATCACCTCCCCATTGTCATGCATAATCATCACCCTCCTGTTTGGACATTGAGAAGTGATGTGCCCTGAACCCAAACACTTAAAACATTTAAAACATTTAAAACATTTAATATCTCTATTCCGTGAAGTTTGAGATTCTACCTTGGATTTGTTGCTAGTTCCCTTATCTTTTCCCTTAAGTGGTTTGGTCTTTCGCTTTGCTTCAGCTGGATCATTCATATCCCACTTTGATTTTCATGTAGTGCTAGAAACCGAAGTGTACCTTGTTGTCCATTTTCTCTTTAACTGCCTCTCCTTCACAACCTTGTGCACCATGTCCTCTATCTCCACATAATGCTGCAATTCAATTACATTGGCTATGTCTCTCTTCAAACCACTCAAAAATCTAGCCATGGTGGCCTCCCAGTCCTCCTCTACATTAGCCCGAATCATCGCCACCTCTATCTCTTTATGGTAATCCTCCACACTCCTAGTCCCCTGTGTAAGATTTTGTAATTTTTGGTAAAGGTATCTATAGTAATGGCTAGGTACAAACCTTCGCCTCCTGAGAGCTTTCAACTCTTCCCATGTCTCTATAGGCCTCTCATAATTCCTCCTCCTATTGGTCACTAATTGATCCCACCAAATAATAGCATAATCAGTTAACTCACTTATCGCCAACTTCACTTTCTTATCCTCAAAGTAATTATGGCAATCAAACACCAACTCTATTTTTTTCTCCCACTCTAGATAAACCTCAGGGTCAGTTCTACCTTTGAAAGATAGTATTTTCATTTTGATGCTCAAAGTAATTATGGCAATCAAACACCAACTCTATTTTTTTCTCCCACTCTAGATAAACCTCAGGGTCAGTTCTACCTTTGAAAGATGGTATTTTCATTTTGATGTTCCCAAGGTCTCTATCTACACCATCCCAACCCCTTAGATTCCCCTTAGGTCATCTTTCACGCCTAACTCTTCTATGTCTACCCGACCCAACTTCAGATGCTAAGTCTTCCTCATCCTCACCATCTCCTCCATTTTCATACTCATTTTCAACTCTATGCTCACGTATCTCTCCCGCCTTGCAAATTTATAATCGTTGTTTCTTGATGATCCATCATATCCCTCACTTCACCCAACACAAAGTTCAACCGCTCAAACTGTTGTTGCATGGCTTGCAACACAAAGGATGAGTTATCTACTCTCCCCCTTGGTGATGAGCTACTCCGGTGAGACATTGTAAGGTGCAGCACAAAAGTATGTTAGTGGTAAAAAAGAAAACTTCACACACTCCCTTACGTGTTTACACTCAAATAATGACACTCCACTTGTATTTCACCCTTAATTGGCTTTTTATTCGATAATAATCTCACACTCTCTTGCCTTTTACCTCAAGAGTTTTCCTACTCAAGTACTTTAAGAACTAATTGAACTCAATCAAGACGATGCAATCTTGTTTTATCCCAACTAGTAATTAGGTCTAAGAAACAAGAACAAGAGAAACATGGAAGGAATAAAAAAAAGACACGTGAATCAAAGAAATTATACGAATGAAACAGTAACTATAAGACAAGATACCAACTAGATTAGTATGCAGCCCCCTTGATGATAAGGCTTAAGAAAAATTTTGGATTTTTTGTTTGTTTTTTCCAGACGATTTTTTTTCTTTTTCTTTTCTTTCCTTGTCTTTTCACCAACTGATTTGATCACATTCAAGACTAAGCAATTAAGAAAACCCTAACAATAACTAAAAAACCCTAGGATAAGTTTGATATACGGCAGCCCCTAGAACAAGAGATTTCAGCCAACACAAACCCTAGAACAATGAAATTTGGCAACCCTAAGAATAGTGAAGAAATTCGGCAGTCGCCTCTTTTTTTTTGGCAACCCTAGAACAATGAAGCCCTAGAATTAAATTTAAGAATGCAAGAAATTAAAAGATATAATCAGACCTGATTTGAAACCTTGCTCTGAATACCAAATGATATGAACCCGTGGGAATGAAATCTCTTGAACCCACAATCAATTTGAAACTCACCCAAGAAAGCCAAAATCAAGTCAATAGATGGAGAATCTAGACCTGATGAGAACTCGTTTCAAGAACCTAGATTATATTAAAATCTAAACCCGTCTCAAAACCCGTCTCAGGAACGCCACAAAGGTTGTGATTTACTTTTGATAAGTTCAAGAGTTTAATTAAGAACAAGAGGAGTAAAACTCAACTCACAATGAATAAATTCATCAAATTTCATAAACTTCAAATGAGGCTACAAAGAGTATTTAAACCAAACCTAATTAAAACCCTAGCCAAAATAAAGCCCCTTTTACCCAAAATGCCCCTGGATGAACAATTCCACAGCTACAGTAACGCTACAGTAACCTTTTGGAACCTAGATCCTAAAAAGTAACTTTTCAAATAAACCCTTGGCCAAAATACAAGGCTTTCCCGAAAACCCTAGTTCATAAGAAATAAGACATGTGGGCCAAGTATCTTCAAACCCACTTATTCTAAACTAATAAAATAAATCATTTACTAAATTGGAAGCCTCCAATAACAATAGGCCCTATCTCTAAGTCATGTCTTCCACAGCTTGAATCAAGTGGGTCAAAACTGGTTCTCCTTCTTTCAAGCCCATCTTGAGTGTTGGGCTCTTGCTAGCTTCATCCCAAGCATATTGCACCAATTATTGCATTGCTTCCTTGATCTTCTTGGCCCATTTGGAACTTGCAAAGGATCTTTAAGAGTAGGCCCACCTTGGTTCCCATCAGGATGGGGTGCTAATTGGCCATGGACGGTGGTACAAGGCAAGGGTGGACATGGGTGGCGGTGGAAGGGTCGTCTATGGTGGTGAAAGGGGTTGTTTGGTTGTGCACGATGGGGGAAAAGGGTGTGCGATGGGTATCGTGGTGCTGGATGGTTGTGGAGGGAAGAGAGAAACAAAGGTGTTGACCTAATGTGAGGGGTGCGATGGCCGTGGGTAGTGGCGAGCTAGTGGTTGACGGCGGCTTGGGAGGAGCTGCGACAGCTCTGGAAGAACAAGAGGTCGCGGTTGAGAAAACAGGGGGAGAGAGATCCATGGGCTCCAGGGACTAGGGGTGGTGCAGTGGTGCTCCATGGCATGGAGGAGGCTCATGGCGGGGGTTGGTGGTGCTGCGTTATGCCACGGCGGCGATGGGGCATTTGAGAGAAGAGAGAGAATTGAGGGAGAGAGTGGATGGCGTGGAGGGGAGGAGAGAGAGGGAAGGGAAAAAGAGAGGGGGATTAGGGTTTTCTTGGGATTTTAATTCCAACCCTTCATCTAGAAGGCTCCATATTTGATCTAACGGTGGAGATTTAAACACTGAAAATAAACTAACTAAAAATAAGAATTAAAATAGAAATACAATAAGATTAATTTAAAAATCAACTTGAAATTCTATAAATATAATATTTCATCATAAAATAAAATGATGAAGTTTGCTAAACATTTTTAAGAGAAATAACTTCATCTAAAAAAGTAGAGTCTTTAACATAAAATAAAATAATGAATATTAAATAATATTCTTAAAGAATTAAAATAATTTAAATAAAATGATTTGCTACAACTATATTATTTTCGTGGCTTCACAACATAAAAAGGCTTACTTGAAAATCTGGCTTGGTTCAATAATACCAAAAATACCCCTCTTCAAAATAATTTTAGATATTAAAAATATTTCGAAGGCTTTAAAATACTGGGCTCCATTTAAAAATCATCTGCAATATTTAAAACACAACTATTCAGGATTTAAAACGCAAAGGCGAGACTCGTGACCAACCGAGAGAAAAAGAAGCGGTTCGCAACATTTTGTAGGGTCGTCAGTCAGATTCCCAAGTCCCAAGTCTCCTGAGTTTGAGGGGAGATGTTAGAATACTACCATACTATTATAAAATATATTCATAATATTATGGTATTTATGGTAATATGCTTATCATCTACCAAATGTAGTTTATTGTATAAATCAATCAGTATCAATTAGTATCATTGATTTATTGTATCTTCTTTCTTTCTCTAGTCTCATTCACTTATAAATAGAGACAATGTTATATATTAAAAAATAATTGAGAATAGAAAAAATGTAGCCCTCAAAATCTCTCTCGTTTCTTTTTCCTTCTCAATCTCATTTTCTATTATATTTTATTTTCTACACTTTGTTTCAAATAATTTGTTTTTTTTTTATCTAATATGATGCTTTGTTTATTTGAAACCATTCGTGTTTTTATTTTTAGTCTAATTAGTTTTAGTTTCTTAAAAAAACTAGGTTCCCAAATATTTTATTTGTAGTTTGTTTAGTGGGTTTTCTTTTTATCTTAATTTTGTGCAGAATCCATTCACCCCTGTTCTTGTACCCTTATTTCGATTAAATGCGATCGAAATTTTGAATGGAGGCTTATTAAATAAGAAGACAATATTTACATATTTCTTGTAACCCGTAGTTTGTTAGAAATATGTTAGTAGTTAAGCCTAGGGGTGGGCAGCGGGGCCCCGCCCCCACCCCCGCTGCCTTGGCCCCGGGTGGTGGGGCGGACCACCCCGTCTGCCAGATGTGGGGGGCGGGGCCACCCGCCCGCATCTGGGGCTCTGTCCGGGGGCGGGGGCGGGATGGGGTGACCCCCGCCCTGCCCCGCCCCACCCATATATATATATATATATATTATATATTTTATATATATTTATATATATATATATAAAAAACCTACACATGAAACGACGTCATTTCATGCGTAGGTTTTTTTTTTTTTAACACAGGCATGAAACGACGTCGTTTCATGACTGGGTTAATAAAGAAATCCTCCCCCCCCCCCCCCCCGATTCCCTCCCTCGCTCACTCTCAGTGCTCACTTCCTCCCAGTGACCCAGACCCAGTCCCGTGTGCAACTCGTCTCTCTTCTGAGTACCCAGCGCTCCCAGCGTCCCCTTCAATGTCGCCGTCACATGACTCGCAACTCGTCGGTCCCTCTCTCTGCATCTCCGTCACCGAAGATCCGAAGGTAAGAAACTTTATCCCATTTTATTTTTTTTGTGATTTATATTTTTAATGGAGATTGGAGGAAGGATGGGGTTTATCGGAGATGGAGGATGTGATTTTTGTGAATTGTGTGCTGTGGAGCTTAGATTGTGCATGTGGTTTGGTTTGAACTTTGAATGAGTCCGTGACTCCGTGCATGTGAATTGTGTTTGTTTTCTGTAATTTTTTTTTTGATTTATACTCTAAAGAGTGCCATATTGTTTGTGTCTAAGACTCTAATTAATTTGGATTGGAACCCCTAAATTAATTTAGGGCTCCAATCCGAAACCCTTATTTGAAATTCCTAAATTAATTTAGGGTTTCGAAATACCCTAAATTAATTTAGGGGATTCAAAGATACAACATTAATCACCATGAAGTTCTTTATAAATTCAGTAAATACAACATTAATCACCATGGTCTATATGTACTACTACTGCATGCATCTTTGTAATTGGTGGAAATATATATATATAATATTTGAATTATCCATGATATTAATTAATCTCTGAAAAATTATATAATAGGTGTAATCCCATCAATGTTCAATTGCCTCATGTCCTCATCCAAAATTATTTTGAGTACAAAAACTTTGAAACAGACAATTAATATAAACTTTGGTGAAGTTGAGGATCATCAGGTGATGCCAGCTTTCTAAACGTTAATGATTTGATCCAACAGTGTATTTATCGCTCATAAATATATACGTACCAATAAATTAATTAATAGGCTAGGTAGCTAGCTAGGAGTTTGTACCCCCGTATGTTTGTAAATGTTTGTATAAATATCTTCCAATCTGAATGTTTGTAAATGTTTGCATATATATATATATATATATATATATATATATATATCTTCCACGTGAATATTTGTAAATGTTTAATCCAAATTTTTATGTTCATTATATACACACATATAGTGTATTTGTTGTTAATATACTTTATTACATTTATAACCAAAGTACACAATATATATATATATATATATATGAATGGCAAGTGATACTTTTTTTTATTCTACTTTTCTTTTATGTTCATTATATAGTTGTTATGTTTTCTATAATTTCAGATTTCTTGTTTGCTTAAGTTCTTGGATATGCCAGCAGATTCTAGTGCGAGCTCTTCTTTCTTGGCCAAGGGCACCCCTACCCGTACCCCTACCCCTTCCCCTACACCTATACCTACACCTACACCTACACCTACCCCTTCTACTCATACCCCTACCCCTAGCCCTACGGCACCTTGCCCTGCCCCCAAGCCCAGCAAGAAACCTGCTACAATAGTTTGAAGTCATTTTACCAAACTAGAGGGTGGTGACTCAAGTAACCCCCAAGCCAAGTGTAACCATTGTGGGAAAATTTATGGATGTCACTATAGGAAACATGGCACCTCACAATTAAAGGTGCACTTAGAAGAGCAATGCAAAAAAAGTCCAATATTAAGATCATTACAAGAGAAAAGCCAATCTAGGCTAGAAATTGAACTTCAAAAAATGGCGGATGGGACTAGTGGGGGTGCAACTTTGAGGGGTATACTAAGTTTGATCCCGATGAGTGTAGAAGACACCTAGCTCGTATTGTCATAATGGACGAGCAACCTTTTCAAATTGTTGACGGGAAAGGGTTCTAAGTGTATTCTCGCTACTTGGAACCAAGGTTTAATATTCCCTCTCACCACACGGTGGCAAAAGATGTAAAAAAAATATTTTTACATTGAAAAGGAGAAGTTGAGGGGTCAATTGGCGGATCAATTTGTTTGTCTCACCATTGACACTTGGACATCGATCCAAAATTTTAATTACATGTCTTTGACTGTGCATTTTATTGATTGTCATTGGACATTACAAAAAAAAATTATAAAATTTTGTAAAATCACCGATCATAAGGGTAAGACAATTGGGAAGGCCTTGGAGGCTTCAATAAAAGAGTGGGGTTTGACCCGAGTTGTTACAGTCACAGTCGATAATGCCTCGTCTAACGATGTTGCATTGGGACATCTGAAAACTTATCTTAGAGAGGCAAATAAGACACTTATGGGTGGTGAGTGTCTGCATGTGAGATGTGCGGCACATATTCTGAATCTGATTGTCACTGATGGTTTGAGGGATCTTCATGACTCGATTGCTCGGGTTAGGACTGCTGTGAGATGGGTGAGATATTCTCCTTCAAGGTTGGAGAAATTCAAGGTTGCTACGAGATCTGCGGGTCTAACATCTAAGAAGGGTCTTTCTACTGATATGCCTACACGATGGAACTCAACATTTATGATGTTGGAGGCGGCCCAAGAATATAGGCTGGCATTTGCATTATTGGGTGACGAAGACATCCAATATGTTAAATATTTTGATGATCATGGGGGATTGGAAAAACACGTAGATGATGATTGGGAAATTGTAACTATTTTTGTAGAGTTTTTTAGGCTTTTTTACGATGTCACCACGAGGCTATCTGGAACTTTGTACCCTACATCCAATGTTGTATGCCAGCAAATATGTAGGGTAAAAAAAGAATTAGATGACATGGTCGCGGGTGGTCACATTAGGCTGCGGGAGATGTCATTGATTATGAGGACAAAGTACGACGAGTATTGGGGAGATTTAACTAAGGCTAATATTTTGTTATATGTAGTTGTCGTCTTTGACCCGAGGTATAAGTTGGATGGCATGATATTTGGATTGGGCCTTGCGTACGGGCAAGTATAGGCGGAGCTTATTGCAGCAAGGGCTCGGGAAACCTTTACTAGATTATTTGATGAGTTTTCTACTATGCGGGGTGGTAATATTGCGGCACCTACACCTACCCCCTCAGCCTCAGGCTCACAGTTTCCTGAAGTCAAGGTTGGGAAAAGGCGTAGAATGGAGTGGGGTGAGAAGTATGAGCAGCTCCCTTCCTCCGGAGTTCTGTAGAGGCTCAGTCAGAGATAGACAGATAGTTAGCAGCAGAGATTCTACCATTTTCACGAGATTTCGATATATTAAGTTGGTGGAAGGTGAATGTCGTGAAGTATCCCATCCTTGGAGAGATAGCCCGCACACTTTTGGCCATCTCTATTAGCACAGTAGTCTCAGAGTCGGCCTTTAGCACCAGAGGGCGTGTATTAGATTCATTTCGGAGTTCATTAGCTCCTGCCACTGTGGAGGCTTTGATTTGCACGCAGAATTGGATCAAGGGAACTCCAATTCATGTTCCGGATGTTCTTGAGTATGAGGAGGCCGACGTCGAGGAGGAGGGTGATGATCAATCTGGATTTGGTATTTATTTTAATTTCATTTTCTAATTTCTTATTTTAATTTATTTATTTTCATTTAATTGGTATTCATTAATTTGATTTCAAATTTAATACTTATAGTGATACATGAGACGGCGTCTACGGCTATCTCCGATGCAGTATGACTTTGTATTGGATCCACCATTGCCATGGTTTCCATAATTTCTCCCCTAATTATTTTTTGCATTTAAAATTTTGTTTCATCTTTATAACTTTTTAATTCTAATTTGTTTTATTTTTAACTTGTTAATATTTCAGGTTTTATAGTTTATTAACTTTTATGATCTTGATTTTCAGTCTCACAGCAATCGACACAACTCAGTGAACTCACCGCTACGGCTTCACCCCAAAATCAATTTTGTTAATTTACAATTAATGTAATGTTGCTACAATAGTTAATTGTACAATTTGTAATAATTTTTTTTAGAGTTTGTAATAGTGTAATAGTTTATTAGTTCTCTTAATTTGTATAATTGTAAACTATTTATTTTAGTATAGTGCCCTACTGCCATGGTGATGATTATTACTTAATTAGTTAATAGTTGAAACTTAATATCTACTTAATAGTTCAATCTATGATTATATAAATATATATATATTATTTGTTTTCTACTTATCAAAAAAAAATTATTTGTTTTTTCCTTTTAAATTTATATATTTTTTAATCTAAATAATGGGCTCAAACTGTCTCAAAATGAATTATGGGCCCAAAGTGGCCCAAAAACCGATTCTGGGCCATTTAGGGCCCAGAAAAATGTATTGGGCCAAAGGCCTAGTAGGGGATGCGGGGGGTGCGGACAGGTGGGGGTCCACCCCCGCACCCCGGGCAGCGGACGGGGGACCCCGCCTCTGCCCATGCGGGGGCGGGGTCCGGCGAAAAAGCTCCCACCCTCGCATATGCGGGGGCGGGGGGCGGGGGAGGGGTGGCCCCGCCTCGTAGGGGGCGGGTATCACCCCTAGTTAAGCCCATTTTCCTTGTATAAATGTAGCTTAGTCATGTAAATAAGGTATCCAAAAAGTTGAATACAATATAGAATCTTATTTTTTCTCTGTCCTCTTCTTTTCTTGGAGGCACGATCATCCTCTATTTTGAGTAATTTTCTTTCATTTTAGTTTATTTTGCATATATCTAAATACAACCTATCGTGTGTATTATAATCGGTAACAGAGAAGTTTTGATCCAAGAACAATCACAATAAATAATCTACATGATATATTGAATTAGTTCTAGGATCTTGACTGTCATGATTCTCGCAATATTAATATATATATATATATATAAAGAGCATAACGGAATTCATAGTAATAACTTTTATCCATACTTGATCTGAAACTGATGTAAACACCAGTGTTAATGTGTAAATTTACACAAGAAGTTGAAACGAAAGAAAGACTAATTCCTAGCCCACAGTGGTGATTCGGGTGATGATGGTGTGCTCGAAAAGCTCACGGACGTGGTTTGGACGTTGATACGGTGCTCGTACATATATCCATGAGAATAAGCAATAACTAAATAAATAAAATATAAATAGAGAGACCCAATAATTTATGTGGTTCTGCATAGAAACTTACATTCATGAGTCATTTGGGAGAGAAATCAACTATGATAGTGACTTTACAGTCTCTCATGACGTTGCCCATCTTTCAATACAATAGAGAAATTTTTAGAAGATCTCGAGGTTGAAGAATAAGGCTTGCTTTTGGAGAGAGGAGCTTTCAGTAGTCATCATGCATAATTTCTATAAGTAGTGCAGTCTGTCTAAATCTAAAGAGATTCCCTCCCTTTATAGAGGTCTATTTCCTTCCTTGGAGTGATTGAGTCACACTTGCCTTATGAAACCCTTTCATTTTACGTCTGAGTCAACTTACCTAATCTCTATGCTTGATTCTTGGTCTTATCCTTGGGCTTGATTTTTGATGGTTGCTTTTATTCCCAACAGATGCTTGTGATTCTTAAGGTTGAATTGCTTGACAAGAAGGTCTTGAAAATATTCAAGTCAATAGAGATAGAGATATTATGTAGAAATAAATATTGAGAAGTTTGTTTACGTGAATGTTTTCTTGATAATCAAGCGTTCAGATGGTTGCACGTGATTGTTTATCATGAGCAACCGTTTTTGTTTCTATTGGCGCTAGTTGATTATTTTGCCCCTTGAGGCAATTTGTAGTTTGGCATAACCTGCACTTAAATGGTCAAGGAGCTCGTTGGCTCTTTAGGTCTAGTTGTTGAGCCTGTCAACTTATTCCTCAAGGTAACCCATGTGAGGCGATTGTGAAGCTTGGGGTATCGTTCCCAAAGGTAATTCGTTGGTGACGGTTTTGTTGGCACAAGTCAACACTCTTCGTTTGCTAAAGGTGGCATTCGGCCATGTTGGCATTGATGGCTAGGTGAGAGTGCAAGGGCACACGACTTTAAGGGGTGAGGGTCGAAGCAGTCAAGAGACTAATGTTGCTGTGAGAATGCAAGGGTACTCGCCTTTAAGGTGCAATGGTCGAAGTAGTCAAGGGATTGTCATCGCCCGTTAATGGTTGTGCGAATGCAGGGTGTGATACCCCCAGATTCCGCTTGGGATTTTGTGGACTCTGAAGCATCGGGACATGCAACATTATATTACCAACCCCCACTCATGACAGACAAAGATGCAGTACACCTAGCATGCATCTAATAATATGCAATATTCGCAGCGGATAATTTTTTTCTTGAGCAATACTATGAACTAAATATAACATATCCTAAATTAACACAAACATATAATAATTGACGTCCAAAAGTTACAATACTTGTCCAAAATTTCTGTAAAATCATTAGTACTGAAGACGAAGCTCATCATGTATATAATAAAACTAACATAATAACAACTAGGCTAGCTTAAGGAGTAGCACGCGCAACTTAGCTAGGATAGCCATAATCCTATCCAAAAACTGGAGCATCGATGTGATAAGCTCCTCGTGGATGCGTTGTGGTCTAGTGGACCTTGTGAGATCTCTAAATTTTGCTTGTGTTTTAAATCTATATTATTTTAATTGATTAATGTGTTATTTTATTTATTGTTTTTATAATTTATTTTGGTATGTTGGGTTTCTATTTCCTTATTATTAATTTATTTGTGTTTTTAATTCCATGTTATTTTATTTTTGTTAATTTTATTTTAAGTGTGTTATTTTAATTATTTGTAGTGTTTCTATTTTGGGCTTTTTAAATTACTGTGTTTTATTTTAGCTGGGCCGTGTGTGTGTGTTTATTAGACCCAACCGGAGTGCAGCAGGGCCTAGCCCGTGTGTGAGACCCAGCCCATGTGTGAGACCCAGCCCCCCCCCCCCCCTTAATTATTGGAACGGCGTCGTTTGGATGGAACCCTAGGGTTCCATCTCTTTTCCTGCAGCGCCGTGCACCAGAAGCCCCCTTCTCCCTCTTTTCTTCTTCTTTTCTTCTAGTTTCTTCTTCTTCCGTAGAGCTCCTTCCTCCACGCAGCTGCTGCCGATACCATTTCGAAGCATAGTCATGTCTCTCAGCCTTGAGTCGCCACCTCCATCTTTCCTTTTCTTCTCGGTGCCATTCGGCTAGTGATTTCTAAAAGCTCGTTGTCAAGCCGTCCTTCTTCGAGGCCACCTCCACCCATCGTGAGCCGCTCCGTGTAAACCAGTTGTGAATTTCGGGTGGTGCGGTCTTTGCCGCCGCACCACGTGTCCGCCCAAAATGCTTCTTCTAATCCACGGCTTGTGCTACCGTTTTCCTTTTCTCTACCCGTGTGGCACACAACCACCTGCTACCACCGTGCTCAGCCTATAAATAAGCCGAGTTCTCCAGTTTATTGAGGATGGGGAATTTGTTAGTTTTTCTCTCTCTAAATCGAAAACTTAGTTCCTAAATTTTATGGTTGTTGTTCCGTAAGTGTAAACCTTTTTGCCTTGTGCATCACTGCAAACCACCGTGCATAGTATTTTTTCATGGTTGTTTAAACCACCCCTGAGAGTTACTGTGTATTTCAACTTGTATTTTCACTCAGCCCGTGAGTTGAGAGGCATTTTTGGGCACTGTTCCACCGTGTGTCACCACCTTGAGCAATGCCCTTTCGCTTGATCTTTCAGATTATTCCCAATCTTCGTGTGTATGTAATTTCTCAGTTTATAATAAAATTGTTATAATTGTATTTTGTAACTGTTGTCTTTTTGTAACTGTTGATTGTATTAAATTGTTGGATTTGGGCAGTTGAAGCGTTGGGTTGAAATTATAAATTTGAGTTGTTGGAAATTGGGCCTTGGGCCGGATTGGAGGACGGGATGCACGTGTGGCATGTTAACCTGTATTTCTGTATTTTTTTGTAAAAGAAATATTTAAATGGGTATTCCAATAAATTATGATTTGTATATTTATCGTTTTATTAAATTGTGCGGTGATGTCACGTTGTCTGTTAGAAATTGAGACTGTTGGTATTAATTGTGTGGGTGCGTGTGTATCACGACCCCAAGCCGAGATGGGGCATTATCTCGGTGGAGCTCCTCTGGTCACTCGGAAGCGTAACAGACTGACGTGACGTCCTCTGAGTTGTTGTAGGGCGACGACGGGAACGGACGAGACGGTAACGCTCTCGTACCGATTTCGTGACCTTTGACTTGCGAGGTTAGAGGATGCTTGGCCATGTACGCGCTGGGCGCGGAATTGGGCATCGCTCGTTATGAAGTCTCATGCACGGACGTTACCCGTGGTGTGACAATGAGAGTCAGGTCGTGCGGACGGTCCATAGGGGAGACCGTGGCGCATGCTTTTTAATAATTATGATTTGACCAAAAATGGGATTTTTGGCATGAGTGGTTAAAAAGGGTATTTTGAGAAAAAGAACTTATGGTGTTGATTTATGTGCATATTTGTCCGTATGGGGACGCGTGTTATTTCTATATATTTCTTGGATGTTATTTTGGTTAATTACTTGCTGAGATGTCATAATCTCATTGTGGTGTTTTACCCTATGGTTCTTTCTTATGGTGTCGTAGAGTCTGACGCAGAGCCCGAGTATGAACATGAGGGATTAGCTTCGCCGGAGGTTTGAGTTGCTGAGATACTGTTCAGTATTATGGGATTTGTTTCCCTTATGTTATTTCCTGTATTTAATTTATTTGTCGGATGACTGTTTAATCCTTGTAAAGTTACTTTACTGTTTTTAAACAATTATGGTACTTAATAAAGAAAGACCTTTTATTTCTCCGCTGCGTATATTATTTTGTACACTTATTGCATGATGTACACACTCTGAGCACTGGTCGTCGGGGTGCGTGATCCGTGTGGTCATCATCCCGGTGTCACGAACTCCACAAAAATAACACGTGGGGGTCGAGGCCACCACAGGTGGTATCAGAGCGGTCTGGCTCTGGGTAACACCGTGAAAGTACCTAGGTGCAGTACCAGAAAATTTTATTATATTTTAAATTGTTTATTTATTTTAAATATCAAGTTTTGAAAGACGGGTTTTATTAGAAAGATGGTCCGATCGGGGATGCCACATCTGGAACCTGAGAACGGCTTGTCTCGTGTTGATGGGAATCTCGCTGTGGCTAGAGCCTTGACCCGTATGACAAAATTTCTTCAACAGAATTTTCCTCCACCAAGGGAGCAATAGAACGGTTGTCCGTATGAACGCTTTTTAGCTCATAGGACCCCTGCTTTTTTCGGACAAGAGGATCCACTTCGTGCTGGGAGTTGGATTAGCGATCTCAAAAAGACATTCGAGATCTGTGTGTGTACTGAAGCTCAAAAAGTATTATACGCAAGTTATCTGCTACAAGGTGATGCAACTGCTTGGTGGGGGACCAAGCGGGAGCTTCTTGAAATGGAGTTTGGATCTATTGTAGCAGTATCTTAGGTATGTTTTAAAAAGGAATTCAATGACCGTTTCTTCCCGAAAACTATGAGGAAGCAGAAGGCTGGAGAATTTAATAATTTAGTGCAAGGAGAGATGACGGATGAGCAGTATGCTCGGAAATTTATAGAGCTCGGGAAATTTGCTACTCATTTAATTGCCACAGAAGTGATGCGGATTGAGTGATTTCAGGAGGGTCTATGGCGAGAGATTCGTAGACAGGTTGCTTGTCTGCAAATCCCTACCTTCCAGCAGTTGGTGGAAGTTGTACGATTGCAGAGCGGGAATTCATTGAGCCTATTACCGCTTCGTTTGGTCAAAAGAAAAGAAATTTCAGGAAAGGTAGTAGTTCTGGGTCTGCACCTAAGTTTACTACCAGGACTGGAGCCCGACCGCAGATGGCCACCGGAGTACGAATGGGGGGACGAGCTCCAGTATGTGGCAAGTGTAATAGGTCGCATGTAGGCGAGTGCCATTTGTCTAGGATTCAATGTTTCAGATGCAGGCAAACGGGGCATCTTGCTCGCAATTGTACTAGCATGTTTCAGGCAAATCGAGGCGGTTACCGTGGTGGGAGGACTAACCCAAGACCAATTGTTAAGGCTAGGGTGTACGCAGTGACCCTCGGTGATGAAGCTCCGGAGACTCAAAATGCTGGAGTCATCACAGGTACAGATTTATATCCAATCAGTTGAAAATACTGTGCCGTGTGTTTTGATTGATAGATTTCATCAGTAATTTTAATTTCTTTAGGTAGAGATCGACTGTTTGAATTTTATGCTTGCACTCTGTTTGACTCGGGAGCATCTCAGTCGTTCATATCTACCACTTTTGCACGGATGTGCAATTTAGTCTTTAAACCTTTATCGCAGTCTTTGGTGGTGAAGTTACCCAATGGTGAGACTATTTGGTGTTCTAAAGTTACCCTAAGTTGTCCGCTGTTTTTTAGTGGAATGACTCTTAATGCATATCTGATAATGTTTAAATTACTTGAGTTTGATATTATTTTAGGAATGGAATGGTTATGTCAGTATTTTGCCAGTATCAATTGCCGTAGTCGGATAGTTAGTTTCCAACTACTTGGAGGGAAGTATTTAGAGTTTGCAGGGAGTAAGGTAAAGTCAAAACCTGCAGTTATATCTGCCATTCAAGCAAGTAGAGACTTGGCAAGTGGAGCGGATGCTTTCTTGGTTCAAGTGATGTCGGTACTTTCGGAGAAGAAATCTTTAGCAGATATTCTGATTGTGAAGGAGTTATCTGATGTGTTTGTGGATGATTTGCCCGGCTTGCCACCTGTTCATGATTTGGAATTCGCCATCGATCTAGAATCCGGTGCGGCACCAGTTCATAAGGCTCCGTACCGAATGGCCCCAGCAGAATTAAAAGAACTGAAAAGTCAACTGCAGGAACTAGTAGATAAAGGGTTTATCCAGCCTAGTTATTCACCTTGGGGGGCACCAGTGTTGTTTATTAAGAAGAAGGATGGTACCCTTAGAATGTGCATAGATTACCGAGAGCTCAATAAGGTAACCATCAAGAATAAATACCCCTTACCTCGGATTGATGATTTATTCGATCAACTCCAGGGTGCAACAACGTTTTCAAAGATTGACTTAAAGTCGAGATACTATCAATTGAGGATTAAGGATCAGGATATACCTAAGACTGCCTTTAGGTCTAGGTATGGGCATTATGAGTTTAAAGTGATGCCTTTTGGATTAGCCAATGCCCCTGCAGCCTTTATGGATATGATGAATAGAGTATTCCGACCTTATCTAGATTCCTTTGTGATAGTTTTTATTGATGATATATTGGTTTATTCTCGAGAACCGAAACAGCACGCTGGTCATCTTTGTTTGGTTCTGGGTAAGTTGAGAGAGCATCAGCTTTATGCCAATCTGAATAAGTGTGATTTTTGGTTGGAAGAGATTAAGTTTCTTGGTCATGTTATGTCTCGGGATGGCGTAGCAGTTGACCCAAGTAAAGTCAAAGCTGTCTTGACATGGCCGCATCCTTTAACGATGCACAAAATTCGAAGCTTCTTGGGACTTGCTCGTTACTATTGCAGGTTTGTAGAAGGCATTGCTCAATTGTCTGGACCTCTCACTACTCTTACCAGGAAAAATGTGGAGTTTGTTTGGTCCGACAAATGTGAGAAAAGTTTTTAGGAGTTGAAAAATCGGTTAACTACAGCACCTGTTTTGGCCCTTCTGGAACCTCATAAGCCATTTGTGGTTTTTAGTGATGCTTCCAAATTTGGTTTGGGATGTGTTCTTATGCAGGAAGGAAGAGTTGTGGCGTATGCATCTCGTCAGTTGAAAGATAATGAAAAGAATTATCCCACTCATCATTTGAAGTTAGCAGCTGTGGTTTTCGCTCTCAAGATTTGGCGGTACTATTTATATGGGGAGGCTTGTGAAATCTACACTGATCATAAGAGTCTTAAACATCTTTTCTCACAGAAAAATCTTAATATGAGACAGAGGAGATGGTTAGAATTAATCAGTGATTATCAGTGTGTGATTAAGTATCATCCTGGAAAAGCAAATTTGGTTGCAGACGCGCTTAGTCGGAAATCTTATTCGGTTGATGAGGCTGAGTCACCAGGGTTAGACTCTCTTCTTTTTGGTGTGAGGAGACTTCTTGCTAGGAGTTCCCAACAGGAAGAAGTGTTGACTTCAATTCATGATATCCGAGTTCTTGATTTTGAGGAATTAAAGACTCTGCAGGAAAATGACTCTAAGTTGTCAGACATTAGAGAAAGAGTCAAGAAGTCGCAAGGACCCGCGCATTTCAGTCTAAGTAGAGATGATATTCTTTTATTCCGAAATCGTAGGGTGATTCCTACATGTTCAAAATTTAAAGAAAGAATCTTGACTGAGGCCCATGCAGCTCCTTATTCAGTTCATCCAGGAAGTACAAAGATGTACCGAGATTTGAAGAAACGTTTTTGGCGGGAAGGAATGAAGAAAGAGATTGCCTTGTTTATTGAAAAATGTTCAACTTGTAGGCTGGCTAAAGCCGAGCATCAGAGGCTTGCTGGCAATCTTCAACCACTCCCTATTCCTGAGTGGAAATGGGATGACATCGCAATGGACTTTGTAATAGGACTACAAGGACGCCTAGTGGGAAGAATTCAATTTGGGTAATTATTGATCGTTTGACAAAGAGTGCCTATTTCTTACCTATTTCTAACACTGATACTTTGGGAAGTTTGACTCGGTTTTATGTCAAGGAAATTGTGCGTCTTCATGGAATTCCCAAGAGTATAGTGTCAGATAGGGACCCACGATTCACATCTCACTTCTGGAAAAGTTTGCAATCAGCTTTGGGCACCAAGTTGGAATTCAGCAGTGCTTATCATCCTCAAACTGACGGCCAATCAGAACGCACTATTCAGACCCTTGAGGATATGTTGCGAGCCTATGTGTTGGATTTTAAGGGAAGTTGGGAAAATCATCTGTCGCTTATAAAGTTTGCTTATAATAACAATTTTCAAGCGACTATTCAAATGGCCCCTTATGAAGCTCTTTATGGGAGGAAGTGCAGATCTCCTTTATTTTGGGATGAAGTTGGCGAAGGTAATCTACTTGTACGAGAAATAGTTCAGAAAATGAGGAATCAGATTCAAGTTATAAGAGACAAGATGGCAGCTGCACTGAGTCGTCAGAAAAGCTATTCGGACACGAGGATAAGAGATCTATTATTTGAGGAAGGTGATTGGGTATACCTCAAGGTTTCTCCAATGAAAGCCGTTAAGCTTTTTGATAAAAAGGGGAAACTTAGCCCGAGGTGTGTTGGTCCTTTTCAAATTCTGGAGAAGGTTGGACCCGTTGCTTTCCGTATTGCCTTGCCAGAATATTTTGGAGAGATTCATGATGTTTTCCACGTGTCGTCATTAAAGAATAGTTTTGGACAGCAAGAGCCACGTTTCGTTGACCCCGGAAGCATTCAACTCCGGCCTGATCTCACGTATGAAGTTGTTCCAACTCAGATCTTGGATAGAAAGGAGCAACAATTGCGATCCAAGATGATACCATTAGTTATGGTATCATGGGGAGATCCTTTGGCTCAGGATTTCACGTGGGAGAGAGAGGTAGACATGAGAAAGTTCTACCCTTACTTGTTTGGGTAGTTTTGAATGTTTGTTTTTCATTCTCAAGCTTGTGTTAAGCTTTGTAATGTATCTTGTTTTGGAGTCAATAAAGGGACTTGACAATTTCGAGGACGAAATTTCTTTTAAGGGGGGAGGTTGTGAGATCTCTAAATTTTGTGTTTTAAATCCATATTATTTTAATTGATTAATGTGTTATTTTATTTATTATTTTTATAATTTATTTTGGTATGTTGGGTTTCTATTTCCTTATTATTAATTTATTTTTGTTTTTAATTCCATGTTATTTTCTTTTTGTTAATTTTATTTTAAGTGTGTTATTTTAATTATTTGTAGTGTTTCCATTTTGGGCATTTTAAATTACTGTGTTTTATTTTAGTTGGGCCGTGTGTGTGTGTTTATTAGACCCAAACCGAGTGCAATAAGGCCCAGCCCGTGTGTGAGACCCAGCCCTCCCCTTTAATTATTGGAACGGCATCGTTTGGATGGAACCCTAAGGTTCCATCTCTTTTCCTGCAGCGCCGTGCACCAGCAGCCCCCTTCTTCCTCTTTTCTTCTTCTTTTCTTCTAGTTTCTTCTTCTTCCGTCGAGCTCCTTCCTCCACGCAGCTGCTGCCAACGCCATTTTGAAACATAGTCATGTCTCTCAGCCTTGAGCTGCCACCTCCATCTTTCCTTTTCTTCTCGGTGTCATTCGGCTAGTGATTTTCGAAAGCTCGCTGTCAAGCCGTCCTTCTTCGCGGCCACCTCCACCCAACGTGAGCAGCTCCGTGTAAACTAGTTGTGAATTTCGGGTGGTGCTGTCTTTGCCGCCGCACCACGTGTCCGCGCGAAATGCTTATTCTCATCCACGGCTTGTGCTACCGTTTTCCTTTTCTCTGCCCGTGTGGCACGCAACCACCTGCTACCACTGTGCTCAGCCTATAAATAAGCCGAGTTCTCCAGTTTATTGAGGACGGGGAATTTGTTGGTTTTTCTCTCTCTAAATCAAAAACTTAGTTCCTAAATTTTATGGTTGTTGTTCCGTAAGTGTAAACCTTTTTGCCGTGTGCATCACTGCAAACCACCATGCGTAGTATTTTTCCATGGTTGTTTAAACAACCCCTGAGAGTTACTGTATATTTCAACTTGTATTTTCACTCAACCCGTGAGTTGAGAGGCATTTTTGGGCACTGTTCCGCCGTGTGTCGCCACCCTTTGGCTTAATCTTTCAGATTATTCCCAATCTTCGTGTGTATGTAATTTTTCAGTTTTATAATAAAATTGTTATAATTGTATTTTGTAACTGTTGTCTTTGTTGTAACTGTTGATTGTATTAAATTGTTGGATTTGGGCCGTTGAAGCATTGGGTTGAAATTGAAAATTTGAGTTGTTGGAAATTAGGCCTTGGGCCGGATTGGGGGACGGGATACGTGTGTGGCATGTGAACCTGTATTTCTCTATTTTTTTGTAAAAGAAATATTTAAATGGGTATTCCAATAAATTATGAGTTGTATATTTATCGTTTTATTAAATTGTGCGGTAATGTCACGTTGTCTGTTAGAAATTGAGACTGTTGGTATTAATTGCCTGGGTGCGTGTGTATCACGACCCCAAGCCGAGATGGGGCATTATCTCGGTGGAGCTCCTTTGGTCACTTGGGAGCATAACAGACTGACGTGACGTCCCCTGAGTTGTCGCAGGGCGACGACGGGAACGGACGAGACGGTAACGCTCTCGTACCGAGTCCGTGACCTTTGACTGGCGAGGTTAGAGGATGCTTGGCCATGTACGCGCTGGTTGCGGAACTGGGCATCACTCGTTACGAAGTCTCATGCACGGACGTTACCCGTGGTGTGACAATGAGAGCGAGGTCGTGCGGATGGTCCATAGGGGAGACCGTGGCGCATGCTTTTTAATAATTATGATTGGACCAAAAATGAGATTTTTGGCATGAGTGGTTAAAAAGGGTATTTTGGGAAAAAGAACTTATGGTGTTGATTTATGTGCATATATGTCCGTATGGGGACGCGTGTTATTTTTATATATTTCTTGGATGTTATTTTGGTTAATTACATGTTGAGATGTCATAATCTCATTGTGGTGTTTTACTCTACGGTTCCGTCTTATGGTGCCGTTAAGTCTGACGTAGAGCCCGTGTATGAACCTGAGGGATCAACTCCGCCAGAAGTTTGAGTTGCTGAGATGCTGTTAAGTATTATGAGATTTGTTTCCTTTATATTATTTCCTATCTTTAATTTATCTGTCGGATGACTGTTTAATCCTTATAAAGTTACTTTATTGTTTTTGAACAATTCTAATACTTAATAAAGAAAGACCTTTTATTTCTCCGCTGCGTATATTATTTTGTACACTTATTGCATGATATATACACTCTGAGCACTGGTCGTCGGGGTGCGTGATCCGTGTGGTCATCATCCCGGCGTCACGAACTCCACAAAAATAACACATGGGGGTCAAGGGCGCCACAGACCTCGTCCAGATGATCCTCCGCGGGTCCTTCGGATCCTGACACATGGTCTACCATTCAAGAGGAATGGTAGTTGAGACTACCAAGAGATTTGATTACAAACTTGCATGTTAACAACCAACTTATACTGGGTTTGGATTGAGAAACACTCTCAACCTATCGCATCTCACCTCAACTTATCATTATAACTTTTACAAATTTTCATATAAAATATAATAAACAATTCAATTTTTTCAAATCTTAAAACAATAATAATCTTAAAAAATAATATTCTAACAATATTTTATTCAACTTTTAACTTTCATCTCAACTCACTATCTAAATCTAACTTTAAACTAACAGTTTACAAATACATGCATGACAATAAAAAGGCATGAATACTAGCGTGAATATGAGTGAACGTGACAAGACATGGCAAATAGCATGAAATATGCTGACATAACTTGGAAACTAACTTGGACTAAACTGACATGAACTGTAATTGGCATGAAATGGACTGAACGTGAAATAAACATGACGTGAACTGAAATAGAACATAAACTTGGAATCTTAGTCCATAAATAAATTGGTTAATTAAACATGACATGTACTTAATTGAAAATATGGACGTGACATGACTCGACTAAAGTTTGAACTGAACTTAATATGAACTAAAACTAACATGAAGGTGAACTGAAAATGCTTGATATGAACTGAACTAACATGAACGTGACATGTACTAATCGTGAACTAAAAATACTTGATATGAATTGAAATGACATGAACGTGACATGGACTGAACATGAATTGAAAATACTTGAACTGACATGAATGTGAAATGCTATGATAATTAGAATGATTTTGTCAGTTGTTTCTTCAGAATTAGGTGAACAATTAGAATGATTCCCTGTAACGTATTTCGTCAAAGATACTCAGACAATCAGAATAATTACACCATGAGTATTTTAATGGAAATATCCTAACAATCAGAATATTTATGCTAGGAGTACCCAGTAATAACTTTAGTGAAAATACTCTGACAACCAGAATGATTACGCCATGAGCATTTTAGTGGAGATATCCTAACAATAAGAATGATTACGCTAGGAGTACCTAGTAATAAATTTAATGAAAATATTCTAACAACTAGAATAATTATCACCATGCAAACATGAATGGTGGCTTCTTACCACCATATATATACAAGTATCCTGAAAGTAAGTTAGAGGCCAACTTACGATGATTGAAGCGTTATGTAATCTAGCGTGAACTAACGTGAACTAAAAGGAGATGTTTTTTAGGGGAAACTTCTAAATAAAATACTTAGAAACACAAAATTACTGAATCAAAGTAAAATTACCATTTTACCCCCTACTTGTGGAAAAATAACCATTTCACCCGTAAATTAAGAATTTTGCATCCTATCTCCAAAATTTATCAAAATTTACATTCCTCATGTAAATTCTTTTCTAAATCTAAATATCTAATTAGAAAAATTTAAAACGTATCACAACTAGGTGAACTATAATTAGGCCAAAACATGCTAGGGCTAAAAGCCTGAATTTTATTGCAATTCTATCCAACTTCAAAACACATACTCAAACCAATTTATGCAATATCTAAAAATCGCATCCTATTTTTTAAAATCATGCTAAGGCCATAAAACATACACTTCAAAAAATCACAAACTCTTTGTGACAAGAAAATGCTTAAACACCAAATCTCAAACAACTATTTGATGCATTTGGGACTATTCTCTTTCTAATAACTTTAAGGACTTCGAAAGTCCATAAACATTCTTTTAACGTGCCTATAAATCAATTCTAAGAAATAACAAGGTTGAACAAACAAATCGAAAACCACAAAAATCCGTAGAGTTGGAACATGAATAAATTGAGTAGTGGAATCATATTTCACTCAAGGCATGCTTGTGCAGAATTTAATTACCGGTGCCTGCCGTGAATTGGAAGAGTGGAAGCAATCCAATGAAGCTAACAATGAGGCTCTGCAATTCCTTAAAATTTCTGAACTTGTAGATCCATTTCCAAGTGAGAATAATCATGAGAGGTAATATTTTTGGAAAATGTGTACGTTTCTATGGCCGACCATAAACTTGAAAAAGACTTGGAAGCTTTAAATGCTAAAAGTCCATATGAAACATTATTACAAAGTGATTATTGCAATGTATGGAATCCTGGCTTGATGGCAGTTGGTTGCGGAAATCTCTTTGGAAATCCTTTGGTATTTTGTGGAGATTATGCATAACATAGCGATTGAAAAAAAAAAACCTTGGAACTGTGAATATGCATAACGTGAGAGCAAACGCCAGTTGGGTTGCACGGCTGGCAATGAGATGCTCAAAAAAGAAATGTTCTTTCAGTCTTATTTGCATGTGTAATCTGAAGTTGTTGAAAGCTGATTGGTATCCAGATATTGGTTACAATTTTCTCAGATTTTGTTGGAATATCCAAGAGCAAATTGAAGCATTAGAATTAAAGTCACGGGAAGCCAAACTCAGAAAAGATGAAGAAATTGTTAAAGTTAAGATTTACAGATTTGTCCAATTTTCTCTCATTTTCATCAACTTTCCATTCATCCAAATACATTTTATCGCGCGTGTTACTATTAAGCATATATAGTGACAAAGCCTAGATTTTTTTTTTCCAATTTTCTCTCATTTTCATCCACTTTCCATTCATCCAAATACATTTTAGCTTCTTGTTGTTTGTTTGTTATTTTTCTTCCTTGATCTTCATTCTCCTTTTCTCACCCTCTCTTTGTCTCCTTCTTTTTACTCTTCTTTGTCTCTTATTTTCATCAAGATTACATTGAATGTCTAACATTGGTCTTTGATTTCTAAATTAAGATGTGCCCTCATATATATATTATATATAGTTTACAATAAGCTCAATGTTACATGGAGAGACAGATTTTGGGGTAGCAGGAATGTGTAGCACACTCAACCTCACATTTTGGGGTCGTGTAGGTTTGTTTAAGTAGGATATTTTGAAAGTCAAGGGTTAGAAAGCAGAATCCCGGTAAATGTAGGGTCAGATTCATGAAAAGTCAAAGACAAGAAAAATGTGAATTTGAATAGTCTTTCAGTGGAATTTTTTAATGATAATTGAATGGCATAGGGGTTATATCTAGTATGAAACTTAATATTATACCACTTCTATGAATCGCTGTTAATGCCGCATCTCTTTTGAGACCGGAGCCTTTTATCATGACTTCTACTCATTCCACTTTTGAATGCCTTAACACTCAACTCCTTCTATCTAGTCTACTCAAATATGAGCTAACGAGAACAAGGAAACTCTGATAGACTTTAAGAAGGAATAGAGGATGGCCTTCCAAGACCTTTCTAACTATTTATCCTCAAAATGCATCAGTTTTCCCTCTGATCGATAAAGCGGTTGTATGATGTACTTTAAGAGAGATGGGATTTCCTGAGACATCTTTAAAATGGGAGGAACGTTTTGGTGTAAGAAAAAAGACTTATGGATTTATTACGAAAGGAAGGGATAAAAACCCCTGGGCCAGGTTGAGCCCAATGGGTCATAAGAGGCCCATCCCACGACCAAGAGATCTATTCGACCCTGCCAAAGAGCCTGCGAGGTGGTAGAAATGGCGATCGATGAAAACTAGTGTGGGAAAATGATGAGGTACTGACAGAGTTGAGAAGGCCACACACGCATAAACCTATCAGACACCTCAGGCACTAATGAGTTGCGGCCACTAGAAGGCATGTGGGAGAAGCAACCACCATCTAGACCCTAAGAGAAAAAGTGGGCATTTCTGACACTGGTCAAGAGGTCACCGAAATTTCAGTCATAAATTTGCGGCTGTTGGAAGGCATGCGGGAGAAGCAACAGTGACCCACACCCTGAGGGGAGAAAAATGGGCATCGCCAGCACTGGCCTATAAATCGCCAAAGTGAATGTTAGGAACCCGCGCCGCATTAATTACTTTTCTCCAATATGCCACGTCACATTAAATGCTTCAGCCAGCTATAGTATGAAAGTGATGGGACTATCCCTTGACAACACGTGCAAGTTGCTCTCCCCACACCACTTATAAAAGCTGACCATAAGGTACATTCAGACTTGGGCAAGAAATTCCATTGACAACACATTAAAGAAAACTGACTTAGGTATCGAAGGGTTCCCAGATCACCCCCGAGCCTCCTCTGAATTTGTGTTTGTGCAAGAAAGGGAGCCAACCCCTGGTTGTCTGAGGAGACCCGTCTGTGCGTATGAAACAAGTACAAAATAGTGGCGTCGTTTGTGGGACCCAATATCCTATCAACTTAACGTGTGCTTCATAACCCCTTCCCTCAGCCAGGGGGAAGAAGCTACTACACCCCTGGAACGCAAAGTATCTGCGAAAGTTTTTTAGTTGAAAACAAAAGAGATTGTAAAGTGATGTACTAAATCAAGTGAAATATTAATGAAGCCTTTTGTCTCCCCATTTGTCTCAATTTTTTCTATTACATCCCACATTTCTCAACAAAAGGATAGGTTGCCGAGAAGACCAAGGGAGCCAAGTACAATGTCTCCATGGACTTGCCTCACCCCTTCCCACAGTCAGTCTACAAGGTCGACAAGAGGACCAAGGGAGCTGAGTATCGTGTATTCATAAACTTGCCCCATCCCTTCCCTCTGTGTAAGAGGTCGACGAGAAGACCAGGGGATCAAGTATCGTGTCTCCACATAATTGCCTCATCCCTTCCCCCAGTCAACGTGGTCAACGAGAAGACCAGGGGAGCCGAGTAGCGTGTTTCCATGGACTTGCCTCATCCCTTCCCTTAGTCTATGAGGTTGACGCGAAGACCAGAAGAGTCGAGTACCGTGTCCCCATGGACTTGCCTCGTCCCTTCCCTTAGTCTACGAGGTTAACGAGAAGAGTAGGGGAGCCAAGTATCTTGTCTCCATAGATTTGCCTCATCCCTTCCCTCAGTCTGCGAGATCGATCAGGAGACCAAGGGAGCCAAGTACCGCATCTCCACGGATTTGTCTCATCCATTCCCTCAGTCGACGAGAAGACCAGGGGAGCCAAGTACCGTGTCTCCACAGAGTTGCCTCATCTTTTCCCACAGTCTACGAGGTCGACAAGAAGACTAGAGGAGCCAAGTACAGTGGCTCACGGACTTGCCTCATCCCTTTAGTCTTCGAGGTCGATGAGAAGACCAGGGGAGCCAAGTACCATGTCTCTCCGGACTTCCCTCATCCCTTCCCTCAATTTATGAGGCTAGTGAGAAAACCAGGGGAGCCAAGTACCGAGTCTCCATGGACTTGACTCATTCCTTCCCTCAGTGTACTAGGTCAACGAGAAGTCCAGCAGAGCCAAGTACCATGTCTCCATGGACTTGCCTCATTTATCCCCTAGCGTATACATGAAAAGTGAATGGAGAAGAAAAGCAACAAAAAGTTCATTAATTTCCAAAACATTTGCAAGCAAGGACGAGTGGTCTCAAAGGTACTTATGCGCCACTTGAGCAAAATATTTACAAAAACAAATGGGGAAGAGACTAGTGACAAGAAACTAAGAAGCAGGAGCATCAAGGCCATGATTGGGGGAATTTGAATCGAAAGGAAAGGCATCAGGCATCATCTCCTTGCCCAAGGAACAGTCGTGCTCGAGCGCCTCTGGATCTGGAGGAAGATTAGCGAGGTCGAGGGCTCTCAGATCTGCCTACGGGTTCTTTAATACATAGTCCCGCATCCTCTTAAGGCCTTCAATGTACCCGTATGACCAAACTTGGTTGCGAACGAATATTGCAGACCTCAATTGCTCTTCCAGACGAGGAAGCACTTCTTGAACTTGAGGTAGGTCACTCCACAATTCTCGGAGGAGAACGTCCTGTGTCGCCAACTCCTTCTCAACCCACTCTAGCTTCATAGATGTCAGGTCTGCCCTCTCCTTCTCTCGATTGGTCATGGCCCTGGGCAGCTGCCGAAGAGTCTTCTCATCCCTTCAAAGCCTCAGAAAGGGATTGGTGTTCTCTGTCCAACTGCTAAAGTCGCTGAGCCTCGTAGTCTTGCCGACCCTTCAACGCGGCATTCTCTTCCTGCAACTACCTCAACGATTCTTCAAGAGCCCCCACCTTCGCGGACAGATGATTTATCGACTCTAGAGCTGAATTCCTCGTTGCTAACGTGGATAAGATGTCATGGCGAGCTAATTCTACCTACTCCTTTGCTTTAGCAAGGTCGGCCTTTAGTAAAGCTCTCTGATGGCAGAGCTGCTTGACTTCTTATGGCTCTTCTGGTTGGAGAGTTGGGCCTTCACCAAGTCCACTTCTAGGCACACCTTCTCCTCCCTCTCACCCCGAGCACAACATAGGGCTTGCTGAGCAAAGGAATGGAGAGCTTGGTTCTCCCCTCAACTGCTTCTTGGCCATCGACGATAAAAGGAGCCTGTCGAAGGACACCTTTTCATCAAGATACAAACGGTTAAAAAAAAGGAGAGAAGATATAAGGGCTCGAATATGTATAAGGAACCAAAGGGACCTCGAAAAAGAACTCCATTAGTGATTTCGTCACTCGCTCCAGGGACTCCGCCCGAGCCCCTCCTACCTCAGACTGAGTCGAGGGAGGAATGACTTCCATAGGGTTTTCCTCGAGGGATAGCTAAGTTGCAGCCTCCATGCTCTCGCCCTCGCCGATGGCCCTTTCTTCAGGGATAATAGGATTCTCGGTTGAGGGCTTGTCGTCGGTGGCGAGATGAGGCTCCTTGCAAGAACTTTGTAGCCTTTCCCTCTCGTCAGGGTTGGGTGGGCTCTCCTCCTCGAGCCTTGCCCCCTCGGCCCCTTCACCCCCAAAGGTAGGCAACCTCACCACAAATGTGGGGATGAGGGGTGTAGATGTCTCCTCACTAGTAGGAACTGAGCTAGTGACCATCCTTGGTTTTGCCTCTGACCCTCCCAAGGTTTTCCCAGCAAGGTCGGCCGTAAGGGCCTCGACAACGACATCGGTGGACATAAACTCCACAGCGGGCGACTGAATAATTGGAGAGACAGGGATGTTCGTGCGCCCCTTCACAACACCTTTTAGAATCTGGGCCCCGACGGCAGAGTGCGCTGTAGACGAAGAAGATGGGATCATCTCCACATTCGTCAAGGGTAATGGCTTCACCAGAGTCGATAACCTAGGGGCCGCCTCAAGAAGAGCCCCATAGAAATGCATCGAGAGTATCTTGGCCCCCCAGAATAGTCTACGAGGACCCACCAGCACGGCTGGTGGAGAAGGAGTCGCGGTCGGAGAAGGCACAGCGAGGGTAGAAGCAGCGATCACAGGGGGTGCAGCAGCTGGCAGTGTAAGAGTAGTGACCGTAGTGGGAGCAAAGACTACAGTTGCCATAGTTGAAGGAACGACCAGTTCCTGGGATGCGACAGAGTCCTTGTCCCTCTGCTTCTCGAATGGCTTCAATGGAGGATAGTGCAGGATCAACATGGGATTAGCCACAACCGTTAGTGGCCGACAAACTTCAATCTGCACCGAGGATAGCCCAGAGGAATCCGACGAGGAGATGTAGGTTGTTGTCTGCTCTAGCAGTCTCTACACGAGGCTTTTTCCCCTTTCTCACTAGAGGTGGACTGGGGGAACTCATACGATACGGAGTGAGCCCCGACCTCATGGGAATGGTATGGTCATTGAAGATGGTATGTCTCAGGGGAGGAAAAAATTGCCTTATACTATCCTCCCCAAGAAAAGCCTCCAAGAGAACATCGGATGAGTGATTCTTCACCCCTCCTTGACAATGGCAATACAGTGAACTCCTCCGAGGATACCTTCGGCCGAATTGCCTTGTCATCTGGAATAGTCCCCCATATGGCTCGGACGAGAAACTGGCGACGTGATAACTGCCCTACCAAGAAATCCCATCCTCGGCCAAACACGAAGAAAAATTTCGAAGTCCAATCTTTGACCTTGCAATAGCGCTGCTCCAAGGAGACAAGGGCGTGCATCTCCTAGAAACATCAAGTATTCCCCTCACGTCTTATGACGTTATGAGTCAAGAGGAATTCACGGCCGGTGAGGTTAGCGTCCTCAAGATCAGATCCTAGCAAGGCTTAGCGCCATAGCATGCATCAGCACAGCCAGACCTAAGTTGTCCAACAAGTTGTGCACAGAGAGAGTGAAGGACAACCTCATCCCACAAGAAAATATTTGGGGAAGAGGGCGACCTTCGAAGCATAACTCTCACGGTCTATGGTCTACGGTCTACGGTCCCCTCGCACAGACCAGGAACCTTGACGACCATTGAGTTTAGGACATGAAAAGTGGAGGCTAGCGAGGACAAGAACTCCTGGGTGACGTTTGAATGCCAATTGTGCCCAATGAAGAACTAAGCCGTCGTGCGTACCTCCGGCTGGTCCAAAACCCTGGGAATCTTAGACTACACGACCTTCTTGGAAGCCATTAGGGTCTAAAGAAATGATAGAGAAGAAAGAAAGTAGGCGAAAAAGAGAATGAAAGCCCTAAGCAAAAGGACAAGAGGAACGAAGAGCAAGAGTCGTGGTAGAGGGGAGACAATGAGCAAAATTCCATTTAAATAAGGAGGATGCGATGATTGACGTGCCACAGTCCTATGTCAGAGAGGGGAATATGGACTAGCCCGAATCCCGGGAAGCACGTGATACAAAGTGACATGAGGAAGGAGGCAAACGACACTCCTAGCAAGGTCTAAAGAATTGAATCGTCGGATTGACAGATGTGGGCCCCAAAAAAGAAAAAGAAAGAGCAGAAAAATGAGTAATTCCCATCGAATAGGTTCAATGAGAATTTGCGGGATAAATGGAAGGGATAAAAATCCCTGGCCTAGTGGGTTGAGCCAAACTGGTCATAAGAGGCCCATCCCATGACCAGGAGATCCCTTCAATCTGGCCAAAGGGCCTGCGAGGTAGTAGAAATTGAGATCGAGGAATACTGGCATGAAAAAATGATGAGGTACCAACAGAGTTGACAAGGCCTAACATGCACAAACCTGTCAGACACTTCAGGCACTCATGAGTTGCGGCAGTTGGATGGTGTATGAGAGAAGCAATCGCCATCCACTCCCTGAGGGAAAAAGTGGGCATTTTCGACACTGGCCAAGAGGTTGCCAAAGTGTCAGTCATAAAGTTGCAGCTACTGGAAGGCATACGGGGGAAGCAATACTAACCCATGCCCTGAGAGAAGAAAAGTGAGCGTCACTAGCACTAGATAAGATATTGCAGAAGTGAAAATAGGAATCCACGCTGCATTAGTTACTTTTCTACAATACGCCATGTCGCATTAAATACTTCGGGCGGCTAGAGTATGAAAGTGATGGGACTACCACTTGACAACACGTGCAAATTGCTCTCCCCTCACCACTTATAAAAGCTGACCACAAGGAACATTTGGACTTAGGCAAAAAGTTTCATTGAAAACACCATTAAAGAAAACTAACTTAAGCATCAAAGGATTCCCAGACCACCTCGAGCCTCATTTGAATTTGTGTTTGTGTAGAAAAGGGAGCCAACCCCACTGATTGTCCTTGGAGACCGGTTGTGTGTATGAAACACTTCAAAAGCAACAGACACTATCCATACTCTTAGCCATCGTTTGGATATTGAGATGAGATAAGATCATCTATAGATAGCAGTAAAATATTTTGTGAATAGTAGTAAAATTGTTTGAATTGAGATGTTTTATGGAATTTGGGGAAATGAGAGAGAAGAAGTTAAATAAAAATATTATAAAGTTAAAATATTGTAATAAAATAATTCTTTAATATAATTTTTGTTTCTTTTAATTATTTTTTATTAAAAACTTTCACACACATGTATATAGAAATGATATTTGTAGTTATGGATTGTGCAATTGTGGCGTACTCATTTTGAAAAAAAGTGAGTAAATATGAGACACATGAAAAAATTAATTTTTTAATAGTGTATCTCACTCTTTTTCAAAAGGAGTGCGCTGCACTTATACAACCTATGACTATATCTAACATTATTCATATATATATATATATATAAACAAACATGTTGTAGCAACAAACATATTTCACAAAAGTAATCCATAAATTGACATAATTTGATGTTGCAGATTAAATTGTAAAACTATTTTTTTTATAAAATAGATATAACTTATCATATGAAATAATGTCAGTTTATGAACTTATTTCAATCAAATATTTTTATTACTATAACACTTTCTTTATTATGAAGTACGACAACTTTTATTTAAACTTCAGACTTTACAAAAGCTTTTTGAAATCGGACACAATTAATTTCACTCGGATATTCTTCAGATTTTATATTCTAGTTTAGATTCTAAAGTGATTGCCTTGCGTGCCAACAAATGAACTGAATAATTAGCCTGACTCTTGAAATGTTGGATTGCCCAGTCGCGCAACCAAATTCTAAAGTGCCGACCTAGTTTATTGTTCATAGATTGGGCACAACGGATCCTTTGTGATACTTTGCTTTTAAAGTTTTGTTTTGTTGGGAGGGCATTATTATTACAAGCCTTCCACAGAAACATCTCAACAATTCCGGATAATTTAAGATAGAGTGTACATCCGTACCGTATAGATCGGGTACTCAGATATGGGTTTGTAAATTTCAAAAACCACAGCATTTTATTATCTCTAGGGATAGGCCTATTCAATAGGTTCTTATTTTTTCTCAGCCCGGTCCAGAACCCTGTTATTATCTCTCTCTCTCTCTCTCTCTCTCTCTCTCTCTCTCTCGTTTCGAAACCCTAGCCTCCCTCCCTCTACCAAGTACCGATCGAAGCTCTAATTCCTCGTTGGCCTCATCACTTTTGCTCCATTGTTGATTTCTCTCTCTCTTTCTATGTCTTCTCTCTCTCCTGTCAAAACCCTAGCCTCCAATCACCCTTCCTCTGCCGACCGAAGCTCTATTTCCTCGTGGCCTTTGTCTTCATCACATTTTCGCTCCGTCGTCAATGTGAAGAACCCAAGGTTTGTTCTCTACATTTTATTTCTATTTGGATTTGTTTTGTTCTCAAATTTCATAACTAAGTGAGCCAACTTGAAATGGGTTGTGAGAAAACATTGTGATCGAGGAAATTAAGGACTATCGGTGGTACCATTGGGCCAAAAGGCCATTGACAAATGTTTATGTGGTGTGCTATGTCTGTAACTGCATGTGTTCGAGAATCTGAGTCTGCTTGTTTGTGCCATTATTGGAAGGAAAAATCTGAGTCTGCCTGTACTAATATGTGTTGTGGGAGTTTCTTTGGCTAGGCTTCTAATGCCCTAATCAGTAGGGACTAGGTATGTTTGACTTTGAAGTTGGAAGCCTTAATAGTTAATAGGTTTCGTTTATGTAGTTATGGGCCTTTCAAATTACTTGTTTTCATCTTCATTTATCATTATGATTTATCAGATTGTGGAAAGAATATGGCATCCACGGACTACCATGTACAAATTGTTCGAATCACACATTCTAACTCCTGGAAATGGAAAAAAAATCTAATAATTATACTAATTTATAGTTAATAAAACTCGAGATAACTTACGGAAATGACAAACTAATAATGCATGTAGAACTATAGGGAGTCTTGGAGACAAGGAGAGACTTTTTATTTTTTTGTATGTCATCATATATATTGTAAGGGGTGGCTCTACAGCCACCGCTCCCAGTCCTACTGGGAGTTACCGTTAGTGTAAAATGTTGTATTTTTTTATTTTATTTTTTTGTACATTTATTTTTTAACACTGTAAAATATTTTTTAAGATAATAAAAAATCATAATATCAATAAAAACACTTACTTAATCACTAAGTTAAAAAATTATTAAAAAAATATAGTGGTAACTCTCAACGAGATTGGGAGCGATGAGAGTAGCTTTACTCATATTGTAATTGTTTGGCAAGTCACTATTGGCTAGTTTGTGCCTTGAAGAGCCCATATCCACACACTAAAATATGGACATTTAAAAAATGGTAATTTTGTAAGTAAAAATTTGTGTAAATTCTTGAAAAACTTTTTGAAATGTGTTTTGTATTGATTTTTGTGAAAGTGGGTGCATAGAATAAGAAATTGTTGGAGATTTTATTTGATAAGTGTTGCACATTGGGATTTGTGAAAAGGTAGGTAAATTTTTGGAAGTTGCTTGAATAATTTGGGAGAGGTGTAATATTTCTGGATTTTTGTGAATTTTTTTTAGTTTTTATTTTTCATGGAAACATAGGCAAATGATTGGATTGAAGTTTACTTTTTGAGAAACAGAAAATGTTGCTGGTATTTAAAAAAATGTTCGGATTGAAGTTGAAAAAATTTCTGAAATTCTGAAACCAAATATAAATTTGCAACTTTCAGCGTACAACTTCGTCTAAACTGCTGTCTTTCTATTTTTAAATGAGCCCACTTTATCTTAAAAACTGTTGTCTTTATCTTAAAAACTTGTATGTTCTTTTTTTTTAAATTATTATTTCCCATAATGTATGGTGGTGGTCAGCCCAATTTGCCAATTAGATCAGTGTTTGATTATTTATTATATTATATTCGGTGTTCTTTATACGCAATAACAGATAAAAGAAGATTCTATGAGCTGTAATGTTGGTACAACCCAAGGGGTTGTTGGTGACTTCTCTTCTATTCCAGTGGATGTGAAGAAGGATGGAAGTCTTCCAACCCCTTCATCCATACCCTATCCGTTCCATCCCACATTTACCAAAGAAATCCAAAAAAACACATAGTAATCAATTGTGATATGAGAACACTTTACTAAAGTACAACCTATTGACGCGATAACCCAAAAGCTTAGTATAATTATTGCGCTAAACTATACAGTTGTTACTACAAGAATGACATTTCATCTATGATACACCACATTTAAAATGAATGTGAAACTTCCCCTCTTAGAGTTAAAGGAGTTGAGAAAAGTCGAGCCTCTAGTGTTAAGAAAGATGTAGAGGGAACGGTGTGTAGCCCACAAGGTCTAGTGAAGTATGATGCAGAAAAACTAAAGGTGTCAACTGTTAAGTTTTTTATTAGGTGTGAATTGCCTTTTAGGCTAGTGGAGCATGAAGAGTTTGTTGAGTTCATAGCTGATATAAAGTCTCGATTTATTTTGCCATCTTGAACTATTTTAAAAAAGGATTGTATTAAACTGTATAACGAAAACAAGATACAACTACAAAAATTATTAGATGGTTGAAGAATTTAGGCTGAAATGTGGACGTCGGTGCAAAATATGAATTTATGTGCATTACCGCACATTTTATTGATTGCAATTGGAGATTGCATAAGAAAAAAACAAAACAAAACAAATTTTGCCAAATTCCCAATCGTAGGGGCAAAACTATTGGGAGTGTGTTAGACTTGAGGTTGCATGATTTGAAGATTAATAAGATTTTGACCATCACAGTTGATAACACCTCCTCTAATGATATTGTTGTTGATTACATGAGGAGGAGGATAAATGATAGTGATTGTACCATATTGGGTGGTGAGTGTCTTCACATGTGATATGCTATCCATATATTGAATTTGATATTATGGACGGTTTGAGAGATGTTTATGAGTTTGTAACAAGGATTAAAGATGCCGTCAGATTTGTGAAGTCTTCACCGTCAAGGTTAGCCAAGTTCAAGACTTGTGTAGTAAAGAAAAATATTAGTAGCATGATGGTTTACTTTAATGTTTCTACTAGATGAAACTCCACATATTTGATGTTGAGTACTGTTAAAAAACACAAACAAGCATTTGAAAACTATTATATGTATGTGGATAATGAATTCGTGAATCTTACTAGTGATGATTGAAAAAAAATATAGATTTTTGTAGAGTTGCTGAAAAGTTTTTATGATGTTACATTGAGTTTTCTATTTCTTTGTATGTGAATGCTAATGTATATTCCTAGGAACTCTCCATAATTGAAGATACATTAAATAATATATTTCTTTGTACTTGATCCAAGATACAAAATAGTGTCAATGAGGTTTTGGTTGAAACAGTGCAAAGGGGATGAGTTGGTGGATAGGATATAGGCCAATGTTAAATTCTTGTTAAGCCGCTTGATTGAGTAGTATAACAGATTTTGTGTGGCTAGTGGGGGAGTTCTAATGTGGTTCGAGGGAGGCCAAGCACTACTTCTACTTCTACTACTACCTCGACTAAATTTGATATCAAGTTAGAAAGATACCTTCCGGAGCAGGGGTTTATGGAGTTTAAATAAGAACTAGATAGGTATTTGTGGGAGGGGTGTACACAAAAATACCCGGTTTTGATATTTTGGATTGTTGGAGGGTTAATGCCACCAATTCTATTGTTCTTGCTCAGGTAGCACGTGATGTGTTAGCCACCCCAATTTCCACTATTGCCTCGGAGTTTGCATTCAGAACTAGAGGAAACATCTTGGATCCTTTTAGGAGTTCATTGTCTCTAGAGATTGTCGAAGCCCTCATTTATACCCAAAATTGGTTAATGACCAAACTGTCGACATCCAAGAGATGGAAGAATATGTAAAGTCAATGGACCTTGAAGGTAAGTTTGAAACTTGAAATTTTTTTAAATATCAATCTAACTGAGTTTATTATATATCTAACTTAGTTTTTAATATTTTTTTAGATGATTATTTAGTCTCATCTTCAACCGAGACTACTGTGAGTCTCCCTTTCCATTCATGCTAAAAAATTTAGAACTTGTTTTGTGCATTATTTCTTATTTTGTTGTTCAGATTTGTGCCATCTTACCTTAGTCATTTGTGAATATGCTTGGTTGTGATGATATGAATTAACAGAACCAGTTTAGATACATGCACTGTTCTAGTTGTTTAGGTTGATTTGATTTGAATGAACAGAACACCTAAATGCCCAATTGTTTAGCCAATATAAACTATGCATGGTTGGTTGTTAAGCTTTTACTCTTAATAATTAACATTCTGACCCTAAATTAACTCTTATCTTATAGAGGATTTTCTTTCTACTTGAGGGACGCCCATTTATATGCTTGTGTACATTCATATATACCTTAATGCCCATGTTGACCGTGGTTAACTGAAAAGATGCATGCAAATAGACCAAGATCCAAATACATTTGGAACAATCCAGTGGAAAGGGAATCTCCGAGCCATGTTTTTTTATGGAAGAGAGTTTTTGAGAGCAAGATAGAGAATATAATTGCTGGGACTTTATACCTAATGAATTTTGAGATGAATTTAAAGTATCAGTTCCTTCGGAAACTTGAAGTGTAGCTTGGGCGCTTACTTCCTGGTGCCTTATACCTAATGAATATTTAGGCTGGTTGTAGGTTTTTGCATGGACTTGAGCCTTGTGGTATCTGTAACTAAATTCCTCTTATTATTTGAAACTTCTATTTGTGAAGTTTCTTGGCTTTATTTTATTGATCTTGACATATAAAACTGAAAGTCTTGATTTTAGACTTGTTCTTCACATATTGCTGCAGGAGGCAACGAGTGCATGTTGTCGTGCACTAGGCGGGCCCTCTCCCACGACACCCACAAGCTGGCAAGACCACCACCAGGCACTGACAAGCTAGTCATCGATTTTTGTTGCCAATGGGATGCTCTGCTGACCAAGTCGCTCAGCCACCCAATGGAGGGCAACCACCCCCTTGGCCCACGGTCTTACTCGGTCACCCACTAGCAGGCAACCATCTCTTCGGCCCGAGATCTTCCTTGGCCACCCACTAGTGGGCAACCACCTCCATGGCTAGCACTATCACGACCCTCCTTGGCCACTATGCTCCTTGGGCAGATACTCCTCGGCCATACATGCTCCTTGTACGAAATTCCTCGGCCATGCGCTCGGTCACCCATCCTGGCCACCAGTTGCCCAGCCATGCCTTGCTCGGCCACAACGTATTACGTACAGATGTGTCTCGATCAAAGTTGCTCGGCCATGCATGTGCGAGCAAACCTGCAGCTCGGCCAGTTCCCTTCCAGGTGTCCCACTCCTCGGTCACGGCCCAAACTCCTTGGCCTCCGATAGTTGCATGGCCCCACTTGCCTGGTTGCTACATGCACGACCTCACTTGCACGGATGCAAAGTTACTCAGCCCCACTTCCTCGGACATAGTTGCATGGCTTGGGCTTGCCCAGCAAAGCCTCCTCAATTACAATAGTTCTTCGATCATGCACAAGGATCACTTGCTTGGTTTGAACCACTTGCTCTTCTCCAAATTAATCGGCCACTGTTAGCAACCATAAAATCCCTGCCGCATGAGGTCACATGGCCCTAGAAAAATGTCCAACCAATGAGACTCGTTGGGCCACACATTGAATGGGACTTGCATGTCCCATGCAACTGCCAGCCCACCCGCGGGAACTCGAATCTTCTTCACCGCCGAAACATGGCTACCCATAGGCCTCTTTGACATGCCTCCAACCTTCGCCACGCTCGTAGAGCGATTCAGGTTTGCAATCATTACATTTGTGATTTCGGTTATTTACGCTAACAGGATTGGCTTTTTTTGCACAGATAAGCATATTCTTCAACAAAGTCGAGTCCCTTGACTCGCTGCGATGCAAAAGTCGGACACAAGTCCCTTGATTCGTCAAGAAGCTTAAGCCGGGCACCATTCCCTGGACTTGCCCAGACGGCCAGTTAGACAAAAGTCCCTTGACTTGCCGACCTTCATGCTATAAGCTGAGTTCCTTGACTCGCCATGAAGTCAGGCCGGGTTCAAGTCCCAGGACTTGCCAAGACGGCTCGTCGGACACAAGTCGTTTGACTTGCTGACCTTCATGCTACAAGCTGAGTCTCTTGATTCACCACGAAGTTTAGGCCAAGCACTAGTCCCTAGACTTGCCCATAAGGCTAGTCGGACATAAGTTCCTGACTTGTCGACCTTCATGCTGCAAGTCGAGTCCCTTGATTCGCCACGAAGTTTAGGCCAGGCACCAGTCCCTGAACTTGCCCATACGACCAGTTAGAAACAAATCCCTTGACTTACCTACCTTCATGTCACCAAGCCGAGTCCCTTGAGTCGCTCCTGGACAGCAACACTAGCATAGCATCTTCCCCAACAAATACCAAGTGTTACACTCATGCCACAACAACCGCCTCAGACATTCACCACACTCCAGCAAGACAATTCAGGTTTGTAAATTTTGCACTTGTGATTGGAGATTATTTGCATTCAAGAGAATTGTTGTCATCTCTCACCACTCCCTAGGTAAAGGATAAAAGAGAGATTAGACCAGACATGAACGGGGGCTTCTGGGACTTTGGGTTCTTCTTTTTTAGCTTCTTCAACCTCACAATGAGAGCTCTAGTGAGAATATATCCTTCAGCATATAGATCTCCGACTTCTATTGTACAGTTAGAAATAAGAGATTGTAAACAATCACATTATAGTGGATTCCCTCTCCCCAAACGTCTATGAACGTAGGCATTATGCCGAACTATGAAAATTAGTGTCTTACTCTCTTTATTTTTGATGTATTTACTTCTTAGTCACTCTCATGGATGTACGCTCCGATTTCGTATAGCCGCACCGGACCAATGTCAGGAGCTCCAAACAACACCGATCAAGATACGAATCGTAATAGCGGGTCAGGAATGACTCTTTCTCTCATTTTGGCTTTAACAACACGTGTATAGACATATAATAAGCCTGGCACACCCGAATGTTTAGCTCAACGTATGAGCTACTCAACCGCTGCAGCTTTCATTCCTATCAAACTAAACTAGAGGCAGGACCGACTTTGCAGTTGCAATGTCCAACGAACACGAGGACTAGCCTTAGGGAGCAGATATAAACAGAATTGAACCGACTTTGATTTCCGGACAGTAAACATATGCAAATAAGTTCTTAACATCAAAATAGAAAGAGTTGAGTGCTGTGATCACTGGTAAGACGTACGTACGGAATTCTCGATTCAAATGGGTAATTCATCTAGGCCACCGGGGTCGATGAGCTACAAGCATAGACAACTTAACATGTGAAATTCTAACCAACTCAGTTCAATCCCCAACCACAAGACATCAAATGACTACATGTTTACTTACAAAAATAAATATTCCCAAGAACCAAAAAGCTAGACGACAGATGAAAACACAAGAGGAACCGCATCATATGTAAGCAAGAATCGGCAATGAGGGGTCTACATTCGCGATCGAGTGCTTCTTCTCGCAGCTATTTCATCCAAAACCCCAGCCAACAGATTCATGCGAATCTGAGCGTACACGTGTCCATCCCATTCCCTTCCCACCAACTCCTCCCCCAACCTTAACGCAGCCTTTACCGTCTCCTCCGCGCTATCGTGTGCCGAGTGGATAATCCCCTTCTCCACCGCTTCCTTAGCCGTCACCTTAGCCGCTGTTAAAACCAGGTGACGCCGAGACATCGGCAAGCCGATCTTGCACTCAATTAGAGCCATGAACCAAGCCGGAATTACTAGGTTAATATCGAGCTCGCTCATGTAAAGGAAGCCTCGGTCTTTACGCATGAGGACGTAGTCGTGGCTCAGAGCGAGGATGAAGCCGGCGGCTGAGGCGTGGCCAGAGACGGCTGCGATGGTGGGCATGGGGAGCGAGATGAGGTCGGCTACTAGTGATTGGAGTTTTGAGTTCATGAGTTCGGAGCGAGATGGAGAGGACCCTGCCCAGTCAAGATCGTAGCCATTGCAGAAGAACTTGCCTTGGGCGGTGGTGATTAGAGCCGAAGATGGGGAGGAAATGGACTCGTCTCGGACGTGGCGCAAAGCCGACTGGACCGCATCAAGAAGCACGGGATTTAGCCGGTGTTCACCTGCGCCCGTTAGCGTTAGGATGAAGATCTTGCCTCTTTTTTCCAAAGTGCACATCTCTCTCTCTGCGGGTGTTCTGAATGAAGCTCTCGCGACAATCGTTGGAGCTTTTAGGGACGGCAGGTTGCGGGTCAAAAGAGAGAGGAGAGTTGCGTCAGCGATGACCTGTGACAGTGATATGAAAATATTTATATTTTATTTTATTTCTACCTCATTATTATAATTTTTTTAAAAATTTTATATAAAATATAATAAATAATTCATCACATCAATTTATTAAATATTTTTATTTAAAATAATAATATTAAAATATAATATTTTAATAATATTTTATTTTATTTTATTTTTCATTTTTATTTAAAATTATTAACTCATCTGGTCAACTTACTGCAGTTGATTGGTTCGTTGAATCCTAAACGTATAATTTATTAAGAAAAATACTATTTAAATGTATAATTTATTAATATATATATTTTTTTAAAATATTTAAATGTATTAAAAACATATAAAAAAAAAATAAAAAGCATGAGGCGGCATAGTAGCCGCACTCATTTATTAAAGGATGAAGAGTCATCATTGACCATTGAATGTTTAATTCTGTTTATTTTTATATTTTTTCAATAATTCAGAAAGTAATTATTAATAAGTCTGTATAATTTTTTAAGATATTTAAAATGTTTAAAAAATACCTAAAAAGAAAAAAAAAGTACAATTGCATTAATAATAATTTTAATGAGACAAAATCATGGAACTTTGTAGCAGCATCCTCTATGATAAGTACAATTTCTTTGAAAAGAAAAAATTATCCATTCCTATTTATTTTTCAAAATTTATGTATACTGAGATCCCGTTTGGATATTGAGCTGAGTTGAGATAAATTAAATTTTTTATAAATATTAGGGAGTTGAGATGATGGAGTGAGTTTTGTGGGCCCACCTAAGATGTGTTTAGATGCTAAAATAAGTTTAAATATATTTATGAAAAGTTGAAAAAGGTTATGGGTTCCATGTGTAAAGATGTTTTGAATTAAGATGGATTTAATAATTTGATAATTATGTGTTTGGATGTTAAATTTAACTTAAAATTAGACTGAACTAAATTGATCTCAATTCAGTCTAAGTTCCAAACGAGGCCTGAATCTTTGTTTTTGATTGTATATAGTATTATTCTAATTTTATTATGTAAAATGATAATAGCCGCCTAGCTTGTAACGTTGGGTTTGACTGATTGACTCTTTTTTTTTTACTTAATATTTAGGAAAGTGACTATTAAAAAAATTGTGTATTTTTTTTATTGATAGTTAAGTATGTTAAAAAAACATTTAAAAGAAAATAAAGAAAAAAGTTTCAAGTAAATTAAAAATGTAAATTATGTAAATTAAAAATGTTTTCTATCGAAATAAACTTTTAGAGATTTTTACTGTAATTTGAAAAAAAAAATGTTAAGATTCATTGAACTTTGAAGAATTCGAATAAAAAGAATTTTTGTGAGTATTTTTAATTACTTATCATTGAAAACTTAAAAAAAAAAAAGGGCTATTAACTGAAGTTGTTTGATGGGGAAAGCGAAAATGGGGTGGCCGCCTAGGCCTCCTACATCAATGTCAATGGGTATGATATTTGTTACCTTTAACACACATTACTATTTTGTTGCTTAGTGTTTAATTTTATAATAATTAAAAAAAAAACTATGTATATATTTTTAATTTTTTTTTTCATTTAATCTTTTATGCTTCCTCTAGATACATACCCAAATTTGTATCCCTACCCATGGGGAAACAAGATAGATGGATTTATTTTTTTTTTTCATTTGCACTATCAATCTTCTCACATATCTATATAATTGTAGCATCCGTTAATGCCAGCTTTTGGACCAATCATACCCTACACTTCATCGACTAATCTTGAAATTTTGAGAAATTCTGAAGAGACCAGACAGCACATAAGTGCTTCTTCCACGGTGATTAATAGTGCAGAAAGTGAGAAGAATATTGGGAGTACATCATAGCATAAGATCATAGCAATCATATTGATAATGGCATTACACTTCAAACTCCATTTCTTTCACAACTAATGTAGAAAACATGCTAATCTAACCATTTTTGTATGCTTTGCTACCTCATTTATAGAGGATATTGAAACAGCATGTAATGTACAAATTGATATGGAGGGGAATAATGATGATGAGGGTAATGACATGATTGATGAGGAATAAGTTTATGAATAAAAATCTAGTATGACTTTTACCATTAAGAAAAAGTTTTGTGCATATTACAAATGATATGTCAAGTAAGTAGGTTATGATGTAATGACACAAAGGACAAAATGAGAGGTAAATGGAAGCGATTAATATGTTGCAATTGGATTTGCATGTGGCTACAAGTATAAACTTATCCATAATAACATCTCAAGGCCACGTCCAACAATTAAAATAGATTGTAAAGCTAAGGTAAATGCTCATTTGGGGATTGGGTTGTGGTTTTGATGACTGTTGAAATTTCTCACACTCATATTGCAAGTCTACAGAAGTTAGGATTTTTCAAATGTAACAAACATTTAAATGAATATAGTCAAAGGATGCTTGAGTTGAATAACAGAGCAGCTATTCGAATAAACAAAAATCTCAATGCTCTTGTAGTTGTTGATGCAGGGGGTATGAGAATCTTAAATTTGAAGACAGATATTATTGGATTTTATCGACAAAGCCAGATACTTAACTCTGGTAAAAGAATTACCAAAGTACTTGGTGACTATTTTGATATAATAAGGGAGATGAATGATGGTTTTGTATCTGTTATGGATATGGATGATGAGTTTAAAGGCTAGAAATGTGTTTTGCGCTGATGGACGCAGTCGAGCGTCGTACAAGTACTTTGGAGATATTATCACACTCGATATGACATATCTAACAAATTGGTCCGGTATGTCTTTTTCTCCCTTTGTGGATGTGAACCATCATGGTTAAAGTGCAAGAATGACCGAGCTCCTAAAGCGATCATAACAAATCAAGATCGAGCAATGAAAAGTGCAATTGTTATTATCTTTCTAGATAATACTTGTCATAGATACTATCTCTAACACATTATGAGAAAATGACTCTAAGAAAGAAGTTGGAGATCGTGGCGACAAGTGATTTTAATTCTTTCAACTGCATCATCCCATGCATATCCTAGTTCGACATTGAAAAGTAATTCCAAAATCTATATACAAATGTGAAGTTCAAGGAGGTGCAACGACAGGTGTTGGGTATGATTTTATGTGATTCCACAATTATTAGCACTGAAGGTGCAATATCTACCTTTGATGTTTTGGATCAGATCATAAACATTGACGAACATGTTAAAAAGGTGCAATATTCAATTTACTACAACGAAGATGAGTGCGATGTGAAATACACTTGTGCACTGTTTGAGATGAGGGGCATTCTCTGTAGGCATGCATTTGATGTTAGTTATATGAAGAACATGAATGAGTTGACACAAAAATATATTTTGGATCAATGCAGAAAGAACTTAGAGAGGAGATATACATTGGTCAGAAGTAACTATGATGACTTGTAGGGCAATGCAGATGCATAAAGGTATGACGTTGTGACACTATTAGAATCTCTTCCTTCGGAACTGTCATTCCACAACCATTTTTTCATTTCCACAACTCCTTGTGGGCGCGCGTGAGTGCATACCCATATCCAGTGCATTCTAAGTATATTGGTTTAAGTTTCTTATATGTAGCTAGAGGCTAGAAAGGGCCTAACTAGACACGTATGGGGTTTTGTTCTATCTTTAATTTTGGATAATAAACAAGAAAATAGGGAAGAGATGTTGCAGAAGTGATGCTGGGGAAGAGACATTTCTGGGATTAATAGACCATTTCTAAATTATAAACCCATAGGTATACCAACAGTAGAACCCAACACAGAATCACAACTAAATTCTAAAACACAAAAGCCCCTATACACCCATCATTTACATACAAAACCCAGCACTCATAATTAGACTTTAAGTACAGAAACACAAATATTAGTATACCAACTGAAATTCACATTCAAAACTAAGCCATAATAGAGAGAGAGAGAGAGAGAGAGAGAGAGAGACTAACAAAAAGAGGAACATACTGATACTAGCGAGAAAATGCTAATGATTTTATGATGTTAATGGACGGCAACCTCTCACTGACAGCGATGGAACGATAGGGATGCTACTTGCTAGGGTTTTGGGGACTTGAGAGAGAGGGGGAGAGAGAGAGAGTGTGTGTGTGTGTAACACCCTGCTCCCCCATGGATAAAAATGATGACATTTTTATGAAATATTGGGGAACCGGAGTGGCACTACTAATCTTGACTTGAAAATATTTTATTTTACTTTTATTCTAAAGGAAACACCAGGTACAAAGATTCTCTATAATAAATATGGTATTCTATATTAAAATACTAAAATCATAAAAGATAATGTGCCAAAGCATTTATTAAAATTTTTCAAACTTTGTACTATAAAAATAACTTAAAATCTTTGTGCACTACCTAGGCCTCTATCACACCTACTTGGACCAAGTCCCTCCCGTCCTGCAACTTTATCTTCATAACTATTCTAACTTGACATTGTTTAAAAACATAAAACAAACTAAAATAAGTTGATGACTCACTAAAAAACCCATCATAACGTAAATATATTAGCATAAGGTTTTTTAATAAAATATTTCATGTTGAGAATTAAAATCATGATTGCTCATAAATATGACTGTAATACCCCGCATTTTAGTGTATCTTATTTTTTGTGAAGGATTTTGTTTATTATTAACTTAAATATTAATTCTCTTGTTTTAAATTTATCAGATTTCTTGTTGCATTTATATTATATTTTTAAGTTGTGAAATTTATTTGGCTCTTAAATTATTTTATTGTGCCTTTTTCTTTTGTTAGACCCTTCTACTTTCGGACTGGGCCTTTTTGTGTGTTTTATTTATTTATTTATTTATTTTTCTTCTTCTTTTGAGCCCAACCCAATTTTGGTCCCCAGCCCAACCCGGGAGCTTTCAGCCCAGCCCACTAATTCCCCCCCCCCCAAACGGCGTCGTTTTGGGTCCAGCCCTTAGGGCTTCATCTCTTCTTTTCTTCTCCTTCTTTCTCCTACGCCGTGGCTTCTTCACCTCATGTCCGTTCCAGTCTTCATCCCCTTTTTGCAATACGTTCAGCTGCTGCTTCTTTTCTTCTCCTCCATTTTATTTTGTTCCTTTCTTTCGGTTTCTTTTCTTTTCTTCAGTGGGTTGCCGTCTGCTGCGTCTCTTCTTCCTCTCCGTTTTCATTTTCGGTTCTTCCTCTGCAAGTCAGCAAACGTCGCCCCTCATTCCTCCATTTTCGACTGGTAATGGTTCCATTTACATCTCTTAAATCTTCGGTTTCAATTTTGCTGTAAAACTGTGCAGATCTCTTCGTCTAAGTATTTGCTGATCTTTTGCTGTAAAACCGTGCAGATCTTTTGTTGTTCTTTCTCTTAATTTTCCTAGTAATTTCGTGGCTCATGCTTGTGATTTATTTCCATAGCTTTCCCTTTCTGGTTCGGTCATTCACTGCCCTGTTGTGTTTTACTTTTGTCGTGCCCTGTTTTTGCCATAAAGCCCGTAAGCTTCACTCGTACCTTGGTGAGTTTGGTGCTTGCCGTGAGTGTGTGTTCTGCTATTACTTGGTGCCTCTCGGTTTCCCTTGAGTAAGTCTTTGTCGATGCTCATCTCTTGACTTTCTTGTCTTGTGGTAGTTTAAGAAAGAAATATACATATGTTTGTGATTCTCGGTTACTCAAATAATATTAGGTGTTTTACCAATTTGCTTTCTTTGGAACATATGAGTTAATATTATGCTCATTGAATCTGAAAGCTTGGGTTTTGTTTTTGCGTGGGTTATAGTCTATTTTGGGCACATATGTTTGGGCTTTATAAGCTAAATCAATGTACTGGTGCTTTAAACAAAATATTTACAAGTTGATCATGTTGTAGTTTTTATATGTTAAATTCACTTTGTATGAGTTTTGTTTTAAATACAAATTGTATAAATATTTGAAAGATATTATATAAGTATTAATATTTTTAGAAGAACATAGTGGTGTAGGATTTCCATTTTGAACTCTTTAAAGAGATACTAATTAGTCTATTTTTTTATATTAAATGAAATATTTGACCTTCTACTTTAATCAGTTTTGTTTTAACGAGCCTGTAAACCAGATATGTATTTTACGACATAATTGTATCTATTACTAATATTATTATGCAATTTTAGAAATATTATGAGTTTATAAATTAAGTGGATATTAATGAATTTAGAAAATGTGCCGATATTTTAGGATTACGTGAAGTTAGGTTTTTGAAGAATTGAAATAGGTTATTTTATCATTTTAGGCTTAAATATTGAAATATGTGTTCGATTGGAAATTTATGAGAATTTCGTGGTTATTTTTCATAGGTGACGATTAATTATTGTTCGACATTTTGAGAAAAATTTCGAAAAAGCTAAGAAGTCCAGGTAAGTAGGGTTCCTATGCTAGACCTTACACGAATTATTTGAGACTGAGGTTGATTTTCTGAAAACTTTGCATAGTTTTTTTTTGGTGAAATGAGAACTTGGGAAAAACAAAACCAACTTCGGTCGTTTATTTGCATACTCATGAAATCTGTACGAAAAAAGAGAAAAATAATTTCTGACATGCATTGTGTAGACATGAGCTAAATTTTTGTCATGCTATCTCGGAAATCTGAAAAAGAAACTATAATGAGAATATGAAAAATTGTGCATTGATTAGAAAGATGCTCCGACTTTTGTTTTCAATATATGAGAATGATCTGAATTTCAATACACTGTTTTGATATGATGTGGTATCTGAAAAACCTTTGGCATGACTTTCTGATTCTGTTCTGACTCTGTTTCTGATTCTATTTTGCTCTGATATGTGGCCCTGTCACGGGATAGAATAGTGACCTCTGGCCCTGTCACGGGATACAATAGTGACCTCTGGCCCTGTCACGGGATACAATAGTGACCTCTGGCCCTACCACGGGATATAATAGTGGATTTCTGTTCTGAGTGCAATCGCTTTGTTATTCATGGTGATTTATGTTCTGCTTGGTTTTCCGCAGAATGCACAACCCTACCACGGGGGTTAAACATGGCCTCTGTTATGTTATGATATGATAAGATGAAGATGTTCAGTCATGTTATGCCAAAGGAGTCTTTGAATATGAAAAGTTGTTTTCTGAATATGAAATGTTTGAAATATCGCTCTGGATTTCTGATAGAATGTATTTTTGAGATATGCATATTGAAATGTTTTGTTTCTGCATTCTAAACTCTGTGAAAATGCTCATGTTTATATACTAACATATGTTCTCTGCTTACTGAATTGTTGATAACTCACCCCCTCTTATCTCCAATATTTTCAGATGATTTTTGGATATTTCAACTGAGGATCAGGACTACGAAGAATTGGGTGAAATGACTTTAGAATAGTGGATTAAGAATAGAAGACTTTCGATGAGTATTGGTGATTTTGATAATTATGTGGTTGGTTTAAGTGATATGTTGAGAAGTTGTGAATTTTTGAGATTACTGTATTGAAGATTTTATATACGGGTATGTGTGGTTATTTAAATTTGAAGTGTTTACGTTTGATTTAGAGCTTTTGGAAATATATTAGCAATGTTGGAGTTAATTATCAGGTAACATGAGTTAACTCTCCGGACCCTTGGGGACGGGGCGTTACAATGACGATGACATGCATGACTTCAAAATATTTATGGTATATTGATTGATCTGAATTATCTAAATGAACTGACTTGTTGGACTAGCCAACACACTTAACCCTGTGTGTAAGGTTGTGTACCCGTCCCACATCCTGTCGCAACAAGGGATGTGACACCACCAAATTTCGCTTGGGATTTGACGGAACTTGAAGCGTCAGGACTTACAACACAAGGTTACCTGTCCTCGTTCATGACTGATAAAGATGCAATGCACACAACATGCAACTAACACTATGCACTATTCGCAGCGGATAAATTTGTTCTTTGAGCAATACTATGTGCCAGAAGTAATATATCCCAAAATATAAATAGGCTTCATAAAATTCGCGTGATAGCTGGTATCCAAACTATTACAGTACTTGTCCAGTAGGTCTGTAACATAAAGAGTATTCAAGATAGTGCTCTGTAACTACAGTCATCGAATAAAAACTATTGTACTAATTCACTTAGCCGTTCACATATCTTAACTATGATATCCAAACTGACGTTCAGAAAATGGGGATAAACTCCATCAACTCTTTGTTTGTGCTCCACAATCTCTCATGCGTACGTTCTCCAGATAAGGCATGAATGCATAATCATAAATAAGCATGACATGACATGTAACATGGCGTGAACTGCCATGACTTAAACTGAACATAGACTGAACTTGAAACTTGACATGACATGAACTTGAACATGAATTGAAATTGAACTGAACGTGAACTGAAAATGCTAGCTCCTGCAACTGAAATTATGCATTATGATTAAGAAAATGGGAGTACTCAAGTAGCTCCTACGTCTTCACCATGATTATCCTTTTTGTATTACGGCAGATTATACTCTTTTATAGAAGTACCAGACAGCGCATATGCCTTGACTATAATACCAGGAAGACCGTAGATTCCTTGACGGTAGTATAAATTAACTAATAACATTAACTTGAATTAAACGTGAAATATCATGGCATGAAACTGAATATAAAACTTTAAATTGAAATTAAGTTTATTAACGTGAAAATATTGTTTTTGAGACACATTATGTACTCGAGATGATGTAATATGAAGCAAAAGGACAGATGACCTGACATAACGTAACGTAATGTGACTTGTACGTGAGATGAATGACATGACATAACATGAAACAAATAAAAATTTCGTGACAAGGCATAACATATAAAAGATAAACATTTTGTAACATGGCATAACATGAAATAGACAAACATTTCATGACATTGCATAACATGTAACAGACAAACATTTTGCGACATGTCATAACATGAAACAGATAAACATTACGTGACATTTCATAACATGTAACAGAAAAATATTTTGTGACATAGCATAATATATAACAGATAAATGTTTTGTGACATTACATAACATCAAACAAAAAAATATTTCATGATATGGCATAACATGAAACAGATAAATACTACATGATATGGCATAACATGTAACATAAAAATATTTTGTGACATGACATAACATGTAATAGACAAACATTTCGTGACTTGGCATAACATTCAACATGCAAACATTTTGTGACATGGTATAACATCAAATAGATAAATATTACGTGATAGAATAGAATGTGTAATAGAAAACATATAGTGACATGGCATAACATGAAACAGATAAACATAACGTGACAAAATATAATGTGTAACAGATAACATATAGTGAAATGGCATAGCATGGCATATATGATAACATAAGTACATAACCACCAGTTCCCTTACCAACATACAAACACAATAATGTGACAATAAGTTATAATCAAACTTACAGTGATTATCGCGTTTACTGAGAAAAACATGAAACACGAGAAATTGATGTAAGGATTCTAAATGTTATAAACTTTATCTCTATTAACTTAGTAATAAAAAAAATGCTATAATAAAGTAAAATGACCATTTTATCCCTAACTTAAAAATTTCACATCCTTACTCCAAAAATCATCAAAATTTAAATTAATCATGTAAATTTTGTCTTAAACTCAAATATCTAATTATAAAAATTTAAAAAAATTCACAACCATAAAAATACACCAAGGCCGAAACACTCATAGGCCATTTCCTCGATTTTTATTCAATTCTATCAGACCTTATGACTTATGCTTTAAACCAAAATATTGCCACATAGATCATCATATCCTATGCTTAAGAGTATACTAAAACAACCAACAAAAATCCAATTCATAAAAACACAAATCTTTTTAACAAAAAGTTCCAAACTTTAACTAAAAACATAACTCTTGAATCTCAAAGTTTTGTCTGTTTTTAAAACATCTCCAAGAACTCTGAAAGTTCAAAAACACCCTTCCAATATGTTCATAACACACTTCTAAGTACTAACATGCTTTGAATCGTAGAGTAAACAACACCAAAAGTCACAAAAATCCAACTTGCATCACTCGGCTTCAACACTTCATCAAAACAGAGGTTTCTCAACTTTGGTTTTGATCAAACTACTTGATTTGAGACATCTCATGATAAAAATAAAAAAATATCAACATCATATGATTTAAAGATATGTCCTAAAGTATATGCAAGCATTAAACTTAAAATCTCATGGCTAAAAATAAACCAAAACATGGATCTAGTCGAAATCATCAAACGTTTGACCTAACCGTGTATTCTCTTACATAAAAATCATATCTTCACAAATTAATACCTAAACCCTTCAAACCAACAACATAACATGTACATAAAAGTATTAAGATCATCAAATAAAAATATAAAAGTCAATGGAGTAAGATTAAACCACAAAAGGTCCAAACTTTCATAAAATAGAAATTGTTTTACTCCTTCCAGTTTCTAACTTTCTAGATCTAAGAAAATATTTCATCCAAAACTTATAACATGCAATGAATCCTTAACAAACATTCATCTAAACATGTTAAAAACACTCCATAAAAATTTCAGACCAAGATATGTCCATTAGCTTGGTAAAAAACTCCAAAAATACAACATACTATCCATTTTATCACCGAGAATGAACTTTCAATGCTTAAAACAACTTTTGACAAATCAAATAACCATAAAATCAAAAACAAAAGATATCAAAAGAAACCAGACTCAAATAGTAACAACTTACTTGAAGGAATAATTATGAGAAAATGCCTACAAATGCTTCAAAATATATAGGCAAGAAAGCTCAGAAAATTGCCCGAGAGAAATCTCCAAATGTTATGTCCAAGAATGTGAGTGAAAGGGATGAAATGAATGTGGAAATGGCTTGCACGCCTTTTATACATTCTGAAGAGCGAAAGGAGGGCTTAAGTGACAATTAGCACTTTTCACCCGTGTTCCGCAGGTACCCAGGTATACCCGGCCCGAAACCCGGGTTAGCCAGGTTATAACCCAGACCGGAACCCAAAGGAATCCGAGTTCCTGGTTGTCCCACATTTTTTTTGTTTTTACAAAAATTTCTCCTTTGAGATAAATCATATATATATATATATAGAGTTAATAATTATAATTATAAGGCATTACTTCCCAGCCTACATCCACAAACATCTTCACATCTTCTCTGCAACATGACCAATTGATCAAACCAATTATATGGCCTTACGTCAGGTTTTGAGGCAACTTTGCCATGTCCATGCTACTGTTACAAACAAACTTCACAAAATGTATTTTGAGTTGAACACTGCTACACCAACAAGGCTATTTGAGTATTGCTTTCTCCTTGTTTTACATGCATTTTTTAAAATGCTTTAAACATTTTTAAAAATCACAACATCATTAAAAAAACATTTATTTAATTATTAAGTTAACAAAAAAACAATTGGGACCCATTGTCGAGACCCAAAGCATTTTTCTTTTATGTTTCTATCCATTTAGTTCCTAGAAAGGAACTCAAAAGAAAAAACAAACATCAAAACATTCAAACTAGAGAAAAAAATTGAGTACCGGGTGTACCTGAGTTTTTCTTTGCGGGTACTGGTCCGGATTTTTTCTAGGCCAAAACCTGTAACAGAACCCGGATATCTGAACACACCTAGTGAGAATTGAGTGATGATGGTTTTGGCCAAAACAAGGGGCAAAAATAGTGGGCAACAATGAGTGGTTTTCAGCTAAGAAAGCTTCCAAGTGAAGGGTGATGGTGAGGTGGCCTTTAACCTTCACATTATGCACGACTTTGGGGCTGCCTTGAGTAGTGGGCGGTAAGCCAAGTGTGGGAGGAAACTTCCCCAACAAGCTTTGCTAAAGTGATCCAAATTCGTGGGACTTAAACAAGTGGGCTTCAATTTAGAGTTTAAAAGAGGGTTTGGTTAGGGTTAGAGATGCTATCAAGTTCAAATCTAATTTTTGTTGGCCCAATAAAATCTTCAAGGTTTAAAGGGTTAAATAATGATATCATAAAATGAATTGAGAGATTAATAGCATGTGAAAGTGATTTAATCAAGTAATTAAACACAATGCTAGAAATCAGATCCATTTAGAGTTTGGAATCAAGTTTGGGGTTTGGGCTTACCGTTTAGGGTTTAAGTTTCCTCTAAGATTTTGTGGTTTCAATTAGATTCTAAGTATCTAGAGTTTCACTAAGATTGAAACCCTCTTTGGTTTGGCACAAAATGGATGATTGGATGGAATAGGGTTTTGATTAGGTGGCATGATCTCACACCTTGATTTCCTTTAAATCTCCATCTCATGATTCGTCTTGGTGCCAAGTGTCTAGTACTATTCACCAAGTGTGGCTAAGATCTTGCCAAATGTCGAAATAAAACTTCTCTAACCTGATTTGGACATTCCACAATATGATTTTGAAAACACTGTCTTGGTGTTACTATCGAGGTTACTATTCCTCTAAGTCTAGGGTCGTTCAAAAACTGAAAAATGCATTTATTGCACCACAAAATCCTAAATATTCCTCTAAATCTAATGGTGTAGACCATATCTCATTCTAAAACTTCTAACTACCTCAAATAAATAAAATCGCGCCTCTAGCACAATAGTGAGTGGTAACAATGACTATGTTGATGGACTAAAATTTATGCGATTGAGCCGATTCTTGAAAACTTTTGGGTTTTTCATGAGATTCCTAAAGACTATAAAAATTCCACCATTAAATTTCTGGGCGATTGTTACAAGGGGAACCCTTATCTGATATGATAAAATACTATGGTGGACAACGCTTGAGTTTATGGCTTACACATCCACCCTATTTACATTGGTACCATGCATCTAAATGACCATCTAATTAATCAAATCTTTATCTTACACTTGATTTTATGAAAACTTACATGTCTTATGCAACGTAATATGCATGATACATACATAACTATAATATGATAAATGAAATATGATCATGAACTATGATGAATGATGCTTACAGATATCATAACATGTATGGTACATAAACATTGGCTTAGAAAGAATTGGCTTTAATAATATTATATATAACTAGTTAACGTATGTTAGTTCTAATTTTTTTGATCAAGTTACTTACCTCATAGTGCTGCTTCCAAAATCTTACTTCGTAACTGGTTCTCTATACGAAGTACAATGCGTCACAAATTATCATTTACTATAGAAATTTGGTTGTAAAAATTATAATTTAAAATCCCATAATATTTCTTGTGAAGGTGTAAGTTTCTGAACTAAATATCATCCTCTTAGAATAGACTTCAAAATAACACAAGTCGAATGTATTTTTTTTTTAAATAGAAAGACTAAATCCATTGATAAAAGAGCTTACAACATCTCAATGTTTACAATGGATTGAATGCCGAATGGACATTCTCAATATCATATACATCCTCTGATAAATTTAAAGCAGACTTTGCTAGTAAGTGAGCTGCCTTGTTGGCCTCCCTGTATGCGTGAGTAGCTGACCATTGGCTGCAGGATTTCATCAAGTTTCAGGCATCTTCAATCAACAAACCTCCCATGCCCCAATTAGAAACCTGATTTTGCTACAATTCAACCACTTCTTTTGAGTCACCTTCCAGGAGAACCTGCTTGAGCCCCATCTCTTTACAAAACATTGCTGCTAATAAAAGGCCATGTGCTTCAGCATCAAAAGGGCTGCCTTTTAACCATCTGGAAGCTCTGAGTGTCCCTATGACCTGACCATTATGATCTCTAATTATCACTCCCACCCCAATCTTGCCTATACCAACATTTAAAGCAGCATCCCAATTTACTTTAAAAAAAAAACCCTCTACTAGTTTAAGCCATTTATGTACCTTTTGTGAAGACTGCATTGGGGGAGTCTGGGAGGTGTAGTTTGTTTCTTGGAAAAAAGCCATATCAGCTTTTGCTTTTTGTGAGAGTACAGTAGGGTGAGTGAAGCTTTTACCATGCACAACTTCATTCCTCCTAGTCCATATTCCCCTTAGTGTGACTGTCACTTATTCGAGCTCATTGGGATCAAGTTGCTCCACTAGTGTAGTCCACACATTAAAGAATATATCACTTTGGTATGAAATTTTCTGAACTCTAATGCAACCCTGATTCCACACATCCCTAGTAGTTGTACAACCCCAAAGAACATGGCCTGAAGTCTCGGGATCAGTTCTACAAATTGGGCTAGTACTATCTTCCACAATTTTCCTCCTCTTCAGGATTGCAAGTGTTGGAAGAGCTTCACTACATGCTCTCCACAAAAATAGCTTAATTGCAGGGGCTACTTTCAGTTTCCACAAAGTCTTACACACAACTTTGTCCATTTGCTTTCTTGACATTTCTCCATCTATCTCAGTCTCCAAATTTCTCTAGGTATGATAACCACTCTTCACTGTGTAAAGACCAGTAGTATTAGGCTACCAAACTAACTTGTCTACTCTGCCTCATATACTTAAAGGAATGGCTCTAATGGCCTCAATTTCCTGACTAGAGAATAGTTCTTGTAAGAGATCCTCCTTCCATATTTTCATACTAGTGTCAATGAGGTCACTAATAGTTTCACACCAACAGTCAATAGCTCTAGTGTAGGAGATCTTGAAAGTTGGAAGGGAAGGAACCCAACTATCCTTCCATATGTTGATGCTATGCCCATTCCCCACACTCCACATAAGTCCTTTTTTAAGTAGGGGCAGACCTTCATAAAGGCTTCTCCAAGCATATGATGGCCCAGATCCTAGCTTGGCCTCCAATAGACCCACCTATGAAAAATATTTCTATTTGAAGACTTTAGCAACTAGTGAACAGGGATCCTGTAGAATCCCCATATTTGCTTGGAAAGCAAAAGCTATGTTAAATCATCTAAAGTCTCTGAAGCCTAAACTCCCTAGTTCCTTGGCAGAGCGAAGTTGTTCCCAAGGGGTCCATTGTATTTTTGAGGAATCCTCATTATAACCCCACCAAAATCTCTTGAGAAGTTGGTTTAGTATACTGGTAGTTGAGGTGGGTAAGAGAAAAATCCCCATAGAGTAAGTTGGGATGGCTTGGAGCATAGACTTGAGAAGGATTTCCTTTCCTGCTACCGATAAGTGCTTCATTTTCCAATTAACCACTCGAGCCCAAGTCCTGTCTATGAGGGAGTGAAAAGTTGAAACATTTGCTCTCCCCACCATAACATGTAGCCCTAAGTACTTGTCAAAAGTCCCAGTAGATTTTATTCCTGCTAATTGAAGAATCTGTCTTTGGCCCTACTGGGTATTTTTACTGAAGAAAACAGAAGACTTTTCTTTGTTTAGAGCTTGTCCTGAAGTCTGTTCATACAAGTCCAGTATCCTTAGCAATCTAGTCAGCTCCTCAACCTTTGCTTGGCAAAAAATGAGGCTGTCATTTGCAAAAAATAGATGACTTACACGTGTGGGCCCTCTTCCAACAGGAGCACTAGTGATTTCGCTACATTCTTCAGCTATTTTTAGCAAAGCAGTGAGGGCTTTAGCACAAAGTATGAATAAATATGGGGACAACGGAACCCCCTATTGAATGCCCCTTGATGGGGAGAATTTCTGTTGGGGCTCACCATTAACAAGAATGGAATAAGTCACCGAGTTTAGACAGGTTTGGACAAGTGTTATCCAGTGCTGAAGGAAGCCGAGTTTCTTCATCAAAGCCTCCACAAATTGCCATTCTACTCAATTGTAGGCCTTGCTCATATCCAGTTTAAGAGCCATGTAACCTTTCCTACCCTTCATCCTTGTATTCATAGAGTGGAGGACCTCATATGCCACTAACGTGTTGTCTGAAATAAGTCTCCCAGGTACAAAGGTGCTTTGGTTCATGGAAACAATATCAGGGATGACACCTTTTAGCCTATTAGCCAGTGTTTTGGATACTATCTTATAAAGGACATTACAAAGGCTAATGGGTCTGTACTCAGTCACCTTATTAGGGTTCTTGACCTTGGGGATAAGTGATATGAACGTGTCATTGACCTCTTTTAAGGACCCTCCATGATTGAGAATGTGTAAAACAAAGCTACATACCTCCCCACCCACCACTTCCCAATGTTTTTGGTAGAACTGGGCTGAAAAGCCATCAGGACCAGGTGAGCCAAGTGGGTTCATTTGAAAGACAATAATTTTTACATCCTCAACAGTGAACAGCTTCATGAGGCTTGTGGACATTTCAGCAGAAATTTTTGGGCTTAAAGCATTTAAACAAGCCTCAATATTAATAGGTGATGATGTAGTGAAGAGTGAAGAGTGAAGAGAAAGAACATGTAAAAACAGCTTATTAGCCTGCTCATAAACTATCCTTCCGTTTGTGTCTGTTATGGATTTGATGGTATTAACTCTCCTCCTTTGGCTTGCATGCAAATGAAAAACTGAGTATTTTTGTCTCCATTTTTAAGCCAATGTTGCTTTGCTCGCTACCTCCACTTCATTTATGTTTCAGCTAAAGACACATCCACCTTTCTTTGTAAATTTTTCATATGGGTCATGTGTGAACCATCACCAGTATTTTGCAGGTGGCTTATACTAGCTAAAGCTCAATCGATATCTTTTGTCTCATGCTGAGCATATTTCTATTTCCATTGTACTAGCCCCCTTTGACAATGTTCAAGCTTGGTTCTTAGAATAGATGCCTTTGTATCTCCCTCTGTCACCTTGCTCCATGCCTCATTCACAATGCCAACACACTCCTCCTTTAATTCCCAGGCAACTTCATACTTGAAAATTCTGATTTTCCTTTCGCTTTTATATTCGAAATGTTGCATGTTAACATGAAGAGGGGAGTGGCTAGATTTTACTGCTGCCATAACATTACAAGAAGCAGAGTTGAAAGTGTCATTCCACTTCTTGTTAGCCATTGCTCTATCAATTTTTTCTTTTATGATATTTTTTCCACTTCTATTATTCGACCAAGTGAACTTCTGCCCTTGGGAATGAATGTCATGGAGATCACACACCTTAAAGGCCTGCCTAAAGTCTTCAATCTGCTTATAAGATCTACTACCACCACTCATCTTTTCCTTCTGATGCAGGATTTCATTAAAATCACATGCACATAACCAAGCTATTGGAGACGAAGGTTTGAGCATCTTTAGAAGCTGCCAACTGCTATTCATTTTTATTGTATCTGGGTGGCCATAAAACCCAGTGAACTGCCAAGCAGGTTTATCTCCTCCTTCATGGAAAATTGCACTGATATGTCATTGGGTATAGTTAATAACTTTGACACTCCAACCATCTTTCCAGAGTAATGCTATTCCTCCACTTAAGCCCACACTCTCCACGGCAAAGCAACTCACAAATTTTAAATTTCTTCTTACCTCATCCATCCGGGTACTATTGCACTTAGTTTCCAAAAGGAAAACTAAATGGGGACACTTTTTCTTAGTCAAGTTCCTAAGGATTCGAATTGTTCGAGGGTTCCCAACCCCTCAGCAATTCCATATTTGGAGACTCATTGAGTTTGGCAGTGCTGACAACCAGCCACTGCCAAGACATTTTGATTCTCAACCCCTCCTCCACAATTCTTATTTTTCTTCGGATTAGGATCACCTCCCTTTGTCTCATTAGTACCTCCCCTTTTTTTCCCCACTAAAACCTTAGTGTTAGTGATATCAGTAAGCCCCTCACCCGAATTGAATCTGCCTCTAGCTTTTCTCTTCCATGTACTAGCTTTAGGAATGCCCTCTTTCATAGCCAGGTTATTACCAAAACTGTTGTTGGGGTGACAATACTCAGGGATTATCACAGTTGATTCACATTTCATATTGCATTCTGGCCTATCCTCACTCAGAGACACCGTAGGAGTTTCAGATGTTTTTAAGACACCATCCGATAGTGCATTTAAACTTCAGTGAGAGGAACTGCCTAGGTTAGCCAAGCTTTGATCTAAGTCCATCTGAGAGTCAAGCACTTTTAACATAGCATTAACAGGTTTACCAACATCAGAGTTTACCTCATTAATGTTCCCAACCTTCTCAGTGCCCAAGTGTTGACTCACATAAATGCCCTTCAGAGATGAGATGGGATTTGGGGGTCCTGCATAGCTGGAGTCTCCTGGATTGGGGGGTCTTCCTTCTTTTGCACATCTATATACTCTTTTTTACCCGTAGCCAGTTTCTCCCTCACGGGCATCTCTTTCATTTTAGCCTTTAGCTCATTCTGCCCCATTTTCTTCCCTATGGCAACTTCATCTCTTCTGCCCCCCTTACCTTCAGTTTGCTGTCCTCTCGGGTTTTAATTATTTACAGTCAATCCACCATACTTTCGGCCATCAAAAATATTAGTGTCATGGGTTGTGCTCTGAGCCAAGGGCCATACTGCAATGGTTCTTGATACTCCTTTTGTTCGTCAAACCTTGTTCGCGAACAGTTTCTTCCCTTATGGAACAAGATCCCACATTGGAAACAGAAATTTCGCAGCCGCTCATATTTAAAGGAGATCTAGTGCTGCTTTTGTTCAAACTCCAACCATTTCCCCCTCAAGAGAGGTTTATGGAGATCCACAACTACCCTGATATGGAGACATCTTCCCCACGCGGATCAATCAGATTCAAACATCCACCCTTATAACATGTCCAAGAGAGGATCCAAACTACTCCCCTTTGTCTTCCGTCATTGCAGCTAGGGGGAGGTAGTGGCATTGAATGCATAAAGGTTCATATCGAAACTGTATTGCGTTAATAGACATATTTTCATCAACCTCCTGTAAGGTCAGTAAGTTTATGTCAAAACACCATGTCCTACCGCTTAGCACTTTCTCCTTATCCTACAGTTGCTGAAACTCGATCAGAAAACATTGGTCATTTAAATCCTTGAATTGCACCCATCCACCTAGCCTCCACAACTGCGACATCGTCATCCTAAAGGTTTCATTATTTACAAGTTTTTCAAATAAAACTCTCCCTATAATGAAGAGTTTCCCACGGAGGTCCCCTTCCTTGCGTTCTTCTGGTTTGATTTGGAAAACAGAGTTCTCTTCCTTGGATAGATGAAGTTGTTCCCATCGTGTAGTCATATCTTCTTCTTCCATCCCCGCTGACATCACACAAACCCACAAAAAGTGAGACTTATGCCTTTGTCAACAACAGAGGCACTAAACCCTACTCTGTCTCGAGAGAGAAGAGAGGCACTTACACAAGTCGAATGTATAAGCTTAAAGACACTGACTTTTTCTCAATTTAAGGGCATGAATGTAATAATATTTATAAAAAAAAGACTTCAAGATACTTTTTGGAAAAACGCTACACGGTAGGATGAATGGCATTATAGTAATATATAAAAAGAATTGAATGGCTTAAAGAGCTACAGTACTTTCCTTCACAAAAAGTAAGCGAATTGATCTTTTCCTTGTCAAAACAAATGAGAAGCAAACCGTACCACATGCATGCTGTCGAGAGGAAATAAATTTACAGACCACCGAAAGTTACAATTCGAGGGACAAAAACGTAGTATACTCAATAAAGCACTCTGTACGCTTTGGGACTTAGAACCACTTTCGGCATTGGGAAAAAAAAAAAACCTGAACGAGGAGCTTCGCGTCTTGCGGAAGTTCTACCTTTGGGGGTAATAATAGAGGGTTGAGGGTGCCATAGAGTTGAATTTGGACTCGGATAGTGCTCAACGATAAGAGAGATTGAAATAAAGAGAATTAAATAGTTCATTTAAGGTTGGATTGAGAGTGACTAAGATTGTACAGGGGACATCAATCAATGATGATTTTAAATTGAGAAAAATTCTAAATTGAAGATTTAATTACGTTCATCTTTTAATAAATAGATTAATAATAATAATAATAATCCAAATTAAAATGTATATAATAATATCAAAGCTAATTAAGAATAAATAGACTAAAATTATTTTTTTAAGTCCTAATTTTAGACCTAATAAAATTATTCCTATTCTGTCCTTAGAATATTGGCTCGGGTCACTACACACACATAGAGGGAAACTTATGTGGATAGCTTCTATGATGTTAATGGACAATGACCTCTCACCGATAGCGATGGATGGGATGCTAATTGTTGGGGTGTCACTGACTTGATAGAGGTAGAGAGGGCAAAGTGAGAGAGAGAGAGAGAGGAAAATTGATTTGTGCGGTTGTGCGTGTAGCAATAGGTCAAGCCGGGGAAGTAATCAGTATTACAAAATGACGTCATTTTGTAATTGAAATGATTTTTTAAAAAAAAAAAAAGACCTGGTTACGGATAATCGGGTAGATAACCAGTATCCGTAACCAGATTCGGGCAGTGAAGATATCACCTTACCTGCTTGAATAGATTATCGCTCAAATTCACTCGGATTTTCGAATTCCAGACTGAAAGGAAAAAAAACTTTGGTCTGAATGCACAACTCTATTTGTATATACCACATCTGAAAGCAAGATCCTATTTTGACCGACACGTGTGAGATGTACACATGTTGCCATTAGCACGCATGCTCCCATGCGCCTTCAGGCTCTGTCACCACTCATGCTTTTTCAGTCCTGCTTTTCTAGGAGTTGCATGCTTCTCGTTCAACAACATGGGTCTGATGCTCAACAACATCTACTCCAACTGGGATCTTACAAAGAACTCTTCACAACAATCGGACACTAGATTAATTTTGATAGGATTGATGATGACTAGGGGAGTTCATCCGGGTTCCAACCCGAGAACCCGGACCAGGACCCAGGTTTCAAACCCGAGCCGGAACCCGGATGGATCCGGGTTTTTGAAACCCGAAAATCCGTGTTCCGGGTTATACCCGGTTTTTTTTTTTTTTTAACACTAAAGGTTCATACTAAAAGTATACCGGATAACTCTTTTTCAAGTAAAAACCTATATTTTATGAATGTTATTTTAATCCGTTTGAAAGCACAATTCTTTTTATGCAAAAGCCTATATTTATTTAAAATATTTCAAACCATTATTATTTTTTATATAAAAGCCTTTATTTTATTAAAAACAATTCTAAGAAGTCAAATTGGAAAGCATAATATTTGTGTTCTAAATACTAAATGCATAAATTCATCGATGCATGCATCACAATGCAATCCACTACATATTACATTATTCGTTATTTATATATTACATTACAAAATACAAAATTACAATATATAAATTACAAAATTAGTAGCATGTCCATCAATGATTTAATCTCCACACCAAATAGCAGACTTCAAGTAATTGGACTGAAAGAGATCCTGCAAAAAATAAAAAGTTTTGAACCATGATTATATATATATATTTTTTATAAGTAAACAAGGATTATATATACAAGGATTAAGAAAAATTCCACTTACTAAATTAAAGAGTAAGATGAGAACAAAATCAGCTTTGCTCGATGCTTCTATACAAAGATAAAAACTGCAAGTTAATGACATCATACCCTTAAAATGAAAGCTTAATTATGAGAAATCATTGGAAATTTCTTTATTGAAATCAACAAAACCTTACTGAAGAGCTAATAGAAAAATCTAGGCATTACCTAATTTACCAAATCAGTGAAAAGATCAATCCAAGTCATGTTCATCATGTGTAATACCCTGCTCCTTCTTCTTACGTACGGTTCTTCCTTCTTACGTACGCTTCTCTCTTTCTGACATAAGATTCCTTCCTTCTTACGTAAGCAAGTGTTGAGGACGGAAATTATGTAAACCGTCCGCCCCTTCTCTCTAGTGACTGCAAGACTCGTCATGCATGCCGAACCACGATGGCGTGTCTTCGAAGGATATCTTACGACTTCTAGTGCACGCTCAATGTTTTAAATGTACTGAAAATATTTATAAAGAGTATTTCCAGTGTTGTTGAACTAAGTTTGATTTTAAATACGACAATTATAATATTCTTGAAGAGCTCCAAAAATATTATAATTGCCAGAAATCATTTTAATATCATTATTAAAATGATTTCAATTATTTAAGATATTATGGGATTTAAATTATGTTGAAAGCTTTAATTAATTAAATGGTTTTATTCTCTTTAATATGTTAAGTGAGATTTCATCATTTTATTAATGATGAAGAATATTATTTTATAAATTAAAGTTAGTTTAAAATAATATTCTACCATAATTCCTCTAAGCGCTTTTAATTAAGTTAATATTTACGCATTTTCAAATCAGTATTTGAGACCCACCGTTAGATCGTTACGTGGATCCCCAGACGAAAGGATTGGATTAAATACCCAAACCCCCCTCTCTTTCTCCCTCATTTCCTCGTACCTCTCTCTCTCTCCTCCCTCTCCCTCGCGGCTTACACTGCACGCTGCTTCTCCCCCACGCCGAGTCTTCCGTAGCTCAACCCAGTGCCACCGGCGAGCCTCCCTAGCCCAGCCTCTCTCCCCCACGCTCCCTCTCTCTCTCCGCGGCCATGCACAGCCCGAATGGGCTTAGTGCACTTAGAGCCGCTGTGCGCCGTCCTCCGGGGCCACCACTCCCACGGCAGCTTCCTCTGCCACTGGCCATCATCCCCTAGCAAGCTCAGCCTCCCTCTCCCCCTCCGTCGCGCGCATGCACCATACCCATGAAAATGGGTTCACACGGCTTCAAAGCCACCGATGCTCCTAGCGCCGCCGTACGCGGCACTCCCGGCCACCAAGCGACGCCATGGACCTCCCCTTCCTCCTCCACGTGACCCATGGCCAAAAGCCCCCTCCTCCATCTCACGGTTTCTCTCTCTCTCTCACGCACGGGTTGCACACCCCCCACCACCGTGCACCGCCACCCACGGCTGGTAACCACCACCTCCAGCCTCCTCAGGCCGCCACCAAGCCAAGCCAACCTCCTACGGCCCCGATCTGCCACTCACGCAAGCACACTCTCTCTTACTCTCCCACTGCTTCTCCTCCACCGTGCGGCCAAATCTGCCGCCGTGAGCCACCGTGGTGCCACCCCAGTGCCACCAGGAGCTCCACCAGCAACCCCTCAGCCCAACCCTAGGTCCAAACCACCACTTTGAGTGGTGGGTAGTCATTGCACATGGTGAACAGCCACTACGCATGGCTGGCTGCCACTGTACACGGCTAGATCCGCCGTGTTACGCTCCTTGCCATCATCACAAGGCCTTCACGAGCCCTTCCAAGACCACACCTAGCTATCCAAACGCCTAAACAATTAACGTACGTGGGTCAGCCGCCACGTACGACACTTCCGACATCATTGGCTGTGACGATCAACAAGCAATACACGGGTTATCTCGTCGATGGTATAACCCCCTATCCCTCGTTAATTATGTTAGATATTGATTAGTTGACTAGGTTGTGGACTGTGCTGTTGGTTTTGTGGAGTTGTGGTATTGTGATGTGATGCTGTGTAATAAAGTGTTGGGCTTGTCTGTGTTTTATGGAGGTGTATTGTGCCGTGTAGTGTGCTATGAAGTGTTGGGCGTATTTGGGAAGTGTGCTATGTAGTGTTGAGGACTGTGTTATAATGGTGGCATGGTGTATGTGGAATGGGAGGAGTACACGCTGTGTGTACTCAGTGTGTGTGTGGCATAGTGTGAGATAATGAGAGTATATGTAAAATATACCCTCCTAGCATATTGTGGAGCGAGATGAGTACACGTAGAGTGTACTCTGTGGGTAGTGTGTGTAAAAGGAGTACACGTGGAGTGTACTCCATGTGGTGGATTGATGCACCATATGGCGTGTATGCCATAATGGTGATGTGGCGTGGTGTTTGTGGAACAGGAAGAGTACACGATGAGTGTATTCTGTGTGCCGTATGGTATATGAAGGGAGTATACGTGAAATGTACTCCATGTGGCGGAGTGATGCACCGTATGGCGTGTAATCCATGATGGTGATGTGGCGTAGTGTATATGAAATGAGTATATGTGGAGTGTACTCCATGTGGTGGATTGATGCACCATATGGCGTGTATGTCATAATGGTGATGTGGCGTGGTGTATGTGGAACAGGAAGAGTACACGATGAGTGTACTCTGTATGACGTGATGAGTATGAATGAAGTACATGTGGAATCTAAATACCAAAAACAAAAAAAAATATAAATAAAAGATAGAAAGTACTACTATGATCCCAACTCTCAGCACACATCCTCGATTGCAGCTAAGCGTGTCTCTACTTGTGTCAGCCGAGTACTGAGCGTGACCTGAGTCTCAGTAATGGCATGAATCTCTGTACGTAACTCAGAGATGCTAACATTAATCTATGTACGTAACCTAGAGATACTAGCATTAAGCTCTGTATACAACAAAGATATGGTAGTGTACGAACTGCATTGATCACCACTGATGTGTGTTCTTCGATCTCTACGAGCAGTATGTCAGCCATCTCCTCATGAGTAGATGTGCGCAATGCCTCGGCTTGTGTGGATGCCTCACAACCCGATACTATAGGATCTCCTGGCTGTGCATCTCTCTGAATATCAACCCGGTCAAGAACAAGTTCACAAAGACGAAGTCTCGAGTGTCCCGTGCTTCGTGAGAGGGTGGTGCTATTGATCGGTCCCACCAGCTCTCGTGCACGCTCAGCAACATCTGGCACGACCCCGGAATATAATAGAAATCGGGTGATCGGATCCCAAATAGCAGTATATTTTTCGTAATGTACCGGACCTCTGATTGAATTCTCTCAAATATATACCCGGTGCAAATGCCACGAGCGACCCATATCATAAATTTTGCTCGATCCATGTCAACCTCGGTCTTGTGTTGCCGAGGGTCAATATTGTTAGCAATTATCAGATTCATGATCTTGAAGAAAGAAGATAAATATGTCTGCATGACACTCTTCATCCCATCATACATAGGAGCATCTGGACCAACAATCAAGTCTCTCACCTCATGATCAGCGACAGCATCGAGCTCATATGTATAAACTGCTCCCTCATCCTGAGCCATCTCCACATCACCCGAAGGATTAGACTCTCTAGGCAGCACATTCGGATAGGAATCACACGGTCTAGGCATACCGAGATATTCAGCGAGTCCGTCCGCTGAAAATATAACTGGAGCTCATCAGACAGAGATCATGTATGTCCCTTCATTATCTGGGCTGGCACCATCGAGTTCTTTATAGAACTCAACGATGATGTCAATATAGGATACGAGCTCCCATGTTTCTTCTCTTTGATTTAGAACCCAACCACGATCCTTGAATACTGAATACTGATTGGAGGGAATGATCCTCCCATATAAGAGTCGCGAAATCAGACAATTTTATCTGCCACTATAGTAAAATAGTCCTTTCTCGAACTGCTTGGATGGAAGGTTCGCCTGATCTGCCACGCTTATAGCCCCTATAAGACATTATTATCAACTTGAAATTTAAAAAATAAAATATATATTCAACATTAGTAATAAAATGTCATATTTTTAAATATTCACAAAATTACATACTAATAGCAATTTAATAAATTAATTGATAGAAAAACAAAATGTGATAAAAATAAATTAATAAGCTAATATAAATTAATTGGTTCAGACCGTTCGAACGTGCTCGAGCGGATACTATAGTGTTCGAACGGACAAAATCGTGGTCGAACATACACCATCGTGTTTGGTCCAGACTGTTTGAAGGGATAAATAGTGTTCAAACGGTTTTTAGGGTTTTGGTTAATACATTCGAACGCTAAAGAGTAGCGTTTGAACGAAAACTTAATTGAAACCCATGGAACCCGTTTCTTCAACAAAACACATACCATTCTTCATTTCTAAACATCCTATAGTGGATTTGTGGTGTCCTACGGTGTCTATTGATGAAAAAATAAAAGTTTTCTAGAGAAAACAAATAAAACGATAAAATAACTTCTCAAGGAGCATACATTCACTTAGGAGGAGGAGGCTTCGACGTGGGTGGTTCTTACGACAGTGACAACGGCGATTAATGGACATTCAAAAGTTATGGAACAGTTTTCAAACGATTGGGGACGGTGGCTTTGAAAAGTCTCCGCTGCCGATAACTTATACGTACAAAAGAACCATTCGAACGATAGATTTAAATGTTTGAACAGTTAAAATATGTATATGGTAATATATTATAATGAGTATCTGTTAATTAACCCAAAAAATTGATAATTTTAAAACTATAATTGAAAATGAAGTATGTTCTAACCTGCCTAATGCTTTCTGGAACATAAAAGAACATTTATTTTAGTAAAAAATATTAATACTAAAGTAATATTAGGAAATCTCTTTTTTGCTCTACTTTATCCTTTCTATGTAACAGAAGAATGAATTTTTACTAAAATACTTGGACAATAAATTCAATTTAAATTCTTGTTTCCCCCAATATCAAAAGAAATTAACTCTTTAAAGAAAGTCTCATTAACCAGATAAATTAATTTTTTAACAAAAAATAGAATTAAAAGAAAAGAAAAACAGATAAGTTTTTTAAAACAAGAGTTAAAATATAAAATAGATAGAATAATATTAATAAGAAGAATAATAGGCAGTATTACCAGCCATATGCATGATAGCAGATAGAGCAGGCGGTATAACCGACTATATGCATGAAGAAGTAAACAATATAGAAAATATATACAAAATAAACTTTTTCATTGAAAATATAATACTTTTGGTGCGAATGCAGATCTTACTATATGTTCTCTCTCTTCAAATTGCATATTTGGTGGGGTAGGCCTCGGATACCAATTACGAGTAATGGAAACATGATGTTTAGAATCTCTAGCTGAAACGTTATTAACATGATCTCATCTAATCTTATTTATTTGTAAATCTAGATTTTTAAATTGGTTTTCAATATTACTAATTTCAGAGTCAGATAATACAGGTGATTTTGTCTTACTTAATACATTAATATGTGGTTGTTTTGAGATAGATGCAGTATTACAAATAGTTAATCTTTCTAATTTATTAGATATTTGTTCTAATAAATCATTTTTATTTTTGGGAAAAATAGTTTTTAAATGAGATGGGATTTCATGAGGAACAAACAAAGGAGTTTCCTTTTCTTCTTTAATAGTGGGTTTTATAGGAGATATTTGGGCTTCAATTCTTTCTAATTGTTTACTCATGGTTTTTAGATATAAATTGGTATAATTGTTTTGTGGATTATATTATCGAGATTTTTATCAGTGTTTGTAATATTATGTTTTTTTATTGGTGAAGTCAAAATTTGAGTATTGCTCTGATTGAACTTAATAACTTCAAAATGGGGTATTCTTCATAAATAATTTGATTATTTTCTCCTTTAATCCATTGATTAGTTGTTCTATTTATAGTAGACAATTGATTTGATTTATATATCTCAAACCATGTAAATAAAGGTATATTAATCTGTATTTTTTTTAAATACTCGTAATATTTTTCTTGAATATAATCTCTTTCAAAATACTCGTAATATTTTTCTAAATACTCGTAAAAACCATTTCGAAGGTGTTTTGATCTCTTGTAATTTGTCAAAATGAAGGAATCACGAATAACGCAAGTTTTTATTTTGTTTTAGGAACATTTTTTTTCGTACTTGTTGTAATCAAAATAATTATAATAAGGTGGATCATAAGGATGAGAAAACTTTCTTGTTAAATAGGAATTTTTTTCCCCATTGTTCCAAAGTGAGAACCTGTTTAATGGTAACTTTGTGAAAAACAATAATAGGAGATGCAGGTGGAGAATGTTGAGTTTGAAGGGAACAAGGAATTTCAGAGAGAATAATTGAGTCGGTATCTACTAATATGAATTCATAAAAGTGCTAAGTTTTCTTAATATTTTGCGGAACATAATGCCAGTCTGGTAAAAGAAAGGCATCAAGTAATTTTTGGAGGTCAGACAGATGTTGAATTTCTGATTCGATTGAAAAGACTGGATGCCAATGGGACTTGATGATAATGGGAGATGAAGAAGGCTGAGATAGTAATGGAGGATTAATAATTTGGGAAGGAGAAAAGGAATAAGGGGAAACATTTTTGGAGTAAGTTAGTAATTTTGGAGGGGCTAATGGTGAGAATGAATTGTAGGATGGACTAATGTTTTGTGGCAATGACCCTAATACCGTATATGGTCTTGGAGTTGCAGAAGGGCAAGGTGAAGGATAGGGAGGAGATGGTGGCCGTGCGTATAAAGATTTGGACTTTACTTTTGATTTTGAAGTTGACATGATTTTCCCTATAAAAATTCTCGAGATAGAAAATCAGGAAGAGAATTAGATTCTCCTTTAATATGTTCAATATCAAAATCAAAAATACTTAATACAGCTTGTCATCTGACAAATATTTGTTTAGCAGCCAGGTTTTTCACATCTTTAATCAAAACTTCCTTGGTTTATTTACAATCTATTTTAAGTAAAAACTTTTGATTCAACAAATCATATTGAAATTTAGAAATACATAATACAATAGCTAAAATTTCTTTTTTAATAGTACTGTAATTCTTTTGGACAGGATTCCAACATCCTGAATGGAATCGAACAATCTGTTCCAGATTAGTTGATAATTTTTGTTTCATAATTCCTTCATATCCAAGATCAGAGGCATCTGTTTCAATGATTTTAGAAGTATGAGGAGATGGGATTCCTAAGCATGATAATTTCTTAACATGAGCTTTAATTTATTTTATAATATTCGTATGTTTTTCCGTCCAATGTGGTGGATTCTTTTTTAATCTTTTAAATAATGGTTTACATAATGGCCTAAGAGATTGATAAAAGTCTGCAACATAATTGAGGCTTCCTAAAAATCTTTGTAGTTGTTGCTTATCTTTTATTTCATCTAGAAATTTATCAGCAAATTCTATTGCTTGTACTAATTGGTATAATAGTTTCTATAATAGTGGCTTAGTGTTATTTTCATAGGCGAGTGAGCCTTAGCCTCGTTCGAGAGTTATGGCCAAACATTCTCGTAAAAAATGTTTGGGTACAACTCTTGAGTTGTCCAAAGTAGACAGTTTAGAATTCTATCATCTATATGGCAGATATATTCAGTCTAAATTCTTGTGTTAGTTTTGGAAATTTTGGTTCAGTATTTCCTTACATTTTTCAGGTGTGTATTCCGTAAGTTGCTCGGCCCATGGATAGGGACTTTTCGCGACTAGCATAATTGAAGAATTGTAGGGAAATGCTGTCGAAATTTCAACTAACATGTGAGTTTTGAATTGAGTATATATGCGATATAGATGATAGTCTCTCTAATGAGATAGGACCAACTACCTTATCAAAATAGAAGTAGTAAATATGAATAGACCCTTGATAGTGTTTATCTATGAATTAGGTTTTTTTAAGAGACAGTCGAAGAGTAATGGAAATACAATGGATAAGAGTTGTATGTTGTTAGGACATAGACTTAGTTGAGACTATAAGGAGTATACACAATGGGTGAAGTTTTTTATAAAACTTGCACGTGGGAGTGTTAACAGTTGAGGATTTATATGATGTCGTGCAAGAAGTGTAAAAATCTTAGTTCTTATAATTTGGTGGTAGTGGAGGAGCATTTATATATAAATGGAATCGATCCTAAATATTCACCTTAGGTCTTACATGGCAAACCATTTCCTAAAGGAGTTAGATTTGGTAGTCAGTCCAATCAAATGGAGGAAGGTAACGACATCAACATAGATCACATAAATGTGGATATTGTTTATGATGGTGATGATAATGGAGAGAATATGACGAAGATGTTAGGCGATCTTGGTGTAGAAATGTTTGGGACGAGGGATGGAGAATGAATATCTACACAATTATTTGAGGGAAATGGAAACTTTAGAAGACTGTGGGAGGATGCACAATAAGAACTGTATGAGGGGTGCATCCATCATAGCAAGCTATCTTTCATGGTGATGTTGCTCCATATTAATTCTATATATCATATTTCTGCAAAAGCCATCAACATGTTGCTCAAATTATTTAAAAACTCTTCCACAAGATAATGTAGTACCTCGTAACTTTTATGAAGCGAAGCAATTGAAGCAAGAGGTAAGATTTGATTATAATATCATTCACGCATGTAAGAATGATTGTGTTCTCTTCTGGCAGAAATATGCAGAATTTGGTTCATGTCCAGTGTGTCATGAGTAAAGATGGACATCTGATAAGCTCAACTCATGTGCCATCTCCATCCATTGCCTATTCCCCAATTGGTCCACCGAACATGAATGGTGGGCCAACATTACTAGACCCAGAACAAGGTATTTTACAGACGATAAATACCGCATTTACTGCTCAATTTAAGTAATATACATAGGGGTGTAACCGGCCGGTTCTGAACAAAACCAATTACGCACCGGTTACCCTCCTAAACCAGTACTTCCAATTTTACTGGTTTCCGATCCAGTTTTTCGGATTTTTTAAAATGTAAGTTTAACATTTTGTCATTAAAAATCTATTTTTTAAAAACAAAACTGCTTTAAACAAATCTATTTTACAATTTTTTAAAAAATCTACTTTATTAAAAAAATATGCTTCAGCTTTACTAAAAACTAATATAAGCTGCTATAATTAATAAAAATCTGTGATTCTGTTGTAACAAAAATAAAATTAATAAAAGCTGCTATAATTAATATAAATAAACTTTGGAGTGGTGAAATCATAGAGTATTGACTTGACTTGAGCCTTATTTTTATTTAATAACTCACTAAGTTCTAACTACACTGCAATAATGTAAGTCTTATTTTTATTTTTTATTTATTTTTGTTGAGCTTTCACATTTTATTCAAATCCTCAACCCCAATTGATAAACATTAAACAAGACATAGATGTTATTCAAGTAGAAAAATTACAAAACCCTATCAATGTAATTTCACAAACCCAATCACAAAGCCCAATCAAAGTAAATTTCGGATTCAAAAAATCTTAATATTACAAATATCATCTATCATAATTTCAAAGTAATTTCACAAACCTAATCACAAAGCCCTAATATCACAAACACAATAATAAACACAATCACAAAAAAATCCTAAATTTTGGATTCAACGACCCTAATATAGTAATATCACAAAACTCAATCACAAAAATCTCAATATCACAAAACTGAATCACAAAAATCCTAATATGAAAAAACCCAATCACAAAATTCCTAGTATGTAATTTCAAAAACAAAAACAAAACAAAAAATTACCGTTAAGGGGCACTGGGCAAACTCGACAGAGAGACAGAGTGAGGCCGAGAGATTTGAGAGAAGAGAGATCGAGGGACAAGAGAGTGAGAGACGAGAGGGTTGAGAGACGAGAGACGAGAGAGTGAGAAGGGGCGAGGCAGAGACGCAACCAAGGGCCCGAGAGAGTGAGCGGATGAGAGAGACAGAGTGAGGCCGAGAGAGTTCGAGAAGTTCCAACTTTAGGGTTTAGATTTTAGTTATAGGCGAAACGGCGCCGTTTCCCATTGATTTATTATAACTATATATATTTGTAATACAATTAATATACTATAGTCTAATATATATATATATATATATATATTTTAAAAGAGAAACTAATTCATTAAACATGTAACAATACATCACACAAGGCTGCCTCTCCTAGTGCTACATTCAAGACCTCGGGAGGGCCATCCTTGAGCCAAACCTTTTCACAGCTATCCCTAATTGCTAATTTGGCTGCCATATGAGCAAATCTGTTTACTGTCCTTTGAACAAACCTCAGACTCCAAGCTTGATTCCTTCTCATTAACAGTTGCATATCCTCTATCATTTGGCCAATCCACGAGTTGTATTCACCTTTGGAGTTTACTGCATCCACTATTGCCTTAGCATCCCCTTCAAAACAAACTTGGTTAAAGCCAAGCTCTGTGCAAAGATCCATAGCTCTAAGAAGAGCAACACTTTCAGCTTGGGCAGCTGAGGAGATATGATCCTTTGGGCCTGTCACCACTGCTTGTACATTGCCGATTGAATCTCTGATGATAACACCCAAACCCATCCTTCCCTCTTCTTTTTGAAAGGTTGCATCAAAGTTCACTTTGACATAAGGCCAAGCAAGCGGTTTCCACTTCAGGTTAGAACCTCTCTCAATAGAATCTGTTGCACTCTTTGAACTAATCTTATTGGTTTCCTTAAATAGAGATAGTTCATCCTGAACTTGCCTCGCCAGAATACCAGGATGCATAAACTGGTTTTTAAAAATGAGAGCATTTCTCCTATTCCATAGTTGATACCATGTGGTTGAGGCCATCTCCAACCTCTCTTTACTCATCTTGTTCCTCATCTCAGTCCACAACAGCTTAAAGTCAGTATAAAATATCTTCCAGTTGCAGAAAAAATGGATCCATCTCCCCAAACGTCTGCTGTAGCAGGGCAGTCCCACATCACATGCACCAGTGTTTCCACTTCACAGGTACAAATTGGACATAAGTTGTTCTCAATAATGTTCTTCCTGAAAAGGTTATCTTTTGTAGGAAGAATATTATTAAGACACTTCCATAAAAATAGTTTGACCTTACCCGGTATCTCTAGTTTCCACACCTAGCTCCACATCTCTTGATTCTCTCCTCTGGTTGACCCTTTGCCTTCATTTCTTTCAAAATCATATATTCCAAAAAATAGGCACTTTTGATAGAGAATGTGCCTCTTTTTTTATCCCACCCATATTAGTTTATCGTTGTTTCCTCTACTGCTCAATGGAATGGAACAAATAACTTTGCTTCCTCATCATTGAATACTGCTTCCACCACGTCAGATTTCCATGTACAGCTGCTCTCATCGATCAAAACATCCACACTGGTCTCGGGATCCAATGTGTTCAAGGGGATCTGAATCTGAAAAGTCACAGGGGCAGGTATCCATTTATCCCTCCAAATTTTTATACTTTTTCCATTTCCAACCTGGCATACCGCCCCCTCTTTAATCAGTTCCAAGCTAGACCACAGGCATCTCCACATAAAAGAAGGAGCACCATGCAATTTAGCCTCCAAGAGGTCACACTTTTGAAAATATTTCTGTTTAAAAACTAGAGAGACCAATGAGGTAGGTTTTTTTTATCATTCTCCATAATTGATTGGCTAGAAGATCTTTGTTAAAGCTGCTAAGGTCACGAAATCCCAGGCCCCTTTGATTTTTGACCTCTCCCAATGACCTCCATGATTTCCAGTAGATGCATTTTCCTTCACTTTTATTACACCACCAGAATCTAGCTCAAGGCCTTCTATTTCTTTGAGTAGCTTACTCGGCAATTTAGAAACGCTCATGGAGTAGGCTGGAATAGCCTGCAAAACACTTTTTATGAGGATCTATTTCCCAGCTAAAGATAAGAGCTTTGTTTTCCAGCTATTGATCCTTTCCAAATCTTTTCCTTCAAGCCTCTGAAAGTATTGTATTTAGATCTCCCTACCACATTTGGGAAACCTAGGTATTGGTTGTAGTCATTGCATCTCGAGCCATGTACCTACTGCAGAATGAAGTCCTTGGCTTCCACCCTGGTATTTGAGCTGAAGAATACACTCGTTTTTTCTTTGTTTAGAGTTTAGCCTGAAGCTTCCTCATATAAAACCAGTAGATCACGGATGTAGTGCCATTCAACCAGCCTTGCTCTACAAAAAAGTGCACAATCGTCGGCAAAGAGAAGGTGGTTAATCCTCAACCCACCCCTTGCAGCTGCAACCCCCTTAATGAGGCCCTCAAATTCTGTCTTATACAATAATGAGCTGAGGCCTTCAACACAAAATAAGAACAAGTAAGGTGATAAGGGGTCCCCTTGTCGAAGGCCCCTAGTTGGAAATATAGTTTCACCCGGTTCCCCATTGATCATGACAGCGTAAGAAACTGTTTTGACATACACCATCACTAAATCAGTCCATTTCTTTCCAAATCCAAGTTTGAGCATCATTGCCTCAAGAAAGAGCCACTCTACTCCATTTTCGGCCTTCCCATTCTCTTCTAACACTTAGAGCCGGATGAAGTTGTTCTTGTTCAACCATTTCTGGATGTAATTCAAGTGGGTAGTATGGGCTAGAGCTTTTTGTTCCACTACCAGCCCTCACGACCCACTCCCTGGGCCAGGCCCAATCCCTGTTTGGGTCTCAAAAGCAAGTTCCCGCTTATTTCCCTTCCACCCTCGTCACTTGCCTCCGAAAGTACATCCCCATGCTGCAAATCCTGTGGGGATTTCTCCCTTGATTCTGAGGAAGGAGCTATTCCCAAAGCTACATCCCCTCCCTCTGACTCCGCTGACAGCATCCCTTTGTTCTCTGCATCAACATAGCTTCCTCTTTGACCTACTCTAAGGGCATGGGCTAGAGGAGTGATGCACTCAGAATGGCCCTTCTCCACCTCCTTCTCTGTTGGCCTTTCGACTGGGCTGCTCGCGGATGTCTCCACATTCATCCTGTCGGTATTTAGTCTGGTTTCCTTCCCCCCATCACCTCTACCATTGCTGGGTGAAAACACCCGCCGCCTCATTACTTTTTCAGCACGAAGCACGGCCCAAATTGTGTGCCTGACCTTTCAGCTTCTCCTTTATTCTCTTCCACTGCCCTGCACCCCTTCTCATCATGGATAATCCAACCACATTGGAAGCATATCTTAGGGAGATTTTCATAGCGAAAATGATTCCTGTGCCTTGAGCCCTGATAATTTATGAATCGCCCTCTTGCGACTGTTTTGTACAGCGGGATCTCCACCCTCACTCGTAAGCATCTCCCCCATCCAATGCCGTCATCCTCCACATCAAATTCTAGAACTCGTCCCACTGAGCCTCCTATCTTGGTCCCCCATTCCATTATCATGCACCCTAGTGGTAAATCATATATTTGCATCCAGAACACTTCCTTTTCAAAATTTAGCTTCCCCAGACGCATACCCCCCTCATACGGCCATAACTGCAATAGAGCATTATCAAAAGTCCATGGTTTTCCTTCCAATATTCTGTGCATGTCCGCATGGGTCTGAAAAGTAATGGTAAAAATATTTTTGTTTACTTCTTGAAAGATAGCCCGTTTTCCAATCCTCCATATTTTTGCCATCGTGTTGCTTATCAGTTCCTTTCCTACAGCTCTATCCGTGTATACCTTGCCAATAAGACTTATTTCTTCCTTACGTAAAATCTCTTCACCGTGTCTGTTGTCTACTTCTAGAACCACCTCCTTTTCCTCTGTCAACCTAAGATTCTTCAACAAATCTTCGAGACTCTCCATCTAGTTCCCTTATCATGTAGCGTGATGGAAACCCTGGGAACCAAACTATTTCGCCACCTCTAGTTCGCGGGCCAGAGAGGAGACAAGAGCCTGTATCAAGATCTTTGAAACTAGTTATAGTCTAATATATTAGACTATATAATGGTGTTAATATTAGACTATTAGTATAGTTATATATTAGTATTAGTTATAAACTATATATTAGTATTAGTTATAAACTTTTAGTGATTTAGTATAACTATATTAGTATAACTATAACTATAGTCTATGCTAAACTATTAGTATTAGTTAAATAGTTATAGAGTTATATATTAGTATAGCTGTATAATATATTAGACTATATAATAGTATGAATATTAGACTATTAGTATAGTTATATATTAGAATTAGTGATAAACTATATATTATTATTAGTTATAAACTTTTAGTGATTTAGTATAACTATATTAATTATAAGTATAACCATAGTCTATATTAGACTATTAGTATTAGTTAAATAGTTATAGACTTATATAATAGTATAGCTACATAATATATTAGACTATATAATAGTGTTAATATTAGACTATTAGTATAGTTATATATTAGTATTAGTTATAAACTATATATTAGTATTAGTTATAAACTTTTAATGATTTAGTATAACTATATTAATTATAAGTATAATTATAGTCTAGATTAGACTATTAGTATTAGTTATAAACTTATATATTAGTATAGCTATATAAATTATAATACATTAGACTATGTAATAGTATTAATATTAGATTATTAGTATTAGTTACAAAATTATATATTAGTATGGCTATATAAATTATAATATATTAGATTATATAATAGTATTAATATTAGATTATTAGTATAGTTATATATTAGTATTAGTTATAAACTTATAGTGATTTAGTATAACTATATTAGTATATAAGTAATAGTCTATATTAGACTATTAGTATAGCTATATATTAGTATTAGTTATAAACTATATATTAGTATAGCTATATAATATATTACATATGATCAATTAAATTTTTATTTTTAAGTTTAAACTTTTATTTTATATATATATATATATATATAATTATATTAATAGCATATGATCAAACAAATTACAAATATTCATATTTAAGATTAACATTTCATGTTATAATTTATAAATGATAATATGAAATTATTTCATATATGATATATAATTATATATGTTATATATACAAATCTCACATATAATTATGCATTATATATAAAACTTATATATATAATATTTTGTATAATTTTAATTTTGTATAAAACTTATATACAAAATATGAATTTTTATATATATTTTTTTTTTATCAATCGATCCAGTCTGGTCCGGTCCAAAAAATCCTAAAACTGGAACCGAACTGATTTTGGCCGGTTTGTACAGAACCGGTCTGGACCGATTTTCCGGTATAAATCTATACCCCTAAATATACATTTTCAAGACAAAATCATTTAATTAAAATATGTGCTTTAATTATTGTATATATAGATGTTATGAGCTAGCGCCAAGGTCGAGGCACTACAAGGGGTGTCTACATAGAGAAAGTAAGGAAAGCACGTAATACTAAAGTCGATATTCCTGATGATCACACCGGTAGCTCCGGAGATTCGACAGCTTATCTTGCTTCTTATGTTGGTACCCGTACTCGCACATATACACTAATGGCTACATCCTCCTGGCCTAAAGTTCTCCAAGATGTGAAAGACTACATCAAAAATCGTTGTCTGGTAATAAGCTACTTAGCAAAAAATTAAGTATAACATGTTAATTTTGAATTAGTTTATATTTATACTAATTGTTTATAATTTTTTAAATAACAAGTCTGAACTTAATTTTGGCTGGCGAGAGGATCGACTAACGGTTGAGGAGTTGATGTCCAATGCATTCCGGAGGTACAAAGGTCGATGTCATGCACACTATTAGAAGTTCAGTACTGCAACAGAGGCGCATCAAAATCCATTCCAAGCAATGCTACCAAACGAATGGGAGAAGGTTTGTGATATGTTTGAAGATCCTGCTTATCAGGTAATTTCACTGCTATTTTTTTATAGTATATGATAGATGTACTAAACATATAGACATAATGTTTTTTTTTTAGTAACGGAGTACTTTAAACAAAGCAAATAGATCAAATTTAATGATACACCATCATGCAAGTTCTCAATATTTTCATTGTTTATCTAAAAAAATGGTCTTTATACTAGTCTCCGTTAAATATTAACATATATACTTTTCTGATATAAATTCTAATATAGATTTCCCTTTTGTAGAAAGGAGAAAGTCCTACTGACGATAATCTGACCTAATTGTATGCTAAAACACATAAAAATCGTGATAGTATTTGGACTAGTCCCGAAGCAGAAACAAATTATGTAAGCTTTAAGTTTTTTTAATTCAATTATCTAATAATATTTTTGTTACTTATACTAACTTTAATGATTTTTTTGTAGGACTAGATGATATCACTTAAGGAAACTTCCGCGGATCCATCTAATGAGTCAACTGTCAACGATGCTCAGATCTTTTCTCAATTTATTGCACCACGTTCTAGATATTTGAAGGGCTTAGTGCATTGCATGAAGCCATCCTCAACATCATCATCATCTTCTCAAGTCAGATCGAATGACAAAATTCATGAATTAGAAGAAGCAAGGCTTGAGATAGAACATTTGAGGTCCAAGGAAAAAGATTTGCTGACATGATTAGATCAAACAGTTGATTTAAAGGCAAGATTAAAAGAAAACATGTACAAGAAGTTGGAGACTCAATCCCAAAAATTGTTTGAACAGTGGCAATCAATGATGTTCCAAAACTCTGTCACCACCACAATCCTAGAACTTATTTTTCTTTAATTTTCTTTTTATTAATCTGTCCCAGAACATTTTAACAAATGTCATGTTTAAATTACATTATTTAATATTAGTATCGTATTTTTAATTTAAATCGGTTTTGTATCATTAATATTATTCGAACAGACAATACACTGTCGAACGGTAAATTGCAATTTATAAATCTGCGATAGCTTTTTACATTGCGTTCAAACCGAACAAACCCATTCGAATGACTAGAGAGAAATCTAGACGTTTGAACAACCAAACATAGCATTTGAAAAGTATCTCGTTCGAACACCCATTTTATATTCGAACTGGTAGCAATCATTTGAACTGGCAGCAATCATTCAAGTTGGCAGCAATTGTGTTCGAACAACAATTTCGCTGTTCGAACAAATCTAATCTATTTGAACACTCGGTCCGTTTGAACAAGATCAAATATATGCAGTCGTTCGAATCAAGTTTCTGTACGGTTCGAACAGCTTCGTGTTTGTTTGAACTGATTTCTTTCCATTCGAATGGTTGTTTGGGATGGAAATTTTTTGTCTCCAAAAAATCTCCGTTTGAACGCCTACGACTAGTTCCGCCCAATTTCGTCTCTAAAAAGTGTTTTTTGAGATGAAAATCCAATTTCGTCCCGAAAAACCTTTTGAGATAACTTTGAGACGAAAATGCGGTTTTTTGGGATGAAATGATTCGTCCCAAAAAACCAATTCTCTTGCAGTGAGTACCGATCACGATCTCATATATGGAAAAACAGTACATTGAAGTCCAATCCTTTGTTGTTTTAATAACCAGGTTATGTTTCAAATTAAAAAGTGCAACATCCTCGTCAGGCAATGATAAAATGATTTGGATAAAGCTACTGAATTTATTGTTTTGGTCTAAAAGTCCATAGATATTGATCAAATGGGTGCTTTCAATACCTGGTTTTTCCACTTAAATGATTGTTGATGACGGACTAAAATTAAATAAGCTCTTATCGGGCATGCAATTCCTAAGAAATCAACCCATATATAATTTAAGAGGAAAAATAGAAAGAAGATTTCGATGAAATGATACTAGATCATCAAAAGCTAGCACGAGTCATATATATGGGAAACGAAAATATCATGCATATTAAGAGGAAAAATTATATTTGTAGTCTTGAATGGGAGATTGCGTGTGTAGTTTCATTGATGAATAAGGGTAAAATGAGAAAAAAATCATTTTAAAAATGATATTATTGTAATTTTAATTTTTTTAAAATATAACTGTATGGGCTTGCATGAGCCGTCCCTTTTTGGGAACTGTATGTAAACTAATTCAATCAAGAGAGATCTAGATGGACCAACCTTTCCTTAGATTGTCAAAAAATCAATTAAATTTCTTAACAGTTACATTCGCTGTTGTTTAGTTTCTAATTAGATAAATGCTTTGGGTCCCGAATTCGGAACCCAAAAAATGTCCCGAATGAGAGACTTTTTTTTTTTTAACTTAGTGATTAAAAAATATTTTTAATGATGTTGTGAATTTTTTATTTTTTTTTAAATATTTATGATGATTAAAAAAATATATGAAATAAAAAAAATAAAAAATAAAAAATTTTACTTGTTCGGGACACTATCGGGCTACATCTCTAGGAAGATGTAGCCACTGCTCTTCTAACTATTCCATATCTATCACATTAGACAGATGTATATAAAAACAAAATAAAAAACAAAGACAATCAAACGCTAAACAAATCAAACATATGGACAAACATGAAGACAAAGTACTGATCAATCATTAATCCCCACCAATGATCCATTACCCGAAATGCTATACGTGCATAGTCTGATCAATGTTCTGACAGCCTCTTCATAAACTCGAAAACAGAAGGCGACATTGAGTTGCCCATGTTTGGCAAAACGTACGCCGAATCAGGTTCTCTAAAAACAGGCCGAGGAGAGCAGACGAAACTGGTCGTATTCGGAGTGAACAAAGGCATATTAGCAGAATATTGATTGGTTGGGTTCTGAATTGGTGACATATCATTAATGGAGGATGAGCTTGTCTTGAGGTCAGCACCACCACCGAAATTCTCATTGGCATGGACCGAAGTAGTTGATTCATTATCATCATGGCCACTAACAGGCATCAAGTTACATTCATTTCCTTCCATATCATACAACACCGATGTAGTCTTGTTTGCATTAATATTGTCTCCGGACTGTGACGATGAAACACCGGTGAGCTTCTGAACCAAAGCCATGAAATCCCGAGCGTGCGTGTGGATGATCTTCGGAGAATGGGTGTATATAATAACCGGTTGCTGCTCTTGCTGCCTGGCGGCCGAAGCATCGCTAGAGACGGAAGAGCCAACTGACATTGAAGACATCGTTGAAGATGTACTCTTGTGAATAAAATGGGAACCATTGTTGATCTTCAACGGAGACGGACGTGGATCATTGATCTCCCCCTTCCTTGAATCCTCATGATGAAGATCTCCATTAAACTTTGCAGGGCTCATGGCTTGATTAGAATTCTTGGATCCAAACCAAAGAAAACCTACTTCTGTTATACGCTGGAACAGGTTGTTGAGGACGGAGAGGAAGGTAAACAGAGGCAGGGATATATAAACAGAAGGATTAGTTGGTGCCGTGGACGCCGGGGATAGGGATAAAGAGGTATTTTATAGCCAACGATTCTAACTCTCAACATACATACAAATATGTATTTATATTATTACCTATTACATATGTATGCATGCATGTATGTATGCACAGAACAATGAGATCATGCGGGGTTGAAACCTAAGGGTTTATCGGAAAGAAACTGTTACACGCTACCATTAGTTTGTTGTCTTGGGAGTCTTTATCGGACGTTGGACAGCGACGGCGCAATTGGCAGTACGAGAATTAGTTGTTGTATTTATTTATTATTTATTTAAGGCATGCCTAATTATTAGATAGGTAATATGATAATCTTTATATATTATTAAATTAGCGAACATTACTCTTTAAACCCTCAAACTATAAGGGCTCTTTCACTTTATATGTAAGGTGCAGTTTGAATAGTAAATTAAAATGATATGAGTTAAGATAAAAGTTAAAAGTTAAATAAAATATTGTTATAATATTATTTTTTAATATTATCATTGTTTTAGAATTTGAATGAATTGTTTATTATATTTTATGTAGAGCTTGGAAAAAGTTGTAATAATGAGATTAGATGAGATGAAATACTTTCATTATCCAAACAGAGCCTAAAACAACAAAAAGTTGTGTTCTTAGAGTACTACTTTTAAAAATTGGCACTTTGAACTCTTGTTTAATTACTATGGTTAATAGGGGTGTAACCAGTCCGGTTTTGGACATATTTTATAACAATCGGTATATACAAGGTTTGAGATTTGAAAAATCGATACCGCACCGGTTACACCCCTAAACCGATACTTTCCGTTTTACCGGTTCCAGTCTGGTTATTTCATATAATTTTTTTGTTTTGTTTAGAAGTTTTGGAAAGTTATCATGATTAGGTAATGATTAAAAAGAAAACTTGAAAATTTGAAATCGAAAAGTATTTCTATTTGAGTATTGTTGGATATTAACATAAGATAATATGACATGGGTTGAGACTATCTCAATATCCAAATGGAACCTTAAACTAATTATTTCTATAACTACTGGATCACAAAGATATGACTTGTGGAAAGGGTGGTTATTTTCAGTATTTTTATTTCCGTTCCGACAGAAATGGCCAGAATTTGTCATGCCGGAAAAGTAACCAGCACTTCTTAAGTGGATATTCCATACCGGCTAAAATGTCGACCATTGCAGCTGCTTGTTCCAACCTATTCGGGTCAGATTTTAGTATTTCAGCCGGAATTAGTGTTTTGGTCTGAAACATGCATAACATATGTATGAGAGAGAGATTGGGGGGTGAAGAAATGGGAAGAAATAATCTGTAAGTTGTCTAGAATCTTTACATACAAATCACGATTAACAAAACAAATGACATCCAAATCTAAAATCAACAAACAAATTATGAATGCCACCGGTCACTTGCTCATGTTTGAAACAGAGAAACCCATCCTAAGTAACCTTAGCATTTTTGATAGCTACGGTTGCCTAAGTTTGTCGTTTTGAGCAACTCTGAAGGAGAGAGAGACTGAGATGTTTGCTTTGTTTCTTTTGGTTTTTGGCCTTTAACTTTTAATTTTCAGCAAGCTCAAGATTCTTATAAAAGAAAAAAGAGAAATGGCCATTTTTAGGATTCGGATCACCCCGCCGTCCACCACCTAGGTTGTGCGAGCAACCATGGGCAGGATGCCCCGCATGCAAAATTTGAAGGAGCCAAGGTGGGCTGGGCCTAGGCCCACCCGCATTATACCCCGCTCTGACCCAATAATATATATACATATATACAAAAAAAAAATTCCTAAGTATGAAAGAAAAAATCATAACCCTAAATCATTTTTCCTCTCTTCTCTCTCTCTCTTTCTCTCCCTCCGCTGCTTCTCTTCTCCTCTCCTCTCGTCTTTCTCAATTTCTCTCCATCCTCAAGTTCTTCTCTCTCCTACTCCTCCTCCGCTTCTTCTTCTCCTCCTCCTCCTCCTCTTTTTCCTATTTTTCAATTTTTTTATTTTTCTTCTCGATATCTCATTCTAGAAGCGTGTCTGCGGAAACACGAGCATGAATGGCCTAGTTCCTTTTCTCAAACCCACAGCCACGTCGTGGTCTTGCTGTGTGCCATGGAGGTGATTTTATTTAGGTTTTTGCCGTGTGTCGTGGTGTTTCTACTTCGTAATTTTTTGAATTTATTTTTGGATGATAGATTTGTGGGTTTTAGGGATGGATATGTAGATTTGTTGTCGTTTGTTAGTTGTTTTTATTATTATTTTGGATTTTTCTGACTTTTTCAATTGTTTTCCGCTTTGGGTGGGAGGTGGACGGCAGGGGACGAAAGAACTAGGGGTCCAAATCTGCCCATTGACACCTGGATAGGGGGCCGTACCCCCAGAGTGAGAGGCCGAATCCCATGAGGCAAACCCCACCACCCGCCTATGTAGGGGTAGGGTGCAGGAAAGGGGTAGCCCTGCCCTGGGGGGTGCGGGTAGCACCCCTACTTCACTTTTTTATTATATGTTAACATTTATAGTGATATTTTTAAAACTTAAAACATATTTTCTATATATATAATTTATTAATATAATGACTATCCTGAACCAATACACCAAAATATTCTAGTATCGAAATTTTTCGTTCTAGTATATCAAAATTATCCCCAAAACAGAATTCAAAACTTTGCTTATTTTATCATAAATGTAATTTAGATTGACAAACGTGCAAGATTGTAACAAAAAAGACTAGGTGAAGAAGTAAGAGGCACCGAAATGGAAACCACTATTGTTTTAGGAGTCCGGCTAGCCAATAAAAAGCCTCGAGCTACTATCAAGTGCATATCGCGGAAGTAGACAAGCCAAAGACGACCCGTATGAAAAGTAAGCAACCTTACTAATAATAATGGCATTTGATTAATTAGCTATGCATTTTGTAGTCACCAATGCCCTTGCCTTTTAAGGATAGTTGATTAATTGGGTTGATCCAAATTCAATTTTACGTGATAAATCAAACTTGCAAATTAATAAGATAGCCCAACCTCTTATATCTCAGTTCTGCTATCTTGTCTCACTGCATTAAAAATAATAAAGACTCCTACGTATTGTGTGGAGACAGCTCCTCCGTAGATGTTGGCCATTATCAAAGTCTGTTCTTCAAGCTTCAACTTGCTATATTTGACTTTCTTATTATTTGCCTTGGTTCAAATCTGAAACGTCCAATTATTTATTTATTCGTGTAGTTTGGATATTATTGTCACAAAAGTCAAAGTTTCTCAACTGTTGCTTGTGATGAGTTGGATGAGAGAGAGAGAGAGAGAGAGAGAGAGAGAGATCAACCTTCCCATAGATGGAAAAACAATCAATTAAATTTCTGACAGTTCACATTTGCTGCTGCTTTGTTCCTAAGTACTATTCCATTAGAGAGAGATCATAAACATAAACGACAAAGACAATCAAACACTAAGCAAATCAAACATACATATGGACAAACATGAAGAAAAATTGGTCACTATCGATCCCCTCCAATGATTCATTCCCCAAAACACTACAGAATCTTATCAATATTCTGGCAGCTCCTTCATAAACTCGAAAACAGAAGGTGACATGGAGTTAGCGAAATTTGGCGACACGTACTCCGAATCAGGATATCTAAAAACAGGCCGAGGAGAGCAGAAGAAATTGGTCGTATTTGGAGTGAACAAAGGCATATCAGAAAAATATTGATTCGTTTGGTTTTGGATCGACGACATATTATTGGAGGTTGAGCTTGCCTTGAAATCAGCGCCACCACCGGAATTCTCATCGGTAAGAGCCGAAGTAGTTGACTCATTATCATCATGGCTAACTGGCATCACGTTGGGTTCATTTCCTTCCTTATAAGGTGGCGGCTGTGTAGTCTTGTTTACATCGATCTCGTAACCAGACCGTGACGACGAAACACCCGTGAGCTTCTGAACTAGAGCCATGAAATCTCGAGCCTGCGTGTGGATAATCTTTGGAGAATGAGTGTATATAATGACAGGTTGCCGTTGTTGCTGCCTTGCCATCGGTGCAGCGCAAGAAACGGAGGAGCTAATTGACATTGAAGATGTCGAAGATGCCTTGTGAATGAGATGGGAACCCTTGTTGATCTTCAACGGAGATGGACGTTGGCCGTTGATCTCCACCCTCCTTGAATCCTGATGAAGATCTCCATTGAACTTTGCAGGGCTCATGGCTTGATTAGAATTCTTGGACCCAAGCCAGACAAAAACTACTTCTATTATACGATGGAACAGTTTGTTGGAGACGAAGAGGAAGTCTAACAGAGGTATGGATATATAAACAAAAGGCCGGTTAGTTGGGGTGGAGAAGGATAGGGTTAAAGAAGCATTTTATAGCCAGCTATTCTGACCGTTGACATACCCGCATATACTTATTATATATACATATATGTATATATGTATACATATGTATGTATGTACGTACGTACGTACGTATGCATATATAGGACAATGAGATGCGGCGTTGAAATCTAAAAAACATTTTAGTTTGTTATTTTTAATGTGCGTAAAGGTTGCTTGTTGGATAGAAGTTAAGAAAACAACCTTACGAGGGTCAGAACTTGGAAATTGTCGTTTTATTAATTTGTAAAAACGCCGTATTGTTGGATTCGTTGACTCAGGAACCTGTGCAGCATGCGTTTGCTGGAAGCTAGAGGTTGAAAACTGCAAGAAAATTCGATTCAAACTCATCTGTAATTATTTCAAATATATAAGAAGATTTTAATCGTGGGATTCGTAATTGAGAAATTCTATTTGCAGTCTTCAAGTGGGGACTATATGTACAGGCCCTTTATTAAATGAGAAAAAATATCATTTTAGGAGGGATAGTTTTGTAATTTTAAAAAAAATTAAAGATAAAATTACCTAGGCTTGCATTGCAGTCCTCAAATGGGGACTGTATCTAGCATTGCTCTTCGTAATTCTCAAGCAAATTAACGTAAGGGAAACTATTTACTAAAAATAAAGAGAAATGATATTTGCAGTCATATAGAGTGCAAATTTGGTACATTACTTTTAAAAAAATGATAAATCTATAATTCATAAGAAAAATTCTTTTTTTTTTTATTAATGATGATTCTTTTTTAAATGAGTGTACAGAGTTTTCACACTTTGAAACTTTATCTAACATTAATCTTTACTAAATTTAAGTCTGACTTTACAAATTCAAACGTAGAAACGTACATATGATGATCGGTATTGTACGTGTGGTTTGGTGAACATGTTGCCAATGCTTGCATCAGCAATCCTGCAATGTCAAAAACGAGGAAACAAGAAAGAAGCTAACCAGGTAATATTTGAAATGGCACCCACAGCTGCCTTTATCAATATATTAACTTTTTCCCAGCTGCTTATATTGACATGGATCGATTCCAAATGAACTTTGGTATAAATGGTTAAATTGGTAATTTGTAGATGTTCATATTTGGAACTCGTACTTTAGTATCTACGTACTCGTGCATGCATCACCCCGCCCCAGTACGAAACACCAATAAATCATGTTGAACATTTGTGACAATTGAATAAGTGAGGAAAAGATCTGACATTAATTTACATGATCATCTACATAATATTTACCTCACTTAAATGATAAAATTTGATTTGTAAAATTTAAAATTTAAAATTTAGCTTCCAAATCAAATTATATCATGTGAATGATATGGCCCGGCCCCGTTCCGATTCCAACAGATGTGGGTGGATCACCATAATTTCTTGGATTGTGTTCGGACAGCTTGGGCTACTCAGGTGGGGGGTTCGGCTATTCAGACTTTGTCTAGAAAATTAAATCAGACTAAGGTGGCTTTGAGGGAGTCGAATAAAAGGGTCTTTGGTTATACCTTGAATCGTATTGATGCTCTTGAAAAACAGGTTGAGGAGATTGAGCAACAGCTTCAACTAAATTGGGGAGAAATTTTGGAGAGGGAGCTACATATGGCTGTCTCGGATCTGGCATGTTGGAGGCGACAGGAAGAGTTGAGATTGGCACAAATAGAAAAATTAAAATGGAAGGTGGATGGTGACCTGAACTCAAAGTTTTTTCATGCTTGCCTAGCAAATAGAGGAGAAAGAGAGTGCTGGAAATGCGTTTGAATGGGGTGTTATATGAGACGTCAGAAAGCATTCATCAAGGGGCAGTGGAATATTTTTCTTCTTTCCTTCAAGGGGAACCACCGCTTGAGCAGCCTAGACTTGAGCAGTTCATTGATCCCGTCATTTCAGAGGAGGAGACTGTCTCACTTCTTCGTGCGCCTACAATAGAGGAAGTTTTTTAGGCTGTCTTCCATTCTGTCTTAGAGTGCTTCGGGTCCTGACGGGTTTGGTTTGGGTTTCTATAAAAGTTGTTGGGAGGTGGTTAAAGTTGATGTGTTGAATGCAGTTTTGGATTTCTTTTCATCCAAGCACCTTCCCAAATTTTTCACAGCCTCATATTTGGTTCTAATTCCAAAGGTGGATTCGCTTATAGGTTTTGATAAATTTCACCCCATTAGCCTTTGTTTTTTTTTTTATAAAATTTGCTCCAAAATTATTGTGAATCGATTAACAGGTCTTCTGCCTCGCCCGACATCTTCGGAGTAAGGAGCCTTTGTTCCTAGGAGAAGTATCTTTGAGAACATTAGTCTCACTCAGGAAATGGTTCATTCTATGAATAAAAGAATTCATGTGGGAAATATTATGTTGAAAGTGGACACGACGAAAGCTTATGATCTTGTGGATTGGGCTTTTTTTAGTACAGTCTTGCGAAGGTTTGGTTTTTCTTCTCAATTTTGTGACTTGATGAATACTTGTATTTCAAGCCCTTGGTTTTCGGTTATGATGAATGGCACGGTCAAGGGTCTCTTCTTGAGAGGCCGTGGTCTTCGTCAAGGGGATCCTTTGTCACCTTATCTATTTATCATTCAGCAAGAGGTCCTATCCCGAATGATTCATGGCAGCGTGAAAGAGAATAAATTTGGCCATTTCTATCAGACCCGAGGTACGCCTATTATTTCTCATTTGATGTATGTTGACGATGTAATGATTTTTTCTCTCGGTTCGAGTACTTCAGCACATTCTGAGTCAATATGAGAGGTGGTCGGGACAGACTATCAATATTCAGAAATCAGCGTTATATTGTTCAGACAAAATTTCCCCTATGCGCAAGCAGAGTCTATTACGTCGTACTGGGTTCATGGAAGGGACTTTTCCTTTTAAATATCTAGGTGTATCGATTATTCTGGGGCGCCTTAAGCAATCCTATCTAGAAGGCATGGTTGATAGAGTGAGGCAAAAAATCAGTAATCAGAAGATGTGACTATTATCTTCTGGTGGAAAACTAGTTCTGTTAAGGCATGTTATATCTAGCATGGCGATTCACCTCTTTGATGTTTTATAGGTCCCTCAAGCTATTATCATGCACCAAGCTTCACAGGTTGATGAGCTCTTTCTTTTGGGGAGGATCCGATGGGCAAGATAGCAAGAAATGGGTGGCTTGGAAACATATTTGTAGCCCTGTGGAAAAAGGTGGTCTTGGGTTACGGCATCTCTAAGACATTCAGAGAGCCTTACATATGCGCTTTACTTAGAATCTTTTACAAGGTAATTCTCTATGGGCTAACTTTTTCAAAGCAAAATATGTGGGTTCGAAGCCTTGGTTTTTAATAGAGGCCACTACAGGGTCTAGATTTTGGAGAATGGTTATTAATTGTATCACGTTGTTGTTGAATAATTCTAAATGGATACTTAGAGAATGAGAGATTTTTTTTTTCTGATATGACAAGTGGAGGGATAATGGTCCCTTAATTAATGAGATATCATTAGTGAGTTCAAACCTACTAAGAGTTAATGAGTGTAGGTTATCGAATAGTTGGGATGTGGATCTTCTGGAGAACTTAGCTGGGTAGGAGAAGGTGGATGAGACTTTAGTCTCTTTATCTGGGCCTTCTTCCGGAAAGGATGTTCTTGTTTGGACTCTTACAGAGATAGGTATGTTCTCTACTAAATCTGCTTGGCATTGTATTTGTATCAGAGGTTCTACTCTTGGTTGGCATAATTGGATTTGGTATAAAAGTCTTCCTTTAAAAATGTCTATACATTTTTGGAGGGCTTGGCACATGGCCTTGAGCATGGATGACAGATTGCGCCGTATTGGTATTCACCTTGTTTCCAAATGTGATTATTGTAATATAGGTCATCTTGAATATATTAATCATGTGCTTTTTTAGGCTGATCTTCCTCAAAAAGTATGGTCATTTTTTTGCACTCTGTTTGGTATTCCTCTTAGCATATCTTGGAAGCAGAATTATGGGACTTGGTTTAGGCGTGCTAGCTCTTCTTCTCAGGTGGTTTTATAGTTGGCATCATTCTCATCATTGTTACTTGGCACCTATGGAGGAGAAGATGTCTTGCTCATATGGAAGGTATTATGAAAACTCATGAAGCTGTTGTTCATTCTATTTGTGTGTGGCTAGGTTCCCTTTGTCATGCAGGAAAGAACCCCATAAAATTGTCTCGCCAAGATGGCATGATTCTAGGGGCCTTGCAGATTAAGCAGGTTGTGCCTAAAGCTCCTTGTTGCAAAGTGGTTAAGTGGTTAAAACTGCCGTCGGGATGGTACAAATTGAATACGGATGATAGTAGTCTGGGAAACTCGAGCACTTGTGGCATTGGTGGGGTTATTCGAAATGACTCAGGTCGACTTGTCTAGGCTTATGCCTCTCATATTGGTTTCGGTTCAAATAACAAAGCAGAACTTCTGGCGCTCCTTCAAGGTTTGAAAATTTGTAAATCTTTACATATTTCTAATGTGATAGTAGAAATGGATTCGATGGTGGTTATTTATTGGTGGAATAGAGGAAGATGTGGTGTGTGGCCTGTCTCACACTATGCATTGCCGTGTTCAACATGTGTTTCGTGAAGGTAATATGGTGGTGGATTGGTTAGCCAAGAAAGGGGCCTCAAGCGCCGAGTTGGTTTTTTCTAATAATTGTGATATGCCTCAGTTTCTTAGAGGATTGTTCCATTTAGATTTCTTAACCCTCCCATCTTTAAGATGCTAGTTGTCTGGTTTTTGTGGTTTTGTTTTCTTTTTCATTCCACAGGATTGTCATAGAATGTTTTCTTGGTTGCGGTCTTGTTGGGTTTTCCCATGGGCCTTGATTGTTACCACGGTATTCCTCCGCCATAAGTTATGACTTTATTAATAAATTCAGGAGATGGTCATAATTGGACATATGAATTCCCGCTCTTCTTTAAAAGAGAGAGAGAGAATAATTTATTAATGAATAGATGAATGTTATGCATCAGCCACTATTCAGTCTCACACCCCACATCTATAATGTTTTTATAGGGTATGTGGATGTTTTTAATAGGATGTGAGAGTGTTTTTAATAGAGTGTGAAGTGATGAATAGTGGTTAATAAGAAGAATTTTTCAATATCCAATTTGAAAAGAGTTTCCTACTAGGTCAGAAGAAACTCACCCAAACAAAAAACAAAAAATTATAATGGTCGTAATTTTGATTTGGCCCATCATTCGCAATTACCTACAATTCAAGACTTTTTAGATAAGTATTCTGCGTTTGAAAAATATTTCCCAATATTATTTTTTTGACCCACGACATGGCTAGTTTTCCATGTTTTATTTTTCTCACTTTCTTCCTGTTTGGGTGAACATGTAACGTACGTTACTCGGATAAATTGGGTGAAACGAGTCATTAATCTAATTAAACAACTAATTTTAACGTTTAACAAGTCATGGATACACATTTCTGTTCAATGTTTTTGAATAATCGACGCCGATTATGTAAGAAAATGACGGCATAAATTATAATAGGTGATGACAGCTATGCCTTGAGATTAGCTAATAATTAAATCTGTCCACATCGGCAGCTTTAGAACATTACTGCTTTATTTGTTTGACTAAACTCTGGTTTGAAGTCTCTTAATTGGCAGTCTGACCAGGACCCCCAGCGATTTATATATATATATATATATATATATATATATATATATAAAATGATAGTTATTGTTTTCACACTTCAATAATGTGATTTATTATTTTTATATTTATATTTAGACACGTATTTAGATATCAATATTAATGTATTTAAATAGAATAAAAAAATAACAAATCATATATTAATATGTGATATAAGAAATGATAACTAAAATTTTCTATATTATATATATATATATAATATATAATATATGTCTAGAGCCACCAACAGTGGCTCCCGATGATTCCCACGTGCAAATTATACATTTTTATTTTGTATTTTTTAAGTATTTTTTAGATTTCTTTAAACATTTTTTTAAAAAAGAAAAAACTTATAAACTCATTTAAAAATACTTTCTTAATATTTAAGTAAAAAATAAAATAAAAAATCAATTGGTAACTTTTCTCGTGTTGAATCCTCGGTATATGCAGCATTTTCCATTTATATATATATATATATATATAATATATATTCAATTATCTTGTATTTATAATTCATTTTATAACAAATAAATATAATTGTTTCACTTTATTAAAAATAATTTCAATTTTACATCATTATCATTCATTTAAAATAAAACTACAAAAAAATTATAAATTTATTATTTTCTTTGGTTTTCCCTATATGCAAACATACTACATTTATTTACTTTGCTGGTGTCGTCGATAGTCCGTCGATGTTCCCATATCAGAAGATCAAAGGTTTTTTGTCTTTTTCATTCTGCCCTGTACAAGTCCCCATGAGCAGGAGTGGCATTAGGCCTGTCCGTCGAATCAACCAGCATTGTTTACTTTTCCTTGTAGGCGACTTGCTTCGTGGGCAAGTTTGGGTCCTGGGGCCGAGTATTGGGACAAACCCCATTACTCTCGCCTGAGCGCCTAATTGGCTTATGAGTGAGGGGGAAATTTCCTTACAGTTACCCCGTCAATTCCTATCGGATGGGTCCGATGGGAATTGTGTCTTTCCTTCCTTGATTAATCAACTTTTACAACGGTGGCTATGTGGCCTTTTCTTTCCCTAGACGGGGGTTTTGGATTTCTCAGTGCTCACGTATCGCACTTCTGCTTTCCAACCATATCCGAGTGGCCTTTTCATCTTTAAACAATATCTGGCAACGGTTCACCTTGAGCTTGTATGGCAGTACTTTGACTTTTCTCATCTGCATTAAATGGCACCTCTTCAGTCCCTTCGTCATTATTCACATCAGGTGGTTACTTCTTTCCCACGTCGCATCACTAGATACGCTCTGCTAAAATCGCGACGATCATGGGATTCTGGTACTCCGTGGGGTGCGTGGGTTCCTACTACCTCGGGATGTCAACTGTCAAGCTTGCCTATATAAGGTCCACTTTTTTATCAACAACGAGTTACTTTGTCTATTCTTTCTTCTACTGAATATCTTGTGTTCCCATTCTTCTTTCAAGCACTTCTCCTTGCATTGTTCTTTCTGATTCATCTTCTTTCTCCCTGGTTGCTAATGGCCCCTAAGAAATCCTTGCGTCCTTCCGAGCTAGTTAGATCTTCCGCTCTACCAGTGCCACAGACGCGCAGGGCGACACCATTCCAGAGGAGTTTGCTGGCTTCTCGTAGCGTTCGGAGGTGACTCCCGTTGAGTTAGAGTTATTGAAGGAGACCTACAAGATTCCTCAGACTGCGGAACTCGAGGTGCCTCCCTCTATCGAAGGGGTAGTAGATTCTGAAGATTTTTCCTCCAAAGTGGCAATCTACGCCGCCATATTCTCTAACGGCCTCAAATTGCCTTTCTGTTGTCCAGTGAGAAAAGTGCTGGATCATTTCCAGTTGGCGCCTGCTCAGCTCCCCCTTGTGCGTGGACGATCTTTGTGTCGTGCTGCGTCATTTGGCATCGCGTGTTGGAGGAGGTTGTGGCTGACTACCCAGACCTCATGGCACGTGAGTTTTTCCTCACCCACAACCTTCTGAGGCGAGATCGTAACACTTACAGCTCAAACCAACCAGGCGTTGGTTCGGCTGAAATCGCAGTATACCACAACGAGGGGGTGGGGTGGTCTATTCTTCTTTATGTCTGGCAATGGGTGGGTGTTCCCTGTTGGCCAGGACAATTGGCGTGCGTTCCTTGTTTGCGCCATATGGGGGTTGTGGGCAATGACAAGGGTCGTCGTCCTACCACGACCCCGGTCGAGGCACTCACGATCAAGGTCGTCCGTGCTTGGGCGAAGCCCCATCCAGACGACGTTCTTTTGGAGGCTTTGCTAGCTGAGGACAGCCTTTGTCAGCATCTGGCCCCTCTAGCGAATTTGCGTTCCGACGTAACCTTCTCGCTAAAGGAGGTCACGCCCCAAGTCCACAACCGCTCTCCCAGCCTGCCGATGGAGGGGAAAAGGAAAAGACCCTGGAGGGTTTCCCCTGACTCTGACGACCTTCCCATTCCTCCCGGAGGTCCTTCTACGGAGGTGCTCATCATTCAGCCAAAGTCGTCGTTGCCAAGGAAAACGATGAAGATCGCTTTCCTCAGCAACGACCGCTGTGCTATGCTGCTGGCTCGAGGAGTCTTTGCTTATGCTCAACTTGTGCCGCCATTTCTCGAGTCTGCTACTGATACCGTCCCTGCGACCTCACCAGGCCCTTTTGGTTGTGAGGGGGTCCTCAGTAGTCTCCTCACCCCTCAGCATTGCCTTCGAGCGGATTCCTTCGCCCTTGTCCAAGGAGCATTTCACCGAGGGTGGGGGATGCCCTGAGCAGGTTTCCATCCCATAGTCCCCTTTACTCTGCTCTCCTGAGGTAGAGGTTGCCTCAGTTGATGATGAAGTGGCAGGGGCCGTTGTTCGGGCCAAGGAGATGGTGGCGGGTGTTCCTGTGGTTGAGGTTGCTACGGCATCTGCGGTCCTTGGCACGAATGAGGAGGTCGTTGATGTGGTCTCGGCAGACTTTCGGTCGGTGGCTAAGGAGAGTCGTGCCGACCACATCCGCAAGGCTGATAGCAGGCTCAAGACGCTCTTTATTGGGGGTAAGTTCTTTGCTTTTAAGCTCTATGTGCCTCTTGTCTGTTTCCTTCTTTGATTTTAACCCAGGCTTTTATGGCAAGGCTTGGAGCGTTTGGTGGCGTTCATCATGGACAGCCAAGAGGAGGTGGCTAGCGAGAATAGAGCACTTCGCTCGCTCTTGCAGTTGACTTTACGCTGTTCAGCAGAGGAGCGGAATAAGAAGGATGTGGTCGAGGAGGCACTTGTTGACTTGTCGAAGTTCAGGGATGAGGTTGGCCTTATTCGTCTCGAGGTGGCGCTTGCCTCTGAGGCGAGGGATGGGCTACAAAGATCCCTCGACAACTGCCAGCAGGAGCTTGAGTGGCTGTGGGCTGAGGACTTGGACCTGTGCAAGCGAGTTCACAATCTCTATTGGACAAGAGGAAAGCCCTGGAAGATGAGAGGAAATGAAGGAGGAACTTGGAAGCCCGTGACTCTACCATTCGGGTCTGCAAGAGGAGTTGTCGTATGTCACTAGTGTCCACTATGATACATAGCATTTCGGTTACACTGACGGCTTGGAAAGGATGAAGACTCATATCCTCCAGAATCCCCGATGCAATTTGAGGGATCTAAGTGTGCAGGAGCTTCCCCGGACAAAGTTTCCGTGGAATAGGCTGCTCTCCTCAAGAGGGAACTAATTCCAAGCTTCCTTAGGGTTAACTCTGTCAAACGTAATCCTGCTTGCTGATGGTTGATTCTCTTCGGGTGCAATTCGACTGGCTCCTCTAATGGGTCTTGCTCTTCTCTGTTGTTCGAGGTTCCAGCTCCAAACCTCCTCTTCCAAAGCTCAACCTCGCTTCCAGCCTTCATTTTTGCACACTCCAGCATGCAACGCCTCTTCTCACGCTCCAAGATTGCCCTCATATTGTCATCTTGCCCTCTTGTCTTCATCTCGCCCACTTGTCTTCACCCCTGCAATAGTTTCTTGCACCTCTCCACAACAGGTGGGCGACTCTTGGCAGCGTCTTGGCAGTTGATGTCACCGTATGGCAGAATTAGCTGTTGATGGCCTCCGACTACGATAAATAAATACCCGAATAAATACCCTGACCTCCGCTACCCGAATAAATACCAGAATTAGTGGTTTGTCTTGGCAGCGCCTTAAGGCGAACCGCCGCTTTGCCCCCAAATGAGGTAATTCAGACAGCGATGTGGTTCGTCCACTCCTTCATCGCGATGGGGGTCAGGGTAAATTTTTGGAAAGTCTCGGGGCTAGGCCTGATCTCTGTCGCGAGAGGGACAATGTGGCTTTTAGCTCAACCCGTCCCTTTTATCCCTGCGGGAGGTAGGTTGTTCAGGCAGTCTACTACTAGGCTTGCTCCCGCCCATTGACATCGCAGGGAATTGTAAGTTTTTGGTCAGGCTGGCACTGAACCCACTCTTCATCGTAGCGGAGGTCAGGGTAAGTTATTCGGGTAGCCGTGGGGTTGGTCCCACTCTTCGTTGCTGGGAGACAAGGCGGCCTCTAGCTTGACCTATCTCCTTGGTCCGCGGGGAGGTAAGTTGTTCGGGCAGTCTGCTACTGGACCCACTCCCGCCTGTTGACGTTTACAAGAAAGGTAAATCCTTTCCTTCGGGTAGTTGAGGACAGACCCACACTCTGCCTTTGGAGGGATAAAGCAATCTTAGGCATTACACTCATCCCTTTGGTACCCCATGGGGGACATAATTCAGACAGCTATGTGGCTGGTCCGCTCCTTCATCGTGATAGGGGTCGGGGTAAGTTTTTCGGGCCTTCAGGAGGGCTGGTCCCACTCTCCCGAAAGAGGAGGTTGAGCCTCCTACTCACCTATCATCCTTCGTGGGGAGGTACATTGTTTGGGCAGTTTGGGACTGGACTCGCTCCCGCCCTTTGACTTCGCATAGAAGGTAAAGTTTGGGTCAGGCTGGTGCTGATCCCTCACTTCATCGTGGCGGAGGTCGAAGTAAGTTTTTAAGGTAGCCTCGGGGCTGGACCCGCTCTCCGTCGCGGGAGGGACAAGGTGGCCTTTGGCTCTACCTGCCCCTTTTGGCCCCGCTGGACGTACGTTGTTCTGGCAGTCTATAACTTGACCCGCTCTCGCCTGTTGATGCTCACAAAGAAGGTAAATTTTTGTCTTCGGGTGGCCAAGGGCTGACCCGCACTGCTACGGAGGAGGGACAGAGCAACCTCTAGCATGACTCATCCCTTTAGTATCCCACGGAGAGGTAAAGAGTCGATGAAAACTTTGTTGATGGAGATTACGTTGATGAAAATTCTATTGGTGGAGATTACGTTGATGGAGATTCTGTTACGTTCCTGAAACTCGACATTGAAACATAACACCTCTTCCATTAGGATTTGTAGTACATGCATGAAAACATAAATTTACAATAATAAAGCTAGCTTTAGTAATAAATTTTTCGTAGGTGTTTGGCATTCTAGGGGTGCGGTAGCTCGTTTCCTTAGGAGTCTCGGAGCCTGTAGGAGCCCAGGCAATTAGTGGCGGTGACCACGTAGGGGCCTTCCCATTGGGGGGCCAGCTTTCCCTTGTCTCGCGTTATTGTTCATTGATAAGTGTTATTTTTATGTGGTTTTTATCACTCTTTTATTTATGAAAAATATCATTTTCCCTTCAATACTATTGATTTTATTTTATTTCTACATATTTTTATTTATTTTCTTAAATTTGAATGAATGAGAAGGTTTAGTGCAAAAGGAGAGCATTTTGGTACAAAAGAAGAGACTATGAATCTAGACCAATGAGACAGCGAGATCTGAAGAGAGCAAATAAGATTTAGGCAAAGAGCCTTGTCTCATAGGAAGCAAAGAGATCTTTCTCGCCCAAAGGCGAGAAGACTTACCTCTCAATATGCAAGGAGAGGGTCGTGTGGTCTTTATGACCTCCACGCTCGTTCATTTGTAACCTCCACACCCATTCATTTGTGACCTTCATGCCCGTTCATTTTTTACCTCCACACCAGTTATATTTTGTGCACACGGCATCTACTCGGTGGGATAATTCCTCCCGACCGGGATCAATCTGCTACTAACCACCAAATCCGAGTTCCGAAATCAATCTATTGGCGACCAAATCCTCCCAAACTCTGCAATTCAAGCCGCATATAACTGAATCTTTCATTTTAAATAATCTCGTTATTTTTGGGATAATTTCTTTTTATGTTAACATCTATATTTAGAAATTATTTTTCAGATTTTTAGGCTAGATTGTAGCCGTAGTTATCTTGTTTCCAGATTTGAATTTCGACATCTATTTAATCTCGACTTGTGGGATGAATATGGGGGAGTTCTGAATCAGAGTTGAGAGTTTTTATGTTTTAGAGTCTGAGTCTGAGTTTAGAGTTTCAATTTTTATTATTGAAGTGTTCTTTCGAGAAGGTGGAACTGTAAGGCAGAAGCGAGAGCTGAATGCTTCATCAACTCACTTCAATAAAGAACACCAGTTTTATTTTTCTTTTTTATTTTATTATAAATTAATTATATTTTCTAAGCTTTGATGTAGCCTAGCACTGAACACACAGTTTATATTTCAAGTTATTTTATTTTCAATATTCCCACGATTGAGTGTTTATTCCTTATTCTTATTACTTGTAATTTTCTAGCTAACTATTATTCGATCTATTGAATCACAATGAAATCGAGAGGTGCTTTGTGATTAAAGTTCTAGGATTAAACACCATTAGTTAAGTGAAAGCAGATATGCTTTACCGCGACTAGTGTGATTTTCAAGAAAAATCCAAAAAACTTAATGACTCTCCAATTAGTTAAATTCACATAGAGATATTTTTAGTATTGTTCGAGAGAAAATATTGAATAGTTAAGGAATTTTATCATCAATTTGGGATAATTGAAATTCTATAACAAGGAAGAATAAATTATGTGGGATTTGCTAGGTGAAGTCAAACGCTCTAGATGTATTCTCATTATTTTTAAAATCTTAATTTTTATGTTCTTTTCTTCAACTTAATTTAGATAAACCATTCTTCAAATTTTGGTTTTCCAAATAATAATTAATTTAGTCAATTTCAATACTCAATAGTATAATTATTCCATGTGGGTACGATAACCGTTTTCTTTAAAACAATTTACTACTTGTTACGATTCTATGCACTTGTAGATTATATTTTTAAGTGAACATTCATGTTTCTTTAAGTACAAGGTCTCTGACTTTAAATCCACTCAGACGTACCCGTTTGTTGAAATATCATTCGGCCCTCCTTTTGTTTGCATCGGTTCTTACCTCTGCCTCCAGTTTGACTTCTTCTAACAAATCAAGTTGTTCTTCTAGCCGCCTGTCATTGGAAACTTGTTCAAAGTGTTGAACTCTATAGGTGGGGATCCTGATTTCCACTGGTAGCATCGCCTCGTGGCCGTAAGTGAGGGTGAAAGGAGTTTCCCCTGTTGGTGTCTTTACTATGACCCGGTAGGCCCACAGGACACCGAGAAGTTCCTCTGCTCACGCGCCCTTTCTGTTGTCAAGTCGTTTCTTGAGCATTTCCATCAACGTCTTGTTGGTCACCTCCACCTGCCCGTTAGAGTGGGGGTGGCCCGAAGACGAGTACCGAAACTTGATCCCCAGCTCCTAGTGCAATGATCAGAATCAAAATGTCTCCCATTATCCAATATAATAGTGCGCAGGATGCCAAACCTGAAAACCACCGTCTTCCATAGGAACCGCGTGATGTTGTTCGCCGTGATGGTTGTTAGGACTTCGGCCTCAACCAACTTGATGAAGTAATCCATGGCTATTACCACAAATTTTACTTCTACCTTTCTAGGGGGAGTAGGCCAACCAGGTCAATTCCCCACTGGGCGAAGGGCCAAGGTGAGGTGATCGACATCAATTCTTCCAATGGGCAGTGGGGCACTTTGGCATACTCTTGGCACTTCGGCATTTCTGCACATACTCATCAGCATCTCGCAATGCAGAGGGCCAATAATACCCCGACCTCATCCCCTTTCCCACTAGCGCCTTCCCTCCTGAGTGACTACTGCAGATCCCTTTGTGTATTTCTGCCAACACATACTAGGCTTCTTCAAGGGAGATGCACCTCAAGAGAGGCGTCGAGTGACCCCTTTGGTATAGAGTTCCCTCGATCAAAGGGTAGTGTGATGCTCAATTCCTAATCTTTTTGGCTTCTTTCCTGTCATCAAGCACCTCGTTGGCATCCAAGTACTTGAGGATGTCCTTTTCCCAATCCAGGGCTCTAGGTTGTATCTCCATCACCTCGCCCAATCCCCTCGTACTTGATTGACCACCACCTACGAGTCAGCTCGCACTTCAATTTCTACAACACCCAGAGACCTGGCCATTGCCAGCCCTGAAAGCAATGCCTCATACTTCGCCTCGTTGTTCGTGGTCTTAAACATCAACCTGATGTAGTAATTGTACTCCTCTCCCTCGAATGTAACAATATACACCCCCACTCCCCCTTCAGCCCGGCAAGACGAGTCATCCACGAAAACTTGCTAGGACTTCACAGGAGGTGCATATTCCCTCTTCGGTAGGAAACCAGTAACCTTAGCCATGAATTTTGCCAGCACTTGCCCCTTGATGGTATTATGCAGCGCATAGTCAATGTCAAACTTGCTCAACTCTACTGCCCATTTCATGAGCCGGCTCGAAGCGTCCGGCCTTTGTAGGATCTTTTTCAAAGGGGTCTTTGGGAGGACCCTTTTTGGATGAGTTTGGAAGTATGGGCGCAACTTGAGTGTGGTTACCACCAACGCGAAGGCGAGTTGCTCTATGCGGGAGTACATGGCTTCAACCTCACAATATGCTCAGCTGGTGTAGTAGACCGGCCTCTGGACTCCATCCTCTTCACGTACTAATGCCAAAGAGACTGTCTGGGGGGAGACCGACAAGTATAGGGTCAGTGTTTCCCCACACCTGGGTTGGCTGTGGAGCGGTGGACTTGTGAGGTACTTCTTGAGAGCCTCGAACGCCAGGTCACACTCGACGTCCCATATATGTGCCTTTTATAGAACCTTCAAGAAAGGCAAGGACTTGTCGGTGGATCTTGACATGAACCTATTGAGAGCCGCCACTAACCCGGCCAGTCTTTGCATCTCGTTTATGCTTTGGGGGGGCCTTGTTGAGGATGAACTGCACCTTTTTGGGGTTGGCTTCGATTATGCATTCTGACACTATGAATTCCAGAAACTTCCTTGATCCAATGCCAAAGGCACACTTCGTCGGGTTCAACTTCATCTGGTACTACCTCAGTATTGCGAAAGCCTCCCTAAGATCGTTCCAGTGTTGTTTTAGAGTCTCACTCTTAACCAACAGGTCATCCACGTATACCTCCATGCTTCTTCCCACCTGATTTTTGAACATACAGTTGACTAGCAGCTGGTAGGGTGGCCCCCGTGTTCTTCAACCTAAAAGGCGTTGTCATGTAACAATCCCGGCCTCGATCGGTGATAAATGAGGTCTTCTCCTCATCTTCCAGGTTCATGCAAGTCCGGTTATACCTAGAGTAAGCATCCATGAAGCTAAGCATATGATGGCCCGTCGTGGAGTCGATGATCCAATGCTGGGGAAGTGGGAAGCCGTCCTTCGGGCAAGCTTTGTAGAGGTCGGTGAATTCGACACACATTCTCCATTTGTCACTTGGCTTTTTCACGAGCACCACGTTGGATAGCTATTCTGGATAGTGGGCTTCTCAGATGAATCTGACGGCTAAAAGGCGATCCACTTCCTCAGCTATGGCGACATTCTTTTCTGCGTTGACACTTCGGCATTTCTGCCTCACCCCTTTGGCCTTTAGGTCTACGCTAAGGTTGTTCTGTATGACTTTAGCGAGCTACTCCAGGCATGTCCTCGTGGCACCAAGCGAATACGTCTTGGTGTTCAGCGAGGAGTTGCTGCATGGCGCTTCGCACCTCAGGCGTCATCTCGCTACCGATCCTTGCAGTGGCTTTTGGAGCAGGCACAATCTGTCATCCCCAGACTCCCGGTATAAATTGCAACTTCTAGGAACGAAAAAACTCTCTGGTCTCTAGACTCTCTCATTATTTACAAATTTTCAAAATACTCTATTGATTTTGGCATCGGAGACTTCTCGGCCCCAGGTTCCAGCCTAGTTTTGAAAACCTGAGTTGCTGGAACCTGACCTAAAAGCATACGAGATACCGCGGATGAGAGGCGAGAACCTACCTAAGAAGGGGTGCCTCCAAGTGGCAGGGTGAATGTGGTATGCCCTACGGTGGATGACTGCATTTTACCATCGCCGCCCGTCTGTGCCCCAGCTGAAGGCGAAATCCGAGATGAGCCATTGGAGTTCGTTCCCTTAAAGTGGAACCAAATGCAGCGTGGTTCCTCGATTTGCTTTACTATGCTGGTGTCTTCGGTGGTCTGTAAATGTTCCCATGTCAGAAGATCAAAGGTTCTCCATCTTTTCCATTCTACCATGTACAAGTCCCAATGAGCAGGGTAAGGCCGAGTGGCATCAGACTTGTCTGTCCCATCATCATTGTTTACTTTTCTTTGGAGGTGACTTGCTTTGTGGGCAAGTTTGGGCCCTAGGGCCGGGTATCGGGGCAGAGCCTATTACTCTCAATCGAGCGCCCATGGGCTTATAAGTAAGGGGAAAATCTCCTTACAATTCCACTATGATAGATGTAACATATTTATTACCATTAGATAATCTCTTTATTCCCTTGCGCATAGAAATTATTCCTATAGTAATATTATATATGTTTATCATTTGTGTATTCTTTTATAAAAGAAAACTAGATAAATATGAAATTTATATAAAAATTTTCATTTGTTAATAATAAAAAATTACTATTTTACAAAAGAAATGTAATTTACACCTCTTAATATTATATTACTCACCTAATGGGCTAACATTAATTAGTTGACTTCTTTTCAATAGTATTGATATAGGTATAAAAAGTACACTTTATCTTTTATTAATTAATAAGAATAATGATAAAGAACTCTCTATCTCACCACATATATATATATATATATATATATATATATATATATATAGTAGTGGGGTAACGTGTGAAGTACGTTTTCCTGTTGAGAGAAAAACAAATTCTTCAAAAATATAAATGTGCTCTATATAATCCAATGAAATTATAACAATAATCTAAAGAATGATAATAATGTAATTTCAGTTGGAAACTATTAAACCAAATAGTAATAAGTTTAAACAAACTATAGGTTGAAACAAGTTTGAGAAATAAAACATGTTAGTGGCACTACTTCTTGAGTTGATCTACCTCTGCGCCAAGTTGTATGATCCATTTTTTTTTGTGAACACAATGTTGCAATGTTTTGGACATTACAAAACATGTGTTATGATTTAGTTGGTCTAATTCCAAGGCAAGTTACTTTTAGAAGGCATGAGTGGAGTTGATTTTTTTTTTTTTAATTCTATAGGCTTTAAAATAAATAAATAGAAATTATATAAATCACCATTTAAATAAAAAAATGGAGAATGAAAATTAGGAACACACCACCAATAAGAATAAAAAAAAAACTATTTTTTGACCCTTTTAATAGCATTATAGTTGAGATCTAAATATTTAATCATCAACCAGTTTTGGAATTCAAATATATCACTACTTATATGCTATGATTTTATATAATATAAATATGATAGATCATTATTTCCCTAAACATATGCACACCATGATATGCATTTTGAGGTCACATAATAATGAATCATTTGAACTTTAATGATTAAGATAATTCAAAACAAAAAAAAATCCAGGAACGTGAAAAAGTAATGTATTTAAAAACCATTAATTTAATAAGTAGAATTTTTTAAGATAGATAATGACTTCATTTATACTTTGAATAAGAAGTATACTCAATGAATAACAAATATGTCTTTTATGTCTATTGGAGGACATGTGTCATGATCTAACTAGTCTAATTCTAAGGCAACTAAGGTCTCATTTGTTTTCTCAGATGAGAATAGTTGAGTTAAGATTAAAATTAAAAAGTTAAATAAAGTATTGTTAGAATATATTTTTTAAAATTATTTTTGTTTTGGGATTTGAAAAAGTTGAATTGTTTATTTTATTTTGTATTAGAAGTTGGAAAAGTTGTAATGATTTGATGAGATGAGATGTTTTCTGAAAATAAACGAGGCATACTCTTCAAAGGCTATGAGTAGAGTTGATTCTATTCAATAAAGAAAAATTCACCTCCATCCATAATTTTTTAAATTCTATAAGTTTTAAAATAAATAAATATAAATGATATAAATTACCAATTAAATAAAACCTCCATCAAAATAGCATGAATGACCAATAGAACCAAACAAACAACAGTTGCTCACAGAATGGCACAGCCGAAAAGTAAAATAGGGACAAAACCGTAACAATAACCAACCACCCAAGGATATAAATGGAACAAAAAGTGTCAAACAAAAAACAATATTTATTCATGTTCATATGCAATAGCCGCTTTTAATATATATGAAATATCTTCTTATATCTTAAAAGTATGTATAACATAAACAGTAATTACTGTTCACATTAACATCTCTCCATCCTTTGTTTCTTTCGCCCTCGTTGATGTTCTCTCTCATGGTCATTATCTTCTCTCTCTCTTTCTAAATGACAATAGAATTTTGTTAAAATACTATTATAAAATATTAATCTTTTATCATTAAATAAAAAATAGAATTTTGTTAAATATTTTTAAGAGAATAAAATCATATAAATAATTAGAGTTTTTAATATAGTTTAAATCTCATAATATTCTTAATTAATTAAAATCATTTAGATAAAATGGTTTTTTTAGTGCTCCTTGAGTCATTGAGTAGTGTGGTTAAATTCTACGATTCATATATTTTGTTAAGAAAAATATTGCTAAAATATCCAAAATCTTTTAATTTTCATATTACTCATATTACTGTAACATTTTGTTATTGTTATGATACTAGTTAAAATTTATTTTTCTACTCTTGTATATTAAATTATTGACTAATTAATTTTATTTAAAAAAAACATATTATTTTTACATTTTGTGGATATTAATCACTAAACAAACGTGCATTGCACATCACTTAGTGCTAGTATATATATATACACACATATAGAAAGCTATAAGGTCGCATTCCATTCAACTCATGAAAAGCTGAAGTTGAGAAACTTTGATTTTTGTGGCAATAACATCCAAACTACACGTTTAAATAATTGAATTGCGGAAGGGAAAGAAAAATGATTTAGCAATATAGACGTCTCAAAAAATTAATACATAAGATTTAGATTGTATATTATGAATTTATGCTAGTTTATAGATTTAATTTTATGTAAGAGAGCTGTTATATACAATTACAAAGATATCTTATAAAAATAAACTCATAAACTGATATGGATTCATATCATACGTTAAATTTATTTTATATAAAAATAACTTTACAATATAACATACTATATCAAATTATATTAATTTATAAACTTATTTTTGTAAAAAAAATTTATAATTAAAATATTTCTCTTTTAAATAATTTTTTTCTCGCATTAGCCCTTATAGCAATGAAAAAACTAATTTACCTTCTAATTGTACCGTTCAACTTGACCGCTTGATAAGAAGGTTTGTTTTTTTTTTATTTTGTTTTTTTTACTTAGTAATTAAGAAAGTAAGATTTTAAATGTATTGAAATACTTTTTTTTATTTTTATAAAAAAAATTTAAATATATTAAAAATATATAAAAAAAAACTAAAAAATAAAAAACGGACTACTCTGCACGACTCTATAGCAATTAGCTAAAAAGAAAGTCAATTAAAAAGTTGATGCTTGAAGAGCTGACTTTGGGAGTGGCCAACAATTACGGTGGAGCTGTTTCCACGCAATTGGTAGGATTCTTTATTATATTTAATGCACTGCGACAAGACAGCAGAACTGAGATATTTAAGATTGATGTATTTAGCGGAAAGAAACTGTTACACGCTTGGCGGTTCCACAAATTGTAGTATTTATTTACTTTTTTAATGTCTTATTATTAAATCAAACTAAATGATTTTAAAATTCTATTTATTTTATTTTAATTTTTATTTAATTATTATAGAAACATTTCTTTCTCAAAGCCTAATATTAAAAGGATGGTTCATTTCAAAAAAATTTCTTCCATTTTATTTTCAATATTTTTTTAACATTCTTAATAATTAAGAAAAAAAAATACAAAATTTTATTAATAATCACTTTTTAAACCATTTTCCATATAAAAAAAGGTGATGTTACTTAGATCCATGACTTTGTCCCCTCAAACTTATCATTAGTGCAACTTATACTTTTTTTAATTTTTTTAAAAAATAGAAAATACACAACTTCACTAATAACTACTTCATTAATTATTAAATAAAAATAAAAAATTAAAATAAAATACACAAGCGATAGACAAACTCATGGAACCAAGTCTCATTTTCCTATATAAAAAAAATTAATATCCATAAACTTTCTCCAAATATTTCATAACCAAACATCACCAAATCCAATAGGATATGTTTGATATAAAGAGAGGTCCTATTGTGACACGTCTAACCTATATGTAGAGGTCTTAAATATGTGAATAGTAGTGAAAGGGTTTGAATTATGATATTTTATAAGGTTTTGAAAAATGAAAGAAAAAAAGTTGAATAAAAATATTATAAAGTTAAAATATTATTAGAATATTTTTTTTAATATTTTTTTTGTATGTGGAACAATTGAATTTTTTTTTTTTTTTTTTGGAAGTTTGAGAAAATTATAATGATTAGGTAATGATTTGATAAAAAATAGAAGATTTAAAATTAAAAATATTTGAGTTTAACTTAATGTTTTGAATACCGTACCATACCGGCCAGAACAATAACTGGCACGGGGAGGTAGATGTTTCATATTGGGTCAAATACCGACAATTTCGGTGCATTTCGGTCAATACCGGACGTTTTTCAGCATATCCGTTGAAATTCATATTCCGGTTCGATATGTGAAAACCAAGGGCATGGTTGTGGTACTTTTGTAATTACTGTAAAAATCTTGGTTTTTTTGTAATTTTCATTTCAATTCTCATATTTAAAGACTATTTTCTTAAATTATTTTAATCCCCTTTTCTTAAAGACTGAAAATCAAATACCTACTCCCTCGACGACAATTATGTATGCTGAAGTGGAAGGACTTGATAGGATCACCAAGGTTACCTAAATCAAAGGGATCAATCAAATGGTGTAGAACTCATTACTGGACCCCAACAACAAATTACTTAAATTGGGTGGGGTATCATTGAGTGGGTATTGTCTTACTGATGAAGATGAGTGATTATATTTTTTATTAATTGGATTGAGAACTTAGAAGTAGTAAGGAGTTTTATAAATATGTATTTTTAAGACTTGCATTGATGTTATTTTGAAATATAATTAATTTATCTATATATAGACTATCCTTATCTCGAAATAGTATTGGTATTAAAATATTTCGTTCCAGTACTTTAATCGAAACGATTACCGAAACGATATTCAAACCTTTAATTTAAATAATATTTGAAAATGAAATAAGATAAAACCTATTCCCAAACAAAACCAACACATTCCCAAATATACATCATCCTTCGCCAATTCTTTTCTTTCTTCAAACAAACTGTTCGACCCCATTAAAATGCCCCATATTCAAAGTAACCACACCACCCCCATGCTTTGCCCATTCTTGAATGAGCTGTCTTTTCAACTTGTAGCATTATTAGGGCCCTAACCATTAATGGGCTGTGTTTTCTATATATTTAGGGCACTAGTATTGGTTCTGGCAAAGTTAAAGGTTGGCCAAAATTTAGATAAATTGTACTAAAAAGATCTCACATTGGATTGGGCATCTCTAAAACAATTTGGATTTTTGCTACAGTGATTGACCAAATTTGAAGAACCAAAAGTTAAAATAATAATTTCTCACTCCATTGAAAATATGGTTAGTGAATATTTAGATAGAATATTATATATTTGGTTAGTGAATAAGAAATTTAGATAGAATTTTAGATAAGTTTAATCTTAATTTTTAGTTATTAGTATTAAATGATCATTGAAAATATGATATTTTAATATTAATTTAATTAGAATATAATTATTATTAATATTAAATTGGTAGAATTATAAAATGTGATACAAATAAATTAAATAAATAAATTATTAATTTAATAATATTTTATTATTTTATAGAGAGTAAATGACTAATCCAATGTAGGGATTAATTTAAATAGAATAGACAAATATAAAAAAAAATGTGATATTAACTAAATTTTAAAAATGCATTTGCCAATCCATAACCATTTTGAGTCCATAACGTGTTGGGCAAACCCGATGATGTCCGGAAGAGATACACTTATGATTCTTTTTTGTACAAAATTTGTAATTTGTAAAAACACATTATGAGTTTTCATATTTTGAAGCGATAAATAATTACTTCATCGTTAATACTATCAATAATACCCCTCAATATATCTAATTTAAGAAAATTATTTTTCAACTTGCCTTTGAGTCTTCATGGCAGGTTTGGGGCCTTAGATAAAACATAAAATTCTCATCTGATCTCATTTCATTTAATTTCATCTTATTCTCAAACATAATTCAAATACAAAATTTTCAAACTAATATCATTACAAATTTTTCAAATTTTCAAATAAAAAATAAAAAAATATTTTAAACTTTTTCAAATCTCCTAATAAAAATAATATTATAAAACTATATTATTACAATATTTTAATTTTATAATATTTTTTATTCAATTTTTTTCCTTTATTTCCCAAAACTTAAACTATCTCACTACTTCTCACAAATTATCTAACTATTATTTACAAAATTATGATCTCATCTCACTCTCCAAACAAGCCAGGTTCCGTCTATATATAGTTGATCTCATCTCATCCTATTTCATCTTATCTCATCTGAACATCCAAGCACTACTCAAACACAAACACCTTTCGATTTCTCTTTTATACTTTTTCATTTAATTATTATAACTTTCTTAAACTTCCATATAAAATACAAAAAATAATTCAACTTTTGAAATCTTAAAATAAAAATAATATTAAAAAATAATATTTTAATAATATTTTAATTTTATAATATTTTTATTCAACTTTTTATGTTTTCCTTTTCCAAAATCAAAACTATTTCATTACTATTCAAAAATCATCTCCCTACTATTTAGAATCGATTATATTTGACTTGGTTGTGCTTCCATTTTGGAGGGAGTGAGGCCGCTTGTTTTTTAATCATATTGGAATCGTTCTTGGTAAATCTTACTTTCGTTTGTTTATATGAGATTTTACTGTTTTAATTTTAACAAAATTCTCATAATTGAGTCTACAATTTTTTTTTTTTTGGGTGTAACTATAAAAAGATTTCTCATAGTTGTCACAAAAATATTTTTGAGTGCCATCATGAATTTTAAAAATCATTAATATATTATACAACTTAAAAATCCAACCACTCATGCATGTAACTCCCTCACTAAGCTTCGTTTGGATCTTTGAATGAGCTCAACTCATTTCAGTTGAGTTCTGTTTTAGACCTATCCCAATATATAAACACATAACTCTCAAATTATTAAACATCACTCAACTCAAAACTTCTTTACACATGAAACTCACAATCTTTTTCAACTCAACACCTCTTTATCACGTGGTACTCATAATTTTTTTTAACTTCTAATAAATACATCTAAACTCATCTTAACATCCAAATACATTTAAACTCATATTAGCTGGACCCCATAAAACTCTGTGCTACCATCTCAACTCACTACAATTCGTAAAAAAATTAATTCATCTTAACTCAGTTCAATATTTAAACGGAGCCTAAATACACTTACAACACTCTTATCATAGAATTCGCTCGATGACGACTTCGTATAACGAAGCTGATGTTGGAGCGGATGTCAAATTTGGCCCCAACATTAGCCATGGATAATTTGACCTTATCTTAAAAGAGGATTTCAAGCCGGCTAGGAAAACTTTTAGTTACATTTGACTAAAATGTACACATTTTTCTGTTTTAGCTATTGGTTACTTAACATGTGTACATCTCACTCACTATTTTGGCTATTCACTTTTATTATTTTAATTAAAATATTATAATTTTTTTGTTTTTATATTCTTTCTTTTGCAATCATAATTTTCGGATTCTTATTCTCTCAACTATTATATATTTCAAAATCTATATATCCCTTATTTGGCCTGAAAATACACAAAACAAAAATCAAACACTACACGGAAAGAAACATTGGATAGAGGAGAAGGGGGAAGAGAGAGAGAGAGGGGGTGGGGAGGGAAGGGAGCTGAAGCTCCCACACCCTCTAGTCGAAGGGTGTTGTTGAGAAAAGTTTAGAGAGAAATGAGAGAGTTTTTCCTTTAGAGAGAGTGTTGTGAAATACTATGCAAAACACACACACCAACGATGATAAATAAAGTAAAAGCAACACAATCAAGAACACGACACAGAATATACATGGTTCGGCAAATTGCCTACGACCACAGGAGCTGCAAAAATCTTATTAACCAAAGGAGATTACAATCACTCAATCTCAACTCACACTCTCTAGGGCTTTTTGTTCGCTCACACAATATGCACCCACAAGACAATTGTTCTCTCTCAAAATATGCTTGAGGCCGTCCAATACAAGTCTAATATGACATATATATAGTGAGTGGCGCAAAAACTGCGTACTTCACTCGAGTGGAGTGTTGAGCGCGACTCGAGCGTACAGCCAAATGATCATTGGCTCGAGCGGAGTGTCAAGCGAACACTAGGGTTTGTGTCTCGCTCGAGCGGATTGTCGAACGAAACTTGAGCGAACTCTCTCTGACTTACCTTTGCTCGAGCGGTCTGTCGAGCGATGTTGAGCGAACCTTGGCTCGAGCCAACAGTCGAGCCAACTTCAGCAAACACTTTTTCAGCACCAAAACCAGTCTCCACATATACCAGCCACTGTTTCCAGCCAAGCCCTATCATCTCTGCAGCTCACAGCTCCCTTCTTCAAGTTAGAAGACGCACTGAAGTCAAGCCCGACTTCAGTCTTCCACATACATCGCCCTTAGTCAGCACATCCACAGGGCGACTCACAACTCCCACTACACCAGGACTATCCGGTCTTAAACCGATCTTGGCAACCTTAGCCAACTTTCCCAGACTTTCATGAGGAACGACAAAGCTAACTCCCTTTGGCTTCCTCACATGTTTTGCACGATCAAGCTTGCCTTTTTGCACTCTTGTATTTCCCTGTACATCACTGGATCCCGATGTCAAATACAAATAATTAGATCTCTTACCATGCGCTAAGACCAGGACACCCTTAGTGATCTTCCAAGCTCCTACAGACAACGCTACTGCAAAACCGCTGTCATCAAACTGTCCCACAGAGATCAGGTTTTTCTTCAGATTTGGAATATGTCCGACTTGCTGTAAAGTCCACACGCTCCTGTTTGGAAGTGTGATGTGCACATCACCCACTCCCACTACATCTAGTGCCTCTCCATCAGTCGTATACTTCTTCCCAAAATCACCAGCAGCATAATTCTGCATGATTTCTCGATATGACGTGCTATGGAATGAAGACCCTGAATCCAACACCCAATCATTAATCGGACTGTGCACTACAAGAAGTAAGGCATCTTGAATTTCTTCTACCATTACATTCATAGCATCATCATCAAAACTTTCTTGATTCCTGTAATTTCTCTTGATGTGGCCCAGCTTGCCACAACTCCAGCATGTGATCTGCTGCCCAGATCTCATCTTGCTATTTCCCCTACTCTTGGAGCTTGACCTGCCATGTCCTCTACCCTTATTGTCAACAATCAGGGCCGATCCAGAACCGGATGACTCACCTGAGTCTCTCCTACGTACCTTTTCAACAAGTACCATGTCACGTATGTCATCATAGTTCAGTTTTGACTTGTCGGCTGAACTACTCACAACTATCCTCATGGCCTCCCAACTATTTGGCAACGATGCCAACAAAATCAATGCTCTAATCTCATCATCAAACTCAATCTCTACAGAAGACAATTGATTTGTGATCGTATTGAATTAATTCAAGTGTTGGGCTACAGACATACCTTCAGACATCTTCAGATTGAACAATTTCTTCATCAAGTGCACCTTATTGTTCGTAGACGGCTTTTCATACATTCCTAACAAAGTCGCCATGAAATCCACCGTAGTTCTCTGCTTACTGACATTGTGTGCCACTGTTCTGGACAAAGTCAGTCTAACAAGACCTAGAACCTGTCGATCTAACAGGGTCCACTCAGCATCAGCCATGCTCTCCGGCTTCTTTCCCAATAGTCTAAGGTGGAGCATTTTTCCATAGAGATAATCCTCAATCTGCATCTTCCAGTACCCAAAATCAGTGCCGTCAAATTTCTCGATCCCGGGTGCGTTCACTTTATCTCCAGCCATCATTCTCCTTTAGATCCAACCAGGCTCTGATACCAGTTGTTGTGAAATACTATGCAAAGCACACACACTAACGATGAGAAATAAAGTAAAAGCAACATAATTAAGAACACGACACAGTATTTACGTGGTTCGACAAATTGCCTACGTCCACAGGAGCTGCAGAAATCTTATTAACCAGATGATATTACAATCACTAAATCTCAACTCACACTCTCTAAGGTTTTTTGCTCTCTCACACAATATGCACTCATAAGACAATTGTTCTCTCTCAAAATATGCTTGAGGTAATCCAACACAAGTCTAATATAACATATATATAGTGAGTGGCGCAGGAAAAAGCTGCGTACTACGCACGAGCGGAGTCTCGAGCCCGACTCGAGCGAACAATCAAATGAACATTGGCTCGAGCGGAGTGTCAAGTGAACACTAGGGTTTGTGTCTCGCTCGAGCGGATTGTCGAGCGAAACTCAAGCAAACTCTCTCTGACTTGCCTTTGCTCGAGCGGTCTGTCGAGCGATGTCGAGCGAACCTTGGCTCGAGCCAACAGTCGAGCCAACTTCAGCAAACACTTTTTTAGCTTCAAAACCAGTCTCCACATATACCCCAGCAATCTCCCACTTGGAGACTAGGTCTCCACATACCAGCCACTGTTTCTAGCCAAGCCCTATCATCTCTGTAGCTCACAGCTCCCGTCTTCAAGTTAGAAGACACACTGAAGTCAAGCCCGACTTCAGTCTTCCACATACATCGCCCTTAGTCAGCACATCCACAGGGCGACTCACAACTCCCACTGCACTAAGAGTATCTGGTCTTAAACCAATCTTGGCAACCTTAGCCAACTTTCCTAGACTTTCATGAGGAACGACAAAGCTGACTCCCTTTGGCTTCCTCACATGTTTTGCGCGATCAAGCCTGCATTTTTGCACTCTTGTATTTCTCTGCACATCACTGGATCCCGATGTCAAATACAAAGAATTAGATCTCTTACCATGCGCTAAGACCAGGACACCCTTAGTGATCTTCAAAGCTCCTCTAGAGAACGCAACTGCAAAATCGCTGTCATCAAGTTGTCTCACAGAGATCAGGTTTTTCTTCAGATTTGGAACATGTCTGACTTGCTGTAAAGTCCACACGCTCTTGTTTGGAAGTGTGATGTGCACATCACCCACTCCCACTACATCCAGTGCCTCTCCATCAGCCGTATACATCTTCCCAAAATCACCAGCAGCATAATTCTGCATGATTTCTCGATGTGAAGTGCTATGGAATGAAGACCCTGAATCCAACACCCAATCATCAATCGGACTGTGCATTACAAGAAGTAAGGCATCATGAATTTCTTCTGCCACTACATTCATAGCATCATCATCAGAACTTTCTTGATTCCTGCAATTTCTCTTGATGTGGCCCGGCTTGCCACAACTCCAGCATGTGATCTGTTGCCCAGATCTCATCTTGCTATTTCTCCTGCTCTTGGAGCTTGACCTGCCATGTCCTCTACCCCTATTGTCAACAATTAGGGCTGATCCAGAACCCGATGACTCACCTGAGTCTCTCCTACGTACATTTTCAGCAACTACCATGTCACGTATGTCATCATAGTTCAGTTTTGACTTGCCGGCTGAACTACTCACAACCATCCTCATGGCCTCCCAACTATTTGACAACGATGCTAACAAAATCAATGCTCTAATCTCATCATCAGACTCAATCTCTATAGAAGACAATTGATTTGTGATCGTATTGAATTCATTCAAGTGTTGGGCTACAGACATACCTTCAGACATCTTCAGATTGAACAATTTGTTCATTAAGTGCACCTTATTATTCGCAGACGGCTTTTCATACATACCTGACAAAGTCGCCGTGAGATCCACCGTGGTTCTCTCCTTACTGACATTGTGTGCCACTGTTCTGGACAAAGTCAGTCTAACAAGACCTAGAACCTGTCGATCTAACAGGGTCCACTTAGCATCAGCCATGCTCTCCGGCTTCTTTCCCAACAGTGGAAGGTGGAGCCTTTTCCCATAGAGATAATCCTCAATCTGCATCTTCCAGTACCCAAAATCAGTGCCGTCAAATTTCTCGATCCCGGGTGCGTTCACTTTATCTCCAGCTATTATTCTCCTTCAGATCCAATCTGGTTCTGATACTAGTTATTGTGAAATACTATGCAAAGCACACACACCAACGATGAGAAATAAAGTAAAAACAACACAATCAAGAACACGAAGCAGTATTTACATGGTTCGACAAATTGCCTACGTCCACAGGAGCTGCAGAAATCTTATTAACCAGAGGAGATTACAATCACTCAATTTCAACTCACACTCTCTAGGGCTTTTTGCTCTCTCACACAATATGCACTCACAAGACAATTGTTCTCTCTCAAAATATGCTTGAGGTCATCCAACACAAGTCTAATATGACATATATATAGTGAGTGGCGCTGGCAAAAACTGCATACTTCGCTCGAGCGGAGTGTCGAGTGCGACTCGAGTGAACAGCCAAATGAATATTGGCTCGAGCGGAGTGTCAATCGAATACTAGGTTTTGTGTCTCGCTCGAGCAGATTGTCGAGCGAAACTCGAGCGAACTCTTTCTGACTTGCCTTTGCTCGAGCGGTCTGTCGAGCGAACCTTGGCTCGAGCCAACAGTCGAGCCAACTTCAACAAACACTTTTTTAGCTCCAAAACCAGTCTCCACAGATACCCCAATAGAGAGAAGCAGCCCCGATTTTGGACCATTTTCAGACCCTTTTAGTAGCATTATAGTTGAGATCTAAATATTTAATCATCAACTAGTTTTGAAATTCAAATATATCACCACTTATATGCTATGATTTTATATAATATAAATATGATAGATCATTATTTCCCTAAACATATGCACACCATAATATGCATTTTGAGATCACATAATAATGAATCATTTGAACTTCAACGATTAAGATAACTCAAAACAAAAAAATCCAGGAACATAAGAAAGTAATGAATTTTAAAACCATTAATTTAATAAGCAGAATTTTTTAAGATAGATAATGATTTCATTTCTACTTTGAATAAGAAGTATACTCAATGAATAACAAATATATGTCTTTTGTGTCTATTGGAGGACATGTGTCATGATCTAATTGGTCTAATTCTAAGGCAACTTACTCTTAGAAGGCTATGAGTAGAGTTGATTCTATTCAATAAAGAAAAATTCTCCTCCATCCATAATTTTTTAAATTCTATAAGCTTTAAAATAAATAAATATAAATGATATAAATTACCAATTAAATAGAACTTCCATAAAAATAGCATGAATGACCAATAGAACCAAACAAACAACAGTTGCTCACAGAAGGGCACAACCGAAAAGTAAAATACAAGAGTGAGGGACAAAATCGTAATAACAACCAACCACACATGGGTATAAATGGGACAAAAAGCGTCAAACAAAAAGCACTATTTATTCGTGTTCATATGCTATAACCATTTTTTTTTAAAAAAAAAAGCACATTTGATATTAAAGAAGAAGGTCCGCTACATTAAGTAGCATATTACAAGAAGCTAACAAGCACAAAACAAAGACAGATTAAAAGATAATAGGTGGGTCTTTCCCACTGTGGAAGTTTAGCAGAGAAGGTGGAATGGTAATAAGTGGAATGTTTCTAAAAATATTTTTTATAGCAGCCCATTGCGCAATGGAATACGCGTATCGATTCTCATCTGAGTCATCTTGATGTATTTTTCGAAGTTTCCATATGTTAAAGCCTTTAAGAGCAAGCCTGATATCATGAATAATTGGTTGCACTATCCAGTCAGGAATAACATTTGAATTCTTTACTACTTGAAGGGTATTAAGAGAGTCTCCTGCAATCACAATTTTTCCAATGTTGGCTTCTTTGGCTTTTTCTACTCCCAAAAGCATTGTTGTAGCTTCCCCTTGATTTGGATTTTGGCTACTGATGTGCTTTGTAACCACAAAAATTATGGATCCAGAAGATGTTCTACCAATTGTTGCTGCTGTGCTTCCACTTTGTCTAACTGCAACATCAAAAGTGACTAGACAATGATCTACATGCATGGGTCTCCAAGGTTTGCTAGAATTTAATTGTAAATTGTCTCATGCATCACAATGATCTTTGAAATTTATTTTAGTGGAAGATATAAAAGCAAATAAATCAGGTTTAAGAACTTCATGAAGGACTTTATTTCTAAGGAACCATATACTATCTATAGCCACAATTGCAAAAATTTGAAAGTAGTGTTCTTCCTCTAGGGGGATTCCTAACATTCTGGAAGGATCAAGAATGCACTTGACTCACACTCTAATATAATTCTGAGCACAGGAGGAGATGTTTAAAGGCCAAGAGGAATGAAGCCAAAGGATTTTGGTGAAATTTTAATTTAAAAAAGATGAGATTGAGTTTCTTCACCAGTGTTACAAATTGGACAGTCAAGGCTATCAACATCAATCTGGACAAAATTCTTAATACGTGAAAGAGTAGGCAAGATGTTATTGAAAATTTTCCAGCAAAAGAACTTTAGCCTATCCTGAATCTTAAGCTTCCAAAGATCCTTCCAAATATCAGGTTGAATACTGCTATTGTCCATCATATCCTGAGCATGAGATAGTGTTAAAGTAGCATATGCTGATTTAATATTAAAGGATCCAGATTTATGGTGAGTCCAAACGGGTTTATCATTGAGATTGTGAAAACTTTGTTGGGCAAGAGAGATTTTTCTTATCTCATTCACTGAACTTTGATTGAATAGGGCTTGAAGCAGAATGGTATTCCATCTCCTAGGTTCCTCCATCATCAATTCCGAAACACAAAGAAAAGGGTCAATAGGAGTATTTGTATCTTTCGGAATAGGTGTGAAGTTTGGGTTGCTAGGAATCCAAGGATCATTCCAACTTTAGTGTCCACCCCATTATTGATTTGAAAGCATAAACCTTTTTTCAGAAAATCCTTTTGCCTGAGAATACATTTCCATATCCAAGAATCAGTATTTTTTTTAGTGGTACCCAAAAAGGAAGACACTCTCAGGTATTTACCAGCAAGAACTCTTCTCTCTTCTCCAAATGGCATCAACACCAATAATCATTTGCCAACCAATTTTTGAAAGAAAAGCTTGATTAAAGTCAGAGACTAATCTAACTCTCAAACCACCCATAGACTTTGGTTTACAAATAGTATGTCCTACTTGGGAAAATAGTTTTACTTTCCATCCTGCCAACTTTTGAGAGATTTTTTGCTGAATTTCCTGAAAATGAATTTTCTTTGAACCATTAAAGGACAAATGAAGGCCTAAGTACTTTGTGGTGGGTGAAGCATTCTTTAAGTCAAAAACTTCCTTGACTCTTTGCTTTTGCCTTGGCTGAGTATTATCACTGACTAAGAGGAATATTTTTCCAAACAATTATTGAAGCTGTTTGCTGTTGAACTATTAGCCTTCCCAAAAAGAATAAGGTCATCAGCAAAAAGGAGATGCGAGATAGGGAGATTATTTCTACTGATAGAAATACTATGAATGTTTCCCAAGTTTTCTTCATAAGTGATGAGTCTAGTGAGAACTTCCGTGCCCAGAATAAAGAGAAAAGGTGAAAGGGTGTCCCCTTGCCTCAGACCTCTACTAGGCTTTATAAACCCTCTTGAAGTATCATTTATAATAACATAATACGAGACTGTTGTGATACACTCTTTGATACAATTAACCTATACTCTATTAAAATCCAAACTATCCAGGATTCTCAAAATAAACCCCCATTCCATGAAATCAAAAGTTTTTCCCATATCAATCTTGATTGCCATGACACCATTCTTTCCTTTTTTCCTTTTCAAAAAATGAAAGAGTTCTTGGGCCAGAATAGTATTCTCTTGAATAGTTTTACCAGGAACGAAAGCTGTTTGGTACGGGGAGATGATTTTTAGAAGAATTTTCTTGAGCCTATTCGCCAGAATCTTTGCAATAACTTTGTAGTAAACATTTGAAAGACTAATAGGCCTAAACTGATAAACAGTATTAGGGTTACTAGTATTTGGAATTAAAGCAATGTGAGTATGATTTAATTCTTTTAAAAGTTTACCACTTAAGAAAAAATTATGAACAACTTTTATGAAATCATCTTTGACAATATCCCAATAGTGCTTATAGAAAAGCCCAATAAAACCATCTGGCTCGGGACTTTTCTAGATGGAGTTTTCCTAAGAATGTGAATAATCTCTTCCTCAGAAGGGATTTCACAAAGAATGTTATTCTCTTGGTCAGTAACATTTTCAGGAAAAATGGGCTCTAAATCCAAGTCTATACTAGGATATGAGGTTGCATAGACTTCTCTAAAATGATTCAAGAAAGAATTTTGGATGAAATGCTGATCCTCAGTCCAATTGAGGTTCACTTTAAGACTATCAATTGTTCGTCTTTGTCTTCTCTCAACAATTCATTCAATTCAGATTTGAGTTCTTCCTCCATGATCCTAGAGTCAAGATTGGGGTCATTTGCTTGGATATTCAAGAGAGCTTTGGTGGTGTCTCTTATGTCTCTTAAGTTTTATTTGTAGAATATAATCGGATTACCAATAAAATGACTATTCCAGGCATTTTGAACAACCATTTGACTAGTGTGGTCTCTAATCCAAAATTTTGCAAATTTAAAACTAGAAAAATGCTTTCCTCTTCCCACAGTATCAAGCACGATGGGAAGATGTTGGAGGGAGAGTTTGGAAATAGGTCCATCCAAGATTGACCCGTACCATGTCTATTGTTGGTCCAGGTGTATTTGGGTCCATGGTAACCTAGGTCAATCATGTCACTCCTATTCATGTAAGAATTTAGACTATTTGAGTTAGAGGAGCTAGCATAGGATCTTCCTCCAAATGTTTCATTCTGGCGACAGATAGAATTGAAATCCCCTATATCAAGTCATGGTCCTTCAAAATTGGTTCCACTTTCCATTAAAATATTCCAAAAGTTTTCTTTTTTGTTGTATTGTGCAGGGCAATAAACCAACAGTTTCGATAAAAGGTATGTAGTGGGAGGGAGGAAATGATGCACTTACTGGTATCTCTGGGGTAAATGGTGGGTTGCCAAGCTTAGGTAACTGGGATGGGCTATCAGGGTACCTTGTTGGAGGATGAGCATCTTGGAAAGGGCCAGACAAATTAAAGGCAGGGTGGGTTGGGCTAGCTTTTTTAACACTACGTAGAGCGGATGGACTGTAAAGTTGAGATGAGATGCTTCCTATCATTGGGCTCTTGAGTTGGGTTTCATTGAACTTGGGACTGATTGCCAAGACGGACTTTCCTTATGGGCTCACAAAAATTGAAACTGAGTGATTTGTATTTGGGCTCTGCAGATTTTCAAATTGAGCTAATATTTGCTGAAAAAGATTTTTGTCAAAGTCTGGCGGAGCCTCACTATTACTTGAGGTGATGTGTAATGAAGAGTCTTGGCTACTTATAAATGAAGAGGATGCACAGACTGACGTTAGTTTAGGATTACTTTGATCAACGGTCAGTGTTTCATCAACACTTGAGATCGACTTTCCAATGGATGACGGTAGGAAATGAGTAGTTGTACTTTCCTTAATTAACCCTATTTGCTTTGTATCCATGGTTGAGCCGCTGCCACCTATCGCTTTCTTCATCCCGCCTAATCCCATGCATGCCAAACTATATAACCATTTTTAATATATAAGGAATATACACACATACATATACATATACATATACATATATACATATATATACATATATATATATATATATATATATATCGCTTTCCATTAAACTCATGAAAAGCTGAAGTTGAGAAACTTTGTCTTTTGTGACAATAACATCCAAATTACAAGTTTAAAATGAATTTACGTTAGTTTATAGATTTAATTTTATGTAAGAGAGATGCTATATACAGCTATAAAGAGATCTTATAAAAATAAATTCATAAATTGATATAGATTTATATAATATGTTTGATTTATCTTATATAAAATAATTTTATAATATAACATATTATATCAAATTATAACATTTATTTGTCGCATTTGCCCTTATAGCAATTAGGAAAGAAGAAAGTCAATTAGCAAGTTGATGCTTGAAGAGCTGACTTTCGTAATGGCCAACAATTACGGAGGTGCTGTTTCCACACAATTCGTATATTTAATGCACTCCGATAAGACAGCAGAACTGAGATATTTAAGATTGATGTATTTAGCGGCAAGAGACTGTTACACGCTACCATTAGTTGTTGGGAGTCTTTGTCGTCTGAACAGCGACGGCGGCGAGGTTGGCGGTTTCACAAATTGTTGCATTTATTTATTTATTTTTTCTTAATGTTTTATTAAAGAAAATATATTTACAATAGTAAATTATATAATTATCGCCTAATCATTTAAAAAAAATAAATAAAATATAGGATCTACGTAAAAAAAATTAAATTTTTAATAGTGGACCACACTTTTTTTTAAAGCGATTACACGACGTTTACGTACTTCACAGTTATATATAGAATTACTCGGTCTTATTATTAAATCAAACTAAATAATTTTAAAAGACATTGTTACGTCTACAAATAATTTTTTATCAAAATTTTTTACTGAACACTCAAATATTTTTTTTTCTTTTACTATTTTTAAACTATTTCGATATTTTTTAAAAATAAAAAGATCAAATATTCATTTAAAAACACTTACTTAATTATTAAGTAAAAAAAAAAATTCGATAAAGGATTTCGTAGAAATCTTATGTGGGAATAGTATTTTCTAATTTTAAAATTATATTTTAAAATTATATTTTTTTATTTTAATTTTTATTTAATTATTATAAAAACAAAAAAATTAATACAAGTTTTATATATTTTGGTACAAAAACTCAAAATATCATATTCAAATAACTTTTTAACTTTTTTGATTTCTTTCTCAAAGTCTAATATTAAAAGGATGGTACCATACTTTAGTGCATTTCAAAATTCTTTCTATCATTTTATTTTCAATATTTTTTTAACATTCTTAATAATTAAGAAAAAAATACACAATTTTATTAATAATAACTTTCTTAACCATTTTCCATATAAAAAAGGGTGATGTTACTTAGCTCCATGAGTTTGTCCCCTCAAATTTACCATTAGTGCAAATTGCACTTTTTATTTTTTTCTTTTGCTTTCAAACATTTTAATTTTTTTAAAAAAATAGAAAATACACAACTTTACTAATAGTTACTTCCTTAATCATTAAAAAAAAAAAATAAAATAAAATACTCGGGTAATAACTTTGAGTGGGCAAACTCATGGAACCAAGTCTCCAAATATTTCATAACCAAACATCACCAAATCTAATAGGATATGTTTGATATAAAGAGAGGTCAAATTGAATTCAATTTGGCACGTTGTGAGACGTCTAACCTATATGTGGAGGTCTCAAATATGTGAATAGTAGTGAAAGAATTTGAATTATGATGTTTTATAGAGTTTTGGAAAACGAGAGAAAAAAAGTTGAAAAAAAATATTACAAAGTTAAAATATTGTTAGAATATTATTTTTTAATTTTTTTTTTCTATGTGGAACAGTTGAATTATTTTTTTTGTGTTTTGTTTGGAAGTTTGAGAAAATTGTAATAATTAGATAATGATTAAATGAAAAAGTAGAAGACTTAAAATTAAAAATATTTGCGTTTAAATCAATGTTTTAAATACCGTACCATACTGGCCAGAATAATAACTGGCACGGGGGAGGTAGATGTTTCATATCGGGTCAAATATCAGTCATTTCGGTGTATTTTGGTCAATAGCGTACGGTTTTTGGCGTAACGGCGGAAATTCATATTCCGGTCCGAGATGTGAAAACCAAGGGCATGGTTGTGGTATTTTTGTAATTATTGTAAAAATCTTAGGTTTTTTTGTAATTTTTGCTCTAATTCTTATATTTGAAGACTATTTTTTTTAAATTCTTTTTATCCTCTTTTCTTAAGGATTGAAAATCAAATCCCTACACCTTAGGCGCCAATTAGGTATGCTCAAGTAGATATACTTGATAGGGTCACGAGGGTTACCTAAATAAAAGGGGATCAATCAAATGGTGTAGAACTCATTGCTGGACCCAACAACATAAAACTTAAATTGGGTGGGGGTATCAATGAGTGAGTATTGTCTTATTGATGAAAATGAATGATTTTTTTTTTAATAGTTAGATTGAGAACTTAGAAGTAGTAATGAGTATTATAAATATGTGTTTTTAAGACTTACATTGATGTTATTTTGAAATATAATTTATACATATATAATTAATTTATCTATATATAGACTATCCCTATCCCGAAACTGGTATCGGTATCAAAATATTTTGTTTTAGTGCCTTAGTCGAAATGATTACCGAAAAAATATTCAAAACTTTAATTTAAATGATATTTGGAAAGGAAATAAGATAAAACCTATTCCCAAACAAAACCAAATCTTCCCAAATATCCATCATCCTTCGCCAATGCTTTTCTTTCTCTCAATCTTTTCTTTCTTCAAACAAACTGTTCGATATTCAAATTAACCACACCAACCCCATGCTTTGCCCATTCTATGAATGGGCTGTCTTTTCAACTTGTAGCATTATTAGGGCCCAAATCATTAATGGGCTGTGTTTTCTATATATTTAGCAATTGATATTAAACATTTTGAGTCCATAACGTGTTGGGCAGACCCAATGATGTCCGGAAGAGATACACTTAGTGGCAGAGAATAAACAATTAAAAGTCTTATAAATAATTACTTCATCGTTAATACTATCAATAATACCCCCTCAATATATCTAATTTAAGAAAATTATTTTTCACCTTGCCTTTGAGTCTACATGTTTCTAACAGGTTCAGGGTTTTAGATGAGACATAAAATTTTCATCTGATCTCATTTCATCTGATCCCATCTTATTTTCAAACATAATTCAAATACAAAATTTTCAAACTAATTATTACAAATTTTCAAATAAACAATAAAAAATAATTTCAACTTTTTCAAATTTTCAAACAAAAATAATATTACAAAACTATATTATTACAATATTTTAATTTTATAATATTTTTTATTCAACTTTTTTTTCTCTCATTTCCCAAAACTCAAACTATCTCACTACTACTCACAAATTATCTTACTACTATTCATAAAATTCTCATCTCATCTCTCTCCAAACAAGCCCGGTTCCGTTTGTGTATAGTTGGTCTCATCTCATCCTATCTCATCTTATTTCATCTCAACATCCAAGCACTACTCAAACATAAACACTTTTAGATTTCTCTTTCATATTTTTTCATTTAATCATTACTAATTATTACAATTTTTCTAAACTTCCATATAAAAAAAAAAAAAATAATTCAACTTTTGAAATCCTAAAACAAAAATAATATTAAAAAAATAATATTATAACAATATTTTAATTTTATAATATTTTTATTTAACTTTTTTTTGTCTCATTTTCCAAAATCTAAACTATTTCACTACTATTCAAAAATTAAATTATAAAATTTAATTTTAACTCAAACTATTTTATTACTATTCAAAAACCATCTCCCTACTATTTACGTAATCAATTATATTTGACTTGGTTGTGCTCCCGTTTTGGAGGGAGTGAGGCCACTTTTTTTTTTCTTAATCATATTGGATTAGTTCTTGGTAAATAAGACTTTCGTTTGTTTATATGAGATTTTAACTTTTTAATTTTAACAAAATTCTCATAATTGAGTCTACAGTTTTTATTTTTTATTTTTTTGGTGTAACTATAAAAGGATTTGTCATAGTTGTCACACAAATATTTTTTAGTGCCATCATGAATTTTAAAAATCATTAATATATTATACAACTTAAAAATCCAACCTCTCATGCATGTAGTTCCGTCACCAAATATACTTACAACACTGTTATCCTAGAATTTGCTCGATGAACACTTTGTATATTTTCAAATATGATATGAGATAAGTTGAGATGAAAGTTGAATAAAATATTATTAAAATATATATTTTTTATTTTTTATTTTTTATTTTAAAATTTTAAAATTTTAATTGTTTATTTTATTTTATATAGAAATTTAAAAATATTGTGATGATTAGATTAAATGAGATGAGATGAGTTGAAGTGAGATATAAAAATAAATGAGACTTTCGTATAACAGATGTTAAATTTGGCCCCAACATTAGGCCATGGATAATTTGGACCATATCTTAAAAGAGGATTTCTAGCCGGCTAGGGAAACTTTTAGTTAAATTTGACTAAAATTTACACATTTTTCTGTTTTAGCTATTGGTTACTTAACATGTGTACATCTCACTCCCTATTTTAGCTATTCACTTTTATTATTTTAATTAAAATATTATTATTTTTTTTGTTTTTATATTCTTTCTTTTGCAATCATAATTTTTGGATTCTTATTCTCCCAACTATTATATATTTGAAAATCTATATTGTTGATGTCGTATTTCGCGAGCCTAGGCAACTTCTCACCCTCGGTATCCAAGCATGATCCTGCATAGCCAAAACGGAGAGGGGACTCCGAGGTTCGTTAATCCTTCGATGCTTATGTCAGTGTCTTGAGGGGAAAGATTAAGAATGGAGTAAGAAACATAGACAAGAATGACAATATTTTTTTTTTATCACCTTATTTGTAACTTGGTTGACCCTTATTTATAGTTACCATTTAGGATTTCCCCATGGCGGGGCCTTGCGTAGCGCGAGGAGATTTGCCTTGTATAATTCATTACCGAGCAGCTTTCACGTTGTTACCTCACTGAGCAGCTATGGCTCTAGGCCTTCTCTGTGCACCACTCTGGTTTTGGGCCGCATTCAATACTGCACACTCTGCACCTTGGAACGCATTTAATGTGACGTGGCCTCTGTTCTGGGCCGCATTAAATGCGACGTAGCCTCTGTTCTGGGCAGCATTAAATGCTATGTGGCCTCCGTTCTGTGTCCCTCCTGTCTGGTGACGAACGTCACAATCTTCTTCCCCCTTTTCCTAATCTTCCTCCAGATCTCCTGCCCCGATCCGAATTTCCTATCCATATTTTGGTTTGGGCTTTCTACTTTCCTGGCTTGGGTTCAGGTGACCGAGCTGGGCCTCATTATCGGCCCAACTCCCCACTAGGCCCAAGGTAATGATTTTTCCCCCATCACAGTACCCTGTGAATTTTAAGCACACTTGTGGGCTGGAAATTCAAAAGCCCTTTCTTTTTTGTGTTTATTAGTACCAGATTGATGACCTGGCGTCGATTCGTTCCTCGCACACGTGCTGCTATAACGCTGCGCCGTCTCTCCGCCGCTTCGAATCCCGTGCCGTCACTTTAATTTGAAGATCGTTATATCACGCCTCCCCCTTTTATACTTACGTTTCGTCTCTTGCCTTTCTCCTTCTCTGATACCATCGTCTTGTATTCCCAACCATCATATCGATTTCGCCTCTTCACCTTTCACCATGACTAAGCCGACTGTCGACGAATCTCGGTTCAACTATTTCGCTGGGCATCAGTGGATTTCGTCCATGACCAAGACCGAGCTTCGTGCTTTCTGCAGGGAGTTTCCACTCCCTGACGGGACTTCGGTCGAGGTTCCGTCGTCCCGCATCACTATAGTGGACCGCCAAGGTCTGGCGACGGCGGTGGCGCTTTACCCCCACATGTTCTCCATAGGGCTTCGTTTCCAGTTCTGCCACCCTGTCCGTGACGTCCTGGACTATCTGAAACTTGCCCCTGAACAACTTAATCCCAATGCCTAGAGTTTACTCTTGGCCAGTTGTGTGGCCTTCCGACTTGTTCTGTCTAGTTCGGAGGATTACCCTGACCTAACTGCCTGTGAATTTCTGAGTGTGTACCGAATCACCTGACTCGACGGGAACTGCTGCAGTTTCCAATCTTATACCGCCAAAAGATGTTTTACATCTTTGGAAAGGCTTTATTCTTCAATAAAGGAGTGGCACCGGCAATTTTTCTTCGTCAGGGGCCCTGTTGGGAGTGCCCCGAGGGGGAGAGGGACTATGATGAGTTCCCAGTTCAGTCTGTTTGGGGCAAGGTTTCGACCACTAAATCCTTGGCCATTACTTTGTCGGAGAGGGAGGACCTCCGAGTTGCTTCCGTGGTGTCCTGGGTTTTGGCTCATCCCGACCTGTTTGAGACGGAAGCTCTTCTGAAAGACGACTACATCCATCGTTATCTCATCCTCCCGCCCCGTAACCATGTATTGGGCCGGGATTTCCTGTCGAGTCCACTTTCCCCGTCCAGGGAAAAACATCATGCTCCTTCCTCTCCCAAAGGGGAATGCCTCAAACGTCAATCACCGAGCCAAAGGCACCAACTCCCCCGCGGCCCATTCCAGATGAAGAAGTCCCCATAGCTCTGCCCCTTCCCTCTAATCTCGAAGCTGCCCGGTGAAAGGGAAAAGCTCCTAGCGAGTGGAAACCGGAAGAGTCTGGTCGGGCTGCTCGCAGGGAGGGCCCGGTTAGAGTAGTGGAGAGAGCCCGTCGGCCTGGCCAGGATGTCGGTCCTTCTCGAGGTAGATCATCGTAAATTTCCAAGTTTTCATACTTTTTTTTTTTGTTTAAGCGGTGATTGATTGTGGTTGCTCTTTCCCGAATAGGCCATGCAGAAGAAGAAGACGACGGAGCTGCGGTTGCCTCCCTCTTCGCTTCGATTTTCGAGGGCCCTGGGCCTTGTGGGTCAGCGCAGGTGTTGAGCGCCTTTACCTCCTTCGAGGAGGCTCTCCTCGAAGAGGAGGAACTCCTGCGCCAGCGGCCGACCTCTTTCAAGGAGACGCTTGCCGAGTTTGACGCATCCTTCGAAGGGGGTATCTCCCACTCCCCTACCCCTGGCTCCCGGGCACGCCAGCCCGGTCCATTTTGGAGGCTCCCCGATCCCCACCTCGACAGCTCTTCCCTTGGAAGAAGAGGTTCTGCCGGCTGAGGGGCCCGAATCTCCTAAGGTTACGGGGTAGAGCCTTGGAGGGGCTGCTCCTAGATCAGGGGTCGAGGGGCCAAGCCGCCCAAAGATTACGGCTCCCAATCGCCTTGAGGTCTCAGGGTCTATACCAGTGCCGGCCCCACTGGCTGAGTCAGGCCCTTCGACAACTCCAGAGCAAACTCTCCCTTCAGAGGAGGCCACTCAGGTACGCTTGTTCCCCTTTGTTATCTTTCCTCATGCCAGATCGTCCGTTCGGCCCAGGAATCCCAGGTTCCACAAGTCGTGCCCTCCGCTCCGCAACAAGGTGTCGCCCGAGTGGAGGTGGAGGCCGATCCTTCCGTGAGTGGCAGCCCCCTTTGCACGGGCGAGGTTCAGGGCGAGAGCTCGGCTCAAGCCGGAGGCTCTCCGAGCTCTCACTCCGCCCCCTCGCAGGATCCTCCCATAAAGGTTTCCTTTCCAAGCGAGGGGGAAACAACTCCATCTCCAGCACACCAAGAGGTTATTCTGCCTCTGGTGCCCGTTGAGCCCCCTTCTTCTTCCGAGCCAGGGGCATCATAGAATCCTGAGTCCGGCCAAGTCAGGGCTCGGACAGCATTTTTCGAATCATACCTCTAGAAATTCCAACCACTTTTTGCCAATGTGAGTGTTCTTCCGCACGGCCGCTTCTCTTCTCGTTTTGTTCCTTTCCCCTTTTTGTTTACAAGATGAACTAATGTTGACTTCTCAGGCTGCCGATGAGTTTGCCGACCTGGTCTCCCGAGAGCAAGAGGCTCTGGAAGAGGACCTCAAGACTCAGAGGGCACTGAACAAACTGCTGAACCTCCTCGGGGAGAAGCTGCAAAGTGAGAAGCAGTCCTTGGAGGTGGAGAACGAGTCTCTACGAGAGAGCAACGCGTTCCATCTTGAGAAGGTCCTCGAACAGAGGAAGCTGAACAAGGACATGGTAGAGCTGATGAAGGTCATGAGTCTGGAGCTCGACCTCAAACGTAAGGAACTCCAGTTGAAGGGTATTGAAACAGACAGACTCCAGGTTAGACTGACCTCCACGGTTGCTGACCTGGAATCTACACAAAAGGAGTTGGAAATCCTTCGTGCCCAATCCGGCCTCCTCTTGGCCGAGGGGGAGAGTGCCCGTGCAGAGATTCAGAGGCTGGGGCGCGAATTAAAGTCTGCGCGGGTAGCTTTGGAGTGGAGCGTCGATGCTACTAACGCCTTGGAGGACGAGCAGAGACACGTGGCCGAGCTGGAGTTTGCTCAAGTGGCATTGAAGCAGAGCGAGGGGCAATTGAGACGTTGGAGGCTAAAAAGAAGCGGGCCACCCAGATTCGGGTTCGCATGTTCCACCATTACATGGGACTGCTCAAATCTGCAGACGTGACCAAGGCTTTAGCCCGCGCCTCTGTCTCCCACATGGAGGCCTCTCTGAATGTTGTCCAAGATCACGCGGCCCAGCTGGAATCACAGCTTAGGAGGGCCTCCGCCCTTCGCAATCAGGCTTGGATCAATGGGTACCGGGAAGGCCTTGAGCACCTCCGGGGACTGCTCCTCCAGAACCCTAGAACTGACCTCCACACTCTGAACCTCCGGGAGTTCGCGCCGGATGTGAAAGCTTACGAAAAGATGCTAACCTGGGGTGTAAAGGAAATGCCTCTGGCCTTCAACAACTCTCCTCCTTAGCTGTCTTTATTGCTTCATTGTATACCTCTTTTTCTTTAAACATCAACGTTTAAACTGGCTTATAGTATGATTTTGATTCTTTCATTCTAGCTTGAACCTTTCCTTTAACTTTTGTAATATGCACTGTAGTCTCTTGATTTTAAGTCCTATCGAACTGAGTAGGATGTCAGGCATCCCTTCGTGGGTAAATACCCCGCAGGACCATTACCGGGCCGCGCCCCTTGGCAGAGGCCCCCAGCATGGCTCTGTCTACTAGACATAAATCGACATGTCACAGATTTCTTTATTCTGGCTTGCCCTTCGCTAGGCAGCGCACCACAGGGGTATCAAGGTGTAATGGCTTGCTTAGCGGGCATTTCCTCATTTTGACTTAATTTTCCATGGGATTCCCGTGCGGGTTTAGACGGGTGACACTGCTTCGCATTCGGTGATTCTTTAAGTTTGAACCCCGCCCCGTGACTTTTTCGTGTAACTATCACCTTTCTCCAAGTGCCCACTGAGCCGCACGCCATGATCTTTATGCACGTGGGCGGCTGAACCTACTATCGACCTCGTGACTATCCTGGAGTTGCTCTTTACCGACACTTTTTTCTTTCCTATTTGGCTCAAGTGTCGTCCTGCTTCGGTGAACCGCACCAGGTGTCTTTATCACATTCGTGACTTGAGTCTCGTACTTAACTTCTTCATCAGTCACCCTATTTATACCGTTCACGTGTCGGCTGAGATTTCCCTTGCTTAACTCTCCTTATCAACCGTACCTCGGGATTCGAGCTCCACAGGGGATGCGTGGACAAACCCCGAAGTCCCCACGAACACGTGGGAGCTGGGGAGGCTCTTAGGCATCGCGGGGCCCTGGGGATGTCCCGAGTTGTTTCCAGCTATAAGAAGGGACCCTTTCATCCTCTACTGGGGTGTAACTGGCCCTGCCTTCTCATTTATTTATTAGCTTAGTCGATCTTCTGTGGCCTTTCACCCCCCTTTTGCAATTTTAGGGTGTGGACGCATTCGGTTTTGGTGCTCAGGATGCTGCCGGTAGGGGTTCGGATGTTGGGAACACGGCATACGTCACACATCACTTGTTCTTACCCTCTTGCTTACGACGCCTCACTTGTTCTTGCCCCCTTGCTAATGGGGGTCGACCTTCGTGAGCATTTGAACCAGAACCTGCATCCCATAGGTTCTGGAAGGTGCTCGATCAAGGTAGTGGCGCAGCAGCCGTGGCTGAGGAGGGCGGGAATAGACATCAGGGGGCGCGATTACACCATAGTCGTTGCCTGCCCATCGATCTTCTGTTGCTCGCACCATTGTCGCCCCCCGGTTCAACCTTCAATCCCAATTCGTCACCGGGAGACTCTTGGTGGGGTGCCGCCCAGCTTCTCGCACGCAGAAGAGGGGACGTACTTCAATGAATCTACATGGCGTCCATCTTCCTAGTGCTGCTATGTTTATTTTTGTAGTAACTTTGTAATCGGTTCCCTTTTCTGTCTCCTCTTCTTCTCTTTTCACTCTTTTTTTACGATGTAAGACTTCCTTTGTCGCTCCACTTGTAACTCCTTTCTGGACATATATAAAGGATTTTATCTACCTTCTTTTCTGCGGGCCTTCTATACCTTGTTTCATCCTTGTTTTTGCCTTGATGACCGCGTTGAGAATAGCTGGTAGCAGGTTAGAACTCATGGCTCGGTTCCTGTGCTTTATACTTCGTGGGTTGGCACTTATAGGTTCGCAGAGCCCGAGGGCCCTGCTCCCTCACCAATGCGTTTCCTTCTTCCTTTTTGCACGAAGCTCGGCGAGTCATTTAGACTATGTTGAGAACAGTTGTTAGTTGGTCAGAACTCATGGCTCGGTTTTTGTGCTTTATACTTCGTGGGTTGGCACTTATAGGTTGGTAGAGCCCAAGGGCCCCACTCCCTCACCAACGCGTTTCCTTCTTCCTTTTTGCACAAAGCTCGGCAAGTCATTTAGACCGCGTTGAGAATAGCTGTTAGCAAGTCAGAGCTCATGGCTCGGTTCCTGTGCTTTATATTTCGTGGTTTGGCACTTATAGGTTGGCAGAGCCCGAGAGCCTTGCTCCCTCACCAATGCGTTTCCTTCTTCCTTTTTGCACGAAGCTCGGTGAGTCATTTAGATCGCATTGAGAATAGTTGTTAGCAGGTCAGAGCTCATGGCTCGGTTTCCTGTGCTTTATACTTCTTGGGTTGGCAGAGCCCGAGGGCCCTTCTCCATCACCAACGCGTTTCCTTCTTCCTTTTTGCACGAAACTCGACGAGTCATTTAGACCGCGTTGAGAATAGCTGTTAGCAGGTCAGAGCTCATGGCTCGGTTCCTGTGCTTTATACTTCGTGGGTTGGCACTTATAGGTTGGCAGAGCCCGAGGGCTCTGCTCCCTCACCAAGCGTTTCCTTCTTCCTTTTTGGACCAAGCTCGGAGAGTCATTTCGACTGCGCTGAGAATAGTTGTTAGTAGGTCAGAGCTCATGGCTCGGTTCCTGTGCTTTATACTTCGTGGGTTGGCACTTATAGGTTGGCAGAGCCCGAGGGCCCTAGTCCCTCACCAATGCGTTTCCTTCTTCCCTTTTGCACGGATCTCAGCGAGTCATTTAGACCGCGTTGAGAATAGCTGCTAGGAGGTCAGAGCTCATGGCTCGATTCCTGTGCTTTATACTTCGTGGGTTGGCACTTATATGTTGGCAGAGCCCGAGGGCTCTGCTCTCTCACCAATGCATTTCCTTCTTCCTTTTTGCACGAAGCTCGGCGAGTCATTTAGACCACGCTGAGAATAGTTGTTAGTAGGTCAGAGCTCATGGCTTAGTTCCTGTGCTTTATACTTCGTGGGTTGGCACTTATAGGTTGGCAGAGTCCGAGGGCCCTGCTCCCTCACCAACGCGTTTCCTTCTTCCTTTTTGCACGAAGCTCGGCGAGTCATTTAGACCGCGTTGAGAATAGTTGTTAGCAGGTCAGAGCTAATGGCTCGGTTCCTATGCTTTATACTTCGTGGCCGGTCTCAAGATCGGGCTTAAATGGCTTGGGCTGTTTCAGGGAGACATAGTAACGCAACATTTCAAAATTAGTTCATAATCGAATTAGTAGCGCCTCATATTCCGTTTCGTTGTTGGTGACCTTGAATCTGAGTTTGAGTGCATAATCGAATCTCTCACCCGAGTCTGCCACTATGTGCACTCCCGCCCAGCCACCTGTCCGACAAGACGAACCGTCGACATATACTTGCCATGGCTTGCCCTTGGGTGCAATAATCGCTTCTTCGGGGAAGTTCGAGAATTCGGCTACAAAGTCTGCTAGTACTTGTCCTTTTATCGACGCTCGAGGGGGGTATTCAATCTCGAACTCACTTAGTTCAATCGCCCAGCTAGTCATTCGGCCTGAGATATCGGGTTTCTGCAATATTTTCCTCAGGGGGACATCGGTTTGGACCTTTATCGGGTGGGCCTGAAAGTAGGGCCTCAACCGCCTGGCGGTGATTACTAACGCAAAAGCAAGCATTTCTATTCGGGGATACCTGGCTTCTACGCCTCGAAAAGCTCTGCTAACGTAATAAACCGAGCGTCGAATCCTTGCCTCTGTTCGGGTTAACACAGAGGACACTGCATTAGGTGACACTACCAGATACACAGTCAGGTTCTCGCCTAGTGTAGTTTGGCTGAGCAGCGGCGGATGAGCCAGGTACCCCTTCAGTTAGTCAAAAGCTCTACTACAGTCATCGTCCCATTCCTGCACCTTGTGGAGGACACTGAAGAAAGGAAGGCATCGGTCGGTTGATCTGGCAATGAAACGGCCCAGGGCGGCTACCCTCCCTGTCAGCTTCTGAACCTCGCTGATGTTCCTCGGTGGAGGCATATCCATGAAACTTGGATTTTCTTTTACAGGTCCTGAGTAGCTTTGGTTTCAATGACAAGTTTTGCAAGTTGATTGCGGAGTGTGTCCAATCTTCTTGGTTCTCTATTATGCTCAATGGAACTTACAAAGGCTGTTTCAAACCTTGTAAAGGTTTGCGGCAAGGTGATCCGCTTTCGCCATATCTTTTTATTATCATGGAGGAAATCCTGTCTCACCTTTTAGTGACTAATTTTGGGGAAATAAGTGGCAAATTTTATCATCCGAGAGGTGCTCCCTTGGTATCGCATTTACTTTATCATGATGATTTGTTGGTTTTCACGAATGGGGATGCCAGGTCGATTCGGAGGTTGTTGAGGACCTTAAAGAAATATGAAAGCTGGTCGGGACAATTAATCAGTACGGAAAAATAGGCTATTTATTTTTCCAAGCAGATCAACTTAGCTCGAAGGCGGGATTGTTGTGAATTTCAGGATTTGTGGAAGGGTCTTTTCCGGCTACTTATCTTGGGGTTCCATTAGTGACTGGGCGGGTAACGGCTAGATTGATTGAGCTATTGGTGAATAAAATTCGTGATAAAGTGGCGGGCTGGAAAGTTAGGCTGCTGTCCTAAGGAGGTCAATTAATCTTGCTGAAACATGTGCTTTCTTGTATGGCCACTCATTTGTTAGCTGTGCTAAGTGTTTTGTTGGTGTCTTTGAAAAAAATTAACTCTATTTTATCGACTTGTTTTTGGGGAGAGAATAATGGCAAAGCTAAGAGGAAATGGTACCCTTGGTCCAAGATGTGTGTGCCGACTGTGGATGGGGGTTTTGGACTCAGAAAGTTTGTGAATGTGCAGTGTTCACTCCTTATGAAATTCGCATGGAGATTGTTGATGTTGGATAATCTGTGGACCAGGTTTTTCAAGGTTAAATATGTGAAAAGGGGTCATCTGGTTCTTATAAAAAATACTCCTGCTTGTTCACAGTTTTGGAAATCGGTTATGAGAGTTTTGTCGAATGTTTGTGATAATATTCGTTGGTGTATTCGAGAAAGCAAGAAGTCATTTTTGTATGATCAATGGCTCGAGTCTGGACCATTATGTTTACGTGCTACCACTATTGTTAATCCTTTGCTTCAAATTCAGGAGTGCTGGGATAACTCTAGTTGGAATTTTGAGTGGTTGGAGAAGTTGGTGGGTAATGAGGTTATGGAGGAGATTATTAGCTCTGTTTCTGCAAAGAGGGAAAGGGGTTGATTGTATCATTTGGAAGCCGACGTCGAATGGTGTTTTTTCTTCAATGAGTGCGTGGGAGGTGATCCGTTTAAAACAAGAGAGAATCCGAGGAATGGAGTGGATTTGGTATAAACTGCTACCGAAACAAATGTCGCTGTGCATGTGGAAGGCTCGTTTCCATTGTCTGTCGGTGGATTCCAGAGTGCAGAACTATGGAGTGCACTTGGCCTCTAGATGTGATTGCTGTAATATCAGGAACATGGAGACTCTTGAGCACATTCTGTGCTCTGTCAAATTTGCAATGCAGATTTGGTAGAGAGCAGCCCTGGCGATGGGTTTGCCGTTCATGTATGCAGGAACCTAGTGGGGACGTGTTCTCCATTGGTTTTCGTTGGCCAGGAAGTCTTCTTCAAGGGGCATTTTGATTGGTCTGTTACCTACGATCGATCATTACTTGGTGTTTATGGCAACGTAGGTGCAAAATACGAATGTAAGGTGTTGCTTGCTCGGTGGATGGTCTGTGGCTTTCCATAAAATTTTGGCTTAGGAATTTGTTTATGGAACAAATGAAGGAAGGGCCAGCCTCGCCTAGTGATGAATGGTTTCTCTCTGATCTTGATATCCCACCGGTTTCGAGCCAATGGCGCATGCCATGTCTGGTTGTGTGGCAAAAGCCAGCTAGTGGACACATGAAGTTGAATGTGGATGAGAGTTGTTGGGGTAATCCGGGCTCTTGGGGGGGGGGGGGAGGAGGTGTGATCCAGGATGCTATTGGCACTGCTAAAGGCGCTTTTTCAATTTTTTTTTGGGCAGGGGACGAATAATGAGGCCGTACTTCGTGCTTTACATGTGGGAGTAGTTTGTGCAAAGAGTTGAGATTTTTTAATCTGGAAATTGAGTGTGATTCAAAAATAATAGTTGATTGGATTCTTTCAAAAAAATTGTACACTTTAGTATCTTTGGGAGTTTTGGGAGGAGACGATTAAAGAGCTTTAGGGTGTTCACTTCATTATTCGCCATCAATATCGGGAAGCGAATCAGGTTGCGGATTTTCTGGCACTGCAAGGTGAAGCAGGTTTGACATGATAGATATGAGGAGCGTGGGTTACTCCCTCGTCATGTCAAGGGTATCCTTCGTATTTGTGACGCCCCCAATCCCCGTTTGGGATGGAACGGAGACTTAGAGTGTCGGGACATGCAACACAAGGTTACATACCCCCGTTCATGAAAGTTAATATGCAATGCATCCTAGTATGCAACTAGAAGTATGCAATAATTGCATCGGAAATAAAATGTTAAGGTGAAAATATGCCAGAATAACTAAAACATCCAAACTTCATTAGATAATCATCATGTTCGAAATACTAAAGTAGCATAGACTTATATACAAAGTCATATCATTCTCTTAATACGATCTATAGCATAAAGGACTTGGGTTATGAACATCACAATTAAGTCCAGCTTCCTCTCCAGATCCGGCTCCTCCTCAATCATGCGAACCCAGTGCTCCATCAATCTAGTCCTGGTTGATTCCTGACACAACTTCTATCATTCCGAGTGGAACGATAGTGATCTCATAAAAGGGTCAGATTTACTCGAAATCTCAGTAAGTTAAACAACTAACTAACACAAAGATAAATCAATCATGAAAAATGATAAATATGCAATGCATGTGATGCGGAAAATCAGTATGCATGTCTCCCATCCAGATTCCTCAACATTTTTTTTTTTAAATATGGAGACACGGGTTCTTACTCAGTAAGTAATTTCGTCATCATTTTTTTAAAAGACATAACTTCTTCATAAAAATTCTATCATAAATTTTCTTCATCATAGACTTACATCAATATCTTTATTAATAACATAATATGTGATAGTGTCACAGTTCCCCATATGCACTGTGAGTACCTGCTGGTGACCGTAGCATAACTTACGTTGAAACTACGTTATCTATAGACTCGTTCTCAATGCATTGGTAAATGACATAACATTATAAAAATTATAACGTGTACACCCACTAGCGTTAGGTGTCATAACATGTTGACTTCGCTCCGACGTTCTTTAAAAAGAACCAATTCGAAGCCTGTTGACTGTTCTTTGTCAACCAAGGAGTTACTACTCAATTATTAAACACTCTAGAGTGGACAGAGCAGTTCCACCAGGATAATTCCTCATCTCAGTCTTTGGGGTCGTGACAAAAATGATTTTCATGCTATGCTTTAAAAAAAATATTTTTCATGACATGTGCATATATTGTAAATTTCTTGCAAAAATGACATTTATAAATGTAATATGAAAAAATTTTGAAAATGTCATATGTTATGTAAGTATGCACTCAATATTTCATATAACATGATAATTTATACTCAAAATGATAATTGAAGAATAAATGAAGCATATATCAATAATTCATAAGAAATTTATCAAGGTGTAAGTTAGAGGCCAACTTACAAACTTTCGGAGAAATTCGAAATTAGCGCCGTAGTTGTGTAAATCGTGTGTATACTAAGTTAGGGTTAATAATCTTATAGATAGGTCCAAAATCAAAGGCTTCAAAAATTTAGGTATTTACAAAAATACCCCTAGACTTTCAAAAATTGCCATTTAGGCCCTAAATTTTCACTAATTGCAAACGAACTCCAAATTTAACCAAATTTCATGAAATTCATATTTTTGGCATTCTAAAACCATCTATGCCCTTAGAGTTTCAAAATTCAAAGTGGAACTTGTCCAATTAGTCTCAACCCGTGGCATGCATCCTAGTTGAATCCTATGTGTATTTTCAACTATTGATCCCTATGAATGGATACATATGAGATTTTCTTTAATCATTAATGATAACTAACATTTTAGGGACATTATGAGCTCTAACCCTTGAGTAATCAAGTTCATCCCAACACTTAATCAAATCTAAGAAATCCATAATCACCAATATGCTTAAAACTGATTCATGCTTGATGATTAAAACAAGAAAGATTTAAAACCTATCATGACATGCTTCTAATCACAAATTTAAGCTTCCATAATCATGCTAGGATAATGATAGATCATATAAAACTATGATTAGGACATGCCATAGCTAAACTTCCAATTAAAAAATTCAATCATTCAAACCTTCCTTTAATTGACCCGGTTTTGCATTAAGCATCATAACCTTCTCAAAACTCAACCAAATTTCGTACCAACACTTGGGAAAAAAAATGCTAGCTAAGATCAAAAGGAAGAAAAATTACAAATTTCGTGCTCTTCCAAGCTCTCTAGATTGCCTTACACAAGAACACTCAAGAACTCACCAAAACTCACTCGGTTTGCACTCTTTTGATCTCTAAGAGGGGGAAATGCTCTCAAGGCTCAAGATGATGCTTGGATCTGAGGTGTGGATGCAATGAGAAGGGAAGGGAAGTATTTATAGGTGGCCAAGGGGTGAGGGACGTTGGCTTGGGTGCTTGGTGATTGAGTGAAGTGGGAGGTGTTCAAATCTGGAAACTTTCCAGATTTGCTTGCATGAGCTTAGGTCACTTGTACAAAATGCAATAGTGCCTTAAACCACCATCATTTCCTCTCCACAGTAGCTGCAAGGGTTCTGTAGATGACTCCAGGTCGTGGGGCATCATTTGAATGGCAGAAGCTCCCTCAAACCACCCTTGCAAACAAGTGGATGAAGGTGGTTTTGTGGTGGCAGAAAATCAGTTCGGTTTTGGATCATTTTGGGCGGAAAAAATGAGTCAAAATCCTTCATGATGGTCATGGTACTTCTTAGTGATTGGGTGGAGAAGGAGGTGGCATGGGGTGGTGGTGCAAACCATGGCAAGAGGCTGGTTCAAACTCAATCCAATTGGTTCCTACACAAACTAGACCAAGGTGCACCAGGTTTGGTTGTTTGAGTTGGTTAATGCACCAATTTCATCCAAGGCTCGAACTGAGTTTTGGAGGGTCTCATGAGGTGTTTAATGACCATATTACCCTTGAGGATAATCCATAAAAATGTTGGGCCCAAGGGCAAAACAGTCCAAGCATTACAAATAGCAATGCACAAAATCGATTGAAGCATGGTTTGGGCTTGTTATGTCATTTTTCTTAATGACATGTGGAATGGTTTAGCTAGGGTATTAAAATGGTCTAATCATGGTTTAAGGGAGTATTAATTCAAGAAAACTTGGATTAAAAAGTTTAAGAAAAGATTAAGCATGATTAAGCTTCAAAGCATGGCTTAAAGTGCACTAACCTCAAGTATGATGGTTAATGGCCTTAGCCAATTTTGAAAACTTAATTTGGGTACTTTGAGTGTAATTTGGGCTTAAGGAAACCGATGGTATGGTGTATTGAGCCTTTGGCCTTTGAATGGTAAAATGAGTCTAAACATGGCTTTGGGCCATATGAGCTTGAAAAGGGCTAATAGTCCAATCTACACCAAAAACCTTATGGCTTCCTATACTTGGGCCAAGACTAGTCTTGATTTTCTAAGGGCTTGGTTCAAGGTTTTCTTGGGCTAGGCCCATGAATGTACTTGGGTCCTAAAAGGTCTCACCAAAATTACTAAAGGGCTTGCCTCTCTAATCCTTAACTCATTAACACTAAGTACTAACATTAATGCTAATCCCACTATCAACCTTAATGAAAGTGATTAAGGCATAATTAAAAGCCTAATCTAGAGTACTTAAGGTTAATCAAGAGTTAATTAAGCGGGGTGTTACATCCTCCCTCCTTAAAACAAGATTTCGTCCTCGAAATCAGGGTCAAATAAAACATGCAATGGGTATGGGTTTGAGTGTTGACTCACCAATCGCGCTATAGCTCGGTGGTATGCCATGCATGAATGTGAATGCCATGGTGCGATGCTAAACAAGTCACATGCCAAACAAATAAGGGTATTTGCTTCTCATGTCAGCTTCTTTTTCCCACGTGGCCTCTTCAACATCATGATTTCGCCACAAAACCTTAACCAAGAGGATTTTAAGATTCCGTAGTTCCTTATCCTTCCAATCAGTGATCTGAATTGGAACTTCCTCGTAGGTTAGGTTGGGCTGAAGTGAAATATCCCTCGTGTCATCAACAGTTGGAATTTGCTTTTTGAAACTCTTCTTGAGAGAAGATACATGGAAAAGATTGTGGATTCCTTGCAATTCAGTGGGAAGATCCAGCCTGTAAGTGAGTGCTCCTACTTTCTCCAGAATCTCATATGGTCCCGCGTATCTTGGACTTAACTTCCCTTTCTTTCCATACCGAAAGACTCCTTTCGTGGGCGATACTTTAAGATAGACCCAATCGCCAACTTCAAACTCGAGGGTCCTTCTTCGACGATCAGCATAGCTCTTTTGCCTATCCTGGGCAGCCTTCATCCTTTCCCTTATTTGGCGGATCTGATCCTTCATCTCTTGAAGAATCTCCATACCATAGATCCTTCCTTCTCCTACTTCGTCCCAGTATAAGGGAGATCTACATTTCCTTCCATATAACGCTTCGTAGGGTGCCATTTGTATGGTGGCTTGGAAGCTATTATTGTAGGTAAATTCTATTAGTTGCAAGAGTTTCTCCCATTCGTCCTTCTCCTGCAAAACACAAGCTCTTAGCATGTCCTCTAGGGTCTGAATCGTCCGTTCAGTCTGCCCATCAGTCTGAGGGTGATAGGCACTACTAAACTTCAACTTTGTGCCTATAGCATCTTGAAGGCTTTGCCAAAAACAAGAAGTGAAACGTGTATCCCTATCAGATACAATCGTCCTTGGGACTTCATGTAACTGCACTATTTCAGCAACAAACAGCCGAGTCAACTTCTCCATGGGGTCGGTATTCTTAATTGCCAAAAAGTGGGCACTTCTCGTCAAATGATAGACCACGACCCAAATAGAGTTGTTTCCCTTTGAGTCCTTGGTAATCTAGTTACAAAATCCATGGATATATCCTCCCATTTCCATTATGGGATTGAGAGTGGTTGTAAATCTCCAGCGGGCCTCTCATGCTCTGCCTTGACCATTCTACATATTGAGCATCTATTAACATAATCCGCTACATCCTTTTTTAATCCTTCCCACCAGAAGTGTTACTTCAAATCTTGATACATTTTGGTGCTCCCTGGGTGGGCTATGTATGGAGTCTGATGTGCTTCTCTTAGTATCTTATCCCTGACCTCTTGATCAGCTGGGATAAATTTCCGGTCTTTGTAGTATAGCAACCCATCTTTTTTTAGGGTGAAACCTTCGGGTCCTTCATTCTTCTCTATCTTCCGTCGAATTTTTACCCATTTGGGATCCTCCATCTGACGCTTCTTCACTTCTTCCGATTCTGTTGGTACAATTTCTTGTACTGCGGTTAGGGACACTTCGATAGGAAGATCCTTGATCGACAACCTTCTTATACTATGTAGAAGAGACTCTACTTCCGAGGCAAGACCTGCCAAATTATCCCTTCTCGTATTTCGACTTAGCGCATCCGCCACTATATTAGCCTTGCCAGGGTGATACTTAATCTCACACTGGTAGTCGCTAATAGTTTCTAACCACCTTCTCTGCCTTATATTCAAATTCTGCTTACTAAACAAGTACTTGAGCCTCTGGTGATCGGTGTAGATTTCACATTTTGTGCCATATGAATAATGCCTCCATATCTTTAAGGCGAAAACTACGGCAGCTAACTCCAGGTCATGGGTGGGGTAGTTCTGCTCATGGTTCTTCAGTTGTCGTGAAGCGTAGGCGACAACTCTTTCCTCTTGCATAAGCACACACCCAAGTCCTGATTTGGATGCGTCACTAAATACTACATAGGGTTTATGAGGTTCATGTAGGGCTAGTACCGGGGCAATTGTGAGCGTTTCCTTGAGTTCCACAAAACTCTGCTCACATTTCTCTGTCCAGACATACCTAGCATTCTTCTTAGTTAGGGCAGTGAGGGGACCTGACAACTTAGAGAATCCCTCCACGAATCTCTGATAGTAACCAGCTAATCCCAGAATACTCTGAATTTCATGAACAGTCGTCGGTCGCTTCCAGCTTACTATAGCTTCAATTTTGCTGGGATCGACTGATACTCCTTGACTTGAAATCACATGCCCTAACAATTTTACCTCCTTAAGCCAAAATTCGCACTGACTGAATTTGGCATACAGATGGTTTTCCTTCAGCTTTTCCAATGCTAAACGGAGATGCTGCTTGTGATCTTCTTTGCTGCTTGAATAAATCAATATATCGTCGATGAATACAACAACAAAGCTATCCAGATAGGGTCTGAATACTCTGTTCATCATATCTATGAAGGCGGTCGGGGCATTGGTTAGACCAAAGGACATTACTAAGAATTCGTAATGTCCATATCTGGTTCGAAACGCCGTCTTGGGGATATCCTTCTCCCTAATTTTGAGCTGACGATAACCAGACCTTAAGTCTATCTTAGAGAACACTGATGCTCCTTGCAATTGATCTAGTAGGTCATTGATATGTGGTAACGGGTACTTGTTCTTCACCATTACTTTGTTCAATTCCCTATAGTCAATGCACATCCTCAACGATCCATCCTTCTTCTTAACAAATAGAACTGGCGCTCCCCAAGGTGATGAACTAGGTCGAATGAAGCCCTTCTCCAGTAGCTCTTATATTTGCTCTTTTAGCTCCTTCAGTTCTAGTGGGGCCATACAGTAAGGGGTTTTATGGACTGGGGTCGCTGTGGGTTCTAGTTCTATGGTGAACTCGATCTCTCTATCAGGGGGTAGTCCGTGTAGATCGTTAGTGAAAACCTCAGGGTATTCCTCAACTACAGGTATCCCTCATATCCCCTTATCATCACCATAACTCTCCGTTATGAGGGCTAAGTAGGCCGTGGCATCATTAGCGATGCACTTCCTTGCCTGCAAAGTTGAATCAGAGAGAGGGTAGCCTTCACCATCCCTCCTGTATGATGAATATGTCTACCCTCGGGCGAATCGAAGATTATCTCCTTATTTCGACAATCTATCCTAGCGCAGTGTTTGGACAGCCAGTCCATCCCTAGTATAACGTCGAACCCTAGTTGATCGAAGACGATCAGGTCAACGTCCATCAATCTTCCCTTTAGGGTCAGAGGACATTTCTTCAACACACGGGTGCAGGTGATCGTGCTTCCATCGGGAATCAACACTACTACAACTTGAGGTAGTGTCTGAGTCGGCAAGTTACACGTACGTGCAAACATCGTGGATACAAACGATTTCGTGGCATCGGAGTCAAATAAAGCGCAAGCCGTGTATTCATATAACTCAATTTTTCCTAAGGTGTAATCAACTACTGGGTACTAAGCAACTATTTAAAAAGCTAATTTCTAAAGAAGGGTAGTGAAGGAAAATACTAGTGATAACGTCTGTTTCCTCGTCCTTGGGGATTTCCTCACTGATATAACCAGGGGTGATGGCGTAAATGCGGGCTTGAGCAGGTGGCCTCTGATTGGGTCGCTTGTTAGGAATGTTCTTTCCTCCTTGAACATTCTGTGGGCATTCCCGGATCATATGCCCCGACTGTCCGCATCGGTAGCACACTCCTAGGCCCACACGACATTCACCACTGTGGTTCTTTCCACATTTCTTGCAGGAGACAGGTGGAGCTATTATAACGCCTTTTCCCTTGTTAGCTCATTGAATAATCCTCCTCTTAGCATTATTCCAGCCAGCAGTGAAGGTAGAAGCCCTCTTTCTCTCGAGGTTGATCTGACCTGTCACATTTCGCTGTTCCGCCTCCGCTATTGCAGCCACATTAACCAACTCTTGGAAGTTGTGGATGCGAAATCCAGCCACATAACTGCGAATTCTAGGATTCAACCCTGCTTGAAACTTCTGAGCTTGCATTTTCTCAGTAGCAATCAAGTGTGGGGCAAACCTTTCCAACTCCATAAACTTCGCAGCATACTGCTCAACAGTGAGGTTGCCTTGTACCAACGTGGCAAACTCCTGGGCCTTCTAGGTCTTCATTGATTATGGGAAGAAACGATTGTCAAATTCCTCCTTAAACCTCTCCCAGGTCAAAATGGTGATATTTCCCAATTCTCTAATCAGAAGTTACCTCTTGGTGTCCCACTAAATTCCAGCTTCACCCTGTAGCAGGTGCCCCGCGTACTGTACCTTCTGTTCCTCAGTACAGCTGCTGATCTGGAAGGTCCTGTCGAGATCTAATAGCCACTTGTTAGCTTTCATGGGCCCCTTAGTTCCCATGAAATTGGGGTATCTATATATTAGAAACTTCTCGTAGGAACACCCTCAGTTCTCAATCAGCCGGCGTTGTTGGTTCTGCCTCAGGATTACTTCCTGCTGCTGCTTCATGGTCTCCGTCATTTGACGAATTGGGTCTGCCAACTCACGTCCTCGATCGAAACAACGATCCTGATCTCTATGGATGTTAGATCCATCAGCGTTCCTCTCTTGTCTGCCACGTGTCATCTCATCTTTAATCCTTCCGACTCCTGCGATATATGCGTATCAGACTGAGCTCTAACTGCAGGATTCAAGGCTATGCAAGACTAATGATTCAAACCTATATTCTGGCATAAGGTTCCTAAGGACATGTGGGTTTACCCAGAGACGAGCAGCTCTGATACTACCGCTGTGAAGTCCCCAATCCCGGCATGGGATGGAACAGAGACTTAGAGCGTCGAGACATGCAACACAAGGTTACATACCCCCGTTCATGACAGTTAATATGCAATGCATCCTAGTATGCAACTAGAAGTATGCAATAATCGCAGCGGAAATAAAAGGTTAAGGTGAAAATATACCAGAATAACTAAAACATCCAAACTTCATTATATAATCATTATGTTCGAAATACTAAAGTAGCATAGACTTATATATAAAGTCATATCATTCTCTTAATGTGATCTATAGCATAAAGGACTTGGGTTATGAACATCAAAATTAAGTCCAGCTTCCTCTCCAGATCCGGGTCCTCCTCAATCATGCGAACCCAGTGCTCCATCAATCTTGTCCTGGTCGATTCCTGACATAACTTCTATCATTCCGAGTGGAATGATAGTGATCCCATAAAAGGGTGAGATTTACTCGAAATCTCAGTAAGTTAAACAACTAACTGACACAAAGATAAATCAATCATGAAAAATGATAAATATGCAATGCATGTGATGCGGAAAATCAGTATACATGTCTCCCATCCAGATTCCTCAACATTTGTTTTTTTAAATATGGAGACATGGGTCTTACTCAGTAAGTAATTTCGTCATTATTTTTTTAAAAGACATAACTTGTTCATAAAAGTTTCATCATAAATTTTCTTCATCATGGACTTACATCATTATCTTAATTAATAACATCACATGTGGTAGTGTCACAGTTCCCCATATGCACTGTGAGTACCTGCCGATGACCGTAGCATAACTTACGTTGAAACTACGTTGTCTATAAACTCGTTCTCAATGCATTGGTAAATTAGATAACATCATAAAAATTATAACGTGTACACCCACCAGCGTTAGGTGTCATAACATGTTGACTTCGCTCCAGCGTTCTTTAAAAAGAACCCATTTGAAGCCTGTTGACTGTTCTTTGTCAACCAAGGGGTTACCACTCAATTATTAAACACTCTAGAGTGGACAGAGCAGTTCCACCAGGATAATTCCCCATCCCGGCCTTTGGCGTAGTGACAAAAATGACTTTCATGCTATGCTTTAAAAAAAATATATTTCATGACATGTGCATATGTAGTAAATTTCATGCAAAAATGACATTTATAAATGTAATATGCAAAAATGGTAAAAATGTCATATGTTATGTAAGTATGCACTCAGTATTTCATATAACATGATAATTTATCCTCAAAATGATAATTGAAGAATAAATGAAGCATTTATCAATAATTCATAAGAAATTTATCAACGTGTAAGTTAGAGGTCAACTTACAAACTTCCGGAGAAATTCAAAATTAGCGCCGTAGCTGCGTAAATCGTGTGCATACTAAGTTAGGGTTAATAATCTTATGGATAGTTTCAAAATCAAAGGCTTCAAAATTTTGGGCTTTTACAAAAATACCCCTAGACTTTCAAAAATTGCCATTTAGGCCCTAGATTTTCACAAATTGCAAACAAACTCCAAATTTAACCAAATTTCATGGACTTCATATTTTGGTCATTTAAAACCATATATGCGCTTAGAATTTTAAAGTTCAAATTGGAACTTGTCCAATTAGTCCCAACCCGTGGCATGCATCCAGTTGATGCCTATGTGTATTTTCAACTATTGATCCCTATGAATGCATGCATATGAGATTTTCTTTAATCATTAATGATCACTAACATCTTTAGGGACATTATGAAGTCTAGCCCTTGAGTAATCAAGTTCATCCCAACACTTAAGCAAAGCTAGTAAATCCTTAATCACCAATATGCTTAGAACCGATTCATGCTTGATGATCAAAACAAGATAGATTTTAAACCTATCATGACATGCATCAAATCACAAATTTAACCTTCCATAATCATGCTAGGATAATGATAGATCATATAAAATTATGCTTAGGACATGCCATGTCTAAACTTCCAATTAAAAACATTCAATCATTCAAACCTTCCTTTAATTGACCCGGTTTTGTATTAAGCATCATAACCATCTCAAAACTCAACCAAATCTCGTACCAACACTTGGAAACAAAGCTTGAAATGCTAGCTAAGATCAAAAGGAAGAAAACTTACAAATCTCGTGCTCTTCCAAGCTCTCTAGACTGCCTTAAACAAGAACACTCCAGAACTCACCAAAACTCACTTGGTTTGCACTCTTTTGATCTCTAAGGGGGGGAAATGCTCTCAAGGCTCAAGATGATGCTTGGATATGTGGTGTGGATGAAATTAGAAGGGGAGGTAAGTATTTATAGGTGGCCAAGGGGTGAGGGACGTTGGCTTGGGTGCTTGGTGATTGAGTGAAGTGGGAGGTGCTCAAATTTGGAAAATTTCCATATTTGCTTGCATGAGCTTAGGTCACTTGCATGCCCTAACCCACCATCATTTCCTCTCCACAGTAGCTGCAAGGGTTCTGTAGATGACTCCAGGTCGTGGGGCATCATTTGGATGGCAGAAGATCCCTCAAACCACCCTTGAAAACAAGTGGATGAAGGTGGCAGAAAATCATTTCGGTTTTGGATCATTTTGGGCCGCAAAAATGAGTCAAAATCCTTCATGATGGTCATGGTACTTCTTAGTGATTGGGTGGAGAAGGAGGTGGCATGGGGCGGTGTTGCAAACAAAGGCAGGAGGCTGGTTCAAACTCAATCCAATTGGTTCCTACACAAACTAGACCAAGGTGCACTCGGTTTGGTTCTTTGAGTTGGTTAATGCAACCAATTTCATCCAAGGGTCAAACTGAGTTTTGGAGGGTCTCATGTGGTGTTTAAGGACCATATTACCCTTGAGGATAAACCACAAAAATGTTGGGCCCAAGTGCAAAACAATCCAAGCATTACAAATGGCAATGCACAAAACCGATTGAAGCATGGTTCGGGCTTGTCATGTCATTTTTCTTAATGACATGTGGAATAGTTTAGCTAGGGTTTTAAAATGGTCTAATCATGTTTTAAGGGAATATTAATTCAAGAAAATTTGGATTAAAAAGTTTAAGAAAAGATTAAGCATGATTAAGCTTCAAAGCATGGCTTAAAGTGCACTAACCTCATGTATGATGGTTAATGGTCTTAGCCAATTTTCAAAACTTAATTTGGGTACTTTGAGTGTAATTTGGGCTTAAGGAAACCGATGGTATGGTGTATTGGGCCCTTGGTATTTGAATGGTAAAATGAGTCCAAACATGGCTTTGGGCCATATGAGCTTGAAAAGGGCCAATGGTCCAATCTACACCAAAAGTCTTATGCGTTCCTATACTTGGGCCAAGACTAGTCTTGATTTTCTAAGGGCTTGGTTCAAGGTTTTCTTGGGTTAGACCCATGAATGTACTTGGGTCCTAAAAAGCCTCATCAAAATTACTAATGGGTTGCCTCTCTAATCCTTAGCTCATTAACACTAAGTACCAACATTAATGCTAATCCCACTATCAACCTTAATGAAAGTGATTAAGCCATAATTAAAAGCCTAATCTAGAGTACTTAAAGGTTAATCAAAATTTAATTAAGCGGGGTGTTACAGTATTGATAAACTTGGCCTCCCCAACATTAGAGTTTAAGGTTCCCTGGGTCATTTCTGTTTGGTTTGGTTATGTGTTTGTTTTCTTTACATATAGGTTGGGTTGGCTAGTATTGTATCCACGATTTTCCTCCGCCATTAGTGAGGTTTTTTGAATAAAATTGGGAAATGGTCACTCATGGACAGTGGCCCTGACTCTTTAAAAAAAAATATTATTTGTAGTGTCTAATTAGCTGTTATTATACTTTAGTAAATTACTATATGTGTTATTAATATATTATACTAGGCTTATTTAAATTCTAGTGTCTAACTTATTTCTATACTTGATTATGTATGATAGTAATACTATGATGTTTACATATACTAAACTATTATTAATCTATTTATATTATAGTATAAGTATATTATTTTATAATAATTAGCTCATACAAGTATATTATTGAGTTTAACTATATAAGTTCTAGTTATATGACTATATAACTATACTAGTATATATGAAAAATATATAGATAAATATATATTTTTATACATATGTGCAATATCGGAGTCTGATTTAGAGTCGGAGTCGTAGTTAGAGGGCAAAGTCAGAGTCAGAGTCGGTCCAATGACACCTTCGACTCCGACTCTGACTCCAACTGAAAAATTAAAAACAAATTCAACTCTGACTCTGTTTTGTAGGACTCAGACAGGAGTCGAAGCAGAGCCAGATTCGAAGTCAGATTTTTGAATTTTTGCTCAGCCCTACTACTATGTTTATATAATTAGGGAGATTTTCCACTCATATTATTTCTACAGAGAGAATGAGGACGAATTTCAGACCCAAATGAAGACCCAAGTAGCATGTCTGGAGATTAAGGAATTCCAGAAAGTGGTGCACATTGCCTCTATTGTCAAGCATGAGTAGCGCGATTTGTTGGTTGTGCCCATGGGTCAAAAGAGGAGGACGTTATCTGGTGAGGGAAGCAGCTCTTGGATTATGCATAGGAGGGTGGACGGCTGCCAAGCACTCTTGGAGTACGCATAGGAGGAAGGATGTTAGTTTGCGATAATTTCCATAGAGCTCACGAGGGTTACTGCTGACAAGTTCCGATTTCATGTTTTTGCTATAGAATGAATGGTCATTACATCAAGGATTGCTCTTAGGCACGAATAGTGCAGTAGGCAAGATAGGGTGGAGAATGCAGAGAAAATAAATAGGACATGCAAGCGAGAGTGTACACCCTCACTCCATAAGAAGTTGAGGAGGATGCCCTAGAGACCTAGGAGGCAGGTGTCATCAAAGGTATGAACCATAGTTTAGGATTAATTGACTATATTAGTAGGCATTAAAAATAGATAGTAAACTGAAGTTGATCATGCAGGATGAGTTAGGATATCAAATTTCTACACAAGTACATTGTTTAACTCGTGAGCTTCCCAGTCCTACGTGTCTATTACTTTCGTCAGAACGATTGGCCTTCAGGAAAAACTAATGCACTAGGGAGTCTCAGCAGTGCTACCCAACGGAGGGATAGTGTTTACATTAAGGTAGTTAGAGAGTGTCCTTCGGTGATAGACAGTATCCCTTTGGAGGCGGATCTGATAATGTTCGACATGTTGGGATTCAATATCATATTAGAAATAGATTGGTTGTTTAGGCATTTCGCAATTATAGATTGCTAGTCAAGGACCATAACATTCCGCATATTAGGAATGAAAGATAGGATATTTCATGGAAGCAAGTTGAGGTCAATGCTGGGAATAATTATCTCATTATAGGCCAATAAGGATTCGACAAATTGGGCTGAGGCCAACTTAGTGAACTTAGTGCTTAAAGAGATGGAACCTAAAGAAATGGAGAACGTACCGATAGTAAAAGAATTTCCAAAGGTCTTTAGAGAACTACCAGGGTTACCCTCTTCTAGGAAAATTGAGTTTTTGATCGAGACAGTGTAACCCCTTGGCCCTTTGGAATTTTTTTTTTCCTTCTCTTTCTTTTCCCTCCTGCTTTCCCCAGCCCTGATAAACTTCCCCAATTTCTTCTTCCCTATTTTTCACGCGGCCACGACGTCGTTTGAGGTGAGCTTCATCTTTCCGCATGCATTTTATCCTTCCGACGGTTTTTCACTTTTAGTTTTTGCACTCCCGAAATTTCCTCCACCAAAATCTCCATTATCTCCACATCCAGGCAGTTTGAACATCCTTTCCATTTTTGAGTCCTCCTTTATTTCGTTTCTGTCCATCACTCAGGTCTCTACCTCTCTACTTTGTATTGTCTTCTACTTGCTGTGCATTTCTATATCCAATTTGACAAACTCTCTCTATTCGTGTCTCTCATACTCTCAGTTCTCTGTCTCAGAGTCTCTCTCATTCACAGCAAACCTCCATGTAGACATCGTAGCTCGGGGCCATCACTCACTACTGTGTCATCGCCAACCACGCATGGCCACCATCACGCCAACCTGTGGCTTCCACAGATGAACCAGCGAGCCACTGCCTCGTACACACCACCACCATGCAAGCCTCCCACGTTCCCACAGTTCCAGCCACCACTTCACGACGAGAGCTCCACTTTGCCACCACCCTTTACCGTGAAACTCAAGCCACCATCGCACACTAAGAGGCCTCTGTTTCCACTTGCCAAAAACAGAGCATGCTTTCCTTCTAACTTTGCCTCCATGGAAGCCGCCCAGTCACTTGTCGTCCGTGCGCCATAGCCTAGTCGTGAACTTGCTAGAGGAGCCACTGCAGATCATGAAGCAAGATTCTATGGTCGGACTACAGCCCTCGTTGCACGGTTCGTAACTCCCTCTCCCTCTCTCTCTCGGGACGTTCCATCTCTCTTACTCTCGGCTTTTGCTCTCTCTCTCAATCACTTTCTCTTTCTCGTCTAGTGCCATGCCGCCGTGCTCACCACCATCGATCCCTGCCCAGCTCATTGTCTCGTCGCGCCTCTCAGCCTCCCTCGGTGAGTATGCCTCTGTGATGCTTAGTTTTGATCCAGGCGTTCCTTTTATTTTGTCCCACATTTGTTCTTGTTTCTATCCATACCCAACGAGCATGCATGTTGATGTTTTTATTTTTTTCCAAAACCCCATTTTCATTTAGATGATTTTATATTGGACTGATTTTATATTAAACTTTGTGTTAAGTGGGCTTTGTTTGAAGTATAAGAATTTACATTTACGGATTAAGTTAAATTACTAAATACTTTTACATTTTGGATTTGGTAGTAAACTGTAAGTATTTTAATCTCTTATTTTTTTTAAGCACTTTAAGCCTATTATATGAAATAAACCTTGTATGGTTTTAAATTAGATATGATTAGTAGTTTGCAATGATTTTTAATATAAATATTATTAAATATATTGTATGAACTACTATTGTTTAAAGAAATCTACGATTTCCTCCTACGTTATATGTTAGTAGTATTAAATTATGATTTCAATAATAGTCTATAAATATATGAGTTTCAAATATGATTAAGTTAATTTTCGACGTGAATATAAGTTGTTTTACCATATTTGATAAAATTCTATTATGAAAAGTTCAGAATATATATAATAATAATAATAGTATATATTAGATTTATGATATTTTAATAATTATCAAAGCTATTTTCCGTAGTATGAATTTAAGTAGATGGAGAGTTTTAGTAGTTCTTTTAGAAGTTTAGTAACGCTTAGTGTTCTGTATAGGTGAGGATTGACATTCATTCAGCACTGTTGTGGAAAGATTCAGAATAGTTAAAAAGTCCAGGTAAGCGGGGTTCGTATACTAGTTTTGCACAAAAGAAATGAAATGAGGTTGACTTTAAAAATATGTATGTTTGTTTGAAAGGAAATCTGAAAACGACCTCAGATGTTTGTTCTGCATATGCATAAATTTTATATAAGAGAGAGTATTTTCTGTCATGACTGGTGTAGACATGAGCTAATTTTGTGCATTATGTTTATAAACTATGCAAAAAGAGCGAATATGAAAATCTAAAAGTTGTTGCTATGAATAAATGAAGATATTTTGGATTCTCTTTATTTTGAACATGTGAAATGATCTTAAGCTATTCAGTATTTTGTTTTGATATGATGTGTCATCTGAAAACCTTGGCATAAAGTTCTGATTCTGTATTTGAATGTGATTTGATTATGATGATATTCCGTTCTGTCTCTGTTCCGGCCCAGCCACAGGTATAATGGTGGTTTATAACCCTACCACGGGGGTGAAATATGGTATACGGCCCAGCCACGGGTATAATAGTGGTTTATAACCCTACCACGGGGGTGAAACATAATATATGGCCCAACTACGGGTATAATGGTGGTTTATAACCCTACCACGGGGGTGAAACATGGTGTACGGCCGAGGCACGGGTATAATGGTGGTTTATAAGCCTACCACAGGAGTTAAATATGGTATTTGTCCCTATGTGATGCTATGAGATAATATGAATATAATGTTTCAATTTGGATATGCTAAATGATTTTTTTTTTGGAACAAGTTTGTTTTTCTGAAAATTTCGCTCTGATGTTTTGTACCAAATTTGTTTATGCATTCCGAAAGTAAATATGTTATTTCTGCATTCTGAAAGAAAATGTTTTGTTCTGCATACTGAACTTTATAAATGCTCATGTTTACATGCTAGTATATGTTCTCTGCTTGCTGAGTTGTTGATCACTCATCCCTTATGTCCACAATATTTTTCAGATGATTTTGGATATTTCAGCTGGAGATCAAGATTTTGAAGCTTTGGGTGAGATGATTTAAGAGTAGTGGATTAAGTATAGAAAGTTTTCAATGAGTATTGGCGATTTTTATTAAGAAGTTTTATTATGTTATGATGACTTGGCATTTTGGAAAATTGGTTATAATGAGGAAATTAGTTTGAATCGAAATTTCTTTATGATATCGAGAATTTGGAGTCTAATTATATTATTGAAATGTGAGAGTAAGTGATAGGAAGTAACTCTCCGACCCGTGCGGGACTGGGGCGTTACAGACAGAACCAGGAGCGGTTTTGGTATACAAGGCACCTTACAGGATTACTCAAACAAAGTTAAAGGAGTATAGTCAACTGCAAGAGCTGTTGATGAAAGGATTTATCAGGCCAAGCATATCACCTTGGAGAGTGCCAGTACTATTCGTTAAAAAGGGAGATGAGTCCCTTAGTATGTGCATCGACTATCAAGAACTAAATAAGGCAACCATAAAGAATAGATACCCGTTGCCAATGATAGACGATTTGTTTGACCTGTTGCAAGGAGCTGCAGTATTTTCTAAGAATGATCTTAGGTCGGATTATCACTAATTGATGATTAAGGAAAGTGACATACCAAAGACAGGCTTTCAAACTAGGTACGACCATTAATGCCCTTCGGATTAGCTAATGCCCCGACAACTTTTATGGACATCAACAATAGAATGTTTCAACCATTTTTGGACTTGTTTGTTGTCGTCTTCATGGATGACATCCTAGTGTATTCCAGATGTGCCGAAGATCATGAGAGTCACTTAAGGTTAGTGCTGGGAATGCTCAAGGACCATAAGTTGTTCGCCAAACTCAGCAAGTGCAAATTCTAGCTAGAGGAAGTGAAGTTCCTCGGTCACGTGATATTCAAGGAAGGAGTCACGGTGATTTACGTAAGATTAAGACAGTGGTAGAATGGTAGTGACAAAAACTATGTAAGAGGAAAAGAGTTTCTTGGGCTTGGCTGGTTACTACCGGAGGTTTGTGGAAAGATTCTTTAGATTGTCAAATCCTCCCACAACATTAACCAAGAAGAATGTTAAATTCACATGGACCGAAAAGTGTGAGTGGAGTTTTGAGGAACTGAAGAGGAGGTTGACTACAACCCCTGTTTTAGCTTTACTCGAGCCTCCCAAGCCATTTGTCGTATTTAGTTATGCATCAAGTAGGGTCTAGGATGCGTCCTAATACAGAATGGCAAGGTGGTAGCTTACTGGTCCAGATAGTTGAAAGACCACGAAAAGAACTACACCACTCATGACATGGAGTTGGCAGCGATAGTGTTTGCCTTAATGATTTGGTGGTATTACCTATATGGTTAAGAATGTGAGGTGTATACCAATCACAAGAGTTTGAAACATCTCTTCACCCATAAAAGTCTTAACATGAGGTAACGAAGGTGAAGGCTATTAATGACTACCAATGCGAAATTAAGTATCACCTGAGAAAAGTCAATTTAGTCACTAATGCCTTAAGTCGTAAGTCAAAGACAAGAGACATAAGAGAACTCTCAGAAGTGGATTTACTCTTGAAAATAATGAGACACTTGATGATAAAGGACATACCTCCAGAGGAGACTCTCACTGCCCTGCAACAGCTTAGGGTAAGTGATTTCAACAAGCTAAAGGACCAACATGGAGAGGATCGTAAATGGCCGGGGGTTTGACTGAAGGTCTACAATGGCAAAGGACCTATGCATTTTAGCTTGGGCAAGGATAGAACCCTGTTGTTTAGAGGACGAAAGGTGGTCCCGGCTATTTCGGATAGTTAAAAATGGGCAACCAACTGTGTTCGTTCGCTCACCCATTAGGCGATGAACACACCATTTTATTTGTATATAACTCTATGTTAATATTTGTGAGAAATGACAGAACATATATTTTAAATGTGTTTTAGACTTCTGGTACTGCAAGATCTACTTTACTAACTAAATCTCTATTTTCCGTTGCGATCTTATACTTGTATCCCACATGTGCACTTCCATTTGGATGAGGCATGCCTAACCCGATTAAATCCATGGTGTTGACCGCTTGGCTGGAAACCTTGGCGCCACGGAGCCTCGCCAGGACATTTACACAAGGGACGAGGCACCACAAAGGGACAGAACATCAATGGAGTTGAGTGGAAACAAAGATGAAGAACACTCTATTGGTTTGGTTAAGAAAATAGTTGCGAGTGCTGCAAAGTGCATCTAGTTCAACATGTGGACGTGTAAACACAGTATAGAAGCCTGGCAGACATATCCCAGGGCGAGGTGGAGATGGGCGTTTCGCCTTATGGTAAGAGTGGGCAAAAATTTCTGAAGCTCCGACTTGACCAACACCCACTTTGACTTCAACTTTGAATTTCGAACTCTGAACTTTGACTAAGCAAAAATTTTGGCGCAATTTTCCCACCTACACTTGTATCATTAAATAAACTTTGTCAATAATTTTGTTTTCAGGCAGAACCAAAATCACAGTGAACTGGGCAAGGACGTGGTTAGGGATTGATTAGGTTTGACAATTGGACATCTTGCTCTTAGTAGCCAGTACCCCTACTAATTAGGATATTGGATTTTGATTATTAATATTATTAAAATTATTATTATTATTATACGTGGGATGAAGTGAAAACTGAAAAGTAGACTTGCCTCTAGGATACAAAATCTTATTCACAAACAATGAACTCTCGAAAGCGTGTCTTGTCAATTAAGCTTCAGCTTCAGGGGGACAGTACAAAAGCTGATGTTGCCCTGATCAATCATGTCAGGATATATCAACATCGATTCAAGGGGCGGCGGGCAAGAGTAATACAAATAAATAAACTATTTTTTTTTTTATATTAGTAATACCTAGGGAAATCTTCAGAATGAAAGAAAAAGAAACGGTAAGGAGGGGTTTCAGAGCTTTATCTTTACCTTCAGGAACTATATTGATGGAGGAAATAGAAAAAAACGGGTTTGAATTTTTTTTTGTTTCCAATGAATCGATATTTCAAGTGTCGCACCAAATCCATAGGGGCTTAGGAAGAACAATAATTAGACCCTAACATTTTTGCACCTCTCCTCTCCTCCTCTTCATCGCGTTGCGCCTCTACCATGGCCACTGTTCGACGGTGTCACAAACCCAACCGGGCCAACTCCTTTGCGAAAGAGACTGAGCCATCTCCTTCACAAACCAGACTGAGCCAACTCTGTCGCAAACCGGGCCAATCGAGCCATCTCTCTTGCTCCCTTTGTGGCTCCAACTCTCTGACTCCGACTTCAGCAACTCCGATTGGAGTCAAAATCAGCTCCAATTTGGAGTCGGAGGTAGAGCTCAACTTGGCTTCCGAATTTGGTCAGAGTCAGAGGTCTAAGTTTGGCATTTCGACTCCATCGGAGCCTAGCCCTACTGTGAAGGTGAGAACAAGGAGCTGAAGAGGCTGGTGGCAATAGTCAATGACAGATTAGGGCAAATATAGTAGCTTTTTGTAATAGCACAAAAAGGCTCAAAATAGTGGCAGTGTTGTACGCAGAAGCCTACACTCCACCTGAAGGGTCACATCTGGAGTGGGTCTGCAGAAGAGGTTATGATTCAGCAGGTCATATCATTTAAACCTAGAGGTATGGCCCAACACTACGTGGAAGACCCTCATTCAAGGAAAGACTGAGGAGTTGGCAGGCCTTAAGGAGTTGCGGATCATGCCCTGACCATATATTTCTGTCATCCTACAGTATGACAGTTGTGGCTGAAGGACTCCTATCCAAGTATACCTGGAGTCAGAAATATGTCGGAAGGACGTCTAACAGTTCTGCCCGATATACGGGATTTGGACATGGGACAAAATATCACTTTTGAGGTCTTAAACACCCGAGATCTTATGGAGCCAAACTCTTCAGAGGAAGCAAGGAAGGAGTGACACAACGAAATAGCAACATCGATGCTAAGAGGTAGGTTAGCTTCTAAGACAGTACTGGAGAAAGTGGGGGTGAATGTTGTATGTAAGATGCATATGCATATTTTGTATCCTTCCCCTTTCTAATCATGAATAAATATGGTTTTTATCATTATGTTTATCTTATACTTATTCCTTACTTTCCGAGACTTTGAATGTGTTTACTATTTTCACCATTTTATGATCTCGGTGTGAGAAACCATTATCTCTTAGAAAGGGATAAGAAGAGAGAAACATGTGTCAATCATCAAGGGATGGGACAGAGTTCGCTGAACCATTCTTGCGAGACGTTGTCACAAGCTTCACACGGGAAGGTGAATGCTTCGTGGTGGATAGGGTGGAGCAGTAAAGCAGTATCGTTTTTGGCCCCAGCTGATAGTTAAGATGTAGAATCTCTCGGCGCATCACGTGTTTGTGTCCTCGAGTTGGTTGGCCGGGTAGATGTTTCTCCGGTACAACATGTTGTCTTTATGTGAGAGTTGACTTGTGTTTGGGTATAGGTGAGCTAACTTGCACCATGTTTGTCAGAAAGAAGGGATTCCTTCGATTTTGATGGTGGAGTGGCTCATATCCTGTTGGCCCATTAGGCGATGTATGTTTGTGTGATGAATATCTTTGTGACGAGCCTCTGTGTGATGGTGATTGTGCCTTTGGAATCGTTACGATTCTATAGATTTTACATACTAGAGCAGAGTGTGATTCCTCATCTAAATAGTACTGATGCTTTAAAATACATTACGTAGAGGGTAACTCCTTGAAGGGAGATGCCTTGCCATGCTTATATAATGTGTTTCACTAAAAGGGTGATTCCTCACCATGTTTACAAATTTGCCATGTTTAAAATACAAGCCTCTTGTTGCTCTTGATGTAGAACAACATAATGATGATTGTAAGTTTATTCAAAAGCCTTTGATTTCTTTTATGAGACTAGGCTTCATTTGAAGTTAAGGTCAACATTCAAAGTCATGTTCTAGTGAGTTTATGTAGTTTGAAGTTCTTAGTTGGAGTTTTTTACTTTTTCACAACTTCATTGTAATGTTTAACATATGTTATAATCCTTTTTAGGATGAATTCAAATTCAGTTTTGGCCGTAAAGAGGATATTTGAAATGTGAATGAGTTAATGTGTTCATTGTTTCAATGTCACAAGGGTAGCTATTATGAACACTAATACATTTGAGACAATAGAGGAGGCGATGCAAAGACTTTTCCGATAATTGAAGGTAAATAACTTGGAATAAGTGTTGCGAACTTTTCCCAAGCCTAAGTATCAAGTAATTATATTTTTTAGATACTTCAAAGCATTTAAAATATTTAATTAATCATATAATCTATATAACTTGATTATTTTTTCATGCAGCACTTGAGTTCTATCAATGCACAAAATTGATGAAGTTTGACAATTTATTTTGTACAAAAAATAATAATTAATTATTATATTTTTGTCAGTTAGTTTATGAATTAAGCCATATTTGTTTACTAACATGGTTTTTTTTTAATAAATGTGTTGGTCCAGGTAATGTTTCCCTTATTCAAGTGTATGTTGCAACCCATATTGATGTCAATTGCGAGTGGGTGGATCCAATAGCCAAAGAGAATTGTATGGGTGAAAAGAAGTTAAAAAGATAATTTCATTATTGATAACTTTGTTCAAGACTCATGAGTCGAATCTTGCGAAATGAATTGCATTACTAGACTCATGTGATTATTTAGAATTTTATGGTGAAATAATAAATTTTACGATTTTTCGGGTGAATGGTAACACCCAAGATAGTGTCACTTGCCAACTGATTCAAATGATTGTCAAATCGCCATGTAGAATCACTAGAATTACTTTTGGATGGACACATGGCACAGTCCTAGCTATTCATTGGAATAATAATAGGACATTTGTCGCATGGAGAATGAAGTGTGATGGAATAAAGGGTAAATCATGCCATGTGATTATGCCACCTAAATCAAACACTATTTTGACAAACCAGAAGACTATTTGGTCAACCAAAATAGAGTTTCAACCTTAATGAAATCTTAAACCATTGGAATTCAACCAAAATCATAAATCCAATGTGTTGGTCGAAACTCGAAACTTTGTTTCCAAACCTTAAACCACCCGGTTTTGATTAAGTGTTTAATCACCTGGATTAATCACTTCCATATGCTATTAATCACTCAATTATATACTCATATACCCTTAACCACTCTCTTGCATCTTGGTAAACAATTTGGGCCATGAAAATTTTGATTTGGGCTTGATCCAACCAAAACCCTAAATGAAACCCATCTATACCCCAAATTGATGCCCATATGTTAGGCCCCTTTTTGGCCCAGCGAAAACAACCACCAAGCCAAGCTTCTTAAGGAAGTTTCTTCCTCCTACAAAGGCCATGCTAGGGCTGACATGCCACTCATGGCTAGCCTAAAAAAGGTGGCTTGATGGCAAGTCAAAAAGGCTACAAACCACAACCCTTCAATTCAGCTTTGTAGCAGAAAACCATGGGCTGTGTAGCCCACAGTTGTACCAACTTTTTGGCTGCCAACCTTGCATTAAGGTGCCTCAACTTAGCCACTAATTCAGCCCCTTATATACTCCCACTCATCATCTTCATTTACTTTCTCATTTGTGCAAATTTCCCCAACTTTCATAGAGAGAAATCGAGAGAGTGCAAGAGAGACAAAACTGGGCAGTTTTGGTTCTAGCCTTCTAACCCTTTTTAAGTCAATTTCAAGGACTCAATCTTCATGTATTTTATCCCATTTTGAGTCTAATTTACGTGGGTATTAGGGGTGCTACCTCCCACCCCCTGGCACCTACATCAGGTCCCCCGTCCAGATCCCCCATCCATTCCCCCCCACGGGCCCTCGGCCCATTGGGGTTAGAACACATTTCGAGGCCCAAAATGGCCGAAAAACACTTGTATTGGGCCAAAATTGTTTTTGGGCCATTTTGGGCCAAGAAATTAACTAAAACAACTTAGTGGAGTAAAAAATACAAATAAAAAAAGTGATTTACAATAATACAGATTTTATACTACAAAGTTGCAACTAATAATCATAACTAAGCTATTACAATAATACAAATTAAGTTAAAACTATTACAAAATTACAAATTCATCTAAGAAATATTACAAATTTTCACATAATTTAAATAAATACTGATAACACAATTAACGCAATAATATCATTTCAATTTTCGAATTGACTCTGACATTGGAATTTGGGGTGGCCATGGTGGTGGAAAAGTCAGTGATATGTGTTGTGAGACTGTGACATCATAAAACCTTAAACATTAAAAGAAAAATAAATTATAATTACAAACAAGAAACAAAAATAAAAAAATACAAACATATATTAGAAATGTAAAAATTACAAACATTAAAAGTACTAACCAAGATGAAATTGGGATTAAGATGAGAAAGGGATCATTGGGTCATTGGGATTAGGATTGAGCATATGATAGTGAGACTATAAAAGCTAAAAAAATACAAAAAATAATTATAATTACCAAAAATTATACAAAGACAAAGAATAATTAAGTGACAAATTATACAAACCAATGGCAATGGTGGGTCTAATACACACGAAGTCATATTGCAGCGAATGTAGACGTCATCTCATGTATTGCTACAACAATTAAACTTGAAATTAATACTAGTTAAATGAGTATAAATAAATTAAAATAATAAAACAAAATCCACGATTACCAGATCCAGGCTAATCACCACCCTCCTCCTTGTCGGCCTTCTCAAAATCAAGAACATTCGGAACATTAATTGGGGTCTCGTTGATACAATTTTGCGTGCAAATCAATGTCTCCATTGTAGTAGGAGACAATGAAATCCAGAATGGATACAACAAGGATGGATCAAAGCCGACTCTAAGGCTACGATGCTAATAGAGATGGCCAAAATACTACGGGCTATCTCTCCATGGATGGGATAGTTCACGGCATGTGATGACCTGAGCTTGACTAAGCATGGCTCATAGAATTAATTCTTAGTTGTCGTAGCATTATAAGGGCTTTAGTTACTTTTTTTAGTTTAGTTCAAGGAAAGGCCTTAGAACTTTTGATTTAGCAACTTGAGCCTAAGAAGGGAGTAACCCTAGAATGCCATGTATAATTTCGGCCCTATTTAGAAACCCAGGCCCAATGGCTTTAAGCCCATGACCCAAACCCTAATCACTAGTGCCACGTGTCATGCATGTGTTGCACTATCAATCTGGACTTGATAGTGGACTAAAGGGGAGAGAGGAGTGTAGCAAAAACTAAGAGTTGCACGCCTACTGTAGAGGAATTGCCACTTGTCAAGCATGCTAGAAGTCTTGTAGAAGAAACAAGGGACAAAATGGACCTAGGAAGACTAAAGGATTTTCAGTCAACCCTTTCCCACACGCCTAGGCCCATTGTTTGGGCCCAATTTTGAGTTTCAAAGTAGATATTCTTGGAAAGGAGAGCCTAGGGAAGAGAAATGTGATTTGTTTTCTAGGAGATCAGCATGTGAAACTGATGGGGCACAGGGGATTTCGAATTTGTCAGATTTTGCCAAGTGTCAAGCATCCAATAAGCTTTTAGAAGATTAGATGAAGGGACATTTGCATCAAAGGACTAATATACCCTTAGGATTTTGGCTACCACACTCCCAAGCACCTCTTTACTTGCCACTTGTCATTTAGGTTACAAAATAGACCAATGGCACATGAGGAGTCACCTTGGGAAGGAGCAATGGAAGATGAAGCAACAAGAGGGAAGGAGAAGAGTTGGGCGGCAATGGACAAGGCACACGCCCATGACACTTGTCACCCATGCCAAAGGTTGTTTGTTGGGAAAAGGAATAGGTATGAGATGTTTTACAAAAGTACCATTGAGGAAATATTTACTTGTTTAAGAAAAAGGAAGGGCATAAAGGGAAAAATGAGGGGTTTCAGCCAAGGGAGAGGAAACCCTACACGCCATCCAAGTTGTCACTTCCCAATGCAATCCCAAGTGAGATTCTAAGAGTCTTTTCGGCAAAAGAGAACGGGGAAGAAGAAACACTTGCCACTTGTCACCCATGCAAGGGTTCTGGAGGCAACCAAAGAAGGAAGTGAGGAGACCACTATAAAAAGGAGGGAGTACACGCCTATGGGCTTTTCCCTTGCCATTTTTCAGAATTTGCATGAACTCTCACTCTCTCCACACAACTCTCACATGCTCACTTGAAGATTCTCATACTTTCTCGCATTTCTTTCCAACCAAACAAGGAAGATTCCCTTTCAAGAGAAGATTTCGCCACCTTCAAGGATACACAAGGTAAGGCATAGTTTTCTCTTAGTTTCTACACACACATGTCACTTTTCCAACTCAAAATGAGATTCAAATCTCAAAGGATTTCGAGAGTGGTGTAACACACACACACACACACACACACACACACATATTTTTATTCGTTTTTATGAAAAATGATTTAGGGTTTTCAAGAGACCCTTGAAGCCGAATAGTGAGAGATGTTCATCCTCCATGTTTTCGATCACCACATGTGTTCTTACCGTACTTTGAGTTTTGTATAATAACACGAGTGAAAAGAAGGGGTTTTGATCTAAAAACCCTAAAGGCTGAATGGTTTAAGATCAAGTGATGCCCTAGAAACCCTCACACACTCAAGAACACGAAATAGGGTTTTTAGACACTCTTTCTAATGTAATATGTATTTCTGATTATAGCTTGCTAGTATTTCATTACGTGAATTTTTGTAAGTATACATTCAACTTGCTATCTGTTAATACTTGTATATATTTGTGTAAATACTTTTATTGTTATGGTTGTTTTGATTGCTATTTCTTGTTTGTTCGCTTAAATATGCTTATTTGATCTTGGAATATGAATGGTATGATTCGGTTTAAGATAAAAAAAGGCAACAATGTCCTTTGCATGTTTCAGTTCTAATGAAAACACTGTTGTTAATTTGTGATACTTGATGATTCGGCTATACCATGTCTTAGGAGTTTCGAATCTTAGCCAAACACCATGATTTTATGTTTCATTTCATTATGCTTTGATTTCTAAGCAATATGTTTGAAGTTTGAAGCATGTTTAAGTGATGATTCTTCATGTTTTTGCACTTACATGTTTTGGCCAAGGTACTTTTTCATAGTTCCAAGTGTGTTTTGATAGTTCATGTGATCTATGTTATCATGCCATGAATTGAACATGTTATGCTTGGTTATTTCATGCACGACATTTCATATGTCATATGTCAAGTATAAGAACGTATGTCTTAAGTCTCATGTCACATGCATTTGGGGAGATGTGTTTTCAAAAGTGTTTTCCAAGGACAGAGTTTAAAAGTTTTATCACGACCCCAAGAGCTAGGACGGGAGAATGTCTTAGTGGAACTCCTATGTCCACTTTGAAGTGCTTAAGAATGTAGTGGTAACCCCTAGGTCGACAAAGAACCGTCGATGAGCCTCGAATGGATTCTTTTTAAAGAATGCCAGAGCGAAGAAGTGCCTAACGCTAGTGGATGCATAAGGCATGTAACTAGACAAATTATTGTCGAGTTAATATGAAATCTCAGTTTATGATGTATTAATCATGGTACGTGGATCGTTGATGGTGTGGAAACTAGCAGGAACACGCAGTGCAAAGGGGAACCGTGTTGTGTCCAGTGTCCACCCTCTAAACAAGAATAAGAACTCACATGTTATGGACTACTTGATGAAAATCTCGTGATATGATAAGGATCACTCGATGAAAATCTTATAATATGTTCTGATAAGGCAAGTTATGATTAAGATCAACATGAAAAAGAAAGTTAAAGAAGTTTTCTGAAAAGTTAAAGTCTCTGTTACAAGTCCTTTGAAAATGGTCAAATGCATAAGTTCTGGTCAAGTACATGTCCAATGCACACATTTCATGATACAATAGTCAAATGCAAAAGTTAACTATTGTATGTTGCGTATTTACTTGCTGAGATTTCTCGAAATCTCATTGTGATAGTTTTCACTACCATTCCCCAACCGGAATAATAGAAGTTGTGACAGGTACCTCGGATTCCTGAGAACCATGAACCTAGATGGTTCCATGATAGAGAACGAGTTTACTGTACATGCTCGTCATGACTATACTGCGGACGCATTAAAACACACGGCCAAGCTTCTCAAGGAAATTCTAGCTAGTATTAGTGAGACTGAAATCGATGCTACGATCTACCAACTATCCAAGAATTTGAAATTTTGGTGGAACATGGACTAGTTGTCTACTTTTCTTGAGCGAGCCTCGAAGACCTCGTTTGATGCAAAGGAAACAGCAAAAGACTTAGGACTGACTCCACCCGAGCCTCAGCAATCTCCTGGGGTCTTCTGGTGTCTGACTTCTAATGGGACAGTAGTGATGAAGAAAATGAGAACCTAAGATATTTTATAGAAAGAAGGAAAAAAAAACTTATGGCTTAAGTCTCAACTCTTGAGGAACAATGTTTTGAGAAGGTCTCGTGTTTTGTGAGTTTAAAAATATGCTCAATGCTTTTGGGATACTATATCTTTTATGATGCATGCTTATGGAAATTGACAATGTTGGGGTATTTTGTTAGTAACAATACCATGTGCTTTGCAATTGCTTAAATTATCCGACTTTTACTATTATTTCATTGCTATTTTATTGCATACTGCTAGTGTACTTAGGTGTATAGCATATTATCTGTCATGTATGAGGGATGTGTTGCCATGTGTTACATGTTCTGGCCTTTCAGTCACTATCCAAGCTCAAGTGGGGGCTGAGGGCGTCACACGGCATTGGTCTTCCATCGAGATAATATATCAAAGCCTCATGTAAATGGGTGAAGATCTGCTTCCAAGTATCTATCTACCTTCAACTGAGCCTCTGTAGGATAACAGACTAGGGGGTTCTGCTCCAATCTCTCACCCCACTCCAACCTACACCTTTTGCCAACCTCGACTTCTAAAGGAGGTAGGGGGTAGGTGTAGGTGCCGGAATATTACTACCCTTGAATACGGTAAACTCATCAAACAATTTAGCAAGGGCTTCCCCAACCCTTGCTGTAATATGCTCCGCCCATGCATTCCCGTGCACCAATCCGAAGCCATATACCATGCCATCAATCTTGTACTAGGGTCAAAAGCAACAACCACATATAAAAAAATATTCACCCTACTCAAATCTTTCCAATACTTGTCATATTTAACCCACATCAACAATTCCATCTCCCACATCCTAATTTGGTCACTCACACACATGTCATCCAATTCTTCTTTCAACTTACATTTTTGCTGACAGAAATCATTGAATGTAGGGTACAAAAAACCGGATAGGCTCGTTGTGACCTCGTAGAAAACCCTCAAAATGTCTACAAAAGTAGCAACAACCTCCCAATCATCATCAGTAGGCTTTCCTAATTCCTCGTGATCATCAAAATATTTGACATATTCAATGTCTTCATCACCCAGTAACGCAAAGGCCGACTTCTATTCTTGGGTCGTTTTCAACATCAAGAATGTTGAGTTTCATCTTGTAGAAACATCTTAACAAAAGTCCTTTTTGGATGTTCTACCCATAGCCCTCACAAAAATCTTGAATTTATCCAATCTAGCAGGTGAAGACCTCACAAATCTCACAACAATTATACATTGTTCGATTTAGAACATGTGCAATACATCTCACATGCAAACAATCACCACTCAAGATTGTCTTATTTAACTCTCCAAGATAAGTCTTAAGATGCCCCAATTCGACATTGTTAGACGAGGCACTGTCAACTATAACTGTCACAACCCATTCCAACCCCCACTCCTTTATTGTAGCCTCCAAGGACTTCCCAACCATCTTACCCTTGTGATTAGAAATTTTTTTAAAAGTTTTTTGTTTAATTTCCAATCACAATCAAAGACATATAATTAGAATTTTAGACAGTTGTCCATGTATCGGTGGTGGGGCAAACTCTTTGACCCACCAATTGGCTCCTCAACAAATCTTTTTTTGTTCTATAATTTTTTTGTATATCCTTCTCCACCATGTGGCAAGAAGGAATGTTAAACCTAGGTTCCACATACATAGAATATACTTGGAACCCTTTCCCCTACACAAACTGAAACGATAGCTCGTCCATGATGACTATATGAGTTAGGTGTCTCCTACACTCATCTGGATCATACTTAGTATACCCATTCAACATTGCAGCCCCACTACTCCCATCTGCCATTTTTCAAGTCCAATCTCTAGTCTAGATTGACTCTTCTCTTGTAAAGATTTTAATATTAGACTCTTTTTACATTGTTCTTCTAAGTGGACCTTTAATTGAGATATACCATGTTTGCTATAGTGACATCCATACACTTTATCACAATTGTTAAACTTAGGTTGGGGTTATTGGGGTCACCACCCTCTAGTTTGGTGAAGTGAATTCAAACTATTTAAACTGGTTTATTGCTTTGTGTAGGCAAGGGGCAGTGGTAGGGTTCGTAGGGGTAGGGTTAGTGGCAGGTGTAGGGGTAGGGTTAGTTGTTGGGGTATGGGTAGGAGATTAGAAGTAAACTCTGACAGAGTATCCATTCCCCAAAACTCACAAAATTGAAATGAAGCAAAGATCATAGCAATAATTAAAACCACGCAAAAATCACCCAATACAGAATGGGGTTTCGATATCGAAACCCCAAGATAAAATAGGGTTTCGATATGGAAACCCAAAAATAGAATGGGGTTTCGGATGGAAACCCCAAAACATAATGGGGTTTCAGATGGAAACCCCAAATTAATTTAGGGGTTTCAATACCCCTAACTTAATTTAGGAACCCCTTAATTTAGGGTTTCAGATTGAAACCCTAAATTAATTTAGAGGTTTCAATTTTGAAACCCCTAACATAGTTAAAGGTTTCGGATTGAACCATAAACTAATTTAAGGTTTCAAATATGAAACCCTATATTCACAATTTCATATGCACAACTTTTTTTACATGCAACAATCAACAAACAAACCAATCTCCACACTCCACAGCACACAATTTACAATCTCATCCTTCAAGTCTTCAATTTACTCCCATCCTCCATACAAAAATCAAACAAAGAAATTAAAAAACAAGTATATTCAGTCCGAGAAACATACATTCAGCAATGGACTAGGCGTGCGACAAAGATGGCGACGGATGACGTGCAACGGATGGTGATGGTGAGAGACAGGCTAGGGTTTCACAGAGATGAGAGAGAGAGAGATGAGAGAGGGAGATGAAGTGAGGTCTGAAGGTGGGAGGGGGTCGCGAGGGGGGGGGGGGGGAGGGGGTAATTTACATCACTAATCCAAACAACGCCGTTTTGTATATCCCAAAACGACATCGTTTTTCTATATGAGGGGATTTTTTTTATATATAATATATATTATATATATAATATATATGGGATACGGGGGCCGGGTGGGGTAGTGGGGTGTAGGTGCCCGCTGGCCACCCCTAGTGGGTATATGTTGGAAAATATTTTATGAAACTTTGATTGGTAAAAGTTTGGTTTGATGATGCAAAGGTCTAAGTGGTGACAACTTTGATGTTTGTGTGAAACGTTAAAAGTTTGATGAAGTTTCTGGTGAACTTTTGGGTTGATCATGTTATGGTGAGATATTAACATGTTTTTATGCAAGTTAGGTTTGGATTCAATACATGTTAATATTTTTAAAAAAGAGTTTTGCATGATTTTCAAATGTTAGAAACTGGATGACACAATCTGTCACATGCCACAAATGTCATGTCATCTATCACATGTTTATTGGTCACAAGTCACTAATTTTGTGTCATCTGTTACATGCCACAAATGCCATGCCTTCATTTCTGTTATGTGGTTATCTGCCATGAATGTCATGTCATAAGCATTAGTATATCATGAAATATTTCTAAATCATGCATGAGTTTTTTATGTTATCGCGACCCTGAGTGCATAAGAGTCTGTCATGAAATATTACGTGTCAAGCATGAAATATTTATTAAGTTAAATTGTATTACGGTCAAGAAGATACAATCTGCTGGGTACTATGGTGAAGGCGCATAAGTTACTGGGTACTACGGTGAAGGGAGTACATTTGATGTAATATAAAGGATACTTAGTGTGAAGGTGTGCGAGCTACCTGAGTATTCCTATTCTCAGTTAGAATGCACAAATTTAGTTTACAAGAGCAAGCATGCCATGTTAATGTCAAGTCAAGTTATTTCCTGTCATGTTATGCTCATGGCAAGTCATGCCACGTTCAGTCAAGTCATGTTATGTCCATGTGCACGTTATTTTCAAGTGAAGTATATGTAATGTTATTTACCAAGTCATGTCATGCATGTTCAAGTTCATGTCATGATGCATACATGTCATTTTAGTGTCATGCATGCATATGTATACTGTTAGTAGCTTATTTGCTGAGATTTGTAATCAAATCTCACTTGGTAGTCTCAACTACTATTTTCTTCCGAAATGATAGGATCTATGCTAGGGCTCGATGGAGCACCTTGTCCCAAATTGGATGACGTTGAGTAGATCGGGGACAATCCTCGAAGAATTTATGGGGATGATACTTTAGTTTTGAACGTAGTTTTGGCACTAATAATCGAGTTGTGTGAGCAACTTGGCATATAGACTAGATATATGTTAGTCTATAACTAAGGAGTTCCAACTCTAGTACAATTTCTATTTAGTTTGAAGATTGGTTGAAACTATGTTATGACTTATGAGATGTGAATTTATGAAGTATACTGTTAGACGCATGCTAGCTGCATTGCATCTTTAACTGTTATGAATGGGGTATGTGACCTTGTATTGCATGTCCCAACACTTCAAGCTCCGTCAAATCTTAAGCGGGGGTTGCGTGCATCGCAATCTCCCAGTGGTCTTAAGATGTTTATCGAGGTCCTCGGAACCAAGTTTGGCTATGTGAGAGGATTGAGACGTTATTTCAAACATGTTGGTTCTAATTCCATGGCATCGGGTTCTAAAGTAAAGAACCTTATTAGAGGCTTAGATGTTGCGCTCCAAGAGATCGACTAAAGGAAGGCAAGAAAACAAGAGTTGGAGGATCTATTGTCTCGATTATCTGAGATGGAGATGTGTTTAGAGGAGAAGCAAATGGGGCAAGAGGAAATCATGTGTCTCAAAGTGTAAGAAACAATCTAGAGAGGGATCGTGCAAATGAAACGTGTATGTTACTGTAGCAAGATTGCATCGCTCGAAAGAAGAAAATATCTTTGATCTACCTATTTAAATACCTAAATTTTGGAAATAATTCTCATTATCATCCAAATATTCATGACATAGTTTGGGGGACAATTTGGACTATATAATGTATCTTTTTTGTATTTGTTAATTCATATGAAGTATACGTTTTAGTGTAATCGAAATACATTTGAATGTAAACATTACATTTCATCCATTTGAGTTTACGTTCCAACAAAAATACACTACAACGTGCCACCAAAATTGTTCAAATAGATACGCATTCAAATGTACATAACTTTCATTTGAGCATGTGGCGCAATATATGCAGATTTAGTTATTGATACAATTTCTAGCAATGCCTTCAACGCGCTCAGCCAACATGCAACTAGAATAAGAATCTTAGGAAACCTAGTGGGGGATGCCTCTAGTGATTAAGTTAGAGAGGAATTAACTTCTCTTAGTAAAGATTGAATAATTAGCCATTGTCTCTAGGACACACCAGGTATGCTATTTATGGGGATTCAATTGTTCCACTATAGCATGACCCCTTCAGGGGCACGATTCTTGGTGCTCAGTATAGTATATTACCTTCCTAAGCATGATTATGCCATTGATAGCGTCCTTTCGTTATGAGTATCTCGCTAAAACTTATCCCATAGATCTTGATCTTAGAGGGATATGGTTGGTTGAGTTTCCATTCTAAGCATGACGTCTTCCTGGGCTTTATCTCTTGGCCCGTACGGTGCTTCTTGTGTAGTTTTTTCCTTTAGTTGCCTTCTGACACTTGAATCCCTCTTGACTTTGTCATTGTCTGTTAGCTAGCCATTTCTAGTTGATGATAAATAAATAAATATATATATATATATGTGCCCAACAATAATTATACTTACGTTCGAATGCAAAACATAATTAGCGTTCTAACGTAAATTACCAAATGTTACTTGCATTCGAGCGTGTGTTGCATATATGTCGTTTGCACTAACATAATTGAATGTAAAAATTATACGATCTATGAGGGGAGTAATCCCCGTGGCCGGGCCAGGGGGAGTAGGCCCGGCCCACAAGGCCCAAACAATTCCGAGGCCCGAGGACAAGGGCTGGGCTAGACTAGGTCGGCCCAGGGGGCCCGAGAGAGGAAGCAGTCGGGTGACACATGCTGGCCAGAGGATGGAAGGCAGAGCTATCTGACACCACTGCTGGTCGACATTCAGGGACAGTCCCTATCCTTGGGCCCCGACGTTTGGATAGGCCAAATGGATGGACGCACCTGACTGGGGCCATGCTGCATTTAATGGGACAAAAATGGGCACGCCATGACAAGAAGCCACACCACATTTAATGAATCCTAGGGCTGAGCAGCAACCACGATCAAGTCTGGCAAGTCTTCTGCGCAGCAAGGAGATGACAGGGACACCCATCCCTAGTATGGTGCGGCACACCCACCATCTCCTTCCCGAGGATCGCCCCAACCAGGTATATATACCCTCTCCCTCAGCCAAGGGAGGTATTCAGACACTTTGACACTTCAATTCACAATTCTCCTAAGGAACTCACATTGACTTTAGCATTGGAGGTGTCCCCCACCACCCCGAAGCCCTCGTTTATCGCTAGTAGCAGGTGGATGAATTGGGCCCCCGTGGAGTTGATTGGGCTACGAAACACAACATCAACAGTGGCGCTGTCTGTGAGATCCTTTTTCCTATAGTAGTGGGTCCTTCGTATGCCGGCAACCACACGTTCCCAAGCATCACGACGAGAAGAAGAACAGTTTGAAGCAATGGAAATAAGGGCCAACGAGATGGGTGAAACCATAAGAAAATTCATGGAAGAAGAAGCGACTCTCAGCCAGGAGAATGCCCCTCTGAGGAGAACCGAAGGGGAATTGGAGGGAGATGAGCCTAGCCAGCATGCTGAATCATGACGGATCCCCAGAGGCCACCGCTACCGAAGAAGAAAGGCACAAAATGCATCTCGAGCTTTAGGAGCTTGGGGATAAATATACTGAAATGGCCAAACGGATATGCAAGTCTTCCTTGGTGGAATAGTTGCTCACTACCACGGACCTGCCGTATGGCGTCAAAGTCATGGCAATTCCTCTCCCACCGACGTTCAAAGTTCCACAAGTAGATGCATACGACAGGTCCAAGGACCCCCTGGAGCACTTGGAAATGTTCAAGGCCCACATGACCCTGCACAGGTCCCTAGGAAAAATCGTGTGCAGAGCATTCCCACTCACACTAAATGGCGCGACGAGGGCTTGGTTCAGATCCCTGCCACCAGTAGTATCGACAGCTTCGCCGAGTTGGCCCATCTCTTCTTGATGCAGTTCCTGGCAAGTCTGAAGAGGAGGTGCCTTGCCGCCTACCTCCTGACGGTGAAGCAACGGGACTACGAAAGCCTAAAGTCATACCACTCCCGGTTCAATCGGGAGCATATGACCATGAAAGACCAGGATGAGAACATCTTGGCGGCCCTGCTAGGGGGAATCTGGCCCCAAAACCCGTTCCTGATCGAGATAGCCCGGAGAAACCCCATAACACTGAGGGAATTTATGGACTGGGCTGACATCTTCATTAATGCCGAAGACACCCTCATGGTATTGACGAATCCCCTGAGGAACGAGCTAAAGCAAGCAGACAAAAACGCTGTTGGACAGAAAGGCAGCCCGAACCGCAAGGGAGGCAAGAAGGGAGTGAGGAGGCCAAAAGGAGGGGTAAAGCATCGGCTCGGGCTCGCGACGGGCCCCATGCTCACGTGAGCCTGGCCATAGAAGACAAATGTGTCCCAAGGCCACGGAAGGAGCCACAGAGGGGCCAGAAGAGCCGCAAGGACTATGCCTACCATCTGACGAACCGGCACAGTACTGAAGACAGCTACACCTTGAAGTGAAAGAGGGAGTCGTTGGAGGGTCTACTGGACCAGTGGTGACAGACGACGAGCTGACAAGAATACCGCGAGGGCGGCGACCCGAGGAAACAGAGGCCTGGGAGAAAGGCTCGGAGGAGCCTGCGACATAGGAGCCAGGTGAGGGAAACAGCCTCGTAGGTGAGATCTGTACAATCGATACGCGGGAGGAGGTTCCACCTCATCGGCTTTGAGGGCCCACACCCGAAGTGTACAATACGAGGAAGTATTCCTCCACCCCCATGACGATGCATTGGTGGTTACCATACAAATCGCCAACTTCACTAACCGAAGAGTCCTCGTCAACAACGGCAGTTCGGCTGACATCTTATTCTGGAAAGCTTTTGTTCGGATGGGGATCAACCCAGACCTACTGCGTCCTACTCCAACACCACTCAAGGGCTCCATGGGCGACATCGTCCAGCCAATGGGGGCCATCACGCAATCCCTCCTTGTCGGGAAGGCCCCCAGGACTTCAGCCAAGATGGCTGACTTCCTAATGGTGAAGGCCTCCTCCTCGTACAATGCAATACTAGGTCGCCCAACCCTGAAAAGCCTAAGAGCAATAACCTCCACCTACCACCTCAAGATAAAGTTCCCCATGGACTTGGGGTAAGAGAGGTCCACGGCGAGCAAGTGCTAGCCAGGGAGTGCTATGCCCGGGAGCTAAGGCATACAGTTAAGGAAGTCAAGACAATCGGGGAAGTGAGGGAGGCAGCCAAGCCACCTTCGCCCCCAACCCTAGCCGAATGGGATAAGGAAGTCCGAGATGAGCAAGCAATACCGCAAGTGGAGCCCAATGAGCCTATGGAGTTGGTCTCCATTAGACCCACAAAGGCCAGAGTGCACCGTGCGGGTGGGAACCAAACTGGCCTCAGAATTAAGGCAAACAACTCCTCGTCGAGCACCAAGACGTGTTCGCTTGGAGTCATGATAAGATGCCCAGGATCGACAACTCAATCATCGAACACCACCTCTGCATGGACCCCACGGCTAGGAAGGTCAAGCAAAAAGGTCGAAGTTTCAATGCGGAGAAGTATGCAGCTACGACCTAGGAAGTGGACCATTTCCTTGCGGCAGGGTTTATCTAGTAAGCCCACTATCCCGAATGGCTTTCCAATGTGGTGCTGGTCAAGAAGGCAAGTAGGAAGTGAACAATGTGTGTCGACTTCACAGACCTGAATAAGGCTTGCTTGAAAGACAGCTTTATGGACACGTACTCCCGTTACAATCAGATCTGGATGAGCCCCAATGACGAATACAAGATGGCTTTCATCACGGTCAGAGGACTCTACTGCTACAAGGCCATGTTCTTTGGTCTAAAGAATGATGGTGCCACGTACCAGCCTCTGGTCAACCTGATGTTCAAGCAACAGATCGACCGAAACATGGAGGTGCATGTAGATGACCTACTGGTAAAGCATAAGAAACCCAAACATCACCTGTCTGACCTATAGGAAGCCTTTACGGTGCTCCGACGCTACCAGATAAAACTTAACCACTGAAGTGTGCCTTCAGAGTAGAGTCAGGCAAGTTTCTGGGCTTCATGGTCTCCGAGCAGGGTATCGAAGCCAGCCCAGAGAAAGTGGAGGCAATAGTTGGGATGCCCCCCTCCCCCCCCCCCCCACCCTACAACCTTCACAAAGCCTAGAGACTCTCCGGCCGAGTGGCGACCGATGCCTCCCATTCTTCAAGGTCCTGAGGAAAGCCTAGGAATGGGACATTGCCTGCGATGAAGCATTCAATGAACTGAAGAAGTACCTGGCCCACCCGCGACTACTTAGCCAGACTAAACCAGGCGAGAACCTAACCGTGTACCTGGTGGTATCACCACATGTCGTGTCCATGGTATTAATTCGAGATATAGAGGAGGGATAGCGGCCAGTCCATTATATGAGTCGGGCGTTCCACGTGGCCGAGGCTATGTACCCGTTGATGGAGATGCTGATGTTCACGTTGGTAGTAGCCGCGAGGAGGTTGAGGCCGTACTTCCAAATCCATCCTGTGAAAGCGCTCACTGACATTTCCCTTAAGAAGATCGTGCAGAAGCTTGACACGTCTGGTCGGCCTGCCTCGTGGAGCGATTAAAGGGCAGGTGCTGGTGAACTTCGTAGCCGATTAAAGGGAGAAGTTGAAGAAGTTACTCTAGTAGGTGTGCGAGGGGCGCGACCTCTTCCACTACTTCCGCATACAGCAGATCCTGAGGGGAGAGAACCAGAAGGCGGATCGCTTGGCGAAGGCCACCTTGGAGCCAGAAGAGCTCCCCCTTCCCGAACATACAGTGGTCAAGACAGTCAGGGCCGAGGTGTCAGTTGCATCCTTGGCACCTCCCGAATGGTCCACAGACATCATGAAATTTCTACAGATTGGCAAAGTCCCAGCCGACCCAGAGGAGGCACAAAAAGTCAGGCACAGAGCTGTGCGGTTCACGTTGTTGGGAGGGGTCTTATACAAGATGGGTTTCTCTAAAGACCTCCTAAGATGTATCTCGCCAGACGAAGCCAAATACGTGTTGGTCGAGATACACGAAGGCATCTACGGGAACCACTCAGACGAAAGAGCATTGGCCGCAAGGGTAACCCAGGCTGGATACTATTGGACCCATTCCCCCTGCGATGTGGAGAACTTTGCGAGGAAATGCCCGAGATGCCAAGAACATGCGCCCGTGCTGCGCTGCCCACCAGAGAAGTTAACTTCGATCACCTCCCCATGGCCTTTCGCGTAGTGGGGACTAGACTTGATTGCCCATTCCCGGCAGCTAGAGGAGGGGCAAAATTTGTAGTCATGGCGGTCAACTACTTCACGAAATGGGTCGAAGCAGAGGCTCTGGCAACGATCACTACCATCAGAAAGTTCTTGTGGAGGTCGATAGTTTGTCGATTCGGTATTCCCCAAAGCTTCGTATCGGAAAATGGGAGACAGTTTGATTGCTCTCACTACCGAGAATGGTGCGCAGAGTTGGGGATTAAGGTCAAGTACTCTTCCTCGAGACACCCACAGGCCAACGGTCAAGCCGAAGCAACCAACAAGACTCTATTGTCCACCTTGAAGAAAAACAATTGGGGATCCGTAAAGGGGGATGGACTTAAGAACTCCTAGGGGTACTATGGGTGTATCGAACGACAGTCAGGACCCCCACTGAAGAAACTCCCTTCGCCCTCACCTACAAGAGCGAAGCGATGATTCCTGCAGAAGTGGGGATGCCCACATATCGGGTCCAGCACTTCGACCCGAGCATCAATGACGAAAGACTGAAGGAAAACCTGGATCTCCTAGAAGAAAGATGAGAAGAAGCTGCGGTGCGAATGGCGAGCAACAAAAGGAGAGTGGAGCAGTACTTCAACAAGCAAGTGAGGCCGTGCTCCTTCAAAATAGGAGACCTGGTGCTAAAACAGACTGGGGTGACCACCCAGAAGGAAGGGAAGTTGGGGCTGTGATGGGAAGGCCCGACACAGTAACGACGAGCAAGAAACCCAAATCCTACCGCCTCAAAGACAGTCAAGGCCACGCACTCCCCCATTCGTGGAATGCCGAGCACCTGAAGAGGTACTTCGCCTAGGGATCACGAATGTTATCCATGAATTGAGCTCGTGTACTTACAAATGTATCTAGTAAACTTATAAATAAAGATGTGTGGATGTTCACCTCAAACTCGCCAAATTGTCAAAACTAGAAACCAACAAAGCCAAGTCCCTAGACTCGGCTGCGGGGTTGCCGACATGGCCTCTTGGATACAAGTCCTTAGACTTGCTGTGCCTCGTGTCCAACAAAGCCGAGTCCCTAGACTTGCCACGCAGCTGCCCACATGGCCACTAGGATACTAGTCCCTAGACCTGTCGAGCCTCATGTCCCGCAATCGCCGTGGGGTTGCCCACATGGCTACTCGGATACAAGTACTTGACTTGCCGAGCCTCGTGTCCAGTAAAGTCGAGTCCCTAGACTCATCGTGGGGTTGAGGCCAGGCGAGAGCATCCTGAGCTCTACCCACATGACCACTCGGATACAAGTCCCTCGACTCGCCGCGGGGTTACCCACACGGTCACTCGGATAAAAGTTCCTAGACTTGTCAAGCCTCGTGTCCAGCAATGTCGAGTCCCTAGACACGTCGTGGGGTTGAGGCCGGGCTAGAGCATCCCTAGCTCTGCCCACATGGCTACTCGGATACAAGTCCCTAGACTTGTCGAACCTCGTATCCAGCAAAGATGAGTCCCTAAACTTGTCGTTGGGCTGAGGCCGGGCCAGAGCATTCCAAGCTTTGCCCACATGGCCACTCGTATACAAGTCCCTAGCTTGTTGAGCCTCGTGTCCAGCTAAGTCGAGTCCTTAGACTCGTCGTGGGGTTGCCCACATGGCCCGGGTTAGAGCATCCCTAGCTCTGCCCACATGGCCACTCGGATATAAGTCCTTAGACATGCCAAGCCTCGTACTGGACAAAGTTGAGTCTCGAGACTCATGTCCAAAAAAAAAACAAAAAGGAGAGAGCACGAAAGAACAAGTACACAAGCAAAAAAAGAAACCCCAATTCATATATATGTGAGAGTCAAAATTACATAAAAGTCTGGATTTAAAAAAAAAAAAAAAAAAGGTGAAGTAACAGAAGGGCTCGGAGCCCAACCAGGTATATATACCCCTCCCTCAGCCAGGGGAGGGTTTCAGACACTTTGACACTTCAATTTATAATTCTCCCAAGAAACCAACACTGACTTTAGCATTAGAGGTGTCCCCCACCATTAAGCCCTCATTTCTCTCTAGAAGTAGGTGGACAAATTGGGGTCCCGTGAAGTTGCTCAGGTTGCGAAACACAACATCAACATGATCAAAACATAAATCTTTCATAAAGTATGACGTTATCATTTGAACATTTATTTGGGGATGAAAATCAAGCATCACAAAATGTTTATTACATTTGAACGTTCAACCAAGCGTCAGGTGTCAATCACAAAAGATATATTTTATGATGATCGTACAATAATCCATCACAAAATCTAGTTGGTGGCACGGTTACTATGTTGGTTAAGTGGCGGATTTTTTTCCTGGCATAAAAACAAATTGTAACGATTTTTCTTTTTCTATGATGGTTTTGTCATTCAAGATAATCTGTTACACCTGCATCAATAAAACCTTTCGATCACCAATGCAATGCAGCTAAAAAAGTAGTAATAGAGAGATGTGTCCGGTCACATTAATGGATCTGATCAGAATAGCTTAATTAATTAGTTCCTTGTATCTACACAAGCTGCATAATTTCTGAAGAGGGGTAAAAAATAAGTCCGGTACCATACATGACATCTAGAAAGTGGCCAACCAAACAATAATTAATGGGATAGAAGCGAGAAACTGTAAAACTTAGAGTTGTCCTATATGTGTTTGCACAAGTTACCAGGAGTTAAAATTAAAGAAGTATTTTCATGAACAAGGCATGAGGAGACACAATCAAATGGAAACCTGCTGAGTTTTCAAACAAACTAGCTAGGTGGACAAGATCAGGAGTAATGGTTTAAATATTGATTAATAAAATGCAGCTAAGCTAGCATGCATGCAAAACCGGGTCTGAACCAGCAAGTGGGTCTGAACATGCAATTATCTAATACTCTCTCTCTCTCTCTATACCCATATCATGTAGTACTAAAATATGGGTTCGACACAAAGTTATAGGATCATGCGCAAAAGAACCGCACGCGCACTGAGTAACTCATGCCTTTCCATGTCTCTAATCCGAGTCCCGCCGCAGAGGCTCTCTCTCTCTCCTGGGTTTCTCTTCTACCAAACAATCAATTAGTTCTTCCTACCTAATGGATCATATTCAAATGCAAGGTTGATGAGTGGGGAATGTTCTTTTTGTGTATTTGTATAATGTAATATTATATCTATAGTTTAAGAGTACAGAGTACTCGATCTCTCTTCTCGATGCTTTTGTCTTTCACTCTCCACTACTTCTTGGATCTCCCATTAATTCTCCCTTTTGATCAATTCCCTTTCTGTCATTGATTTACTATTTTCTATTCTTTATTTTCTTTTTTCTGATTCTTGAAGCAACAGTCTTAGCCTCAGCTTCATTAAAACCAGCATGTTCCACAGTCAGCCATGACTGATATTAGGCTCCAACATGCATATCCCACCTCCTACAGTCTTTCCCCTTGAATTCCCATCTTTTTCTTTGTAGGGTGGGTTAGAAGGTTTTGGGGCTGTACGTATAACCTAGCTAGCTAGTTTGGTCTTTAAGGATCGATGTGCTTGGTCTCTCAAAAGGCAAGGAATTAGCATCTCATGATCCCCAGTGTCTTGCCAGCAATCCAGATCAGGTTGCAATCCTATGATTAGCCAGCATTTATATACAACCCATTTCACATAATTATACACCCAATTAATTCCCCAATTGGATCTACTTTTTCATGTCTATGATCAAGAAGCGTACGACATTGATCTAAAATTCTGAACTAAGAAACCCTAATAATAGCCAAACCTTCTGAAAATGATTCCGTTTCATTTCAGTACGTAGTGATCCAAGTCACCAAATTGGGCTTTGTTTACTTAGTACTGTGGTATTATCATGTTTAGTTAGAACAGAATCATAAACTTTAAAGACAACCTTTGAAAGCAAACCACAATGATCCTTCGAGTCTACGATCCTGCACAAGCTTCAAAAGTTTGCAAAAACACCCTCGATCTGGTTGCATTTCTATGATTAGCCCTAATATATTATAAAATATTTTATTTGCATGACTTCATCAAAATTTTATTACAACCACCCTTTTGTTGGAAGCTAGGTTTATATATAAGTGGACCAACGTCCTATGTATTCTTGTCTTCTGCTCATGGGCTAGTCCTGACTAATTTGTTTGGTATGTGTGACTGTGTATAGACATGCATGATGCTTTGCCCCGGTAATGATAATACGCATGCGTTTTATAATCACAGGTACAACTTCCTGAGTCCCCAAGACATAGTTTTCTAAAAGAAAAATTTTATATACCATATTACCATCCCATTTTCATCTCATTAAGTATGATATGACACATTTATCATCATTAAATGATCATTTATTGCATACTTCTTTATCATCTAATAGTGATAAATATACCACATACCACTTAGTATAATTAAAATAGGATGAGAGTGTGGTGAATAACATTACTTTTAAGTATCTCGTGGTATCAACTGATTATTAATTGTCCAAAATAATTATAGTTTGAAAAGCTCGAGAAAAGTTCTCACCTCTAACATGGCATGCAGGACAGAGGCGCCATAAGAGCATGCCCCTTGGGTAGCATACCTCTAATATACCATGCATGCTACTCGTGTCAGCCTTTGAGCCTGAAAAACATCCTGTCCTGAATCGCATCCTAGCAACTTGGAATTATTAAATAAATATTAATGTAATGAACTTAAAAATAGTTGGCTAAGGTACATAACTTATTAGTTTTTGCTTTCTGTTGTGATTCAAAACAAAAACTAGATAAACTTGTAGTGTGCAGATCAACTATGACATTACAGCCGAGTCATATATATATATATATATATATATATATATATATATATATATATAGCATAGCATACAATAGAAGCCCCCATATCAATTAGTAATTGCATGCTGCAGCTAGCTATCCGAAAGAAAAACATGAAAATAGGGTTTTTCTTTTTGTCATCAAAATGCTTGGATCATTTTCTTTCAATTAGAAATTGATCAATATATATAATTTGATTAAAGAAAATGAGTGATAAAGTACATCAAGGTGATCTCACCCATCATTTTGAATTAAAAGTACCAAAGAGTGAAGCAATTGAGGTTCATTGCCATTGCTTTGGGAAATGGCAGTTCTAAGACTAAACGCCATGTTTGGGAAGTGAGATGATCTCAACTCAATATCAAAACTTCATATAATTTCATTTCCAAACATCACTCAAATAGAAAGCATTTTTTCAATTTTAAATTTTCAACTTTTTTATCTAATCATTATCTAATTATTATACATTTCCCAAATTTTCAAACAAAATATAAACAACAATACAACTTTTTCAAATTTTAAAACAAAAATTATATTAAAAAATTATATTCAAACTTGCAACTTTTTAAATTTATAACATTTTTATTCAAGTTTTTCTCTTTCCTTTTCCAAAACCCAATAAAGTATCTTAACTCAAACCATTTTACTACTATTCACAAACCATTTCACTTATATTTACAGGATTTTCATCTCATTCCATTACCTAAACATACCCTAAAAGAACAAGAGAGAAGAGTGTGGCCTAACTAATTTTATTTTATTTTATTTTCTATAAAAAAAAAAATTCACTAAACTAAAACAAAGGTATAAGAGGAGGGAGTCGAATATCCAAATAAACACCCATTACAATGCTTACAGCAATTAAAAGAAAAATTAAAATAAAGATTAAAATTGGGGCAATGGAACAAATTAAGGTCCAACCCTTGTAATTCCTTGGGAGAGGATCGCCGAAAGTAGTTTGCAATTGGATATTTTACCACGCCCACTTCATCTATGTCCAAATCTAGAGAAAGCAATAACATTGCATGATACCACCTGTGACATGTGGGTTTACACAGAGCCGAACGGCTCTGATACCACCTGTGACGCCCCGACTCTAACGTACAAAAGAACAGGAATCGTGACGTCAGGATGATGACAACACGGTCACACATCCCAACGAAATGTGCTCAAGTGTGTATGCAACATGCAAAGGTGCACAATAAAAGTCGCAGCGGATAATATAAATAAGTCAACTAAGTACCAGAAATTTAAATATAAATATTCAAAACAATTTACCTTTAAAGAGTTATACAGTCATCCCAAATAAATTACAAGGGCAATATATAAATTGATAAAATAAGAAACTTGATAAACAGGAGCAATCCCATATCACTCCACCAACGGAGCCATGCTAAGGCTCGTCATCCTCATCTGCATCAAAATCTGCGATACCATAAAATGGTACCACAGGTAAGTATAAACCAAATAACTCTCGGGATAAAAATACATTAATGCAACCAACATGCATTCATACGAAAAAATCCACTTAGCCATAAAATACCATTTTTTCCCAGAAAAATGATAATTTCCAACACACGCCAAAATCCCATTTTGGCCCAAATTATCCGTAAAACATTTTTCCAAAAATGATTCACACAGAACAAACCCTTTATCGGACACTGTAGGCGGGAATCGCAGGCGGGACTATACCACCATCCCTACCGCGTGCACCGTAGGCGGGAATCACAGGCGGGACACAACCACCATCCCTGCTTACCACCATCCCTATCGCGTGCACCGTAGGCGGGAATCACAGGTGGGACTCTACCACCGTCCCTGCTTACCACCATCCCTACAGTCTCTTTTCCTTTTTCTCAAACCAGTCAATCCAGTCGTTTCAATCACACCCAAAAATCATTTCTCGCATGAAAACCCAGTTTTCAAATAAACACATGAACATGTATGCACTCATGCGAAAACCCAGTTTTCAGTTACAAACATGAACATGCGTGCAAATGTAGTGAACAAGACACGACACCAATATCCAACAACCAACAAATCACAATGAAAACATACAATCAACTCCGTCCGCAATCCATCCGACCCCCGAACTCCTCAGACTCAGTCCGGCATAACCAACCAGTTCACAGTTAAAAAGAGTTAGTGCAAAAATACATTTAAATCACGAAAGTTCTTTGAGAAAATACTTACAGTGCTATATATTAATTTCCGAAGGATCACGAAGCTGCAAGAAGTGGCGGCTCAGCAACGTAACAGTGTAAAATACACTGTGGCCGTGGGTCTCAAAAACCCACTTTTCAAAGGAGGCAAACCAAGAGCCAAAATTGATAGGGTAGGGCCTAGAGAGGTCGGTGAAGCCAATGGTGGTGGTGGTTTGCAGTGGTTGGCGGCGCAAAGGGTGGTTTTAGGCCAAAAATGCACAAATCGGAAATGGATTTGGTTGTGCTTCAACGGTGACGGATCTGAGCCGGGGTTGGGTCCATTGGGTTGCCAAGAGGTCGGGGATGAAGTGGTGAAGAGATGGTGGCCGGAGGTGGCGCGACGGCGGCGCAGTGGTGCATGGAACGCCGCGGCTTCAATGGGTTCGTGGTGGCTAACGGCGGCACAAGGGAGGCTGAGATTCACGGGGCGGAAGGGGCGGTGTCGACCACCGCCGGCGCACGGCGGTGCTAGGGGCTGACGAAGGAACGGACGGAGGGAGAGGGGAGGGGGCTGGGTCGCGCGGGAGGGAAGGAGAAATAAGGAGGAAAAAAGAAAAGAAAGAAAAGAAAAGGAGGAAAAGAAAAATAGGGGAAAAAGAAATGAGGTCCAATCCTCATAACTTGGGTCACAAAAATGATCTAACGGAAACGATTTTAAAACCACAAGTTAAATAAAATAATTTAAACGTAATGGTAAAGTCAAATTGAAATAATTAAATCCCACAGTAATTAATTTAAAGAAAGCACTTCGAAAATAATTTTCGTAAACTAAAAATCATAAAAATAACCCAATTAAAATCCAATAATTTTAAAATAGGAGAATAAAATTTTGAATCCATAAAAATAATTCATTCAGTAAAAATACACTAAAATACGGGATGTTACATGTGTGGTGCCCATGCTCAGGGGGATATGGAGGTGGTGAGATGTCTTATATATCTTGAAGATCTGAGTCCAAGAAATTTGCCAGTGGTGCACATGTACTCTTTGGCAGTGTGATTATGCAACGGCTCGTGAAACTCATGCGCGACTTAAACAGTGCATGCTCTTCATGCACTAATCCAATGACAATGATTTTGGCATCTTCTTGAATATTAGGGGCCCGGGGAATTCAATGGACATACCTGTATCATCGTTTGATGGTCAAAATTCTTGCATGTGCATCATAATATTTCCTACCTAGAGGAAAGAGAAAAATAAGAAAAAAACCATATATTTATGGACAAGAGAGGGAAGGGGAGGAGAGGAGAAGAGGGGAAGGAGGGAGGGGGAGGGAGGAGACTAAGCTCCTCATGTACTGGTGATGGAAGATGAACTTGACACTCTCTAAACATGTTGAACTTGACACTCTCCAAACAAAAGTTGGATTATTTGTATTTCACTCATCAGAATACCCAACATAGGACCAGAATCTACTTCCTCTTGAAGTGCCTTCACAATCAACAAACAATCACTTTTGACTATTAGCTTGTGGATACCCATATTAGCACAAAGTTGTAAGCCTCTGAAAATAGCTAATAATTCAATAGCTTCTGGACCAGTAACATCATTTTACACTTCACTAGTAGCCCTAAGTTCATAACAATGTCTCCCTTGTCATCTCTGAGAATTGCATCAACTCCAGCTCTATGAAGATCACAAAATATGGCCCCATCCACATTTAGCTTTAAGGAACCTAGAGGTGGAGGTTTTCAGCATTAGAAATCATTTGTCTTGGTTTTAAGCAAAGCTTTGAAATCTGTAAGCATCCTCTGCATCGACATAGCATGTTCAATCACTTGTCTTGGTTCAATGCAATCTTTGTCATGCACTAACTTGTTCCTTCGATACCAAAAACCCCCACGCAATTGAGAAAAGTATAGACAAGTCACCAGAGCTGCCTTCTTCTTTCATCTTTCCCATAATAGGCACATATCTATCCCTATAATCTTTGATTTTAGGGCAGTTGAATAGTGCATGTGAAAGATCGTCTAAACTTTGATTGCAGAAACAACACATCCCTTCAGTAGTCACATTCTTCTTCTGTAGATTCTGTTGAGTAGGAAGCATTTCTTTGCAAGTTCTCTATGCAAATACCTTTACTTTATTAAGAACTTTCATCTTCCAAAGAGCTTTCCAAAGAGCATGTTGTCTGCTAGCATTTGAGCATTCACATGAGCCACTGCTAAACGTCTCTTTAATGAATCTGTAAGAGTTTCTAACACTGAATTTCTCATTCTTCTCTTGTGTCCATACCCATTTATCAGTATGCTCTCTAGGACATGTCATGATTTTTAGAATATCTGCTACTACACTTGGATTGAAGAGAGTTCTTATCTTCTCCACATGCCACCAACTACTTGAGTTTTTGTTTTAAAGAGAATGAGAATAAAACTTTATAAAGACAGAGCGAGGGATGACCGTTATCTCATGGTGTAACTAATTTTAATTATAGACAAAATGTGATGGTAGGATTTTGATTTATTAAAATTCATGTTCAAACGATCTCATTTGAGATTGAAAGAGAAATAAATACATAAATTGAGTATCATAAATATATTACGTTGGGAATGAATCTCTCTTAGCTTTGAGCCCACAATATCTTCATAGCTGGATGGTTAGATGAGCACGTGGGTCAACCTTGCTAACTGATCTGAATTATAGCGCCATCGTGTTCAAATTCAATGTTAATTAGATTTTATCATATTAGCATCTACAACTTTCAAATCAAATACTTAGCATCTAAGTCTTCCCCACATTTAGCACGTTAAATCTGAATTTTCAAATGACAAGATCTTTAGTACCCTTGAGTTTGAAGATAATGGTTGAAATTTGGTGAAGTTTCACCTTGCATGCATCAGAATATCCTTGAAATTCTAAGATTGATTACAATTGAATTGATGCAATTTAGTGTTTAGGATTCATTTGACTACTCTCAACAGTATCTTTATAGAAGACAAAGGCCTCGTTTGTTTTCACAGCACGTCTCATTTCATCTCATCTAATCATTATAACTTTTTTAAATTCTCACACAAAATAAAATAAACAATTCAACTTTTTTAAATTTCAAAACAATAATAATATTAAAAAAATATATTCTAACAATATTTTATTCAATTTTCAACTTTTATATAAACTCATCTCATCTGTAAAAACAAACGAGGCTTTAATAATTAGTAAATTGAACCTAAACATAATGAGCTGGAATATTGCAATATGATCAGTAGGTGGCTGGTCAACCCAATAATTGGTACACAATGGGACATCATGCATGATCAGCTCCCATAGTAAAGAACCCCACATGCCTTTAAAGTGAAATCTCATTCAATTTATACAAAAAGTCAAACTGCACGAACTAGATAAGCGGGGAATTGTTGAAACATCCCACATTAGTTTTCATTTAAACAATATTGGATCTCTATTTTCTACCCAATTATATATATATAGAGAGAAATGCCTTAACCACAAAGAGATTCCACAAAAGTAAATCTACAAATTAATGCGACTTGATGTGATACGTAGATTGTGGGTTTACTTTGTGGGTTTACTTTTGTAGAATCTCTTTATAGCTATAGCACTTCTCATATATATATATACACGTCCAATTCGAAAAATCGGTGCCATGCATAAAATCTTTTGTGAAACGTATCAATTCTCTCACATGTTTTTTCCCTAATCAATAATATTTCATTAAATTTTAAATAAAAGATTATACCATAGAGTGGCAAAAACCCCATTCCGAAAGAAGTTGTGCTTAAAAAAGAAAAAAAAAAGAAAAAAGAAAAAAAAGAGCAATGGATTTGGTAAAGTTGAGATCATGGATTAAGTTAGAGTTGCGCATGTGTTATTATGTAGTGCAAAGAGATGGCGATGCATAGAACTCATGCACTGTTTGTGAGCATCCACATTGGTCTAAGCATATATATATATATGCAAAATCATATTTAAATAATATGACCCTAAAATCATCTACATTGGCTTATACATATCCAAATATTTAGTTAGTTATGAACAGTGCTTATCTAAATTTGGATAACTACTATTCACTCCACAAAACATATTTTAATCATTATTTCTCTCTCCTCCCACTCTTTCTCTCACAATCCTTTCATTTTCTCCCCCTTTCAACAACACAACAAATCTTCACCTGCACATTCATTTTATTATTATAATATATTATATATATATTTTTTTCATTTTATTATATTTTTAATATAATATATAAAAAAATTATATTTTTTATTATTGCATTTGTATTATTAATGCCAAATGTATGTTGTGGATGCTAATTGTAAAATATATATAAAAAAATTGATTTTAGCAACAAATTAATAATATTTTATTATTATTTTGGCTCAAATATATATGTCAATGTGAAAATTTTGCTTGAATGACAAAGTGGTTATGTAAAAGAGATGATTTTGCATTTGCATATGCATAAACCAATGCTAATACTCTCAGTATCACGTGAGATTCACATACATGGACGATAGAGAGTACTACTCTCATTTGAAAGTGCAATTCAGTAGCCTCTAGAGTGATTAATGAGGCATGGTGTGCCACTTGAATTTAGTCATGAGGGATTAGATCAAAGTTGCGCATGTGGCTATATGCAATGCAAAAAAAATCATCGCAGATAGGAATCATGCGTTGTTTGAATACCACAACATGAGACTAGCATGTCTAGACGATACAGGCCGCGATCGCGACTGTCGTTTAAGATGAAGATTGGCAGCCTCTAGAGTGATTAGTGAGGCACGTCCGCTACTTGAATTTGGTAAAGTTGAGATTAGGGCTTAGGTCAGATCAGTTGCGAATGTGGCAATATGCAATGCAAAAAGATGGTGGCACATAGGACTCATGCGATGCTTGAATAACGCATGAAATTCACATGCCTAGACGATATTGAAGACTCTCATTTGAGACTAAAGATTGACAGCCTCTAGAGCGACTAGTGATGTGATACCCTATATAATTAGGATAAGGGTAGGTGGTGTATAAGATCCCAAATTGCTTGGGAAGGAGAAGTTCTTGTTCTTTATAAGGTTCCAATAGGGCTCCAATTGTATTATTGATTAGTCCTTTTGGAGTATATGCCATGTTGTTTGGGCCTTCCATTGGGGCGTTACAAATGGTATCAGAGCCTATCCCAACCAGAAATGTGGGACTTGAGCCGTGCCACCTACGAAGGACAGGCCCGACGAGGACATCGAGAATTTAAGGGGGAGAGATTGTGATACCCCATATGATAAGGATAATGATAGCTAGTGTATGCGATCCCACATTGCTTGGGAATGAGAAGTTTTTGTTCTTTATAATGTTCCAATGAGACTCCAATTGTATCATTGACTAGTCATTTTGGAGTATAGGTCATATTGTTTGGACCTTCCATTGGGGCGTTACAAGTGAGGCACGCTTGCCACTTGAATTGTCAAAAACTGATAGAAGAGGGCTTGATCGTCCTATAAAAGGAAAAAAAAAATATAAGTAAAAAAAATGTGTGAGAAAAGGTCTTGAATAAATTCCGATCTTTTTTTTTTTTTACACTTTTGCATTTTAGTTGTTGTATTGGGGTGTTTGTTGGAAAACTTCACACATTCTCATGTCTCTCGTTTTCCTTACCTTGACAATATATATACACACACATATACAATATATATATATATATATATATATATATATATAAAGTTCCGTTTGGGATGACAGGGGAAAGAATAAAAATTCTATACACCATACTACCATCTCACTATCATCCCACTAAGTAAGATGTAGTGACACATTTATCACCATTAAATGATCATTTATTGTATACTTTTTTATCATCTAATGGTAATAAATGTGCCACATACTACTTAGTATGATAAAAATAGGATGAGAGTATGGTGTATAACGTTACTCGAAAAAGAAAGAGAAGACGTTAGGGTAATTGGCACTTCAAAATTCAATACTGTACAGTCACTGCTCACATGCTGAAAGCTGTGTCTGTCCGCAGAGGGGCTTCCGGTTTTATGCACAAAAAACTGCAAATTCAATTTCCACAACCATCCGACTTGGTGTCATTCTCAAATTATAATATCCCCAACACTTATTTTGATACAGACAAGAGACTCAATTCATCGGACAGAAATAGAAACAAGGCATCCTTACATATGACACCTCCCATTCCTTAACACAAGATATGGGGCATGCCATTAGGATCGCCTTCCCCTTTTAACTCACCATGCTGCTTGGCTCTAACACCCAAAAATAAATTATTAAAAAAAAAATGAATGATGGGACCACATATAATAGGCATACTTTTGTATTTAAATTTTAGTAAATTTTAATTGATTTTTTCTGCTTCTAATGGTTAATTAATCAAGATTATCTCTAAAAAATAATTCCTTAATTCTTTTTTAAAACTGGTTAAACTTAGCAATAAATTCTTTTGAATTCAAATCATGATTCCATTCTATTTCCAACTGAAAATGGCAAAAGGAAAAGAGTAGTGATAGGTTGCCGTCCAGCAATGGTTGCCTAGCATAAATTTATCTTTTTATTTTTTATTTTTTCATCTTTTTTAACATATTTAAATATTTTTAAAAAATATATTAATACACTAAAATTACTTCTTTAATCATTAAATAAAAAATTAAAATTAAAATAAAATATATTAACAGTTAAAATAAAAGAACAAACTCAAACGACGTATAAACATTTCTCAAAAGAAAATTAAATATCAAAATGTGAGAAAACAATGTCATTAATTACTTAAGCCTTAAATGAGAAAGACCAAATTCAATGAAGATTCCAAATTCAATAGATTATTACAAAAAAAAAAAAAGCTTTCTGTTTGTCAATTAATTATGTCCAATAGCAAAGAACCCCACGACTACTCCAGTTTGTTAGTTTACTTGTATCCATAGCTGCTGGGGCCTCCAAGATGGCAATTAATTATGCTAAATATTTCAGAATTAATCCCATAAAATAAAATAGAAAGGCAAAAAAAAACCTTAAATGCCATCTTGTCGCGCATGTTGTGCTGCAAACTGCAGAGCTGGGAACCAAAAAGGTAAAATTTGTACCTTATGGCAGATTTTTTTTACCTTATTCTTAGCACTCTACGCACTCCCTCTCCAAATGTATAACATAATGTAATGCCCAACAAAGAGTTTACCTTTAATCCTTGAGGATTTAAACAAAAACTTTATTGAACTTTTTTTGGTGTCTACTCTGTTCCAATGTCAAAATTCCTAACAAGAGATTAATTAGTCTCTTCTCCTAATGCCCCCAAAACTGGTCCTCAAATGAATCACTGACCAAACCAAGTCCTCCTCAATTCAGAACCCCTAAACCCCAAATCATCTAAAAGTCGAAACCCCTTTGCTGCTATCTGGAGAGAGACAAAAGGGCAAAATAATTAATAAATAAATATTGTATACTTAACAAACTCCTGGCCTAAAAAATAAATAAATAAAAAACAAATTTGTGTCTCGTTTGTTTGTTAAAGAGATGAGATGAATTGAAATAAAAATTAAATATTAAATAAAATATTATTAATATATTTTTTTTTAATATTATTTTTATTTTAAAATTTAAAAAATTAAATTATTTATTTTATTTTCTATAAAATTTTAAAAATATTTTAATAACTAGATGAGATTAAAATTACAAACGAGGCCTACAGTATAGCTGGAAAAGGCTGGAAATTAAACCTACTCCTCCAAGAAGTGCTTCACAATCTTCACGCTTGGTTCCAACACCCGTCTTTCCCAAATTTCTGACCACCTCTTTCCGCAGCCCTCGGGTTTCATCGCCGCCATGAACGGCTCCGTCGCGTCCAGCCTCCGGAGGTCCCAACCTCCCCGTCTCAGCCCCACGATCTTCCCTATCTGCCTCTTCGCCAGCTGACATGTGTTTTCCTTTATTTCCCTCACCGCGTCCTCGTATGCAGCCGTCTGCCCATGATCGGCGCCATCCACCGACTGGTCAGGTGGGTGTTTCTTGAAATAGCGGTCGAACTCTGGGACGCCGATGGCTTTTCGCAACCCGGTTCGAGGCCCTGCGGAGTCAGCTGATTCGGTCGGGTTGTAGAACTCGGCTAGCTCCTGGAACATACCCGAGTCGAGCATTTCGTCGACTCGCTTCGAGAGGTACGCCGACAAGACCGTGAACGATACGTCTACCCAGAGGAAACAACAGTTGTACCTTAACTCAGAGGAGAGCGAGTGCGACCCGTCGAAAATGTCTATCTGTGGATTGAACCGGTCCACGACCAGCGCATGTACGAACGAGTTGGACCCACCCACGACGAGGGGCAGCTTCTTTCGAGAAGCGATGTCGGAGATAACGGACCCGGCGAGATGGCGGTACTCAGCTGGGGTGAACTCTCCGTCGACGGGGTCGAACTCGCCCATCAGATGGTGGGCGATGCCGCGTCGCTCGTTAGGAGGGATTTTGTTGGTGGTGATGTCGAGGCCTTTGTAAACTTGCATTTTGTCGGAGTTGACAATCTCGGCTTGGAAGCGGGTGGCGAGCTCGACGGAGAGCCTGGTTTTTCCAGCTCCGGTGGCGCCCAAAACGACTACGATCTTCTCCTTCTTGCGCTGTCGACGAGCGGTGGCGATCGTGGTATTAGCGGCGGCGGAGTCCATTCGAGGCCAGCAGGGTCTGAGAGGTTTTGAAGCCGGAGAGAAAAAAAAGAAAGATGGGACTCTGGAAGAATAACAAGAATGGGATATGGAGGATTGGAAGGGATGAAGTGTCATAGAGAGTGGACTCTTAAGGTTGCTGGGACGACGACAGGCTGTGATTTTGCTGAGCTGTGCCCTGTAGTTGTGGTGATGACGAGACAAAGCCGAGCTGCTGCTGCTGCTGCAATATCATAAGGGCATCTCGAGTACTAAACCATGACACGAGATGGTATGCAGACACAAACAAGAGCAGCACTCTCCAACAGAGCCTGTGCCTGTGTAGTAGTGGGAATAGTACTTCTCCTCGGCAGAGAGTGCAGACAAAGAACGAGTGAGAGAGAAAGACGTGAATCGTGAATGGAGAGGGTTTTTGTTTGATTTCTAGGAGGAGAATGACATTGTGGAGTAAAGGAAATGGAAGGGAATTTCGCCCCTGCCCTCTCTAGTCTCTGCCTTCTCTGTATTATATTTTTAATTTAGGCGACTTGCTCCCTTTTATACTTGGGCGATACTCAGAGAGCAATGAAATGTTTAATGCTGAGTCAGGCTTTAATGTAAACAGAGATCATGGCCTTCCATTGTGTTCTTTTTCACAGCTTTTTGAGCAAGAGTTGCAATTATTTTCCAAGTTATAAATATATAAATATATATATATATTTAAATATTTAAAATATAATAATAATATAAACATATTCTCAAACATGAATATTAATATTAGATTGCGTCTACATATATAAAATATTAGCATATTATTATAAAGTTATATATCATTACGGTATATCGAATAGCATATAATCTATTAGCTTTCAACTTTCGCAAATATAATACCTTGGTTTTGGTCGGTTTGCAAAAAACTAGCTCAATTTTTTTTAACTCGCAACAATTAGGCCACATTTGGAACTTGGAGATCAATTCAATTCAGTCTAATTTTAAACTGACTCTAACATTCAAATACCTAATTCTCAAATTACTAAACTCATCTCAACTCAAAACCTCTTTACACGCGGGACCCACAATATTTTTCAACGCAATAACATTTTACACATGACAACTTTTTACATACGAGAGCCACAACCTTTTTCAACTTTCCATAAATACATTTAAACTCATCTTAACATCTAAATACATATAAACTCATTTTAGGTAGGCCCCACAAAACTCATTTTATCATCTCAACTCACTTACTGTTCATAAAGAACTCAACTCATCTCATTTTAGTCCAACATCCAAATAATTCCTTATACTTTGCAACTCACATCTTGGTCAGAAAACCTTTAGTCAGTTAACGAAACTTTTTGATGGTAACACGTGTCAATATACCTATTAAATTATTTAATTTCAACTTAAAAAATTTATGAAAAAAATTGTTTAATTAAAATATAAAAATTGAAAAATATGTTTTAAAAATATTTACAAATGACTACTAAAATAAACATCATAATACAATGAACCGTATATGGTTTATTGTCTAACTAAAATAAATATCTTAACAAATAGTAAATGACTACTAAGAGCATTAGCATTGGTCTATACATATGTATATGCAAAATCATATTTATATAATATGACCATAAAATCATCCACATTGGCTTATGCATATCTAAATATTTAGCTACCTATGAACAGTGTTTATCCAAATTTTCACCCTACAAATTATATTTTAATCATTATTTCTCTCTCCTCACACTCTCTCTCACAATCCTTTCATTTTCTCTCTCATTCAACAACACAACAAACTTTCACTTACACATTCATTTTATTATTATAATATATTATATATTTTTTTTCATTTTATTATATTTTTAATATGATATACAAAAAAATTATATTTTTTATTATTGCATTTGTATTATTAATGTCAAATATATGTAGTGGATGCTAATTGCAAAATATATATAAAAAAATTGATTTTAGCAAAAAATTAATAATAATAAAATAATAATATTTTATTATTATTTTGTCTCAAATATGCATAAGTCAATGTGAGAATTTTACTTGAATGGCAAAGTGGATATGCAAAAGAGGTAATTTTGCATATGCATATGCATAGACCAATGCTAATGCTCTAATCGGAGACAGGCCTCCATGCCTAAACCTCGGGCGGGGCTGGTCCTTCTTCCTTGGGAAATTCTGCCTGGGCTAAATCTTCAGCATCAAGATCTAAGGTTTCGGTAAACTAAACAACAGTGAGACCACCACAGTGAAAGTTCTAAGAAATCTCAGTAGGTTAAAACTCATGACAAGACTATTAATGAGAAACAATAGAAATAAATATTCATGTACTATTTCATGTAAATAAAACAGTGAACACATATCTATGCATGACGAATAATCATCCTCCGGGCATAAACACATGTATTCATAGTTATAACGAGGAATTACCCTCTAAATAAATCTCAAGTATATAAATATGGCAAGGAACCATCATCTTCTCACATAAAATCCACAATATCTCATCATATAAGTACGAATGGAAAGTCGTTCCACCCGCACGACACGGGAAATCACTCTACCCGGCCGACTTGTGAGCTCATCCACCAAATCCAGCCAATCCAATTTGGGAAATCACTCTACCCGGTTAACACTCACAAGGACACCACGCATGATCAAGTCGTGGACTATCTTTACACATGTTATCAAGTGAGTCCTATACGAAAACGTTTCAGCCTGATCATCACAGGGAATCACTTTACTCGTATGAAACTCGTTGTAAAGTGCCGTAGGAATGGCGTAGGGACTGCTCAACTCTTCTATGATTATAAATACATGATAAGATTCATTATTAGAAAATCACATCATCATATCACATCATCAAATTACATCATTCAAACTTATCATCTCAAAATCATAGCGTAAAGATAGCAAATGAAGAAGAATGGATTTTCAAGTAAGAAGAAGGTGAGTTATAGCAAACTATGAACTTACAACATACTCACAAACATTTATCCAACATTCCTAATATAATCGTAGGAGCTAACCTACCAAAGCAGTACTAATATTACAGTAACGTTAGTGTCAGTCCTCCCGTTGCAAGCTTTGAAGTCGCTTGCTTTCTTGAAAACTATGATTGGAAGAGAGAGTAAACGCTTTTCGATCTCAAAAGTCAGATTTTGGCTTTTGTTCAATGCCTTTTATACCATGGGACTGTCAGTCATAGTTTTGACGTCCATATGACTATATATGCTTGAATGAGAGACGTTCAATCTCGGTTGTCCATTTGCCCACTGGTCTTGAAGAGTGGCAGAGACTGAATGATTGATAGGGATAATGCCTGCACGTCTCTACAGCCTGCCTTGGGTCCAATCCTGCAATCATTTCCCTAATAAGGGTATGCTAAGCTTTCTACATAGTGTCGCTTGTCCTTCTCCTAGACTAGCTGCACTTTGCTTGTCCAACTATCTCCTTGATGTCCACCTTTTCTCTACGGGAGGGGTCTCTTCTCTTGCTATGTGTTGTCCTCCCAATGTCATTGGAGAAAAGTTCCTTTAACTTACTAACAGCTTTCTGTCAAAATTTGAGTATAGCAACATTTTGAAATCTTACGTATAATGGCTTTCTGGAAAAGGTCCCCCACCCCACCCTGTGCCTCTGTCTTTCCCCTCTCTCTCTTTCTCTCCTCTCATCTTCTCTCGTCATCCTTGGTCTCTCATCATCACCGCTCAGTCTCTCGGACACTCCCTCTCTCGTCGTCACCCGTAGCTCTCTTTCTCTCTCTCTCTCTATGCAATAATAGTATGTGACGGTGGGCGGACCACCAGGCATATGGGCAGGGTCACCCATTCAATTATAAATGTTCCTTTCCAATTTTAGCATATATTTTAATAGCAGTGCAATAATTGTTACTAAAATTATAATGCGATGTTTTTTCTTAGGGAGAGGGGGGGGGGGGCAATTTGGTGACAAACAAAGTGAAATGGCTTTTTTGTTGGAGCAAATTTGAGTACACCTACTACCACTCATTACCATGCATATAAAAGGTGAAACTCGGAGTCCTTGAAGGGGATACCTCCAAGGCGTATGTTATATTTTTGGGTGTCTTCAAAAGGAAAAGAAAAACCAGAGACAGAGAGAGAGAGAGAGAGAGTCCTTTTGGCTTACCTCCCTTGCCCTATATATCATGGGGAATGCAATACCGCACCTTTCCCCATGGGCCTTTGATTGTCATGTCCTGACACGAGCATGTCCCCTATGTGGCCGTTTCAGGGCATTACATGTGGTAACATCTCTATGCATGCAGTAGTCCCTCTAGGTCTGATTTGGCTGTGTGGCTTGACACAAGCATGTCCCTTTGTGGCCATTTTGGAGAATTAAATGCAGTAACCCCTCTGGGCCTGATTTGACTACCTGGGTTGATCATTATGAGACCATATCATACTGAGACATGGTCAGCTAAATGGATGCATCTTTGGGGTCTACCCTAGTATTGGGAGGAAAGGGCCAACATGCCCAATCCACGAGCCTGGAAGGCGTGTTTTCATTGGGCTGTTCTCACATGGTTGGGGCCATCACCTGCCCGCGGTTCTTTGTTCGCTTATAAGGTATGTTTATCCACAACCTTTTTAATAGTTTCTATAATTGAGTAATGCTATTTGAAGGCATTTATGCTACACATCATCCACGTGGTTTTTGTACTTTAATGTTAGCACATTTTATGTTTTATTCATTTTTTATTTTTTAGTTTTTTTATTGTTCATATTGACGTGACATGTTGATTGTGCATATTTCAAAATTGTTAAATATTGACTGTACATATTTTGACATGTGTTGTCTTCTGATTGGTCATGACTTGGCAGCTATTTGCCACCTCAGTATTTTCTGTCATGAGACTTATGGAGTCCTAAGGAAAGAAGCATTTCTCTTCAACAAGAGGTATCGTTTTGTGGTAAGCATTATACTCAAAATTTGAACATTGTAGTGGCTTTTGTTTTTTATTATTTAGTTCAAAATACTTGAAACATATGAGTAGATTCGTTGAAAACAATCTCAGTTGAAATAATCTCATTCCAAAATTCTCATCTCATATCATCCCATCTCCTTTCCAAAAATAATTCAAATACAAAATTTTTAAACTAATCATTACAACTTTTTGAAACTAATCACTACAACTTTCCCAAACTTTCAAACAAAAAATAAAAAATAATTCAACTTTTTCAAATCACCAAACAAAAATAATTTTATAAAATTATATTCTAACAATATTTTAATTTTATAATATTTTTTATTCAACTTTTTTTCTCTCCTTTCTGAAAACCAAAAAAATACTCAATTCAAACTGTTTCATTACTATTCAGAAACTATCTCACATTTGACGTTCTTCTTTGTCAATGCATTGAGTGGTTCAAACAATCGAGAAAACCCTTCCACGAATCTTCGATAGTAACTGGCCAGACCCAGAAGGCTCCATATATTGTGTTTGTTCATTGACGTCTGCTAGTTAACCACTGCTCCCACCTTACTCAAATCAACTGAAACAACATCTATGGAAATAACATATCAAAGAAACTTGACTTATTCCAACCAGAACTTGCATTTGTTGAACTTGGTGTATAGCTTGTACCCTCGCAATGTTTTTAGAGCATATTTGAGAGTATCCTTAGGCATTTCATTGCCAACTAAATAAATTAGTATATCATAAATGAATATCACCATGAATGTGTCCAAAAATTGAAAGAAAACACTATTCATCATATCCATAAATGTTGTCGATGCATTAGTTAAGCCGAAGGGATCACAAAGTTTTTGTAATGCATGTATCTCATCCTAAAGGTAGTCTTGCACACATCGTACTCCATTAATTTCAATTGATGGTATCGGGACCTCAAGTCGATCTTAGATAACCTAGTGGCTCCTTGCAGCTAGTAAAATACATAATATATCCCTAACACTGGATACTTATTCATTATTGTGACCTTATTCAACTTTTGATCATGTTTACAATCTAAAAGGAGCCATCATTCTTCTTTCAAACAAAACTGGTGCTCCCCAGAGCGATAGGCTTGGGCGAATAAAGGCCTTACTAAATAACTCCTAGAGCTGCACCTTCAACTCTTTCAACTAAGCTAGCCATCCGATACAGTGTCTTGTGGATTGCAACTATCTCGAGCCCAACTTAATAGAAAATTCAATCTCATGGTTTGGTTGCAATTCCGAGAGATCGTTAGCCAAAACATCAAGGTACTCTACACCGTTGGTATCCATTGAATCAATCCTTTATTCCTAGTCTTGGTGATGACACACACCAAATACGCTTGAGCACCCCCAGCGATGCACTTTCATCCTTGAAATGCTAAGATAAGAGGGGTAGCATCTATACTACACCTCCAACATATACTACTTCCTTTTTCCCCTGGTGTTGCAAAATTGACGTCCCCTGTCTTCAACAGTTAATCATGGCATAGTGCTTAAACAATAATCCATCTCCAGAATGATATTGAATCCTATTGCCAGTAGCATCTTCTCTCCGAGTTTGAGAGGAAACCATTCTACTACTCAAGTGCACTCAACTACTTTCCCAATTGGGATAGCCACAACAACCTTCTGCTACAGCAAACCGTTTATAAGTTACATACTCATGAAAATGTTTCTGACTCAAAGGATGAAATGCCCCTAAATTGAACAGTGTACAAACATTATAATTGAGAATTTGGATAGCACATGTGATGGCGCTCGCCTCCTAAGTCGTCGATGCTTCCACATCCACATCACCAAATTTCAGGGTGTAAACTGAGTGGTAGGCCTCTATCCAGAGCAATTAGCTGCCTTGGTTAAGGATCTGCTAGCCTGCCTTGCCTAGGGGTAGTTCCTTGCATAGTGACCCTATTGGTCACACTTAAAATAGGTTGTTGTCCCCACATGGCATTCTCCGAAGTGTGCTTTCACGAATTGACTATGACTATCCAATACTCTTTGGGGCAGACCGTTGCCACAACCTTTTGAATGGCCTATGCACCCATGGCTGACTTCTTTATTAGGCTTGATAGCCAGTGGGGCCTTGCTTCTAAGCTCCCTTTTGGCAATTGAGGCTACCTCCCTTAGCCACTAAAAGCTTTGGATTTGGTTGCAAATTATGGGCTGCAACCCTTCTTGAAATTTCTCCATTGCATCAACTCCATAGCGATATATTGTGGAGCAAGCATCCCCATCTCCATGAATATGGTGGTGTACTATTCCACCGTCATGTTTCCATCAATCGCTCCCAATGTAACAACAACCATACTGCCTACCTCCATAATCAGTAGTTGTTGTTTGTTATCCCACCATATACCAGTCTCTTAGTGTAATAGGTGGTTGGCATACTTCCTCTTGAGATCTATCATCCACATATTCACCCTTATCAGTCCCCCAATACCCTTGAAACTTGGGTATGAGTGATAGAGTAATCTCTTGTACAAGTAGCCTCTTTGCTTTGACTGTTGTTGTTGATGCTTTTGTTGTTCCAAGTGGAGTTGTTGTTAATGTAAATGCTCTTGCAATTATTCCTACTGTTGCATCAACATATCCATCATTTTTGTCATGACCTACATCATTGCATGGTACAATGTATACCCCAGTCCCATTCTCCTACCCCTTCCTCTTCCACATGAGGCATATTTTATTTCTTGTCTCAAAACCGAGACACAATGTAATTTTCAGAGGGTACTTTGTGTATAGTGCTATTATGTATTTCATAAATTCAAGCCTACTTCTCCTGAAGATTCAAGCCTAAGCACTAGTACGTCCATTCCTAGGTATCCATGGATTTACCAAAAACCTTAATGTTGAAATACCAACCATGACACCCCATCTTCTTGTCACTTGGAGATAAGGTAACAGATCATACATTGGACATACGAATCTAGGTTATATGACCGCACGTTCTATTATGTTTTATTATTAACCTAGCATATTTTAGATTCTATTTGATTGCATCTGTAGTTGTCATTGATAATTAATGATGTACAAAATGTTTAATTTCAGGTGCTTGGGACGTGGATTAATTTCAGGTGCTTGGGACGTGGATTAATCCACGTCCCAAGCACCTGAAATTTATAAACCACAAAATAGTTGGGCCACATTTGCCCACTTAAGCATTGTCTTCACATAGGTAATGGTCATTTCTTTTACATAAATCAAAATTGAAAATCCAAACCTTAAGGGTAGTAGTAGTCAGCTTTCTAATCGGTTGGAAAAGTGGTCTACTCCTCTCTTCCTTTCAGGGGCTTAACTCCCTTTGCATAATTATATGTGATCCCCATGAATGAAGTTACAGGTGGGATTACAATATTCTTAGGTATTTTAGATATTGTTTTTCCAAATAATCTCAAATTTTTAACTTTTTCGTCTAATAATTACCTAATCATTTAAACTTTTACAAACTTCAAAATAAAATACAAACAATAATACAACTTTTTCAAATTTAAAAAAAAAAATTATATTCAAATAGTTTTTAACTTTATAATATTTTTATTCAACTTTTTTTCTCTTTTTTCCGAAATCCAAAAAAATATTTTAACTCAAACTATTTCACTACTATTTACAAATATTCTAAGAGATTCTAAGGGCTCATTTGGACACAGATATTCTGAGATATTGTAGATACTCCAGAGAAGTTAGGGGAAAACAACAATCATGTTTATGGAGGGAAAGAGTTTCCGTTACAAAAGACATCCCAAAATGCTGAGCTATCTTCGATAGGTAAATGGCTCGAAGATGGAAAGGCAACCCAAACCAGCTATTATCGATCTTATGCAGGGAGGAATCTTGGAAGGAATGTATTTCCTGATAGAGTGGATCTCGGGTTGATTGATACAACTAAAAAGTCAACCATCACTCACAAGGAATCTGAGAGTTTCAATAGTTTTGTAAGTACAACTGACATTCTCTCTTTAAATCAAATAAATGCTAGTTGGAAAAGAAGAGGAAGAGGAAGCTCCTTAATAATAATAAAAAATTTCCTGATAAGCTCGGGGCTCTTGGATAAAAAATGAGAGACTAGGAAGAAGGAGAACAATGATAGCGTGGATGATTGTTTGGGTATACTATCTGCTAGAAAGCCCAAAAATAGGTTATCACCATAAGGGAGCTTAAACTAGGATGTATTGGTGGTATTGGTGGTGGCTGCTGTGTAGCCCCACTAGCATAAATGATTTGCCTAAGTTGGAACTGCCAAGGGCTTGGAAACCCTCAGACTGTTTGAGAACTTCACTATTTGGTGAGAACAAAGTGCCCAAATTTTATTTTCCTCATAGAAACAAAATGTAATGGGGGGAAGGTGGAAAAGGTAAGGGATCATAAAGGTCTTGATTAGAGTTTTATAGTGGATTGCAAATGGTGGAGTGGAGGATTAGATTTTCTTTGGTAAACTAAGATGCAAGTAGAGTTAGAATCTTTCACACATATGCATATCTCTATTCTTGTCACTCTTCCTGAAAATGGGAAAAATGGATTTTAACAGGATTATATGGAAGCCCTTTGACTGCTAAAAGGAAAGATAGTTGGAGGTTACTTAGAGGAATATCAAATAACATGGCCTAGCTATGCATGAGAGATTTCAATGAGATTCTTCAACAAGATGAGAAATATGGTGTAGCAGTTAGAACTTATAATCAAATGGAAGAACATAGAGAAGTTATTGAAGATTGTGGTTTAAGTGATTTGGGTTTTCAAGGGGCAAAATACACCTGAAGTAACAATCGAGAAGGAATTGATTTTACCAAAGATTATTAGATAGAGCATTGGGTAACTTTGAGTGGCACAATTTATTTGCAGAATTCAATGTAAGGATACCAGTAGCCCAAAGTTTTGACCACTGTCCTTTACATATAATAGTGAGCGACCACTTGGAAGAAGAAAGGAAGAGGAGGAGAACTTTCAAGTATGAAGCAAGTTGGGCTAAAAAGGAGGAGTGCAATGATCTGATCAATGAAGCTTGGAATCGATCAACAAGTTCTAATAACATACTTTTGGCCACAACAGATGGATTAAAAAGATGCAAATAGAACTTGGCAAAATGGACTAATGAGGTGTTAAGCAGACAAGCAAGACTAGATGAAAACTCTCCAATGGACCAATAATGGAGATTATACTATGAGAACAAAAGAACAGCAAAAGGAGGTAGATTGTTTGCTTGAAGAAGAGGACATAAGATGGAAACAAAGAGCAAAACAAAAATGTCTTTCTTATAACTTCAAAACCAATATTATAAAATTTATTCAAACAATATTTTAATTTTATAATATTTTTATTTAACTCTTTCTTTCTCATTTCCCAAGACCCAATAAAATATCTTAACTCAAACCATTTTACTATTATTCATAGAATTCTCATCTCATCTCATTACTCATGCATGCCCTAAGTTTTTTCATATGTGTGCCAACAAAATGAGGAAGATAAACTCTATTAATAGAATTTCAGATCGGGGAGAGCATTTTGCTACCACACCAGAGGAGATTTGTTATCTATTTCAAAGTTACTTCTAGAACCTATTTGCAAAATCACAGCCTAAAGGAATAGAGGAGTGTTTGCAGTCAATGGATCCCAAAGTCACCGAGGAGATAAATGCTAAACTGTTACAAGGATTCATTGCCACAAAAGTAGAAGAAGTTATTTTCCGGATGAATCCATTAAGCTCACCAAACCCTGAAGGCTTTCCAACTACCTTTTATCAAATCATTGGAACACAGTAGGCCAAGATGTTTGTACAGCAGTTCCTGAAGCTTTAAATATAGATGTCTAAATATATGACCTCAATGACACACAAATTGCTCTAATTCCTAAGATTAAAGATCCCACCAAAGTTTTAGAGTTCATATCAATAAGCCTATGCAATGTGCTCTATAAGATCATAGCAAAAGTGCTAGCCAATAGATTGAAGTCCATTATTCCTGTGATTATCTCTCCAACTCAAAGTGAATTTGTTCCTGGTACATTGATCACGGTCAATGTTATTGTGGCCTATGAATCAATGCATACCATGAATAGTAGAATGAATGGATGTGAGATTTCTTTAGAGAAGTGATGGAAAATATGAGATTTGCTGGTAGGTGCATTGAGATTATTATGAGATGTGGTAATATAGTCTCATATTCATTAGTAATAAATGGATCCTCCCAAAGAGCTTTCAAATCGACAAGAGGCATTAGGCAAGCTGATCCTTTATCACCTTACCTATTCATACGATGTTCTAAAGCCCTAGCAACCTCCTTAACAAAGCAGAAGATTAAGACCAAATCACTAGAATTCCAATGGGCCAAGGACAATTACACATTAACCTTTTCTTGTTTTACAAATGATAACTTACTCTTTTGTCAGGCTAACTCACTGGAATGAAGCAGACTTCTCAGTTTCTTGGGAACATATTAGAAGCCATCGGGTCAAAGAATTAACAAGGACAAAACCTCTATTTTCTTCAGCAAGAACACCAGGAAAGAAACAAAAGACATTATCATCAGTATAACAGGGATAATATCATCACAATCTTATGAAAAGTATCTAGGACTACCATCTTGTTGGTAGATCTTGTTCAAAGTCTTTAATAAGCATATTGGATTAGGTGAGGAACGAGATTAGTAATTGGAAGATGAAGTTTCTTTCAAAAGCTAGGAAGGAAATCTTGCTCAAGTCAATTGTACAAGCACTTCCAACTTGTTGTATGGAAGTATTTAAACTTCCAAAAGCTGTTGAAGGAAATTAACAGAATCATGTAAAGTTACTGGTGGGGCCAGAGAGATAATGAACGGAAGATTCATTGGGTTAAATGGAACCAAATAGGAAAGGCAAAATCAATAGGGGTATTGGCTTTAGAGACTTGGAAAATTTCAATATCGCAATGTTGGAGACTGGTCCAGACTCCTGACTCACTAGCAGCAAAAGTGCTCAAACTCAAATATTATCCAGAGGTTGATTTCTATCAAGTAACATTGGGTAGAAGCCCATCCTTTGTATGAAGGAGTTTTCTGGCAGTAAGACCCCTTCTTTAAGAAGGCACTGTCTGGAGAATTGAGAATGGAGAAAGAGTAAAGATTTTGACAGATAAGTGGCTTCCTCAACCACCTTCTTTTAGGACTCAAAGTGTAGTGAGGATATTATATGAAGATGCGAAAGTAGCTGCTCTCATTAACATAGATGCAAAGCAATTGAACCTTTCTCTGATAAAGGAAGTATTCTCGAGTGTTGAAGCTTAGATCTTAAGAAAAATTCCTATAAGTCCTTGTAACAACCCTGATAATCAAATTTCGAGAGCACTGCTAGTGGAATGTTTTCAATGAGAAGAGCTTACCACCTACAAGGAGAAATACAAGATTAAGTACAGGGACAATCATCAAGCAATAATAGTAAGAAAGAGGGTTGGGCTAAGATTTGGAAACTAAGAATTCCAAATGCAAAAAGGCTTTCTTAGGAGAGCCTATCTTGATGCACTTCCTACTAAGTCAAATATTTTAAAAAAGAAGGTGGTAGACAATCCAAATTGTCCCATTTGTTTGAATGAAACATAAACAATTGAACATTCTTTATGGGAATGTACTTCAGGTAGAGATGTTTGGGGCAATGCTAAAAAGATTTGCTCGAGCATAATCATGAAGCAGACATCTAAGGAAACTTTGAAAACTATGTTTGAGATGTTTGGTAATGGGGAGTTGGAAGAGATGACAATAGTAGCATGGAGAATTTGTAAGAGAATGAATGATATTGCTTTTAAAGCAGAATACACAAATCCAAGTTTTTTGGTGGAGCAAACAATGCAGATCCTACATGATCTTAGATCTTTGGACCACAAGTCCACAACAAATGCTGCAACATCCATACAACAAAATGTTTGCTAGGAGGCACCTCCAAAGGATGTTATTAAAATCAATTGAGATGCTGCTATTGATAAAATCTAGTGCAAGGTAGGAGTTGGGGTTATAGTGCATGATTGGGAGGGAAGCATTAATCTAACAATGAAAATGAAAAGTGACTTATAATTACGCAGTTAGATGAGACGAGATGTTTTGTTGAAAGTTGAATAAAATATTGTTATAATATTATTTTTATTTTAGGATTTGAAAAAGATGAATTGTTTATTATATTTTATATGAAAGTTTGAAAAAGTTGTAATAATAAAATAAGATGAGATAATTTGATTTCGTGTAACCAAACCAGCCCTAAGTTCTAATATTTTAAAATGTAATGAACGTTAGAGAAAAACAGAGAGAGAGACTCCCACACTACAACAAATTTGAGCTTTTGGGATGAAATTATTTTTCGTCCCTAAAAGTCATTTTTTGGGACGAAATTTAAATTTCGTCCCAAAAAATTGATGACTTTACAAAATCGTTCGAACGGTCAAATACTCGTTCGAACAATATTTTCTAGTGACGAATTAAATTGTCTCAAAAAGTTTTTTCCATTCGAACAGTGAAAAAAATACGTTCGAACAGTAAAACCTTGGCGGGGAAGTAATTTATTATGGCGGGGAAAGTTCATAACCGCTCGAACGATATTTTCTTGTGTTCGAACGGAAAATATTTGGTGGCAGATCCTGGCGGGAAGGTTTCTAAACCGTTCGAACGGAATATATTTAGTTAGAACATATTCAAGCACCACATTTATACATTCGAAATATAATATTAATCTCAGTACGAAACTCCAAATATAAAAAATAAATATATCATATATACAAATTCATTAATTAATTTTATGTAATTAATTTAAAAATATTTTAATGATTTCTTTTATGTTAAATAAGATTTTTAGTTAAATAAATATTATCAACCATACGCTACATAATATAAATCAATAATTACTCCTGAAAAGAAAAAATATTAAATTTACAACTAAATCAAATTATCAAAATACCATATATATTGTCCATAACTATAACAAAAAAAATATAAATAAAAAATAGAAACTACTGTGATGCGAGGTCTCTACACACATCCTCGACTGCAGCTAATTGTCTCTCTACCTGTGCCAGTCGAGTACTGAGAGACAATTAACCTCTGTACGTAACTCATTAACCTCTGTACGTAACCCAGAGATGATAGCCATAATCTCTGTACGCAACTCAGACATGGCAGTATGCACTACATCAATCATTGCTGATGTGTGTACGCCGATCTCAGCAAGCAGTATGTCGGCCATCTCCTCGCGAGTAGATGTGCGTGATGCCTCGACCTATGTAGATGCCTCACCAGCTGATACTCCAGTATCTCCCGGCTGTGCATCTCTCTGAATATCAGCCCTATTAGGAATAGCTCCACGAAAATGAAATCTCGAGTGTCTCATGCTTAGTGACAGGGTGGTGTTGTTGATCGGTCCCATCGGCTCCCGAGAACGCTCGGCAGGTTCTGGCAGACTGGCACGACCCCGACATGTAGCAAAAATCAAGTGATTAGGATCCCAAACGGCAGTATATCTGTCGTAATGAACCGAGCCTCTGATCAGATCCTCTCAAATATATAACCCACTAGGTCGATCGGAATGCCACGAGCGACCCGTATCAAAAATCTTGCTCGATCCATGCCGACCTCGGTCTTGTGCTGGCGAGGGTCAATATTGTTGGTGATGATCAAATTCATTATCTTGAAGAAAGAAGATAAACCTGCCTACCTAATACTCTTCGTCCCATCGTACACTGGAGCATCTAGACCAACAATCAAGTCTCTGACCTCATGATCAGCAAGTGTGTCGATCTTATCTATGTAAACTGGTCCCTCGTCCTGAGACATCTCTACATCACCTGAAAGATCAGACTCTCTAGGCGGCAGGTTCGGATAGGCATCGAGAAGCCTAGGAATCTGGAGATATGCAGCGAGTCCGTCCGCTGAAAATAGAACAGGAGCTCGTCGGACACAGATCCTGTATGCCCCTCCATCGTCTAGGCTGGCACCACTAAGCTCTTTATAGAACTCAGTAACGATCTCAATGTAGGAAATGAGCTCCATTCCTTCTTCTCGCTGATCTAAGATTGGTGCCCAACCATGATCATTGAATACTGATGGGAGGAAATGACCCTCCCATATAAGAGCCACAAAATCATACAGTTTTACCTGTTGCTCAAGTAAAACAGTCCGCTCTTGAATTGTTTAGATGGAAGGTTCCCCTGATCTACCACGTTTACAACCCTATAAGACATTATTATGAACCTGGAATTTTAAAAATAAAATATATATTAAACATTAATGATAAAATCTAATTACGACGAAAAGATTTACAAAATTATATACTAATAGCAATTTAATAAATTAATTGATAGAACAATTCAATGAAACGATGAAAACAATTTAATAAGCTAATACAAAGTAAATGGGTTGAATGTAATATAAAGCGTTCGAACGACAAAATATATGGTCAAACGGACACAGCAAACCGTTCGAACGTTTTAAAATTGTTCGAACGTCAAGGTTAAATCGTTCGAACGCATTCGAATGGAAACCAGATCAAACTCGGCCATGGCTGAGTCAACTCAGCGGCCATGAAAACACCAAAAGATGCATCGATTTCGTGGTTTCTTCGACAAAACATATACTACTCTTCATTTCTAAACATTCTATGGTGGATTTGTGGTGTTCTACGATGACTATTAATGAAAAAATATAATTTTTCTAGAGAAAACGAATAAAACCACAAAATCATAAACTAAACGGTAAAATATCTTTAAAAATGCATACATTCACTTGGGAGGAAGAGTGTTTGACGTAGGTCCTGATTACGGCGGCAGACGGCGGCGATTGATGGGCGTTCAAACGTTTTCTCTTGTTTTCAAACGGTGGGGATGGCAGCATGAGAGAGAGTTCTGCCCGCGATAACTTATATGTGCATAACCGTTCGAACGTTATACTTGATCATTCGAACGGTTTTAAACTAATGTTCGAACGTTAATGTTTAACGTTCGAACTGTATTTGTTTTAAGTTTAGTAAAAATTTATATTAAATGTATATTATATTTATAATCTTATAAATTAATATAATATATATACTATTATAGTAGATTATATATACTGTAATATATATGTAATATTATAATAGTATAATACTTTAAATGAAAACATAATAACTTATATACATTTTATTATAGTATAATAGTAATATATCATAATAATTTACTATCAAAGTGTTATATATGAGGTTGTAATATATATATATATATATATATATATATATATATATGATAGCATAGAGTACTATATACTATGAGTTTATACTTAACTACATATATATCATACTATATATTCCATTATACTAATTTACTATATATGTTATATATGATACTATACAACATATATATATAGAGTATAGATTACTAATATACTACTATCTTATAAATTTCTCTATACTTTTACTATGTGATCTTAGTATATTTGATACGATATATATGATATATAGTATAGATTACTATATATCATATAGAATATATTACTAATATATCATATAGAATATATTACTAATATATTTTCCTTTATACTAATTTAGTATAGTATAATATATATGATACTATATATATCACTAATATATATGATAGTATATATTACTAATTGATATCATCTTACATTTTTATAGTATACTTTAGTATAGTATAATATATACTATACTATATCTATGATATTTAGTATAGATTACTATATATATGATAGTATATATTACTAATACATATGATCTTATAGTACTTTTCATTTAATGATGGAAAAAAAATATATTTAAACATTAAGGTGATGTGTTCGAACGGTATTCATAAACCGTTCGAATACATTATTTGCGTTTGAACGTATGTAAAAAACATTCGAACGAATTATTTCAGTGGTGGGAAAATATCCCGCCAATTAATGACTCTGGATTACCGTTCGAATGTAATTTGTTATAGTTCGAACGGTTTATTGCAGTGGTGGGAAAATACCCCGCCAATTAAAGACTCCTAGATTACCGTTCGAATGTAATTTTTAGCCGATCGAATGGTATTGAAGAAATTTGAGCGGGCAGGAAAATTGGCGCGCTGAAATTTTTCGCGTTCGACCGTATTTTATTTACGTTCAAACGGTTGGCCATAACTTATAATCTTCCCGCACGCTGTCAGTCCCTCATTTTTATCTCCTAGTTTTCTCTCTTCTCCGTTTTCTCACCAAAATTTTATATTTTCTTCACACAATCCTTCATTCTATCATCTTACAAAGAGGATTGCTTAGTATATTTTGCTTAAACGTATGACTTTATTTATCATTTTACTTCTAAATCTATCATTTTTTTATTGATTTTGTAGTTTATATATATATATATATATTGTGTAGGTGTTTGTTAGATTAAACACGAAACATGTTTGTTAGAGGGTTGCTATTCGAAGTATATATGTTGTATGTTTGTAGTGTTTTCTGAATATGAGTTTATGATGTTTTGTGAAATTGTGACTCGTCTGATTTGGCTGGCGTATGGAAACTGGGTTGATACCGTTCGAACGGATAAACATGTTCGAACAGTATATTACCGTGTTTGAACGGTTGTAAAAACTATCTTAAATTATCATATAAACATGTAATAGTATAGTAGATTATATATAGTCTATATATATGTAAGAATTAATAATACTTAAACTCATATTAATATTTAAAAGATAATAGTTGTAAAATCGATCTTACAACTAATTACTTAAAATGTGCTAAAATTATATTATAGTTAAACTCCTATTAATATTTAAAAGATAATAGTTATAAAAACTATCTTACAACTAACTTAAAAGGGACTAAAAGTATATTATAAAAAAATAAGAATTATTAATACTTAAACTTATATTAATATTTAAAAGATAATAGTTGTAAAAACTATCTTACAACTAACTTAAAATGGGCTAAAATTATATTATAAAAATATAAGGATTATTAATACTTAAACTCATATTAATATTTAAAAGATAATAGTTGTAAAATCTATTTTACAACTAATTACTTAATATGTGCTAAAATTATATTATAAAAGCATAAGAATTATTAATACTTAAACTCATGTTAATTAAACTGAGGACTATCTTAACAAATAATAAAAGATAATTAATATTAAACTATGAGGACTAACTAAGATATATATAATGTATCATCTTGTATTCTCGCATTTTTTATTATTGTTGTGTTTTAATATCGTATCTTCTACTTGACATTGAAATAAACCTTAGACCTATTTGAGAGTTATCAATCATGTTGAACGGTTGATTGATAACTCTTGAATTGTCCAGAGTGGACAGTTTGGAATTGTAAGATCATTCTCGCAAACTATCAAATTATATCTGTTGCATCCGACATTATGATTTTGGTAGAGTCATCCCTTATTGTTCTCTGAATATGCAGTTTCGGTGAAGGTGCATCGATGTATTACTCATCGGTGTGCACGACCAAACGAGCATATTTGGAGAACTATGGGGAGATGCTGCCGAAATTTTGTTGGACGTGACAGATAATAGTTGGTAGGTTGGCGATTATGATCTTACAATCCCGAATGGGATAGGACCAACTACCTGGTGAAATGAAGAAATTGCACAATATGTTAAATAATTGATTGTTTGTTGATGCACGTGACTGTTTGCAATAGGATATTAGACATGGATAAGAGTTGGATGCGAGTTAGAGATCGGTTGGGTGAAAATTACAATGTATACGCTAAAGGAGTTAAGAAATTTTTGGAGTTCGCATCCTGTACAATTGGCAGTGACGGTCGTATTAGATGCCCATGCCGACTTTGCAAGAATTTGCGTTCTCATGAAATAGAGTTGGTGAGAGAGCATCTGTTTGTCAAAGGTATTGACCAAGGTTATACCAATTGGGTCTTACATGGAGAACCGTATCCAACGTCATTCGAACTTCGAGATGAAGAAGAAGACATCGATGAAGATGTATATCTTGAGGTTGTTGGTGACGATCCCGAAGAGGATATGAAGCAAATGCTGGGCTATATTGGTGCGGGAATGTTTATGGATGAAAGTGAAACAGATCCACCAAATTCAAATGATTCGTGCCATGACACTTTTACCCGCTTGTGGAATGATTCACAGTGTGAGTTATATCTAGGGTGTAGAAGTTACAGTAAGTTGTCATTTATAATTAGACTGCTTCATATAAAATCCATGTGCCGAATATCTATTAAGGCTGCCAATATGTTGCTCGAGCTGTTTAAAGAGGCACTTCCATCGGACAATATTTTACCCCGCACTTTTTACGAAGCAAAACAGTTGAAAAAAGGACTCGAGTTTGATTACAATGTATTTGATTGTGTGTTATTTTGGCGAGAGAATGAGCAGTTGAACGAGTGCCCCATTTGCCATGAATGAAGATGGACAACTGAGAAGTAGAATGTACCGCGGAAGGTTGTACGTTACTTTCCATTGATACCTAGATTACAACGGTTATTTCTGTCACGTTCAATAGCTGTGGATATGACATGGCACTCATCATCTAGAGTCAAGAATGATAATGTTTTCTCACATCCTGCAGACTCTCAAGTATGGAAGGATTTTGACTTAGAACACCCATGGTCTGCTGAAGAACCTCGTAATGTTCAACTTGGGTTAGCAACATATGGATTTAATTCGTTTGGGAACATGAGTACTAGTCATAGTATTTGGTCAGTTGTACTTATGTCGTACAATCTACAACCGTGGAAGTGTATGAAAGATCTATATTTCATGATGAGTTTACTCATTCCAGGTCCGAGATCACCAGGAAATGATATAGACATACACTTGCAGCCACTGATAGCAGAATTAAAAGATTTGTGGGAGAATGGGATCTTAACATTTGATTCATCAATAGGCAAGTCGTTTAAGATGCATGCTGCGGTGTTATGGGCAATAAATTATTTTCCCGCTTATGGAAACTTGTCAGGTTGGAGCATTAAGGTGAAATTGGCATGTCCGACTTGTAACAAACATACCCAATATGAATGGCTTACGTATGGGAGGAAACTATGATTTATGGGTCATCGTTAATTTTTACCTGGTGACCAGAAATGGCGTCGAAATGGTAGGATGTTTGATGGCACTGTTGAATGGGGGCACCCTCCACCATTATTGTCTGGTGAAAATGTTATTGCACAGTTTGTGGATGTCGAAAGTAATGATTTTAGTAAAAAACAACGAAAGAGAAAACGAAGTGCGAATGAATTGAATTGGACAAAAAAAAGTATATTTTTTGAACTCCCCTACTGGCCGACGTTAAAATTGTGGCATAGTCTCGATGTTATGCATATTGAAAAAAATATATGCGAGTCCGTATTAGGAACATTGATGTCAATTGAAGGTAAAACGAAGGATAATATAAACTCACGGAAAGATCTAAAGCGGTTGGGAATTAGACTTGAAATGCACTTGCAATAAAGTGGTTCGTCTGTTTACATGCGAATTAGGTGGTATACATTGTCAAGGAACGAAAGGGCTACATTTTGTGAGTGGTTGCAGAAGATTAAATTACCGGACGGGTATGCCTCGAATTTAACAAGGTGTGTGCGAACAAATGACTGGAAAATTACTAGACTAAAAAGCCATGATTGTCATGTATTTTTACAACGTATCTTGCCTGTTGGTATCCGTGGGCTCTTGACTAGAGATGTGCGGGTTGCGTTAATTGAGCTGTGTGCATTTTTTACAGATTTATGTGCTAGAACGTTGCATCTATACTCGACTTGCAGGACCAGTCCAGTATAGATGGATGTATCCCATTGAACAGTTTCTTAGAATGTTGAAAAGCACAGTGGGTAATAAGGCCCGCCTAGAAGGATCAATTGCAGAAACATATATTGATGATGAGTGGCATACATTCTCTTCCAAATACTTCCATGGCGTTGACACAAGGTTTGATCGGCCGGAAATTGATGTTGACCAAGCAAGACAAGTACGTCCACTTGGTGCTTAGCGTAGTTATGATTTGTGTGAAAGGGAGTTCGAGAAAGCTTAGTGGTACGTGCTAAATAATTGCCCAGAGATAGAGAGCGACTTGAAGTAAGTTTAAATTATTTTTTAATTAATCATTGAATTTACTTATTAAACAATTATACGAATATACTTATTGGTGGTAATTTTTAATTTCAGTGATCATATTAACGTGCTAAAAGAACTGGGAGTAAATGATATAGACCAGAGACATGAAGAGGAGTTTCCGAAATGTTCGAACAACGGGTAATGACATTAATACAGATGCAATTTTGCACTAACATATTTTAAATAGAGATGATTGTTAACGGTTGAATATTTATATTTTATTTAATATGTAGGTTGTACAAATGCATGCGAGTAATCCGAAAGATATATCAGACGAACTATATGTACTGGCCCGTGGCCCCACGAGACGCGCTGCTCGATATTCTGCATGTATTTCTCGAGGAAATAGGTATCACACAATTTATCAAGAACTTTATAGGAAAACACAAAATAGTGGTGTTCTTGTCGAAGGGAGTCATGATGGAGACAATGTTGATTTCTATGGAGTTATCATAGATATAATTGGAATGAAATATGTGGGGGAGCTTGTGGTTTATATATTTAAGTGTGATTGGTGGGATTTAAGCAATTCTCGAAGGGGAAAATGCTAGGATGAATATGTTTTGAGTATTAATACATCAAAAAAATGGTATGAAGATGATCATTTTGTTTTAGCTTCCCAAGCATCTCAAGTATTCTATTTAGACGATCCTCAGTTAGGAAATCAATGGCAAGTAGTACAAAAGTTTTCTCCTAGAAATATTTATGATGTTATCCCTGAGGTGGAGGGACAAGATGAAGAAGAAGATGATCTCTCTACTCAAGAATCATACCAAGAGAGTCAACCTCTTTATTTGTGGATTTGAGCCAGTATGAGATAATCCCATAACATAAGGAAGATATTGAGGCTGAAATAGTTGAGGCAATAATTGATCAAAGTGTTGACTCATCTGAAGTATCTACAGATGCTGAGAGCGAATCTATAGATGAAACTGATACAGATGATTGATCGGTTTTGTGTTCACATTATACATTATCTCACAATTATGCCACCAAAGAGGAAGGAAGTTCGCATCCCATCTCCACCTGTTTCTAGATCTCCGTCTGACTCACCATTAGAGACTGACTCTACGGAATAAGGTAAATAGCTAATACTCATTTTTTTAATTAAGATATATGATAATTGATATAAGATAAATAACTATTATTATTTTATAGAGATAACAGTACAATCTCGTCACGGACGAGGCACTACTAGAAGCGTGACGTTGGAGAAATATCGTAAAGTAAGTAAGATTAAGGTTAACATTCCTGACGAACATACCGGAGGCGAGGGACAACAAGCAGCTTGGCTTACATCGCATGTTGGTGCTCTTACACGGACTTATGCACATTTGGCTACGAGTTCATGGCATAAAGTCCCGCAATATGTGAAAGAGCATATAAAGAAGCGTTGTTTGATACGTAATATTTAAATAATAAATTTTTATTGATATTATTTAATATTCTAAATGATAATATCTTTGTGTATATACTTTTTCAAGGATGACTTCGAACTAAATTTTGGTCGAAGAGAGGAGCGTAGGACTGTCAAAGAGCTGATGTGTAATTGATTCCGCAAGTATAAGGCGAGGTGTCACGAGCATTACAAGACGTATGAGAATAAGGAAGATGCACGCCAGCATCCTTTTCAGGATGTTCGACCTGAAGAATGAGAAAAACTTTGCGACATGTTTGAAAATTCATCATATAAGATAAATTAAATGAATTCATTATGTGTCATATTTTTAATTTTCACTTACTAACTTTTACAACTTCTATGCAGAAGCGGAGTTCTATAAACAAAACGAATAGATCGAAATTAAAGATTCATCATCATGCAGGCTCAAGATCTTTCCATCGCCTCTATTAGAAATTGTTAATGTACTTTTTTTTTAATTTTTTTATTCTATGTAGTTTGTTTTTAATATAGACTTTATATCATAACAATGTCTCTTATAGAAAGAGTTAAACATTAATTATGATCTGACAAAATTATATGCTGCATCACATACTAATAGTAATGGAGACTGGACTCATCCCGATGCTCGTGAGAATTATATAAGTATTATAATTTTTTTTAATTAACCATATTTAAATTATTGTATCAATATTAATTTTATATGTTCTGTGTAGGATAAAATGGTTGCCCTCTTTGCTGAAACTGCATCAGATCATAATTCATCAACAAATGATGTTGAAATTTTTACACAAGTTTTGGGTCAACGTTCGGGCTACTTGAGGGGTTTGGGTCACTGTGTAAAGCCTTCAGGCTCTTCATCAATGTCAAGCACTACTGCCATTGCGTTAGAGAATGCAAATTCTAGGATCGAATAATTAATGGCAAAACAGCAGGAGTTAGAGGCTCAATTGATGAAACAAGCAGACATGAAGATGCGCATAAAACAACAAGAAGATCAACAAAGAGAGATGCAACTCCAAATGCAAGAACAACAAAAACAGATGCAGATCAAATGCAGATGCTTATGCAACAATTCATGCCTCCAAACAATTGAATTTCATTAGAAGTGTTTTTGCATATTGAACAATTATATATCATGTACTGATAATTTTATTAGTATTATTAGTATTTTATTCATTTAGTTCTGACTTATTAGATTAGTTTTATTTATATTGAATAATTTTTAATGTATTTTTGAAATATAAATATCTATTCGGTTTTAAGTATTGTCTAAGAAAATAATAACCGTTCAAACTCTCATCAAACGTTTGAACGGTAAAAAATTGTGCACCGTTCGAACGCGTTCGAACAGACAATTCACTATTTGCGTTTGATCATCAATTTTTTTGTTCGAACGTTTCTTCATGTGTATTTGGTCGAACGGAGTGGTATCGATCTACCAGCCATGAAATATTCGTTCGAATAGTTCCTCATTGTTCGAACGTTATTTACAACGTTCGAATGGATTTCCAAGACGAATTTAAATCGTCCCAGAAAAAAATCTATTCGAACGCGATCGAAAGGTCCAACTTAATTTCGTCCCGAAAGATATTTTTTTGGACGAATTTGTGATTTTCGTCCCAAAATACCTTTTGGGACACTTTTATAGAGACGAACTTGGGACAATTTTTTTTTGTCCCAAAATATACTTTGGGACGAAATGCCAGTCTTTTGAGACGAAAATTTTCATTTCAAAAGACCTTATTTGTTGTAGTGCCAATTAAGATAAGGTTCATGTGACGATGCCTAACAATGGCGAACTCCCTCTATAACAGAAGCAATGGGGATTAGGTCTAGAAAATTAGAGATGTGGTTTTCTAGGTTTTGTAATGTAGATATCAAATTTGAGTACGTTATTTTTTTTTAATATATCTTGTATTCGGGTTGTTAAAATGGGTAGGTAGAGTAAAAATGTATAAATATAATTATTTAGGGGATTTTTTGTATTTTTTAAATGTTGTTTTGGTTTTTGTACTTGTAGCTTTCACCAAAATCCACAGAAATAATGATTGGATGAAAATATTAAAAAAATATTTAGGAAATTGAAAGATATTTTGATTGGAGTTAGTTTTTTTAAATGAGAATATACATATATATATATATATATATATATATACATATAATATATACTAGTCTTGACAATGAGAGATCATTAAGTTTTTTAGGTTTTACTTTTATCCCTCCATTATTATTAATGCTGTAGATGCTGGAACGTAAACCTAATTAATTTGTTAAATGCTCCCTCGACCTAGAGAAAAATGTAATTTCCTAGCGAACAAAATAGAAAGATGGAAGAAATAAAAATTAAAGCTCCATGTATGTACTGCATTGCTTACCACACAAATTCTTGATCTACACAAATAGATATAAACCGCATCTTCAGATTCAAAATATTACAACTTTATTAATCTTTAAACTAAAAACTACGCTAGCTGAAGATTTATCAGCATAAATGTTTGCCATGAATATTGCTCCTTGTTAGGAAACTGAGTTTGGCTGAATATTCAGCGCTCACCCATACGCCCCCGCAATCGTGAATAACATTGACACTTGAAATATTATCCTTTATACGCACCCGCAAGCACAAGATTATGGGTGCAACATTTAGCTTGTCTTAAATTGAGATAAACCGAACAGTACACAAAGGCTTAATGAAAATGTCTTCCAACTAGTCTTTGGTAGAAATAAATTGAATGTCAATGAGTTTGCAAGTGACCATATCTTTTTTTGATAAAGAGCCGAGAATCTCCTGTCCATGAGTGACTCCGTCCCGATTTTATTAATAAACCCTCAATTATGGCGGAGGAAAACCGTGGTTATATACCAATACCTGGAGATACAATATAAAATTCCAAAACCAGGTATAAAAAAACCTAGTTTTTTCTAGTGAGAAAAAAAAAAACAACAAATCCTCACCTGCAAAAAAAACCATTAGCACAACAAGCATATACAATAAAAGCTAACCAAACCAACGCAACAACCAAACAGCACATGATTCTTAATTCTGACAGCACCGCAAAGATTGTAAACCAAGTTTATCCAATCGAAGTAAACCTCGAGGGATCCTAGGCAAATCTCCAACAAAATTCCATTCCATATTAAGACCAGTTGCCCCACTCCGAGCCAACCAGTCAGCAACTTTATTACCTTCCCTATAAATGTGCCTAACTATGCAAACCATCGAATCCATAAGAACAAGTATATCCTCCCAAAAATCTTCCAAATACCATATGCCACATCTTCGCCTATTCCACCAAGAGATTACCACTTGAGAATCTAATTCTATTTCCACAAAAATAATCCCTAGATTTTTACATGCTTTAAGACCCTGCAACATCGCTAACAACTCAGCTCTATTATTAGAAGCAAAACCAATATAAGAATTAAAAGCATGAACCAAGTAGCCCTGATCATTTCTAATAATACCACCCACTCCTGAAGATCCTGGGTTCCCTAGGCTACTACTATCTATATTCAATTTAAACCACCCTGGAGCAGGTTTTTGCCAAGCCACAATTTTTAAAAACTACCTCACGGGGACTTTTGACGTAATTTGCTAAGCATGTAAAATCTGCAGTTCATACGTAGAACATTTCTTCACCTTTTTCATGTCTTGACTAATAGAGCTCATCCAATTTTTAATCTTATGCCAAACCACACTAACAGATTGAATACGCCCCTCCATACGGGCAGTGCATCTTCTAAGCCAAAGATGCCAACTAATAATCGACGGAAGTAACCCCACAAGAATCCCCACTTGAGAATCAGTTGACGCACGTCTTAACCAGGCCGTCACCGTCTCCATCCAAGTATGACCAAGAGGTAGACCACAAATATTAGCACAATAATGCCATATGTTAAAAGCAAACTCTCCTCCAAACAGAACATGATTTTGATCCTCATACTTACCTCCTTCGCAACAATCACAACGAGAAACAATCGGGATTCCAATCCGTCTAAGACTATCATCAACACTCAAAGCTGTATTTCAAGCTCTCCGCATAAAAACCAAAATTTTAAGAGGCAATAACCTATGCCATATCCAAGGATGCCAATCCAAACTAGAACCTCTTATTCTAATACAATCCCATGCTGATTTAGTAGAAAAATTTCCACTCTCGTGTTTAGTCCAGATCAACACATCAGACCCCTCCTTACAACCAGCCAAAGCCTCAATAATATCATCCACATTATCCTGACCAACTAACGAAATCAAAAGGTCCATATCCCAACTATTATTCAGCATACACTCCTTTACTTTAATCTGCAGATTCCCCACCATCTGGAATTCCTCCAATAAAGGACCCCTATCTCTCCATTTATCATACCAGAATAAAATATTCTCCTCCCTCACTTTCCATTTTGAATTATTAAGCACATCAGGAATACTCTTAATAATCATTTCCAAAATCTCGAACCTTTTTTCGTATCAATGAGAGATCAAGGTGAAGATCCCACATATTTTCCTTTAAAAAAATTTGCCCATAAGGATTTACTTTGAATTAAATTCCATGCAAGCCGCATATGCAATACTTTTTGCATATCCTCTAATTTATGCAAGCCTAGGTCCCCTTCCTTTTCTGGCTTACAAATATTGTCCCACGCCACTCACTTTTTTTTACCTTTACCATTTACCTCCCCCCAGAAAAATGTACTCATCATACGAGTTAAAACTTTAATAATAGATTGAGGAACCTGCAAAACAGCAAATAAATGTAAAGTCATACTAGAAGGCACGTGCCGAAGAAGTATTAGACGGCCACCCGATGAAAGTAGCTTCATTTTCCAGCCACTAATGTTTTTCCAAACTTTGTTAACCATCTCCTCCAAATGCACATGCTTTAGACGCCCCAATACAATCGGAACCCCTAGATATTTAAAGGGAAAGCAGCCTTCTGAGAACCCTGTCAATCTTTTTAGAGCTCTCTTACAAGCAACAGAAATTTTTGAAGAGAAAAATATGGCTATTTTTTCTTTATTAATCATCTGGCCCGACCATGCTTCATACTTTTCAAATACCAATAAAAGTTCCCTAACAGATTTCTTACTCCCATTCAAAAAAATCACAATGTCATCTGCATACATAAGGTGAGAAATCTGAGGAGTACCTCGAGGTTGGGAGAAATGTCCAATCTTGTTTGCCGACACACTCTGCTTCAAAAGACGAGAAAGGACTTCCTGAATAATAATAAAAAGATAAGGCGATAATGGATCCCCCTGACGTAACCCACGACCATCTTGAAAAAAACCTCTCATCGTTCCATTAAGCATTACAGAGTACCAAATATTCGAAATACAAGCACGAATTAAATCACAAAAAGAAGGAGGAAATCCAAAACAACGAAGGACCTCCAACAAAAAATTTCAATCTACTCGATCGTATGCTTTAGCCATATCAACTTTAATCATAATATTTACTCCATGAGAAACCTTGTTTAGGGAATGAACCATTTCCTGAGTAATATTAATATTCTCAAATATATTCCTCCCAGGTATAAAAGCTCCTTGTTCAAGGGATATCAATTTGGGAAGAAAACCTGCCAGACGATTTACTATAATTTTTGAACAAATTTTATAGAATATCGAACACAGACTTATCGGCCTAAATTTATCAAATCCCGTAGGCACGTCTGTCTTCGGAATTAGCACAATAAAATAAGCAGAATAGAACCTCGAAAGTTTTTTAAAAATAAAAAAATTCAGAGACAGCTGCCAAGACATCCATCTTAATCACCTCTCAACAATTTTTAAAAAAACCTGCTCCAAAACCATCTGGCCCAGGAGAACTGTTTATAGGAATTGAAGAAAGAGCCTCCTTTACTTCATCCAATGAAATGATACGACAAAGACATGTACAATCCTCTACATCAATAACTGGCGAAATCAAATCTGATAAATCCTGAAGTGCTCTTGACTGGTTAGTATTTTTAAGAAATTTTGCAAAATACTCAACAGCTCCATTATGAATTTCTTCTGGTGAATTGAACTCAACCCCATCCGGAGTTCTCATTCCTTTAATTCTTTTACGTCTTTTATTAGCTAACCACATATGAAAAAATTTAGAATTACGATCACCTTCCATGTTCCATTTTATTTTAGCTATCTGAGCTAATCTGATATCTTCCCTACGTCTCCAAGAGGACAACTCAGCCGAATCCACCACAAGCTCCCTCTCGGCAACTATATCCCACTCTCTTTGCAGACACCCTTCAAGACCCTCAACCTTCACTTCCAAAGATTCAATATGAGCATTGGTCCTGCCAAACACTCGCTTATTCCATTCACGAAGAGCCACCTTAACCTTTTTAAGCTTACAAGCAAGAATAACAAGCCCCGTCCCAACCACCGGCACAGACCACACCTGCTTTACAAAATCTATAAATTCTGGATGCTCAACCCACATTTGCTGGAATCGAAATGGAGGAGGACCATAGGAATAAGGATCCTTAAGAAATTCAATCAGCATAGGACAATGATCCGAAGTCGTTCTTGGTAAGTACGAACAAGACGCAGTAGGGTACAAAGACATTAAATTTGCATCCAATAAAACACGATCCAGCTTAGCCCAAGCTCTAGCTAATCCACTTTGGCCATTACACCAAGAAAATTTACTACCTTGAGCACATAAATCAATTAAACCACCCTCATGGATCCATCGGTTAAAATCATCCATCGCCGCTATTGGCCTAGAACGACCACCCCTCCTTTCCAAATTCGTACGAATAATGTTAAAATCGCCAGCAAACAAACAAGGATCCTCATTCATACTATTCCACCTTAAGTCCTCCCATAAAACCCGCCTTTCCATCATATTACACTTTGCATAAATAAAGTTACCCAAAAACTGAAACTGACCTTCAACTATACTTAAAGACAAAAACTGAGAGGTCATCCGAATAATCTGTACAGTTAAATCATTCATCCACAAGACCCATATTTTCCCACCAACTTCTTCGTTAGAAATTACATTATCAAAGTGAAGAGCCCGCATGTAAGATTGAGCTTTAACAAAACTTTGGAAAGGCTCCAACAAAACTACCATCTTACATTTCAACTTTCTTTGCAAACTTTTTAAACGTCCCATAGAGGACCCGAGTCCCCTGATATTCCACACCAAAATGAACCTATCATAAAGACAATTTTGTGGCTCGAGTAATCACCCGATTAGAACTCCTAATTTTCTCAAATTTTTTTTTCCTATATTTCCTCTTCCCAGTTTCTTCCTCTATTTCCGAGTGATACTCCTTGTTTTCGAGACAGTATATAATCTCATTTTTCTCCGAATAGTTCATTCACACAAACACCATTTGAAGCCACCACTCTTCGCCGTATGCCAACTTTTGGTTGCTGTCTAAGAGGTATGGCCCACCATTCTTGTCTCTTTTGGCTTGAAACTAGGGTTATTGTGTGTTGAAAATGAAGTTTGGATCTCGAATTCAATCAGATCCCTTTTTGTATATTTCGACTGCCAAACACAGTGTTTGGCTGTAGAAATGATGGCGTGAGGTCTAGGCTTCACGCCATGTTGATTTGTATCCTTAAAACCAATAATTCTTGATGAATCATTAGTTTTTACATTTAGTTCTGAGTGGACTCGACCATGGATGTTCATGGCTGAGGTTAGCTCGTTCGAACGACTTCAAAGCTGTTCGAAAAGTTTTTTGCCAAACAATCATCTTTTCAATTTGAATGTGGCACCACATGTTCGAATGTAAAGAACTGAGTCAAATATTCGTTCGAATCAATGACTCAGTTAGAATGAATAAACAATTGTTCAAACGATATCTCATACACACGGTTCATGACCATATGATGATACTGTTCGGACTATATATTTATCGGTTCAAATTAACTATAATTGTTCGAGCAAAGCCTCGTACTAGTTCGAATGGGTTAAATGTTAGTTCGAATAGAATATTTTATATTCGAACACTACTCAACATAACATAATTACAACTTCAAATTTTATTAATATTCTTTGTTTCTTTGTTGAATGAACAATGAATTAATGGCATACGTTAGAAGAAAGCGTGGAAGGGAGGGGCAACCTAGCGATGAAGCTAGTGAGCCAAAGAGGCTGATATTGGTTGAATGAGATATCATTATAGAAGACTTTCACTATTTTGTCTGGGAGGGAAGGAGCCTGTCTTCCATAATCAGCAATAGAGGATGGGGCTCGATCTATGAGCATGCCTATCCTGATATGGTCAGTGAATTTTAATGAGCTATATCAGAGATGGTGGCTGGTGAGGACTCCATTACGTTTGATATTCCGGGAGTCGGTATTACTATCTGAGCAAACAATATTGCGGAGTTTCAAGGGGTCCCCCGTGAGGTGGGTGCATATCTGCACATCACCAGGTTATAGGGATAGGCGATGGCGATGCCATCGAGGATGAGACTCTAACAGACAATGGTTCAGCACATGATGAGATTCGTCGGTTGATGCATGCCGATTTGGCTCCTCCATATGATGGCAGCAAGGTCAACAAATAGGTTTATTGTTGAGCCTTTATTCGCATGCTAAATTTGATTGTCTTACACAATATCGATCCGAGAAGACACAATATAGATTTTGGCATCGAACAAACTCAATTTATGTTACGGATAGCACGAGGAGAGCCAATTGATCTGCCTCTATACTTCCTCATCCGCTTCCGATTTGAGTCATGGTATTTGATTGGAGGTAGTCTATCGTATGCATTGATGATCTCCAACCTCTGAGTTAATTCGGGGCTTGATGTGCTATTGACAGAGCAGAGGCAACTAAAGATCAGGCCCCTTAACAAGATCACTTTCAGTAAGAGAGAGGGTCACTTGTGGAAGACTCGTATTAATGTTGTACTAGCATACGGTGGCACAGAGCATGATCCAGCTCCTAAGAATGTCGGTGCTGATACAGAGGCTGCAAGGACTACTACTAGGGAGATGTGATCCCTGTTCAAGGAGCATCGTGCACTTTTGATCCAGGATTAGGAGAGGATCGCTGCGCCCATCATGGTTCGACTATGAGAAATTGAGATACGCATACTGTGATGCAGGAGGACCTGGATAATCTTACATAGTAGTTTTGTTTTGTATCGATCTTTTTGTTTTGTATCAAACATTGTCACATTAATTTCTATATCTTTTTTTATTTTTTATATATTATATCTAGCTAGTGTTTTATCAAAAATCAGTTTTCTTATTTTTCTTACCATGATTTGGCGATATAAAAAATGAGTTTCCCTAGAAGGAAAACTTTTTTTATTTGCAAATTGTTATTTACCATAAAAAAAAACCGTTAATTGATTTTTCAATTAATTATATTAGTTTTCTAGGACGGCATATATGACATTTTAATTTCAAATAACTACTTTTAGGGATGAAATTTAATTTGTCCCTAAAAAATTTCATCCTAAAAATCGAATTTCTTGTAGTAATCAAGACGTGCATGCTAGGTTAAATGAAATGCATTAAGAGACTCTTTAATTAGCACTTCCACGTTCTGTTAGGTACAGCTTTTTTTTTTTAATATACATGAAACATCAACTTCTCATTAGTGAAATAAAACATTACAATTGTTGGTGAACCCAAATTGGCTACCGAATACATGTTGGGAAACTATCCCACCAAACATTAATATCTTGAACATTACAAGCAAACCTTGCAAGTTTATGAGATACTACATTTGATTCTCTAAAAGCATGAATAATTGAACAACTTGGAAACCTGTTCATGAGGTGTTGAATATCTTTGACAATATGACCCATCATTGTAGAGGAATCTGTTTGATCTTGAATATCCTTTACCACCATTAGAGAATCACTCTCAATTTGTAACTCTTGTAAACCCAATAGAATGCAAAGCTGGAGGCCCCTCAACACTGCAATAAGTTCAATCTCATAGGATTCAATCACTGCCAATTCTCTCTTTGAGCAATCCGTAAGCACTTCACCCTTACCATCTCTTAATACTACTCTCACTCATGCTACTCCTGCTTCATGAAAAATAACTCCATCAACATTCAACTTAACTACATCAGTAGGTGGAGGCATTCATTTTGAAAATCTGCTAATTGTGTTTGGATGTTCTGTTTTAACAGAGTTGCAGAATTTTTGCATTGAAAGTGCCTGTGTAATCACCCAATCTGGACTGAGTGTTACGATCCCACATCGACTAAGTATGAGATTGGTTGATTGATTATAAGCCCCTAGGCACCCTTTCTTGTAAGCTAGTTTTCAAGGGTGAGTTCTACCTAGTGGGTTCATAACAAATGGTATCAGAGCCACACCACATCTAAGGCCATGTTGCGATGGTTGCAATCGTACGGCACGGGGGGTGATGCTAGTATGACAGTGTTCGCCCGGAGTTAGGAAAAAGACCTAGTGCACAGCCAGCCCGTGTGAGCGCCGGGCCGCCGTGGACATCGGCTGCGGAGCGTGGTGGTTGTTACGATCCCATATCGACTAAGTATGATATTGGTTGATGGTTTATAAGCCCCTAGGCACCATTTCCCTGTAAGCTAGTTTTCAAAGGTGAGTTCTACCTAGTAGATTCATAACACTGAGTTGTTTTCCTAATAAATCCATTGATTTCGCTTATACCAGCAGTTCCAAGCAATGTCGAGCAACATCATTTCCAAATCTGCTTTTATTTTATCTTCTTGATTTAATCTCAGAAATTTCCCAAACAGCAACTGTTAGACAGTGTTTCTGTACAGCATATATCGGTTTCTCATGATTCTCAATTCATCGTACTTTTTTTTTTATTTTTGAAGTTATTCATCGTACTAAAACTAGTGATCAGACATGATTCACACATTTTTTTTCTCCAAGGCTGTTAGGTAGCCAATAGGATAAATGTTAGGCTAAACAACTAGCTAGTGTACTTTATTTTGATTAGACCTTAATTAATCGGATACAATTATTGACCTGACATCCTGGCTGAGTTCCGATGTGAAATGAATTAATTATTTATAGGGGCTGTTATAAGATTAATTAATTTACTTCCACCCTTAACAAATTAATTAGGTTTATTTTATTAAAGCATCTACATGATTAATAAGGAAAATGATACACTTATAATCTTTTTATAATTTTTTATAGAATCCGATTTTAAACGAAAAAAATTTTTATAAAATAATTTATAAAAATTATATTATTTTTTAAAAATTAAAAAATATATATATATCTATCAACCTATGATTTATATAATATATATATATATATATGTTTATAGCTAGTCAAAAAAATGGGGCTCCACCACTTCTCTATCCCAATGATTGTGACATCAACCAGTTGCCGCAGAAGAATTTATAAGTACTGAACTTGAGTAGGATTTGAGAGATGGTGACCGCTGGTAGAAGGCAGGAATTAGCTAGCGCAAGCTGCGCTAGCTTGTCCAAACTTCTGGGGCTCCCACTGCATTAACATCTGATCTATATAAAATGATTGGCTTTATCTTTTGAACGACTAATGTTAGAGAAAAATTATTATAACAGTGTAAATTTTACATTTATTACATAGCTGCTTCTAGTTGATTGTTCCTAACATTCATTTGGGAAGATGTGTGGTCTAAATGATATCACATCATGTGTGTAAAATAGATGTTCCTAATAGTAACTTCTATTTATATTTATTCCTTTTGAATTATCAGTTCACAATAATGGGGGATGGCGGCATGAGGGGCGGGGCTTCAATATTTCTATCCAGCAATTTCAACGTGATATTCTCCTTTCTAGATTACCAGCATCCACATTCTGCGCGTGCTCTTGATCTGAAAACACACACACAAAGATGCTTAGACCAAGGAACTTGATGATCAAGTATATTCAATATTGCAGAAAGTGATTGAAATGAATGGCCCGACGTTTGATATCTTTTGATTTCTGGTATAAAGGCTGTATATATATATATATATACTCTTCCCAGCTGCTAGACCCACCGGAGATACGAAGTAGATTGCATGCCTTAGATTAAAGCATTTAAAATGTTGCAGATTCAAAAAGCTCAAATCTTATCTTTGACGAACTTAGGCTGATGATTTAATTACTATTTTTTCCAAGTGTTAAGTGAATCCGATGACTGATCATAACGATATATTAAGAGCGGAGAAATCTTATCCCCTAAAAGATTAATAGAAACTTGATTAGGAAGATTGTGAGAGGTTGGGAGAGTTTGAAGATCAATATATAGCATATATATATACATATAAAGCTAGCTAGCTAGCTAGCTATATAATGATTAACCCTAGATTATGAACATGAATTAATGGCTCGTGCAAAGTTGATATCTTGCTTTTCCATCTTCCTATTATAATATATACCAGATTTATATTTAATTGCAGACAGGTTAATCTTAATATGTGATGACGTTTGCTAGTTAGATCAAACCATTATAGAGGATAAACATGCCTTCTTAACACACACACACACACACATGATATATATATAAAAGCAGATGATGATTTGATGAAGTCGTCATGTAATTAGTCACCATCATATTTATTTATTATAAATGTTTAATCTATGGCCAGTAGTACTACGTACATGATCATGATATGACCTAAGCAAACTAAATTTATATATATACAATAATTTTAACTTTCAGTCAACCCTATCTCCTACTAGTATGATGGAAATTAGTAGATTAAATGTGTGTATATGATATATATATATATATATATATACACACGCATATCAATATATATATAAGTTGATTTATGACTGCTAAAAATAATCATTTGTGACGAGTTATTTACTATAATAATTATCATTTATTACGAAAATAGACTTATTCTCGTAACAAATAGTCATTCTCAATCGCAAATATATAACTGACCACAGATTAACATTTTTCTTGAAGCACTATATATATATATTCAGTCATGTGAACATAGATTAATCGTGTTTATAACGATCAAGATATTTGACTTCTACCCAATTTTTTTACAGAAGTACTAGTACTTCATGATCTACATGCTCTTTGAAGTGGCGTTGCTCTGTCGATCATACACATACAATGACACATGCAAACACAAATTTTCTCTTGAGTTGAAATAATTATGATCTGATGCATGCATGAATTTAATCTAATCGCCAAAATGGTAAACATATTAATTTATTTCAAAATCCATGCATTGATGATCGAGTGAATGGGACTTTACAATCAAAATTTTAAGTAGACCTATTTTCATTCCTAATATACAGAAAGGCAAGAGTACAACTACTCTCTAAGCTTAAGCATTATCGGCCTCCCCACTTTCTTTGACACGTAAGTTTCAAGGGTGAGATTAACGTGGAAGTTTGAAAATTTCGTGCTACTCGTGGGCTAGCTTTCGAGAAGAAAAAATATGTTGAAATTTGCTGTAAGTGTTAAATAGGGATATTATATATAAGCTAGGTCGACGGACGCCCAAAGAATAATTTCACACTTAATTGTCAAAAAAAAAGCTATGGAGCTATGGGAAGACCAGAAAATATAAGCTTCACATGCACATGAACGAAAGATTTATGTCAATTTCTACACTGATTTGCTTAAGAAATGTGGGTCTAAAAAAAAAAGTGAATGCTACAGATTTATAACTATCAGTGCTGATCATCATGGTTCAACACTCCCGTCAAAAAGCATGCAGTATATATGTAGATAAGGACTTTTCAGGGATTGGATTTCGACGATTTGATAGAAGAAAGGTGGATAATGAAATAATGCCTTTTTAGTCATACTTAACCATTGACATTAACATCCCTATATATATATATATATATATATATATATATATATATTTTATATATATATATATATATATACCAAAAGCCTTAATTTCCAAACGAATTACATCAATATTATTTTGCACATGTGATACGTCAATTTGTATCCTATATATCTAATTACTTCACTGAATTGGACGGTGTAATTCGAGAAGAATAGACGCATAACTAAATATTATGTGGGATCCAAACTATCTCACTATCATAGACACGGACCAATGATTGGAGAGAACGGGCCACGCCACTATAAGAAAATTGTTTATTTGTGGCAAGTTATTCCCTTCAAAAATTATGACTATTTATTAAAATGAGTATGTTTTCATCTCAAATAATTAATGATCTCGTCCCAAATAATCTGATCTTCAAAATTGAACCATGCATCCAGTTCAAACGTCGTACTGCTAAGTTAATGTCAGTCGTAAATAATAATAATAATAACAATATATAATAAAAGTGAATGCTAAAGCTTAACCATCATCAATGTTCATAGTTCAACTCTTTGACATTCACATCCAAGAGTGCACCCAAAAAGCCTTTCATGATCAGTTGCTTTGGCTTTACGTTGGCATATTTCAAACTTTGAAGCAATTAAAGTCAAATGCTCAAAGTGTCAAAAGGAAGATTAGTGAAGAACCCGTCGGCCTGATCTTAGAACATGGTTTGGTTTACGTTTTTATCTAGAGAAAGTATATATGGCTAATTTAGCTAGAATGGTCGGTACAAAAGGAAATGATTTGCACATTGACAATTGGGTAAAGGTACTACACGTAGTCAAGCATGGATTATGCTTTGTTATGGAAAATTTTGAGAATGTTTGAATTTATTTTAAAAATATTATTTATTGAGTTTTGAAAAAGGCTAGGAGACAAATTTAAATATTTTTTTTTAAAAAAAAAATAGGTTTTACATTTAAATTTGTGGAACTAAATAGGTAGAGAGTTATTCAAATCTAATTTCTTAAGATTAATTTTTATTTGGGGTATTAATTTCTAAATGTTGTTTTTTAAATTGTATTTGGGTAGCGAGATGATCTCAAATATTCTATGAATAGTAATAAAATAATAATAAAATAATAATAAATAATAATAAAATATTCTCTCCACTACTCAAAGTAGTCCCAAGTCAATCTTTACTTTTGCTTCCGGCCATTTGGTTTGATCTTCAAAGTCATCCCACAATTGTAACAGTTGGAATCTTTGGAACCGTACATGATGCGGGACCCACTTGGAAGAGTGTGATGTGTCAACATCTAAATCCCATCAAAGTAATTATATACATAGGTAGAATTTGAGCCATATTTTTGCAAAGAAGTTCAAAAGTAGTGGTGGGTACACATCATTTCTATGCACGATATTTATATTTTTTGTATAGTATATCCCTCCTCTTTCTTTTTCTTTTTTTTTTTATCCCTTTTGGCAAATCCTTAACAAAGAATAATTAATACGAGGGAGGTTGCTACACTGAGAAGATTCGGTCATTATTTTCAATGATCAATCAACTCATGATCAAAGTAATATTCTTTTAAGGTAAAATCTCTCACGGCTCATCTCAATGATGAAATTATCTGACAATCGAAAGAAAGAAAGTAAGACTTATATTTTATTACTATTCATTTTGCCATGTGACTACAACGCCACCCAAAGTGTCATTTGAGTTTAAGTCCACATCATCAACGTACATTACCATAAACTAAACACATTACAAGAAAAATAGATTTTTGTGATTAATTTATTACAATTAAAAAATTATTCGTAATTAATTTTAGTTACAAATAATCATTTTATTGGAATTAACTGGTTGTAAATAAGTAATTTTCTTGTAATGACAAGTTTATTTTTATTTTTGTTGAAGGAAAAGCATTTAAGGTAGGCGAGGAATAAATAACGAGGAACAAGCTTTAAGTAAAGTCCTGCAAAATTATGAGGTAAGATGAAGATCCAAGGCAAGTCCCTAACAAAAGGAAGTAGGGAGATGAAGTTTTAGGTGAGCACTGCACTTAAAAAGTGTGAAATCACCACTTATTTCAAAAGGTTAAACTGATAATAATAGTTAGATTTTATTATTTATTTTGTTAGATGAAGTGACCTGCATTATGTAGGTATCACCAGATGAGCTAGAGAAATGAAAGCTTCTAGCGCAAGCTGCATTCCATTTGTTATATAAGGCCTCATTTGGTTATACAGTTTAGATGAGATGATATATTTTGTTAAAAATTGAATAAAATATTGTTATAATATAATTTTTTAAATGATTTTTATTTTAGAATTTGATAAAGTTGAATTGTCTATTATATTTTGTGTGGGAGCTTAAGAAAGTTGTAATAATTATATGAGATGAGATGAAATAATTTAGTTTTGTGTAACCAACCATTAAATCTCATGGTAAGACAAGAAAAAAAAAATTTATAAATTCTTTAAGCTCTTATTCTTCCAGTATTATTGACTAAGGGATGCTTGGTAAATGAGATTAGATGTAAATTTTGTGAATAATAGTAATATGATTTGTGAATAGTAGTAAGCTAGTTAGAGTTAAGAATTTATTGGGTTTTGGGAAATGAGTGAAAAAAATTTGAATAAAAAATATTATAAAATTAAAATATTTTTATAATATAATTTTTCTTTTCGGATTTGAAAAAGTTGATTTGTTTTTTATTTTTTATTTGAAAATTTGGAAAAGTTATAATTATTAGTCTGAAAAAGTTGTAATGATTAATTTGAAAGTTTTTGTGTTTGAATGATGTTTAGGAAGAAAATAAAATGTGGTGAGATGAGATGAGATATGTTTTCAAATATCCTCGTTTGGTTACGTAGTTCAGATGAGATGAGATGAGCTATTTTGAATAGTAATGAGATTTTTGAATTAAGATAAGATGAGATAGTTTATAAAAAAGTGTGTGTATGGATAGTGAGATGAGATGAGATATTTTGTAAAAAAGTGTGTTTGGATTGTGAGATGAGATAAGATATTTTATATTTTGTAAAGTGTTTGGATGGTGAGATGAGATAAGATGGTTTTAACTTTTTAGGAATTTGATAAAGTGGTGGGTCCCACCAATTATTGAAAAGTGTTTTTAATTATTGGGTGGAAAATATTATGAATATATTAAAAATAAGTAATATCTATTATTAATTTAAAATTTCATAAATATTTTAACTTTCCCAAAATATATTTTTTGTAGTTGGCTGTGATTATTTCAATATTTCTAAATATGAACGCATTTATTTGCAAAACGAAATTATTCTGACCTATTTAATATACTATATTTTATAAAATTTGAAATATATTTTTCTAATTATATATTACAATAAAATAAAATAAAACTCTAATAGGTAATTATATATATTAAAAATGTGATAGTTAGCGGTACTATAGTGGTAGTGTAGAGGCAGATGAAACTTTGTAGCAGATCAGCTGTATCGTTATTGTAGTGATGGTTGAAAAATCAGAGATGGGATAAAATTTTATATTCTACCGTTTTGATAGATAGATGAAAAATGAAGTACAGTTCAGATAAGATGTATCGCTACAGTTTATATCTCATCTGGGCATCCAAACCGGGCCTTAGTTATTGGACGCATCTAATTTGGAGCACCGGTTGGCGGTTGCCCTTTTCTTTATAATCTGTAGGTCGTGTGTTGAGGAAATTGACGAAGTTTCCCACTGATAGAAAATTGTCTCAGCAATTATATATTATAAGATCACAAAACACGGTAAAAATTTAGATGGAAGGATTGCATTGAAGTTTTTTTTTTTTTAATTTTTTTAATTATATTGGGAATGGTATGGTGCATGTGTGTTGTTTAAAGGAAAGCATGAAAGATTGATGTGTTATCCTTTTATTGGGTGGTATATACACTAAGGCGTCGTTTAGTTATATAGATGTGATAAGAAATATGTGAATAATAGTAAGATAGTTTGTGAATAGTAATGAAATGGTTTGAGTTAAGATGTTTTATGAGGTTTTAAAAAATGAGAGAGAAAAAATTGAATAAAAATATTATAAAGTTAAAATATTATTTTTTTAATATTATTTTTGTTTTAGGATTTGAAAAAGTTAAATTATTTTTTGTATTTTGCGTGTAAATTTGAAAAAGTTGTAATGATTAGGTAATAATTAAATGAAAAATTTGAAAATTTAAAAGTTTGAAATTAAAAAATGTTTGTGTTTAAATGGTACTTGGATGTTGAGATGAGATGAGATGGATTGAGACCATCCGTGAAACCAAACAGAGCTAATTCTTGACCACAAATGTACACTTGTCATTTAACCCTCCAATATTCCAAATTGGGGAATTAAGCAATAACTTGGATAATATAATTTGGTGTGTTGTAATTATTACTCCCTTTATAAAGGGAGTAATAATTTTGAGAATAATAAAATATTGAAAGAACTTGGGGTTCGTCGTTGAAACATCACGAGCACGTTTGAATGTTATGGTGATTTCAGATAATTTGTAGATAATAGTGTAAAAATAATAAATAATAATAAAAAATAAATAATTTTTAAATAATAGTATAGTAGTCTGAAATGATCTCAGATCACTTCACTGAACAAACATAGCCTTAGAAAAAGTTCCCATGAAAATTCGTATTGGGTGGAAGGCTAAATTCGCCAACTTATCACCCAATGAATGAAAATTCACCGACCTGCCCACTATGGCTCGAGTCTGCATATGGCCTTCTCGACATTCAAAGATTCATAATTGCTAACCGAAGTTAAAATATATAAATAAATAATCATTCTAAATCCTTAAACAAGAGGAACAGTACTAGTACTGCTATTGGTGGCCTTAATTAATCATTCTAAATCCTTAATTATGTTTAACCATCTGAGAGGAGAACCAGATTCCATCTGTCTTCATCATATTTTAAAAGAATTAGTATTTTAATGAAACATCATAAATGGTATAGCTCAAGCCTCATGCTTCTAGTTGGAGCTAGCTCTTATTCCATTTATAATATTCAAGAAATTAATGCTCGATTCACATCTAGATGTGAATTTCAGGCCATTCACCATATTTCTATATACAATCATACACAATTTAGGATCTTAAATATTAGGGATAAGATCTAATTTTCGAGGAATAAAATGGCTCCTTATTTTTCAAAGGATTGTACTACTCGGACCGAGAGATTTAATTGAGAAAAACGACTGACAAGTGTAAATGCACTTTTTTATTTTTTTTTCCTTTTCTTTCAATCATTTTTATACATTTTAAAACATTTTTTAAAAATAAAAAAATATTAATTCATTAATAGTCACTTCCTTAATTATTAAGTAAAAATAAAAAATTAAAAAAAATTAAAAATTCAATCGCTCACTTTCATCGGTCACTTTTATTGGTCCAACTATCATTTTCCTCTCCCAAATATCCTCAATCAAAAAACATACAAGGAATATTGAGAAGCATGAATTTATTTACAAATAGTTATAACTTACCGGTTATGATTATTAACTAATGTCAAATTGACCATTAGCTCATACTTAAAAGTTATGTTGACTTAGAGTATTTCAAAATTTTGTAAATAGTAATAAAATGGTTTATGCATAATAATAAAATAGTTTGAGTTAAGATATTTGAATAATTATTAGATGAAAAAATTGAAAAATAAAAAAATTAAAATTAAAAAGTGCTTTGTGTTTGAGTGATTTTTAGAAATGAAATTATGAGAAATTCTCATGATCTCATCTATTTACCAAAACATGGACTAATCTTGATCGTTAGATCATACTTATTTGTAAGCATCTTTAATTGTCACTTGGATCTTCATCAATTCAACTTTAAAATTTAGATTATCAACATTACTACTCAAATATGACCATTGATGATCATATTTATAACTAACGTACGATATATCCAATCTTTTTTATTTTTCTAGGACTAAAGTGTTAGTGCCTACTGTCATAAATTTTGATCATGGTCATCATGATCACTTTCAAATTCCGATGCTTTAAGCGAAGTGTACAACTAAGCATTGGTTCAAGGCAATATTATATTGTAGAGTGCAAGCAATAGTATGCACTACTTAGTAAATGTCCACTTTCTTTTTCTTTTTGATCTAGTCGAGAAATTATATTTGTACTTTAATTTTAATGTATTCAAATTTTGTGTATTCTTTTTTTTTTTTTCGAAAAAAATAGATTCTACATAAAAAAAAAAAAAAAAATTAATAGTAAACCTGATTGCATGTGCATAGTCGTTGTGAAGCTTTCACTCTTGACCTTTCTTTAATTAAGTTCCATCCTAATGCTAACTTAATTATCTTTGGTCCCAACTGTCAACGTTGTGTTTCATATGTATTTGGACCAGGTTCCAGCAATTCGAGTCTTTTAAATTGGGCCTGCGAAAATAGAGAAGAAAGCAACTGAGAGAGTGTGGTCTTGGGGCCAGGGAGTCTTCGATGCCAAAGTTAGTAAAGTGTCCTGGAAGCTTGTAAATAAGTGAGAGAGTCTAGAGATCAGAAAGAGTTTTTTGTACTTGAGAGTTGTTATTTATACCGAGAGTTTGGGGGGCAGATCCCCATGGAGTTCGTGTCTTTTTACTGTTCCTTCTGTCAGAGTCTTTTAATGCGGCATGCCTCTGCGACGATGTCATTGATGTGGCATGTAGTTCAGGTATTAGTGACATTAAGCGGCATGGTTCTCCGATTTACTTCACCTTTGATGGTCTGTCGATGTCCTCATGTCAAAGGTTCAAGAGTTTTCCGTCTTTTCCGCTCTTCCCTGTACAAGTGTACAAGTCTCCATGAGCAGAGTGTGGCCGAGCGATGTCAGGCCTATCCATCTCATCAACCATCATCATTTACTTTTCTTTATAAGCGACTTACATTAAGAGTAAATTTAGGCTTTGGGACTGCGTATTGGGTTGATATTGAGTAAGCTTGTGAAGTACGAAGAAATCACCTTACACCAACATTGCCAAATTATATATATTATATATATAATAAAAGCTGCATTTGTCTGAGAGCATTCCTATCATTGATGATGATTTGAATTTAACTTCACGCACCCTAATTTAGTACAAGAAATATGCTCATTCTGGACATTTTTTGGGATAATAAATTTGGTTCAAAATAAGAAATTTTGTTGATATATTTTGTTAATTCTTGAAATCTCTTGATGAATATTTGTCTTAAAAAATGTTTCTTAATTATGGTTAAAAATTACATCAAGAGTGTGAAGGTAAAAAATGCCTATAGCCCATAAATTGGGCTAGCCTACCAAACTATCACTAAGGACAAAAGGGAAAACAAAAAAGAGATAAGAATGGGACAAGAGGGATATGAGGGCTGCAAATGTCAGAGGGAGGCAAGAGGGTGACAAGAGAGATATTAGGGCTGTAAAATGACAGAGGGTCAGAAGAAGAAGGAGAAGTGTGCACGCAAGGGGAATTTGCCAACTCATGGCAGGTAGGCATGTACAGTAAAAGGTTAGGCAAACATATAAAAGGGGATGCCCATACAACATAAGCGGGGACCTTTTAGGATAGGACGATCCACAAACAGAGGAGATTTTTGGGATACAGAACAAGAGGGATTTTTGAGACAAATAGGAAGAGTTCCAACCTTCTCTATACAGAGAGATATGAGGATCCATGAATGATTGTAAATAGATATATTATATTGGAGACTTCCCTCCCCAAACCCTCGTGGGCGTAGGCATATTGCCGAACCACGTAAATCTTAGTGTTATCTCTTTTTACTTTCACAGCATTTATTTATCATTCACTGTCATGGGCGTACGAAACGCCACCGTACAGCCGCTCTGGAACACTGTCGGGGGCTCCAAATAATTCACATCGTGGCACTGTCTACGTAGAGTTTCCCAGGCCCGCGAAACACGATGTCAACAGTGGTGCCGTTTGTGGGATCTCTGTTGTCCCATAACTAGCATGTCCTTCGAAGGTTGGTAACAACACACTCTCAGAGCTCGCGATGTGAAGAAGAACAAACAGAAGCAATGGAAGGAAGAACTTATAAACAGTCTGTGACAACACAAAAGAAGAACGCAATAAAGGTGGAAGAATGATGATTTTCCAGTGCATTGAATAAATTCCGAATAATGAAGGAAGCATCCTCCTGACTTACGCCACGCTACGCCATTATGTTCTGCTCAGCACGGTTTTTCTGCTCGGATCGGTTTTTCTACTTGGCACGATTTTCTGCTCGGCGCGGTTTTTCTACTCGGATTAGTTTTTTTGCTCGGATTATTTTTTGGCTCGGCGAGGTTATTTTACTCAGATCAGTTTTTCTGCTCGATGCAGTTTTTCTACTAGGCGTGATTTTTCTGCTCGGATCGATTTTTCTACTCGACGTAGTTTTTCTGCTTGGCTCTGCTCTGTTGTTCTGCTCTGTCACGCTATTCTGCTCTGCACTGCTGCACAGTTATTTCACCGCGAGCATACACATCATTGCACAGAGGCAACACAACTTGCATGAGACTCAAACGCCATTGGTTAGGCTGGACAATGCATACTTATGACAGGTTGTGCTATTCTGCTCTGCTCCGCTGCACTATTTTGTTCTACACGATTCGAATTTTTCCTGCTCGACTCGGCTTTTTTGCTCAGCTCAGTTTTCCTGTTTGGCTCGATTTTCCTACTCGACTCTACTATTCTACTCTACTCTACTGCGCTATTCTGTTATGCACTGCTGTGCAGGCAAGCACGGCTCTCCCTGACTAAACAACAACTCCAGATTCGTTACTCTCAAAGTTCATGTGAATTATGTTTCTACTAACAAAGTTATTTCTATCATTGGACCGAACCGCCGGGAGGGAAAGGTCAAGAACCACCCAACCTACCAGAAACAAGCCCAGTTTCTAGATCGACCACGAAGTATAAAACAGAAGAACAGAGCCGTGAGCTCTGACCTGCTAATAGCTATTCATAATGCAAGTTCCAATGACTTGCTGAGCTTCGTGCAAAATGAGATGCGTTGGTGAAGGGGCAGGGCCCTCGGGCTGCCAACCTATAACTGCCAATCCACGAAGTATAAAGCACAGCAACCGAGCTATGAGTTCTGAGCTGCTAACAGCTATTCTCAACGCAAGTCCCAATGACTTGCTGAGTTTCGTGCAAGGATGCGAAAACGATGCGTTGGTGAGGGAGCTGGGCACTCGGGCTCTGCCAACCTATAAGTGTCAATCCAAGAAGTATAAAGCACGAGAACACAGCCATGAGCTCTGACCTTCTAGTAGCTATTCTCAATGCAGTCTCAACGACTTGCCGAGCTTCGTGCAAAGTTGTTGCCTACATGGCAGTAATATAATCTCCATCAGCGAAATCTCTATCAAACAAAATCTCCATCAAACAGAATCTCCATCAACAAAACTGAGTCACTAAACTCTCGATAACTCCGTGCTCGTGTTTTACGCGGTTGACTCCATCTCTCGTATCATTCGAGTTCCGCGCTCACGCTTTACACGGTCGAGTCCATCTCTCGCACCATTCGAGCTCTGCACTCGCGCTATATGCGGTTGAGTCCATCTCTCGCACCATTTGAGCTCTGCGCTCGCGCTATATGCGGTCGAGTCCATCTCCCGCACCATTCGAACTCAGCGCTCGCGCTTTACGCGGTCGAGTCCATCTCCCGCATCATTCGAGCTCCGCGCTCGCGCTTTACGTGGTCGAGTCCATCTCCCTCACCATTCGATCTCCGCGCTTGCGCTTTACGCTGTCAAGTCCATCTCCCGCTCCATTCGAGCTTCATGCTTGCGCTTTCCGCGGTCAACTCCATCTCCGGCACCATTCGAGCTCCGCGCTCATGCTTTACGAGGTCAAGTCCATCTCCCGCTCCATTCGAGTGTCACGCCCGCACTTTACGCAGTCGAGTCCATCTCCCCCTCCATTCGAGCTCCTTGCTTGCACTTAACAGGGTTGAGTGCATCTCCCACTCCTTCCGAGCTCCGCGCTCGCGCCTTACGTAGTCCAGTCCATCTCCCGTTCCATTCGAGCTCCGCACTCGCGCTTAACGCGGTCAAGTCCATCTCCTGCTCCGTTCGAGCGCTGCGCTTGCGCTTTATGCAATTGAGTCCATCTCCCACTCCATTCGAGCTCTGCGCTCGCGCTTAACGCGGTCGAGTCCATATCCCGCTCCATTCGAGCTTTGCACTCGCGCTTTACTCGGTCGGGTCCATCTCCCGCAACATTCGAGCTCCGCGCTCGCGCTTTAGGCGGTCATGTCCATCTCCCGCTCGCAGCATACGCGTACTCATTAAATGATGGATATCAGTTCGCAAACCCGTTCACCTTCAACGTGCCCACCCAAGACAGAAATTCTCATAAGGAAAATTTTTTGTAATTTCCAGCCCACAAGTGTGCTAAAAATTAGTGGGGTTCTGTGAAGGGAAAAAATGCTCATAGCCTATAAATTGGGCCCAACCCACCAAGACATCACTAAGGACAAAAAGGGAGACAAAGAAGATATAAGAAGGGGACAAGAGGGATATAAGGGCTACAAATGTCCGAGGGAGGCAAAAGGTAGACAAGAGAGATATTAGGGCTATAAAATGGCAGAGAGTCAGAAGAAGAAGGAGAAGTGTCACGCAAGGGGGATCTACCAACTCATTACAGGCTGACATGTACAGTAAAGGGTCAGGCAAACATATAAAAGGGGATGCCCAGACAATCTAAATGGGGACCTTTTAGGATAGGACGATCAACAGACAGAGGAGATTTTTGGGATATGGATCAAGAGGGATTTTTGAAACAGATAGGAAGAGCTCCAACCTTCTCTATACAATGAGATATGAGGATCTATAAGTGATTGTAAATAGATATATTATATTGGAGACTTTCCTCCTCAAACTCCCGTAGACATAGGCATATTGCTGAACCACGTATATCTTAAGGCATGTTTGGGGGGTGGGATGAGACACGAAATTCTCATCTCATCATTACACATTTTTTAAATCCTCATATAAAATATAATAAACAATTTAACTTTTTCAAATCTCAATTCAACTTTTTCAAATCTCAAAACAATAATAATACTAAAACATAATATTTTAAACACTAAAACAAATCACAAAATTCTCATCTCACCCTCCAAACCTGCCCTTAGTGTCATCTCTTTTTATTTTCACAATACTTATTTTCCATTCACCGCTATGAACATACGAAATGTCATTTTACAGTCGCACCAGAATACTGCCGGAGGCTCCAAATAATTCACATTGTGACACTGCCTGCATAGAGTTGCCTAGGCCCGCGAAACACGACGTGAACAAAAGGGTTTACAAACTTGTGCTTTAAAACAAACTAGGTTATATAAAGGGTGTAAAAAACTCTTTATACAATCCGATGGATATTTTAAAGCACAATTATTTTTACAATTATTTATACAATTATATTTTAAATAATAGATATTTAAATAAAATAATATCATTTTATAAAAATAAAATTAAGAGTATAAAAAAAAGTTGCACGCACGTCATAATTATATATATAACTTCATATATATCCTTTTTGGGGCTCACCGACTATATAAATTACTTCACTAAAATCAGTTCAAAACTAGCTATAATGAGTCCCCCAGCCTCCTTTCCACCCGCCAATAAAATAAAGAGACCAACTTCGTTATAATTTATATATGCTCTCTCTCTCTCTCTCTCTCTCTCTCTCGTATTGCATAATGCATGCCCACCGACTACTGCCACTAGCCCAGGCAACTTGGCAAGTCTCTTTGTTAAGATCAGGCCTTAGACTTTACATAAGCAGATGAAAGAGACGGATGAATTAATTATGATATTAATTAATTAATTAATTAGTTGATTGTTGTAGATATAAAATAAATAATAAAATTTAAATCTTCGACCATCAATTTTAATTTTTGGGATAAATGATGTATTTACATGGTATCAAAGCAAATGTCTTGAGTTCGAAACTTGACTCTACACTCTGTTTCATTTAATTAAATATTCCACGTGTTGGACCACTCATTAAGAAGGAGTTTGGCCCATATATGAGGGAGAGTGTAATTAACATATAAAATAAATAATAAAATATACATATTTCTATCAGGTTAACCTTTTGGGATAAGTAGTGTTTTCACATTGATAATTAATAAAAGAGTAAACTTGCTTAGGTTGCACTCCACTAGGCATAATTACAGGTTTTTTTGAAGCCGCCAAAGTACCCATCATCATGGTCATGAAGCTATATATTCGGTTTTGTTTATGAAAGAGGATTAGGTTATTGATCAGCTAAACATCGATTAATTAAAAACAACATATAATTACTTGAACTTAATACGTACAAAACAGTGTCGTTTAATTATAGTTTAATTTAATGGGGCCGATCTAGCTAGAAGATTATGGGTTTCTTATAAGTTATTAGTGTGTATATATATATATATATATATATATATATATATATATGATATAGCTGTTCATTATAGAATGGAACCCACGAACCTCGACATGAAAAATGGACGTTTTTCCAAGTATCTTTGGTTTTTCCTTTCTTTAATGTGGTTGTCAAGCTAAGATCGATGCTTAAAAAACACACAAGCATATATTTATTTGTATTTGTTAATATCTGTTGAGGAGCCAACATGAACAGTACTGTGATGCTGTCTTTCTCGAGAAACAACAAACCAAGTTATAAAATACTATATTATACGCAAGTTGTGCATGCATATGTGAACACAACAGTAAGTGTGTGCATGTGAGGGTGAGTTGAGATCTGTTAACAATTTCGTTTAGATATCTGAAATGAATTGATAATATAAGTAAGATGCGGACAATCGTTTAATTGGCTAACCAAATTAGATAACGTAATTCTGGAGAGAGACAGACACATTACGTACGTAAGTTTTATAATATTTTATGTACTCCATACAGAATATTCATATTGAATAAACCCTACATGAATATTTAATGTTTTTTTTTTTGTTTCTTATCCATTTTTATTCCCGTTTGGATATAAGAAGTGTCTTATCTCATCCCATGTCATCATTACAATATTTTTAAATTTTTACATAAAATATAATAAACAATTCAACTTTTTCAAATCTTAAAGCAATAATATTACAAAATAATATTCTAATAATATTTTATTCAACTTTCAACTTTCATCTCAACTCATCTTATCTCAATTCACTATCCAAACGGCACCTTAAAGAGGATTTGAATAGACAAATGAATACCTATATATAATCCAACAAGCATAGCCATTTCCGTAGTTGTCTCCATAGGCAGTGTATATGGGTCAAGTCATGAGAGCCCAACTTTTGATGGTGTGGATGGAAAAAGGAGGTTTGGTGATTCTGGGCTTGCCAAGTTCACTAAGCTTTATATGTACTCTAATTAGGTAGTGTAAGAGTACACAACCGAATACCTTTTCGAGTTACTCCACGAGTTTATCCAACCTAGCCAAAAAATCCAACAAGCCTCAAGCGTCTCCTCTTAGTAATGAAATGTACTATGTAGAATAAACTAGAGTAATACTAAAAAAACCATCACAACATAAATGCTTACTCAATGGAGGATAAAAATAGAGAGAGATTATGTGCTTGTTAAGAATGGTGTGGGAACTAGCTGAGGAATGACTATATATAGCCTTCCCTATGCATCACTCACGGTTTAATTCTCATGAAAGTGGCCAACTTTCAATTTGAAATATAACACATGGCCTTAATTTACATGTTGTTGTAGCACAGAAGAGAAGAGGTTTGCCCATGTAGACATCCCTCCATCTCACATCTCCCACTCACACGTAGTAGGCATGGGCCTAAGCCTGCATCTCTAAATCATTCGCAATCTTATTTATACAAATAAATAGGTTGTGCGACAACCAAGCACACCTGCAAAAGAAAGGTGGGAGTACTATAACATCTATCTTAGAGAATACCAACATAGAAACATCCCTAAAGTGTCTTGTCATGCCCTAAACTCATTCGATCATATCAGATCAAGCATTTTCGAACCCTCTTGAGTTTCAAAAAACTCAAAACAAAGCTTGACTACCTCCAAATCATTTCCACAACCTTAGTCACTACCAATGTGTAGCACCATAGTTTGACATCAGTAAACACCATCAAAGATACGATGTCGAATAGTCTTCTCTTCGCTCTCATGTCCTTCAACAATGGTCCAGTCGCTTTCCCAGTAATGTCTCTTTAGATCATATCAATCATGTCCATAAACAGTATGTCAAAGTAACAGATATCACAACCTCTATCTTAGGACATAGTCAAAGGTAAATAAAGGGCACTCAATAAAATATGAGACAAACAATGAGGAAAAAAATGAACCATTTTCTCACTTCCTCATTTGGTCGAATAAGCACATATAGTATAAAATACATGCTATGATAGATTTCTCTTTCTCAAAGAGCACATGCCTATATCAACACCGTACATATTTTAGTCTAGTCGCTCCTTAAGCGTCTAACCCAAGTCCCTCCATTTGCTCACCTCCAAGATGTCAAAGAGGATCTCGCATCTAGCTAACCACAGGTTACATGGATTGTGGGATATCCATGCATGGTCCTCTTAATACAATGGACCTCATTTTAGGTCCCACTAAGGTGACATATTTTTGTATCAACCAACTTATCCCTTTGGGCAAGTACCAAGGGACATAATATCTCATATCTGCTCGTTACTCAAGCAATAGAGACGATCGCTCGTGTGACCAAGCCAATCTAAATATGTTGGCATACCTTATGTGTGTGTATCTAAAAAACCAATATATAAAGACAAGAACTGAATATAATCATATTACATCTCAATGTTAACTAAAACAAAAATTACATTTACAATCTACACAGTCCTAAATTCCTAACATGAGCCACAAAAGCATATCTTGCCATGGGCTTTGTCAATGGATCAGTAACCATGCGACTAGTAGAAATGTGTTTCAGGACCACTTCCTTTTACACTACCATGTCTCTGATGTAGTGATATCCGATATCTATGTGTTTGGTTCTTCCATGATACTTTGAGTCCTTAGCATATGCGAGAGCTGCCGTGATGTCGCAGAATATCGTCACTGGATCTGAAGTATCTGCACCGATGTCTAGATGCTTGAGGAACCTTCATAACCAAATAGCTTTCTGAATTGCTACTGAACAAGCTATGTACTCTGCCTGCATGGTCCTTTGCGATCATCGCAAACCCATTCGAGAGAATGTCTCGATGGAATCTGAGATACCATTGTCTAGATGATTGCTTTAGGCCATATATAGATCGTTTGAGCTTGCACACATTGCAATCTTGACCTTTGACTACAAAGCCTAAGGTTTGATCCATATAGATCTTCTCATCTAATTCTCCACTGAGAAATGGTATCTTAACATTCATCTGATAGAGTTCGAAATCCATGTACACTACTATGGCTAGAATTAGGTGAATCGAGGCAAACATTACCACTGGTGGGAAGGTTTACTCATAGTTTATACCCTCCTCTTGAAAATATCATTTTGCCACTAAGCGAGATTTGTACATTTCTATTGATCCATCCAACTTGCGCTTGACCTTTAGAACCCATTTCCATTTGTTCCCAATGACCTTGTGCCCTGATGGTTGATTTACCATATCCTAGACTTGGTTGGTCCTTATAGACTATTTCATCATTTAGTGCTTTTATCCACTCATCTTTAATAGAAAACGAGAGAGCCTCATAAATTTTCCTAGGCTCATCATCATCTTGTGAAGCTACCATAAAAGCTTCCCCTTCAATTTCAAAACAATGACGCAGAACACTTTCACGTGTGCTTTTCCGCTACTGAGGTTGTTATGGTTGATTAACAAGTGGTGTGATCCCACTTAGAGGCAAGTCACTCTCACAACCAGTATGAGCTTGAGGAATGTTTTCTTCATTCTCAGCTAGACCAATTGGAGCGCCTTCCTCTTAACTCACAATTTCATGGAGTTTCAAACTCCTATCAACCTCACATCTACTTGGAAACTCATCCTCTATGAAATCCACATCTTGCGACTCAATATTAGTCACACTTCTTGCAGATTGTTCACCTATTAGCACATACCCTTTAATGTGTTTTAGGTATCATGAACAAAACCCGTTAAACCCATGGTCACAAGTTTCTCAAAATGGGTTTCTCACCGGTCCATAGTTCATATGGGGTGTGGAAGATATTAATTTGGAAGGCACTCAGTTAATAATGTAGGCAACAGTCAAAAGTACATCCTCACAATATGAAATTGGTAAGTTTGCTTGCACCATCATTGACCTAACAATCTCAAGCAGTGTCCGATTTCTCCTTTTTGCCATGCCATTTTGTTGTGGCCTACTTAACATCGTCAACTATCTCTTTATTTTTTCATCATAGAGCCTTTTAAATTGCTCAAACATATATTCACGTCTGTGGTCAGTCCTTAGGGGTTTTAAGTTCTTGTCTAATTGATTCTCAACCATGCTTAGGTATCGTCTAAAGCACTCTAATGCTTCAGACTTATGGGAGATTACGTAGACATGACTATAACATGAAAAACCATCTATAAATGTGATGAAGTAGACACTCTCGTATCTTACCCTCACACTCATTGGGCCATAAATGTCTGAGTAGACTAATTGCAATGGAAAAAATGTCCTAGTGATTTTTCCAAACGATTTTCTTTTAGCTTTTCCCATCGACAATGTTCACATGTGGGCAACGTGACCTTAGCGAGATTGACTATAAGGTCTAGCTAACCTTGTCAATCTCTTTTACCCTACATGGGCAAACTTAACATGCCATTTTTATGAATCCAAATATTAGATGCATAAAGAAATGCAACAATCTCATTTATGCTTAGATAATTCAAATCCATTATCATAAAACCGTCTAAAAGAAAATCACAACCAATAAAAATATCGTTCATATAAAGAAACGCCATTGTTTTCAAATACAATCCAACTTCGTGGAAAAATAGAGTGTGGCCGCCTTGCAAGTCCAGCTTGCAAGTACCAAGTCCCACCACCACTACGCTACCTTCATTTCTCACCTTGATATCATGACTCTCAGCTGGAATCCGACGATACTCTACAAATCTGACTCGATCTTGCACTTTATACTTGGTCGCTCCTGAATCAACAACCCACATAGTATAAGAATGAGCAACCATCACATAGCTAGTTACAAAAACAAAGCAAGAATAGTCAAAGAGTACCTTCTTCAGCTCGTGCAGTCACGAGCGAAGTGGTCTTTCTTTCCGTAGTTAAAGCACTTTAACTTGGACTTGTTCTTCCCGCGATTGCCTCTCTTGCTACACTGAGAAGATCCTAACCCTTTTTGTACTTGTCTAGCAGCTATCCTAATCTTGGATTTCTTGCGCTTTGGCCAGGACATCTTGCATGAACATGACTCACCCATATTGGCTGAATGTTTAGGCTCAGCAGCTTCTAGGCGCTCAGCCTCAGGTTCCAAGTGACGCAACACATCAACAAAATCCTTGATGTTCTTATTGTGCGTAAGATTCTAGCTCATTGTCTCCTAAGATTTTGGTAGTGAGTGTATTACCGCCTGAACTTATTGCTCATCAGTCAGGTTGCTTCCTATCGTCTCGAGTTTGCAGATCATGGTTGCCACAATGTATAATAATTATTAATTTCTAACCTAATTTTTGTGCAAATTTAAAATTATATCAGAGATAAAATCCTCCTTAATTTCAACTATACTCCCACTATCTTAGATAGTCATCTAACCCTAGTCACACGTAAAGGAAAATCCTACTAAAACTGTAGTAACCATTTGGGTCAATCTACAAGGACAACTACTCGAACTGCAATAACCTGTTGGGCAAGTCTAGAAACATAGCTACTCAGACTACAACAACATGTTAGAGTAGTCTACAAAGATGGTTCTTTTAAGACTGTTACAGTCCATTTCTCTTGTCTCATCAATGCATTTACAGCTTTTACTGGGGCCACCATAATCCTTTGGCTATATAGTGCATTTACAGTACTTACTGGGGTCAGCGCAATCCTTTGGCTATACAATGTATTTACAGTTCTTACAAGGGTCACCATAATTTTTTCAACCTATCATTCACATTGACAATACTAACTAAGACTATTTAGTAGGAACTTTCTATTTTATCACTAAAAAAAACTGAAGGCTGATGTCTAAACATAGAAGCCTAACAAACATAGTTGATAAAATAAGGATATATTCCACACATACATGTAATCACATTTAATCTACAATATTAAACAAAAGATCACATGAAATAAAATATACATGGAATAACATTAAAAAAAAACAGCATGTATCCAAAAAAAAAAAAAATCATGCCAATTAAAAAACTTTTTTTTAAAGAGTAGATGTATAATAAATATATTTATAAACCCCACCTAGACCAAGAGAAACTTGCAGCCCAGTGGCGCACCCGACCCCTTGATTTTATGAGGTGGTCCTGGGTTCAAAATCCAAGTATGTCACTTTCTAATTTGTTTACTTTCTATAGTGTAAAAAAATAGGTCAGTGAACATTGGGCCACAAAATAGCCCAGACCTATTTCTCTTCAAATGACATAAGTCATCTACTTACTCAAATTGGGATAATATGAACAGTGTCATTTCAAAAAGAAAACCTAGCCATGAAGTGAACATTGGGCCACAAAATCGGCCCAGCCTATTTCTCTTCAAATGACATAAGTCATCTACTTACTCAAATTGTAGGGGTGTAAATTTAAACCGGAAAACCGGTCCGGACCGGACCAAACCGGACCCGTTGGTCCGGTTTTGAACCAGTCCGGTCTGGAACCGGTTCCTATTTTATGAAAACTGGCCGGATACGGTCCGGTTTCGTTCCCATAGTTTCCGGGACCGGACCGAACCGAACTGGACTGGTTGAATATTTGTAATTTGTTTGATCATATGTTATTAATATAATTACATATAAGATAATATTGTTATAATTTATAAAATAAAAGTTTAATCTTAAAGATGAAAATTTAATTGATCATATGCTTTAAACATACTATATATATATTAAATTATTAATAACATTTTATCATAAGAAGTAACACTTTATTATATGTTTTTTATATTTTAAAAAACTAAAAACCAGACCGGACTGGAAACCGGTAAAATCAGAGGTACTAGTTTAGGAGGGTAACCGGGGCGTAATCAGTTTTGAAAAATGCAAAACCGGTACATACCGGTTCAGTCCTAGATTTTGTCCAAAACCGAACCGGACAGGACCGGTTACACCCCTATCAAAATGGGATAATATGAACAGTACCATTTCAAAAAGAAAACGTAGTCACGAACTGTCGCTGCCACAGTAAGCCGCTGAATCTCGGCATTGCTCCAGAATGGAAGGGCACTCAATGGTGTGCACAACACCACTGTGTGTGCTATACCACGACGCTCAGCGACTGGTGGATGTTGCACCACCACTACTGTTGGTGCACACAGCACTGCTTGGTGCTTGTCGTGGCTCCACGAATTTTCTCAAGAAACACAACAAGGTCTCAAACATGAAGAAAAAAAAATGGCACTCAAGCACAATTAAAAAAAAAACAAGTGAAAAACAAAGGCTTTTGGTAAATTGGAAGCAATTATTTAAAATGCTATGATACCAATGTAAGAGTGCACAACGGAATACCTCAAGCACAGCTTTTTAAGTTGTTCAAAGAGTTTATCCAACTTAGCCAAAAAATCCAATGAGCCTCAAGTATATACTCTTAATGGTAAAGTGTACTATGTAGAATAAACTAGAATAGCACTAAAAAAACCCCCACAGCCTAAATGCTTACTCAAGGGAGATTTAAAACAGAGAGAGATTATGTGCTTGTTAAATATGGTGTGGGAACAAGATGAGGAATGGCTATATATAGCCCACCTGTGCACCACTCATGGCCGTTTTGTATCCCACTCATGGCGTTTAATCCTCATGAAAGTGGCCGTTTGTCACTTTCAATTTGAAGCATAACACATGGCCTTAAGAATGGCCATCAAGCCATGCATTGCATGCGGTTATAGCACAGGAGAGATGAGGTCTGCCCACGTGGGCGCCCCACCATCTCACAGGTAGGATGTCCTAAATGACCTAGAATTCTGTAGTATCTTAAATTTTAATGCATTGAAGCTTCTGGAGCAAACCCGAATATAATTTGCTTGAGTTGCATAAAAATACAACACTAGCAAACTTTAACATTTAGGCTGGACTGTCAAATTTGGTTAACTAGACCCAACTATAAAGCCATCCGAGCTCGAATCTTGTGGCTATACTGAGGATTTTGTGTAGTACATATGCTCTCCAAAACTAAGGAGAATTTTCTGTAGCTTTCTTTATAAAACAATCATTATCCAATCAGCATCACAGAGAAGAGTGAAGATTACTTATCAAAAAAAAAAAAAAAGAAGAGTGATGATATATAAGCTTAGGTCTGCCTAAGTTTGCGGGCAATCAGGTCATATGTTTCAATTCACAAGATGATCTGAATAGGGGTAAACTTAGTAGTGGGTGTCTTATCCTTCCCTTTTCCTTTTAAGTTCCCCGCCCAAGTTCCGACAGGTCTGGTACATATCCAGATGACCTTAACAGTTTTGTCAAGCCCTTCAAGGCTCTATATATTTCCTCTCTCTCGGGATGTCTCTCATCTAGGGAATAGAACTTGACCACGGAATCATCGACTTCAACCAAGCTACACCCTGGCAATTTTCTGAACCCGGCATCCCTCATTGCAACTTTTAACCGTGCAACATCTTTCCATCTCCCAAGATCCCCATATATATTTGAAAGCATGACAAAATTTGCTGGGTTCTTCGGTTCAAGTTCAATAAGCCGTTCAAAGGCAAGTTCAGCCAACTCAACGTTTTTGTAAATTCTACAGGCCGCAAGTAAGGCAGCCCATATAACAGCATCTGCTTCCATGGGCATCTTTCTCACAAACTCTACAGCCTGGTCTAAAAGACCAGCTCGTGCAAGCAGATCAACCATACAACCATAATGCCCAATTTGAGGCACAATTGAATAATCATTAACCATGGATTGAAAATAGGAAAAGCCATCTTGAACTAGTCCCATATGTGTACAAGCGCACAGAATACCTATGAAGGTGATTCCATCTGGTGTTTCTCCAGCTTTCTTCATCTCATGAAACAAAGTTAAGGAATCATTACCACGTCCATGTGTCGCTAAGCCATTGATTATGGTATTCCATGTAATCAGATCCTTCGTACCCATGGTCTTGAACACATCACCTGCATTTTCTATTATTCCACATTTTGCATACATGTCAATCAAAGCATTCCCAACATAAAGATTCTCCCTGTACCCATTATTCTCTGCATATACATGAACCCACTTACCCAAATCAATTGCTCCTAATCTGGCACATGCAGCCAATACGATCACTAGTGTAACATCATTAGGAAGAACACTACTTTCAATTAGCATCCTTTTGAAAGTTTCCAGAACTTCAACAAAAAGCCCACTACGTGCGTACCCTCCAATGAATCCATTCCATGAGAAGATGTTCTTCTCAGACATCACTTCAAACAACCTCTCGCATGCCTCAGCATCCCCATTATTTGCGTAACCATTCAACATCGTATTCCAAGACATCACATCCCGGTTTGGCATCTCATCAAAAAGCTTCCGTGCTGCCACCATATCACCCGTTTCAATATAACCTGAAACCATAGTGTTCCACAACACAACATCTCGCACAGGAGCTAAGTCAAAAAGGCGGCGTGCAGAAATCACATCGCGGCACAAAATATACCCACTAATCATCGAAGTCCATGAAACTACATTCCTCTGAACCATCTCACCAAACACCTTGTAAGCCGCTCCAATCGCTCCACCACCAGCATACATATCAATCAATGTAGTTGCCACAAATGGGTCTGCTCTGAAGCCACCCTTTATTGCTACGCAATGTATTTCTTGTCCTTCTACATATGAATTAACTTTCACACAAGATTTTAAAACAATAGGAAAGGTAAAGCAATTGGGCATTACGTCCAAGCTCTTCATTTGACCAAACAAAACTAAAACTTCCCTATAAGACTTAATTCGAGCATACCCTCTGAACATTGCATTCCATAGACCAATGCTCGGGTCCGGAATTTGATCGAACAGTTGGCGGGCATAAACCATCTTCTTCAGCTCGGCACACGCAGTGATAAATCTTGGGATTACATAGTCGTTGTGTTTGAAACCGTGGGTGATTATCTGGGCTTGGATTTGGTGGAGGCGTTTTGAAGTTTTACATGACTGCAAGAGCGAAATGAATCTTTCTTCGAGAAGTCTTTGGGGATGCTTTTGGACCAGATTTATAATTGTAATTTTCGCTATTTTAGAGGGAAGCTATGTGTGGTGTGTGCTGTGTAATGCATCCAGGAAAAAAAGCAAGAAATGATTGACTGTTTCTGAGAGATTCGCTCTACAAAGAATGATGAGTACTGCTGGGCTCCAGCGGGAGCTACAGCTTGCTCTGTATTTTTTTAAGTTTTTTTTTTTCAATTATTTTTTGTAGAGATTTTTTAAATATTTTTAAATATTTAAAAAAAATAAAATAAATTTAGAACATTATTAAAAAATATTTTCTTAATCATAAAATAAAAATAATTATTAAAAAATATTTCCTTAGAAATAAAATTTTTTTTATTTTACTTCGTGATTAAGAAAGTATTTCTTAATGATATTATGAATTTTTTTATTTTTTTAAAATATTTAAAATTATTAAAAAAATTTATATAAAAAAAACTAAAACAATATATAAAAAAATACATGCTAGAGCCAGCGGGAGCCACTAGCCGTGGCCCTAGCATTATTCAAGAATGATAGAAAGAGGGAAAATTTTATCAGATGATTCTTATTACTTTCTGAATTGTATACAAGTACTAATAAGTTGAGCCCATTTTAATTGCCGTAATAGATACCTCAACAACTTTTTATTTTATTTTATTTTATTTAGAACTACATTCATTCATAGCATTTGCATTGGATGTCCTAAACGTCATTCATTTTTTCTTATAATTTGAGAAAAGATTTATGATTTTCACCCCAAACTCTCCTTCTGAATCCCTAAAATGGGGTGGTAGAATTTAGATGCTACAATGGATCCCCTATACATCCCAAATGTTATTTTCGTTGGTCGTTGCTCGTTGCTCCTGCATCTCCCTCCCTTCGACCGTTGGGTGCCTTCATCGTTTTTGCCCCTCCCTCGCACCGCAGCCACCATCAACGGCAACCTCTCCATCCGTTCATCACTATAAGTATCTCTATCCCCTCTCAGTTTCCTCCATTGCTGGGTTCCTCCATTCTCATTCGCACACACTCATGATTCGGCTTCCTCAATGGATGGACTTTCATCCATTCGGGATCCTCCATGACTATTTGCACCGAGCTTCTCTATCTCTTTTCACTGAGAATAAGGTTCCTCCATGACTGGATTTTCAAATCCAACATTTTGACAAAAAATCCTAGATTCCTTCGGGTTTTTAGATCTCCTTCGAATAAATGCTTTTCTCAGATTTTTGTTGCAATGTATTTCCTCCATTGTTGTGATAATCATTTTCTATGCTTAGATTTGGAACTATTTCCACTAATTTGTGAATTGGGATTTAGGGAAAAAAAACCCTAGATTTTTTTGAACAATTTATTCCTCCATGTGCTGAGATTGCCATCTTCTATGTTTAGATTTGGGGCTATTTTCCACTAATCTACATATTGCAAATTATGAAAAAAAACCCTAGATTTTTTTGCCTGCTGTTGGATTGATCTATGTTGTTTCATTGCTCTGTGATGTTGGGTTAGTCTGTTCTAACTCATTGCTCTGTGCCGTTGGATTGCGACTATGTTGTTTCATTGCTCTATGCTATTTCATTACTCTGTGCTGTGAATTGCTCAGTGTTGTTTCATTGCTTTGTAATGTTTCATTGTTATGTGCAGTTTCATTACTCTGTACAGTTTTACTACTCTGTGCTGTTTCATTTCTATGTGCAGTTTCCTTGGTCTATGTTGTTTCATTGCTCTGTACTGTGAATTGCACTGTGATGTTGAATTGTAATTATTTGTGGATAAACACACTCCAATGCAAGTTTTTCTTTTTTCTTTTTTCTTCCTTTTTTTATTTTTTTTTATTTTTTATAAGTAAGCATAATATGAGTAAGATGTACGTTACAATCACATTAATATATTACAATCACATTAGTACTTCTATGTACATGAATGTCTTGGCTTCTATCTTCATTTCCTTTTACTCTGTACTTGAATATTGAATTTTTTTGAATTATGCCTTACTTAGTTGTACTCTTCTATTTGTGTGCCTCAATTTTTTTTCCATCTATTGTTGTTCATATTATGCTGCTTGAATTGTTCATATTTTGTTCATGTTTCATTATTCTATTATGCAATTACCAAAACTGTTTTTGCATGTGTAGTGTTATTGTCAAAACTGTTTTGATACTGCATTTGCATGCTTTATGCTGATTTCCATGTCCTTTATCACTTTTATCTTTCTTTCCATTATGAATTGCTCTATGTTGTTGTGTCCTTTGCAGTGTTTGGTACTGATGAATAATTATTTCTTGATGGGGGGCTGCATGTCTACTGTTGGGCTATAATGATGGTGTTAGTGGGGTTTAATTCACAAGTGTTAGTGGGGCCCCATAGATATGGCGGGATAATCCTCACCCAGATGACCATATTGCAATTTGTGATAGTTTTCACAAAAGGCGACTGGGATTTGGGTAAGGTTTTGCAGCCATTCAGTGTTGTGCTCTTGGCTTACGCATGCTGTAAATAGACAAAACCATTATGAGCCCCGTTTATTTATACATTCGATATGCGACACCGGATGCGAATGCTCTTATTTAGCATGATTGTTTTTGTGATTTTGCATGCTGTTTGGATTTGCTTTGCAAATTTTGTTGGATTTTGCAAATTAAATTTATTTGTGTTATGTTATGATAGAGAAGAAATGTGGCTCAATTTTCTTTGTTGGATTAAACCCCCTCGACTGTGATGATGACAAAGTCTCGTGGGGACATAGAAAATTTAGCACATATCTCAATGGCTAGGTAACCCAGACGGCCAACAAGTAGTGGCAACCGGTTGTTGCAGCCATTCGAAGGTGCCAAATTTCCTAGATGTTACCATTCAGTTCCTGAGTCGGCTAGCAAAATCACGTTCTCCATTTGTTTTGTTTGGTATGATATTAGTTGTGTATCCCTCAGTTGTGATGATCACACAATTGAGTTAATGGTTTGGGTATGTTTGGGGGCCTCACAAGAGAAAGTGTCGAGAATGGAAATGCTCATTGTTTGTCTATAAACTTGAAGCAAAACAAAATATAACACTATCCAATGCCTGGGTCAAGTAATAGCACTAGCAATATCTTACGTTCAACAAATTATCATCAATATGAATACCCAGTATGTTATTGTGGTATTAAAGCACTTGATGAACTGCTCATACTGATGATAATGAAGGAAGCCGATTTTTCAGTTGCGTAAACTATGAGGTGATTTTGAAAATTATTAATGGTATTTTTTTTATAACATTATTGTCGTACCTGGTCATTTACAAACTTTAATACTTGTCAACTATGCATGCTGGGCAGTCTTGCGAGTTTTTATGTTGGTATGATCCTGAAATACTAGCATATGGCCAAAAGACAATTTATCGATTAAAAACTGACCTTCATAAGATACAAGTCTCAATGGACATCCAAACCGTTAGATATCGGGTAGAAATTGATTTAGAGAGGCGTAAGAGAAAACTGGAGAAAACGAGTTTGACTATTGTGATTTCGATGTCATGGTTATTTGTTTTGGCAATTTATTTTGAAAATTTATGAGTAATTATAACATTATTTCATTCAGTGTATGGCCGTTTTCAGTGCATGTAATTATAACATTATTTCATTCACGACACTTAAAATTTGTGTTTTGGGACTAGTGTGAATGAACAATAGTAGTACATTGTATAACGATAATAATTTTTGTTTCAAATACAATACCATTATTATTATTTATACCACTGCAACTATTGTCATTTAATTATTGGTTATAAATAATATACCAACATGCTGAAGGCCCAGAAAGGGCCCAAAGAATTGTGGTGCTAACTTCAAATTTCAACGGACTGCAAAAGATTCTTGCTTATAGGGCTGAAGGCAAAGATAAACTCAATCACTAACATCAAAGACAAACTATGTCCTCTTATCATAACAAAAGTTCATCTATTCTTGTTAAATTGTGCTTCAAGATGGAAAGGATTTGAACTTTGATTATTAGGTTGTTATCTAGAATAGAGTTATTAGAAGAACCAATAAAGAAAATAAGTAAAAATAAAATTTGGAAAAGGCTTCTATATTTTCTAACTCAATAATATGTACACGAAGAGGGTCTATTTATAGGAAAAGAGACCAAGTGAAATAAGGAAGTAGTTTCTAATCGAAGTAATACACATCAATATAATCTAGGTAGAATCTATTCAAAGTAATATACGTCAACTTCCCTATCAAAGTCTAGATGGTGGAGCCAACTTGAGTTTGAAAACAAGATCATGAAGTCGACTAAGTGGATGAGATTTCATTAAAATGTCAGCAAGTTGGTCTTCAAAGGAGATAAAGCAAAGAAGCAATGTGTCTCGGTGAAGATGATGTCTAATGAAGTGACAATCAATCTTAATATGTTTGTACGTTCATGGAAAACATCATTATGAGCAATTTATATGGAATTTCAATTGTCACAGTAAATGGGAGAACAAGTCATTTGAGGAGCACCTATATCCGCCAAAAGCTAGCATAACCATAAAAGCTCAAATGTAGTGTCAACAAGAGCAAGATACTCAGATTATGTGCTAGAGCAAGCAACAACAAACTATTTCTTATTACACCAAGAAATCATAAAAGTCCTTAGGAAAAAGCAATAAACAGTTATAGATCGACGATCAGTAGGATCTTTAGCCCAGTCAACATCAGAATAAGCCCGAAACTCAAGGAATGAGTATGAGGAAAAATGCAGTCCATGAAACAGAGTTCTCTTGATGTAATGCAAGATACGAAGAACGGTAGCATAGTGAGTAGATTGAGGAGCACTCATAAACTTGCTAACCAAATGAACCACATAGGAGATATTTGGTTGTGTGAATAAGATAAATAAGACGAACGACCAGCTGCCTATAGAGAGTAGCATCAAAAAGAGGATCACTATTGGTGGCAAGAAGCTTGACCTTGGTTTCAAGAGGAGTGTTGGTAGTCTTGTTGTCAGTCAAACCAGCTCAAAAAAGAAAATTAGAAGCATATTTAGATTAAGAGAGGTGATAGCTATCTATGCTAGAAGTAATCTCAAGTCCAAGAAAGTAATTGAGTCTACCCAAGTCCTTTATATCAAAATTCTGACTAAAAAAGGTTTGAAAACATTGTATCCTAAAAATGTCATTCCCTATGATAATCATGTCATCAATGTATAAAAGGATGATAATAATCTTCGCATTATTGGTTTGCAAAAACAGTGCAAAGTCATATGAGCTGGGAACAAAACCTTTCCGAGCAACCACATAACTAAATTTGGTAAACCACACATGAGGAACTTGCTTAAGACCATAAAGAGCACGATGAAGGCAGTAGACTAGGGGTGGGTAGCGGGGCCCCGCCCCTGCATGGACCCACATCAGGTGCCCTTAAAGAGGGCGGGGGGCAGGTTGGGCCCAACCCTCTCTCTCTCTCTCTCTAACCCCTCACACTCGCCACTCGCAGTCCTCGCTCTCTCTCCCACTTCGTAGTCCCTCTGTTGTACACCATTAGGTTCTCCGTCATTGTTCGTCCGTCGCACGCCTAGTCTATCACCGATTATGTTTTCTTGTTTTTTTTTTAGTTATGGAAGATGGGATTAAATTGAGGAGTTGGAGGATTAGATTATGAATTGTGTGTTGTGGAGGATTGAATTGTACATGTGTTTTGATGTTTGTAATTTTTAAATTTTGAATTTACAATTCTTTAGGGCTTTAGATTGGAACCCTAAATTAGTTTAGGGTTTCAATCAGAAATCTTGAATTATGTTAGGGGTTTCAATCTTAAAATTTCAAAATTAATTTAGGGTTTTGGACTGAAACCCCCAATATAATTAAGAGATTTGGATTGAAACCCTTAATAAATTTAGGGGTTTCAAGATTGATTTAAACCCCAATATAATTAAGGAATTCGGATTGAAACTCTAAATAAATTTAGGATTTTAATATCGAAACTCCGTTCTGTTTTGGGAAATTGTTGCATGGTTTTAATTGTTGCTGTGATGTTTGCTTCATTTCAGATTTTTGTCAGTTTTGGGGAATGGCTAGTCCATCAAATTTTAGTGCTAGTTCTCCTACCCTCACCCCAACACCGAACCCTACCAGATCTACGGACGCTACCCCTACCCCTATGAACCCTTGCCCTGCCCCCTTTCCCCCACAAATCAAGAAACTTGTTTCATTAGTTTGGATTCACTTTACCAAACTAGAGGGTGGTAACCCCAATAACTCCCAAGCTAAGTGTAACCATTATGGTAAAGTGTATAGATGTCACTATAGGAGACATGGTACATCCCAATTAAAGGTACACTTAGGAGAACAATGGAAAAAGAATTCAATATTAAATTTTTTACAGGGAGTCAATATAGACTAGAGATTGGACTTAACAAAAATGGCGGATGGGAGTAGTGGGGGTGCAACATTGAAGGGGTATACTAAGTATGATCCCAAGGAGTGTAGGAGACACCTAGCTTGTATGGTTATCATGGATGAGCTAGCTTTTCAATTTTTGGAGGGGAAAGAGTTCCAATCATATTCTAAGTACTTGGAACCTAGGTTTAATCTTTCTTCTTGCCATGTGGTGGCAAATGAAATAAAAAAACATTATATGTTAGAAAAAGAGTTGTTGAGGGGCCAATTGGCCGGTCAAATAGTTTGTCTTACCACCGATACTTGAACATCCATCCAAAACTTTAATTACATTTCTTTGACTGTGCGTATCGTTGATTGTGATTGGACATTACATAAAAAAAAATTCAAAATTTTATCAAATTTGTTATGACAAGGGTGAGACGGTTGGGAAGGCCTTGGAGGCTGCAATAAAGGAGTGTGGGTTGACATGAGTTCTAACAGTTACAATTGATAATATTTCGTCTAATGATGTCGCATTGGGACATCTTTGACCTATCTTAGAGAGGCAAATAAGACAATCTTGGGTGGTGAGTGTTTGCATGTGAGATGTACTGCACATATTCTAAATCTAATTATCACTGATGGTTGGAAAGATCTTGATGACTCGATTGCCCAGGTCAGAACTACTGTGCGATCTTCCCCTGCTAGATTGGAGAAATTCAAGGTTGATGTGAGGTCTGTGGGCATAACATCAAAGAAGGGCCTTTGTATTGGTGTTCCTACAAGATGGAACTCGACCTTCTTGATGTTGGAGGTGGCCCAAGAATATAAGTCGGTCTTTTCATTATTGGGTGGTGAAGACATTCAATATGTCAGATATTTTGATGGGCATGTGGGATTAAAGAAGCCTATTGATGATGATTGGGAGGTTGTTACTACTTTTGTAGATCTTTCGAGGCTTTTCTACGAGGTCACAATAAGTCTATCTGGTTCTTTGTACCCTACATCCCCCCATTTCTGTCAGCAAATATGTAGCGTGAAAGAAGAATTGGACGACATGTGCGTGAGTGACTATATTAGGATGCAGAAGATGGCACTAATGATGAGGGTGAAGTATGACAAGTATTGTGGAGATTTCAGTAGGGCTAATATTTTTTTATATGTGGTTGTCGCTCTGGACCCCCAGTTTAAGATTGATGGCTTGGTATATGAATTGAAAATTGCGCACGGGAATGATAGGCGGAGCTTATTGCTACAAAGGTTAGAGAAACCTTTGCTAGATTATTTGATGAGTTTACCATGTTCAGGGGTGGTAATATTCGGACACATACACCTACCCCCTTGCCTCCTCCAGATGCCAAGGTTGAGAAAATTCGTAGGTTGGACTGGGGTGAGAGGTTGGAGCACTACCCCATAGTCTGTCATTCTACAGAGGCTCAGTTGGAGGTAGATAGATACTTGGTAGCGGATGTTCAACCATTTGCACGAGACATTGATATATTAGCTTGGGGGAAAACCAATGCCGTGAAGTATCTCATCCTTGGAGAGATAGTTCGCAGTATTTTTGCCATCCCTATTTGCACCACAGCCTCAAAGTCGACCTTTAGTACCGGAGGATGCATATTAGATCTATTCCAGAGTTCATTGTTTGCTACCATTGTGGAGGCATTGATTTGTATGCAGAATTGGATCAAGGAAACTCCAATTCATGTTCCGGATGTTCTTGACTTTGAGGAAGCCGATGAGGAGGAGGATGGTGATCAACCTGGATCTGGTAATCTTGGATTTCATTTTATTATTTTAATTTATTTATAATCATTTAATCGATATTAATTTCAAATTTAATTGTTGTAGCGATACATGTGACGACGTTTACGACTACCTCCGCTACAATATAACTTCGTGTGTATTGAACCCGCCATTGCCATTTGCCATTGGTTTGTACAATTTGTCTCTTAATTATTTTTTGTATTTATATAATTTTTTGTATCTAATTCTTTTGCCTGTATTTTTTTAGTTTTTATAATCTCAGTGTCATATGCCAAATCCTAATCCAAAGGACCCAATGATCTATTCTCATCTTGATCCCAATGACCCAATCTCATATTGGTTAGTACTTTTAATGTTTGTAATTTTTATATTTATACTGTGTTTCTATTCTTAATTTTTGTTTCTTGTTTATAATTCTAATTTTTTTTCCTTTTAAATTATTAATGTTTCAAGTTTTATAATCTCACAACAGTTAACACAGTTCACTGACTTTTCTACCACCATGGCCACCCCAAATTTCGATGAAATGTTATTCTTTTGTTAATTTACTTAATTAGTTAATTGAAATGTTGCTACAATAGTATAATTTACAATATTTTTAGATGAATTTGTAATTTTGTAATAGTTTTCTCTTAATTTATATTATTGTAATAGCTTAGTTATAATTATTAGTTAATAGTTGCAACTTAGTAGCATATAATTTCTATTATTGTAAATTATTTTTTGTTATTTTTAATTTTATATATTTTTTAGTTAATTTCTAGGCCCAAAACCAGTTTTGGGCCATTACATGTGTTTATGGGCTACTTTGGGCCCAAAAACATGCTCTGGGCCAATGACGCATTTATGCAGGCAGGGGCAGACAGATGGATTGTTTGCCCCCGCACCCTAGTACCTGCACGGGGTACCCCGCCCCCTTTAGCTGGGGCGAGTTCCGGGGGAAAACCACCACCCCCGCCCATGCAGAGGTAGGGTGGGGGCTACCTGGCCCGTAGGGTGCAAGTTGCATCCTTACGGCAGACTTCGTGAGGAGGATGCTCATAGCCAAATGGAGGTTGCATATAGACTTCTTCAACAATATCACTATTCAAAAAAGTATTCCTAATGTCTATTTGAAATAATTGCCATTGACGAACTCCAGCAATTGCAAGCAAAAATCTAATAGAAGTAAGTCGTGCAACATGTGCAAAAGTTTCCTCGTAGTGAATAATGTATTCTTGGGCAAGACCATTAGCAACACTCACCTTGTATCGCTCCACTAATCCATTTGCATGAGTCTTAATCTTGTATACCCACTTGTATCCAACTCTAAGTTTTCCAAGAGGCAAATCCACTAGGTCCCAAGTACAAGTTCTGGTGAGTGCATCTAATTCATCTGACATGGCTTTTTGCCAAAGAGGATCTGAACTAGCTTCACGATAAGTGCAAGGTTCATGAAGAACAGTACGAGCATAAAAACAATGATAATCTTGGAGATGTACAAGAGGTGCTCTTTCCCGACTAGAGTGATGAGCTTCAAATACTTGGGAGGACTCTAAGACATGTGATGTAGTTGAAGGATCGCCAGTCTCATCAAGCGTATCAGAAGGGGCCGTAGAGAGACTATCTAAGGAGATGGATAGCTCTGCAATGAATATAAAAAATGATAATATGTCTCTACTTCATTTTAAAAGTTAAAGTGTGTACAATCTTTTATATTGATTAAAAATATAGTATGTGTCCAATTGAAAATTAAATGTGTGCGTACATTTTTTTTATATTGATTAAAAAGATAATATGTCTCTAATTAAAAATTAAAATTGTATCTATGCTTTTAACTTTTAAAACGAAGTTAGATACATATTATCATTTTAATCAATTTTGAAAAATGTATATACCCTTTTTTATATTGATTAAAAAGATAAAACTTTTCAACTTCATTCTAAAAGTTAGAAGTGTACATATAATTTTTTATATTGACTAAAAGGATAATATGTCTCCAACTTCAAACTAAAAGTTAAAAATGTACAGTTTTTTATACTAATAAGAAAGATAAAATATGTCCAATTAAAAATTAAAAGTGTATGTACACTTTTTATGGATTAAAAAGATAATTAGTTTCTAACTTCATTCTAAAAGCTAAAAGTGTGAGTACATTTTTAACTTTTAAAATGAAGTTGGAGACATATTATAATTTAATCATTTCTTAATCAATATAAAAATTAATAATATGTCTCCACCTTCATTGTATGTACAATTTTCCATATTGATTAAAAATATACTGTCTCAAATTAAAAATTAAAAATGTGTATACGCTATTTTATATTGATTAAAAAGATAATAAATGTCTAATTAAAAATTAAAAGTGTACGTACATTACATATGTTTTTAACTTTTAGAATGAAGTTAGAGAAATATTATCATTTTAATCAAAATAAAAAAAGTATGTATACTTTTTTATATTGATTAAAAAGATAAAACTTTCCAACTTCATTCTAAAAATCAGAACTGTATATACAATTTTTTATGTTGATTAAGAAATGATTAAATTATAATTTGTCAAAGAATTAAAAGTGTACGCCCATTTTTTAAATTGATTAAAAAGATCATATGTGTCCAATTAAAAATTAAAAATGTAGATACAGTTTTTTATATTGATTAAAAGAATAATATGTCTCACACAATTAATACTCAATAAAACTAAATCTTTTTGTTTTTTTCAAGAAGTGGGACGGTACTCCCACTTTTATTGATAATCCGCTCTTATGGTGGAGTTCACAAGTGGGTGAAGAGCTTTGGGGGTTACATAAATCCCTAAACCAAAGCCCTTGTAAAAACCATATATTCTAATAGACTAATCCGTACAGTAATTGAATTAAAAAAAACAAAAAAACATTACTTAACATCCCAACATCATTTTTATCAAAGAGAATAAATATTTAAATTTGCTATACAATAAAATATATTCATTACAGTTCATCATCAGTAACTGTATTACTCTGAGTGACCAAGTAATTGTTTCTGTATTACTCTGAGTGACCAAGAACGCTTCTCCATCTTCTTCCTCTACCATCAAGGGTGCATCATAGATATTCCTATTAGTAATTTTATCTATCACTCTCCAATTACCTCCTAATTCAGTATCATTGAAATAAAATACTTGTGATACCTAGCCTGCGAAGACAAAGGGATCGTCCTTATACCCAACACAAGATATATTTATACTTGTAAAATAATTGTTTATTTGTATTCTTGTTCTTCGTTTTCCAATATCCCACCAATCACATTTGAAAAGGTATACTTGATGACCTCTTAGGTAATGTACTTCCAAAATATCGTTTAAAACTTCATAAAAGTTAACATCATTTACTTCATGTTCATCTTTTAACAACCACACCATTACACTGTATGCACCTATTTCGTTCATATTCTTTCGTGTGAAACCTAACACCATTCATGATACAATCGCTATAAAATGCAACTTGTGGATCAAGACCGCAAGCTAGTACATATAATTGATAAGATATCTCAGGTGCATTCTGGCTATGCAAGTGTTTAATCTATTAAAAATAATGAAAAACAAACAAAACATAACAATTAACAAAATAATATATTATGGATTGTAATCAACACGTTAGCAATATTTCCATGTTGCTAAAAAAACATACTTACATGTTGTTTGAACCATTTTAAAAATTCAGCTTCATGTCTACGATATATTTTATTTGTGCATCTTGTTTCTATATTACTCTGAGTGACCAAGAACGCTTCTCCATCTTCTTCCTCTACCATCAAGGGTGCATCATAGATATTCCTATTAGTAATTTTATCTATCACTCTCCAATTACCTCCTAATTCAGTATCATTGAAATAAAATACTTGTGATACCTAGCCTGCGAAGACAAAGGGATCGTCCTTATACCAAACACAAGATATATTTATACTTGTAAAATAATTGTTTATTTGTATTCTTGTTCTTCGTTTTCCAATATCCCACCAATCACATTTGAAAATGTATACTTGATGACCTCCTAGGTAATGTAGTTCCAAAATATTGTTTAAAACTTCATAAAAGTTAACATCATTTACTTCATGTTCATCTTTTAACAACCACACCATTACACTGTATGCACCTATTTCGTTCATATTCTTTCGTGTGAAACCTAACACCATTCATGATACAATCGCTATAAAATACAACTTGTGGATCAGGATCGCAAGCTAGTACATATAATTGATCAGATATCTCAGGTGCATTCAGGCTATGCAAGTGTTTAATCTATTAAAAATATTGAAAAACAAACAAAACATAACAATTAAGAAAATAATATATTATGGATTGTAATCAACACGTTAGCAATATTTCCATGTTGCTAAAAAAACATACTTACACGTTGTTTGAACCATTCTAGAAATTCAGCTTCATGTCTACGATATATTTTATTTGTGCATCTTGCTTTGATCTCCTCATAGTGTTCACTATATATAAAATTTATATCAATACATCACATATTACTAACTCAAATGGATGTGCAATTAAACATATCATACATGATTTACCTACTTTAGATATCGCTCAATTTTTGTGCAATTATTTAGTATATACCATTGAGCCATTGCAAATACCTGTTCATCTAAATTGTAAAGTGTTGAGGATCCCAATAGACTAACATTTTGAAAAAAAGTGGACAAACCTCTGCATTATTTCCATGGCCCAACCTCAGTATTTCGCTCTACATGATTAAATCTAGTCTCAATATCATGAAAATACATAGATCAAAATGTCAAGCATTCGAGATCAATATATGCTTCCGCAATTGATCCTTCTGGACGTGCTCATTTTTGCACATACCTTTTGATTTTGCTGAGAAACCTTTCAGTTAGATACATCCATCGAAATTGCACCGGTCCTGGAAGCAATACTTTACGTGGTAGTTGAATGGCTAAATGTATCATTATATCAAAGAAAACTTGTAGAAATATCATTTCAAACTTGCAAAACATTATGGCAATGTTGCTTTCTAATTGCTTAAAAACCTCTAAGTTTAACGTACGTGAACATAGTTCTTTAAACAAAAAATACTTAGCTCAATCAATGTCATCCTTTTATCTTTTCGTAAGTACTCACAAATTGCAACGGGGAGTAACCATTGTAAAAAAAAGTGACAATCATGACTTTTCATTCCTGATATCCTACGATTAGCAACGTTCACACATCGAGAAATATTTGAAGCATAACCATCAGGGAACTTCACAGATTCTATCCAAGCACAAAAGTCTTTTCTCTTATCACTTGACAATGTGAAGGGTACACGTGGTATTAAATAAGAACCGTCATCTTCTCTAAATGTGGTTCCTTCCTGAGAACCATTCGACACAAATCCTTTCATGCTTTGATTGTGTCCTTTGTATGTCCCTCTATATTCATCAATGTTTCTAGTACCTTATCACAAATATTCTTCTCAACATGCATAACGTCCAGGTTGTGTCTTAATTTTAGTGTTGACCTGTTGTTAAATGTTATATAAAACACACACACCAACGATTACAAATAAAGTAAAAGTAACATAATCAAGAACACGAGGCACAATATACGTGGTTCGGCATATTGCCTACGTCCATAGAGCTATATAAATCTTATTAACTAGAGGATATTACAATCACTCAATCTCAACTCACACTCTCTAGAGCTTTTTGGTCTCTCACACAATATGCACTCACTAGACAATTGTTCTCTCCCAAACTATGCTTGAGGCCTTCCTAGACATGTCAAAATATGACATATATAAAGCACACGGCGTGGAAACCCTAGTCTGGCAAAACTGTGTACGTCGCTTGAGCGGTGTGCTGAGCGCACCTCGAGCTCACTGTTGAGAGAACTCTCTGACTTGCCTCCGCTCGGGCTCACTGTCGAGCAGTCTTGAGCGAACTCTTTGACTTGCCTCCGCTCAAGCAGTGTGGACCAGACTCCACAATACTCAACAATTCTCCCACTTGGAGACTGGTACACCCACTGTATCACCCTCTGCCTCAAATGTGATATCTTCCACATGCCAGCCACTGTTTCTAGCCAAACCCTATCATCTCTGCAACTCACAGCTCTTGTCTTCAAGCTAGAAGATGCACTGAAGTCAAACCAGACTTTAGTCTTCCACATACATCACCCTTAGTCAGCACATCCACAGGACAACTCACATCTCCCACTGCACTAGGAGTACCCAGTCTCGAACCAATCTTGGCAACCTTAGCCAACTTTCACTTGCTTTCGTGAGGAATGACAAAGCTTATTTACTTTGGCTTTCTCACATGTTTTGCGCGATCAAGCTTGTTTTTTTGCATTCTTGTATTTCTCTGCACATTACTGGATCCTGATGTCAAATACAAAGAGTTAGATCTTTTACCATGTGCTAAGACCAGCGCACCCTTAGTGATCTTCTAAGCTCCTCTAGAGAATGCTACTGCAAACCGCTGTCATCAAGCTGTCTCACAGAGATCAAGTTTTTCTTCAGATCTAGAACATATCTGACTTGCTGTAAAGTCCACACTCTTCTGTTTGGAAGTGTGATGTGTACATCACCCACTCCCACTACATTCAGTGCCTCTCCATCATCCGCATTCATCTTCCCAAAATCACCAGTAACATAATTCTACAAGATTTCTCGATGTGAGGTGCTATGGAACGAAGACCCTGAATCCAACAACCAATCATCAATCGGACTGTGCACTGCAAGAAGTAAGGCATCATGAATTTCTTCTGCCACTGCATTCACAGCATCATACTTAGCACTTTCTTGATTCTTGCAATTTCTCTTGATGTGGCCCGACTTGCCACAACTCCAGCATGTGATCTGCTACCCAGATCTTGTATTTCTCTTCCCTCTGCTCTTGGATTTTGACCTGTCATATCCTCTACCCTATTGTCAACAATCAGGGCCAATCCAGAACTCAAGGAGTCACCCGAGTCTCTCCTACGTACCTCTTCAGCAAGTACTATGTCACGTATGTCGTCGTAGTTCAGTTTTGTCTTACCGGTTGAATTACTCAACCATCCCCGTGGCCTCCAAACTATTTGGCAACGATACCAACATAATCAACGCTCTGATCTCATCATCAAACTCAACTCTACAGAAGACAGTTGATTTGTGATCGTATTGAATTCATTCGAGTGTTGGGCTACAGACATATCTTTTGACATATTCAAATTGAACAATGTCTTCATCAAGTGCACCTTATTGTTCGCAGATGGCTTTTCATACATACCTGACAAAGTCGCCTTGAGATCCACCATGGTTCTCTCCTTACTGAACATCAATGGTTCTCTCCTTACTGAACATCAAACAGGGTCCACTCAACATCATCTATGCTTTCTGGCTTCTTTCCCAACAATGGAAGGTGGAGCCTCTTCCCATAGAGATAGTCCTCGATCTACATCTTCCAGTACCGAAAATCAGTATCGTCGAACTTCTCGATCTCGGGTGCGATCACTTTATCTCCAGCCATCATTCTTCTTCAGATCCGATCTTGGCTCTTGATGCCAGATGTTGTGAAATGTTATGTAAAACACACACACCAACGATAACAAATAAAGTAAAAGCAACACAATCAAGAACACGACGCACAATATACGTGGTTCGACAAATTGCCTACGTCCACAAAACTGCAGAAATCTTATTAACTAGAGGAAATTACAATAACTCAATCTCAACTCACACTCTCTAAGGCTTTTTGCTCTCTCACACAATATGCACTCACTAGACAATTGTTCTCTCTCAACATATGCTTGAGGCCTTCCTAGACATGTCAAAATATGACATATATCACACGGCATGGAAACCCTAGTATGGCAAAACTGCGTACGTCACTCGAGCGGCGTGTCGAGATCGCCAAATGAACATTGGCTCGAGCGGGGTGTCGAGCAAACACTAGGGTTTATGTCTCGCTTGAGCTCACTGTCGAGCAAACACTAGGGTTTAACTCATCTACTGCACGTTTTTTCGTAGTTGTTTTTCCAAATTGCACACCCTTGACATTTTTAAGTTGTTCTAACACATCATTGTAGACAATCCTGCTCTTTTTTATCATTAAAAAGAACCTTCTTTTTTCACCAAATATGCCCTGATTGCAAAAAGAGACGATGGGCCATATAACAATGCTTCTGTCATATTTCAACAACATAGACTCTGTTTCCTCATTACACACTGGACATGTTAATTTTCCTTTAGTGCTCCATCCAGAGAGGTTATCATATGCAGAAAAATTATTTATTATCCATAATAATGTTGCATGTAATCGAGACATTTGTGATTCCGATGCATCAAATGTATCTACACCTTCTTCCCACAACTGCTTCAACTCATCAGCCCTAGGTCTAGGAATAAGTAAGGTTATCATGAAGTACAGATCTTTCATACACTTCCAAGGATATGGGTTATACATCATATGTATTACCGGCCATAAGCTATGACATGTACTCGTTTTTCAAATCATATCCTCAGTTGTATTTTTTGACATAAATAAAATTTTCAACCTTGGCTTTAATGAAAAATATCGTAACACCTTATGAGGAATTTTCTTGTCTTTTTTTTATTGTCAATCCATCTTGGATCTTTGCGTATAGGACACCCTTGATTACTAGCATGCTCTTTCCAAAAAAGTACGCAATTATTTTTGCATGTATATATCTTATAATATTAAAAACCCAAACCTCACCTCATAGTATGACTTTGGCAGCGTCTCTCCATCGGGAAGTGCATTTTTCAATAGATCGATTAACATGTCAAAAGACTTATTACTCCAATTATTAATTGTCTTCAAATGGAGCAATATCACAATGAAAGCCAATTTTGAAAACTTCACACAACCTGAATAAAGTTAACTTTGAAAATCTTCCCACAACTGTTCAAAGTTTCTATTTCTCATTTCTGGCAATGCGGTTCATTGGCTGTGGAAGACTCCTACATTAGCATCCATAAATGTTCTCATGTAAACATCATCTAATATTTCTTCAACATTGTCAACATTTTTTGTCCAGTCATTCTCATTAGTATTGTCACAAACCTGATTTTCATTCCATGTTTCACCTGTTCCATGAAATATCCATTACTTGTAATTCTTATCAATTCCTTTAATAAATAGATGATCTTCCACCACATTTTTAGTCCTATAATACCCATTTTTACACTTAACATATGGACACCTGATCCTATCCAGTTTTTCTACATGACCACGTGCAATAAATAGATTGGTTTACCCCTTCTACATATGTTGTAGAAAATCTACTAGTAAGATGCATCCAGCTTTTGTCCATTTTGTTGTACTTATCAAAAGTTTAACAAACAAATCAAGCTCAACTAAAACTAAAAGCATCGTTGAAAAGTATATGTGTGAAAAATTATAAATTTACCATCCATTAACAATTACATTATAATCTAGAAATTAATTTCATTATCATGGAATATAATACCGCTAAAATTCTTTTTTATAGAAAAATTCTAAGATACGTTCTTTTTCTTTTAAAATGATAAAGTCAAATCATCACTTATATTTGTTAAAGATATTTTTTTTTTTTTACCAAAATATGAGCCAACTTCTCTGTTCATGAAAATAAAATCAAAAAACTGAACCTAAATAAATATTAACGTAGTATTTAAAAGAAATAAAAGAAAAATAAAAATTACAGTATTCTCGAAACGTAAACAGTCGTAACGAACTCATGAAGGTACCTCCAGTTTTATTTTTATTCTTCTTCCCGTATGCTCTGCGTCGGAGTCATTTTTAATTTTTTCTCTAGATTTCGTTGTGTGCCCCCAGAGGCCTATATATTTGTCTGATCTTGGAGAACACCATTCCTTTTCCAAATCGACTATACTTCCTTTTAGTATTATTTTTTATTTTTATTTTTTTATCACTTCACCCTCACCCTTCAGGTCTCCATTCCCTCGCGTCTGGTACCCTAAGAGAACTATTTATGTATCTTATTTTTAAAGTATATCACTAAAATTCATTCTTTCTATTTTACATACTAACTTTTACAATATACCATACATCAGTTTATCTATTTTTTCTTTATATTATATTATTTAATAGTTTGTTGAAAAAAAAAGTACAAATAGAGAAACTATTGTGAGAAATAAAGTATATGAAAAGATAATAAATAAATAAAATATTTTTATATTTATGAACAGTTGACTCTACATTTAGCTGAACACTAGTAAAATGTAAAATACATTTAAAAATAAAGGATTCGTTAGAGATAATTTCAAACTACTTTTCTTTAAATTTTACATAAAAATGAGTTTTATAAAACCCATTGGGTAGTTGCCGTACAAAGATAATCATTAAGCAACAACTAATTCCTGATCCTATACATTCTATAAAATTTTAATGAAAAATAATGACAAGACATGACCTGGTCAAAATTATTGTTCCGATCGAGCAAATGTGACAAAAATGTACAACATAAGTTCTATGATCAACAATATTAACACTAAAAATTACAAAAGAGATGAAAATTAAAAGGGTCAGAAATTAATCACAAATCAATTAGGCAATTATAACTTAAAATTAAAAAATAAACAATCATCTAGAAAAAAAACATACTATAAAACCTATTTGGCATTTATAAGAAAAAAATAATAATACTCCTAATCATTTTCTGGTTTGCAATTTAGAAAAATATTAGCTCACAAAGATATATATCACAAGTAATGGCATGTGTGTCCCTCTAGCTCGTAGCTTCCTCATGTGACATTAGATTACAAAATGTTTTTAGTATAGCATGGATCTAATGTATGATATCTAATCACATTAATTTTTGAGATTTACTTTTATAAAGCTTCTTTCTAAACCTAACACCTTATTTAAAAGATTTAACACAGCATGTACATGATAGGTTGGACCCAAATGTTCCAACTGATTACTCCGTGAATCATTAATTTTCTAGATTTCTTAATTACATACCACATGGACCAATTTGTAATTAACTAGCACAAACACCAAGAATTAACCTATACATACATACAATAATTTTTTTAAAATGATTTAAATCTCTAAAAATATATATATATAAACGCTTATGTTATTTTACAAAAATAATATTAAAAAAAAACAAATTAAAAGTGAAGGAGGCCTAAAAGAATATAGGATAAATATCTAGTTTTATTAAATGATTTCTAAACAAGTTTTATGTATTGATACTTAGGGTTGCAAATGAATAGAGCTGATCGTAAACAGTTTGAGCTCGACTCGTATATACTCGATTGGTTCATTTAATAAATGAGTTGTTCGCAACCACTAATATTGGTTCGAGTATTAAATGAGTCAAACTCGTGTAATATCGACTCGACTTGGTTTAGGCTCGTAAACAAAATTCGTATAAACTTGACTCGGCTCATTTTGGGCTCATTATAATACTCATAATATGTCTATATATATTCTTATATATATATATTCTTTTATTCTATATATTTTTATGTGTTATATGTATTATTTTAGTTACTTTGTATAAGTAATATACTTTGTTACTTTATGTATAACTAGGTTTCAAAAGAATAATGTTAAATATAATAATGTATTAAGTTCACAAAAGTATATAATAATTGTATAATTTAATATTAAATTAATAACTTTATTATAAAAAAAATATAACTTGGCAATAAATTGACTCGTTTCCTCTCCTAGGGTTTCCTCTGTAGGGGCGTTTTTCTACTGCCGTGGTGCAGTTTGCAATCTTTTCTGGTTATGATCATGGAGGATGATCTCCATATCCTATACACAAGTCTGTCCTTAACGGAGAAGGAAAAGGAAGATGTGGTGGTGGACACGGGCGATCTGGACGATGTGCTTCCATGTGGGGAGCGGTGTTTGTTTATGAAATTATTTACTGAAAAGTACTACAACAAGGAAGCTTTCATAGGTACAATGAGGAAAGTTTGTTAGGAAATTCTGAAGTATAGCAGTATGAGAAGTATTTAGGTCTTCCACCAATCATTAGTAGGTCAAAAGCTCAAGCTTTTCAATCCATCAAACAACGAGTTTGGCAGAAATTACAAACTTGGAAGGAGAAGTTACTCTCACAGGGGGTAATGAAGTATTGTTAAAGGCGGTGGCTCTTTCTATACCCTGTTACACTATGAGTTGTTTCCTTCTTTCTTCGAGTTTGTGTGCGGCATTGGAGGGTATGTTGGCTCGGTTTTGGTGGGGGCAAAAGAAAAATGAGAGGAGAATACATTGGTTAAGTTGGAACAAATTGTGTGTAAGGAAATCGTGGGGAGGGATGGGGTTTAAAAATTTGAGGGTTTTTAATTTGGCAATTTTAGCTAAACAAGGGTGAAGATTATTTCAAGACGAAAAAACTTTACTGCACAGGTTGCTCAAAGCCAAATACTTCTCGGCTTTAAATTTTTTGCAGGCTGGTTTGGGCAAATCTCCTTCATATACGTGGCGTGGTATTTGGAAAGCCAAGAAATGGGTGGTGGAGGGATGAAGATGGAGGATAGGTGATGAAAATTCTGTTAACATTTGGCTTGATAAATGGATCCCAGGTCATAATGCTAGTTAAGGAAGGGAATGTGATTAGTGAAGACAACAGGAATGATTGTGTGAGTTCTCTTTTGTGTGCAAACTCTAGAACTTGGGATGTGAGTAAACTTAGAACTCTCTTTAATCCAAGTATTGTGGAGGATATTCTGAAGACTGTTGTGTGTGCTGGTAATGGGGCTGACAGGAGAGTATGGGGCTATGAGAGAAATGATTTGTTTAGTGTTAGAAGTTGCTACAAGTTTATATTGGAGCAGTAGGGATCACAAGAAGCTGAGTCCTCGTCTGCAAGTGCCTAGAGAGTAGTGTGGAAACAGCTATGGAAAATGCTTGTGCCCAAAAAGATTAAGATTTTTGCTTGGCGTGCTTGCAAGGATGGTTTGCCTACAAAAGAGAATCTCCTACAAAAGCATGTTCCAAATGATGGGATCTGTAGCTTGTGTAATGTTGAACGAGAAGGTTTATACATTGCTTTGGTTAGCTGTGTGCACTTAAAGAGGACCTGGACTGTTTATCTTCCTGCTTTTGTTATTGATAATTATTTGAATGTTTTTGAGGTGGCTTTTGCTCTCTGTGACACTAAAAAGCATGACATTGTGGCTACTTTCTTTGCTTTGGCATGGGGGTTTTGGTATAGGAGGAATAAGTACTTTCATGAGCAGTTGCTCCTTCCTCCTCATCAGGTTGTTGCACATGCAATCTCACTACTAAAAAGTTATAGGGGAGCTCAGAAACAATCAAGGCAGCAAATGAGAGATGTGTTTAAATGGAAGCCTCAAAATCCAGACATGCTCAAGTTGAACGTTGATGGTGCTGTTTTTTCAGAGATGGGGAAAGCTGGGACGGGTGAAATTCTGCGAAATAGCTCAGGTAGTGTTCACATGGCTGCAAGCTTTTCAGGGGGGGATGTTGCTGAACCAGAGCACATAGAGATGATTGCTCTCTTTCGTGGCCTTCAGTTGTGTGCAAGTATGAGAATAGATAAGATTCAAGTGGAGAGTGTCTCTTGGCAATTGAAGTAGTTCAACAGGACAATATGGCTAATTCACTGCTTGGGGGTTTTTATTTAGAGATTAAAAAGTTGTCATCTTGTTTTAGGAAATGTGTCTTTCAACATGTTTATAGAGAAGTAAACATGGCTGCTCATTGTCTTGCTCTTTATGCAAGAAAGGTTGATAGAATTACTATGTGAGGGGATTGTATTCCAAACTTTTTATTTCAAACCTTATGGTTTGATTTATGTCTGTAATCCTTTTTTATTGATTAATGAAGTTCATGGTTTTGTTATAAAAAAAAACTTTATTATATAATTTTTAAAATCATGATCAATAATTATACCAGGCATCTTGATGTCAGTATAATGTTAGTGCTTTGCCCGATAATGTCCAAGACTTCACTTCCCAATAGGAGATGACATGATCTCTAATTTAACACTATTTACATCAATTCACACCATCATTAAGTACCATTTACATCAATTCACGCTATTAGCCTTTCAACTTTTTTCCAATACTTAACTTCCCAACACCTCTGACATGACTTGACACTATTTACATCAGTTCCCAACTTGCCACCATAAGGCTTTCAACTTTTTCCAACTGAACACTAATCATAATTTCTTTTTCTTCCTTCGCAAACACAAGATGACACCCTTCAGCCTTCACTCTCAATTTCTGCTTCAATATTCTTCTTCTTCTTCATGTGCATTTCTGTCGAGCTCCAAACTTCTATTGAAAAGTTACAAGCACTCCAAACCCTCACTTTGTAAGTCTTTTCTGCTCTTCTAGTGTTTATTTTCTTCTAAATAATCCTTTTTTTTTTCATTGTCTTGTCCAAGTCATGGGTTTGATTTTGGAAGAAACTTTTATTACATCCACCTTATGCTTGGGTAAGTGTCCAACTTGATCTATAAAAAAAACTTTATTTTTTTTCTCTATTTCTCTAATAGATATTTGATTAAATGCAGCAAAATCTCATTCTTTAGTTTTGTGCTAGTGGCTTATATTCTCTTTAAGTTTAATTACTTAATAAAGAAAGCACATTTTTGCATAAATCTTTGGTTATTTTTCATATGATTTATATTTGTTACATGTTCATATTGTATGCATTATTATAGTTGTGAGTACCGTGAAAAACTTCTCCTATGATTCGAATAAGGTAAGATAACTTGCTTCTCACATGATACTTTATCATGAGTATCCATCTTGAACTTGTCTTAACTTATTAAGAACTTGTCCTAACAAATTTTTCTCTTTTATTTTATAGAGATAAGAACTAACTTATAAGGAAATTTTGCTGTATTGACGTGAATTGCTGGCAAGTTGTTTGTTTTTAGTATAATCGCAAATATTTATTATTAAATTATTAATTTGTTATGTCTTTGTATTTGCTTCAAGTGTTGCTGCTAATGATGTGATGTGTTTTGCATCATAGGTTGACAGAGATTGGCTATTGGCTGGTTTTTTACTTTTTTTGTGAATTGATCTATTATTAGCAGTGAAAAAAAGTATGTTGTAGTCCTATTGATAGGTTGTTTAAGTAATGTCAGTGTGTAATTATTCTTTGTGAATAAAACTTGTTGACTCATTGGAGTTGTCCAACTGGATAAGATTATTGAAAATTTAGAATGTTGGTTGATAAACTACTTAATTTTTTTTTTTTTTGAAAGTTTGGACATATAGGATGGTTTCATTACTTGAATAGTTGACTTGCTTAAGTTGTAGAAGTATAGGGAATGTTGCAAACCACTGTTTTTGTAAAAGTATAATTGTATAGGATGGAGAAATCTGGAGGACACGAAGTAATCTTTTGTAGTGTTTTATTTTGGTACTTGGTGCTCAAAGAAATAATTTGACATATTGATATTGCTTTCATGTTTGTTATTCTTGACTCTTATAATTATGTTATTTATTATTTTTATTTATTATTTTACTGTTTGTTATTCAATCTATTGTGCTTCATTCAATTTTAGACTAGTTTTTTATTATTAGTATTTGTTTTTTTTTTCTCAATAGGATATTTACTCTTAGTTAAGATTAGTGAATTTAAGTAGTTGAGCCTATCCAAAAGATTTTTGGGGAGAAAATGAGGATGTGAGTAATTCTTAAATGCCTTGGAGCTCTTGCGCTATGCAGGATAGTCTAACTGTTTTGACTCGTGATATCTTCCAGTCACTAGGTAAAAAGGGTGTTCATCCGGGTTCCAACCAGGGAACCCGGGTATACCCGGCCCGGGTTGATCCAGGTCAGACCCGGGCCGGAACCCGGGTAAATCCGGGTTTTTCGAAACCCGGATTCCGGATTCCGGGTTGAACCCGGTTTTTTTTTTTTTTACACAAAAAGCTTTTTTTATTATTAATTAGACTTCAAATATTTTGATATTTTGTCTTCGCTTAGAATTTCAAACCATATTCTCAATACAACATAATCCTATAATATTTCATGAGCCTATAAATAATTAATTAAACTTTTTAACTAAATACATGTAAGAATAAAAAAATCAATATTCATCACTCGACCCAATGACTCCCTCTCTCAAATAATAACTCCCAGCAAGCGTCCAGAGTGCCCAATCCAGGTCATGTTCTGCAGCCATGGCCATGAAGCAATTGAAGTACCTGTTGTCGTTCACATCTGTTCCTCTCATGTCTATCCCAAACTCACTCACGAACAATGGCCAGCCCTGCTCCAGCAAGAACCCCGGTAATCTCATCATGTTATTCACCACGCTCCCACACACTTGATTCGGGTTCCCAGATTCCCATGCCTTTCCATCCGTAAATGCGTACCAATGCATCTCATATACTAGCTTCCCAGTGATACCGGTTTTTATTAAAAAAATAAAGATCCGGGTACCGGGTTTAAACCCAGTACCCGGGTTTCAAACCCATACTTGGACCGGGTTGGTCCGGGTTTTCAAAATCGGGTTTCGGCCCGGGTTTGATCTGGGCCGAAACCCGGAACCGGAACCCGGTTTTCCGGGTTCCGGACCGGGCCGGGAAAAAACTCGGCCCGGATGAACAGTCCTACTAGGTAAGATCAGAATATCCTGGGAATTTCATTTAAATATCTTTATATGTACAAACACTATATGATCTTAAAGTAACATTTCTTCAAACTTCCATTCTTATGCACAAAAGGTAATTCCGGTAAGTTGAAAATTCTGTTCTCGTGAAGAGTTTATCTGATTTTATTCTCTTTAAATTAAAACCAACTTATACACACTTATGTAACTCTTTCAAATGTAGAATTGGTTCATATATTCAAAGGTGAAAACCAACGTATTTACACTGATTTATTTGGGCTTGGTATGTGTGGGTCCTAGCAATGAGAATTTTGTTTGAGGACTTTTTTTCTACCATTTTTTTAGTTTGTTTTTTAAGTTAATGCTATAATAGTAGTCTACCATTTGAAATTATAATTTATTTTGTGATACGTACCTTAGAAGTTGGGATTATGTACCTATTTGTAACTATATTGTGACAATGTAGTGAATCATTGATTTGTCCAATATTTATTATCAAATATCTAGTTAAAATTAATTAAAAAAATAATCAAACTCCAAAAGAATTAACTTGAGCTCGAGCTCGTGATCAACTTGTTTATTTTTTTTTATTCAAATTCAAGTCGAGTTCGACCTTAATATATGTTAGGCGTTCAAAAGTTTTTAACTTTTCTCGAGCTCGAGTTGAGTTCAAGCTCATATATATTCTAATTCGAGAAATCTTGTTCGAATTCGACTCGACTCGGTTTGTTTGCAGCCCTTTTGGTACTTAATATGGTAATTTATTTTATTCTTATATATATAGATTAAAATGGAAAATACCTCAAGTACTTGAGTTTTCGTGATCTTAGAACTAGTCACTTTATTTTGAGCCACCTAATTAGTTGCACATTTTTTTCATAATTACTAATTTTCGTTTGTTAAATCTTCTAGCCTTCTCTTTATCTTCAAGTTTGCACTTATCATTCTCTCAAAAAAAAAAAAAAAAAGTTTGCACTTGTCACGTTAGCTTTCTTCCATGTGTGTCTAGTGTAAAGCCCAACGTGGAAAGCTTGCATTGATTCTCTTATTTCTTCGCGACTTTTATTCTTGATAGAATATATCTTCGCCACACCTCAACGTAATATTAGCCTTACAATTCTTTTCCAACAAAATTACTTCATTAGAATAAAATTTAAAGTTAAATGAGAAAAAAATAATTATTTCGAAACTAATAAAAATATAATGATTAACACTACGTAATTGTGATAAATCTTTATAAAATAGTAAAATTGTACACAATTTGGATATTATCAGTCTCAAATGATTAAGATGATTCAAGATCATGAGAAAATTATGATTGAACCCATATCCATAATTCTATCTCTATCATTTGACATGAAGCAAAAACAATTAATCATTAAACACAAACAATTGGGGAAGAAATCACATCTCATAATAATAAAGTTTCATTTGCAACCTTAGTTAAAAATTTAGATAGACATGTTCACAAAAATAAATTCAAAAATCTGAACATAAATAAATATTAAAATAATATTTAAAATAATTAATTGAAAGAAAAATAACACTTACAGTGCTTCCAAAATGTAAAGATAGCAGCAAGACCGAAAGAGAAACTCTAGTTTTTCTCCATTCTCCTTCATTGTACAATGGGTGTAGTAGTTTTTCTTTCTCGCCGTGTTTACGTTGTATGGTGCACACTCCTCATAAAGGCCATACACACCTTTTTATACATTGCTCTTACGTCCCATTTAAGTGGTAGACCCATTTTCTCTTACTTTCACTTTTCTATTTAGAGGAGACAGATAAAGTTCAATTACTTTCTCATTTGGTAGAAAAATTCTTCAGTCATGTATTTGCGACCAATATAAATGAGACTACAACTTTGGTCGTTAAAAGTGATATCAGCAACAAATTTAGAGTTTTTCTCACTGAAGATAAACCTTTAGCTACGAGTTTTACATCGTCGTTAAAACATTACCTTTTGTGAAGATAAATTGGATCGCAAAAAGTCAATTATTAGACTATAATTGGCAAAAAATTATAGTTTCACTAAAACTTATTATTTAGAAAACATGCAACTCGTTGGCAATACTCTACTGCAACAAGATTATTAGCGATGATTATTATTATGGACGTATTTCACCGCCACCACCTCACGATCACCAGCAACCAAAGAGTAAAACGGCTTGGGAGTTCAAGAGAACGCCTCTGATATCTAAGTCAGTGACTTGGATAACTCTTTAATACCAATGAATTAGATAACCTGTTACATACTTGGATTCTTCTCTTATATAAAGCCCTTGAATCGCTCTGTTGTTAAATGATAATGAACATATCTGTTATTCAAATTGAAACTAGGAGATGAGGCTTCATCTCTTAGTAAATTTGAATGATAACCGTTTGGATTTCATACCACCTTTGGATAGTTATCCAGTCGGTATTGGCTGTGGGCTGGAGATATCAAGCTGGGCCCTAGGTAGTGAAGTAGGCTTCGGCCTCGAGTACGGGTCCATGTTCATATGGGATTTAACCGGTTGGAATGTCCTCTCCCGTTACCCCGCGAAGTCTCATTACGCGTGGCATGATAGGACTTGAATTCATGCATCATTTTGCTTTTTGAGGTGCATATTAGGACGTCATTTCGCATTCGTACCTTGTGTACCTCAACCGTCAGCCTCTTATTTAAGGCTCTTGGGGTCTTGTTTTCCCTCCTCTCCTGAACTCCTTGCTCTTTCGCATTTCTTGCTCCTCCGCATTTCTTGCTAACTTCCTGGACAATGTTCCCTTTTTCTCATTTCTCTCTTCCGTTCATGCCTTCTTCTTCCAAAGGCAAAGCCGTGGCTCCTACTCACGGCCCTTCACCACCCCGCGACTCCTCTCCTCAAGTCGTCATTGCTCCTACGGCGTCCATCTTCTTGGGTCATCAATGGTCCTCAAATGTCTCTTCTCGCGAACTAGAGAATGCTCAAAACAACTTCAACATTCCTGATTCTGTTCATTTGAATGTACTTGCTCAAAACCAGAAAGCTGTTGATGCGAGAGGTATGGCTATGGGCTTCGATTGCCCTTTGTGCGGCCAGTATGCGACGTGTTAGACGTCCTAGGGCTTGCCCCGACCCAATTGGTGCCCAACACCTGGAGGATCTTGTTGGCCTATTGCGTTTTTTGGTGAAGGGTATTGGAACCCGTGGGCGATGAGTTCCCAGACTTAACAGCTTGTGAGTTCTTGTCATTACATGGGTTCAGGCTTTTGGAGGGGAAATTTACAGTTTTAGATCCCATAGTAAATTTGTTGAATTAGAGCGTAAATATTCTCATGCGAAAGATTGGGGAGATAAAATTTTCTTTCTCTAGTTCGGGTTAGGAATTTCCCTCGGATGAAGTCCTGCTCAGGAGTTTCCCGTCAGGGCTTGTTGGTCTCCTATTCCCGATGAAAATGATTTTAAGATCCTTCTTTCCCCTTATGAAGAGGCCTGTGTGAAGTTAGTAAAGGCTTGGGCCTAGGCTCATTCTCAGTCGTGCTTTTCAGATGTGCTTTTAACCCCTAACAACATTGGGAGGTTTTTTATGGTTCCTAGTCAGGCCCACCTATCAAGTCGTGAATATTTAGGTGCCCCCTCGCCGACGGGTGATTTAAAGAGGAAAACTTGTTTGGCACTGGCGAGCAAAAGAAAAGGAAGCTTAAGAGAGCTTGTATTTCACCTCATTTAGATGAGTCTATCTCATTGAGGTGTGATTCCTCGTCCCCTCCCCCGTCGGGTGGAGGTTTGAAGTTGGCTACTCCTTGGGAGAAGTCGAGCAAAACTGCATCCTAGGCGAGTGAGAGTGTCCAACTGGCTGCTCCTCGGGAGAAACCGAGCAAGATGGCATCCCAAGTAAGTGGAAGTGTCAAATTGGCGGCTCCTCGGGAGAAATCGGGTAAACTGAGCACCTTTGTGGCTCCACCAACTCTTTCCATGGATGAAGTGATGTCTTTAGCCGAGGAAGACTTTGAATCTGTGATTGTGTCAGAGGTTGCTGCTGAAGTTGCTGCTCAGCCTCCAACTACACCGTCTGCCGATTTGCATCAGAAAGGTGATGACACCCCTTTGGAGGAGGATGTTGATGTTGTCATTTTGAACCTCGACCAGCTTACAATGCTTTATCTGCACCCATGGACTTCCAATCCTTCGAGGCTCCTCCACTTGCAATGCCTTTATCTGCACCTGTCATTACTCTGTCTGTTGATGTTCCCGTAGAATATTCATATGTGGAACTTGGTGAGGAAACAGCGGCAGTGCCATCATCCTCGCCTGTCACTACTCAGCCCTTGGATGTTCCCTTGGAATCTCCACATGTGGGACATGCCGAGGAAACAATAGCAGTGCTTGGTTCGCCCCTTGCCTCGACAATTTCTGCCAGAGTTACTCCCGATTTGCCTTTTGTGTTCCCGGCGGTCTCTCTTGCTAGTGGGAGTAGGGTCTAATTCCTTCCCCACCATTTAGCATTTCCCCTAGAAGAGACGGCGAACCATCCATGATTGCTCCTGAGGAGGACCTTCGGGTTAATCAAACACCACATCACCGGGATGATGTTGAAGTGTGCTCGGGTTCCCACGTTGGTGCACCTACAGATATCCCTTCTTTTGTTTCTCCCTGACAGGCTGAAGGGACTTTTCCTCAAGAACTTCTTGCTAACATCTCTTTCCAGGTCTTCAATCCGAGAGGTTTTTCTATTTCTCACCCCTCGAGCTCCTCCTTGTCCCTGCGTGCTCACCGCGAAGAAGCCTTCAATGCTGCTGTACAACACATTAGGAACATTTTTGCACCAGTAATTTTTTTCACTTCATTTTTCCTTCATGTCTACTTGATCATTAGTTCTAAGAGCTTTTTCTTTTCCTCTTTTTTTTTTTTACATGTTTTTTTTAGGGGGTCGACTGTCTTGCCGTTCACTTGGTAAAAGATAGGTTAAAGCTAAAGGAGAAAAAAAACCAAATGGCCAATGAGTTGACCCAGTTTGAGGCTCGTTCCCTCACGACTGATGATGAACTAGTTGACCTTCGTGCCCAAGTTGATTCACTTCGAAAAGAGTTTGCGGGTTCTGCTGCTGATGCCGATCATTATCGTTAGGAAGTGACAATGATTGGGAGGGAGTGAGATGCTCTTGCCACTCTCCTAAACCAGACAAAGACAATTGAATAGGAGCAAGATGACCTGGTTGCTCGCCTTCACCATGCAAAAGTAGCTGTTCAAGAATGGGGTGATTTAGCTGCCCAGGTGGAGGCTTTTATTAAAGAAAAGGGTGAATTGGCTACTCGGGCAGAGCTTGCTTTGAAAGAGCGAGATGACTTGGTCGCCAATTTTGATTGGGCAAAGGCAGAACTTGAAGAGTTAAAGAAAGCTAAGTCTGACTTTGCCTCTTGCATAGTTTCTCTCGAAAATGAGCGACGAGAACTAATCAAGAAGTTGGGTGAAGCGGAAAGGGTGAAAACCGAGGCCGAGAAGAAACTGGTTGAGGTGAAGAGCCTCCTCAAAGATAGTGATAGTCAGTGTCTCCAGCTCAATGAGGTTGTTGAGTCGGCAAGAAGAAGATTTCCCTTTTTTAAAAACAAGTGTCCCAGCTGAACCTTGCTTTGGAGAACTCTCAGCAAGACCTTAACCGGGTTCTCCCCCAGCTAGCGGCTGCTCCCAAAATTCGATCGCGGGCCTGGGGCATAGGTTCAAACTTGGTATCAAGCAACTTGGTGAGCTTCTCTTTCGCGAACCAGAGACAAACCTGCATACTTTGGATTGGAAATCCATCCGATCTAGCGAGGTTGCTCTTATGTTTGTGACTCTTTTGGTTGGGCTGAGATGTCGGATGCTTTTCCTTGCCCTTCCTAAGACTTTTTATATTCTCAATGTTTTGTAATCCGTAAGAAGATAAGTCAAACTTTTTTGATGCTTTGTACGTAATGGAACTCTGTTTTTGGATATGATGTAATTTTTGTTATTCCCTAGTAGTCTGCTCAAAGACATCAAAAAAATCTGTTCATACCTTAACTTTTAAGTGTTAGGCAAGTGGGAGAGTCCTCGACCACGTCACTTTTGGCGAGAAGGTGTTAACGGGAGATCCCTTGACCGTTTTACCTTTAATTTTTTAGGCTAGTGGGAAAGTCTCTTGACCACGTCACCTTTTGGTGATGAGGTGTTAACGGGAGATCCCTCGACCATTTTACCTTTAAGTGTTAGGCTAGTAGGAGAGTCCTTCGACCACATCCCCTTTTGGCGAGAAGGTGTTAATAGGAGATCCCTCGATCGTTTTACCTTTAAGTGTTAAGCTAGTGGGAGATTCCCTCGACCACGTCACCATTGGCGATAAGGTATTAATGGGAGATCCTTCGACCGTTTTACCTTTAAGTGTTAGGCTAGTGGGAGAGTCTCTCGACCACGTCACCTTTGGTGATAAGGTATTAACGGGAGATCCCTCAACCGTTTTACCTTTAAGTCTTAGGCTAGTGGGAGAATCCCTCGACCACGTCACCTTTGGCGAGAAGGTGTTAATGGGAGATCCCTCGACCGTTTTACTTTTAAGTGTTAGGCTAGTAGAAGAGTCCCTCAAACACGTCACCTTTTGGTGAGAAAGTGTTAAAAGGAGACCCCTCGACCGTTTTACCTTTAAGTAAGGTTTGAACAGAAAAAACCAAGGGGAAGGAAAAAAAACATGTGCAGGCATTTATTATTAAAAATCAAATCAACAAATAAATGAATCAACAATTCAACAAATTTACATATCTTTTCCTTAGGCGTAGTACTTCCATATGTGTTCTACATTCCATGGATGGGGTAGTTCACGCCCCGTGGCATCTTTGAGATGGTAAGCTCTCGGTCTGTGACTTGCCACTACCACATAAAGGTCTTCCCACCGTGGGCCCAACTTTCCTTCTTCACCCGTGGTGACACTGGTTTCTTTCAGTACTAAATAGTTTTGAAAGATATGGGCCTCACTCTTTTGTTGAAGTACTATTCTGCCTTCCTTTTAGAAGCTGCGACTCTGGCCTCTGAATTCGTCCTTATTTCCTCCAACAGATCTATATTTTCTTCCAACCTTGATTTATTTGTTTCTGGTTTAAAGCTTTCCCGCCTATGGCTTGGTAACCCCACTTCTATTGGTATCATGGCCTCACTTCCATACTCTAGGACGAAAGGTGTTTCGCCTTTTGAGGTTTTTAGCGTTGTTATGTAAGCCCACAAGATCTCTGGGAGCTCGTTGGCCCACAATCCCTTCCTGTCGCCCACCTTTTTTTTCAATATCCCGATGATGGTTTTGTTGGTTACTTCGACTTGCCCGTTTGCCTATGGGTGCCTCGGGGAAGAGTATTTGACTTTTATTCCTAACTCTGCTCACCATTGGCGATAGCGTTCGGAATCAAACTACCTTCCATTATCAGAAATAATATACTGAGGTATCCCAAATCTGCATATTATGGCCTTCCACAGGAACTTTGTTACACTTTGGGTTATTATTGTTGCCATCGCTTCAGCTTCTACCCACTTCGTACAATAGTCGACGGCTACTATGATGAACTTGGTTCCTCCTTTGCTGGGGGGCATAGGGCCTATCGGGTCTACCCCCCATTGGGTGAAAGGCCATAGGGAAGTTATGGATCTCAACTCCTCAGGAGGTGCGCTTGGGACCGATGCATGAATCTGGCATTGGATACATTTTCTTACAAACTCCTCTGCATCTTTGAGTGTATTCGGCCAATAATACCCTGCTCTTACAATTTTTGCAGCGAGCAATCGTCCTCCCGAATGGTTTCCGCATATCCCCTCATGTACTTCCTTCATTACGTACTCTGCTTCATCTTTCGCCACACATCTTAATAATGGGTTTGAGAAACCTCACCTGTATAATACCCTATCTACTATAGTGAACCTAGCCGCCTTGCTTTTTATCTTCCTCGCCTCCTCCCGAGATGGGGGACGGTCCCTTGTCTTCAAATACTTTCTTATATTATCAGCCCACCCTGGCATACTTTCCCCTATTTGCAAAATTTCCTCTCCTACACCGGACTTCCTATTGTTCGAAGTTAACCTTCCATGGCAACGCATCTTCTTAAGCTGCTCGTGTTAACCGATCAACCTTGAAATCATCTCCTTGAGGTATTCGCTTGATTCGAAAGTAATTGAGGCATTTGCGCTGTTCTTGAACTTGGTGAAGATATTTTATTAGCTTGATTCCCCTTGCTAGATATTCCCTGGTGATTTGCCCGACTAGTACCTGTGAATCGGCTTTCATTTCAATCTCCTCGCCTCCCAACACTTTTGCTATTGCTAAATCGGCGAGCACCACTTCGTATTCGGCCTCGTTATTTGTAACTTTGATATTTAATCGTAGGGAATGGTACGACTTTTCTCCTTCCCCTGTTACCGTTTACACACCAACACCTTCCCCCGCTCGGCAGGATGACCCATCGACGTATACTTGCCACGGCTTCTGCTCGGGTGGCTTGGGGATTTCCTCATGGAAGTTTGAAAATTTCGCTACAAAGTCGGCCAGGATCTGCCCTTTCATGGCACTTTTAGGCATGTAACTAACATCATACTCGCTTAGCTCAATTGACCACTTGACTAGTCTCCAGAGGTATCGGGCTTCTGCAACACCTTATGTAAAGGCGATGAGGTAACCACCTTTATCGGATGGGCTTGGAAATAAAGTCGTAGTCGCCTTGCTGCTACTACTATGGCGTAAGCGACTAACTCAATCTTTGGATACCTGGTTTCTGCCCTTCTTAGGGCCTTGCTGACATAATACACTGACTTCTGCTCCTTTCCCTCTTCTCTTATTAATACTTCCAACACAACATCTGGGGTTATTGCCAAGTATAACGACAGTGACTCCCCTTGTTTGGTGTGGCTGAGCAGTGGTGGGTTAGCCAAATATTCATTCAGTTGTGTAAACGCCTCTTTGCACTTGGCATCCCAATCCCGAGCTCTCTTAAGCACCTAAAAGAAAGGGAGACATTTATCTATTGATCAGGATACGAACCTGTTAAGGGCTGCTATCCTTCCAGCTAGCTTTTGTACTTCGTTTAAATTCGTGGGTGACTTCATCTCTATTATTGCTCTGAGTTTTTCTAGGTTGGCTTTGATTCATCTTTCTGACACCATGAACCCGAGGAATTTCCCCGATTGCACTTTGAAGGCACATTTGGTTGTATTGAGCTTCATCTGATATTGCCGCAAAACTTGGAAGGCTTCTCTGAGGTCTTCTACATGTTTAGCAAACTCCATGCTTTTCACCAGCAGATCATCGATATATACTTCCATGTTCCTCTCGATCTGGTTCTTAAACATTTTGTTTACTAACCTCTAATACGTTGCCCCCACATCCTTCAAGCCAAAGGGCATCACCCTATAACAATACAGTCCTCGGTCAGTTATGAAAGTAGTCTTCTTTTGGTCAGCCTTACTCATTCTGATTTGGTTGTACCCTGAATTAGCATCCATAAAACTTAGCATTTTATGCCTTGTTGTTACATCTAGTATCAGATCTATCTGTGGGAATGGAAAACTATCTTTTGGACAAGCATTGTTGAGATCCATGAAATCCACACACATTCACCACTTCCCGTTGGATTTCTTCACCAAAACTACATTTGACAACCATTCCGGATATTGTGTTTCTCTGATGAACCTAGTTGCCAACAACCTGTCCACCTCCTCTACGATTGCTTCGTACCTCTTAGTACTAAAGTTTCTTTTCTTTTGTTTTACTGTTCGTGCCTTCGGGTCTATGCTTATTTTGTGTTCGATGATACCTCTCCTATTCTAGGCATATCCTTATGACTCCATGCGAACACATCTTTATGGTGAAGGACGAAGTCGATCAATTGTTGCCTTTCTTCTTTTGTTAGCTTGGTTCCTATCTTCACACAACTCTCCAGGTGGCCATGCTCAAGAGTTATCAACTATAGGGGTTCATCTACTTCCCCTTGCTTTAAGGCGTCTTCGTCTCTAGTCTCCAGTTTGGTCATCCATATTTGGGGTGATGGTGGAAGAATCAGACTCGTCTCTTCTTCAATGTCTACCACGCTCACTTCTCATTGTCCTTGCTTGTGTTCCTATATGTAACATTCTCTGGCTAAGACCTGCTCGCCACGTACTTCCCTACCCTGGACCTCATTGGGAACTTCATCTTTAAATGATGCGTTGAAGTAACTGCCTTTAATGCATTTAATGTGGGTCACCCAATAATTGCGTTGTACGCCGACCAAGTTTTTACTACTAAGAACTCAGTCATAGTGGTGGTGACTTGGGTATCCATGCCTACAGATATTGGCAATGTGATGGACCCTATGAGTTGTATTGCGTCTTCTGTGAACCCCTTTATTGTGGTCGGTGCTAGTCGTAGATGATCTGCGCCAATCCCCATTTTACTAAAGCCATCCCAAAACAGGATGTCCGCCGAACTCCCATTATCAATCAGTATCCTCCTTGTAGTATAATTTGTCACCATCATCGTTACTACTAATGCATCGTTGTGTGGGTACACAACCCCTCTGCAATCCTCCTCGCTAAAAGATATTGTTGGAAATAACTATACTAGAGGTTGTTTGACAGGTCTCTTTACATTGTAAACTTCCTCATATCTTGCCCACCTTGCATATGCCTTTCTTCTTGAGGAAGTTGGAACACCTCCAGCATACTCGCCAACGATTGTATGTATCTCGCCCAAGGGTGGGTTCCTCTGATCCATGTCTGCTCTCGACCTCTGATCACGAGGCTCCTGTGACCTCCTTCCTCTTTTTGGTGATTCACGTCACCTGGGGCTCTCACTTCTCAGTTGTTTGTGTTCGGCCTTTCGGTCGTTTGCCCATCGTGGTGGGGTAGCGTTCTGGGCGACCAGTCGTTCCAATTCACCGTTATCTTTCATATCTTCTATTTTCCTCTTTAGATTATGGCAATCCTTGGTTTTATGTCCTCTTGTTTTGTGGTAAGTATAATACTTCTCTGTTTGTCACCCGTTACCATCATCCTGCCCTTCCACTTTTGTCATATCCCTACTATGTGCACTGGAGTAGTGCATGTAACCGCCATGATGTATTCTTAAATCGCCTTTTGATCTCCATCTCTGTCTTTCTTTTAATTTCCTCTCGGTTCTCGTTCGCCTTTTCTATCAAACCGGGCATTTAAGGCAATGAGCGTGTCTTCAGCATTAACGAAGTTATCGGCCTTGTCCATGAACTCTCATAACGAGGAAGGGGTCTTTCTAGCTAATTCAGCCATAGAAGGGCTCCTTGGCCAAATACCTCCGAGTAAGGCGGCCAGCATAATCTTCTCATCCTGATCATTAGCTGTCATTTTTTCTTTATTAAAACGAGTCAAGTATGCCTTCAAACTTTCATCTTCTCTTTGCTTGACGGTTAATAAATACGCGGCTGGCCTCCTGCACCTCCTACTTGCCATGAACTGGGCTAAAAATTATCGGTCCAGTTCATCAAAGCTGTCTATGGTTCCCGGCTACAATGCTCCAAACCAAGCTCTCGTCGTTACCTTTAAGGTTAAAGGGAAAGCCCCACACGCAATCTCTCTCGAAAATCCATGTACCGCCATATGGGCTTTGAAGGTCTCAAAATGCTCCATAGGATCTTTGGAGCCATCATACAGATCTACTGAGGGAACTTTAAACTTCAAGGGCAAAGGCGCTGTCATGATTTTTGCAGAGAATGGTAGATTTGTGCTAGACAACAACTGATCGACCGAAGAAGACATTCTATCTTCTTGGTCATCTTCTTATATTTGTCCATCAGGCTGCACACGTCATAGTGCAGCTTTTTCGTCTCCTCGTCCTCCTGGTGGCCCTTACCGACACCTACACTGTTTGCCTCCATCTCTACCCTGTCAACCTGACTAGGTGTCACATCCTCTCCTGACGGTCCGTTCCGTGACTTGAGAACCACATTCTCCTTTCGCAATGAGTCAACCTCTGTGGTAAGTTTTTTTTATTATCTCCTCCATTTCTGCAAGTCTTCCCTCCATGTTTTGTGAAGTTTCTCCCTAATCTCTAGTTTCCTAAGACCGAGTGGTAGTGAGCATGTGAAAAGCACGTTGATTTTGAGACTTTCAATCCCACAGACGGCGCCAACTGTTATGGACATGTTTCACCGTCACCGCCTCACGATCACCTACAACCAAAGAGTGAAACGACTTGGGGGTTCGAGGGAACGCCTCCGATGCCTAAGTCAGTGATTGAGATAACTCTTTATTACCAATGAATCAGATAACCCGTTAAATACTTGGATTCTTCTCTTCTATAGAGCATTTGAATCGTTCTGTTGTTAAATGATACTGGACATATCTGTTATTCAAATTGAAACCTGGAAATGAGGGTTCATCTCTTACTAAATTTGAATGATAACCGTTTGGATTTTATGCCACCGTTGGATAGTTATCCAGTCGATATTGGCTATGGGCTGGATCTTCTTGATACCGAGCTGGGCCATAGGTAGTGAAGTAGGCTTCAGGCTTGAGTAAGGGTACATGCCAATATGAGACTTAACTAGTCAAAATGTCCTCTCCAATTATAGTCGTTGCTAGTTCTATAATTGTCATCGCAATTATTTATCATTTGGTGAAAAAATTTTCCACTTATGTATTTGTGAGTAAGATAAATGATGATACAATTTTGGTCATTAAAAGTGATATCAGCAACGAATTTAAAGTTTTTCTAACTAAAGATAAACCTTTATATATGAGTTTTATAACGTCATTAAAACCAGTGGCGGAACCATGTTGATGGTGGGGGGGCCAAAAGTTTATATATGAAATCCCCCCTCCCATCCCCTGACCTCCCACCAAAAAAAAAAATTTATAATTATCATATGCTCTCCAAGATCTTCTGAAATTTTTATATACATATAAATTATAGTTTCAACATTCTGTACAATTTTTTTTATATATTTTCTATTTTCTATGATATGGTCCCTTCAAAATTAAACTAAACTTAGGTTTATGACAAATAATAAACTCATTAATTTGTATCCCAAAGTATTTTATTATACAATATTAGGTTTCTTAATATGAAACCTTAAGTGAAATAAATTCATGAAATTATTTAAATTTAATGATCTATAGGAAAAATAATTGAGATGTTTTTATCCCCTAGACTTTATTGAGCAAGGAGCTATTTTTTTAAGATCTTAATTGTAGTATTATATACTTAATGTGAAACCAAATTAATATCTAGATTTTATATTAAACTTGATAAACTAGCTTACATACTAGAATGAAAGATATGTTTCTAAAAGATCATTTGATAGATTTGATTAAGAAAACAAATTCTAAATATTTGATTGCAAAAGTAATAATGGATGAATATATATCCATGAAACGTTGTTATCAGAAATATGAAATAGATGGTAAGTTGTATTTTTAAAATTTTATCTTTGCATGTATATAAGAAACTATTGAGATATGACTTTTTATATATAATTACGTTTTTATGTTTTTTCGTGAAGTTAAGATTAATATTTGTCATTTTTTTATTTTACATGTGTCATAAGTTAGAAAAAATTGGCTCCCTTAGAAAAGTTTCTCATTCTGCCACTGGCTAAAACATTACCTTTTGCAAAGATAAATTGGGTTGTATAAAGTCAATTATTAGACTATAATGGATGAGAATTTATATATTCACTAAAACTTACTATTTATGAAAAAATGTTGTTTACCTTTCAAAAACATTATTTATGACAAAATGCAACTCGTTGGTAATATTCAACTGTAGCAAGATTGTTATCGACAATTACAATCGTTGCTAATTCTATAATTGTAGTCACAATTAATTTCTCATTCGGTGAAAAAAATTTTTGCTTATGTATTTGTGGCCAATATAAATTATGGTATAATTTTGGTCATTAAAAGTAATATCAGAGAAGAATTTAAAATTTTTCTCATTGAAGATAAACATTTAGTTACGAGTTTTATATCGTCTCTAAAACATTACCTTTTGCGGAAATAAATTGAGTCGCAAAAAATTAATTATTAGACTATAATTGATAAAAAATTACAATTTCTCTAAAACTTATTATTTATGACAAAATGCAACTTGTTGGCAATGCTCCACTACAACAAAATTATTAGCGACAATTACAATCGTTATTAGTTCTATAATTGTCGTCACAATCACTTTTGCATATAGTGGGATATTTTCTTGCTTATGTATTTATGACTAATATAAATAGCGATACAATTTTGGTTGTTAAAAGTAATATCAGCAACGAATTTAAAATTTTCTTCATTAAAGATAAACTTTTGACTACGGTTTTTATATCGTCGCTAAAGCTTTCATTGGTAAAAGTGATTAATCTTGTAGTGGTATTGTAGTTAATACCCTTAATCATAATGGCTTCGTTGTCAGAACCCATACCACAACCTTATAATAGAATATAAATTATAAGAAAAATTCTAGACACAAGCCTTACACTTTGTACACCCACTTAAAAACATATCATTTTACCTTTTTATTCACGAAATGAAAATGATTTCAGACATGTTTGTAAGTAAAATAGGATAAAAAAGTAAAATGATATGTTTTTAAATTGGTGTGCAGGATGTGAGGCTTATGGATAGCACGGCTCAAATTATAAATACATGTTCGTCGAAAAATTCAATTGAGAGAGATGGTCCTTGAATTGTATATTCCTGGATGTCGCTCTTAAATGAGATGGTGTTTTTGGCACAAAATGGTATTGTATTAATTTGTTGATTTGTGTGTTATTTGTTTCCTAATTATAGTTTGACTTCTTGTTTCTTCTATAATTGAGAAGTACTACAACTAAAAATGATTTAAACTCGTAAACTACCGTAATTTCATGTGATTTGTTATATCTATTTTTCAATAGAATAACTATACAATTTGATGTACCACTTCAACCTATGTCAATTTATAAGCTTATTTTTAGGAAATTAATTAAAAACTCAAATATTTGTCTTTATAATTGTGGTTGATCAGCTTGTACCCTACACCTTAAGGTTAAAGTTTAGGTGAATTTGTAGATTTGGCTTTGGATTTGTCGGTTGTAATCATTGGTTCAGTGGGATACCGAGTGAGCACACAGTTGGAGTCGAAATCCCCTAAATCTAACTCCGATTGTGACTTTGTTGGAGCTTGAATATGAATTTTGACTTCAATTCTGATTAATGTAGGTTCCGATCTGACTCCGACTTGTCGGAGCGGAGTCGGTGATAAGTATAATTTTTACATGATTTTTATTACTCTTTTATTTATTAAAATTGTTAGTTTTCCTTTATTTCTTTTGATTTGATTTTATCTTTATTTATTTTTCTTTATTTTCTTGTGTTTGAAGGAATGAGAATGTTTAGTATAAAAGAATGGCATTTTGGTACATTCAAGAAAGGAAATAAAGGGGTTTAACGTAATCCTGAATTGGAAGCGTCTCTGCACAATCTTGAATATTCTCACCATATCTCTCATGTCAAAGATCAGATTGAACTAATTCAAAAGGCGTTGGAAAGCTAACTTAACGGGCTACTATTGTTCTTGAAATAGAGTTGTTGTAATTCGTACGTTTTCTAAGCGAAAAATGGCCCACAAACTAAGCTTGAAAATCTGCAGAATTGACAGCACAAATTGGGATTGATTTTCTTTCCTTGTGAGGATGGCTTCAATGAAAAAAGAAGGGTATCAAGAGTTGACTTGGCTTTGGAGGGGAGCAGCTGACATTGAGGAAGAGCTGGGTTTTCTATTTGTTTTTCTTTATTCCGAATCTCTTTCAATTGTTGGATGTTAAACTCTTTGATTATGTTTTTATTCAGTTTTATTATGAACTAAATTCTATTTTCGAGGGCTACGATGTAGCCTAACTATGATTATGTGAATCTTTCTCTAATTAAATTAATTTAGTATTTGTTTCATATTGTTAAGTACTTGATTTTGGACTTAATGCTTGTGAATGATTGATCAACGTTTACATGATTTGGGATTCAATTTGAGATTGAGAAGTGATAATTGTTTCAACCTATGTTTAAGATACGATAAGGAATCCGTAGGATAGAGATATCTATGGACTTGTGTAATCTTTATGAGGGTTTCTTTGTTCTTAATAAATTTTGACATGTTTAGAATTTTCACAGAGATGTATAAAATTTGCTTGTTGGGATATTTTGTTAATGCTTGAGAAAGATTAATGAATAAATTAGAGAGACTTGATTATCAACAATAGGAAATAATTATAATTAATTCAATTAGAAAATTCGCATAGGATTAGTTATGGTGAATCGGAAATCCTAGAATCTTGTTTTATTGATCTCAATTTGCTTATTTAAATTTGGTTATTTTATATTTTCTAGTTCAATAATTCATTCCTATTGAAATTATCAAACAGATCATAATTTAATAACTTTTGGTACTTATTAGTAATTTTTTAATCCTCGTGGGATGATATTCTTATTCATTTTATTACTTGTTACGATTCGTGCACTTGCAATTTCAACTAACAAGTTTTTGGCGCCTTTGCCGGAGATTAATTATTTGTTATTGATATTGATACTAGCTAGATTGTTACTAATTTGGATTTTTTTTTTTATGTTTTTTTCAAGATTTAGAAGTGGATGCCCTGATCTAAACCATTAGAGTTTACACTTTTTGATCCCGAGATTGAGAGAACTTTGCATCGAATCAATAAAAAGAAGAAGAAAGAAGTCACCACATCTGCCATCACTATGGTAGATCAGCGGAATGGAGAGGCTAATGGGGCTTTGAGGGACTATGCTATGCCCTCGGTTAATGGGGCTACATCTAGCATAAGGAGGCCGGCTATACAAGCTAATAATTTCGAGATTAGGCCGACAATAATTCAAATGATACAATAAATTGTTTAGTTTGGGGGGCTGTCGCAGGAGGATCCAAATGTTCACATTGTAAATTTTCTAGAGATTTGCGACACCTTCAAGCACAATGGAGGGATAGATGATCCTATTAGTTTGAGACTTTTTCCTTTTTCACTCAAAGAAAAAGCGAAAGCTTGCCTGAATTCTCTACGGCCTGCAGTCAGTACTACTTGGGAGGAGTTAGCACAAAATTTTTTGGCAAAGTATTTCCCTCCAGTCAAGACAGCAAAGTTAAGGAATGATATTACCACATTCACTCAATTTGAGAATGAAGCATGGGAGAGGTACAAAGATTTAATGCGAAAGTGTCCTCATCATGACCTTCCGACATGGCTTCAAGTCCAAACATTCTAAAATGGTTTGGGAGCTACAAACAGGTCCATGGTTGATGCAACAGCTGGAGAGGCTTTAATGAGTAAAACTCATGAAGAAGCTTATGAAGTTTTGGAGGAATTGGCATCCAACAACTATCAATGGTCTTCAGAGAGAGCAATGCCAAGAAAGGTGGCTATAGTTTTTGAACTTGATTTTTTTACCACATTGGCGGCACAAATGGCAACTTTATCTAAACAACTAGGTAAGATGAATGTTAATGCTATTCAAACCAATGTTGTGTGTGATTATTGTGCAGGAAATCACTCAAGTATTGATTGCCAAGTGGGGAATCCTTTTCCTCGATCAAATTCCGAACAAGCTAATTACCTGTCCAACTTTCAACGTCAAAACAATCCTTATTCAAACACATTCAATCCCAAATGGAGAAATCACCCAAATTTTTCGTGAAGCAACAATCAAGGGGCAGCTAGACCACCTCAAAATTTTCCACAGCAAGAAAATAAGCTGACACTTGAGGAGATGTTCATGCAATACATGCAAAAGACAAATTTGGCAATCCAAAACAATTCAACTTCGATTCGTAACCTTGAGGCTCAAATTGGTCAGCTTTTAAACATTCTTACAGAGAGGATAGTGGGAACTTTGTCGAGCAATACCGTTACCAATCCTAAGGAACATGTCAAAGCAATAGCATTGATAAGTGAGAGGACAATTGAGCAACCACAAACAGCAAGTCCAAGCAAGATATGGCTGGAAATCATGTGGAGTCCGAGCCAAAGATGGAGGAATTGGAGCAGCAAGTGGCCGACAACCAAGCTTCAAAAGCCATGAATTCCTGGAAGTTTACATTTGAAACTAATTCTCCTTCAATTTATGATCTGCTGATTCCTTTTCCTTAAAGACTTAAAAAAAAAAGTTTGACAATCAATTCTCTAAATTTCTTAGTATTTCTAAGCAATTGCATATTAATATTCCTCTTATTAAAGGTTTGGAGCAAATGCCTAAATATGCTAGGTTTTTTAAGGATATTTTATCAAACAAGCGGAAGTTGGAAGAGCATGAGACAGTGATGTTAACCGAAGAGAGTAGCGTAATTTTACAAAAGAAGTTGCCTCATAAATTGAAAGATCCAGGGAGTTTTACAATTCCTTGCACTATAGGAAGTTCTTATTTTGATAAAGTTTTATGTGATTTAGGAGCAAGTATTAATCTTATGCTTTTTTCGATTTTCAGGAAGTTAGGTCTTGGAAAAGCAAAGCCTACTACAGTCTCTTTACAATTGGTAGACAGGTCTATCAAGCACCCGAGAGGACTCATTGAAGATGTTTTGGTGAAGGTGGACAAGTTTATTTTTCAGGCTGATTTTATTGTGCTAGACATGGAGGAGGATGAGGAAATACCTCTGATTTTGGGGTGACCTTTTCTTGCTACGGGGAGAACTTTAATTGATGTCCAACAAGGAAAACTTATTTTGAGGGTTGATGTTGAGCAAAACCTGCCAATTAATGAAGCATTTCCGAATGAGCATTTGATGACTGTACAGGTTGTTCCATGGTATGTTGACATAATCAACTACTTGGTGTCGCGACTTCTACCTCCCGGAATAACATATCAATAAAAGAAGAAGTTCTTCTCCGATTTAAAGTATTATTTTTGGGAGGACCCTTTTCTATTACGGTATTGTGCAGACCAGATAATTAGGAGATGTGTACCCGAAGAAGAGATGGAGAGCATACTCCGACATTGCCACTCATTGAAAGTGGACGACCACTTTGGTAGAGCAAAAACAACAACAAAACTTTTGCAATCCGGGTTTTATTGGCCTTCTATTTTTAAGGATTCGTTCAACTTTGTTAATTTATTTGATCATTATCAACGGGTTGGGAATATTTCTAGGAAACAATGAGATGCCTTTGAATAATATTTTAGTGATTGAATTGTTTGATTTTTAGAGGATAGATTTTATGGGTCCTTTTCCATTTTTGTATTCTAACAAATTTATTTTGGTAGCTGTAGATTACGTCTCCAAGAGGGTGGAAGTTGCTGCCTTGCCGACCAATGATGCTAGGGTTGTGGTGAATTTTCTTCGAAAAAATATATTTTCCCAATTTGACACTCCAAGGGAGATAATCAGTGATGGTGGGAAGCATTTTTGCAACAGTCAATTTGAAGATTTACTTTCTAAGTATGGAGTTTTTTTTTTTTTTCTAAAGAGTTAAGGCCACATGTTCAAGAGTGACCCATTCTCAAATTTATTAATAATAAAAACCCTCACTTGTGGCGGAGGAATACCAAGATAACAAAACAAGCATATCGGAAAAAATACATAACAAGCAATATGCCACAAAAACACCCAAAACTCCCCAAAATAAAACTAAAAATCAACAATGATATAAAAGCCCTACGACTCAAAGACCTCTTAGATAAGGTAATGACAATTTATCCATGCGAAGCAATCCTTTCAAATACTTTGGAACTCTCAACAAAGAATGCCAAACATAAGTCAAACCTTGAGCTCCCATTTTTGCTAAATAATCCGCCGGTGCATTTCCTTCTCGATAAATATGAGTTATGCCATAATCTCCACCTTCAAACGAACCCATAACCTCCTCCCAAATATTTTCTAAATACCACACACCACAGCGCTTTTTCTGAACCCAAGATACACAAACCAAAGAATCATATTCAATATCCACATGAAACAATCCCAAAGAACGGCAATATTTTAACCCAATTAATAATGCCTTCAACTCGGCAAGATTATTGGATCCCTCCCCAAGATAACATGAAAAAGAAAGCACCATATCACCCTTAAAATCCCGAATTACTCCTCCTGCACCTAATCTCCCTGGGTTACCAAGGCTACTTCCATCAATATTTAATTTGAATCTATCACATGAGGGCTTCACCCAATAAACCACTTTAACCGGCCTCAATTTGATTTGGCTAAGCGGAATATTCAATTCTTTCAACCTCTCCTCATCAGCAAAAGCCATCTTTGTAAAACTAGACATGCTACTTAGCATTTTACTTAACCAGATACAAATAGACCTCCAAAGCACTTCCACCGAAAAACATTTGTCTTCCATCCTTGCCTTACATCGACGATGCCACAACTTCCAAATAATAAGAGAAGGAAGAAAACCCAAAATACAACCCACCTGGGACTTATTAGACACACGTCAAAACCAAAGAAGCACCAACTCAAACCAACGTTTATTTGGGTCGTAAGGGACACCCAAAATATTCGAAAACCTCTTCCAAATCCCAGCAGCAATGTCACCTTCAGCAAAGACATGATTCAAATCCTCATATCTTCCCTGCAAACAGCAATTACATTTAGAAGTAATAGGAATACCAACTCTCCTCAATCTATCATCCACACTTAAACCATTATGAAAAGCCTTCCACATAAGAATGGAAATTTTTTTTGGTATAGCTTCATGCCACACCCATTTAGCCCAAGGTACTGCTGGTGCCGTGACCCTCACACATTGCCAAGCACTTTTGGTGGAAAATAGTCCATTTTTATTATGAAGCCAAACCAATATATCTTGACCAGATTTATGAGCACCCAATAAGCTGCCAATCTCCTCCGCTTTTTGAACTCCCACTAGCCTCTCTAACAAGTCAAGATCCCAGCCATTAGCAACTTTTAAATCAGCCACCATCAGTCTTGGCACATCAATTACAGGATAAGAATTAGCAAGAGGGCCTTCACTCAACCATTTATCCCACCAAAAAGAAATATTACCATCCCGCACCCTCCATTTGGAATTATCCAAAACCTCCGGGATACATTTTACCACCATCTTCCAAAACCTTGAGCCTTTTTTAGCATCTAATAAAGATACATATTTATCCCCAATATATTTAGCCCGAAAAAATTTTGCCCACAAATCCTCCCCAGTCAAAACCTTCCAAGCAAATTTCATATGAAGAGAAGTTTGTACCTCATCAAATTCCCGAATCCCAATTCCCCCCTCATCAGTTGGCTTACACATCAACTTCCAAGCAACCCATTTCTTCTTTTCCTTTCCATCTTTTTCCCCCCAAAAAAATGAACTCAAAAGTTTATTCAGATTCTTCAATACTCCTTTTGGAAATTGAAGAATAGACATAATATGGATCGGCATACTTGCTAACACATGCTTCAACAAAATCAACTTTCCCCCAGCCGAAAGACATTTTAATTTCCATCCCCCAAGTTTCTTCCTCACTCGGTTAAAAATAGGCTCTAAATGTAACTTCATAAGACGCCCATTAATAATAGGTGCACCAAGATAAGTAAATGGAAAAATACCTTCACTAAATCCCATGATATTAAGCACCTCCCTCTTCCTCCCTGCAGTAGCATTTTTTGCAAAGTAGATGGCTGATTTTTCTTTACTTACCCGCTGCCCAGACCAAGACTCATAAGTCTCAATAACCTTCATCAATTCTTTCAAAGAACGCTTTCCTCCATTAGCAAAAATCACTACATCATCAGCATAAAGAAGGTGAGAAACAAGAGGCGCACCTCTTGGATGAGAAAAATTTTTAATATTGCCACATAAAAAATTTTTCTTTAATAAGCGAGAAAGCACTTCTTCCATGATGATAAAAAGATATGGTGATAATGGATCACCCTGTCGCAATCCTCGACTTCCTTGAAAAAAACCTCGACTCGTACCATTCATCATAATCGAATACCAAGGCGAAGCAATGCAATTCCTGATCAAACCACTAACAGAGGAAGAAAAACCAAAGGCTGTCAAAACATGTAAAAGAAAATCCCATTCCACCCTATCATAAGCCTTAGCCATATCCAGTTTCAAAATAATATTACCCCCCATCGCCTTTTTATTAAGCGATTGCACCATCTCCTGTGTAAGACTGATATTATCAAATATACTCCTACCTGGAATAAACGCACATTGCTCAGAAGAGATCAAAGAGGATAATAAAGGAGCAAGCCTCGCCACCAAAACCATAGTGCAGATTTTGTAGAAGACGGAACATAAGCTAATAGGCCGAAACGTATCAAATCCGGTCGGCTAATCCATTTTTGGAATAAGTACTACAAAAGAAGCAGTGTAGAATCTGGGAAGAGGAACCCCTCAAAAAAATTCTTGAACCGCCTCCACCACCTCCAAACTAACAATATCCCAACATGCTCTATAAAAACCCGACCCAAAACCATCAGGCCCTGGACTACTCTCAATAGGAATGCTGAACACTGCTTTTTTCACCTCCTCTTCAGTAGGAACCGAACATAGTCTTAGATTATCATCATCCGAAATCACAATAGAAACATAATCACTCAGCTCCGGAAGTACTACTCGAGACGACTGCCCCAAGAATTCCCGAAAATAATGCACAGCACCATCATGAATTTCTTGCGGGGACTTTAGCATTAAACCATTCGGGAGCCTCATCTCCGTAATCTTTGATTGCCTCCGTTTATTCAAGAGAGCATGAAAATAACGCGAATTTTGATCTCCATGATGCCACCAACGGACTTTCGCACACTGGGCTAACCGCATTTCTTCACGATTATTCCAGGTCTCTAACTCCATATTGGACACCAGCAAATCACTTTCCACCTCTTCATCATAGTTCAGCTGCAAGCTCTCCTCCAGTCTCTCTATCCGATCCTCCAACTGCTTAATATGCCCACTTGTCCATCCAAAAACAGTTTTATTCCATCCTTTCAGCACAGTCTTCAATTTCTTTGTATGGAGTTACTCATCATGTGGCAACACCATATCATCCTCAAACAAGCGGCCAAGTTGAGGTGTCCAATAGGGAGTTGAAGTGCATACTTGAGAAGACCATTAGTATCTCAAGAAAGGATTGAGCACGAAGGTTAAATGATGCATTATGGGCTTATAGGACAACATTTAAAACACCGATTGGAATGTCACCTTACTGGTTAGTTTATGGGAAAGCATGTCATTTACCCGTGGAGCTAGAACATTGAGCTTATTGGGCAATGAAGATACTTAATTTTGATTTAAAGGTTGCGGGTGCGAAGAGGATGTTGCAAATTAATGAGATGGATGAGTTTCGCAATGATGCTTATGAGAATACTTGGATTTACAAGGATAAAACTAAAAGACGGCATGATAAGCATATTTTGATAAGGGAGTTTGAAATGGGATAGAAAGTTTTACTATTCAATTCAAGACTTCAAATTTTTTCGGAAAAGTTGCGATCTAAGTGGTCGGGACCATTTGTTGTGACTCGTGTTTTTCCATATGGAGCGTGTAAGGGGATTTTCCCCACTACTTAAAGCCCACTTAGCTTCAGCCAAATACTCGGCCCGAGGGCCCCCAAATCCTCGCAGGGGATGAAATGTCTACCAGGAAGGGGCCGTCGAATGGTCGACAAGACAGGTCATTCTGACATATTGCGGCCACCTTCAGAGCCCAAGGACCTGCGTGGGGCGCAGCAGGAAATGCGGAGGACCCTTGATCCATCGGAGTTAGATCATCTACGGCTCGTATAGACCAGACGCGGAGTTAGGGAACCACGCCGCATTAATGACACTACTGCTAAGTTACACGCCACATTTATGGAGCCAACGCAAAGCCACGCCGCATTAAAGAAGATCTGATAATAGAAACAAAGGATGGCACGAACTTCGCGGAGACAAAGACTATTTGCACCCACCCCCACACCATGTTATAAATAGCCAGCTCCAAGTACAAAAAACCTCTCTCTGATTCCTAGACTCCTTCACTTATTTTACAAACTTCCAAGAATATTTACTAACTTTGGCATCGAAGGTTACTCGGCCCATAGGCTGCCCTCTCCAAGTTACTCTTCTCTCCATCTTTTGCAGGCCCGTTACCGAAAACTTGAGTTGTCGGAGCTTGACCCAAAGGTGTGCAAAACACGACGTTAACAGTTGCGCCGTTTGTGGGATCATTACATATGTTGCATGTACTTCGTGCGCCTGAGATAGCCCGTTGCAGAAGACTCAGGAGCACACCAAAGCTACCGAAGACATGAAGTAAACTAGACAAAGAGCCAAGTATGAGAGAGTGAGAAGGTTGCAATGGAAGGATGCCATACATACGTACGTAGAGCAATGCAATAGATGGAGGATACCAATGCTTTACCGCCGGATCCAAATTGCCCAGAGGTCATCAGCGAAGTTCGAGATAAGTAGGAACTCTATAAAACTGAACTGATCAGACCACTAGAGCTTGTTACTCTGTACACGAAACGACCAGAAGCCAAGGTGTCAATCAGTAGCGAAATGACGTTTGAGGCTCGAAACGCCATGCAGCAACTTCTCGCTGAACACCAAGACGTGTTCACATCGAAGCATGAAGATATGCCTGGGATAGTGCCTAAAGTCATATAGCACAGCTTGAGTGTAGACCCAAAGGCTAAAGGAGTGAGGCAGAAGCACCGAAGCGTCAGTGCAGAGAAGAATGTCGCCATAGCCGAAGAGGTGGACCGATTGTTGGGTGCGAGGTTCATTCGAGAAACTCAATACCCGAAGTGGCTGTTTAATGTCGTGCTCGTGAAGAAGCTGAGTGGCAAATGGAGAATACTTCACTGACCTCCACAAAGCTTGCTCGAATGATAGCTTCCCGCTTCCCCACATCGACCTCATTGTCAACTCAATGGCGGGTCATTATATGCTCAGTTTCATAGATGCCTACTCTGGGTATAACCAAATCCGGATGAACTCCAAAGATGAAGAGAAAACTTCATTCATCACCGACCAAGGCTTGTATTGCTATACAGCGATGCCCTTTGGGCTTAAAACTTTGGGGGCCATCTACCAGCGGTTGGTCAACCGTATGTTCAAAGATCAGATAGGAAGAAACATGGAGGTCTATGTGGACGACCTGTTGGTCAAAAGTAGAACCTTAGAACAACACTTGGACGACTTGAGGGAGGCCTTTACGATACTTTGATGGTACCAAATGAAGCTGAATCCAGCAAAATGCACTTTTGGTGTCGGATCAAGGAAGTTTCTAGGGTTCATGGTGTCTGAGCGGGGTATCAAGGCCAACCCTAAGAAGGTGGAGGCCATCTTAAGCATGGCCCCGCCCTGGAATAGAAATGAAGTACAAAGCAATGTTTTGAATACCGTACCGGACGTCGTACCGGTCAAGGCACTGGAACGAAATATTTCTATACCGGTACCGTTTCTGGATAGCGTTTCGGGATAACGTTTCGGGATAACGTTTCGGGATAGTCGATATATAAATAAATTATATATTTAAATATATATAAAAATTATATTCCAAAATAATAGTCTATATATAAATAAATTATATATAAATATATATATATAAAAATTATAAATAGTCTAGTCTGAATTAGGGTTAAAAAATAAGTTTGTAGTTTGAAAAAACCGAAAACAAAAACACACACACAGGCTGAAATATCGGCCGGTACCGGCCGAAATTTAGTCCGGTATGGCCGGTACCGGCCGGTACGGCCGGTATTTTAGCCGGTACAGAATAGATATAGTACCTGTACAGGCCGGGCGGCCGAAACGAAAAATTTCGGCCGTATCGGCCGGTACGGTACGAAATTTAAAACGCTGGTACAAAGGCTAGCTGGATTAATAGCCGCCCTCAAAAGATTTGTCTGAAGATAGACCGACAAATGCATGCCTTTCTTCAAAGTCTTGCGGAAAGCAAAGGCATGGGACAGCGAGTGCAACAAGGCATTCAAAGCTCTAAAGAAATACCTTACTAGCTCGTTGCTCCTTAGCCCAGGCAACCTCTTCAGCATTGGTATGTGAAGAGGAGGGGTCCAAAGGCCAGTTTACTACACTAGCCGAGCATATTAGGGAGCCGAGGTCAGATACCCCTGCATAAAGCAGTTGGTCTTTGCACTGGTGGTGACTATGCGCAAACTGCACCCCTACTTTCAAGCTCACCCGGTACGGGTCCTCACAGAGACCCACCTAAAGAAAGTGTTACAACGACCGGACGCTTCAGGCCGACTTATGAATTGGGCGGTGGAGCTGAGCAAATTCGATATTGACAATGAACTGCGAGACACCATAAAGGGGCAAGTATTGGCAGATTTTGTAACGGAGTGCACTGGCTTCCCTGCAGAGAATGATGATGCATGTCCTATAAAGCCCTAGCAAGTATTCATTGACGGCTAGTCTTACCAAGCTGGACGGGGAGTTTTAGTGCATATCGTGACTTTCGAGGGAGAAGAGCACAGTTACGCCATCAAATTGGCATTCCAAATAATGAATAACGAGGTGGAGTACAAAGCACTGCTTTCAGGATTATAGGTGGCTCGAGCCCTAGGTGCCATCGAGATCGAAGTATGCGCTGATTCTCAAGTGGTGGTGAATTAGGTACGAGGGGAGTTTGTTGCAAAGAGAGAGAAATTAAAGAGATATTTGGCATCGATAGAGGTTGAACGCACTCACTTCAAATACTTCCAGATTCAGCAAGTGTCGAGGAAAGAAAACAAGAAGGCGAACAAGTAGACCTCCCCCCTACTAGAAAATGCAGTAACCCACACAGTGGAACTACCTGCTGTGGGAATCGAAGTAATGAAAATACAGTCTGGAGCCCCAGATTGGGCGGGGAGCATAATCAAGTACTTGGAAAGCAACAAGGCACTCGAAGACCGACAAGAGGAGAGGAAGATCATAAATCGAGCAGCACGCTACACAATGATTGAGGGAGTCCTATGTCGGCAGGGTCACTTGATGCCTTTTTTAAGGTGCATATCCCCAGAGCAGTACGTGTTAGTGGAAATACACGAGGGAATTTGTGGGGGTCACTTGGGGGGACAAGCGTTAGCCAGAAAGGTGGTGAAAGCGGGCTATTACTGGCCTCAGGCCCTGCAAGATGACAAAGATTATGCACGGAAGTACCAGGAGTACGCTAGGATGCCCCATTGTCCGCTAGAGGAGTTTACATCAATCGCGTAACCTTGGCCGTTTGCAAGGTGGGGAATCGATTTGGTCAGACCACTTTCCCCAAGCACAGGAGGAGTCAAATTCGTGGTAGTATCTGTGGACTATTTCACCAAATGGGTCGAAGTCGAGGCCCTAGCTACTATCACTGCGAGTAATATCACGCAGTTCCTATGGAAATCAATAGTTTGCAAGTTTGGCGTTACACGCACCATCATTTTGGATAACGGAAGGCAATTAGATTCCGACAACTACCAAAATTGGTGCTGAGAATTGGGGGTCAAGTTTTGATACTCATTCCCAGGACATCCTCAGTCCAATGGGCAAGTCGAAGTGACCATGGATAGAGGAACTCCCTGTCGTGCTGTGGGCATACCGGATCACGGTGAAAATGTCTACCGAGGAAACCCTCTTCACCCTCACTTACGGTCACGAGGCGATGTTGCCGGTAGAGATCAGAATCCCCACGTACAGGGTTCAGCACTTCAAGCAAGAGTCCAATGATAAATAGCTAGAGGAACAGTTAGACCTACTAGAAGAAGTCCGACTAGAAGCCGAGATAAGACCGCATCTAACAAACAAAGGGTCAAGAGGTGCTTTAACATGCGTGTGCAGCCGAGGATGTTCAAAGTCAGAGATTTAGTGCTCAAAGAAGAGGGAACTACAACGCAGGATGAGGGAAAGCTAGGCCCCCGGTGGTAGGGCCCCTACGTGGTCATCACCACAAATCGTCTAGGCTCTTATCGCCTCAAAGACCCCCAAGGAGACGAGCTGCAGCACCTGTGGAATGTCGAGCACCTACAGAAATATTATTGCTAAGCCGATTTATTGTTATAACTTTATATATGTCCTCATACACCCGCTACGAACCCTAATAAAAGAAGTTGTTTTTGAATGGATAATTTCAAGAGCATAACATAACGTGCCAAGTGAACTCCCTTTCGAGCAAATCGACACACTCCGTCAGCAAATTCAACTCTTCTAAACGGAGACTCTGTCAACGATTTACCTCCCCACGAGATAAAAAGGGAAAGGTAGGCTTAAAAGGTTGCCTTATCCCTCTTGCGGAGGAATGCAGGTCGGTCCTTGACCACCCGAAGACAAAGGCTTACCTTACTCGTAAGCATCAATGGGACGGGAGTGGGTTCAACTACCCCGACCTCCACTACAGCGAAGTGTGTGATCAGCGCCAGCTTGACCCAAACCTACCATTCCCTGTGATGTCAACTGGTGGAAGGGGATCCAGAACAAACTACCCGAACAACCTACCTCTCAACGAAGAATGATAGGTGAGCAGGTGGCTCAACCTCCTTGTTCAGGAGAGGGAGACCAACCTCACGGAGGCCCAAATAACTTACCCCGACCCCCATCACAGTGATGAGCGGATCAGCCATGTTGCTGTCCGAATTAACTCCCCGTAGGGCAACAGAGGGAAAGTTAGGCCTAAAGGTTGCTTTATCCTTCTTGCGGCGGAGTTTGGGTCAGTCCTCAACTACCCGAAGGAAAATGCATACTCATCAACGTCAACAGGCAAGAGCGGGTTCAGTAGTAAACTGTCTGAACGACTTACCTGCTTGCGGGATACCATAGGGAAATTTAGGCCTTAAGGTTGCCTTATCCCTCCCGCAGTGTAGAGCGGGATCAGCTTTGCAGCTACCCAAATAATTTACCTCGGCCCCCACTACGATGAAGTGTGGGATCAGTGCTAGCCTGACCCAAACTTACCATTTCCTGCGATGTCAACAGACGAGAGCGGGATCAGAACAGACTGCCCGAACAACTTACCTCCATCGGGGAGCAAGGGGATGAGATGAGAAAAAGGTTGTTTTGTTCCTCCCGCGAAGGAAAGCGGGTTCAACCCTGAGGTTGCCAAAATACTTACCCCGACCCACACCGCGGTGAAGGAGTGGACCAGCCACATCGCTGTCCGTATTACTTCCCTGGGGGAGAAAAAGACGGTTTAGCATGAGGCATTCCGACCTCTCCTCGAAGGTGAGAGAGCTGAGTCTATGGACCGCCTGAATAATGAAGAAAAAAACATGGACACCATCAACAAAATCTGCACCAACGAAATCTACATCAATGAAATCGCCATCAACAACTTACCTCCCCATGAGGCAAAAAGGGAAAGGTAGGTATAAAAGGTTTCCTTATTCCTCTCGCGGAGTAGTGCGGGTTGGCCCTTGGCTACCCGAAGATAGAATCTCCATCAACGAAATCTCCATCAATGGAATCTCCACCAACATAATCTTCATCAACAAAATCTCCATCAATAGAATCTTCGACAACGGAATCTCCATCAACGAAATTTCCATCAAAGGAATCTTCACAAACATAAACTAACACTCATTGCAGGATACCATAGGGAAAGGTAGGCCTAAAAGATTGCCTTGTCCCCCGCAACAGAGAGTGTGTTCAGCCCCGAGGCTGCCTGAATACTTACCTCGACCCCCACCATGGCGAGGAGCGGACCAGCTACGTCGTTGTCCGAATTTCCTCCTCGAGGGTGAAAGAGGCAGTTTGGAATGAGGCATACTGACCTCTCCCTGGTGGAGAGCGGGCCATGTCCACAGACTGCCCGAATAATGGAGCAAAGGACGAGGACATCACTAGCACAAACGACGACAACACAGGACGTCAAGACAGGCATCGTCAACAAGCATCATGCGATATAGGCCGAAGAGCCCAGGTATGCAACATTAATTCCTATAAAGAGAAGTTGGGCTTAAGGCCGCCTTGGCTCCTCATGGTTACACAATGGAGAGAGGCACAACAATAAAAAATACATAAAGTGCCTGCATCACAAGCAAAGTCATGAAGCCTTGGAAAGACGGACACACGGCAAAGGCTGATAAAAAGAACACAAACAGGAAGACCGCCGATAGGTGGGGTTGTCAAGTGTTGACCGAGCACAGGCGGGGTGGATCGCAGGAAACATTGAGCAGTGAACCCTCACGACTGAGCTCTACCCAGGCTGGCCCTTGAAAACAAAAGGGAAAAGAAAAGGTAGGAAGAAGAGAAATATAATGGAAAGAATGTGGAAAACACAGCCGAATATAATCAACAAAAGATAATTTTATTAATCATTGAGAGCTACAAAGAATAAGTTACATCATAAAGCCGTAGAGCTACAAGGAACAAGTTACACCATAAAGCCATAGAGTTGCAAGGAACAAGTCACATCATAAAGCGCAAAGCTACAGGGAACCAATTGCAACTTAAGACCCTATATCTTTAGAAAACAAGTTCTAGTGCTCGACCATAGACCTAAACCGTAAAATAGCCAAGGATAATCTAAAAGGACCAGAAGACCGCATTATTCTTGGACCCATTTGAAACAGGATGAGCTGAAAGTCTCCAACAACAACGAAGTTACCGCCAATAATTGAAACATCTCGGAGTTGATTTCTATGCTGAGAACCGCTTACCAGACAAAGGTCATTCACCACTGCAACGAAGCTTGGTCAAATTATACTCATGTGCGAGCAACATGCAGAAATCTCCACCACTACGACGTGTCAATAACGCCCAAGATTACCTCGAAACATCAACAGGGATATAATAAGGCAACTAATTGAGCCATACGATAAAGACCACCGTTCTGGAGGTGCCTGAGATCGTCCGCCGGCTGTGGAGAATGTCTTTGAAGTCGAGCCCCATAAGGAAAAGGGGGAGAACGAGTGAAGCACAATAAGCAAAAGGGTGAGAACGAGAACAAAAGGTCTGGGACCCCAACAACGGAGGATTGGCAAGGAGATCTGCTAGAAAATCTGCCTTCAGCAGGCGGGATCATTCCCCATAGGGCCATCACCATGGCCGCTCGGAATCAGAATCTTCCCAAGGATGTCACACCACCGCAGAAACTCCTCGTGCGGAGAGAAATCCCTCACATTCATAACCTTGAGGTCACACTGGGGGTTCTGAAGAATGTGAGTCTTCACCCGCTCCAAGCCTTTCGTGTAGCTGAATTCCCACACATCATTGTGGACACCACTGAAGTGAGATAGCTCCTCCTGCAAAACTTCGCGACCCTCTAGGACCAACCTACTCACTTCCAAGGCAGCCTTCGCATCTTTCCTTCGCTGCCTTTCCTCCTCATCGTCATTAACTCGTTTACATTTTGAACTTGAGTCTCGAGCCATTAGATCGACCAGATGTCTATGTCCTGCTATCGATGCAGCTCCCAGATATCGGCTTGTAGCTACTCAAGCTTTGACTGGCATTTGTCAAAGGAGTGCTGTAGTGTATCCCTCGCCTCACCTCGCAAGCCAAGCCTCAATGCGGAGCTCACCGACCTCCCCTTGCGACTTTCTAAAGTCGGCTACGGCTTCCTCGGCTACCTCTTTCTGGTTCCGCTCCATGGGCATGCAATCCAAGGCAACCTGAACCAGCGAATGAAGGTCCCAGTTTTCATTTCTTAATTCTACTTGACTGTCAATAATGAAGGCTGCCAAATGCTCCAAACCCTATCACAAGAAACAAAGTCAAAACCGGAGAAAGAAAACACAAGGAAAGTCTAAGGAATTTGCAAGTGAAGTCTTACCACAGCGAGAAGCCTCTAGAGTCTACCCTCCATCTTACGGAGTCGGTCAGCATGACTGGGCAAAGCAGTCTTCCGAAGATCTGCCAGAACTTCTTCAATGGCTTCCTCACCCTCATCTGCATCGGACACACTAGGTGCCAATAGCTTCCTAGGCGAACATCAGTCTCTGTCATCTCGGCGCCTCCCGAGGGGGAGACTTCAGCCACGCGGGCAACATCAGCAGCGACTCCATGGATCAGCAATACGGCGCGGGGAGGGCTGGCTGTCGGCGCCACCTTTTCGGGAGCTCTTGGGAGCGCCAGGATAGAAAGCACCAGAAAGGACGGCCTCCCAGGTGGGATGCGAACATTGTCGAAGTCGGCAAAGGTAGGTGAAATCCTCCGGGGTTTCTTTCCCTTTCCCACAATCGAAAGACTAGGGGAATGGCTACAGACAAACGGTACGACCGAGTTCATCGGAATGCCCACATCAGAATGTAAGTTGGCCAGGGGAGCCAAGAACCAGCGAAGGCTTTCCTTCCCCAACATAGCCTCTAAAGAAACATCGCCCAGATGCACCTTCACCCAAGCTCGAATGATCTCGAGCCTCAACTTCTCCTCCAAAGTCGGTTTAGGGCGACTGATCGAGTCGCCATTTATGGTGCCCTAGTTGGCACGAACATAAAACAGGCGTTTAAAGGTCTGGCCGGCCAAGTACTCCCATCTGTCATCCAAAAAGAAGAAGAATTTGCAGGTATATCCATTCGTGACAGTTTTTTGCATTTCCACCTGGACCAATTCCTGAACCGGCTGAAAACTATAGATGTGCCTCCCTTCCGCACAACATTGTGAGTAATGAAGAACTCACGAGCCGTTAGATCCGGGAAATCTGACCCGACCTCCTCCAAAGCGGGATGCCAGATGACACAGTACGAGACTAAAACCCTCCATGCAAGAGGAGGAAGCTGAGCAGGCGCCAACTCAATGAAGCCCAACACTTCTCGCACCGGTCGACAAAATGGTAACCTAAGGTCGCAAGAGAACATGGCAGGGTACACCGCCACCTTGGTACCGTAACCCTTACTTTTCACCTCTTCGTCGGTGGGGGATGGTACCACGAGCTCCACCTTCGAGGGGATCCTGTAGGTCACCTTCAACTCCTCCAGTTTGGTGGAGGTCACCACCGATCACCATGAGAACCCTGAGAAATCATCTAGAGTGGAACCGCCACGGCCAGTGGCAGCCAAAGCACCGCCAGAGGATCCCACTCGCCCAACAAAATGCGAAGACTTCTTCGGAGCCATGAAAGAAGGAAGGAAATGCAAAGGAATTTTGGAAGAACAGCAAAGAAAGATTTAGGGACTATGAACTCAAGGAGCAAGAGTCACAGAATGAAGGAGAAATGACAGAGTAAGTATAATGGATTTCTCATCGTGAAGGAAGGTCCTTATCTAGGCAGGGTTGACGCTTGACCTCTCGAGACACCATAACTCCACATATCTCCACGTGTCCCTCCCAAGTATCAGAATCCCTCGATTATCGCAACCGCTGTAGGGTATATCTGTTGATAAGATGTGCAGAATTAATGGTTGCATAACACAAAGTTATGGAACAAAAGCCAAAAGGGAACCATTCAATGCAAAAACGTAACTGACGCCAATTTTCCACGTGGGTGTAACATGGACGGTCGCTCGGCAGACAACAGAGAGGGCCGGGGGATTTAGCTGAGCAAAGGGTTAAAAAATGAAGAAAGAATTCCCCTCGGACCTATCCAAGACGAATTGGCAGGGTAACTGTAAGGAGATTTTCCCCACTACTTAAAGTCCACTGGGCTTCGGCCAAATACCCGGCCCGAGGGCCCCCAAATCCATACAGGGGACAAAACATCTACCAGGAAAGGAAGCCTAATGGTCGACAAGAAAGGTCATTCTAACATCTTGTGGCTGCCTTCAGAGCCCAAGGACCTGGGCAGGGCGCAACAGAAAATGTGGAGGACCCTCGATCCATCAGGGACAGATCATCTACGGCTAGTATAGACCAGACGCTGGGTCAGAGAACCACTCCGCATTAATGGCACTGCTGCTAAGTTTAATGCCACATTAATGGAGCCGACGCAAAGTCACACCGCATTAAAGAAGATCTGACAATAGAAACAGAAAGGAAGGCATGGACTTTGTGGAGATAAAGACTATTTGCACCCACCCCCACACCATGGTATAAATAGCAAGCTCCAAGTACAAAAAACCTCTCTCTGATTTCTAGACTCCTTCACTTATTTTACAAACTTCCAAGAATATTTACTAACTTTGGCATCAGAGGTTACTCAGCTCCTAGGCCTCCCTCTTCAAGTTGCTCTTCTCTCCATTTTTTGCAAGCCCATCACCAAAAACCTGAGTTGACAGAATTTGGCTCAAAGGTGTGCGAAACACGATGTTAACAGAGCGGTTGAAGTTCATCATGAGACAAAAGAGACATTCATGGTTAATGAACAGAGGTTAACGCCTTATGTGGATGGAGAATTTAGCAAGCAAAAGTTTTCCATCAATCTCGCCAATTCTAAATAATGATTTGGAGAATGTTTAGCTATAGACTTTAAACAAAGCGCTTTTTTGGGAGGCAACCCAATTTTTTTTCTGTTTTTCTCCTTAATTTTTGTTTAATCTTTTTCTTTTTGTTTTCATCTTGTAGGTTTGCATAAGTTTGCAAGCTCTCCAATGTGTTACACGATTGCACTTTCAAGGACAACATTCAATTGGAAATCGGGGAAGCACTTCTTACCTTTTCTCATTCTTTTTCATTTTTCTTCTTCTTTCTCATTGAGGACAATGTGTTATTTAAGTTTGGGAGAATGGAGTTTATATTTTAAAATTTATTTTTCTTTGTATTTTTTTTATGAATAAAAAGTCTATGATAAAAATATGGTTGAAATTGATTATAATGTTTAGGAAAAATTCTTATTGCTTGAGTCTATTTGTTAATCCTTGACTTGATTTTGCATAATTTAAGATTTTCTATATTCAATGAATGCTTATCATGATTATTAATTGTTTTGCATACCTAGAGAGATTTTATGTGAATATTGTAAATTTGTATGGTCTCAACAAACTCTAGAACTTGTTTGATGACACTCTAATCCTAGACAAAATATTACTTGGAAAACGATTTAGGCTTTCTTTGAATCTATTGAGCTTTTCAAGCTTACCTATTTATTATTTTTATCCCTAGTCACCCCTTTGAGCTTTGTTGAATTATACTTTGACCTTACATTTTTTTTCTTCTTTTAAAACATCATATTCCCTATCCTATTTGAGCTTAAACACTTATTTCCTTACCTTTCAAGAGAACTAAGTTTACATAAAGTTAGAAGAGCATGGAAGGTGTGAGAGGTAGAAGGTTTACAACAACCCATGTTATCAAAGTCATAAGTTTGTGGGTGTGAAAAGTCAACAAGGTGTTGGGAAGTTATTCGAAAAAAAATACGAAGAAAAAAAATCAAAGGATCTTTGAATTCTTATAAAAAGAAAAAGAAAAAAAAATCTTTGAAAGTACGATAAAGAGAGGTGTTTTGAAAGATTCAAAGGATTGAGAAAAAGTTATGTGTAAGAAGTGAGTATGCTCTATTTGTTTTGTTTGTGTTCAAAATTAAGTTCTCTTGCTTTGTTTGAATTCTACATTTTCTTTGTAGCCCTCACCTTAGCCTTAATTACAAGCCTAATAAAGACCTATTGATCTTTGGTAATATTTTTGTTCTACATTAGTGGAGAGTGATTTGAAAAGCAAGCCTATGGAGTTTGAATTATCAATTTCATAACAATAGATCCATTATTTATTTGTTTGCATAAAATCATCCGGAGAGCTAATAATGAAGTGAGAATGATAGGTATGCATGAATGAGATGATTGATAATGAGGTGGAATTGAGTTTTGAATTAACTTTTGGACTTGTGTGATATTGAATGATTCCTTTGGATTATAAACTTTAGGCAATCTTTGAGGCAACAAATTTTATGAGTTAAACAAATTCTTGTTTTTAGTTATTTTTCTCTTTTTCTTTGCTTGAGGGCTAGCAAATTTTAAGTTTGGGGGAATTTGATAAGTGTAATTTTTACATGATTTTTATTACTCTTTTACTTATTAAAATTGTTAGTTTTCCGTTATTTCTTTTGATTTGATTTGATTTTTATTTATTTTCTTGTGTTTGAAGGAATGAGAAGGTTTAGTGCAAAAGAATGACATTTTGGCACATTCAAGAAAGGAAATAAAGGGTTTAACATAGGAAGCGTCTCTGCACATTCTTGAATATTCTCACCATATCTCCCGCATTAGAAATCAAATTGAGCTGATTCAAAAGGTGTTGGAAAGCTAACTTAATGGGCTAAAATTGTTCCAGAAATAGAGTTGTTGTAATGCCCACATTTTCCAAGCAAACAATGGCCTACAATCTAAGCCTGAAAATCCACAGAATTGACAGCGCGGATTGGGAATTGATTTTTTTTCCTTGTGAGGATGGCTTCAACGAAAGAAGAAGGGCATCAAGAGTTTATGACTTGGCTTTTGGGGGGAGCAGCCAACATCGAGGAAGAGCCAGGTTTTTGAGTTTTTTTTCTTTATTCTGAATCTCTTTCAATTGTTGGATCTTAAACTCTTTGAATATGTTTTTATTCAGTTTTATTATGAACTAAATTCTATTTTCTAGGGCTACAATGTAGCCTAACTATGATTATGTGAATCTTTCTTTAATTGAATTAATTTAGTATTTGTTTCATATTGCTGAGTAGTTCATTCTGGACTTAATGCTTGTGAATGATTGATCACCGTTTACATGATTTGGGATTCAATTTGAGACTGAAAAGTGATAATTCTTTCAGCCTATGTTTGAGATACAATAAGGAATCCATAGGATAGAGATATCTATGGACTTGTGTAATCTTTATGAGGGTTTCTTTGTTCTTAATGAATTTTGACAGGTTGAAAATTTGCTTGTTGGGATATTTTGTTAATGCTTGAGAAAGATTAATGAATAAATTAGAGAGGCTTGATTATCAACAATATGAAATAATTATAATTAAACCAATTAGGAAATTCGCATAGAATTAGTTATGGTAAATCGAAAACCCTAGAATCTTGTTTTCTTGATCTCAATTTGCTTATTTAAATTTGGTTATTTTAAATTTTCTAGTTCAACAATACATTCATATTTGAATTATCAAACATTCATAATTTAATAAATTCTGGTACTTATGAGTAATTTTTTAATCCTCATGGGACGATACTCTTACTCATTTACTTTATTACTTATTACGATTCGTGCACTTGCATTTTCAACCAACAGTCGGATTTGGGATTTTTTTGGATATTTTTAGGTTCATATTTAATCCATTTTTAAACAGGACTTTTTTGTGAGTTTTTAAATTTCAAGTTTACTAGTCTCACGCTCCGTAATTCTCAGGTTTCCAATTTTGGCTTCATTACATTTCCTACTTCTAGGGTTTGGCCATGGCGGCTCCCCTCGGCCCTCCGGTGGCTCTTCCACAAGCTGGGGCCTCCCATGAGTTAGGTGTGCCAACGCAGAAGTCGTATTTACTAGCAATGACAAAATCTACCGTGCAATCTTCTTTCACACTCCCCATGCGTTACCCTGTTGATATTAACGGGGAGTTTGGTTTCCTTTTTTCGGAGTCTGAGATGAGTAAAGCGATGGAAGACTTCAAGTATGCCCTTGCATTGAATTTTTTGACGACGAGACCTTCCATTTATACCATTAGACTTGTTGTGATCAAGTCATGGGGTTTGCATGAAATTCCTACGATCAGTTTTATGGGTGATCGCCATGTTCTTGTACAGATGACTAATTAGAGACTTCAATTATGGATGGGCACATGAGGGTCGAGTTCTAGATGGATGTGGTTTTCGGCTATTCAGATGGACCAAGGAATTCGATATGCAAAAGGAACCTTTGACTGCAACTCAATGGATTTTTCTCCCAGGACTGCCCATGCACTTGTATGGGTAGGATTGTCTTCAGATCTTTGCTACTCAGTTTGGGCGCTATCTTGGCACGGATAATACCACTTTGAACAGAATTAGGGCTTCGAGGGCTAGGATTTGTGTTGAAATAAATCTCAGTAAGGATCTAGTGGAGGGTTTCCCTATTGTGGTAGCTAATGTCAAGAAGTTTTGGCAAGCGGCCCAATATGAAAAACATGGTTTTTATTGTGTCAAATGCTATCATCAAGGTCATATTGCGGTTGTCTATCGGGTAGGTTAGAAAATGGTGGAGAAGAAGAAGGAAGAATCACGTCCAAATAAAAAAAAATGGAAGGAAAAGTCTGTTGTTGATTAGAATGGACATGTAGTTGAGGGTCCGCGAGAGTCAGTGAATGAACCTAATGAGGAGATACAATTGGCAGCAAATGGCCATAAAGAATCAGCAGTTAATGTCGATGGAAAGGTTGGGCCTTCTGCTTTAGAGCCATATATTGTAGAATTGGCAGATAATGATGGAGGTATGGGTGTGGTGCGTGAGGAAGGCGAGATTGAGGAAGAGGTAGAGGAAGTTGGTTTAGTGCAAGAGGAAGGTAGTTTGAAGGGTATGCATGATCATTTGGGAGGGTCTGAGAATGTGCAGGCCATGCATGTTGCACCGGAAGATTTCTCATGTGCTCAGGTAGGAGGGAAGGGGCACGTTGATACTATTCTTGATGGGCAGGTGGATGCAGTTGTGGCCATTTTTTAACTTGAGAGTAGACTTGTTCCTAAAGTTCCTGAAGAAACTTTATTGTATGTTTCTGAGGTGCTATCGAATCGAGAGGAAGAGGGTATTTTGATGAATTTTTCGAAGGAAAAAGTGTATGGGTCGGATAATGAACGGCAAATTTTTGTCGCCAAGGAAAATGAACCATTGAGTCATTCTGTGAGACTGTAATAACCAGATCCTAAGATTAGGCCATAAGATAAGTTTTATGTATTTCTCATATAAACAATAAATATTCTATTATTATTATTATATCATCATCATCATCATCATCATCATCAGATTTTACATTGTTCATTTTAATAAGATTATTATCATTTTATTTTTGATATTTTATTATGACCCGATTTTGCAATAGTCACTAGAGTTTTGTTTGAATTTAAACCTTATTTCTCCCTATCTCCACCCATAAGCCTCATTCTTATCTCTTGATTGGATAATCTTAATCTCATCTTTGTTCTTACCTCCTAGTTGATGATCCTAATGGAAAACCAACTCTGAAATCCTATCATCAAACATTATGTTTCCCTCTATAAAAATCCCACGAAGACCCTCTGAAATAAACACTGAGAACACAAGAAACTCCAAGCCCGTACGTCTCTTAGTGTTTTTAGTTGTAAGTGTCCTAATGAAAGACCAACTCTCACATCAAAGTCCTACTATAAATCCTCTCTTCCTCCTCACAATATTTCCCATCAACAAACCCACGATACCCCACGACCAAAACCTCCAACGGAATCAAAATTTTTCCCCACACTTCAACCAGAGTTACACAATTAAAAAAAGAGTAAACCACTTCCCTAACAGCCTGTAGCACTTCCCTTTGTTTCAGGTTGCCCATCACGCCGACACCACTTCTAGGGACGTCGGAGTACCTCTCGGACAATACAGATATCGTTGGCTAGTTCCTTCTCGTCGAATCCGCATCTTCCCGGTAAGCCTAAGGCTTTTTCGGTTTTACAGTTCCCTCTCTCTCTCTCTTTTCTCACGGCGTCGCACCACCCTACTCAGGAACCCAGCCGCGTTGCCGGCCACTTCTAGTCACCCCGGAGCTGCCATCGCCTCAGCCTCCCTCCCTCGGTGAGTTTCAGCCCTGTATCGCACGCCACCCCCGAGCCTCTGTTTTTCTCTCACACGGCTTTCTTCTTTGCTCTGTCCGTGTGCTTTAAACCCCCCAAGAGCCATTGATTCACAAACGGGCCTTGGGCTCATTTTGATAAACTTGTGTTTTAAAAGGTAATATGGGCTTTGTTTTAACTTTTTTGGTGTTTAAATCTGATGGGCAAATTTCCTTGTGGGCTGAGCTTGAGGTTAATTAGACATGTATTATTGGGATAGATTTATATTTTAAATTGGGCTTGACTTTATTATGTTTCAATAATTGTTTTAGTGATTTTTATTGAGCTTAATATTTCTAGTTGAGTTTATTTTTATTAAATAAATATATTAGTCATAAACTCATTTTTATAAGAAAATGCTTAAAGAATTTGAAATGTATTTTAAAGTATACTATTGAGCCTATTCTTTTTGTTAATATTCCCCTTTGTCTATTTAGCCAGATTTTAATAAAATTATTAAGTTATACTTTAAATGGAAATTAAGGAATATATTATGAGTTTTGAATAATTACGTTAAGAAAGAAACATATTTCAATAATTGAGGTGTTTATGACTTATTTAAAATAGCCCAAGTATTCTCCTAAATTATAATATGTTATTAGTATTTAAGTAATTTAAAAAATCAAGGTTTATTTGACTATTTTCTAGATTATGAATTTAATTAAGTAAGATATTAGTACATGTTGTTCTTAGACAGATTTAGTGATAGTTAATATTGCATATAGGTGACGAGCTACGAAGTGAAATTCAAAAAGCAGCACAACAAGGTAAGTAATTTGATCACAAATTAGTATCATCACAGTTTAGCTTATTTATAAGTATTATTCAAGCCAGTTCATTGACAACCATTATTTATGCATCACTCATGTCATATGCAAACATGTCATCCAGCATAGCATATGATCATGTAACTTCGCATCATGTGCAAGTTCAGAAATTATAATTATATATGTATTATGTCATGCATCTTATGTGTATAAGACACGTAAGCTATCTTAAGTTCAAGTGCAAGATAGGAGAAGATCAGTTAATCAGATGACCATTCAGATGCATGGTACCAATGCAGTTCAGTTTCAAAGTGGATGTGTAAGCCACAGACTCAAGTATGGTCCACCATAGTTGTCAGAATACTATCAGCGGCTCCCTTCGCGGCTGCGGGACGTGGGGCCGGTGCACAACCTCGCACACAGGATTAAGTGTATTGGCCAATCAGATCAATCAGTTAAGTTAGATCAGTCAGTTAATTCAGATAAATCAATCATGCATAGCATAATCATCAGTATGAACAGTTATGAATTTTAAGCTCTCATCATGAAAACTTTTATGAAAACCTTATGTTTATTATGTTTACGTTGTGATGAATTTCTTGCTGAGTCTTCAACTCATTTTAATTTATTTTCATGTTTTTAACCACCCAGGTGAGGATGATGAATACGAGCAGCCATGCCAGGATTAGAAAGAGCAGTTGATTTAGTTTCAGGCCTTCTATAATAAAATTGCTTTTATGACATAAATTTTATTCAGTTTATTCATTTAATATTTTTGGAAGACTTTTTATTAGACATTTTTCTACAAAATAAGTTTTAATTTCATTTATTAAATATGAGATCTCTTGGCAGGTTTATTTTATGAAAAACAAGTGACACTCCTAGCCTACGGGAAGGGGGTGTTACAGAGACATTCCCATTGCGTGCAGACCCGATCTACTAAACTAAATTTATGATGTGCTCTCTTTAAGTTTGGAATGTTAGGGGGATTCGTAATTCCAAGATGAGGTTACGTCGGTTGATCAAGAAAAATAATACTAATTTTGTTGCAATATTTGTGCCTTTTGCAGATGATAGAATGCTACCAAGTTTGGTTTCTTTTTTAGGTTTACCCAAGTTTTGTTCTAGTGACGCTATGGGTGGAAAAATTTGGCTTCTTTGGAGGGATCTGCTTTCGTTTAAAGAGGTATTTTCTGCAAATCAACTGGTTATCGGTTGGGTTGGTTTGGATCAGAAGAAAGTCTTATTTTCCTTTATGTATGCTAAATGTACGCAAGTGGAACGTAAGGTGTTGTGGAAGGATCTTGAAGACATTAACCAAAGAAAGTTTCCTTGGTTGGTGATAGGGGATTTCAATATCATCATGGAGGATGGAGAGAGAATAGGGGGTCATTCTCGGCCTCTTGCTGCCATGGAGGAGTTTAACAATTTTTTAGACAATTGTGGACTTATAGAGGTGAGTTATTATTGGAGTCGTGTTTCATGTGCAACGGCCATTCGGGTTATACTAGGAGTTGGGCCAGATTGGATAGGGCAGTTCAAAATATGGATCTGGCTCATTTTCCTAATGCTCATGTTGAATATTTTTCAAGGAAGTCGTCGGATCATAGTCCTATGCTTCTAAGGTTGGACAAGGTGTTTAATAGGTATGGTCCTTCTCCTTTTAAATTCCAAAATATGTGGTGCTCTCATGCTTCTTTTAAAGCTTGTGTGGCTGAAGTGTAGAATGCTCCTGAGGTTGGCTCGGGTTTATGGAGGCTTGCAGCTAAGTTGAAGAAGACGAGATTGGCTTTGAGAGCTTGGAACGTTAATACCTTTAGTAGGGTGGATCATCATATTAAAGAGTTGGAAGAGCGTTTAAATATTCTTGAGTTTCAACTGCAAACAGGGCCCAATTCTGACATAGAGGATGACTATTTGGAGCTCGAGAGTTGGGAAAAGAGAGAGGAAATAATGATGGCTCAACAAGCGAAGAACAAATGGCTGGCGGAAGGGGATAACAACTCTAAGTTTTTTCATGCAGTAGTTAATCAGAGAAAGAAGAATGCTGCTATTTCCTTTATGACTCTCCTAGATGGTTCGGTGTTGTACACTCCAGAAGTTGTACATGAAGAGGCAGTGCACTATTTTGAGAACTTCCTCATTGCTCTAGTAGAAGTGAGATTGCAGACTTGAGTAATTTGATTTCTCCTATTATATCTAGTGAAGAGAATGAGTTTCTTTGTAAAGCTCCTTCTGAGGAAGAGGTGAAAGATGCCTTGTTGTCGATACCTCATCAAAGTAGTCCGGGTCCTGATGGATTCAGATTTACTTTTTATTCTTCATTATGGGATTTGATAAAAGGTGACTTAGTGGAGGCGGCAGTTGAATTCTTTAGTGGAGCCTCTTTGCCTTGCTTTTATAATGCTTCATATATTGTTCTCATTCCTAAAGTGAAGGACCCAAAAAGTTTTGATAAATTCAGGCCCTTCAACTTGTGCTCAGTTGTGTATTTTTTCCAGATTATCTCCAATGAGCAAGGGGCTTTTATTCTTGGTAGGAGCATTTTTTACAATATTACTCTTATGCCGGAAATGGTGCAAAGTATTAATAAGAACACTATGGGAGATAATGTAATGGTCAAAATTGATATGGTAAAGGCATATGATCAGGTGGATTGGGAGCTTCTTCTTCAAGTGCTTGAATGTAACGCCCCGTCCCAGAGGGTCTAGAGAGTTAACTCATATCACCTAAAATCAACTCCAAATAATACGTTTAAAATAAACCAGAGTCTCCATAACATATTAAGCTATTTGTTCAACACAAATATCCATGTTCCTACGTAAGGGCACATCAATGGTGTCTCGTCGTTATACATAACTTTTCCACAAAGACTAGAAATATTCATTACTCAACATACCAAAGTCACATAAAATATCAATACTATCAAAAAAAACTCTCCAAAAGTCATTGCACCCTATGGCACTTAGTCTTCTATGATCCACAAAACTTTCAAATACTCCCTATTCCTGATTCTCAGCTCTTGCATCAAAATTATCTGAAACATATTATGAAGATAGGGGTGAGTTATCAACAACTCAGTAAGCAGAGAGCATATACTAGTATGTAAACATGAGCCATTTTCAGAAAGTTCAGTATGCAGAAACAAAAACATTTTATTTTTATATGCAGATCTCAGAAAAACGTGTTATCAAAAAATCAGAGCGACTTTTCAATCTTTTCATACTCAAAATCAACAATTCATATTTAAGGATCCATTTCATATTCAAAAATGCTTTGGCATAACATAACTGAACATCTTCATCTTATCATATCATATCATATACCATGTTTAACCCCCGTGGTAGGGTTGTGCTATCCCCGGTGGCCAAACCAGGCAGTATCATGTGGTGAACTTCCCCTTTTTCAATCTCGGAGCCCCGAGTGTGCACACAGGAAAGAACACGTAAAAAGACCACTTTGTTTCCAAAGTGGGTGCACTCATATCATATCATATCATGGTGGTACCAACCATATCACGTGAACCAGTATCATCTCATAACCATATTCAGAACAGATAAGTATGCCAAAGTTTTATCATATCCATATCATATCAAAACACGTGCGAAACATATTCATATCATTTCTATTTGATCAAAAACAGATCCAAATCATTTCATGTCACATGTATAAAAATCTCAATGATATCATATTCGCTCTTTTGCATATTTCATAAACATGTCAAATATTGCTCATGTCTACACATTTCATGTCAAAAACATTTCTTTTTTCTTTCATACGTATCTCATGAGGGAATGCAAAATATATTCTGAGGTTGTTTTTCACTTTTTCTTTTTAAAACAACATGCACATTTTTACAAACCAACCTCAGTTCATTTCTTTTTATGCAAATCTAGCATAAGAACCCCGCTTACCTGAACTTCTTAGCTTTTCAAAAATTTCCTCAACAATGCCGAACAAAAATTAATCGTCACCTATAAGATAATCACGTAAATTGCTATAAATTTCCAATCAATCTCGTATTTCAATATTCAAGCCTACAACTTCTAAAATAATCCATTTTTAATTCCTCAAAACCAAAATTCTCATTATTCTTAAAACACCAACATCACTTTTTAAACTCATCAATATCCAACTTCGACTAAAACATTTAATTCTAACTTATTTACGATAGAGATCTTATTATAATTTATAATACAAAATAACATAACTATAACAAAATCATTATAAGTAGAAACTCGTACTTTTGTTTAAATAATAATAAAACAAAAATATTCTTTTAAGAGGATATTTTACAATATTCTTTTAAGTGTTACTTATCAGTCTACTTACTCACCATTCCAATAAAAATACCCACTTAACAAAATGAATCCACACGTCTACGCCTAAATAAAACATACTTTACAACCCACGCAATATACTCATGATTTCAAAACCAAAGTACATAACATAAACTTAATTAAGCTAACACCTAGAACAAAACTTTGGAAGCGTACTATAAGAGGAAAAAAAAATACTATTTTCCACTATTAAGTTAACGTAAGTTGCTTATACACCCACATATATATATATATATATATATATATACACGCCAGGAAAGAAAACTCCACACAGTGCAGTTGAGACACTTACAGAGAGGTGGGGGGCATGACGGTGTGGAGCTGGTGGCTGGCTACGGCGAACGGGGGTGGCGCTCAGTCACTGGCTGCGAGAGCAAGAGAGAGAGAGACGAGTGAGAGAGACACACGGTGAGATAACGAGGGAGGGATCGAGAGAAACTGACCCCCAACAAGAATGGCGTGAGCTTACCGTGGGAAAAACTGAGGCGGCGTGCGGTGGACCAGTGTGATGGGGAGTCCTCGCCAGCAGTTTCTGTGGGGCACGGCGCGGAGGAGCTCACGAAGGAGTGCGACTGCAGCGGCTTGGACACTGCTCTGTTTTAGACAACTAAAACAGAGGATTTTCGGGGCTAGCAATGGAGGCTACGGAGGCATTGGGAGGTGGCTACAGGCTGAGCTTCCGCGTGGGCTAGGTCCGGGGGAAAGTGGCGATCCGTTGGCTGGGCTGGTGCTCTGCCTTTTGGTGGTGCAACCGAGGTAAAGTTTACACGGAGAGGGTGGTGGTGCACGGCTTGAGGGGTGGACTTCGTGTGGCTGTGGAGGTGATGACCGAATGGTTTGGGTGGCTGCGGCGTGCAGAGAACAAAGAAAAAGGAATTAAGGTTGAGAAAAACTTAATCTATATATAGACTATAAATGGAAAACAGAACACTTAAAACAAAGGGAAGGAAAACGTGCATGAAGAAAAAGGAAAGATGGTGTTATTCGTGTGACGGAAATGAGAGACGTTATTCACGTACATGAGTGAGGCAATGAGTCGGGTTTTACATTGAAGGTTTTGGGTTTTTTGCTGCGGTTTGTCATATGGTGATGGAATGTATTAAATCTCCTTGGTTTTCTATCATGCTTAATGGTACATATAAGGGTTTCTTTCAACCGACTAAGGGATTGCTTCAAGGTGATACTTTATCACCCTACTTGTTTATTGTGATGGAGGAGATTCTCACAAGACTTCTTCAAGACAGGTTTCAACAGGGTTGGATTGGGAGCTTTTCTCATCCTCAGGGTGCACCAATGATTTCTCTTCTTCTTTATACGGATGATTTGTTAATTTTTGCTAATGGATCTAAGAGGACTATGAGAAGTTTGATGCGAACATTGAGTCTTTATGAGAAGTGGTTGGGTCAGGTGATTAATAGTGATAAATCTGCTCTATTTTTATCTTCTAAGATTGCGGTTGGAAGGCAACGGGAGCTTCTTAGATTGACAGGATTTTCTCCTGAAAATTTTCCTACAACTTACTTGGGAGTGCCTCTTGTCTCAGGGAGGCTTAAAGTTCGGGGTATAGAGTTTTTGGTGGTGAAAATAAGAAATAAAGTTGCAGGCTGGAAATTTAAATTGTTGTCGCAATGGAGAAGGTTAATGTTAATAAGACATGTTCTATCATGTATGGCTACACATCTACTAGCTGTCTTGAAGATTCCGAAAGTTACATTACATAAACTGAATACTATTCTTTTTTTTTTTTTTTGGGGGGGGGGGGGGGGAAGGATGGTAAATCAAAGATGAAATGGAAGAGTTGGAATAAGCTATGCAATCCTACAAAGGAGGCTGGTTTGGGGTTGAGGAATTTTGAGGAGATATAGAGTTCCCTTCACATGAAGATGGCTTGGCAAATGTTAATTGAGAACTCAATGTGGTCAAATTGTTTTCGTGCAAAATACCTTAAAATGATCACCTCAGGCATACTTCATATCGAGGATCACGGCTTTGGAGAGCCTTGATGGAGGTTGCTCCAAAGGTCCTGGATAATAGTTGGGTGAAGATGAAGCAAGGTGCTGTATCATTTTGGTTTGATAGCTAGTTGCCGACTGGTCCGTTATGCAATCAATCATTGAATGTGGTACAACCTATGTTGAGTCTTCGTGACTGTTGGTGCGAAGAAGGCTGGAATGCGGACTTGCTAGTTGCTCTTGTTGGCACGTCATTGGCAGAGGAAGTGAAGAGCAGGGTTAGACCTAATATTGTGGGACTTGATCGATATATATATATATATATATATATATGGAAGCCTAATGACTCTGGTTTATTCACAGTGGCTAGTGCATGGGATTGTATCCATGAAAAAGGAGAGGTAGTATCATGGGAGATATGGGTATGGCACCAAATTTTACCAAAGAAGATATATGTGTGTATGTGGAAGGCGAAGTTGGACTGTTTACCGGTTGATGACAGAGTTCGGAGACTTGGTATATTACTTGTGTCAAAGTGTGATTGTTGTATATCCGGACATGAGGAATCCCTTGATCACATCCTGAATTTGGGTGATATTGCACGTAAGGTATGGGAAATGGCAACAGTTGTAGTGGGAATTCCGAATGTGATGGTGAATTCGTGGTGGGCAAGAGTCAGCCTCTGGTTCTCTTGTGCGAAACGTTCATCACAAAAAGGTTGTCTCATTGGTCTTCTCCCTATCATTATTACTTGGAAATTATGGGAGAGACGGTGTAAGGTGAAAATGGAGGGGAAATATATGATGGCAAGAGAGATCTGGTTTGTAGTTCGCTATTGGTGTCACGGTTGTCGGTACTAATTACTTCGGTAGCTCATTCCCGGAAGGAGATAAAATGATCCTTAGGTCATTGGACATTTCAGTTCAGCCTACGATACATAAGAAATCCTTGGTGGTCACATGGTGTAAACCTCCATCCGGGTGGGTGAAGTTAAATGTCAACGGAAGCTCTAGGGGCAATCCAAGTCAGTGTGGTGGAGATGGGGGTGATTAGGAATAGTAGAGGAGAGACTCAATTGGCATTTTTGGCTAAGTTTGGCAATGGTACTAACAACGAAGCGGAGCTGAGAGCTCTTATTTGTGGGGTGGCTTCATGTAAAGCGGGAGGATATAGTTTTGTGGAAATTGAAAGTGATTCACAGGTTGTAGTGAATTGGTTAAAATCTAGTGTGTACAATATGTGGTATTTATGGGACTTTTGGGAGGAACTTCTTTTAGGGTAGGTTTGGGGCATAAAACAAAACACAAAATTATCATCTCATCTCATCATTACACATTTTTCAAATCCACATACAAAATATAATAAACAATTCAACTTTTTCAAATCCCAATACACCTTTTTCAAATCCCAAAACAATAATAATATTAAAACTTGATATTTTAAACTTCAAAACAAAACACAAAATTCTCATCCCACCCCCCAAACTTACCCTTAGAGTTACAAGGTCTCAATTTCTCTATTAAACACCAATTTAGAGAAGGAAATAAGGCAGCAGATTTTTTAGCACGACAGTGAGAGGCTAGCATCACACGTACATATTGGGGTATGGATGGGATTCATAGGCAGCTGTGTGGAATTCTTCGCTTAGAGAAAATTGGTTTGCCTTCTATGAGGTGTTAATTTATGTTTTGCTTTGCTGATTTTATTTTGTCATTTATGTAGTTTTTGTTTGGTTTTGTTTCCATGGTTTTATTTTATTTTGTTTAATGTATAGGTGGATTTATTATTTTATGTCTTTTGATGCCTGTGATGGTTTTTTTACTGATTATTTGTAAATTTCTAGTGTTTTCTACCTGTTACCACGATATTCGTCCTCCATAAGTGAGGGTTATTAATAAAATTGAGATATCATCCTCTTCGAAAAAAAAAAAAAGTTTACTAAAAACATAATCAAAATTCTTTGAACAAGATCAACAAGATGTCCCTATTAATGGTCTTTCCACATCAGTATTTATAGTAATTATTTAATTATAAAAAAATATTAACAATAAATATAATAGGAGCCCAAAACAAAGTAAAAAAACCACACGTTTAAAATTCAGTTACTACCTTGTATGGCATATCATACTATAATATTACATATAATTTTTAGTGTCTAATTACATGTTATTATACTATAGTATTATGTGTTATTAATTTATTATATTAGATTTATTTCTAGTGTCTATTTACAATTTATTATATTTTAATAAACAATCTTTAGGGACCATCGAACTTGAGGATTTTTTTCTTAAATTATCTGATGTGCACTTGCTAAAAATTCCTTACCTAGGACCTCCCTAGATTAGTTGAGATGTTGTTCCTAGACACCCGATGCCAGTAAAAGAAATTAATATTATATGTTATTAATTTATTTAATACTAGTGTCTTATTTATTTATATACTTGATTATATATAGTAGTAATACTACGATGTTTACATATACTAAAATATTATTAGTCTATTTATATTATAATATAAGTTTATAATAATTAACCCATACTAATATATTATTGAATTTAACTATAAAATCCATGTTATATAATTATATAACTATACTAGTATATACTATCAATATATAAATAAATACATATTTTCATAACACATGTGCAATATCGAATTAGGAGGGCAAAGTCGGAGTCGGATTGGATCGGAGTTAGAGTCGATTTGGCGACACCTCAAACTCCAACTTTGACTCCGACTCCGGTACAGAATCAAATTCAAAGTCGAATTTTCATATTTTTTATCATCATCCCTGCCCAATACCAACACCCATGTATGGGTTTCTTTCACCTAAAAACTAAAAAGATTAAAGATGTATTTGGATGTTGAGGTAATTTCTGATAATCTGAGTTGATATGTGAATAATAATATTTTGTATCCTATTAAGATATGTTTCAAAGTAAATAAATTGATATATTTGTTTAAATGTATGAAATAGATTAAGATTCATTTAACTATTTTATAAGTTAAAAAATAATAAATTTTATTAATGATTAGTTAGAGATAAGTTATTGGTGATTTCATACACACCCTTAAAGAATAAATCTGCTTCACACACTATTGTGTGAAGCAGCCCCAGTACACTCTACGTGCTGGGGTGAAAAAAAAAATAAATAAATAAATTATGTGAAGTGTGTGGAGAGTGTGATGAATAGTGGAGTGTGATATAGCAATACCCCACCCTTAAAACATTCAAAACACGCCACCCTTAAAACATTCAAAACACGTGCTGCTTATGTACTTTCGAGACACCGCTACGTTGGAAGAAGGTCCAAGGAAGCAAATGGAACACCAGATTTCTATTGTGCGTTTTTTAGTTGACTGCTTTCCAACTGTGGTTTGCAGTCCATAGCGATGGACCTCTCTCTCACGCTGAGATTCCGACCTCCGGAACTCTATCTTATTCCCGGAAAACCCATCCCTCCGATCTACTTTCCCGGAAAGCAATATCTACCCATTATTCCCCGTCCCAAGACGAACCTAGTGACCACACTTTCAACTCCAAGGCCTCACCTTGTTCTTAAGGCAAAGATAAGGTCACCACTGGAAGGCGTAAGTGAGGAGATGAATGCGATCGCTTTTCAGAACCTGGATTTCGCTCCCGCTAGAAGACGTGTCCGCTTGGCCTTTGTGGAGGTCCAACGGCAGCTTGATCATTGCTTGTTCAAGGTTGGTTGGCTCCATCCCAATCCTGGCTTGATCTTTCGAGCTTTGTGTACTTTTTGGATTTTTATGTTTATATCATTTGATTAATTCTTTGTTGTTACTATCGTTTTTCTATTTTCTGGCGAATGTCAATTGGTTTTTACTGGTGGGTAGATGGCTCCTACTGGAATCAGAACAGAGGAGGTAAGCAATCCTAGTCCGAGATTGTGAAAAAGTCTTATTTTCTAGTAACTGGGACTCCGAAAACAAAAGAAAGAAAGATCCACTAAAGTGACCTGAATATATATGAGGTTCAAATGCTTGTTTTCTTATTGATTTCTCAATTTCCCTGGCAACTAAATGGGGGCTCAGTTTAAAGGCTAATGAGGTTGTAGTTATTGTATTTGTTGTGGGTTTGTAGTGGTACGAAAGGAACTCGAGGGGAATGGAAATTTTCTGTAAAAGCTGGATGCCAGAGCCTGGTGTTCGCATCAAAGGCGCTTTGTTTTTCTGCCATGGATATGGTGATACTTGCACATTCTTCTTTGAAGGTTTGTGATCACATTCGGATAATAATGTGGAATAGCACCATGCCTTTTATTTCATTTTTCCTTTAATCCACTCTCAAATGTGCAAAGTGAATTTCTTGTGATAGATGGTGAGTTCTGAATTTCAGGTATTGCCAAGCATATTGCTGCATCTGGATATGCTGTTTATGCTTTGGACCATCCTGGTTTTGGCCTTTCTGAAGGGTTGCATGGTTACATCCCAAGCTTTGATGAATTAGCTTATAATGTAATAGAAAACTATTCAAAAATCAAAGGTGCGACACTCTAAACTTGTCTCAGAATCTACATTGCCATCTTGAATTGTGTTGTCAGAACTGTGTTCCTGATTCTGTATCATGTTTCAATTGGAAAGGAAGACCTGAATTGAGAGGGTTGCGCTGTTTTCTATTAGGACAGTCCATGGGCGGAGCCGTTGCTCTTAAAGTTCATCTAAAGGAACCACATGGATGGAATGGAGTCATCCTTGTGGCCCCAATGTGTAAAGTAAGCCCTTCTCTACTTCTTACTGTTCATGTTCAATAGTTTAGTGAAATCCTTGCTAGTAACTTCCGAATTTGTAGAAAATCTATGAGCGTTATGAAATTACTTTTTATGATACGTAAAGTGTTATTTCATTCGAATGTGAGGGAATTCTTTATTTTGTAAACTAGTCAGCTAGTTTTGTACCTAATTCACGTGTCCAGACATGGTTGATCAGGAAAATGACATTTATGGTGGCTGATTCATTGTTGTGTGAGATAATGATTAAGTTCCTTTTTCAAGATCATATTGTGAGGGTTCTATAGTGTATGAGGCAATATGCAGAATATAAGATGGAGATTCACATACAAAATGAGAGGAAGAAAATTTTTAAGAATTAAGTATCCATGTTTAAATAATGCCTATGAACATCTGGTAAACAATTAGTGATGTGCAGAAGCTTAAAAGAAGCAACCTGTGAGTATGTTTCCTGCAGGTTTTCAGGTTTTTTTTTTATAAGTAATTAAGAAGTTTTATTCATAATAATAGGCAAAGCCCAAGTACACAGGGAGTATACATGAGAAATACCTAGCTATAATTTACAACGCACCTGCAGGTTTTCAGGTTGTGGTTGCTAGGTGAGAGATATTTTGGGAGGACCATTGTTATCCATTTGGGGTATGGAGAGACAGTAGACACTTCGTCTCAAAAGCCCTCTATCCTAGCCAACAAGTTAGGACTCAAGATCAGTCTGTAGACGGTGGTGGTATTACCTGTACTTCTCTTTGAGGTGGACTGAGTTCATATGGGTCTCCTAACCTTCTGCATGTTAAATGTAGAAAGACTTCAGTGTTTGGGTTTACTGCTTTTTTTCCTCCCAAGAGACCCTTTTTTTGTTATCTGAGTGGTTTGGTACTTAGGTATGGAAACTCCACCTTGGGCAGATGGGCTTGCACTTGGGTTAACAATGGCAATGCTGAATTGTCTTCTCATTTTGACATGGGAGAACCTTATGGAGCAGGATTAATTTTTTACTCAGTGACCTGATTTTTGCAGTTTTAGAGATGTTATAATTGGGTATGGATAGTCCACTTTAGGCAGATGAGCTGTCCCTTGGGTAAAGAATGGTGCTCAGAATTGTGTGCCCGTTGTGACATGGGAGAGAGTTTGTGCTGTAAGATTAATTTTCTACTCAATCTGCTATATTGTCGCTTATATTCTAATACATATGCTAAACATCTGTGTTCTCTAGATATTTTCCTAGAGCAGGGACAATGAACCGGCCAGAAAATTACTCATCATTAATTCTGAGAGTGTGTATGTATATCTTCAGCAATTACCCGAACTAAAACAAAACATTTGATGGAATTATAGAAAGATTGTTTTGTGTGCTTTACATCACTTGTTTTGCCCTATCGTCTGCACTGAGTGATGGATAGTGATCTCTGTGTGCATGCAAGTTTGGGGAAAGGGGTGCAGGAGGGGTTACAAAGACAGGATTTCATATGCTCATCCTTACTTGTCAGGGTGTTTCAGGAAGTTACATGGCCAAATTTTGAATCTGGTCCAATTTAATGTCGTTCACCTACTGAAAAATCTGCTGACTTTGAGTTGCTGCTCAGATTGCAGAGGACATGAAACCTCCAGCTCCAGTCCTGAAAGTATTAATCCTCATGTCTAAGGTCATGCCAAAAGCAAAGCTCTTCCCTCAGAAAGATCTAGCTGGGCTAGCCTTCAGAGAATTGAGGAAAAGAAAAATGGTTTGCCCTTTATTTACTCTCTTAATATGAATGCACTTGTATAGTACATAATCTGCAAATGCTTTTTTGTTGTACATCAATATGGTTCGAGTACTGCTTAAACATTCAGAAGTATGCTGACCAATGGATCTCAGAAAGATAATGAACCTGTTAGCAGTGCAATGTTGGATAAAGCGAACCTTTTACATGTCAGTAACTTTAACTCTAAAGTATAGTGTTAATATTAGTTTTAATAAGTGAAGTATAGTTTTAATTATAATAGCATTTAAGCACAGATGTAGAGGAAATTGAGATGGAAGATAATCAGCTAGGTTGAGGGTCAATAGAAGAAGGTGAAAACTTTAATTCACAGGATACAAATTGATGTTTTATAACTTTAGATAAACACAACAAGAATTTATCAATCTTTCACTTTGGCCCCTGCATGATTTATGTGATGATTTCCTATGATTACCATCAACATTCTTTTAACTCCAGCATTTTAATCAATTAAACCATTCTAAGAACTAGTCATTGTATCTGCTGACTAGTATCTGCTGGTTTTGATGTTACTAGTTTATTTATTGTATTTCTATACTGTAGGCAGCCTACAATGTGATCTCTTATAACGAACAAACGCGGTTGAAAACTGCAGTGGAACTTTTGAAAGTGACTAGTGAAATTGAGAAACAAGTGGAGAAGGTTAGTTTCCTTTTGTGCTTTCCCATGCCCATTATCATTGTCATTATCCTGGAGAGGATGTTATTCCATCTGTAGTACCTCAGGTAGGCATACAGGTTAATTCTGTATCGATTATATTTAAACAAATCTGGAGCAATTGCAGGTTTCATCTCCATTGCTCATTCTTCATGGAGCTGCAGACAAGGTGACAGATCCGTTAGTAAGCCAGTTTCTTTATGAGAAGGCCTCTGCGAAAGACAAAACGCTAAAACTCTATGATGATGGTTATCACTGCATTCTGGAAGGGGAACCGGATGACAGAATATTTAGAGTCCTTAACGATATTGTTTCTTGGCTTGATTCTAGGTGTTCCCTTGACTAGGCAATATGCACCAGTTCATCCATTGTTATTTTCTTCTGCTGTAGGCTGCCATGCGACATGCAAATCCTTTTGTTGGAAGACTTTGGGCTCACACACATTGACAGACACAGAAAGGAAGAGAGACTATAGAGGGAAGTGGAAGAGAACATTTTCTATCTTGATACTCTTGTCACTATTGGTTAGCAATGGACCGATGGCGAGACTATATGTATGTAGCCTTCTCAAGCCCCTTGTAACTCCCTTCATATTCAATAAAGCACCTTACATGCATAATCTCTTTCGCACAATCACAGTGGCTGTGTACAAACCATTTGCATAAGATGCGCAACAAACGAAATTGGTTTGGATCAATACCAAAAAATATACAGAAAGAAAAATGTTTTGAAACCCACGATTATATAGTCACTTAATAGTTTATACCCTAAAGTCTATAGGGGTGCTATCTGCCTTATACGAGTAGGCAGCTATCCTTCCCCCCCGCCCCGCAGAACCGGTTGGCGGGTAAAAATTACCCAACCATTTTGTACTTCCTCCAAAGACCCACGGGCATTAAAGGGGATAAAATATCTCTAAGTCCAAATAAATAAAATCCAGCCCATCAAATGGGCTGCACTAGAAGACAAATAAGAAGAAAGAGGATGAAAAGACAAAAATGAGATAAAGATGGGATAAAGACAAAGAGTGTCAAAGGTAAAAAAGAATGAAGGGACCAAAAAAAGAAAAAAGGGAGAAATGAAGAAAAGCAAGTTAAGCACGCCAAGGAGGAGTGAAATAAAGCTATCATCTCTCACCATTCCCAAGGTGAGGAATAAAAGGGATTAGACGGTAAGAGAAAGAGGATTCTTTGACTTGAACTTCTTCTTCTTTAGTTTCTTCAATCTCACGACGATAGTTCCAATGGGAATATCTCTGACTTCTACTATACAGTGAGAAATGAGAGGCTACGAGAGACTGTAAAACAATCATATTATAGTGAATCTCCCCTCCCCAAATGCCCGTGGACGTAGGCATTATGATGAACTACGTAAATCTATGTGTCTTACTCTCCTTTATTTTTCCTGTATTTATTTTCCATTCACAGCCATAGATGTATGCACCAACAACGTACAATTGCACCGGACTATTGCCGGGGGCTCCAAATCATACCGATTGAGGCACAAATCATTATAGCGGGCCGGGAATGACTTTTTCTCCCCTTCGGCCTGTTGTGCAATTTTCTCGGCATTAATAGTTGGTATCGTCTATGGGATCTGAGTTACTTTCTACATCGGAAGCGAGAGAATGAATCTCGAAATGAGCAGATGAAAATTTTCCATATAAGTATTCTTAGCCTTTCAACTTTTTTTTTTTTTTTATGAACAACGCTGTCGCAAAAAATGGGCGAGTGAATCCTTTCTCGCCCAGGCAGGAACCCAAGCTACTCACCACTTAAGCTGCAAATGCTTAGTGCACTGTGCAGAAAGGGGGGGAGTACGTGGGTTAGTACTGAGCACTTTAGTGCACAGTGCGTAACAAACACCTGACAGACCACTGTGCAGATGCACTACACGTGTCAGGCATGGCAAAAGTGCACAGTGCCATGCATGGCAACTCGATGGGTGCACGATGTGCACCCAGAAATGCCACAGCCTCGTCGTGGCATGACCGAGGAGGCACGGGGACGACAACATTTTCTGCCTCGACCAGGGTGGTCCCCGGCAATGGAGACCGTGCATGGTGGGCAATGGGTGCACGTTGCCCCCATGCACCCTGAAAGGAGCCCCACTTCCCATAGCTTTCACAAGCTGGCGAGCAGCTACTCACCACCACCAAGACCACCTACTATCTCTGTCGCCGGTGGGGTACCCTTCACGGCCATGCAGTGTGTTGCCTGGCCGCCTAGTGGCGGGCAAGTTGCTCAGCCATGCAATGGATTGCCCAGCCACCTAGTGGTGGGCAAGTTGCTCGATCATGTAGTACATTGCCCAGTCACCCAGTGGTGGGCATGTTGCTCGGCCATGCAGTGCGTTGCCCGGCCACCCAAAAAGTCCCTCGACCACACAGGTTCCTCAGCCAAGCATGGCGGACAACACCCTGCCCGACCAGAAGTTGACCGGCTCGAGATCTTGCTCGGCCACCCAGTGGTGGGCATGACCTCTCACTCGGCCAGTGACGGGCATCTCGCCCACTTGCTCCTCGCCCACTTTCTCAATCCTGGCTTCACTGGCTTCTTGGTCCAGGGTTCCTCGGTCAGCACTATCACGGCCCTCCTCGACCATTGGCTTCACGGTCCTAGCTTTCTCAGCCACTGGCTTCTCGACCCTATGTTCCTCGGCCTCCGTCAGCTTCTCACCCACGATCTATGCCATGTTGCTCGGTCACCCAGTGGTTGGCACCCCTTTGCTCGCCACCCACTAGCGCGCACATGGATATTCGACTCCTACTGTATAGTGAGAAATGTCTCCCACTGTACATGGATATTCGCCAACCTCACGACGAGAGCTCCAGTGGGAATATCTCCTTTGTGAAATAGATATTCGACTCTCACTGTATAGTAAGAAATGAGAAGCTACGAGAGATTGTAAAAAATCAAATTATAGTGGATCTCCCCTCTCCAAATGCTTGTGGAGGTAGGCATTATGCCAAACCACATAAATTTGTGTCTCTCTCTCTCTTTTATTTTTCCTGCATTTATTTTTCATTCACCACCGTGGATGTACGTACCGACGAGTACAGTTGCACAAGACTAATGTCAAGGGTTCCAAATCACACCGATCGAGGCACGAATCGTCTTAGCAAGCTGAGAATGACTATTTCTTTCCTTCCAACTTGTTGTGTGATTTTTTCGGCATTAACAAGCATGGTTCTCTATTCTTTAGAGTATTGTATTAGAGAAGAGAAAGCCAAAAAAATAACAGTAGAATAATTTAGAAAGTTAAAGAAAAGTGTTGTCGGCCAAAAAAAATAAAAAAAATAAATAAGAATAAACTCACAATTCTTTTCACAACTATATTTTTATAAAAGGAATTTTTATAAAATAACTTATAAAAATATCATCATTTTTAAAAGAGAGCTATCATAATAATAATAATATAAAAATCAGATTCAGCGAACTTAAGAAAGTTAAAAATTGAACATTATTCCTAAGGTTGGTTGTGGTGACAATATGTTCTTGTTAAACTGATCAGGTTGATTTCATCATTCATTTTGTAGTGATGTTACCCTTAACTGGATCTAGAGTAGGTAGGGCAGCGGGCCTTTGCATTCGGCCTGCCTGCCCCCCATCCCTGTCCGGCCCCAACCTGGGGCGAGCGGGGGCACCCACCTGCACGTTAGGAGGTGTTGGGGGATTGGGCCTAAGCTAGGCCCAAGCCCACCCATGTTTTCACCCATACGCCTGGCCCAATCACACACACACATATAACCTATTTTTTAATAAAACGAGGTCGTTTTGTCTTAGGTTTTGTTTTAAAACCCTTCCCTCTTTGCCCATCTCTCTCTCTCTCTCTCTTTAATTTGCCTAGTAGACGATCTCTTGGATTCTCTTCCTCTCACCATCACCCCCAAGTCTGAGGTTCGGGGACCCTTTTGCTCATGCCCCCGGGACCGGGGGTTGCCCACCTATGAGGTGTGGGTAGCACCTCCTAATCTAGAGAGGTGAAACTTTTTCATCTCAAGATTAAGGGCTTGTTTGGATGTAAGATAGTTTCATGAATAGTGTAAGAGTGTTCGATCGTATTAATGTAAAGATTTGTATAAACATTTTAAGACAATGATTTTATAGAATTTTAAAAAAGTGATGTTGTAAAAATCTTAAAGAGATATTGTAAGAAAATTTGAGAAAATTTGTTTAAATTAATAAAACAAAAACATAAAACTTAATAGCCAACCTGGGGTGGCTAGAGCAGCCACCATGGGCGGCCATATTTTCTGGCCACACGATGACCCAATCTGGGTCACTTGTGGTGCTAGGGTGGCCACCTTGTGGTGGCAATACCTTGTATTTCACTTTTGTTTTTGTTTTTTTTTTTTTTTTAAATATTTTATATATATTTATTTTCAAGATTTTCTTTTGAGTTTTGGGTGAATGAATAGATTTTGAGAACTTTTAGCACTATAGATGTTGTATGTTTTGGAATGAAATTGTCTTTGACGGAAAAAATATTTGAATTTTACGTCTCACCTTATATCTAAACATTGCTTAAAATTATATGTGAGTTGAGTATCAATTATTTAAGCTTTCTCTGTTTAACTTTTATTTTAATATGAGCCAAGTTTGAGGGATCACTATATATATATATATATATATATATATATATATATATATATATTATGTTCAGTTTGTTTCATTTATTTTTCAACCAAATTTGAGTTTGCTCACAAATTTTTTATTAATTTAGTATTTTGTCAAATGAAATAGATCACATTACAAAATATTCCATAGATTGCTTTTCAATATTTTATCATTACATTTTCACTACATTTCACAAATCATCTGAGATCACTTTACTTTAGGTAGCTTGCTTCCAACTCAGGAAATTTTGATGGGATCATAGCTTTGCATTGGCTAAAATCACAAATTGTTGGTAATCAAAGTATCTGCTATGATTATATCTTTTAAATGGGAAATGCTAGGGTCGAATGTGGTGCTAAGGGTCGATTTACAACCTCCAATTAATTTGTGACATGTACTCTTTTTAGCAAATGATTAATAGAAGTGCTTGTAGGCAACAAATTCACCTGTATACCTCTTCTCCCCATCTCTGTTTCTCCCCCCTCTCTCTCTCTCTTCCCCCTGTCGATTTCTCTCTCTCTCTCTCTGAGATTTGAATCTTTCCCCCCCTTCTCTCTCCTCAAGCCGAAGCAATCTCTCTTTCTAACTCATTTCAACTTGCTGCTATTTCAAGGCATTTTTCAGCATAATCTACTTGTGTGGATGCAGCATAAAGTTTTCTGCGATTAGAGTAGCAAATACCATTAGAACTTGCATTCAGATTTTCGCTTTCCTAGCACCCTCTCTCTCTCTCATTAGGCGCGTAACGCCCCGGTTTTGCACGGGTCGGAAAGTTATTTCTTATCAATTAAACTCACATTTTAACAATATAATAATAGATTCTAAATTCCTAATATCATATAGAAATTTCGATTCAAACTAATTTATTCACTATAACCAATTTTCCAAAATGCCAAGTCAACATAACACAATAAAATTTCTTAATAAAAATCGACAAACTCATAAAAACTTTATATGCTTAATCCACTATACTTAAATCATCTCACCCAATACCTCATAATCTTGATCTTCAGCTGAACCATCAAAATATCTGAAAAATATTGTGGAGATAAGGGGTGAGCTATCAACAACTCAGTAAGCAGAGAACTTATACTAGCATGTAAACATGAGCATTTATAAAGTTCGGTATGCAGAAACAAAACATTTACTTTCAGAATGCAGAAGCAATATATTTACTTTTAGAATGCATAAACAAAACTTGTTACAAAACATCAAAGCGAAACTTTTAGAAAAAACTTATTATTCAAAAATCTTTCGGCATATCATAAACTGAGACATTATCTTCATATCATATCCGAGTATTGCATCGGGACAAATACCATATTTAACCTTCGTGGTAGCGTTATAAACCACTATTATACCTGTAGCTGGGCTGTATACCATGTTTCACCCCCATGGTAAGGTTATAAACCACCATTATACTCATGACTGGGCTGTATACCATATTTCACCCCCGTGATAGGGTTATAAACCACCATTATACCCGTGGTTAGACCGTATACCATGTTTCACTCCCGTGGTAGGGTTATAAACCACCATTATACCCGTGGCAGGGCCTTAACAGAAATAGAACACAACATAATCAGAACCAGATCATATTCAGATACAGAATCAGAAATTCATGTCAAGGTTTTTCAGATGTCAAATCATATCAAAACAAAATACTGAACAGTTTCAGATCATTTCACATGTTCGAAATAAACAGAATCAAAACATCTTCATTTATTCACAGCAAAAACTTTTAGATTTTCATATTCGCTCTTTTTGCATAGTTCAGAAACATAATGCACAAAATTAGTTCATGTCTACACCAGTCATGACAGAAAATACTTTTTCTTATATAGAATTTATGCATATGCAGAATAAACATATGAGGTTGTTTTCAGATTTATTTTCAAAAACAAACATGCATATTTCAAAATCAACCTCATTTCATTTCTTTTGTGAAAAACTAGTATATGAACCCCGCTTACCTGAACTTCTTAGCTTATCAGAATTTTTCCACAGTAGTACTGAGCGAAAAGTCAATCGTCACCTATAAAATTTGTCATGAAAACTCCCATAAATTTCAATCGAACACTTACTTCGATTCTTAAACTTGAAATACTAAGTAACCTATTTTTCTATAAATCTAAATTCCTCAAAACCCTAAAATATCATCAAATCTCTAATACATCGATTTTCACTCAATTTCTCGCTACTAAGATATAAACTCTAAATTCTATAGACCTTAAGACCAACAGTAATTTAAAAACTTTAACTATTTTCTGTCAAACCACTTTTTAGACTAATTTTAAAAATGAGTCGGAGTACACTAAAAAAATCCAATAATTTTCTACAAAAAGACTGGCTCAACGTAAAAAAAAGACAACCCACTGAAATATAACTTTTTAAAAGAAAAAGTCCCGATGCTTTGGTTTAAAAAATTAGAGGGTGAAATTGTACTTTCGTCAGAAATTTTTTGTTAACTCTACGGCAAAACAACTCCTTCCCATTTTGAAACAATATCGAACTGCAAAGAGTGGTAAGACTGAGGCTTACCGAGAGGGAAGGACTAGGCATGACGGAGCTGGGTATGGGCGGCGGTTGAGGGTGGTCCATGCATTAGCCTGTTGCTGAGAGAGAGAGAAAGTGATAAGAGAGATCGGGGAGGAGACCGTGGGCATGGCGTGACCTTACAGAGTGAGAGTGGCGGCTTGGGGTGGCGCGAGGTGCCAGGCGGCACATTCTGTGCCATGTGGTGATGACGGGGTGGGGCTTAGCGACGTAGCTCACAGTGGGAAACAATTCCCCTGTTTCAGTGGTATAAAACAAAGGTGGTTTTCGTGGGTTCACTGTTGGGTCACGATGGTGGCGTATGGCAGCATCGTGGAGGAGGATGCAGCGGCTTAACCTCCTTGGGAAGCTTCAGTTTCCATGTGATGGTTGAGTAAAACCGTGAGGGTGCAGGCTGGTTGCGTGGTGAACGGTGGGGCTTTGGCTTCGGTGATGGTGGCTAAACATGGAGGAGCGAGGAGGTTCTCGTGGCTGGCTGTTGAGGAGCGTAGATGAGGGGGCGGTGGTGTAGGTTGGCTTTTGGCCATGCGTGGGTGCTGCGCACCATTGCTGATGGTTGAGGTTTCACGTGGAGATGGAGGCTGGGTAGTGGGCTATCACACTGTCGTGGTCTTGAGTGGATGAAAACCGGGCTGCGGTGAATGTTTTTGGGTCACTGCAATGGAGTGCAACACGATGGGGGGTTGTGCTGTGGCTGGTGGCAGCAACACTTCTGGGTAGTTTCTCCATGCAGTAGAGGAATACAAGCATGAATATATAGGTGATTGAAAACAAAGAAGAAAAACCTAGTGACGAGGGAAAGAGAGACGTACGTGCATGCAACTATGGGAGTGGAAATCGTGCATGGTGGGGGTTAAAAAAAAACTAATGTTGGTTCTCACAGGTTGGGTTTTGAGGTGATCGGGTAGGGTCCATTTCAAGTATTTGGGTCATGTCCAGGTTAATGTGAAAATAATAAATAGATTTTTCCTTAGTTTTGGGTCTCCAAGCAAGCTCTAAAATACTCTTACTCTTCCCACAAATTTATCAGCCCAATAAAAAGATTCCACCTAATCCAAAAATATTTAAAACTTTTCACTTAATAAGCAAGCCCAATAAATATTGGATACCCATCAATAAAATAAAAAATTGGGCTTGGGTGTTACCTCTCATTAGGCATGTTGGATACCCATCGAGATGAAGATTAATGGCAAAGACATTGCTATGAAGTCAAGCTCTTGAAAAAGTTAATAGTTTTTGCTCATGAAATATTTTATCATTCATCATAATGCTGAAATTTCCATTTTGATGGTTGCGACATGTTTGAGATGAGAGAGAGAGATTGAAGGGGCGGGGGGGGGGGGGGGGGGGGGGCTAAGAAGGGGAGAAGAGACAAAGGAACAAGAGAGAAAGGGAGAAGAGAGATGAGAGGTCAGAGGAGAGCCCAGAGACAGAGACAGAAGGAAAACACTACCCTCAACTCGCATTCACTGTAAATAACATAAATCCCCTATATGTCTATTTTTTATTGGGGGTGAAAAATGCAAATTCACACCACGTTCAATTTGAAGCTTTTCCCCTTTTAAATTAGTTACATAATTTTTGTATATGAATTTTTGAGAATTAATTTGACAAACCTTTTTCCAGCAAACTAGAATATTTACTTTGTTTATAAATTCCAATAAATTAATTTTGAGTTTTATCATAATTTACATATCTATTTATATTAATACCTATATTATAAAGATTTGAAAATCTATTACATGGAAAACATGATTCCTTCTTATATTTTCATGGAAATTATAAAATAAAACTAAATAAGCACATGCAAAATTAAATAAATTTATATAGTAAAATGATGATAAGTGTTATATCAATGAAAAGACAACACAAAAGTAAACTTAAACTTATCTGACAATATAATATGTCATATCTATTTTATAAATAAAAAAAATTTATAATCCACTGCAAAAATCACGTTAATTTGATAGTTTATATTTATGTGATTGTTTGTAAATGAATATTTGTCTAAAAAGGTGGATTAATTTATTCAAAATAACTAAAATAACTATAGTATATAGTTCATTTACCGCCGTACATGAGAGTCTGAGACCATTACTCGTTGATAGTCGATCTTATAGAAAGAGAGACCCATCAAAGCGTTCTACGGTTTTGACCCTTCGCTATGATTCAATCATAGAGAGAGAGATCATCCTTGAACCGTATATTCCTCGATGTCGCTCTTAAACCAGCTCTTCAACAGAGGCGTTTTTGGCACAAAATGGTCAGTCGTACTGTTCTTTGCAGCACCTCCCCATTTTTCATTCTCTGACTCTTTATATCCTGTAATTAATTTAGTGATCTGCGTGTTATTTGTTTGCTGATGGTGGTTTGACTTCTTATTGCTTTTATAGTTTTGGTTGGTCAGCGTGTAGTGTACCCAAGGTTTAAATTTCGGTGAAATTGTAGATTTAGTGAGGGATTTGTTTGTTGTGATCATCGTTCTGTGAGATACCCACTACCCCATTAATGGATTTCGCGAAATGGGTTTCTTTCAGCTAAAAATGTTTCGGTTATTAGCAAAACAAATTATAATTAGCAGTACTTGAAAATTTCTTTTCTTTTTTTTTTCTTTGTTTTTTTTTTTTTTTTCATTTTTCTAGTCATTGATGGTACTTGTTGCTTCTGGAAAGTAAGTTTTTTTATTTGAATTGTCTTGATCCATAGTTCATTGATTTCATGCCACCTAGTTTGATTTGAGATACTCCCTATAATATTATACTTTTGAGCTTTACAATTGAATGTGTGCGTTCTTTTATTTTCCTTTGCACATATCTAATGTTTTAAGGGTAATTTTGTAGCAAAACATGCTTGAGCTTGGCAATCTCACGCATCAAATTGCTGCAAAACAAGAGAGACATGCACCTCAAACATATGCGCAAGGAGATAGCGCAGTTCTTGCAAGCTGGCCAAGAAGCAATAGCTAGAATACGGGTGCCCCTTCAAACATATGATCACTTGCTGCTTACCTATTCCAAGTCATTTTTTTCATAGTACGAGTATTCAGATTTGATTCTTGTTCATTTATTTATTTGGTTAGGTGGAGCATGTTATAAGGGAACAGAACATTTGGGCTGCATATGAGATATTAGAGCTGTTCTGTGAATTTGTTCTTGCACGTGTTCCTATAATTGAAAGCCAGAGGTAAATCTGTTAATCGAGTGTGTGTATTTTTTCATTCAAGACAGAGTTCTAAAATACTTGGCCTTTCTTGCAAGTCAAAATGGTAAACCTAAAAGAGTGCTATGCTGAATGAATCTCTTCTGCAGACAGTTGCTTTCCAATTTTCCCTTGCTTTTCCCCCAGATCCATTTAACTACAAGTCTGCTGCAATTCCATAATCATCATTGATCCATTTAACTACAAGTCTGCTGCAATTCCATAATCATCATTGATCCATTTAACTACAAGTCTGCTGCAATTCCATAATCATACTTGATAAATGTGAGTTACACCAGATATCTTGTCACGGCTTCCATGATAATAGGAAGAAATACTTAAAAAGTAATCACCATAGATAACCAAATTTGGCCAATGATGTTGGGAATTTTTTATCCATTCATCCCGAAAGCTTGAGAAGCCCCTTGAGATGGGCTTCATATGTTTGTTTTAGCATTTAAACATCAATACATGTATTCGTGATTGACTTGTCAATTAAACTTCTTTAAATTTGACAGAACAATACATAAGCTATTTTTCATCTTCTCTTTGGCTAAACACCCTCTATGCCAGTCTCCTGCTGTGCAACCTCTCGCCCGTTAGATTGGGGTATACCTTTGTTGAAGATTTGCAAACTCCAAAGAGCCAAAACTAATGGACCAAACTGTCAATCTTTTGCCTCAACCGCTGAATGCCTATCTGGAAAGCTTGTTTTAAACAATCTAGCATGCAGCTCTAGAAATTAATTTTAGTTTTGGGTGCATATTATTTGGTGGATATGTAGTTAACATAACCATTTCCTGTATCAACATGGGTGGATGAAGGAGAGAAGTGGTTGTAAAGTTTTATACAATTATGAGACTGCTCTGATATTATACAGTCAAGAAACAGTATCTATATAAAATGAGCATGAATGAACTTAGAATGTTATATGTTGTGGAAATATAATAAAAAATAAAGCAATTTTCAATGTACCTTGGGAGTGCACTAATTGACTTGAAGACGATGAATCACCTGAGTTGGTTTTTCAGTTTTCAAATTTCAATCAAAGCTAATGGAGAGTGTGGAGTAATTTGCTACAAGTTGGAGGCTTTTTAAAGACTAGAAGAAAGCCAGCCCAGAAATATGTGGGTAATGATTATGACCAATGAAACAAGGGACAATCACCTAACATATATTTGAGTGGTTGAGTTTATGAATTCATAATTTATTCGGGCGCACAAAAAAAATGTTGTTGTACTGGTGATCTTCTGAAATGGGTGAATTGAAGAGAATTAGATAAGAGAAGAAGAAGAAAAAAAGATGTATTGAAGGGCCCATCAAATGGGATTCATGTTGTATTTTTCTATGTTGACTTAGTCATTTGTGTTTTTGTTGGAAGAAAAAAGCTATTTGTGTTTTATTATAACTTAATTGAGTCATAGCGGCACTATGTCTGTCCCATAAACTTTTTTTTATTGATAATGAGTGTTTTAAAACAGAAAATTTTATTTTGTTGATGTTAGGCTAGGATTAATTGCCTAGAGGATCATTGGTAACATCTCTAACTCTATATGAACAAAGCATAGAATTCCTTGGTAAAGTTAAGGTAATAAATAGTTTGAGTATGTACTGAGGCATAAATGTTTTAGCGGTCGTATTGCTTGTGTGGTATGACTGTTAAATGTTTTGCATTTGCATTTGTGGCTCTAGAGAATTTCAGATTGATCAATGCCATGCCTAACAGAATCAATTATGTTTTACAGAATTTATTTTGTGACATTAATTAATTTATTAAGGGAGAATACATTTTATACTGAAAACTATCACCTAGTTTGCATTATGATGGTATTGCACTTTAAAAATACATTTTAAACTTGTACAAATTCGGGTTTTGAGCTAATTTGTAAACATCCCTTCCTGTGCGACAGGGAATGTCCATCAGAATTGCGAGAAGCTATTGCAAGTATAATATTTGCAGCTCCCAGATGTTCAGATGTGCCAGATTTTTTGCAGATAAAAAATTTGTTTACTGCAAAATATGGGAAGGAATTTGTCATGGCTGTGTCAGAACTTCGTCCTGACTCTAGCGTCAACCGTACAGTTAAGCAGCTAGCAAATTTTGTAAAGTTTGATATTCTTCAGGGACAGCCATCGTGGCTTCAAAATGCTGATATAAATTTCTACTTGATTTTTCTATTAAATTACTTTTTTTTGCAGGTAATTGAAAAGCTTTCAATTAGTGCTCCTGCATCTGAGGTAAAGCTCAAGGTATTGAAGGACATTGCACAAGAGTACAAAGTGCAATGGGATTCTACAAGCACAGAAGCAGAATTTGGTAAAAAGCATGAAGATTTGCTGGTACTTATTCAACTTAGTGCTTCAGTTTAATATTCTGCCTTAGTAGATGGTTGTTGGAATTGAGCATCTTTAGGTAGAATGTAAAACCCCCTTCCCATAGGATTAGGAGTGCTACTAATACATAGCTTAGAACAGGTAAGAGATCCAACATAAAACTTTAACTGATCTTATTAAATGAAAATAAAAAATAACATAGTAAGTTTCTAATAACTGAAATGTTTAGAAAGCACCATGACCTAGTAAAAGACCAAACTAATCCTATGTGTGAAACACCTTGTTTGGGCTAGGTATTATCATTTAGATTTGGCCTGCCTGCTCATCAACCTTCTCATTACCTGGGACATTTAAAACATGAAAACAAAGTAGTTGAAGACCCAATAAATAGCATATAATACAATACACATAATTTAAATTAGGTTTTACCTTTGGAACATGTGTACTCAACATGCGTGGCATAAAGAATAACAATCATATCGACAAGTACATTGCATGTCCAACAATTAGTAAACAAATGGGGTACATAGCATATCTCACAATGAATAAACAATCATCATGTTCCTCACCCAATTAACATGTTCATCTTTCACATGCTTTGTGGCAACAACATTAGCCCTTGTCTCTGAGGTGGTCCCATAGCAAGTAGCCATAGGGTGCTAGACTTCTCATAACTTATCTTTGGTGGACCATACCTTTATGTCAACATTCTTCAGTTTGGCTTCCACATCCATCCGTCCATTTGCATTGGTGCCATGCATCTCTTGTTACTATCGTTTCAATGCTTTAGGCATTCATTTACATAACATAGCTTTTATCTCGTCTTATAAGCTTTCCATGGCATGTGTATTAACATGTGAACTAATCATGTGTTCATAACATTTGCATGGCATAACAGTAAACATATCATGACAAGTATTGTATGCATCTCATCACAACTTTGATACATAAAAGGCACTTTCAATGGAAGGGTCATATATATCATAATAATTGAACAATACTTTTTCAAGCATCATAAAGGTATGATTGCACTACATACTTTATCTTAGCTCCAAAAACCAAAGATGTGTCACTTAGCAACCCACAATCTCTTGGATTACACTAGGGGTGCTGGGCGGGCCCTTGTATATCCCACCTGCCCGGACCCTTGCATATCCCACCTGCCCGGATTTTCACCCGCCCTCCCACATAACTTTTATTATTTTATATATATATATATATAACCCTAACCATTTACTGAGATTCTTCTTCTTCTTCTCTCTCTTCAATTTCTTTTCTCTTCTTCCTCCTTTTCCTCTCCTTTCTTCCCCATTTCTCCTTTCTTCCTTTTTCACTTCTTCTTCTCCTTCCCTCTCCCCTCTTCTTTGTTCTCCTGTCATCACTGTCTCAGATTTAATTATTTTGAGACCCACGGCCGTGGAACTGGGTCTTGGCTTTGATTTTTTGGTTGGTTTGAGAGCCATGACCACGACGTTGGGTCTCAGAATGTTTTTGGTTGTTTTGAGACCCACGGCTGCAGCTGTGACTTTTAAATATGGTTGCATGGCCGTGGGTCTCAAATATGGTTATTTGGTTGTTTGGAGAGGCCGTAGGTGTCACATCCAAACATCAAATTTGGATGTTTTTAGCTCAGATGAAGTTGTTGTATGTGTTTGTTGTGATGGGTTATTTGTGAAGGGTTGAAAGTTGTGGGATTTTTTGGCTCTCATGGCTGGCCGGGCTGGCCGGACTGTGATGGTACCAATCCGCCTGTGTTTTCAGCAGGGTGGAAGGACACTGGCTAAAGGTAGCGCCTGGGATGGGAGGCAAAAGTGCCACCCCGCCCAGTCGGGGGCAGGGGTTTGGGGAGGGTGGCTACCAGACCGCATAGGGCTGGTAGCACCCCAGGTCACATTATGGCAGCAAGGAGCACTTCCTTGATTGATTCCTTGGTGTTAGCGTCACAGTGATAGGGTAAAAAATTAGGGAGATTGCAGCTGGTTTTTTTTCACACCCTAAATTTGCAGCAGCCTTTTGGAGACAGAGATAGAGTTGCAGTCACTGCTTAGAGAGTGTTCTCCAATAACTTGGCAAGAAAACTAGTACAATGGTTTGTAGAGTGGGTGGCACGGTGATGAATCAATGGCTGCAGTTTTCTCTTTGAACTTGAACCATAAAGTTGAGTTAGAGGCTGGTAGAGATTGCGATGACACACAAAAGTGTAGGGCTGCTGTTTCTCTTCGTAATTACCTCTTGGTTTATAGAGGATTGTAACCCTAGCATACTAAGGGTGGCGGCTGTAGGGTTTTATTTTCTGGGGTGTCTTGCTGATTTCTCTTTGCTGGCAGCTCGTTGTTGTATAGAAGTATCCTATAACCCCAGGCATTATATGAGAGTTGAGGCACAACTGAATTGTGGGGCTGCTGAGTTTACGTGGCAACCCCTGTAAGTGTTTATAAAATTATGATTAGGGTTTTCCAGCTTGAGGGGTGACATAGAGAGCTTTTATGAGGTTTGTAGAGATAAACTCTGTTTTGGTATTAAGGTTTCTGCTATTTGTGTGGGATGTGGCAGCCCCTGTTCTAGGAAATTCCCATCCAACTTTCCCAACTTTGGGGTTCTAAGGGCCTGGCTGTGACAGAAACTTCTGCAGTAGGACTCTATGAACAAAGCAAGATACAGGGCTCAAATTCAGGTAGGTAAGAGCTTGTTTTAGTTATTGACAAGATAGATGAGCCAAGCTCAATCTTATCTGAGAGCCCAATGGTTTTACCAAGCATGCTTGAGCAAATCATTTCTTAGCTTGCTAAGTTTGTTAGTAATTAAAATCTTCAAGCAATTGGGGCTAGGGTTCTATGGGCCTTGTTCAAGACTGTTTGCAGGATAAATGCACTAAGCTCAAGATGCGCAACTCCATGACTCCTTGTGGCTTGGCTCTCTTTGCAAGACTACTAATCAATGAGCATGAGGTGAATGAGTTATAACTTCTTCCACAAGCCTCATTGATTACTTTCTTTTCATTTTTCTATGAAATGGAACCTCACCAAACCAGGGCCCTTTGGACCCACCCTAGGGGAGTAAACTCCGTTACTGCAGTCATGACCTCACCTGCTAGAAGTGTGCATTAAGGTAATTCAGGATAACTCCTGAAATGGAATCTAACCCTGGATGTTTGAGTCTACAGCTCATCCTAATCCTGCCCTTTAAGCACTATAGGTTGTTGATTACTTTGAAACCCCTAGGGGTTGGCTCAAGTGGTAAAGACATTGGGCTTGGAGGTATGCTCCCTTCAGGTCTAAAGTTCGAGTCCCACTGGGTGCAAACAATCTCTAGGGGCTATCGGACTGTGAGATTTTTCCCTTGAATTACCTGAGGTGCACTTACGGGAAACTCCTTATTGAGGGGCTGTACACCCCCAGGAGTAGTCGGGACACTGCTCTCGGACACCCGGTGCCAATCAATCAAAAAAAGGTTATTGATTACTTTGAGATTTTCTGGTTTCTTTATTTTTACTATGTCATCAACAAAACCTGTCTCTCTGTCACTCTCTCTGTGGCATGCGCACTTGCCCAGACCCACCTAAGCTGGGGCACTTCGATTTGCCATTCAGCATAATAACCAGTAATATTAAAAAAATGGATTTTTTGATTCAGATGTGAATTGTTTCTGGCATTTGAATAAATGATTGAGAACTACTTAAAAGATTTTGTAAACATCTTGATTGGGATATTAATGATCTATTTGCTTTTTGATGTTATTTAAATTAGTTTTGGCTTTGTGACTTTTATCAGCAGGGTGGATCAAAGCAGAAATGCGATGGAGCTGCAGTTTCTCAAGCTCCAAAGAAACAAGGCTCTCTTGAATCTTCTCCTTCTATTGTGGCGGCACAATCTGTTGTGTCTCCAGCTAGTCAACAAAAAACTCAGCACGTTCAAGCACCAAGCAGCTCAAACAATGCACCTTTAATGGGTTGTAATGAAATTGAACCATCAGTAAAAAGTTATGTGGCAGGACCAGTTAGTGATGCCAAAAGGGGGACAAGACCACAAGCTACTGAAATCTTGGAGAAAGCTCGAGCTGCCATTGCGTCTGCAGAGCGGGCATCTGCTGCTGCTCGTGCAGCTGCTGAGCTGGTAAATGTTAACTTTGGATCATTGAAGCTTGAAGAAGGCAAGTCTTCATAGTGCTGAATTGAGTATTTAAGCTTTGAGGGCATTCTTGTGATTTCATCGTGGCATGCATTCCAAAATCCTTGGAAAAGAAATTGGCATGGGAATTGAAATTCGGTTGCAACTTTTTCAGTGCTTAATGTCTGAGAACTAAGTTTGGGTCTACATAATGAATTTGGGAAGACACATGAAGTTGATTCCCCAGTTCTGTATATTTCTTATGAGTCCAATCCAGCTGCTTCTTGTTGATATTGGAATTACCTGGACTGAAAGGTGTAAAAATGTATATTTTCATTTAAAACGGAAATACCCTTTATATCCTCCAACTACGAGGCTTTTTACATTTTGTACTGATCCAAACTATCCGCATTGGCATCTTAATTCTAATTATTACGAGTTTTATTTTTTTGCACCTAAAACTATGTAATCTTAAACTACTTAAAAGGTGTACCATATGTGTCAATTGGTATAAGCTCATGTGAAGTTTTTTAGTCGAAGCGATTTTATGAGCTACACGAGGTCCTCTCCTGCTAGGTGAGGTTTTTTCTCTCTAGGAGAGTTGAGTCCCTTGGACTAGCTTAGCTGGCAGCAAGGATGTTTTATTGGCTCTCTTGGTAGCAACAAGCTGCAATATGGGGTGTGGATGCGAGCTCCAGCAGTCAAGGAGAGTGATAGAGTGCAAGGAAGAAATATGGAGGAGTCTATCATCACCGTGAAGAAGGACAATCATGGAGGAAGGGAGGGGAGGACAGGGATGAAACTCCAAACAAAAATCCTGAGTCAAAGATGGAATGTCAGGAAACTGACTTGCCTGATGTTGACATTGCAGGATCTAAAATGGCAACTAAAAACATGCTTTCTCCTAGGAACCATCCAGAGGCAACTTCAAGGCTTTTTAAAGAAAGTTTCAGTGAGCCATTTTTGGAGAGTTCTGAGGGGACCTTTAAAGTAGCAGAGGCTTGTCTTATGCAAGATATTAAGAAGTTAGATTGTCCCATTTCTGCACCAGTCTGTAAAGGTAAGGACCTAAAGTCAACCTTGGGCCTCAAGAGCAACCATGACTTGAGGGCCCAAGCCTCGTCCCTGGCCCATCTTGTCTCAAATCAAGTCCAAGCCCCGGAGAAAATTAAGAAGAAAGCCAGTTGGAAGAGGAAAGCAAGGGATAGAAGTTTTGAAAATCTGTTAGCAGGCCAAGGGGAGAGTAAGTAAAGTTGTCTAAGTGGCACTAAGAGGGCTGTTGCTCAGCCAACTACTGAAGTTGCAGCACAGGTCACCAAGAGGACTAAAATTGAGGAGGTGATTGATGTTGTTTCAAACAAAAATGGTGAGGTGGTGGCTGTTGCATATCCCCACCCTATGTAATGAGTTGTTTAAGTTGGAACTGCTGAGAGCTTGGGAACTCTCGGATAGTGAATAATTTGCATCTCATGGTGCAAGATAAGAACCCAACCTTTGTTTTCTTAATGGAAACAAAATGCAAAAAGATTATAGGAGATTGAACCTTGAGCACAGTTTTGTGGTTAATTCTAAGGGCACTAGTGGCGGCCTCGCTTTCCTATGGAAAGAAGGAGTAGAGGCAGAAGTGTTGTCCTATACTTAAAGCCTTATCTCACTGTTAGTAAAGGGTTTAAAGGAGGGTGTCCCTTGGCATCTTACTGGGTTCTATGGCAATCCAAATACAACAAAGAGGCACGAAAGTTGGAAACTGCTACAAGCCTTGACACCTACAGCCTCAACAGGATGGTTGTGTGTACGTGATTTAAATGAAATATTGAGCTATGGGGAGAAATGTGGAGGCCCTTTGAGACCTTCTAATCAAATGGAAGCCTTCAAAGGAGCTGTGAACAAACGTGGACTTAGTGACATGGGTTATTCTGCTAGCAAATTCACCTGGTCCAAGGGAAGGCAAGGGAGGGCTTTCACTAAGGAAAGACTAGACAGGGCCTTTTGTAACACTGCCTGGTCAGACTTGTACACCGACTCGAGAGTTTTCACTCTCCCTACCCTTAACTCAGACCACAATCCTATATGGATTACTATGAAGCAGCTTCAACCTCATGCAAACAGACCACCAAAGCTTTTCAAATTTGAGGCTAGCTGGTCTCTAAGGGATGATTATGCTAAAACAGTGGAGGAAGCTTGGAGGATACCTAGGTTGGCTGGAAACAAGATGCAACTCACATCTGAGAGCCTTAAAAACTGTAAACAGAAGCTGTCCCAATGGAGCAAGCAATTTTTTGGCAATTCTAACCAGGAAATTAGAAACCAAATGGCCCTTCTTTCCAAACTACAGGAAAGGAATACAGGTCAGCAAACTAAGGAGATAAAGCAGGTGCAAAGAGGGTTGGCTTGAGGCTGAGAATACCAAGTGGAAGCAAAGGGCCAAGCAAAGATGGTTGACTGAGGGAGATAGAAACACGAAATACTTTCACCAGTGTGCATCTCATAGGAAGAAAACAAACATAATTAAAAAACTGGTTGATAGTCATGGCCAAGAAATAAGCTCAAGAGAGGGCATTAAAGATTTATTCAAAGATCACTTTGTAGAATTGTTCACCCCCTCAAATCCACACAATCTAGCAGAATGCCTTGCATCCTTGGAGGCTCGAGTGATTACCACATAGAATGAAATGTTGACTAAACCTTACTCATAATAGGAGGTTGAAGAAGCTCTCTTTCACATGAATGGCCTCAGCTCACCTGGACCAAATGGTTTCCCTGCAATCTTCTATCAAAAGCACTGGCCAATTGTGGGATCCCAGGTGTGTGAGACTGTGTTGAATGTTCTTAACTCAAATGGCAGCTTGGGAGACATTAACAGCACCTTTATTGCTCTCATCCCAAAGAAGAAAGCCCCTACAAAAGTGAAAGAATTCAAGCTTATCTCCCTCTATAATGTACTTTATAAACTCATATCTAAAGTAATTGCTAATAGATTAAAGAAGGTGTTCCCTTGTATTATCTCACCCTCTCAATATGCCTTTATCCCCAATAGGCTAATATCTGATAATAATTGTGGTTTTTGAGACTTTGCATATAATGAAATGTAAATTGCCAGGAAGAGAAGGTTACGTGGCCTTAAAGTTAGACATGAGCAAGTCCTATGATAGAGTGGAATTGAGTTTTCTAAGAGCTATCCTTTACAGATTGGGCTTTTGCAGTCAATAGGTGGAACTTGTGATGAAATGCATTGAAACTGTTTCATATGCCTTCCTTGTGAATGGTGATCCTCAAACAGTGTCTCCCTACTCGAGGCATAAGACAAGGTGACCCTTTGTCACCATACCTCTTCATTGTGTGCTGAAATCTTGAGCAATCTGCTATGCAAAGCTGAGGAAGGCAGCTTATTACATGGGATTCTAGTTGCAAGGGGTCAGTTAAGGGTTTCTCATCTCTTTTTTTGCAGGTGATAGCCTTCTGTTTTGTAAGGCAACAATAGTGGAGTAGAGTAGGTTGATAAGCCTATTAAGAACTTATGAGATGGCTTCAACCCAAAGACTCAACCTCGAGAAGACATCAATTATTTTTAGCAAGAACACAACAAAACCTACTCAAGAATACATTCTTTCTATTGCTGGTATGAGGACAACCATGGCCTATAAAAGTACTTAGTATTGCCATCTGCGGTGGGTTGAGATAGGTTCCAATCCTTCAAAGGCATCTTGGATAACATCAGAGTGAGGCTCAGTAGCCATAGAGTTAAAACTCTATCTCAGGCAGTGAAAGAAATATACCTCAAAGCTGTGATCCAAGCCCTACCAACATATACAATGAGTGTATTTAAGCTGCCTACCTTTTTATTACAGTCCATAAACAGAGCCATCCAGAATTTTTGGTGGGGTCAGCAAGAGAAGGAGCACAAAATCCATTGGATATCCTGGAAAAGAATGGGACAAGCCAAGTCAGCTGGGGATTTGGGCTTTAGGGACCTTGAATGTTTCAACAAGACAATGATGTCCAAGTAGTGTTGGAGATTGATTCAAGACCCTAACTCCCTTGCTACTAGAATTTTAAAGGCCAAGTATTTTCCTAACTCGACATTCCAAACAGCTAATGTGGGCTCTAAACCCTCATTTGTGTGGAGAAGTCTCCTTGCAACCAGGCATGTTGTAGAGGCAGACTCTTTCTGGAGGGTGGGAACTAGTTCTAACATCCTTATCTAATCCACTCTAATCCCAGAAAGGTCACAAGCCCAGTCGAGATTCTAGATGGAAATGCCACTGTTGCAGAACTAATAGACCTTGAGACTAAGCAATGGAAGACAAACCTGGTACAAAACACCTTTGAGGATGGGGAAGGTAATTTGATCCTAAAAACTCCTATTAGCTCTATGAATACTCTGGACAGAATTATATGACATGGAACCAAAGATGGATCCTTCTCAATAAGGAGTGCATACCACATGGGGAAATCAAGGGAGGTAGCAACAACGTAAGGCCAAGCTTCTACAAGCAACAAGTTTAAGTCTGTGTGGAACAAAATATGGCAACTTCATGTAACATCTGATGACAAAGTTTTCCTATGGAGAGCCTGCTAGGAGGCTTTACCTACTCAATCCAACCTGTTTAAAAAGAGAGTGGTTAGTGATCCACTATATCCCATTTGTTGTAGGGAATAAGAGAGTGTCTTTCATGCATTGTGGAGCTGTGAAGTAGCAAAGGATGTATGAAGTCAATGATCTAAACAACTTCAAAAATGTGCTCCACCTCAAGCCCCTATTCTGCTTTTTTTCGAGTCCTTAGCAATGGCCTTAAATGCAGAAGAATTGTTAGAGTTTGTGGTCGTGGCAAGGAAACTGTGGTGGAGAAGGAATTCTTTCATTTTTAATAAGGAATTTACTCATCCAAATTCCATTGTTAGAGAGGCTAGAATTCTACTAGAGTTAATGGCTGGGGTGGAAACTGACCCTCAAGACAACAACAGAACAATGTAGGTCTGCTCTTCAGAGTCTGTGTGGAAGGCACACCCATCGACTTGGTTTAAAATTAACTGGGATGGGGCAGTGGTTAAGGCCAAGGGAGTGATTAGTATAGGAGTTGTCATTAGGGTTGTTTTGGTCAGATCATTTCCACCATGAGGCAGAGGAAGCAACTTAATCCTGACCCCTATTAGCTGAAGCATACAAAGCTCTACAGGTTGCTAAATTGGGACTGGACCTTGGTTTGCACCATATTATCATTAAGGGTGATTCACTGCAAGTAACAAAGGCCTTACAAGAAGATAAGGAGATTTGGAGCAGCTCAAGCATGTTTATGAGTGAAACAAGATCTTATCTTAATTGTTTTGCAAAGTGAGAGGTTTCTCATATAGGTGAAATGACAACTATATAGCTCACTTACTTGCGAAAGATGCTCTTACCATTTCAGATTTAATTGTAACATTGGAGGAAGCTCATCCTTGTATCTCTTATTTTTTATAATGGAATGGCATAAGGGTTTTTCTTCAAAAAAAAAAAAATGTGTCAATTGGTGAAAATACCTTGTAAGGATAATGATACCCCCTACATCTAATTTACTACTGTTTTATTACCAAGTTAATTTTTTTTTTCTTTTTGCTATTTGAATTTGGATTAAAAATTTTAGAACATGATATTCTTGCATAATCTAGAATAAAATAAATTCAATCAACCAACGTAATCATGTAATTGAATTAAAAATAAATTCAATTTTATAAAAATTGACTTAAAAGAGCAAAGTCAATTTTTATAAAATTGAATTTATTTTTAATTAAATTACATGATTACGTTGGTTGATTGAATTTATTTTCTTCTAGATTATGCAAGAATATCATGTTCTGAGACTTTTAATCCAGATTCGAAGAGCAAAAGGAAAAAAAAATTGAATAATAAAACAATAGTAAAGGAGGTGCAAGTGTACCATTACCCAGATTGTAATATGTTACTAGTTGAAGGATGCAAATGATATTTTTCTAAAGAGTGCAACTTCAGGCCGGTTGGGTGTATAATTGTATTTTACACCAACAAATCACAAGTTGACACATAGGGAATACAACTTTAGATAGCGTAAACTCACACAAATAATTTTTTTTTTTCCAAATCTTTCCCCCCTCTTTCTCTCTCCCTCTATTGCTCTCTCTCTCTCCAAATTCATTTCAGCCCAAAATCGTGACCTGCAACCAAGAACCTTGCTGTGTTTTCTCTTCCTCCCTCCTTACCGATTGTTGCTCTCCTCAAGGTCCAAGAGAGTTGTGGCCATCGACGAGAGATTTGTGAGAGTATTGTCTGCGTTTCTATCTGATTTCATTGCCTTTAAATTTATGTTTGGATGCTGAGAAAAGTGATGTCCTAAACCCTTGTTCTTCAGATATCATAGTCCTATCCTAAAACCGACATCGGTTCAATTTCCATGTATTTTTTTTTCGTGCGTAGTATTGCAAACCAAGCTCTCCATAAACCAATTTGGTTAGGGTGCAGAGTGTGCGTGCCCAGTATTACAAACCAGTTCATTCATCGCAAACCAAAAAAAATTTAGGGGAGAGGAGAAGAATAAATTCGAGAGAGAAGAAAGATGGAAAAGAGAGGGGGGTTTAACTGGATGCATGTCCCACCGTAATTTCTACAACTCTACTACGTGCTTGTATTTTATTGGAGTGTAAAAAGAAAACTAACACCCAACCGGCTTTAAGCTTTTTCCTTTTCTAAAATTTAAATGTTTCAAATGCTTTACTCGAAGGCCTCATATCCGTCTGTCCAAAGAATGGTTGGCAGGTCATGCATTAAAGCTAAAATATTTAAAGCTAAAAAAAGATATATTTCTTATATGATTCCCAAATTAAATGAAGGAAAAAGAGGCCCTGAACGAATGAAAACTCAGCATATAACACCTTCAGCTTTCTGCACCCTTTTCTGTATTATATTATTGTTCTAAACACAGTTCAGAGAACACTTCTCGTTCTTCGACCCCACCCTAAACCCTTATAGCTTAAACAAAGGTTTGCATCGATCCAGGTTGACAATCTTAAACAACTTTTTTCGGTTTATGTTGCCTTAAACATGGGACTACAGTTGAGAAAAGATGCCCTTTTCACAACATCCCAAAAGCAGGACATTTCAGGAATTGACAAAAATATCCATGGTCGCACAGACTGTAAGACTTGAAATGGCAAACAATGATTGATTGGTTACAAAGAAACTACATATATGGGGAGTAGCAGCTGAAGTGCTGAACCCAGTTGTTCTACGAAGTTTCAAATCAGAACAGAGCAAAACCAATGTTTACATTAACATTAGTTCCTTTCTGACCGCATAGGCTGGGCCCCGGCCCCCAGGGTTTATATATATATATATATATATATATAAGAGCCCTAGCTAAAGCCATAGGGTTTCGTACTCTTCGAAACTAAAAATCCTTTTGCGTAGGGAGGCAGCAGTACTGTGTGCAGGCAGAGACAATTTTGTAATATTACCTGAATGCATATGTGTGTAATATGATCACACTTCTCAACGACATCCCTCTCTCATGCAACTCGAAAGGCCATGTCTGTTTCACAAAAGACACATGACTAGCCAGTGATCATGCATGAAACTTCAGCAAACAGTTGTGTAAGGCACACTAGATCCTGATCAGCGCCTGCATGTATTCACAGAGAGAGAGAGAGAGAGAGAGAGAGAGAGAGGTGGGTCTGTTACGTGACAAAGATGTAACATAGGGTTAGCTGGAGAACTAAGGACAATGCTGAATAAGACCACTAAATAAAACCTGGTGTAAATGATAGCATCCCAAAGGAGAGGCTCGAGCGCGTGATCTGGAACAGAACCCACATAGATTTTATTGAGATGAGGGGTCCTTTTCGTCTTGAATTTCTTTTTGACTCGGAGATGCTTCAATTGGTCGGTTTAAGATCCGTTCCTTTGTCTATTTTACTTCTTTCTTTTTCTCTTTTTCACTGAACCATTTAGAATCTTAGATTAAAAAGCTTCCCCTTTAGGCTTTTTCTTGAGTTCGTTTTTCGTTATCCTTTCTTTTCTGTTCCAGTTAACGAAATATCTTTACATACGTTTGTCGAGGGTCATCATGAATGGTAATTGAGAGCGCACAGACGTACGTTATTATATAAAACAAAGTGTTAATTAGCTTTTGGTGTCTTCAATTAATAAAAAGAGAGAGAATGCAAAATACATAAAAAGACAAACAAATCAGCAAAGGAACTGGCTACATATATACATGAAGTTGTAATAATGGTTATTTTACAAGAATATCATCCTAAGATCACTACAAGAAAAAAGAGACCGATTATTTACGACGATATATAATAATTATTTACAATGTAAACAGAATAATAATTTTTTTTTTTTGCAAGAAATAGCTAGCCACAATTAATCAGTTTTCTTGTAGTGAATATTGATCACAAAAAAGGAGTTAGTTTTTAATATAATAAACATCATGCCTTGTTTTTTTCAAACAACTCATGTACTGCTCAGTCCATAATGTTCTTTTAGTTTTAGAATTTCTGGGTATATATTTATTTCATAATTTTTTTTAAAAAAATCTTATATGGATTGGGGAGAATATCATAATCAATAATTGCGCTAGATTTTCATGAGAAATCTTGAAGTATGATGTTTATCAGCACGATCACTACTTCATTTCAAGACCTATAATCATTGAGATTGCAGGTAGACCGATCGAAGTGGATAGGATCGATCACAAAGTTGATTCTGGTCACATGCACTACCCACAACACACCAAAAAAGTGTTGTTCCACTGATCATTTCTACTCAAACAAAAGCACAAAATTTAATGGAATGGAGGCCAAATCCGTGAACAAATTGTTTGAACCTTGAATCATGACCTACCTACCTATATAGCTAGCTAGCTTGCAAGTAAATAGGACTGACTGTTCTGTGTTGCATGGTCGAGTACCCCCCCCCCCCCCCCCCCATCTTTTTAGTTTAGGCTTAGAATATTGCAAGAAGATATAATTATTCCCTTCAAGAAGATCAATACTTCCGCTATATATTATAATTTTTTAGGACATTAATCCATTTGAGGGTTGATGTTAGGGTCTAGCTTAGCCTACAAATTAATTGCTAGCTAGCCAGCTAGCTGCAAATTACAGTAATTGATGTGTAATGCAAACTAATTTCTGCTCTAAAGCTTCAACGAACGACTCTATGCATGCTGAAGGTATATATAATATATATAATTAATAAATATGATCGGCTCCAAACTAGCTAGCTACAGTACTAGGCCTTTACGATTCTGAGGTACTTGCAACAGCGGTCTGGCCGTCTAGCTGTTTGCTTGATCGATGTAGTACTACATGAGTAGTACGTACTTGCTCCGTTTGTCTGTCATTGTAATTACTCTTTAGTTTGGGTATGCAACAAGCTAGGTGCATTGTTAGATAATATAATTATGGGTACGTAATGCTACTCATCACCTCATTTTTTATCATCTTTTTATTATCTTATGATATAAAATTAGATGATTGGATACTATTTATTATATTTCACTTATAAACCTATCATCTAATACCACATCATAAGATGGTGAGAAAATAAATGATGAATATATTTTTTCATTATATATACAATATGTATTATCCCAATTAAAATATGATCAAGTTCCAGTCTTGGTAGGCCTGTCCACATGCTTTTTTCTCGCCTTGCACATGCGGCAGAGTAATTGATTGAATATACCTTAAATAATAAACTTACTATTTCCCATCGACTTAAACTTTTAAGACAAATTATAGTACTTTACATGATGTGGCATGCACCTTGGTGATAAATTATCCAGCTAGCCTGTAATTTATTATATATAATTTCCTGTTGGAAAATAGATACTTTGATGGTTTTGGATGTTCTAGTTCAAGGATTTATATCATGATATATATACAAGCACATTGTAGGCTAAATAGATGCGTGCTAGCTTCTAATATTGCTCCTAGCAAGATAGTTGTCTATCAATTTAGGTACGACTGGATACTAATTAAGATCATCATCGTCCTATATATATATATATTGGCATGTTCATAAGGAATATTGTTTTTAGGGCATTCAATTGCTTAAAATGAGCTAGCTTTGATTGTTGAAAAAATTAGTGCTAGCTAGCTAGGCGCAAGGATATAATATATATATATATATATATATATATATATATATATATCACTACAACACAATTGGTCTTTAGTGACGGTTGGGAAATTGTGACAGTCCCCAAACTGTCACTAAAAGGCTTTTTCTGTTACGGTTTCTGGAAACTATCACTAAAGACAAATGAAGTTTTTTTAACGTTCCAACGTATGGGAAATTTACGTTTGAACGTAAAATTTACGTTCGAACATTGTGGCAACTTACGTGCGAACTTGAAATGTTTTGGTGCCAACGTTCGAACGCTAGTAATTAACGTTCGAAGGTGAAATGTTTTGCGCAAACGTTCGACCGTTAATTACTAACGTTCGAATGTTAATTGTAAATTTAAATTAAATATGAGTCTAATTTAAAAATTATGTGATTTTTATAGTGTATAATTTGTGAACAAGTCTAAAAAATTGACTTGTATATATTTATATATACACTATTGTAATATATAAATATATATTTATGTTTATACATATTTGAAGTGCAGTGATTTAGTATTAAAGTTGGAAAATATAACATTAAAGAAGATTGATAATTGAAATTAAAAAACCATAGAAATATTAAATAAGATTTTTCTTTACATATATTAAAAGCAAAATACAAAATATGATCGAATTTCGTAAACAACACTCAGGTGATAGCATTGTTTGTGAAATTCGAACTCCGTACCTCCTCAGTCAAGGTATCAACCTTGTCATTGAGGATACCTACACGATGGGTGATCTCAGTGACAGATGCCTCTATAGCCGCGAGCGATTCATCGATCTTACGATCGATATGTGCAGTCAGCTGTGAGATTACCGCATCAACCCAAGCAGGCAGCGCATCTCCCGCAGATGTATGCAGTGGCTGCTGACTACTACTCCCCACATGACCTGGCTCAGGCTGCCTCGGAGCAACTAGATCGTCTATAGGGGTGGCTGGCGTCCCCTCGCCTGTCCAATGCTACGTCGATGCGTGGTCATGTCGAGAGGGCTCATCTGATCTTTGACCCGCTCCTCTGGCTGGGTTGGCACTCCCCGTGCAAGTAATAGCCGGCTGATCAGGACACCGTATGATAGATTATCCGTGGAGACGATGCTCGCCTCGTAACGGATCCTCTCAAAGATGTGCAATGGCAAATCTATGGGATCTCCACGTGGCACTCGTATAAAAAACTGTGCCCGAAGCAGACTAAATGTGGTTTTATGTGCCACAGGATCCACGTTTGTTGCAACAAGAAGGTGCAACATGCGGAAGAAAGGTAGCAGATGGTTCTGGTTGAAAGCGTTCTTCCTCTCGATTTGCATGCGGTCCCTCCCGGTGAGGATGTAGAAATCATCATCTCGGTCATCATCCCGAGCCTCGATGCCAGTATCCTCGGCTTTTGACAGGTCTGCATCTCTGGCTGATGATGGCTCAAATGGGCGGCTAGTAGATGATGTAGAAGTGCCTACATCCTCATGGGGTGTAGCGTGTGCAAATGTCTCAACTCCTCAAAGAATCCCGAGGTGCTCGCCGATGACATCTAGTGATATCTCAATGGAAACACCGCGTACAATCACGGTGTGAGATGATGCGTCCTGAGGCATGTCACACATCCCCATATAGAACTCCTGAACCATTGAGGGGTATACCTTCCCCCTCAATGTGCAGATATTTCCCCAGCCTCTACTGAGGAAAACATCTCTCAGGTTCGTCTGTTCCCATATGAGTTTGTCGAACTCATTAATCAGGACCTCTCACTCTACCATAACAGTACGAGCCCCGATACGAGCAATTTCCTGAGTGGCTCCTTCCCTCCCTCGTTTCCTAGTATGCAGAGGATGAGCCATATCCTGAAAATAGAAAAAAAAAAAGTTATTTACATTGATGCATTTTTTGTGTTAATTTTAAGCTGCTCTGCATTAACGTTCGAACATAGTAAAAGAAACGTTCGAATGTTCTGATAAAATGTTCGGACATATATCCTTTACGTTCGCAAGTAAAACAAATACGTGCGAACGTATAACATACACGTTCGAACATAAGCAGTAAATAAATATTGGCTGACGTACGTTCGGACGTTTATGTTATACGTTCGAACGTATGTGTTTTACATGCGAACATAAATATGAACGTCCGAACGTCGAAGCATGAATAAAGTAGAAAATCAGTACGTTCGGACGTTATAATTAAACGTCCCACCGTAGGTGAGTTACGTGCGAATGTAAAGGATTCACGTTCGAACGTATGTCGTTTAATAATGTTTAAGAAGTAGTACGTTCGAACGTATCCATTAAACGTTTGGACGTAAAATTTATGAAAATGACGTCCGAATGTAAGACAATGAACGTTCGAACGTAGAAGCCATAACGACTATGTAATTGAAACGTCGTATGTTCGAACATCTTGGTGAAACATTCAAACGTTACGACACAGAATGGCTGAGTTGACTCAGCCATTATTGAAATCTCGAAAATTACTCTACAAGGTTCTAAATGTTGAAATGTCATCGTAGAAATGAAGTATGCACTTCGAGAAACATTTCTACTTCATTTCTACGGTGACTATTTGGCCAATAGCAAGCCGTGGTGGCCAGAAAATGGAGTTGAAAATTCGACCACTACTTATCCCGTTTTAAACAAAACTCAATCCAAATATCAAATAAAATACATGTTATTTGATTAAAAGATGAATGCATACCTTTTAGTGACGGTTGTGGCGGAGTTTGAAGGCGGCGACGGAGGAGTGGCGGCGTGCATCAGAATGACGATGATAACGGTGAAAATGACGTTTCGCCGTGGGGTTTTGGCCTTATATACACAAAACGTTCGAACGTAATTATTATTACGTTCGAACGTTCGTCAATTTATTTTCCTAAATATTGACTATAATATATTATATTATAAATGCATATGTTATATATTATAATGTTATATATATTATAGTATATATATACTATGTATTATATATATAATGTATTATATAGTATATTATATATACACTGTATTATACATATAGTACAGTATATATCTAATATTATATAATATAATATATAATATATTATATATTATATGATCTATTATAAACTAATGAAATCAACATTAGAACCACATGATCTTATTATTAGTCCAAAACGATATACTTTATTATTACAATCTAGTACCCAAAATTCTAGTGTACAAATTCCTAAATAGATTGATTGGAATCAAATTACTATTCCTAATGAATGACAATTAGATTAATTGGTTTTTTTGAATTTGTGAGTGCTAGTTATATTTCTAAAGTTTAGCAATATTTTTATACACGTTGTTGTGATTTTATGGTTACTCTTGAAATAATTGTGATTATTGTTTGTGAATTTTGTGAATAGTTTGAGTTTATGGTGTTCATTGATGAATTAATATGTGTATAAATATTGTTGTGAGAATATGTTGTGCTATGGATTTAAAATATTGTGATTATTATTTTTTAATTTTTATTGAATATGTTTAACAAGAAAATTATAAGTTTATGATCTTAATTTTAAGTAAAGATTAAAAAAATTTAATATACAGATAATATGAAGTTTAATATATAACATGGAGTAAGTATATATAATATATTCATACTAATTAGTTAGAATATGATTATTATTCAAATTATAAGTATAATATAAATTATGTCTTTAAAAAAAATAAAAATAAAAAGTATATAACTTAATTATATATAAAGTATAATACTTTTTTCATATAGAAGGAGATCAAAGACGGGGCTGGCCATTGGATCAGTAAATAGCAAGGTGCATTTTTTTTGGGAGGATCGATCCTTTTTGTTTTCAAAGTAACGTTCAAACATCCTTTTTGCGTTTGTGGCTATGAAGCGGCTCATTTCTGCTTCTCCCGTGCGTGCAACAGAGAGAGAGAGAGAGTTGAGAGAGAGTCTTCTGTAGGTGAGAGAGAGAGGGTTAGAGTGAGAGAGAGTTGAGTGAGAGAGACGGTTAGAGTGAGTTAGAGTGAGAGACAGTTAGAGTTAAAATTGTAACAGTTACAGTGAGAGTTGAGTTGAGTTTTGGTAAGAAAAAATTATTTTTCTTTTGTCCTTTTTTGAATTTTATGATATTTGTATTGTGTTTTTGTTATATAATATTTCTAATAAATTAGTGTTGTATTTTTTTGAAAGATTGATTGTTTTGGCAAATTGGAAGATTTTAATTTGTAAGAGGATATTGTGAGTGTTACGTATATTTATAAACTTTATCAATATGTTTATTTATTTATGCTTACTCTTGAAATATTATGATTATTGTTTGTATAGTTTGTAAATAGTTTGTGAGTTATTGTGAATATGTTGTGATATAGATTTGAAATATTGTGATTATTATTTGTGAATTTTGTTTGAATAGGTTTGCATGGTTAGAAATATATTGCCTTTAGGTTTTGTTAATACATGTTTATTGCTTACTCAAGTTTAGGAATATGTTAATACATGTGGCATGTGATCATTTTATGCTTAATCTTGAAATAATTGTGATTATTGCAACAAAATTTTGAGTTTAGTGTTTGGTATTTATGGTATTTATGTGAATATATGTTTATATGGTTAGAAATATATTGTGTTTAGTTTTTGGTATTTATGTGAAATTTTTATATAATAATTTTTTTTGTGTTTTTTGAATTTGTTCTTTAATAAGAAAATTATAAATTTAAGATTTTAATTTAAGTAAAGATTAAAAACATTTTATTTACATTTAATATGAGACTTAATATCTAACATTTAATAAGTATAAATAATATATTCATACTAATTTTGTAACGCCCCAATAGAAGGCCCAAACCACATGGCCTATACTCCAAAAGGACTAGTCAATGATACAATTAGAGCCCCATTGGAACCTTATAAAGAGTAAGAACTTCTCCTTCCCAAACAATGTGGGATCCCATACACCACCTACCCTTATACATATCGTATGGGGGTATCACAATCTACCCCCCTTAAACTCCCGACGTCCTCGTCGGGCCTGTCCATTGTAGGTGGCACGGCTCAAGTCCCACATTTCTAGTTGGGATAGTCTCTGATACCATTTGTAACGCACCAACGCTCCAATAGAAGGCCCAAACCACATGGCCTATACTCCAAAAAAATTAGTCAATGATACAATTGGAGCTCCATTAGAATCTTATAAAGAGCAAGAACTTCTCATTCCCAAGTAATGTGGGATTCCATACACCACCTACCCTTATCCATATAATATGGGGTATCACAAATTTAGTTATTATTATTCTAATTATAACTATAGTATAAAACTTGATTTTTAAAAAAAGATAAAAAAATATATAAGTTAACTATATATAAAATATAATATATACATACAATAAATATAATTAATAATTATTTATTAAATATAAATAACTTACTCATTTAAAATTATATAATAACATTTGAAATTAAGTATAATAATTAAAATGATACTTTAAGAATGATAATAATTAAAATGTTATAATAACATTTGAAATTAAGTATAACAATTAAAATAACTCTTTAAGAATTATAATAATTAAAATTATATTATAATCTTTGAAATTAAGTATAACAATTAAAATTATACTTTAAGAATGATAATAATTAAAATTATAATATAACCTTTAAAATACTCTTCAATAAAAAAGTCTTGAACTTACTAAATAAGTAGAGTTGGAATATGTAAATATACTTATTTATTATAAACTAAAGAGTAAGTAAATAAAGATCAAATAAATGCTTATATAAAAATTATATACTTATTGTCTATATAAATAAATAACTCACTCAATTAAGTATAACAATTAAGATTATAATTGTGGAATGATAATAATTAAAATTATATAATAACCTTTAAAATTATATATAATAATTATAATCTCTAAATTTTAGTCTAATTGCTTGACTGTCATAATCTCTCCGGCCTTGACTACTCTCCTCCGGTCTTGACATACACTAATTGAGAGTTGTCAGGACTGGAGAGTCTATGACAGTTAAGCAGTTAGACTAACATTTAGATATTAGTCTACAAGATCATCTCCCTCGTGGAAAGTAGTAATAGGAAATTTGTGAAGATCTTCTTCTCTCTCTCGACAGTTTAACAATATAACATGCAATACTATTTGTTTGACAATATAGACACAGAACATGAGGATATTGTTTGTAGTGTTTTTTGATAGATATGGTGTGTCATTGCATAAATAACCTTAGACCCGTTTGGGAATTAGTGTACATTTATGTGTCCACTAATTTTTGAATTGTCCAGGGTGGACAGTTTGAGATTATATTATCTGTATTGCACATTTTGGTTACTCACTACTTTCCACGTTTAATATGAAGTTTCAGTGTTTTCCTCTACTGTTCTTCGGGTATACTGTTCATAGGGTGACAATCCCGATATTTAAACATGTATACTTGGAGAACTATGGTGAGGTGCTGCCTAAATTTCTACTAACGTGGAAAGTAGTAGAGTGACGATATTTGTGCAATATAGAGAATATAATCTCAAATGAGATAGGACCAACTACCTTATAAAAAAACCAATGAGAATTGGAGCATGATATGCATGTGAATTTTCAATGTACGTGTTATTAATAAATAAATGTTTTTAGAAATGGACAAAAATTGGATGCGTCTGGGCGATAGACTTGAAAAGGATTACGTACCCTATGCACGTGGAGTAAGAACCTTCACTGATTTTGCACGGGTCTCTGCTGATAGTCGTGGTTACATTAAGTGTCCATGTCAAGGGTGTAAAAATTTGTATGCGATAGGGTTGGATGAAGTAGAAAGTCATATATTTGTGAACGGTATAGATCTGGGGTATACCCGATGGATACTGCATGGTGAGCCGTATGAACAGTTAGCAGATGTATTGGTTGATCATCACAATTATTTGCGGCACATGGATCATGATTATGAGCAGGATGAGATGGAGGAGATGTTGGGTGACATTGGAGTGGGGATGTTTATGGATGAGGTTAACGACAATGCCTCAAGTGGTGGAGGTACTGATTGTGAAAATTTTGCTTTACTGTGGGAAGATGCAAAGCACGAGCTTTATCCAGGTTGTACAAAACATTCCAAAATGTCGTTTATTGTGCGGTTGCTTTACATTAAGTCATTGTGTGGGATGTAGACGAAAACAATAAACATGGTATTGGACTTATTTAACGAGGTGCTTCCCGAAGGTCTGCATTGTCCAAGAACTTTTAGAAGTGAAACAGTTGAGAAAGGGATTAAGATTTGAGTACAAGTCCATACATGGCATGCAAGAATGATTGTGTATTGTTCTGGAAGGAGAACGAGGAGAAACAAGCATATCCTATATGCGGAGAGTCCAGGTGGAAGGGTAAGAAAAATGTGCTGGTTAAGGTGTTGCGGTATTTTCCCTTGAACCCTAGGTTGCAAAGACTATATATGTATAAGAAAACAGCTCATGATATGAGGTGGCACGAGGAGAAAAGAGTTAAGAATGACGCATATATGAGGCATCCAGCTGATTCACTTGCGTGACAGTCTTTTGATAATAAATATCCAGAGTTCGGGATAGAAGCTCGGAACGTGCGCCTGAGACTCACAACCGATGGATTCAACCCGTTTGGGAATATGAGTACAAGTTATAGCACTTGGCCCGTAGTATTGATTCCGTACAATCTTCCACCATGGAGGTGCATGAAGGCGCCAAATTTTTTGTTAACTTTACTCATCCCTAGCCCCAGATCACCTGAGAATGATATTGACGTATTCACGCAGCTTTGATTGAAGAGTTGAAAGAGTTATGGGAAACAGGCGTTAGAACTTATGATGCATCCACGTTGACATCTTTTCAGATGCATGCTACGGTAATGTGGACCATAAATGATTTCCCGACATATGGAAATCTTTCCGGCTGGAGTACGAAAGGGAAGTTAGCGTGTCCGACGTGTAATAAAGAAACTGCTAGTGAGTAGCTAAAATATTCTCAGAAGTTGTGTTTCATGGGTCATCGACGTTATCTACTAGCAAATCATGCATGGAGAAGAGAATGTGCTAAGTTTGATGGGAGAGTAGAGGATAGAATTGCACCAAAAGAGTTGTCTGGAGTAGAGATAGTGGAACAACTGCAATATGTTAGAGCGAACAATTTTGGCAAAGGTCGGGGAAAGAACAAGAGAAAACGAGGCGCAGCAGAATTGAATTGGACAAAGCGTAGTATATTTTTTGACTTGCCGTATTGGTCGTCATGCATGTTGCGACATAGTTTGGATGTAATGCACATAGAGAAGAATATTTGTTATAATATATTGAGTACATTGATGAGTATTAACAAAAAGACGAAAGACACGATCAAGACGAGGAAAGATCTTGAGAGAATGAGAATTAAACATAATCTGCATTTGCGGGTGGAAGGCAATAGGGTGGTCATGCCGCATACATGTTTTACGATGACGAGGGAGGAGAGGATGGATTTCTGCAAATGGTTGCAAGGTGTGAAATTCAGTGTTTTTGGTACCGTACCGCCGGTACGGCCGGTATATGCCGTACCGGCCAATCGGCCGGTACCGGTGAAATGAACATTTCGTTTCGGCCGAAATTTCGGCTGTACCGGCCGGTACGTATTTGATGTTTTGGCCGAAACATAAATTTCGGCCGGTACACGTTTCAGCAGCTGGGTTGATGGCATTTTTGTAATTTTCGCAAACTCTTAGGGGCAAGTTTGGACTTTCACCACAAAATGAAAACCTAACATTTTGGCCTTCAGATTCAGACTCTCAAAAATGAAATTTACTTTCATTTTCGGTGCCCAGCAATCAGCATTACCCTTCCTGTTTCAGGCCTTCGCAGTTCTGCTTCAAGTTCACAACCTCACGCAGGCGCAACTGCAGCACCTGAGTCCCAGACGGCCAGTAGTCCACCGCACGTCGCCGACCACCACCCTCAAGGCCTCATCTCAGTATTTTATTTTTACTATTTTCTTCGTTTATATTTATAACTTAATTTAATTATTTTTTTGTTACTTTTTTTTTTATAAACAAATCATAATTGTACTTTGATAGATGTTTTAGATTATATTTTTATAAATGTTTTAGATTATATTGTTATAGATGTTTGTTTTTATTCTTATAGATGTTTTAGATTATATTTTTATAGATGTTTGTTTGTATTTTTATAGATGTTTTAGATTTTATTCTTATAGATGTTTTAAATTATATTTTTATGGATGTTTGTTTGTATTTTTATAGATGTTTTAGATTATATTTTTATAGATGTTTTAGATTATATTGTTATAGATGTTTGTTTTTATTCTTATAGATGTTTTAGATTATATTTTTATAGATGTTTGTTTGTAGTTTTATAGATGTTTTAGATTATATTTTTATAAATGTTTTAGATTATATTGTTATAGATGTTTGTTTTTATTCTTATAAATGTTTTAGATTATATTGCATAAGTAATTTAGATTTGATGAGTTTCTTCTTAATGGCTTACTTATAAGTGTTAATTTTTTATACTTTAATAGTTAAAAATGTCTAGTTGTCAATCAACCGGTGGTATGACTTCAACTCTAACACTTGCTCCTGTAAGATCAGAAGATCCAGCATGGGCCCATGCACGTGTTGTGTCAGGGGCAAGAAATAATATTTAATGTTTATATTGTAATAAAGTAATTAGAGGTGGCTCGGTTGAAGCATCATCTAGCTGGAATTCCAGGCGATGTAGAAGCATGTAAAAAGGTGTCTGAAGATGTAAAATGGCAAATGAAGGAGTTGCTTAATGAATTGAAAAAAAAGCAAAGAGAGGAGAAGGAGAATAAGGTCAGAGATTGGAGGTGATATAGATTTAACATCTGATGATATTGATGATCGTAATAATATGGAGGGACAGTCTCAGCTTTCAAAAGTTAAGGGGAAGTCGAAAGAATCTAGAACTGGAGAGTCAGTGGGGGGATTGAGTAGATTTTTTGCTCCAAGAACAACTCCTGGGGCCCAACCTTCAATTAAGAGTTCTATATATTCAAATGAGATGATTGTAAAAGCAAAGATGGCTGTAGCACGCTGGTGGTATGATGCTAATCTGCCTTTCAATGCTGCTCAATCTAAGTTTTATCAACCAGTTATCGATGCCATGACTGCCATCGGGCCATGATTCAAGGGCCCATCTTTATATGAGTTGAGAGGAAATTTGTTAAAGATAGCTGTGGATGAGGTTCAAGATTATTTGCAACAAATTAAGAAGATTTGGAATGAAACCAGTTGTTCACTAATGGCAGATGGTTGGACAAACCAGAAGCAACAATCAATAATCAACTTTCTTGTTTATTGTCCGAAAGGTACATTGTTTTTGAAGTCTGTTGATACATCTGGCCTTAGAAAAGATGCTGAAACATTGTTTAATATCTTTGATGAAGTTGTTCAAGAAATTGGAGCTGAGAATCTTGTGCAGTTCATAACGGACAATGATGCAAGTTATAAAGCTGCAGAAAAAAAGTTACAACAGAAGTATGGCTCTTTCTACTGGTCCCCATGTGCAGCTCATTGCATAGACTTAATATTAAAGAATTTTTCTGATCCAAGATATTTTCTCCTTATTGATGATATCATAAAAAAGGTAAAAAAGATAACAAAGTTCATCTATAACCATGGCTGGGGTTTGGCATTGATGAGAAAAGACTTTACCAAAGGTCATGATTTGTGTCGTCCTGCAGTTACAAGGTTTGCGACAAATTTTTTAAGTATCCAATGTTTGCTCTTGTTTAAGAAAGAACTCAAACAAATGTTTACTTGTGATAAATGGATTGCATTAAGTCATTCTAAGAGCAGCATAGGGAAGGAGATAGCTGAGATCGTTTTAGAAGATAAAGCGTTTTGGGTTCAATGTTAATTTATTGTTAAAGTTTGTGAACCTTTGGTTCGTGTTCTACGACTTGTTGACGGGGATGAGAAGCCTGCAATGGGATACTTGTATGATGCAATGGAAAGAGCCAAAGAGAACATAAAAGCAAGATGCAATAACAAAGTCAGTTTATTCAGTCCATTCACCAGGATCATTGATTCTAGATGGGATAGGCAGCTTTACAGTCCATTACATGCGGCGGGTTGTTTTCTTAACCCTGGAATTTACTATAGCCCCAATTTTAAAAATAAAAATGATGTTATAAGAGGCTTCAACAGCTGTGTTATGAAAATGGAACTTGATCCCTATAATCAAGACAAGATCATTGCAGAACTTGACTTGTATAAGAATGCAGTAGGTGAGTTTGGACATTCTTTAGCAATCCGCCAGCGTGATAAGATTAATCCAGGTATTATCATTTATCAATATCATTTGTTAAATAGTGTGACCTTGTACTTTAAATTTTATCTTATTTTATTTTTACTTGTATTTAATTAATAATTTATAATTGCATTATTGTTATAGTTGCATGGTGGACCCAATTTGGTTGCGAGGTTCCAACGCTTCAAAGGTTTGCTGTTCGAGTACTAAGTCAATGTTTTAGTGCAACTGGATGTGAGCGAAACTGGAGCACATTTGATTTTATTCATTCGAAGAAGAGAAATAGATTAGTGCATAAACATTTGAATGACTTAGTATTTGTTCGTTATAACTTGAAGCTGAGAGAGAGGTAAATTGTTTTAATACTAATGTTTTCACTGTTGAAAAATATATAACATTTTCACTTATGTTTGATTTTATTTTGACAGGGGCATAAAAAAGGGAAGAAATGCTTTAGATCCAATCAATCTTGAAAACATTGATTTGATGGAAGAATGCGTAGGTGAAGAATCTGAGCTTCTTGATGGAGAAGATTTAGATTGGGCAAGTATTGAGGAGCCATTAGCCTCACTAAATGAGGAAGACAATGATAATGTTGGTGTTGATGTTGATGACGGTGATGACATTGATGAAAATATTTTGATTAACATGTCGAATCCTGATCCTTATTGTCTTTTTGATGAGGATGAGTATCTTTGATGACGTAGTGAAGTTAATGATTTTATCATGATAATATTGGTGTTTATAACTTTATGTTAGTTTTAACTTAAAACTTAAGACTTGTATTGAGAATATTGAGTTTGACTTATTTTGTTGTTATTTTGGAATACAGTTAATGCTTGTATATATATAATTTATCCAGGTTTAAATTATTCCAAAACGGTACCGGTACGGTACGTACTGATACCGAAATGGTATCATGACCGAAATATTATTCCGGAACGGTACACGAAACGATACCGGTACCGAAATATTTCGTTCCAGTGCCTTGATCAGTACGGCTTCCGGTACGGTATTCAAAACTTTGGTGAAGTTGCCAGATGGTTATGCTTCAAATATTGGTAGATGCATGAGTCCTGATGACTGAAAAATCAGTGGATTGAAAAGTCATGACTGTCACGTATTTTTACAGAAGTTATTACATGTGGGAATTCGTGGGAAGCTGACATCTAATGTACGTGTCGCCATATCTGAACTCTGTATGTTTTTTAAGGATTTGTGCGCTCGGGTAGTAAATCGAGATGTGTTGTCGAAATTGGAAGAAGACCTTGCTACTATACTATGTAAATTCGAGCAGATCTTTCCACCATCATTTTTTGATGTCATGGTCCATTTAGCAATACATTTACCATGAGAGGTACTTTTGAGTGGACCGGTGCAGTTCCGTTAGATGTATCCAGTTGAAAGATATTTGGGTCGACTGAAGCACACTGTTGAGAATAAAGCTAGAGCTGAGGGTTCAATAGCAGAGGCCTATATACACGATGAATGGTTAACATTTTGCTCTCTATATTTTCGTGGTGTTGAGAGCGAAATGCTGATCTTGCTACTCCACCTCCTCATGAGCTATCAGTGTTTTCCCAGAATGTACGACCCTTGAGTGCACAAACAGGTTACGATTTAATTGATGGAGAGTTGGGTAAAGTTCGATGGTATGTGCTAAATAATTGCCGGGAGATTGATGATTATCTCAGGTATGTCATTCCATGGTTTGAATAATTATAGTTTTCTTAAAATTAACTATAATTGTTGTGCTCAAAATATACTTCTTTTGCAACATGTTATAACAGTGAGCACATGGACAAAATTAGGATGGTAGGCGTAGAAAATATAGAGGCAAGACACGAGAAATAATTTCCCGGATGGTTTGAAGAACGTGTATGAACTAAAATTATATATATGTTATATTTTGAAATTTTTAACTCTGGATAATGAAATAATAAATATATACTATTTCAATTGTTAGATTTTGGAACAATGTGCTCGTGATCCCGGATCAATTTCTTCTGAATTGTATGCATTGGCCCGTGGTCCGTCAAATAGAGCACTTCGATACACTGCATGCACGGTTCGAGGTTATAGATTCCATACTTTGGACCGTGAACGTAATAGAAAGACTCAAAACTGTGGTGTGTTGGTCGAGGGGAGTCATGGAACAGATGATATTGACTATTATGGTGTCATACGTGATATTATCAAATTGAAATATCTAGGTGGATCTGTAACATATGTCTTTAAATGTGCTTGGTGGGATCTAGGTAGTGGTCGGGTTTCGATACATAGGAATAATCACTTTACGAGTGTCAATACTGCATCTAAATGGTACGAAGATGATTCATTCGTATTGACTTGTCAAGCTACTCAAGTCTATTACTTGATTGATCCAATGAACAGTGCTGATGAAGATAGTGGAGAGATAACTTGGCGAGTTATACAAAAATTTGTCCCTCGAAATATATATAAAGCAGGAACAAGTGCAGATTACGAGAATAATGGAGATGAAGATGACACTCTGATTGTAGAGGCATACCAGGAAGATGGAGAGGGTATTAACTTGTTTGTTGATCTCGGTGCACTCGAGTTGCTCCCCTTGTGTAGAGATGATGTCCCACCCGTCCATCTCGACCCGTCTGTATTAAATGATCATTCAATTCAAGTAAGTGAGGAGGAAGAAGAAGAATAAGAGTCAGAAGATGAAGACGAATCAGAATCCGGACAGGAGGTGGATAAGGACGATGAAGAAGAGGTGCATGATGATGATGAAGATGTTATTGATGGAGATTTTGAAACAAGCATGGAAAATTCATCCGAAGATGAAGAATAAAAGTACTAAATATTTTATTCATATAGGTGACTATAAAATATCTTGAATTTTCATAATTTCTTCTAATTAATTTTCTTTGATATAATTAATTATTTTCAAGAATGCCGTCAAAACGACAACAAAGAAATGTGCCTCCGCCAAGTCTAAGTCCTGAATCCATTGAGGATTCCCCACTCTAGGAATCCGTTCCTGAATATCAAGTTAACACAGAAGAGAACAACAACCAGTCGACACCTACCAGTAAGAAAATATTGTCGTTGATAATTAATCATATAGTTAATACTTTTGTCTCAATAACTATATAATTATAATTATACTATCTATTATCATGTAGTTGATGCATCTGCACGTGGAATCTTTCTTGAAAAAGATAGAAGGCATGGAAAACTGAAGATCACAATTCCTGATAATTCCACTGGAGGAGTGGATGATAGTGCAGCAGTGCTTTCCTCTTATATTGGCACAGTAGTTCGAGCTTATGCTCCATTTTATTTGCGCTTATGGCGAGATGTTCCGAATCAGATTAAGGAGCACATTCGAAGTTGTGTGTTGGTGAGTTTACTTTGAAAGTACATTTTTTTCACCTAGATTAGTATATCATATTTTTGACCTGATTTTCTTGTTAGGATGAATTCGACCTTGACTTTGGCCGTAGCGAGGATTTGAGAACCGTGAATGAGTTGATGGCTACACTATTCCGACGTCACAAAGGACGATGTCATGACCACTTCAAGAAGTTTGAGACGTTGGAAGAGGTTGCGCAATCTCCTTTTCAGCAGATGAAGTTAGATGATTAGAGAAAGTGTTGTGATCTTTTCGCATCACCAGATTATCAGGTATTTTACATTTATATCTTTTAATTATTTACATTCATATTCGTTCTATATATTATATGTATACATATTACAATTAACATTCTTAATATATTTTGTAGCACTTAAGTTCTACAAATGCACAGAATAGATCCGCTCTGACTGTCCACCATCGTGCCGGTTCAAGGTCATTCCACCTTCTTGCTGAAAAAATGGTAATTAAAAAATTATAGAATTAATTTATTTTCCTGATATTCTTTTATTTAAGTACTAACATTATCTTTTTAAAATTGCTAATGTCGCTTTGTTAGAAACGTGATGATCCTGAAAATGTTTCCCTCATTCATGTCTATACTGCTGCTTACTAATGAGCATAGTGAGTGGATGGATCCTGTCGCTGCAGATAATTATATAAGCAGTGTTAATTTTGTTAAATAAATTATTTATGTAACATTTGAATAATTTATTTTTTATTTCTATTTCTTTTAATACGTTACTAATTATTTACGATCATTACCTTTCAAATTGGAGGGAAAAATGATGGAGATGCAGTCGGCTTCTGGGGAATCCTCTCCCAGTGACATAGACATATTCAAGCAAGTGCTCAGGCCGCAGTCTAGTATGGCAAGAGGATTGAGACGATCTATCAAGCATAGATGTTCATCCTCCTCAACCTCATCGGCTTCACAAATTAATAATCTTACGGCAGATTTAGAAGCTGCACGGCATGAAAATAAGTATATGAGGTCGAGACAGCAAGAGTTAGAGTCTCTCTTAGAATGACAGTCTCATTTAGAGATGCGTTTGCATGACCAACAGAGAGACCAGGAGGAAAGAATACGTAGTGAAGTGCAAGAGCAAGTGCAACGGGAGATGATGATGAAAATGAAGCGTGTTATATCGTTGTAACAGAATCGCGGTGGGAGAGGGAAAAATAAGAAATCAATTTTATCAGTATTTGTGGCTAGTTTTAATATCTAATTTTGTGCTTTAATAAGACATTATTACTTGTTAATTGATGATATATAATATGATACAATTGGTATTATGTTTTTAAATTTTATGAAATTAGTATTTCTGATCTGTACGTTCGAATGTAAATTAAAATCGTTCGAACGTTGGTTCACATTCGAACCAACGTTCGAACGTGAATACAGAAATGGGATAGTAACATTCGAACGTAAACCTCTTCGTTCGAACGATTAAACGATTAACGTTCGAACAAACCACTTGCATTCGAACGCTCCTACGTTTACATTCGAAATAACGTCCGAACGTTAAACGCGTTACGTTTGAACATTTCCGTTTACGTTTGAACGGAAATTCGAACGTTTATTCTAATTAACATTCGGACGCATTAAGGTTCGAACGTAAATATGATACGTTCGAACGATAATCAACGAACATTAAATTCTCTCATTCGAATACTAATCGGTCGGGTTAACGTCCGAACGTTTAATTTTACATCCAAACGTGACTTTCTGTGATAGTTCTCAACCATCAGAAAAAAGGAACGTTCGAACGTTCTACCAAACGGAACACCTCCAACCGTCACTAAAAATATTTTTTGTGACAGTTGAACAGTAAACCGTCACCAAATGTTTTCTGTGACGCACTTTAGGTGACGGTTTCAAACCGTCACCAAATATCTTTAGTGACAGTTTGCCATTTTTTTTTTACGGTTTCCTCTGTCACAAAAGACACATTCTGTTGTAGTGTATATATATATATATATATATATATAAATGGGTGTAATACCTGTTTCAACTACTTGAAGATCATTTATATTTGAGTAATGTTATACATCATACCACCATCTTATTTTTATCTCTAAATGATTATCCAATGGTGATAAATATGCCACATCTTATATAGTGAGATGGAAGTGAGATGGTAATATGGTGTATAGAGTTTTTCTTTATATTTTATAGTACTGGGTTGTATAATACATGATCCCCATCTCACTTTAAGCACATTTATATATGTGTGATGTGGCATTATTAATCGACCAATATTAGACCAGTTTTTAATGATTAATATATAGAAAATACCATGTCATTACATGAGAACAAAAGTGGGATCGTGATCAATTATATGCATGGAAATAAGACCTGAGTACTAGTACTGCATGCGATAAATATATAGTTTCCATGCGACGTACTACTCCTGGAATGTTTTAGATATATATATATATATATATATATATATATATATATATATACCATATTATTAATATAGTTAATGTTTTAGTAAATCATTGGTCAGTGCCTTAATTGGATGATCAGTTCCCATTTTAAGCATAATTAAGTAACCCACGTTGCTGTTGTTTTTATGTGGCGTGGTTTATGATAATTATTATCATTTGAAGTACCTTTTTTTCTTTTTGCAGTAACCATAGTTTTTAGGAAAAATGAGCGAATAGATTATCCTTACAAAATCTCATCGTGTTAAAATTAGATTTAACCTTAAGTTCGGCAAAAGAATAAGTGCTAGCTAGATCGAATAGTGAACTCGATCGTGGTACTCCATATATACTATGTGATGAGTACTATATAATGTGGTGTATGGAATTCTGCATTGCTTGACAGATCAGGAGCTCTTGCCCTTTAATTATAATGATTTCAATTATTATACGATTGACTAGTCTTTTTGAAATACTATAGGCCATATGTGACTTGAACCACTGTTAATAGACTAGTGGTAAAAAACCAAATACTCTAGTAAGATTTATTCTTAGATTGTCAAATCCTGATCAAACAAAATTAGAAATCATGAACAAAATTCTAGAGTTTCCTCATCATAGGGATAGATTTTTCTGAGCATGTAAAGATAAACGTACAACACTTAAAAATATTTTGTTAGGACACCTCCTGTACTATGCCCTATTTGGATTTGGTGCTACTTTCATTTTTTAAGCATGCAATACTTTCCTTGTGGTTTGAGAATTTTAGGAATAGCCCATATTATTACAATTTTTGTCCATCACAGTTAATCATTACAACAGAAAGGGTCTTTTGGGACGAAAATTTCGTCTCAAAAATTTTTTGAGACGAAAAAAATTCGTCCCAAAGTCCTTCCAATATCACTGTGCCAAAAGGTATTTTGGGACAAAAATCACCATTTCGTCCCAAAAAATTTCTTTTGGGACGAAATTGAAGGAAACCGTTCGAACGGAATTTTTTTTTGTCACGGTTAAAATTCGTCCCAGAAAATAGTTCGAACGGAAAAAATTTTAAGTTCAAACAGTAGTGACGTGTTTGAACGATTTCGAAATATGTTCGTACAAACATGAATTCGTTCGAACGTTATGAATTGTCTTTGTGTTCGAACGTTAAATGGTCAGGTCGAATGGTATATGGGTTCGAACGGTATAGGCTATGTTCAAACACGACTGAAATTATTTACATTCGAACGTTGTGTGATCGTTTGAACTCTACGAACATAAATTTCGTTCGAACATTATGTTCACGTTCGAACGCTATTGTCGTTACATAGAGTTTGAACGTTTTATGTTCGTTCGAATGAAATCTCTTTTATTTAAATCAATAATAGAAAACCAAATAAACATTCATACTATTTGAAAAAATACATGAGAAACTGTTTAACACTCACAAAAGTGTTATAATAAGCGCAAAATAAATAAATAACAGTCGAGACGGGCATTATTCGTACATAAATAGATAATTCCAAATCTGTACGTAAAAAGCCATCAGTTGCTTGGAGGCCTGTACTGTTGCATAAGCTGCTGCATTTGGAGTTGCATCTGTCTTCTGAACTCTTCTTGTTGTTCTTCATGTTGTTTGAGGCGCATCTCCATATCTGCTTGTTTTGCCAATTGAGCCTCTAACTCATGCTGCCTTGCAGTCAATTCTTCGATTCTGGAATTCGCATTCGCGCTATAGAAGTCATAGATGCATTCCCAGAAGAAGAGGAAGAGGGACCAGGCTTTACACAACGACCCAAACCCCTCAAATATCCTGAACGTTGACCCAGGACTTGTGTAAAAATCTCAATATCACTTGTTGAGGAATTTTGATCTGATGCAGATTCAGCACGTAGGGCAACCATTTAATTTGAATATTAATTTTATTTATTTAGAATTAACTATTTAAATGGTAGTTGGTCCTAATTATTTAGGATTTAGTAGTACATATAATTTACAACTATCCCAAAATATTTGTATTCTGTATATCAAAGTTGATGTAATGTTTACGTTCGAACGATGATAACCTATGTTCGAACAAAATGAATACGTTCGAACGGTAATCCTAACCCATTCGAACGTATTCATTCCAGATTCCAGTCGTCTTCAACAACGCCGAAAACTCCATTAATCACAAACTCTAACAAACACAAACAACAATCTCAAAGCATACAACTTTCTAACATTGCAAAATATTAAGTTCAAACCATACATGAGAATATAAAAGGAATACCTGAATTTTTGAAGATGAAAATGGAAGAAGATGGTGATATGCCGTGCAAAAAAGCTCTCCTACAAGTAGTAATCCGAGAATAATTGAGTGAGATGGAAATTTTTTTGAGCTTAGGGGCTAGTTTGTGAAAGAATACCTCTGATATGCGAAGGGGGTAAACTTCGGGCGACACTGAGAAGGCGCGCGGGAGGAGAGAAACAATATTGTGAGGTTCTGTCGTGTTTTTGCAGAACATTTCATGTTCGAACGGTTATTTACTAACCGTTCGAACGTGAACATATTAAGCGGGAGAAAATTCCCTCCTAATTTTCACGTTCGAACGTATAAATAGTATGTTCGAACGTTATTGATTTATTCCCGCTCGAAAATTAACCGTTCGAACTTTTATTTTTAACTGTTCAAACGGTGTTGTAAATGTTTATTTGTATTTTGTTTTCATTATACCTTTGAATAAAAGAACAACATTAATATATATAGACATATTAGATGATACTATAGTTTAATTGGCGGGATATTTTTCCACCACTGTAATAATCCGTTCGAACTATAACAAATTACGTTCGAACGGTAATCCAGCAGTCTTTAATTGGCGGGATGTTTTCCCGCCATTGCAATAATCCGTTTGAATGTTTTTTTATACGTTCAAACGCAACATATGTGTTCGAACGGTTTACGAGTACCGTTCGAACACATATCCTTTATGTTTAAATATAATTTTTTTCATCATTAAATGAAAAGTACTATAAGATCATATGTATTAGTTATATATACTATCATATATATAGTAATATATACTATCATATATATAGTGACCTATACTATCATATGTATTATTAAGATCATATGTATTAGTAATATATACTCACATATATATAGCCTCAAATATACTAAAGTCACATAATAAAGTATAGAGAAATTTATAAGATGATAGTATATTAGTAAGCTATACTCTATATATATATATGATGTATAGTATCATATATAACTTTAGTAGGTAAAGTATAATGGAATATATAGTATGACATATATTAGTTAAGTATAAACTCATACCATATAGTACTATATGCTATCGTACTATATATATATATTACAATCTCATATATAACACTTTGATAGTAAAGTATCATGATATATTACTATTATACTATAAAAAAATACATATAAGTTTTTAAGTTTTCATTTAAAGTATTCTACTATCATAATATATATTATAATATATTATAATATTACATATATATTACAGTATATATAATCTACTATAATAGTATATATATTATAATAATTTATAAGAATATAAATATAGTATACATTTTATATAATTTTTAATAAACTTACAAAACTTCCGTTCGAATGTGAAATATTAACGGTCGAACGGTTTTATATTAACGTTCGAACGTTAATATTTAACGTTCGAACGGTTATGCACATATAAGTTATCGCGGGCAGCGATTTCTCTCACGCCGCCGTCCCCACCGTTTGAAAAACGGAGAAAACGTTTGAACGCACTACATTCACCGCCGTCTGCCGCCGTGATCAGCACATACGTCAATCACTTTTCCTCCCATGTAAATGTATGTATTTTCAAACTCATTTTACCGTTTATTTTATAATTTTATGGTTTTATTTGTTTTTTAAAAAAAAAATAGATTTTTTCATCAATAATTACCGTAGAACATCATAAATCTATCGTAGGATGTTTAGAAATGAAGAGTACTTTGTTTTTAGTCGAAGAAACCAAGGAATCGATTATTTTTGGGTGTTTTCATGGCCGTTGAGTTGACTCAGCCATGGCCGAGTTAGATCTGTTTTCCGTTCGAACTATTTAACCTGTCCGTTCGAACGAGTAAACCTGTACGCTCGAATAGGTTTAAAACGTTCAGACGTTACTAATTGTCCGTTCGACCATATATTTAGACATTCGAACGCTAATTATTAAATTCAATCCATTTACAATTTTATTAGCTTATTAAATTGTTTTCATCGTTTAATTGATTATAAGTTCTATCAATTAATTTATTAAATTTCTATCAGTATATAATTTTGTAAATCTTTTAGTCGTAATTAGATTTTATCACTAATCTTGAATGTATATTTTATTTTTAAAATATCAGGATCATAATAATGTCTTATCGGGGCCGTAGACGTGGTAGATCAGGAGAACCTTCCATCCAAACAGTTCGAGAGCGGACCGTTTTACTTGAGCGACAGGTAAAACTGTCTGATTTTGTAGCTCTTATATGGGAGGGTCATTCCCTCCCATCAGTATTCAATGATCGTGGTTGGGCACTAATCTTAGATCAGCGAGAAGAAGGAATGGAGCTCGTTTCCTTCATTGAGATCGTTACTGAGTTCTATAAAGAGCTCAGTGCTGCCAGCCCAGACGATGGAGGGGCATATAGGATCTGTGTCCGAGGAGCTCCTGTTATATTTTCAGCGGACGGACTCACTGCATATATGGGTATTCCTAGGCTTCTTGATGCCTATCCAAACCTGCCGCCTAGAGAGTCTGATCCTTCAGGTGATGCAGCTATGTCTCAGGACGAGGGACCAGATTACACATATGAGATCGATACACTTGCTGATCATGAGGTCAGAGACTTGATTGTTGGTCCAGATGCTCCAGTGTACGATGGGACGAAGAGTATTAGGCAGGTAGATGTATTTTCTTTCTTCAAGATCATGAATTTGATCATTGCCAACAATATTGACCCACGGCAGTACAAGACCGAGGTCGGCATGGATTGAGCGAGATTTATGATACGGGTCGCTCGTGGCATCCCGATCGACCTCGTTGGTTATATATTTGAGAGGATCCGATCAGAGGCACGGTTCATTACGACAGATATACTGCCGTTTGGGATCCTCATCACTCGATTTTTGCTACATGCCGGGGTTGTGTCTGAACCTGCAGAGCGTTCCCGATTTTCGATGGCACCGATCAACAGCACCACCCTATCATGGAGCACGGGACACTCTAGATTTCGTTTTCGTGGGGCTGTTCCTGACAGGGCTGAGATTCAGTGAGATGCACAGCCGGGAGATACTGGAGTATCGACTGGTGAGACATCTACACAGGCTGAGGCATCACGCACATATATTCGCGAGGAGATGGCTGACATATTGCGTGCTGAGATCGGCGTACACACATCAGCAGTGATTGATGCAGTGCATACTGCAGTGCATACTGCCATGTCTGAGTTGCATACAGAGATTATGGCTACCGTCTCTGGGTTATGTACATAGGTTAATGAGTTACGTACAGCGATTAATGCCAATAATACAACTCAGGTCACACTTAGTACTCAACTGACACAGGTAGAGACACAATTAGCTGCAGTCGAGGATGTGTGTAGAGACCTCGCATCACAGTAGTTTTTATCTTTTATTTATATTTTCTTTTGTTATAGTTATGAACAATATATATGGCATTTTGATAATTTGCTTTATTTGGTTGATTAATATATATGTGGTTGATAATATTTATTTAACTAAAAATCTTATTTAACGTAAAAGAAATCATTAAAATATTTTAAAATTAATTAATGAATTTGTATATATGATAGATATTTTTTATATTTTGAGTTTCGTACCGAGATTAATATTATACCTTCAAATGTATAAATGTGGTGCTTGAATATGTTCTAACTAAATATATTCCGTTTGAACGGTTTATAAACCTTCCCGCTAGGATTTGCCACCAAATATTTTCCGTTCGAACACAACAAATTATCGTTTGAACGTTTTTGAACTTTCCCCGCCATAATAAAGTAATTATCCGCCAAATTTGACTGTTTGAACGGGAAAATTTTTTGAGACGATTTAATTCGTCACAGAAAATACTGTTCGAACGGTTATTTTAACGTTCGAACGATTTTGTAAAGTCATCAATTTTTTGGGATGAAATTTAAATTTCGTCCCAAGAAATGACTTTTAGGGACGAAAACAATTTCGTCCCTAAATAATTTCATCCCAAAATCTCAAATTTGTTGTAGTGAATAGACGACACCTGTCCAATCAAAAAGGTTCCATGTGTCAATTTATTTTTCCAATCAAAAGCTCTTGTTTGTTTTCATAATTTCTCTTAACTTATCTCATCTAATTATTACAACTTTTTCTAATTCACACACAAAATAAAATAAACAATTTAACGTTTTTAAATCTCAAAATAAAAATAATATTAAAAAAATATGTTCTAACAATATTTTATTCAATTTTTAACTTTAATATCATTTCATCTCATCTTATCTGCGAAAACAAACGAGACCTAAGAAAATCAAGTTAAAAATAACAAATATTTTTTATAATAAAAATGGTTTTTTATATTTTTAGAAAACTCTAAAAAAGGAAAAAAACCACTCATGGTGGCTATGGTGGCCTAATCTTAGCTGCCCTACGGGCCGGTGGCCATGCATGATGACCACCACTGGCATGTGTGGCCTTGGTGGTTGCCTCTAGAGCGGTTTCTAAACACTTCGCCCTGGCTTTTCGTTTGCCTGGTTCACCTTTTCGTAATTCTTTGCCCCACAATTAATCAATCATTCATCTAAGAGCTCCTCGGATGTCCCTATTTCTAGGTTTATCTTGGTTACAATTCATCTGCCTAAGGGCTCTATTCTCTCGAGACTAGTTTGTTATCGAACTTCTTTAAGTGATTCTTCACTTTCCAGCATGTACCTATGTACTTATATGAAAATTGTTTATTTGCTGCTAGTTATAATTTCCTATCAAAATGAGTATTGCCTGCCAAAATGAATCTATTTTTGTTGCAAATATTTATTTTTTTCGTAAATAACTCGTCACAAATACTCATTATTTTTGCAGTGGATTAATTAATTAATTGATGATGGTTTCTATCTTCTTGTAATAACACATGAAATTGTCCTATAAACATATGTTTATGAACTCTAAAGACGGTATGAGCTCTTTGAGAAAGAGGGACGTACCCCACAGCATATACCTGCATCTTCTTCAGCCTCCCTTCTGCCATCTCATTCTCACACAAATTCTCGGTGGCCCACTGCTAGATCATTATTTCATCCTTGACATGGTCTCCTGATACCTTCTGCCAAGGGGGTGCCTTTAGGATAGGAACAGTCCCACCACCCTAATGAGTTTATTTACAACCATGCACTTAGATTGGGCCAATTTGAGCTTTAATTCATAGTCTCTTTAAATATTAATGGTATTCAATAACGTTTGTGCTTTGGCCATAAACTTAGTCAAGTTTGCAAAACAAGTTTTGGGGCTAGGAAAACATCACGTTGGATAACTATCATCTACTAATTAATAATCTTGTCAAGATTGCCTAATTCTCATCCAGCTTATCTGCTAGCTAGCATCACCTTCCCAATTCAAACGAAGGACATATATACTGCCTAGGAACTCTTTGTTTCTTCGATTGATGGTGAAGAGGTATTTTGTTAGTCTCTTCTGATTACTTTTCCCTTAGATGAAGTGGCTAATAAATAAGAGAAATGATAGTTGCAGTCGTAAGTACGCAAGCGCCGTACAATTACTTTGAAAAAATGAATAAATACGGGAGTCACATGAAAAAATAATAATCTTTTAATAGTGGACTCCACTCTTTTTCAAAATGATTGCGAAAAAATAATAATCTTTTAATAGTGGACCCTACTCTTTTTCAAAATGATTGCATGGTGCTTGCGTAATCTACAACTGCATGTAGCATTGCTCAATAAATAATTTGTATATTTCATTAATGAGCTGGTCAATCTTGTCATTAATATGTTAAATTATCATCGTGTTAGCCTTTCCTAACGTACGTACGTAGTTTGGAAGGATATCTCTACGTACACATGAGTTCAACGGAAATTGCTTGTAAACTCACGAGGGCCTTTTAGGTTTTTGAAGTTCTCCGTGGTGTCCACAGTTCTATCATACATCTCCATCTGGGAATCTTCAACTTCAAAAGAAGGGCAGGCTCTGTGATCTTACGCAAGATGGGGCCGGAGACAATTTTTGGATAAGGTAGTCTAGAATCCCAAGTACTTCCCATTCCTGGCCTCCATCACTTTGTCTAGTGTAACGTCCCGTTCCCATAGGTTCGGAGAGTTAGCTCTTAATATTTAAAATTAACTTAAATAACACAACTATAAAATCCAGAAAATCCCATAAAATATTAATCCATTTAATCAATCCAAAAATCTAAGTTCTTCCATGGCGAAAATAAAGAAATCTCCAATAACATAAATTAGAAATTCTCCAAAAAACTCGAAAACATCATCAACTCATTAAATCAAATACCCGAAAAATAAATCAGTTTACTAACTACGACTCTCACATATGCATTTGTACCCTCAGACACTTATTCCACTACGATCATCACACCTTGCTAAACTTTCTACTCTTGTTCTCTGATAGGTCCCAACACAGAGGATAAATTAAATATGCTAGGATAGTTGTTCTCTTCGGGTGAGAAAGTACCACAATTTGACTCAACAATGTTTGATGCTTCATTAATAATTCTCTTCTGCTTAAATAGTAGAATCACACCGAAATAAAAGGAAACAATAAAGCAAACTTGCGGACTGACTTGCGGAACAATAATGGAAAATGCGGACTGACTTGCGGACTAAGAACCGAAACTGCAGCTCACGAAACAGAGCCTAAAACAGAATAAAAACAGAGCTTAAAAATAGAATGCTTAAAAATAGAATGACACTAACGGAAATCATCCGCTTCGTGCGCTCGTGCGGACTTAATGCGCGCCTCATGCGTATATGCTCACGGACCCAGTCATGCTCACTGACCCAGTCACGCTGCATGCCTTCTTCACGTATCAGATCATCCCAAATATTTGGGATTTGGTTTACGGAGTCTTGTGGAACGACGTGGCCTATCATTACTTCCCCCAACAAGCGGATCCTTGTCCTCAAGGTCCAGACGCGGGAACATTTCCTTCAGCTTGGCTGTTGATTCCCACGTTGCCTCTTCGGTTGGAAGGTGTTTCCATTGCACCAAGCCTTCTTCAACCAGCTGAGTCCCTTGCTTGAGCCATCGGTAATCTAAAATAGTTTGAGGTTCTAAGATGACTACCCCATCGTCGGAGAAAGGTGGTAGCTCAACTCGTTTAGTTTCAGCCCTCTCCCGGGTGACGTCCTCATTAAGCTGGTAGCTTTTAAGTAGCGATACCTGAAACACCGGGTGAATGCGTGCTTCCTTCGGCAGCTTTAATTTATATGCAACTGGCCCAATTTTCTCGAGAATCTAATAGGGTCCGAAAAAACGGCTAGCAAGTTTTTGGTGAACTCGTTTAAAGACCGTTTGCTGGCGATATGGATGTAGCTTCAAAAGCACCCAGTCACCGATATTGAACGTAATGTCCCTCCTTTTTTGATCAGCCAACTGCTTCATTCGATTCTGCGATCTCTCTAAATTTACCGTCAATTGCCGTAGCAGTTCATCTCGGCGCATGAGTTGTTGGTCAACTTCGTGTACTGGAGAGAGACCATCTTTGTACGTCGGAATAGAGGGTGGTAACCGCCCATACAGCGCCTGGAAAGGAGTCATTCCAGTCGAAATGTGGTATGTTGTATTGTACCAATATTCAGCCCAAGGTAAGTATGAACACCATTTCCGGGGCCACTGATGAACAAAACACCGTAGATACTGTTCGACGCAACGTTTGACGACTTCTGTTTGGCCATCCGTTTGTGGATGGTATGAGGAACTGAGCTTCAGTTTGGTGCCCGACATCTTGAAGAATTCTTGCCAAAAATTGCTGATGAAAATCGGATCCCGATCGCTAACAATTGACTTGGGCATCCCGTGAAGCTTGATAATGCCTTCAACAAATTTTTCTGCCACATTTTTTGCAGTGAAAGGATGGCTTAAGGTTAGGAAATGTGCAGACTTACTGAATCTGTCGACAACCACCATTATGGTGTCTCTTCCTTGTGAGGTCGGTAACCCTTCAATAAAATCTAGGGAGATGTCGTCCCATACTTGGCACGGAATGGGTAGTGGCTGAAGGAGTCCGGCTGGAGCCAAGGTTTCTGTTTTAATTTTTTGGCAAACTTCACATCCTTTTACGTAGTTCTGCACTGCTCCATGCATCCCCGGCGAGTAAAATTGTTGTCCCAGCTTCTTAAATGTACGTAAGACACCCGAATGACCCCCCACCTTGGTGTCATGCATCTCGTGCAGCAATTTAGCATGTAAGGCTGTGTCGTTCGGAACAATAATCCTGCCTTTGTAACGTAAGAGTCCTTTGCACCATGTATACGAACTTCCAAGTTGTTCTGTGGCCACACGGCTTTTTGCTTGGATGTAGGGGTCCTTTTCTGCAGCTCTTTTAATTTCTTCCCACAAGCTAACTTGCGGAAAAAAAATATTTTGAAGGACGGGACTGCCCTGTTTTCGAGAGAGAGCATCAGCTGTAGAGTTTTCTCGGCCCGGTTTGTATGTAATTTCACAATCGTAACCCAACAGCTTAGCGACCCATTTTTGTTGCTCCGGAGTTGCTATTCGCTGCTCTAAAAAATATTTGAGGCTACATTGATCGGTCTGAATATAGAATTTCTGGCCTAGAAGGTAAGGCCGCCATGTACGTATGGCTTCGATGATAGTCAACATTTCCTTAGCGTACGTCGACCAGGATTTCTTAACCACTCCGAGAGCTCGGCTCATGTATGCCACTGGTTTGCCACATTGAGATAGAACTGCTCCGATGCCTTCTCCCGACGCGTCCGTTTCAATAGTAAAAGATTCATTGAAGTTTGGCATGGCCAATATAGGAGTGGTTGTCATGGCCCGTTTGAGAGCAAGAAAGGCACGTTCAGCTTCCTCGTGCCATCCGAATTGCCCCTTTTTGAGAAGATTGGTGAGAGGTCTAGCTATGATACGGTAGTTTTTGACGAACTTCCGGTAATAACCTGTCAAGCCTAAGAAACCACGTAGTTCCGAAATGTTAGTGGGTTATGGCCAGGCTACCATAGCAGCAATTTTATTGTCATCCACTTTCACGCCTTGACTAGTGATGATGTGCCCCAAGTACTCCAGTTCTTGCTGCCCAAATGCACATTTGTTAGATTTTACAAAAAATCGATGCTGCCTCAATATTTCAAAGGTTTGCCTTACATGTAATAAATGGTGGTCCCAATCCGGACTATAGATTAGAATATCATCAAAGAAAACTAATATAAATTTTCTAAGATGCGGACGAAAGATGGAGTTCATGATAGCTTGAAATGTTGAAGGCGCGTTACATAAACCGAACGGCATTACTAAGTATTCGTAATGACCATTATGTGTCCGAAAAGCAGTTTTATGGATGTCACTTGGTTTAACTCGTACTTGATGGTAGCCCGCTCGCAGATCGAGTTTGGTAAAATACGAAGCACCGTGGAGCTCATCCAACATATCATCTACTGTTGGTATCGGAAATCGATCTTTAATGGTTGCGGCGTTGAGTGCCCGATAATCTGTGCAAAAGAGCCAATTCCCGTCTTTCTTTTTTACTAGCAATATGGGTGATGAAAATGGGCTAGTGCTGGTTTGAACAAGCCCCGATTGCAGCATATCTTGGACCTGCTTTTCGATCTCATTTTTCTGATAATGTGCGTACCGATAAGGCCGAACGTTTATTGGTTCGGTTCCTTCCTTAAGATTAATGCAGTGGTCGACTTCCCTTGGTGGTGGTAAGCATGAGGGCTCTATGAAGAGATCAGAAAATTCCTGCAGTAATTTTTGCATGCTTGGATGAATCTTCATCGGTGGTTCCGCTTGAGCGATCTGGAAGCATAACGCAAACAGCGTTTGACTGGGGCGACATTCCTTGGTTAGCTCCTTGAGTGACGCGGCTTGGATGTCTTGCCCGTCGACGCCGATTAATCTCCTGGGTTGGTTCTCCCATAAAAATTCCATGGTCAACTGTTTCCAGTCACACACCACGGCACCAAGTAATTCAAGCCATTGAATCCCAAGTACTACGTCCAAGCCTGTGAGAGGTAGGGAATAAAGAGTTAAGGAAAACACAGTGCCCTGCAAATTGATTTGTACCCCTTCGAACCTTCCTTGACATTTAAGAGATTCTCCATTGGCAACCCGAACGGGAAAAGTCTCTGTTGGAATAACCGGTAATCGCAGCAAGTTAGCTAAACGCTCACTCAGGAAATTGTGAGTTGATCCGCTGTCAATTAATATAATGACGTCATGGTCACCGATTCTAGCCGCTACTCGCATGGTCTTGGGCGCTGACCAGCCCGTTAATGCATGCAACGTAATCTCTGGTTCTAGATTCTCCTCCTGGTGTCTTCCCGTATTTCTTTCTTCATTGACTTCATCATAGATAACGTTGTTATCGTCCTCGTAGCCCTCCAACATTAGTATCCGGGGCCCTTGACATCTATGACCTGCAGTAAAACGTTCATTACAATTGAAACATAAACCTTGGAGACGTCGTCGCTGCATTTCCTCCCAACTCAGTCGTCGAACTGGAGCGCCATGTGCTGCCCGATTTGCTGGTGGAAGAACTGGGGGAGCTCGTAATGGAGGGGCAGGTCGTAAGACCCTCCTTTGTCTCATTAGTTGATCATCTCTCATCCTTGCAAAACGTATAGCATCTTTCAAAGTTTGTGGTTTAAACATATGGATTCCATCCGAAATTTCTGTCTTCAAACCACCCATGAAGGTGCCCACCAAAGCCTTCTGTGTCTAACCTTTGACCCGGTTGCCTAATTGTTCGAATTCCCGTTGGTAATCACGCATGGAACCCGTCTGCCGAATATGGGACAGAGCCTCGTCAAAGTCTTCGCAGTCTGATGGCCCAAAACGCGCCCAGAGTTCCTCTTCAAAATCGATCCATGACAGAACTCGACCTTCATCTTGAAAAGTCCTGCGAATCCATTGCCACCACTGGTTGGCTTCTCCTTCCAAATGGTAAGATGCTAAAGAAACCTTTTGGTTGTCGGGAGTATTTTGGAACTCAAAAAACTGGTTTACACGGTTGAACCATTCCATCGGATCATCTCCTGAAAATCGCGGAAATTCTAATTTTGCCATTTTGGAGGATACCACAAGTCGTCCCCCATTGTGACCTTCACGGTTTTGATTACCTTGGTTTGGAGGTTCTTGGTTGGGAAGGAGCACATCAGAGAGACGGTTAAGAGTCTCTTCAACGTGTCGCAATCGATCCGTCATGCCCAGCTCCATCCGGTGTAGCCCCTCTTGAACTTCACCGAGTCCAGCCTCCAGATGTTCAATTCTCTCTTTATTGGTTCCCATAGTAAAATGAACATGGCTCTGAGGCCAATTGATAGGTCCCAACACAGGGGATAAATTAAATATGCTAGGATAGTTGTTCTCTTCGGGTGAGAAAGTACCATAATTTGACTCAACAATGTTTGATGCTTCATTAATAATTCTCTTCTGCTTAAATAGCAGAATTACACCGAAATAAAAGGAAACAATAAAGCAAACTTGCGGACTGACTTGCGGACTAAGAACCGAAACTGCAGCTCACGAAACAGAGCCTAAAACAGAATAAAAACAGAGCTTAAAAATAGAATGCTTAAAAATAGAATGACACTAACGGAAATCATCCGCTTCCTGCGCTCGTGCAGAATTAATGCGCGCCTCATGCGTATATGCTCACGGACCCAGTCATGCTCACTGACCCAGTCACGCTGCATGCCTTCTTCACGTATCAGATCATCCCAAATATTTGGGATTTGGTTTACGGAGTCTTGTGGAACGACGTGGCCTATCATTCTCCAGCTGAAGCATCAAAATTATCTGAAAAATATATGGAGATAAGGGGTGAGTTATCAACAACTCAGTAAGCAGAGAACATATACCAGAGTGTAAACATGAGCATTTACAGAAACCAGAATGCAGAACAAAACATTTTCATTTTCAGAGTGCGGAAGCAAAACATGTTATCAACATATCAGAGCGAACATTTAGAAATAATCTCATTCAAAAATATTCTTTGGCATAGCATAAATGATCATCATCATCATCAGAACATCATATCAGAACAAAGGCCATGTATAACCCCCGTGGTAGGGTTGTGCATCTGTGGATAGCCAAGCAGAACATAAATCACTCTGTCACCAAGGTGTGCACTCAAAACAGAGACCACTACTATAACCCGTGGCAGGGCCGTATCCACTATTATTACCCGTGGTTGGGTCGTATCCACTATTATTACCCGTGGTTGGGCCGTATCCACTATTATAACCCGTGGTTGGGCTGTAACTGAACAGAGCGAGAACAGAATCAAATTCAGAATCAGAGAGTCATGCTAAAGGTTTTCAGAAATCACGTCTTATCCAAACAAAGTACCGAACAAAGTCTTCAGAACATAACAAAATTATATCACAACATTATTTATACATAAATTTCATATTTTCTCTCTTTTTCAAAGTTCAGAAACAGAATGTCAGAACTAAGCTCATGTCTACCCAGTCATGACAGAAAATACTTTATTCTTAAATATAATCTCATGAGTAATGCAGAACAAATAACTGAGGTAGTTCAAATTTCTTTTCATAATCAGATATGTATATTTTCCAAAAATAACCTCAGCTCATTTTATTTTAATGCAAAGTCTAGCATAGGAACCTCGCTTACCTGCACTTCTTAGCTTTTCAGGAATTTCCTCAAAATGCTGAACAATTATTAATTGTCACCTATAACATAATAACATAATTCTCATAAATTTCCAATCGAATACAATTTCAATATTTAAGCCTAAGATGCTAAAATAACCTATTTTAATTCTTCAAAAATCTAACTTCACGTAACCCTAAAATATCGTCACATTTTCTAAATTCATAAATGTCCCAATAATCAGTCGGAACAAAACACGAAACTAACTTATTTACTAATGAGATCAAATTATAAAATTTAATTCTAGCTAATATATTTATACCAAAATATTTTAAAAATTAAACCGTTAAAATTATAATAAGCAAAATCATAATAATAAACACAACATTATTGTTTACTCTTTGAAAGAAAATCTTGCTTAATACTAATTTAATTTACTTAAAAGGGTTTCTGTAAACATAAATAAATTAGAGAGTATTAATACATAATAAAAGTTTAAAAGCACATTAATACAACAATTAGTAAAGGGGTACTAATGTAATTTCATATAATTCTTTGAAACACAAACATAACCTGCGTGAAAAAAGAACTTTGCATGGCAGGGGCTTATGCAAGGAGAAATCACGCGGCAGCGTGCGACAGCTGGACTGGGTAGGCAGTGGCGACGCGGCTCGAGAGCAGGCGAGTGGTGGAGATGCTGCCTATGCAGGGCGGTGAGAGCGAGAGAAATGCGAGAGAACGGAGGGTGAGTGCGCGAGAGGAAAGAAAAAAATAAAAAGAGCAACATGAGAGTGACTCACCGTGTGGGACAAGGCGGAACTGAGGCGGCTCGAGGCTGACGGAAAAGTGACAACTGGCAGATTTTGTGGGTGGTCCGATAGTTTTCCTGTCGTATGGTGGTGATCAACCGGATTTGTGGTGATGCTCTATTTTTGGTATGGAAAACAGAGAATTTTAACTCGATAAAAGCATGGGTTGCTGTTTCCCGTGGCTGTCGAAAGTGTTTTCCGATGGTTGCTCTGGCCGTCGGTTTTACATGGAGATAGAGGTTGGGGGAGGACGAACTAGGCAGCAGTGGTGACGAACACGTTTGCGCTTCCGTGAGGGCGTTGGACGACAACGGGGATGGCTGAAAGGTGCAGAGATGAGTGTGGGAAACCGAGAGGAGATGGAGAGAGAGAAAAATCATAAGAAGCGGCTATTCTAGGTTTTCGTCATGCACACTAGTGGTTGGCTACGGATGCAAGGTTGACGACTGCTGAGTCGAGGGCTACGGGTTGCTGTTTGTGTGGGAAGGAGTTGGTAGCTGCGGCAATGAAACGTAACGAAGGCGTTCTCTACGCATGGCTATTGTGTGCGTATAAATATGATGCGAAAACCCTAGAGATAAGAGATACGTGTGTGCGGATGGAAGGGTAAGCCGTGTGTGTGCATCATGCTGTGGGCGACGGAAATAAGCTGTGCGAAAATAATATAGACGGAAAGAGAAGAAAACGAAAAAAATAAAACATGCGGGGAGAATAAAAAAAATTAAACGGCCAAGATCTCCAAATAAATAAATAAAAAATCCATAGTCCAACTATACCAATTTTGGGTCTGGGTGTTACATCTAGTTTGGCTTCTTATCCTTGAACTTTTCACCAATCTCCTTGAACCTTCCCTATCCCTCTTTGTTTCCTCATATTTCTCTTATTAATTAATGTCACAAGGATTTAATTTAATTATGTAGTTATTATAATTACAATGCTATAAGAAACAAGCCTTACGACAAACTGTGGTGAAGTGGAAAAATCTATTTTGAATTGACTACACACACACACTTACATGATATATATATATATATATATATCTAGCTAGCCAGCTAACTTGTGTATATAGTTACATTAACTTAAGATTTATAGTGGAATTAAAATTAAGACTTGTCCATTTTTCTTATAACATGAATGCTTACGAATTGTTTTTTAGTTGTTCTAAAAAACAAACTTACGCTCTTAAGAACTATTTCCCAAAAACACCAGCCAAACGAAGTATAACATCCCATCCCTCTATGGTTAAGAATCATGCTATTTTGGAAAACAGTAGGGAGCAAAATGCTACTACTTTTTTTGTTTTAAAACAAGTCCTATGAGAGAGGCATAAGAGATTCCAAAATCTTCAGAAAGAACGACATCATATTGTAAACATAATAGCGAAATAGGAATTTCAGTTGTAAAACATCTTCAAATTCGTGCATTCATTTACATTCAAGTTTTACTTTCTTTCTCTTGTCTCTTTGCTAGTACACACTATTAAACCCTCGTGTGTTAAGGTTAGTGACTCTTGCAGTAGTAGTTCACCCTCTTACAATATCGTATTCTTGTACTTATTACGTTTTAAATAAGGGGATTTCAAAGAATAGGCTTATACATATATCCATAATTTAAAACATGTACATATAGCATACTTTAAAAATAACTTTTTGTTTATAAAAAACAGTGAGAAGGGTATGAGTCACTTACCTTGAGCCTAGCTTTAAGCATTAGCTACTCTTCTGCAATTTAAGACACAAGCACTTCAACAGGCACATACACACGCACACACGACATGCATGTCGTTACATTAACATCCACTTAAGTGAATAGTAATTTGAATCTAGAGTCTTTCCTAGAGTGATCTTCTAATCATGTGCCTAACTCGGTCATGTTCTTGGTTACGAAACTCTAATGCAAACTTAATTCATAAACTTCTTACCTGAATGTTTCTTGAGTCCCTAAACATTCAATTAGCCCTTTAATCTTTGCTAGGTTACTTTAATCACTTTAGTCCATCAATTTCTATCACAATTCATACGTATGCACTCTAAGATGTTAAAACCTAATCTTGTCTATACAAATTCGTGACTACTCATGCAATTGATACCAAATGTTCTAGGTTAAATGTCTCTAACCTTAATGCATTCACACATGTTCAAGCTTTATGGGACTAGCTTTATGTGTGAATGCATGTTCAAGCATTCACACATGCATTCACACATGTTCACACATGGGACTAGATCCTCAAATTCACGTAAAATTTCATACAAATTATCATCCTATATGTATGCTTGGTCCAGCCCATGTATAATCATGCATCATATTGACATAAGACATAAATCTAGCATGTGCATACTCTAGCCCTATATGAAACCCAAATTGTCTTTAATTTCACATGATCTATCATTCCTATCATAGAGAGAGAGAGAGAGAGAGAGAGAGATACCTATAGGAACAATGTGATGGCTCTGTGGTGGAAGAAGGAATCGACTGAGAAGGAGATTAACGAGATTAACGTCTGGGTTAAACGATGTATTGCAGTTAGTGGAATGGTGTGTTTCAGAGAAGTAAAGGGTCGCAGCAGGAGCAAGGAACAATGACATTTTCATTGTAGATACATGTATTAAATGTTGCGTTTTACTCTAAGTAGCCGTAGATATAAACTGATTGTAAAGGAAGGAAGGATTCCTTCATTGATTCTGGAAGTTAGTTGGTTCTGAGGAGTTTGAAGATTACTCGAAAATCTCTACCAAGAAATGAAGTTGGTTCCTTGGTTCTCATTCTTGCTTTCTTGATTGTTCTTGAAATTGATTTCTCTTTTCTTCTTAGTTTCCTTGGTCTTACTCTTACTGGGTGTAGTAGGTAGTAGCAATACCATTATAGTTGGTATCAGAGAGGCCGATCCTCTCATGGCGGAGAATACGAGAGCAGCAGTAGCCTTGAATTCACAGCAGGAAGGTTCTTTGAGGCAGCAGGATGGAATCTTCAAACAGTTGGAGGAGCACAACCATGCGATCACTGAAATTACAGGTAGGTTAGATTAGTTATCTGATATGTTGAAATCTTTAGTAGAATGTGAACAACGTACTTCTGTTCCTCCAAGTTCTTTTGAGGGTATAGGTGTTAATAATGAAGAAGGGCGTGGAATGAATTTTGATGAAAGGGGTTATGTTCCAAGAGGGGTGAGACTAGACTTTCCCCATTTTGATGGAACCAATCTTGCGGGGTGGGTTTTCATGGCAACTGAGTACTTTGAGTTCCATCAAATCTAACTTAATCAGAGGCTTTTGATGGCCTCTTATCACATGGAGGGTGAGGCTCTCGTGTGGTATCAAGATGGTGTTGATTGTGAAATTTTTTCAAGTTGAGATTCATTTGTGAAAGCCCTTCAAGTGAGGTTTGGCCCCACTGCATATGATGATCCTATGGAGGATTTAACTCGTTTAAATCAGATCTCTACTGTGACTGTTTACAAAGTACAGTTTGAGTCATTATCAAATAGGCTTAAAGGCTTATTGGAAAGGCACAAGTTAAGCTGTTTTATGAGTGGATTGAAGGATGAGATTCCACTCCCTGTTCGAATGCTCAATCTTATCAATTTTAATTGCAGCTTTTGGTCTTGTAAAGATACAAGAGGAATATATGTCAGGCTGGGATAAGACTCAACATGAGGTGGCTGGGGATAATGGTAGAATGCAGAAGAGTATTGTTCCATTTAAGAAGGTTTTTATTTATTTATTTATTTTTTATCTCAAATGAATGAGAAAATGAGAAAGGGTCTTTGTTATCATTGTGATGAGAAGTGGAATCCAGCCCATGTTTGTAAGAATCCTAAGGTGTATTTGTTACAAGTAGAGTAGAAAGTCATAGATCAATCAGTGTTGAATGATAGTGAAATGTGTCTAAAAGTGGAAAAAGTGCAGGAAGAGGAAGAGGAAAATTTAGAAGTTTCTATTAATGCTATTTCAGGGTGTTCTACCAACACTATGGAAATCTTAGTGGACTCAGGAAGTACTCATAACTTCCTTGATCCACTAGTGGTTCTAGAAGCTAGACTAAAGATTGAAAATGACTCAAGTTTGTAGGTCAAAGTGGCCGATGGAGCTAAAGTTTTGAGTCAGGGCAGAGGTGAAGAAGTACAAGGCTCCAAGTTTTCAGTACCCTTCCATGTGCTCACTTTGGGTGGTTGTGAAATTGTCCTTGGACTGTAGTGGCTTAAGACCTTGGGTTCAATTCAGTGGGATTTCACAACGATGTCTATGAGTTTCAGGTTGGGTAAAGATACTGTTGTTTTGGAGGGGATTAAGTCTGGCACTATTGATGTTCTTGTTGGAGATAAAGGGCTGAAATCTAACTTTGTTAGAAGACAAGGTTGGCTTTTGCAGTTGATGGCTGTGGATCAGGAATAGAAAGTTGAAACTCCTCAAGGGGTTATTACTCAATGAATGGAGGACTATTAAGAAGTGTTTGCAGAAACTGTTGGCTTACCACCAAGAAGGGCATTTGATCATCCTATTAATCTGAAGGATGGGTCAAACCCTATATCAGTGAGACCATACAGGTATCCTTATTATCGAAAGTCAGAAATAAAGAAAATTGTTCATGACTTGTTGGCTTCTAGGGTGGTGAGACCCAGCCAAAATCATTTTTCATCACCTGTTCTATTAGTTAAGAAAGCTGATGGCACTTGGAGGATGTGCATTGACTATCGTGCACTTAATAAAGAGACCATCAAAGACAAGTTTCCCATACCTGTCATTGATGAGCTGCTTGATGAGCTTTTTGGAGCACAAGTGTTTTCTAAGTTGGATCTAAGTGCTGGTTATCATCAGATTCGAGTTAGAGAGCAAGACATACCAAAGACAACTTTTAGAACTCATGAGGGTCATTACGAGTTCTTGGTCATGCCTTTTGGCCTTACAAATGCACCAACCACTTTCAAAGGGTTAATGAATGATATATTCAAACCCTTTTTGAGGAAATTTGTGTTAGTTTTTTTTTTATTTTTTTTATGACATACTGGTGTATAGTAAAAATGTTGTTGATCATGTTGTGCATTTGAAGTCTATTTTTGAAGTATTGAAGCAGCACACTTTTATGCTAAGATGTCAAAGTGTAAATTTGGTGCTACTAAGATTGAGTACTTAGGCCACATCATTTCAGGGAAGGGAGTGCAGACAGATCCTTCCAAAATAGTGGCTATGGTGGAGTGGCCTATTCCCAAAACTTTGAAGTCTTTGTGGGGATTTTTGGGTCTCATAGGCTACTAAAGAAATTCATAAGGGATTATGGTTCTACTGCAGCCCCATTGACTGTTTTATTGAAGAAGAATTCCTTCCATTGGGATGAAGCAGCTGTAATAGCATTTGAACAGTTGAAGAAAGCAGCGAGTCATTCTCCACTTTCGAGATTGCCAGATTTTTCCAAAGTATTCACAATTGAATGTGATGCTTTAGACATTGGGTTTGGGGTTGTGCTTATGCAAAACGACCAACCTATTGCTTTTTACAGCAAGGCCTTAAAAAGAAAGACCTTAAAAGGAAAGGCCTTATTGCTTCTACTTATGAAAAGGAGTTGTTAGCTCTTGTCTCTGTAGTGAGTAGATGGGGAACTTACCTATTGGGACATACTTTTAAGGTCAAAACTGACAAACAGGCCTTAAAGTATATGCTTGAACAAAAGATTGGGATCGAAGCTCAACACAGATGGATATCCAAACTAATTGGGTATGAAGTTACCATTGATTACAAGAAGGGCAAGGAAAATGTGGTGCTGATGCTTTTTCGAGGAGAAATGAGGAAGACACACCGATTGTTGCTTTAATTTCTTTTCCCATTCCTCTGTGGATAAAGGAACTTAAGATAGCTACTCTTTGTGTCCTAGAGTATTTGAGATTGTATCTAAGCTGCAAGAAGGGCAGGAGGGTCCTAAGCATTATTCTTTGCAGCAAGGATTACTGCTAAGGAAGGGAAGATTGGTGGTGATTCCTTCTTCATCGTTTCAGGCCAAAATTTTGCAGTTTATTCATCACAACCCATAGCCAGGTCATGTGGGCTATCATACAACCTTGCAAAAGGCTAAGTTGAATTTTTATTTTGAAGGAATGCAAGTGGACATCAAGACGCTGGTTAAGGAATGTGAGACTTGCCAGGTTAATAAACATGAAAATGTGCAGTACCCTGGGTTGCTGCAACCATTACCTGTTAATGATTCTCCATGGCTGGATATTTCTATGGATTTTGTGGAAGGCTTGCCACTATCCAATGGGTATTCTGTTGTCTTTGCTATAATTGATATACTAACTAAATTTGCACATTTGTTTCCTCTCTCACATCCTTACACAGCTACTAAAGTTGCACAAGTTTTCTTTTCTTGAGTCTTTAAGCTCCATGGATTACCTAAATCCATTGTCTCGGATAGGGATCCGGTTTTTACCAGTTCTTTTTAGAAGCAATTGTTTCAGCTTTAGGGGACTTCATTAGATTTTAGTTCAGTCTACCATCCTCAATCTGATGGTCAAACAGAAGCTTTAAACAAATGTTTAGAGACTTATTTGAGTGCTACACTGGTCAGAAACCAAAGTAGTGGAACTTGTGGTTGCCCATGGCTGAGTGATGTTATAATACTACAACACACTCTTCTATAGGCCTTACTCCTTTTGAGGCACTTTATGGTTATTCCCCACCAATGTTGCTGTCATATGTTCCAAGTACTTCCACTAATAATGTTGTTGATTAGCAATTGAGGTCCAGAGATCAGCTGCTGTCTTTGTTAAAGGAGAACATGTGATGCCCCCAAATTTTACTTGGGATTTGACAGAACTTGAAGTGTCGGGAAATGCAACACAAGGTTATCTGCCGTTGTTCATGACAATTAAGGGTGCAATGCACCTAGCATGTATCTAGCAATATGCAATATTCATAACAGATAATTATTTTCTTTAGCAATACTATGTACTAGAAGTAATATATCCCAAAACATAAACATGCTTCATAAAATTCACGTGACAGCTAGTATCCAAAAGGTTACAGTATTTATCCAATAGGTCTGTAACATAAAGAGTATTGGAGATAGCACTCCATAACTACAGTCTGGAAATAAAAACTATTATACTAATTCGTTGAGCCGTTCACGTAGCTCAACTATGATATCCAAACTGACGTCTAGAAAATGGGGGTTAGACTCCATCAACTCTTTATCTGCTCCACATTTTATTTGACCTCGTCCAGTCTCCCATGCGTGGGTTCTCTAGATCCTGACACATTGTCTACCATTTCGGGGGGAATGGTAGTTGGGACTAACAAGTGAGATTTAATTATAAATCTCAGCAAGTTAGTAGATAACTTAACATACAGGTTAAAGATGCATGCATGACAGTAAAATCATGAATGCATACATGATCATAAATAAGCTTGACGTGACTTTCTTTTAATCAAAGAGTGAGAAATCACCTGTCCAATAGTGATTCCCACCCAATTTTATTAATAAGCCCTCACTTGTGGCGGAGGAATACCGTAGTCACAAACATATGTACTCGGGCTTTACAATAATAAGAAAGACTAATTAAGCCCCAAGCACCAGACACCAACTCAAAACTCAAACAAAAAACTAATAAGTGAACAAAACCAAAATAAAACACTAAAGGAATATTATGAAAATAAGAGAATTGACACTCAATCCTAAATACAACCACACTACTTGAGATAAGCCAATCCACATGAATCAGTTCTAAGAATACCTCTTAATAGATGAGGAACATCCGTCTGCCCTAACCACTCATGGGAGACCCCATTACTACCCAATCGAGCCAAAATATCTGCAGCCTTATTACCTTCCCTATAAATATGCTTAATAGAGAAATTCATCTCTGCCAACATATTCATAATATCTTCCCAAAAATCCTCTAAGTACCAGAGAGTACATCTTCTGTCCTGAACCCAATGAACAACCAAAAGCGAGTCCATTTCAATATTTATATTATTAAGCCCCAATCTTTTACAATGTTCAATCCCTCTTCTCAAGGCAATAACTTCTGCAAGATTATTACTACCACTCCCAATGGATTCAGCAAACGCAAAAACCATCTTCCCAAACGCATTTCTAACTACTCCTCCGGCACCCAAAATACCAGGATTATTAATACTACTTCCGTCCACATTCAGTTTAAACCAATCTTTCTTCGGCCTCTCCCATCTTACTGCCATTGAAACCCCTCTTTTTTTAAAATTAATAGAAAGATTCAAAGACTTCAATATCTGTAAATCCTTTTCCACAAGCCGGGAATCCTTGTGAATCTTAATACCCACCCAATTAATCCAATACTTTATCAATCTCCATAAAACCTTCTCCTTCTCCTTCCTACCTTCCATTCGCGCTGTACATCGCCACTTGTAACGCCCCGTACCCGAGGGTCCGGAGAGTTAACTCATGTCACTTAAAAATCATTTTCCTTCCACATAGTACATATTCTAATCTTTCCCAATCGCACAAAATACTCATATATTTACATCAATTACTCCAGAATAACTATTCTAAGACGATACAAAATTTAATATAAACATCAATCTCCCAACAAATCACATCATCAGAGCACAACAAACTTACTGAATGAAAATCCTCAATACCCATATAAACCTTCTATGCTTAAACCATCATTCTTAACTCTTCTCACCCATGCTCCATATCCTTGATCCTCAACTGAAACATTCAAATCATCTGGAAAATATTGTGGAGATAAGGGGTGAGTTATCAACAACTCAGTAAGCAGGGAACATATACTAGCATGTAAACATGAGCCTTTTCAGAAAGTTCAATATGCAGAAACAAAACATTTTATTTTTATATGCAGATCGCAGAAAACGTGTTATCAGAAAATCAGAGCGACTTTTCCAAGCATTTCATACTCAAGTCAACAATTCATATTTGAGAAACCATTTCATATTCAAAAACGCTTTGGCATAACATAACTGAACATATTCATCTTATCATATCATATCATATACCATGTTTAACCCCCGTGGTAGGGTTGTGCTATCCCCGGTGGCCAAACCAGGCAGTATCATGTGGTGAACTTCCCCTTTTTCAATCTCGGAGTCCCGAGTGTGCACACAGGAAAGAACACGTAGAAAGACCACTTTGTTTTCAAAGTGGGTGCACTCATATCATATCATGGTGGTACCAACCATATCACGTGAACAGTATCATCATATCAGAACCATATTCAGAACAGATAAGTATGCCAAAGTTTTATCATATCCATATCATATCAAAACACGTGCGAAACACATTCATATCATTTCTATTTGATAAAAAACAGATCCATATCATTTCATATCACATGCATAAAATTTCAATGATATCATATTCGCTCTTTTATATATTCCAGAAACATGTCAAATATTGCTCATGTCTACACATTTCATGTCAAACATTTCTTTTCTCTTTCATACGTATCTCATGAGGGAATGCAAAACATAGACTGAGGTTGTTTTTCACTTTTTCTTTTTAAAACAACATGCACATTTTTACAAACCAACCTTAGTTCATTTCTTTTTATGCAAATCCAGCATAGGAACCCCGCTTACCTGGACGACTTAACTTTTCCAAAAATTTCCTCAAAAATGTCGAGTCGACTATAAATCGTCACCTATAAAAATAATCATGTAATTTCTGTAAGTTTCCAATAGATCACATATGTCGATATTTAAATCTAAGCTTCTTAAATAACCTATTTTAAATTCCTCAAAACTTAAAACCTTCATAATCCCAAAATATATCATTACTTCATAAAATCACCAATATCCACCACAACCCATGTCATACACAAAACATCAATATTTAAACCCGAATAGCCAACAAATCTCATAGTCTAAACCAATCATACTAACAACTCCATCACCCAATCCAATCAACCCCGTTACTCCTCGGACTCAGTCCGGCAAAACCAATCAGCATTTAAATACAATGTAATGTGCTAGTGTAAAAATACATTAAATTCACGAGAATTCTTTGAAAAATACTTACATTGCTATATAATAATTTATGGAGGATCACGGAGGCGCAAGAAGTGGAAAAATAGTTGCAGAACAGTGCAAAATACACTGTGGCCGTGGGTCACAGATACCCACTTTTCAACAGGTGCAAACGAAGACCCGAGATTGATAGGGTAGGGCCTAGGGATGTCGGTGAAGCTAGTGGTGGTGATGGTTTGCCGTGGGTGGCGGCGCAAGGGGCGGTTTTAAGGCCAAAAAGTCGAAATCGGAAATGTACTTGGTGGGGCTTCACCGGTGACGGATTGGAGCTGGGGTTGGGTCCATTGGGTTGCCAAGAGGTCGGAGATGAAGTGGTGAAGAGTTGGTGGCCGGAGGTGGCGCGACGGCGGCGCGCGAAGGAAGTGAAGGCCGCGGCATGGTGTTACGCGTGGAGGCTAACGGCGGCGAGATAGGAGCTGAGATTCACGGGGAAGGGTCGCCGGCCGATGGGGAGGGGAATGGAAGGGGCAGTGTCGCGCACGGCGGCGCGACGGCGGTGGGCTGGGTGGAGTGGGCGGACGCACGGGGAGAGAGAGAGGGAGGGGCTCGATCGGGAGGAAACCAGAGAAAGAAAGAGAAAAGAAAGGAAGAAAAGAAAAAGGAAGGAAAAATAAAAGAGAAATTGTAGGGAAAGAAATGAGGTCCAATCCTCACATCTTGGGTCACAAAAATGATCCAACAGAAACGATTTTAAAACTGCAAGTGAAATAAAATAATTCAAACACAGTGATTAAATTGAAAATAAATAATTAAATCCAACAATAAGTTAATTTAATTCGAGAAGAAATTTAAACACATAACAATAATTAATTTAAAGAAAGCACTTCAAAAAAAATAATTTTTGTAAACTAAAAATCATAAAAATAGTCTAATTAAAATCCAATAATTTTAAAACAAGAGAATAAATTCTGAATCAATAAAAATAATTCATTCATTAAAATACACTAAAATACGGGGTGTTACATCCTCCCCCCCTTAAAAAAATTTCGTCCTCGAAATTTGTAAGGTCAAACATTAACGTAAAGGCAAGATACAAGATATAACTCAAAACACGCTCGAAAAGACCATACCATCAACAACTCCCAACAAGCATGAGTAATGCACTCCCAAGTCTACTCCTATAGGCGATTCCATTATGCTCGCATTAGTCTCCCAATGACACATCATGTCTATTACTCTTAGGGTGACCACGAAATCCAAAATCTCCATTTCCACCAACAACATTAATACAACACTCAGCAAAAACCCAATGATTATTATTATTTTCGTAACACGAACTGTGCTAACCTCAATCGACTCTTATGTTAAAACTCACCCACCTTCATTGTATTCTAAAAGTTGGTAACCTATTAGCCACTTCCAAAGTTAACCATCAATAAACATTTCCATCATCCAAACCTATTCCCTCAAATTCAACAAGAATTATATCTTAAATCCGCATCACCAAAAGTTTCATCTCTAATTACAAATATCATCTCAAATTTTCAAATCACTAATAATCCCTTAAGATCAACACAAGGTTTGAATCCTTAATTATATCACAACATAACACCATTGAGTACGAGGTAGCTCAACACTTACTAACAAGAAAACTCTCACCACATTTGGTAGAAAATTCTTGATCTCCAAAACCATGAACTATTTCACACTTTCCTCAAACTCACCAAGAATTCATTCCTGAATCTGCACCAACTATTATCCTTAAATCTGATATGGATCAAATCCCAAAACCTACCACTAAAACCTCGAACTAATAACAATTATTTTCCCCAGTTCAAACCAAAATTTTCAATCCTCTTGGAAATACACGAACTAAATCAATACCTTCAATACCCACAGAAATATTCTCCTTGAAAATTCTTATATCAATAACTCAACTCTGATCAACCCTATTTAATGATTACAGACTAATCAGTATCCAAAAATCAAGCTAGGACACTAAGCCTGCAGAATTAAAAAACTTAAATCTTATTACAAATTAGTCCTTCAAATCTGTTATTCTAAAACCTTAAACTATATTAGAATCATTTTCCGAAATCTGTAAGATCAATGAATTTATATCCAATAATAAGACAACCGACTCCCGAAGTTTTCAAGATCTAAAATATTACAAGATAACAAATCATTTCTTAAAGTCTGCAAACTTTAATCCTTTAGTGAAATTCTCGTAAATCTATCCTTAAAGTTGTTGAACTTACAACCTCTTATTCTAAAGCCTTGTGTCATATCTCCACAAAATCTAAAACCACAATTATCCTACGCCCCAAAGAGATCACCCAGACATGCCGTTCCTTTCATGCCTCAAGATTTCAAAAGCAAACCAAGTCGATAAAAGCTCAAGCCTACTACACTAAATATTGATACCTAACAATGACATTCTCAATCATACCATCTTCTTGCCATAACTTAACCTTTAACCTTTTTTTTTTTTTTTTTTTTGAACAAAATAAAATAATATAAAATAAATAACATAATTTCAATTCAAATAAAATAAAATCAAATAAAATGAAATAAATTCAATTTAAATAAAAGTAATAATTTCAAATTAAACCCTTAAACTTTTCTGGTACTGTACCTACTGGACATATGGTCTTACCCATTCTTAGCCATATCTTTAACCAACTCATATAATCCTTCCTACCATCAAATATTGTAAACCCGACATCGGTCTAAACTCCCGTACATCTTTAGAATCTAAACCACAAGAATCTAAACCTTAAATCTTATAAAGATTATCTCTTATAGTCCACAAAGTAAGTTTATTGGATCTAAACTCACTAAACCTCAAAATCTCAACACTCAATCATAAAGTCTGCAAAATTTAAAATCTTAAATATCTACAAAATCCATTCTTATTCTTTACAAATTTACACCTCAAATCTGAAGTTTCTTCCTAAACCCACGGATATCCAAAACTTAAATGTTTTTAGTCTGCAGAACCTCAAACTTGAAATATTCTCATAATCATGTCTTAGTTCTCAAATTTCTATATATATCAAATATGAAATTACTTCCTAAACCGAATCGATATCCAAAACCTTATATGTTATAGTCTGTAGAACCTCAAAGTTATCATACAATTGAACTTATGTGCACCTTCCAAAACTATAAACATTACATCTTATAAAAGATCCTTACCTATAGTCAACAAAGTATGCCTACCTGATCTAAAACTCCCAGTGTAAAGAAAATCATTTATTAAAATCTAAAGCCTTAGTTCTCTTCAAAATCTTCTTTTTAAAACCCACACCATCTAAGACCTCAAACATCCTAGAATATATTCCAAAATGTTGCCGGATTCTAAAACTTTAAAAACAAATAAAATCATCTCTTGTAATCTACAAATTTCCATACCTCCAATCTGAGTTAACTTCCAAGCCTACAGATATTTAAAACCTCAGATTTCGTAGGCCATCCAACATGAGTATGCAAAAGCTCAAACCGAATATCTTTAAAATCATGTCTTAGTGCCTTCAAAATTTTAAAATCTTAAATATCATCAAACATCTTATTATAGTATGCCAAACCGCATATGTCATCTTTCGAAAGTACATGCCCTAGAAATGCGATTGAATCAAACCAAAATTCATACTTCTTCAATTTAGCAAACAACTTTTTATGTCTGAGTGTCCAAAGTATCAGCTTCAAATGTTCCTTATGCTCAGTCTTGCTTTTAGAATATACCAGTATATCAATAAAACCACTACAATCTTATCCAAAAATTCATGGAACACCCTGTTCATCAAATCCATGAATATTGCTGGGGCGTTAGTCAGGCCAAAAGGCATGACCAAGAACTCATAATGGCCATATCGGGTCCTAAAAGCTGTCTTAGCTACGTCTTTTGCCCAGATCTTCAATTGATGGTAACCCGATCGAAGATCAATCATTGAAAATACTTGAGCACCCTAGAGCTGATCAAACAAATCCTCTATACGAGGTAGCGAATACTTATTCTTTATGGTCACCCGATTTCGTTCTCTGTAATTAATACACATTCTCATCGATCCGTCATTCCTCTTCACAAACAACTCAAATCTAAAATAAATGATTTCTTAGAATCTATCTATACTCCAAAATTTCACACACTATAGTTTGCAGAACCTCAAACCTGACTTTCGGTCAAACTTATGTAAACTTTAAAATCTAAACCTCCAAGTCATGTCCTACAACCTTTAAAATAAGCCCATCAAATCTGCATCCTTAAATTCCCAAAACCTCAATCCATAAAGTCTACAGAATCTCAAACCTGGAATTTCCCACAATCATTTAGCTTGCAGTCCTCAAATTTCTATAACCCAAGTATGAAATTACTTCTTAGACTAACAGATATCCAAAACCTCATGTTATAGTCTGCAGAATCTCAAACCTGGAATTTCCCACAATCATTTAGCTTGCAGTCCTCAAATTTCTATACCCCAAGTATGAAATTACTTCTTAGACTAACAGATATCCAAAACCTCATGTTATAGTCTGCAGAATCTCAAACCTAGGCTCTGATACCAACTGTAACGCCCCGTACCCGAGGGTCCGGAGAGTTAACTCATGTCACTTAAAAATCATTTTCCTTCCACATAGTACATATTCTAATCTTTCCCAATCGTACAAAATACTCATATATTTACATCAATTACTCCAGAATAACTATTCTAAGACGATACAAAATTTAATATAAACATCAATCTCCCAACAAATCACATCATCAGAGCACAACAAACTTACTGAATGAAAATCCTCAATACCCATATAAACCTTCTATGCTTAAACCATCATTCTTAACTCTTCTCACCCATGCTCCATATCCTTGATCCTCAACTGAAACATTCAAATCATCTGGAAAATATTGTGGAGATAAGGGGTGAGTTATCAACAACTCAGTAAGCAGGGAACATATACTAGCATGTAAACATGAGCCTTTTCAGAAAGTTCAATATGCAGAAACAAAACATTTTATTTTTATATGCAGATCTCAGAAAACGTGTTATCAGAAATTAGAGCGACTTTTCCAAGCATTTCATACTCAAGTCAACAATTCATATTTGAGGAACCATTTCATATTCAAAAACGCTTTGGCATAACATAACTGAACATATTCATCTTATCATATCATATCATATACCATGTTTAACCCCCGTGGTAGGGTTGTGCTATCCCCGGTGGCCAAACCAGGCAGTATCATGTGGTGAACTTCCCCTTTTTCAATCTCGGAGCCCCGAGTGTGCACACAGGAAAGAGCACGTAAAAAGACCACTTTGTTTCCAAAGTGGGTGCACTCATATCATATCATGGTGGTACCAACCATATCACGTGAACAGTATCATCATATCAGAACCATATTCAGAACAGATAAGTATGCCAAAATTTTATCATATCCATATCATATCAAAACAAGTACGAAACATATTCATATCATTTCTATTTGATCAAAAACAGATCCATATCATTTCATATCACATGCATAAAATTTCAATGATATCATATTCGCTCTTTTATATATTCCAGAAACATGTCAAATATTGCTCATGTCTACACATTTCATTTCAAACATTTCTTTTCTCTTTCATACGTATCTCATGAGGGAATGCAAAACATAGACTGAGGTTGTTTTTCACTTTTTCTTTTTAAAACAACATGCACATTTTTACAAACCAACCTCAGTTCATTTCTTTTTATGCAAATCCAGCATAGGAACCCCGCTTACCTGGACGACTTAACTTTTCCAAAAATTTCTTCAAAAATGTCGAGTCGACTATAAATCATCACCTATAAAAATAATCACGTAATTTTTGTAAGTTTCCAATAGATCACATATGTCGATATTTAAATCTAAGCTTCTTAAAACCTTCATAATCCCAAAATATATCATTACTTCATAAAATCACCAATATCCACCACAACCCACGTCATACACAAAACATCAATATTTAAACCCGAATAGCCAACAAATCTCATAGTCTAAACCAATCATACTAACAACTCCATCACCCAATCCAATCAACCCCGTTACTCCTCGGACTCAGTCCGGCAAAACCAATCAGCATTTAAATACAATGTAATGTGCTAGTGTAAAAATACATTAAATTCACGAGAATTCTTTGAAAAATACTTACATTGCTATATAATAATTTATGGAGGATCACGGAGGCGCAAGAAGTGGAAAAATAGTTGCAGAACAGTGCAAAATACACTGTGGCCGTGGGTCACAGATACCCACTTTTCAACAGGTGCAAACGAAGACCCGAGATTGATAGGGTAGGGCCTAGGGATGTCGGTGAAGCTAGTGGTGGTGATGGTTTGCCGTGGGTGGCGGCGCAAGGGGTGGTTTTAAGGCCAAAAAGTCGAAATCGGAAATGTACTTGGTGGGGCTTCACCGGTGACGGATCGGAGCTGGGGTTGGGTCCATTGGGTTGCCAAGAGGTCGGGGATGAAGTGGTGAAGAGTTGGTGGCCGGAGGTGGCGCGACGGCGGCGCGCGAAGGAAGTGAAGGCCACGGCATGGTGTTGCGCGTGGAGGCTAACGGCGGCGAGATAGGAGCTGAGATTCACGGGGAAGGGTCGCCGGCCGATGGGGAGGGGAATGGATGGGGCGGTGTCGCGCACGGCGGCGCGACGGCGGCGGGCTGGGTGGAGTGGGCGGACGCACGGGGAGAGAGAGAGGGAGGGGCTCGCGCGGGAGGAAACCAGAGAAAGAAAGAGAAAAGAAAGGAAGAAAAGAAAAAGGAAGGAAAAAGAAAAGAGAAATTGTAGGGAAAGAAATGAGGTCCAATCCTCACATCTTGGGTCACAAAAATGATCCAACAGAAAAGATTTTAAAACTGCAAGTGAAATAAAATAATTCAAACACAGTGATTAATTTGAAAATAAATAATTAAATCCAACAATAAGTTAATTTAATTCGAGAAGAAATTTAAACACTTAACAATAATTAATTTAAAGAAAGCACTTAAAAAAAAATAATTTTCGTAAACTAAAAATCATAAAAATAGTCTAATTAAAATCGAATAATTTTAAAACAAGAGAATAAATTCTGAATCAATAAAAATAATTCATTCATTAAAATACACTAAAATACGGGGTGTTACATCACTTCCATAAATTCCATGTGATGATGACAGGAATAACTCCCATTAGAATACCTAACTGAGAGGACTTCGATGCTCTTCGGAACCAGGCCTCAACAGTTGCCCTCCAAGACCGGTTCGGGACAAATGGAATACCCAAAGTATTAGAACTAAACTTCCATATAGCCTTAGCAATATTACCACTATATAACATATGATTAATATCCTCAATGGCACCGTCCCGACAACATTCACATTTCGAAACTAAAGGCACACCAATTCTCCTTATACAATCATCCACTGCAAGGCATGAGTTTAAGGCCTTCCACATAAGCACAGAAAACTTCTTAGGTAAAGCTGAATTCCAAATCCAATCCGACCATTGACAATTAGGATTACGAATCCGAACAAAAGACTAGGCAGTTCTAGTCGTGAAAGACCCATCCGAATTTTCCAACCAAATAAGCTGATCCTTACCAGTCCTCCTACTACTAACTTCATTGACTATATCCTCCATTTTCTCAGGCCCTACTAGCTGCTCAAGTTGCTCTATATCCCAATTGTTATTAATCATACAATCTTTCACCTTCAATTCCGGATCACCCACCATCTGATACTGCTCCATTAGAGGTCCAGAATTTAGCCAACTGTCTCTCCAGAACGACACGTTCCCCTCCCTAATCTTCCACCTGGAATGTGAAAGTACAACAGGAATTTCTTTTACAATTGCTTTCCAAAACCTAGTGCCTCTAGATGGATTAAGCTCAAGCGGATGCTGACCATGCAAGTATTTAGTACAAAAAAATCTTTTCCATAAAGAATCTGAACTTAACAAATTCAAGGCAAATTTAAGATGCAATGATCTTTGCACATCAACAAAACTTCTCAAACCAACCCCCTTCATCAACAGGTTTGCATAATCTGTCCCATTTAATCCATTTCCTCTTGGGACTCCCATTAAATGAGCCCCAAAAAAAAGTGCTAAATAATTTATTAAACTGAAGCAACACTAATTTCGGAACCTGCATCACAGATAACAAGTGAATTGGCATACTCGACAACACATGCTTTAATAAAATGACTCTCGCCCTTGTGGAGAGAAAACTCACCTTCCAACCTTCAATCTTCTTTCGAATTTTTTGAATAACATCCTGAAAATGAATTAACTTCAATCTACTAGAAACAATAGGCACCCCTAAGTACTTGACCGGGAACACCCCTTCCGTGAACTGTGTATTCAATAAAAGGTGTCTACGTCTAACAGAATTAATTCTTTTAGAAAAAAAGATAGAAGACTTGGCGCTATTTACCTGTTGACCTGACCACTCAGCATAAATACGAAGAACTTCAACAATTTCCGAAACTGAAGACCTTCCTCCATTTGCAAAAATGACCATGTCATTAGCATATAAAAGATGAGTAATAACAGGACTATGTCTAGGATGGGAAAAACTTTTAATTCTACCCAACACAAATTTCTTTTTTAACAGCCGAGAGAGAACTTCTTCTACCAAAATGAACAAATAAGGAGATAGAGGATCTCCTTGACGGAGACCACGTCCACCCTTGAAAAAACCTTTTACGACACCATTCATAACCACAGAATACCAAGGCATAGTAACACATTGAACTAACAAATGACAAACCTTCGGGGAAAACCCAAAAGCTTTCAAAATATGACTTAAAAAACCCCAGTCAATCGTGTCATAATCTTTTGCAAAATCAATTTTCATCATAATATTACCTCCTCGAATTGGCTTGTTTATATCATGAATAAGCTCCTGAGTAAGACTAATATTTTCAAAAATACTTCTCCCAGGCAAAAAAGCTCCCTGTTCCATAGAAATAATCCTACTGAAAACTGAAGTAAATCTATTCACTAAAATTTTAGAACAAATTTTATACATCACTGAACAAAGACTTATGGGCCTAAAATTCCCAAACGACGTAGGATTCTGAACTTTTGGAATTAAGACAATATAAGAGGCAGAGTAAAACCTTGGTAAGGCAGCCCCGCCAAAGAAATCACTAACAGCTTCCAATAAATCTAGATACACCAAGGACCAACAATGCTGAAAAAAACCCGAGCCAAATCCATCCGGCCCCGGACTACTATCCACCGGAATAGAAAAAAGTGCATCTTTTACTTCCCCAACCGACGGAATACTACCAAAAAATTGATTTTCCTCCTCCGAAACTTCCTCTGAAATTAACCCAACTAGATCTGGCAAAGAACTGGTTGCTTTAGCTTTGAGGAAATCCTCAAAATAAACACACGCAACCTCATGGATATCTTCAGGCGAGTTAAGCACTCTGCCATCAGAGAGCTTCATTTCTACCACCATATTATGTTTGTTATCCTGCAAAGCTTTGGAGAAAGTAGTCGAAACCTCACCCTGTGATACCCACTTTTGTTTGACTTGTTGAGCAATACGAGACTCTTCCCTTTTTAACCAGACATCAAGCTCAACCTTGTTCGCTAAAACGTCTGCTTCTACATCCTCTGAGTAACATTCTTGAAGACTTAATTCACCTTCCTCCACTTTAGCTTCTAACTCTTTAATATGCTTTCCTGTCCAGCCAAACACTTCCTTGTTCCAAGATTTAAGAACCAGTTTTAACCTCTTCAATTTAGCAGCTAGCTTCCACAAACCCGTACCATTAACCTCCACCTGCCAAGAACTAGAAACACATCTCCAAAAATCGTCATGATTAGTCCACATATATTGAAATTTAAAAGATGTGTGACCATACCTAGCAGATGAAACCAAGTGACCCAATACCATAGGGGAGTGATCTGAAGTCCTCCTAGGAAGATATTGAATTCTACCCGATGGATAAAGATCCTTAAACTTGGAATCTATCCAGTCTAGCCCATGAACGCGCCATTCCTAATCGTCCGTTGCACCAAGAAAAGCCATTACCTGAAAAAGGCACCTCAACAAATCTGGCATCATCAATAAAGGAACAAAAATCCTCCATTGCAATAAGCATCCTAGGATTTCCCCCTCTTCTTTCATTATCATTACATATGACATTAAAATCCCCAAAAATCACATGAGGAAACTGTAAATTATTAACACCAAGTAAATTAGACCACAAAGGCCTCCGATCTAAAAACCGACACTTTGCATAAACCGAAGAGATCAATAAGCTAGAATTAATAAGCAAAGTAAGGTGCTGATTCGAAACACCCATAACATCCACCTTCAAACCAGACTTCCAAAAACACCAAAGCTTACCTTCTTGATTTGCATTAGAAAGACACTCATCAAATTCTAGAAACGTCTTCCAATAACTCAAATGAGAATCATCCCTAAACGGTTCTGCAATAAAAAGAATAATTGGATGCAGCTCTCGTACAAGCCCCCTCAATCGTTTCCTCGAGGTACCAAGGCCTCGGATGTTCCAAAACAACAATTTATTAATCAAGGATTCTGCTTAGAGGGCTTGCTAGGAACCCTATAGGACCTATGTAACAAACGCTTACTAGGAGACTTCCTAACTACTAAATCAGCATCCAAAAAATCATCTTTTTGTTTACCTGGGTGGGGATACTTACCTTCATCCTCTGATTTGGACTCCATCTGCAAATCTGTCGGAACTAACTGCACCTCTCCTTCTGCTACTGGGATATTCCCGCTTGGTACCACTTCAATTCTGGACTCTAGCTGCACAGCATCCTCTGCTACTAATGATGTCTCGATGAGTTCCACCCTTCTGGGTTCTAATTGGCCACCAACTACAGCAGACAGATCATGAGTTGTTATTGGTATATAGACCAACTCCTCAGCTGGTAAAGTCCCGCTGGCCTCTCCACAGATCAACGGATCTTTCCTCTGCTCGGGGGCCTCCATTTCTTCGATAACACTCTCAGACACCAACTTTGACTTCCCTACATCCTTGCCACCATCCAAGACCGGCAACTCAATCTCAACATCTTCCAATGCCAAAACAGGGGACTCTGAGATTTTCCCCGAATGATCTGTAGTAATCTTCGAATCATCTTCTTTATCTTTTGGCACCCAGATTTTACTTGACTTAATAACCTTCAAGCTCTTGCTGCTTTTTCCTTCTTTCTTGTTTGCCTTACACGTCTTTACATTATGCCCTTGCACCTTGCACACGGAACAAAATGCAGGCAATGTTTCATACTCAACTTCTTGGAAAATGCTTGTAGGATGTCTCGGTGTCCCAATCCAAATGGAATGAATCAGCTCATGATCGATATTCATCAGAACACACACCCTTGCACCATCGGTACGAGTTGCACAGCGTGTCGCATTATCTCTCCTTAAAAAGATTCCAATCGGTGCAACAATTTTCCGCAAGAACGATTCTTGATAAAGATTCGGAGGTAGTCTGGGCAACATGATCCAAACTGGAACCAATGATGGTTCCTCATCTTCAGTAAAATCTGTAGACCATTGAAAGGGATAAGCAACCCCTTCAATATCACAGCTTTCACGGGACAATGATTTCAAGAAATCATCTTCATCTGAAAATCTCACAAAGACATTTCGAGCCTTCCGCATTGCTGAAACGACTAGCTGTTTCGTTAGTCCCCATCTGCTGTGAATGAACCCTCTGATGCGATCCAAAGATGGTCTTTGCCTTAAGAATTTTAAAACCATAGAGAACCGAAAAGGAACTGCAGAACGATCCAACTCCTCCTTAGTAAATTGCACAAAGAACTCACCTTCAACACATTTTGGTGGCTTGAATGGTATCGAGACCTCAGGGAGGGCCTGAGGAACATGGGAAACCAATTCCGCGAACGTGCGTGTCTTTGCATGCGACGTGAGGGGGGGCTGGCAGCCCCCGGTACCATCCATGCATGTAACAAACTAACTAGTTCTAGGACGAAACTCCAAAAATCAAGACACTAGAACTTGAAGTTCTTGGAGCATTCTTGGAGCATTTCTCAAGGCTTTTCTAGCATCAACATCTTACCAGCTTGACGTGACTTGATATTTAACAAGACATGAGTATTGACATGAGAAGAACTGAATTGATGTGAACTAAACATGACATAAAGCTGGACGTGAAGCTGAACATTATTTGAACTTGAACTAAACGTGAACTAAATGTGGACTGAGCTGAACTGGAAATGCTAGCTCCTATAATTGAAATTATGCATTCTGATTAAGAAAAATGGAGTACTCAAATAGCTCATACACCTTGACCATGAGTATCTTTCTGTATTACGGCAGGTTATACTCCTTCACCGTAGTACCAGGCATATCGTATATTCCTTGACTGTAGTATAAATTAACTGATAACATGAACTTGAATTGAAAGTGAAGTAACATTGCATGAAACTGACATGAAACTAAAATTTGAAATTGACTTGACTGACGTGAAAATATTGTTTTCCAGACACACTCAATACTTGAGACATGACGTGACATGAAGCGAAAGGATAGACGACCTGACGTAAGGTAACGCGACATGTACGTGAGATGAATGACATGTCATAATTTGAAACAAACAAACATTTCATGACATGGAATAACATGTAACATATAAACATTTTGTCGTATTGCATAACATGTAACAAACAAACATTTCGTGACATGGCATAATATATAACAGACAAACATTTCGTGACATAGCATAATGTGTACCAAATAACATTATGTGACATGACATAACGTGTAACAGATAACATTACATGACATGTCATAACGTGTAACAAATAACATTACGAGACAAGTATATTGTATAACAGATAAATATTGCATGACAGAATATATTATGTGATAGATACATGTCATGACAAAATATAACATGCGTAACAGACATACATGATGTAGCATGACATATAGGATAACATAAGTACATAAATAGTGGTTCCCTTACCAACATACTTACACAATAATTCTGACAGTAAGTTAGAAGCTAACTTACAGTGATCGTCACGTTTTATGAGGAAAAACATAAAACACGAGAAACTGTAAGTAGGAGTTCTAAATGTTAGTAACGTTATCACTAATAACTTAATAACATGTAAAATGCTAATTTAGAGTAAAATTATCATTTTACCCTCTACATGTGGGAAAAAGATCATATTACCCCTAACTTAAGGATTTCATATCCTAAAAATACCAAAATTTACATTCCTCATATACATTTTGTCTTAAACTCAAATATCACCTTAGAAAAATTTAAAACCAAACACAGCTATGAAAAACATCATAGGGCCGAAACTTCCAAACACCATTTCTCTTTGATTTTTGTTGCAATTTTATCTAACTTCAACACTCATACTTAAACCAAAATATTGCAACATAGATCATTCACATCCTATACTTACAAGTATGTTTAACACAACCAACAAAAGTACCTTTCACGTAATCACAAAACTTTTTAGTAAAAAAATCCAAACTTTTTAACTAATATACAAACTCTTGAATTTTAAGGTTTTGACCTTTTTCAAAACATCTCCAAGGACTTCCAAAGATTCAAAAATTTCTTCTAACATGCTCATAACACAATCCTAAGAACTAACATGCTTTGAATCAACATATGAAAGTCATAAAAAATCACAACATCTCACTTGAAGTACTCGGCTCCAACACTTAGTCAAAAACATAATTTTTTTCTTAATGTGTCCTAAAGTAGATCCTAGCATTAAAATTAAAATCACATGGCTAAAAGTAAACCAAAACGTGGATCTAGCCGAAAACATCAAACGTTTGACCTAATCGAGTATTCTCTTGCATAAAAAATCACATCTTCAAAAATCAACACCTAAACTCTTCAAACCAACATCCTAACATGTATATCCAAGGCTTATAATCATCAAATAAAAATAGCAAAGCCATTGGAGTAAGAATAGACCGCAAAAGATCCAAACTTTCTTAAAACATAAATTGTTTTTCCTCTTCCAGTTTCTACGTTTCTAGATCTAAGAAAATCTTTCACCAAAAGCTTTAACAATGCAACAAATATCTAACAAAAATTCATATAAACATGTTGAAAACACTCCATAAAAAGTTCAGACCAAGATTTGTCCACTAGCTTGGTAAAAAACTCCAAAATACAACACACTATCTAGATTATTGCACATATTGCCTCTTAATGGTTAAAATAGCTTTTTACTAATCAAATGACCATAAAATCAAACAAAAGAGATACCCATGGAAGAAGAATAACTTTAATTAAGGAATCATTATGAGAAAATACTTACAATAGTCATCTAACGGTTTCTTTCCAAGAATGGGGGTGAAAAGTGGTGAAGTGAGAGAAGTGGTGACTTACATGCCTCAAGTACTTCTAAAAAGGGAGGTATGGCCTTAAGTGACACCTTGATGGATGGTAATTAGGTCACAAAAAAGTGCAAATAGTGAGTGATTTTCAGCCATGGAAACTTCCAAGAGAAGGGTGGTAGTGAGGTGGCCTTTGGCCTTCACATTATGCACGACTTTGGGGCTATTAGGAGCAGTGGATGGCCTGTCATGGGTGGGTGGAAACTTTCTCAAGAAGCTTTTCCAAGGTGGCCAAAATTCGTAGGCCTTAATGAGCCTTAAACAAGTGGGCTTCATTTTGGGTTTAAAGAGGGTTTGGTTAGGGTTTGAGATGCTATCAAGCCCAGATCCAATTTGTTTTGGCCCAATCAAAATTTCAAGGTTTAAAGGGGTGGATAATGATGTCATAACATGAATTTGAAGAATTAATAGCATGGGTAAATGATTTAATCAAGTGATTAATCACAATGCTAGAAATCGGATCCAATAGGGTTTCGAAATAAAGTTTGGGGTAACCGTTTAGGGTTTCGGTTTCCACCAAGCTTTTGGGGTTTCAATTGGATTCTAAGTATTTAGGGTTTCACTAGGGTTGAAACCCCATTTGGTTTGGCACAAAATGGATGATTGGATGGAATAGAATTTTGCTTAGGTGGCATGATCTCACACCTTGATTTTCTTCACATTTACATCTCATGGTTCCGTTTGGTGCCAAGTGTCCAATACTATTAACAAAGTGTGGCTAAGATCTTGCCAAGTGTCCGAATAAACTTTCCTAACCTAATTTGGACATTCCACATTGTGATTTTGAAAACACTGCAATTGGTGCTACTATCGAGGTTACTATTCACTCCAGGAAAGTGAAAATAAATTTTACACTGTAAAATCCTAAATATACACATTAACCTAACTGTGCAAATCATTTATCTAAATTCAACTTTTAAAGGGCCTCTAAATAAACAAAACTCGCTTTCGAACAAGTGTTTCGTCCGAAAACTGAAAACGAGATTATTGCGCCATAAAATCCTAAATAAACAACTGAGTCTAATGGTGCAGATCATATGACATTCTGACACTTCTATCTGTCTCAAATAAATAATAGCGTTTATGGGACCATAGTGAGTGGTAACACTTACTATGGTGACAGACTAAAACCTACGCACTTTCAGGAGGTTCCTAAAGCCTATAGAAATTCCACCATTGAATTTCTAGTGGGTTGTTACAAAACGTGTACAAGGCTCAACATAGGATGAAATTTTATGTTGATAGGAAGAGGGCTGAAAGGCGTTTTCAAGTTGAGGATTGGGTTTTTTTGAGGTTGCAACCCTATAGACAAAAGACTGTATCCATGAGGCATAACATGAAGCTAGCACCAAGATTTTACTTTTAGGTAGTGGAGAGGATAGTGTCAATGGCTTACAAGTTGCAGTTACCACCGTTTTCTTCAATACATCCTGTCTTTCATGTGTCGTGCTTGAAGAAGAAACTTGGTTAGAATATAACCCCGCTGTAAACACTACCTCCAACTGATCCCCAAAGACAGACTCAACCTGAATCATAGTTGATTTTAGAGAAGAGAATAAAGAAGCATGGCAATCATGCCATAACGGAAGTACTTATCAAATGGGTTGGAGCACCAGTAGAAGATAGCTCGTGAGAATCATTGTGGAAACTGAGGGATCTTTACCCACACCTTGTGGGCAAGGTTCTTTAGAGGGGGGAATTGTCAAGGCCTTGTGGACAAGAGCCTTAAAGGGGAGGAGAATGTGATGGCTCTGTGGTGGAAGAAGGAATCGACTGTGAAGGAGACTAGCAAGATTAATATCTGGGTTAAATGGTGTGTTGCAGTCAGTGGAACGGTGTGTTTCGGAGAAGTAAAGGGTCACTGCAGGAGCAAGGAATGGTGACATTTGCATTGTAGATACATGTATTAAATGTTGCGTTTTACTCTAAGTAGCTGTAGATATAAATTGATTGTAAAGGAAGGAAGGATTCATTCATTGATTTCGAAAGTTCGTTGGTTCTGAGGAGTTTGGAGATTACTCAAAAATCTCTTCCAAGAAATGAAGTTGGTTTCTTGGTTCTCATTCTTGCTTTCTTGATTGTTCTTGAAGTTGATTTCTCTTTTCTTCTTAGTTTCATTCTTACTCTTATTGGGTGTAGTGGGTAGTGGTAATAGCATTACAAACAACTTGGTCCAAGGATTAGGTTGGAGTGCACGACTTACTAGGTTGCTTTAAGTTTGATCTTGGTACTTTGGGGATTTGAGTGTTGCGGCTACAAGAAGGTCTATTGTAGGTCTTTGAGCTAAAACTATAGAGAATCTTATGGCCTTGGAGATGGCAGGTTTAGGGCTTATGAGATGGAAAGTAAGTCTCACAGAGGGTGTATTTATAAGGGTTAAGGGATGTCATCATAGGGTGGGACAACAACCCTTGTTTGGTAAGTGTAATGAAGTCTTTTGAGTAGGTTTGGAATCATAGTTGACCTAGGAGTTGGGGTTTCTTGGTTGGAGAGGGCCTTGTGGTCTTTGGATGCGATTAAGAGTCATAATTTCCTTAGGGATTGAGGTAGAGTTTAACTTATGTTGGATTTAACTTTTCAAGTGTTTCGACCTTCTTGGGGTTGCCATAGGCGTGCACAAGGACTTGCGTTAGGTTAAATTTGAAGTGTAACAATCTCTTCTTAGAAATGAATTGGGCTACTACGTTTGATGGTATTTTCCTTTACACTCAAGAAATACGAAATTAAACGTTGAATGAAAATAAACTCTCATTAAGCATAGGTAGCTTCCAAATCGCAAAGTATATTATTTAACAAAATGTGGTCCCATTTACTACACATTTTAAAAGATCATTTACATAGTATCAAAGTCTATCATATATGCAAAACCATTTTTCAAATACATATCAAATGAAACTTCCTTAAACCCGACCAAACACTCCTAAACATCCGTCTCTCCTCGAGTAGCGTGCTGCTTTGCAGCTTCATCTTCATTATCTGCACACTTAAAAACAATTAACACAAAAGTGAATAATGTGGCGCCCCATTCCTTGGTAAAGGACTTGGCGAGGATTCATGATGCTAGGGTACCAGCTGGCTGGCAACACCCAAGGTTCTATATGGGTTAGGTGTGCAATGTTCCCAAGGAAGTGCACATGTAAGTGAAAGATCGATATAAAATCACATCGTAATAGTAAAGGTTATGTGACACCCCCAAACTCCGCTTGGGATTGGACGTCGTTTGAAGCATCGAGACACGCAACACAAGGTTACATATCCTCGTTCATGACAGTTAAGATGGGAATGTACCTAGCATGCTTCTAACAATATGCAGTAAACACATCGGATAATGTTTTTTGAGCAATACACATTGTACCAGAATGCTAATCCCAAACATAAATTCTTCTCCATTAATATTCACATAAAAACGTCATATCATCCGTCCAACTAGTCTATACACAAAATAACATAGTATTGGAGACAAAACTCCATAGTTACAGAATAAATAGCAATCTAATCTAAACGCTAAGCCACTCACGCAACTCAGCTATAAGTTCCAAAATAATACCCAGGAACTAGAGGATCAACTCCAAGAGCTCCTCGAGGCTCCTGCCTAGCCTATTCGACCTTGTCTAGACAGTCATGCGCTATTCCTCCGCTCTCTGACATATCGTCTACCATTTCGAGGGGAATGATAGTTGGGACTACCACAGTGAGATTTATAAAATTTCAGCAAGTAAAGCTCCTAAGCTACCAACAGTCTAAATAAGCATACATGACAATAACCATGACATGTATGTTTGATGAACATGAACTTGCTTATGCATAACATGACTTAGAAACATCATAACTTAATGTGAACATGGCATTCTTGCTTGCGTGAACATGAAACATTCATTCTTATTCACGTTTGTTTACTTGATAATGGACATTTCATGGCTCCCCATAGACCGTGTGCTCCTGTCGGTACTGCAAACATCATAGGTTGTTGCACCAGTTGTGAATACGTCTTGATAACTTGTACTTGTACGATGAATTTTGGCACCACGGGCATTAGGTGCCTGACTTCGCTCCAGAATCCAATTTAATCAACCCCATTCGAAGCCTAATTGATAATACTTTGTCAATACGAGGGGATTCCACTCCATTTCAAAAACACTCTAGAGTGGACATGAGAGTTCCATTAGGATAATCCCCCATCCAAGAATTTGGGGTCGTGATAAAACAAAGCAACTCATACATGACTTAGAAATATATTCGTGACATACTTGTATACTTATGACATGACATTCATGTCATGTAACAGATATTCAAGTAACAGATATTTAAAATAACATGGTATGACATAATATAAAGCAATTAAACAGGCATAAATAACACATGAATATAATTAATGAACCTTGCCACCTTTTTTTTTTTTAGAAAAAAAAGAGTTGAGGTCACATGTCCATGAGTGACCCCTTCCCAGATTTGTTAATAAAAGACCCTCACTTTCACTTATGGCGGAAGAATACCTTAGTTACAGACAAGCATAAAAAGAGAATAAACAACGTGCAACATGTCAAAAAAGAACATCCTCACCAAAACAGATTAAAAAACCGGAGGCAAGGACAATTTATCCGTGCGAATCAATCCTTTAAGAATTTTTGGGACATGCAAAAGAGATCTCCAAACATAGGTCGAACTTTGAGCTCCCATTTTAGCTAAATAATCAGCTGACAGGTTTCCTTCTCGATAAATATGATTAATAACAAAATCCCCACCTTCGAACAATCTCATAGTCTCCTCCCAAAAATCTTCTAAATACCACACTCCACAATGCTTCTTCTGAACCCAAGATACACAAACCAAGGAATCAGACTCAATGTCCACCTGATGGAGACCCAAAGCACGACAATATTTCAACCCTATTAACAAGGCCTTCAACTCAGCAAGATTATTAGAACCCACCCCAAGATAGCATGAAAAAGAAAACACCATATCACCACTCAAGTCCCGAATTACTCCCTCTGTGCCTAAACTCACCGGGTTACCGAAGCTACACCCATCAATATTTAATTTAAATCTTCCATGCCTAGGCTTCACCCAACAAACCAATTGAACCTGCACAGATTTAATCGGAATAATCTGAATGTTCAAATCTCTCAACCTCACCTCATCGGCAAAGGCAATCTTTGTAAATTTAGGCAAGTTACTTTGCACTTTCCTTAGCCACACACAAATAGACCTCCAAAGCTCTTCCGTCGAGATGCATTTACCTTCCACCCTTGCCTTACACCTGCATTACCACAACTTCCAAATAATAATAGAAGGAAGAAGACCCAAAATATAACCCACCTGGGACTTGGTAGACGCACGTCTAAACCAAAGAAACACCAACTCAAACCAATGTTTATTTGGGTCATAAGGTATCCCAAGATAATAGAAAACCTCTTCCATATCCCGGAAGCCAAATCACCTACAGCAAGACGTTATTTAAATCCTCGTATCTTCCTAGCTCACAACAATTACTTTTGGAAGTAATAGGAATACCAACTTTCTGCAATCTATCATCAACACTTAAACTGTTATGAAAAGCCTTCCACATTAATATGGAAATTGTTTTTGGTAAAGCTTCGTGCCACACCCACTTAGCCCGAGGTGCAGTAACCTGAATACATTGCCATGCACTTTTGGTGGAGAAGCAAATGTTGGCCAGATTTGTGAGCACCCAAAAAACTACAAGTCTCCTTCGTTTTTTGTATTCCCACTAGCCACTCTAAGACTTCAATGTCCCAACCATTTTCAATTCTTAAGTTAGCCAACATCAACTTTGGCTCCTCCACCACAGGATAAGAATTAGCAAAAGGACCTTCATTCAACCAATGATCCCACCAAAAAGAAATATTCCCATCCCGGACTTTCCATTTCTAATTTTCTAACACCGCAGGAATGCACTTCACCACCATCTTCCAAAATTGCCAGCCCTTTTTGGGGTCTAATAAAGAAACATGTTTATCCCCAATATATTTAGCACGAAAAAATTGTGACCAAAGATCATTCCCAGTCATAACCTTCCATGCAAATCTCATATGAAGAGAAGTCTGGACCTCATCAAAATCACGAAGGCCAATTCCCCCCTCATCAGTAGGCTTGCACATCGACTTCCTCGCAACCCATTTCTTTTTCTCCTTTCCATCTTTTTCACCCCAAAAAAATGAGCTAAAAAGCCTATTTAGATTTTTCAAAATCTATTTGGGCAATTGAAGGATAGACATAATATGTATAGGCATATTAGCTAACACATGCTTCAACAAAATCAACTTGCCACCAGCCGAGAGACATTTTAATTTCCACCCCCCAAGTTTATTTCTCACTCGATTGAAAATAGGTTCTAAATGTAAATTAGTAAGCCTCCCATTGACAATAGGGGCACCAAGATAAGTAAAAGGAAAAGTACCTCCAATAAAACCAGTGATATTGATAATCTCCTCTTCCGCCCTGCTGAAAAATGCTTAGCAAAATATATGGCCGTTTTCTCCTTACTCACTCGCTGCCTAGACCAAGACTCATAAGTCCCAATAACCTAATTCTCTCATCGATTTCTTCACTCCATTAGAGAAAATAACTACATCATCCGCATAAAAAATGTGAGAAATAGGAGGCGCACCTCTTGGGTGAGAGAAATTTTTGGTATTGCCACACAAACAATTCTTTTTTAGTAAGCGAGAAAACACTTCTTCCATAATGATAAAAAGATATGGCGATAACGGATCCCCCTAACACAAACCCCGAGATGTGCCATTCATCATGATTGAATACCAAGACGAAGCAATACAATTCCTGATCAATGCACTAACAGAAGGAGAAAAACCAAAAGTTGCCAACACATGCAAAAGAAACTCCCACTCCACCCTATCATATGCCTTAGCCATATAAAGTTTTAAAATAACATTACCACCCATAGCCTTCTTATTAAGAAAATGCACCATTTCTTACGTAAGGCTAATATTATCGAAGACACTCCTACCTAGAATAAACTCACACTGCTCGGAGGAGATCAAAGACGACAATACAGGCGCAAGCCTCGGCACCAAGGCCTTCGAACAAATTTTGTAAAACACAAAACATAAGCTGATAGGCCGAACTTGTCAAAACCCGTCGGCTGAGCCACTTTTGGAATAAGTACTACAAAAGAAGCAGTATAGAATCTGGGAAGAGGAACCCCACGAAAAAATTCCCTTACAACCTCCACCTCCTCCGAACGTAAAATATCCCAACATGCACGGTAGAATCCTGACCCAAAGCCATCAGGCCCCGGACTACTCTCTATGGGAATACGGAATACTGCTTGTTTCCCCTCTGGTAACACCACACGTGTAGATTGCCCCAAGAATTCCATGAAATATTGCACGGCACCATCATGAATGTCTTGAGGTGATTTTAACGTGATCCCATTTGGAAGACTCATCTCCACCATCCTTGCTTGCTTCCATTTGTTAAGAATAAAATGAAAACAACCAGAATTTTTATCACCATGTCTCCACCATCTAACTTTAGCACATTGAGCTAACCGAACATCCTCATGATGAGTCCAGGTATCCAACTCCATTTTTGAAGCGAACAAGTCCAACTCCACCTCTTCGTCATACCGCATCTGCAACTTATCTTCTAGCACTCAATACGCTACTCCAACTCCTGAATGTGCCCACTCATCCATCCAAACATTGCCTTATTCCACCCTTTTAGAGCTACTTTCACCCATTTTAATTTTGTCGCAAGTTTCATGAGTCCACTGTCGACATCAGATTGTTCCCAAGCCTCTTGCATGCATTTATTAAAATCAACATGATCCACCCACATTTGCTGAAAGCGGAATGGTGATGGCCCATTCACTTCAACATTCTTCACTAGAGAAATGACCATAGGGGCATGGTCTGATAAGGTACGAGGCAAATATCTCATAACTGAATCTGGAAAAGCATAAAAAAAATTTTGATCTTGCAAAGAATGATCCAACCGAGCCCAACTGCGAGAACGACCTGCATGCCCATTGCACCATGAGAAACTCTTACCAAAGAATTTTAATTCCAGCAATCCGCAATTGTGGATCCAAGAATTAAACTCCTCCATAGCCACCACAGGCCGTGGCCGACCCCCACGTCACTCCCCATCAGAAGCAATAATGTTAAAGTCCTCTGTTACTAACCAGGCACAGTTGAGTTGCTCTCCCTGGCAAGGTCTGTCCACAGCTCACGTCGTTGCTCATAAGAGCATTTAGCATAAACAAATGAAATTTTCCAATTCTTTATACCATTAGTCACAAGAACAGAAATTTGTTGAGTTCCACAACTTACCGTACGCACATTAACTTCATTCATCCACAAGATCCACAATTTACCATCCCAAGCACCATTCAAAAACCCATAATCAAACCCAAGCACCTTCTTAACGACATCCAATTGTTCATCCCATAGAAAAGGCTCCGCTATCGCAACAACTTTCGATTTATACACTTGCACAAGCTTTTTCAACCTACTTCGAGAAGATCTTACCCCTCTAATATTCCAATACAAAATTGGACTAATCATAAATTCAATTTAGATGACTGGGTAATAACCCGTTTACTGCTGCAAACTTTTATGGCTATGTCCTCACCCTTTTTCTTCACTTGATCTGGCATTTCAGAATCAGAGAATACATCTTTATTCAGTACCCATTTTCCTTCCACTATCTCCGTATCAGATAAACTGGACAACTGATCAGCCATATCACTACCATACCCATTCAACACTCACTCAGAGGCCTGCCCAACAACAAATCCACCTTGTACATCTTCTAAATGGTTCACCACGATGGAAACAAGAGCCTCCTGAGCCACATCCACACGATTCAATCTCAACACTTCTTCTAAACCCTGTATGTTATCCTCCTTAGGGGTAGAGGAACCCACCTCGTCAAGCGCTATAAAGGGTACCACCTCTGTAGAAACCATTGGAACCTCTGCAAAAACCACACTAACATCCACATGCTTTCGGAGCCACTTCCACAAAACTAGAGCTTGGCACTACAACCACCTCAGAAACCGTTGGAACCATCTCCTTAAGAACAGAGGATACCACTTTCGTATGGACGTGCAACTCCACATCCTTTGCCCTATCCCCAGAACCGATTCCATGCAAATCCACCAGTTGAAAGATGGCCACTTCCTCACCTTCCTTATCAACTATAGGCTGATCAACACTAACTAGCACCAACACATCCGAAACCTTGCTTTTTGTGCCCATATCTGCCACTTCTTTTAACTCTGGTTTTAAACCCGAAGGATCTGAAGATTTCAACTGTTTCGACACTTCCTTATACCATATTCGAACAAGTTGCTTTTCTTTCTCCTTCCTTAAACTACCTTTCTTGCAAGTCTTCAGATTATGCCCTTGGATTTTACATTTGGTGCAAAATGCATGCATTGTTTCATACACCACCTCCTGCATACGACTCGCAGGACAAGATGGCGCACCAATCTAGAATGATAACATAGGTGATTTAGCAAAATCAAGTTCTAAGCATACCCTTGCCCCGTCTGTTCTCATTGCACACCGCGTAGAATTATCACTCTGAATATACTTCCCAATTGGTGCTGTGAGGCTTTTCAGGATTGAAGGGTGGTAAAAATTTGGAGCCAACCCTAGAAGGAAAATCCAGACTGGAACCATCGATGGCTCCTCCTCTTCAGAAAACTCAGGGGTCCAGTGAAACAGTCGATACGCCACTCCATCAATGTCGTAAACTTCCCTAGAAAAAGCTTTATTGAAATCCTCTCCGACGTTAATCGGACAAAAACATTACGCGACTTTCTCATGGCTGAAACCATTGCAATACTAGATAAACCCCATCTATTTTTAATAAATAGTCTGATCTCATCCAGGGATGGTCTCTGTCTAAGAAACTTTAGCACCAAAGAGAACCTAAAAGGTTCAATAGACTTCATGATTTCCTCCTTCGAAAACAAGAAATACACTTCACCATCCATATTTTTAGGAGCCCTTGATGGCAGAAGCACATCAGGGATCGGGTGAGGGGCTGTAGATAGAAGATCTACGAATGAATGAGAATTGGCCGCCGTCATGGAACCACCAGTGCCCCCCTCAACTGCCATGCAAAATCGCACGTAAAAAATCCTAGCAGAACAAAATCACCTGCCACATCATCAAAAAATCTAAAAACTTAATGAAACTTGCCACCTTACATCCATAAAAATACAACAAATAAGTTAGAAAAGCTAACTTATTGAAATCCGTGCACAAAGTAAGTGTAGCGTGTTATGAAATGAGGACTTTCTAGGGTTAGAAATTCTCACTTAATTCTCATAAAAACAGAACTTACTAACTTTGTGCTTAATTTGCAAATTTACCCCTCAACTTTTGGAGAATCACAAATTAGCCCTTAAACTTATGAAAATTACAAACGGGCCTTAAGACTTACCGAAATTTACATATCTCATGTAAAGTTCATTCTAGGCCCATTTATGGGCTAATAATTTACAAAATCTTGCATCTAGAACATAAAACTCTCTTGGCCAAACCTAACTAGGAAAAACCTCACCTAGTTTGCATTTGGCCATTTATTACACCATCATGCTTAGACCCGATTTTAGCAACTCATAAATATCAAATCCCTAGTTCTAATATCATGTCAAGACACTAACTCAAGCATTTTCATAAATCATAAATTCACCATTTCAAAGAATCACACAAAACATCAAGATTAGGTCAAATTGAACCTAGTCACAGTGTTTTTGTTCTATCACTTGCATTTTAACAACAAAGACTCCATAAGTCCACAAATCTTACTTCTAACATGTTAATCATTCAAACCTAGTTGATAAGATGCTTGACTAACAACAAAAATCACATTACTCAACAAATGAGAATCGGCTTGCACAAAAGCCTTGAATCTAAAACATAACATGCATTTGACTTGGACAAAAAGACTATGTCCTTGATTTGCATGCATTAAATGTTGAAATAACAAATCCATATACCTCACATTCAAGTTCTAACTTGATATAAGCACCATAAGCGACATATCTTAGAAATTAATCACACCAAAACAACCATAAATCTGAGGGCCTCTAAATCATGCTTAAAAACATACCTCCTTTGCATATTTATCCAAAGACAAGAAAACCTTAGTCACAAAGCTTTAAAAATCCAACTAAATCCATTACTACAAGCTTTAAGAACAAGAGTTATAAAGATCAAACCATGGATTTAAGGTCCTAAGGATAAAAGGACAAGTTAAATAAAACAAATCACATGTTGTAGGATTCGGTTCTAATACCTGGTAGATCATGCAAATCACCATGAAGGGGTGAATTTCATGGTGATACATCAATATTGGGAAGGTAATAGTGCAGCTGATTTTCTTGCTAGAGGGGGAGAAATGGGTAAGAGCATGATTTACGAAGAGAGGCACTCATTACCCCTTTATCTTAAGGGGATTCTTCGTTTGGATAGATGGGGTCTTCCATCCTTCCGTAAATAGACTTGTTTAGTGCGCATGTGTGTTTTTCTTTCTTGTTTGCAAGTGGTTTTATTTTTTGGGTGATCCATGTTGGGTTCATTTTTCTTATGTCTGTTTTGTTACCACGGTATTCCTCCTCCAGAAGTGAGGGTTTTATAATAAACTTGGGTCGAGGTCACATCGCGAGTGGCTACCGGCTATTTAAAAAAAAATATTAAAACCTAACATGCTGTAAATCAAACCATAAAGGTCAACAAAAAATCATATCAAAACATCTTGGAACTGAGATTTATAAAAACTTTCAACAAAACAACATAAACTTCCAAGCTTAACATCATACTCCCAAAACCGAACATCAACACACCAAAATGCCAACATTCAACCTTCAATAAAAATTAGCCAACACTCTCCCAAATATTCAATACTCATAGCTTGACAAAATAAGAGAGATTTGAGCTAGGAGAATAAAACTTACAAGGGTTGGAACATAAGGAAGCAAAGCACCAGAAAGTTTTCCTCCAAACTCTCTTTCGATTTCTTTCAAGGAAAGGATGGAATTTCTTTCAAGTGTGGGAGAGAGAGAGTTGGTGTGGGGGGTATAGGGGCTGACTTGAAGTGGGTGAGATCTATCACACAAGATGGGAAGCTTTCTTCCACAAGAGGGGAAAAATATGTTGTTGTGAGGGTTGGAAGTGGGCTGCCTAGTGGGGTTATTTTGAAGTGGCTTTGTTGCTTGCTTGACCTTCCATAAAAGGATACTATTTGGGGTTGAAAACAAGATACAAAGTCATCCATGAAATGGTCATTCATGGGGGAGAAATTTGTTTAAGAAGCTTAGGGGAAACTAGAGGGCTTCAGCTGGAACAGATAGGCTTAACCCAATGGCATCTGTTTAGGGTATAGATGGAGTTTCGGTTAGGGTTTCAATTCACATGAAATTTCTTTGGTCAAGTGAAAGTACCATGGTGTAAGGGAGTGGATGAGAGTTTAAGAGCCTGTATTTGAGTGGTTTGTTTCTCATGGAAGTGGTTTAAACCAAGAGGGAAACACATAAGCAAACTGGGTGCATGTTTAGGAGTTGGAGTTTTAGGGCTGGTTTCGTTACATAAAACCAAACTATCTCATCTCATATAATAATTACAACGTTCCTAAATTCTCACAAAATATAATAAACAATTCAAAATTTTCAAATTTCAAAACAAAAATATTATTAAAAATTATATTATAACAATATTTTATTCAACTTTTAACAAAACATCTCATCTCATCTTAAGCGCGTAACCAAACAAGGCCTTAGGGTTTCAGTTACCCTAAGCATTTGGGGTTTCGATTTTCACGATCAATTTTGGGGTTTCATTAGAGTTGATACCCTCTTTGTGGTTGACCAAATAATGCTTGAGTGGATAAAATAGTGAATTGTGTAAGAATGTATGTGGGCTTGCTTAGTTTTCACTCCATTTACCTTACATATTTGTACTCCTCTTGACAAGTGTCAAGTTGAGATCCAAATAGTGGGTTGTGATGATGCCATGTGTCCAAAAATGTTTTGTAATGATCCTAGGCTGATTTGGATATCCTACATGATGATTTGATAGTTGTTTGGACCAGATCCCACGTGGTGCTCTCTTGAGGGTCTACTATTCACCAGGAAAACTTGAAACTTTTAATTGCACCATAAGATCCTAAATATTCATACGAATCTAATGGTGCAATTTGATTTGCCAAATTATACACCTAAGTATCTTAAATAAATCAGAAAAGGAAATCTGTTCCCAAAGTAGATCATAATCCGGTTACGTCAACGAACTAAAACCTAATTGATCGCTCGATTCATGAGGCTTCTAAGGTCTAAAGAAATTCTTCTATCAAATTTCTTATAGGATGTTACATCCTCCCTTCTTAAATAGAAGATTTCGTCCGTAAAATCTATGTGTGTACAAAAATAACGAACTAACACAACCAAAAGAAGAATATACTCACATCACTACTGCTCGTCACTGGCCGTAGAATCACGAGGTGATGCGGGTGGAGGTATGTCGAAATCCACTGAAGTGGTATCTTGAGGTAGATATATTAGCGCGTCATCGTCTAAATCGTAGTACATGTTGATGAGCAGTGCAAGGTCAACCTCCTACTCAACCTCGTCGTCGTCACTGGGCACATACCCTTGCATGAGAAGGCGACCTCGATGTGTAGACGACATCAATGACCCGGATGTCTCGGGCTTAGGGACAACAACGCATTCCTTTGCAACACAGCTCCACTCTGCCTGTGGCAGCCTCGGCCCCTACTTGTGGTTTGGCGGCAGCAGCGATGCCTGGACGTTGGCCTCTTGGGTCAAAAACCCCTCAAACAACGTGAAAACATAGTGTGTGCTCTCATGCTCAATAAATGTGTACAGTTAATTCGCAGCAGAAAAATAAAAATGTAGTCATTAAAACCTAATAGAACCTGAAAAGTTAAAACATCACCTTCCAAATAATCATAAGTCCCAAATCTTCATCAATAGATGAGAAAACTATTACAATCATCCGACAATGATAAAAGCATAAAAATATACTTAATAACAAATGGGGAATAAGACCCCAATATTCAATCCTCAGCCAGAGCCGGACCTCCATACCCGTACCCATCCTCTGCATCAAAATCTATAGTTCTGTAGGGTAGAACTGCAGGTGGGACTACCGTGATGAGATTTCGAGAAATCTCAGTAAGTGAAACTAAGTCTAACATTCAAAATACATGGGGGTGGAAAATGATAAATACATGGGGGTGGAAAATGATAAATTATGCAATTAAGAAAATCCAGAGAACTATGAAATTTTCAAATCACCAAACTCAAGTCATTCACCAAGATTTTTACACAAGACACTACACACCCATAAATCATGTTTCATTCCAAAAACATCCATTTGTTAAGGCATGCACCATGATCTCCTTTACAGACTATCGGCACATTTTGGTTCCCTTCATCATACCATGGGTAACGATCGTGCTTATGATTGCATAACAAGCGATGCCCAATATTGCGCCTAGCACGTTCATGGGCCAATCATCCTCTAGCCTCCGTCAACAGCGAGGCAACAACATCGACTTGAGAACGTTACCATCTTGCCTGAGTTTCCCAACAACAACCCAGGGGATGTAACTTAGGTTTTCACACTCCTGAGTGACCAGATGAGCTCCACCGAGATAATGCCCCATCTCGGGTTGGGGACGTGATCCAAAGAGTCATCTTATTAAGCTATACACCATGGTCTCCCCTATGGACCATTCACACACTTTGGCTCCCTTTGTCAAACCACGAGTAACAACTGTACATGTGACTTCGTAATAAGTGATGCCCTGTTTCGAACCCAGCGCATTTGTCGCCAAGCATCCTCTAGCCTATGCCAACAGACAGGCAACGACGTAAACTCGAGAGAGTTATTGTCTCGTCCAAGTAACCAGAGGAGCGTCCATGGGTAACGGCTGTCGCCCATTGACAACCCAGGGGATGTCACTCAGTTCACTCAGTTTTATGCACTCTCGAGTGACTAGAATGAGCTCTTTCAAGATAATGTCCCATCTTGACTTGGGGTCAGGATATGTACGCACCCACAAAATATTTTGACACAAGTCCAACAGTTTTACAAATTTCAACTCATACACACAAAATTAGAGTTTAATGACATAATTATCAACGATAACTATCAATTATAAAATTAGAGTTAATACGTGAGTGAAATAACAACAACAATGTTTATTTAAGACAAACACAATATTTCATCAGCACATCAAATCCCAACATCACAACCAACAAGTTTCAGTCCCAACTTTTCACATGGTCCCTCGGCCACCACACAGATTCACAGATAGGCAACAGTCCCAATCCCAACGCTTCTTAGGGCCTACGACCACCAGATTCACAACCAGGCTGCACCATTCACAATTTCAGAGTTTTCCAACAACATTTATTTTAAGACTTAGACGAAGGATCACTTAGCACATGAGATCATTGCCAAATCAGTGACCAAAATACCCAATCAATCTCCATCCATATAACGAGGCGTAACACCAAAGCCTAGAGCCCATCAACACTAATTTCACAGTACCTGCAAAAGGGAATTCAATGGACAGCAAGCAAGAGTACCTAAATTAGATTATCAACAACTCTGAAACATGTAAAAAGTGAGATCAATCAACACAACAAATTTTGCAATCCCTACAACAACATTTTGGAGCCCAATACCAAGTACCACTTACCTGCGTGCACATGGAGAATTTTCTGGATGAATGCCGGTTCTCTGATCTTTTCTCTAAAGTTGGTTTGTCATGAGTGGCAAGGAGTTGTGCGGCGTGGATAGGGGCGGCGTACATAGAGAGAGAGAGAGAAAGGGAGGGAGACCGATAGGGAGATAGAGAGAGAGTGGGAGAAGCATATCAAGGGAGGGAAGAGAGGGTGAGTGTGATGGAGACATAGAGAGTTGGGAAGGAGAGGAGGAGAGAGAGAATCTAAGAGAGGAGACATCATAGGGAGGAAAGTGGTACCGAGAGAGGGAGGAAATTGGTGAATCTTACCGATGGTCTTGGTCGGATGTAGTGTTCAACGGCCAACGTCAGCCACACATCACAGAGCGAAAACAAAAGAGGGAATGGGTGAGAGAGAGGGAAAACCAGAGAGGGAGAGACCGAGAACTTACCTGCCCAATCGTGGGTCAGACGACGTGGCAGATGATGGTAGCGACCCCATAACCGAGGGAGGAAAGAAGAGAGATAGAGAGAGAGAGAGCAAGAGAGGGAGAGCGAAACAAAGAGAGAGACTTACCACTACTGGTGCCAGACAGAGAGCGGTGCGTTGAGGCTATGACAAGGTGAGTTCGAGGGGGAGATGTGGGGCGGAGTGTTGGTCTGCACAGAGAGAGAATGACAGCGTGCGAGCAAGAGGGTGACAGAGAGAAAGAGATAAAGAAGATGTACCGGTGGCTCCATGTGACATCGCCGGTGACGATGGTGCAAGGCATGGGCTACGGCGGCACAAAGGGAGAAAGGGAAAGTATGAAGAGAAAAGTTAGAAAGAGAGAAGCATTGGGAGAGGGGAGGAAAATAAGGAAAACTGAACCATAGGGGAGGGAAGTCAAAATGGTGTGTTTCATGCATCTCTTCCTCCATGGGCTTGGGCTGGGTCTTGGGCTTTGGTTGTTTGGGTGTCACATCCTCCACCTTCCAAGAATTCTGTTCTTGAAATTTGCTCCATGTGACTACAACTAATCCCCCAAGGACTTCTTGTTGCAACAATCTCTACATCTACTTCCATAGGTTCTCCCATTATGACCATAACTTGTTCTTCCAATAGCACATCATGTCTAAAATCCTAAGGCAAGCAATGCAGTCCAAAATCTCATATTCCACAAAGTATCCTACAACAACCATGGTGTGTTTCATGCATCTAGATTACTCTATCCACTGTTGATGCCGAAGCTTAAACTTCCAAGCCTCTATTGCACACCTTGGTCACCTGCCAGTCCCTTCTAAACTTAACCATTAATAACTAAAAATTCGCACTGCAACATGATCAACCAACATAAACTGTATAGACTCAAATTTAAATTCCTATGTGAATTTAAGTCACAACTAATTTCTCAAAGATCATCATGAAAAATTACTCCCAACCTTTATGTTATCAAGAACCATGCTTCTGTTGCACACTCTGATCATTTCACCAAAATGCCTAAGGCTAAGATCTCTTAAATATAACATTATTGTATCTAATCCACTTCAACACCTACCAAGGTAACTCCTTGCAAGCTTAAGTAAAACAAGGAGTTATACTCTCCCAAATTATACACATATATTACTAGTCGGTCTCTTGCGTCCTTGGTCAAAACCAATACTCCTTGAAAATACACCTGTGATCGATTAGAACATACTAGTACCAATCAACCTAAGCACTCCAAACTGCAGAAGCAAATATTGGCATATTAATGGGTAAGGATTGACGCAAAAGGGGGTGATATAAAGTAGTCTACCTAGGACATTGATACGAAAAATTTTCTTTGGAGTGGTCTGGTTTAACCATTCAAAACCTCAAACTTGATAAGAATTGTTTCTTTAAAAAGTGTGGACCCTATAACCTCAAATCCGATAATAATCATTTTTCAAACTACGCACATTCTATTACTTTATATAGGATACAATCATTTGTAAAAGTTTGTGAAATCGATACCTTTAAATCTCACAACGAAAAATTCGCTTAAAGTCTCAAAATCTATAACTTATATTTGATCAAAACTCATGTCCTAATGATTTACGGACTCAATAACTTTAGATTAGACCAAACTTGCATACTAAATTGGTAAAACCAAAAGCCTAAAATCTTATTAGAAATTAGTTTTTAAAATCTGCAATTCTAAAACCTTAAATCTTATAAGAATATTTTTCTGAAGACGGAAAAATCGATAGCCTTCAATATAATAAAAATGATCTCTATAAGCTCACAAATTCTAAAACAACAAATGTTATCAAATCATTTCTTAAAGTTTACAAAATCTAAAACCTCATACTAAATTAACTCATATAAATTATTCCTTGAAGTTTGTTGAACCTACAACCTCAGATTCCACAAAACTCATTTCATAAATTATGCAGAATCTAAAACCTTAAATCTACTAGGATGATTTGAAGCTACTACCTTCATCATTTTCTGACTTCTGCTTTTATCCCATGATCAAGATGGCGAGACCACCTTGTCCATGTTCAGCGGTGGACACTATCATGCTTTTCTGCCTTAACACGTCGATTTCCTTCAAGTTTCAATATCTCAGATCCGAGCCTAATTGCTAAAAGTTCAAGCCTACAATACTATAAATTCATGCCTATCATACTAAAAGCTCAAGCCAACTTTGCTAAAAATCCATGTCTAAATAAAAAAATTCTCAAGCCTATTGTACTAAGATTTAAGCCTAACTTTGGTACTACACCTAGATGACTTATGGATTTATCTAAATCCGTAAAAGCTCTGATACCACTTGTGGTGCCCTCGGTCCCCGCCTGTAGTTTGGCGGCAGTTGCAAAGCTGGGATGTTGGCCTCTAAAGTTGAACACCCCTCGCACAACGTGAAAATATATTGTGTGCTCTCATGTTCAATAAATGTGTATAGTTAATTTGCAGCGAATAAATAAAAAGGTAGTCATTAAAATGTAACAATACCAGAAAAATTAAAACATCACCTTCCAAATAATCCACAAGTCCCAAATCTTCAACCATAGATGAGAAAATTATTACAGTCATCCTAGAATGATAAAAGGCTAAAAATATACTTAATAACAAATGGGGAATGAGACCCAAATCTTCAATTCTCAGATGGAGCCAGACCTCCATACTCATACCGCAAGTGGGACCACCATGGTGAGATTTCAAGAAATATCTGTAAGTCAAACCAAGTCTTAACATTCAAAATAGATGGAGGTGGAAAATGAGAAATTATGAAAATAAGAAAATCCAAAGAAATATGACATTTGCAAATTACCAAACTCAAGTCATTCACCAAGATGTTTGCACAAGACACTACACACCCAAAACTCATGTTTCGTTTCGAAAACATATGTTTTATTAAAGTATGCACCATGGTCTTCCCTATGAACCATCTGCATGCTCTCGCTCCCTTCATCACACCACGGGTAAGGACCGTGTGTGTATTTTCGTAACAAGCAATGCCCAGTTTCTCACCCAGCGCATTTGTGGCTAGGCATCGTCTAGCCTCCACCAACGGAGACGCAACAACGTCGACTCGAGAGCTTTACCATCTCGCTCGAGCCTGTTCTCGCCTAGCGTACCCAAGGGATGTCACTCAGTTTTTCACGCTCTCTAGTGACTAGAGGAGCTCCACCGAGATAATGTCCTATTTCGGCTTGGGGTGCTGATACTCACACACCCCACATAAAATCCAAACAATCATCTTATTAAGGTATGCCCATGGTCTCCCTTATGGACCATCCACACACTCTGGCTCCCTTCTTCACACCATGGATAACAATCGTGTGTGTGACATCATAATAAGTGTTGCCCAGTTCTGCACCCAGTGCGTTTGTGGCCAAGCATCCTCTAACTTCTGCCAGCGACAACCTAGGGGATGTCCCTCAGGTTTTCACGCTCCCGAGTGATCAGAGGAGCTCTACAGAGATAATATCTCATCTCAGCTTGGTGTCGTGATACTCACACACACCATATAAAATATAAATAGTCATCTTATTAAGGTATGCACCTCTATGGACCATCCACACACTCAGGCTCCCTTCATCACACCACAGATAACAATCGTGCGTGTGATTTCGTAACAAGCAATGCCCAGTTTCGTGTAGAGAGGCAACGATGTCGACCAAAGAGTGTTTCCGTCTCGCCCTAGCCTGTTGTTTCCCAACGACAACCCAAGGGATGCCACTTAGTTGTATGCGATCCCGAGTAACAAAAGGAGCTCTGTAACGCCCCAAACCCGGATGGTTTGGAGACTTACTACCTGTCTCTAAAGAACTTATAATCCAACACAACTAAAATGAAACTCAAATCTTTAATAACAAAACTCAATATCAAGAGTTCTAAATAACCACATTGACATCTCCACAAAGTCATTACTGCAGCTAAAATAAACTAAGGAGTCCGTAATCTCTCGGTAATCATAACAACTCAACCAATAATTTCATACCTCTTTCTGAAACCCAAGATATTAATAAAGCTCAAAAACATTAAAACTAAGAACATCAGAAGTCCTTCTTCCAACAACATCTCCTCAGTTTAAACACATTCAGAAATCTACTCCAGGTCCTCATTTGGACTCTCCACATCATCTGAAAAATATTATGAAGATAGGGGGTGAGTTATCAACAACTCAGTAAGCAGAAATCATATGCTAGCGTGCAAACATGAGCATTTACAAAATAGAACATGCAGAACAAAATATTTTCCAGAGTTAACATGCAGAACAGAACAAATTTTCAAAAGTAACAGAGCGATGGTTTTAAGACAAGTAAAAACCCTTAGTGCTTTGGCATAACATAAACTGAGTATCATCATCAGATCAAAACAGAGCATCAAACAGAGCAGAGACCATGTTTCACCCCCGTGGTAGGGTTGTGCTAACCCCGGTGGCCAAACCAGGCAGAGACAGAGGTGAAATCTTTCCTTTATTCTTCTCAGAGCCCCGAGTGTGCACACAGGAAAGACCACAATAAAACCACTTTGTTTCCAAAGTGGGTGCACTCAGAGACAGAGAAGTTGATACCAACCCAAACAGAGCAGAGCATAACAGAGCAGAGCAGAGCAAAGTAGAGACAGAGTCAGATACGAAAACCAGTACACCATGCCAAAGGTTTTCAGATGTTATATCAAAATAATACAGAGTACCAAAACAGAATCAGACAGTTTACACACGCTGAACACAAAAGCCAGAACATCTTTCTAAAATAAATGCACAACTTTTCATATTATCAATATCGCTCTTTTTCCAGATTTCAGAAACCACATGACAGAATTTAGCTCATGTCTACACAATGCATGTCAGAACATATTTTTCTCTTTTTCGTACAGATTTCATGAGTATGCAAATAAACGACCGAGGTTGGTTTTGTTTTTCCCAAGTTCTCAATTCACCACAAAAAATATGCAAAGTTTTCAGAAAATCAACCTCAGTCTCAAATAATTCGTGTAAGGCCTAGCATAGGAACCCCGCTTACCTGACTCCTGAAGCGCATTATCTATAACTTGAATACGGTCTCTATCCATCTCGTCACCTATTCATAAAATAAAATAAACTAAATATTAAAGTCCAACAATACAAAATTGGTCTTAGCCAACTCTAGACCCAAACTCTAGATCATAATTCAGCAAGTTTAATCAAACTCTAACAGCCAAATAACAATCCGGACAGCCCTCACTTCGACCCAAAATATTCTATACCAATCTCAGTATTGTCCAATACAAGCATCAAGACCAAAGCCAATTCAAATTCCAATAACTCACACTTATTCCAATAGTTCGCAGACCCAAACAATTACTAACAATTTAACCAACACTAAACAAAGCACACTTCTTCCCATTCACAACTCCATAACAGAAAAATATAAACTAATACCTCCAAAAATTAAACTGCACTCAACAAAGAAAATTAATTCCCCTCTAAATATTCTCTCAACCATCAATCCAACCGACCCCCCTTACTCCTCGTACTCAGTACGGCACAACCAACAAATTCACAGTAAATATGAATTAGTGCAGAAATACTTTTAAATCTCAAAAGTTCTTTGGGAAAAATACTTACAATGCTATAATATAATTTTTGAAAGATCACGGAGGTGCTAGAAGTGGCAACGCAGCAACAAAACAGTGCCAAATGCACTGTGGCCGTGGGTATCAAAAACTCACTTTTGAACGGGTGCAAACGAAGACCCGAGATTGATAGGGTAGGGCTTAGGGATGTCGGTGAAGCTAATGGTGGTGGTGGTTGGCCGTGGGTGGCGGCGCAATAGGCCGTTGAAGTGCAAAAATACCCAAAACGGAAATGTTGATGGTGGGGCTTCACCGGTGACAGATCGGAGGTGGGGTTGGGTCCATTGGGTTGCTAGAAGGTCGAGGATAATGTGGTGAGAAGATGGTGGCCGGAGGTGGCGCGACGGCGGCGCTGGAGCAAAGGTGACGCCGCGGCTTTAAAGGGCTGCTGGTGGTTAACGGCGGCGCGAATGGAGGTGAGGTTGGTGAGGTGAGGTCGCCGGTGGCAGGGGAGGCGAACGGACTGGGCGGTGACGGCCACCGCCGGCTCACGGTGGCGGGCTGGGGGAGAGGGGCGACGCACGGGATGAGAGAGGGAGGGAGTGCGGCGCGCGGGGGAGGAGAGGAGAAAACGAAAAGAAAAAAGAGGAAAAGAAAAAAGAAAGAAAAGAAGAAAAGAAAAAGAAAAGGAAAAGAAAAAATAGAAAGAAAAGAAATGAGGTCCAATCCTCACATCTTGGGTCACAAAAATGATCCAACGGAAATGGTTTTAAAACAGCAAGTGAAATAAAATAATTCAAACGCAGTGGTTAAAATAAAAATAAATAATTAAACCCAACAACAAGTTAATTTAATTCGAGAAGAAATTTAAACACATAACAATAATTAATTTAAAGAAAGCACTTCAAAAATAATTTTCGTAAACTAAAAATCATAAAAAATAACACAACTAAAAATCCAACAATTTTAAAACAAGAGAATAAATTTTTAAATTAATAACAAAATAATCTTTCAATTAAAAATACACTAAAATACGGGGTGTTACATCCTTCCCCCCTTAAAAAAATTTCGTCCTCGAAATTTGTAAGGTCAAACGTGACGCTAAAGCAGGATAGAAGATACAACCCAAAAACACGCTCGAAAGGATCATACCACCAACAACTCCCAACAAGCATGAGTAATGTTCTCTCAAGTCTATTTCCATTGGCAATTCCATCATAGTCATATTAGTCTCCCAGTGGCACATCACGTCCAGTATTCTTAGGGTGGCTATGCTATCCAAAATCTCATTTTTCCACAAGAGCCTTAATACAACATCCAAGGAATCCCAATGATTATTATTATTATCGTAACACGATCTGCGCTAACCTCAATCGACTCCTATGTTAAGACTCACAAACCTTCATTGTATTCTACAAGTTGGTAACCTTAACTACTTCCAAAGTTAACCATCAATAAACATTTCCATCATCCAGACCTATTCCCTCAAAATCAACAAGAATTATATCCTAATTCCGCACCACCAATAGTTTAATCTCTAATTACAAGTATCATTATCAAATTCTCAAATCACCACTAATTTCTTAAGATCAACACAAAGTTTGAATCCTTAATTATAACCAAAATATCGCGCTCCTGCTGCACACTCTGATAATTTGCCACATGCATAAAATGTATGTCCTCATAAAGCAATACCATCGAGTACAAGGTGGCTCCATACCTACTGATCAGAAAACTCTTATGACATTTGGTAGAAAATTCTTGACCTCTAAAACCATACACTATTACACACTTTCCTCAAATTCATCAAGAATTCATTCTTGAACCTGCACCAACTATTATCCTTGAATCTGATATGGATCTAATCCCAAAACTTGCCACTAAAATCCCGAACTAATAACCATCATTTCCTAATGTCTACAAAACCTTAAACTTTTGGTGAAATTCCCGTAAATCTATCCTTAAAATTTGTTGAACTTACAGTCTTCTATTCCAAAGCCTCGTGTCATACATCCATGAAATCGAAAACCTCAGATATCCTACTCCCCAAATAGATCACCCAGACCATGCCGTTCCTTTCAAACCTTGATATTATAAAAGCACACCAAGTCGATAAAAGTTCAAGCTTACTCTGCTAAATATAACAATAGCGTTCTCAGTCGTACCATCTTCCTGCCAGAACTTAATCCTTAACCCGTTTTATAGCTTCGAACGAAACGAACAAAATAAAATAAACTTAATAAATTAAATAACATAATTTCAATTCCAATAAAATCAAATCAAACAAAACCGAATAAATTCAATTTAAATAAAATAATAATAATTTCTAAATAAACCTTTAAACTTCTCTGATACTGCACACATGGTTTTACCCATTCTTAGCCATATCTTCAACCAACTCGTACAGTCACTCCTATCATCTCATATTGTAAACCCAACATCGCTCTAAACTCCAGTACATCTTTAGAATCCAAACCACAAAAATCTCAACCTTAAATCTTATAAAGATTATTTCCAAGTCTTGTCCTACATCCTACAGAATAAACTTACCAGATCTAAATCTTCAAATCCCATCAAAATCAATCCTAAGGTTTTTAGAATTTCGAACTTAAATATCCACATGATCATTCTTAAATTCCTCAAGTTCCTACACTGAAATCTTTACATCCTATGATCCCACAAAAATCTAAACCTCCAAGGTTTATAGTATGCAGAATTCAAACCTGTCTCTGATACCAAATGTAACGCCCCAAACCCGGATGGTCTGGAGACTTACTACCTGTCTCTAAAGAACTTATAATCCAACACAACTAAAATGAAACTCAAATCTTTAATAACAAAACTCAATATCAAGAGTTCTAAATAACCACATTGACAACTCCACAAAGTCATTACTGCAGCTAAAATAAACTAAGGAGTCCGTAATCTCTCGGTAATCATAACAACTCAACCAATAATTTCATACCTCTTTCTGAAACCCAATATATTAATAAAGCTCAAAAACATTAAAACTAAGAACATCAGAAGTCCTTCTTCCAACAACATCTCCTCAGTTTAAACACATTCAGAAATCTACTCCAGGTCCTCATTTGGACTCTCCACATCATCTGAAAAATATTATGAAGATAAGGGGTGAGTTATCAACAACTCAGTAAGCAGAAATCATATGCTAGCGTGCAAACATGAGCATTTACAAAATAGAACATGCAGAACAAAATATTTTCCAGAGTTAACATGCAGAACAGAACATATTTTCAAAAGTAACAGAGCGATGGTTTTAAGACAAGTAAAAACCCTTAGTGCTTTGGCATAACATAAACTGAGTATCATCATCAGATCAAAACAGAGCATCAAACAGAGCAGAGACAATGTTTCACCCCCGTGGTAGGGTTGTGCTAACCCCGGGGCCAAACCAGGCAAAGACAGAGGTGAAATATTTCCTTTATTCTTCTCGGAGCCCCGAGTGTGCACACAGGAAAGACCACAATAAAACCACTTTGTTTCCAAAGTGGGTGCACTCAGAGACAGAGAAGTTGGTACCAACCCAAACAGAGCAGAGCATAACAGAGCAGAGCAGAGCAAAGCAGAGACAGAGTCAGATACGAAAACCAGTACACCATGCCAAAGGTTTTCAGATGTTATATCAAAATAATACAGAGTACCAAAACAGAATCAGACAGTTTACACACGCTGAACACAAAAGCCAGAACATCTTTCTAAAATAAATGCACAACTTTTCATATTATCAATATCGCTCTTTTTCCAGATTTCAGAAACCACATGACAGAATTTAGCTCATGTCTACACAATGCATGTCAGAACATATTTTGCTCTTTTTCGTACAGATTTCATGAGTATGCAAATAAACGACCGATGTTGGTTTTGTTTTTCCCAAGTTCTCATTTCACCACAAAAAATATGCAAAGTTTTCAGAAAATCAACCTCAGTCTCAAATAATTCGTGTAAGGCCTAGCATAGGAACCCCGCTTACCTGACTCCTGAAGCGCATTATCTATAACTTGAATACGGTCTCTATCCGTCTCGTCACCTATTCATAAAATAAAATAAACTAAATATTAAAGTCCAACAATACAAAATTGGTCTTAGCCAACTCTAGACCCAAACTCTAGATCATAATTCAGCAAGTTTAATCAAACTCTAAAACGGAAATGTTGAAGTGCAAAAATACCCAAAACGGAAATGTTGATGGTGGGGCTTCACCGGTGACAGATCGGAGGTGGGGTTGGGTCCATTGGGTTGCTAGAAGGTCGAGGATAATGTGGTGAGAAGATGGTGGCCGGAGGTGGCGCGACGGCGGCGCTGGAGCGAAGGTGACGTCGCGGCTTTGAAGGGCTGCTGGTGGTTAACGGCGGCGCGAATAAAGGTGAGGTTGGTGAGGTGAGGTCGCCGGTGGCAGGGGAGGCGAACGGACTGGGCGGTGACGGCCACCGCGGGCTCACGGTGGCGGGCTGGGGGAGAGGGCGACGCACGGGATGAGAGAGGGAGGGAGTGCGGCGCGCGGGAGAGGAGAGGAGAAAAAGAAAAGAAAAAAGAGGAAAAGAAAAAAGAAAGAAAAGAAGAAAAGAAAAAGAAAAGGAAAAGAAAAAATAGAGAGAAAAGAAATGAGGTCCAATCCTCACATCTTGGGTCACAAAAATGATCCAACGGAAACGGTTTTAAAACAGCAAGTGAAATAAAATAATTCAAACGCAGTGGTTAAAATAAAAATAAATAATTAAACCCAACAACAAGTTAATTTAATTCGAGAAGAAATTTAAATACATAACAATAATTAATTTAAAGAAAGCACTTCAAAAATAATTTTCGTAAACTAAAAATCATAAAAAATAACACAACTAAAAATCCAACAATTTTAAAACAAGAGAATAAAATTTTAAATTAATAACAAATAATCTTTCAATTAAAAATACACTAAAATACGGGGTGTTACAAGCTCCATCTTAACTTAGGGTCATGATACGCACACACCCACAAAATATTTTGACACAAGTCCAACAGTTTCACAAATTTGATCTCATACACACAAAATTAGAGTTTAATTACATAATTATCAACAACAACTATCAATTATATTGCAGCGGTTAATATGTGAGTGACATGACAACAACAATGTTTATTTAAGAAAAAATAGAATATTTCATCAGCACATCAAATCCCAACATCACAACCAACACATTTCAATCCCAACACTTCACAGAGGCCACCGGGCATGATAGAAATTCACAATCAGGCTACAATTTCAATCCCAATGCTTCTCAGAGCCCTCGGCCACCACACAAATTCACAACCAGACTGCATGATTCACAATTTCACAGTTTCCAACAACTGTTATTTTAAGAATTAGACCGAGGAACACTTACCACGTGAGTTGATCCCCAAAGCAGTGACAAAAACACCCAATCAGTCTCCATCCGCAAAACAAAGGCATAAGACCCAAACTCAGTGTCCATAAACAATAATTTCACAGTATATGCAACAATGGATTAATGGACAGCAAGAAAAAGTACCTCAATTAGATTATCAACAACTCTGAAACATCTAAAAAGTGAGATCAAACAATACAACAAATTTTGCAAACCCTACAATAACATTTTGGAGCCCAGTATCAAGTACCACTTACCTCCTTGCACGGGGAGAATTTTCTAGATGGATGATGGTGCTCCAATCTTTTCTCCAATGTTGGTGCGCCGTGAGTGGAAAGGAGAGAGAGAGAGAGAGAGAGAGAGAGAGGGAAACTGATAGGGAGATAGAGAGAGACTAGGAGAATCATATCAAAGGAGGGAAGAGAGGGTGAGTGTGATGGAGAGAGAGAGAGAGAGCGAATTGGTCAGACAATGGTTGCGGATGGTGGCGGTGATGCCAAAATCGAGGGAGGAGAGGAGAGAGAGAGAGAGAGAGAGAGAGAGGGAGAAGATAAATCAGAGGGTGGGAGAACGAAATACATAGAGAGACTTACCACTATCGGCGCTTGATGGAGAGTAGTGCACTGAGGTGGTGACAAGGTGTGCGGGAGATGTGGGGAGATGGGTTGGTCTACATAGATAGAGAATGATAGCACGAGAATGAGAGGGTGACAGAGAGAAAGGGATGAAGAAGACTTACCGGTGGCTCCATGTGGCATCGTCGGTGATAGTGGTGCAAGGCGTGGACTATGGCGGCACAGAGGAAGAAAGGGAAAGTATGAAGAAAAAAGCTGTAGAGAGAGAAGCATTAGGAGAGGGGAGTAAGATAAGGAAAACTGAACCCTAGTGGACGGAAATCAAAATGGTGTGTTGCATGCACCTTTTCCACTATGGGCTTGGGTTGGATCCAACAGGTCCAGGGCTTTGGTTAGGCTGGGCCACACACTGCCTCATCACGTGGCATCCTGGAAAGGAAACTATCTCTAGCTATCCAAGTAGAGAGGGGTGGTGTGGTAGAAACTGCTCCTTTTAGGGGAGGGCCTTCCTCTCATAGCCCTTCCTCGGGTGGTACTTAATGTCACATTGCTAATCATTGATCAATTCTAGCCACATTCCCAGCCTCATATTTAGATCTTTTTGCTCAATCAGGTACTTGAGGCTCTTGTGATCCTTAAAAACCTCACACCTTTCACCGTACAAGTAGTGTCTCCAAATCTTCAGAGCAAAACCTATAGCAGCTAGCTCCAAATCATGGGTAGGATAATTTGGTTCATGGTCCTTCAGCTGATGAGAAGCGTAAGTGACTAACCATCATTCCTGCATCAGTACACATCTGAGAACTACTATAGATTCATCACTATACACCACATATGACTGTGCTAGTACCGATGCTATTGTCAGTCTTTTCTTTAGCTCAAGAAAACCAGTCTCGCACTTATCGTTCTAAACGAACTTTGCATTTTTCTTGGTTAGGGCGGTACGTGGTCTAGATAGTCTAGAGAATCTCTCTACAAACCTCCTGTAGTAACTGGCTAGTCACAAGAAAATCCAAATCTCGTGCATGTTGGTTGGCTTTTTCCAATTCATCACTACCACAATCTTACTAGGATCAACTACTACTCCTCCATTGAAAATAACTTAACCCAAGAACTTCACCTCCCGGAGCCAAAACTCGTACTTACTGAGTTTGGCGTACAACTCCTGATCTCTGAGTTTGGTCAGAGCCATACTAAGGTGGCTTCGATGTTCTTTCTCGCTCTTCGAATAAAACAAGATGTCATTGATGAACACGACAACAAAACTATCCAAGTAAGGTCTGAATATTCTGTTCATCATTTCCACGAATGCCATAGGAGCATTGGTTAAGCCAAACAGCATCACCAAAAACTCGTAGTGGTCGTACCTTGTCTTGAAGGAAGTCTTCGATACATCCTACTCTCTGATATTCAGCTGATGGTATCCTGATCGCAAATCTATCATTGAAAATAACGATGCTCCCCACAATTGATCTAATAGGTCGTCGATTCGAGGTAACATATTTTAGTTATTTATTGTCATCTTGTTTAACTCCCTATAGTCAATGCACATCCTCATCGAACCATCTTTCTTCTTCACGAAAAGCATAGGTGCACCCCAAGGTGAAGAACTCAGACGAATGAATTATTTCCCTAACGGCTCTTCCAACTGCCCCTTTAGCACCTTCAACTCTGTGGGAGCCATACAATAAGGTGCCTTGTGCGTCAGAGCCGTCGTAGGTTCCAACTCTATTTCGAACTCAATCTCTCTATCAAGCAGTAATCTGGGTAACTCGTCAGCAAAAAACTTCAAGAAAGTATTCTACTACGGGTATCCCTCAAACTCCTTCGTTCCTTATTGACTTTCTACTAACATAGCCAGAAATGCTAATGCACCATCCTCGATCCACCTTATAGCTTGAAAAGCTGAAATCACTGGAGGGGTGGCTTTAACCGAACTTCCCCATAGCTAGTCCTAGACTCATTTGGTGGTTCAAACACAACTTCCCTCTTCCAACTGTCTATCTTAGCACAGTGCTTAAACAACCAATCTATCCCAAAAATCTGATCGAATTCCATTAGACCGAAAACCATCAAATCATCCCTCAGTGCTCCCTCTATTTCTACAAGACACTCCTTAACTACTCGGGTACAACCTACAATTTTCCTATCAGGAATCATCACTACTATTTTACTGGGTAATAGCTCAGTTTGCAAACTACATATTCATGCAAACGCTGCAAATACAAAAGACTGCGATGTGCCCGAATTGAATAGTTCACAAGTTGTGAATCTCAATAGATTGACATTCCCTAACATCAACAACAAAGTAGTACTACTATTAATAGTAATTCCACCATTCTTAGCTAGCTTAACAACACAAAGGTCTTAGAGAAATATCAGTAATGACACCAGCTTCCTCCGTTTGTGGAGCGTCAACATCTACATATCCTTGAGTGACAGCGTACACTCGTGCAATATGTGGGGTCGCTACTTTGACTTTTTGTCAGCATTAGAAGTGGCTCCATTGGTCTGAGCTGCGCTGGGGTATTCTTTAATCATGTGACTGAGCTGTTTGCACTTGAAACATACCCCTATTGCATAACGACATTTCCCAGCATGGTACTTTGTAACACCTCGTTCCCGTAGGATAGAGATGTTATTAACATTCATAACATAATGCCCGGTAAAGAGATTCATTTCTTGAAATACCTCATTTATTGAAAAGTATCAAAATATTAAAACTGAATTGAACATGATTGTTTTGAAAACTGAACGTAAAATAAAAGAACATAAACTAATCATATGAATGACATAAAAGAAATCTAATTTGTCACTTATTCCTCCCTAAGTCTTTGTACTAGATCTATTCCTAGCAATCCAGCTTTGCATCATTATAATCACGATATGTGAGAATTAAACATGGAAGAAAACAATAAGACAAACAAAAATGAGTTGAATACTCAGTAAGTAGCACATCATACCATAAAATATAATTTGGCCTAGAATGAACTTAATTTCTGAAGACTCTTCATAACATACATACAACATCACATATTTACAATCATGCACGTAACATAACTTTCTGAAAACTTTACATACATACATATATCGTCATTGATTCACATAGTATATCTATTGATCATTAACATGAGTGGAAGCATACATAATCATGGCAAACATGTACCGTGAATGCATAATAACTTGTTTATCTTGTCATAACATAGAATGAAACACGCTTGGGTCCGTGTTTCACTTAACTTGCATAACATGGAGTGAAACACGCTTGAGTCCATGGAGTGAAACACGCTTGGGTCCGTGTTTCACTTAACTTACATAACATGGAGTGAAACACGCTTGGATCCGTATTTCACTAAACTTGCATAACGTGGAGTGAAACACGCTTGGGTCCGTTTTTCACTTAACTTGCATAACATGGAGTGAAACACGCTTGGGTCCATGTTTCACTTAACTTGTGGTTAAACACACTTGAGTCAATGGCACCGTAACAATTCTTATCTTTCTTAATGCATGAGAATTTATTAGGCTTCATGAACATTTCTAACATGGCATATTCTTCTACATTGCATAACATAACATGACATAACATGGCATATTCTTGTACATGGCATAGCATAGCATGGCATATTCTTGTACATGGTATAGCATGGCATAACATAACATGGCATAGCATAACATGACATGACATAACATGCTCTGAACGTTTTATGACATTCCATGGCATACTTGATCTAAGTACTGCATGAACATGGCATACATGATCTAAGTACTACATGAACATGGCATACATAATCTAAGTATTACATGGACATCACTATTCCATTACATGGCATACTTGACTTGAATTACTATATGAGCATCTCATGGCTTTCATATGATTTTAGTAATATTCAATCAATCGAACAACAAATTCATTCATTCAAGCATAATCTCATATTTCATCAAAGATCGTCAAAGGAATCTAACCTTGACTTACCTCTTAGCGTAGCGTAGTTAACCATCATAAGGACATCATATTTTCATACATAACAATAATATTCACAGTACGCATGCATTTATATGATCATACTATTTACCTCTTAGTGTCGCTTCCTGATTCCCACTTTGTAGCGTGATACCTATAGGAGGCACTAATCGTCACTAACTTTCCTAGAAAGACGTGTCGTAGCATTATAAATGCTTAAAATCATATATTGAGATAATTTAATTATACTAAGAATAATACATAATAGTATCATTCAAAACTCATAACATATTCTTTGACTTCTATTAAAAATATAACTTAATAATTTTATAAAAATCCAGTTAAAAGTCAATTGGAATATTAACTAAATAATAGGCTCCAAAAATAGTTTACGAAAAAAGATACTTTAAGATTATGCTTTAAATTCCTTAAATATTTCTGGTAAAGATAAGTCTCTGCCTCATATATATATATATATATATATATATATATATATATATATATATCAATTAAAAGCTAAGCCCATTAAAACGACGTACCAGAGTGTTTTATGAAAATAAACCCAGCCCAACCTACTATGTCATACAAAACACGTCCAACAAGACTCAGCTTAATAGGATGGCATTTTGCGAAAACAAGAATACTGGGCAGGGGCATTTTGGAAAGGTTGAAGGTAAAGGAAATAAAAGAAAACACAGGCTTACGGGGAAGACATCAGGTCGTGCAACGGGGACTCACCGAGAGAGGGATCAGTTGTGATGAAGGGTCATGGTGGCTGACTAAGGTTCACGTTGGCTAGGAGTGGTCGGTGTCGTAATGGGCTTCTCTGGGCAGTGGTGTGGCACAAGAGAGAGAATGAGTGAGAGAGAGTTTAGAGAGAAAACTGCTTAGCTGAGAATAACAGAGAGAGGAGGGAGAAAGATTCCGGCGTGGACTTACTGGAAGGAGTGCGAGGCAGAGGGAGGTGCATGGTCGGCGGGTTCTGTGGCTGCCGTGAGGTGATCTGACTCTTCTAGTGGTCAACGGAGAGCTGAGTAGAAAATACCGTTGCTTCTAGTATTCACGGTGGAGAGAAAACGATGGAAAATAAGCTTAGAGGCGTCGACGCACGTCGTAGAGGAAGGAGAGCTTACCGTCGGCGTGCTCTGTGGTAGTTTCAGGCGAGGTGGCCGACTTGGTATGAAGAGTAGTGCTAGGGTGGCTGTTGGGAAGTGGTTTTCTCTGTCTTCCGAGGTTGCCATGGCAGCTAGTATGTGAAAGTTTCATGGTTTTTGCTAAGGGTCTCGTGGGTTTATAGATGAGGGGTAGGAAGCTATCGTGAGTGATCTATAGGGGTTTGAGTTTGAGTAAACTTTGGAAAACTACTCCCACAAGGAAAAGAACACTTGAGAAGATATTAGAGTTTTGAAGTGTTTGAGTTAGAGATAATTTCAAATCAGGAAACTCCCAAACCAAACAGAAAGATAAAAGAAGCGTATAGTAGAGAAATCCTATTCAAAACAAATTACTACCTCAAAACATATCTAATAAAATAATAACAATAAAGATAACAATAAAATAGTAGTAGTAATAATAATAATAATAATAATAATAATAATAATAATAAAATCACACTTTTGGGGTCGGAGTGTTACATACTTGCTGCACTGTCCACACTATGGGTTTGAGGGGGACATTTGTCTCCTGATTACGATGCCCTTGCCCTTGTCTAGCTTAGAAATGGCCTCTTCTTTTTCACACTTCTCCCAGCATTGTATCGAAAAGTCCTCTTCAAGAATTGATCTGAGCAACCAAGACCTCATGTTCTTTTGCTCTTGAAATAGCGGCTACATTGACCAGCTCCAAGTAGTTCTCGATCTGAAAACAAGCCACCTGCCTGTGGATCCTCGGTTGCAAACCTCCCTGGAACTTCTAGGCTTGCATATTTTCAATAGAAATCATGGAGGTGTGAACCTCCCTAACTCCATGAATCGGGAAGCATACTATTCAACTGACATGTTGCCCTGAACCAAAGACGTGATCTCAGATGTGTTTTTTCCTTAACCGATTATGGGAAGAATCGATTGTCAAACTCCTCTTAGAATCTTCCCCAAGTTAAGGCGGCTAGGGTTCCTAGTTTCCTTACCAATAGATGTGCTCTCATATCTCACCATATACCAGCTTCACCCTACAGTAGGTAACCGGCATACAACACCTTCCGGTCCTCAGTACATTTGCAAATTTTGAATGTTCAATCTCGATCGTCCATTTATCTGCTCTTATGGGCCCTTTGTTTAGCAAGAAGTTTGGGTAATGGTAAACAAGGAACTTCTCATAGGGGCATCCTCTGACTTCCAATTTGTGCCCCCGCATTTTCATCTTGTTGTTGTCTGGGAACCTCCGTCCGAAGATGGATAGCTTCTGTCATGCCTTTTCCTCCATCCATAGGAGGATTTGTCTCCTGATTGTTGCCTCCAATATGGTTTTGGGTATTCTACCTTACACCATTTGTTCCGTCCAGAGACATATACTCATGCGTATCAGATTCGCATGCCTTACCTAATACTTCATAATTCAAGCCTAATAATATTCCAATCCAAAATTCTAGTACAAACTCCTAAGGACTTCGCATTCCTTACCTAATACTTCATAATTCAAGCCTAGTAATATTCCAATCCAAAATTATGGTACAAACTCCTAAGGACTTGTGGTTTACCAAAGACGTATTGCTCTGATACCACCCTGTGACTCTCCCAAACTTCACTTAGGATTGGACAAAGCTTCAAGCATCAGGACATGCAACCTAATATTACATACCCCCGTTCATGACAATTAAGAATACAATGCACCTACCATGCTTTTAACAACATGCAGTAAATGTAGCGGATAATTTTCTTTTTAGTAATACTTGGGACTATCACAATGAGATTTACAAAATCTCAGCAAGTAAAGCTCTTAAGTTACCAACAGCATAAATAAGCATGCATGATAGTAACCATAACATGCATGTCATGTATGCTCGATGCACATGAATTTGCTTATGCATAATATGACTTAGAAACTTCGTAAATTAACATGACATTTCATGCTTGCTTGCGTGAGCATGAAACATTCATTCTTATACATATTTGTTTACGTGATAATGGATGCTCCACAGCTCCCTATAGACTGTGTACTCCTGCCAGTACTGCATCACATCACAGGTCCTTTGCTCTAGCTATGAATTTTGGCACCACTGGCGTTGGGTGCCTGACTTTGCTCCAAAATCCAATTTAATCAGACCCATACGAAGCTTGATTGACGGTACTTTGTCGATCCCAGTGGATTCCACTCCATTTTAAACACTATAGAGTGGACAGGGGTTCTACTAGAATAATCCCTCATCCTAGCATTTAGGGTCGTGATAAACCAAAGCAACTCATGCATGACTTCGAAATGTATTCGTGACAGTATGCATATGACATGGCATTCATGACATGTAACAGATAATCAAGTAACAGATATTGAAAATGACATGGCATGGCATAATATAAAGCAATTAAATAAGCATAAATAAAATATGAATATAATTAATGAACTTTACCACCTTACATATATAAAAATACCACAAGTTAGAAACTAACTTACCGAAATCCATATGTAAAATAAGCATAGCGTGTGCTGAAATGAGAGATGTTCTAGGGTTAAAAATTCTCACTTACCTCTCATAAAATAGAACTTACTAACTTTGGGCTTCATTTGCAAAATTACCTTTTAACTTTGAAATTACAAATTAGCCCCTAAACTTACAAAAATTGTGCAAATGGGCTCCAAAACTTATCAAACTTTACATACCTCATGTAAATTTCATTGTAAGTCTATTTATAGGCTTAGGATGTACAAAATCTTACATCTAGTACATAAACCTCTCTTGGCTGAACCTAACTAGGTAAAAGATTCACCTAGTTTGCTTTTGGCCATTTATCACACCATCATCCTTAGACCCGACTTTAACAACTCATAAATATCAAATCCCTAGTTCTAATATCATGTCAAGACACTAAATCAAGTAGTTTTCAAAATCATAAACTCACCATTTCAAACAACTACACAAAACATCAAGATAAACTGAACCTAATCTTGGTGTTTTTGGTCTATCACTTGCATTTTAACACCAAGGACTCCAAAATTCCATAAATCTCACTTCAAACCTAGTTGATAATATGCTTGAATAAAAACAAAAATCACATTACTTAACAAATGAGAATTGGCTGGCACAAAAAGCCTTGAATCCGAAACATAGCATGCATTTGACTTGGACAAAAAGACAATATCCTTGATGTGCAAGCATATAATCTGGAAACAACACATCCATAAACCTCACATTAAAGTTCTAACTTGATCTGAGAACCAAAATCAACATATATTTGAAAATAATCACACCAAAACAACCATAAACCTGAAAGCTTCTAAATCATGCTTAAAAACATACTTCTTTGCATATTTATCCAAATCCAACAAAATCTTAGTCATAAAGCTTTAAAAATCCAACTAAATCCATAAATGAAAGCTTTAATAACATGTTTTATAAATATCAAACCATGGATTTAAGATCCTAAGACTAGAAAAACAAACTAAACTAACAAATTGCATGTTGGAGGATTCGGTTCTAACACTTGGTAGATCATGCAATTCTATTTTATTAAAACCTAAGATTTTGTAAATCAAACTAAACTTACACAAAACAATCATATCAACACATCTTAACCAAATAAAAGAGATTTGAGCTAGGAGAATAAAACTTACAAGGGCTGGAACACAAGGAAGCAAAGCACCCAAAATGTTTCCTCCAAACTCTCTCTTGGTTTCTCGCAAGGAAAGGATGGAATTTTTCGCAACTGTGGGAGAAATGAAGGGGTATAGGGCTGAATTGGAGTGGGTGAGATCTATCTCACAATATGGGAAGCTTGCTTGCACAAGAGGGGAAACAAATATGCTAAATTGAGGGATGTAAGTGGGGAGCCGAGTGGGGTGATTTTAAGGTGGCTTTGTTGCTTGCTTGACCTTCCATAAAAGAACACTATTTAGGGCTGAAAACAAGGTAAAACTTCATCCATGGTATGGTCATTCAAGGGGGAGAAACTTGTGGGAGAAGGTTGGAGAAAACTAGAGAGCTTCGACTGGAACAAATGGGCTTAACCGAATAGCATCCATTGAGGGTATAGATGGGATTTCAGTTAGGATTTGAATTCACGTGCAATCTCTTTTGTCAAGTGAAAGTACCATGGAGTAGATGAGGGTGTAAGAGCTTGTAATTGAGTGGTTGGTTGCTTGTAGAAGTGGTTTAAACCAAGAGGAAAACATATAAGCAAAACCAGGTGCATGTTTAGATTTCAGTTAGGATTTGAATTCACGTGCAATCTCTTTTGTCAAGTGAAAGTACCATGGAGTAGATGAGGGTGTAAGAGCTTGTAATTGAGTGGTTGGTTGCTTGTAGAAGTGGTTTAAACCAAGAGGAAAACATATAAGCAAAACCAGGTGCATGTTTAGGATTGGAGTTTTGGGGTTTCGATTTTCCCCACTAGTTTTGGGGTTTCATTGGGGTTGAAACCCTATTTGTGGCAGACCAAATAGTATTTGAATGGTTGAAATAGTGAAATATGTTAGAAGGTATCTTGACTTGCTTAGGTTTCACTCCATTTTTCTTACACATTTGTACTCCTCTTGACAAGTGTCAAGTGGATTCACAAATGGAGGGTTGTGATGATTCCATGTGTCCAAAAAAGTTTTCTTGTGATCCTATCCTGATTTGGACAACCTACATGGCGATTTGATAGTTGGATAGACTAGATGCCATATGGCACTCTCTCGAGGGTCTACTATTCACCCGTAAAGCTTGAAATTTTTTATTGCATAATAAAGTGCTAAATATTCATACTAGTCAAATGGTACAATTTGTTTCACCAAGTTATACTCCTAAATGCCTCAAATAAATAAAAAAAGGCAATATGGTCCTGTAGCGAATCATAATCTGATTACATCAACGGACTAAATCCTAATCAATCTCTCGATTAATGAAATCTCGAAAGGATTTCATGACGTTTATAATGTCTAAATAAATTCTTGTATCGAATTTCTTTCGAGCAGTTTTTTTTTTTAGAAGAGGACGGTACCCCAATTTTATTAAAAAGCCCTCACTTGTGACGGAGAAAAATCGTGGTTACAAAACTACACCTAAGAGATACAAATAAACAAAATAACCAAACCCAGGCATCCAAAAAATTCCCACCCTCACTACAATTTTTCTTTCGGGGTGTTGCATGCTTAGTGCTAGTTGTACTAGAGTTTAAGCCATAAATAGATTCATTCGATAAATACTCCAAATATCAATATGTTACTTCATCTCCAAATATAAAATATAGACCCGATTATTTTTTCTCTAAATCCAAATACGGCAAACCAAACATATTTGTTTGCTAGATTAAGTAATACAAATACAAAGGAACAACAAAATCTCTATTAACGGAGACTTGCCTCCATCTCTCCTGGATCTACCTCTGCGTCTAAGTCTACGGTTTTGATAAACAAAACCATAGGTAGGTTAGGTAGTTATGAAAAGGATGAACACATATATTAGTGTGGCGAGGAATCACCCTTTCAAGTAAAAACACATGTACTCGTAAAAATGGTGAGTAATCAACCTCTCAGTAAACACAATTATATAAGCATTGCGAGGAATCCCTCTATGCGGAGTTACCCTCTATGCAAAACTCATTATACATAAGTATCACCGAGGTAAGAAACCACCCTCTTCTCAAGTACATAAAACTCATTATATTCATCACATAGATATTTGTCACACAAACATTCGTCGCTTGAAAGGCCAATAAGGCTTCTCGCTCCACTGTTTGAAATCGGGGAACCACTCCTAACTGACCAATGTGCAAGCCGACTTGCCTGTCTCGAATGGGTTGACACTCACACGGAGATATACATGTTACGCTGGGAAAACGTCTACCTGGACAACCTGTAACAGCCCGCTAGAAATTTACTAGTAAAATTTCTACTGATTTTAGGAATCTAGTGAAAATCCCATAAGTTTTTACAAATCGACGAATCGCACAAGTTTTAGTCTGTCAACATAGTCAGTGTTATCATTCACTATGGTGCTATAAATATGACTTTTAATTATTTAAGATAGTTAGAAGTGTCAGAATGCGTTATAGTCTACTCTATTAGACTCAGTTGATTATTTAGGTTTTTATGGCGCAATTATCCATTTTCCAAATTTCGGACGTAACGCATGTTCGAAACTGTGAAATTATTTTTAGGGGCACTTCAGAGTTGAATTTCGGTAAATGATTTTCACTATATGTTAATATGAATATTTAGGAGTTTTCAGTATTAAGTTTATTATGCATGTTTTCGGAGTGAATAGTAACCTCGATGAGCACACCAAATGCAGTGTTTTGAAAATCACAATGTGGAATGTCCAAATTAGGTTAAAGAAGTTTTATTTAGATACTTGGCAATATCTTAGCCACACATAGTGAATAGTATTAGATACTTGGCACAAAGAGGAAGCATTAGATAGAATTGTGAAGGAAATCAGTGTGTGAGATCATGCCACCTAAGCAAAGCTTTGTCTCATTTGATTAACCAATTTGTGCCAGACCAAATAGAGTTTCAATCCTAGCGAAACCCTAAATGGTTGGGATCCAATTGAAACCCCAAAAAGTTGGTTGAAACCGAAACCCTAAACGGTTTCCCCAAACCCTAAAGTTGGCCTCCAAACCCTTTTTAATCCGATTTCTAGCATCGTGTTTAATTAAATCACTTCCACATACTATTAATCAATCAAATCCTTGTTATGATATCATTATCCAACCTTTTAAACCTTGAAAATTTGATTGGGCTAAGAAAAATTGGATTTGGGCTTGATAGCACCTCAAACCCTAACCAAACCCCCTTTAAACCCCAAATTGAAGCCCACTTGGTTCAGGCCCACGAATTTGGCCACCTTGGCAAAGATTTTTGAAGAAGTTTCCTCCCCCACATGGCAGACTATCCACTACCATTGGCTGCACCCAATAGTGCCTTGATGTGAAGGAGAGATTCACCCCATCAACCTCCATATCTCACAACTGTTGCAGTCAGTCGTTGCTCCTCTCTGTGGATGACTGACTTCACCCTCAAGGGTCATCGTCCAATCAAGGGTCACTCAAGCCTATAACTTCACCCTCCAGGAGTCTAAAGTCGTGCAAGACACATTTCACTCCCTTTTATCACTTCTTCACTCCGTTCTTAGATAGCAACTCAAAAGAGCTCTCTCGGGTAGATTTTTGCATCTTTGTGCGTGGAGCTTTTCGACCCTTTTTAAGTATTTTCGCACGATGACTCATTCATAAAAGTTGTTAGTATTTGAGTTTAGTTTCCGTGGATATCTTATTTGTCTCATTTCATGCTCATTTGGTAGGTAAAAAGTATTTTTAACCATGGAAAGGTCATTCTGGGAGTGAAACTGGAGAGTATGTTATGTTTTGGAATTTTTTACCTTGCTAATGGACATATCATGGTCTGAAAATTTTATGGAGTGTTTTTAGCATGTGTTTATGAATGTTCATTAAGGTTTTGTTGCATGAATAAAGCTTTTGATGATAGATTTCCTTAGATTTAGAAACTTGAAAATTTTGTTTTGTGAAAGTTTGAATACTTAGTGGTTTGATCTTATCCAAAGGCTTTGATATTTTTATGTGATGGTTCTAAACCTCTTATATACATTTTAGAATGTTATGTTGAAGATATTTAGTATTATTCTTAAAGATATGATTTTTCTATGCAAGAGGATTTTGGTTAGGCCTAAGATTTGATGTTTTTGGGTTCGATCGATGTTTTATTGAGTTTTAACCGTGTGATTTTAAGTTTGACGGTTAGATCTTCTTTAGGACACATATTTAAATCATGTGATATTTTAGTTTGAAGATCACATGTCTTTAAACCATGGATCAAGAAATGGATCAAAGTTAGTTGAGAGAAGAGATTCTGTTTTTGGACCAAGTATAGAATAAAAAAACTCCAAGTGTTGTTTTGTGATTTTTGGTGACTTTTGTTTGATGATTTAAAGCATGGTTGATCTTATGATGATGTTATGAATATGTTAGAAGTAAGATTTGATTTTTTTGAATTCTTGGAGATGTTTTTATTAAGGTCAAAACTTGTGATTTAAGGGTTTACTTTTTATTAAAAAGTTTGGGTCTTCTTACAAAAAGTTTGGTGTTGATGATTAGCTTTATCTTAATGGATATTTTAAGTGTGTTTTAAACTTAGGATAGGAAGATCTTTGTTACAAAATTTTGGATTAATCATCGGTTTTGAAGATGGAAGAAATTGCAACCAAAATCAAGATAAATGTCCTATGAATGTTTCGGCCATAGTGAGTTTTTCATAGTTGTGAATGGTTTTAAATTTTTTTTGAGTTGATATTTCAGTTTATGACAAAATTTACATGAGAAATATAAATTTTTGTAATTTTTTGAGTTAGGATGTAAAATCCTTAAGTTAGGGGTAAAATGGTCATTTTTCCACATGTAGAGGGTAAAATGGTAATTTTACTCTAAGTTGTCTCTTTTCACATTTCTAATTGTTAGTATTTAAATTTTTAACTTTTAGAATACCCTCTTGCAGTTCCTCGTGTTTCACACTTAATTCTCGTAGAACGCAACAATCGAGGTAAGAGAACTACAGTTTATGTTCTTATGTTGTTATAAATGTCGTGTCATGCCATGTCATCACATGTTTATCTATTACACGAATTATTCTGTCACGAAAAACTTATCTGTTACACAATATATTATATCTCATGTTACTATCTGTTGCAAGTATGTCACATTACGTATAACATCTGTTACATGTATGTCATGTCACGCAATATTCAATGTCACATGCTACGCCATGTTACAAAATATTGTCTGTTACATGGTATGCCATGTTACGAAATATTGTATGTTACATGTATGCCATGTTATGAAATGTTATCTGTTATATTTATGTCTCAAAGTATGTCATGTATGTCGTCTTACGCTCATGTCACGTTATTCTACGTTAGGACTTTTGTCTTTTCATGTTCATGTCATCCCGTCTCAAATACAATTTGTGTATCGCAAAAACAATCTTATTAAGTTATTCATGTCAATCACGACCATAAGCGCTAGGATGGGGTAATATCTTAGTGAAACTCATTTGTTCACATTAGAGCTTCTAAATAGGTGTGAAATTTCTTGGGTTGACGAAGTACAGTCAACAGATTGCGAATGGGGCCTAACTAGCTGGTCACTGGAGTGCACCAGGCACTAACGCCGATGGAGCCACACTTTATTTTACTTGTGCCCACAGCAAGTGTGGTACAAACAATTCATGGGGCCACAACAACTGTGGAGCATACACTACATGAAACACAACGATTGTGACACGTAAAATACGTGGAGCCATAGCAACTGTGAAGTACGTATTAATGCACTCACAGCTGGTATAGATACCTGTGTTGTGATGCGGTAATCAGCAGGGACAAACGGCTCAAGGGGACCCGTGTAGCACCCGTATAGTCCACTTTTATTAATTAAGTCTATTGAATAAGATTCCAAGTTTATGTATTTCACGTTATGTTATGTTCAAGTTCACGTTCATGCTATGTTTCAAGTCCATATCATGTTTCAAGTTCACGTTCATGTCAGGTGAGGTTCACGTTCATGTTATGTGATGTTCACGTTCACGTTATGTTTCAAGTTCACTTCACGTTTATGTTATGTTATGCTCGGGTTCATGTTATGTTCTAGTTAATGTTCAAATTATGTATGTTCACGTTCATGCTATATTTCAAGTCCATGTTATGTTTCAAGTTCACGTTCATGCTATGTTGCTAGTCCATGTTATGTTTTAATTTCATGTACATGTCATGTCACGTCAAGCTAAGTTTCAGCTTCAGTTCAAATTATGACATTTTTGTCATGCTATATGTCAAGTTATGCTATGCTTACTTATGACTTTGATTATGCATTCATGCTTTTACTGTCATGCATGCATTATTAACCTATGTGGAACTTTTTACATCTCAGCCGTGGTAGTCCCAACTACCAATCCCTCCGAATAGTAAGCGATGTGTCAGAATCAGAGCAGAGAACAGACACTGGCAAACTAGAGGAGGTTGACTAAACGCCTGCAACGCGGAGCTTGCAACCTCCATAGTTAGGTCTTTGGATAGTATTCCGGCATCGTTAGTCGAGTTACGCGAGTTATTCAACGAACTAGCCCAATAATGTATTTTGACAATGTAATTATGGAGCCAGGTCTCTGTTATTTTGAGATTACAGTCTTCTGAGACCGTGCTGTAATCGTGGATGTTTATTTTGTTAAGTATGCATGGGTTATGTTTTAACTATTTGGGATATTATAAGTTTGGTGCTTAGTATTGCTTAAACAAAAAAATATCCGCTACGAATATTGCATAATTCTAAATGCATGTTAGGAATATTGCATCTTATATGTAATGAACAGGGGTAAGTAACCTTGTATTGCATGTCTCGACGCTTCGGATGTCTGTACGATCCTAAGTGGAATCTGGGGGCGTCACACAACTAAGTCAAAGACACTACACGTGATACGCCTGGAGTATTCTCCTTCCCATCTATCAGGTGAGACCAACACGATACTGTCCCACCACAACATCACGATGACTCTTTCTACCCGTATGAAACTCATGGCAATGCATCACAAGAATGGTCCGGGACTCTCTCTACCTGTTGGTAATGAGCAGAACGCGATAAGGTTACACATACCCAAATATCACATTGAACTAATCCGAAAATAGTCATATTAAAGATGTTGGTAAACACAAAATAAAAATATTCATAAACATAATGGCAAAAAGATTTATTAATTCATGATCAGAAAGGGAGAGGTTACAGAATATGCAATGCAAACCCAATGACATACCCACAACATTTACCCCACATTTCTCAGTATTGTCTTAAAAACTAACCTACCTCACTACCTTAGAATTATAACGTTGCGCTGCTCCTTTCTTGTTTCCCTTGAAGTCACGTGCTTTTTTTGAAGATTTTAACTTCAAAGAATATCTAACCCTTAGGGCCCATTTGGATACTTAGCATATCTCACTATATCTATGAATAGTAGTGAAATAATTTGAACTAAGATGTTTTATTGGGTTTTGAAAAATGAGAGAGAAAAGTTGAATAAAATATTATAAAGTTAAAAAAATTATTTGAATATTATTTTTGAATATTATTTTGTTTTGAAATATGAAAATTTTGTATTATTTTTTGTATTTTGCTTAGGAGTTTGAGAAAGTTGTAATTGAATATAACTACTTCAATCTTGTCGGGGGTCCACCTCTACTCCGTCCTTGGAGATTACATGGCCAAGGAATTTAACTTCACTCAACCAAAACTCGCACTTGATGAGGCTTTGCATACAATTGATGCTCCTGTAGTTTCCTCAATACCTGTCATAGGTTGTTCATATGGTCTTCCAAATCTTGCGAGTAGACCAGAATATCATCGATAAAAACTACCATGAATGAATCCAAGGATCTAAACACCTATTCATAATATCCATGAGCACTACGGGTGCATTGGCCAATCCGAAAGGCATACTTTAAACTCATAGTGCTTGTATCTAGTTCTGAATACAGTATTGGGCACAACTCTCTTCATGATTCTCACTTGGTAATCGACCTAAGGTCGATCTTGGAAAATGCTGCTGCTCCTTGAATTTGATTGAATAAGTCATCAATCCTAGACAATAGGTACTTATTCTTTATCGTCACCTTTTTAAGTTTCCAGTAATCTATGCACATCTAGAGAGTCCCAACCTTCTTGACAAATAATACCGGTGCCCCCCATGGTGACGAACTTGGTCTGATAAACCACTTATCCATAGTTCTTCCAGTTGTGTCTTTAGCACCTTCAGTTCTGATGTTGCCAATCGATCGGGTTCCCTATGCATAGGAACTACTTCGATTCCTAGTTGATTGTGAACTCGATTTTCTGAACAAGAGGCAACCTTGGGAGATTGTCGGCCAAAGCTTCTGGAAACTCTTCGACGAGTGGGATCCCGTAACCAACTTGAACCAAGTACGCCTCTACTCCACCGGCTAAATCTGCCAATATCACCTTGGTAATCATCTTAAGCCTACTACCCTTCAAACTCCATACTTTCTTCTCTAGGTAGTTAGAAACTAGCCACTCACTCTGGCAATTGATACTGTCGCAATATTGGAACAACCAGTGCAATCCCAATATAATGTCAAACCTGAAAAGGTTGAACATCATCAGGTCTGCTTCTAACACTTCCTCCCAAGTCTAAAAGGCAACCATTTAACATACTACAACTTCACCAGTTGGCAGAGCCACTACAACAATTTGTTGCAGGGACTTCGTTCACGTATACTACACATTCGAGTGAATGTAGCAAATAAAAATCAATGGAATGCACCCCAATCAAAAAAGGTATAAGCATAAAGTTCATACAATTTGACTCTTCTTGATAAAGTCAAACACCTTTAATTTTAAAGACATGCTTTATGAAATGCAAGTTTGTACCTATTAAGGGTGTAATCGGTCTGGTCTGGTAGAGGTCACAGTCTGAAAATTTTGATCAATCATTTTTGCTAGACTGGACCATCAGTCTAGTCATTCCATTTGGTCCAATTTAGTTCATGAATATTTTTCCTCTTTTTTTATTTTTTTAACAGAAAAATTAATACAAAAAATTAATTAAATTAATAAAATTAATATTAAGTGATTTCTTTAACATTTTATATATGATTAATAAATATTAAATAATTTCATTGTGTACATGGCCAATAGTGATCCATTAAATGAGAATTACATAATTAACTTATAAAATTATTATATTGTAACAACCCCTCCCAAGAATGCGACGAGCTGCTACCTTTTATAAAAAGAGACCTATATATCATACTAAAATTTAGAAAAGGAACCTTCCCATTTTCTATCATATTTCAAGTCCCAAAATAACCTATTTTACAAAATATAGGATGGTCTCATTAATTACAAGTTTAAAAACTATAGTCATTTCCTGGGTAGAAACATCTACCCGTTCCACAAAAGAAACAATTGTCTGAAAATACAGTTAGGAAATCTCTCAGTCAGGATGGCACCATTGGGTGCACTACCAATAGGACCGATTCGGCATTGCAATCTGTCCCTTTCTTTGGTACCACAATCATTCAGTTGTTGGCCATCAAGTATTTTCATACATAAAACTTTCATTTCTTTTTCTTTCTTTTCTTTCCATTCCAAGCATTTTCATCATCTTTCTTAGTCCGATGCATATGCATTTTCTTTCATAAAGATGCATTTCATGCCATACTTTATATAAAGAAAAATCACTAATTCTTTTTTTTATAAGTAAAAATATTGTATATATCTAAAGGAAAAACCAAGTACACTGAATGTAAACAAGAAAACACCCTACCCAAAATGACCCAAGCCTATAAAAAAAAAACCCAAAATACACCAAACCCGACCCCAACCTCTTGTTTCCCGTAGAACAACCCGAACAGCAACCCCAACACCTTGACTCCCGTCTTCACAATGCCCTCCGTTTAGACTTCTCTCTAGTAGAGCTACTACCTTTAGCGTCGTAGTTGATAGTTGAAAAAAGACGTTGTAACCAGTGTTTTTAATTTAGCACCGTACCGGCCCAGTGGCCGGTACAGGTATCATATGTGTTTCGCACCGGCCCAAATATCGATCGTACCGGCCTATATTTCGACCTGTACTGGCCGATATTTTGGCCTTTAATTTTTTTTTTTTTCATTTTTCAAACTACAAGCTTATTTTTTTACCTCCAATTCAGACTAGACTATTTATAATTTATATATACATGTATTTATATATAATTTATTCATATATAGTCTATTATTTTAGAATATAACTTATATATATATTTATATATATAATTTATTCATATATCGACTATCCCGAAACGGTACATGAAACGGTACCGGTACCGAAACATTTCGTTCCAGTACCTTGACCGGTACGGCATCTGGTACAGTATTCAAAACATTGGTTGTAACTCCCTGCTTTTCTTGAAACTTGATTTGGTCTCGAGCGAATCAAGTTTCATGCATGGTAATCCTTAAGAAAACTTGCATGGTAAATCTCATGATTTAAACCTTGAATGTGCATGCTTTGCATCATACATATACACACATTTATAATTAATAGGATACTTAACATGGGCTACCAAGAAGGGCTCATACATAGCATATACATTTACCTTTTTTTATCACAAAGAATCATTTGAATAAAAAGGAGCATTTAGTAGAAGAAAATGTTGAGTAACAAGCATGGTCATAGCTACTTACCTTAGTCCCTCTTTGCACCTCAATAAGTCCTATTCAATGAAATTGAAACGAGCATATCAATACCCACTTCATATTTTCCTTAACTCCCACTTCACTTAGAGAAAGTCACTACAAAACACAAACCAACCCATCTAACTTCCTTCCATACCTAGCACTAAGTCAAAACATCCAAACTCCTCGTTTCAAGCAAATCCAAGGAAAATCACAATCATGACTAATAGCATGCTTGCTGTCCAATACGGGCTATTTAGTTTTTCTACATGGAGGATGGATGAGAATCATGGGTTAATGATGTATAAATGATAAGAATTTACTTGGGAATGGTATAGAACAAGGAAACATAAAAAATCTGGAAATTTTCACTAAAAGGGCATTTTGACAGCTTTTTGGTAACTTGGTGGAACCAAAATGGGTGAAGGGTCAAGGCTTGCTAGATGGCTGGTTTGTCCCTCATTTTCAGTAGTTTATCACACAAACAATTAGGATTGGTTGGGTGAAGGGTGAAATGGACAATAGGGGTGAAAGGGACTGGTTTGAGCTTCAAAACAGAACACATAGCAGAAAATTCTGCACTACATGGACAGCTAGCAGCCTTAGTGCATTCTTGCATTTTAAACTTCCTTCATTCAACCACAATCCCAACTACATAGACTAAGGATGCTAGTATTGAAAAAACTTGAAAGAAACATCCTTTTTTTTTTTCTTTAAACATAGCACAAAACAGCAAGGGAAATTTCTTTATAAACCAGAAAATTACAACATAAAAGTCACTAGTTTTAATGAAATCCTTGGTGGTTACTAAGACTATTAACTTGAGGAAAATATTAAAGTACACATTCTCATCTCCACTAGTTTAACACATGAAAACAAAGGCTTTAACATGGTTAAGAACATAATTTAAACTCAAGGGAAACAATGAAAGACCATAACAGAATTTTTTTTTTTTTCACAAAACTACACAACCCAAAATGAAACAGGGCAGAAAATTCCCTCACCTTCACAACTGTGGTCTTGCACGATTTGGGCTATCCCTACCCTTCTTCCACTTAGTCACACACTCGACTAAACAAGAGTAACGAGCAACAAGTGAGAAATCAAACATTGGAAGTCAAAGGGGCGAAATCTGGACAGCAACAGATTTTTTTCAGACATTCATGGCTACAGTTTTGGGCTTAGATTAAATCCAACCACAAGAGTTTGGGGCTAGGTTTTTGTTACCTGATTTAGGTTGTGTTTGGATGTTGAAGTGAGTTGAGTTGAGTTGAGATGATAAAATATTGTTAGAATATTATTTTTTAATATTATTATTATTTTGGGATTTAAAAAAATTGAATTGTTTATTATATTTTGTGTTGGAATTTAAAAAAGTTGTAACCATGAGTTGAGGTGAGTTGAGGAACCAAACGAAGCCAAGCTTCCTCCCCAGGTGTGAAATGGAGTATCAAACAATGAAATGGGCGTGTGGAACTGAAGAACACAGAGAGTGTTTCGGCTGGAGCACCGAAGCAGAAATTTCAAAACCAAATTCGAGTGCCAATCGTGTATAATCCGAAATCTACAAGAGAATGGGTCAAGAAATTGACTTACCTTGTTGTTACTCTCCTTGAGGAGATGAGAGCTAGGGCTTTTCTGAAGTTGGAAAGCAAGGAACGAAATGGAGCAGGAAGAAATGAGACACACGGGTGAGAGCTTGAGTTTTCTATCCCTTTGCTGAATGTATTACGCACAGGTAGGGGCTTGGTTTTCTTTCCTTGTGCTAATTTGAAATGGACAGTTGGCATGCAGAGTAAGACGAGATATTTTTCTACCGACCAAATCAAGGGGTAGGATTAAAAGAAGATTACACTTACTAATTTGTAAAATAATAATGCTAACGGTAAATTTGTAACATCTTAAACACATGAATACCCTTCCCTCATTTTTTCTAAGTCTCATTTAAATAAGAAAAACATACTCATTTTAAAAATCATGGTAATGAAGATCTTTATATTAAAATACATAAAAATATTTGATTTTAAAAAAATAATAATTTTTATAACATAAGATTTTCTGCTAGTAGGACTCGGTATTACAGAGACCGACCAATAAGACTATCGATCCGGTCTGGTCCGGAACGAACCATTCGATATGGTTGGTTTCTTCGGTCCGGACCAATAGTCTTACACCCCAAGTACTTGTCATGACTCCCACTTCCTAGGTCTCTAGAGCCTCCTCATCAACTTCCCTAGGCATCAGAGCATACACTCATGCCTAAACTAATTGTCTCTGGCTTAGTCTCCCTCCAGTTGGGCTAGGTCAGCTACCTTGGGCCACACTTAGGCATTCCCTAGCAAATTACCCCATTTGGCTACATCTCAAATAGTTGTTGGTTCCCTAACTGCAATCTCCTTTGTAGGATTTGTTGCACCAGCTGCAAACAGGTGCTCTACCCCCATGCAAACTCCCATGGCTGCTTGTTGTCATACCCCAAATCTGGACAGAAACTTATGGGGTGATCCTAAGTCCTCTTCTGACATGTTGCCATGGTCGCCAAGCTGTAGTTCTCACGTTCAGCTATAGAGGCAACTTCCACTACCCTCTAGAAATCCTGAGTCTTTAGACAGGCTACTTGAGCACATATTTGCTGTTGTAACCCTTCCTAGAAGCGTTCAACTCGCATCGCTTCAATGGATATAAGGTGCAGGGCAAACCTCCCCAATTCCATAAATATAACGAATATTATTCAACAATCATACTACTTTGGATCAGGCTGGCGAATTCTCTTGCCTTTTTCTGTCTCACCCTTCTTGAGAAGAAAACGGTCTTCAAACTCTTTCTTAAACCGCTGTTAGGTCACGACTGACATTGGCCCTAGTTCCATGATAAGTTGTCTCTTCTTATCCCACCATATCGCAGCTACTTCTCGAAGCAGATAACCCACATATAGTAGTACCTTTTGGAAGTGATTTCAAGATCCATGATCCATTTTCTTGCTCTCATAAGCCTTTTGGTTCCAAAAAATCTTGGATATCTATAGGCCAAAAATCACTCGTTCTGATAGCATCTCTTCTTGGCCCGTGGTTGTTGAGTTTGTTGTTGTTGGAAATACTACTGGAAAAACTCTTGTTGTTGTCCCACCATTTCAGTCATACAGTGTATGGTTCATGCACAGTCTAGTTTCCTTCGCCACGCGGTACGTCATCTTCGGGAACATTGTCGTAAGGCTCATCTTGGGGTAGTCTAGGTCGCACCATTCTATCCTTCTTGACAAAACGTTCCAGCCTCATCACTTCTAAAAGTTCCTAAACCCCCATAGCTAGCGGTATAACCGGTTCGATTTGGTTCGATTTTGGACAAATTTTGGGACCGAACCAGTATACACAAATTTTGCATTTTCAAGAACCAATACGGCACCAGTTACCCTCCTAAACTGATACTTTCAGTTTTACCGATTCCGGTCCGGTTCAGTCAGGTTTTTCAGTTTTAATATTTATATTACTAATGTATTTATCAAAATGAATATGTTGACAATTTATTAGGTCAGAAAATGTAATTAATATATATACTTTATATTTAAAACATATGATCAAATAAATATTCATGTTTAACATTTAAATTTGATGTTATAAATTATAATATAACATTATTTCATATATAATTATATATATTATATAAAATTATATATAATATAAATAATATTATATATAATATTAAAAATTAATTAAATATATATATAAATATGAATCGGTCCAATCAGGTGCCAGAAAACCTAAAATCGGAACTGGATCGATTTTGACTGGTTTTTAAAATGAAGGAACTAGACTGAATCAACCGGTTCGGGCCTGTTCTCCGGTTTTATTTTGTGGCACCCTCGACCGTCACGCACAATTTGATAGGAGTTGCGACGCCGGGGTGCTGGCCGCTTAGGTTTAACACCCCTCGCATAACGTGAAAGCATGGTGTATGCTCGAATACTCAATAATTGCATACAGTGAAATCACAGCGGAAAAATAAAAGGGGTAATCAATAAATAGTACCATAAATTCTAATTACAACTCCAACAAAAATAATCCAGAAGTTGATACAGTCATCCGATTAGATAAAAGAAAGCAGCACCACATCAACAACATAAGGAAGAAGTCCCCAAATCTTCACTCCTCAGGTGGAGCCCGCACTGTTTTTGGTACCATTCCGTACCGGCCGGTACATGCCGTACTGGCCAGTCGGCCGGTACCGAAAATCTATTGTTCCGTACCGGTTTAAAAACTGGGTGTACCGGCCGGTATTTTATGTTTCGGTCAAAACAGAAATTTCGGCCGGTACACATTTCGGCCGGGTCAGTCGGGTTTTAAAGCTGATGGAATTTTCGAAATTATGGCAAATAATTAGGGGCAAAGTTGGAATTTCACCTCAAAATTAAAACCTAAGGCCGCATGGCGCATCCTCTTTCTCAGTTTCTTTTCTCTTTTGTCTATTTCCGTATTATTTCTTTCGGTTTTCAGCAGCTTCCTTCATCACGCAGCTGCAGCCTGCAGCGCCAGCACCCGAGTCCCAAACCGTAGACTGCCAGCCAGCTGCCAGCGTCCACCGCCCTCCGTCTCGTCGCACTGCACGTCGCCGACCACCTCCTCATCTCGGTATTTTACTATTTTTTTTGTTTATTACTTAGTTTGATTTTTTTTGTTACTTTTTTTATAAATAAATCATAATTGTATTTTTATAGATGTTTTAGATTATATTGTTATAGTGTTTGTTTTTATAGATGTTTTAGATTATATTTTTATAGATGTTTGTTTATATTTTTATAGATTATGTTTTTATAGATGTTTGTTTATATTTTTATAGATTATATTTTTGTAGATGTTTTAGATTATATTGTTATAGTGTTTGTTTGTATTTTTATAAATGTTTTAGATTATATTTCTACAGATGTTTGATAGATGTTTGTTTATGTTTTTATAGATTATATTTTGATAGATGTTTGTTTATTGTTTATATTTTGATAGATTATATTTTTATAGATGTTTGTTTATATATTTTATAGATGTTTGTTTATAGTTTAGATTTGATGAGTTTCTTCTTAATGGCTTACTTATAAGTGTTAATGTTTTATACTTTAATAGTTATAAATGTCTAGTTGTCAATCAACCGGTAGTATGACTTCAAGTTCAACTCCAGCACTTGCTCCTGTAAGATCAGAAGATCCAGCTTGGGCCCATGCACGTGCAGTGCCAGGGGCAAGAAATAATACCGAATGTTTATATTGTAATAACGTAATTAGAGGTGGCGGGATCACTCGGTTGAAGTATCATCTAGCTGGGATTCCAGGCGATGTAGAAGCATGTAAAAAGGTCACTGAAGATGTAAAATGGCAAATGAATGAGTTGCTTAATGAAATGAAAAAAAGTAAAGAGAAGAAAAGAAAAATAAGTTCAGAGATTGGAGGCGATATAGATTTAACATCTGATGATATTAATGATAGTAATAGTATAGAGGGACAGTCTCAACTTTCAAAAGGTAAGGGGAAGTCGAAAGAATCTGGAACTGGAAAGTCAGTGGGGGGATTGAGTAGATTTTTTGCTCCAAGAACAACTCCTGGGGCCCAACCTTCAATTAAGAGTTCTATGTCTTCAAATGAGATGATTGTAAAAGCAAAGATGGCTGTAGCACGTTGGTGGTATGATGCTAATCTGCCTTTCAATGCAGCTCAATCCAAGTTTTATCAACCAGCTATCGATGCCATGACTGCCATCGGGCCAGGATTCAAGGGCCCATCTTTATATGAGTTGAGAGGAAATTTGTTAAAGATGGCTGTAGATGCGGTTCAAGATTATTTGCAACAAATTAAGAAGGTTTGGAATGAGACCGGTTGTTCACTAATGGCAGATGGTTGGACAAACCAGAAGTAACAATCAATAATCAACTTTCTAGTTTATTGTCCGAAAGGTACAATGTTTTTGAAGTCTGTTGATACATCTGGCCTTAGAAAAGATGCTGAAACATTGTTTAATATCTTTGATGAGGTTGTTCAAGAAATTGGAGCTGAGAATCTTGTGCAGTTCATAACGGACAATGATGCAAGTTATAAAGCTGCAGGAAAAAAGTTACAACAGAAGTATGGCTCTTTCTACTGGTCCCCATGTGCAGCTCATTGCATAGACTTAATGTTGGAGAATTTTTCTGATCCAAGATGTTTTCCCCTTATTGATGATGCTATAAAAAAGGCAAAAAAGATAACAAAGTTTATATATAACCATGGTTGGGTTTTGGCATTGATGAGAAAAGACTTTACCAAAGGTCATGATTTGTGTCGTCCTGCAATTACAAGATTTGCGACAAATTTTTTAAGTATCCAATGTTTGCTATTGTTTAAGAAAGAACTAAGACAAATGTTTACTTGTGATAAATGGATTGCATCAAGTCATTCTAAGAGTAACATAGGGAAGGAGATAGCTGAGATCGTTTTAGAAGATAAAGAGTTTTGGGCTCAATGTCAATTTATTGTTAGAGTTAGTGAGCCTTTGGTTCGTGTTCTACGACTTGTTGACGGGGATGAGAAACCTGCAATGGGATACTTGTATGATGCAATGGAAAGAGTCAAAGAGAACATAAAAGCAAGATGCAATAATAAAGTTAGTTTATTCAGTCCATTCACCAGGATCATTGATTCAAGATGGGATAGGTAGCTTCACAGTCCATTACATGCGGCGGGTTGTTTTCTTAATCCTGGAATTTACTATAGCCCCAATTTTAAAAATAAAAATGATGTTGTAAGAGGCTTCAACAGTTGTGTTATGAAGATGGAACTTGACTTGTATAAGAATGCAATAGGTGAGTTTGGACATTCTTTAGCAATCCGCCAGCGTGATAAGATTAATCCAGGTATTATCATTTATCAATATCATTTGTTAAATAATGTGACTTTGTACTTTAAATTTTATCTTATTTTATTTTTACTGATTAATAATTTATAATTGCATTATTGTTATAATTGCATGGTGGACCCAATTTGGTTGCGAGGTTCCAACGCTTCAAAGGTTTGCTGTTCGAGTACTAAGTCAATGTTGCAGTGCAACTGGATGTGAGAGAAACTGGAGCACATTTGATTTTATTCATTCGAAGAAGAGAAATAGATTAGTGCATAAACGTTTGAATGACTTAGTATTTGTTCGTTATAACTTGAAGCTGAGAGAGAGGTAAATTTTTTTAATACTAATGTTTTCACTCTTGAAAAATATTTAATATTTTCACTTATGTTTGATTTTATTTTTACAGGAGCATAAAAAAGGGAAGAGATGCTTTAAATCCAATCAATCTTGAAAATATTGATTTGATGGAAGAATGGGTGGGTGAAGAATCTGAGCTTCTTGATGGAAAAGATTTGGATTGGGCAAATATTGAGGAGCCATTAGCCTCACTAAATGAGGAAGACAATGATAATGTTGGTATTAATGTTGATGACGGTGATGACGTTGATGAAAATATTTTGATTAACATGTCGAATCCTGATCCTTATTGTCTTTTTTATGAGGATGAGTATCTTTGATGACGTGGTGACGTTAATGACTTTATCATGATAATGTTGATGTTTATAACTTTATGTTAGTTGTAACTTAAAACTTAAGACTTGTATTGAGAAGTATTGAGTTTATGACTTATTCTGTTGTTATTTTGGAATACAGTTAATGCTTGTATATATATAATTTATTCAGGTATAAATTATTCCGAAACGGTACACAAAACGGTACCGGTACCGATATCGAAACGGTATCGGGACCGAAATATTATCCTGAAACGGTACACGAAACGGTACCGGTACCAAAATATTTCGTTCCAGTGCCTTGACTGGTACGACTTCCGGTACGGTATTCAAAACTTTGGGAGCTCGTCCTTCAAGCTCATAACCGTCCTTTGCCATAATGTATACGACTCCATGAAACAGAACTGTAGGTGGGAACACCACAATGAGATCTCGCAATCTCAACAAGTAAAACTACAAATCAACAACCAAGAATCCCAAACATGGATGCATACAACAAACATGGGCAACAATAATAAGAGATTATCCAAAATACCCTATTCGTAACCTTTACCCAAGAATTTCTTCAATTAGAGCCACTCACGCCAAAAATCACGTTTACACACACAACCACATGTGACATTTATTAAATTACGGTGTGCACCATGGCCTCCCCTAGGGACCATTCGCACACTTTGGCTCCCTTCGTCACATCACGGGTAACGACCGTGCGTGTGACTTCATATTGAGTGATGCCCAGCTTCACGCTCGGCGCGTAACATAAGCAGACATCCTCTAGCCCTCACCAGCAGAGAGGCCACTAAGTCGTGCCAAGAGCATTACCGTCTTGGCCAAGCCCGTTGTCGCTCGGCGACAGTCCGAGGGACGTCACTCAGTTTTACATGCTCTCGATTGACCTTAGGAGCTCCACCGAGATAATTGTCTATCTCGGCTTGGGGTCATAATATGCGCGCACCCACCAAAAATCTTTTTAATCCTCTGACACCAAAACCACAATTTTATCGATTTCACAACACAACCATAGAACAGAGCACAATATTAATATCACGACAAGCAATAACAATTAAAAATTCAGATGCATGATAGGCAGTTATTGGATGACGTGTTAATAGTACAATACAGCAACAAACACAGTATAACAACACATATTTCACCGTTACACATTTTCACAACTACATGCGATTCCCAACACTTCATCCGGCCCTTGGCCAACAATTCATCACCAACTATAGTTATTATCCCAACGCTCCACAGGCCCTTGACCACTTAACCAAACACAATTAGAGTGCAATAAAAACACAGTTTCCTAGCATCAATATTCCAAGGGTTAGTCTAGGGTTTTAGTTACAACGCGAGACGGTAAATTTCTGGATGATCAAGTGCGCTACCTAGGGTATCCTCTGTGTGTGTGCGCGTCGTTGCAAGTTGGAAAAACAATTAAGTTAAATCTGACGATGCCTAAAAATTAATACGAAATGAGAGTGGCACACAACTTACTACAGTGGCGCCAGGAGTGGCAGAGCACGGCGACAGCAGTGGCGACACACGGTAGCGGAGGCAAATTTGGAAAAATTAATGTGGACCTATGGTTGGGGAAAAGCTTAAGGGTAGTAGGTCCAACGTGAATAGAGGATGGAGGAAGGGAGACTCTTGGTGGCTGGCGGTGGCGCAACCCTGAGAGGAAGAAGGATCTTGGCTTAGGTTGAGTGGATCTGAGATGGGGGAAAAAAGCTGAGTAAGGAAGCGGGTGTGGGGGTGGTCGAATGACCACCAACGAGCTCCTCAGAGCGGTGAACTATGGCGGAGCCCTAGGAAAGAGACAGAACGAGAGTAGAGAGAATCTGAGAGAGAGAAAAGAGAGAACTAAGGGAGAGGGAATCGGTAGATGCTTACTGACGGGGTGTGGGGTCAAGGCGTGGTGGACGACGGCCATAGTTTGTTGGATCGACAATGAATAGAGTGAAGGAGAGAGAGAGAGATCTACGAGAAGAAAGGCATGACGGAGATAGAGGAATCTACTAGGGCTTGAGGTTTTTCGGTGATGAGCAGCGGTGGCGCATGACAACGACGAGGTGCGGTGCTTGACACAAGGGTGCTCGGTTATGGCATCGTGAGGTGGCGAGGAGAGAGAGTGCTTACCAATGATGGGAGGTGGTGAGACGTGGATGGTGGCGGCGACAACAAGGATGGATGACGAAAATACAGAATTTGGGCTGGCGGCCGAGACTCACAGAGGAAGAAAGAGGGAGATGGGGCGGACGAGCTATTGGGGAGGAAGGGCTATGGTGGCCAGACGGTGGTAGAAGGGATGGAACGACACTGACATGCGGAGCTGGCATGGTGATGACCTTGGGTGCTTGCTAGCGGGAGGAGAAACGAAAAAAAAAAGGGAGAGAGAGGAGTTGTGTGGCGCTAGGGAAAGAGTTGAGGAACAAGAAGAATTTTGGGTTTTACCCCCTTGTACAAAACCACAACGTGTAGTGGGAAGGGCTGGGCATTGATTTTTCCTTCTTCAATTGGGCTTCCGCACGGGCCAAGCCCTCAACACTACCCCACACTCAACAACACTTAATGAAAAACAACTGACCATGGGCTTTACTAGGGGTGTAATCGGTCCGATTTTGAATAAATTTTGGGACCAAAACGGTATACACTGGATTTGCATTTTCAAAAATCGATACCACTCTGGTTACCCTCCTAAACCGATACTTCCGATTTTACCGATTCCAATCCGATTCGGTCTGGTTTTTCAATTTTTAATATATATTAAAGCTCTAATATCTTATACTTATATATATATATATATTAATATATATATAAATATTAGTAATACACTAATACTATTAGTATATAGTAATGCTATTGGTATAATACTATTACTATATGTTAGTGATAATATAGTAATTAATATAGTAATAGTACTATACTAATGTATATTAGTATTACTAATAAATTTATCAAAAGGAATATAATGAGAGTTTATTAAGCCATAAAATGTAATTAATATATATTTTATATTTAAAACGTATGATCAAATAAATGTTTATGTTTAAGATTAAAATTTTATGTTATAAACTATAATATAACATTATTTCATATATAATTATAATTTACAAAAATTATATATAATATAAAATATTAATTAAAAATATATAAATATGCGAATCAGTCCGAGCAGATTCGGTCCGGTTTTGCGATTTATTTTTGCAGCCCTAGGCTTCACATGGGCTAGGTTTCACATATTTTTACAGCCCTACCCATAGCTCAAACCTATCATGCTAAGATTAAAGCTTAAAGCTCTAGTACTGTACCCAAAAGACTTATGAATTTACCCAAAGTAGTGATGCTTTGATACCACCGAGCTTGTGATGCCCTCAGGTCCCGCTTGTGATTTGGCAGATGCAGCAAGGTTGAGATGTTGGCCACATGGGTTACACAGCCCTCACACATTGTGATTTTATTATTATTATTATTATTATTTAAAGAGCAGAAGGTCACATGTCCAATAGTGACCCCCTCCCATATTTATTAATAAAACCCTCACTTATGGAGGATAAATACCGTGGTAACAAAACAAGTTCCATGAGTGACCCCAAAAAACCACAACACAAAAAACCAACTATAACAAGCCTATAGGACAAAAGGGAAAAGAAAACCACCACAAAGAAACCAGACCTAATACCGCAAAGAGGGAAGGCCCAAAGAATCCAAACGAATCAGGTCTCGAAGAACCCAAGGCATAGTAGAATTATTAGAAAAATCAAATTCAATACCTGAAGCCCCTTCCTTGGCTAACCAATCCGCCACCCTATTACCTTCACAAAAAACATGCTGGAAACGACAATGAATTGTGCATGATAAACTAACAATTTCCTCTCAAAAATCCTCAAGGTACCACACACCACATCTCCCTCTGAGCCAACAAGAGATAACCACCATAGAATCCATTTCAACTATCACTTTTGAGATGTTCAACGATTTGCAAATTCTCAACCCATGAAGGAGTGACATGAGGTCCACTTTGTTATTAGAACCATAACCAACATAAGATGTATAAGCCTGGACAAGCCCACCTAAATCATCACGAATAACCTCGCCAATGCCACAGGAACCTAGATTACCAATACTACTACCATCTGTGTTCAATTTATACCACCCCAACGACGGTTTAAACCATCTTAACACTTTGCAACATGGAACTTTTGGAACCACCGGATTTATCCGCAGGGCCTCAAGGATCATGCCATCTCTACGGGACAGACTCTTATTTTGCTTAGCAACTTGAGAAAGAGACCCTAACCACACACAAATAGAATGAACAACAAAATTATGAGTTTCCAGAATACCTTCCATCCAGCAAGACACCTCTTCCTCCATAGACGCCAAGTAAAAATAACAGGGATGATGCCAACAATAAAGCCCCACCTACGAAGAGGAGCTAGCACGCCTAAACCAAATCCTAGTATGTTCAATAAAAGTGTACAGTTATTCGTAGTGAAAAAATAAAAAGGGGTCGTACGTAAATCAAATAACAATACCAGGGAAAATTTATAACATCACAACTACAATATCCATAAGTCACATGTCTTTGAATCATAAGCTAATAAAATCTTATAGTCATCTAGTTGACCAGTAAATTTAAACACAGCAACATGATCAAGTAGGAAAAGACCCTGATCCTCAATCTTTCAATTGTGCCAGATCTCCATGTCCATAAGTACCATCAAAATCTCCATGTGCACCAAAATCTACGGTTATGAGGAGCGAGACTGTAGTGGGACTACCAATGTGAGATTTTGAAAAATCTCAATAAGTGAAACTAAGACTAACACTAAAAAATTGCACGTCAATGGAAAAGAGAATATGCAAGTAGTTGATGCAAGGAAAGATTATATTTGACTTTATACACTTAACCAGATTAGGCATATCCGAGCAACAATAATCTTCACACAAAATTTACCGCATAACAAAATCGAAGAAATTGACAGTTTCCACACAAGTTGAAATCATACTCAAAATCCCTTTTTAAGACATCTAGTTTATTTATGTGTGCACCAAGATCTCCTTTAAATGGACCATCCACACACCCTGGCTCCATTCACCACACTATGACTAATGACCGTGTATGTGACTTCATTCTAAGTGACTTCTGGCTTTGTGACCTATCCTTGACCACGAAGTCCTCTAGCCTTCGCCATTACAGAGGCCACGACTTCGACTCGACAACATTATCGTCTCGCCTGAACCTGTTGTATCCTAGTGATAACCCAAGGAACGCAATCAGTATTAGGCGCTCCAAAATGACCAGAGAATCTCCATCGAGATAATATCTCATCTCGGCTTGGGATCATCATACACATATCCACGTAAAACTCGTTTAATTGCAACACTTACACACACGCACACTGCTTGAAAAATAAAACAACTCATTTTAGGCCAAAAACACTGCAACATTTCCAAATTGTTTTACATGCGAGTAAATGTAGCCCAACGATAAGACATTTAGCAACAATTACATGCTGAAAAATAGTGTGGGGAAATTTCAAGAAAGCATTCACAAGCTATAAATCAGAGCAAAGGGAGAAATTCTAGCAAGTATTCACAAACTGTAAATCAGTGCAAAGGAGGAAAGTTCCAACAACCATTTCTGAGTTGAACTTGAGAGAGGGAGGAGAGGCAATTAGTGCTTACTAGTGGCTGAATCCCTTTCTAGGAGTGGATGAGTTCGTGTGTGACTTGGATTGTTTCTTGTAGTAGGTTTTGGCTAGGGCTCTTATTGATTGGGTTTCATGGGCTCTCTTAAGCCATAGTGAGGAAAATATTTTGGCTTTTCCATCCATACATGGGCCTAATGGGCTAGCCTCCCGCAAAGCCTAATGGGCCAGAACTACTCCTCAGTGCCATTTTTAATATCCAATTCCTAGTTTCTTATTCCTCAAATATTAGACATGGTTTAAAAGCCTAAGTTTGTCTCATGCCTAACTACTTCCTAAGAATATATTCCCTAATTTGAAGGAATCATTAAATGTTTTAAAATAGAAGCTCACAACAGTTTGGGGGCAACACACAAAGTGTTCCAAAACACTTCTAAAACACAATTTGTAGGAAAAGATTTCTCAATCAGTAAGGACATTTCCACTCCACAGTGTGTGATCGGGGCAACCCCACCACGATGATAGCATAACAACTACTAGCACGCAACGGTGGAGTCTCTTTAAAAAAAGCAAGTGACATCAAAGGAGACAAAGAAATGAGCAACGAAGTGCCACCGTCATTCTAAGATAGCGAGGTAGGTTAGCTTCTAAGACAGTGCCGAGTCATAGGGGTAAATGTTGTCTGAGGATGTTACAGAATTTGGCATATGCATACTCTATAATCTCCCCAATTTCTAATCATGAAATAATAAATATTTTTGCCATTATGTTTACGAGTATCTTTACTTCATGTTTTCCTAGATTTGAATGCATTTGTTTTCAGTAATATTTGTGAGTAAGCGTTTGTATCGTTGTGTGAGTATGTGTATCGCGTGTCGATCATCATGGGATGGGATTGAGAATCCCGCTGTCCATTCCTGTGAGGCATCATCACGAGCTTCATATGAGTAGAGAGAGTCCCAATGAATGATTGGGGTGGGACGGTATTGTATTAGCCTCACATGATAGACTGGGTGAAGAATGACCCTGGCGTATCACGGGTAGGCGTCTTCGAGTTGATTGGCTAGGTAGACGTTCTCCTATGCATCATGTAATCTCTATGTGAGAGTCGACTTGTGTTAGGGACAGGCGAGTTGAGTTGTACCATGTTAGTCTCGTGGGAGAGATTCCCTGATTTCAAACTATGGAGTAGCTCACCCGTCATTGGCCCGTCAAGTGACGAATGTCTATGTAACAAGTATCTATGTAATAGCTGTGAACTGCTATGTGATTGGTGTTAAGAGTTTTACATGCTGGAGGAGACGCTGATTCCTCGCCTCGATGACATGTACAATGATATATATATATATATATCGGGTTTTGCGTAGAGGGTAATTTCTCACAGGGTGATTCTTGCTGCACACTAATACATTTGTTCTCTCATTTAATACATGAAACTATTCATTGCATATTCACGAGCAATGCTTCTCATTAGCGGTCTTGTTCTAGCTGCCTAATATGCATATGGTTTCGGTATCGAAACCATAGATTTTGATGAAGAAATAGATCCAAGAATGTTACTCGAGGAGGAACAGCCAACCTAGCCCAAGCAATAGGCGCAGAGGCCTCTTTCTTGCAGTAGAACTTGTCCATTTTTTAGAGCTGTACTTGTAATTACTTGGAAGGTGACCTTACGTGTTAAGTTGGCCTCATTTTTGGAATGCGAATCAATTGGCTAGACATATATATAATTATTTAAGGAATGAAGTGACTTGTGGATATTCTGAGATGTACTTATGGTTTTTGGACATCTAGTACTATAATGCTTAGCCTTCAGAGGTTTTACTACTATGCTGCAAATCAGATACCTACTTCCTTACACGTACATTTCCTAGTGAATATTGCATGCCAAACCCGATCGAACCTCAAGTGTTACCAATTGGCTAGGACTCTTGGCTCCTAGGAGCATTGCCAAATCTTTTACCAAGGGACGAGGCACCACAACTTGGTATCAGAGATGTTTATTTGACTCTAGGTAAATCCACATTGTCACACAGGAAGAGCACCAGAAATATAGGAATTGATCTTTAGCATCATAGGCTTCAATCTTATAGCATGACATGTTTTAATTGTGTTTAGCGAGTGGTAGTTAAGTTAGAAAGTGATAGGTTTGAGTTTTATGGCAGGGTCTGAGCATGATGCAATCGAAAATTCCGCGTGGCGAGCAGCCGATAAAAGTATTCACGAGGGAGAGTCATCAGCAGAAGGGAGAGATAAAGAATTAGCGAGGGCATTTAATCGTATTTCAAACGTACTACATAAACAACACGAACTCTACACCCGACATGTAGAGATTCAACAAGTTAATTCTCTTAGGGAGGAGTAGAAAGGCTGCTCATACAAATAATTTTTGGCTTACCATTACCTATGATTTTTTGGTAACGATGGTCCAATGAGGGCGAAAAGGTGGATTAAGCATATTGAAAGGACTTTTGAGGTGAGTGGATCAACAAAAGTCAGAAGTTTTTGGACACGAGCTATTTGCTCCAAGGAGAAGCGACTCTATGATGGGTTGCCAAAAGGAAACTCCTTACCATGGAACTTGGAGCCATGGAAAGGATCTCATGGGAAAGATTTAAGAAGGAATTTAATGACCATTACTTTTCCACTTTTGTAATACTATAGAAGTCGAAAGACTTCGCTAACTTGGTTCAGGGGAGCATGCTTGTGGAGCAGTATGTTTCTAATTTTATTAAATTAGGGAGGTTTGGCCCACACCTCATTTCCACTGAGAGAATGAGAGCGGAATGGTTTCAGGATGGGCTTCAAACATGAAATTAGGGCTTAGGTAGTAGCGTACCTAGAGATTAAGGATTTCCAGAAACTGGTACACGTGGCCTCCATAGTTGAGCGAGAGTAGTGCAATTTGTTCACCATGCCCCCGAGTCTTAAGAGGAGAACGATTACTGGCGAGGGAAGTAGTTTGGGTGCCCCTCAAAAGTTCGTATCTAGGACAGGAGGACGACAGTCAAATACCCTTAAAGGGCGTATGGGAGGGAGAATACCAATATGCAGTAGTTGTCATAGGGCTCATGAGGGAGAGTGTCGCCAGATCCCAACTTTGTGTTATCGCTATAAGTGGACGGGACACTATGCCAAGGTTTGGCCCCAGGCAATACCAATGCAACAAGCAGGTCATATGATGTGGAGATCACATATAGATTGTGCAAGTGAGGGTTTACGCCCTCACTCTTGGAGAAGTCGATGAAACAGGCGAGGGTTTATGCCCTCACTCTAGAGACTCAGAAAGTAGGCGTCATCATATGTACGGGACCTCAACCCGTGATTGATTAAGTTTTATTTATAGGAGCGTAGAGTAAGTAGTAAGTTAGTCATTCACTTTAGGGCGAGTTAGAGTATCACACTTTTACGCGAGTGCACTATTTGACTCGAGTGCATCCCAGTCATATGTTCAGCTACAGTCGCCAAAATGGTTAATCTGCGAACGGCGTTGATGCAGCAAGGAGCCTAAAAAAGTTACCCAACGGAAGAATTGTAACAACCCACTAGAAGTTCAATGAAAACTCCGTAAGTTTTCAAGAATCGACCAATTGTGGTGGTTTTGGTCTTAGAGGGTCAAGTACCAAATAGCGACGACGAAGAGGTCGAGCAGCACCTCGGCACAGGTCATAACGTGGTGTATGATTCGGACGACGACTCGTTCTACTACTTACCACAGCACGTCATACTGTTGGGAATCGACTCACCCCCGCTCGCGCCAACCAGTGACAATGCATCCAGTGATGGGCAGTAAGCTTGGTGAGCATCATCTTCTCCTTTATTTGGTATGATTGTTTTAGTATTGGTGTCGAGTTTGAGGACATAATCTTTTTTTTAGAAGGGGAGGATGTAACAACCCATAGAAATTCAATGGTGGAATTTTTATAGGCTTTAAGAACCTCGTGAAAACTACGTAGATTTTCACGATCGACCAATCGCGTAGGTTTTGGTCTGTCAGCATAGTCAATGTTGCCACTCATTATAGGGCCAAAAATTTGCCACTCATTATAGGGCCAAAAATGCGATTTTATTTATTTGAGCTAGTTAGACGTGTTAGAATGGATTATGATCTACGCCATTAGTATTCTTTGCATATTTCAGATTCTATGGCAAAATAAACCCATTTTCAATTTTCGAACGAAATGTCTGTTCAAAAACACATTTTGATTATTTCAAAGCACTTTGGAGTTGATTTTTTATAAACGATTTGCACTATGAGGTTAGTATGTTTATTTAGGATCTTTTAGTGCAATGTTTATTTTTCCTTTTTTCTGAGTGAATAGTAATCTCGATAGTAGCACCAAGTGTAGTGTTTTCAAAATCACAGTGTGGAATGTACAAATTATGTTAAAGAAGTTTTATTTGGACACTTGACAAGATCTTAGCCGCACTTGGTGAATAGTATTGGACACTTGGCACCAAGAGGAACTATGAGATGGAAATGTGATGGAAATCAAGGTGTGAGATCATGCCACCTAAGTAAAATACTATTCAATCCAATCAACCATTTTGTACCAAACCAAAGAAGGTTTCAAGTTTCAACCCTAGTGAAACCCTAAACATTTGGAATCCAATTAAACACCAAAAGCTTGGTTGAAACCGAAATCCTAAACGGTTTCCCCAAACTCCAAACTTGTTTCCAAACCAAAATGGATCTGGTTTCTAGCTTAGTATTTAATCATTTGATTAAGTCACTTCCACATGCTATTAACCAATCAAATCCATGTTATGACATCATTATTCAACTCTTTAAAACTTAGAAATTTGACTGGGGCAAGTGGATTTGGGCTTGATAGCATCTAAAACTCTAACTAAACTCTCTTTAAACCCCAAAATTAAGCCCATTCGGTTTAGGCCCATTAGGCGCACGAATTTTTGCCACCTTCGCAAAGCTTATTGATAAAGTTTTCACTCACCCAAGGCTGACCACCCACTACTCAAGAAAACTCTTAAATAGTCCTTGATGAGAAACCAAAGGCCACCTCACCACAACCACCTACACGACACCTCAAGTATTTTCTCATGATGATTTCTTCATGAGAGTTGTTCCTCTTTTAGTCTCACTTCAGTGGGTACCTTTTGTGTTTGATTTCATGGTCGTTTGTTTGGTCAAAAGTTGTTTTAATCATAGAAATGTCATTTTTGATGATAAACTATATAGTATGTTATATTTTGGAGTTTTTGATGAAGCTAATAGACATATCTTGGTCCGAAATTCTTTATGGAGTGTAGTTAACATATTTACATGAATGTTTGTTAAGGATTCATTGCATGTTACAAGCTTTGGAAGAAGTATTTCCCTAAATCTAGAAAGTTAGAAACTGGAAGGAGTAAAACAGTTTTCGTTGTAGTTAACATGTTTGTTCAGGATTTTTTGTGGTTTAATCTTAGTCCAATGATTTTGATATTTTTATTTGATACTTTTAAGCCTTTGATCTATATGTTAGGATGTTGGTTTGAAGATTTTAGGAGTTGATTTGTAAAGATATGATTTTTTTGCATGAAGATACTCAGTTAAGTAAAACATATGAGGATTTTGGATAGATCCATGTTTTGGTTTAATTTTGGCTATGTGATTTTAAGTTTAATGCTTGGATATTCATTAGTTCTTATTTTTAAATCATATGATGTTTTTAGTCCTTGGTGTTTATCATGGTATGTTTTTGGGATCAAGTGATTTTAAGTTTTTGGGATTAAGTGGTTTGATTAAAACCAAACTTTGAGAAAATCTGTTTTTGAGTTGAAGTGTTGAAGCCGAAAGTTTGGTGATTTGTGATTTTTGGTGATTTTTACTTGATGACTCAAAAGATAATATTTCTTATGAGTATTTTAGGAATATATTGGAAGTTAGTTTTGAACTCTAGAGTTCTTGGAAATGTTTTAAAAGGAGATCAAACCTTTTGAATCAAAGGTTATGTTTTAGTTAAAAAGTTTGGAACTTTTTGTTAAAAAGATTTGTGTTTTTATGAAGTGGATTTTTGTTGGTTGTTTTATAATTTTTTAGCATAGGATATGATGATCTATGTTGCAATATTTTGGTTTAAAGCATAAGCTATGAGGTTGGATAGAATTGCAACAAAAATCAAGGGAATGACCTATCAGTGCTTCGGCCTTGGTGTATTTTTATGGTTGTAAATTGTTTTAAATTTTTCTAATTAGATATTTGAGTTTAGAACAAACTTTACATGAGGAATGTAAAGTTTGGCATTTTTGGAGGTAGGATGCAAAATCCTTAAGTTATGGGCAAAATGATAATTTTACTCTAAGATAATATTTTTCATGTTTCTATGTTATTAGTGATTAAGTTCTAACATTTAGAAATCCTTACTAACAGTTTTTCGTGTTTCGTGCTTTTTCCGTAAATGTGACAATCACTATAATTAGTTTCTAACTTATTATCAGATTACTATGTATGAGTGATGGGCAAGGCAACTACTGTTTATGTACTTATGGTATCCTATATGTCATGTTATGCCATGTTACATCATGTATGTCTGTTATGCATATTATGTTCTGTCATGAAATATTTGTCTATTTCAAGTCATGGCATATCACAAAATGTTCGTCTCTTTCATGTTATGCCATGTCCTGAAATGTTTGTCTGTTTCATGTTATGCCATCTCACGGAACGTTTATCTGTTACACATTATGCCACGTCATGAAAAGTTCATCTGTCACCTGTTATATCATATCACAAAATGTTATATGTTACATGTTACGTCATGCCATGAAATGTCTGTCTGTTTCATGCTATGCCATGTCATTCATCTCACATACATGTCACGTTACGTTATATTAGGTCATTTTTCCTTTCGCTTCATATTACGTCATGTCTCGAGTATAGAGTGTGTCTCGAAAACAATATTTTCACGTCAGTCAAGTCAATTTCAAGTTTCATTTTCATGTCATGTTATTTCACGTTCAATTCAAGTTAATGTTATCAGTTAATTTATAATACGATCAAGGAGTATACGATCTGCCTGGTACGACGGTCAAAGCATATGTGCTACCTGGTACTATGCCGAAGGACTATAATCTATCGTAATACAAAAAGGATACTCATAGTGAAGGTGTAGGAGCTACAAGAGTATTCATATTTTCTTAATCAGAATGCATAATTTCAGTTACAAGAGCTAGGATTTTCAAATCATGTTTCAGTTCACGTTTAGTTCAAGTTTCAGTTCACGTTCAGTTCATGTTTCAGTTTAGGTAAGTTTAGTTTCAACTCATGTTCAAGTTCATGTCGTTGCAAGTTTCAAGTTTAGTCCATGTTCAAATTTAGTCATGTCAGTTCATGCATGTTACATGTCAAGTTATGCTAAGCTTATTTATGATTATGATTATGCATTCATGCTTTACTGTCATGCATTCATTTGTAAACTGTATGTTTAGTTCTCTGTTAACTTGCTGAGATTTGAGTATTGGCCGTGGCAGTCCCAACTATCATTTCCCCCATAATGGTAGACAATGTGTTAAGATCTGGAGAACCCACGTAGGGGAGATTGGACGAGGTCAAATAGAATGTGGAGCACAAACAAGGAGTTGATGGAGCCTATCCCCCATTTTCTGGATGTCAGTTTGGATATCATAGTTGAGCTACATGAACGGCTCACTGAATTAGTACAATAGCTTTTATTTCCAGACTATAGTAATGAAGCTCTATCTCCAATACTCTTTATGTTACAGACATGTTGGACAAGTACAGTAACCTTTTGGCTACCAACTATCACGTGAATATTATGAAGCATGTTATGTTTTGAGATATATTACTTTAGGTACATAGTATTTTTCAAAGAAAAAAATTATCCGCTGCGAATATTGCATACTACTAGATGCATGTTAGGTGCATTGCATCTTTATCTGTTATGAATGGAGATAGGTAACCTTGCGTTGGATGTCTCGGCGCTTCAAGTCCCGTCAAATCCCAAGCAGAATTTGGGAGCATCACAGGATGGTATCAGAGCAATACATCTTTGGGTTAAACCCACATGTCCCTAGAAGTTGTACCAGAAAATAAGATTGAAATTTCAGTGTTCTTTTTAGGCTTGAATTTTTTATATTTCGGTTTGAATGACTTGAAGAGGTTGAATTGAAAAGCATGGCAGCATCGGTCGTAGAATAGAGGCAACATGGCTACATTTAGTAGTGTTTACCATCCCCAAAACGACAGATAGTAAAAAAGGTCCATTCAGACGTTCAAGGACAGGTTGAGGGCATGTGTATTGGATTTTAAGGGACCCTAAGAGAGCCACGTCCCACTCATCGATTTTGCATATAATAATAGTTACCAGGTGACCATCTAGATGGCTCATTATGAGCCACTGTAAGGAAGAAAATGTAGGTTGCTGATATTTTGAGATGAAGTGTAACACCCCGTATTTTAGTGTATTTTTACTGAAGGAATTATTTTTATAGATTCAAAAATTTATTCTCTAATTTTAGAATTGTTGGATTTTTTTTTAGTGGATTTATTTTATGATTTTTAATTTTGTGAAAATTATTTTGAAGTGGTTTCTTATTATTAATTATTGTTATGCGTTTAAAATCTCTTTATTCTAAATTAATTACTATGGGATTTAATTATTTTAATTTCACTTTACCATTACGTTTAAATTATTTTATTTAACTTGCTGTTTTAAAATCGTTTCCGTTGGATCATTTTTGTGACCCAAGATGTGAGGATTGGACCTAATTTCTTTCCCTACATTTTCTCTTTCCTCTTTTCTTTTTCTTCATTTTTCTTTTTCTTCTTTCTTTTCTTTTTCTTTTCCTGGTTCTTCTCTCCCCCAGCCCGCCGCCGTGAGCCGGCGGTGGCCGTCACCGTCCAGTCCGTTCACCTCCCCTGCCGCCGGCGACCTCACCCCACCAACCTCACCTCCATTCGCGCCGCCGTTAACCACCAACAGCCCTTCAAAGCTGCGGCGTCACCTTCACTCCAGCGCCGCCGTCGCACCACCTCCGGCCACCATCTTCTCACCACTTCATCCTCGACCTCTTGGCAACCCATTGGACCCAACCCCACCTCCGATCCGTCACCGGTGAAGCACTTCCAACTCTACTTCCGTTTTGGGTGTTTTTGGTCTTCTACCGCCGCCCACGCCGCCACCCACGGCCAACCACCACCACCACTAGCTTCACCAACCTCCCTAGGCCCTACCCTATCATTTTTGTGTCTTCGTTTGCCTCCATTGAAAAGTGGGTATCTGTGACCCACGGCCACAGTGTACTTTACACTGTTCTGTAGCTGTTTTTCAACTTCTTGCAGCTTCGTGATCCTTCGGAAATTGCTATATAGCACTGTAAGTATTTTCCAAAGAATTCTTGTGAATTTAATGTATTTTTGCACTAACACATTTCACTGTATTTGAACTATTGATTGGTTTTGCCGGACTGAGTCCAAGGAGTTCGAGGGTCGGATGGATTGGTGATTGGAGTTGTTTGGTTGGATTTGATTAGATTGGATTGGTAATTGTTGGTTTGGATATTATGTTCATGTACATTGCATTTGGCACGCATGATCATGTTTGTAAAGGAAACTGGGTTTTCGTGTATTGCATTCATGTTCATGTGTTTATCAAAACTGGGTTTCATGTGAGAATGGATTTTAGGTGCGTGTGTATCACGACCCCAAGCCGAGATGGGGCATTATCTCAGTGGAGCTCCTCTGGTTACTCGGGAGCGAAATATACTGAGTAACGTCCCCTGGATTGTCACCGGGCAACAATGGGATCGGACGAGAGAGTCGTGCCGACTCCGTGGTCGTTCTGCTGGCGGGGACCAGAGGATGTATGGCCACATACGCGCTGGGCGCGGAATTGGACATCGCTCGTTGCGTAGTGGGTGCTTGGCCACGAACGCGCTGGGCGCGGAACTGAGCATCGCTACGAAGCCAGGACGTGCGGATGGTCCCTAGGGGAGGCCATAGTGCATATGGTAATAATGGATTAATGAACTATTTTATGGGAAAATAGTGTGTGTTGGATTTTGTGTAAATCATTTTCTGGAAAAATGTTTTACGGATATTTTGGGCCAATTGGGATTTTGGCGTGTGTTGGAAAATAATCATTTTCGGGGAAAATTATGTTTTGAGGAAAATGCATATTTCTTCATATGCATGCATGTTGGTTGCATTAATGCATTTTTATTACATGGTTATTTGGGTTATACTTACCTGCGGTACCATTTTGTGGTAACGCAGATTTTGATGCAGATGAAGATGAGGGTGAGCCTGAGGAGTCGACTCCGCCCGATGAGTGATTTGAGATCACTCATTTGTATTTTGGGACATGTGTTAAACTTTATTTTGGGATGACTGTATAACTATTTTTTAAACCTCTTCTGATATTTAAATTGTATTTTAAATTCTGGTACTTAGTAGACTTAATTATCCGCTGCGTTTTTATTGTACACTATTGCATGTACACACACACTTGGCACTTTCGTTGGGATGCGTGACCGTGTTGTCATCATCCTGGCGTCTCGATTCCTTTGTTTCCTTACATGGGAGTCGGGGGCACCACATGAAGTAAGAGAAGCCAAGTGATTGGACCAGAGATTGTCCAGAAGATGACAGAACAGATCAAACTCATACGAACAAGAATGGAGGAGGGAGTTGACCTTTGAGGAAAGTGACTGGGTGTGCCTTAAGGTATCACCTATGAGGGGAGCTAAAAAACTTGGGGTAAAAGGGAAATTAAGCCCAATGTATGTTGGATCCTACCAAGTGATAGAAAAAGTAGGCCTAGTAGCTTATTGAGTCGTGCTAACTACAGAATACGAAGGGACTCAAGATGTGTTCCACGTTTTCTCATTAAGGAAAATCTTGTGAATCAGCAACCTCGAGTAATTAGTTTGGATCTAGTTCCACTCCAGCCAAATCTCACTTATTTTGAAAGACCAGTATGCATCATAGATTGGAAGGAGCATAGATTGTGTTCTAAGGTTGTACCCTTAGTAAAGGTGCAGTGGAGAGATGCGGGAAATGATGAGTTTACTTAGGAAAGTGAGTGGGTAAGGCGGGAACATTTCCCATATTTATTCGAGCCGTAATGAGTACGTTGTAATGCTCGAGACTAGGGTAAATCATTCAAATCGAGGGACAGAATAAGGCTATAACTAAGCCTTTAGTTTACCCCTTTGGACCACAACACTTAGAACCCTCAAACCAGTAGCCATGGTGCAAGAGAAAAGAATCGCATGACGAGCAGCTATACCTCTTGAAATAATGCAATAGTTCTTAGAACAATGATGCGAAGCAGCGAGATTAGAGGCCAAACGTTGATGAGCAGTGGAGGAGTGGCACCAAGATGAAGAAAATTCTCAGAGGGCACGAACTCTAATAGCAAAAATGCTAGACCAAGATGGGTGCAGCTACGACACCTCAAGGTGAGAAATGAGCAACATTAGAGTGTGACGAGCAAGAAAGGGACAAGGGTGAGGATTCACCAACATCCTATAATGCCAAACCTAGTGGAGGACCTACAATATGAGAGAGGACAACTGGCAGGCGACACAACAGAAGTTGACATAGGAAAGAGTACGCATCCCTATGGTGGACAGTGAAGGTTTGCTGACGGATCGAGGTGAAGGAAGGGATGTGCTTCAGGCAATGTCGATAGAGAACACTGAAGAACACCACACCTTGTGAGCCTCCCTTGGAAGGCTAGGTCAAGGAAGAACCCTCTCTGAATTTCGAGGATGAAATTCCGTGCAAGGTGGAGAGGATGAAGGGACTGCATCAGAAAAAGAGGGCAGATCGCCATCCAGAAGCAAAAAGGAAGGCGAAGAAGAGAGCATGTCCTTATCAAGTCAAATGAAAAGATGATATTCCCTCGATATTGTGGAAAATGATGCAATGGTGGTCTGCAGAGTGCAGCTAGTCCAATGGAAGGGCAGACAAGCACCTAAGTGAGAATAATGTGTTGAAGGTGCTCGTAGTTTTGGTAAGCCACCCAACGTATGAAGACGAATAACGAGCTTAAGGCGAGCAACGGTCAAGGACAAGAATCTTGTGGACGTACGAGCTATCTGAGATTAGAAAAAACACTCAGAAAGGGGCAATGTTGTACCCAAAAACCCGCACTCCATCTGAAGAGTCACATCTGGAATGGGTCTGCAGAAAGGATTGTGACTTGGTAAATCATATTGTTTGAATCTATAGGTATGGTCCAACGTCACGTGGGAGATCCTCACCATGCCCTTCTAGTCTGTGTTTTTCATCCTACAATGGGATGATTGTGACTAAATGACACCTATTCAAGCACATCTTCAAAGAAAGCAAGTGACTTCAAAGGAGATAAAGAAAGGAGCAGTGCAACGCCGCTGTAATTCTAATACAGTAAGGTAAGTTAAGTTCTAAGGCAATGCCGAGCAATGGGGGTAAATGTTGTATGGGGATGTTATGAAATTTGGCATATGCATACTTTGTAATCTCCCCCTTACTCATCATGATATAATAAATGTTTTTGCCAAATGTTTTTGCTTTTGTTTTCAGTGGTATCTTTGTGTGAACATTTGTATCCCTGTGTGAGTACTTGTATTGCATGTTGGTCATCATGGGACAGGATGGGGAATTCCCCTGACCATTTCTGTGTGACGTCTCTAAGAGCTTCATACGAGTAAAGAGAGTTTCGGTGAATGATTGGGGTAGGGCAGTATCAAGTTGGCCTCTCTTGATAGACGGGATGAAGAATCTGCCGAGTGTATCACATGTAGGTGCCGAGTGTTGGGGACATGTGAGTTGACTTGCACCATATTGGTTGGGTGGGAGAGATTCCTCGATTTTGATCAGTGGAGTAGCTTAGCCCCCGCTGGCCTATTAGGCGACGAATGTTTGTGTGACGAACATTTATGTGATAGCTATGAACTGCTATGTTATTGGTGTTACGAGTTTTACATGTTGGAAAAGAGTGTGGTTCCTCGCCTCAGCAACATGTACAAATATATATATAAATCAAGTTTTGCGTAGAGGGCGATTTCTCGTCAAGCATAAATACAAACGTTCTCTCATTTTATATATGAAGCTATTCATTACATATGAACGAGCATTGTTTTTCATTAGCGGTCTTTTCATAGCCGCCTAACATACCTATGGTTTCAATATTAGAACCATAGATTTTGATGCAGAAATAGACACATGACTATTACCCAAGGAGGAAGAGTCAACCCAGCTTGAGCAATAGGGGCAAAGGCCTCTTTCCTATAGTAGAACTTGTCCATTTCTGAGAGCTATACTTGTAATTACTCGAAAGGTGACCGTATGTGTTAAGTAGGCCTCATTTTGGGAATAACAAATTGGCTTGACATGTGTATAAATATTTAAGGAATGAAGCGACTTGTGGATATTGTGAGAATGTACTTATGGTTTTTGAACTTTGGGTACTATAACGTTTACCCTTTGAGTAAACTTCTACTATTCTGCTACAAATCAGATACCTACTTCCTTACATGTGCATTTCCTAGTTAATATTGCACGCCTAACCAGATCGAACCTTGGGTGCTACCGATTGGATGGCACATTGGATACTCGCCAGGTATTTTATCGAGGGACGAGGCCTCACAATACAATATCGAAAATACTCCCCCCCCCCCCCCAAAGTTTTGGAAAAAACTCTTTTACGTGAATGTTTAAAAATATGAAAATTTTGTTTTTTTCTCCAAAAACTTAAAATAACTCTCTTATTATCCATTTGAATTAAGTTTTTTTAAAAGAATGTAAGAAAATGTATAGCTTTTGTAAAATCTAATCCCAAATGCAACAAAAATATTGGATTTTTCTTAAAATTTAAAATTTTGGCTCTAGATTTTTTTGAAAAAAGTAGAAAATTGTATATTAAAAAATGAAAAATTATTCTCATCAGCCACTGTTCACTACCCACACCCCACATCCTATGAAAAACACTCACACACCCTATGAGAAAAAAAAAGAAAGCTAATAAATCCATGTATTCTTCTTGGAGTCACCCTTAATTATTATTTTTTTATATTTTACATTTTCAACATGATTTATTTTAAATTTTAAAATTTTTAAAATACTTCATTGTAGTTAACATATAATGTAAAAACCTGCCAGAAATTCAACGGAGGAATTTCTTTAGGACTTCAGAAATGTCGTGAAAACTCCGTAAGTTTTCACGAATCGACCAATTGCGTAGGTTTTAGTTTGTCAGCATAGTCAATGTTACCACTCACTATGCGTAGGTTAGAAGTGTCAGAATGATATATGGTCTACGCCATAGGACTCGTTGGAATATTTAAGATTTTATGGTGCAATAAACCCATTTTCGGACGAAACACTTGTTTGAAAACACATTGATTATTTCGAGACATTTCAGAGTCAAATTTTAATAAAAGATTTGTACTTTTAGGTTAGTATGATTATTTAGGATGTTTCAGTGCAAAGTTTATTTTTCATTTTTTCGGAGTAAATAGTAACCTCAATATTAGCACCAACTACAATATTTTTTAAAATCACAGTGTGAATGTCCAAATTAGGTTAGAGAAATTTTTTTTAGACACTTGGCTAGATCTTAGCCATACTTGGTGAATAGTATTGGAAACTTGGCACCAAGAGGAACCATGAGATAGAGTTGTGAAGGAAATCAAAGTATGAGATCATTCCACCAAAGCAAAACCCTATTCCACTCAACCATCCAAATTATGCCGAACCAAAGAGGGTTTCAACCCTAGTGAAACCCTAAAAACTTGGTTGAATCCAATTAAAACCTTAAAATATTGGTTGAAACTGCCCTAAACAGTTTCCCCAATCCCCAAACTTGATTCCAAACCCTAAATGGATCTGATTTCTAGCATTATGTTTAATCATTTGATTAAATCACTTCCACATGCTATTAATCCCTCAAATTCATGTTATGACATCATTATTCAACCCTTTAAACCTTGGAAATTCTGTTGGGCCAAGAAAAATTGGATTTGAGCTTGATAGCATCTCAAACCCTAACCAAACCCTCTTTAAACCCCAAAATGAGGCCCATTCAGTTAAGGCCCATTAGGGCCACGAATTTGTACCACCTTGGAAAAGCTGTTGAGAAAGTTTCCTCCCACCCATGGCAGACCAACCTTTGCCCAAATAAGCCCTGAAATTGTATTTGATGGGAAAGCAAAGTCCACCACATCACCACCTCACAACACGGTAGCTGAAGGCAGCCCAATACCATGGCCGGTTTGCCCCTTTTATTGGGGAAAACCACCATCACTCAAGCCCTCACTTCATCCTTCAGTTTGTGTAAGAGGCGTGCAGACCAACTCCTTTTATTTCATCCCTTTTCCCACACGTTTCATAGAGATAAACTTAGAAGCTCTCATGGGCAATTTTATGAGGTTTCTTGCTTTTAGTGCTTAAAACCCTTGCAAGTATGTTCTGACGATAATTACTTCATCCAAGTTTTTCCTCTTTGAGTATAGTTTCTGTAGATACATTTTGTGTTAATTTCATGGTCATTTTATCGGTCCAAAGTGGTTTGAACTATGGAAAGGTCATTCTAGGCGATAAACTAGATAGTATGTTGTATTTTGGAGTTTTCGACCAAGCTAATGGACAGTGGTCCGAGATTTTTATGGAGTGTTGTTAACATGTTTATATGAATTTTTTCAAGGATTCATTGCATGTTATAAGATTTTGATGAAAGATTTTCTTAGATCTATAAAGTTGGAAACTCGAAGGAGTAAAACAGTTTATGTTTTATGAAAACTTGGATCGTTTGTGGTTTAATTTTACTCCAATGGCATTGATATTTTTATTTGATGATCCTAAGCCTTTGATTTACATGTTAGGACATTGGTTTGAATATTTTAGGCTTTGATTTGTAAAGATATGATTTTTATGCATGAGGATACTCAGTTAAATAAAAAATGTGAGGTTTACGGCTTGATCCAAGTTTTGGTTTAATTTTGGCCACGCGATTTTAAGTTTAATGCTTGGATCTACTTTAAGAAATACGTGTAAACCATATGCTGTTGATATTTTGTGATTTTTGTCATGGTATGTCTCAGATCAAGTGGTTTGATCAAAACCAAAGTTGAGAAAAGTTTGTTTTGATGAAGTGTAGAAGCCGAGTGCTTCGAGTTGGATTTTTGTGACTTTTGGTGATTTGTATTTAATGATTCAAAGAAGGTTAGTTCTTAGGAATGTGTTCTGGATATGTTAGAAGAAAGTTTGAATTTTTGGAGCTCTTGGAGATGTTTTACAAAGAGTCAAAACCTTGAGACTCAAGGGTTTGTATTTTAGTTAAAAAGTTTGGATCCTTTTACTTAAACATTTTGTATTTATGTGAAGTGGATTTTTTTGTTGTTGTTTTAAGCATACTCTAAGAATAGGATGTGATGATCTATGTTGTAATATTTTGGTTTAAGCATAAGTGTTAAAGTTGGATAAATTTGCAACAAAACTCAAAGGGTGTTTCAGCCATAGTATGTTTCTCACAGTTATGATTTATTTGAAATTGTTCTAATTATATATGTGATTTTAGAACAAAATTTACATGAGAAATGTAAATTTGGTATTTTTGGAGTTAGGATGTAAAATCCTTAAGTTGGGGATAAAATGGTAATTTTCCCACATGTAGAGGGTAAAATGATAATTTTACTCAAAGATAGTATTTTCATATTTCTAAGTTATTAATGATGAAGTTCTAACGTTTATAAATGCTTCCTTACAATTTCTCGTATTTCATGCTTTCTCCGTAACGCGACAATCACTGTAAGTTAGCTTCTAACTTACTGTCAGATTATTAAGTATGTATGTTGATAAGAGAACTACCATTTATGTACTTATGTTATCCTATATGCCTTGCTACATCATGTATGTCTGTTAACATAATATATTATATCATGCATTATTTATCTGTTACACAATGTACTCTGTCACATAAGGTTATTTGTTACACGTTATGCCATGTCACGTAATGTTATTTGTTACTCGTTTTGCCATGTCACATAATGTTTGTCTATTACATGTTATGCCATGTTACTTACTATTTGTCATTTAATGTTACATCAAGTCATGCGTCTCATGTACATGTCACATCACGTTACGTCAGGTCATATTCCCTTTCATTTCATGTCACGTTATATCTCGAGTACAGAGTTTGTCTCGAAAAAAGTATTTTCTTAGTCAGTCATGTCTAGGATACTCTTGATGTAATCATTTTGATTGTTAGAATACCTCTACTTAAATGCTCTTGATGTAATCATTCTGATTGTCAAAATATAATTAGGTACTCCTAATGTAATCATTCAGATTGTTAGGGTATCTCATTTAAAATACTCATGGCGTAATCATTTTGATTATCTGAGTACTCCTGACATAATATATTGCCCGGAATCATTATGATTGTTCACTATTTTTTATGAAACAATTGGTGAAATCATTTTGATTGTCAAAATTCATTTTAGTTTCACGTTCAGTTTATGTTTATGTTATTTCATGATCAGTTTCATGTCACGCTATTTTAGTCAATTCCAAGTTCATGTATTTCACATTCATGCTCATGTTATTTAACGATCAGTTTAGTTCATGTTATTCAAGCTCAAGTACATGTTCAATTCATGTTTAAGTCAGTTCATGTTGAAGTTCATGTAATGTCAAGTTTCAAGTTCAGTCCATGTTTAGTTTAAGTCATGTCAGTTCATGCTATGTTACATGTCAAATCACATCAAGCTTATTTATGATCATATATACATTTATACTTTTACTGTCATGCATGCATCTTTAACATATATGTTAAGTTATATGTCAACTTGCAGAGATTTGTAATCAAATCTCACTGTGATAGTCCCATTTACCATTCCCCTAGAAATGGTAGACCATGTGCCAAGATCAGGAGGCGTACCAAAGGTTGACCGACTGGAGATGGCCGATTAGATGGTGATGGCATGACACAGAGCTCATAGCCTCAATACTTTTGATTTATCGTTAATATTATGGTATCCTTGACTGAGTTGTGTGAGCTACTCAATGGATTAGCTAGTAGTTGCTTTAGATCTTGCTGGTAGTTAAGGAGCTCGGTCTCCAGTACTCTTATGATTACAGATTTTTGGACTCATGCTGTAATCAAGAAGGTCTATCACTTTAATGTTTATGTATTATGTTTAAGAATTATTTGGGATCTTATTAGTTGGTGCATAGTATTGCTTAAGAAAAAAATTATCCACTGCGAATATTGTATATTGCTAAATTCATGGTAGGTGCATGCATTTTTAGTTGTCATGAAAGAGAGTATGTAACCTTGTATTGCATGTCCCAACGCTTCAGATGTCCATCCGATCTCAAGTGGAATCTGAGGGCGTCACTTATAACATGTAGTTTTTTTTGCTAAAGAGGAAAAATGTTTATCTATTTTTGGTTATTATATGTGTATCATATATCCCTATATCGATAAATATATTAATAATTTGTTTTGTATCTTTAATCATTTTGATAATGTATTTATATTTTCTATAGTCCAATATAAATCATGAGAAATACAGAAAAGTTTTAATTATGCCACTACTAATTTGCCACCCCAAAGTAAATTTCTGATTTGCCACTATCCAAACAACAACGTTTCTAAAAAACTTATCAAAGATGCAATAAAAGTAAATTAGAGATACAAGAGAAGTAAATAATGTTGCATTCAAAGTCCTATTAGAGTGACAACGGTACTCGAGAGGGAGGGGGAATAGAATTAAAAGAAAATTTCAATTAATCAAAGTTATGTTCACTCATTGATAGTAATGGGACACAATTTATGCTTCGACAAAGTCTTGAAATCGTGATAGCACGTGAGCGTCACATGCTTATTGAATTATGGTAGTTCTTGGTTCATTTGGAAGATTGATGTCTGAGGAATGTTGTTGGACAACATGTGTGAATGTTGGGTGGTTGGAAAGTGATAGTCCAAGACTTTCTGACCAAGAGAAAAGGAAAAAGAAGAGGGAGAATGAAGGGGAGGCCCCCGAATCCAATCTGCCCTGCCCACTCATCCATTTCCAGCCTGGGGTGGGCGAGGGCATGCCCCACCAACTTACTTAACACAAGCCCACCAGGATTTTCATCCATCTATCCAGCCCAATATATATATAAATTAAAAAGAAATATATTTGTAATGAAACAACGTCGTTTCATTGAAAGGGTTACTGAAACCCCTTCCCTCCCTCCCCCGCCCCACCCTTGCCTTGACTCTCTCTCTCTTTGTTCTCATACTCTCTCTCTCTCTAGACTCTCAGACCCTCTCTTAGCCTCTATCTCAACTCTCTCACTCACCGTCGCCACAACCAGCTGTCGTTGAAATCCGTTTGCTCTCCATCTCACCTATAAGTGTCTCAAAATCGAAATTCGTTTGTTTTATTTTTGTAATGGAGGATGAGATTATTCAATGGAAGATGGGGTTGTGTTTTGGATGCTATGGAGTTTGATTTGTGTTTGAAGTAATGTGTTTGTAGTTTGAACATATGATTTTAGGAAAGTTTTAGACTGTGTTTGGATGCTGAGGTGATCTTAGTTGATATGTGAATAGTAATATTTTGTGGTTCCATTGAGATGTGTTTGAATGTATGAAGTAGGTTGATATGTGTTTACTTTTTTATGAGAAGTTGAAAAAGTAGTGGGTCTCATCAATGATTAGCTTGAGTTGATTTCAACAACCAAACATAGCCAAAGGTTTTAATCTGAGACCCTAATTTATGTTAGTGTTTCGAATTGAAACTGTAAATTAGGTTAGGGGCTCATTATGAACCCCCTAACCTAATTTATATGGGGTTTCAAAATTGAAGCCCCATATTGTTTTAGGGTTCCACTTTTGGAACCCCAAAACAATTTATGTGATTTTGGTATGATTTTAATTTTTATGTTATTTGTGCATCATGTCGGGTGTTTGGTTGTTTGTTCAATCCATGGATTGTGGTGATTGTGCATCAAGTCTGAATACTAGCACCAGTGCTACTTGCCCTACACCTACCCTACACCTACCCCTACCACAACCCCCTACACCCATGGGTCCACCAAAGTAAAAACCCATTTCCATTTGTGGAAACATTTTACCAAGTTAGAGGGTGGTGACCCAATGACCCACAAGCAAACTGTAATCACTGTGATGTTATCTATGATGTCACTTTAAACGAGATGGTACATCCTAGCTGAAAAATCATTTAGGAAAACAGTCCAAGAAGAGTCTGATAATTCATTCATTACTTGAAAAGAATCAATCTAGATTGGAGATTTGACTTAAGAAGATGGAGGATGGGAGTAATGGGGCTAGCACGTTGAAGGGATTTGTGAAGTTTGGCCAGGAGAGGTGTAGGAATCATTTAGCCCATATGATCATAATAGGCGAGCTACCCTTTCGGTTTGTGAAGGGTGAAGGGTTCCAAGCCTTTGCTAAGAACTTGTAATGTAGGTGTAACGGCCACAATTTGACTTTGATACACCACAATTGGTTTGTTAATTTTGTTAATTAATTCTTTGTAGTGTTTACATATGTTAATAATATTATTAATCCATATTTTCAGGTTTTATAATATTCATATGTATTATAAGCATTTTCCAACTCCAATTTTATATTTTATACATTTAATTTCAATTGAAGTGAGAAATTAAAACAGTTTTTGGGCCAAACTTGAATTCAAATAAGGTTTTGGGCCAAAATTGGCTAGAAACGAATAAGTTCTAGGCCCATTAAAGCCTAGGGGGTCAGGACCGGGAGCTGCCTACCTGAGAGGTGTGAGTAGCACCCATAGGGGACAGGGTGAGTGCACAACACCTTCTCTTCTTATAAGGGCACAATGGTGGGGAGAAGTGTTTGGATTCTTGGGAATGGTAAAAAGAAAATGAGTTCTAGTGATGAGTATCTTTGAAAATGAACTTGGAGGGAAAGAACTTTTTGGCTACTAACAGTTGAGTAGGTCACAATTAATGCTCCAACCTATATACTCTTGTCGGTGGAAGAGTTGGACTACACTTTATGGGTAGAGTCATGCATATGTGCACATAGAATTCTGCATGAACAAATAGAGACATAAACAGTTAAATAATTGTTGTTATGAATAGTAAAATAACTTTTCATGTCTCTATTTGTACCCACAAAATATGTGTGTGAAGCTTATGTTTTAATTAGCCATTTGATGTTTGTAATGTGAAGCCCATGGTCTAATATTGCTATTTGTTGTTTAGGTGTGTGTGCATGCTGAAGGCCTGGCCTGTGTAGAAGCCCAATCCAAGATGTCGTCGTCATTCAGGCTTAAAGGGGTAAACCTTAAAAAGAAAAATTATATTTTTCTTCCCTTCTCTCCCACGCTAGACCCGTCCTCACATGGCTCTCTCTCCCTTTACAACTCGTGACAACTTGTGAGCTTCCCTCTGCCTGTGACCTTGCATCACCTCCACCATCTGCCATAGTCGTTCGACTCAAAACTGGGCAGGTAAGTCCTTGGTCCCTCCTCTGGTTTTTCCAATCTCGCACACCCTTTCTTTCTATTTTGTTTCTGTGCTATGCCTTCTATCACTGCCATCCACCATGCCTTGACCCCACACCCTATCTGTAACGCCCCGTTCCCGTAGGTCCGGAGAGTTAGCTCTTAATACTTAAAATTTACTTAAATAACACAACTATAAAATCTAGAAATTCCATAAAATATTAATCCACTTAATCAAACCAAAAATCTAAGTTCCTCTATGGCGACAATAAATAAATCCCCACTAACATAAATTAGAAATTCACTAAAAACTCGAAAACATCCTCAACTCATCAAAACAAATACCCGAAAAATAAATCAGTTTACTCACTACGACCCTTAAATAAGCATTTGTACCCTCAGGCACTTATTCCACTACGATCATCACACATTGCTAAACTTTCTACTCTTGTTCTCCAGCTGAATCATCAAAATTATCTGAAAAATATATGGAGATAAGGGGTGAGTTATCAACAACTCAGTAAGCAGAGGACATATACTAGTGTGTAAACATGAGCATTTACAGAAATCAAAATGCAGAACAAAATATTTTCTTTCAGAATGCATAATCAGAATAATGTTTTCAAAATGGAGCGTCAGAACATGTTATCAAAAATGTCCGAGCGATAGTTCAAAAATATTCATAATCAAAATCCGTTTGGCATAGCATAAACTGAAACATCACATCTTATCTTATCAAATCAGAACAAATACCATGTTTAACCCCCGTGGTAGGGTTGTGCAAACCCCGGTAGCTAATCGAGCAGAAACAGAATGTGAATCTTCCCCTTATTCATTCTCGGAGCCCCCAGTGTGCACATAGGAAAGACCACGCAGAAAACCACTTTGTTTCCAAAGTGGGTGCACTAGAAACAGAAAAAGTTGGTACCAACCCGAACAGAGGCCACAGTTTTACACCCGTGGTGAGGTCAAAATGGAACAGAAACAGAAATAGAATGTTATGCCAGAGGTTTTCAGAAATCACATCAGATCATATCAGAGTACAGAAAATCTTCAGAACAGAACAAAAACAAATCATATCACAACATAATTTATGCACAAATTTCATATTCGCTCTATTTTTCAAAGTTCAGAAACAAAATGTCAGAAATAAGCTCATATCTACACCAGTCATGACAGAAAATAATTCATTCTTAAACAGAATCTCATGAGTAATGCAGAACAAATAACTAAGGCAGTTCAAATTTCTTTTCAACATCAAATATGTATATTTTCCAAAAATAACCTCAGCTCATTTTATTTTAAATGCAAAGTCTAGCATAGGAACCCCGCTTACCTGAACTTCTTAGCTTTTTCGAAATTCCTCAAAAACGTCGGACAATAATTAATCGTCACCTATAAAATAATCACATAATTCTCATAAATTTTCAATTAATCACGTATTTCGATATTTAATCCTAAGCTTATAAAATAATCTATTTAATTCCTCAGAACCTAAAATTACCAATCATCACTTTCTAAAATCGTCAATGCTAATTTAATACTATGACTAAAACATTTAAAAGTTAGACCTATTTACTAATGAAAACAAATTATGAAGCTTAATACTAAGTAATATAATTATCCCAAAATATTTTAAAATAAACCATAACTATTATTAAAAAGACTAAAATATATCTAAAATGTAGAAATAACATTACACCAATATTGTTTACTCTTAAAATAAACCTTTACTTAATAACATATTAAAAATACTTAAGTGATTTTCATTAATCATAATTAAAATGTTCAAAATACACTTTCAATAAAATAATACGGTGCACATAGTATAATTTAAAATAACTATATAAACTCGGTACATTAACTTATACATTCCACAAAGGGTAATAATGTAATTATAAGACAACATTTCCCAACTACGGAAGTTTTCGGAACCACAACAAAACATGCAAGCAACGAGACAACGCCGCGCGGTTGAAGAGTAACGGAGGACCTACCGAGAGAAGTGGAGCTGCGACGGAGCTGGGTGGGTGCGCTAGTGGTGGTGGGTACTGCGGCGGTGCACTGGAAGAGAGAGAGAGAGAGCTGAAACAGAGAGAGAGAGACGGTGAGAGAAAGAGGGAGAGACCGAGAGAACGGAGACACCAACAAGAAATGGCGTGAGCTTACCGGGGAAATAGAGGCAGCGTGCGGCGGACAGGGGTGAGGAGATGTCCTCCTTGGCAGTTTCTGTGGGGGCACAGCGCGGAGGAGCTTTCGGTGGAGGGTGTTTTCAGCGGCTGAAGGTGGTTGAAAATGCTCTGTTTTTGGGCACCAAAACAGAGCAGTCCGATGCTTGCTGTAGAGGCTACGGGATGCTAGGCGACAGCTTCGCGTGACTGGGCAGTGGGCACGGTGGTTTCATGTGGGTTCACGGCGGCTTAAGGAGGTATAGACTAGGTTCGTCGGGAAGGCGGCTGCGGTGGCTTCCCACGGTATGCAACTCGGTGCACGGTAGGCCAAAGGCAGTGGCTTTTCTGTTAACTGGCGTAGTGCTTTCCGAAAGGGTGAGGACAGGCTGTGGTGATACTGGGACGGCGTGGGTCGTGACCGAGCTAGAGGGTGAGCGCGGTTTGCACAGAGGAGGAAAGAAGAAAAAAAAATAAAAATGTATATATATATAACTATATGTAGGTGGATGAACAAGAAAGGAAAACCCTAGAGAAGTAGACATGTGTGTGCATGCATACCGTGAACGAATGCGTGCGTGTATGCATGCATGCTGTGTGACGGAAAAATAAGCCGTGCGAAAAAAAAAAAGACGGAAAGAGAAGGAATTAAAAATGAAACATGCAGAAAAAATAAAATAAACGGCCAAGAATTCCAAATTAAAAGAAAAAAAAAATCGCTACTCAAAATCGTAAATTAAGACTTAAAAAAAAATCAAGCTATAAAAAAATAAAAAAATAAAAATCTAAAGTCCAACTATACCAATTTTGGGCCCGGGTGCTACACTATCAGCAAGCATCTATCGGCCCCCTCTCACTCACTTCTCATTTGTAACTCACACTCTCTCTCTCTAACACGAAAACCCACTTGGGTATGCAAACCCTAGCTGCATGTGGCCACCCAGACGTGTCATGCCCATTCGACGCCGGCCACAGTGAGCCTTCCCCTACGAGCTTGTCACTGCTGGTAAGTTGTCTTCCATTGATATTTTTATTCCTTGATCTCACCTTCAATTTCACTTCTCTCTCTCTCTCTCAAGCGACTCTCCCCTGCCTCTCTCGTGCTCCTCTACCTAGATCTATCATTGTCGACACCTCCTCCACCTCGCCAGTAAGCCCCCTTTCCTCCCATCTCTTTATTTTGCTCTCCCTCTTATCTCTATTCGTGTTTAGCACCACCCCTCGCCGTCCCAAAGTGCAACTCCCACAATGTTCCATTTCAACCTCTACCCTATCTTCAATTATGTTCTTGTGCCAGCGTGAGCCACACCTTCACCGTCCAAGGTGTCTCAATGCAGTGTGTCACCAGAGATCCTCGCTTCCCACGTCCTTCCCCTACCTCAAACACACTTCCCATCACTCTTTCCCTCTATGTGAGCATTGTTGTGCTCTCTTTTTCCTCCATGAGTCTTTGTCGTGACTCTAGCCCACCACCACCACCTCAATTAGCCACAAAACCCCCTTCCTCTCGATTTCCCCTCACTGTCTCTCTCTAGCTCACTGTCCCAGCAACAAACACACACACACACTATTTCTCGCTGCTCGAGGCACCCACATGACACCTCAAGGGACAGTCGCGTCACTGTCAAAGGTAAAGATCTCGACCAACAGTAGAACCAGGACGTTTCGATCATCTAGAAAATACACCATTGCATTGTAAGTAATCCTCAGACTAATCTTTAAAATAAAAATAATTGAAAATTTGTGAAAATTGGAATCGTGTAGCAGTCTAATAGTGAATTGGTGTGGTGGCCGAGGGCCTCTGTGAAGCGTTGGGATGGAAATTTTAGTTTAGTTGTGAATTTTTGTGGTGGCTGGGGGCCCCTATGAAGTGTTTGACTTGTTTAAATATTGTTTTTGTCTTAATAAATATTGTTGTTGATATGTCATTCACTTATAAATTATTGCATTTATGGCTGCATTATAATTGATAGTTGTTGTTGATAATTATTTTGTTAAATTCTGATTTGGTGTGTATAAGCTAGAATGTGCAAAATTGTTGGTTTTTGTGTCAAATTGTAACTCCCCACTCCTTCTTTCTAACGTAAGCAAATTCCGAGGACAGAATTTATTACAAGGAGGAGAGGATGTAACAGTCCGCCTCTTTTCTCTAACGACTGCGAGTCTCGTTATGCATGCCGAATCTCGATGGTGTGTTTTTAAAGATATTATGTGATTTATAAAGATAGCTCAGTGTTTTAAGTCACGAGTATTTTAAATGGGATGTTCCCAGTGTTATTTGACTAAGCTTGATTTTAAGTAAGACAATTATAATATTGCTGAAGAGCTCCAAAAATATTATAATTGTAGAAAATCATTTTATCAATGTGATTTTAGTTATTTAAAATATTATGGGATTTCAATTATCTTGAAAACTCTAATTAATTAAATTGTTTTATTCTCTTAAAAGTAATTAGAAAAACTTCATCATTTTATTAATGATGAAGGAATATTATTTTATAAACTAAAGTTTAGTTTAAATAATATTCTATCTTAATTCCCCTCAGTGTTTCAAGTTACATTAGCATTTTAATTTCTCACCGTTAGATCGTTTTGAAGACCCCCGAGTTAAAGGGTTAAGATTAAAACCCAGGCCCCTCTCTCTTTACCCTCACTTTCCCTTTTCCCTCTCTCTCCTCCCTCTCCTTTAGCTTACACTGCACGCACCCCCTCCCCGTTCAATGTCCCTCTCTCATCCTCACCACCACCATCGGCGACTCCCCCTCATGCCAGCGACCAAGCCAGCTACCATCAAGCTCCCCCACGAGCAGCTCTCTCTCTCCTCCAGCGGTAGCCCAACCGAAATGGGTTTCATCCATTTCTCTCCTCCTTGCACCACCGTACGCGGCCACCCAGGCCACCACACCGCCACCAACGACCTCTCCTCTCACTGGCGAGGCTTCCACTCTCCAAGCGCAGCCTCCCTCTCCCTCTCCGTCGCACACATGCACACTACCAATAAATGGGTCTCACACAGCTTCACCACCACCGACGGCCCTAGTGCAACCGTGCGCCGATTCTAGCCCCACTGAGCACCTCCTTTGACCACCATGACTCCTCCCCAACCTCCTTCGTGCCAGCCAAGCCCTCCACCTCTGTCAAGCCCTCTCTCTCTCCTACGGCTCCTCTCCACCCATGTGACCTAGATCCACCACCGTAGGCCGCCGTGCCATCTTACCGACACCACCACTAGCTCTATCGCACCTCCCTCAGCTCCTCTATGGCTAGTCAATGACCAGCCGAGCTCTCCCTCCATTTCTCCTATTTGAGACACACGGATCCCCCTTGGAAACCCATGGCTCCGCTGTGCTCCGCCACCCCAGCCACCACGAGACCACCCTCAGCCTCCCTCGACCTCCCCTAGCCTTGCCCTAAGCCCAAACTGCCACTTTACATGGTGGATAGCCACCATACATGGTAGACAACCACTATACATGGCCTTAGCCGCCACCCACGGACTCCCCACCATGTCGGCCACCCTCGTACAACCTAGATCTAGTAGCCAAAATCCTAGATCCGGTCCCCGAGATAGTCCCGTTCTAAGGTCACGGTAGTGATCGCTACCTCCCAAGCTAGTGGCTTCTGACGCCACTGGCCATACTAGACAACGAGCAACACACAGGTTAATCCCGACGATGGTATAACCCTCTATCCCTTGGTATTTATGTTAGATGTTAATTGGTTGATTAGGTTGTGTACTGTGCTGTTAATATTTATGGAGTTCCCTGTGTAGTGAAGTGTTGGGCGTATTTGTGTAGTGTGCTGTGAAGTGTTGTGACTGTGCTGTGGAGTGTGGGTGTGAAGTTTGTGCTATAGTAGTGATGTGGCGTAGTGTGTGAAGGGAGTACAAGTGGACTGTACTTCATGTGGTGGAGTGATGCACCATATGCCATGTATTCCGTAGTGGTGATGTGGCGTAGCGTGTGTAAAGGGAGTACACGTGGAGTGTACTCCATGAGGGAAAATGAAACACCGTGTGGCGTGTTGCAAAGATAAGGATGATTGCGTAGTTGACGAGCGTAGAGCGTGATGAGTGGTGTCAGAAACCGTGGAACAGTGTCCTGAAATAGTTTTGATGTGGCTTATAGTCTGAGGTGACAGGTGTCACAGTGTAGTTGACTTATGGCTGAGAGTATGTGTGAAGTGACATGATAGTGTAAGAGTACCGCAACGGAAGCATGACGGGAGAATGTCATGAAGTGACATGGTTAAACAAGAAGTTGTGTTTGTGATGGGTGAGGAGTTAGTGTAAGAATGGCGCAACGGGAACGTGACGAGATGTCACGATGTGACAGGAGTACGTGAGGGACCATACTCATGATGAGTTAGGAGTTGGCGTAGAAATGACATAGTGGGATATCTGGTGACATGACAAGGTCACAAAGTAGTCTCGAGCTATGATGTGACGTAAGGTGTAGTTATGAATGGAGTCTTGTTGTGTTAAGTGTTGGGATGAATTATCAAGAGGGACAGGTAGCATGAAGAATCATGCTAGCCGGGTTAAGAGAAGGCTGGTATTGGAGTATGGGCTTGTTTACACAAGCAGGTGATCATCGTGTTATATGTTGGTCTTAGGTGATAAAGGGGTAGGGTACATGTGCATCTGGTTAGACACATGTGCCATACAGATTCACCATATGTAATGGGTAATCTGTCTTAAGCATGGTTACACGGTACTTATGCCTCAAAGTTGGCTTAAAGCCGTGTGGCGAGTATGGATGGGAATGATGATTTAGTCTGAGCAAAAATGCAAGAAGGTAGTGACGGGTGTATTGTCTAGGATTGGGATGAGTGACTTCGTCGGTCGGAATCATGCGTTGGATGTGGTCAATAGGAAGAGTAAGATGAAGGTCTTGGTGTCTTAATCCTAACGTGAATCACGGGTTCACTTTAGTGAATGAGCACTCGAGGTAAGACCTTGAGTTTGGAAAAGATAGTGACCATAAGTAGATCCCGAAGGTTTTAGCATAGTAAGGGACACGTAAGAGTATGAGATAGAAGGAGAGTGTTTCCAAGTGAAGTGTAGTTCTACTTGTAAGTTTAGTTGCTCATGTAGTAGATAAAGAATGACGCTAAGGTTATGTGTATGCATGTAGGTTTCCATCTGACACGCACATGAATAGACTGCATGAAATGATTATAGCATGAAGTCCAAGTAAGTATTATGTTCATACTCTTCTAGAGCTTTCTAAATGACATAAAATGCTTTTCCTTTACGATGCTTACAAAACAAAAGGAAACGATGTTTTATGAAAAGCATGCTAAGTGTTCAAAGGTATAGGTTTGTATGACCCTCCTTAGCAGTCTTTTTTTATGCAACCAAAGTATTAATTGTATGCGTATGAATGGATGACTATACGCAGTATCTATTGTATGTATTTTCATGAAATGAGATGTGAGGCTTATGCCTTGTGCTTTAAGAGATGCTTTAAATGACGCGAAGAAAGTGTTTTAAAATGTCCCTATGAACTGATGTTTTATGGATAACATGATAGATGATGTTTAAGCCCATGCTTTTAAATGGAATTTTTCTATAAATGAACTATTAAATGAAAGGATTGAAAAGGAAATGACTGAATGAAAGGAAATGACTGAAAGGTAATGAACATTTCAATGTACGAAAATACATAACGGCCATATAAATGAAAAGGGTACCAAGGGACTGGGTAGATTGCAATGCCGCGTAAGTAGTACTGGTAGTGCACCCAGTGCTGCCCCTGACTGAAAGGGGTTCCCAACCCGTGGCCACGGGCGGAATCCAGGTCCAAAGGAAGACCGCTAACCCCAGCACATGGGGTGTAACAGTGTGCAACGGCCAAAGAAAGTGATAAGAAAGAATGTATGAATACATCCAACTCTTTAAGAAAAGGCATTGATGGGAGAAATGTTTTACGAAAAGAAAACCCCTTTTTTAAAGAAAAATCTCACTTAGTGATGTTTTCAAATTAATGTATGCCTTATGTACGTATAGTATGTATAGAGTGATAAATACATGAAAAAAAAACCTATGTTAGTATATTTTAACTGTATAAAGTAATGCTTACTGAGTATTCGACTCATTTTAGTTTTTATGTATGCCCCTCCTCCCACAAGAACTAAATGAGCAGTACGCGTCAAGACGGACACGGCCCAAGGGGAAGAGCACAGAAGTCTAGGCATGAGAATGTTAATTGTATGAGAGGCCTTTTTATCCTAAGATTAATGTTTTCCGTTGTAAACCTCTTTCATTCTCAAAACACAATTTATTTTATAACGTAGAGTCTTGCACTCTGGGTATGGAAGTAAAACGTTTCAAAACGAACGGTAATTCTCATCGTCCTTTCTTAAAATCATTTTATAAAAAGTCCCACCACAAGGACGGGCGTTACACAAACGGTTTTTTGTGGGTGCGTGTGTATCATGACCCCAAACCGAGATAGGTCATTATCTCGGTGGAGTTCCTCTGGTCACTCGAGAGCGTATAAAATTGAGTGACATCGCTTAGGTTGTCGCCGGGCGACAATAGGCTCGAGCAAGACAGTTACAAAGTCATAAGTACGGTCGTTACTTGTGGTATGACAAAGGGAGTCAGAGTGTGCAGATGGTTGATAAGGAAGACCATGGTGCATACCTTAATTTAAAACGTACACTTTCAAAATAAAAATGTGATTTTCGGGTGCGTGGTGTATTGTATGAGATTTGGGAATATACTTGTATTTTTAAATTTCATCATTTTTTTAACTTCGTATTTTGCATAAGTTCACATTTTTCCACTTGCTTGTATTTTGTGTGTTAGTTTTTGGTTTCATTTATTGAGATTTTATGAAATCTCATTATGGTGTCCTCACCTAAGGTTCCGCATCATAGACTTTGATGCAGAGGATGGATAAGACTTTGAAAGTCTGGCTCCGCCTGAGGATGTGAAGATTTGGGGCCCCTCTAACCCTTTTGTTTAAGTGTTGTTATTTGGCTTTGTTTATTCTCATGACTGTAATATTTTTATGTTGGGACTTGGTAGACTTTGTGGCTTATGAATATTTGCTTGGTGATGTAATCTTAATTTCTAGTACTGTTAGAACTAATGACTGCACTTTTTAATTTTTCGCTGCGAAATAACAGCACACTATTGTATTGCATATAAGCACACACTTGCTGTCATAGTGCGTTAGGTGTGATATGCCAACAGATTCTGCTTGGGATCGAGCAGACATCTGAAGCGTCGGGACATGCAACACAAGGTTACCTGCCCCTGTTCATGACAATTAAAGATGCAATTCACCTAGCATACATCTAGCAATATGCAATATTCACAACGGATATTTCTTTTAGCAATACTATGCACCAAACTATAAGTATCCCAAAATAACTCAAAACCATATTAGTGATACATATCCATGATTACAGCACAAGTCCAAAACATCTACAATCTCAAAAGTACGGGAGATAGAGTTTCATAAGTACATGCATAAAACAGCTACTAGGATAGTCCGTCGAGTAACTCATGTAACACGACTAAGGACGCCAATATACTATCTATAAATCTGATCATGGAGGCTATGAGCTCTGCATCGTATCTGCATCGCCTAATCGACTGTCTCCAATCGGTCAGAGTCCGTTGTAGTTCTTGACCTTGGCATATCATCTACCATTTGGGAGAAATGGTAGCGGGGACTACCATGATGAGATTTGAGTAACATGGATGAACTGACATGACTTAAACTGAGCATGGACTGAACTTGAAACTTAACATGGCATGAACTTGAACGTGAAATGAAACATGAACTTGACATGACATGGATTGAACTGATTGTTAAATAACACGAGCATGAACGTGAAATACATGAACTTGGAACTGACTGAAATAGCGTGACATGAAACAGACAAACAAAATGTAACATGGCATAAGATGTAACAGACAAACATTACGTGACATAGCATAACATATAACAGACAAATATTAAGTGACATGGCATGGCATAACGTGTAACATAAAAACCATTAGATGACATGGCATAATATGTAGCAAATAACATTACATGACATGACATGACATGTAACAGATAACATTATGTGACAGATAAATATTTTGTGATAGAATATAATATGTGTAACACTCGTACATGTAGTGACATGGAATAACATGGTATACAAGATAACATAAGTACATAAACAGTAGTTCTCTTACCCATCACACATACAAAGTAATTTGACAGTAAGTTAGAAACTAACTTACAATGATTGTCGAGTTATAAAGAAAGCATGAAACACGAGAAATAGTACGTAACGATTTCTAAACGTTAGAGCTTTATTACTAATAACTTAGTAACATGAAAAATGTTAACTTAGAGTAAAATTACCATTTTACCTTCTACATGTGGGAAAATGACAATTTTACCTCTAACATAAGGATTTCACATCCAAACAAACTCCAAAAATTATAAAAATTTTTCATGTAAATTTTATCTTAAACTCCAATATTTAAATAGAAAAAATTGAAACAAATCATAACCATGACAAAACTACTATGGCCAAAACACCCTTAGGCTATTTCTCTTTGATTTTCTTTATTGCAATTTTATCCAACTTCAACACTTATGCTTAAACCAAAATATTGCAACATATATCATCACATCCTATACTTAGAAGTATGCTTAAAACAACCAACAAAAATTCACTTCACATAAACACAAAACGTTTTAGTAAAAATATCCAAACTTTTTTAACGAAAACACAAACCCTTGAATGTCAAGGTTTTGACTCTTTCTAAAACATCTCTAAGAATTCCAAAAATTCAAAACTTTCTTCTAACATGTCTATAACACACTCCTAAAAACGAAAATGCTTTGAATCACCAAAAGTCACAAAAATCCAACTTAAAGCACTCGGCTCCAACATTTCATCAAAACGGAATTTTCTCAACTTTGATTTTGATCAACCCTCTTGATCCAAGACATACCATGATAAAAAACACAAACTAACAACATCATATAGTTTAAAAATATGTCTCAAAGTAGATCTATGCATTAAACTTAAAATTACATGGACAAAATCAAACCAAAACATGGATCTAGCCGCAAACCTCATGCACAAAAAATCATATATCTACAAATCAAGGCCAAAAATCTTCAAACCAATATCCTAACATAAATATAAAAGGATTAGAATCATCAAATAAAAATATCAAAGTCATTGGAGTAAGATTAAACCACAAAAGATCCCAGCTTTCATAAAACAAAAACTATTTTACTCCTTCCAGTTTCTAACTTTCTAGATCTAAGCAAATCTTTCATAAAAAACTTATAACATGCAACGAATCCTTAACAAACATTCATATAAACATGTTAATGACACTCCATAAAAATATTGGACCAAGATTGTCTACTAGCTTGGTCAAAAACTTCAAAATAAAACATACTCTCCAATTTATCTCCCAGAACAACTTTTTAATGGTTAAAACATATTTTGACCAATCAAATGGCCATGAAATCAAAGACAAAAGTTACCCATAGAAACGAAACTAAAACAAAAATAACTTTTATGAAGGAATCATCATAAGAAAATACTTATAAGGGCTTAAAAAACTAAAATCCAAAAGGCTCATAAAACTGCCCAAGAGAGCTTTAAGTTTCTCTCTAAGAAACATCTAGAGAAATGGATGAAATGAGAGGGGGATGGTCTGTACACCTCTTACACAAACTAAAGGGTGAAGAGAGGGCTTGAGTGACACTTGAGAAATGGTAGTTTTGACCAAAACAAGGGGCAAACCTCCCATAGTATAAGGCTGCCTTCAGCTGTTGTGTAGTGAGGTGGTGATGAGGTGGACTTTGCTTTTCCATCAAGTACCATTTGAGGGCTTCCTTGGGTAGAGGTTGGTCTGCCATGGGTGAGAGGAAACTTCCTTAACAAGCTTTACCAAGGTGGTCTAAACTCATGGGCCTTAATCGAATGGGCCTCATTTTGGGATTTAAAGAGGGTTTGAGATGCTATCTAGCCCAAATCTAATTTTTCTTGGCCCCAAAAAATTTCCAAGGCTTAAAGGGTTGAATAATGATGTCATAAAATGAATTTGAGGAATTAATAATATGAGGAAGTGATTAATCAAGTGATTAAACACAATACTAGAAATCGAATCCATTTAGGGTTTGAAATCAAGTTTGGGGTTTGGGGAAACCGTTTAGAGTTTCGGTTTCAACCAAGATTTTGGGGTTTTAGTTGGATTCCAAATGTTTAGGGTTTCACTAGGGTTGAAACCCTCTTTGGTTTGACACAATTTGGATGGTTGGATGGAATAAGATTTTGCTTAGGTGGCATGATCTCACATCTTGATTTTCTTCACATTTTCATCTCATGGTTCCTCTTGGCGCCAAGGGTCCAATACATTCACCAAGTATGGCTAAGATCTTGCCAAGTTTCTAAATAAAACTTCTCTAACCTAATTTTGACATTTCACACCGTGATTTTGAAAACGTTGCGCTTGGTGCAATTATCGAGGTTACTATTGACTCCGAAAAAAGTGAAAAATAAACTTTGCACTGAAAGATCCTAAATAATCATACTAACCTAACAGTGCAAATCGTTTATCAAATTTCAACTCCCAAGGGCGTCGAAATAATCAAAACGCATCTTTGAACAAACGATTCGTCAAAAAACTGAAAATGGGTTTGTTGCGCCATAAAATTCTAAATATTCAAATAAGACTAATGGCATAGACTATATCCCATTATGACATTTCTAGGTACCTCAAATAAATAAAACTACACTTCTAGCACCATTGTGAGTGTTTACACTGACTATGCTGACAAAATAAAATCTATCATGCGATTTAGTCGATTTATAAAAACTTTCAGGTTTTCACTAAGTTCCTAAAGCCTAAAGAAATTAATCCCTTGAATTTCTGGTAGACTATTACATTAGGAGTGTATGACCCAAATGGCCAACCTCCCGGAGTCACGATTTATGCCAAAATACAAGCGGGAGTCGAGAACGCCACATTAATGTGTGTTTATCATTTGTTTGTTATGGGTATGAACCTAACTTAGGTTCATGAACCAAACCTCCTTAATTATTATTATATATCCATATTTTGGATTAGGCCAATTTTGAATCGGCCAAGCCCAATCCATGTTACATTGGGCTAGCCAGCACAACTCATGTTGATATTACATTTATATATATACATATTCAACTCATGGGATAGGATGATTTGTTTTAAAAAATAATCTCAATCGTGAGATTTGGGAGTTTCATGGTCATTGGGAAAAAAGGTGCAATTAACAAGCTTTTTATTTTTCCCCTTGGCAAACTATATATTTGATTTACAACTAGCACAAACAGGTCCTGGAACAGGTTGAGAGATGTTGCGTACGTATTTAGGTTGTTTGGCTATTCTAACAAGCAACACAGGCAGCTTTTCTTTCTTTTTTTTTGTGCATTGATCAATGGACAATGATAACTTTTCAACTGGTTAACAACCAGTTTACAATTTAGACAATAAAATTATTTTGTAAAATTATAAAATATATTTTACATCACCTTTTTATTATTTTTTTAAATTTTTTATTACCTAAATTGTACACTGGTTGTCAACTAGCAAGAAGGCTATTGCTTATTAGAAGAAAAAGGAAGGAAGGAAGGAAGGAAGGAAGGTAGGAGGGAAAACAAAAAAACTAGCAAGAAGGCTATCATTATTCTTGATCAATTGTGCATGGTGAAGGCCGGTGCAGTGCGCACTGAAATATTTTAGCGCCAAAAAGAAAAGCCCTTGTTGCTTTTACATCTTATGAGAGAGAGAGAGAGAGAGAGAGAGAGGCAAAATAAATGAAAAGTGCAGGCAAGACACAACGACAGAGTAATAGAGTTAGTGGCAGAAAAGTACTGTTAAAGCTGCAAAAAAAGGATGGAGCTATTAAATTATCGGATCGATGTCCCCGAAGGGAAACTTGTCAAAAAATCAAATTTATACAATGGGTTGCTAAAAACAAGCAAAATATATAGAAGATAGATATATAGATAAAAAAGATTATAATTAAGTATAAAGCCATGCAACAGCTTTAAACATTCCCTCATTCGTGATTGCACGAACAAGCTGCTTGAGTGTCTACGCGTCTACGCGTCTACTTTTCCTGCGGCTGTTGTTTTGTTTTTGCGCTCTCTCTCTCTCTCTCTCTCTGTTTTCAGTCTCGACTGTCAGATGCAACTTTTTTAGTGTAGTTCTGGTCCTATAGATCACAAAGATCTATACCCTCAGTGCCCTCTCTCTCTGATCTCTCTCTCTGTGTATGGTGCAATCTTCCGTCAACCTACAGTCTCGTACCTTTCTTCAACTTGTCTCGGGATCGCGCCGAGAATAGAGAGAGAGACTATAGTCACTTGATAATTGGAACTGCTACGATTCTGTTTGTTGAGAAACAGAAGAACTTGGTTCATGTCTGTTTTATGGAAAATAATATATATATAGGTCCATTTATAGGGTGAGATCTTATTAGAAATCATGCATTTTGTGAAAGAGGGCATTCAAAGTTCAAACAATGAAGGGTTGATCTAGCTAGGGACTTCATCGATCCAGCAATATATTCTTTAATGTTACTTTTTGAAGAGACAAAAAAAGATGGGACTAGCTTTTCACTTTTGTTTCATCTTATTCTAATTGAAAAAGCCTACTATGCTACCTCCATGTACCGTTCAAGTGTATTTTTCTAAAAAATTAAGAAAGTAATTTTAAATATATTGATATATATATATATATATATTTAAAATATTTAAATATATTAAAAAAATAAAAAATAAATAAAAACTCAAAAAGTGTCGTGCTAACAAACCGAGCTGGCTGACTTTTCTTAATTATATTGGCCAAATCCCAAGAGAGAGAAGAAAGAAAACTAGTCCTAAGTGAAGCTTTTGTTGTGATATATCAAACCAGACTTTTTAACCACCACAGTAGTGAGAAAACCTAAAATTAGGGTTCTTGTTTAAATTAAACTTCTTTTCAAGATCTAAACACGTAAACCAAACCAGTTTAAAACAAATCTATCTTCGTATAAGCGAATTAAAAATATTGCTAGCTTTTATGGGGCCTTCATATCACACCATACCATATGATTTGTAGATGATTTCTAGCAAAATTATCTATTCACTTTCACAAAACTTTTCAACTCATCTTATCTAATCATTATAATTTTTTAAAATTTTTATACAAAATAAAATAAACAATTTAATTTTTTCAAATTTTAAAATAAAAATAATATTAAAAAATTTATTTTAATAATATTTTATTTAATTTTTAATTTTTATTTTAATATATCTCATCTCATCTCATCTGTAAAAACAAACTAGACTGTAAACTTGAGATTGATTACAGGTACAGATTTAGCTTTCAATTTATTATTTTTCACACTTCATTTTCTGGGCAATTATTTTTCTTTTCAACTCCATTTTATCTAGTTTAATTTCTGTACCTCAAAAAGTTTTCCAAGTACTCAACAAGTAAATTTGATCTTTTTTTTTTATTGGTTGTTGTGAAGTAAAAGGGATAGATCAGTCATTAATTCCACTCTTCTTTTGTGGTGCGGTGACATCAACAATTCTATCAGTTTTTGATTCAACGAGAGGGGGGGGGGGGGCCCGGCAGCTAGGAATAATTATTAAGGTCTCATTTGAATTTTAAGAAGAAATGATAAATTTCTAAAAAATAATAAAATAATTTATAAATATTAGTGAAATAATTTTAGTTAAAATATTTTATTTAATTTTGTGAAATGAGAAAAAAATTAAATAATAATATCATAAAAAAACAAAAAGATAGATGTTGTAACCTTTTTCACTTTTGGATGTTTTACTTACAATGAATGAATCTGATTCTTACACTGTCAAATATTAATGCTAGCTTGATGATTTTTGGTGGGGTTTGTTTCAAACACTACAGGTTTATGTGTCTGCAATTAACTCTGTTGCAAAGAAATCACCAAATGAACTGATGTTGTTAATCATGAAAAGCATTGAAAGGTAATTACTCTCTCTCTCTATATATATACATACATACACGAACAAATCTATGACATTCCACGTGAATTGTTGGGCTGGGTGCATGATGATGAATGGCAATGCGGCGAATGCTGTTGTCATTTCATTGTAAGTGTATTAATGATCTGCAGAGACTGTTGTCGATCGTTAGTACAGGACAAATTTGAGATTAATTACAGGGGCTAGCTGCTAGCTGTTGTGAGGGGCCTTATAATAACTTTATAACGCACTGCTTTAGCCTTCATAGGTGTTTCTGGTAAAAATGTGAAAATTAAAGAAGCAGAAGAGACACCACCATATACATAAAGGTATTGGGTTTTGGTTTGGCAATAAGAAAATTTTGGAAATGGGGCTAAAATTTTGTTTAATTAATTAACGACCCACTTTATTTTTATATTTTTCCCCAAATATTTTTTGTATGAATGTTGGGAAAGAATGGAAAGTATCAAACCCCAGGGCTTTTTAATTTGCTTTGTTTTTGGATAATTGTTTACTTTGAATTCTTTTTTTTTAATTAATCCATTACGTCGGACTTGGTAATTGATTATGCCCAAACTAATACGCGGTGTTATATTATAGTTTAGGGTGTCGATCCACATGGAATCGAAAAAAATACAACAAGACACAAGCTTAAAAGGAAAGTTCAAATTATAATATGACAAGAATCTAAAAATTCTACCTAAAGCACGTAATTAAAATGAGATAAAGGCACGGATAATAAGGCAAGTAAAGCTTTGGGTTTCCATCAACCAGATCCAATACTCTGACTTTTTCAATCCAAACTATATACACAATTAAGAATTATAGTACCAAATTCCTAATTGGAAGATATGACATTATATTCATTTACTTTTTCAAATTTAATTCTAGAAACTATTCTCCTTTTACAAACCACAGTTTTCATATATAAAAATGAATATCAGATCTAAAGACAACATTATGTTCTCAAACAATAATGCATCAAAAGATCACATCAATGACAAAAAAGTCTGTTTAAGTCACAATCATATATTCATAATCCTATAGCTCAACAAAATCAAATCATAACAAGATTTAATATAATTGTCTCAAACTTATAATATCCAAAACAAATAAAGAATTGAATTCTAGAATCTTAAATAATAAAGCTTAATCTATGAATTGAAATAAAATCAAAATATTTTCACCGATCAATTTCCGCCATAGGCTTTACCCAAAATTAAGTTCTCCATGGAAGAACTAAAAATAAATAAAAATAATATTTTTCTCCTCTCTTCAGAACTGAGCCGTTTCCATCTTCAAAACTCTTCAATTTCGTGCTAATGATATGCTTATATAGGGTAGGAAAGAAACCCTAATGTCTTCATGATTCCCGCATAAAAAATGACCAAAATTTTAGGACTCATCTTGGAAGCCACGTACGTGTTTCAGGAATTCGAATTTAGAAATCCCGATTAGAGATATATTTGTAGCCCTTTAAAAAAGCTTTCCAATGCATCAAGAATCGTATCAATCCGATATGTGAGTGGAAATTTATAATTAAAATACTAAAATATGTCCAGATTGTCTCCTAGCACGTTTTGGACTCCGACTTTTTCTCTTGATCCAAATTACTTTCAAACTCCATCATTATCCTTATTTGAAGAGTCCTACATTAGTTGAAAGTTCATAGATTGTTCCAACTTCTTGCCCACTTGAAGTTCTTTGAATTTGATTGGGTTTCGACTTGCTCTTTTATAGACGCTGAAATTAAACATAAAAATCTGCTTAGGAGTATCCTAAAGTAAATAGAAACTCAATTCAAGAGTACACATTAATTCCTATAATTTATATTCATATTTTAGCATTTTAGTCCAATAATAGGGTATTTAGAGTGCACTTTTGTACACTTATCACACCCCCAAATATTTACCCAAAATTCTATAACGGCTAACTTATATTGGGGTCAAGGGTCACAGCCACAAATAGTAATCTATTTATCATCTCAATATTCCCCCAATATTTATCATATTTGGTCTTCATCCTCGTAGCCATAGTAGATAACAATCCCCTAGAGCACAAATATTTTTCAAGTGGATTTGAAGCCCTGAGAGCTCGCTGAAGTACAAGTTCGCAGTCGTATATCTGGATCCAGATATCCGCATAGTATTGTCATAAAACATTTTCAAAAATTGTTCAAAGTACCTCACACTAGTCCAATCAATCATGTGTGTCTAGCACACCAAGCCCTTGTCATGTTGGCTCCAACACCGTATACCGTGATGGAATTGGAAATCGTGGCTCAATAGTTTGTACAAACTTTCGGAAGCCTCTTTTGTCGATTGTAGTAAAATGCATCTCATCAGTAATTATCATCTCTACAAGCACTACAAGAAAAAGGGGTATTTGTGACCTTTTTTTGTGACGAAAATGACTATTTGCTACTAAAACAGACTTATTTTAGCTGGAAATAGTCATTTCGCTGAAAATAACTGGCCGCAAATAAACAGTTTTCTTGTAGTGAAGCATTTCCCTCAACATCTTCTCACTGTATTGAGGGATGGCCGATTTCCTAACCTGTGTACCATCAGTGGCCGTAGAAGTTTTGTAACTGAGCTTGGTCTGACCAGTGGCCGCCAATCCCTTCACGATCTTATACCGCTGGCAACCATTAATATGTGTTATTAATACATGGTGCCTTGCTTCTTCGAATGGCAACCACAAAGTTGCCCATAGTGGTGGCATCTTTCTTGCAGGTTCGCACGAGCAGGAATTTTGGTGAAATATTTTCATGTCCACGACCTTTTTTTAGAAGGTAGTGGTGGTCAATCGTGCTCAATGGGCATCTCTTTCTCTTCGTTGAACATATCATTATCTTCTATATCTAGTGGGAGTCGACTACTCGCACAGGAAGTAGCTACTCTAGATGTGGCTCTAGGGGTGGAAGTACCCACCGGTGTAGGAGCAGTAGCATTGGCATCCTCCACATCCCCTTGTGGGCGATCGACTCCACTAGGTGTAGCATCCATATCACAATCAAAGAAGTTGAAAAAAATAAATTAGAAGCAAAAAATTAGTTTCAAAAAACATGTACCGCATATATAATGTGATTCACGTGATTCATGCTATTCTCTCTCGGCCTCTATTGTGATCCATGTCATCATGTATAGGTCAATATATATAAAAGCTACATGAGTTTGATAATATATTTTTGCATGAGCATGGTTAATGGAAAAATATAATACGCATGCAAGAGTAATTAAGTAGTTCACGAGGAGACTAGGAAATCAGAACACATGTTAACGATCAATCGAGGAGGTCAAAATGCAATTAATATCGTTCAATCTTCAGGAGAAGCTGAATCATATTTTGCTTCTACATGAGTATGCAAGTAGTTCTGAAGCCATTTGATTAAGAAAAATGCTAAAGTCAGTCGGCATGCATACTCGCCACGAACCGGTGCCTACGTAGAAAATAAAATGTGTTGTTTTGTATCTCCTTCCCTTCGAAGACCTAGTTCCAAACTCTCCCCCTCTCTGAATCCCTTCGACCCCATGCTACTCTTCCCCTCCAACTCTCCCCCTCCCTTCCTTCGAACCCCCTCTCCCTTCGAAGACCCATTCCCTGTAACGCCCCAAACCCGGGTAGCCTGGAGAATTACTACCTGTCACTCATAAACAAGTCTCCCAACACATCCAAAGGATAATCTCCAACAATTTCATAAATGAAATCGATCTCATATCTTCTCAATATTCTCATTACAAACTCCACACAATCTTTAATGCAATAATAATAAATCAAAGGGGTCCATAACTTCCCGATAGTCATAACAAACCAACTAAAAATTTCATAAATCTTACTAAACTCAAGACATAAATCAAACCCAAAGATATTAAAACTAAGAAGACCAGAAGTCCTTCTTCCACTAACATCTCCTCAGCTTAAACACAAACGGCAATCTAATCCAGGTGCTCATTTGGACTCACCACATCATCTGAAAAATATTATGATGATAGGGGGTGAGTTATCAACAACTCAGTAAGCAGAAATCATATGCTAGCGTGCAAACATGAGCATTTATAAAGTAGAGTATGCAGAACAAAATATTTTCCAGAGTTATCATGCAGAACAGAACATATTTTCAAAATAACAGAGCGATGGTTTTTAAGACAAATAAAACCCATAGTACTTTGGCATAACATAAACTGAGTATCTTCATCAGATCAAAACAGAGCATCAAACAGAGCAGAGACCATGTTTCACCCCCGTGGTAGGGTTGTGCTAACCCCGGTGGCCAAACCAGGCAGAGACAGAGGTGAAATCTTTCCTTTATTCTTCTCGGAGCCCCGAGTGTGCACACAGGAAAGACCACAATAAAACCACTTTGTTTCCAAAGTGGGTGCACTCAGAGACAGAGAAGTTGGTACCAACCCAAACAGAGCAGAGCATAACAGAGCAGAGCAGAGCAAAGCAGAGACAGAGTCAGATACGAAAACCAGTACACCATGCCAAAGGTTTTCAGATGTTATATCAAAATAATACAGAGTACCAAAACAGAATCAGACAGTTTACACACGTTGATCACAAAAGCCAGAATATCTTTCTAAATAAATGCACAACTTTTCATATTCTCAATATCGCTCTTTTTCCAGATTTCAGAAACTACATGACAGAATTTAGCTCATGTCTACACAATGCATGTCAGAATATATTTTTCCTTTTTCACACAGATTTCATGAATAATGCTGATAAGTGACCGAGGTTGATCTTTGTTTTCACAAGTTCCCAACACAACACAAATTATGCAAGCTTTCATAAAATCAACCTCAGTCTTATTTAGCTTGTATAAAACCCAGCATAGGAACCCCGCTTACCTGACTCCTGCAGCGCATTATCTATGACTTGAAAACAGTCTCTATCCGTCTCTTCACCTATTCATAAAAATAATATAAACTAAATATTAAAGTCCAACAACACAAAATTGGTCTTAGACAACTCCAGATCCAAACTCTAGATCATAATTCAGAAAGTTTAATCAAACTCCAACAGCCAAATAACAATCCGGACAGCCCTCACTTCGACCCAAAATATTCTATACCAATCTCAGTATTGTCCAATACAAGCATCAAGACCAATGCCAATTCAAATTCCAATAACGCACACTTATTCCAACAGTTCGCAGTCCCAAACAATTACTAACAATTTAACCAACACTAAACAAAGCACACTTATTCCCATTCACAACTCCATAACAGAAAAATATAAACTAATACCTCCAAAAATTAAACTGCACTCAACAAAGAAAATTAATTCCCCTCTAAATATTCTCTCAACCATAAATCCAACCGACCCCCCCTTACTCCTCGGACTCAGTCCGGCACAACCAACAAATTCACAGTAAATATGAATTAGTGCAGAAATACTTTTAAATCTCAAAAGTTCTTTGGGAAAAATACTTACAATGCTATAATATAATTTTTGAAAGATCACGGAGGTGCTAGAAGCGGCAACGCAGCAACAAAACAGTGCCAAATGCACTGTGGCCGTGGGTCTCAAAAACCCACTTCTGAACGGGTGCAAACGAAGACCCAAGATTGATAGGGTAGGGCTTAGGGATGTCGGTGAAATCAATGGTGGTGGTGGTTTGCCGTGGGTGGCGGCGCAAGGGGTGGTTTTAGGCAAAAAATGAACAAATCGGAAATGGACTTGGTGGGGCTTCACCGGTGACGGATCGGAGCTGGGGTTGGGTCCATTGGGTTGCCAAGAGGTCGGGGATGAAGTGGTGAGAAGATGGTGGCCGGAGGTGGCGCGACGGCGGCGCAGCGGCGCAAGGAATGCCGCGGCTTCGTGTGGTGCGTGGAGGCTAACGGCGGCGCGGCTGTGGCTGGAAATCGGAGGGGGAGGTCGCCGGCCGGTGGGGAGCACGATGGGGTGGGCGGTGTCGCGCACGGCGGCGCGACGGCGGCGGGCTGGGTGAGGAACGGTTGCACGGCGTGAGAGAGAGAGAGAGAGAGAGAGAGAGAGACGTCCGCGCGGGAAGCAGGGGGGAGAAAAAGAAAAAGAAAAAGAAGAAAAGAAGAAAAAGAAAAGAGGAAAGAGAAAAATGTAGGGAAAGAAATGAGGTCCAATTTTCATATCTTGGGTCACACAAATGATCCAACGGAAACGATTTTAAAACAACAGTAAAATAAAATAATTCAAACGTAATGATTAAAATGAAAATAAATAATTAAACCCCACAACAAGTTAATTTAATTTGAGAAGAAATTTAAACGCATAAAAATAATTAATTTAGATAAAGCACTTCAAAAATAATTTTCGTAAACTAAAAATCATAAAAATAACACAACTAAAAAAAATCCAACAATTTTAAAACAAGAGAATAAATTTTACATTAAAAACAAAAATCTTTCAATTAAAAAAATACACTAAAATACGGGGTGTTACATCCTTCCCCCCTTAAAAAAATTTCGTCCTCGAAATTTGTAAGGTCAAACGTGACACTAATGCAGGATAGAAGGTACAACCCAAAAACACACTCGAAAGGATTATACCATCAACAACTCCCAACAAGTATGAGTAATGTTCTCTCAAGTCTATTTCCATTGGCAATTCCATCATACTCATATTAGTCTCCCAGTGACACATCACGTCCAGTATTCTTAGGGTGGCTATGCTATCCAAAATCTCATATTTCCACAAGAGCCTTAATACAACATCCAAGGAATCCCAATGATTCTTATTATTATCGTAACACGATCTGCGCTAACCTCAATCGACTCCTATGTTAAAACTCACAAACCTTCATTGTATTCTACAAGTTGGTAACCTTAGCTACTTCCAAAGTTAACCATCAATAAACATTTCCATCATCCAGACCTATTCCCTCAAAATCAACAAGAATTATATCCTAATTCCGCACCACCAATAGTTTAATCTCTAATTACAAGTATCATTATCAAATTCTCAAATCACCACTAATTTCTTAAGATCAACACAAAGTTTGAATCCTTAATTATAACCAAAATATCGCGCTCCTACTGCGCACTCTGATAATTTGCCACATGCATAAAATTTATGTCCTCATAAAGCAATACCATCGAGTACAAGGTGGCTCCATACCTACTGATCAGAAACTCTTACAACATTTTGGTAGAAGAAAATTCTTGATCTCTCAAAACTCACCAAGAATTCCTTTCTGAATCTGCAACAACTATTACCCTTAAATCTGACATGGATCAATCCTAAAACCTGCCACTAAAACCTCGAACTAATAACAGTCATTATCCAAACTAGACCAACACCTTCAATTCTCAAAAAAAAAATAATCCCCTTGAAATTTCCTATATCAATAACTCAACTTCGATCAACCCCATAATAATGGTCACATACTAACCAGTCTCCAAAATAAATCAAGCTAGCACACTAAGCCTGCATAATTAAGAACTTAAATCTTATTTCAATTCGATCCTTCAAATCTGTAATTCTAAAACCTTAAATTATACCAGAATCATTTTTCGAAATCTGTAAGATCAATGAACTTATATCCAATAATAAAACAATCGACTCTCGAAGCTTTCAAAATCTAAAACATTAAATGATAACAATCATTTCCTAAAATCTGCAACACCTTAAACTTTTGGTGAAATTTCCGTAAGTCTATCATTAAAGTTTGTTGAACTTACAATCTTCTATTCTAATGCCCCGTGTCATACATCCATGAAATCGAAAACCTCAAATATCTTACTCCCCGAATAGATCACCCAGACTATGCCGTTCCTTTCAAACCTTGATATTATAAAAGCACACCAAGTCGATAAAAGTTCAAGCTTACTCTGCTAAATATAACAATAGCGTTCTCAGTCGTACCATCTTCCTGCCATAACTTAATCCTTAACCCGTTTTTCAGCTTCGAACGAAATGAACAAAATAAAATAAACTTAATAAATTAAATAACATAATTTCAATTCCAATAAAATCAAATCAAACAAAACCGAATAAATTCAATTTAAATAAAATAATAATAATTTCAAAATAAACCTTTAAACTTCTCTGGTACTGCACACATGGTTTTACTTATTCTTAACCATATCTTCAACCAACTCGTACAGTCACTCCTATCATCTCATATTGTAAACCCAACATCGCTCTAAACTCCAGTACATCTTTAGAATCCCAAACTTAAATATCCACAAGATAATCCTTAAATTCCTCAAGTTCCTACACTGAAATCTTTACATCCTATGAACCCACAGAAATCTAAACCTCCAAGGTTTATAGTATGCAGAATTCAAACCTCTCTCCGATACCAAATGTAACGCCCCAAACCCGGGTAGCCTGGAGAATTACTACCTGTCACTCATAAACAAGTCTCCCAACACATCCAAAGGATAATCTCCAACAATTTCATAAATGAAATCGATCTCATATCTTCTCAATATTCTCATTACAAACTCCACACAATCTTTAATGCAATAATAATAAATCAAAGGGGTCCATAACTTCCCGATAGTCATAACAAACCAACTAAAAATTTCATAAATCTTACTAAACTCAAGACATAAATCAAACCCAAAGATATTAAAACTAAGAAGACCAGAAGTCCTTCTTCCACTAACATCTCCTCAGCTTAAACACAAACGACAATCTAATCCAGGTGCTCATTTGGACTCACCACATCATCTGAAAAATATTATGATGATAGGGGGTGAGTTATCAACAACTCAGTAAGCAGAAATCATATGCTAGCGTGCAAACATGAGCATTTATAAAGTAGAGTATGCAGAACAAAATATTTTCCAGAGTTATCATGCAGAACAGAACATATTTTCAAAATAACAGAGCGATGGTTTTTAAGACAAATAAAACCCATAGTACTTTGGCATAACATAAACTGAGTATCTTCATCAGATCAAAACAGAGCATCAAACAGAGCAGAGACCATGTTTCACCCCCGTGGTAGGGTTGTGCTAACCCCGGTGGCCAAACCAGGCAAAGACAGAGGTGAAATCTTTCCTTTATTCTTCTCGGAGCCCCGAGTGTGCACACAGGAAAGACCACAATAAAACCACTTTGTTTCCAAAGTGGGTGCACTCAGAGACAGAGAAGTTGGTACCAACCCAAACAGAGCAGAGCATAACAGAGCAGAGCAGAGCAAAGCAGAGACAGAGTCAGATACGAAAACCAGTACACCATGCCAAAGGTTTTCAGATGTTATATCAAAATAATACAGAGTACCAAAACAGAATCAGACAGTTTACACACGTTGATCACAAAAGCCAGAATATCTTTCTAAATAAATGCACAACTTTTCATATTCTCAATATCGCTCTTTTTCCAGATTTCAGAAACTACATGACAGAATTTAGCTCATGTCTACACAATGCATGTCAGAATATATTTTTCCTTTTTCACACAGATTTCATGAATAATGCTGATAAGTGACCGAGGTTGATCTTTGTTTTCACAAGTTCCCAACACAACACAAATTATGCAAGCTTTCATAAAATCAACCTCAGTCTTATTTAGCTTGTATAAAACCCAGCATTGGAACCCCGCTTACCTGACTCCTGCAGCGCATTATCTATGACTTGAAAACAGTCTCTATCCGTCTCTTCACCTATTCATAAAAATAATATAAACTAAATATTAAAGTCCAACAACACAAAATTGGTCTTAGACAACTCCAGATCCAAACTCTAGATCATAATTCAGAAAGTTTAATCAAACTCCAACAGCCAAATAACAATCCGGACAGCCCTCACTTCGACCCAAAATATTCTATACCAATCTCAGTATTGTCCAATACAAGCATCAAGACCAATGCCAATTCAAATTCCAATAACTCACACTTATTCCAACAGTTCGCAGTCCCAAACAATTACTAACAATTTAACCAACACTAAACAAAGCACACTTATTCCCATTCACAACTCCATAACAGAAAAATATAAACTAATACCTCCAAAAATTAAACTGCACTCAACAAAGAAAATTAATTCCCCTCTAAATATTCTCTCAACCATAAATCCAACCGACCCCCTTTACTCCTCGGACTCAGTCCGGCACAACCAACAAATTCACAGTAAATATGAATTAGTGCAGAAATACTTTTAAATCTCAAAAGTTCTTTGGGAAAAATACTTACAATGCTATAATATAATTTTTGAAAGATCACGGAGGTGCTAGAAGCGGCAACGCAGCAACAAAACAGTGCCAAATGCACTGTGGCCGTGGGTCTCAAAAACCCACTTCTGAACGGGTGCAAACGAAGACCCAAGATTGATAGGGTAGGGCTTAGGGATGTCGGTGAAATCAATGGCGGTGGTGGTTTGCCGTGGGTGGCGGCGCAAGGGGTGGTTTTAGGCCAAAAATGAACAAATCGGAAATGGACTTGGTGGGGCTTCACCGGTGACGGATCGGAGCTGGGGTTGGGTCCATTGGGTTGCCAAGAGGTCGGGGATGAAGTGGTGAGAAGATGGTGGCCGGAGGTGGCGCGACGGCGGCGCAGCGGCGCAAGGAATGCCGCGGCTTCGTGTGGTGCGTGGAGGCTAACGGCGGCGCGGCTGTGGCTGGAAATCGGAGGGGGAGGTCGCCGGCCGGTGGGGAGCACGATGGGGTGGGCGGTGTCGCGCACGGCGGCGCGACGGCGGCGGGCTGGGTGAGGAACGGTTGCACGGCGTGAGAGAGAGAGAGAGAGAGAGAGACGTCCGCGCGCGAAGCAGGGGGGAGAAAAAGAAAAAGAAAAAGAAGAAAAGAAGAAAAAGAAAAGAGGAAAGAGAAAAATGTAGGGAAAGAAATGAGGTCCAATTTTCATATCTTGGGTCACACAAATGATCCAACGGAAACGATTTTAAAACAACAGTAAAATAAAATAATTCAAACGTAATGATTAAAATGAAAATAAATAATTAAACCCCACAACAAGTTAATTTAATTTGAGAAGAAATTTAAACGCATAAAAATAATTAATTTAGATAAAGCACTTCAAAAATAATTTTCGTAAACTAAAAATCATAAAAATAACACAACTAAAAAAAATCCAACAATTTTAAAACAAGAGAATAAATTTTACATTAAAAACAAAAATCTTTCAATTAAAAAAATACACTAAAATACGGGGTGTTACATTCCCAGCTCTCCTCTCCTTGAATCCCATCGAACCCCAGACCAAACTCTCCCCCTCCCTGAATCTCTTCGTACTCTCCCTCTCTTCATAAATATTTTTTCCTATTTTAGATGCTATGTATGTATTCGAACTCAATAAAAAAGATACTCTGGTCTCTACGAATTGTGCGTATATATTTATTTTCCAAGTAAACAAACACGTTTTGCCATTCAAACTGTCTTCTTTCTCGAACAAGAAGTGGGAGGTGCTGTCGGCTATTTAGTCCGTCTCGCGCATTCCTCTCGCATTCTGTCACTGTGAATTTTACTCTCCTCTTTCCTTCTCATTCTTCATTCTTCCACACGCTCTGCTTTTTGGAACCACTTTGCAGCTCGTTATCAAGGTTCTTTCTGATCTCTTTGCTTGATTTATCCTCTCAAGTTTTTGGTTGCATTTCTATTTTCCTTTTTCAATTTCTCCTACTACCCAACACGCGCAATAACATCGAAAGATTAACTCCTATAAAAATACTTTTTATCTTTTTTCTTTTCTATGATTTGTTGGTTCGTTTTTGAACGACTTGATTGAATGTTGGAATGTATGTATTCGAAGTCAAGTTAGTTAATTATCACGTTGCACTATTTTTTCACCCTGATCTGCATTTCTTGAAGTGGATTTAATTATGAGCTAGTTAGGAATTAAATTCAAATGAACTGCATGTGCATGCTATTCAAGAGCACCATGAAAAGTCTTTATTGAAATCGAAAATGGATAAAGTTCAAGATGAAAACAAAGCCACAAGGGAGCAAATAAAAAAAGCTTGTTGCCCCAACTACGACACGACCACCACAAGCTGAGATGCATCAGTCACCCAGTTCCACATGAGGAAGAAGACCACTTGAAGATCCATTTCAATGGCTGCTTATGGACTCCACCACTTGAAGGGAGAGCACGGATCCACTTGAAGACCACGAAGTCGAAGACGAGCTCGACCACTAAAGAGAGAGCACCAACGCCAGACCCAGTTCCACGTGAAGAGAAAAGCGTGGCTCTAGTCTTTCTATTTTCACTGGTTTTTTTCTTTATATAGCGGCTAACATGGCATAGTCGACTCCTCTGCGGTTACATCCGGCGACTATACCCAGAAGAACTGTTTGATTATTAGAAGAAAATTATGACTAGCTAGAAGCCATAGTAAAAGACAATACATGAAAGGTTTACAGATTATTAATGTAACAACCGATGATTATGACTAGCTTTACAGCTTTACATGAAAATTGCCGACTCCAACAGGCCAACAACCAACAACTAGACCCAAAACAACTAATTCCATGTAACCCAACAACATGGAAAAAAAGAAAACCTCATGCTTCTCTTAAGACATGGTTTTTCTTTTAATAAGTAAAAGAGGGGGGAGATGATGGAGAATTACATGAGTTCAACATGGTCATCAACCCAAATAGAGTCCTTGACACACAATGGGATAAATGAGGGATTATACTATAGGGCCATAGGCAGCCCATATGGTGAGGTTTTGTACTACATAATTGGCACTAAGGCAGACTTTCTTTGGTATTCCAATGGGAGATGGAACAAAGGGTGAAGATGATGTCTTCCATATATGAGCTGATCTTCCATCCAATTTTGAGGTGAGGATTTTGGATTGTGGTAATGACTTCAAGCTAGCAACAACCACAACAGAAGTGTAAAGATATCTTCCCCTCACTCGGCTGCGGCGGGGGAAGTCTTTTACAGCCACCATAAGTTGGCAGAGATCCTACCGCAGCACTGCCTTTCTTTTTTTTTTGTTTCACTGTTTTTTTTTTCTCAAAACCACCATAAACAAACCCCACACACTTACCAAAAAAAATACAAAAATATTTTTGGAATGTTACAATACTATCTCAATTAAGAGTGGGAATGGAGTATTACTTATAAATACTACTACATATTTCAATTTTGTCAAGAACTATTTGGAAGTTTCAGGTTTATTGTAGCTACTTAGAATGCCTACATGATTTTGAATGTGATGAACTTGTCAATAACTATTTGGAAGTTTCAGGTTTATTCTAGCTGCTTAGAATGCCTGCATGAATTTGAATGCGATGAACTATAGACTCCACAAAATTATTAACTAGAGCAATAAGCTTTTGTGAACAAGAACATATCCGATACATTTATGCTCTGACCCCTTCAACACACTCTTTTAATAACCTTACTTCAATATTAGGGCGAAGTATTTGATGTATGAAGCAAGTATAAAAAATTATTTTACAAACTAATGCAATTTAATATGATGCGTTAAGCCTATCTTACAATAAAATTAAGTGATTATATTACAAATTAAAATAGAATGCCTATTTTACAAACTAATGCAACACATCAAGCCAGGTAAAAGTGATTATATATTCTAAAGGTTTTGCACGAAACCAACTAGAAAACTGAATCTAATTTCACTTGAAAATGTCATGTAAGAAAGTCTCATTTAACTGTTCTAGTCCCTCAAGTCTCATTTAACACATCAAGCCATGTAAAAGTCTCATTTCAGAAACACCCAAAGGAAATGAAGTAGCAATCAAGAAGATCCCATGTGGCAAAACATAAAGGAAAAAATAAATCTCACCAAAATGGGACCGTCACTCCTGCTTTGGTTTTATACATTCTATACAAATTTTTTATTTCTGGGAAAAGCTTAAAACTATGAAAAAAATGAAAATGAAATAGAGATTTCAACAAAGCTTCATCTGTATCAGAGATCTTTATTAAAATGTTTGAGATAAGTTGCGGAATTAAATTAAAAATGAAAACCCTAAAATTACCAATTAGCAATTGATGCTGTGACAGTGGTGTGAAGACGACAATAAGGCAAATGGTGGTGCGGCACTACGGCGTGAAGAAATCTACAGCTACACCACATCGGAGGAAGAGGAACTCACGGTGAGAGAGAGAATCAGTAAACTTGAGGACTGAGAGGGAAGAAGAAATGAGAAAGAAAGGCAATGAGGCCTTCTTCTTTACGTAGGAAAACAACGTCGTTCCTATTTAAATGGAACGCCGTCATTTAAGTTAGGAATAAAAAAACACAGATGCAAAACAACGTCGTTTTGCATCTGTGTTTTCTTAAAAAAATTCAGAGCCTTGGACTCCGAACTTCGACTCCGACTCCGACTCCGACTTTGACTCCGTTAAAATTTTCGGAGCCACTTTGACTCTAACTCCGATTTCCGACCACTTCGACTCCTTCGGAGTTAGAATCGGAGCGGAGGTTGGACGGAGTCGAAATTCTCGAAGATTTGCACAACCCTACTTTCTTGTGTGTTTGTTGTGCTGCATGGTATTCTTCTAAAGATCTTCTTGTGGGCTTGCAAACTTGTCTTCAAATACCAGCAAATTCCTTGTAAGCCACAACCTTCTCATGGTCACAACTGTCCATTCTAGTAAATCTTATTGCAATCTATAGATTAGTTTCTCCCATAAATGTAGAAAGTAGATTTCCTTTATTGACCACTTTTGTAAAGGGTCGGTATCAACAACCCACACGTCACCGGTAGCAGGACAATCCCATAAGGCATGAACAATAGTTTCCTCATCTCTTTGAAAAATTAGCCATATGGGATCATCAATCACTTGTTTTTGAAAAACTTTTTCCTGGTAGGTAGAATATTGTTACTTGTTTTCCAAAGGAAATTCTTCACCACCCACTGAAACTTTCATTGCCCATAATCTCTGCCACCCTTGATCTTTCTTATTGCTAGTCGAGGTTTCTCCCTTCACAACTCTTCTCTTTGTGTAATCCACATGGTAGGCACTTTTAATGTAGAAAATACCATTTTTGGAATAGTCCCATATCACCTTATCATTTTCCCCTGACATATTATGGGAATGCTAGAAATTTGTTCATTCTCTTATGGTGAAAATATCCCCACTATAGTATCTTCCTTCTAGCAATGGAGCTCCTAATTAATCAGTTCTTTGACTCTTGAGTATCTAGATAGAAGTTGTACTGGAGATTTAAGATAGAAGGATGATGGGGTTGGAAGCCACTTATTTCCTTAGATTTTGATCTTCTTCCCATTTCCCACCCTCCATTTCAGGCATTCTTTAAGCAGATCCAAAGAGTTATAAAAATTCTCCATATCAAGGATGGCCCATGACCTAATCTTGAATCCAGTATATTCCCACTTAAGAAGTACTTTTCCTTCATAATTCTTCCAGGCAAAGATGGATTATGTAATAATCTTCAACATTGTTTAGCAAGCATCGATTTGTTAAAGCTCTCCATATCTCTGAAGCACAAATCCACTTTAACTTTTAATCCCCTATTTTACTCTAGCTCCTCCATTGGATTTTCTTATCCATCTGTCTATGACCCCACCAGAATCTTTGCACCATGGCTGAAATCTCCTTACACAGGTTTCTAGAGAGTTTAAACACACTCATGGAATATCTTGGGATAACTTGTATTACTACCTTAATCAATACCCCTGCTTGAGACAAAAAGTGATTCTTCCAACAATTTAGCTTTAGCCAAACTCTCTCCTTAATACATCTAAATATATTGTATTTCGATCTCCCCACTAAGGCTGGCAACTCCAGGTGTTTTTCATAGGTACCTTCTGCTATAGATCCTGCAGCTTGAGTGATCTTTATTTTATCAAGGGTCCTAGTGTTGGTGCTAAAGAATAAAGAAGTTTTCTGCTTGTTCAGGTGTTGACCTAATGCATTCCCATATAACTAGAGTAGCTGCTGAATACTTAGCCATTCTGCTAACTTGGATTTGCAGAAGGTGAGATAGTCATCTACAAACAACAAGTGATTTATCCTTGTGCCTCCCCTTTATACTGCAACACCTCTAATTTCACTCATTCTTTTAGCCAAAATTGATTAAAGAACTCAGTCCTCCATCACACAAAATAAACATGTAATGGGATAATGGATCCCCTTGTCTCGGCCCTTTAGTTGGTATGATCTGATTGTGATGTCTCGTCCCTCAGTATAAGACTTGGCAAGGATCTGAAGTGCCAAGGGTGATAGCCAATCGGTAACACCCAAGATTTGATTAGGTTAGACGTGCAATATTCACTAGGAAATGCAGACGTAAGGAAGTATAGAGTTCTTTGATTTGCAGCGGAATAGTAAATGTTTAGTCTGAAGGCTAAACATTATTGTACCAGAAGTCCAAAAACCATAAGTACATTCCCACAATATCTATAATTCACTTCATTCATTAAATAATTATACACACAAGCCCAGTCAATTGATTCGCACTCCCAAAATGAGGTTGGCTTAACGCATATGGTCGCCTTCCTACTAATTACAAGTAAAACTCTCAAAATGGACAAGTTCTACAACAGGAAAGAGGCCTTCACGCCTATTGGTCGAGCTGGATTGGCACTTCCTCCTTAGGTAACACTCCTAGTTCTATTTTTGACTCAAAGTCTATGGTTCTGATACCAAAGCCATAGGCAGGCTAGTCATCTATGACAAGACCGCTAATGAGAACCAATGCTCTTGAATGTGCAATGAACAATTTCATGTATAAAATGAGAGAACACATGTATTATTAGTGCACAGCGAGGAACCACCCTCTCAAAAAAACATGTCTATATAGGCATGGCGAGGAATCACCATTTGAGAAATTACCCACTATGCAAAACTCGATATATATATATATATATATATATATACATATACATATAATAGAATTACGGCGGCGTTACACTACTCCTTTCCTTGTCTCGTTTGAAGTCAATTACGTTTTTGAAGAATCTGACTCCAATGGATCACAGGTGTTTTGCAATCTCAAAAGTGAGATTTTGGCTTTTACCTTAAGCATGTTATAACAAGGGTTAGTCAGGTGTTCTTCTACCTCCAAACGTGCTTGGATGGGTATCCTTTAGTCTCAATCGTCCCACAGCAGAATGATAGAGAGAGACTAGCAGGGCATGGTTCGCACGTCCTTTCAGCTTACCTTAAGTCCAATCCTAAGTCCAATCCTCAGTCTCTCTTCAAGTGAGGATCTCGCACGTGGCATTGGACAATACATTTGGATTCAGATGATATGATCTACCAAGTCGTAATCCTTTTTGCAGTTCCACTCCAGATGTGACTCTTTAGATGGAGTGTGGGCTTCTACATACGACACTGCCACCTTCTGAGTGTTTTCGTGTAATTTCGAAAAGCCTGTACTTCCTCAAGGGTCCTGTTCGTGACAGTTGCTCTCCTTAGGCTCATTCTTCGACTTCGTATGTTGGGTGGCTTTTCTACCTCGCCTACTAGGCCTGTGCAAATGGCCCGAAGACCCGTCCCACCCGAATAGACCCGTCCATTAAAAATGATTTGGATTACATTTCGGGTCGAACCCGCTAAAACTCGGTTTCAACCCAATTAACCCGACTAACAAGTAACACGTTTATAAACTCTTTACTTGCAGATCAACGTTCAAACCTTAGCCGCCTTGCCCTCTGCATTCGTCATCACCATTGCCTCCCATCCCCATTCTCTGAAATCTCACCTCGCCTTGCCACCCAGGTTGAGCCCCAGTTTGGAGACGAAGTCCACGAGCCTAGAAATCGTCACCTCCCACCCAAATAGACCTTGAGTATGGGTATGGGTTTGTTGCGGGTTGAAGTGAGAGAAAGCGGTGGTTGTGGGCTTAGGGTTAAAGCTGTTGTTATGGAAGGGTTGAGTGAAGTGGTCGAAGATTTGGCGAGTTTGGTCAGAATCCTGGTTGGTTTCTTCCTCACCCGATAGCATGATTGTGCTAGTGTTGCCCCATTTGTATTCCAGCATTTTGCTATGTGTAGACGGCCTCTTCTCCCTGCGGGCTACGACGTTTCTGCGCATAGAACATATAGTGAGAGAGAGATCAGAGAGAGAGGAAGCAAAAATGTAAGTTTTTTACGAGAGATTATTGGGAGAAGAAAAGCTGAAACTTTTTTTTTTGTTCCTTTTTGCTTTGTTGGTATATTTAAGCAGTTAAGCTTACCTAAGGAATTATGTGGAGTGTGGAACTCGGAGAAGCAGGTAGAGGAAGGAAAACTCGGAAGCCCTAAGTTGCCATTTGCAGGGTGGATCACTGATCTATTTCTTGCTTTACAACGATGGCGTGGACATCAAAGTTTCTTTCTTTCTTTTCTTTCTCTTCGTATCAAAGTTTCTTTCTTTCTTTTCTTTCTCTTCGTCTCCCTCAGTCAGTCAGTGATGGCCATCTTGGCCTTCTACATCCACAAGTGCAGCGTTGACCAGGTCCTCGAGCATTTCATGGGAAAACTCGGTTTGACCCGACCGGAAATGTTCGGTGCTGGGTTGCTGTTTCTTATTGGAGGGTCGGGCCTAAACTCAGTTCGGATTGGTTGGGTTGCAGCCCTATCGCCTACCATAAGGTGAAAAGTCCTTTATCACCTTGTGCTAGGACGTGTTGGACAAGTTTTCTACATAATGTTGCTCACCCATATGCTAGACTAGCGGCACTTTGCAGCCCCTGTGGCTATTTTTCATAACACTAATGAAGTGGCTTCTCATCTTTTTCCTTCCACTCACAATTTATTGGTGGCCTATCTCCCCTTGTGTTGGCATGGCCCTTACACCGATTTTCAGGCTTGCCATTAACTAAAACAGAATAAGAGACTGATTACACACTCCATATTCAGATATATCCATCTCTCTCCAAAGCCAAGCTTCCTTGTTACAACTTCAAGGTAAGGCCACTCCACTCTATCATAAGCTTTTAACATATAGAAGTTCATGGCCATGCTTCCATTCCTTCCTCTAAGTCTAGTCTTCATAGTATGTACAGTCTCATAGGCCACCATAATGTTGTTAATGATCAATCTGGCTAGGATGAAAGCATTGCACCTTCTTGAGTTTGTTTGCTAAAACGTTGGGAATAATTTTATACAATACAATACAATACAAAAGCTTATAGGTCTAAAATCACTAGCTAACACAAGAGCTCTAACTTTTGGAATCAAAGCAATATAAGTAAGATTGAGAGGAGTATTCATTTTCTCTTCTTGAAAGAAATTCAGAATAACATTGCAAACCTCATCCCCTACAGTGCTCTAGAGTGTTTAGTAGAAACCTACTCCAAATCCATAGGATCTTGGAGACTTTAGAGGGGCCATATTCTTTAAAGTAGCTTCAATTTTTTTCCTTGTCAACTCTTTGTAGATGCTTTCATTCATCTCCACAATCACTCTTGTCTCCATAGCCATTAAGAATTATGCTATGTCCTCCTGTGATGGTTGATCAGATTTGAACAGATCTTCAAAATACCTTTCAAACACTCCCTCAATCTTAGCTGGTTCTTTCCATGTATTATTATGGGAGTCTGTAATGTGCCTAATTGAGTTCTTCCTTCTCCTTTGTGTAGCACAAGCATAAAAACATTTAGCACTTATGTCTCCTAAATGATACCAGTTCCTTTTTGCCCTTTGTCTCCACTTGATATCTTCTTGTCCTAGAAGAGTACCTAGCTCAGCTTGTATTCTCATGAAGTCTTCAATATTTTGTAGATCCTCTTCATCTTGAAGCACCTTGAGCCTCTCTGTTTTGTCTCTAATCAGCTTCTCACTATCCATAAAGATATGTTTGCTCCATCTAGTTCGCTCACCATTGCATTTCATGAGCAAGTTCTAAACATTTTCTAAAGGGCCCTAACCTACTGATCCGTCTAACCACTTATTGTCTATAACTCTTCCACAATCTTCATTAATCTCCCATTTTGTTTCATATCTAAACAGTTTCTTCCTATGCCTTGGACTTTTATGGATCTCATTAATGGACGCCAAGATGGGTTTGTGATCTAAGGTTCTAGCAGTGAGGCAATCGGCCCAAACTTTGAAAACTTTAGACCACTCTAAGTTTGCAACAATTCTATCTAATCTTACTTTTATAAGTTTCTTAGCCCCATGCTTATTACTAAAAGTATACTTCTATCCCCTCCAACCTAAATCATGCAGATAGTTGTGTTTCAAAGCATTTCTAAAGGCCCCCATCTGTGCCTCAGACCTCTGTCTACCTCCTTGCATGATTGCAACTATATTGCTCTAACATAGGGTTATTTTTCAACATGTTCTAAGTATTGATGGTGAAGATATATGTTTTCAGTGTTTTTAACATTAAAACAAAATTTTTTTGTGACCCAGCCAGTCCAGCTTGTGATTTGGCAAAATCTGCGACATCGGGATGTTGACCACATGAGTCACACACACCTTTCACGTTGTGCTAACAAGGTGTGTGCTCACATGCTCAATAAATAAGTGTACATAAAATTCACAGTGAAAATATAAAAAGATTCAAATAATTCTAAATAACAGTACCAAAGAAAAATTAATAACATCATAACTGCAATATACATAAGTCATAAACATCTAAATCATAAGTTAAATAAAATTCCATCCAGTTCATTAAGAAATTAAAATACAACAACATGAAAGACGAGGAAGGCCCCAATTCTCAATCTTCTAAGACAAAACTCGAAGATGCATGCCAATTGAAATGAAGATATGCAAGTAGTTAATGCAAGGAAAAATTATACTTGACTTACATACTTAACCAAGTTAAAGCTTTTTGAGCAATATTCAAACTTCACAACAGGGTTTACCACGTAACAAAACTCAAAGCACTTAACATAGCTTTCGAGCAAGTTGAAAACATACTCAAAATCCAATTTTTGTTAAAACATCGAGTTTACTAATGTGTGCACCATTGTATCCCCTAAATAGGCCATCCACACACCCTGGCTCTTGTAAAATCCAAACATTTTGTGTGTGCTTTTTCTTTAAGAGAAGAATTGAGCCTAAGTGGTTGTGTATGGTTTTATTTATCTATTGTGAGTGTTAGGCCGAATTTTATGCTTGAGAGAGAGATTTTGGGCCCAGCCCGTGTGCATTGTAAGCCCAGCCCCTCCCCCACTTGAAACGACGCCGTTTTGGAGCCTAAGGGTAAAAATCTTAATTTTCTTCTTCCCTTCTCCTGTGTCGCATGACCCCTCCTTTCCCTTTCTTTTTTTTTGCTTTTTCCTTCTCCTTCCCTCATCGGGGTTCTGCTTGACCCAAGAATAAATTTGTTGAAGATGGGACTCCTCCCATGGGGAAGCACCATGTTGAACTCACGATTTTTTGGGACAAAATCCCACATTACCTAAACTGGAAGCTCCTGGTGAGTAGCTTCTCTCGCCCGGTATTCCTAGCTTGTACCAAACACAGAAACATTTATTGTGCCATTCGTTGGTGTGAGAATAACGGGTCTCTAGGCGTGCACCATACACTTAGTTTGCAAATGAAAAATGCACAAATTCCTATCAAGACATCGAACACCATCGGTATAAGGGAACTCCCGAGCGGTGAGGTCGAGATATTCCTTGACAGCAGGCTCCAAGACCCGACACCACATAACGCAACACAACAAAAAATCTTCCAAGCATTAGGTTGTAGCTATAAAGGGGCTAAACCCAGATAATCCAAAACATCCTGAACAGGGAGACAAAAGGGGAGTTGTAACCCCATAAGAAACATACTCATAAAGAAAGCCACCTTTTCGGCAAACCCTTCTGAATCAACAGCTCCAGGACGAGCCCTTGGCACCTCCAAAACTGTAACGACTTGAAAGAAATTCAATGGATGAATTATTTTAGATCTTAGAAACATCATGAAATCCCAAAAGGATTTCACGAATTAATCTACCAATTAGGTTTTAGTATGTCCCGATCCCTTATGGTGATAGAATTTCCTTTCAATTTAATTAAGGCACCTAGAAGTATAATTTTGCAAAATAAATTGCACCATTAGCCTCAGATGAATATTTAGGATTTTACGGCGCAATAAGAAGTTTTAAGTTTTCCAAAATAGTGAACGAGAGTGCCTCTATATTTAATTAAATCACTTAGGAGTATAATTTCATGCAACTAATTACACCACTAGACTCATAGGAATATTCAAGATTTTATTATGCAATAAAAAGTTTTGAGATTTTTTGGGTGAATATTAACACCCGAGAGAGTGCCACATAGTAACTAGTTCAAACATCTCCCCCAAACGATCATAACTAGACAAGGTTGGACAATCGTAGGTAGGTGAGGCTGCTTAAAAATCTCCCCCAAACAATCATTGGTAGGCGAGGCTGGACGAACTGATCCACCATCTCTTGGGGCGACGAAACATGGTGTTGTTGGCCAACCGATTGTACTGATCCACTGCCTCTAGAAAGCGATGAAGCCTGTCCCTGGACAACAATGCCCAGAGGTATGGAAGCACCCTTAGAGCTTGATTCACTAGAAATTTCATCTTTGTTGGACTGAATCTCTGTCTAGGCGGGGCTTCTTCTCTTTCTACTCCAGGGGAATGGAAGGGTGCCCTTTTTCTGCCCACGAGGAATGGACGCAATGATGGAACCCTAAGAAATTTGCGTCCAACAACATGGGAATGGCTTGGCATAACCCAAAATTGGTCAATGATCTCCCAGGTAAGGAAAACATCAGTGCAACCCTAACAGGGTTTCTGCCCGAACCAAGAATAAATTTGTTGAAGATGTGTGATAACCCGAACTTTTGCTAAGTCCTTACTTGCCACTTTTGTAATCCGAGTCTTAGCCCACTTCGATATTGTCCAAGTTTTGGCATGAAAGGAACCTTGGGATGTAGTAAGGGTCATGTCAATCTTAGAGAAGAGGCACCCAAGCCCACTAGGAAACTCATCATTAGAGTAGTGAAAGTTGGCCACTAAGGGCCAAAGGGTTTATGAAAAACCCTAATTAGGGTTTTAGGTATGGGAAATGCCTCTTGGAAGGCAAAAGGCCTTTAGCCTTTCCTAGAAATCCCATCATTGGAACCTAGCGAAGAAGCATTCTTCGTTAGCACACAGTTGCCACTTGGCGAGCATGCATGAAGGCTTGTAGAAGAAGCCAAATTTGATGGAGGAGAAGTCTAGGGTTCAGCACACATAGGGCACACGCCCATCTCACCTACCCACATGCCACATTGCTTACATGCAAACCTTCCTCTAGAATACATTGAACCTGGAGACGAAAATGGAAGAAAGGGGGGAGAGAAAAGAGGGTTTCAGAAACCCTAAAAGGGGCCAACACGCCACACCATGTAGTGATGAGTGTCCAAGTTCCTAGAAAACCAATGCAATGATGTGGGGCGCCTAGGGAAGCTTCCAAATCAGAAGCACAAGATTCTAGGAGGCTTTAGGGTTAGTCACCATGATTGCCATTTGTCTCTCATGCACATAATGTGGGAGTTCCTAGGCATGAGGCATGGCCGAAAGAGGCATGGTGCCACATGGCGCCCGCGCACAGAGATTTTTGGTTTCTCTGTCAAAAATAATGATGAGAGGAGGAGATTGTGTGGGAAAATGAGGAGGTGTATATAAGGGGAGCCTTTATGAGGCCGACACCCAAAGGGGGATACCCAAGAGTCATTTTGGCTATCTTGCATTTTCAAATCACTCACCTTCACTCCCTTTCCCCCTCTCTCTCTCTCTCTCTCTCCCTCTCTCTCGCACGACCACCTTGGTAAAGGACTCATCTTCTCTCTAGCCAAACAACTCCGATGCCCATACCATTCCCTACCATCCAACCACAAGGGTGAGAAGAGAAGCAAAAAGACCACGCTCAAAGGATTTGCATGGTGAGAAACCTTCACACTTCTACTCCACTTCTTTTCTTTTGATCACAAATGCACTCACAAAGGTCTTTGTTGGTCTAAGGGGTTTCGACTTGGGCATGTAAGAGATGTGTGATATCCCTTCGTTTCGAGTTGTGGGAATGGTGCAATGTCCATTCAACCATATTAGATCTTATCAAGTGTGAAAGTTGAAGGCTTTTCTCTCAAAGAGACCGAACCACAACTAATTTGAAGTAAAAGAACCTTGAATGATAGATGACACACGACCATCACTAGGGTTTCAGAGAAGGGTCTTCCTTCTAATGAAGCTCTCGTTCATGGATGTAGATAGGCACATACGAAGTGTATCTCACACGTACATCACACACACAAGTTACAACTAGGGTTTGAAGGACCGAAACACTAAGAAGAGGCACAAACACCATTCAGCCTAGGGTTTTCTCTTTAGGTCTGAATCCAGGTCCAGAGTTTCTTTGAAAAAGAAAGAAAAGAAAAGAGTACAAGCACGAATCAAGTTTTTGGGTCCATGCATTCATTCTCATGGTTTACCTCTGCATGCTTGTGTTATCTCATTGTATGTTATTTGTTAACTTGCTGAAATTTCTCGAAATCTCATTATGATAGTTCCCACTTCCATTCTCCTTGAAATGGTAGAAGTTGTTACAAGTTTAAAAGGCCATGGGAAAACACAAGAGGGATGGTCCCTCGACGATTAAGGAGACCCCTAAGAGACCTGAGCGCTTGGCGGAGCCAACTATAGAAGAAATACTAGAGGCAACCGATTGTTTTATTTGCGAAGTGCACAAGCTATTTGAGGAGGTACGAAAAACTATTGACAAGGACAAGTCCAAATAAGGTCCTCAGTTTTGCTATGTGAAAGCTGTTTGATTTTGTGAACATGGTATGTCAAGGGTTATGGATTAAAGCCCTTCTTATTTTGTATTGGGAGATTTTGAACAAATACATTGGAGATCCTTAGTTATATAACAATCGTACCATGCTTTAAATTGCTTTAAACATTGATTATATTTGAATTATTTCTGCTATGATTATTGCATACTATTAGACACTTGCTAGGTGCATTACATATTATTTGTCATGAACGGGGATGTGTAGCCTTGACCTACATGTCCCAAAGCTTGAGGGTCTGGGGGCATCATAAGATGTGACTCCTCCCATGGGGAAAGCACCACATTGAACTCACAATTTTTGGGGACAACATCCCACAATGCCAGAACTGGAATCTCCTGGTGAGTAGCTTCTCTCGCAGGGTATTCCCAACTTGTACTAGACATAGAAGAATTTCTTGTGCCATTCCAGGGTGTGAGAATAACAGGTCTCTAGGCGTGCCACCCTACACTTATTTTGCGAATAAAAAATGCAACATAATAGTAAAATCCTCCAAGCATTAGGATGTAGCTAAGAAGAGGCAAGATCAAGATAATCCAAAACGTTCTAAACCTAACGACAAAAGGGGTGTTGTAACCCCATCAGAAACATACTCATCTAAAAGGCCACCTATGCAGCAAACCCTTCTGAATCAACAGCTCCACGATGGGCCCTTGGCGCCTCCAAAACTGTAACGACCTGAGAGAACTCAATGGATGAATTCTTTTAAACCTTAGAAACGTCATGAAATCTTGAAAGGATTTCATGAATTAAGCTAGCAATTAGGTTTTAGTCTGTCAGCATAGTCGGATTCATATCCACTATGGTGGAAGAGTTTCATTTCTATTTAGTTAAGGCACCTAGGAGTAAAAGTTTGTGAAACAAATTGCACCATTAGCCTCAAATGAATATTTAAGATTTCAAGGTGTAATAAAAAGTTTCAAGTTTTCTTAATTAATAGAGAATAAGAGTGCCTCTATTTTTAATTAATGCACTTAGGAGTAGAATTTCGTAAAACGAATTACACCACTAGACTCATAGGAATATTTAGAATTTTATGGTGCAATAAAAAGTTTTAATATTTTTTGGGTTAATAGTAACACCTGAGAGAGCACCACGTGGCAACCGGTTCAAACAGTTATCAAATCGCCATATAGAATGTCCAAATCCACTTAGAATCATTAGAATTACTTTTTAGTTGGACACATGACACAATCCTAGCCACTCATGTGAATAGTATTTGGACACTTGTCACATGGAGGACAAAAGTGAAGGAGATTAAGAGTAAATCAAGTCATGTCATCATGCCACCTATGCCAAACACTATTCTATCCAACCAAAACTCTATTTGGTAAACTAAAAGAGGGTTTCAGCCCTAATGAAACACCAAGTCTTTAAGAGTCAACTGAAATCCTAAATCCCATGTGATGGTTGGAATCCTAAACGTGGTTTCCAAATCCTAAAGTGGCCTATTTTGATTAAGTGTTTAATCACTTGGTTAAATCACTTCCATATGCTATTAACCACTCAAGTACACATTCATACACCCTCATCCACTATCTTACGTCTTGGTAATTATATTTGACCAAGAAAAATTTGATTTGGACTTAAACCTAGCTGAAGCCTTAAATGAAACCCCATTGAAACCCCAAATTGAGCCCGCTCAATTAGGCCCATCGAACCACTATCTAGCCCAAGCTTCTTGAGCAAGCTTCTTCTTTCTCCCAAGGCCACTCAATAGCTAGCCTCAAATAGTGACGTGATGGCAATTAAAAAAGTCTACAACACTAGCCCATCCACTTGGCCGGACTGTAGTTAGAAACCAGCTGCTGTGCAGCCCATTTTTCCTCTAATTTTTTGCTGCCGCCCTCCCATCCAAGGGTCATTCAGCAACCCTTCATGTCAACCCCTCTCTTATATCACGTGCCCCTTACATTTCACTCCACACTTATACGCTTTTCACTCACTTTTCTAGAGCAAACAAAGAGAGAGTTGAGAGGCAGTTCCTAGACACCTTCTTGTTTGCTCCATTCAAGCTCTTTGTGAGTATTTTCTATGGCTCAATCCTGTCGTATTTTGTTCCATTTTGAGTCTAACTTAAATGGGTATATGTTGGGAAGTGTTTCATGGAGTTTTGATTGGCGAAAGTTAAGTCACGCCAGAGAGAATTTAGATTAATTCTGGTGGCCCATTTCAATAGGTAATCGAAGCGGGAAAGACAAAAGATTCACCCAAAACACAAAGAAAACAACTCTGTTTTAAACTGAAAATTATCAAAGCTTCAAAAATCGTCCAACCAACCCACAAGCCAGGTTGAGATAGCCATAAATCCGAAAACATCATATTACCAAAAATAGCAAAATCTCAATAATCACACCAAAAATAAATACGTAATCAAAGAAGAAATCTGCCAAAATAAGGTTCAAAATCACTTCCTAACAGAGAAATGATGCACACCGAGTGTTTCTCGGTGACCATAGCGTGTGCGCCAAAAAGAAGTTTTTGAATTGGGGTCATATGCACAAATCTGATACCTGTAGCCAAAGTTATAGCCAAACTACCGATACGTGCTCAAAACTGCCTCAAATCAAGGAAACATCACTATTTCCTACTATCTTTACATTGATATGCCTTCTCAAGGTAGTTTAGCTCTATCAATGTGCAATCTGATAGTTCAACATCATCTGACTCAGACCCTTTGCATCATTAAGTATGATGATGCAAAGGTCTCGATGGTGACAGTTTTGATGTTTGTGTGAAATTTTGAAAGTTTTAAGACTTTTTAGTGAAATAATGGGTAGCTCTTGCTATAGTAAGCTGTTAACATGTTTATATGAAACTTAGGTTTGCATTCAAAGCATGTTAGTAATTTTTTGAAGGCTTTTTGCATGATTTCAAAGTGATAGAAACAGTATGGCTCAAAACAAATTCTGTTTTGGAGTAGTTTGTGATTTTGGTTCTAGGAAACTAGACGTAATGGCTTTGATCATCATATATGTTGTTCTTGAGGCTTTTATCTATGTGTTAAAACTCAATCTAGAGGCTCTCGGATATAATATATGTTTTTTATGCAAGTCTTGCCATGTCAATGAAGATTTAATGCTTAGGTTAAGTTAGAACCTGAATCTGAGGTATATGGTTTTATTACTTGAAGAGTTATTTCATAAAAGTCAAGGATGTGGTCACTTTGTTTCAAGTCCAAAACACAATATACTCAGTTTTGAGTGTTTTAGTGCTAGCCGATTGTTTTATGAAGTGCTTTGTGATTTTTGGTTGGTTAGTCAAGCAATAACACCTAGGCTTGAATGATTAACATGTTAGAACAGTATTTATGGACTTTTGGAGTCATTGGAGTTGATTTGGAAAGTGTTAGACCAAGAACATCAAGGGTTGGTTCTTTTTTTACCTAAACTTGGTGTTTTTGCATTTTCCTTGATGTAGTGAGTTTGAGTTTTCCTAAAATTTCTAAATTGGTGTCTTAGCATGATTTTAAAATTAAGGATGTGATTTTTTAGAGTTGATAAATTTGGTTTATGCATGTTAGTATGGTAGAAGGTCAAGTTGCATAAAAAATCAAGTTCTTGGCCTAAAAGTGAATTGGCCCAAGTATATTTCTCATAGTTTTGTTTTGTTTCAAATTTTTCTGAGTTGATATTTGGGTTTAGGACAAATTTACACGAGGAATGTAAATTTTGATAAGTTTTGGAGTGTTATCCAAAATCATTATTTTAGGGGCAGAACTATAATTTCCCACAAGTAGAGGGGTAACTTTACAATATTAGCCATAAGTTAGAAAGTTTTATATTTATAAGAAATTAGTGAGATATTCTAACCTTAGCAAATATCTTGTTTTAGTTCACGCACTTCTACGCTCGCCTTTACTTTACGCATTATCACTGTAAATTAGATTCTAACTTACTCTCGGTATTATTAAGTATGAGTGGTGGTAAGAAATCATTTCCATGTTTATTATACTTATTATAAATTGTTATAATATGCCATGTAATGACAATTATTATAGTACATGTTTATCTAATACATGCCATGTCATATGTTACACATCTATGTTGTTATATGCCACGACATGTCACATGCATTGAATATGTCATGAAATACTTTCAAGTCATTTGGACTTTTTTTATTTTTATCACGACCCCAAATACTACGATGGACAATTATCCTAGTGGAACTCCTTTGTCCACACTAAAGTGTTTAATCTAGATGTGGAATCCTGTAACGCCCCAATGGAAGGCCCAAACCACATGGCCTATACTCCAAAAGGACTAGTCAATGATACAATTGGAGCCCCACTAGAACCTTATAAAGAACAAGAACTTCTCCTTCCCAAGCAATGTGGGATCCCATACACCACCTACCCTTATCCATATCATATGGGGTATCACAATCTACCCCCCTTAAATTCCCGACGTCCTCGTCGGGCCTGTCCATTGTAGGTGGCACAGCTCAAGTCCCACATTTCTGGTTGGGATAGGCTCTGATACCATTTGTAACGCCCCAATGGAAGGCCCAAACCACATGGCCTATACTCCAAAAGGACTAGTCAATGATACAATTGGAGCCCCACTAGACCTTATAAAGAACAAGAACTTCTCATTCCCAAGCAATGTGGGATCTCATACACCACCTACCCTTATCCATATCATATAGGGTATCACAAATCCCCTGGGTTAACAAAGTACCGTCAATAGGCTTCGAATGTGATCTAAGTAACTAGTTGCTGAAGTTAGACACCCAACGCCGATGGTGCCAACTACACGTTTATTAATTTTAAATCGATTTAGTTATCATGATGTACTCATAACTGACGCAAATGTTTGTGATGTGATGCAGTACTGGCAGGAGCACACGACCATTGGGGAGTCATGGAGCATCGATAGTTTCACATTTAATCAAACATGTATATGTTGAACAAGGTCTCATGTTCATGTCAAGTTATATTACGTTCAGTTCAGTCAAGTCATGTTATGTCCATGTGCAATCACGTTATTTTCAAGTCAAGATCATGCCATGTTATTTGCCAAGTCATGTCACCCACGTTCCAATCCATGTCATGATGCATACATGTTACTTTACTGTCATGCATGCATATGAATACTATTGGTAGTTAGTAGCTCACTTGCTGGGATTTGTAAAAATCTCACTTAGTACTCCCAACTACCATTCCCCCCAGAATGGTAGATGTGTCAAGACCTAGAGAATCCGCACCCAACCAATTGGACATGGTTGAATAGACGACAAAGAGATGACGATGAGATAATTGCATCGATTCTCCATTTTTGGCATGTGATTGTAGATATTATAGCCAAGTTGCCCAAGCAGCTAAGTGGTTTAATTTAGTAGTTTGTTATCCTATCAGTATTTTTGTAGCACTGTCTCCCATACTTAATACAGACTGGTTGGAACTATGTTATGACTTATGGGATATGTGAATTTATGAAGTATTATTGTGGTTTGGGATATAACATTATGGTTCTTGTGTATTGCTAAAAAAAAATTATCCATTGCGAATACTGCATATTGTTAGATACATGTTAGGTGCACTGCATCTTTAACTGTTACGAAGGGGGTATATGACCTTGTGTTGCATGTTTTGACACTTCATGCTCCGTCAAATCCCAAACGAAGCCTATTACGTCACAAAATAATGGTGTCAGAAACTCAATATGAATTCCTTACAAAATCCAGGTCTTCCTGTGAGGTTGTGGCAAACCAATGATGACCATCAAAATCATCCGTGCAATAAGAACTGGCAACCCTAGCCTTGCTTGAGGGCGTGAAGAGGGTGAACCACGAGAGCCAAAACGAAAGGCATTATGAGGGGCCATTGGAGATGAAGAACAATAGACTGGGAAAAAGACGAACAAAACAACAAAGACTTTGGGCTTGAGAGAAAGCTCGACAGCTGGAAGCCATAAGGATGCAAAGGAAATCAAAACGACAAGAAATAAAAAATACAAAGGGGGAAAGAATTTAAAGGATGCTGCGACGGCTAGAAGACTACCAATAAGGAAATGTCAAGTGTCACTAGCAAGGGATATTGTGAGCAGATCTCGTGACACGTTGCATGAAAGGACGTGGAAGGTAAGATGACACACACCATCCCAAACGTGGGAATGTGTTGTCAGGAAAACAACCACAAACAAGGCAAAGCAGACGAAGGGTCATTGAAACGATGCAGAACAAAGTAGAAATTCCCATCATACCCTTGTGATAGGAATTCGTGGGGTAGCTGGAGGGTCAAATAGTCCCACTTAAAGAGTGGGCCAAACCCATGACCACAAAGGCCCACAAATTGAAAGCAAGAGGCTCGCTCAACACAAATCAAAGGACCAACTGCCAAAATGCATCAGTACGGAATACAAATTTAGCTGCCATTAACGATGACTTAATGATATAACAGACAGAAGATCTCCAGCGTGATATCCGCCCTTGATAACCACCCATGGTATTCATTCCCTCTAGCATAATAGTCGATTTGGAGCCCTAATAATCCGTAATCCAACAATGATTAGAGAAAGTCAAGCCGCAAGGCAAGCCTCCTCATTATACATCCAACCCATATAAATAAAATTCAAAAAACATGTTTGAGGTAACTTCTAAACTCTAAAAAAAAAATGAAATATTCTGCACACTCTATACTGACTTTGGCATCGAAGGTGTCTCCAACCATACTGAGCCCCTCTAACCTTCGTATTGCAGGTTACTAGAAGTCGTTAACAGGAATACGAAACACGTTGGAAACATAACTGTAAAGTAAGACCCTAATTAATTTGAAGCTTGGAACGTCTAAACCAAGGCTAACTGATCCTTATTCATGTATATAATACTAAGCAAAACCTAACCCCTTTTTCCCCTTGTCTTGAGCAGAAAGTATATTCATTCTATAACATGCATTAAGAAAATCATATTAATTCTTCACCTAATTTTCTACTCTCCGAGGTCTTTAAACCATAACTATTTAAATTTCATCCAAAGGCCTCGAGCTAATTTCATATATATATATATATATATGATGAAGGGTTGTTCTGTACGTTGGTCTAAAATTAAAAGTTTTGATGATTTTCCAATGTCATGGTTTTTGAAGATTGGGACTTGATTTCATCGATCTAAAGATCTTCCTTTTAATGTCTAATTATGCTTTTGCCATGGAAATTATGCAATTTTCGGCAAAGTTTGGTAAGCAAGAACTCTTGTTGTGGTGTTTGATCTCTTTCAACCTCATTTTTAATATGCCATATGATGCATTTCATAACTGTTACACTCACTTGTAATCTTGAAAAAAAACTTTAGTTAGGAAAATCTTGATGGTCCAGAGAGGCCAAGAATTGCAAGACAACCCCAACTAATTAAGGTCTTTCGTTGGATTCCTCTCAAGAGAAGATTGCAAAGTTTATCCACATTCTCAAAAACCACATCTCATGATATATATATATATATATATATATATATATATATATATTTTAAAGAGAGAGTGATCACATGTCCATGAGTGATCCCCGCCCAAGTTTATTAATAAATCATTACTTATGGCTAAGAAATACCATATACAAATTCATCAAAGCTGGGGATTTACAAATAAAAACAAAAAAACCATCAACCCAGCTGAAACTTATTTACCTCTAAAATAAACAATGACAACCAATGAAACAAATTACAAGAATTATTATGAACAAACACGAATATAAGGAATAACACTTCCTATGTCTAGTCTAATTAAACCCTTGATTGAAGCAGGAATCCCATCATTCCCAACCCATAACTTATTTAAACCTTTTGCACCTATTTTTGCTAAAACATCGGCAACGGCATTAGACTCTCTGAAAATATGATTAATAGAAAACTAAATCCCCTCCAATCTCTCCATTATCTCTTCCCAAAAATCTTCCAAATACCATAAACTACATCGTTTCTTCTTCAGCCAGTCCACCACCAATTTTGAATCCATTTCTATTTCCACCTTTCTAAACGCCATAAGATTGACAGTTCTAAGTCCATGCAAAATACTTAGCGCCTCTGCAGCATTATTGGATTGTTCTCCCAGGAAATTCGAAAAACCACAAATAACTTTACCATTAGAACTCCATATCATCCCACATCACCAGCCTCACCCGGATTCCCCATAGAGCAACCATCAATATTTAATTTCACAAAATCTGCTGCCGGTCTCCTCCATTGAACAAATTTTACAATGTTATTAGTCGGAGGTTTAAAAGGAATTCGCAAATTCCTCAAAACCAGTTCATCACATGCACTTATTTTCTTTGAGTCCTTAATCTTCAAGGCCACCCAAGCCAACCAATATTTAATCGCTGTAATTACTAATTCAACAGAGACTCTTCTATCCTCCATTCTTTCTTGACATCTTCTCCACCACAATCTCCAAAAAATAATGGTAGGCAAGATACCAATTAATTGACCCCCCTTAACAGACATTTTCGCCCTTCTGTGGAAGAACTCAACTCTCTCCCGCCATAGCTTTCCTTGCAAAGAAGGTAGTCCCACAACTGAAACAAATGTCACCCAAACCTGTTCAACTAGCTCACCTTTAGCTTATATATGATCCATATTTTCCTCCTGCCCAGTTAAGCAACAGTTGCATTTCGATACCATGGGGATATTCAATCGTCGAACCTCCTCATCAATTGGTAAACAATTATGCCAAGCTCTCCACATTGTAACTGGAATTTTCTTTGGTTATGACGGATGCCAAATCCACTTTGCCCATGCAAACTCTGAAACCCGAGCATGAATGCACTCCAATGCACTACTAGTAGAGAACTTACCATTACTATTTGGGAGCCAAATAAGGGCATCAACACCTGGTTTAACTCTGCCAAGCCTCTCAATAATCACTGCAGCTTGCTCATTCCCCAACAACCTGGAAAACAGATCTTTATTCCATCCTCTTCATCCTTACATGCTTCCAACTGCAAATTCGGTAATTCCAAGATTTCTTGCGAAGCAACCAGAGAACCCAAACCCAACCAATTGTCCCTCCAAAATGAGATCTTACCATCTCTGACCTTCCATCTAGACTAATCCAAAACCAATGGAATATATCTCACAATCATCCTCCAAAAATTCGTTCCTTTATTCGAATCAATTTCTGTTATATGCCTACCTGCTACATTTTTTTTTTAAATCTGCCCAAAGAGACTTGAGACAGCAAATTCCATGCCAATTTCATATGTAAAGACTGTTGGACATCATGTAGATTCCGGATGCTTAAGCCTCCTACTGATTCTGGTTTACACATTTCCCTCCAAGCGAACCACTTCCTCTTTGGCTGGCCATCAATGCTACCCCCAAAAAACGGTGCTCATTATGGAATGAAGTTTATTAATGACTTGTTTCGGTGTGTTCAACACCGAAAGCAAATGAATTGGCATACTTTGGATAACATGTTTAATAAGTAACAATCTAGCCCCGCTTGAAAGCATTTTTGCCTTCCAACCTTCCAACCTTACTTGGATCTTTTGAATCATAAAATCAAAATGCCTCACCAATAATCTTCTTGAGACAATCGGAGCTTCCAAGTATACAAAAGGAAAGTTACCTTCCGAGAATCCCAAGATTCTAAGCAGGCTTCTCTTCTAATGTGCAGTAATATGTTTAGAAAAATAGATGATAGAGGACTTACTTTTACTTTCAACCTGACTTGACCACCCTTCATATACTTTGAAGACATTTGAAATTGCCCTCAATGACGCCTTTCCTCCATTTGAAAACAAAACAATATCATCCGCGTAAAGAAGATGTGAAATAATAGGAGTACCTCTTGGATGAGAAAAAGGAACAATCTTGCCAACTTCAACCTGCTTCTTTATCAACCTGGTCAAGACCTCTTCCATCAAAATGAATAGATAAGGTGAAATTAGATCCCCTTGTCGCAATCCTCTCCCTCCTTTAAAGAACTTTAGGGATTCCATTAAGCACTATAGAATACCACGATGACGATATACATTGCCGTATAATCCATGAAAAAAAATCAGAGAAACCAAAGGCCTTCAACACATTCAACAAGAAATCCCAAGACACACTACATATGCTTTCGCCATGTCAATTTTCAAAACAATATCCCCTCCATGACATGGCTTGTGTATTCCATGAATTAATTCTTGAGTCAAACTAATATTTTCATATATGCTACGTCCTGAAACGAACGCACCTTGCTCTGGAGATATAATCTTATGGAGAATAGGTGAAAGGCGATTTACTAATATTTTTTAACAAATCTTATAGAAGACAGAGCATAGACTGATCGGCCTGAATTTCTCAAAACTCGTAGGATTACTTACTTTAGGAATAAGTACAAAAAATGTAGCACTATAAAACCGTGGTAATGGAATCCCATTAAAAAATTCCCTAGCTGCCTCAATAACATCCAAACCCACTATATGCCAACAAGACTTATAGAAACCTGCACCAAACCCATCAGAGCAAGGACTACTATCCACTGGAATGGAATCCAGAGCTTCAAAAATTTCCTGGGCTGAAGGGAGGCTGCACAACCCCTCGTTCTCAAGATCTGAAATAATCAGTTGCACCAAACCAGAAAAATCAGGCCGTACACTACTACTCCCAGTTTCAGAAAGGAAAGACTGAAAGTATTGGACAACTCCATTATATACATCCTCGGGAGTAGAAAGAACAGTACCATCTTGTAAATCCATTGTAAAAATCTATTGATTTTTCCTTCTAGAAACAGCACTGAAAAATTCTGAAGTTACCTCCCCATTAGAAATCCATTGCTGCTTAACCATTTGGGACAACCGCACTTGCTCTCTCTCATTCGACATTGATAATTCTACCTTAGAAACAATAAGCTCATCCTCAACTTCCTCTGAATAATTTTCATGCAATGACGCCTCTAAACCTTCTATACGACACTCAAGATCAGCTATATGATGCTCAGTTCTGCCAAACGTCCTCTTGTTCCAATCTCCTAAAACAACTTTTAATCTTTTGAGTTTAATCATGAGATGGAAGTACTATTGGGATTTGTCTTTGATCCCTGTAATGTTAGGCTTGTGCTAGCAATAAACAAATTCAATGATTTTGGAACTTTGATGTCAACCATGCACATTACATGGATAGCAATGTTGGTTCTTTCAATTTGCCACTATATATAAATATGTATGAAACAATTGTCTTTCTTTTTGTCATTGGTTATTCCCAGATGACCTTCATTGCCTTCACAAAATATAAATTTTCTTTTCAATTGGCACTAGGTGTCCAGGAACAGCGTCCCGACTAATCCCAGGGATGCACAGGCTTTCGACAAGGAGTTTCCTGCAAGTGTACCCTTGGGTAATTCAAGGAGAAAATCCCCCAGTCCGGTGGCCCCTAGAGATTGTTTGCACCTACGGGGATTTGAACCTTAGACCTGGGGGAGCATACCCCCAAGCCCAAGGCCTTTACCACTTGAGCCAACCCCTAGGGCGTTCTTCACAAAATATAAATTATGCATCTATACTCTCTAATATCAGTGTTGAAGAGGTTGTTGAGTGTGAGTGTGTGGTCTCTCTAGAAGAGACATTTACTATGCATGCATCAATGATGTAGGAAAATAGTATGTTGTCGTTGGTTGTTCTATTTGAAAGATACTTATGTTGTCATGTACTTCGAAACAGCGTAGATTGAATCTTAATTTGAAAAACTCTTTTTTATGCAAAAGATTTTAAAAAAAATATCTCATGTAACTTTGTTCATGTTGACTCAACACTATTATATATAGTTTCATATATGCTTTTCAGTTTAAAGGCATGATGAATGTTGATGAAATTATATTACTTGTGTTGTTTATAACATAAACCTTAAGTTTTGTTGATGAGTGTATTATTAAAAGTCATTTATTGGCGAAATGTATGTATAAATATGGTAGTGATTAGGTGTTGTTGTGGAGTTTTTTTTGGGAATGGTGTTGATTTGTTGACAAAAAAATAGTTGCATGCTTTACTCGCAAGTTTTGTTTCATATTTATTGTTTTTGGGGTGTTATGTTCTTGGTTGCATATATACTAATTATTTAGTTTGTTGTTTACTTTGATTTGTGAATTCAACAATTTGGTTCATTTATTGAGAAACTTTGTAATTAAACATGAGAAAGTTCAATTTTTAGTTGGAACTCTCTATTTGGGGTTGAGTTAGATTTTTTTTTTTTTTGTTTGGTTTCCATGCCGTGTGTTATTTCAAACCTTATCGACACAAAAGTCTAATTTGTTATGCGGGTTAGTTGGTTATATATTTTTTTATGGTTGTGGATGAGAGATTCCACATTGTCTAAAATTGAAATTGAGAAGTTGATGTTTCTTACAATAATTCAAATGGCTTAAGTAGTTATGAGTTATAACTTTAACTAGCCATTGTATGAAGTGGATGGTTGCAAGTAGCCTTATGAAATGGAGGTTTCTTTTTATATATATTCTAGGTTGCTATTCTTACGTTTCTTTTCCATGTGGGACAAAAAATATTTTGGTTTATTCCATGAATACTAATCTTCCTTTCTTTTCAATTTCATATTGGACAAATAACATCCAAAGGAGAAATTGACCGTGAAAAGTGCATAAGATCGATGTAAAGGAATAGAAAATATAGTTTGGCACAACAAAGCTAGCTAGCTCTACTTGTAGTAAGTAATTAGTTACTGATCATCAACTGGTATATATGCATCGTTCATCATCTAAATTCATACATCGACCTTAGAATTATGTAATTCGCTCAGATTAGCCCTACTGCTAAGCTTGCATCTGCCAAGATTGACACATAGGTCAAGAAAATCATGAAATAAATGCATGCATTGGATCACATGCACACAGACTTAAGTCACATTTGCACAAAGTTCTCTAGCTTTGCGAACTTTTTCTTCTCTTTTGATGCACGTACGTACTTTTAGCAAAACTTTTAGGAAGTTTTCCCAAAGAAGAAGATTTAACAGAACACATATTTTGGTCAATTTCTAAGCCAAGCATTTTACAACGGAGAGAGATCAGTAGGAAGTTACTTAATAATCGATGACTGTATATATGTACACTGGCATTAATAAGCATATATCGTGGAGATAAAATTATAAAAGGAGGGGCTTTTATGGAAACATAGCACAGCTCTCTTACAGACATTGTTGACAGATTTGATGTTTCTGATCAGTGAACTTTTGGCAAAAAGTGCTGAATGGATTGTAAGTTGTATCTAGGTCGTTACCCCTATTGTGCTAGCATCTTATGACACTGTAACCACAAAAGTTTCGAGAAAACCGAAAGATACCAACTTTCGTTGGAGATCGAGGGCGTGACGAGAGAGAACCAAATTCCATCGATCTTCTGGTCAAAGTCGATGTACACAAAGGACTCATAAAATGTAAATAGAAACGAGAATTGACAGTGGAAAAAACAAAAGAAAAAGAAAAAGGGATGTAGGGAAAAAAAGAAAAAGAAAAGAGAAAAGCTCGTCGCCATGCAAAACGAACTCCAAAATGTAAAAGAGTTATAGAAACTTTCAGTTCATATCTAACTTCTTGTCCCAGCCCGGTCTAGTTCCCACCTTAATTTATCAACTGTTGGGTTGTACACGCCAATACCAAACCCCTTCAATCCCAATACAGCTCCAAGCCAAACTAGCTGAGCATGTACATGAGCTCAAAAGCTGTCTCAGTCCCTGAAGAAAATCCAAAACTCTCTCTATCTTTCTCTACTATCTTGCACGAACCCATCTGTCTTCTTGTTAGCTCTCTCTCTCTCTCTCTCTCTCTCTCTCTCTCTCTCTCTCTCTGTCTTTGTGGGTGGCGTGCCAACATAGATTAACAGTACTTGAAACTATGACTTCAGAAATCTCGCCTTAGAACCCATCTTGAAACCGAGTGAGCGAAGATGGAGGATCCAGACGTTGTTGCTGTGTTCCTGCAAAGCTCCGGCTCCAATTCAATCCCTCCTCGGGATTGTGCGATGACCCTTCTCTACCAGAGCCTCCCCCTCCTCCCAGTACTCCTGATCCTAGCACGTCAGAGACCCGGCTGCTGCTGCCAGGCGCAAACCCTTGTCCAACCGGTGCACCAATGCAAGTGTAGCTAGAGTCTGGTGAATAGCTTAGGTTTGGGTGGCATTGTTGGTTGCTGCTGAGAACATGGCCAACACAGTAATCGTTCATTGGATGTTGAGGATAAGGTGTACGAAAAGAGATTGGGCGAGTGGGAGAGGCGGTGTATAAATATGGTTGAGGTGGTTGTGGTGCCTGAGGTACTGGTGGTGGTAAATGGGTTGAAGGAGATCCAGGGAAGAATCTTGGAAATCTGAGAGGCAATGTTGGTTCTCCAACGTTGCCTGCTGGATGATAGCCTCCTGGGACGATTGGTTGGCAGCAGCTATGATCAGAATATCAAATGGGCAATCCTTAATTAGTTTACTTGAACATTAAGTATTGGATGAGGATCGATTGGCATCATATTTATTGCAGAACAAGAAGAAAATATATGATCTTCCATTGAATAAAGCTGAAATGTCAAGTGGATTTTCTGCGGCAATACTCTAAAGAAATAACAAAAAAAGAACTAAATCTATCTGTTCATTTCATCAAAATCAAGTGGGTAACCTTCGTAGGTCAAAATAGCATAGAAGTCACTTGATTTGGGGCTGAAAAATTGAAGGTAATGATGAAGACAGAGAGAAGAGGAAGGAGAAAAGGAGGGCAAATGAATTATAAAATAATAGAAATACATACCCTAGATGGGAAGGCCCTTGGGTGACTAGGTTATCGGTACTGAAGACTAGCTGACGGGCCCGGTTCAGTGTTTCTGTCTCCCTCTCTGACCAACAACACACAAATCAAATCAAATCAAATCAAATCAATTGAAATCAAATCAAATGCAACACCCTCAAACCAACAACTTCAGAAAACAGCTTTGTTTTCCTAAAGATTGACATGACCACGCTTCATGGCCAAATCATTAACAAGCAGTGAACCATTCTCTGGAAGGAAAATGCCAACTAACAACATAGCGAGTTATGAAAGGGGAAGGGATCTTAGAAAGGACTTGCCTTGACGGTGGCGGTTCATGTGTCCCCCGAGGGCCTGAGATTTGCAGAACTTGAGGGAACAAAACCTACACTCATAGACCTTCCCACACTCGTCTTTTCCATCCTTTCCGCCGCTTTTCTTTTTCCTATAGCCTGCAGTCAAAAACAACCAGTTAATGCAACTTCGATGAGACCCATCTTAGGCAGAGAACCCTAATTACCCAATTACCCAAATCATGAATGATACCAAGAGATAAATTTTGAATCAACGTTCTCTAGTTCGTGTTTCACCTTTTCCTGTTTCGATGCTTTGCATATTGAAATGGAGAAGAAAACGAAAGAGGAGAGTTGCACATTTGAGCTTTGAAAAGTATTAGAAAAAGAATCTTTTCCCTTCAAAACTTGGCGAGACCATTTGCGTTTTTCTTTAAAAAGAAAAAAAAAATCTAAATTTTATGTCTTAACATACAAAGAAAAAATGGGTATTGTTTTTGCACTTTGTATCAATATCAGAATGTAGTCGTACCAGAGGAGGAGCTGTCCTCAAAGACTTGTTTACCATGATCTCTAAAATCATCAGGCAAGTTGTTGAGGTCCAAGGGGTTCCCCTCAGGTCTCCTGCAAAAGCAACAAAGAGCAAAAGTCACAAAAGGGAGAGTTAAAAAGAGAGAGACAGAGAGAGAGAACATGGGATAGTAGAGGAGAAGATGATTAGAAGCAGGTGTGAAGAGGTTGTGGGGAAGACCTACATGGTACCGACAGAGAGAGACAGAAAAAAATATGAGCCAAACAATCTTTCGGATAGGAAGATAGCTAAAGCTTTCAGAAAATTAAAAGACTTTCAGTTTGAGACTGCAATGTAGAGGCTAGTTGAGTGATGGTGGTGGAAAAAGAGCTTTGAAAGTTCTCTATCAGTTCCTCTGCCAGCCTCCACTGGACTCTCTCTCTCTCTCTCTCTCTCTCTCTGTGTGAGAAAATTGAAACAACAAAGAGACAGTGGGTCTCGTGACTTTAAAAGAGGGGAAGTGTGGGGGAGCTGGAGAGGGCTTTGGGTATTTGGTGGTGTCATTTAGTTTGGTTGAGAGGAGAGGGAATGAGAGGGACGTTGCCTAGCTTAGTTTTGCCTTTTCTCAAGAGGGCTAGGTCTATTGCTCTAGAACTAGCAGTATCATATCCAATGATATCTTCCAATGAATACAATATATACTTACAACATGTCTCTATATGCATATAAGTTTTAGCAAAAGAAATGGACCACAATAAAAAATATTCATTTCACTTTTCCACATCTTCTGCATTAAAGCAAATCCCCAGCAAGCAATCACATTTATTACATGCGTTGAGAGCCTATCAAGACAAGCCGAGACAATCCTTGCCTTGCTGCAGACATGCTTGCTGCTGCTGCAGTTATCATATATCCTTGGTCGAAGGGTATGCTGCTTAGTTGAAATTTATGGACCACATGCATGAAACTTAAGGCCTTCCCAGGTGCCATCCATGATAATTACCTGACCAGATTGCCATGGATCATGGAACTGTTACTATCATATTCTAATTATTAGGAGTTTTGTGATCAAAGCTGGGATATTGATTGACTTAACTCAAACCCACAAAATGTCTTTAGTTCTATTCATTAATGGAAGCTCCTGGTCGATTGAACACAGACATAGTCGTTTTCAATTAATGTTTGCACAAGTGACTAACTTCTCTAAATTTTTTAGATTTTCAATTTTGTACATTTTTCTCCCCTGAATTTTAAAAAACTCGCAATCAAGTCTAATCTATTCGTACAACTTCTATTAACCTTTTAGTGGCCTAATGTGCCATGCAAGTGATGAATAAGGCCTCGCTTGGTTACAATATAAATAAGATGAAAGTTGAATAAAATATTATTATAATATTATTTTTTAATATTATTTTCTTTAAAATTTGAAAACGTTGAATTATTTATTATATTTTATGTGAAAGTTTGAAAAGTTTGTAAAAATTAGATGAGATATGTTGATTTGTGTAACCAAACGAGGCCTAATATATGAGTTAAGTTTCGTCCCTAAAAATCATTTTTTTATACGAAATTTTCGTAACCAAAAATGACTGAGCTACTAAATTCATTCGAATGGATAAATATCCTTCGAACAAGATATTTTGTGACGAACAAAATCGTCTCAAAAAAGAAAAACCATTCAAACGGAACAAAATAGATTCAAACATGGAATTAATGTATGTTCAAACAGTATATAATCTGTTCGAATAATAATATTGGCAGGAAATTAATTTATTTTTTCCGGGAAAAGTTAATAACCGTTCGAACTTAAATTTATTTGTTCGAACAAACATTTTTTCCATTAATTTGTTATCATTTTCAAAATATAAAAATGTGTATATATTATATATTATGATTTGCGGTGAGTTAAAATATTTATAAATTCATAAATTAATTTTATGTAATTAATTTCAAAACTTTATAGTGATTTCTTTTATGTTAAATTTATATAAATATTACTTTAAAGATAGTATCATTTTTTATATTATCATGAACGACAAGTAAAATGAAAAAAATAAACAAGGTAGCAAACACGAAAAATAAAAACCATACATTAATTACATCCCAAATATATAATGTTCAATACCACATAAAAAAGTAAAATAATAACTAAAACGATCTATTTGCTAAGTAGATCAACATCCACTTATAACATTTTAATGCATCCTTCCAGATCCCTAAACTTCTCCATGATGGGCTCAACGAACTCCACAAATAAAACTCGTACATGATCCAAAGTAGCCCCAGGAGGTTGTCTCTTAACAGCGGCAGTACTACTAGAAGATGGATCTATCGACGTGGAACTAGGCTGTTCTGGTGCAGTCTTCTGCAAGTGCCCCTTGCTCTTGCTGAATGTGATCTTGTTAAGGGGCCCCCCATCTGTGGAGACCTCCGCTCAGTCACAGACACTGTAACTCCCGATCGGAGTAGGAGGTTAGATATCAGCAGTGCAAATGGTGGACTATCTCCACTGGAATAGCGTGACTCCCATCGAATGCGGAGGAAGAAATACAATGCCAGATCAATGGGGTCCCCCCGTGCCATTCGCAACAAAAATCTGGCTCGATCAATCCCGAAATTAGTCTTGTATTTTTTCGAATTGATGTTATAGCCAACAATCAAATTAAGCATTATGAAAAATGCTATACAATCAGCTTGTTGGATCACCTTGCTCCCATCATATTGAGGAGCCGAAGGGTCTCGCACTAGCTGACAGACTAGATTTTCTGTGAGACCATCATCAGGTAGATCCTCATACTTATTACTATCCGAACTAGCATCCGGCTCTTCATTCAGCATTAGCGTTGAGGATGGGGCTGGTGTGTCAGAATCAGATGGTGCAGCCGCTGGTACCTGTGTAGCCGCTGCAGGATATGCGCCGCCCACGTGCGGGATATCATGGAACTCAGCAATAATGCGGGGAGAGAAAGTAATACTCACTCCCCGAACCGCTAAGGTGTAGAACAGAGCATTAGCGTTATCCTCTCCCATGGCACGGTAAAACTCACTGACCATCTCTGGAGAGAAGTGATTCTTGAGAGATATGTGAGGTTTATAAGAGGTATTACTTATTTTTTTGCTATTTTTTTTGTATTTCGAGTTTCATTAATGTTCGTTTATTGCACATGATTTAGGGTTTTCTCATAATGTGTTTTATGCTTATGTAGGTATTGTGGATTCATATTTTGTTTGGAATGCTTAAATTTGAGATAATATTTCTAATTTTTAGATTTTTTATAATTTTTAGTTTTTAATTAATTTATATGTTAAGATTTTTGGTATATTTGTGTTTATGCAATCCCATTTAAAATGTATCCTACACCAATATGCATCTTATGAGATTGTGTTTGTGAAAATTGTGTTTGTGGCAAATGTTTTGTCTCTATTTCGTGTCTGGAATATGGGCTTGTCCCGTTCGAACGCTATAATATTTTTTCGAAGAGAATCCTATTCGAACAGAATCTTGTTCGGACAGAATCCTGTTTGAACAGACTAATAAGATTTTATTTACAAGATTTTACTTAAAAGACTAAGAAGATATATAAAAATTATACTTAAAATATATAAAACTTAAGAATTATTACAAAATATGTTGCACTTAAATTAAAATTAATACTTAAAATATAATTTAACATAGGAATTATTAATACTTAAATTAATGTTTAATACTTATAAAATATTTAATTAAAAAACTATATAGTATAATTACAAAATATTTTGCACTTAAATTAAAATGGAAACTTAAAATATAATATAACATAGCAATTATTAGTACTTAAATTTATAATTAATACTTATAAAATACTTAAAATATAATATAACATAGCAATTATTAGTACTTAAATTTATAATTAATACTTATAAAATATTTATTATATTGGTGATTAGTAATGTAATTTTGCAATGTATTTGTGATTTGGAATGTGATTTGCTTTCAAATTTATTGTATAATTGTAGAAGTTGGAGAGTTTTGGATTTTAGAGTTATTTTTATATATGCTTGAACCTTAGACCCGTTCGAGAGTTGTGGCCAAATATTCTCTTAAAGAATATTTGGGTACTCTTGACTTGTCTAAAGTGGACAGTTTGGGATTCTATCATCTATATGGCAGATATATTCAGTTTAAACTCTTGTGTTAGTCAATTAAGATTTTGGTTCAGTGATTCCTTACATTCTTCGGGTATGTGGTCTGTAAGTTTCTTGGCTCATGAATAGGGTCAATGACTTATCGTGACAAGCATACTTGAAGAATTGTAGGGAAATGCTGCCAAATTTTTTACTAACATTAGAGTTTTGGACTGAGTATATATGTGATACAGATGATAGTCTCTCGAATGGGATAGGAACAACTACCTTATAAAATAAATGGTAAACAAGTATGAATATACTCTTGATAGTGTTTATCCCATGAAATGGGTTTTTTTGATAGACATCCGACAAGTAACGGAAATACAATCGATAAAAGTTGGATATTTTTGGGAGATAGACTTAGGAGAGACTATAAGGAGTTGCATAAGGGGTGAAGTTTTTTATAGAGTTTGCTCGCATGAGTGTTGATAGTCGATGATTTATAAGATGTCCGTGCAAGAAATGTAAAAATCTTAGTTCTTATAATTTGGTGGTAGTGGAGTATCATTTATTTGTAAATTAAATCGATCCTAAATACTCACTTAGGGTCTTACGTGGCAAACCATTTTTCAAAGGAGTTAGATTTAGCAGTCAGACCAATCAAATGGAGGAGGGTAACGACATCAACATGAACGACATTAATATGGATGATCCTGATGACAGTGATGATAATGGAGAGGATATGACTAAGATGTTAGGCGATCTGGGTGCAAGAATATTTAGGACGAGGGATGGAGAAGGAACATCTGCACAATCATTTGAGGGAAATGGAAAATTTGGAAGACTGTGGGAGGATGCACAAAGAGAGTTGTACGAGGGGTGCACTCGTCATAGCAAGTCGTCTTTCACGGTGAGGTTGCTCCATATTAAGTCTATTTGTCGCATTTCTGCCAATGCCATCGACATGTTGTTAGAATTATTTAAAAAATCTCTTTCTCAGGCTAACGTAGTACCCCGTAATTTTTATGAAGCGAAGCAATTGAAGCGAGGACTAGGATTTGATTATAATATCATCCACGCTTGTAAAAATGATTGTGTTCTCTACTGGCAGCAATATGCAGAATCTGACTCATGCCTAATATGTCATGAGTCAAGATGGACATCTGATAAATGTAATGTACCCCAAAAAGTGTTAAGCCATTTTCTGTTGATTCCTCAACTTCAAAGATTGTTTACGACCCAGTTGACTATGAAAGATATGTCTTGGCATCACACAGAAAGAGTCCAAAATGAAAACTTCCTCTCGCATCCTGCAGATTCCTTACAATGGAAGAAATTTGAGGTTGAGTATCCATAGTTTGCCGAAGAACCTCGCAATGTACGTCTTGGTTTAGCAACGGATGGTTTTAATCCATTTGGCAACATGATCACTTCTCATAGTACTTGGCCTGTCATATTAATTCACTATAACTTGTCACCATGGAAGTGTATGAAGGATCCATATTTTATGATGACTCTATTGATACCAGGGCCAAGGTCACCAGGGAACGAATTAGATGTATATCTACAACCACTAATTGCATAATTGAAAGAGTTGTGGGATCAAGGAGTCAACACATATGATGCGGCCTCGTTGCGGGAGTTTAAGATGCATGCTGCAGTGATGTGGACAATAAATGATTTTCCAGCATATGGAAATTTGTCTGGGTGGAGCACAAAAGGTAAAATAGCTTGTCCTGTTTGCAATAAAGATATACAGTCTCAGTGGTTGAGTCATGGTAGGAAATTATGTTTTATGGAACACCGTCGTTATTTACCACATGATCATAGATGGCGTTCAAATAGAGTGATTGATGGGCACCAAGATGGATTTAGTCTGAAAGATCATTTGCAAGTTCCAAATAGGCCAATTACAAGGTCAAGAGGCAATGCAAGGATTGGTACAATCCAGCTGGGACGAGTCTAGCAAGAGCCCAACATTCAAGATGGGCTTGAAGGATGAAGATCCAGTTTTGATTCATTTGATACAATCCACTTAGGTTCTTGAAACGAGTTCCTCAATGGGTCTAAATGTTCCATTGGCTTGATTTTGGCTTTCTTGGGTGAGTTTTCAAATTGATTATGGGTTCAAGTGATTCCATTCCCACGGGTTTATATCATTTGGTATCAGAGCTCTATTTCCAATAAGGCCTGAATCTATCTTTTAATTCTTATATCTTCAAATTTAATTCTAGGACTTCATTGTATTAGGGTTGCAAAAAAAAAAAAACAAAAAACAAAACAAAACAAAAAGTAGGCTGCCAAAATTCTTAGGGTTTTTAGTTTGGTTGAAATGTGCATCACCTGGGGTTTCAAAATTCTAGGATTTTTTGCATCTCTAAGTTTGTCAATTGTTTGGAGTGTCGTTCCATTGGTTCTCTTCTACTTCATTGCCAATTCTTGCATGTTTGAATTCAATTGCTTGATATTTACAATTGAATATTACTGTTTGTGATTGAATTATAGAAAAGAAGAGAAAAGAAAAGAAAGAAAAAGAAAAGAAAATAAATGAAAGGAAAGGAAAAGAAAAGAAAATAAAATAAAAGAAAGGAAAAGAAAAGAAAAGAAAAGAAAATTTAAAAAAAAAAGAAGAAGAAGAAAATGTAGCATATTCAAAAGTTGCTACATATTTACAATAAAGAGAGAGAAAGACATTTGTTGATTGAGCTTTATCATCAAGGGGTTAAATACATCTTTCTAGTTGGTATCTTGTTTTATAATTACTCTTTCTCTCGTATAAATTTCTTGAGTCTCGTGTCATTTTATTCCTTCCTTATTTCTTGTTCTTGTTTATTGAACCTATTGCTGGTTGGAATAATACAAGGTTGTATTGTCTTGATTTAGTTAAACTAGTTCTTAAAGGACTTGAGCGGGAAAACTATTGAGGTAAAAGGCAAGAGTGTGTGAGACTATTATCGGGAAAAAGTCAATTAAGAGTGAAACGTGAGTGGAGCGCCATTATTCGAGTGTAAACACGTAAGGGAGTATGTGAGATTATACACTAACATGTTTTTGTGCAGCGCATTATGATGTCTCACAAGAGTGACTCATCACCAAAGGGGATGACAGATAACTCATTCTTTCTGTTGCATGCCATGCAACAACAATTTGAACGGTTGAATTTGGTGTTGGCGGAAGTGAGGGATATGATGGATCAACGAGATGCAGTGTGTAGAAAACTGCAAGGTAGGAGAGATAGGAGGAGGCGTGAGCCTAGTATTGAACATAAGTAAAAGAATAAAGAGTATGGTGAGTCTCTTACTGCCAAGCGTGCTCTCAATATACAAATTAAGATAGATGATACAGAGCAGCAGAGTGAGAACATTTTTCATACTAGATGTCACATCAACAACAAGATATGTAGTATGATCATTGATGGGAGGAGTTGTATTAATTTGGCTAGCATTACTTTTGTTGAGAAATTGAATTTATCTACCTTGAAACACCCTAGATCATACAAGTTGTAGTGGTTGAGTGATTGTGGGAAGGTTGGGGTAAATAAGCAAGTGCTAGTTTCTTTTTCAATTGGGAAATACCAGGGTGTGATGCTTTGTGATGAAGTACCTATGCATGCTAGTCATATTTTGTTGGGGAAGCCGTGGCAGTATGATAGGAAGGTGATCCATGATGGGTTAAGGAACATATACAGATTTGAAAAGTATGGAAAAACAATTAAACTTGCTCCTTTAACTCTAACACCGGTCCATGGGGACCAATAGAGACTGAAAACTGAGGTTGCTAAAAAAAAAAGAGTGAAAATGAGAGTGATAAAAAAAAAAGACTGAAAGTGAGATTGATAAAAAAAAAGTGAAAAAGAGATTGAGTTAAAAAGTAAAAGTGAAAGTGAGATTGAGATAAAAAAAGTAAGAGGGAAGGTGAGATTGAGAAAAAAAGAAACAGTGAGGCCAAAAAGGAGAGAGAGAAAATTGAGAGAGAAAAAAGATGAGGGTGAGGTTGAAACCTCAACAAAAAAAAAGAGAATGAGTTGAAAAACAATTATGAGGCTGAGAGTTCAAAAAAATAGGAGGGTGAAATAAAAAAAGAGAGTGAAAAGAAAAAAAAGAGTGAGAGGAAAAAAGAGAATAAGGCCGAAACATCAAGAGAAAGAGGGAGTGAAAAAGAAAATAGAGAGGTAGTTAAGAGTCAAGAAAAAATAGTGGAGCCAAGAGAGGAAAAGGAAAGTGAGATTGCAGAGAGAAACAGAAAAATAAAAGTGAGTTTTTATGTTAAGGCAAGCTTTTATACTAACGAATTTAACGACCCTTTGCCTAGTGTTGTTGTTTCTTTGTTGCAGGGATATGAGGTTATGATTCCTAACGGTGTGTTTAGGGGATTACCACCTATTAGAGAGATAGATTATTACATTGATTTTGTGTCAGGTGCGACAATCCCTACCCGACCTTTCTTTGAAGAATATGAGTCCTTTACGCACTTGTAAGGACAAGATAAGTTGAATAAAATGCATGCCAAGTGGGTGCAATTCATTGAGACATTTCCTCATGTAATCAAGTACACACAAGGTAAGGAAAATTTTGTGGTTGATGATTTAGCAAGAAGGTATGTCCTTGTCATCATTTTAGATGCAAAGTTATTGAGACTTGAATATGATAAGAAATTGTATGTCAACGATGATGGCTTGGCTAGTGTGTATGGAGTACGTGAGAAAGCATCGATTGGTTAGTTCTATAGACTAGATTGGTATTTGTTGAGAAGGAATAGACTTTGTGAATCTACTAGTCTTATGCGTGAGTTGTTTGTGCATGGATTTAGTTTGATGGATCATTTTGGTGTACAGAAGATTTTAGACATGTTGTATGAACATTTGTGAGGGTATCATTTTCCTTTCATTGAGCTTGCCTATAATTGGAGTAATCATTTTGGTGTAACTAAGACTTTAGATGTGTTTCATGAACATTTTGTGGGAGTATTGTAACACCCGGACCCAAAATTGGTATAGTTGGACTTTAGATTTTTATTTATTTATTTATTGGAGCTTGATTTTTTGTAAGTTCTTAATTTACGAATTTCAGTAGTGTTTTTTTTTTCTTTTCTTTTAATTTGGAGATCTTGGCCGTTTATTTTTATTTTTCCCACATGTTTCATTTTTAATTCCTTCTCTTTCGGTCTTTATCTCTTATTTCCCGTAAGTTTTTTTTTCTCTTTTCGTTCACGTCGTGCATGCTCACACACAACTCATCCTCATCCGCTCACACGTCTCCTCCTCTAGGGTTTTCTCATCACATATTTATTCACACGTCTCTCATCCCTCGTGCATGTTGAAGTCAAGCTGCCGCTGCCCTCCTTAGATGACCTCGGCCAGCCAGTTTTCCCAGAGCTTCTGCCCTCCTTGGTGAATCACTACCATCTCCCAAACTCCTCCTCGGAACCTTTCCCAGCCACTAGGCGTCGCAGTCGAGCCCAACCCGAGAAACATTCGATAGTTGTTTCCGTGCAGTGTTTCCTTAAAAACCAACTCCCGTGCGACTTCACCATAAGCGGACGCAATCTGGGTTGTCCACTGGGCGTAACCAACTGTCCAGACCTCACCATCATGCCCACTGCCCAGTCACGCGAAGCTGTCGCCTAGCGTCCCGTAGCCTCTACAGCAAGCATCGGACTGCTCTATTTTGGTATCCAAAAACAGAGCATTTTTAGCCACCTTGAGCCGCTGAAAACACCCTCCACCGAAAGCTCCTCTGCGCTGTGCCCCCACAGAAACTACCAAGGAGGACGTCTCATCACCCCTGTCTGCTGCACGCTGCCTCTGTTTCCCCGGTAAGCTCACGCCATTTCTTGTTGGTGTCTCCGTTCTCTCGGTCTCTCCCTCTTTCTCTCACCGTCTCTCTCTCTCTCTCTCTCTCTCTCTCTCTCTCTCTCTCTCGGTTTCAGCTCTCTCTCTCTCTCTTCCAGTGCACCGCCGCAGTACCCACCACCACTATCGCACCCGCCCAGCTCCGTCGCAGCTCCACTTCTCTCGGTAGGTTCTCCGTTACTCTTCAACCGCGCGGCGTTGCTTGTGTGTTGTGTTGTTGTTCCGTAAACATTCCGTAGTTTAGGAAATGTTTTGTCTAATAATTACATTATTACCCTTTGTGGGATGTATAAGATATTGTACTGAGTTTATGTAGTATTTTTTTAAATTATACTATGTGCAACGTATTATTTTATTGAAAGTTTATTTTGAACATTTTAATTATGATTAAAGAAAATCACTTAAGTATTTTTTAATATGTTATTAAGTAAAGGTTTATTTTAAGAGTAAACAATATTGGTGTAATGTTATTTCTACATTTTAGATATATTTTAGTCTTTTTAATAATAATTATGGTTTATTTTAAAATATTTTGGGATAATTATATTACTTAGTATTAAGCTTCATAAGTTGTTTTCATTAGTAAATAGGTCTGACTTTTAAATGTTTTAGAAATAGTATTAAATTAGCATTGACGATTTTAGAAAGTGATGATTGGTAATTTTAGGTTTTGAGGAATTAAATAGATTATTTTATAAGCTTAGGATTAAATATCGAAATACGTGATTAATTGGAAATTTATGAGAATTACGTGATTATTTTATAGGTGACGATTAATTATTGTCCGACGTTTTTGTGGAATTTCGAAAAAGCTAAGAAGTTCAGGTAAGCGGGGTTCCTATACTAGACTTTACATTTAAAATAAAATGAGCTGAGGTTATTTTTTGAAAATATACATATTTGATGTAGAAAAGAAATTTGAACTACCTCAGTTATTTGTTCTGCATTACTCATTAGATTCTGTTTAAGAAGAAATTATTTTCTGTCATGACTGGTGTAGACATGAGCTTATTTCTGACATTCTGTTTCTGAACTTTGAAAAATAGAGCGAATATAAAATTTGTTCATAAATTATGTTGTGATATGATTTTTTGTTCTGTTCTGAAGATTTTTTGTACTCTGATATGATCTAATGTGATTTCTGAAAACCTCTGGCATAACATTATGTTTTTGTTTCTGTTCCGTTCTGACCTCACTACGGGTGTAAAACTGTGGCCTCTGTTCGGGTTGGTACAAACTTTTCTATTTCTGGTGTACCCACTTTGGAAACAAAGTGGTTTTCTGCGTGATCTTTCCTATGTGTACACTCGGGGCTCCGAGAATGAATAAGGGGAAGATTCACATTCTGTTTCTGTTCGGTTAGCTACCGGGGTTTGCACAACCCTACCACGGGGGTTAAACGTGGTATTTGTTCTCATATGACAAGATAAGATGTGATGTTTCAGTTTATGCTATGCCAAAGGGATTTTGTTTATGAATATTTTCAAACTTTCGCTCTGATATTTTTGATAACATGTTCTGACGCTGCATTTTGAAAACATTATTCTGATTTTGCATTTTGAAAGAAAATATTTTGTTCTGCATTCTGATTTCTGTAAATGCTCATGTTTACACACTAGTATATGTCCTCTGCTTACTGAGTTGTTGATAACTCACCCCTTATCTCCATATTTTTTTCAGATAATTTTGATGATTCAGCTGGAGAACAAGAGTAGAAAGTTTAGCAAGGTGTGATGATCGTAGTGGAATAAGTGCCTAAGGGTACAAATGCTTATTTAAGGGTCGTAGTTAGTAAACTGATTTATTTTTCGAGTATTTGATTTGATGAGTTGAGGATGTTTTCGAGTTTTTGGAGAATTTCTAATTTATGTTATTGGGGTTTTCTTTATTATCGCCATAGAGGAACTTAGATTTTTGGTTTGATTAAGTGGATTAATATTTTATGGAATTTTTGGATTTTATAGTTGTGTTATTTAAGTAAATTTTAAGTATTAAGAGCTAACTCTCCGGACCTTCGGGATCAGGGCGTTACAAGTATTGTTTGTCATTCATTTAGTTTACATATAATTGGAGTGTTTATGCTATTACTAAATTTTCACCTTTTGAAATTGTTTATAGACTTAATCAATTTACTCATTTAAATTTAATGCTTTTACCTGTTGATTACAAGAGTAGCTTGGATGGAATTTTCCAAATTCTTGAAAAAAATAATGATAATGCATATCAAGTAGATCTTCCAGGTAAGTACCATGTTTATGTTATTTTCAATGTTACTAACCTCTTTCTCTTTGATGCAGGTGGAGAGTCGAGGTCGAATCCTTTTGAGAAGAGGGGGGAATGATGGGTACAAGATGGACCTAGTCTTAAAGATCATTTGCAAGTTCCAGATGGGCTAAGAAAATCAAAGAGGCAATGCAAGGATTGGTACAATCTACTTGGGACGAGTCTAGCAAGTGCCCAACATTCAAGATGAGTTTGAAGGATGAAGATCCAGTTTTGATTCATTTGATACAAGCTATGGACGAGGGCAACAACATAACTTAAAATTTTTGGGCACTTGAAGGCTTTCAACTTGTTTAATTTGAAGTACTTATTTTATTAGTTTAGAATAATTAGATTTATTATGATAATGACTTAAGGGGGACGCCTATTAGAGGACATGTTAGAAAAGTTATTATTTTGTTGAACTAGGGTTTCAAGAAGTTACTGTAGCCTTACTGTAGATACGATACTATTCACTCAGGGGCATTTTTGGAATATAGGAATTTATTTTGGCTAGGGTTTTAATTAGGTTTTGCTTTAAATACTCTTTATAGCCTCATTTTAATCAATTTAAGAAATTTGATGAATTTATTCATTGTGAGTTGAGTTTATCTTCTCTTGTTCTTGAATGAACTTTTGAACTTATCAAAGGTAAATCACAACCTTTGTGGCGTTCTTCCTTATAATTTAGTCTCTTTAACGGGTCTAGATTTTCATATAATCTAGGTTCTTGAAATGAGTTCCTCAACAGGTCTAAATTTTCTATTGGCTTGATTTTGACTTTCTTGGGTGAGTTTTCAAATTGATTGTGGGTTCAAGGGATTCCATTCCCACGGGTTCATATCAGCGATGTTTGATGGAAGGGTTGAGAGCAAGTCAACACCGCCAGAGTTTTCTGGGAATGATATTATCGCGCAGTTGGGGGATGTTTCAGAAAACAGATTTGGAAAAGATACAAGAGTTTGGAAGAGAAAACGACAAGCAGTGGAGTTGAATTTGAAAAAAAAAAGTATTTTCTTTGAGTTGCAATACTGGTCTACCTTGACACTGCAACACAATCTAGATGTTATGCACATCGAGAAAAATATATGTGAGAATATATAGGGCACTATGATGTCAATAGAAGGGAAAACAAAAGATACAACTAACTCTTGTAAAGACATAAAATAGTTGGGGATAAGATCGGAGTTGCATTTGTAAGATAATAGGTCGTCAGCTTATATGCCCATCGAATGGTATATACTTTCAAATGATGAGAAAAAAAAATTTTGTGATTAGTTTATGACAATCAAATTACCCGATGGCTATGCTTCAAACATGTCAAGATGCGTTTGAACACATGATTGGAAGATAGCTGGTCTTAAAAGTCACAACTGTCATGTATTTCTACAGCGTTTGTTGCCGGTTGGTGTGCCTGGAAATCTTACTCGAGATGTTCGTATAGCTCTCTCAAAATTAGGGAGATTTTTCAGAGACATTTGCAGTAGAACGTTAAAAGTTAATGCATTATTAAAAATGGAAGCTGATATTGCAGTAATATTGTGCAAATTAGAGAGTTTGTACCTGCCTACATTTTTTGATGTAATGCTTCATTTAATTGTGCACCTTCCTCGTGAGGCTTTAGTCGCCAGCCCGGTTCAATATAAATGGATGTATCCTATTGAACGGTTTTGGGGAAAACTTAAACGGTCTATGGGGAGTAAAGCTCGTCCAGAAGGTTCGATTGCAGAGTCAGATATTAATAATGAGTGGCATACCTTTTGTCCAATGTATTTCCGTGAGGTTGATACTAGATTTACAAGACTAGACTGAAATTATGAAGGTGGACGAGAGATGGGAGTCTCATTAACATTTACCGTGTTTTCCCAGACTGTACGTCCCATAGGCGTACAAGGGGGCTACGACCTATGTGGGCGAGAGTTTCAAAGAGCTCGATAGTATGTCTTGAATAACTGCACAGAGATTGACCACTACTTGAAGTTAGTGATGATCCTTTAAATCAATATTATCTTTAAGTCCATGTATAATAATATAGTATAATTTTATACAAATTAATTATTCACATGAACATGCACAGCGAACATATACAACTACTTAACACAAATGGTGTAACTGACGTAGAGCCCCATTTTGTAATACGAACTTCATGTCACTAAACTCCACTTTTTTTTGTATATAATAATATTTATTAATGTAGGTTGTATCGAAATATGGTGAAAGTTCAGAATAAATTTCACCAGAACTGTACGCTCTAGCATGTGGTCCGTCCAGGCGGGCCATCAGTACTTAGGATGTTTGGTGCGTGGATATAGATTTCACACAACTGATAAAGAGTGATATAGGAAAACTCAAAATTGTGGGGTCGTAGTCGAAAGAATCCATGGGGATGATAACATTGACTTTTACGGAATTGTAGAAGATATCATAGTGTTAAAGTATGCGGGGGGGGGGATATTTGGTCTGGGTGTTTAAATGTAATTGGTGGGATGTCTCAAATCCTAGGTTGGGAGTGCATAACGAGGATTATTTTGTGAGTGTCAATACATCCCACACATGGTATGAGGACGATCCTTTCGTTCTCGCTTGCCATGCGAATCAAGTTTTTTATTTAGATGATCCGGAGCACGGAAACCCATGGTGGGCAGTGGAGAAGTTTGCACCAAGAAATGTATATGATTACATTCTAGAGGCAGACGAACCACATGAAGAAGTTAATAGTCCAGCAAATGAAGAAGCATATCAAGAAAACGAAGTAGGCATCAATCTATTTGTTGATCTAAGCCAATATGATATGGCCTCATTGCGTAGAGAAGATGTTCAATCCGAAGTAATTGAGGGTGAAATATCGGAAGAAGATGAATCAACTAAAGTGTCTAGTGAGGATGAGGGCGACTGGTCCAGCAAAACGGACAGTGAATGAATTTCAAACATGACTTTTTGTAAGTATTATTCTTATAAATACCCGTAATGTTTGTTTGAATAATAATTTGTTACAATTTAAAATATATATGCCTCCCAAACACAAAACAACACATGTGATCCCCATCCATTACTGACTCCCTGTGTGGTTCACCTGCCATGAATAATGAGCCAACATCACCAGACCCAGAGCAACGTATTTTATCAAATTAAATACTACATTTTATGCTCAATTTAAGTAATATATCTATAAAATAAAATAATTTAATTAAAATACATGCTTTAATTACTATATATATAGCTTTAATTAAAGTTGATATTCTTGATGATCACACCGGTGGCTCCGGAGATTCGGCAACCTGGCTTGCTTCTTATGTTGGTATGCTTACTTGCACATATGCACCGATTGCTACATCATCTTGGTCTAAAGTTCCCCAAAATGTGAAGACCACATAAAAAAGCGTTGCTCGGTAATAAGCTACATCTCAAGCAACTAAGAATATAACATGTTACTTTCAAGTTACTTTGTATTTATACTAATGTTTATAATTTCTGTAAAAGATGAGTTTGAAGCTTAATTTTGGCCAACGAGATGATCAATTAACGGTTGAGGAACTGATGTCGAATGCATTCCGGAGGTACAAAGGTCAATGCCATGCACACTATATGAAGTTCAGTACTACAATAGAGGTGCTCCAAAATCTATTTCAAGCAATGCCATCAAACGAATGGGATAAGGTTTGTGATATGTTAGAAGATCCAGCTTATCAGGTAATTTCACTGCTATCTTTTTTTGATAGTATATGATAGATGTATTAAACATATAGACTAATATTTTTTTTTTAGCAACGGAGTAATATGAACAAAGCAAATAGATCAAATTTAACGATACACCATCATGCGGATTCTCGTTTGTCTAGCAAAATGGTAATTTATTTTAGTCCCCGTTAAATATTAACATATAATACACTTTTCTGATTTAAGTTTTAATATAGATTTACCTTTTGCAGAAAGAAGAAAGTCTTGTTGACTATGATGTGAAACAATTATATGCTAAAGCACATAAAAATCGTGATGGTGTTTGGGCCAATCTTGAAGCATAGGCAAATTATGTAAGTTTAAGTTTCTTTAATTCCATTGTCATATAATATTTTTGTTACTTATACTAACTTTAATGTTTTTATTTTTGTCGGACAAGATCATATCTCTTAAGAAAACTACTACGGATCCATCTGATGCATCATCTGCCAACAATGCTCAGATCCTTTCTTAAGTTCTTGGATCACGTTCTAGATATTTGAGTGGCTTAGGACGTTACGTGAAGCCATTCTCAACATCATCATCCTCTTCTCGAGCCAGATCGAATGACGACAAGACTAATGAATTGGAGGAAGCAACACTTGAGATAGAACGATTAAGGTCCAAGGAAAAAGAGTTGCTAACCCGATTAGATCAAGCAGTGGATCTTGAGGTGAGATTAGAAGAGAACATGCAGAGGAGACTGCGGACTTAGGAACAAAAAGTTGTGCTTGAACAGTTGCTGTCAATTATGTCCCAAAACTCTATACTACCACCACAATCTTAAAATTTATTTTTTCTTTCATTTCCTTTTCTATTATTTTGTTCCAAAACGTTTGAACAATTGATGTTTGAAATACAAATTGTGTAATACTAGTATGTTATTTTTAATTAATTAAATTTTGTTATGTATGATTAATACCGTTCGAATAGTAAATAACCAGTTCGAACAGTAAATTATCATTTATAAATCCATTCGAACAAAAAAATAACCAATTCGAACGACAAACGAGAAATACAGTCCGTACGGATGTTTGAACAATAAAATATTTCTTCGAACAACATTAATTTTCAAAACACCGTTCGAACGGACATAATTTCATAAAATAAAATGTCTATTCGAACGAACATAATTTATATTCGAACAAAAGTCATTCGAACAAAAGTTATTGGTTCGAACACTCTGTTCGTTTGAACATGATCAAATATGGTTATTTGTTCGAATCAAAATTTTAATTTGTTCGAATGGACGGGTAGGTTCGAACTGACAAATATTTCATTTGAACAATGTTTTGAGACAAAACTAGTTGGTCTAAAAAAAATACTCCAGTTCAAACAGTTTCGACTGGTTTTGCCAAATGTTGTCCCTAAAAGTGATTTTTTGAGACTGGTTAGGTGAAGTTGAATGTTGAAGGGAGCAGTAGGGGAAACTCGGGATCTTGTGGAGGGGTGGAGTGACTAGGGATCATTTGGGGAATGTCAAGGCTGCCTTCTCGGAACACCTGGGTATGGGCACAACTAATGCGGCGAAATTAAAGGCCCTACTGAGAGGTATCATGGTTTGCGAAGAGTTTGGCCTAAATCATGTGGAGATAGAGTGTGATTCTGCGTTAATTGTTCATTAGTTGATTTCGGGTGCCTGTAATGTGTGGTACCTTTGGGATTATTGAGAGTTGTTACTTAAATGTCTGGTAGGCATGGTTTTTTTCGTTTCACATATTTTCCGTCAAGGTAACAAAGTTGCGGATTTCTTTGCCTGTCAAAGGGAATCGGGGATCACGAGGACATATGGATCGGGTACGAATTTTCTAGCCTCTACTGTGAGGGGCATGATCCGACTAGATAAGATTGGTTTTCCATCTACAAGGTAGGAAGTTTCTTTTGTGTGTGGCATGTAGTTAGATGGTTTCTTGTTGGGCTTTGTATATGATGAGTTTTTTATTTTAATTTTGTTTGATGCATGGGGTATTTTTGTAAATCCCAAGTGCCCGTCTGTTACCAGGGTATTCCTCCACCATAAGTGAGAGTTTATTAATAAACTTGGGACAGGGCTGCTATGTGGGTGGCTACCGGCTCGTCTTAAAAAAAAAAAATTGACTTTTTGAGACGAAAATCGAATTTCGTCTCCAAAAACCTTTTGATACGGTCTTTTAGAGACAAAATAGGGACGAAAAGGTTTCATCTCCAAAACTATTTTGGGATGAAATTGGAGTTTTTTGAGACAATTTTTTGTCTCAAAAAACCATCTCTTGTAGTGAGATGCCACAACATATATAGGTAATTGGCACTTGTGGCCCCTCGTGGTGGTCTTTTCTTTTTCGTTTTTTACTTTTCAATACTTTTAATTATAGTTTTAGTATTTGTTGGATCTTCTTGATTTAAAAATTTGTTTTACGTTTTTAAATATTCTTCATTGATAAAAGGCTTTTTTTTTTATGTTTTTTGTTAATGTTTTTATTTTAAAGTTATTTCCTTAATTCGTTTTTATTTACATGATTATTTAATTTTTATATCTTTTTCTTTCTAAATGTTTGCAACTTTTTTGGTTTTTTTAGAAAATCAGTTCTAATAACATTTTTTGTTTTTAAAAATTATTTTCATTCCTTATTGTTTATATATGGGATTATTGAAAGATATAGAGATGCATCTTATGAAATTCTGATTAAATGACATGTAGTATATCTCTAAAGTATCCCACGAAAAATATGCGGAAGCTGAAAGCTCGTGCGCTTTTCACCTAAACGTTAAAAATTCATGGACTAATTCTGCAATGAATCCCTATTTTATCCCGTTATTTGTCTCCTCTAGCAATTAAACTAAATGGTTTAGGTACAAAAATACCGCGTGGAAGTTGAAGTACTATAAGATTCTTGGGAATTGACATTTTCTATAAACTACAAACGAGCTTAAGTTGCCAATTAATATGCTAAGCAACACAATCCGGCCAGCACCCAATCTTCGGCTCAACTGACCCAACCCAACCCTCCTAAAACCACCATAGAGGACCTCTCCATAGATTTTCTAATCTCCAAAACTAAAAACTATCATGGGAAGACATATACCCTGGCACCTTTCGTCACACCACAGAAAACGACCGTGCATGTGACTTCGTTACAAATAGTGTCTGGTTCGCGAATCGTCCTTGACCATGGCATCCTCTTCCTCCACCATTAAAGAGCCCACAACTTCAGCCCGTGAGCATTAACGTCTTGCCAGAGCTCATTGTTGCCCAACAACAACCTAGGAGATGTCACTCAGTATTATGCGCTTTTGGGTGACTAGAGAAACTCTCATGAGATAATGTCCCATCTCGACTTGGGGTTGTGATATGCACACACCCATATAAAGCCATTTTGTGAAGCCCAACCCATGTGAAGCCCAAGACTGTTTTGGAAGTGGGCTTTTGTTTCTTTTAGTGTGTGTGTGTGTTTTCTTTGTTGAAGCGGAGCCCAATGTGTTGTTTGAGTGGGTTTCATTTTTTGTATGAGTATTCAAATTTTGGGCCCAGCCCATGTGTGAGCCCATAAGCTGAATCAGAGGTCCCAACCCCTCCCTCTATGTGATGTCGTTTTGGTCATGGGTGAAAATCCCTAAAATTCTTTTTCCTTCCCTATTTCCCCAGCACCGCAGCCTCCTCCCCTCTTTGGAATTTTTCTGCCTCTCCCTCTCTGGCTCTGTCCCTCGTCAACCTGTGGGCTCTGCTCCACCAACAATGCCGCACCTCGCAGCCCCTCTTCCCTCTCTTAGACCCTCAACCACCGATCATCTGTCTCTCTCTCGGTATCTCCCTTCCAGCTCTGCCTCCCTCTCTGTCTTCCAATTTCTTCCCCCTCACGGCCTTTGCACTGCCAACAGACAACGTGCATGTTGCCTCCTTCCTTCAAACAGAGTAAATAGGCGAGCCAACCCGTGACGCCTCTCCCTTCCTCGAACTCTAGATATCCCTCTTCTCCTCACGGCTTCTCTTCATCTCAGCCACGACAGCACCGCTCGAAGATAGAAGCTCAGCCACCGTGAATAGTAGCTCAAACAACGCCCCTCTCTGTTTTGCTTCGTGACTCAATTCCGCTTTCGGTTTAGATCTACTGCCATGCACGCCGTTTCCACCTACCATCCACAACTAACCACCACCCCTTAGATCTTCCCTCCTTTCCCTCAATCTCGTCCTCTACCTCCCAAATCTCTCATTCCCTCTCTCTGTTTCATTCCCGTGCGATTTAGAAATTTTACCTAGGGTTCCGCATGCGCCACCAAAGTCCGCCACTTCTAAGAGTTCTCTAGTAGTTGTCCGACCCCCCCCCCCCACCCTTTCCACTTCTACTCGTCCTCTTCCCCTCTTAGATCCACCCAACCTAAGTTTAGATCCTCCTTTATTGTTCTGCGCTGCAGCCTACCGCTACCTTCCGTCGCGAGATTCCCTTCATCCACCCTCTATTTTCATCAGATTTTCCACCCACTATATTCCCAATTGTAGAGTCCCACATGCTACCCGGACCTATCGTTGTTCAAATGCTTCGCCACTGCAGTTGTCATGCTTCGCCACTCTGTTCGTATTAAGCTTTAGGCATCGTCAGATTTAACTAATTCTTTCCATCTTGCAGTGACGTGCACGCACACACGAGATACCTTAGATAGCACACTCGATCATCCAAGGTTGCACTCTGCGTTGTAAGTAAAACCCTAGACTGACCCTTAGAATACTTACATTGAAAAACTATATTTTTATTGCAGTCTGGTTGTGATTGGTTAAGTAACCGAGAGCCTATGGAGCATTGGGATAATAACAATAGTTACATTGGAAAACTATATTTTTATTGTAGTTTGGTTGGGATAGTAACAATAGTTGGTTGAGGGTCGAGTGAAGTGTTGGGAATCGTGTGTAGTTGTGATTTGTGAATATGTGAACCTGTGTGTTGTTAGGCCATTGGTTGTGTATTATTGCCATGTCATCCAATATCTGCTTGTTCACGCATCTGCATTATTATTATTGTTAATTATCTTGATCGTATTAACTATGCTCTGATATATGTATGTGCCGTAATTAATTTGTTAATTATGCTATGTTCTCTAGTTCTGCTGTGAAACTGAAAAATTGTGTTCCTAGTGGCATTTATTAAAAACGTGTTTTGTGGGTGGGTGTGTATTACGACCCTAAGCCGAGATGGGGCATTATCTAAGTGAAGCTCCTCTGGTTACTCGAGAGCGTGTAAAACTAAGTAACGTCCCCTGGGTTGTTGTCGGGCGACAATTGGCTTGGACGAGACGGTAAAGCTCTCGTGCCGACTCCTTGGCCTATCTGCTAGCAGAGGCTAGAAGAGACCATGGTGCATGCGTAGTTAATCGATGCTTTAAAAGAAATGGAAATGTGGATTTTGGTGTGCGTGGTATTTTCTGTAAATTGCTGAGAAGGATATTGGTTTCGTGCACTATTGAAAGAACTCATTTTTTCAAATGCTGTTATGTGTCCACTTTTTCTATGTTTGTATTTTTGGGTGTCATTCTATTGGCTTTACTTGCTGAGATTGAGAAATCTCATCATGTTGTTCCCACCTATGATTTTACTCCGTAGAGCTGTAGATTTTGATGTAAAGGAAGGTTATGAGCTTGGAGAATTGGTTCTGCTTGAGGAGTCAATACTTGGGTACCTTTCCCCTTACGTAGCGTTGTTGGGTGTTTCCCTTTTAATTATTTGGATGACTGTATAAATTTTATGTTGGGGATTGGGAGACTGGTGGATTATGGATTATTTTGTTGGGATTGTAATTTGAATTTTCTAGTACTGTTAGCAGTTTAGACTGACCTTTTTATTTTTCCACTGCGTTTATAACTGCACACTTATTTATTACATTCCTGCACACACTTGCTTTCACAATGTGCTTGGGGTGTGTGACCCGAGCCACCAGCACCTCGGTGTCTCGACTCCCGTCAATTGGCACGTGGTGGTCTAGGGCACCACACATTTTAACCCATAAATCCAACTAATGTGTGCACCATGGTCTCCCCTACATGGACCATCCACACATCTTAGCTCCCTTCACCATACCACGGGTAATAATCGTGCATGTGACTTCATTATGAGCTACAGTTGGATTCGTGCATCGTCCATGACCACGACATCCTCTAACCTCCACTATTAGAGAGACCACGACTTTGAGCCGTGAGCGTTAACATCTTGCCCGAGTCCATTGTCCCCCAGCGACAACCTTGGGGATGTCATCAGTGTTGTGCACTCCCAAGTGACCAGAGGAGCTCCACCGAGACAATACCCCATCTCGACTTGGGATCATGATACTCACACACTCACATAAAACCCATTTGATCTAACAATCCAACAATATTACAGAATCTAGTTTACATGCATAATTCAATGTTCGATAGTAAGAAATTCAGCAAACAGTTATAAAATATAAAGGAAGCTAATGATAAACATTCAGTAAATAATTGCATAATGAATAATAGTGCACATGGGGGAATTTCTAGCAACACTCACAAGCTGTAATTCCGGGTGAGGATGGGCATTTGCTACACACTTTCACTAGCATTTGCTACACACTTTCACAAGCTGTAAAAACAATCTGAATGTTCTACAAGAAAACTATATAGATTAACCCAACACTTCATAGGGCACTCGGCCGCACACAAAACTACACGGATCATCCCAACACTTCATAGGGCCCTCAACCACACCATAGCATCCACAGCAAGTCAACAATTCAACACCACTCACAAATCCAACAACAACATTTTTAAGCATAGTCGAAGAGCCATTTACACAGAGGGGGAAATTTCTAGAAAATCGCCAATGTCCCAAGCTCGATGCTATGCTTCGCGTTGGTTGGAGGTGCGAAGGTCACAATCAAGAGGAAAAGGGCATGGCTTAAGGATTTTTGAAACTGAAATGGGTGTCCACTCTTTGGGATTTAGAGAAGAATCGAGAGAGAGGTGTTCACCATTGCCGACGTTGGACTAGCACGACCAGGCGGCAAGGGTGCGACAGTACATATGGAGAGGCGAGAGAGAGACAGAGAAGATGACCATACCATAGATAGAAGAGAGAAGACACTTACCAGTAGGGGAACAACGACGATGGCACAAGGAGGCTACAGAAAGAGAATTGCAGAGAGAGAGAGAGAGACACTGATAGAGAGACAGAGATCGACAGAATCGAAGTACTCACCAACATGGAGACCGGGTTGGACGATGTGAAGGTGGCGGTGGCGTGGCATGAACGACATATTGCATGAGGGGCAATAAATGTTCAGAAGGAAAGAAAAGAGCTATTTGAGGGGGTTTTCTGCCCAAGGTTGTTAAGGGCTGGATGAACGGCATGGGAAAGGGCAGTTGGCATGATGAACTACGGCAATCGAAGGATTAAAGCACAAAGAGAAAGAGAGAAACAGAGAGGGAGGCAGATGGTGAGAGAGAAGAGGGGGATGTTAGGGATGGGGGTTGTGCACTGAAGGAGAGAACAAAGAGAAAGGTCGAGGTTAAGGTTAGGGAAGAAGAAGAAAGTAGGGTTTCACCACACAATCAAAACGATGTCGTTTTTGTGGGGCTAGGCTATTCTTGTGGACTTGGGCTATGATTGGGCTGGGCTTCACATTCTCTCTCTCTTAAAAAAAAACAAATCGTCCTCGAAATTCACTACGGATGACAATAACTAATCTCCAAGGACTTATGGAGTCAATAATCTCTACCTCTACTTCTAAAGGTTCTTCCTTTATGCCTTCTCTTGAATAGCACATCATATCTAAAGTCCTAAGATAGTCTATGAAGTGCAAAATCCTTGTTTCCACAAAATCTCCGAAATAAATAGTCCAAATCTCTAATAATATCAAACACTAATAAATCGAAAACAATCAAGTATGCCTCCATAATGACCCCATCTATTTCTAAAGGACAACTCACAATCATCTTGGTGAATAGTACTACTTCATTTGGTAGCTATAAGGAGACCTTCTGCTGCATTCGCTCCACCCAAAGGCCGCTTATTCTAGCAAAAGTAGTATACACGAATGACTGGGATGCACCCAAGTAAAACAAGAAACTTGCATTGTATTCAAACATCCTAACTCGCCCTGAAACGACCGAACAAACTCGACTCTTACAACTATGCAGTTGAAATTGGTAGCTAATTAACTAAGGTTGGGGTCCCGTATATATGATGACTCCTGCTTCCTGCATCTTTGAGGCATCTTCGTCGATTTCTCTTGGTGTTAGGGTGTATACGTTGTCCTGTACCGTCTGACTTTGGTCTCCCCATCCTCTAATAGGGTTCCTCTGAGATGGAATTGCCTAAGACCAATCTTTAGCCTAGTGTCCTTCCCATTTGCACCTATACCATGAGAGTGAGGCTTGACAACACTCTCCCTCATGAGACCTACGACAGTGACCATGCACCTGTGCTCTGCCTCTCATACATACTCCAGGAGTAGCTTGTGGGCATACCACTGTCCTTATCATGAGTTTCTAAGGGGAACTCAAACAACTACCATCCCCCGTGAACTTCCTATGCTTTTGGCCTGTCGTAACAACCACTAAACTATGATGTTCACACTCCACGATAGAGGCCAGGTTCACTTGCCTTTCGAAAATCTCGTATCTCGAGACACGCCATGTGCATCTGTATATGCGGCTGTAGTTTGTCTTGAAATTGCTTCGTACGTATCTCTTCCGTAGAGATAAGGTGAGGGGCAAATCGTCCCAACTCCATGAATTTAGCAGCATATAGCTCGATTGTCAAATCTTTCCTTAAACATTTCCCAAGAAATTTCTTCCATGGATCCCAATTCCAATATAAGTAGTTGTCTCTTGGCACGCCACCATATCGCCGCTTCCCTTTGTAGCAAATAGCTCTCGTACAACACCTTTTGACGCTTCATACAACCACACACTTCAAAAAATCATCTCAATGTCTGTAAACCATTTTTATGCCTTCATCGTTCCCGCATTAGCAAAGAACCCTGGGTAATGGCAAGCCAAAATTAGTTCATTCGTACACCCTGTTATTCTTCCCTCGGGTGAGTAACTTCTTGTGTCTGCATCTGGCGTTGAAAGTATTCTTGTTGTTGCTGGAGTATATCCAAAATATGGTTAAGCGCTCGTGCTATCTCATTGTCTCCCCCGCCATGAGGTTGATCTCCTTTGCAATTACCCATTGGTCTCCCATTTCGTGGAACTCTCGGTCGTACCATAATTGAATCTACCACACAACCCAAGTCTAAAATGCAAGCCTATGTCGATATAGATTAGTTCCTATTTCTCTAGTACTATCTCTACATGACATTGTGGATTTACCTAGAGCTGTATAACATTCTTATAGCGAGTTGTGGTGCCCCGTTCCTCTGTAAAGAGCCTGGTGACGATCCGTGGTGCCAGGGTGCCAACCGGTTGGCAACACTATGATGCCCCCAGATTCCGCTCAGGATCGGACGAACATCTGAAGTATTGAGACATGCGACACAAGGTTACCTGCCCCCGTTCATGAAGATAAAGATGCAATATTCCTAACATGAATCTAACAGTATGTAATATTTGCAGCAGATAATTTTTTTTTTAGCAACACTATGCACCAAACTAATAATATCCCAATTACTTAAAATATGATCCATACATATGGAAATGATAAACATCCATTATTACATTACAGGTCTCAGAAGACTGTAATCTCAAAACATGGGTGATCGAACTCCATAATTACATCATCAAAATAATAACTATTGGGCTAGTTCACTGAATAACTCACGTCACTCAGCCAACGATGCCATAATACTGTCCAAAAATCTAACTAAGGAGGCCACAATTCAGCGTCACGTTGGTGCCGTCTAATCAACCTCCTTCAATTGGCTAGGCTCTGCTCCCTCTCCTCGACCTGACATATCTCCTACCATTCGGGGAATGGTAGTTGGGACTACCACGGTGAGATTTGTATACAAATCTCAACAAGTTAACAGAGAACTTCAACACAAGTTAATGATGCATGCATGGCAGTAAAGGCATGAATGCATAATCAAAGCCATAAGCAAGCACAAAATAACTTGGCGTGTAACATTGCATAAACTGACATGACTTGAATCTTGACCTGAATTACATGAACTTGAACTTGAAACATGACATGACATGAACTTGATCTGAATAACATGGACGTGAACTTGAAATATATCATGAACGTGAACTTGAAACATGACTGAACACAAACTTGAATATAGCATGAACATGAACTTGAAACATAGCATGAACGTGAACTTGAACATAGCATGAACGTGAACTTGAAACATATCATGAACATGAACTTGAAACATATCACGCACGTGAACTTGAAATGCATTCGTGTCTCATGGAGTTACCACAAAGTACTTGTCTCATGGGGTTACCATAATGACATTCTTGTCTCATGGGATTACCATAATGATATTCTTGTCCTTGTCTCATGGGGTTACCATAATAGAGTCATCTTGTCTATCAAACGTGATAATTAAAAGTGACCATGTGGGTGCTACACGGGTCCCCTTGAGCCATGTGTCCCTGCTGATTACCGCATCACAACACAAGTATTTGCACCTGCTGTGAGTGCGTTAACATATGTGCCACACTTGCTATGGACACACGTGTTATACACGCTACAATTGTTGTGGTCACACGTATTGTATGTGCCACACTTGTTGTGAACACACATATTGTATGTATCCCGTATCAGGTATCTACACCCGCATGAGTACGCATAATGTGAACTGAAATATGGCTCCATCGGCGTTAGTGCCTGGTGTGCTCCGGTGGCTAGTTATTTAGGCCTCATTCGAACCTTGTTGACTGTACTTTGTCAACCAAAGGAATTTCACACTAATTTAGACTGTCCAGCGTGAAAAATGAGTTTCAATAGGATATTACCCCATCCTAGCACTTAGGGTCGTGATAAACATAAACATACTTGACATAATTTGAAAGGTTGTTCCCAAAACGTGACATGAAACGAAAGGACAGAAGCCCTGACGTAACGTAACATGACATAAATGTGAGGCGGAAGACATGACGTATAATGAGCCAGAAAACATTTCATAATATATAACAAACAACATTTCGTAGCATGGCATAACATATAATAAACAACATGAAATAACATGTAATGTACAACATTTCATAACATAGCATAACATGTAACGTACAATATTTTGTAACATGATATATGTGTAACAAATGGCATTACGTAACATGACATACTTATAACATATAGAAATACGTGACAAAATAAATTGTTTAACAGATAATTATGAAGTGACATTGCATAGTATGGCATATATGATAACATACATACATAGACTGTAGTTCCATTACCCGTCACACATACGCAATAATCTGATAGTAAATTAGGAGCTAACTTACAGTGATCCTCGCGTTTTACTAGGAAAAACATCAAATACGAAAAAACTATAAGTAGGAGTTCTAACGCAAACATATGAGCTAAGAAGAAGATACTACAAGAAATGCTAACGCAAACATATGAGTACTCATATGATGGGCATCAACATGGACTGACTCTTAAAGATATTTAGCAAGTTCCAAATTTGCCAATTACAAGATCAAGAGCTAAGAAGATCAACGAAACAATGCAAGGATTGGTGCAATACACTTGGGATGAAGCTAGCAAGAGCCCAACACACAAGATGGGCTTTAAAGAAGAAGAACCAGTTTTGATCCACTTGATACAAGCTGTGCAGATATGACTTAGAGTTATTGTTTTGGCACAATGTTATTGAAGGCTTTCAATTTGTTTAAATCATTTAAATGATTTATTTTATTAGTTTAGAATAATTGGGCTTGAGGATGTTTGGCCCACATATATTTTATTTTGTTGAATTAGGGTTTCAAGAAGTTACTGTAGCCGAGTTACTGTAGTCGCAACACTATTCATTCATGGTTAGTTTTGGAGGAAAGGGCTTTATTTTGGTTAGGATTTTAATTAAGTTTTGGTTTAAATACTCTTCGTAGCCTCATTTTAATGAGTTTATGAAATTTGAAGAATTTATTCATTGTGAGTTGAGTTTATCTCCTCTTGTTTTTTAATGAACTTTTAAACTTATCAAAGGCAAATCACAACTTTCGTGGCATTCTTCCTAATTTAGGTTCTTGAGACAGGTTCCTCAATGGGTCTAAATTTTCCATTCGCTTGATTTTGGCTTTCTTGGATGAGTTTTCAAATTGATTGTGGATTCAAGGGATTCCATTCCCACGGGTTTATATCATTTGGTATCAGAGCAAGGTTTCCAATCAGATCTGATTCTACCTTTTAATTCTTGCATCTTTAAATTTAATTCTAGGGCTTCATTGTTCTAGAATTGCAAAAAAAAAAAAGACACAAAAAGTACGCTGCCGAAATTCTTAGGGTTTTTGGTTTGTCTGAAATTTGCATCACCTAAGGTTTCCAAATTCTATGGTTTCTTGCATCTCTAAGTTTGTCAATGCTTGGAGTGTCGTTCTATTGATTCTCTTCTACTTTATTGTCAATTCTTGTGTGTTTGAATTCAATTGCTTGATTATTACAATTGAATATTGCTATTTGTGATTGAATTAGAGAAAAGAAAAGAAAAAAAATGGAAAAAAAAAAGAAAAAGAAAAGAAAAGGTAGCGTATTCAAATGTTACTACATAGTTAAAACAAAGAGAAAGAAAGACATTTGTTGATTGAGCTTTATCATCAAATGGGCTGAATACACCTTTCTAGTTGGTATCTTCTTTTATAATTACTCTTTTCCTCGTATAAATTCCTTGAGTATTGTGTCATTTTATTCCTTCATTGTTTCTTGTTATTGTTTCTTGAACCAATTGCTGGTTGGAATAATACAAGGTTGTATTGTCTTGATTTAGTTCAACTAGTTCTTAAAGAACTTGAGCGTGAAAACTATTGAGGTAAAAGGCAAGAGAGTGTGAGACTATTATCGAGAAAAAGCCAGTTGAGAGTGAAACACGAGTGGAGTGCCATTATTCGAGTGTAAACACGTAAGGGTGTGTGTGAGACTTTCCACTAACATTATTTTTGTGCAGCACATTACGATGTCTCATAGGAATGACTCATCACCAAAGGGGATGGCAGATAACTCATCCTTTCTGTTGCAAGCCATGCAACAACAGTTTGAGCGGTTGAACTTGGTATTGGGTGAAGTGAGAAATAGGATGGATCATCAAGAAGCGGTAATTAGAAATCTACAGGGCAGGAGAGATAGGAGGAGACGTGAGTCTAGTGTTGAAAATGGGTATGAGAATGAAGAATATGGTGATAATGAGGAAGATGTAACATTGGAAGTTGGGATGGGTGGAATGAGCAGACATAGAGGAGTTCGGCGTGGAAGAGGACTTAGGGAGAACATAGGGGGTTGGGATGGAGTAGATAGGAACCTTGGGAGCATCAAAATGAAAATACCATATTTCCAAGGTAGAACTGACCCTGAAGCTTATTTAGAATGGGAGAAAAAGATAGAGTTGATATTTGATTGTCATAATTATTCAGAGGAGAATATAGTGAAGTTGATGGTAATTGAGTTCACTGATTATGCTATTATTTGGTGAGATCAATTAGTGACCAATAGGAGGAGGAATTATGAGAAGCTTGTAGAGACATGGGGAGAGTTCAAAGCTCTCATGAGGCGGAGATTTGTACCTAGCCATTCCTATAGAGACCTTTACCAGAAATTACAAAATCTTACACAGGGGTCTTGGAGTGTGGAGGATTACCATAAGGAGATGGAGGTGGCAATGATTCGGGCTAATGTAGAGGAGGACCGGGAGGCCACCATTACTAGATTTTTGAGTTGTTTGAATAGGGAAATAGCCAATGTAGTTGAATTGTAGCATTATGTGGAGATAGAGGACATGGTGCACATGGCAATGAAGGTAGATAGGCAGTTAAAAAGAAAGGGGACAGCAATGTACACTTCAGTTTCTAGCACTCCTTGGAAACCAAAGTGGGATAAGAATGATCAAGCTGTACCAAAGAGAAAGACCAAACCACCTAAGGAAAAAGATGAGGGAACTAGCAAGAACAAAACCAAGGTAGAATTACAACCTTCAAGGAATAATAGAGATATTAAATGTTTTACGTGTTTGGGTCCAGGGCACATCGCTTCTCAATGTCCAAACAAGTGGATGATGATTATGCGTGACAATGGGGAGGTGATGATGATAGTGATGAGATGCCCTAGTTGGTTGATGCTAGTGATGATGATGGACTGGAATATGCCATGACAGGTGAGCCTCTTGTTGTCAGGCGTGCTCTCAATACATACATTAAGATGGATGGTGTAGAGCAACAGCGGGAGAACATTTTCCATACTAGATGCCACATCAACAACAAGGTATGTAGTATGATCATTGATGGGGGAGATGTACTAATGTGGCTAGCACTACTTTAGTTGAAAAATTGAATTTACCTACCTTGAAACACTCTAGACCAAACAAGTTACAGTGGTTGAATGATTGTGGAGAGGTTAATGTAACACCCAGACCCAATCAAGCTCAATTCTTTTTATTTATTTATTTATTTTGTTTTAGTTTATTTATTTATTTTTTACTCTTTTTTCACACGTTAACTTCCGCAAGTTTTATCCTTTCTGTCTATTTTTCTTTTTCTCCCCTTGGTCATCCTCTTGTCCACGACATGCATGCACACACACGATTCAACTGTCATCCGCACACACATCTCTCTTATCTCTAGGGTTTTTATTTTTTTTATCGCCAATATATATATATATATATACACTCACGTACCTACATGTTGGTTTACCAAGCCTAGTTGTCGCAAAACTCCCACGGCATTCTCCACCCACCCACGCACGCACAGAATCTCCATCCACAAACCATCCTCCGTTTCGATCTCGTCCCTCCTTCCCTCATCCTCCAGCGTTGCACGTCGCGTGAAGCCCAGCAGCCGCATCTCTTTCTGTTAACCACGGGGCCACCGTGGAACTGCCACCAGCAACCTCCGTGCCCAGCCCATACGAAACAGACGCAACCCGTGCACACAGCATCTCCACAGATTGCAACTCGACCTCACCGCGCCACCTCCACTTGACCAACACTGGAAGTCCAGCTCCTCCGCCGTTCATGACTATTCCACCACCAGAGTGCCGAGAACAACCATCTACAGAGTGAATTGAAACTCCTCTGTTTTGGGTCTGAAAAACAGAGCATTTGGTTGCTCCTCCAAGCACGGCAGTTTCGCACTACCAACCCTTTCGGGCGTCTCCTCCACGGCGCAAAGGGAACCCGTAATCCAGCATCTCAGCCACGCCTAGCCGTGCCACTGATGATAGCCACCCCAGGCCGTCGCCGCGCGTAACTCTCTCGGTAAGGAGCCCTCCGTCTCCTTCTCGGTGCTGTTATATCTCTTCTCTCACTCGTCACTTTTTCTCTTAGTCCTCCGCCGCTGGGACAACCACCTTCCTCTCCGCACCGCACGTAGCTCCACCCTTCTCGGTGAGTACCTCGTGCCCGTGTCCTCGCCGGCTTTTGCACCGAATTGCGTGAAACGTTTTAAGTCTACGTGAATATAGCTTTGCATAATATTTTGGTATAAAATTACAGTATTGCCCTTTTTATTGGATGGTTTTAGTTGGGAGCTTTATTTATATTAAATCTGTTTTTACATGGGTTTTGCAGTAAGTGTAAGATTTTTTTGTACAGAAAATAAATAGGATTTTCAAACTGTACTATTCGTAGCAAATTATTTTAGAAGTTGCGTAATTTTATTTTCAGACATTTAAATTATGATTAAAGCTATTTGTTTATTATTATATAATGAAATTTTTTACTAGTACTTATCTTAAATGTTGATTGATATCAAGGAAATTTAGAGAATGTGGATTTTTTTAAGGTTATGGAAATTTTTTTAGGTATTGAAGAATTAAAATAGATATAGTAGAAGCTTAGGCTTAAATGGTGTAAATTTGTGATTGATTGGAAATTTACGGAATTACAAAATTATTTTATAGGTGATGATTTATAGTTCACACGACATTGATTTGAGCAAAATTCTGAAAAGCTAAGAAGTCCAGGTAAGCGGGGTTTCTATGCTAGACTTTGCATTAAATAAAATGAATTGAGGTCCTTTTTAGAAAATGTGCACGTTTTTCTATGAAAAGAAATCTGAAAATAACCTCAGATATTTGTTCCGCATTATTCATGGGATTATGTTTAAGAAGAATGTATTTTATTTCATGACTGGTGTAGACATGAGTTTATTTTTGACATTTTGTTTCTAAACATTGAAAAAGAGAGCGAATATGAAATTTTATGTATAAGTTATGTTTTTGTGATCTGATTCTGTTCAATACTCTGTGTTGATAAGATGTGGCACTTGAAAAACCTTTGGCATGACTTTCTGATTCTGTTCTGACTCTGATTCTGACTCTGATATGGTGACTTTGATTATGTTTTGCTCTGATATGTGGCCCTGTCACGGGATATAATAGTGACCTCTGGCCCTGTCTCGGGAGATAATAGTGACCTCTGGCCCTGTCACGAGATACAATAGTCACGTCTGGCCCTGTCACGGGATACAATAGTGACCTCTGGCCCGCCACAGGATATAATAGTGGTTTTCTGTTCTGAGTGCAATCGCTTTGGTAACATGGTGATTTATGTTCTGCTTGGCTTTCCGCAGGATGCACAACCCTACCACGGGTGTTAAACATGGCCTCTGTTCTGATATGATGTTCTGATATGTTCTGATAAGATGAAGATGTTCAGTCACATTGTGCCAAAGGAGTCTTTGAATATGAAAAGTTGGATTCTGAATATGAAATGTTTGAAAAGTCGCTCTGATTTTCAGATAATATGTATTTTTGAGATTTGCATATTGACACAGAAATGTTTTGTTTATGCATTCTGAACTCTATGAAAATGCTCATGTTTACACACTAGTATATGTCCTCTACTTACTGAGTTGTTGTTAACTCACCCCTTATCTCCATATATTTTTCATATGATTTTGAATAGTCCAGCTAAGAATCAGGATTATGGAGCATCGGTGAGATGATTATTTAAGCATAGTGGATTACTCATAGAAGATTTCTGAGAAGTGGCAGATTTTATTAAGAGATTTTGTAGTTTTTCGATGACGTTATAAGCAACCTCCGTGCCCAGCCCATACGAAACAGACGCAACCCGTGCACACAGCATCTCCACAGATTGCAACTCGACCTCACCGCGCCACCTCCACTTGACCAACACTGGAAGTCCAGCTCCTCCGCCGTTCATGACTATTCCACCACCAGAGTGCCGAGAACAACCATCTACAGAGTGAATTGAAACTCCTCTGTTTTGGGTCTGAAAAACAGAGCATTTGGTTGCTCCTCCAAGCACGGCAGTTTCGCACTACCAACCCTTTCGGGCGTCTCCTCCACGGCGCAAAGGGAACCCGTAATCTAGTATCTCAGCCACGCCTAGCCGTGCCACTGATGATAGCCACCCCAGGCCGTCGCCGCGCGTAACTCTCTCGGTAAGGAGCCCTCCGTCTCCTTCTCGGTGCTGTTATATCTCTTCTCTCACTCGTCACTTTTTCTCTTAGTCCTCCGCCGCTGGGACAACCACCTTCCTCTCCGCACCGCACGTAGCTCCACCCTTCTCGGTGAGTACCTCGTGCCCGTGTCCTCGCCGGCTTTTGCACCGAATTGCGTGAAACGTTTTAAGTCTACGTGAATATAGCTTTGCATAATATTTTGGTATAAAATTACAGTATTGCCCTTTTTATTGGATGGTTTTAGTTGGGAGCTTTATTTATATTAAATCTGTTTTTACATGGGTTTTGCAGTAAGTGTAAGATTTTTTTGTACAGAAAATAAATAGGATTTTCAAACTGTACTATTGGTAGCAAATTATTTTAGAAACTGTGTAATTTTATTTTCAGACATTTAAATTATGATTAAAGCTATTTGTTTATTATTATTTAATGAAATTTTTTACTAGTACTTATCTTAAATGTTGATTGATATCAAGGAAATTTAGAGAAGGAGGATTTTTTTAAGGTTATGGAAATTTTTTTAGCTATTGAAGAATTAAAATAGATATAGTAGAAGCTTAGGCTTAAATGGTGTAAATTTGTGATTGATTGGAAATTTACGGAATTACATAATTATTTTATAGGTGATGATTTATAGTTGACTCGACATTGATTTGAGCAAAAGTTTGAAAAGCTAAGAAGTCCAGGTAAGCGAGGTTCCTATGCTAGACTTTGCATTAAATAAAATGAATTGAGGTCCTTTTTGGAAAATGTGCATGTTTTGGTTTGAAAAGAAATCTGAAAACAACCTCAGATATTTGTTCCGCATTATTCATGAGATTCTGTTTAAGAAGAAAGTATTTTCTATCATGACTGGTGTAGACATGAGCTTATTTTTTACATTTTGTTTCTGAACTTTGAAAATGAGAGCGAATATGAAATTTTGTGTATAAGTTATGTTTTTGTGATCTGATTATGTTCAGTACTCTGTGTTGATAAGATGTGGCACTTGAAAAACCTTTGGCATGACTTTCTGATTCTGTTCTGAATCTGATATGGTGATTTTGATTCTGTTTTGCTCTGATATGTGGCCTTGTTACGGGATATAATAGTGACCTTTGGCCCTGTCACGGGAGATAATAGTGACCTCTAGCCCTGTAACGGGATACAATAGTGACCTCTGGCCCTGTCACGGGATACAATAGTGACGTCTGGCCCTGTCACGGGATATAATAGTGACCTCTTGCCCTGTCACGGGATATAATAGTGACCTCTGGTCCGCCACGGGATATAATAGTGGTTTTCTGTTCTGAGTGCAATCGTTTTGGTAACATGGTGATTTATGTTCTGCTTGGCTTTCCGCCGGATACACAACCCTACCACGGGGGTTAAACATGGCCTCTGTTCTGATATGTTCTGATAAGATGAAGATGTTCAGTCATGTTGTGCCAAATGAGTCTTTGAATATGAAAAGTTGGTTTCTGAATATGAAATGTTTGAAAAGTCGTTCTGATTTTATGATAATATGTGATTTGCATATTGACACTGAAATGTTTTGTTTCTGCATTCTGAACTCTGTGAAAATGCACATGTTTACACACTAGTATATGTCCTCTGCTTACTGAGTTGTTGATAACTCACCCCTTATCTCCATATATTTTTCAGATGATTTTGAATAATCCAGCTAAGGATCAGGATTATGGAGCATCGGTGAGATGATTATTTAAGCATAGTGGATTACTCATAGAAGATTTCTGAGAAGTGGCAGATTTTATTAAGAGATTTTGTAGTTTTCCGATAACGTTATATTTTGGAGTCTATAAATATATTGATGAAATGTGAGTTTTAAGTTATAGGGAGTCACTCTTCGATCCCTGCTGGACCGGGGCGTTACAGTTAAGGTGGATAGACAAGTGTTAGTTACTTTTTCAATTGGGAAGTATCAGGATGAGGTGATTTGTGATGTTGTGCCTATGCATGCTGTCCATATTTTGTTGGGGAGGCCATGGCAGTATGATAGAAGGGTGACCCATGATGGGTTCAAGAACATGTACAGCTTTGTAAAGGAGGGCAAAACAATCAAAGTTGCTCCTTTAACTCCAAGGCAGGTCCATGAGGACCAACTAAAACTGAAAAGTGAGGTTCCTCAAAAAAGAAAGAATGAAAATGGGAGTGATAAAAAAAAAGAGTGGAAGTGAGAGTGATCAAAAAAGAAAGAGTGAAAAAGAGATTGAGCAAAAATAAAGAGTGAGAGTGAAACTGAGCAAAAAGGAAAGAGTGAAAGAGAAAATAGAGAGATGGCTGAGAGTAAAGAAAAAAGAGTGGAGCCATGAGAGAAAAAAGAAAGAGAGCCTGTGGAGAGAAAAGGAAAGACAAAAGTGAGTTTCTATGCTAAAGAGAGTGAGGTTAAGAGGGCTTTCTTAGCAGATCACACTATGATTTTTCTTATCTGTAAAGAGTCTTATCTTAATCTTGATGAAACTAACCAGTCTCTTCCTAGTTTGGCTATTTCTTTGTTGCAGGAGTTTGAGGATGTCTTCCCAGAGGAGATGCCAAATGAGTTGCCACCCATTAGAGGCATTGAGCATCAGATTTATTTTCTACCCGGAGCTGCTATTCCAAACCGACCAGCCTATAGGAGTAATCCATAGGAGACAAAGGAGCTTCAAAGGCAAGTTGAGAATTTGATGAGTAAGGGGTACGTGAGGGAGAGCATGAGTCCATGTGCAATACCATTGCGACTAGTGCCAAAGAAGGATGGGATGTGGAGGATGTGCGTTGATTGCAGGGTGGTCAACAATATCACGGTAAAGTATCGTCATCCCATTCCTAGATTAGATGATATGCTTGATGAATTGCATGGCTCATGTATTTTCAGTAAAATTGATCTTAAAAGTGGGTACCATCAAATTAGAATGAAAGAGGGTGATGAATGCAAAACTGCTTTTAAGACAAAGTATGAGCTTTATGAATGGTTAGTTATGCCATTTGGACTTACAAATGCGCCTAGTACTTTCATGAGATTAATGAACTATGTCCTACATGCGTTCATAGGCAAGTTTGTGGTTGTGTACTTTAATGATATCCTAGTGTACAACAAGGACTTAAATTAACATATTGAGCATTTGAGATATGTGTTTGATGTGTTGAGATGTGAAAAGTTGTATGCCAATTTTAAGAAATGTACATTTTGCATGGAAAAGTTATTTTTCTTGGTTATATTGTTAGGACAGAAGGTATTAAGGTGGACGAAGAGAAAGTCAAGGCCATCAAGGAATGAACAACGCCTAAGAGCATCACTGTGGTAAGAAGCTTTCACGGCTTATTTAGCTTTTATCGACATTTTGTTAAAGACTTTAGAACCGTTGCTGCATCACTCACTGATGCAATTAAAAAGAATGTTGGGTTTCATTGGGGGTTTGATCAAGAAAATGCTTTTCCTACTATTAAAGAAAGGTTGTGCTCTACACTTGTGTTAGCATTACCCGACTTTAACAAAGCATTTGAGATTGAATGTGATGCCTCATGAATAGGGATTGGAGCCATTTTGATGTAGGATAGGCCGCCAATAGCCTTCTTCAGTGAGAAGCTAAGTGGGGGCATCCTTGAAGTACCCTACTTATGACAAAGAGCTTTATGCTCTTGTTCGTACTTTAGAGACTTGGCAACACTACCTATAGCTAGGGAATTTGTGGTCCACACTAATCATGAATCATTGAAGCATCTCAAGGGTCAAGGTAAGTTGAATAAAAGGCATGCTAGATGGATGGAATACATTGAGACTTTTCCATATGTCATCCATTACAAGCAAGGTAAGGAGAACATTGTTGCTGATGCGTTATCCCGGAGGTATGTCGTTCTTACTTCTTTGAGTGCCAAAATTCTTGGGTTTGAATATGTGAAAGACATGCATGCCAATGACGCTAACTTTTCTGATATATATATGGCATGTGATAAGGCGGCATGTGGTAAGTTTTACAAGCATGATGATTATTTGTTTAAAGAACGCAAACTTTGTGTGCCAAGTTGTTCTATGCGTGAGTTATTGGTGTGTGAGGCACATGGTGAGGGATTAATTGGACACTTTGGTGTCAAGAAAACTTTAGACATTTTGCATGAATATTTCTTTTGGCCTAAGATGAAGAGAGACATCAATCACATTTGTGGCAGATGCATTACATGTAGAAAGGCCAAATCTAAGGTTTTGCCACATGGGTTGTATACGCCCTTGCCCGTTCCTAGTGACCCATGGGTGACATATCTATGGACTTTGTTTTAGGGCTGCCTAGGACAAAAAGGGGTAGGGATTCTATTTTTGTGGTTGTTGATAGATTTAATAAGATGGCACATTTCATTCCATGCCATAAAACAGATGATGCCACAAACATAGCTGACTTGTTTTTTAGGGAGATAGTGCGACTCCATGGTGTGCCTAGGAGTATTGTTTCTGATAGGGATGTTAAATTCCTTAGCTAATTTTGGAAGGTGTTGTGAGGGAAATTGGGTACTAAGCTCTTATTGCCCACTACTTATCATCCACAGACTGACGGTTAGACTGAAGTAGTTAATATGACTTTAACTCAGCTTTTACGCACTGTTGTTCATAAGAATTTAAAAATTTGGGAGGATTGTTTGCCATTTATAGAGTTTCCATATAATAGGACCATGCATACAACTACTTCATATTCTCCTTTTCAAAATGTTTATCGTTTTAACCCACTTACTCCTTTAGATTTGATGTCTTTACCTGTTGATGGCAGGAGTAGCTTGTATGGACAAAAGAAGGAGGAGTTAGTGAAGTCACTTCATGAGAGAGTAAGGCTTCAAATTGCCCAAAAGAATGAGAGGTTTGCTTCCCAAGCTAATAAAGGGTGAAGGCGTGTCATCTTTGAACCAGGAGATTGGGTTTGGGTTCACATGCGCAAAGAAAGATTCTCAACCCATAGACGGACTAACTTGCATTCTCGAGGAGATGGACCGTTCCAAATTCAAATTCAATGCGAGGTGATAACAATGTGTCTGCTACTTTCAATATTTCTGACCTTTCTCCTTTTGATGTAGGTGAAAATTCGAGGTCGAATCATTTTGAGGAGAGAGCGAATGGTGGGCACCAACATGGACATAGCAAGTTGGGTTTGAGTTTGAGCAAGGTTGGAGCAACATGGAGAATAATTGGGTTTGAGGATGTTTGGCCCACATATGTTTTATTTTGTTGAACTAGGGTTTCAAGAAGTTGCTATAGCCGAGTTACTATAGTTGTGACACTATTCATTTAGGGGTAGTTTTGGAAGTAAGGGCTTTATTTTGGCTAGGATTTTAATTAGGTTTTGGTTTAAATACTCTTTGTTGCATCATTTTAATGAATTTATGAAATTTGATGAATTTATTCATTGTGAGTTGAGTTTATCTCCTCTTGTTCTTGAATGAACTTTTGAACTTATCAAAGGTAAATCACAACCTTTGTGGCGTTCTTCCTTATAATTTAGGTTCTTGAGACAGGTTCTTCAACTGGTCTAGATTTTCATATAATCTAGGTTCTTGAAACGAGTTCCTCAATGGGTCTAAATTTTCCATTGGCTTGATTTTGGCTTTCTTATGTGAGTTTTCAAATTGATTGTGGGTTCAAGGAATTCCCTTCTCACGGATTAATATCACTTTGTATTGCAAAATTCTAAATATACATACTGAACTAACCGTGAAATTCGTTTATCAAAATTCACCACGAGGTGCCTTGAAATAATCAAAACGCGTTTTCAAACAAACATTTTGTCCACAAATTGAAAATGAGATTATTGTGCCATAAAAGCCTAAATAACCAACTGAGTCTAATGGCGTAGACGATATCGCATTCTGACACTTCTAACTCTCTCAAATAAATAAAATCACGCTTTTGGCACCTTGGCAACTGACTATGTGAACAGACTAAAACCTACGTGATTGGTTAATTCGTGAAAGCTTATGGAGTTTTCACGAGGTTTCTAAAACCTAAAGAAATTACACCATTGAATTTCTAGCGGACTGTTACAAACACCCTGGTGTTGCTACCTGATCTAGGCACGAACTCATGGATCGAATACCCAATAATAAGACTAAGTCACAACGGAATGAGTAAAGGTTTAGTCAAAGACTAAGTATTAATTGTACTAGAGGTCTAATCCGATAAAAGGTTCATCCATTAAGAATAAAAATATCCACATGTCATTATCACTTCCTAAATAATGTTATATAACACCAATTGTTCATCACTCTCATCCAGGTACGACAAATCGATCATGATTTGCCACTTGACTAAATAGTCGTTTCCACTAGTACAAATAACTAATAGCATAGACAGACCTACATTTCTATCACTCTGGTGGGGTCGGTCCTTCTTCATTGGGAAACTCCTCTCGGGCTACATCTGCATCAAGGCCTACAGTTTTGAGAAATGAAACCATAGGTCGGTTAAACATTTACGACAATATAACTGATGAAAACAATGCAAATGAATATGCATGAACTGTTTCATGTAAATAATATGTGAACACATATATTTATACATAGCGAGGAATCACCCTTCGAGAAGAAACACATTTATGCATAGTTATGGAGATTGGCAAGGAACCACTCTCTGAATAAAATACAAGTATATAAACATGGGGAAGAATCACCCTCTAAGCAAATCTCAACTATACGTAATTATCACCGAGGCGAGGAACCACCCTCTTATCAAAACAAATCAAAATTCATCAGTAAGGAATCACTCCACCATTCAATGCGGAGAATCACTCTACCGGTCAACGTGCAAGCTGATTCACTAGTTTCAAATCATCTGACAAAAGGAATCACTCAACCCAGCCAACACACCCAAAGACAACACACATGATCAACTCGGGGAATCACTCTACACAGTCAATCGACTAAAAGATACGACATGTGATACACCCAGGGAATCTCTCTACCCTTTTATCAAGCGAGGCCATTACAAAAATGTTTCACTTCAATCATCACGAGGACTCTCTCTACCCGTATGAAACTTGTGGCAACGTGCTATAGGAATGGCGCGAGGACTACTCTACCCATCCATGATGATCAGCACACGATTAGACTCACGCTCTCGAAAATCACGATCATCACTAATACACACCATTCAACCATATAATCTCAAAATCACAGGGTAAAGATAATCCATAAAAATAATAAATAAAATATGTATATTATTTTTTATGTAGAAAAGGGGGAGAGTTACAGATTATACAAAACCAAACCTTACAACCATATTCACAAACATTTACCCCACATTTTGGCATGCTCCTAGAAGTGAACCTACCTTAACAGTATTAAAAATATTATGATGGTGATGGCGCTGCTCTCTCTTCTTTGCACCCTGAAGCCACTTGCTTTCTTTGAAGACTCCAGCTCAAAAGAATATCCAACACTTTACGAATTCAAAAGTGAGATTTTGTGTGACGCCTCTAGCCCCTGCTTGGGATTGGACGGTGATTGAAGCGGCGGGACATGCAATACAAGGTTACATACCCTTCGTACATGACAGATAAGATGCAATGCACCTATGCATACTAATAGTATGCAATAAATATCGCAGTGGAAAATGTAAAGTTCGTATAAAACTAAGCAACGCCTAAAGCAATTGTATTAGCACATGGTACCGTAAGACTAAACATAACCCAAACATTGTCTTAACATAACAAGCTTTTCAAAAAGTACCAGATAATATTTTCATTGTCTCCCAAAAATATAAGTACTGATTCCCTAAACAAGGGACCAATTTCAAAAGGTAGTTTTTAAACCTTAAACATTTTCCTAGTACAAGCAATATGATCCATTTTGAAAACAACAGGGCTCCCCCGTTTTCCTTTTTTTTTCATTTGTCCTTGTCCTGATTAAGCAGCCTCCTCAGCTCCTCGAAGAGCTACAAAATCTCGATGATAAACTAGTCAGCAGCCTCTAGTCTATCTACCAGATAGGGCTCTGATGAGCTCTCAATGCTCTTTGGTGCCTCCTTGACTGTCGGGGGTACCAACCTCTTGCGCTTCCCCATGAGATATTTCTTGGTGCCCTATTACAACTTCTACTATTTCGGGTGGGGAATGGTAGTCGAAACTATCACAATGAGATTTCAAGAAATCTCAGCAAGTAAACATACAATATACAACAGTTAACATAAGCATACAATGGACATGAAATGAGTGTATGGTCGTCATTTGGTTAGAAGGAAAGTGTGAGAAAGTGAGAAAATCACTAAGTGTTTGTGTAGAGAGGTAGAGTGTAGAGAGAAATTGTTGAAATCCGAAAATGGCAAGAGAGAAATGGCATGGACGTGTGGCACATGGCCTTTTTATATCCTTTTCCTCATGAATCTGATTGGTGGATCAAGGGACAATGCATGTTGGCCAAGTGGCATTGCCCTCTTCCCTTTGGCTGAAATCCTCCATGATTGGGTGGCTTTGGAAAATGCAAAGGCCACCTTGGAAAGTGGCATGTGCATTGCCCCAACTCAACCCCAAAAAGTCTTTCTTGCCCTTCTCTAAACCATCCAAGTTCAATGTACCTCAAGTGCATAAACGTAAAAAGACACAAGGCCCTTTCATCTTTCCAAGAAGGAGTGTGAGCATGCATGCCAAGTGGCATTGGCATGTGGAGGTCTCTAGGTGCTGCTCCCTTCTCTCCTTTCCCCATGAGGATTCTTCCTCTTCTCCATGTGTGTCTCTTCCTTCTCCCCATGTGTGTCTCTTCCGCATGTGTGTTCCCTAGGTGACTTCTCCCAATGAGTGAGTGGCAAATGGCATAGTGATTTGGAAATGCCCTTGGGTGGACGTGAGGCCTAAGAATCCGAAATGCCCCTTTGTGTTCCCCATGCAAATCCTTAGGAAGATCAACCTTTGCTCTTCCCAAAGTGTCATTCCCCATGCAAAATCTATTGGACTCTTCACAATGAAAAGTGGCATGAGGTGGAGGTGCTTGGAGTGTGAGTGGCATGTTGGCCGAGTTGCCCTTGGCCTCCCCTTGGTGATCCTATGATTACCTTCTTGATCCTCCATGCATGGATGACAAGTGGCAAGTCCAATGGCTTGTCACTAGGGTAGGCGTGCAAGCCTCCGTTGGATTTCCTAAAACCCTATTCTCTCTCCCCTTAGCCTACTATCACGTCCAGATACATTAAGTTGTGCATGCGCGATAAGTGGCACAAGCCACATGGTATTGGGCATGACCTATGGTCTTTTAGGGATTTTGGGCTTATGCCCACCTAGTTGGCCAAACATTCAAGGGCTTAAGTGGCCCTTCTCTTGGGCCACTTAATAAAATAAAACTTAGGCAACGAAATATAGATGAAAAATCTAGCTAATTTTGGGTTATTACATTTTGTACCTTGTCCAAAGCCTTTTAATGGGCGGGACAGTTAGGTGTCCTTCTAACATTCTACTGATATGCTTGTATAGGAGCCATTCGATCTCGACCATCCATTTGCTCTCTGGACTTGAAGGGTTGTATAGACTGAGTGACTAATGGGACAAGGCACGCATGTTCTTGCGGCTTGCCTTGGGTCCAATCCCGCAATCCTTCCCCTAATACGAGTCTCCCATGTGGCGCTAGACCATACCTCTAAAATCAAACAATATGGCCTACAGGTCTATAATCTTTCTCTTCCCAGGCTTACCCAAACATGACGTCTTAAATGGAGTATGGGCCTCTGCATACAACACCTGCCTCCTCTTAAGCATCTCCATGTTGTCTTGGAGAGCTCATACGTCTGTACTAGTCTTATTCTTGACCGTTTCTCGCCCTTGTACAGTCCTTGCTTGCCTATCACAAGATGAAAAGTCTTTTATCAACCAGTGTCGTGATCTGTCTACTAGGCTTTCTACAAGTGTTGCTCGCCCTACTTTTGACTAGTTGTACTTTGCCTAACCACTGCCTCATCTTTGGTAGCAGCTTGCCTGCAAGAAGGGTTCTCTTCCCTTGCTTCGACACAATGTTGTCAACACCCATGGATCTGAATGATTATTGCCCCAAAATCTTGATTATGTTGTCCATTATTGACACCTAAGCTTCAACTTCCAAGCCTCTATTGCACTCACTTTGGTCACCTACCAGTCTCTTCTAATCTCAACCATTAATAACCATAAATGCGTGTTGTAGCATGATCAAGCTCCAATGGAATGTATAGTCTCAAATTTTTAATTCCTATGGGATCTCCATTCACAACTAATTCCCCAAGATCATCATGAAAATTTACTCTCAACCATCATATTACTAAGTATCACCCTTCTATTGTGCACCCCGATAGCTTCCACAATCGGCCTAAATTTGAGATCTCTTAATTGTATCACCATTGAGTCATGATTGAGTCTATCCAACTCATCAACTACTGGGAAAAATCTTACCACACTTTGATAGAGAAATAGACTCATCTCCCCAAAACCATGAACTCTCACACATATATCCTAAGTTGTCTATTGCATCCGGGCTTGTTTGGAAATAGATCTCATCTCAAAATTCTCATCTCATCTCACCATCTCCTTCCCAAACATAATTCAAATACAAAATTTTCAAACTAATCATTAAAACTTTTTCAAACTAATCATTACATTCAAACAAAAAATAAGAAACAATTCAACATTTTCAAAACCCCAATCAATAATATTATAAAACTATATTCTAATAATATTTTAACTTTATAATATTTTTTATTCAACTTTTCATCTTTCCTTTCCCAAAACTCAAAAAATACTTAACTCAAACTATCTCACTACTATTTACAAACTATCTTACAACTATTTACAAAATTCTTATTTCATCTCACTCTTCAAACGAGCCCGTCCAAATTAATACTCCTTAAAAACACATTCATGATCGTTGACAACATACTAGTACCAATCAATCTAAGCACACCACACTATAGAAACAAATATCATCTTATCAATGGGTAAGGCTTGTCACTAAAAGAAGTGATCTAAAAGAGTTTACCCAGGACATTCTTTCCATCAATTTCCCTTGGTGTGATGTAAGAACTCAAAACCTTATTCACTAAGTCAAGCCCAGAGTTGGAATTTAAGGGAAATTATTTGCATCAGAAATGGGAAGGTTGCAAGAAAGTAGTTGGGTTCAAGGTTTGTCCTTGCATTGAAAATTTTTGTTTTTATTTTTTATTTTTTATTTTTTTGACAAAAAATACAAGGAAAATAAAATTCTAACTAGTCTAAAATAGTTCCAAAACTCTTGTAAGCACTAAGTAGCCAAAAAGATTTCATTACGTTGGACAAAGTAGTTGAGTTCTAAAAAATAAGTAGATAAAGTAAATAGACATAAAAAAAATTCAGCAAAACGACTAAGAAACTTTTACAAAACTGGTGGTTTTCCATCATACCATCCCAACCAAATAAATAGATGCACATATAAATTTCAACCCGACAACATATACTTTAATGCTCCTCAACCTCGACCAGCAATTAGTTTAGTGGTAACTAATCTCAATATCAATCACCACTAAAGTCCATTAAAATCATAACTATAGCTTGGCTCAAATATCAATCCTACTCTCAACCTTACTTGGTCACATTCTACACCATCACATAAAAATATCATTTCCATTAGTCAGCTGGGCCTATATCCTTGGAATCGACAAAAATCATTTCCTAAAATCTATCTTCCCTATAACCTGAAGTCCGAAAATAATCACTTTCCAAGCTACGCACATTCTATAACTTTATATATGATGCAATCATTTTCAAAAGTCTGCATAATTGATACCTTTAAATCTCAAAAATCAAATTCGTGTCTTAAAATTTCCAAATCTATAACTTATATTTGATCAAAACTCATGCCCTAATAATTTTAGACTGAATGACTTCATATTTGATCAAACTTTCATACTAAATCTACAAAACCTAAAACCTCAAATTTTGTTAGAAATCATTTCTTAAAGTCTGCAACACTAAAACCTTAATAAATCAAATAAGAATCATTTCCTGAAGTCTGCAAAATCAGTAACCTTAAATCTAATAAAATCATCTCTTGAAGCTTGCGGAATCTAAAACTTCTAATGTTATCAAAATCATTTCTTAAAGTCTACAAGATCTAAAACCTTATATGGAATTAACTCTTATAAATCATAAATTCTGCAAAATCTAAAACCTTAAATCTCCTTGGGTGATCCGAAGCTATTACCTTCCTCAGTTCATGACTTTCGTTTCTATCCCGTGATCAGGACGGCTAGACCATGTTGTCCCTATTCAGCGGTGGATACTGTCATGCTTTCTTGCCCTAACATGTCGATTTCCTCCAAGCTTCAATATCTCATATTCAAGCCTAATTATTAATAGTTCAAGCCTACAATACTAAAGATTCATGTATATCATACTAAAATTCAAGCTAACTTTGCTAAAGATCCAAGTCTTGCTACACAAATTTCAAGCCTATCGTATTAAGATTAAAGCCTAATTCTGGTGATGTACCTAGGTGACATATGGATTTACCCAGAGCCGTAAAAGCTCCAATACCACCTGTGGTGCCCTTGGCTTCCACTTGTGATTTTGCAGAAGCTGTGACGTCGGGATGTTGGTCGCTCGGGTCATACACCTCTCGTACAATATAATAATAAAGTGTGTGCTCACATGCTCAATAAATTTGTACAATTAATTTGTAGTGAAAAATAAAAAATAGTCATTTAAACTAATTAATAGTACCAAAAGATTTTAAATACCAGACAACCGAAATTATCCATAAGCCACGAGTCTCCAAACATAAGTTAGTGGATATTACAATCATATGGTCTTTCTATAAAATTCAAAACACAACAACTTAGTCAAAATAGGGAAAAATCCCCAAACCTAAATTCTCTGGCAGTGTCGGATCCCCATGTTCATAATTACCACCAAACTCTTCCTCTGCATCAAAACTGGTCCCGAGGAGGTTGGACCATTGTGGGACTACGACGGTGAAGTTTCAAAAAATCTCAATAAGTGAGACTAAGACTAACCCTAAAAAATGCATGCTAGTGGAAATGAAAATATAAAATTTGACATTTCACAATTAATCAAAACCAAATTTAACCAAATAACAGTCAATTTCATCCAACAGGTTTCCACATAAGGAAACTCAAGTATTGACCAAGATTTTCCATGCAAGTATTACAGACCCAAAAATACCAATTCTAAAAAATATTCATTCTCTCTTAATTTGTGCATCACGGTCTCCCCTACATGGACCGTCCACACACCCTGGCTCCCTTCACCACATCATGGATAACGATCATGTGTGTGACTTCATTACGAGTGACGCCTAGCTTCGCGCATCATCCTTGACCATGACATCCTTTGGCCTCCGCCAATAGAGAGGCCATGGCTTCAACCCGAGAATATTACCATCTCGCCCAAGCCCATTATGGCCTAGCGACAACCCAAGGACTGTCACTTAGTATTGTGAGTTCTCGAGTGACCACATGAGCTCTACTAAGATAATGGCACATTTCGGCTTTGGATCATGATACTAACACACCCACATAAACCCTATTTATTTTAAACGCTTACACACCCACATTGTTTGAAAATAAAATAACCAGTTTCAAACCAAAAACCTAGCAAAATTTTCAAGTCAATTTATAGGGCTTAAAATAATCCAATGATAAGAAATCCAGCAAACAACTCCATGTTATAAGGAAGTCCAAATGTAAGAAATTCCATCATGCATTTACATGCTGAAAAATAGTGCAATATGGGGAATTTCTAGCAAGCATTCACAAGTTATAAATCATTGCAACTGTGGGAAATTTTAGCAACCATTAACAAGCAGAAAATAAGTGCAAATATAAAAAATTCTAGCAACCATTTACAGGCTTAAAAACAATGTGAATGAGGGAAAAATCCGAGCAAGCATAACTTGGAAACAACATAAATAAAACAAGAAATTTCACAACACCATTGCATCCAAATAATAACTATACAATCACAATCCTAATCAATACAAATCCAACCAAACAAAACTCAACTCCACACATCCATAAATATCATCCCGTGGGTTACATCCAACAACCAACATTTTCTCCACAAGTTATAGTTCCCAAAGACAACAGGCCCCATGCAAAACTACATCGCATGCTTCATAGCTCAGCCGAGAACCGTAAACACCCAAAGAGTGGTGATACAATAGCAATTCCAAAGATGATTTCAACAATAATATACAACAGAGTCCAACACAACCAATTAACTTCACAACCATATAACAGAGCCATCTCACAACCCACATAATAGAGGTGCTGGGCCATACCAGAGGCCAACAACAACAATATCACAAATCACATAATAGAGGAAATCAAAAGGACATGAAGCAAAAAACTTCATCAAATCTTATTTTCAACATATTAGAGGCGTGTAAAAGAGAGATCAATAACACAAAATTTGCAATCCCAACAGCAATATTTTTGGAGTTCAGTACCAAGCATCACTTACATCCATGCGGTGGGGCAAAATCTCTGGATGGTTGTCGGTGTTCTGAACTTCATGCCGGCTGCCCACTACTTTTCCATCCTGGTGTGTGGTTTGGTTGACGGTTGGAGGGCTTTGGGGAATTTCTGGGCAGTTCGACTCAGAGGTGATGGGAGGCGGGTTTGAGTGACTGAAAGATGTTTTCCAGTGATGAGGGTGGCCGGGAGTGCACCGATAGGGCTTAATTGGACAAAGTGGTAGAGGGCAAATCCTTATTAGGTGACACTTTGAGGTATACCAAATCCTTCCTCAACGGACATGTCTCTTCTCCTTGTGTCAGCATAACTCTTTTGTTAGCTCTAAGCTGCTGCCATCTTGTCTTGCATGATTCTAACTTGATCATTCATCTCCTGAATTAGCTCTAATCCAATAAGCTTGTTTTCACCCTCTTCGTTCCAAGACAAAGGTGACCTACACTTTCTCCCATATAGGGCCTCACAGGGTGCCATCTGAACGATCCCTTGGAAGTTGTTATTATAGGCAATCTCTATGAGGATTAGGTGATTTTACTAGCTACTCTTAAACTCCGTACCGCAAGCTCTTAACATATCTTCCAAGGTCTGAAAGGTCAGTTTTGATTGACCATCCATCTACGGATGACACGCACTCTTGAATCTTAGCTTTCTGCCAACCACAACTTGTAAGCTCTTCTAAAAAAGCAAAGTAAACCTTGGGTCTTAATCTGATACAATAGTCTTAGGCACTCCATGCTGTAACAGCCCACCAGAAATTTGAGGGATGAATGTTTTTAGGCATTAGGAATCTCGTGAAAACTTCATAAGTTTTCACGAATCGACCAATCGCATAGGTTTTGGTCTATTAGTATAGTTAGTGTTACCACTCACTATGAGGCTAAAAAAATATTTTATTTATTTGAGGTACCTAGAAGTGTCAGAATAAGATATGGTCTGCACCATTGGACTCAGAGGAATATTTAGTATTTTATGGCATAATAAACACATTTTTAGTTTTCGGAGGAAACGCTTGTTCAAAAATGCATTTTGATTATTTCAAGTCACTTCAGAATTGAATTTCGATAAACAAATTACAGAATTAGGTTAATATGGTTATTTAGGATTTTTCAATACAAGGTTTATTTTTCACTTTTCCGGAGTGAGCTACCTTGATGGTAGCACCAAATGTAATGTTTTCAAAATTACTGTTTCTAATGTCCAAATTAGATTAATGAAGTTTTATTTAAACACTTGCCAAGATTTTAGTCACACTTGGTGAATAGTATTAGACACTTGGCACAAGAGGAAGCATGAGATGGAAATGTGAAGGGAATCAAGGTGTGGGATCATGCCACCTAAGCAAAACCCTATTTCATCCAACCATCCAATTTGTGCCAAACCAAAGAGGGTTTCAACCCTAGAGAAACCCTAAAATACTTAGAATCCAATTGAAATCCCAAGATTTTGGTTAAAACCAAAATCCTAAATGGTTTCCCCAAACCCCAAACTTGTTTCCAAACCCTAAATCAATCTGGTTTCTAAATTAGTGTTTAATCACTTGATTAAATCACTTCCGCATGCTATTAACCAATCAAATTCATGTTATGACATCATTATTAAACCCTTTAAGTCTTGGAAATTTTATTGGGCCAATAAAAATTGTATTTGTGCTTTATAGCAACCCAAAGCCTCTTTAAACCCCTAGTTGAGGCCCATTCGGTTAAAACCCATTAAGACAGACGAAATTGAGCCACCTTGGCAAGGCTTGTGGAGGAATTTTCCCCCCATCCATGGCTGACCAAAATCTACCCAAAGCAGTCCCTAGTTGTACTTAATGTGAAGGCAAAGACCACCTCATCACCACCCATTCACATAGCAACTCCAAACAACAATACCATGGGCTGGTTTTGCCCTTTATTGTGGCCAAACCACCATCACTCAAGTGTCATTCACAACCCTATCATCATCCCTCATATGTGTAAGAAGGTGTCCGATCCAGTCCAATTGCATTTCATCACTTTCCCACATTTTTAAGTTTTTTCTCATGACGTTTCCCTTCACTAAAGTTCTTCCAAGTTGAGTTTCTTTCGGTATCTTTGATGTTAATTTTCATTGTCATTTCTTCAGTGAAAAGATGTTCTAACCATGAAAAGGTCATTCTGGTCAATAAATTGGACAATGCTTGATATTTTAGAGTTTTTGACCAAGTTATTGGAAGGTTTTTGGTACGAAAGTTTTATGGAGTGTTAACAACATGTTTATATGAAATTTTTATGAGGATTCATTGCATTTTATAAGCCTTTGATGAAATTTTTTCGTAGATAAAAAAAGTTGGAAACTGGAAGGAGTAAAACAGTTTATGTTTTGTGAAAGCTTGGATCTTTTGTGGGTAAATCATGCTCCAATGGCTTTGATATTTTTATATGATGCTCCTAGATCTTTAATCTACATGTTAGGATGTTAGTTTGAAGATGTTTTGTGTTTAAAGATATGATTTTTATGCATGAGGACACTCGATTAGGCCATAAAGTTAAGGTTTGTGGTTAGATCCATGTTTTAGTTTACTTTTGGCCATGTGATCTTGAGTTTAATGCTTGGATTTACATTAGGACATGTTTTTAAACCATGTGATGTTGTTAGTTTATGCTTTTTGTCATGGTATGTTTCAGATCAAGTGGTTTGATTAAAACAAAACTTTGAGAAAATCTATTTTTGGTTAAGTGTTGAAGCCAAATACTTCTAGATGAATTTTGTGACTTTCGGTGATTTTTACTTGATGAATCAAAGCATGTTAGTCCTTAGGAGTGCGTTAATGACATATTGGAAGAAAGGTTTTGAACTTTCAGAGTTCTTAGTGATGTTTTAAAAAGAGGCAAAACCTTGAGATTCAAGGGCTATGTTTTAGTTAACCCTTGAATCTAAATGTTTTACAAAGATTTGTGTTTTTATGAAGTGGATTTGTGTTGAATGTTTTAGCATGTTTCTTAAGCATAGGATGTGATCATTTATGTTGCAACGTCTTGGTTGTAAGCATAAGTTATGAGGTTGGATAGAATTGCAACAAAAATCAAAATGTTTTGCCCATAAAGGTTTTTGCCTTGGTGTATTTGTCACAGTTGTGATTTGTTTTAAATTTTTCTAATTAGATATTTAGATTTAGGAAAAAAGTTACATGAGGAATATAAAGTTTGGTGAGTTTTGGAATTGAGGTGCAAAATCCTTAAGTTAGGGGTCAAATGGTCATTTTTCCACATGTAGAGGGTAAAATGAAAATTTTATTCTAAAATAGTTTTTTTCATGTTTTTAAGTTATTAGTGATGAAATTCTAACATTTAGAAATCCTAACTTACTTACAGTTTCTGTCATGACATATGTATATGTCATACTATTTATTCTGTCATGAAATATTTGTCTGTCACATAATGTTATTTATTATATGTTAAGCCATGTCACGTATTGTTATCCGTTACACGTTATGCCATGTCACGTAATGTTTATCTGTTACATGTTATACCATGTTATGTACTATTGTTTGTTACATGTTATGTCAATTTATTTATCTTACTTACATGTCACATTGCATAACGTCAGAACATCTGTCATTTTGTTTCATGTCACATCATGTCTCGATAACAGTTTTCAAGTCAAGTCAAGTCTGTTTCAGTTTATCACAACCCTAAGCGCTAGAGTGGGGTAATATCCTAATAAAACTCCTTTATTCACGCTTGAGTTCTAAACTAGTGTGAAATTTCTTGGATTGACAAGGTAATAATCAACAGGCATCGAATGGGGCCTAATTAATTGGTCACCAGAGTGAAGTCAGGCACTAACATCAATGGTGCCACCCACATTTCAATTTCATGTTATACGTACTCGTGATGGTACATATACCTAACACAAGATACGTACATTACGTGCTCCACAGCAAGTGCAGATACCTGTGAATTGGCATGTATATTAATGCACTTACAACTGGTGCAGATACCTGTGTTGTGATGCGCTAATCGGTAGGGACATGCAGATCAAGGGGACCATGTAGCACCCACACATTTATGTTTATTAATTATGCATACTTATTGAACAAGATTCCAAGTTTATGTATGTCACGTTCACGCTCATGTTATTTAACAATTAGTTCAGTTGATGTGAAGTCAAGTTCATGTTTTAGTTCACACTCAGTTCATGTTTTGCTCATGTTTCAGTTTCAAGTTGAGTTTCAGTTTCAGTTCATGTTCAACTCATATCATGTAAAATTTCAAGTTCAGTCTCTGTTCAGTTCAAGTCATGTCAGTTCATGCCATGTTGAATGTCAAGTCATGCTATGCTTATTTATGATTATGATTAAGTATTCATGTTTTTATTGCCTTGCATGCATTTGTAAACTGTATGTTAAGTTTTATGTTAACTTGCTCAAATTTGTACTCAAATCTTACTATGGTAGTGCCAACTACCATTCCCTCTGAATGATAGGCGATAGGCCAAGATCAAGAGATGGGCGATGTGCCAAGATCAAGAGATGGAGCGGAACCTGTCCGATTGGAGGAGGTTGATTAGGCATAGCCGACGCGATGCGGAGCTTGTAGCCACCATGATTAGATTTATAGATAGCATGATGGAGACCCTAGTCGAGTTATGTGAGTTGATTGACGGACTAGCCCAGTAGTTTATTTTTCTTACTGTATCTATGGAGTTCTGTCTCCCATACTTTTGAGATTGCAGTTATTTTGAGACTTATGATGTAATCATGGATGCCTATCATTTCAATATTTATGGATTATGTTTCAAATATTTGGGATATTATTAATTCGGTGCCTAGTATTGCTAAAAAAAAAATATTATCCGCTGTGAATATTGCATACTGTTAAATCATACTAGATGCATTGCATCTTTAACTGCCATGAACGGGGGCATGTAACCTTGTGTTGCAAGTCCCGAAGCTTTAGATGTCTATCCGATCTGAAGTTTCAAGGAAGAATTTAACAACAGATTCTTTCTAGATTCTATCAAACAAAAAAAGGCGCAGGAGTTCACGTCTTTAACTCAAACAACAATAGTGTAGCAACACGCTGCCAACTTTATGGCACTAGGGAGGTTCGCACCACACCTGATCTCTACAAAAAGGATGTAGGTGTAGAAGTTTCAAGTAGGACTTCAGCCAAGGATCCGTAGCCACATGCCTTGTCATAGAATATTGATGTACCAAGAGTTTGTGAAGGTAGCTGCGATGGCAGAAGCAAAACATAAAGGTCTAGCGATCCAGATCAATTTCGAAAGGAAGAGGACCATGCCATTTACTTCAAGTGGTAGTGTCGAGAAGAAATGGTCTTTTCCCAACTCGGCTAAAGTTAAGGGAATAGCGACAAGAAGGCAAAAGTTGTATTTCCACCCACAGTGCCCGAAGTGTTGAAAGCACCACTCTGGAGAATGCTGTTATGGAGATTTTCCGATGAACGTAAAGGCCACCTCATCACCACCCATTCACACGGCAGCTCTAGAGAGCAATACTATGGGCTGGTTTTGCCCTTTCTTTTGGCCAAAACCACCATCACTCAAGTGTCATTCACAGCTCTCTCATCATACCTCAAATGTGTGAGAAGGCGTCCAGTCCACTCCCCTTTCATTTCATCACTTTCCCACATTTTTCTTCGAGAGAAACCTAGAGGTTCGCTCGGACGGCTTTCTTGCTTCTTTTTGCTTGCCATTTTTGAAGTCTTTGTAAGCATTTTCTCACAAAGTAACTTCAGAAAAATTTTTCCAATTTGGGTCTAGTTTCTATGGATACTTTTTATGTTAATTTTCATGGTCATTTAATCGATGAAAAGTTGTTTTAACCATTAAACGGTAGTTCTACACAACAAACTGGACATTGCTTGATATTTTAGAATTTTTAACCAAGCTATTGGAAAGTTCTTGGTACGAAATGTTTATGGAGGGTAGTTAACGTGTTTATATTAATACTTATGAGGAGTCGTTGCATGTAATAAGCTTTTGATGAAAGTTTTTCCTAGATAAAAAAGTTGGAAACTAGAAGGAGTAATACAGTTTCTGTTTTGTGAAAGCTTGAATCTTTTGTGTTAAATAATGCTCCAATGGTTTTTATGTTTTTATATGATGATCCTAGGTCTTTAATATACATGTTAGCTTGTTAGTTTGAAGATGTCTGGAGTTAATTTTTAAAGATATGATTTTTATGCATAAGGAAACTCGGTTAGACCATAAAGTTGAAGTTTGTCATTAGATCCATGTTTTCGTTTAATTTTAGCCATCTAATCCTAAGTTTAATGCTTGGATTTACTTTAGGACCTGTTTCTAACCCATGTCATGCTTTTGGGTTGGTGATTTTTGTCATGGTATGTTTCAGATCAAGTGTTTTTGGTGAAGTATAGAGCCGAGTACTTCTAGATGAATTTTGTGACTTTTGGTTATTTTTACTTGATGCTTCAAAGCATGTTAGTCCATAGGAGTGTGTTGAGGACATATTGGAAGAAGCTTTTTAACTTTTAGAGTTCTTAGAGATGTTTAAAAAAGAGGCAAAACTTGAGATTCAGGGGTTATGTGTTAGTTAAAATGTTTGGAACTTCTTGTGAAAAACTTGTCTTCGTTTCAAACATATGTTATGAGGTTGGATAGAATTGCAACAAAAATCAAAATGTTTTGTCCTTTATGGTTTCGGCCTTAGTGTATTTGTAGTCTAACTATTTCCTTCACATATAGTCAGGTCAACTTTCCTAATGTGTCTACGTTAGTGACTGGCAAAAAATGAGCAGTCTTGGTTAATCAAGCTATGATCACCCATATTGGATTATTTTTGCTTGAGTTCTTGGAAAGCTGACTACAAAGTCTATGGCTATATCGTCTCATTTCCATTCAGGGATTGGTTGAGGTTGTAGGTTTCCGGTTGATCTTTGATGTCCCGTTTTTACTTGTTGACAGGTAGGGCACCTTTTGACAAACATTGCTATATCTCTCTTCATTCCTTCCCATCAGAAGCCTTTCTTCAGGTCCCAACACATCATCATACTTCCTAGATGTACCAAATATGGTGCAGCATGGGACACTACAAGTATCTTATCCTTAACTTCAAGATTCGAGGGGATCATCATTCAGTTCTAGTACAATAGGGTACCATCCCTATTGAGACTATAATGCATAAGCCTTCTCGACTTCCTAACCCTTCTTCAAATATCCAACAGTTTCAAGTCCTTTATCTACTGAGTTTTCAACTCTTAGAATTCTATGACTCTAGCTTCCTGCTTAAAGGCAATGACCTCTTCCTATTGTGAACTCACCACCATTGTCTACTCATTCCAAAGAGGAGAGAATCCACCTATGATGATTCCACTACATCCTCCATTTTAGGCTTCCAACACAGTACATCGGCAACCAGGTTAGCCTTCCCAGGGTCGTACTTGTTCTTGCACTTGTCGTCACTGATTATCTGGAACTACCTACTCTCCCTCATATTAAGATTCTTCATAGTCAAGAGGTGCTTCAAGCTCTTGTTGTCCATGTACATCCCACAATTTTCCTAGTACCAGTCGTAGGTGGACCATGTGGTCCTCCAAATCTTACTAGTAGACTGGAATGTCTTCCAAAAAAAACCACCACGAATGAATCCAAAAAGGGCCTAGACATCCTGTTCATAATATCCATGAACTCCATGGGTTCATTGGCCAATCCAAACGGTACCACCCTGAACTGATGGTGCTCGTATCTAGTTCTGAATACAGTCTTAGGCACATCTCTCTCTTTGATTCTCAAGTGGTAGTATCCCTATCTAAGGTCAATTTTTTAAACTACTACTACTCCTTGTAGTTGATCGAATAGGTGTTCAATCCTTGGCAAGGGTACTTATTGTTTATTGTCACCTTATTAAGTTCCTATTAATCTATGCACATCCTTAGACTCCCATCCTTCTTCTTAAATAATATTAGTGCTCCCATGGTGATGAATTTAGTCTGATAAACCCCTTCTCTATAAGCTCTTGCAGTTGCATCTTCAACTCCTTCAATTCAAATGGCACCATTCAATTCAAATAGGGTGCCCTGTGTACAGGAGCTGCACCCAATTCCAAGTTGATTGTGAACTTGATTTCCCAAACAGGTAGCAACCCTAGAAGATCATTGGAGAAAACTTTTAGGAACTCCTCGACGACTGGAATCCCTATTACCGACTTCTTTTTTGTTGATTTTAACACCACCTGAACCAGGTATGCATCCACTCCACCAGCCAAATTTTTCTTAGCTTGAACGTCGATATCACCGTGGGTATCGTCTTAAGCCTACTTCCCATAAACTCCATACTTTCTTCTTTGGGTGGTTGGGAACTAACCACCCGACTTGGCAATTGATACTGGTGTAGTGTTGGAACAGCCAGTCAAATTCCAGGATAATGTCAAACTTGAGAAGGTTGAACACTATCAGGTCTGCTTACAACATTATTCTTCCTAATTCTAAAGGGCAACCTAATGCAACCCTTGAACATACTACAACTTCTCCAATCGGTAGAGTTACTACCAAAGTTTGTTGTAGGGACTTCCTTCATAAACTACACATTCATGAGAATGTAGCAGATACAAATGATTGGGATGCACCTGAGTCAAACAAGGTACAAGTGTAAAATTCATACAGTTTGACTCTTCCAGATAAAGTCAAACACTTTAACATGCTTTATAAAATGCCATAATTTCCAAATATTAGAGCAAGTTCATACTTGTCCCTCCTTCTAGGTCTGGTCTCTGGAACCTCCTCATCAACTTCTTCAGGTGTCAAAGCATACACGCATGCCTACACATATTGTCTCTAGCCCGACCTTCCTCCACCTGGATCAGCCCACTACCTTGGGCTACACTAGGGCATTCCCTGGCGAAGTGCCTCATCGGGCTACATCTGAAATAATTGTTGGTGCCCTAATGAAAATCTCCTTTATGGGATCTCTTGCATTAGTACAAACTCATGTGGCTGCTTGTGGTTGTGCCCTAGATCTAGACCCAAACTTCTGGGGTGATCCTAACCTGCTTGATACCCCAGTATAACTCCGTTGCCGCTAGGCTGTGGAGCACACATTTAGCTATAAAGGCTACTTCCACTAGCCTCTAGAAATTATGAATTAGTAGACAGGCCACTTGAGCACATATTCAAGTTGTAACCCTTCCTGGAAGCATTTAGCTTGCATCTCTTCAGTGGATATGAGATGTGGGGCAAACCTCCCTAATTCCATAAATTTAGACACATACTGCTCCACAATCATACCACCTTGGATTAGGTTGACAAATATTCTTGCCTTTTGGTGTCTTACCATGGTCGTGAAAAATGGTCGTCAAGCTCTTTCTTAAACTACTACCAAGTCACAGCCGCCATTGACCCATGTTCCAAGATCAAAAGTTGTCCCTTCATTTCCCACCATATCGCAGCTTCCTCTTGAAGTAGATAGCCTGCATATAGTAACTTTTTGTCTTCGGTACAGCCACAGATCTTGAACGTCCTTTCGATATACGTGATCCATTTTCTTGCTCTCATAGGCCCTTCAGTTCCAGAAAATCCAGTGTATCTATAGGCTAAAAATTGCTCGTACGAGCAACCTCTCTGTTTTGCCCGCAATTGTTTGTAGTTATTGGAGCTGCTGCTGGAAAAACTCATGTTGGCATCCCAGCATTTCAGTCATGCGGTTTATGGCTTGTGCCATAGGGTAACTTTCTTTGCCACGTGGTAGGTCATCACGTAGTCGTAAGGCTCATCCTGAGTTAGTTTAGGTAACACCATTCAGTCTTTCCTCTCCAAAGGTCCAACTTCATCAATTCTAAAGATCCCCAAAATCTCATAACTCAAGTCTATCATGCTAAGATTAAACCCTAAGGCTCTAGTATTATACCTATGAGACTTGAGGATTTACCTAGAGCCGTAAAAGCTCTTATACCACCGAGTTTATGATGCCATCGGGTCTCGCTTGTGATTTGTCAAAAGTCATGACATGGGGATGTTGGCCGCATGGGTCACACACCACTCACACATTGTGATAACAAGGTGTGTGCTCACATTTTCAAAAAATAATTGTTCAATTAATTCACAACAAAACAATAAAATTGGTCATAATTAATTCTGATTAACAGTACCAAAGAGAATTGATAACATCACAACTACAATATCCATAAGTCACATGTCTCCAAATCATAAGCTAAATTCATTTTTACAATCATCCTGTTGTTCAGAAAATTTAAACATAGCAACATGACAACAGAAAAAAGCCTCGATCCTCAATCTTATGACTGTCCTGGATCTCCATATCCACAACTACTACCAAAGTCTCCATGTATATCAAAATCTAAGATTTCGAGGAATGGGACCGTAGTGGGACTACCAAGGTGAAGTTTAAAAAAATCTCAGTAAGTGAAACTATGTCCAACACTCAAAGATGCATGCCCATAGGAAAAGAAAAATATGCTAAAAGTTGATGCAAGGAAAGATTATTCTTGACATTACACACTTAACCTAATAAAGGACATCTTAGCCATAGTCAACTTCACACAAAAATTTATCGTGAAACAAAACTCAAAGCACTTGAATAGTTTTCGAGCAAACTCAAAACTCAATTTTTTAAACATCCATTTTATTAATGTGTGCTCCACAGTCTCCCCTAAATAGACCATCCACACACCTTAGCTCTCTTCGACACACTAGGGTAACGACCGTGTGTGTACATCATTCTGAGCAATGCCTGGCTTTGCACCCATCCTTGACCATGAAGAGAGGCCATTGCTTCGACCTGATAGTGTTATCATTTTTTTTTTCGGTAGTCAAAGTGAGCAATGGAATAACTAGATAACATTCAACCATGACTAGTTAAGTTACACACAGACATAGAAATCAAAGAAATTATGCATCATTCGATAATAGCTTCTCCTTTCTAATCACATTGACAGTATAATTTTCAAACATCTCGTGACAGAAGCTTGACCCACCTTTCACTTTTGAGATGGCTCATCATTTTTTGATTCTTTCTTAGGATGAATTGCTTCAACAAGGGCCTCGATCTCTCCCTTCACTCGTTCAAACACATTGGGGCCTTTGACATTATCTATCAGGGTGTTCTCATCAATGTCATCATTCCTTCCATGTGTTTCCTTGTGATGGTGTGGCGATTTTTTAGTGTGAATGATTGCTTCAATCTCTTCCTTAGCTCTCTCAATCATATTCGGTGCCTTTACATCTTTTTCTTTTGGTGATGATACTGTTGGCTCTGCCATTGGAGTTTCTATGAGAAATTCTTCGTGGTACTGATTCAAGCAGAGCAATTTCTCTCAAGTTTGCTGGACTGTAAGGGTTACATCTCTGCCGTGTTATCGTCTTGCCTAAGCCCATTTTCATCCCAATGACAAGTCAAGGGACATCACTCATTATTATGCACTCCTGAGTGACCATATGAGTTCCACCGAGATAATACTCTATCTCGGCTTGGGGTCGTGATACTCACATAGCCACATAAAACCTGTATATTTGAAATGCTTATAAACTCACACTATTTGAAACCACTCAAGTGTTTACATGGTGACAAATAGTGCAACGTCAAAAATTTCCAACAAGCATTCATAAGCTGTAAATCAGTGCGAATGTGGGAAATTCCAGAAGCCATTTACAGGCTAAAAAATAGTGTAAATGATGGGGAAATCCCAGCAAGCATAATTCGACAGCAACATAAATAAAACATGAGATTTCACAAAACCATTGTATCCAAACAGTAATTATATAATCACAGTCTCAATAGACACAAGGCCAAGCAGCCAAAACTCAACTCCACACTTCCATAAACATCATCCCGTGGGTTACATCCAACTACCAACATTTTCTCAACAAGTTACAGTTCCCAACCAACAACCAACCCCTTGCAAAAGTACATATAACATTCTAGAGATGATTTCAACAATAACACAAGATTCCACAACATAGACCAACACAACCAATACATTTCACGACCATATAACAGAGGTGTAGGACCATAACCAGAGTCTAGTAATAGCAATTCTAAAAATCACGCAACAGTGGTGCAAGGCCATGCCAAAGGCCAACAACATCAATATCAAAAATCACATAACAGAGATACAGGTCCATACCAAAGGCCAACGGTAACAATATCAAAAATCATGTAACAGAGGAAATAAAATGGATAGCAAGCAAGAAAAATTCATCCAATCCTGTTTTCAACATCTCAAGGGCATGTAAAAGAGTGATCAACAACACACAAAGTTTTTCAATACCTATAGTATCATTTTTGGATTTTGGCACTAAGCATCATTTACCTCTGTGCGGTGGGGAAAAATCTCTAGATGATCATCGGTGTTCCAAACTTCACACCAGCAACCCATTGCTTTATCGTCCTTAGGCGTGGTCCAATTGAAGGTTGGAGGGCTTTAGGGAATCTCTGGGCTTGGGTTTGACTCGGAGGGGAGGGGAAGTGGGGTTGAGTGACTGGGAGGTGTTTTCTGGTGGTTAAGGTGGCTGGGAGTGCGCCAATGGACATTGATTCAACAAAATGGATAAGGGCTCGAGTGGTTGGGGTCTTCAGCTCTGTGAGTGAGGACGGTTGGGGAGGGGGATTTCGGTGCAAGGGTTGCAATAAGTGGTGGGGGTGGCCGACTGGGACTGAGGGAAGAGTTAGAGAAAGAGAGAGACAAAGAAAGAAAATGAGAGACAGTGATGGGGAGAGAGGGAGGGAGAGAGAGAGAGAGAGCGAGAGTGAGTGAGCCAAACATAGAGAGACACAAACAGAAGGAGAGAGCTCATTGTTGTTGGCATCAAATAGGGAGTTGCACAACGAGGTGGCAACAGAGTGGCCGATGGAGTTGTGCGATAGGGCTTTTGAAACCCAAAAATGGGTATGTGCATTTCGAGACCGAGAGATAAAAAGGGAAAAAGAGAAAGAGAATGGAAAGGGCGAAAGAGAGGGTGCTTGGTTCTTGTCGTGAGGAAAGGGAGATGGTTCTCACCCTATTTATAGGATGAAAATTCCTTCACAGGTTGAACTTAGCCCTCTATTGGAGGTTAGCCCTCTATTGGAGGAAATGTTCAGTAGACGGGGGCAACTATGTAGGCCAAAGCTCAACCAATGGGTTGGCTTCAGAACTGGAAAGGTGCTACTACTGTTTGCAGAGGGGATGGGGAAGACATTTGGGGAGTGGGAGAAAATAAGGAGAAAGTGTTTTAGGGTTTTAACAACACATGCGTGGGGCCTTCTAATGGGTTGAGGGACACAGGTTGGGCTTTGGGCTTGCGGAGTCTAACGGGCTAGGTTCTCACACATTGTAAATATGATATATAAGAAAGTCTATACCTAATAAGTTATACGCCCTAGGGCTAAGCAAACAACATAGCAACAGCTAGCATACAAATGCGATGTACAACACGTTTGGCAAAATTTGGTAGCTAAATGAGGTTTATATGCTTAGTAATAACTAGCAGTTAAGTGGGTGAGGACCCCACCAATGCAAAGGGACAGACTACCAATGTGGTTGAGTGGAGGAAATTGCTGCGGGTGCTAAAAATTATAGCTAGTCCAACATGTGGCAAGCAAGTACCTTATAGTTTTCCTAGCAAATACGTCCTAGTGTGAGGTGGAGAAGAGTGTCTGACCCCATGGTAGGTGAGCTAGGAAACTCTCTTGCTTTGAAGGCGAGAACGAGCAGCTGAAGAGACCAGTGGCTCTAACGAGACAAGAGCTACTTGCCGAAGGCAAGCAACTATCTAGGAGAGGCTAGATCAAGTATGGAGCTTTCCAAGACAACACAGAAGGTGCTCAGAGGAGTAAGAGTGTCCTATGCAGAAGCCACACTCCACCTAAAGAGTCATATCCAAAGTGGGTCTGTTGGAGGGATTACGACTCGAAAAGTCATATCATCTGAACCCAAAGGTATGGTTTGATGCCATGTGGAAGACCCACATTCAAATACACGCAAAGAAGTTGGCAAACCATAGAAACTGCATACAATGCCCAGGTCATCTGTCTCTATCATCTTGTAGTGTAACAGTCGAGGCCAAATGACTCCTATTCAAGCATACCCAGAGTCAGAGATATGTTAGAAGGCCATCTAATAGTCCCATCCTATAAAAGGGATTTGGACATGTGAAAAAATCTCACTTTTAGGATCTTAGACACCTGAGACCTCAATTGCCAAAATCTAATGAGGAAGCAAGGAAGGGAGAGACGTGACTGAGTAGCAAGCCCGACTTTGTGAGGTAGGTTAGCTTCTAAGATAGGACTTCGGAATGTGGGCTGAATGTTGTATGTAAGAGGCATTTGGACCATTATGTTTATCTTATGTTCCTTCCCTATTTTTTCAAGACTTTGAATGTGTTTGTTGTTTTTCCCTGATTCATGATCCGGGTGTGTGTATCTATATCTCTGTGTGACTATGTGTACCATCCAAAGATCATCATGGGGCAAGACCAAGTTCCCCGTGCCCATTCCTGTGAGACGTCGCCATGAGCTTCAAATGAGTAAAGGGGTTCTACCTGAATGATTGGGCTGGGGCGGTATCATGTTGGCCTCACCTAATAGTCGGGATGCAGAATCTCCTGGCGTATCTTGTGTTGGTGTCTTGAGTTGGTTGACCAGGTAGACATCCCCCGTGTAATATGTTATCTCTGTGGGAGAGTCGACCTACGTTGGGGTACAAGCGAGTTAGCTTTCACGAGGCTGATTGGGTAGAAGGGGTTTCCTTGATGTCGAGCTGCGAAGCAGCTCATTCCCTGTTTGTCCATCAGGCAACAAAATGTCTGTGTGAGGAACATCTATGTGATGAATCGCTAGGTGTTGGCAATTGTACCAAGTGAGACCGATATGATTTTATGATTTGACTTGCTGCATTGACGGGTGATGCCTCACCTAAGTAATACTCATGTTTTAAACTACAATGCACAAAAGGGTAACTCCTTATAAGGTGATTTCTCTCCATGCTTGTGTGTGTGTGTGTGTTAAAACGGTGATTCCTGGCCATGTTTTTACGGACCCATGCGTCCATGCCCTAAGGGTTATTCCTCGTCAAGGCATACATGCATGCGTCCTCTAACTATTTACATGAACTCTTCATTGCATCTTCAAGAGCATTATCTCTCATTAGTAGTTTTTGTCATGGGTGCCTAACCTACCTATGGTTTCACTCTTGGAACCATAGACTTCTATGCAGAGTTAGAACCAGTAGTGATGCCCGTGGAGGAAGAGCCGACCCTACCCGAACCCTGAAGACGGAGGCCTATATTTTTTTTAGGCGCCATCCATTATTTTGAGTTGTATTTAACCTTTTGCAAAAGGGCGACCCATTATGTTCGGTCTGCCACCTCTTAGGAGATGAACATTCCACTTTGGGTTGTAAATACTCCATGTTAATATTCATGAGGAATGATAGTAATGTGGATTAAACTCTAGTACTGCAAGGTCTAGTTATCGACTAAACCTCTATCTTTTCCATTACGATCATAAACCAAAATCCCACACGTGCACTTCCATCCTAATCAAACATGCCTAAACCAACCAAATCCTGGGTGTTGACTGCCTGGTTGGCATTCTTGACACCAAGGAACCTCGCTTGGACCTTTACACGAGGGACGGGACGCGACATGGGGTGTATGGTACATTTGGCAAAAGTCTAGTGACTAAATGTGGCTTGTACGCTTAGCAACCTAGAAATCTAATGGGGGTTTATAACACCAAGCAAAACATGCATCCCTTATTACATGCTAGAAGGGGACTCATTTGTTCTAGATTTTGGTTTATGTCTCTCATAATTGTTGAGTCTTATGTTTCAGCTACAAAACTCCAAGGTAAGAAGTTTGTTGTAGTGACCTCTCGTGATTCTGTTGCCAGTGTCACAAGGTAGTCCTGGCTGGGGGCACCACAACATGTGTCGTCGTTGCCAACACACATGTTCTTCACGCACAACCATGTCCTGTTGTTTCTACTAAAAGCCTTTCATTTCTTTAAATTACGATGTTAAATAAGAGTTCAAAAGCAACTGCTTCGGGATAGGCTAGCTAGTAAAAACCACTACATGCTCCAAGCAGTCCAACTGTACTAGACCATCTCAAAAACCTTTACCACAATGATCCTCTCTTGACATCTAGCCAAGAACATTGGACCTACTACACTTGTTAAATCCATTTTCTAGCTTTTATGTTGTTTTCATATTTTCTATATGATTATTGAATCTGATGATTGTTAGGTCTCCCTCCCCACCATTTATAACTTTTAATGTTATTAATATAAATCCTTATTCACAAAAAACAAAAGAGCAATGTGATAAATTCAAATGAGGCACAAAATAAAATAAACCTTAAATATGTATTATTAGTTACCAGCATATTTCAGTTAGCTTCAATGAAGCAATTAGTCATATTTGTTAATTTTATATTATTTGATTAGTAAAATAGATTCTATGTGAGTTGATAAAGGATTGTCAACCAAATTATTATCTTCTTGAGAATTATTATATATTAATGGAGGCTCAATTGGCTCCCTCAAAATAGCCATCTTATTTACATTATTTCGCTTAGCCTTTTCATTTCAAAAGGAAAATGATTTCTAGGGCTGATTTGGACATTCAGAATATCCTGTATTTATGTGAATAATAATATTGAAATGGTCTATGAATAGCAATGAATAGTAATTATGTGAATAGTATTTCAATTGATTGAGCAAACTGATTTTCGTGAGCCTCGGAACGTCAAAACCTCATCTACTGCATGTGAAGTAGTGTTGGTGGAGGGAGAATCTAGTGGGGCCCAAGACAAAGGGGATACAAGTGAAGCAGTGCCTGTCATTGAAAATTTGGGCTTGGGTGATGAAGTCTTATTGCACCTAGGACCTTGGCAGATGCGGAGGGGACACAGACGTTTACTTCTCGCAGGGGATTTTTCCAAGATTGTTTTCGAATCTGATGGGCAGAGAGAGCTTCCTCATTTGGGGAAAGATAAAGATGGGGTTTCAGACTCTGAAATTGGGAAAAAGGAGGTGAGTAAGGGTCATCTTTTGAGAAGTTCTTCTAGGGCTCCGAGCAAACCCTCTCGGCCAGATTTATGATTGGCAAAATATTGTTTTGGAATGCTCGAGGTCTAGGGACCTCGAAATCCGAAACTTCTCATTGTGGCAGAACATTTTAGAAATGATTGTAAGATTTTACGTTGGAGTTCAAATTGGTTTACCTTTTGATGAGTCCTTTTCAAAAGGAGTTCAAGATGTAAAATTGTGGATTTTCTGGCATGATGATATTCAGGTTAGCATTCTTGGAGTTTCTAATCAACATGTTACTTTGTTGATTAATTCTTCAATGATTCTATCGGCAGTGTATGCAAAATATATGTACCTGGATCATAGGCAACTTTGGTCAGATCTTGTCTCCTTTGGTTCTTTGGATTTGTCGTGGGTTCTTATTAGGGATTTTAATATCATTCGTCATGTTGGAGAGAGAAGGGGTGGGAATCCAAGATTGTCGTGTGCAATGGAGGATTTTTCAAATTTTATTGATGTTGGGGGCTTGATTGAGGTTCCATTCATTGGGAATAAATTTTCTTGGTGTAATGGCCATGTGGTTTGGCAAGAAGTTGGGCTCATCTGGACAGAGCACTTTGCAATTCTAGGTGCTTGGATCTATTTCTGTTAGGGTCTCTAAAATACTTGGCGCGTAGATCATCCGATCATTCTCCTATGCTCCTTGGGTTATCTGATTTTTCTTTGAAGCATGATCCTAGCCCTTTCAGGTTCCAACAGATGTGAACAACGCATGATGAATTTTGGAAGCTTGTATCATTTGTTTGCAAGGAGATGTAAGTGGTTCAGGTTTGTCGAAGCTTGCATTCAAACTTAAAAGACTGAAAGTAGCTCTTCAGCGTTGGAATAAGGAAGTTTTCGGATGGACCGGAGATCATATTAAACAGTTGGAGGAACGAGTGGAGGAAGGAGAGGCAAGGCTTCAAGAGCAATTTTCTGAAGATGTCGAGAGCAATTTCGCACTTAATTTATGCGGATGATATGGTAATATTTGCAAATGGTGGAAAAATATCTATGAAGATGATAAAAGAAGTTCTAAATTTGTATGCTCAGTGGTCGGGACAAGTGGTTAATGAAGACAAGTCTTCTATTTTTTTCTCGTCCAAAATTTCTCCTCATTAGCATCGTGATACTTTAAGATTAACAGGATTTTCAGTTGGGAGTTTTCCTGTTAAATACTTGGGTGTCCCGATCATTTCGGGTCGCATGAAAATTATATATTTGTAGGAGTTGTTGATGCAAATTCGTAAGAAAATAGATGGATGGAAGATGAGGTTTTTGTCTTCAGGGGCCTGCCTAATTCTTTTAAAACTTGTTCTCTCAAGCTTGCCGGTACACTTGATGTATGTTCTATATGTTCCGAAGTTGGTATTTATGAAGATTACTAGGTTGTTTAGCATGTTCTTTTGGGGATCGATTGAAGGAAAGCCAAAGAAGAAATGGGTTAAATGGGATTTGTTGTGTAAACCGGTGGATAAAGGTGGTGTTGGCTTGCGGACTATATTCGATGTCAAAAACTCCTTGCATTTCAAATTTGCTTGGGAATTGCTTACTGAAAAATCTGTGGGCACATTTTTTTAAAGCTAAGTATGTGAAGGATCAACATCTCTCTTTAGTTAGTCCTTTGAAGGGTTCTTGGTGTGAAGGATCAACATCTCTCTTTAGTTAATCCTTTGAAGGGTTCCTGGTTTTGGAAGATGGCTATGGAAGTTATACCGTTTGTGCTTAGTCATTTGAAATGGCAGGTTAAGGAATGAAATCTTTCATTTTGGCGAGATAAATGGTTGGAGACACGTCCTATTTGTAATGAGATACAAATTGCTAATTTTTCGACGTTGAAAATAAAAGAATGCATGGCTGAAAATAGCTGGGATGTGGAGTTCCTAGTGCAACTTGTGGGCCGGGAACATTTGGATAAGATTTTATCTCATGTTGGGGGCACAAAAAATGGATCCGATGTATTGATTTGGTTGGGAAATGCTGATGGCAGATTTTCTACCTCCAACACTTGGGATTTGGTCTGTGTTAGTGCTCCAAAACAACAACGGTCGAAGTGGATATGACATGCTACTTTGCCTAAGAGATTTCCGGTAGCAATTTGGAAAGCCTATTCATAAAATTTGAATATGGATGATCGTATTCGGCGCATGGGTATTCCTATGGTGTCCAAATGTGAATGTTGTGAAGAAGGCGCTGAAGACTTAAATCATGTTTTATATGGGGGAAGAATGGCCTCTAAGCTTTGGAATACTTGCTCTAATTTTTTGGATATTCCTTATGTGGAAAATCGCTCTTAGGTTAAGTCAGTGGAAGCATGTTTCATAAGAACAAAAAAGGTTTCCCAAGTCAGAAATTTGATTGGGCTTGTCCCGGTAATTTTGAACTCTAATTTTTTTATTACATGTATAGTTTTTGGAATTTATAGTGGTTTTTGACACCTTGGTTTGGTTTTATTGAATATATGTAATTCTCAGGTGTATGGTTGCTACCACGGTATTCATCTGCCATAAGCGAGGGTTATCAATAAAATTAGGGTTCCATCCTCTTCCCAAAAAAAAAAAGTTTTGAGAAATAAGAGACAAAAATTGGAATAAAAATATTATAAAGTTAAAAAATTGTTTGAATATAAAATTTAATATTATTTTTTTAAAAATTTGTATTGTTTTTTGTGTTTTGTTTGGAAGTTTATGAAATTTATCTTTGATTTTGTATTTGGATAATAATTAGGTAATGATTAGATGAAAAAGTTGAATATTTGAAATTAAAAAGTGTTTTATCATGTTTGAGTGATATTTGAGAAAGAAATTTTAAAAAATATCTAAATATCCAAACAAGCAGTTAAATGGCCCGAAGCATGCAACAGCTTATAAAAAAAGTTGGACTCACTTGAAAAAAAAAAAGATAGTATCTAGAGAGAGGCTTGAACACTGACTGCAACAAGTAGTTATGGAACATTTCGCCAAGATCAGTTTTCAGCATCTTGCATGCGCGCCGGTTGTTCCAACAAAAATGAGTTGAGCCTGCAAACAACTCGTTGTTCCATTGTACCAACATCGACAATACCAAATATCATGCCATCCACAGCTACGCCACATGCATATTATAGTACTGATGGTCAGTTGATTCATGGACCACTGCTACAGTTCAACTTTTGTTTAGCCTGATCGCGCTTCTTTATGAGATACATGCAAGTGCTTCTAAACTACACAAAAAAATCTGCATTATTCCATACATGCACATAACTTAAGGTGGTCCCCTCCCACATGATCTCAAGCTGCAAAACAGCTTCCAATATAGAAATGACAAAGCAAAACCATGCAGCAAGCTGGGAATTAGCTAACACTGCAGGGACTTTAAACTTTCATATAAAAAGTGTTAAGATATAAAATAAATAATAAAATTTATCCATTTTCATCAGTTTAATCTTTTGGGACACGTAATGATTTCACATGGTATTAGAGTAGAGGTCCTGAGTTTAAACCCTGACTATACACTCTATATATCTCATTTAATTAAATATTCTACATGTTGGGCCACTATTGATGAGAAGTCTAGCTCACAAGTGAGAGAAAGTGTTAAAATATAAAATAAATAATAAAATCTACCTCTTCCCATCAGTTAAAACAATTTTGGGATAAGTGGTAATTTCACAAAAATAATAATTTGCAAGACCATATCTGCACTGATGCAAATATATAATTGCTGAGCCAGCCTGCTGACACAGGTATTCAGCCAAAAGATAGAGAGAGTGGGAGACAGAATGAAGTAGAGGACCCCAATGAAAACCCCGAACAGGCTACCTAGTATTTAGGTTATGGTCCTGGTTAATTTATGTTAGGTTTTTCCTTTCCTCTTTCTTGTTTCTCTCAAGCGTAAGGACAACTGAACCACATAATAGATACTCGGTCATTGCACATGACTGAGAACAAAGTCGTACACGCATGAACAGCTTCTTCCTCCACCAGATGATCTTGTCATTTGCTCAAAAGTTTTAACAGCTTTTTAGGGAAAAATAAATAAAAATAAAAAAACCTGCATGTTTCTATCCTACAAAAAAAACGAATATTTGTGACAGATTATTTGCGACGATAATGACAATAATGCCGAAAACATATTCATTAGTCTATCCCTAAACAATAAAGTGCAGTGCAGCCAAACTTGTCAAGGTCTCCAACTGATTGGTCTAGTTAAAGTCTGAAAGTGGGAGAATATTACTCAAACATGCTGACCCCGCTTTATGATTCTGGAAATCTTCTTGGGCCCAACTTCTTTTTAACATAAAGTTTGGTGCAAACTCTTTGAAAATAGTTCTGACTCCTGGGACTCAAGCTGCTGCATATTCTCTATGCTTTTAATTTTGGATCTAGGAGCCACCGTGGTGATTCTCTTTCTCGATCATAATGTTGAAGGGTACAAATTATCCATTTTAGTCCCCATGCATTTCTTTCATTTTAAAGCACCTAAAATGGGGGAAAATGTTACTTGAATGGAAAATGAATCAAATTTCGTAATGAGAACTGCTACATCTATAAATGAATTACAGAAAAACAATCTTACAAACTGATGTGGCTTCATATGATACGTTAGATTTATTTTATAATAAAAATAACTTTACATTCTGACAAATCACATTAGTTTATAAAATTATTTTTATGTAATCATTTTATGACTAGTTTCATACATGGAATCTCAGCAAATCTTTTCTTTACTGAACATGTTGAACTCACCTACGTACCTCATAAGTGGTACTGCTTGTTTAATCGGAATTGGGCTTCCAAGTACCATATCAACTTTGGACTTCAACTCTCACTTCTCTAGAAACGCTAGGAAAAAAAAAAGCTTAGATATTATATCTTTGTAAGCCTAAACTTTCTCAATTTTCCTATTTTTAAGTGACTATCTTTCCCTTTCAGTGGGCTGAGGCCCAATCCCAGCTTCAACGAAAATAAACAAATTCACAGACTTGGCCCGACCCAACTCAGGTCTCGAATGAAATACAGAAGGGTGAAGAGGATAAAGCACCAGTAGTAGGGGTGGAGGCATTGAAAACGACGACGTTTTGAAGTCGCTGAAACATATCTCAGTGGCTATCCCAATACGTTTGAACTGGGCAACGCCCACACGTGTAACATCCATCGCGGCTCTTCCCTCCCTTTCTCAAACAATACTGCCTTCCTCCCATTCAAGGTTCTCAATCTATATATCTCTGAAGCTATTTCCTTTGCCTATTAGCTCCATATATACTCACCATCATCTTCACCATGATGTTGAGTATTGTGGGCAAACTTGATGAAGTTGAGGCCAAGTCCATGTCAGTTCCAATCCTTTAAATGTGCTAGTCAGCCAGGACGCTCCTGTTGTTGCGGAGGCTGTTGAAAGGAGTTGTGGGAGGTATGGCTGTTTCTGCTTGTTTTAATGATTGGGCTTTCGTGACTGATTTGAGGGCAATGTCGGGGTTCTTGTTAGAATTTTAATTTCGATCTCTTTGTGTTCGTGAATTGTACTTATCAAAAGAGAAAAATAGCTACAATTATGTTGCATTGTCTCGTGCGTATGTCTGTGTCCTTGGGCCATGTCTTTTGAGTTCAAGAATTATGTTGCATTGTTGGTGACTGAAAAAGTTCTTCCTCTGTGGTCTATTACTATATGAGTAATGCTAGGCTGCCGACCAGGACTTTGGACGGTGCCGTCTAGTCAAAACTCATCAATTTTTTTTTTATATTTTTTAATATCTTTAAATATATTTAAATATTTAAAAAAATATATTAATATATTAATAGTTACTTTTTTAATTAATAAATAAAAAAAAATTAAGGGATAAAATGAGAAGACAAAATAACATAATTCTTGCTATATATGGCAACAATGGCATTTTCGGGTTACAGCAAGCTCAATGCTGTGTTTGCGTGGCTGGGGGAATTATCGGGAAATTGGGCTTAGATAGAACTGATTGATTCGTAATCATGTGGACCACTTCTTATTAATGACGGTCTTTTCAATTTAACATATACCCTTGATTTGTTAAAAGTGGACTGGAAGTGCCTTCTGCAATCTACATTGAATATTTTTTTGTCCCCACGTGTGGCTTGGTGGGTGATTTCGATTGGTTTCAAAGGCTTTAGGATATTACTCTTATCTTTTAGAGAGACAACCTTGCTAAATTGAGGAACTGAAATAATTGGAGAACCGAGATAATTAGAGGGCGCCGAGCTATGGAGCCTCAAGTCTAAGGGAGGAAGTTGGAGACCCCAGGACCACGAATCGGGTAACGAGCGCGAACCGACTCGAGATTGTCTGTCGACTCCAAGCTCAGAGGTGCCAAGGAAAACGTCCCGGGACTCGACAAATTACTGTGAGGGAGGGGCCATCCTAGAAAGGCCCAAGCCCAAGAAGGCCGAGCTATAGAACCTCAGGCCCAAGGGAGGAAGCTGGAGACTTTGGGACCACGGATCGGGTACGAGAGCGAACCGACCCGAGATTGCCTGTCGACACCAAGCTCAGAGGTGCCAAGGAGAACGTCCCAAGACTCGGCAAATTGTCAAATCCTATCACAAAGCACCGGACAGGATGCCCAATTACACGCAGACGGCAGCACGTGCCCGATCACAGATTCGACAGACCCAAGGCACGCCGCGATGAATGCATGTGTCAGAAGACTCGACATGCAACGGCACACCCACGTACGAAGGATGGCTTGCCTGCGATCTGATGCACTGTCATGGCAGGGAGGTGGCTGCGGGACAGACCTAGCACGACAGAAGCAGCACGATCTCCCGCTAGGCCGCAGACTGACACACTAAGGTGAGAAGAAAATGAGTCGTGGCAGATCTGGCACCTGACACACCACGATCTCTCTCAAATAGTGGAACCCAAACCAGGTATAAATAGGGGGATCCCTTCTACGGGAGCCTCTCTCACTCTCTGTCTGATAACTCTTATCATCGCTCTGTATTTATGCACTCTTCTCCATAGAATCATTCACTGACTTAGGCATCGAAATGATCCCAGGAGTCACCGGAGCCTCTTCTCCTTCTTAGTTGCAGGTAACGTGGAGCTTGGGCATCGCGGTACTGCTTGGACGGCGAAACACGACATTAACAGTAATACTACCATGTATGCTGCATTTTTCTTGATTAGCTTCCTTGCACTTCTCATATTGTGCATACCCCCTAGAAACCCCACCAAGAAAAATACCCAAACCTTTATAACAAAGACCTTAGTAAGAGTACTTGCATTGGTTGGCCTAATTTGAATATTGAAACTACTTCATTACTATTTATTATTTTATTATTATTTTTTACCTACTTTTTATTACTATTCACTACTATTCAATATTCTATCATTAACTTTTTATTACTATTCACAGAATACTTAAGAATACCTCATTACCCAAACGCAACCTTAAAGTACATCTTCAAAATTTAAAAGAATATAGATGAAATGAGCTGTATTGGAATAGTCAAATATTGGGAACTTCAAATACAATCTACAGTATTTCTAAGGCTTTCTTCATATTTGGAGGTACACTATTCATCTTCAAAAGTAATATTTTATTCCCAAATATCATACCCAACTACTCCATAACATTTCCCACGTTTTTTATCTTCAAAAGTGATATCTTCAAAAGTGATATCATTATTAAAAATTAAGTAAAAGTTAAATTATTAATTAAAATAAAGTTAGTGTAGTTACAAAATATGAAAAATAATTAAAAATATTATTATTAAAAAATAATATTATATTATTATTTTGACTAATCTAATGTAAGGTTATAACTTATGATTTTAGATTTATGAAAAATATGTATTTTTAACTAAATTTTAGACATAATTTTAATGAAATCAATGCCAATGCTGTAGGCAGTGTGGCAATTTGACATTACTTTTTAAAAAATAAAAAATTCATTTGCTTAGACACCTATGGTTAGGCCAGAAAATATGAAGTGCGGTCAAGAACAAGTAATTGAACTAATAATGTAAAATGGGAAATAATTTCATTTACTGTTATCTTGTCCTTTTGTTTTTGTTTTTTTTTTTTATTATTGGAAGCATACTTTTCTTCTTGTCCTTTTGTTTCTGCACGTACATCTCATTGATGTACTTCTCTTTGCTGTATTTTTTTAGTAGGTATGCGTGCCGGTTTACCTAAATTTGTCCCTGTTAAGTACTTGAGGGACATGGAATCTACCAGGTTTCAAGTAGGTGAAGAGGTGTCTCTCGAGATGTTGAAGAAGAAGAAGAAAGAAGAAGAAGGGTTTGATTAATCCATCAGGAAGAGAAAAGGAACTCCCTCTAAAGCTACAAATCATAATTGTACTTGCTTTATGTTGTTGGCACGTACCATATAAAAGTGAACTTCTACCCTCTTTCTCTTCTGAATGGCCTTCCTAAAGTATAAAAATTGTGTGGGTTTCTCCTTGGTTGTATACTTTTGAAAAGCATAAGCATGAGAGTTAGATTTTCCCACGTCACGAGTCACGACTATTCTCAGCCATGGTTCAGAACAGGACCCTCCCCTACAAACAAACAAACAAACAGTCTTGCTTTTATAAAGTACTGACGCTAGGTTTAGAGCTGGTTTTAAACAACAATATTACACTTTGATAGATTGTACTGCAATCCATAGCGTGCACCCAGTTAAATGGGATGTATGGCTCTATTGATTCAGACACGGGAAGAGAGCATTTCATGTATTGGTGCAGGGGTCAAAGTTGCCATGCACTAAATGAATTTCTTATAGACCACATGCGGGTCACTCCCTCGCTTATTTTCACAGATAAGATGAAATGAGTTGAGATAAAAATTAAAATTTAAATAAAATATTGCTAGAATATATATTTTTTTAATATTATTTTTGTAATACTCGGGCCCTAAGCCCAGTTCTTTTGAAAGCCAGCCCAATTACACGAAGCCCGGCCCATGTGATCTCTTGATGGGAGGCTCGAACGGCGCCGTTTGGTAAGTGTTTATTTTTCCCTTTCTGCTGCACTGTTCTTCTTCCCCACTGGTTTTTCCTTTGCTCTACAGTGCCGCAAATCTCTCCATTCCCGTGCAACTACTCCTCACGTCTCCACGGTTTGAGTTGCGGTTCCACACAAGAAGTTTTTTTTTTCCCTCACCACAATTTTTTCAACTACTCAGACTCTCTCTTACGTAGATTTTGGTTCACCCTTGGCTGGCGCTGCTTGTTCCGTGAGCCTCGAAATCTTGGTTCCTCGAAAGTGAGCCATCGTTCTCTATTTTTTCCTGGCCTCATCGATAGTTTCGTGATATTTTTTCTTTGGGTTTTGGCACTAAGCAGCGTTTTCGTGGGTCTCGAAAACCTTGGTGCCATCGTTGGAATTCTTCCTCTGGAGTGTTTTTAATTTCTTTTCGGTAACTATCCCGCCCACTCACTGATCTTACTCTTAATTCTTGTTCCTAGCTGTTACACATTTCATAGATCCTCTTTTATTTATTTTTCCTTCTGTTTGTCAATCGCACACACCACTCTGTCTTGGCTTGCCGTGCATGCACTCAGACCGTAATCCTTCGTTGCGTAGACCTTTAGCTTTACATTAGAGAATTCTGTGACATTTTTTTTGGGTGTAGACGTCAGAGGTTTGCTTGAATTCGAGGAGGTTCGAAACCTTGGTGACTCTTCTTGGTAAGTCTCTTTCGAAGCCTTTGGTAGTGTTTGGATATTGTGGTTGGGTTGTGATATTGAGGATATGATATGTGAGTATGAATGGATTGTTAATTGAAGTGTTTACGTTGTTTTGGAAGATTTGGAAGAATATATTCTTAGTTTTGGAATTGTATTAGTATTGTTGAAGTTGATATGCAGGTTATGTGAGTTAATTCTCCGGACCCTTGGGGTCGGAGCGTTACAGTTGGTATCAGAGACAGGTTTGAATTCTGCATATTGTAGACTTTGGAGGTTTAGTTATCTGTGAGTCATTAAGATGTGAAAATTTCAATATAGGAACTGGAGGACTATAAGGATGGTCATGTGGATATTTAAGTTCGAGTTCTAAGAACCTTATGATTGATTTTGATGGGATTTGAGGTTTTAGATTTTGCTGATGTTAGGAATTGAATTCGGAACTTTGAGTTGTTAGATTCTAATGATGTATGTGAGTATTAAGTGATGTCAGACTTACATAGTTATTTGATATATATATATATATATATGTATTTGTGTTTATAAGCATATTTTATTTATCTTATCGATTTATTTTATTTACCCAGTATTTTCGCTTTTATTATTTTAGAACGTTTCACCAAGTTTAAGCTTTTAGGATGGCGACTCGTCGTCGAGTCCGAACCCTTGAAGATTTGAACGAAAACGACAACGATAGAGGTTGCACGTTTGAACAATTTAATCGAACGCATCCTCCCATCTTTAATGGAAGAGGCGATACAAACGCAGCGGAAGATTGGATACAAGACATTGAAGAAATATTTAGTGTTTTGGAGTGCACCGATTAGCAAAAGGTTCGGTTCGCAGCTTTTAAGCTAACTGGAGAAGTGAAGAGATGGTGGAATTATAAAAAAGTCATTAGGGAAGCTGAGGGGACTGGAGTGATTGTTTGGGCTCAATTCAAGCAGAATTTCTTTGATCGATTTTTCCCTAAGGCTGATAGGGAAGCTAGAGCTCGAGAGTTCACCAACTTGGTGCAAGGGACCATGACTGTGCACCAATATGCTGCAAAGTTTGCGGAATTATCACACTTTGCTGCATATTTGATTCCTGATGAAGAGAAAAAGACCAGGAAGTTTGAGGAAGGTTTGAACTACAGGATTTATGAACGAGTAATGGTCCTACAGATTCAGAATTTTTCAGAATTGGCGCACAAGGCGATGTTAGTCGAGCAGAATCTCAAGGGGGTGCTGAATTGCAAGAACAGAGGAAGAGAGCTGCGCCACAAGGATTCTCTAATTTAGATCAAGGGTCATGGAAGAAGAGAAATGAGGGAAGCAGTTCAAGTCAGAGACAGATACGGGAAAATCATACATCTAACCTCTGTAAATTCTGTAACAGCATACACGCTGGGGAGTGCAGAAAGGAAGTGGGATCATGTTTCAAATGCGGTAAGGATGGGCACTTCATCAGAAAATGTCCATTGCTTGCGGAGAACAGCAGAAGGCCCAACCCACCTCAAAACTTTAGGCCGAATAATCAAGGCAACAACCAGCGAGGACTATACCAACACGGGTATTTGCTTTGATACCTGGAGAAGCTGAGGACAAGGATGATGTCATCACAGGTATAATTTTTCTGACCATCTCTTTAACTTTTTATGTTGAGAATTAAGGATTATTTATCTTATTTATCTCTATGGATTATATGACGTAAACCCAGGAATTATTCCCTTGTTTCTCAATAAGGCTACTATTTTATTTGACTCAAGGGCTACCCACTCTTTTATTTCAACAGATTACGTTAAGTTCTGCCCCGTTGATGCTGATGAGATGGATTACAATTTGAGGGTCTCAACCCCATCAGGTGATATAGTGATCTGCAACAAGATTTTACTTAAGTGTCCAATAACTATTAGCGGGAGGGAAATGCCAGCTAACCTGATAGTCTTCCCTATGATTGGGTTTGATGTGATTTTGGGAATGGATTGGTTAGCTTCCAGTTATGCTAGTATTGATTGCTTTAAAAGGGAAGTGGTGTTCAAGTTTCCGGAAGAAGAGGAACTTCGGTTTATGGGTTCCAAAGTGCGTACCCCTCCATCAGTTATTTCTGCTTTCCAGGTTGACAAGTTATTACGTGATGGGTGTCAAGGGTATTTGGCTTTCGTGGTGGATGAACCAAAAGAAGAATTGGAACTAGAAGAGATTCCTATTGTGAGAGAATATCCGGAAGTTTTTCCTGAAGATCTGTCTGGATTACCACCTGAGCGAGAGGTAGAGTTTGCTATTGAATTAGCCTCAGGCACGGCGCCTCTTTCCAATGCCTCTTATAGAATGGCGACATCAAAGTTAGCCAAGCTCAAAGAACAGTTGCAAGACTTATTAGATAAAGGTTTCATCAGACCCAGTGTGTCACCTTGGGGAGCTCCAGTTTTGTTTGTGAAGAAGAAGGATGGGACAATGAGGATGTGTATAGACTACAGGGAACTGAATCGAGTGGCCATAAAAATAAATATCCGCTGCCCCGCATCGATGATTTATTTGATCAGTTGCAAGGTGCTAAGGTATTCTCCAAGATTGATCTCAGATCGGGTTATCATCAATTGAAGATCAAGGTGGAGGATGTGCCTAAGACAGCTTTCAGAACCAGATACGGCCATTATGAATTATTGGTCATGCCTTTTGGCCTAACCAACGCCCCAGCAATATTTATGGACTTGATAAATCGAGTATTTCATGAATTCTTGGATAAATTTGTGAGGGTGTTTATTGATGACATATTAATCTACTCCAAGAGCAAAGCTGAACATGAAGACCATCTGAGACAAGTTCTGGGAACACTCAGGGATAAGAAATTATTTGCTAAGTTGAAGAAGTGTGAGTTTTGGCTTGAGTCTATTGCATTTTTGGGACATGTAGTCTCAAGAGATGGTATTTCAGTATACCCCGGGAAAATTGAAGCAATAGTTAACTGGACCCAACCAACCAATGTACATGAAGTTAGAAGTTTCTTGGGTTTGGCCGGTTATTACGTCGGTTTATAGACAATTTCTCAAAAATAATGGTTCTCTTACCGCCCTTACTAGGAAGAACAACAAGTATGAATGGACTGAAAAATGTGAGGAAAGCTTCCAGGAATTGAAGAAGAGATTGGTGACAGCTCCAGTTCTGACAGTCCCTAATGAAAGAGGAGGATTTGTGGTTTATAGTGACGCTTTGCGATTGGGTTTGGGGTGTGTATTGATGCAACATGGGAAAGTAATAGCATACGCTTCCTAGCAATTGAAGACATATGAGCAAAATTACCCCACACATGATTTGGAGTTAGCTGCAGTTGTCTTTGCGCTTAAAATCTGGAGACATTATTTATATGGTGAAAGGTGTGAAATCTACACGGATCATAAAAGTTTGAAGTATTTCTTCACTCAAAGGGAACTGAATATGAGACAGAGGAGATGGCTCGAACTAGTCAAGGATTACGACTGCAACATTAACTACCATCCAGGCAAAGCTAATGTTGTAGCTGATGCACTTAGTAGGAAGCCAATGGGACCAGCAATTGCAACTCTTACCACTCGGCCCCACTTACTAATGGACTTGGAAAGAGCTGCTATTGAAGTTGTTGTTGGTGACCAGCAGGCATTGATAGCCAGTTTAATAGTTCAGCTAGCTTTGATAGACATAATTAAGCTCGCCCAAAAAGAAGATTCTAAATTGACGAAATTAATCAAAGAAGTAGAAAAAAGGGATAAATCAGAGTTCAGTGTTTCTGAAGATGGAGTGTTAAGGTTTGGAAATAAATGTTGTGTATCGGACAAAGTTGAAATAAAAAGACTTATCCTCGAGGAAGTACACTGCTCCCTTTACACAGTTCAACCAGGTAGTACAAAAATGTATCGGGATTTGAAAGAGTCTTTTTGGTGGGAGGGCATGAAGAGAGAGATTGTTGAATTTGTGGCACAGTGCCTAACTTACCAACAGGTGAAAGTAGAACACCAAAGACCAGCAGGGTTATTGCAACCACTTCAGATTCCAGAATGGAAATGGGAGCATATTTCTATGGATTTTGTTACAGGCTTACCACGGACACTGACCGGACAGGATGCAATTTGGGTGATAGTGGACCGTTTGACGAAGACAGCTCACTTTGTACCTATCAAAGTTTCTTATAAGTTGGAGAAACTAGCCGAGCTATATATACAGGAAATAGTGAGGTTGCATGGGGTACCCGTGTCCATTGTGTCGGATAGGGATCCTCGTTTCACTTTGAAATTTTGGCGAAGCTTACAAGAGGCCATGGGCACTAAGTTAAATTTCAACATTGGAATTCACCCGTAGACGGATGGTAAGTCGAAAAGGACCATTCAAATTTTGGAAGACATGTTGAGAGCATGCTGGATTTCAAGGGAACCTGGATACGACACTTGCCTTTGGTCGAGTTTGCTTATAGTAACAGTTACCAGGCTAGCATTGAGATGGCACCTTATGAAGCACTTTATGATAGGAGGTGTAGATCTCCTTTGTATTGGGACGAGGTGGGAGAAAGACAAATTTTGGGTCCAGAAATCATACAGAAGACAACAGAGAAGATTGAGACCATTCGAGCTAGAATGAGAGCAACACAGAGTCGACAGAAAAGTTATGCAGATAATCGTCGTCGCCAATTAGAGTTTGAGGTTGGGAATAAGGTATTCTTAAGGATTGCACCCATGAGAGGGGTTATGAGGTTTGGAAAGAAGGGCAAGTTGAGCCCTAGATACATCGAGTCATTTGAGATTCTTGACCGGATTGGACCAGTGGCTTATAGAGTAGCCCTACCACTAGCACTCTCAGGGGTACACAATGTATTTCATGTATCTATGCTGAGGAAGTATATACCTGACCCCACCCACGTTATCGATTATGAGCCTCTTCAACTTCAGGAAAATCTGACTTATACAGAAGAGCCGATACAGATTATAGAGAGAAAAGAGCAAGTATTACGAAAACGGACTATTTCTTTGGTTAAAGTGGTATGGAATAATCACACTACCAGTGAAGCCTCTTGGGAATTAGAAGAGGAAATGCAAGCCAAGTACCCACAGTTGTCTTAACAACTTGTGACAAATTCCGTGGACGAAATTTTTATAAAGGGAGGATGTAATACTCGGGTAATAAGCCCAGTTCTTTTGGAAGCCAGCCCGATTACACGAAGCCCGGCCAATGTGATCTCTTGATGGGAGGCTCGAACGGCGCCGTTTGGTAAGTGTTTATTTTTCCCTTTCTGCTGCACTGTTCTTCTTCCCCGCTGGTGTTATCTTTGCTCTGCAGTGCCGCAAATCTCTCCATTCCCGTGCAACTACTCCCCACGTCTCCACTGTTTGAGTTGCGGTTCCACACAAGAAGTTTATTTTTTTTCCCTCACCACATTTTTTTGAACTACTCAGACTCTCTCTTACGCAGATTTTGGTTCACCCTTGGCTGGCACTGCTTGTTCCGTGAGCCTCGAAATCTTGGTTCCTCGAAGGTGAGCCATCGTTCTCTCTCTCGTTCTCTATTTTTTCCTGGCCTCACCGAAAGTTTCATGATATTTTTTTCTTTGGGTTTTGGCACTAAGCAACGTTTTCGTGGGTCTCGAAAACCTTGGTGCCGTCTTTGGAATTCTTCCTCTGGAGTGTTTTTAATTTCTTCTCGGTAACTATCCCGCCCACTCACTGATCTTACTCTTAATTCTTGTTCCTATACCTTGCTGTTACACATTTCGTAGATCCTCTTTTATTTTATTTTTCCTTCAGTTTGTCAATCGCACACACCACTCTGTCTTGGCTTGCCGTGCACGCACTCAGACCGTAATCCTTCGTTGTGTAGACCTTTAGCTTTTCATTAGAGAATTATGTGACATTTTGTTTTGGGTGTAGATGCTAGAGGTTTGCTTGAATTCGAGGAGGTTCGAAACCTTGGTGACTCTTCTTGGTAAGTCTCTTCCGAAGCCTTTGGTAGTGTTTGGATATTGTGGTTGGGTTGTGATATTGAGGATATGAATGTGAGTATGAATGGATTGTTAATTGAAGTGTTTATGTTGTTTTGGAAGATTTGGAAGAATATATTCTTAGTTTTGGAATTGTATTAGTATTGTTGAAGTTGATATGCAGGTTATGTGAGTTAACTCTACGGACCCTTGGGGTCGAGGCGTTACAGTTGGTATCATTTGTAACGCCCCAATGGAAGACCCAAACCACATGGCCTATACTCCAAAAGGACTAGTCAATGATACAATTGGAGCCCCACTTGAACCTTATAAAGAGCAAGAACTTCTCCTTCCCAAGCAATGTCGGATCCCATACACCACCTACCCTTATCCATATCATATGGGGTATCACAATCTACCCCCCTTAAATTCCCGTCGTCCTCGTCGGGCCTGTCCATTGTAGGTGGCACGGCTCAAGTCCCACATTTATGGTTGTGATAGGCTCTGATACCATTTGTAACGCCCCAATGGAAGACCCAAACCACATGGCCTATACTCCAAAAAGACTAGTCAATGACACAATTGGAGCCCCACTAGAACCTTATAAAGAGCAAGAACTTCTCTTTCCCAAGTAATGTAGGATCTCATACACCACCTACCCTTATCCATATCATATGGGGTATCACAATTTTTGTTTTAGAATTTGAAAACGTTAAATTGTTTATTTTATTTTGTATGAGAATTTAATAAAGTTGTAATGATTAAATGAGATGAGATGGGATGAATTGTGAAAACAAACGCGCTTACATATCTACAATGTTTCATATGCATTGACTTCCCAAAACTTTTTCTTCCTGGATTGTTTCACAATTAATATTTGAATCTTTTAGTATTAAGATCTTGCAAATAATGTTGTCTTTGTTTGTGATTTATCAAGCTTGTGTGTCATTATGAAGTTTTTGCACAATTATGAAGCATGACTAATCAAACTGACCATTAACTTTTGCATTGTATGTGTTAACGCCCAAAAATGGCGCTATCCAGAATGAAAGAAAGATCCATTCTCTAGACGCGCTTAGGTAGGCTAGGCCTTGACCGGTGTTGTTTTGAGCCTCTGATAGTGGTCCTATGCATCTATAAGGTGTCAGTGCGTACATCCATGGCGATGAACAGTATTTAAATGCAGAGAAAATAAGAAGAGATGAACACACAAATTTACGTGGTTTGGCACTAGACCTACATCCACGGGGGTTTGGGGAGGGGAGATTCTACTATAATATGCTTGTTTACAGTCTCTCATAGCCTCTCATTTCTCACTGTACAATGGGAGCTGGAAAAAATGTTCTCTTTGAAGTTCTCTGTCCTGAGGCTGAAGAAAAAGTCGAAGCCAACGCAAAAGTCGGAAGTCCCCAATCCGTAGGCACCCTGTCCCTTTTATCTGATCATCTACTTGCATGCACCTCTGTAGTAGTGAGGAATGTCTACTTGGTGTGTCTGGCCCTCTCTCCCTTTCCTACTTTCTTCTGACACCTCCATTTCTCCTGACACCCTCACCCCTTAATCCCTTCTTGTCTCCTCTCTCTCTCTCTTCCTTTGTCTTCACTTAGTCAAGTTGATGATTGGTTTTCACCTCCGTTGTACGTAATGATCAAAAAAATAATAATATCAACAACTTTAGCCCATAGGAATAAAGTATTAACAAAGAACAATCTAATCTCCTACGATGATTGCTCCATATCTTCAAAATTACTCCGTTCCTTCCATATGCACCATAAAATATAAATAGGAACCATTTTTCACATAGGTGTGATTTGTGGAATACACTCACATTCATTTAGCTGGCCAGAAGCTCAACCACAGTAGCAGGCTCAGCCACAGTAGCAGGCATAACCTAAGCTAATTCCAATCTTCTAAATACATCATCTCATTACACCCTGGCAACCTCACAATGTAGTAGTAGATGGATTCACAGTCTTGCCATTCTTTCTGTACAATATATATCATGCCAAAATTTGATTCTAGATCCATTTCACATCAGGTTTCTAGATTGGCGAGAAAAAACCCCCCCCCCCCCCCCAAAAAAAAAAAAACCAAATGTCCCCATACTTAAAACCAATCACCAGCTTGACTAGGTGAAACTTGAATTCATCACCTAACTCGCTCGACAGGAAGTCATGTTGGAGCTTCTCAATTCGATTTGCCATACAGACTGGAATTGGGAACAAAGATCACAAACCAGTTGTCAAATGGATACGTAAATGTTAGTATTTTAATTTTTAAACGAAGTTAGAAAGTCTATTCAATATGAATCTTGATGACCAAGGTTACTTTGGCAAGTAATTATTAGGTAGTCCAAGAATATGGACACACTGTGCTCCCAACCTATCATAAGATAACATGTCATTAAAAAGTAGTGTCTATGTAAGCAATTTTAATGGCATGTCATCCTTTGATTGGATGTGAGTACCGTATCATCTATATTCGCACACGATCTAATAATTTTCCTACTTTGACACACAAAATAAATAGTTGTTAATCCCTCTATTCACTCGTTATGCCTTTTTTTCATTTTATAATTAATGGATTTGTAATGTATTGAACTTTGAAAGATGATAAATAGATTATCTGATTTGACTCTTGATGACAAGGATTACCTTGACACACATAAATAGCTGTTAGCCATTTTTCTCACTTAAGTTTGAAGTTCTCCAATCACTAACATAGAAACAAAGGAGACTATGGGAACAGAAGATCAAGTTGATCAACCTAAATCTTGGACATCAAAATGCTAATGTTGACACTCTTTTCAAAGGTTCTACTTGTTGTATATTGTCTTCAGGTATACTAGCAGAAAAGAATCTTTAATTTAATATAGTTACACTTGTTCATCATGTAGATATACAACTAAGTAAACCCACTCTCTCACTAGAGTCTCTCCACACTATACAATGAATAACCCCTTCAGTATGAAGTCAACTTTAGTTTCTCATTGAAAATTCAACACAGATCACAAACAATCTACAGAAACTATGGATATGGATTCTCTCATCACACAAACAGAAGCTCTCTCATGGCAGGACCTCCATCTTGAACCTGCAACAGAAGCATCAAAAATCACATCAGACAGGACACTAGTAGGTTGACTGGTTGCTGATAGACCTCTCAACAAGTTTGCAATACACACAAGCATTAAGGCTGCCTAGAACTTTATACAAAAATTTCTCATTGAAGACTTGGAAGCCAACCTGTTCTTATTCGCGTTCCATTCTCCACAGGATAAACACAGAATGCTTAACCAAGCATCATGGAACTTCAAAGGTCATCTCCTTATTCTAAAACCATGGCCCCCAGGATCAACAATGCAAGAAATACAATTAAACCATTATGTTTTCTATGTGCAGATTCATTGTTTACCACTAGACAAAATGACTCTAGATAATGTTGTGGGCGTGAGTTGTCATTAGAATCAGTTAGCGAGATTATAGGGATGAGTCTTGAATGTAAATCCCCTGTTTCAAGGGTCACCCGTTATTCTAGCTGTAACATTTGTATATCCAAGAATAGGTTTCAATTATCTTCTATATATGTGTATTTCCATTTCTGTAAAGGATACGAGGAAGAAATATACAATTTTACCAAAATTTGTCATGGTATCAGAGAAAAATCGATCCGAGGCTCTCTGTTATCCTTAACGTTTGATCAAATTTTTTTTTTCTCTCTTCTCATCCACATAAATGGAGGATACCAGTGACTTCGACAACTCTAGTGGACTCCAAACCAACACCATCCTCACAGAATTAACTACCCGAATGACAGAAACTTTTACCAAAGCTCAGACCCCAACGCAGACTATCGAGAATTCCGCTGCACTGATTGGCATCGAGTTGGATAGCACCAACTATGCCGTCTGGTCCCAAGTTGTCGAGATGTACATCTCTAGCAAAGACAAGTTCGGATATATCAGTGGAGACTTTCCTGAACCTCATTCGACGTCTGCATCCTTCCGGAAATGGCACATAGACAATGCCATTGTCAAGGGCTAGTTGATTAATTCCATGGACCCTTTGTTGATTGGGAATTTTATTCGGTTTCCCACGGCAAAGCAAGTCTGGGACTCCATTGCAACTACATATTTTGATGGCAGTGCTACTTCGCAAGTCTATGACCTCCAACGTTGTGTAACCCGTCTGCGACAAGCTGAAGGTTCTCTTGAAAAATATTACAACGACCTCCAAAGTTTGTGGCGTGAGATCGATTTCCGTCGTCCGAATCCGATGGAGTGTCCTGCCAATATTAAAAACTATAACCATCTTCTGCAGGAAGACCGAGTGTATGTCTTCTTAGATGGGCTTGACGATCGACTGGACAAGATTCGGGGTGACGTGCTGCAGATGCGTCCATTTCCTACCATCGAACAAGCTTATGCCCGTGTTCGCTGAGAAGCAATCCGGCAAACTATTATGATCATTGGCGGAACCAATGACACCCCAGGAGCAGTTTTGGCTTCTAAGGGTTTCAAAGCGGAAAGTCAGCCTCTTCCTCTACCGGATTTCTTTCACTGGGTAGTGGGAAATTCGGGGCATCCTCCAAGCCACAAACGTCATCTGATGGCACCAAGTGTACTCACTGTGGAAATATGAAGCATACTTGTGAGACTTGTTTCTAGCTACACGGGTATCCCGACTGGTGGAAAGAACTTCAAGCTCGAAAACGCCGTGACGCCATTGGAACTGATGGAGGGACGGGGAAGGTTGCCATAGCTACTGCAGAGTCATCTCTTTCCCTTACACCACCTGTCGAACATTCCCAGGGAGTGTTATCTCTTTCGGATTCAGGTAATTCTGGTGCTGCTTTAGTTACTTCTCATCGAGATGCTGATAGTGGTACTTGGATACTTGACTCTGGGGCTACCGATCACATGACGTTCGACGCTAACGATTTCTTGCACACTTCTCCATCGCGACGCACTAGCATTGCAAATGCCAATGGAGTTGTTTCTTCGGTCACTGGGGCTGGCACTGTGACTTTGTCACCTTCTCTCACATTATCTAATACTTTATTGGTTCCCTCCCTGTCTCATAAGTTACTCTCCGTTAGCCAAGTAACAACAGACTTAAATTGTATTGTGCTCATTTATCCTACCTTTTGCCTTCTTCATGATATTTTCAGCAAGGAGATCATTGGGCGTGGTACTAAGAGGGGGGGATTATATTGCATGGAAGATTTTAGTGTGGGCCGTGCACATCACATGCAGGAAGCGAGTGGTACTAAGGAGAGACAGATTTGGCTTTTACATCGTCGGTTGGGACATCCGTCATTTGGTTATATGCAACATTTGTTTCCTGATTTGTTCTCACATATATCAACTGTTGACTTTAAGTGTGATACTTGCATCCTTGCTAAAATTCATCGAGTTACTTATCCATTGAGTATGAATAAAAGTGAGGTTCCGTTTGCTTTAATTCATTCTGATGTGTGGAGCCCCTCTCCTGTTTCTACTGCATCTGGTAATCGCTGGTTTGTAATATTTGTTGATGATTGTACTCGCATGACTTGGCTATACCTGTTGAAACATAAAGATGAAGTATTGAGTGTGTTCAAATAATTTCATGTAATGGTTCAAACTCAATTTTCAGCTAAGATACAGACTCTCAGATCTGATAATGGTGGTGAATATGTTAACAGGGGGTTTCATGATTATTTCCAACACCATGGAGTTCTTCATGAAACCTCTTGCCCGCAGACTCCTCAGCAAAATGGTGTTGCTGAACGGAAAAACCGACATATACTTGAAACTGCTCGTGCTCTTTTACTTGGAGCTCATGTACCCAACTGACACTGGGGTGATGTTGTTGCTATAGCCGTGCACCTCCTCAACAGTATGCCATCCAAAGTCTTGGGTTTTAAGACACCCCTATAGGCCCTTTCAACTTATGTGTCCTTGCCCACAGTGTTGATGATTCCTCCCCGGATCTTTGGATGTGTAGCCTTTGTACATCTCCATTAGAACCAACGCACTAAACTTGATCCCTGTGTTGTTCGATGTCTTTTTTTGGGGTATGCCTTACATCAAAAAGGGTACCATTGCTATGATTCGACCACCAAGCGCACCTATGTAACTATGGATGTCACATTTCTGGAATCCGACACGTTCTACTCTCCCTCGGTATCCAACTATTCTCTTCAGGGGGAGATCCAAGATGAAGAGCAGAATTGGTTAAGATTTGATTGGCAGGGGTTCAATGACACAGATATGGTGGTCAATAGGGAACTTGATAAAACTCTAGAATGCATCTCCAGAGGATGACATAACTCTAAGAGCAACATCTACACCACCTAAAGCTGAAACAGAATCCCCCACTCCTTAGTACTTGAAGAGCCATCTCCTGAGAATATCCCTGAGGTAAACTCTCCCATTGCACCTCAAACTAATAATGATATGGATACTTCTGCTGGTTATATCTTACCTTTCAGGAATAATCGTGGAAAGCCACCAAATAGGTACTCTCCAGAAATTGAGGAACGAAGGTCAAAGTATCCAATTGCCAACTATGTATCCACAAAGAGACTATCTGAACCCCTCAAAACATTTGTGCACAAACTTTCGTCATGCCATGTTCCTGCTAGTGTTCAGGAAGCTCTAACAGATCCTAAGTGGACCCAGGCTATAAAGGAAGAAATGGAGGCATTACTGAAGAACAAAACATGGGCTCTTGTTCTGTTGCCTGAAGGTAAAAAGACTGTGGGGTGCAAATGGATGTTCTCCATCAAACACAAGGCAGATGGATCGATCAAACGGTATAAAGCAAGGTTGGTGGCAAAGGGTTATACGCAGACATATGGCGTGGACTATCAGGAAACTTTCTCACCAGTGGCCAAGTTGAATACAGTTAGAGTCTTGCTATCTCTAGCAGCAAATCTTGTTTGGCCACTACACCAGTTTGATGTAAAGAACTCATTCCTTCACAGTGATCTTGAGGAGGAAGTGTATATGGATATTCCACCAGGCTACACAGAAACCTCAAAGACTGAGGCTGTGTGCAAATTACAACAAGCATTGTATGGACTGAAGCAATCACCTCGAGTATGGTCTGGGCGATTTAGCTTGGCAATGAAGAAATATGGCTTTCAACAAAGCAATTCAGACCATACGCGCTTTCTAAAGCATCAACTGGGCAAGATAACGGCTTTGATAATCTATGCAGATGACATGATTATTACAGGGGATGATCCAGAAGAAATTTTGAGACTCCAAAAGCAGTTGGCAACTGTTTGAGATGAAAAATTTGGGAGGACTTAAATATTTTCTGGGAATTGAAGTGGCTAGATCAAAGCAAGGTATATTTCTCTCCCAACGAAAATATATACTTGATCTACTATCTGAGGTGGGATTACTGGAGTGTAAGCCTGCAGACACACCAATAGTTCAAAACCACAGACTTGGAGAATATCAAAACCAAGTGCCAACAGACAAAGAGAGGTACCAAAGGTTGGTTAGGAAACTTATTTATCTCTCACATACTCGCCCAGATATTGCTTATGCTGTAAGCGTAGTAAGTCAATTCATGCATTATCCTAGTGAGGATCACATGGATGCAGTGATCAGGATTCTTCGATACTTAAAGTCATCTCCTGGAAAATGACTTATGGTTTCAAAGAATAATCATCTAAGAGTTGAAGGATATACTGATGCAGATTGGGTAGGGAATATCTTGGACAGAAAGTCCACTTCAGGTTACTTCATGTTTGTTGGCGGGAATCTGGTTACATGGAGATGTAAGAAACAAAAGGTAGTGGCATTATCAAGTGCTGAAGCCGAGTTCCGTGGAATGGCTAAGGGTCTTTGTGAGCTCCTCCAACTAAGGAGACTATTGACGGAAATTGGCGTTGCTCCTAGCTCCGAGATGGATCTGTTCTGTGACAATAAGGCAGCCATTGATATTTCTCACAACCCTGTCCAGCATAATCGCACAAAACATGTGGAGGTAGATCAACATTTCATCAAACAAAACCTTGAAGACAAGATAATTCGTTTTCCTTTCGTGAAGTCTGAAGACCAGTTAGCAGACATACTTACAAAGGCAGTATGCAGCAAGAACTTCTACAACTCACTTGACAAGTTGGGCATAAGAGATTTGTATGCACCAACTTGAGGGAGAGTGTTGGCGTGAGTTGTCATTAGAATCAGTTAGCGAGATTATAGGGATGAGTCTTGAATGTAAATCCCCTGTTTCAAGGGTCACCCGTTATTCTAGCTGTAACATTTGTATATCCAAGAATAGGTTTCAATTATCTTCTATATATTTGTATTTCCATCTTTGTAAAGGATACGAAGAAGTAATATACAATTTTACCAAAATTTGTCAAATGCTACTAACATAGGGAAAGCATTGGGTAATCTGGTGAAGGCAGAAGAAGACCCACAGTTCAGTATAGCATGCAGAAAATACATTAGAATCAAAGTCGAAATAGACATCACCAACCCACTGAAGTAAGGATTCACTTTACCGAGAGCCTCCAACCAAGAAACATGGATCTCCTTCAAATATGAAAGGCTATCCGACTTTTGCTATGCATGTGGAAGATTGGGGCACTCACAAATTTTCTATATCTACATCAAGACCCCACCAACTCACATGATCGAAAGCAACCAGAAGCAGCAGACAATCAACTTCTCAGTGCTCAATACAAAGGATCTTACCAGTGGTAGCCACACGGGCAGAACAAACATTGTAACGCCCCAAACCTGGGTGACCTGGAGAATTACTATTTGTCATCTAAGAACATGTTTTCCAACACAACTAAAATAAAACTCCAAACACTTTATTAGCAAAACTCAATCTCATGTATTCTAAATAATCACATTGAAAACTCCACAAAATCATTACCGCAGCAAAATAAACTAAGGAGTCCACAATCTCCCGGAAGTCATAACAAATCAAACTAATAATTTCATAAATCTTACTAAACCCAAGACATAATTAACTCTAAGAGACATTAAAATTAAAGGACATCAGAACTCATTCTTCTAACATCCTCTTCTCAGCTTAACCATGCTCACCAATCTAATCCAGGTCCTCAGTTGGACTCTCCACATCATCTGAAAAGCATTATAATGATAGGGGTGAGTTATCCACAACTCAGTAAGCAGAGGACATATGCTAGCGTGCAAACACGAGCATTTACCAAGTATAGCATGCAGAACAAAATATTTTCTAGAGTTATCATGCAGAACATAACATATTTTCAAAAGTAACAAAGCGATGATTTTAAGACAAGTAAAAACCCATAGTACTTTGGCATAACATAAACTGAGCATCATCGTCAAATCAAAACAGAGCATCTTACAGAGCAGAGACCATGTTTCACCCCCGTGGTAGGGCTGTGCTATCCCCAGTGGCCAAACCGGGCAGAGACAGAGGTGAAATATTTCCCTTATTCTTCTCGGAGCCCCGAGTGTGCACACAGGAAAGACCACAATAAAACCACTTTGTTTCCAAAGTGGGTGCACTCAGAGACAGATAAGTTGGTACCAACCCAAACAGAACAGAGTATAACAGAGCAGAGCAGAGACAGATACAAAATCAGTACACCGTGCTAAAGGTTTTCAGATGCCATATCAAAATAAAACAGAGTGCCAAAACATAATTAGATCATTCTCTCTATACTAAAAACAAAAGTCAGAGCCTCTTTCTAAATAAATACACAATTTTTCAGAATCCTCAAATATCGCTCTTTTTCATATTTCAAAGACATCATAAAAAAATTTAGCTCATATCTACACAATGCATGTCAGAAAATAATTTTCTTTTTCCACACAGATTTCATGAGTATGCAAATAAACGACCTAAGTTGGTTTTGTTTTTCCCAAGTTCTCATTTCATCACAAAATATGCAAAGTTTTCAGAAAATCAACCTCAGTCTCAATAATTTGTGTAAAGCCTAGCATAGGAACCCCGCTTATCTGACTCCTATAGCGTATTATCTATGCCTTAAATACGGTCTCTAAAAACCTCATCACCTATTGATAGAAACAAAATATATACACCGAGTATTAAACAAAAATTGGCATAACTTCCATCTAATAATTAAAAACCCACAATCCCAAACCATATAATAACAAAAACAACTCGCTAAGACAACCAAATAATAAAATTGGACAGCCCATATTTCAACCCAAAGTGCTATGTACTAATCTTTGATATTATCCTAAACACTCACCAAAATCAACGTCAAACACAAATAAAAAAATATCAATCCCACTTCAATGGCCCCTAACTCCAAGCAATCACCTACAACTCAACCAAAACAACCATAATATTACTCCCAATAATTTAACCTCCACTTCAACGGTCGAATAAAAACCCAAACAGTACAAAAAAAAAAAAAAAAAAAAAAACAGCACCTACTCAACTCGGAGTATCCATTTGGTTTACCGCACCTCCAACCCAAATAATTCAAAACTCAGAACAGCCAACACAACCCTGAACAGTTACAAAACTCCTCCCACACAACCAAGTGAAACCCAACAATTTACCGCACCACCTCGTCAAAACCCAAAAGCCACCCTTTATAATCCTTCTTCAAGAACAAAACACCATCAGAATACAAAGCCCTCAACTTTGATTATAAACAGAAGAAATTTTTCCAACGATCAATCAATTAAAAGCCACTAATTTACACCATGAAAAACACTGTAAAACGGCACACGGTTTCCTTAGCCATTCAACAGAGCTCAACGTCAAACCACAGCAGGGAGATTAACCACTTTGCAGACGGAAGAGAAACAAGGGAATTGGAAGAGAGTGAGCGTCTAATGAGGGATTTCGGAGTGGGGAAAAACACAGCAGCACTGCCTGGAAAAATTCAAAGTCGGAAACGCATGAAACCAGAGCAACAACTAAGAGGAAGGCGTCGACTTGAGAGAAAAGAGAGAGAGAGATACCTAAAGACGAAACACTGCGCAAGAGGGAGAGAAGAGCCGAGTCTGAAGAGAGAACACCAACCGCAAGACTAGAGGGACGCGAGAGAGAGAGAAACTCAGTGATCTGCTGAAATGGAGAGATGCGACCGAGTGAGGAACTGATTTTGAGGGAAAAACCGAAAGTGAAAGTGTGTAGGAAAATTAGGGCAAGAGTTTCGGACTCACAAACAAACCCAACGAAGAGAAGAGAGGAACTCGGGAAGGGGAGTGGGTTATAGGAGAGAGAGGGACATGGGTGAAAACCAGAAATTGAAACCGAATGCGAAAGAGAGGGAGAAAGAAACGGGAGCTGAGGAAGAAGACACTTACCTCCAAAACGGCGTCGTTCGCACACCTCCAAGAAAAAGGGCTGGGCCCTCAAGCACGGTCCGGGCCTCACAAATAAAAAGAAAAAAAAATTGGGCCTTACAGACATGATTTTTAAGAATTTTTTTCCGGTTAGGCAATCGGAAAACCTTTGTCTCTTGCCTGCACCAATGGCTTTTTCGGTGCTACACGAGCCAAACACACTGTTCAACTACAATTCATCAATTGCATTCACCCCAACAACACCTACCACACTTCAGATCAGTAATGATATTAATTACTTTACTATGACACCTAATCCATCAGTCAGACATAATTTATCAATTTCACCAACTGGAGCTCGGTTTGAATTATCTGATAAGATAAGAGCGGCGCAGCAGTTGGGATTTATATCCCAGAACACAGTGGCGACAGCAAGTAGATCCCCCGGAGCTCGGTATGAATTATCTGATAAGATAGAAGCGGCACAGCAGTTGGGATTTATATCCCAGAACACAGTGGCGACAGCAAGTAGATCCCCCGGAGCTCGGTATGAATTATCTGATAAGATAGAAGCGGCACAGCAGTTGGGATTTATATCCCAGAATATAGTGGCGACAGCAAGGAAATTCGCCCCCCCCCCCCCCCCCCCCATGGAAATCAATCACAGTCGCGACAGATGCAATCTTGTATGCAAAAGTATAAAGCTCATCAAGCCAAACAAAGAGCCCAGCATAATAAAGCCCTTACCGTTGAGCCCAATTCCATGTTCTCTAATCTTGTTAGGCAAGGCCCCTTTTTTATTAACAAGCAAGGCCATAGCCCATTAACCCCAAGGGACCAGTAGCTCAAGCCTATCAAGCCCACTTTTTCACTCAAACAATGAACTCAACGAAGCTAGACTTACCCTCAGTGTCCACTCAGCCCCACCCAATATAGACCGGCTGTCCAAAAGGCCTTGTAACTCAGCTTCCTCTGATGACGTACAACCCTTGAAGAAAAAACTACAAAAAAATCATATGGTCGAAACGGTTACCACATAAACAGAAATAGCCCCGGACCAACACTCGGAAGACTCAACATCGCCGCTCACTCTGTTGGAAATGCAGTCGGGTTCCATGGCCAAGATTAAAAAATTAAAAGGAAAGGTTCGTTCATCACCGTACCAAAGGCCACTGCTACCACCATCAGAAAAATCCAAAAAAGTTAAAGAGGCAAGCTTCAAAATGCCTCTCCTGAATGTGGCATGGAATTGCAGGAGCTTATCCCAATCCAAAACAATTAGAAATTTAAAGACTAATATTAAGAAATATAACCTGAACGTTATCTTTTTGTCGGAAAAATAGGCTTAATGGCTATAAAGCTCGATATGGAAAACGCTTTCGATATTGTTCAGTGGGATTTTCTATTTATGGTGATGCACATATTGGGATATAGCCAAAAGTGGATTAATCTGATCAAAGAATGCGTTACAACAGCAACCTTCTCAATTCTCATAAATGGTTCACCTAGAGGATTCTTTAAAGTGCAAAGGGGACTCAAACAAAGGGATCTGATCACACATTTCCTCTTCATACAGATCACAGAGGCGGTATTAGGAATTTTAATACGAGCAGAAGCCCAATAAATTTTGGAAGGTATTAGACTTAACAAGAATAGTCCATATCACACCTCATTTTTGCAGATGATACCAGCATATTTGGGAAAGCCAGTGAAAAAAATACTCAAATAATTTTTGAAAGTCTAGAGAAGAAGTACCAACTATGGTCGGGACAATGAATCAACAACAATAGTCCTCCATATTCATCATGAGAAACACCAATATAGCAACCAAAGTCACAATCTCTCAGTTTCTACCATACAAACCCTCAACCTCGAGAATGAAATATCTAGGCCATCCAACTTCTTTCAACAGAACAAAAAGAGAGAACTACAAAGAGTTACTAGAAAGAGTTGAGAGAAAATTAGAGGGATGGAAGTCGAAGCTGTTGTCGCAAGCAGGAAGAACCATGTTAATCAGAACAGTTGCCAGTACCATTCCATCTTATTATATGTCTTCCTTTCAGCTGCCAAAATCAATATGCAAGACTCTAGATTCTAGCTTCAAAAATTTCTAGTGGGACTTTCCAAAGGACAAAAAAATAATCTAACTCTAAAGTCATGGAAATTCATATGTCAACTAAAACAATCGGGGGGCCTTGGCCTCATACTAATGGAAAACATGAATCTCGCACTCCTAGCGAATACTGGTTGGGAAATGAGTGGTTTATGACATTCTATTCTTTTTGGAAAATATCTCAAAACCACAAGCTTATGGAGCATAACTCCAAAATCGTCAAATTTGGCTATGGAAATGAGTTCTCAAAACAAGAGATCTAATTCTGAAATGAAGATGCTACCAAATAAACAATGGTTTTTTGGTTAATGCTTGGTCAGAACCATGGATTCCTACAATGAAAAATTTATACCGAAGCTGATTCAATTTATGAACTAGGTTCAACGTTTACTAAAAGTCTCCAATATGATTATTGAAAGCCCTCGATCTTGGGATCTCACAAAAATATAAAAAAAATTTAACCAAGAAAGCATCGTAGAAATCTAAAAAATACTCCTTCCGATAAACAATTTGAGATAGGACAAACTAATTGTAGAAACTAATTTTTTTACCAAGAAAGCATCACAGAAATCCAAGAAATCCTAAAAATACCCCTTCCGATTAATAGTCGTTGTTTCCTATTGAAAGACAGCTGCAAAACCCTATTGTGAATGTGGTACCATATTATGTTTGCAACCCCTCGCCCAAAACATTTAAATGGTGAATGATAAATGTATTCACAAAAAACTTACCTATTCAAGTGGCTTTTCAAAATTTTCTTTTTTTTTTTTTTAATGAAAGTATTGTACAGACAAGAAAGCCATGTGAATATGTAAGTTTTATACAGTTAGTATTGCCCAATGGAAATTATAATTCCAACCTAATATGTATTGTGACTATTGTCTACAAAGTGGACCCTCAAAATTAATTTCAGGAACCCCAAATTTTTTGATTTTCTGAAAACAATAAATAAATAAATATGAAGTTTTGAGTTGTATGAGGATGCTAAGATTCCTTAATGCATGCCCCGGGGTGAAACAATCATTGTACAAATCATTTAAAATTGATAATAAATACCTAATAAAGAAAATTGATTATAAATGCAAAGGGTAGATATCACAATTTGAAGAGGCCTGGTAGTATCATTTCATTATTGTTGCAATTTGAAGAGGGTAGGTATCAATATTTCTCTCTTCATTATGGGTTGGTTTCTATTTGCTATTTTGTAACAGTTCTTGGAGTGCAGGTTTAATATTGTTGCATTAATTCTAATTAATACAGGCCGAAAAGCACCTTCTTCAAACTCTACGTGACGCCATCTTGCAACTATTCCCTCGTAACAGGGCATAGAATTCCTTTCATGCGGGAAAAAAACAAAAAATATAGGATATATATTAGATACAGTCCTACAGTATGTATAAGTTTCACACACTTCTTTTTAAAAAATTGAGGTTCAACATAAAAAAAATAGATTTTGTCTACTTGTTAGAGTGAATGCAGGATGCACGGGACTTGTAAACTCTAAAACTGTACAAATCATTTTCGTAGAATAATTGCACCATAATTTGGTAAGGTCAAAATCGATCGTTGGGTATCCTAAACAAGGAATCCCATATTGGATACACTAGCAACTTATATTCTTACCAAATCATAATTGCTTATTCCACTCTGTTAGGGCAGGTTTGGGGAATGGGATGAGATACAAAATTCTCATCTCATCTCATCTCATTATTACATATTTTTCAAATCTCCATATAAAATATAATAAACAATTCAACTTTTTCAAATCTCAATTCAACTTTTTTAAATCTCAATACAATAATAATACTAAAATATAATATTTAAACACTAAAATAAAATATAAAATTCTCATCTCACTCCTCCATCCTGCCCTTATTCATCCAATCCCATCTTATACGAAAAAGCATTTGCATTATTACTAATATTCCCAATGACCAGCCAACACATCTTTGAATTCAATAATGGCGTATATATCATGCTCAAAAAGGTGAATGATGAGAAAAAGGAAGAAGGGGATGGCCGCGTGAGAGTTGTTTTCAAGCCCGTTTGGAACTTGAACTGAATTTTAAGTTGAACCTAATATTTTAATCTCCAACTCTTAAATTATTAAATTCATCTCAACTCAAAACCTTTTTATAATTGGAACTTATTATATTTTTCAACTCAACATCTCTTTACATGTAAAACTCACAACCATTTTTTAACTTCTCATAAATATATCTAAACTTATTTTAACATCCAAACACATCTAAACTCATCTTAGGTGGACTCCACAAAACTCACTTCACAATCTCAACTGATTACTACTATTTATAAAAAACTTAACTCAATTCAACTTTCAAAAAATGAACCTAACGAGTTTGGATTTATTTATGAAAATAAAATAAAAAGAAAAAGACAGTAAAGCAATACCCATAAACATTCCTCTCGACTACCAAATTGGTATTTTGAGTTATTGGTAAAAGAAGCAACAATTTCGAAGTATAACTACATGTCCAAGTATGGGCCCAGAAGTTGGATTCATGCCTTGACAACTTGGGCTGGAAACCAGGGCTTTGAGAAGGCCTTGCCCAATTGCGCATTCCAAGAATCAACGGATTCGAGTCTCAACCAATAAAATAAGCATTCCCATCTAGGGCTAGACTGCTCAAGAAGCTACTGGAAACCGGCTCAATAAAATTCGAATTTAGCTTGATTCATTAATTAAATCAGTTGTTAATGAATACAAAATTATGATTAATTATCAAATGATACAATTCATATAAAAGTTCGTATAAACTCGATTAACTTTGTATTTACTAGTTTTTATAGCGTTATCTCTATATTTATAATGAGAAATTTTTAAATATTTAAAAAGGCAAGAGGAAATCATGTTTCTAATACTACACATGTTATTTTAATATGCATGAATATAATCATTGATACATGTATATATAAATTTTTATAAAGATATTACCAAAAAATTAATATTTGCTTGTCAATATTTATAGATAAAGCTTAAAATATAATGTAAATAATCTTTTCTTCTCAAAATAAAGTAGCTTATGAGTAAATTCAAACTCTTTTGCATATTGAATGAGCTATTTGTGAACTTAAAATCCAACTCAGTGACAAGTCCGAGCTCGGCTTGTGTTTGACTTAAAACTAAACGAATAAGACTTGCCTACAAAATAAAAACACCTCAACATCTCAAGGGGGAAGAAATACCCTCCAAAAGCTCTTGTATGGATGAAAAAACTTGGGAAAATAAGATCCCTTCTGATGATTTAAACACTGAAGTAGTCTCCCTATCTCGTATGACCAAATGGGCTTTCTATAAGCTTGGTCTCCTTGTGTAGGATTACAATTGGTGATGAGATTGTGTGTCACAAAAAACTGATAATATGGACTAGGGAAAAAATATGGGATGCATGGATATTCATGTCGTCTAATAATGTGAACTGTCAAATTTTATATTGATAGTACTGGATTACCATGAAAAGAAAGATAAGTGCAAATATAGCAAGAAACGGTAAAGTTTTCTTAGAATCTGGTGATATTGCTTGTATGACATTACTATGGTCATAATGTTAATTACCAATCAGAAATGCTAAACCCACACATGATGGGTGATGGTGTTTTTTTTTTTTTTTTTTAAACTTAGCATTTAAGGAAGTGTTTTTAATAATATTATTATGATTTTTTTTTAATATTTAAAAGTGTTAAAAATATAAATAAACAAAAAACAAAAATTGCACTTTGGGAATCCCCGTCGGGATCCCCACATGTGGCTGTAGAGCCACTTATTACGAATATCAGAATCGCATATAAAATCAACTCTCAACTCTAAAATGACGTGGTTACCATGCTTGCTTGGCAGTACAAGTTTCAATTTCAACTCTAAAATCAACCATTTCCCCCTCAAAATATCAAATAAAGTTACTTTTTTTTTTAAGAAATATTTTGTTTCAAGTTTTTTATAATGTGAGTTCTATTATGATTTTATCAAGATTTGTGATAGAATTCTAGTTTATTTATGCATATAATTTTTACGGGTGAATAGGAAACGTCCGAACCAACTGTAGCAAATCGGAACCGGCCGAAACAAGTAGAGAACCAATCAGTCGACTGTCCAAAACGTTGGAAACAGACGTTGGTCGACTCGGTTCCTGTTTGAACACAATTCAAACCAGTGAAATGACTAATATAATGACTAATATATATATATATATATATATATATATATATATATATAAAACAACTTGGTTTTGTAACTAAGTCTTATGAAAAAAATAATAAGAAGCAACGTTGTTTGGTTTACATCATTTTGGGTTAATGCTGAAGATACTACCTTGTCCCACCTCCCCTCTTCTTCATCTCTCTCACATAGACTCTCTGAGTCTCTCTCCTCGCTCATGCCACTCTCCTTTCACTGGTCCATCTCTCTCTCTCTCTCTCTCTCTCTCTCTCTCTCTCTCACGCTGCCATTCAATCCCTTTCCATCGAGGAGCTCTCCCAACCACACACTGCCTCAACCTCTCTGTTTCACGTCATAATTGCACGACGCCAAGCTCTCTCGCTCTATTCTCTCCTTTGTTCGGCCCCTTTCCACTAGTGGTCCACTGGTGATCACATCGTCTCGACACTATCTCTCACCTGAAACCAATTTTGTCGGTGTCCTGTGTAACCAGTAATATAGTTTTCCTATTATTTGATGTTTGACTTGTTTATCGGTATATGTATAGGCATTTCAAAATTTTTAGAGTTAAATTTTTAGACTGTGAACAGTAACTCGAGAGCTATTTCTCACTATGAGTGATCTACATGTTCAGTTTAGTGTTTTTTCTTTTTTTTTTTGCATGACGAAATTTAAAAATTATATTATTGTTAATTTAATATGTTGTAATTGTGTTGTGATGTTGTTTTAATGTAGCGTGTGGAAAAATGAGTGAACTAAAATTTAGATTTTAGAGTCTTAGAATTGTGATGTTTGTAATGTTGCAAACTAGTTGATGTGTGATAAATACCTTCTATTTTGCATTAAATAAATTTAGAATTTAGATTATTGTTCAATGGATATGTTGTTGTGATTTTATTGTGAAGTTGTTTTGGCGTAAATTGTGAAAAGATGTGTGAAATAAAATCTAGATTTTAGAGTCTTAGATTTATGATGTTTGATATGCGTAAAAACCCATTTCTCCTCCTTGCGCCGCCGTATGCGGCCACCTACGGCCACCAAGCACCACCATGAACTTCCCCTTCCTCCCCCTTCCTCCTCCACTTGACCCGAGGCCCATAGCCTCCCTCCACCGCACTGGCTCTCTCCCTCCCTCACGCACGGATTCTCCCCTTTCCACTGTCGTGCGCCGCCACCCACAGCGTCCAGTCGTCGTCTTGAGCTCCCTATGGCCACCATCGGCCTACCCCAACCACCCATTGCCCTGATCTACCCCTCATGCATGCTCACTCTCTCCCACTCTCCCACAGCTCCTTTCCACCCGTTGGCTACACCTGCTGCCATAGGCCACCGTGGCAACACCCAGTGCCACCACAAGCTCCACCAGCAACCTCTAAGCCCCTCCATGGCCAGCCATGACCTGCCAAGCCCCTCTCCATTTCCCATGCTTTTGAGACCCATGGCCTTAGCTCCTCCACGAGCCGCCGTGTCTCCTACGTGTGCCACCTCATCACCACCACGAGACCACCACTCCAGGATCACGACCCGACCCGACCCTCCTATGCCTACACCCGCACCTCTAGCCACCTCCAATGGCCTAGACAGCCACTATACGTGGCTAACCTTCACTGTACACGGCTAGATACGCTGTGTACCGCCCCTCACCGCCACCACAAGGCCACCACGAGCCCTTCCAAGACCACACTTAGCTATACAAACGCCCAAACAGCCACCGTACGTAGGTTAGCCGCCACGTACGACCCTTCCGACACCATCGACTGTGACGAGCAGAGAGCAATGCACGGGTTATCCCGTCGATGATATAACCCTCTATTCCCTCGTTATTTATGTTAGATGTTAATTAGTTGATTAGGTTGTGAACTGTGTTGTTAGTATTGTGGAGTTCGTTGTATTGTGATATGCTGTGTAGTGAAGTGTTGGGCATTCTATGTAGTGAAGTGTGGAGCGTAGTTGGGAATTGTGTAGCGTAGTTGGGAATTATGTTGTGCAGTGTTGTGCATTGTGATGTGCAGTGTTGTGGATTGTGCTGTGTAGTGTGGTTATCGAGCATGTGTTGTATGGGTGACATGGCGTTGTGCGGATTGGGAAGAGAATGTGTACTCTCGTGACGTAGTGTGGGATCTATGTAACACCCGTCCTTGTGATGAGACTTTTATAAAATGATTTTAGAAAGGATGACGGAAATTACTGTTCGATTTAAAACTTTTTACTTCCATACCCAGGGTGCAAGACTCTACGTTATAAAATGAGAATAAAAGAGATTTATAGCGGAAAACATTAATCTTAAAATAAAAAATCCTCATGCATTTAAACTCTCATGCCTAAACTTCCGTGCTCTTCCCCATAGGCAGTGTCCGTCCTGACCCGTACTTCATTCAGTTCCTGTGGGGGGAGTGGCATGCATAAAAACTAAAATGAGTCGATGACTCGTAAGCATTACTTCATACAGTTAAAATAGAATAATATAGGCTTTCATTCATGTATTCATCATTCCATACATACTATACGTACATGCATACGTGCGTTCTTTTGAAAACATCACTAGACGGGATTTTTCTTTTAAAAGGGACTTTCTTTTTGTAAAACGTTCTCCCTTCAGTGCCTTCATTTCTTAAAGAATTCGATGCATTCATGCATTCATACATTCTTTCTTGTCACTTTCATTGGCCGGTACACACTATTACGCCATGTGTGTTGGGGTTAGTGGTCTTCCACCCGTGGCCACGGGTTGGGAATCCCTTTTTAGTCAAGGGGCAGCACTGGGTGCACTACCAGTACTACTTACCCGACATTGCAATCTGCCCATTCATTGGTACCATTTTCATTCATTCATGTGGCTGTTACATATTTTCATTTGGCTGGTACACACTGTTACGCCCCGTGTGCTGAGGTTAGCAGTTTTTTAGACCTAATTCCACTTGTGGCCGCAGATTGGGAATCCCTCAGTCAAGGGGTAGCACTGGATGCACCGCCAGTACTACTTACCCGACATTGTAATCTGCCCAGTCATTTGGTACCCTCATTCATATATCAATCATGGACATTACGTAATTTCATACATTAAAACATTCATTTCTTTTCAGTCATTTCTTTTCCTGTCCTTTCATTCCTTTCATTCATTAGTTTAGTTCATTTCATTAAACATATTTTCATAACGTAAAGCATAAAACCTCATCATTTATTTCATGGAACATAAATACAATAATTATTACGTATAACATTCATTCACATACATACAACTATTCTTTGGGATGCATAAAAAGGGGCTATACCAGCTATCAAGTGAATTTTGTGAAGTGTGTTTATATTTTGGGATATATTACTTCTGGTACATAGTATTACTAAAAGAAAAAAAGTTATCCGCTACGAATATTGTTTATTGCTAGATGTATACTAGGTGTATTGTATCCTTAATTGTCATGAACGGGGGCAGGTAACCTTGTGTTGCGTGTCCTAACGCTTCAAGTTCCGTCAAATTCCAAGCGAAATTTGGGGACGTCACATGGGATCAAGCATCATCCAACTTGGGATGTGCCATTGTCAAAACGGAGATTGTATTTTATCAAATGGTTGCGAGGCCCGGACCCTGTGTTTTGTGTTTTGACCGTTTGATTTGGTGGAAACTTAACGAGGCTAACTATCCTATACTAGCGAGTATTGCACTAGACTTGTTGGTCGTGATTGTTTCTATGGTTGCAGCTAACTTAGTAATAGGGGTGTAATCAGTCTGGTCCATTCTAGTTCGGGAGGGTTTTTGGACTGGTTCAAAAATTTGGGTCCACTCATTTTCTGTATCGGACCAGATTTAACCATTCGGTCAATATGAGCTTGTAACATTTTTCCTATTTTCTTTTTTTGGCAGATAAATTAAAATAAAAAATGATTTAAATTAGTAAAATTAAAATTAAATGAGCTCTTTAATGTGGATTATGCAACTAATTTATTTAGAAAATAATTAATTATAATTATATTTATGATTTTAGTAGTAGGGCTGAACAAACATCGACGGGACCGGCGGCCATCGACAAGAACAGATCGGCCCGTTAGGAACCGGCCGGAACCGGTGGAGAAACGGCTAGCATGGGGTGGCAAATTGAAGGAACGGACGTTCAGCGGTTCAGTCCCGGTTTGAAGCTAGACCGGACAGCTGAACCTACCGAAGGTGTAAAACTATATATTTTTTTTAATATACCCTAATCAAAACGATGCCGTTCCAATACTTAAGTTTAAGTGGAACGGCGTCATTTTACACCTATAAGTATACAACACATAATGAAAATGACATTGTTTGGTATTAAACCAAAAGGCGTCATTTTATTAAAAACGTATGAAAAAAACAATGTATCGAACGACGTTGTTCCACTTAAACTTAAGTGGAACGGCGTTGTTTCGAGATGGGTCTTCTTCTTCTCCAACCTTCTTCCCGATTCAATTTCAGCCTCTACAACTCTCTCTCTCTCCCCTAAGTCCTCTATCTCTCTCCTCTGCAACTCTCTCTCTCTCTCTATTCTCTCAAAAGCAGCTTGCCGCCAAGGGAACTGAACATCGACCAAGAACCGCCAGAGATCCACCGGAGTCGTTAAGGTTGGTTGTTCCCCCCACTTTTCAGTCGTCGGTCGATGTCGGTTTTCAACCCTAGTTAATAGTTACTAACTTAGTACTTAATAGTATGTAAATTGTATTATGATATTAAATGCATAATGGCTTATATTAACATTTTAACATTTTATATATGGTTAATTAATAATTTTCATTGGCTATAGATAATTTATACTTACTAACAACTTAGGTATCTTACAAAGAATTTACTTAATTACTTTAATTAGGTGTAGATAGTAGAGTATGTATTTTTGCATATAATATTACGAGTTTATGATTTATAATGAATCATATAATATATTAATTAATTGATAGTATATTAATAATTTTATATTTTATATTGTTAATGGTGATAAGTTAGATAAAAATTACATAATTCACTTATACAACTATTATATAAAATAATATATAATTTATAATAAAAAAAATATTTTAAAATATATATAATTATAATTCGGTCGGTCTGTTCTGATCTGGGGTAAAAAACCCCACCTCAGGATCGTACCGATTCCCGAAATTTTCCATCTATTAGGACCTTAACCGACCAAACCCCATATCGGTCCGGTCCAGTCAAATTTTCTTGTCTAGATCGAATATCTTACACCCCTACTTAGCAATTAGTACTTGATTCTTTTTAGAGCTTATTGGCTCGAGAATTGTTGAGGTCTCATTTATTCTCTAAATTGTCCAAGACATCCATCGACACCAATTGATATTCGAGAGTTTATGAATAATGTGGAGAGTTTATTGGTGGAGTCGGTTAATGTTTTGATACACATTTATTTTTATATTTTAATTTTAGTATTTTTCATCATATAGATTCACTAATAAACCGAATAGACCAGTCCGATTTTCAGTCTAGATTGACTCTTTTGAATACCCAAGACTAGATCTATCAATTTTAGTTAGTATAGACATTTGACGCCGGAAAGGATTAGGATTATTCTTTCAACTAGTTAATCAATAGAAACTAAGGATTGGGATTGAGAGAGAGAGAATAAAATAGAAAGAAAAATTTGAAAAATATTATTTCTTCATAAAATTCATATCTGCCGAATGAAACAAACTAGCCGAGCCCATGGTCATAGTAGACGAGCTATCATTTCTGTTTGTGGAGAATGAAGGGTTCTAAACATACTCTAAGTACTTGGAACCTAAGTTTGAAATTCTTTCTCACCACACAATGGCGTATGATATTATGAAACTATATGGTGTACATTCAGAACTGTTGAGAAACCAATTGAGGGGTCAAAGAGTTTGCCTCATGACCGATACATGGACATCAGTCTAAAATTTTTATTATATGTCTTTGACGTCACATTTTGTTGATTGTGATTGGAGATTAAACAAAAAAAAATCTCAAGTTTTCCCAAATTACTAATCACAAGAGTAATACTATTGGGAAGGCCTTGGAGGCCGCAATAAATGAGTCAGGGTTGGAGCAGGTTGTGACAACAACGGTTGACAATGCCAGTTTTAACGATACCACTTTGGGCTATCTTAAAAATAAGTTTAGAGAGGACAATAAAACAATCATGGGTGGTGAGTATTTACATGTAAGATATGTTGCACATATTCTAAATCTTATTGAGACTGACAGTTTGAAGGAACATAATAGTTGTATGGACAGTTTCCTCAAATGCCCCTACATCTACATCAGCCTCAATATGACTTCGTAGTTCAATCCACCATTACCATTGGTTTGTATAATGGTTCTCTTATTTATTCGCAGTATGTATATAATATTTGTAATTCTAATTGGTTTTCTTGTATTTTTTTTTCCAGTTTTTATATAGCCTCATTGTCACATGTCCAATCTCAATGATCTCATCTTGGTTTGTAATTTTAAGTTTTTTAACTTTTTTCACACATCTATATAATGTTTGTATTTAGGTTTTTTTTTTCTTATTTTGATTTTCAGGTTTAATAGTTTCAGACTCTCACATACTCACACTATCACTTGTCCAACCCTAATCTCAAATTTCTAATAATCTAATATGCAATCCTTGACAGTCTCACTTGGTTTTTAATTGTACTTTTATGTTTTTAACCTTTTTGCATATGTATATATTGTTTGTAATTTTAATTTGTTTTTCTATTAATGTTTCAGATTTTATAATCTCACAGTCTCACTTGCCCACGAGCCACCACCCTCAAATTCCAATCTCAAGACTCAAAGTCATCTTGTTAGCTATAATTTGTAATATTTAATATTATTCATTTATATTATTTGAAAATTTGTAATATTTTTATATTAATTTATAATAGTTTTAGATTAATTTGTATTATTGCAATAGCTTAGAGTATTTAGATTTTTATGTTTTATGTTTCATTTTATGATATATGTAAAATATAATTTTATTTTTAGACATTTTTTTTTAAATCTGGGGCCAAAAATAGGGATGAATTCGATCCAGTCCGGTCGGTCCCTAGGGGATTTTACGAACTGGACCGAAGTGGTTCAGTCCAGGACCCACCATGGACCGGACCGAAGGGCATATGGACCTTACCATTGCCAATTGGTCATCAGATCCATTCGGTCCGACCCTTATCCCAATGGGCCACTTTTCCAATTTCGGCCCAACTGGCTTTACTAGTCAAGTTTTGGCCCAAGTCCTGATTTTGAGACTCTTTTCAACCTAAATTATTATTAACATACTACAACGTTAGGGAAAAAAAAAAACTAGAAAAAGATGCAAAATTCCAATAACACCCAAAATATAAATAAAAGAAAAATATAGAAAAAAGAAAAACATACTAATAAAACCAAAAATCCTTAATCATCCAAACTCCAAATGAAAGAAAATAAAAAGTTTTAAAAACAAAAAATGTAAAGAAAATTAGTCAAATTACAGAAAAAATACACAATCAAATTTACAAATTACAATCCATGCATCTAAGCTGAAATTATAAATTACAAATTATAAATAACTAAATAGTATTAAAAAAATTCTCAATCCAAGTCTTTAGTCTCCAAGTCCAAAACTCCAAGTTTTCAAAACTTTACTGTAAAAACATAGTAAACAAATATTAAGTTGTCTTAGTTTAATAACAAGAATAACTAGTATAAAAATATATTTTTCTCGCCTCATTCATCTGCATTGGGTGTAAACATTGTATTCGACGCCTCCATAGAATCTTCAACCTCCCCAACAAAAGATAAAACAAAACAAAACAAAAATTATATAAATTTAGATAACATATAAATCATAAAAGATACAAAATGAAGTAAATTTGTAATTGTTACATACCCATATTCAGCTGCTTCTCAAAATCCTCTACCTAATCCGTTAAAGTCCTAAGACTAATTGGAGTAGAAGAAGAACAAAACCAAATTATGTGCACAAATGAGACCCCCCAACTATCATCGAAGATAAACTACTTCGGAAAGGATCAAGTACACGACCCGCCGTACTAAATGCAAATTCAGAGGCCACTGTAGATACCGGTATTGCAAGTATATCACGTGCAACTTTTGAAAGTATGCGATATCTAATTGAATTAACCTTCCACCAATTTAGAATGTCAAAATTTGCATCTTATTCCTCACATCTTTCAGCTAAGTATCTATCAACCTCTGACTTGATTTCCAATGAGTTTTCCGACTGTAACCATTGTTTAAATAGGGCCAATCTCTGTGCTTTCTAATCCTCAAGTCTACTAGCATTTACATCTTCATGTGGGATACTTGTGCGTTGTTGTTGTTGACCAGAACTGTTCCCTTCTTCATTTTCAATATATGCATAATACATATGGGATAAGGCATCTTTCACCTTCCAACTCGAATTAACCGCTTTTGTTGGGATATGGACATACATCGATTCTAATGAAAATTCAAGATATCGCATCTTGTACCAAGGTTCAAGAACAAGCACAACATACAACAACATATTCATATTTTCAATGTTACCCAATATTTATCAAATTTTTTCCTCATATTCGCCGCCATTAATCCCACCATGGGGCTTCCTTCTTCAAGATCCATGTCAATAGCATCTTGAATTGTAACTAACTCTGTAAAAAAGGTGTTGCAAGTTACATATTACCTCCCGAGAAACGTAAAGTTGCATCATGAAAAACTTGAAGAAACCTCACAAACAATTTTACCTTCTCCCAATCATCATTCTTGGGAGACCCTAACTTCCTTGACATTCTCCTCATCCAGGAAGAATCATCATCGTCATCATCATCTCCAATACTAGCAAGGAAGTTTGAATCTTCTTCTGCTAACCATTCGAAATCTTTTCTAAATTTTTCTCAAACATAAGATATACGGAGTTTCACCTACTTTGCACATCCATGCAAACATGATCTTTGCATGAAGTATCTTCTAATTGTACACATGACTTAAATGTACTCCACCTTTGAGGGGAGGATTTCACGTATTTCACAACAATTCTCACCCTTGCAATAGAGTCATCACTCTTTCAACCCCTCACGGTCAATTAAATTCAATATGTGGGCACAACACCGGACATGCAAGTATTGATATCCTAAGACAATGTCCCTCCTATGCTTGATTTTATTTTTCAAATAAGATATTGCTCCGTTATTAGAACTTTTATTATCAACAGTGATTTGCAAGTATTTTCAGTCGCCCCTAATCATGCAAGCACACCTTTATGGTCTTACCAAGTGTATCACCCTTGTGATTTTTAACAAAAAAAAAATAATAATCATCTTGTGTAGATTTCAATCATCATCAATAAAGTGTGCAGTGACAAACATATAATTGAAGTTTTATACGGATGTCCATGTATCCGTAGTAAGGGAAATCCGTTACCCTTGAAGAGCAATTTTTAACTTACTTTTTTCCCTCAAATACACATAAAACAATCTTTCACAATCGCGACACGGGATGGAATCACTACCCACTAAGGGCAAACAACAAGCATACATTTTTTGAAACCCTCCCATTCAACAAACCTAAATGGCAACTCATCAAGAATCAATATATTCGCTAAGGCTTGTCTGCAAGCCTCAACACTAAATGCTATGGGAACAAGTACCCTACTATCACTTCCTCCATTCTTCGTTTTTCAACCTAAAGTAGTTTGAGACTTGTCTGTCTTATTAAACGAACATTTCTTACACTATTTCTCAATGTGGTACTTCATGAATTTTGTATCATTGGTCTTTGTATCACATGTATACGAAACACCACAGTAATTACATGCAGCCTTAGGTTTAATGGAATCACCTTTTGGTATTTTTGTAAAGTGATCACAAACCATTGACCTAACTCTACCACCACTAGATCCACTACCACTTGTTTTAGTACTTACATTGGGTGGGAGTGGAGGAATGCCTTGCCCTTCCCCTTGCCCTTGTGTTGACTCGTTACCATCATTCGTGGTAGAGTTTTTCGAAATCATTTCTTTTGTAGGGTTTATCTAGAAAAATAATCAAACAAAAATTAGATTACATATAAAGCCAAGAACAATCTGAAATTATATTACTGTTGGAAAAAAATAATAGATTACATGTCGAAATAAATCCAAAAATAATAGATTACACTTGTTAAACTGAACTGAGTAAATATTAAATAAAACTTGTCAAAATAATAGATTATATCAAAATAAAGCCAAAAATAATAGATTACATGTAAAAAAATGACACTTGTCAAAATGAACTTAGTAAATAACACTTGTAAATAACACAAACACTACATTGTAAATCAAAACACTACACAAATACAAACACTACACTATAAATCAAAGATTCAAAACACAAATCAAACACTACAATGTAAACACGATACAATCTTGACAATTACAAATCAGAACACAAACACTACACTGTAAATGTTTGCAAAATCCTACAAATCAATGTGCACAAAACACAAACACTATAAATGTTTGCAAAATCTTACAAATCAGAACTTAGAACAATCATGATCCAATGATTCGCATCTATAAAATCAAGTCTAATGAAAATCCTACAAACACTGTAAATGTTTGCAAAATCCTACAAATCAATGTCCATGTTTCTAACTTTCTAAGTGCAATTGTTAATTCCCTAAATTCTAATGGAGTTAGAACTTAGAATGTAAAAAAAATTCAACATCTATCCATCCCAGTCGACAGTCCTGATTCTCCCAAATGCAAATATCCAACGAGAACACTCAAAATTCAGAACAAATTTCTGTGGAGTTAAAGCAAATAGAACAAATATAACTTAGAGCAAATAAAAAGAAAAAGTTACATCTGTGGAAACTGGAAAGGGAAGGGGACGACGAACGTACCTTAGGGATTGCAAAATACAGAGGATTGCAGAAAGGGAAGGGGCTGTGAAGATGGGTTATGTGACGATGGGGCTGGGATGGAAGTGCTGTGAGTCTGTGTTGATGGGGCTAGAGAGGGTATATTAGTCTATGATGGTCGGTCTACGATGGCTAGGGCTTTCAGGTTTGAGTGAGAGGGTTGAGGGAGTGAGAGTGGGAGGGATTCGGGGGGGCACCCAGAGAAGTCATGGGGGATGTATTGCAACGACATCGTTTGGGTTAAAAATAATCCTAAACAGCGCCGTTTCAATGTACGAGTTTTAAGAAAAAAAAATTGAGTTGCATGAAATGACGCCACTTCACTCAACTCAATTTATTTTTCAGAGGCCACTTGACCTAAACGGACAAATCTTTCCTCTTTTAGTCTTTTTGGCACATAATTTAATAAATTAATTATTTAAATTAATAAAAAATTAAAATTAAGTAAACTATTTAATGTGGATTATAATTTATGTAATTAACTCACTAAACAAATACTAAAAGATAAAATATTATAATTATAATTATGATGTTAATTGCTAATTTATTACTAACTTAGAGTATGTAAATGTATTGTAATAATTAATGTATAATGGGTATATTAAAATTTTAACATTTTGTATATGATTAATGAATAATTGTGAGTGACTCATTGATCATACATGCTTTATAGTTAATGCTTGCTATAAACTTAGGTATCTTAAAAAAATTATCTAATTACTTTAATTAAGTGTAAATAGTAGAGTATATATGAATATATGATATATTAACTATTTACATATATGACATAAATTATCACATGATTTATGACATATTATTAATTGATAGCATATATTATTAATGCTTGATTGCAACTTAGGTGAAAATTACATAATTAATTATACAATTATTATACTTTAATTAGATCAAAGATGTAGATTTTAGTACATAGTTAATGGTGATAGATCATAGGTTAGTTAATTGATATAATACATTAATTATTTGATAGCATATTTGTAATTAAATAGTTAATACTTGCTTGCAACTTTGATATTTTAAAAAAATTACATAATTACTTTAATTAAGTGTAAATAGTAGAGTATGTATGAAAGTATGATGTATTCACTATTTACATATAATGACATAAATTATCACATGATTTATTATTTATTATTACTTGATAGCATAAATTATCACACTATTTATGATATATTATTAATTGATACCATATATTATTTAATATTTTATATGGTCAATGATAATAGATTAGATGAATATTACATCATTAACTTATATAATTACTATATAAAAATAATATATTAAATTATAAAAAATATATACAATACGGTCTGATCCGATCCAAAATTTGTAGACCCCAAGACCGGACTGAATTTCATCGGTTCACATATTTTGGGACTGAAATCAATTGGTCCAAAAATAGGTCCGACTAGTGTTGCCAGTCCATACCGAATTATGTATAGCCCTAATCAAAATGGCCCAGAAAGAGGTTTTGGGCCATCTTTAGGCCTAGAAAGAGGTTATGGGCCATCTTTAGAACTAGAAATAGGGTTTGGGCCTAGTGGGCCATGGTCCCCATTTGGGCTGGACTGGGGCGGACGGACCAGGTGTTCAAGTCTGGACTCATTAAAATAATTTGAAGATAAAAAGTAGAAAAATAATCATAACCAAAGGCATCAACACTAAATCAAAAAATCATCTCATTCCTCCCCAAGATGCCTATTTTAAAAAAGTAATAGCCTAATAATTAAATTCAAAATTCTCCACAAAGAAACTGCACCCATTTTTCTATCGTGTTTCATTATCGCCATATATCACTATAATACAAATAGTATTTATGACGTGTTATTTACAATAAAAATGATTATTTGTGACGATAATAAACTCATTTTAGTAGAAAATAATCATTTTCGTAAGAAATAATTGACATCAAATAAACAATTTTCTTGTAATAGATCTATTCCACAAGACACCAAAATTGTTCAGCTCTACCAACTAGGCCTGTGCATAAAAGGCCCTAGGCCGATCCGTCCGCAAGACCCGATATTAGCCCACCCGACAATAGTCAGGTTCATCGGATCAAGTTGAATAACGGGTCAACCACACATAATATCAGTTGAAACCAATCACAAATTCACATTATATTTTAATCGAGTTCTCTCATCAAACCCTAGCCAACTCTCCATTCGTCATCTTCGTTCTTCGTCGCCGTTCGTGGTCACAGTTCATTGTCATTGTTCGCCACATCATCCCCTCTGTTGCTTCTCCGCAAGGTCCAGATCTGCCCACTCTCAAGTCTCACGTACTTCTCCATCTGCCCCACTCTCTCCAAGACTACCATGGGTGAGCGGCGATTACGCATCCAGGCCACGAGATCCCACACGGCCTTGTAGTTGCGCATGCGGGTGGTGATGTCTATGGCGAGATTGAAGGAGGAAGAGGAGTGAGCGAAGGTGGGGTGGTGGTGGTCTAGGGTTCTGAAGAAGTAGAGAGCCTTGGGTCCGTGGTTCCAAAGGCACTTGAGGACACTGTCAACGAGCTTCAGGGTTCATTGAATTGTTGGGTCTACTAGTGTTTATGTAAGGGTTCGTGGGTTGGAGGCTCGGAGCAGAGAATGAGTTTCAAAATGATGGCATCTTGTGGTGGTGGTGGCAGCGTGGTGGAGAGGGAGTGGTATGGGAGTAAGTAAGAAGGTTTTGGAGGATGAACTTGGTAGTAAGAAAGAGATGATAGTGCTGAAGAATTTCTACAAAGAAGTAGAATGAACATTTTCCCTCTCCCACGTTTTCCCTCCAGCCAAACACTATTAACTTCAACGACTGTCATTTAATTGGGCTCTTTTTAGTTCTTTCTCCTATGAATACCAAACCCTAGCTTCAAGCTCCAGTATAGTATGAGATCCCCCCCGTCTTCTCATTGCCATTCAAGCTCCTGAGGTTTGCCTACATCACCATGCCGCCCAGGCTCAGCCCAACATCATTTCTCTAGTCCCCAGTTGTCCGCCCGGGCCAGATTTGGTTTGGTATCTTTTTTTTTTTTGGCTTCTTTCTTGGAAATGTAGTGCGGCTTTGGATCAAGTTTTTACTTTTTGTTTGGTTTCCAAGAAAATGTAAAAGGTGAAGCGATCTGTATTTTTCCTTGTTCATAATATTTTCTCTTTTTTCTTATAATCTTAGCATTCTTGTAGAGATCAGTATATGGAAATTGTAGATAAGATTGGAAGTTAAAGCTTTGATCAGTATGGGTACAAGGTCTCTCTGCCGATGAAGAAGAAAGAGGGCAGTATTTTTAGTCTTTTTAAAAAAAACAAAAACAAAAAAAGAAAAAGAAGAAGACCAGGTCGGATCATACGGGTTCGACCTAATTTTGTTTTGACTGACCGGTTCGGATCAGGTTGGCTCCTTAAATGAAGATATTCGGGTTGGGTTGGGCACAAACTCGGTATTGTCAACTCAAATTGCAGGCCTACTACTAACCCACCATTAATGTCAGAGTATCGTACAAGCATCACTCCAAATTGACGAATGAAGTAAACTATCTAAATTGTCAACAATTTGGACAGTGGATTACAAGAACAAACTGCAATTCCCTACTCGAATTGTTTACAATTTGGATATGGGATTACAAGGATAAACGAGATGGAATCTAGATTCTGGAAATTCCCCACCTTAATTGTCTATAAATTAAGTAGGAGTTGCAGGGATCTCCATGAGACAAATGTCATTGCCACAAAAAATCACTTTATATAATAATTATATCCATGCCCTAATTAGGAGGAAAAAAGGCGATTTCAGCTACAAAAGGAGAAAGCTACACTAAGAGGCAACAACTAACAATAAAACCATTTTTTACTTTCAAGTACAAAGACAGTTGTCAATCATCCTGCTCTCTCTAGATGAGCTACTTTCTTCTGCTCTCAGTAGACCTCCAGCCATCAAATCTTTCACCCTACCCTTACCTTAATCAAACCTGAAGACTTCTTTTACAGCCAACAACTCTTTTACCAAACCTTCCTCACCCTTACTAGACACTCCCTTTACAGCCAACAAATCTTTGACCAAACCCCACCCATAATGGAGAAAAGCCAAGAGGAAATTGACATGTTAGTTACCCAAACTCAAGCCCTCACATGGGAAGAAATAATCCTAGAACCAGAGCAAGAGGAAGCGGGAAGAATTACCAATCACGCACTCATTGGCAAGCTAGTTTCAGCCAAACCTTTAAAAAAACGCACCATCCACTCCACTATCATGGCAGTTTGGAACTTCATATCTAGTCTTATCATTAAAGATCTTGGGACAAACATGTATCTGTTCACTTTCCCTTTAGAACAAGATAAAGACAGGATTTTTCAGCAAAGATCTTGGAATTTCAAGGGTTATCACATGATCCTCAAGCATTGGCTACCAGGGCAAAGTCTTCAAGAGATCAACCTCATACACTCGGCTTTCTGGGTGCAAATACATGGCCTCCTGTTAGAAATAATGACAGATAACAACGCAAGGAAGATAGGGAAATGCATGGGCAATCTATTACAAGTTGATCAAAGTGTTATGTTTAGAATGAGTGCAAGGAAGTATTTATGCATTAGAGTGGAGATTGATACTACAAAGCCGTTGTTTGACGGATTTTCACTGCCCAGAACAAATAAACCTCCAGCGAAAATTATCTTCAAATATGAAAGGCTCTCTGAATTGTGTTATGCTTGTGGTAACCTCGATCATGTTCAATAAAGTTGTCCAATATTCCTTAGTAATGCAGTCGAACCAATCTTTGGGCAGTGGATGAGAGCTGACACACAAGAGCCTAGATGGTTCAACAGGATTGAGGAAGGAGCATAAGAACAGCCAGCGCCAATGCAACTAGTAGCACTAGACTTTGTGATACAAGAAAGGCCACCCAGTTTACCTCTTATCCGAATAAGAGAACCTAATGAATACGTGTCTGCCTCCTTCAACATTATTGGGTCTGGGAAACAAAAAGTATTTTTTGAAGGGAAAACAGATAAAGGCAAAGGAAAGCTGATCGAGAAAACTGGAAGAAAAATGAAAGAAAGGTTCGATTCAGACTCAAGGCCAGTCACTGTTCATCATCTCCTCCAACCTTCATCTCCAAGCAGTAAGCAAATTGATCCATGCATTGCTACATCAACAAGTGGCAATCATCAAAGCACCTAGACAAATCTCATGCAGGCTTTTAATGTGGGAAGTGTATAACTGTCGGCGCTTCAGTCTAATAGTCAAAGAAATTTAATGCCAGCTTGTCTGATGTCCCCTTCTTCGGCAGCCAAAATAAACCCGCACATGCAAAACACCGCCCCTAATGACGAAAACATTCAGAAAAGTACACTGTAACTTTTCTCTCTATCAACCCCTAAGTCAGAGCAGAGCACAAAAAAAATTAATGAACCCCACGTAAATCTCTTTGGTAAGAAAACCCATTCGGTCCCTAAGCCAACCCCTTTTTCAGCCTCGGAGTCTGACCCATCAGTTTTTAAGGAAATAATCTCACAGTTCAAAAAGCGAAATGGGCCGATAGAAACAACTCAGCCCAACCATAACTTAACCTTGTTAGTGAGCCCATCCGGAAAAGCTTGTATAGCTTTCAACACTTTTCAGCTAAGCCCAATTCAACCTCAACCTAAGCACAACGAACACTACAAGTTGGCCCAATCCTTCCAAAAGACAACACAAAATTTCCAAACCCAGATGAAATAAACCTTCCTTCCTGTTTCGAAAAAACAAATACCCCAGCCCTAGCCACTATTGAGAAAAAGAGAAAGAATTTAGCACTGGAGAGTAGCGTGGGAAATAAACAAACGAAGACATGCTTCCTAAGTTCAATAATCCAAATTGATGAAGCGTAGAGTTCGGAGGTAAAAGAACAAAGTCTTCATGGAGAAGTTCAGCTGCAAAGGATACCACAACCACACCAGAACTAGAATGAAGGAAGAAAGACAAAGAAAGGAGCAAGCAGAACTGCTAGGACTTCAAGATTCTCGCCATACATCAAAACGAAGGAGAGAAGAGTCGGTAATGAAACTCAATCTCAAATAATGAACCTTTTTCCCCACAAATCCAATGGCTGACAAGGCAGGGTCTTCACTGCCTCCAGAGAATCCATGAAGCTCATTTCATGGAATTGCAGGGGTATAGGCCAACCTCGTGCAATTAGATCCCTCAAGGCCAACATCAGGGTTCACAACCTAGATGTTATCTTTCTTTTTGAAACTCTCCTTAATGCTACTGATACTTCTAATATTGTAAATACTCCAGGTGTTGCTAAGTTTGTAAATGTTCCCCCAACAGGGAAATGGGGTGGTCTTTTGCTTCTCTACCGCTATGGGTTTGATGTTGAATGTGTGAATATCTCTCCTAATATAATATCTGTGTTAGTTTATTCGGACCCTCTGCATATGCCATGTTTACTCAATTTGATTTACTGCCCAGCCTCTTACTGCAAGAAAAAAAAATTGGGATTTGTTAGAAGGGATAACTGAGTTGTTTCTGGGGCTAGTGCTCTCCATATGAGACTTTAATTCAGTGTTATCAGAATTTGAAATTTTTGGTGGTCAACCAGTGGCTTCTTCCTCTGTCCCTAAAGGTCTACACCTCTATATGGAAACGTTTGGTCTTTTAGATTTAAGATATTATGGGCCAACTTACACTTGGACTAATAATAGACAAGGCTCTAACAATATCCGAGAGAGATTAGATAAAGGGTGGCTAATGTTAGCTGGAATTCACTCTTCCTAGAAGCAAACATTACAAACCTCATTAAAACATCATCTGACCACTCCTCAATTCTGTTAAATACCTCAAATCCTAATACTCTCTTGAAAACTTTTAGATTTAAGGAGTTTTGGACTCAAGATCCAACCAGCTTTATCATCAAAAAAACATAGAATCTCAATGTTGATGGAACCCAGCCTACATCCTCTAAAAAAAAACTTAAAGCCACAAAGATTGCTCTGAAACTTTGGAATAAGGAAGGTTTTGGACACATATAAACTGAGATCAACAAACTGAACAACACTCTCAATTTAGTCCAATCTCAACCTCCACATGATATCCCACCGAATCTGGAGACTAATCTCAAGGAACAATTGAATTCACTTCTGAAAAGAGATGAAGCATTGTGGAGACAAATCTAGAATCACTTGGCAGACAACAATTGACCTCAACACTAAATTTTTTCATGCTTCTACAATAATCAGACGTAGAAGAAACAAAATAGAATGCTTGAAAACTGGCCCTGGTCAATGGACCTTTGATTCTCAAACAATAAATAAGAAATTCCAAGACCATTTCCAAAAAAATTTCAAATCCACAAATCCAACTATTTCTGATGAACTGGAATACCTTTTCCCTAATAAAATTTCAGAGGAGGAGAATTTTAACTTGTGTAAAATTCCAACAAATGAAGAAATATGGGCAATTGTTAAACAAATCCATCCAACAAAAGCTCCCGAATCAGATGGTTTCACGGGCCTGCTTTACAAGACTTATTGGGAGGTCATTAAGCATGATCTAATTGTGGCAATAAAAAGCTTTTTGATTAATGGGAAAGTTTTAAAGGAGTTAAATCATACCAATATTGCTCTTGTGCCAAAAACATAAAACTCCAATGAAGTATCTCATTATCGTCCAATTAGCTTGTTGAATGTCTGTAATAAAATTATTGCCAAAATTCTTGCAAATAGACTTAAAATTATCCTTCCAAACATCATCTCCCCATACCAAACAACTTTTGTCCCTGGTAAGCTTATACCAGAAAATACCATCTTAGCTCAAGAGATTTTTCATCATCTAAAGAAGAAGAAAGGGCAAAAAGGACAAATGACCATTAAAATAGAGATGGAAAAAGCTTTTGATTATATGGAGTGGTCTTTTATTCTGAGCATTTCTCGAAATCTTGGCTTTAACCAAACTTGGATTAAGGAGTGTATAACCACAATCTGATACTCAATCATCATTAATGGTTTACCAAAAGGGTTTTTTAAACCCACAAGAGGATTGAGACAAGGAGATCATTTATCTCCTTTCCTGTTCATTTTGGGTAGTGAGGTGTTATCTAGATTAATTCATAGGGAAGAAATGCAGAGTCACATAATAGGGATTAAGCTATCCAGTAGATGTCCCTCTTTAATCCATCTGCTTTTTGCTGGTGACATCATTCTCTTTGGAACAACAACTACTCAAACAACAATGGCATTTGCTAACTGCCTGGAGATCTACAATTCATGGTTGGGTCAGAGAACATGGGAAAATCCTCAATTCACTTTAGCAGCAGCACACACACAAATTCAAGACAGGAGATGAAAGAGATTTTTAAAATGAAAGCATCACCCCCTAATCTCAAATACCTTGGCCTTCCATTGTTCATTGGATCAAACAAAAAAAAAATCTTCCTAGCTAAAATCCAAGAAAAAATTCAGACCAAACTCTAAGGGTGGAAATCAAAGCTCATTTCTCAAGTTGCAAAAACAACACTCATTCGAGCATTTGCAAGTGCAATTCCCTCTTATGTGATGGCCTCAACAATGATCCCTATTTCCATTTCTAATAATCTGGACTTAATGTTTCGAAGATTCTAGTAGGGTATTGATAATCAAAACTCTCATAAATACATGCCAAAATCTTGGATAAACATATGTACCCCAAAATCAATGGGAGGACTCGGGTTGAAACAAACTTTTCTTTTTAATAGAGCCCTGGTTTCAAAATTGGCATGGAGATTTGTCAAAGATTCCAACAATATTTGGAAAAAAATACTAGCTGGAAAATATCTAAGAGATTCAACTTTCCTAGAGGTAACCCCTAAGTCTTCTGACTCTTTCAACTGGAAGAAACTTTGGAAGATTAAAATTCAAGATATACTAAAACTTTTCCTTTGGAAGGTTGCTCATATTATTCTCCCAACTAGGTCAAATCTAAAGAGAATAATGAATCTAGAAGATGAGCAAACCCACTGTCTTTTGTGTGATCTAGAGGAAGAAAATCTTAGTCATCTCTTTTTAAAATACATGTATTCTAGGATTTTATGGAGGAATTCTCCCTAGCCCTTGGATATCTTCTCATTATCTGATCTTTCAATACCAAATTGGATCCAAATCATAATAGACCCCTCACCGAGTCTTCGTCTACCTGCAAGTGAACATCATTCATTCCAAATATTTGCAACTCTTGCAATGGAAAAACTTTGGTTTACCAGGAACAAAGTCATCCATAATCTTGAAAAGCCTTCACCAGTAGATTTTCTCAATATCCTGACAAAGAGTTACACTGAGCATAGAAGTTTCTGGTCTCTAAAAAGCCAACAGGTGGATAATGAGAGTCATTTGCTCTTTAAAGATTTCTATCTCCTCTCCTTTGATGTGGCAGTAAGGAACAATGACAGCATCATTGCTGCTCTTGCTAGATCAGATTCAGGTTCTACCATTCTGGCTAAGATTGATTAGATCCATAGCACTAATCCGAATGTAGGAGAAGCCTATGCAGCAAAAATGATCATATAGGAGGCAGCAGTAATGCGATTCAAGAAAATAATAGTAGCAAGAGACTCTAGTATGGTAGTACAGGCCATCAACAATCCAAATCAATCAATGAACTAGAAATGCAGCCAATTATTAGTGATATCAAACACCATCTTAGCAACTTTGAAGAGTGGAAAGTTGTTAAAATTCATCGATCAAAGAATCGATGCGTGCACAACTTGGCGCAATGGGCAGCTTCAACGCAAGCCCTTGGAAATATCCCTTAGTTTTATTCCTCCTAGTCTACTGAACTTTCATAGTGGAAAAGACCCTCCTAATGCCATGTAATATAAGTGGGGTATATTGTACTTCTTAAAAAAAAAAAAAACCCGCTCATTGCGAATACACTGGAAAAATGTTAATTGATTTGTAGGCAAAAGTGCTATTCATTTCTTATTGCCTCTTTATATTATAAAGAGATTATATATAGTTTTAGGGTGTGCTAGTTTTGCATACCTTTTTTGAAAACAAGTAAAATTTATTATTAAAAAATAATTATTTTTTCATATAATATTTAATCACATTTTTCAAAAGAATACTCAAAGCTCGTACATTTTAAGCTTAAAAATATTATTTCTCAAAAATATATTATCAAACTGCAGGATCAATAATTCAAACATAACACGGTTAACGACCCCACTCAAAATTTACATTCCTTGAAGTTTAAGGGTGCATTTAGATGTTGAACTGAGTTGGGCTGAGATAATAAAATATTGTTAGAATATTATTATTTAATAATAATAATAATATTATTATTATTATTTTGAGATTTGAAAAAATTGAATTGTTTATTATATTTTGTATTGGGATTTGAAAAAATTATAATGATGAGTTAAGAGGATATTAGTTTCCAAACCAAGCCTAACTCTTAAAGAAAATTTTACAAATTATAGTCTCTCATATTTATTCCTATCTCATTAAGACAATATGACATAATCTATCAATATTTTTTTTTTAATTTTAAATATAAAAGAAGATTCAATGGTGATAAAAATATTATATTTTATACAATGGGACGAACGTGAGATAAAAGTTTTATTTGTATTAATCACTCTAACTTTACTAATTATAACAAGAGTAAAGCTACTTTCACCGTTTCCGATCCTATTATATTTTATTTTAATTTTTTTAATATTTTTTTTACTTAGTGATTAAATAAGTATTTTTTAATAATATTATAATTTTTTATTTTCTTAAAAAATATTTTACAATATTAAAAATAAATATATATAAAAAAAAAATAAAAAAATATAATATTTTACAGTATGGTAACTCCCGTCTGATTGGGAGCGGTGGCTTTACAGCCACCCTTATAATAATCACCTCCACAATATATGGTCCGATTATTATATAGCGCATCAATCATGAGGTGTCTAAACCGAAAATAAAAAAGAACGATAGCGGAAGGCACTACGTGTCCACGTGGGTGTTTAAGGGAAAAAAAATCTCAAAGAACGATAGCTGAAGGCAGTACGTGTCCACACGATAGCGTGAGGCACTACGTGTCCACGTAGATTCTAATATCTTCCTAATTTACGTAGAAAGAGAAAAGCTATTTGTATCGTTTGGATAATTTTTTTATTTATTTAGTAATTAAGAAAATAATTTTAAATGTATTGATATATTTTTTAAAAAAATATATTTAAATATATTAAAAAATTGTGAATAGAAAAATAAAAATAAAAACTTACAAAACTAACTAGCGGTTAGTTTGAACTGTGCTACTCGGCACCGCTCTAGAAATAATATTTGTAGAGTATGTTATCTCCGTATATTTATTTTAAAAAAAAATAAAAATTTTGAAATTTATATAAAAGAATTAATTTTTAATAATAAATTCTATTTTTTAAAAATAAAATACGCTAAAACTTCACTAACATTATTATATTTATTTATCTCATTTCAAAAAGGAATATCTAATAATTTAATCTTCATGTCCTCATCTTATAAAAATAGAAAATGCAGTATATCTTAAATAAAATAACATATTTATTGAAAAGTCGTGCTGACGGGAACAAACAAAAATTTAAATTAGACAAGGATAACTAAAAATAGAAGTCCAAAACGGAGAAACAAAATTAAAAAATGGCATTGCGACAGAAGGAGAAGGAAGACTGGGGCCGGGGGATGGAGGGGGTTCTCGCTGAAGGAAAGTGGTCTCGAGAACTTTGATCGATGGAATCTGTCACGTGAAGCGTGACGGGATGAGGAACCACTAGCAAGGAAACTGATTGTTTTATTGTTAGACTGCACTAAGTTTATTCGAGTTCGGTTCATATTTAAATATCTTCTAACATCTAAATATTAAATTCTCAAATTATTAAATACATCTTAACTCAAAATTTTTTTACAAGTGAGACCCACAACACTTTTCAATTCAACACATATTTACACGTGAAACCCACAACATTTTTCAACTTCCTATAAATACATTTTAGGCTGCGTTTATATATTGAATTGATCTTAGCTGAATTGAGTTCTTTATGAATAATAGTGAGTTGAGTAGTCAAGAGAATTATATGTGACCCATCTAAACTTAGTTTACAGTGTGTTTGGATGTTAAGATGAGTTTAATACTTTTTATGAGAAATTGAAAAAGGTTGTGGGTCCCACGTATAAATTTTAAGTTGAAAAAGGTTGTGGGTCCCATGTGTAAGAAGGTTTTGAGTTGAAATGAGTTTAGTAATTTGTGAGTTGAGTATTTAGATGTTAAAGTCAGTTTAAAATTAGACTGAACTCAGCTGAGTTTAGTGACCAAACTAAATCTTAACATCTAAACACATCTAAACTCATCTTAGATGGGCTCTACAGAACTCACTCCACATCTCAATACACTACTATTCATAAAAAACTCAACTTAACTTAAGCTGTGTTTGGATGTTGAGCTGAACTGAACTCTTTATGAATAATAGTAAGTTGAGTATTGAAAAGAGTTATGTGAGGCCCATATAAACTGAGTTTAAAGTGTGTTTAGATGTTAAGATGAGTTTAGTACTTTTTATGAGAAGTTAAAAAAGGTTGTGGGTCCCATATATAAAGATGTGTTAAGTTGAAAAAGGTTGTGGGTCCCACGTGTAAGGAGGTTTTGAGTTGAAATGAGTTTAATAATTCATGAGTTGAGTATTTGGATGTTAGATTCAGCTTAAAATTAGATTGAGTTCAACTAAGTCTTGCAACCAAACGCAACAGTAATGCTAAACAACCTAATTTGAGTAAAATCTTTAGTCACAAATTAACTTTATTATAAAAATAAATTTATAAATTAATCTAATTAAAACGTTATATATTAGATTATAAAATTATTTTTAATATATAATAAATTTAACGTATTATATAAAATTATGTTAATTTATAAATTTATTTTTAAAAACATTTTTTTTTACGACGGAAGTTCAACTCATCTTAACTCATCATTACAATTTTTTCAAATCCTAACATAAAATATAATAAATAATTTAACTTTTTCAAATCCCAAAATAATAATAATAATAATAAACAATAGTATTATAACAATATTTTATCATCTCAACTCAACTCAACTCAATTTAACTTAATTCAACATCCAAACACACCCTCGCGTTGCAGCCTGGAGGCATCTGATCACACACTATCCGCTTTCCGCTTTGACAACTCGCAAGATCGACGATTGTGGCACTGGCTGAACGGGAAAAGTGTACCAAGAAAAAGAAAATAAAAAATTCTTAAAAAGAGCATTTAAATGAACAAAACAAAAGGAAAATAAAAAATTGAAAAAAAAGCATTTAAAAAAATGCGAATATTCCATAAATAACAAAGAGCGTGGACGGTGGATCTGTGCTCGTAGCCAACTCCGAACCAACTAAAGTTAAATACGCATGTGTGGAGTGGTCCTTATCAACTTTACCAGCATATAATATTTCCCACAAAAAAATAAATATCAGAATCCCAATCAGATCCTCCCTACAAAGACTACCTTTAATTTTTTTTTTCTTGATTTTGGATTTCTTATTCTTAAATTTATGTTATTTATAAGTGCCATGTATAATATATTCATTATATTATTATACATCAATTCAAAGTTTTAATACTTTTTATGTAAATTAAATTTTAATATTTATATTTTATCGTAATCCATCATTTTATTAGTGGATTATACTTTCTGTTAATAAATAAGTCTGTAATGTGAAATATTTTACTTCAATAGATGAAGCGTAGACTCAATATTTAAATTCAGAATCTTTACTATAATATTATAAGAAATTATTATTTCGATAAAAAATTATAAATTATAAAATTAAAATATATTTTAATACTTGAAGTCTCAATAAAAAATTGTTATTGATATTTTTATATTTTTAAAAATATTTAAAGATGTTAAAAATATATAAAAAAGAAATAAAATACATGAATTTTGGTTAGGCGGCACGTCCAACGATTACTGCTAGGTGGCAGCCTAGCATTAGTCTAATATCATATGAAATTAATATTCCGATAAAAAATGATAAATTTTTAAATTTATAATATATTTTAATACTTTGAAGTCTCAATAAAAATTTGTTTTTTAATTGAGAATAAATAATTATAAAAGATGATAGAATGGAATTATTGTTATTAAAATGGTCTTTTGAAATAGTAAAAAAAAAAAAAAGTCTTTGAAAATAGGCAGAGGCCTAATATAAAGATGTGATGAATTTAATTGGAGGGTGGAGCATTGGGAATATCACCTCTTTCAGCTGTAGAGTACCTAATAATTAGCTGACAAAATACATATTTAGAGCAATGTTTTGTGTATTATATAAATCATCACGCCCACCCCAACCCTTTCTTCAATGTCTCCCCTTGGCCCTTCCTTGCATCTCCTCCCACAACCTTTGCCTCATTCTTCCTCTTCTCTCCCTGATTTCTTCTTCTCTTTTTTGTTGTTTTCTTCTTGCTTTTCGGTAAGTTAAATAACTGATTTCTGAATGCTTTTGGGAGAATCCTCCTCTCCTCTCGAGGAGCTGTACAGTTCTAATTAAGGTATTGCGCTCTCTCTCTCTCTGGTGCTTTGATCTGTTGAATTTTGTGACTTTTCCGTCTAAAAATTCCTTAATGTTCTTGAGCTCTTTCTGTAAATGGCTTGAGTCTTCCAGATCTATTGTCCTCTTTTGTGTTTTATATTTTTTCAAATTTTTGCGTATAAATCGATTTGTGTTTTGAATTTTCTTGTGCTTATTTGGGGAGATTTTGGCAGATCCAGTCACATGAAATGCAAATCCTGGTTTATCGTTTCTGCTGCTTGATATTTTTCTCTTCATTTCCGAGCTTGAAGTGAAATTTTAAACAAATGGAGATCTTCGATTTTTTTTTCTCAAATTTGTTTTTCTCGTTGACGGTGCCGGCGATTCAGCTGTCAATTTGCTTTAAATAATCTATTCTGATTTGATGTGTTTATTCACATATATATTTGACCTGATCTTCATGTAGAGCTGTTGATATTCATATATGTTTGTTATCCTCCACTTTCCTAGATCTGCTTGGATCAATTTGCACCAGAAATTGACGGAAAAGATGAACCACTGTGCGATCCAACAGAGCGCTTTCTCGGCCGGTGAAGAATTCCGGAGCTCCTCCATTTCGGTTCCAATCGCAGAGCGGAGAGAAAGCGTAATCTGTCCCAAACCTCGCCGTTTTGGTCTCTTCAGTGCCACCGCCATTAACGACCACCACCCGACCAGATCCCTCCGATGGCAACTCAGGTAACTTTTGCCAACAACACTTTCATCCTGCCTTGAGAGATTTTAGTGATTTGTGAAAATCATTTTCATTACGATACCGACTATTTGTTTTGATTTTGCAGCCACCAGGCGGAGCTCTGCGACTCGAAAGCAGGGACTGATCTTTTGGACATCATCCTAACAAAGGTAAGATTCTAAATATATGCTTCGTCTTCTTTCTTTTCTTTGTCTGTTTCTTTCTCAAAAAGAAAATGAAAGTGAATTTTGTTTCAGGGTGGTGGTTGTGGTGTGGAACAAGCTCCGCCACAGGTAGCCTCGTCGCCCCCATTTTTTAGCGGGTCACCGCCGAGCAGAGTAGCTAACCCATTGATTCAGGACGCCCGATTCGGGGATGACAAGTTCATCCCACCGTCGCCGCTGTCTCCGGTTGCGATCCCATCTGGTTTATCATCCTCGCCGTCGCCTTCCTCAGCCACGGCCACAAGGAAAGGAGGAGGTTTTATTCGGTCCAATTTTGGTGACAAGCCGGCGGTTAGGATTGAGGGGTTCGATTGCCTCGACAGGGATCGGCGAAATTGCAGCATCCCTGCTCTTGCTTAGAACCCCACAGCTTAAAATCCACAGTACATAGCAGCAGCAGCAGCAGTAAAAACAGAGTTTTAACACAAAGGTTAATTGCGTGAGATGAGTTTTGAGATTCTCATAGAGGGAAAGAGGGAAATCCCACTTTTCTTTGGATGTAAATATGTTTGTTGATGAAACAATCCTATGTACATTGTAGGCAGATGATGTTAACCAAATAAAGGAACAGATGTTCTTAGGTTATTCGAGGGTGTTGTTTTGTGTTGGGCAAACAACCTCTTTCCTCCGCCCTCCCTTGTAAGTAAAAGCAGAAGTTTGTGAAAGGAAGGAGCTGTTTCCTACTTTTCCATCTTTATTTCCCTTTTTGTTCCGTTTCGGTCTTAGAGCTCTTGTAAAATATATTTTCTTTAAAATATAAAGAAAGATGGCAAAAGTCCTTTTTATTAGATCGTCTATTATATTTTTATTCATTTTTTTCAAAACGATTACGTGGCGGTTGTATAATTCACAATTACAAATATTATTTATCTTTTATTTTATATTTAGCATCAATAAATCCTCTATATGTAGAGTTAACTATTCATTCTTCTAAGCAATTTTTTATTATTTCTCTCATTTTATCTTGTTTTCTTTTTATCTTATTTTTATTTTAATCATTTTATCATTTTGCATAGGCTCTACTGTATTATCTCTCATCTACTTTTTAGAATTTCATTTATAGTCTCTTTGACTTTTATGCAAGCAGAAGTTTTAATATTCTTAATAATAAAGGCATATATTTTTTTTAAGATAATTTAAAATATTACATATTATATATAAAGAAATTTTATATTTAATTTTTTTAATTTTTTATTTTACTTAATAATTAAGGAAGTGAGTATTAGTAAAATTATATATTTTTTAAATTTTTTCTAAGCGATTAAGGATGTTAAAAAAATACTTAAAAGAAAATAAAAAAAACTTAAAATACACTAAGGTAGTAGATGATTAATAATAAGACAGTAAACCTTTCACTTTTAAAAAATAAGATAAACAAACTATTGAAAATGCTTTTAAAAGATAATTTAATAAACAAACTTAAAAGTGATCATGAAACAGTAATTTTGTACTGTAAATTTTGAAACAGCTTTCTTTTTAGTCTTTTATTAATGTTCTGCGGCTGCTTTTTTTTTTTTTTTTTTTCTTGTCAATTAGTTGCTTCTCTTTTTCTGTTTGCTTTGAAATTCGAATCTGAGAAAGTGATTTCATTTGATGCGAGATGCAGTGATGTTGCCTGTTTATCACGCGAATAAGGGACTGTGCCAAACATTAGAACCCTTTTGTCAGATTTGCGTAAATGAGCTGGTACGAATGAGTTTGCCAAACATTTGATCCCCTTTTTGTCAGATTGCATAAATGAGCGAAGCTGGTTTGAATTAGTTTGGCGTTCTACTTCTACAAATATTCAAAGAGAAATGCTATATACGTTAAAAAAATAATAATAATAATTATTTAAAATAAATTTATAAATTGATGTAATTTTATAGAATCGGTTAAATCTATTTTATAATAAAAGTAACTTTATGATCTAACGTATTATATCAAATCATATCAGTTTATAAATTTATTTTTATATAATCACTTTGTGGTTAAAATATCTTCTATAAATAATAATGCTTGAAAAAACAAAACAAAACAAAAGAAATAAATAAAATTCACACTCACGCACGTTCCACGGGCTTTTTCAAGCAGACTAGGACTTGGGCTCGTTTAATTTCATATTGGGCCACGAAGCCCTTTACAGAGATACCATTCTCCATAAAACAAATATTGTCCACGCCAAACCCGATTCCTCCCCATTGTTGGCAACGACCTGTGTCTCATTTTGACAGTGAATTCTTCTCATACCGGACTACCATATTATGCTATAGTTGGCTCACTTCAATATGTTTCATTCACACGATTAGACTTTGGCCTATGCAGTTAGAAATCCTCGTCAATACCTTGAATAATTCCACTACCGACCATTGAAGCGTTGTCTGAGAAGAACTCCATATGAGCCTTCTTCTCTACCTTTAAAGATCCAAATTCAAGCTTTCTCGGATGTAGATTGGGCAGAAAAAACCTGTCATAACCCAGGTTTTTAGGCCCATTTGAGAAGCCCGAGCCCTAGTCCTCAAAAAAATAAAAAAAGGTGCTAGGCGCTTTTTATCAAATGGATTTCTTTATTTTCTCCTTCTCTTTCACCTTTCATTCGTCACCCATCTTCCCCTTTTTTTGTTTCACACCATTTTTTTACAAAGTATACCGACACTTTGTACACGTAGTGTTAAATCATTTTTTTATTTTTATTTTTATTTTTATTTTTTAAAAGCATTTTTTTGTGTAATGTTTTAAAAACAACACAATATTTAAAAGTAAACAAACACAAATGCTAAATAAACAAATCGATACAAACGATAAGTACACTTTGTCGGTGTACCAATAATTTTCCTTTTTATTATTCACTCACAACTGCTCTGTCTCTCTCTCTGTGATCTTGCTCTCTCTCTGCCTGTCCCTTGACCTTCTTTGTAATTCCGATGCCCCTCCCCACACTGTTTGTCCCTGCCTCGCCGCCCGATAAGTCTCACTCATCCATTTCTCTATCTTTCTGTCTATCTCTCTCTCTCTCTCTCTCTCTCTTCCAAATCGAAAACTATTACTCCTCTTGTTGTGCCATTGATTTCTAGCTTTGTCCCTACCACTTTGTCATGTCATTCATCTAGCCACTTGCCTCGGGCAATCTCTACCCCACTGTTGCTAGGGGTGGGCAGCGCGGCCCCGCTGACCCGCCCCGTTCGCCCGGCCTTCCCAGCCTGCTCAAGCGGGGTGCGGGGGGCCCCGCCCACACCCCAGGGCTCATGCGGAGGCGGGGGACGGTCGCTCCGCTTTTCCCCCGCCCGGCTTATATATTATATATAAATTAAAATTATATATATATAAATAAATAAATAAACCTTAAGTAACTAAAACGGCGCCGTTTTGTCCACGAAAAAAGGGTGATGTTTCATATTTAGAGTTTAGTTAAGGTTCCCTTCCCCCTCCCCCCCCCCCCCCCCGCGCGTGCACGCGTCCAGACACCTTCTCGAACTCTCTTCTCTCAATCTCTCTCATTCTCAGACCCACACACACACACTCTCTCTCTCTCCATCTTGCACGATTGCACGAGCACTCCACCATCGTTGACTCATGCGAACCTATTTTAAAAGTTGAAACTTCGCATTCGCCACCACTCAAAGGTAAGAAATCTGAAACCCTAGATTTTATTGTTTTAGTTTTGGATTAGAGATTGGAGGAATGATGGGTTGAATCGGAGATGGAGGGTGGGAAGAATTGTGAACTTGTGTGCTGTGGAGAAATTTGTGCATGTGCTTGATTCTTTGTGTGTTTGTTTGTTTGTTTTTTTTTTTTTTTTGTAGTTTTTTCACTTCCTGGCCTCTGGGTGTTCAGATTTGGAACCCTAAATCAATTTACGGGTTCAATCCGACACCCTAAATTGAGTTAGGGATTTCGGATTGAACCTCTAAATCAATTTAGGGGTTCAATCTGAAACCCCTAAATTGTGTTGGTTTTGCACTTTACCTTATTTTTTCATGTGTGGTGTATTATTATGATTTTCTTATGTCATGTGTTGATTGATTTTATAATTTTTTTTATTGTGTTGTGGAATCAGGAATGTCTTCTCAAAGGGATTTCACTGATAGCTCTCCTGCCTCTACCAGTATCTCTGCCCCAGCACCTAACCTTACTCAAACCCTAGGGAGTGGGAATAGAGCTTGCCCACCCCCAAGCCCACACAAAGCAAGAAACCTGTTTCCGTAGTTTGGTCTCATTTTACCAAACTAGAGGATGGTGACCCCAATAACCCCCAAGCTAAATGTAATTATTGTGGAAAAATATATGGATGTCATTATAGGAAACATGGTACATTCCAGTTAAAGGTCCATCTAGAGGAACAATGCAAGAAGAGTTCAATATTAAGATCCTTACTGGAGAACAGTCAATCTAGACTAGAAATTGGACTGAAAAAAATGGCAGATGGGAGTAGTGGGGGTTCAACGTTGAAGGGGTATACAAAATATAATGCTGATGAGTGTAGAAAGAAGTTAGCTCGTATGGTTATCATAGACGAGATACCTTTTCAATTTGGGGATGGGAGAGGGTTCCAAGAATTTTTCCAAGAATTGGAACCTAGATTTACGCTTCCTTCTTGCCACATTGTGGCAAAGGATATTAAAAAGATGTACTTGAAAGATAAAGATGTGTTGAGGGGCCAATTGGCGGGTTTGGTAGTTTGCCTCACTATCGATACTTGGACTTCTGTCCAAAATTTTAATTATATGTCTTTGACTGTTCATTTCATTGATTCTGATTGGATTCTTCATAAAAAGATTATTAAGTTTTGTCAAATAACTGATCACAAGGGTGAGACGATTAAGAAGGCCTTAGAGGCCTCAATAAAGGAGTGGGGGTTGGCACGAATTTTGACAGTTTTGGTTGACAATGCCTCGTCTAATGATGTCGCCTTGGGATATCTGAAAAATTACTTAGAGAGGCAAATAAGACATTCTTGGGTGGTGAATATTTGCATGTTAGATGTTCTGCACATATCTTGAAATTAATTATGACTGAGGGGTTGAAAGATGTCGATGACTCGGTTGCACAAGTTAGATTGGCTGTGAAATTTGTGAGGTCTTCTCCTTCTAGATTGGAGAAATTCAAGAATGATGCGAAGAGTGTGGGCATAACATCAAAGAAGGGTCTTTGTAATGATGCTCCTACCATATGGAACTCAACTTTCTTGATGTTGGAGGTGGCCCAAGAATATAAGGCTGCCTTTCAATTGTTAAGTGATGAAGACATTCAATATGTCAAATACTTTGATGAGCACGGGGGTTTAGGAAAGCCTAATGATGATGATTGGGAGGTAGTCGCTACTTTTGTTGATTTTCTCGGGCTTTTTTATGATGTCAAGTTGAAGTTATCTGCTTCTTTATACCCTACATCCCATGAATTTTGTCAACAAATATGTAGGGTGAAAGAAGAATTAGACAACATGTGTAGGGGTTCCAATCTAAGGATGAGGGGGATGGCATTGACCATGAGGGTCAAATATGACAAGTATTGGGGGGATTTGACTAGACTAAATATTTTGTTATATGTGGCTGTTATTCTTGATCCTTGTCTAAAAATTTCAGGCATGTTATATGGTTTGAGACTTGCGCATGATCAGGCATGGACTGATCTTATTGGTGAGATGACCCGAGATACCCTTTATAAATTTTATGATAAGTTTAAAGCAATTAAGGGTGGTACTGCATCTACTACACCTACATCTACCCCAACACCTCCTCCAGACACCGGGGTAACAAAGAAGCGTAGATTGGCATGGACTAAGACCCTCATACATAATCTCACACTAGTTCATCAATCTACAAAGGTGGTTTTAAAGTTAGATAATTATTTGTCAGGGAATCTTATTCAAGATGATGATAATTTTGACATATTAGGATGGTGGAAGACAGCATCAAAGAAATATCCCATCCTCTCTGAGATTGCCCGTTGTATGTTGGTCATCCCTATTAACACCGTTGCCTTGGAGTCTGCCTTTAGTACCGGATGACGCATATTGGATCTTTTCAGTTGTTCAATACCTTGAATAATTCCACTACCGACCATTGAAGCATTGTCTGAGAAGAACTCCATATGTGCCTTCTTCTCTACCTTTAAAGATCCAAATTCAAGCTTTCTTAGATGTAGATTGGGCAGGATAAACCAGTCATAACCCAGGTTGTTTGGCCCAACCCGTGTTGAGAAGCACGAGCCCTAGTTCTCAAACAAAAAAAAAAGGTGCTAGGCGCGTTTTATCAAATGGATTTGTTTCTTTTCTCCTTCTCTTTCACCTTTCATTCGTCACCCACATTCCCCTTTTTTGTTTCACGCCATTTTTTTACAAAGTATACCGACACTTTGTACACGTAGTGTTAAATCATTTTTTTATTTTTATTTTTTAAAGCATTTTTTTGTGTAATTTTTTTTTTAAAAACACAATACTAAAAGTAAACAAACACAAATGCTAAAAAAACAAATCGATACAAACGATAGGTACACTTTGTTGTACCTATAATTTTCCTTATTATTATTCACTCACAACTACTCTGTCTCTTTCTCTGTCTCTGATCTCGCTCCCTCTCTTTGCCTGTCCCTTGACCGTCTTTATAATTTCGATGCCCCTCCCCACGCCGCCCGTCCCTGCCTCGCTGGCCGATAAGTCTCACTCATCCATTTCTCTATCTTTCTGTCTATCTGTCTCTCTCTCTCTGTTCCAAATTGAAAATTGTTGCTCCTTTTGTTGTGCCATTGATGTCTAGCTTTGTCCCTACCACTTTGTCATGTCATTCATCTGGCCACTTGCCCCGGACAGTCTCTGCCCCACCGTTGCCTCCGTTCACAGTTTATACTTAGTCTAACCAACATGTCGCTACCAATCAATGCATACCCCAGTGTCGGTAAGTCCTTGTCCACCTCTTCATGGATTTGTATGTCTGTCTGTCTAACCCTCTGTTTGCCTCTCTGCCAGTACCACAACTCTGTCGCGCCAAGCCCAACAGCATGACAACGTTCCATCCAGCGTAGTTCCATCATCGAGTTCAGCCAAACATCGCTTCAAGCTTAGTGAGGTATCTGCTCTGCCTGTGTACATGTCATTTCATCTGTGGTTAGTTTGGAGCTATCAATTAATTAGACTATTCTTGGAGTTTGTGAGTTGAACGTACTGTTGGGTTGGTTAGTCTGGTTGGTTGGTTGGTGGTAGGTCGGTTTTAGGTTTATCCTGACAAGAAGGAAAATGAATTGTTTGGATTGTTGATATTTGGAAAAAAAAAATTTGACCATGTTGAATTGGCACTGTTGGTAGGGATTTCAAGTTGAATGTGCAGTGGCAGTTGGACCGTTGTTAAGTTGATGTTTTGGTTGAGCAAGTGTTGGGGATTCTAGTCTTTGTTTGATAAGGTTCAAAATGGTATATGAGTTGTATGAGTGGTTGTGATATCTCTTTTTGGAGGTGGTATTGAGTGAATTTCGGGTAGGGAGGATGAGTTAGTTATTGTTAGATAAATAGAGGCCATAGTACTTTGTTATGATATGAAATGTTGCACTTGAAAACCTCAAACATGACATTTTTTGTTTTTTTCCATCCTGACCTTACTATGGATGTAAAACTATGGCCTTTATTTATGTTGGTACCAATATCTCTGTTTCTGGTGCACCCAATTTAGAAACAAATGGATTTTCTGCATGGTCTTTCCTATGTGCGCACTCGGGGCTCCGAGAATAATAAGTGAAATATTTCACATTATGTTTCAGCTCGGTTGGCCACCAGGGTTTGCACAACTGAAATGATGATCTTTAGACATGGAATAGACATGTCTACCACAGGAGTTAGACATGGAATATGTTTTGATATGATAATGTTTAGTTATGTTATGCCAAAGGATTTTTGTATATTTGTATTTTTGAATTGTCGCTTTGGTATTTTGATAATTTGTTTTGTTCTGGATTCTATAGCTGGCTCATATTTACATGCTAGTATATGTTCACTAATTACTGAGTTATTGATAACTCACCCAATTATCTCCACTACATCTTTAGATAATTTTGATGGTTCAACTGAAAATCAAGAATAGGAAGCATGGACATGATTAGCTGATGATAGTGAATTTAGTACCTAAGGGTACTATGATTATTGGAGAAATTTATTCAGTAGATTTGATCTTATTCTGTTGATTTGGTTTATTGGGATGTTGGCATTTTATTGAGACTTTGTGGTCTTCCTAGTTAATTAGGTTGGAGTAGTTAGTTTGAACCAATGAGTTTTATGTGTCATTGAGACTATGGAGTTTATACCTATATTGTGAGATGTGATTTTAAGTGACAGGAAGTAGCTCCCCGACCATTCGGGTATGGGGATTTAAAGTTGAAATGTCATAATCCAAATTTTTAGGCACAACCCATGTTGAGAAGCCCAGACCCTAGTCCCTCAAAAAAAGGTACTAGACGCACCGTTTTGTCAAATTGTGATATCTCGTATGATGTGTAAGGGTAAATGAGAAGTTCTTGCTCTTTATAATGTGTCAATAGAGTTCCAATTATATCATTGACTAGTACTTTTAAAATATAGGTCATGTAGTTTGGGCCTTCCATTGGGGTGTTACAAATGGTATCAGAGCCTATCCCAACAAAAAATGTTGGACTTGAACCGTGCCACTTACTACGAACTTGCCCAAAGAGGACGTCGATAATATAAAGGGGGAAATTGTGATATCCCATATGATGTATAAGGGTATGTGGCATATGAGATCCCACATTGTTTGGAAAGAAGAAGTTTTTGCTCTTTATAATGTTTTAATGAGATTCCAATTATATCATTGACTAGTTATTTTGGATTATAGGTCATGTAGTTTGGGTCTTCCATTGAAGCGTTATAGAACCTATAACTATTGGGTCCTTTTTACCTTGAAATCTCATCTTTTGGAGCTCTTGCAAACAAAGAACGACGTCACGGTTTAACACTAAAGCCGAAAACTGTCATTCTTATACATCTGTCGAGCTAAGATGGATTAAGTATTTACTATGTGAACTCGGCGTTCCACACCCTCGCCTGCCTTTTCTTAGTTGTGACAACATTGCCTTATGATGTCAAACTTGATACTTTATACACGAATAAAGCATATCAAAATTGATTATCGCCTTCTTTATAATCATGTTTTCTTCATTTCACTTACCGTTCGACTCATTTAGCTAGTCAACACCTTCACAAAACCATTTATCAATGTCCTGATTCACCTCCATGTTCATAACTTTCCCTTAAGATTGAGGGGTTGTATTGAACCATCCCCATCCAAACCACCATATAAGGCCCAAGACCACAACAATAGACCCATGCTGAAAACAACAACCTAGATGATAAACATGTATATGAATTAGATGATGGACATTAAACATCAATTAAGGTTAGATAATAGTGGTGCGATATTGGTAATGTTGAAGTAGTTGTTTATGTTTATGGTAATTTCCACCAATGGTGGTGACTCATGAATGGTTAATGGGTTACGCCCATGTGGTTTAGCATGTACAAAAGTTCTAAATATATTGGCATATACTAATTGTTTAAAAATTCATTGAATTCTCTAGTCGGGCTAAGGCATACGATATGGCTCAAACTCAACTTGGGTAGTGCCTATAGCCTCTTCTCGTCTAGGCCTCTCCTATCCAGTTCTAGTGGATATGTGCTACTATGGTCATGCCTAGCTAGGGAAGCCACCTCATGTTGTTGTCTCCTACTCTTTTTTTATTCATAAAACTTGTATTAGTTGTGATTATGATAATGGTTGAATATAAATACAAAGCTCAACTCTCACTAAATGTTAATATGAAGTATTTTCATAAACCTTCATTTGCTCAAATATGGTATCCGACCATTACGTTGTGACACACGACACCCATTATGGTTTCCCAAACCTCAAGTTCCTCACAAGTTTTAGACTCTTCTTCCAACATCTCCTCTACCAACAAGAATGCCATCTCTCAATCTTCCCCAAATCTGTCAGTCGCAGACAGTTCATCACTTTAAAACACAAGGACAACTACCTTGTATGCAGAGGGCAACTCTTTCCATAATAATGTGAATATGAAATTCTAAATTTTTATGTGATTATATGATATTCATTTGCTCAATACTCTGTTAAGATATGATATTGCATATGAAAATCCGGAGGTATAAGATTTTGTTCTGCTTTGGTTACGAGCCTTGCCACAAGTTATAATAGTGACATCCGACCATGCCACAAATTATAATAGTGGCCCTCAATCTTGTCACGGGATATAATAGTGGCCTCTAGCCTTCTCAAGAGTTATAATAATGGTCTCTGACCTTACCATGTGATATAATAGTGGCCTTTGGCTCTGCCACAAGATATAATAATAATCTCTATTCTTAGGACAAGTTTGAAAAGTGAGATGAAATGAAAATTTTGTGAATAGTATTAAGATAGTTTGTGAATAGTAGTAGTGAGATAGTTTGACTTTTGGGAAATGAGAGAGAAAAAGTTGAACAAAAAATATTATAAAGTTAAAATATTGTTAGAATATAGTTTTTTAATATTAGTTTTGTTTAGGAATTTGAAAAAGTTGAATTATTTTTTATTTTTTGTTTGAAAGTTTGGAAAAGTTGTAATGATTAGTTTGAAAGTATTTGTGTTTGAGTGATGTTTGAGAAGGAGATGTGATGAGACGATATGAGAATTTTAGGATGTAAACTTTTTTCAAACAAGCCCTTAGTACAATCACTTTGGTGAAAAGGTGATTTATGTTCTACATGACTTTTTGCAGAATGCACAATCTTGCAACGAGGGTAAACATGACATCTGCTCTGTGTGCATCATTTTAGTGACAAAATAGTGATTTATGTTTTACTTGGTTAATTGCAAATATGCACAACCCTCCCACATGAATAAACATGGTATATTTTCTGTTTCTGATGTTTAAATTATGTTTATGCTTAAGGTCTTTTGTATATTTTATTATTGAAAATGTAATATTTCTAAAAATATCATTACTATTTTTTAGAACTATTTGCTTCTGCATTATGTAATTAACTCATGATTACGTACTAGTATAGGTTCACTGCTTATTGAGTCGGTGAACTCACCCCTTTATCTCTACTATTTTTTTCAAATGACTTTGATAGTTGTGACAGTTATAATAGATGGCATGTGACAAAATTATAAGAGAAATATGAGATAAGTGCATGCCAGGAGGCATAAGGGGATTTGTCTAAGTTAAGAGAAAGAATTTTTGAGACATTTAAGTTTAGAAGATTATTGTATATAAGTTTTATATTTTATGAATTTTAAGTTAAAAGACTTAAAATATATTAAATATTGATTTTTTTGAATGTGATAAATATTAATCTGATAAATTTAAAATTCTTAGTTTATAATTAAATAATGGTTCAAACATGAAAGAATAAGAAGGAAAAAACAAACGGGTAAATATCAGAGACGCTAACCATGAGAAGTGAAACCGAGTTAATGGCCAAAACAACAAAAACTCCATGCGTTATTCTTTGACGAGAAATGATACTTGCAGTCGTGAGTGTGCAAACGCCGTACAGTCGCTTTGTAAAAAGTGAACAAATATGGGACCCACATGAAAAGAAACTAATTTTTTAATTGTGGACCCCACTCTTTTTCAAAGCGACTGTACGGCGTTTGCGCATTCCACGACTGTATGTAGTATTACTCAATATAGCCAAAAGGTTTTTTTTTTTTTTTCATTCAACGAAAAAAGAGGATTAGGGCTTTCAAATCTTGTCACGATCTGCATACCAATATGAACGAATTCAATATGATTTGCGAACTTGTCTACTTAAATGCATCGGCTTAGATGATCAGTTGGAATTAGATCAATAATAAAAAATAAAAAAAATTATATTTTCAAGTCGGTATAAATGACAGACTCTTACACCGCAAGTATGAAATGATTTGATTGATAAGAAAAGTTTAAAATTAAAATTTCTAACAAATCAAATCAAGACAAATTAGCAACGTAGAAAGTGTATCTTTTACACTACTGGCTTATTAGTAGTATTGTTTTTAAAATTTTATTAAATATGGCTACATCCCAAGTACTTGTTGAGATGAAGAGTTTTAATTCGCTTCGTATAAGGGGGAAATACTTGCCCTTTAAATTGCTCATGAAGGGTATCTTTTGTTTCTACGAAGGAAAATGCTACTCTTTCTGCTAATAGTTCTCGTTGGAAGCTACTGTTGGGGTTTTTTTTTTAAAAATATATATATATATACTTAATGATTAAATAAGTATTTTTTAATAATATTATTTATTTTTGTTTAAATATTTAAAAGTGTTGAATATACATGTGAAAAAAAAACACAAAATGAATTAACAAGAGCCGCTAGGGAGCTCCTAGCGGTGGCTATAGAGCCACCCTTCTATGAATAAGGGATTATGATTCAAGAATCGAATTAAACTCGATTCACAAAGTCCCGCCCTATTGACTCCTTTTTTTTTTCCTCAGCAAAAAAGGATTGTAGGGGCCACCAAATATGGCTTCTCTACCGGGATGTGACTATAGTAGTGACAAGTGTGATTTTTATTACTCTTTTATTTATGAAAAGTGTTATCTTTCCTTCAATACTATTGATTTTATTTTATTTCTATATACTTTTATTTATTTTCTTGAATTTGAATGAATGAGAAGTTTTAGAACGAAATGAGAGCGTTTTGGTACAAAAGAAGAGACTACGGATCCAGACCGATAAGTGATAGCGAGATTTGAAGAGAGCCGAAGAGATTTTAGGCGAGGAGACTCGCGACCAGAAGGCGTGACCAGAATTGGCAACAAGAGTTAGGCACTAAGCTAGATATTTTACCTCCTAGGCGTGAAGACTTGGCGCAAGGCTCCGGGCGACTAGATTGGGCGACCAGTCTAAACAACCAACTTAAGCAGCCAACCTAAACGATATCATGGACAACAACTAGCAAAGGCGAGCAGCCTTACCGCTCGGTAGGTTGGCGAAATGAGTCTTTCATCCTAGTCGGGAATCTTTCCTCTCAGTAGGCGAGGAGACCAGTTATATTCAGCGCACATGTCATCTACCCGGTGGGACCCTTTTTTAGTTATGCTATCAATCTGCTGACCACCAAATCCTCCCGAAGTCCGTAAATCAAGTCTTCCATTTTAGATAATTCTGATATTATTGGGATAACTTTTTTTTTATGTTAACATTTATCTTTAGAAACTATTTTTCAAATCTTTAGGCTAGATTGTAGCCGCATTTATCTTGTTTCCAGATTTGAGTTTTGATATCTATTTAATCCCGTCTTGTGGGATGAATAGAGGAGAGTGAGTTTAGAGTAAAAATATTTCAGAGTTTATTCTTTAAGTTTCTTCCAAGGAGGCGGATTTGGAGGGCAGAGGCGAGAGCCGCATGCTTCATCAATCGACTCCTACGAAAAACACTAGTTTTATTGTTTTTCTTTTCAATTTCATTATGAACTAATTTTATTGTTTAGAGCTTTGATGTAGCCTAGTATTGAATACACAATTTATATTATAAGTTATCGTATTTTCAATATTTCCATGATTGAGTGTTTATTCCTTGTTCTTAATGCTTGTAATTTTCTAGCTAATTGTTGTTCGATCTATTGAATTGCAATGAGACCGAGAGGTGATTTGTGATCAAAGCTCTAGGATGAAACACCATTAGTTCAACGAAAGTAGAAATACTTTACCGCGATTAGTGTGATTTTCAAGAAAAATTCAAAAAACTTAATGAGTCTCCAATTAGTTAAATTCACATAGAGATATGGAGTTATTAGTTGGAGATATTTTTGGTATTGTTTGAGAGAAAATATTAAATAGTTAAGTGATTTTTATCATCAACTTGGGATAATTGAAATTTTATAACAAGAAAGAATAAATTGTGTGAGATTTGCTAGGTAAAATCAAATGCTCTAGATCTATTATTCAGTTTAATTTACATAATCTATTCTTCAAAATTTTGATTTTTCAAATAGTAATTAGACATAATTGATCCATGTGAGTTAGACATCAGTACTCAATAGCATAATTGATCCATGTGAGTTAGACATCCATTTTCTTTAAAACACTTTACTACTTGTTATGATTCTGTACACTTGTAGATATTTTCTGCACAGCCAGACAGGAGGGGCCTTGGCGTCGAGAACTGCAGACACTCCCTATAAGTCAAACTTGAGCCATAGCTTGACCCCAGCCCCACAAGGACATCAATGGTCCATGAGACAATGAGAATAATCTTGAGCGCTTCCAGTTGCAGATTTGACCACAAAAACCTAATGCCCATTGTCAAACTCAAAGACCACTGCGCCACGACCCTAAGTGGTCTATTGACTCTTAATTTGACATGAAGCTGTCATGACTTCTTGAATTTTTAAGCAAAAAGGTAAGAAATGGCAAAGATTAGGATTGAAACTATAAAACAAGGCTAAAAAAATTAGAATCAGGTTCGGAATTGAATCCGACGATTTATGATAATTTTAAATAAGTTATTTCAATGTTGATAATAATATTAAAAATTATATATAATTAAATTTAACTATTTTATATCATATGCAAAAGATTATAAAATATAAATTTATTGATTAGTTTCAATAAAAATATGATATGAATCTAAATAGTTTAAAAACAATATTTATATATTTAAATTCAATTGCCTACATTTCTTTTTGCCTCATATACAAAAAGATAAAAACTATTAAGTTATAAGACCAGAGTAAATGCAATATTTTATGCAAAATAACAAATTTAATATAGAATACTCATTCATCTCCTAATTTTTTTGTTCAACTAAAGAACATAAAAGACTACATCTTTTATCTTTCAATTTTTCTACTATTCTTGTTAAATACAATAATAAAAAAAATTAATATATATTTAGTTCTATCATATTTTGTACAAGAAATTAAACAAAAAATATGGTCACCATTTATTTCTTTTGAAAAACTACGAATTTGCTGTGACTGAATTCTACCATTAAATTCTCTTTCCTATCAAAAAGTTTGGAGAATGAGTTGAGATAAGATGAGTTTAGATAAAAGTTAAAAATTAAATAAAATATTATATTTTAATATTTATTATTTTAAGATTTGAAAAAATTAAAAAATTAATTATATTTTATATAAAATTTAAAATAATAATAATAATTAGATTAAATAAAATAAAATAAAATAAAATAATATGAAGGGGAGGACGATGCTTCTTTCCATATAAATGCGGACCAGCTTTTAATTAAATTAGTTTTATATCCTCAGTTTTTGTAAATAAGTAGCATAAGTTGTGTCATGATGACATAACTTTGTTGAATAATACAAGGAAAGCTGTAAATGGCCGCAGAAACTGCACAAAAAATCATCAGAAGCCCAAGCTGTTACATCTCCAGTGACAGTCTCAACTTCGAGACAAAAACATTTCCAAATAAAAAATACTAGTCTTACCGTTACTTTCTACCATTAATCTTTATTGTTGTGATTTTTTATTTGTTATTTTTATTATTTTTTAGTTAATAATTAAATAAGTATTTTTTAATAATATTATGAACTTTTTTATTTTTTTTAAAATATTTAAATATATTAAAAAAATATATATAAAAAAAAAAATCTCAAAATTACTAGAGAAGCCCAGCTTTGGGAGTAGCACCTCTTTCCAAATTTTTTATTGTTCGTTGAAACGGGGCTGGCATCCCAAGTACTGGTCCAGATGAAGAATTTGGCGTCATGTCAAGTGCTCCTGCTCTTTAGGTTGGCTCAAGGGTAGGTTTTGTTGAATCCAAAGAGCAAAAAAACAATGCAGTTGCACGTGAATTTGGCTCCCAGAAAACTCCAGAGTCCGAGTTCCAAAACAAAAGTCTCCATTCCTAGCTAGCTAGCTACTTACTTCCTATGCTATAAATGTCATCAATTGTTTTCTTACGGTGTCATCCACGAAGCCAACTTTCCTTTCAGCTTATAAATAGGCAAAATAAACTTTGATTTTCTTGGCAGCCAGAAAATGAAGAGGCAAAGAAACGTAGTAGAGGGTAGCAACAGGAAAGGCGCCACTACAGGATTAATAGGCGCGAATCCGACGACAATGTCAATGTCGAAGAAGAAGGCCAAGAGGGAGGTTGAGATCAAGGAGGAAGATGTGGGGGAGCAGAGGAGGAAAGGGAGCGATGACTCGGCATCACGGTTCGTGGCGGCGGCGCCGGAGAATGTGTTAGGTTGGGAGGAGTACTGTCCGTGGTTGGGTGGTGCTGTGGATGAGCAAATGTCGTGGGGGTCCTTTTGGCTACCGTTTTGGGATGTAGAGGTTATATGCGAAGCTTATACTACTTTCTTTGGTGATGTAGTTTGGGATGATGATATTTGGAATGTGATGGGTATCAAGGAGGTGCCAAAATCATGAGACACAGAGAGTTCGAGCTGCTTCTTCTTCTTCTCTCTCTCTCTCCTTTTTTTTTTTTTTTTTGAATTTTCCACTTTGGTTTATGTCTTTATACAATAAATTTTTAGTCTATGTTTGTTACAATAATACAATTTACGTTTTCCAATGTTTGGATTGAACATGACCCTCCACCCCGCCAAACTCCAAAGGGCCAAAAGAACCAAAGTGAGTGAAAAAAGAAATGAAAACAGCAATTTTCCTGCTGTTTGAAGCAGTAGCCCACCAAAGATTTGAGCTTTGTGGTTGACTGCATTGGTTTGCTTAATAAAGGTGCAAAAACTCATGCCAAAGTAGGTTGGGTTTTGGCAATCATTTCTATCTGGATTAGGTGTAACTAATATTACAGCAATATATTAGAGATTAATGTGGGAGATTGAAACAAACTATCTGCAATTCTAACTCTATAACTACCAGGAAACTACAAACCTATCCTTACTCATCTTGTTTAATGCGAAATCATCACTTGTATGAAAAGATTAAGCGATGAGAAAAAGTAGATTTATTATTTATATTTATGTCTTAACATTTACTAGTGTAAAACAATCGCTTTGGCAGTGAATGTAATAATGGAACAACAAACATAATTATCCCGGCCTTAATGTAATAACCGGGCTTTAGGCCCAGCCTCTTTGTTTTGGTCGGATGTACGAAACCCAGCCCACGAACTTGTTGAGTGACGAACGGCGTCGTTTTGGGGAGGGATTAGTTTTCCTTTCTGCTTTGCACTGTTTTTCTTCTTCCGCTGGCTTCCTCTGCAGTTTTCCACGATTATCTTCCATTTCCCATGCAACTGCTTCCCACGCCCCCACGTTTCTATTTTCGATTCCTCACATGAGTGTCTTCCGCACCACATTTCCGGACTAATCAGACTCTCTCTTGTGCGGACTTGTATTTCATCCTTGGCTGACATCTCTGTTTCCGTGGGTCTTCAAGCCTCGCGTCGCTGTCCTGGTTGCACGGTAATGAGTTAATCTCCTCCCTTCCGTTGCTTCTTTGTGCTCTTAGATGACTTTGTAAATTTTCTTCCTTTGGGTTTCGGCTTTGTGCAGCGTTTTCGTGAGTCTCGCATACTGCCTTCGTTGAAGCTCTTCTCTGAAGTATTTTTCTTTCTATTTTCGGTAACTTCCGCCCACCATTAAATCCTTAGTTTCTCTTAATTCTTACTTGCTGTTACACATTCCATAAATTATTTTATTTCTTCCCTTCGGTTTGTCTATCACACACACACACGCTGCTTTGTATGGCCGTGCATTACACTTAGTCAAATTCTCCTTTGCGCAGACCATTAGTTTCTTTCAGTAGAAGATTTTGTGACTTTTATTTTGGGTTGATGTATTTTAATTGTTGGAGCAGTGGAGTGTGTTGGAATTATGGATGTTGAAGAGTATAATTTTGGGTGTTTTGTGAGTCGGTTTTTGAAGTATTATTTGAGACTTTTTGGTGTAAAATGATGGGTGTTTTGGAACTAGTTGTATTGAACTTTTGTGCAAGTTTTGAATTGTTGAATGATTAGAGTATTGATGTGTACACTGAAATTGTTTTATTCGAAGGTTGGAAGTGAAGTTTGGGTTGGATTATGTTTTAATTATTGGAGTTGCTGTGGTTGGTTTTGGAAATAATTATAGTTGGTTGGTGTTAATAGAAAGTGGTGGCTGTTTTGGGTTTTAAATGCGAATGACTTGAAGAGAGAGTTGTTCGGGTTTAATTGTTAGATAGTTATGGAGCTGTGAAGGGACTGTTTTGATTTATTACTCAATAAATAGCAGTCTACTAGATTGGTTATTAAATGTTGGATATATGTTCTTTTTGTTTAGGTGGTGTTACTATTAGAGTTCCGGCTTAAGGTGTTGATAATACGAAGAAGGCAGGTAAGCGGGGTTCATATACTAGTTTTGCATAAAATAAATAAAAGGAGGTTGACTTTGAGAATAAATGTGTTTATTTTCTTTTTGAAAGAGATGATCTGAAAACAACCTCAGATGTTTATTCTGCATATGCATAAATTCTATATAAGAGAAAGTGTTTTTCCGTCATGACTGGTGTAGACATGAGCTAGATTTGTGCACTTTATTTCTGAACTATGTAAAAGAGCGAAAAAATCTAGAAGTTTTGTTATGAACAAATGAGAATATTTTGTTTATGTTTATCTCGAACATGTGAAATGATCTGAAGCTTTTCAGTGTTTTGTTTTGGAATGATGTGTCATCTGAAAACCTTGGCATGAAGTTCTGATTCTGTATATGATTGTAATCGGATTTTCAATGAAATCTGTTCTGTTTCTGTTAAGGCCCAGCCACGGGTATAATGGTGGTTTATAACCCTACCACGGGGTGAAACATGGAATATGGCCCAGCCACGGGTATAATGGTGGTTTATAACCCTACCACGGGGGTGAAACATGGAATATGGCTCAGCCACGGGTATAATGGTGGTTTATAACCCTACCACGGGGGGTGAAGCATGAAATATGGCCTAGTCACGGGTATAATGGTGGTTTATAACTCTACCACGGGGGTTAAACATGGTATTGTCCCGATGTGATACTAAACGATGATATGATTATAATGTTTCAGTTTAGAAATGCCAACGGATTTTCTTTTTGGAATAAGTTTATTTTTCTGGAAACTTCGCTCTAATGCTTTTGTACAAAGTTTCGTTTCTGCATTCTGAAAGTAAATGTTTTGTTCTGCTTATCAAATGTTATAAATGCTCATGTTTACATACTAGTATATGCTCTCTGCTTGCTGAGTTGTTGATAACTCACCCCTTTAATCTTCATAATATTTCAGATGACATTGACGGTTCAGCTCAGGATCGGTATTAGAGTTTGTGGAGATGATTAACAGTGAATGGTTGTTGAGTATCTCGTGGTATTAGTGTTGATCTTGGAAGTTATTTATGTTTCTTAAGTTTGCTTCAAAGGATTTAGACGGTTTATGGAGACTTATGTTAATGTTGCATTATTTCTAGTTTGTTATGTGAGACATGGAGAAGAGTTAATTTTATTTGAATTGTTGGATTGAAAATTGGATAGATGAGTTTATATGGTTTATTTAATTGAAGTATTTACGTTCGATTTGAGGTTTGAGAAAATAGATATATTCTTGAATTTGGAAGTACTCTAGCCTTGTTAGAGTTGATTATCAGGTTTATGAGTTAACTCTCTGGACCCTCGGGGACGGGGCGTTATATTCTAGTGATTGTGTATTGTTATGATCAAACTCTAAAAGCTATATATATATATATATATATATGTATGAGAGGATCTTTGAGGTCAGACCAACAAAACGTCACGAATTTTATTACCATAGTACGACAGTCTTCGTTCAGTTGGAGATCTCACAAAATAATTAAACAGAATTCAGACAAAAATAAGAATTCAAATGTCTGGAGTACGTTGAAAGACAAAACATGAACTTCAATCGCAACAAAAAGCTAGCAAGACATGCAGGATAGAAAAGGGATTCAATTAGACGTGGCTCGGAGGCTTGAAGGCAATGAAACTGATGCACTGCACTTGGCGCTTGTTGTCAAATCCAATGATACGAATGAATGCATTGGGGTATTCCTTCTTGCACTCCTCAAGCTCTTTCAGGACCTGAGAAGAGTCGGTGCAGCCAAACATGGGGAGCTTCCACATTACCCAGTAGCGACCATCGTAGTACCCTGGAGATCTGTTGTTCTCACGGTAAACGAACCCGTGCTGCATAAATATATACATAACTGTTAGTCGTCAGCTCATCTATCAGAGATTTTCCATACCTGTTTCATGTATATATCAATATACAGATCATTTATCTTTTTGTTTTTTTGTCCGAGTCTTTCTACTTGTAAGTTAGTATGCGACACACAATCGATTGCCAATTCGTCAAATAACACCATTCTCTAATTCTGGCCATTAATATGATACGTGACGCATTAACATTATAGTTTTTTAGAAATTAGATGGCGTAATGCCTTGATTTTGGAAGGTATATATAGGAAAAAGAAACTGTTCAAAGTGTAAAAGACACAGACAATTACTATTTGAGAGGACCGCAAAGATCAAGTGCTTCCTCAACACTATGATCCACTCTTGTCCCGTGTCCAATAGCACGCCGTGCCAAAACCAACATTATTTCTAACAGAAAACATCTCAAAAGGCTGTGGAAGCCCTTAATTAGAACGTTTATATACTGTTCGTTGTTGAAGTAAAAACGTTTATCTGTGGTGATTTTATGAACCAAAAAGGAAAATGAATAAAAACTACTACTAGTAGATAGTGTACATCAATACCTTCCAGCATTCATTTGGATAATACGGTACAAAAAATGTAGTTGTCTTTTTGGATGCGTTTCCTGTGGTTAAGTACTAATTAATTAATAAAATATACTTGTTTTAAAAGAGTGAGGGTTGGAACTCAAGATCTATGCTGATATATCATTTGTTCCAAAAACTGAAGCCAATTAAAAGAGGTAAATTTAAATGTGATATTCTTGAGGCATACAAACCATAGGTAAGAAAAAAGTGAAACAGAGAGTTGAAACATCACCTCCAACTCGAACTCCAAACAAGGAATCCATCCCTTGCGAATCAGATAATCTACTTCCTTGGCCAATGATTCAGGAGAGAGAGGAGGTAGGTAAGAGAGAGTCTCAAACTTCTTCTTTCCAAGTGGAGGCCATACCTACATTCAAAACAAACAAAAGCAAAAAATTCACAACAAATTTCAGTTAAAAGTGTTTTCATCTGTGTGGTGCATAGCGTATATGGTATTCTTGGGTTTTCTATGGAAGTACCTGCATGCACTGAACTCTTCCGCCATTGCTGGCTATGGAGGTAATATCAGTGTTGTGTTTGCGGGTGACAGGGAAGGCCGAGGCCGACTTGAGACCGGTGAAAGGTGCGACCATGGCAGCTTTAGCCGGAGAGGCTCTGCTAATGGAGGTAACAGCAGCGGAGGAGACGATGGAGGAAGCCATTTCCTGACCTTAAATGCTTGAATCTTGCTCTGTGTTTACCGACCACACACAGCTTTGTGAACACTTTTGAAAGGCTTTTGCTCTGCTGCTTGTTTATACTCTTATAGAACTGAAACCACTGATCTCTTTGTGACATTTTCTCCAATCCTGTGGTCTTAATTTGATTGTGGTTCTTAGACATGGATTGGCCCTTGGACCATGTAGGGGGTGACATTACACCTTGATGGCCACAGAATGAAGACATTTTGGATCATAACCCTTATCGTCTATGCTCTCCATAGGTTTTGCCACGTGTCAAGAGCCCATTATCTTATCACAGCCACAAAATAAAGACATTGGTTTTCTTGTTTTTCTTTTTTTTAGGAGGAATGAGGACTTTTTTTTTTCCTCAACAAGTAGATTTCATTAGATCAAACTGTTCTTATTACAGGAAAATAAAAAATATATAGTTTAGCAGAAATAGATAAACTAGGTTGGGGGTCCTTTCCACTTTGAAATTCCAACAGATATTATGGGATTCTATTCAAGAGTATGCTACCCAACATATTGTTGGCTGTTGCCCATTGCGCAATCGAATATGCGCATCGATTCTAAGAACGATGTAATTTTCCTGCTTTCCACACCTCAAAACTTTGAAGAAGAAACTTTATATCTCGAATAATGCCCTCGATTATCCAATCAGAGTTTTGTTGCTGTTGTTGCAAAGCTGTTATGACTTTTTGTGAATAACCCTCAAAGATGATCTTTTTGAGCTGCCTCGAGTGTGCTTCTTGCATGCCTATAAATGTCGTCCTGGCTTCCCCTTGATTTTGATTACAACTGGTTGAAAATTCTGTTATTACAAATTGGATTGAGCCATTGTGTGCCCTGCATACTGCTGCTGAGATGCTGCCACTTGATCTTACTGCTACATCAAAAGAGATTGAGAAGTGTTCTAATGGTGGGAGGGACCTTTCAGGAATGTTGTTCAAGGTTTTCCAATCCCAGGCCTTGTAGTAATCTTTGTAGGTGTTAGGACTTGTGTCACAAAATGGTCAATGGATGATCTGATTCCTACAAAACCACAGATTATCCATTGTAATGACTGCAAACAATTAGAATTTATGGGTGTCTTGCAGTGTGATGTGCAATCTGTTTGTGGGGTCTAGGATTGACATTATCCATGTGGAGATGTCTAATGGCCATGGTGATTATCTCCAAAGGATTCTAGAATAAGCACACTTTAGGAAGAGATGAGAAGTGGTTTCTTCAGCTGTATTGCAAAGGGAACACATGGTTTGATCTTCATTTAGTGTGATGCAAGTCTTGAGCAGTGATCTAGAGGGCAAGATGTTGTTTAGCACTCTCCACAGGAATAATTTCAGCCTATCTTAGAGTTTCAGGGACCAAAGCTTCTTCCAGATTGTGGGGGGATGCAATGAAGTTGTGGTATTGGATTGAATTGTCAGTGCCACATATGCAGACTTGACAGATAATTTCCCTATGGAGTGATGGAGCCACTTGAGATTATCTATGATGTTGTGGAATTGATGTTGTGCTAGAGGGGTTTTTTCTATCTCATTGACAGTGGTTTGGAAGAAGAGAGTCTGGAGGAGAATTGTGTTCCATCTCCTGGGTTCTTCTAGCACTAATTCTAACACTCTCATCTGGGGATCTATCCTTATGATGTCTAATGAAGGCTTCGGGATAGGAGGAGAAATAGTGGGTATCCAAGGGTCACTCCAAGCTTTGGTATTGGCTCCATTATTGATTTGAAAGCAAAAACTGGAGGCAATAAAGTCTCTTTGTTTCAATAGTCCTTTCCAAAATCTTGAGTCAATAGGCTTAGGAAGGATGGATAGCCAAGATGAGTCTTTTACATATTTATCAAAAAGCAGGGGTTTCCACACACTTTTGTTGTTTCTAAGGAGAGTCCACCCAACTTTACTAAATAGGACATTGTCGAAAGTTGATGTGAATCTCAGCCCTAGTCCTCCCATGGATTTTGGTTGACAAATTGATTTCTATGACTTAGGTGTGAAATTGTGGGTGTCAAAGCCCCACCAAAACCTCATGCACATTCTGTCAATTTTTTTCGAGATTGTTTTTGGGATCAGGGTACTAGACATCGTGTAAGTAGGTATGGAGTTGACCACATATTCGATCAGGGTTGTCCTACCTACTTGGGATAGTAACTTGGCTTTTCACCTTGCTAGTTTCCCTTGAATCTTGTCCAACATTTTGTTGAAAAGATCCTATTAGGCCTGTCATAGCTTAGAGGGAGCCCTAGGTATTTTATTCTTGAAGAGTAGACCTTGAAGTTTAATGTGTCTTTAACATCTTTGATTGTGGGGCCAGAGGATGTTTTGCTAAACTGAATAGAAGATTTGCTTTTGTTGATGACTTGGCCAGAATAGGATGAGTAGACCACTAGACAATCCTGAAAAACAATTAGTATTTTGGACAGTTGCAAATCCAAAGAAAATAAGATCATCTGCAAACAAGAGGTAGGTGAGATGGGGTCCATTTCTGCCGATTTTTATACCTTTAATATTCCCCTTTTGTTATTCTCTAGTGATGAGTCTAGAGAGCACTTCACTGCCACTTATGAAGAGAAAGGGGGATAAGGGTCCCCTTGTCTCAGTACTCTAGTTGGATTAAAGAATCTACATGGCTCTCCATTGATAACCGCTGATTGTTCTAGAGAGATAAAATTATGGCGGATCAGTTTCAGCCTATTTGCTAGGGTCTGGGTAATGATTTTGTAGCAGATATTTGAAAGGCTTATTGGTCTGTATTGGTGGACTGTGTTTGGGGATTCAGTCTTAGGTATTAGAACAATGTGAGTGTGATTCATTTCCTTTAGAAGATGACCATTGGTGAAGAAATTCTGAATAGCCTTTAAAAGATCATTCTTAATGATGTCCAGTAGTGTTTGTAGAAAAAACCAATGAACCCATCAAGGCCAGGGGACTTAGAAGATGGAGTTTGCTTTATAGTTGTAATAATTTCTTCATCAGTAGGTATTCTACAAAGGGCTTCATTGTCTAGGTTAGGGATCCTCTTAGTGAACAAGTTTTCCAGGTCCTCAGGGAAGGTAGGCTTAGAGGAAAAGTATATCTTATGGAAGTGTTCTAAGAACATGTATTGGATGTTGGGAGGATCGCTTATCCACTGGTTGTTTTGATTCTTCAGGCATTGGATGTTATTTCTTATTCTTTTTATGGTTGATGGCATGGAAAATTTTTGTATTTAAATCAGTGGTGGTGAGCCATTGCAATCTAGATTTTTGTCTCCACATAATTTGCTCTCTATTTAGCTGTTCATTGAGACAAAAAACTATGCTTTCCTCTAAGCTAATGGATTGTTCAGAGGGTCTTGGGGCTGAACTATGGATAACTGGTTGTTAAGTTGTTTGATCATTTTTTGGACATGGCCAAAGCATTCCCTGTTCCAAATCTTAAGATTTTTCTTAACATTTTTGAGCTTTTGTGTTAAGATATAGGCAGGGGTGCCTGAGATGCTAATGTCACAAGCTTGTTTTATCACTTCTAGGCTAGAGGTATCCCTGGCCCAAAATTCCTCAAATTTGAAAGGTTTGGATGATTTCCTAGGACTGGAGGTGTTTAGGAGAAGAGGGGCATAATCTGATGAATTAATGGGTAGGTGCAGGATTGTTGCATCAGGGAAGAGTAGTGTCCATATTGAGTTGGCAATACCTCTATCTAGTCTCTTATGAATATGCATGTTCCCATGTCTCTTATTAGACCATGTGAACTTTGGTCCATAGTATCCAAGATCAGATAATCCATTATGGTTCATGAAGAGTTGTAATCCACTAGGTTGTGAGGGTGAAGCAAAAGGCTTGCCTCCTATTTTTTCATGTTGACTCAGGATTGAATTAAAGTCCCCTATTCCCAATATGGGCCCTGGATATGAATGTGTAATAATATTGAGCATATTCCAGAATGAGGATTGTTTACTATACTGTGCTGGGCAATATGCTAGAATGAGCAACCAAGGCATGTGGGCAAGGTCCGAATACACCACAAACACCATAGAATTACTAGAGATATAAATAGGTTCAACATCCATACCAGGACGCCACATAAACAAAAGATCTCCCCATTTTCTCAGGGGGCACATGTAGATATAAAGAAAAATCTAGTCTATTAACAACACCAATAGTATTTACATCAAACAAAATTGCTTTATCTAGGAAAAGCATATTAGTTGGTGTCCTGATTTGTGCCCTAAGTTCACGCATTGTAGAGGAACGGGCAATTCCTCTACAATTCCAGCAAATGAGTTTCATTTATGATTTGGTGGCAGGATGGGCACTGCCACCTCGGCCTTTTCAGTAAGATCAAGCAGAGGCTGAGAGGTGAATTGAGAATTGTTACCATCTTTCAGGGCAAGATTTGCATGACTTGGATTCCACGCATTCTTTGCTTTCACCATTATTCTTTTCTTTTTGATGCCTTTGGCTTGGAGCATTGTTGCCAGTGTTTGGGATTCCTCTGTAATTTGTTTTTCCTCCTCGGAGGGGATCTCCTGCAGGTAGCTTTGGGTATTCAATGCTCTCTTCTTGGGTGTTGCATCTCCTCCTCAGTATGAGTTAGTCCCCTTTTTGTGTGTTTGATTTGGCTTTATGTGAAACTGACAAGTGGGTGGGTGATGCTTGTTGGTTCCGATGGCTTGGGGACCATCAGTGATGAGGGAGGTTTTTCTTGGGCTTGTTAGATAGGTTGGGTATTGGTTTTGGGCTCTATGTTAAAGGTGGACTGTGGGACAGGATGGATATTTTTTGCTTCTAGAGCCCATGACTATCACACTTTCTCTTTGGTCATTATAGAAGCTGGCCTGGAAAGATTTTCAAAGTGTGTTAAGATCTGTTGGTAGATTGAAGAACCATTGATGAAGGGATTAAATTCAAGTTTGCCAAATTCTGGGGCGCTGAGTGAGACAAGACGTGATTGGGTTTGGTTGGGAATTAATGAAATATGGTCCTGGTGTGATGGTTTTGGGTGCTTGAGACCGTTGTGTGTGTGTGTGTGTGTGGGGGGGGGGGGGGGGTGATCCTTGGTGGGCTCAGAGTTGGGTTGGCGGCTGATGGGAGAGAAAGTGGGCAACTTTTATTTATTAGGGCTACCATCTCATTTATGGCCCATTGTTCATCATTGATCAATGTAGTTCATTCCCTGGAGAATTCTATCTCCCTTGTTGTTGCTGGTCATCTATTCCCGATATATGGTGTCTTCCACTGGCCTGTGCATGAGGCTTTATTCAAGATTTGAAGTGAATTCACCCGATAGATTGGATTGGAGTAGTACTTTTCTTCTGTGAACATTTTTCCTTTTCCTTTACTTGCAAAGACTCCTTCTGGAGGTTGGGAATTTGGTTTTTGGTTGTCACTTGGCTCTCGAATACTGACTGGAGGAAGTTTAGCTCTTGGAACCGATTGTTGTCTATTTTGTACCGATGATAGCTCCACTTGTTGCTGTTGGGGTTGTCCACGAATGTCATTCCTCCTTACTAATGGGTTTTCCACCCTCATCCATGGCCCATATTTTGAGAGATCTGGAAGAATCGTATAAGTTGGGCATGATTGCACTATGTGACCAAGCCTTCCACAACCATAGCAAAATTCTAATAATCTCTCATATTTAATCAGAATCTTTCTCACTTCTTCACTTGTTCTAGCTTGGTCGAAACCTTCTGGCAGGGGTTGCTTGATATTCATTTCCAGTTTGATTCTCAGGAACCTTCTCAGTGTCACTCCGAAAATGGATGCTCTATCCACTTCAATGAGGTTCCTCAGTACTTTGCCTATTCTCTCAGCATTTTTGTTTGTAAGCATGTGCATCGGTAGTCCATGGATTTGGATCCAGAAAGCAGAGAAGTTCAGCTTGATTTCATTGATGCTCAGTTCAGGGGGCTAGTGCCTAAGGAGCGTATGAAAACCTTTGAAATTCCATGGGCGATTGGTTAGGATCATGTCTTTGTCTTGTTGCCTGGGAAACGTGAACATAAACATGTTAGTGTCAATGTCCTCAATCATGAGGCCAATTACAAAACAACAAACTGCTTTGATTGTGGCATGAAATGTATTTTTGTTGAGGGGTTTCATGGATATTAGTTTGCCGACTAGGGTGAGATTTGAGAAATGATTTACTGGGCCTACATCCGATTCCATGTGAAAATCATTTCATGAGAGAGCTTCAGTTTGTGTGATGAGCTTACCGATATTAGATGGGTTTGAAGACATCTGACTAGGTTATGGTCTTGGGTTCTTGATTGTGGTTCGTGGCTTTTGGTGGAGGTTGAGGAGTGGGAAGAGTGGGGCGAGAGAGGAAGGGTGTTAGGCAAGGTGAACTACTAAGAGGGAAATAACTCATACGAGAGGTAGATATCACTCATCCTAGGAGAGAGAGTTGGGTTCTTTTTTCCTAGGAGGAATGAGGACTTAATCATTGTTGGTTGTTCTATTGTCTCATTAATCATTTTTGGCCCTTGAGTTTTTATTAAAAGTATTGGGGGAAAAACTATTAGATTTTTAATTCTATCATATTTTAATTTTTTATACTTTGATTGTGTGAAATCATTTAAACATGATTTTCACATATTTATTTTTATTACTAGTTTTAATAAAATATTATTAAATATATAAACAAAAGAAGATGAAAGAAGTTACAAATTAAAGAAGAATAAGTATTTTTGACTTTAAATTTCATGACTTTTTCAATTACTTTAAATTTAAGGTTGTTTGAATGACGTGGTTCAACTGAACAAAAATATTATGAATGAAAAGAAGGCAAGATTTTTCCAAAATGTAAAATTCCATCTCCTTTAAAACTATTAAAATTTATGACCAATTATTTTGGAAAGTAGATATTGAAGAGTCTTTTGGGAATAAGCATCAAAGGGTCTTTTGTGACTTAAATGGTCAATTCAATGAAAAATAAAAATTCTTGTAAGAAATTAAAATTATTCGAATAATTATGACAAAATTAATTAAAAATTGTTGATGTGGCACAATAGGAGCAAATGATATACTTTTTTTAAAAAAATAAGAAACATCATTCATTAATTAGAAACCAGTTCAAACAATACAACAAAACTAATACATAGAAGATCATCTTCTAGATCTATAATTACACGATTACATAACAAAGCATTGTTTGCTAAATAGTGAGCAACTTGAATGGAGTCCCTCCTCACATGTTGAATCTTCCAGGCAGCATTACCATGTATAAACAGTTTGATCTCCTCCACTAGATGCCCACACATACTAAACTTTTCTTAAGAGTTATTAACAACATTAACAACAACTTTAGCATCCCCTTCAAATATCACATTTGACAAACCCAAATCCCTATAATAAAAAAGGCATGCAGTAAGTGCTGCCCGAGATTCTGCTGTAATGGAGTTTGAACAAAAATTTGTAGCTAGCCTCATAGCTGCTAAAACAGCACCCTGAGAATTTCTAACCACAATTCCAATACCAATCAGAGTTTGTTCTTTATCAACTACTACATCCCAATTTGCCTAGATCCAATTAGTTTAAGGTGGTAACCATGTATGTTGCTATGTTTGTCTCATACAGTTGCTGATCACTAGCTCACTTCTGGCAGTCTGATATTCTTGAAATTGTTCCTCTGCTTGACTAACCAAACATTTGGATGCAAAAACAGACCATAAAATATAACAACATTTTTCCTGAACCATATATTCCACATAATAATTGCCACCTTAGCAAATTCATTATGATCAAGTAGATTACTAAGGGACTCAATAAGATCCAAAACTTTTTAAACTTTTCGACAACGGACACTCCAGACATCACCAGCAACAACACAATCCAAAGAGATTGCACAATATCTTCCCTAGCTAGAGCACACATAGGATAGAGATCTGAATCAAGCATTTTCTTCAATAATAAATCAGCTCTTGTAGGTAGACCATTGTGACAAGCTTTCCCAAGAAATACATTAACTACCATAGGAGTATTCAGATTTCATGGTTTATTCCAAAAAATATCTCCAGCATTACACTTAGAAGATTCTTCATAATCCTGATCCATCAACATCTTTTGTAGATGATAAGCACTTTTCATAGAAAAAGTGCCAAAGTTGGTATACAGCCATATCTGTTTGTCATTACTATTTAGCATATTAAGTAGAATTTGCAATATATTAGCAGCATTTGCATCAACAAAAATGGCCTTTACAAGATCAGAGTTCCGTCTCCAAGTCTCAAAATCAATCAAACCTTGTACCTTTGTTATACTGGGTAGTACCAAAGGGGGAGTTTGAACTACATATGTCATAGGTTTGTAGATCCATTTATCCTTTGAGATAGAGACCTTGCTTCCATTGCCTATTCTCCCTATCAAACCTTCTTTTAACAACATCTTAGCACCCTGAATACTTCTCCAAACGTAAGAAGGTTTATAACCCAACTGTGAATTCAAAAAATCACCATGCATATAGTATTTAGCTTGCATAACCCTTGACACTAGTGAATTAGGACTCTGAACAATCCTCCAATCTTGCTTAGCAAATAGAGCCTTATTAAAACACTTAAAAATCTCTAAAACCTAGACAACCTGACCCTTTAGATTTGCTCATTTTCATCCAACTTATCGACTGTATGTTATTATCATTCTGTTGATGACCCCATCAAAATCTCTAGACCATCTTAGTAATATCATGCAACAGACCTCTTGGAAGCTCAAAAACACTCATATTGTAGGTAGGAATTGCTTGTGCTATAGCTTTAATAAGCACTTCCTTGCTTGCTTGTGAAAATTAGTTTCCAATTACTGATTCTTTGCCACACTCTATCATGAATATATTTAAAAGTTCTAATCTTCCCTTTTCCAACCATGACAACAAGACCTAGTCTCATAATAATGAACAACCTTCACACCAATAGCACTGATAAGATATTGCTTATTCTTGTATTTTCTAGTGTTTTTACTAAAAATGATAGTTGTTTTATCTTTCTTCAACATCTGACCAGAGTTTGCCTCATAAGTTTTCAATATCTGTTGCATACACCACCATTCCTGCATAGATGTTGTAACAGCCCGCTAGAAATTCATTGGTGGAATTTCTATTGACTTTAAGAATCTCGTGAAAACTCCAAAAGTTTTACGAATCGACCAATCGCATAAGTTTTAGTCTGTCAACATAGTCAGAGTTATCATTCACTATGGTGCTAGAAATATGAGTTTAATTATTTGAGGTAGTTAGAAGTGTTAGAATGTGTTATGGTCTACGCCATTAGACTCAGTGGATTATTTAGGATTTTATGGCGCAATAGCCTATTTTCATAATTCCGGACGAAACGTCTGTTCAAAATTGTGAAATTATTTTTAGGGGTACTTTGGGATTGAATTTCGTTAAACGATTTTCACTATAGGTTAATATGAATATTTAAAATTTTTCAGTACTAAGTTTATTATGAATTTTTTTTAGTGAATAGTAACCTCGATAAGCGCACCTAATGCAGTGTTTTCAAAATCATAGTGTGAAATGTCTAAATTGGGTTGGAGGAGTTTTATTTGGACACTTGGCAAGATCTTAGCCACACATAGTGAATAATATTAGAGACTTGGTACAAAGAGGAACCATTAGATAGATTTGTGAAGGAATCAAGGTGTGAGATCATGCCACCTAAGCAAAGCTGTGTTTCATCTGTTCAACCAAATTGTGCCAAACCAAAGAGGGTTTCAACCCTAGCAAAACCCTAAATGGTTGAAATCCAATTGAAACCAGAAAAGCTTGGTTGAAACCGAAATCCTAAACGGTTTTCCCAAACCATAAAGTTGGTCTCCAAACCCTTTTTAACCCGATTTCTAGCATTGTGTTTAATCACTTGATTAAATCACTTCCACATACTATTGATTAATAAAATCCTTGTTATGACATCATTATCCAACCTTTTAAACCTTGAAAATTTGATTGGGCCAGGAAAAATTAGTTTTGGGCTTGATAGCATCACAAACCCTAACCAAACCCCATTGAAACCCCAAATTGAAGCCCACTTGGTTGGGCCCACCAAGGCCCACGAAATTGGCCACCTTGGCAAAGCTTCTTGGAGAAGTTTCCTCCCCCACATGGCAGACCATCCACTGCCATTGGCTGCACCCAATAGTGCCTTGATGTGAAGGAGAAATCCACTCCATCAACCTCCATCTCTCATAGTTGTTGTAGGCAGTCCATTCCACTCACTATTCTCCACTTTATGTCACATAGGCAACTCCAATCAAGGGTCATTCAAGCCCACAACTTCCCCCTCTAGGAGTCTAAAGTCGTGCAAGGTACATTTCATTTCATTTTATCACTTCTTCTCCCCGTTCTTAGAGAGAAAACCCAAAAGAGCTATCTAAGGTAGATTTTTGGGTCTTTTTACGTGGCCATTTTCAACCATTTGTAAGTACTTTCGCACGATCATTTCTTCACATAAGTTGTTCATCTTTGAGTCTAGTTTCCGTGGATAACTTATTAGTCTCATTCCATGCTCATTTGATCAGTCAAAAGTATTTTTAACCATAGAAAGGTCATTCTGGGCGTGAAACTGGAGAATATGTTATGTTTTGGAAGTTTTGACCAAGCTAATGGACATATCTTGGTCCGAAAAGTTTATGGAGTGTTTTTAACATGTGTTTATGAATGTTCATTGAGGTTTTGTTGCATGAATAAAGCTTTTGATGATAGATTTTCTTAGAGTTAGAAACTTGAAAACTGGAAGTGGAAAAACAGTTTCTGTTTTGTGAAACTTTGAATATTTCGTGGTTTAATCTTATTCCAAAGGCTTTGATATTTTTATATGATGATCCTAAGCCTCTTATATACATGTTAGGATGTTATTTCAAAGATATTTAGTATTATTTTTAAATATATGATTTTCTATGCAAGAGGATTTCGGTTAGGCCTAAAATTTGATGTGTTTGAGTTAAATCCATGTTTTATTAAATTTTAGCCATGTGATTTTAATTTTGATGGTTGGATCTTCTTTAGTACACATTTTTAACAATGTGATGTGTTAGTTTGAAGATCACATGTCTTTAAGCCATGGATCAAGAGATTGATCAAAGTTAATGGAGAGAAATGTTTCTGTTTTGAACTAAGTTTAAAACCAAAAACTCCAAGTGTTGTTTTGTGATTTTTGGTGAGTTTTGCTTGATGATTTAAAGCATGTTTGATCTTAGGATGATGTTATGAATATGTTAAAAGTAAGATTTGATTTTTTGGAATTCTTGGAGATGTTTTTATTAAGGTCAAAACTTGTGATTTAAGGTTTACTTTTTGTTAAAAAGTTTGGGTCTTTTTATAAAAAGTTTGGTGTAGATAATTATCTTTTTCTTAATGGATATTTTTTTAAGTGTGTTTTTAAACTTAGGATAGGAAGATCTTTGTTACAAGATTTTGGTTTATTCATGAGTTTTGAAACTTGAAAGAATTGCAACCAAAATCAAGATAAATGGCCTATGTAGGTTTCGGCCATGGTGAGTTTTTCATAGTTGTGATTGGTTTTAAATTTTTCTGAATTGATATTTGAGTTTGGGACAAAATTTACATGAGGGTAATTTTTAGAATTAGGATGTCAAATCCTTAAGTTAGGAGAAAAATGGTCATTTGCCCACATGTAGAGGGTAAAATGGTAATTTTACCCCAAGTTGTCTCTTTTCACATTTCTAATTGTTAGTAATTAATTTCTAACTTTTAGAATACCCTCTTACAGTTCCTCGTGTTTCGCGCTTTATTATAGTAGAGTGCGACGATCGAGGTAAGTTAGTTTTAACTTACTATCAGTTTAATGTGTATGAGTGATAAGTAAGGGAACTAAAGAGTATGTATGCATGTTATCATATGTGTCATGCCAAATCATTACATATTTATCTGTTACACAGAATTTATTCTGTCATGAATTATTCATCTGTTACACAAGATATTTTGCCACGTATCGCTATACATTGCAAGTATGTCATGTAAGTATGCCATCTATTACATGTATTTTATGTCACGTAATATTCACTGTCACATGTTACGCCATGTTAAGAAATGTTATCTGTTATATGGTATGCTATGTTACGAAATGTTGCATGTTACATGTATTCTATGTTATGAAATGTTCTCTGTTATATTTATGTCTCGAAGTATGTCATGTCTGTCATTTTACGTTCATGTCACGTTATGCTACATCAGGACTTCTGTCTTTTATGTCACGTTCATGTTACGTTACGTTACGAAATGTCATGTATGCCAGTTAAGTTATTCATGTCAATCATGACCCTAAGCGCTAGGATAGGGTAATATCCTAGTGGAACTTATTTGTTCACGCTGGAGTGTCTAAATAGGTGTGAAGTTCCCTGGGTTGACGAAGTACAGTCAACAGGTTGCTAATGGGACCTAATTAGCTGGTCACCGGAGCGCGCTAGGCACTAACGCCGATGGTGCCACACATTATGTTACGTGTGTCCACAGCAAGTGTGGCACAAACAAATAAGTCATGGGGCCACAACAACTGTGGAGCATGAAGTATGGGGCCACAACAACTGTGGAGCATACACTACGTGAGACACAACAATTGTGACACGTAGAATACGTGGGCCACAACAACTGTAGAGTACGTATTAACGCACTCACAGCTAGTATAGACACCTGTGATGTGATGCGGTAATCGGCAGGGACACACGGCTCAAGGGGACCTGTGTAGCACCCATATGGTCACTTTATGATTAAGTCTATTGAATAAGATTCCAAGTTCATGCATTTCACGTTATGTTATGTTCAAGTTTACGTTCACGCAATCACGGTAATCCCATGAGGCAAGAATATGTTTTAAGTTCATGTTATGTTATGTTCACGTTTACGTTATGTTCTAAGTTCACATTTATGTTATGTCATGCTCAAGTTCAAGTTCAAATTATGCATGTTCACGATCATATTATGTTTCAAGTCCATGTTATGTTTCAAGTTCACGTCCATGCTATGTTTCAAGTCCATGTTATATTTCAAGTCACGTTCATGCTAAGCTTCAGTTTCAGTTTAAGTTATGCCAGTTATGTTATGTTGTATGTCAAGTTATGCTATGATTACTTATGATTTGATTATGCATTCATGTTTTTATTGCCATGCATGCATCATTAACCTGTGTGAAAGTTTTCTGTTAACTTGCTGAAATTTGTAATTAAATCTCACTGTGGTAGTCCCAACTACCATTCCCCCTGAATGGTAGATTTTGTTACAGGATCTGAAGGAGAATCGGGAATCGACCAATTGGAAACGGTCGACTAAGCGACGGTGCGACATAGATGGTAGTATAGTAGTTACCTCAGATTACTACTTGTTTTTGTGGAGTTCAATCTCCAGCACTCTTTTGATCACAACCATAGGGACTATTGTTGTGATCTTAGTTGTTTAGTATGTCATTAAGTATGAAGTATGTTTTAAGTATTTGGGATATTTTAGTTTGGTGCAAAGTATTGCTAAAGAAAAAAAAATTATCTGCTGCGAATATTGCATAATGCTAGATGTATGTTAGGAACATTGCATCTTATATGTCATGAACGGGGGCAGGTAACCTTGTGTTGCATGTCTCGACGCTTCAAATGTCTGTCCGATCCCAAGCGGAATTTGGGGGTGTCACAGATGCTTTACAGAAGAGCAGACTATCATGAACAAGGAAAAGATGATTAATTCTAAAACCTCTTCTTCCAATTGGAACACCACTTATACTGCCTTGTTGTTCAACCCTCAACAGGGAATAACTTAATACTTCAGCACAAATTATGAAAAGATATGGTAAAAGAGGATCCTCTTGTCTAAACCCTCATGAAGGAAAGAATCTGTGATTAGGAGTCTCATTTACTAAAACAAAATATGAAACTGATTGAAGGCATTTCATAACATAGGTGATCCATTTAGAATTAAATCCAATCTTCCTTGGAACAAATTTAATAAAAGGCCAATCCATTCTATAGTACGCTTTACTCATATACAACATCAAGGCCATATAACCCTCTCTTCCTTTTATCTTAGTAGCCAGGGAATGAAAGGCCTCATAAGAAACCAAGATATAATTAAAAATGAGCATACCAGAAATAAAGGCACTTTGATACTGACTAATAACATGAGGCAGTACTGGTTTAAGTCTGTTAGTAAGAACTTTGGAACATAGTTTATACAAAATATTACACAAGTTAATAGGTCCGTAATCAGTCACCTTCAAAGGATTTTTTTTTCTTTGGAATCAGACATATATAAGTGTAATTAATGGCCTCCCATGTACCTTTCAAATTGAGGAGGTCAATAACAGCCTTATTGATCTACTCTCCCTCAGCATGCCAATATTTTAGGTAAAAACATGCTGAAAAGCCATCCGGACCAGGAGATTTCAAAGGATCCATTCGAAATAAGGCATCACTAACTTCTTCACTAGTGTATGGCTTTTCCAGCAAAGGATTGAGTTCCATAGGTATCAGTTTATGGAATTCTTCCAGGATGTCCTTAATACCTGTTGGAAATGAAGTAATTGATAAAAGCCATACCTATATCACTCTGACTGTGATAGAACTTACCCCTTTCATCCTCCACACAGTCAATATAATTCACCTTCCTTCTTTGATTTTCACATTGGTGGAAATACTTTGAATGCCAATCCCATGTTATAACTGTTCCTATTTCGCACTGTACTTCTATGCTAAGTCTTCTCTTTCCAACAAATCTGCTATATCTTTAAGTTGTTTTATATCATCCACAACCATAGCATCTCCAAGATTTTGATATCGAGATAGAAGTTCTATTTTTTCTTGAATTTCCCTCTTTACAATAGTATTAGTATCAACCATCCATATTCTCAATTGTGCTCGGCATCTCCCCAAATTTTTTTGAACATGTTGAACCTTATTTGTAGATAACTACTCAAAATTCTAGATGCTCTCAACAACCCTACTACAATCATCTGTTAGAGAGTGTTAGACCTGAAGTCGATCAGCAGCTTCTGGGGGATGATTTGTGAGAACAGGAGGAGAATGACAGAGAGTTTGATTTGGTGGGAGTTTGATTCTTAATATGTAAATAGGAAGGCTGCCTTGAATAGGTTGTGTTTGGCAAGGATTGTATGTATAATGGTTTCTGAATGATGATATGATGGTGGCAAGATTGGTATTGGGAATTTTAGACTGGGATAAACATGGAAAATTGATCCGGTCGCTAAGAGTTTAAGAAACGAGAGAGTTTAAGATAAAAATTAGCAATACATTTTAAGGGAAATTCTGTTAGTGGGTTAAGATTCAAAACTTTGTAAAATCTAGACTGATAATTTAAAATGTGGAAAATTTGAACTTAAGATTTGACTAGGTTTATTCATTAATAATAAACAATAATAATATTTTTCAGAATTTAAAATGTTTAATAAGTAAATAATAACTAAACTACAAATTTAAATAAGTTTATTTATTTATTATTATTATCTTCTAATCCCTATGTTATACTACCACATGTACCTTATGTCACTATGTCACTCTTCATACCAGAATGAGACCCACACGATATTGGTGAAGATGGTAACTGCCTTTCGACATATAGAACCGTTTTAACAGTTAGGCCTTTAGTGGTAGAATGCAACTTTTGAACCCCAATAGTTAACTGTTCTTGATCTTGTGCATATTGTAAACTGTCACCGAAGGTTTTGATACTTTCCTCAAGAGTTGCACTAGCCACCACCCTTATTCTTTTTGTCCTCTCCTTCGGCACCACCCTTATCCTCTTTGTCTTCTCCTTCGGCAACCCTGACGATCGAATAGAAACTTCAAACATTACCAGCATTCTTCATAGCAGAAGTATGTGATGCCCGAAGCCACACACATAGGCCTCGTTTGTTTTCAGAAAACATCTCATCTCATCTTATCTAATCATTACAACTTTCCCAACTTCTAATACAAAATAAAATAAACAATTCTACTTTTTCAAATCCTAAAACAAAAATAATATTAAAAAATATATTCTAACAATATTTTATTCAACTTTTTAACTTTAATCTCAACTCATCTTATCTCATTTCCGAAAACAAACAAGCCCTATATTGCTTTGGATGGTTTAGATTATTGGAATCTAAATTCAACAGATTAACACATCCAAAATTGCCATGTTGGATTACACCACAAGATAAACAAAATTTAGGAAGTCTCTCATATTTACAGGTAACCCAAGTACTTTTCCCACCAATTTTAACCATTAAGCCCCTAACCAATGGTTTGTTCAGATCAAGCAACAGTCTGACTCTTAAGTACTTACTCCAACCAATTCCATTATTGTCAACATTAATCATTTGTAGAGAATCAATAATAGAACCCAATTCTTTCCCAATCATTTTATTCATTCCACCCAGAGGAAGATTGTGAATTTGAATCCAAAAAAATTCCTTCTCAAACATCATCTCCTAAATAGGTGTATACCTATCAAAATCTTTAAGGATCACCAGATTCCTGTCAAACATCCACAGACAACCTCGCTTAACTTTCAGTAAGGCATTCAGAGACTGAAATTCAATGACAAACATGTTGGCACCCACCTCTGAAATAACACCTTCCATATCTTCAACATAGTAGTGCGAAATGCATCAATATTGAATAGTTTATCAGCAATCACTTTACCCAATAGTCAACATTTGTCACGTAGAATATAGTCTTCAACATCCCCTACTCCAATCTCAACACCATTTCTTTCCTTCTCTATCAAAGATAAATACCACATAAAAAAGACAAGTCATCCGCCATTTGATCCATACCACTAAAACTGCACTAGTTTCCACCTAGGAGAGAACTTCCCCTAGCAAACTTTCCTCTCACCTTAGACACCCAAGAGAGATACTCTGGAGAGTTTTTCCTTTCTTTCTTTCTTTGTTCTTTTCTTTTCTTTTCTTTTCTTTTTTTTTTTTTTTTTAAATCAATGGCTTTTATTATTGTAACCAACATTTATGATCTTTATGCAAGTAAACTTATTTATATAGTCTTTTTTTTTATAGATAAGAGTAGCAACATTTGTGTATATAGAGACTGTAATAATTAACCTACATAGATTATGATGATTCCAAACTTTACATTCTAACGTTGTATTCAATTTCTTGATCAATCAAACTAATGCCGAATGTAGCAAATCATACTCATTTTCCCTTTAGGTATTTTTTCCTTTTTTGGTCCTTGAATATTTATTAAAAAAGGACTGCCAATGGTACAAATGAAAATCTATTGAAATTATTATAAAACGTAAGAACTTCTTCTTTCTAAATAATGTAAAATTTATTACACCACCTACACTCATTAATCAGTACGGAGAATCATAATAATAGTAATGATTTTATAGACATCTATGAGGAACTTTGATTAATATTGGAGCACAGGTTATAATACTACAAGACTCTTGGACCTGATTTTGTAGTGTTAAGGCTTAGAGATTTAATTATAATAATTACTAAAGATTGTTTAGTGGGGAAGTTTTTAGAGATACAATCATAAATTTGGATAAGGTCGCTAGATTCTAATAAATAATATTTTCTTATTTAAGTTTGACATGAGCATGCGTACAAAATATAGGTATAATCATTTATTATTTGTTGAGATTTTTAATGGTGCTCCACTTATCTTGTGTTGTAATTAAAATAGGTTCAAGAGACTATTAAACCAAAAGAAGAAGGTTGTCTCTAAAATTTATGCTCCATAATGTAATCTTGAGGAGAAATTTCACATTTCTAGAACAAGTGGTAGATAGGTTATATTCCTAGATTACTCAGGCTACTAGTAGAATGTAGAATCAAGAAGGTTGTACTTTTGGAGAATTCAAGATAAATAATTCCCCTACCTTTACAAGGGAACTTGACCCAATTGTAGTGTAGAAGTGGTTGGCAAGTATTGAGAAGTTACCGAGGGTCTAGGATTTGCACTAACTCTCAGAAAGACAAGTTTATCACCTTCAGTTTGGAAGACGCTGTTGAAAGGTGGTGGGATGGAACATAAATACTACTAAGGGAGGAATTTGGGGCCAATACTCTATTTCATGTTAGAAGATCAAGGAAATCTTCAATGAGATCTACTACTCAGAAGTAGAAAAAGATTGAAAAGACAGGAATTTGCAGAGTTGGTCCAAGGGTTAATTATAGTAAAGCAATATATGCTGCAAAATTTGTAGAGATCCCCCATTTTGCTCCTCAAATGATTTCAGATGAAGGAAAGAGAGTTCACAACTTTCAGAAGGACTTCAATAACAAGATTGGTCATCTCATATTAGTTGCAAGGGTCGACACTTATACTGAAATAGTGAAGTGGGTATTGGCACTTGAGGAAGACTTCAGTCATTGTGATGTGGCTTATGGAAACATGAAAAGATAAGAGTTTTGAAACTATCGTTAACAAATTTTCAGAATTTTATTTTCCTTGTGTTTTTATCCCAAAAAAAAAAAAAAAGGTTTTCAATGGAATGACCAATCATGAACCCAACTATGTTCTGGCCTTCGCAATGGGCTTGATTGACTAAGTGTATAGGTTTTTGAGTTTTTAGGTCATTGCAAGGGAAATCAATGGAAAGGATGTCCTGAGTAAGCTCTTTTAGACCATCCCTTTTAACATCAAGCTTTACCAATTGATATGGTGATATTTATTTCTGTAATTTGGAGTGCTTAGGTTGGTTAGTACAAGTGTGCTGTTATCGATCACTGATATATTTTCATCAAGGAGTATTGATTATGATTAACAATGCAAGACACAATTTAGGAAGTTTGTGTGAGAGTCAATGGTTTTGAGAGACAAGTATATCTTCTATCAAAGTGTGGTAAGAGTTTTCTTAGTAGATGTTGAGCTGGGTTATACTCGAGGGTGATATTTTAAATGGCCTAAGCTCTATGCATTTTGGTGAAATTATCAGAGTGCACAACAAAAGCATGGCACTTTGTAATATGATGGTTGGGAGTCAATTTTCGTGATGATCTTAAGGTATTAGTTGTGACATGAGATCACATTGAAATTTAAAATTTGAGACTATACTTTCCATTGGAGATTGATCATTTGGTTGTGAAAATTATGGTCATTGTTGGTTAACTTCAGAAGAAACTGATAGGTCACCAAAGTGTTGAAAACAATAGAGGCTTGAAAGTTGTAAGCTTAGGCATCAACAATGCACAACGCAATCTAAATTATGAGGTAATAATCATTAGGATCTATGGATATTGTAGGATATGTCTTTGTGGAACTGGAGATTTTGGGCTGCATGGCCTACCTTGAGACTTTAGACCTAATGTGCTCTTTAAGGAACTAGTTATGATCATAAAGGAGTAGGAAAATGATAGACATACAACATTGTTTTATAACTTTTATACAACTATGTTTTAGATGAGGGGCATTTTTGTAAAGTAACTTATAAAAGTAACATCAATTTACAAGTATCCTCATTTTAAAATATGGTTGTATAAAAAGTTGTAAAAAAATTTGTACATGTATCATTACTCTAAGGAATAACCTATGGAAGTATAGGTAGAGATTGATGACCCTATAAGTCCTCAGGGATTAGTTATAGCCACGTCGAACAAATTTTGAGAACAAAATTTTTTTTATAACGGAGGAGGAGGTGATAACTAGCCCAAAGTCTAGGCCCAAGACTTGTGATACCCTACCCAATGCCTAGGCCCAAAACCTGTGCTACCTAGCCCAAAGCCTAGTCCCAATAGCCCAGCTCATTAAGCCCTAGGGTTATGTCTTCTTCTGTTTTCCTCTCCCCTTTGCCCGATCTCTCTCTATCTCTCTCATCTTCCCCTCTATAGGCTCTATAGCGTAGACACCCCCCGACAGCTCCCTTCCACTCTCTGTCTTCCTCTCCTTTATCTTCGTCTCTCTCTAGCTCACTTTCTACGCTTCTCTCCTCTCTGCCTCTCCCTCTCTATTTCTCTCTCTGCTACATCTCTCCGTAGCCACTCTAGACCGTAGCTACTCCATCGCACAGAACACCCCCCGGCCTTTCTCTCTCTATCTCTCTCTCTCTCTAGTGTACTCTTCCTCTAAACCTTTTTGTCTCTCTGGTACTACCACTATGACCAAAAGAGGCCGCTATACTAAGTCTAGATGTGCCACCATTGCCGTGTGCTGCAAAATTTTATCACTTGCTTGCATTGCCGCTATGCACACTGCCACTGTGCTCCACCTTACTAGTAAGCCATGCTCTCCTTTCTCGATTCCTCACTTTCACTCCCTGTCTTTATCTCAGCCTCTCTCTCTCTCTCTCTCTCTCTCTCTCCTCCCCGTTTGTTCACAGCCATCGTGCACCATTACTACCAAGGCCTTGCCCCATTGGCTGCATTATAGCAGTCCTTTGCCATCGTTGATTGCCGCTTTCACTCTGCTTTGGAGAATAAGATCGTAGCACCAGCATGCAGAAACTTCCCCACCGCACAAGGTAAGTGGTTCTCCGAACCAAGGTTGAGGATGGGTGCATTGGGTTTGATGATAATGCTTGTTGTTCATGTGCTTGCCTCTGTGACGTTGGAATCCAATTGGTATTGTTGATGTACATAATCATCTTTGTTTCACACTTGTAACATTTTGACATCACATACTTTAAGATTTTGCTTAAATGATTTTAGATCATGTTTTGCCGCTATATTGTGAGAATCTGTTGTGAACCTGGTTGTTAAAATCATCCCTGAGGTCAAAACCATGAGCGTATGGGTTGAGGGTTTGCTTGTACTATTGTTGACTAGGAGCTTGAATTTATGGATGTTGGTTGGATGTGATTCTGTGGAAAGTTGTATATTTGTTTGTGTTTGAAGATTTGAAGTTGGAAGAACAATGTTGTGTTGGAAATGAAAGTGTACTATTTTGGATTTGATCACTATTGCCTCTTTTCTTTGGCATAAATTTCAGGTCAATCGAGACCATGATTGTGAGGATAAGATGTCCATACTTTTGTTGTAATGTTTATTGTACATGGTTAAAATGAAACTCCCACATTTTCAGCCTTTGAATGCTTGCTAGAGATTCCCACATTTGCATTTTTTTCAGCTTGCGAATGCTTACTAGACTTTCCCACATTTACATTGTTTTCAGTCTGTGAACGCTTGTTGGAATTTGTATGTTTTCTCCCTGTTCTTACTTAGTTGAGTTTGTTGTTTATATTATTTTAGGATTGAATTTTATCATGTCAATGGTTGCTAGAATTTCTTATCATTTGGATAGATTTTTAGTATGTAAATGCCTGTTGGATATTATCTTTTCTCTTTGTTCTTGTTGAGTTGTTTGTTGTTTTATTATTTTTGGGGCTGTATTTTAGCTTGTAAAATGGTTTGTTAATGCTTGCTGGTTTTTGTTAAAAAGAAGTGCCATCATTTCGTGAAAATAGTACATATAGTTTTGATGTTTCTATAATATAATGTCTAAGTTATGGCTGCTGGATTTCTTGTCTTTGGACTGCTTTTCAGCATGTAAATGATTTGCAACTCCTTCAATCACCTCCCATCAATTTTGATTTTGAAAAAATGTCATCGTTTTGATGCACCAATAGTCGTGATTTTCACCACCAAAATTAAGAATTGATGGTTGAGAAGAACTGGAAGCCATGGTTCCCTTTGCCAAAAATTGATCGGACTTGAGCTATGATACCACTGTTGGGAACTACAAGTTGATATTTAGTTAAATGGGCAGGTTGTGAGAAAAGGTTAGAGGAATTAGGAAGACTTCTTTGGTTGAGTTCTTCCAAAGATTGTGGAAAAGACTAATATTTATTTTGTTTATTTTTTTGGCTTCCCATACAAAGCACCCTACGTTGGGTATATATAGGGGAAGTAGATACATTCTTGAACCAGCCCAATTTACAACTTCCTAGGCACAACAAATAAACTAGATACATGCATGGTTCATGGTTCAAGGCTCAATAGACCAAAATGCGGATCTATATTTTCTAAGATGTAATCCGTTATTTTTCCATGTATTTTTAATTTCTGTCAAGGTTTTTGCTTTAGAAGAATAAAAATCTAAAAACACATGGTCTGTAACGCCCCGTCCTCGAGAGTCCGGAGAGTTAACTCATATAACCTGATAATCAACTCTAACAAGGCTAGAATACTTCCAAATTCAAGAATATATATTTTCCCAAACCTCAAATCAAACGTAAATACTTCAATTAAATAAACCATATAAACTCATCTATCCAATTTTCAATCCAGCAACTCAAATAAAATCAACTCTTCTTCATGTCTCAAATAACAAACTAGAAATAATGAAACATTAACATAAGTCTCCATAAACCATCTAAATCCATTGAAGCAAACTTAAGAAATATAAATAACTTCCAACATCAACACTAATACCACGAGATACCCAACAACCATTCACTGCTAATCTTTTCCATAAACTCTAATACTGATCCTCAGCTGAACCATCAATGTCATCTGAAATATTATGGAGATAAGGGGGTGAGTTATCAACAACTCAGTAAGCAGAGAGCATATACTAGCATGTAAACATGAGCATTTATAACATTTGATAAGCAGAACAAAACATTTACTTTCAGAATGCAGAAACAAAACTTTGTACAAAAGCATTAGAGTGAAATTTCCAGAAAAATAAACTTATTCCAAAAAGAAGATCCATTGGCATTTCTAAACTGAAACATTATCATCATATCATCACTTAGCATCACATCGGGACAATACCATGTTTAACCCCCGTGGTAGGGTTATAAACCACCATTATACCCGTGGCTGGGCCATATTCCATGTTTCACCCCCGTGGTAGGGTTATAAACCACCATTATACCTGTGGCTGGGCCTTAACAGAAACATAACAGATTTCATCGAAAATCCGATTACAATCATATACATAATTAGAACTTCATGCCAAGGTTTTCAGATGACACATCATATCAAAACAAAACGCTGAAAAGCTTCAGATCATTTCACATGTTCGAGATAAACATGAACAAAATATTCTCATTTGTTCATAACAAAACTTTTAGAATTCCTTACTCGCTCTTTTACATAGTTCAGAAACAAAGTGCACAAAACTAGCTCATGTCTACACCAGTCATGACAGAAAACACTTTCTCTTATATTGAATTTATGCATATGCAGAATAAACATCTGAGGTTGTTTTCAGATCATTTCTTTTAAAAAACAAACACGTTTATTTTCAAAGTCAACCTCATTTGATTTCTTTTATGCAAAACTAGTATATGAACCCCGCTTACCTGGACTTCTTAGCTTTTCAGAATTTTTCTCAAAAATGTCGAGTCGACTATAAATCGTCACATATAAAATAATCACACAATTTCCGTAAGTTTTCAATCAATCACGGATTTCCATATTTAAGCCTAAGCTTTTAAAATAATCTATCTTAATTTCTCAAAACTTAAAACCCTCATAATCCCAAAATATATCACCACTTCCTAAAAAAATACCAATATCCACTATGACCAACGTCAAACTCAAAACACCAATATTTAAATCCGAAACAGCCAACAAATTTCATAGCATAAACCAATCACACAAACAACTCCATCATCTAATCCAACCGACCCCCTTACTCTTCGGACTCAGTCCAGCACAAACAACCAATTCACAGTAAATATGAGTTAGCGCGAAAATACATTTAAATCTCAAAACTTCTTCGAGAAAAATACTTACAATGCTATAATATAATTTTTGAAAGATCACGGAAGTGCTAGAAACGGCAACGCAGCAACAAAACAGTGTGAAATGCACTGTGGCCGTGGGTCTCAGAAACCCACTTTTGAACGGGTGTAAACGAAGACCCGAGATTGCTAGGGTAGGGCCTAGGGATGTCGGTGAAGCTAGTGGTGGTGGTAGTTGGCCATGGATGGCGGCGTGGGCGGCGGTTTAAGGCCAAAATGCTCAAATCGGAGATGGAGATAGATGGGGCTTCACCGGTGACATATCGGAGCCAAGGATGGGTGCACTAGGTTGCTAGGAGGTCGAGGATGAAGTGGTGAAGAGATGTGGCCGATGGTGGCGCGACGGAGGCGCACGAGCACAAGGAACGCCGTGGCATAGTGTTGCGCGTGGGGGCAAACGGCGACGCGAGAGGGTTGAGATTGGAGGGAGGTGGTCGCCGGAGGGTGGGGAAGGCCGTGGGCTGGGCGGTGCCGCCGGACGGAGGCGCATGGCGACGGGCTGGGGGAGAGAAGGATCGGACGGAGTGAGAGAGAGGGGCTGGGTCGCCCGCGGGAGGGAGCAGTTCCGGAAAAGGAAAAGAAAAAAAAAAAGAAAGAAGAAAAAAGAGAAAAGAGAAAAGAGAAAAAGAAAGTGGAAAAAGAAAAAATGAAGGAAAATAAATGAGGTCTAAATCTCACAACTTGGGTCACAAAATTCCAACGAAAATTATTTCAACACAACAGTTTTAAATAAAATAAATTTAAACACAGTGACTAAGTAAAATAAAATAATTAAATCCAACAATACAATAATTTTAAAACCCACAAACTAATTTAAATTAAGAGAAATTTAAATGCATAACAATTATTAATATTAGGGAAACATGTCAAATTTAATTTTCACAAATTAAAAATCATAAAAAAGTAAACCCAATAAAATCTGAAAATTTAAAACAAGACAATCAAATTTTAAATTAATAACAAATAATCCTTCAATTAAAAAATTACACTAAAAAAAAAATACGGGGTGTTACATGGTCTCTAAGACTTTCATTTGTAGAGTGTCCCCAACTCCGTTTTAGACGGAGTGTGGGGTTGTATCCTCTACTCTGTCATCGACGGAGTGAGGGGTTTGGCCAACTCTGTCTTGGACAGAGTTGTGCTGTCTCTCAGACTTTAGGTCTGGAGAGGTTTGCGGACTAGACCATGTTAGTCACGGTTGTGAACTGGGGTGCTTTCAATTGTTGAAGTTAGCTTGTAATTATCAGGTCAAGATTGTAATGTCTATTGTTATTAATGAATGCAATATGCTTTTTTACTTAAAAAAAAAGACTTTGGCTACCGTACAATGAACATGACTATTTCTAGAATATTCAAGAAAATGCGTTAACTTTTAACAGAACTCATGACATGATCACTGGTTCAAGCAAGTTCAATCCATTCTATACACCCTAATTATCCCCTCTCCATCAAAAGGTATTTTAGTCTACAGCAAATTGTATTGTTGATCATCGTTGTTTGCCCGTGTTAACATTAATATGTTGGCAGTGAATATTAATGGAATAACAAACATAATTATCCCTTCTGATCAAACACAAAACTTATGTGCATGAAAAGTTACCAACAAAACATCACGGATTTTATTACCATAGTACGACAGTCTTCGTTCAGTTGGAGATCTCACAAAATAATTAAACAGAATTCAGACAAAAATAAGAATTCAAATGTCTGGAGTACGTTGAAAGACAAAACATGAACTTCAATCGCAACAAAAAGCTAGCAAGACATGCAGGAAAGAAAAGGGATTCAATTAGACGTGGCTTGGAGGCTTGAAGGCAATGAAACTGATGCACTGCACTTGGCGCTTGTTGTCAAATCCAATGATACGAATGAATGCATTGGGGTATTCCTTCTTGCACTCCTCAAGCTCTTTCAGGACCTGAGAAGAGTCGGTGCAGCCAAACATGGGGAGCTTCCACATTACCCAGTAGCGACCATCGTAGTACCCTGGAGATCTGTTGTTCTCACGGTAAACGAACCCGTGCTGCATAAATATATACATAACTGTTAGTCGTCAGCTCATCTATCAGAGATTTTCCATACCTGTTTCATGTATATATCAATATACAGATCATTTATCTTTTTGTTTTTTTGTCCGAGTCTTTCTACTTGTAAGTTAGTATGCGACACACAATCGATTGCCAATTCGTCAAATAACACCATTCTCTAATTCTGGCCATTAATATGATACGTGACGCATTAACATTATAGTTTTTTAGAAATTAGATGGCGTAATGCCTTGATTTTGGAAGGTATATATAGGAAAAAGAAACTGTTCAAAGTGTAAAAGACACAGACAATTACTATTTGAGAGGACCGCAAAGATCAAGTGCTTCCTCAACACTATGATCCACTCTTGTCCCGTGTCCAATAGCACGCCGTGCCAAAACCAACATTATTTCTAACAGAAAACATCTCAAAAGGCTGTGGAAGCCCTTAATTAGAACGTTTATATACTGTTCGTTGTTGAAGTAAAAACGTTTATCTGTGGTGATTTTATGAACCAAAAAGGAAAATGAATAAAAACTACTACTAGTAGATAGTGTACATCAATACCTTCCAGCATTCATTTGGATAATACGGTACAAAAAAAGTAGTTGTCTTTTTGGATGCGTTTCCTGTGGTTTAAGTACTAATTAATTAATAAAATATACTTGTTTTAAAAGAGTGAGGGTTGGAACTCAAGATCTATGCTGATATATCATTTGTTCCAAAAACTGAAGCCAATTAAAAGAGGTAAATTTAAATGTGATATTCTTGAGGCATACAAACCATAGGTAAGAAAAAAGTGAAACAGAGAGTTGAAACATCACCTCCAACTCGAACTCCAAACAAGGAATCCATCCCTTGCGAATCAGATAATCTACTTCCTTGGCCAATGATTCAGGAGAGAGAGGAGGTAGGTAAGAGAGAGTCTCAAACTTCTTCTTTCCAAGTGGAGGCCATACCTACATTCAAAACAAACAAAAGCAAAAAATTCCCAACAAATTTCAGTTAAAAGTGTTTTCATCTGTGTGGTGCATAGCGTATATGGTATTCTTGGGTTTTCTATGGAAGTACCTGCATGCACTGAACTCTTCCGCCATTGCTGGCTATGGAGGTAATATCAGTGTTGTGTTTGCGGGTGACAGGGAAGGCCGAGGCCGACTTGAGACCGGTGAAAGGTGCGACCATGGCAGCTTTTGCCGGAGAGGCTCTGTTAACGGAGGTAACAGCAGCGGATGAGACGATGGAGGAAGCCATTTTCTATGTTTACCGACCACACACAGCTTTGGCTTTGGGAACACTTTTGAAAGGCTTTTGCTTGCTGATTGTTTCTACTCTTATAGAACTGAAACCCCTCATCTCTTTTAGACATTTTCTCCAATCTTGTGGTCTTAATTTGATTTAGCGTTTCCAAGACATGGATTGGCCCTCGGTTCTAAGACATTGATGGCCACAGAATGAGAAAATTTTGGATCATAACCCTTATCGTCTATGCTCTCCATAGGTTTTGCCACGTGTCAAGAGCCCACCATCTTATCAGCCAAGGAATATGGACTTCTTTTGTTCTCTCTTTGAGGAGGAATGAGGACTTCAGTTGTTGTCGGCTGTTCTCTTCCTTTTCTAGTGATCTTCTCATGGCCCTTGAATTTTTCGGGAGCATAAACGTTAGCAATCTTATCCCACCATTTATAAGATATTATATTACTAACAACTAGCAGTTATTAGTAATTCCCATGATATGATTTCTTCTTGACACATGGGATTACTACCTTATCCATATTTCCAACTTTCTAATAATTTAACATATTCTAATGCAGTATTCAAACTTTTTTCCACAAAGAAATGTACGTAGCAGTAATCATATACCCTTTTACGTTTTTTTTTTTTCCCAAATATGATCATATTGCTTGGACTATCCAAAATAATCCGTCGAAAATTTATTTATAAATCTTATTTTTTAAACACCCAATACATCGCTGATGATGTAGAAGCATCATATATGCTAAAAAGTTATTGGTGCTTATATTTTTTTTAAAATTATAATGGGTTTCATAATAAATGATATATTAACACATCGGCTTACGTGTAACAAAATTCGTAGTCAAAATATAAAATGGAATCATGCTATGAATTTGGTGTACATAGAGGCCTTGTTAGCACAAACGAAGTAAGAGGACATTGTAATATTGGGGGCTGGAATTTTTGTCGGGATAATCTGTTAAATGTAGTGGAAATTCTTTCAAAGACTATCATTACTCTCATCCCACAATATCTCCTGGTCCCATTCTCATCCTAATGTTTTGACAAGAGTTTTATCCAATAGTTGACGAGTAGTGTCATATTATGTATGGAGTCTGGTCCTACTACTACTATAAACAATGAAACTAACATAATTCCCGACCTTGAGGTCTATCCTCCTCGTACAACACTTTGGAGTCCACAATCTCCGCAATGAGGTTTGTCCATTCTTCGAATATCCGACAACATAAGTGAGACTGTCACGGTGAGATATAGGTCTTGTTGATGTCGTGTTTCGCAGCCCGAGCAACTCTACGGGACCCTATTCGTCTGCCTGCTACTCGGGAGAAATGAGGGCTTCGGGGTGATGAGAGACACCTCTGATGCTAAAGTCAATGTGAGTTCCTTGGAAGAATTATGAATTGAAGTGTCAAAGTGTCTGAACCCCTCTCCTGGCTGAGGGAGGGGGCATATATACCTAGTCGGAGAGATCCTCGAGAAGGAGCTAGTGGGTGTGCCTCTCCGTATTGGGGATGGGTCTCCCTGCCATCTCCCTGCTGCACAGCAGACTTGCCAGACTTGATCATTGCTGCTACTGATATCCCAGGTGGCACGTTGTGGCGTGCCCAGCCCCATGATTCATTAAATGCGGCGTGGCTTCCTATCATGGCTTGCCCGTTTCTGTCCCATTAAATGCGGCGTAACCCCGGTCAGGTGCATCCATCCCTTTGGTCTGTCCAGCGTCAGGGTCCAAGGGTAGGGACTGTCCCTGAATGTCGGCCAGTAGTAGTGTCAGACAATTTTGCCTTCCATCCTCTGGCCAGCACACGTTGCTCGACTACATCCCCTTCCAGGCCCCCAAGGTCGGCCTGGTCCGGCGTAGCCCTTGTCCTCGGGCCCTGGAACTGTTCCGGCCTTGTGGGCCGGGCCTACTCCCCCTCGCCCGGCCTTGGGGATTACTCCCCTTACAATACCCCACCCCACGAATTCCGAGCACACATGTGTGGTGGGAATTCAAAACATCTTTGTCGCGCCTTCCTCGAGCACATTCCTTTCGGCTATCCTCCCCATCATTAATGCACGAGGGCACCTCGGCTTCTGTTGTTTTTCCATCTTTCCAATGATTAGATTTGGAGGGGGCATCTCCCCATGTCCTGGGCCGTGCATTGGCCCGTGCGCCACACGCACCCGTCATGGCTTCCCATGCCTGCACGGACCCATGCTGATTGGGTTCCACAAGGCCACCTACCCACGTCATTTAAATCTTGCGTCACCTTGGTTTCCGTTGTGTTTCCAACTTCCCGACATCAACAACAAACACGATATCCCTCGTGGTCCAGTGTGCAAGTCATTGCAGTTCCTCTCCCACCGAGGTTCAAAGTTCTACAAGTAGATCTGTACGACAGGTCCAAGGACCCCCTGGACCACTTGGAAACATTCAAGGCCCACATGACCCTGCATGGGGTCCCAGGAGAAATTACGTATATAGCATTCCCGCTCACACTAAAGGGGGCAATGAGGGCTTGGTTTGGATCCCGGCCCCTCGGTACTATCGACAGCTTTGCAGAGCTGGCCTGTCTCTTGCAGACGCAGTTCATGGCAATCCGGAAAAGGTGGTGCCCAATCGCCTACCTCCTGATGGTGAAGCAACGGGACGACGAAAGCCTGAAGTCATACCTCTCCCGGTTCAATTGGAAGCGTATGACTACGGACGACCAGAATGAGAAGATCACCCTAGGTGGCTCTGCTGGGGAGAATTTGGCCCCGGAACCCGTTCATGACCGAGATATCCCGAAAAACCCCACAACACTAAGGGAGTTTATGGACTGGGCTGACGGCTTCATTAACATCGAAGACACCCTCAAGGCATTGACGGCTCCCCGGAGGACTGAGTTAGAGCAAGCATACAAAAAGGCCGCCGGACAGGAAGGCGGCCCAAACCGCGAGGGGGGCAAGAAGGTAGAACATGAGGCCAAGAGGAGGGGTGAAGCGTTGGCTCGGGCACGTGGCGGGCCCTATGTGCACATGAGCCTGGCCGTCGAAGACAAATGTGCCCCAAGCCTGCGAAATGAGCCACGAAGGGGCTAGGAGAGTCGTAAGTATTGCACCAACCACCTGACGGACCGACAGAGTATTGAAGACTGCTACACCTTGAAGCAAAGGAGGGAGTCGTTGGAGGGTCTGCTTGACCAACAACGGCATACGGTTGGTCGACAAGAACACTAAGACGGCGGCCATCCAAGGGCCCAACGGACTGAGAGCCCTAGGAGACAAAGGCCTGAAAGAGAGGCTCGTAGGAGCATGTTACACCAGAGCCGGGTAGGTGAGATCCGTATGATCGCAGGAGGATACGTGGGAGGTGGTTCCACCTCGTCGGCTCTGAGGGCCCACGCCTAAAGGACTTGGTACAAGGAAGTATTCACAACTGGAAGAGTTGCGACGGCACCAGGGAGCTCGTCGGGGGAGCAGCGATAACCTTCAATGAGAAAGACGAGAAAGGCATCCTCCACCCCCATGATGATGCATTAGTGGTTACCGTACACATCGCCAACTTCACTACCCGAAAAGTCCTCGTCGACAACGGCAGTTCTGCCGACATCCTATTCTACGAAGCTTTTGTTAGGATGGGAATCAACCCAGACCGACTACTTCAGGCCCCGACGCGACTCAAGGGCTTCACAGGTGACATCGTCTAGCTAATGGGGGCCATCATGCTGTCCCTCCTTGTTGAGAAGGCCCCCAAGACTTTAGCCACGATGGCTGACTTCCTAGTGGTGACCCCTTCCTCGTACAATGCAATACTACGTCGCCCGACCCTGAACAACCTAAGAACAGTAACGTCCACCTACCACCTCAAGATGAAGCTCCCCACAGACTTGGGGTGGGAAAGGTCTGCGGTGAGCAAGTGCTAGCCCAAGAGCTAAAGCACGAAGTTTAGGAAGTTAAAACGATTGGGGAAGCGGGGGAGGCGGCTGGACCACCTTCGCCCCCAACCCTAGCCGAATGGGATGAGGAAGTCCGAGACGAGCAAGCAGAGCCCAATGAGCCCCTGGAGTTGGTCTTCGTAGACCCACAAAGGCCCTAGCGCACCATGCGGGTGAGAAATTAAGGCAGGCCGTGAAACGGCTCCTCGTCGAGCACCAGGACGTGTTTGCCTGGAGTCACGATGGGATGCCCATGATCGACAACTCAATCATCGAACACTGCCTCTGCGTGGACCCCACGGCCAGGAAGATCAAGCAAAAACATCGAAATTTCAGTGCGGAGAAGTATGCGACTATTGCCAAGGAAGTAGATCATCTCCTTGTGGCAAGGTTTATCCAAGAAGCCCACTAATCCCTAATGGCTTTCCAATGTGGTGCTGGTTAAGAAGACAAGTGAGAAGTGAAGATTGTGCGTTGACTTCATAGACCTGAACAAGGCTTGCCGAAAAGACAGCTTTCCCCTCCTCCGCATTGATTTGATAGTGGACTCAATGGCCGGTCCCCCACTTCTCTGCCTCATGGACGCGCACTCTAGTTACAATCAGATCCTAATGAGCCCCGATGACGAAGATAAGACAGATCTCATCACGGTCAGCGGACTCTACTACTACAAGGTCATGTTGTTTGGTCTGAAGAATTTCGGCGCCACGTACCAGCAGCTAGTCAACCGGTTGTTCAAGTAGCAGATCGGCCGGAACATTGAAGTTTATGTAGATGACCAGCTGGTGAAGAGCAAGAAACCTGAACAACATCTATCTAACCTACGAGAAGCCTTCGTGGTGCTCCGTTGCTACCAGATGAAGTTCAACCCATTGAAGTGCACATTCGAAGTGGAGTTAGGTAAGTTTCTGGGCTTCATGATCTCCGAATGAGATATTGAGGCCAGCCTAGAGAAAGACACATTTCATAAAGTCTAAAGACTCGCTGACCGAGTGGCGGCCTTAAATCGCTCTATCACCCGGTCAATCGATCGGTGCCTCCCATTCTTCAAAGTCCTCAGGAAGACCTAGGAGTGGGACACTACCTGCAATGAAGCATTCACCGAACTAAAGGAATACCTGGCCCACCCACCACTCCTCAGCCAGACTGAACCACGCAAGAACCTGACTATGTACCTAGCCATGTCATCACATACCGTGTCTGCGGTATTAATTTGAGATACAGAGAAGGGATAGTGGTCGGTCTATTATACTAGTCGGGTGTTCTATAGGGCTGAGGCTAGGTACTCACGAATGGAGATGCTAGTGTTTGCATTGGTAGTAGCCGCAAGGAGGTTGAGGCCGTACTTCCAGCCCATCTTGTGAAAGTGCTCACTGACGTTCCCCTCAAGAAGATTGTGCAGCAGCCCGACACGTTTGGCTAGCTTGTCAAATGGGCAATCGAGCTAAGTGAACTCGACATAGAGTACCTGCCCCGTATAGAGATTAAAGGGAAGGTGCTGGCGGACGTCGTAGCCGAGTTCACAAGCTTCCCGAAGGAGATACAAATCGCATCCCAAGGAAAGCCCTACAAGTCTACGTGGACGGGTAGTCTTGCCGAGCTGGTGGGGGTATATGGGTGCACATAGTCACTGAATACCGGGAATAGCACAACTATGTGATAAAGCTCGCTTTCAAAACAACCAACAACGAGGCCGAATATGAAGTACTATTAGAAGGGATGTCAGTAGCAAGGCTGCTAGGAGCCAAAGAAATTGAGGTGAAGGCCGATTCCCAGGTAGTCGTTAGTCAAGTTTCGAGAGAATTTGCCATAAAAGGCGAGAAGTCGAAAAAGTACCTTGAGCAGGTGTGCGAGGGGTGCAGTCTCTTCCACTACTTCCGCATACAGTAGATCCTGAGGGGAGAGAACTAGAAGGTGGATCGCTTGGCGAAGGTTGCCTCGGGGCAGGAGGAGCTCTTCCTCAACACCTCCCAAATGGGCCACAGACATTATGCAATTTTTGTAGAATGGCGATGTTCCAGGCGACCCAGAGGAGGCACGAAAAGTCAGGAACAGAGGTGCACGGTTCACGTTGTTGGGAGGGGTCCTATACAAGAGGGGTTTCTCCGAACCCCTCCTAAGATGTATCTCACTAGATGAATCCCAATACATGTTGGTGGAGATACACGAAGGCATTTGTGGGAACTACTCAGGTGAAAGAGCATTGGCTGCAAGGGTAACCCGAGCTGCATACTATTGGAACCATTCCCTCTGTGATGCAGAGAACTTCGCGAGGAAATGCCTGAGATGCCAAGAATATGCATTCGTGCCGCACTGCCCACCAGAGGAGTTAACTTCGATCACCTCCTCGTGGCCTTTCCTGCAGTGGGGACTAGACCTGATCTGCCCATTCCTGACGGCTAGAGGAGGGGTAAGATTTGTAGTCGTGGCAGTCAACTACTTCACGAAATGGGTTGAAGCAAAGGCATTGGCAACCATCACCGCCCGAGCAATCACAAAGTTCTTGTGGAGGTCGATAGTATGCTGATTCGGTATTCCCCAAAGCTTCGTACCGGACAATGACAGACAGTTTGATTGCTCTCTCTATTAGGAATGGTGCGCAGAGTTGGGGATTAAGGTCAAGTACTTCTCGGGACACCCACAAGCCAACGGTCAAGCCAAAGCAACCAACAAGACTCTATTGTCCACCTTGAAGAAACAATTGTGAACCCAAAAAAGGGATGGGTTGAAGAGCTCCCGAGGGTACTATAGGTGTATCGGACGACTGTCAGGACTCCCAATGGAAAAACTCCCTTTGCCCTCACCTACGGGAGTGAAGCAGTGGAAGTGGGAATGCCCACATATCGGGTCTAGCACTTCGACCCGAGCATCCACGACGAAAGACTGAAGAAAACCTGGATCTCCAAGAAGAAAGAAGGGAAGAAGTTGCAATGCGAACGGCGAGCAACAAAAGGAAAATTGAGTAGTACTTAAACAAGCAAGTGAGGTTGTGCTCCTTCAAAATAGGAGAGCTGGTGCTAAAATAGACCAAGGTGACAACCTAGGAGGAAGAGAAATTGGGGCCACAATGGGAAGGACCGTACGTAGTAACATTGAGCAACAGACCCAGTTCCTACCACCTCAAACACAGTCAAGGCCATGAACTCTCCCATCTGTGGAACACCGAGCACCTAAAGTGGTACTTTGCCTAGGGATCACAAATGTTATCCATGAATGGAGCCCGTGTACTTACGAATGTATCCAATAAACTTATAAATAAAGATATGTTGATGATTGCCTCAAACTCTCCGAATTGTCAAAACTAAAAACCAACAAAGCTGAATCCCTAGACTCGCCGCGGGATTGCCCACAGAGCCACTTGGATACAAGTCCCTAGACTTACTAAACCTCGCGTCTAACAAAGCCGAGTCCCTAGACTCGCCTCGAGATGCCCACATGGCCACTTGGATATAAGTCTCTAAACTTGTCAAGCCTCGTGTTCATTAAAGCCGAGTCCCTAGACTTGCCATGGGGTTAATGCTGGGCTTGGAGCATCCCGAGCACTGCCAACATTACTACTCGAATATAAGTCCCTAGACTTGTCGAGCCTCGTATACAACAAAGTCGAGTCTCTAGACTCGCCACGGGGTTAAGGCCGGGCCCAGAGCAACCCGAGCATTGCCCACAAGACCACTCGAATACAAGTCTCTAGACTTGCCGAGCCTCTTATCCAACAACGTCGAGTCCCTAGACTAGCCGCGGGGTTGCCCCTGGGGCCACTCGGATACAAGTCTCTAGAATTACCGAGTCTCGTGTCCAGCAAAACTGAGTCCCTAGACTCGCCGCGAGGTGCCCACATAGCCACTCGAATACAAGTCCCTAGACTTGTTGATCCTCGTTTCCAACAAAGCCGAGTCCCTAGACTCGCCGTGGGGTTAAGGCTAGGCCTAGAGCATCCTAAGCTCTGCCCACATGGCCTCCTAAACTCAGCCCACGTGGCCCCTCAGATACATGTCCTTAGACTTGCCAAGCCTCCTGTCCAACAAAACCTAGCCCTAGACTCACCGCGGGGTTGCCCACATGGCCTCTCGAATACAAGTCCCTAGACTTGTCGAGCCTCGCGTCCAGTAGAGTTGAGTTCCTAGACTTGCCGCGGGGTTAAGGTCAGGCTAGAGCATCTTGAGCTTTGCCCACATGGCCACTCGAATACAAGTCCCTAGACTGTTCGGTCCTCATGTCCAGCAATGCCGAGTCCCTAGACTCACTGCAGGCTTAAGGCTGGGCCTAGAACATCCTGAGCTCTACCCACATGGCCACTCGGAGAAAAGTCCCTAGACTTGCTGCGTCTCGTGTCCAGCAGAGCCGGGTCCCTAGACTCGCTGTTGGATTCCCCACGGGGCCTCTCGAATACAAGTTCCTAGAGTTGGCGAGCCTCGTTTCATGCAAAGACGAGCCCCCTAGACTCACCGTGAGGTTGCTCACGTAGCCATTCGGATACAAGTTCCTAGACTTGTCGAGCCTCGTGTCCAGCAAAGCCGAATCTCTAGACTCGCTGTGGGGTTAAGGCCAGTCCTAGAGCATCCCGAGCTCTGGCCACATAGCCTCTTGAACTCTACCCACTTGGCCCCTCGGATACAAGTCTTTAGACTTGCCAATCCTCATGTCCAGTAAAGCCGAATCCCTAGACTCGCCGCGAGGTTGCCCACATGGCCTCTCGAATACAAATCCGTAGACTTGTTGAGCCTCGTGTCTAGCAGAGACAAGTCTCTGGACTCACCTCGAGGTTGAGACCGGGCTAGAGCATCCCAAGCTCTACCCAAATGGCCATTCCGATACAAGTCCCCAGACTTGTCGAGCCTCGTGTCCAGCAAAGCCGAGTCCCTAGACTCGCCTCGAGGTTAAGGTCGGACCTAGCGCATCCCAAGCTCTGCCCACAAGGACACTCAGATACAAGTCCCTAAACTTGCCGAGCCTTGCATCCAGCAAGAGCGAGTCCCTAGAGGCACTGCGAGGTTGTCCATATGGCTCAGGCGAGAGCATCCCGAGCTCTGCCCACATGGCTGTTTGGATACAAGTCCTTAGACTTGCCAAGCCTCGTACCTGACAAAGTTGAGTCCTGAGACTCAAGTTCAAAAAAAAAGGGAGAGAAACCCAATTCATATATATATATATGTGAGAGTCAAAATTAAATACAAGTCAGGATTACAAAAAAGAAAATAAAAGGGAGAAGCAACAAAAGGGCTCGAATCTCGTACAATGCCGACTACTGAAGTGGAGGGGGAGCGCTCGGGAAGTTTGGAGGCATCCCTGCCCTCCCAAGGTTCTTGAAGAATGTGTAAGCATGAGGGTTCGATTCCAGGGAGGCCAGACTTAGAGTGTTGAGATCCATCCCGAGATGTTCCCGCATATGGTCTCGCAGCTACTTGAGGCCCTTTTATAGCCATACTCCAAGCCGCATTTCGAATAGCCTGAGGGTTCTGGACTTGGGACCTGATCTTCTCTAAGTACCTGACACTGATCTCTTGGCTGGACTCCATGGACAAGATCTGAATGTCCCGAACCAAGATGGTGTTTATCGCATTCGCATTACAGCCTCGTGCTGACTGATCTGCTTGAATAGCAGCTACGAACGTTGCTTGACGACTGAGGCCTACTCCCGAGCCATCCGATCCTTCTCTTCCCAAAGCGCCAGAAGCCCCCTCGAGGCCGACTGCAACTCCTCATCCCTCATTTTTAAATCTCTCTAGGCGTCGGCAAGCACTTTCTGCACCTTCGAGCCTGTCTTGGAGTCACCTACATTCTGAGGAGACCCGAGAGAGCTCTTTCTTAACCATGGCCAGCTCCCGCTTCAGCGTAGACTTCTTACCCTTATGCTTCTGCACCTTCTCCCTCAGAAGCCTATGGCACTCCTTCAAGGCCTCCAAGTCTTCAATAAGCCCGTTGTGCTCCAAGGAGAGGAGCAACCTCTCGATTTGCCTTGCGAATCTCCAGGCTAGTAAGGAGAGCTAGGGATCAGAGCACCCTATTTTCCACCTCGAGCTCCCCCTTCTCTTAAACTATCAGACCAACCAGTTGATCAGTGGCCTATAGTACGAGGGACAGTTAGGAGAAGAAAAGGAAATAACCCGCGAGAAAAGGTAAGTAGAAACAGCATACCTGGGCGAAGAGATGCCTTAGTTTTTGCGCCTCTCGCACAATCGCCTCGGTCTGGCTAGTGGTCTGGCTCGTCCCCACCTCGGCGTGGGAAAGTGCCATAGCTCTAGCCAACTACCGTGAAGTGCCTGGCACGTCTTGGATGGACTCCACAAAAAGGCCTACGTCGGGGGCTTCCTGCACATTAGCCCCCACCTCCCCGGGCCACATGGGTCCTCCAAATACAGCAAGACCCGATGAGGGTTCTTCAGTCATCATGGGCCCCCCTCCAGCAGGGGACCCCTCATCGGTCACGGGCAGGGCTTTCCCCTTGGCCGAGCCCGAATCACCCATTGAAGGACTGTGCTCGAACGCCCCCTCTAGAAAGGTGAGGTAGGAGTCAACTTTCGGCTCTGAGGAAGAAAGCGTGGAGGGTAACGAGATCGACACCCGATCGTCACTTAGCTCCAGGATGAAGGGGAATCTCGGGCCCGCCCTTCCCTATCATTGGACATTGGGACTACGGAGGAGGAAGGAGCCCCGACCCCGATACTTGGGAGAAAAGAAGGAGCAGCATCTTCTCGACCGGTAGTCTCTGGGACAAAACGAGAAACTAAAGGAGACAGGAGACTCCGTGACCAGGGCCCCGCGAGGGGCTGGCCGAATGAAGGCATTGAAGAAGGCGGCCTGGAAAACATCGTCATCTTCCTCCCATTCGACGATGAACGTCGGTAGAACGGATGACATGGCGAATGTCGAGATTTGTGCCCTCGAGAAAGAAGTTATCCCCCAAGTAGAGGGAATTGGGATCTCCTGGCGCTCAGGCCGCACGTGCTGGCCTCACTCCTCGACTCCTTGTGGGGAGAGGTGGGCCTAGTCCCTTTGGCTCCACTCTGGGATGCGCCTTCTCTGCTCTAGGATCCCCAGGACTCACTTTGAGGAACCCTGCCAGCCTATTCGTGAGCCACCTTTGGCCGTTTCCCCTTGCTACTGGCTGCAGGAGGATTCGAGTGGTGCTTCTGACCCCAGGGTCATGAGAGGTCGCTCAAGAGGTCCCGCCTAAGCACGAATGAGCGGTCGGGGATGGTCAAGAAGCTCTTGATGTTGATGTCGGATAGCAATGTGTCGGTCTATTTGTCGTAAGGGTGGGTCGATACCTAGGGTAGCACTGTCGCTAGCCTAGCCTCCTCCCTCTGGGACAAATTGACAGACAGGCTCTTAGACAGGGGACGTACGAGCAAACAGCTTGAACGAGAAACTCCTGTTGGGCCTTTTCTCCCTCGAGGTACTCCCATCTCGAGCCCAAGACAAAGAAAAATTTTTAGGACCAATCCTTGATGTGCGAATGCCATGACTCAAGGATGGCGATGCGCCTCCCGACCGTGAGCGGCCGGAAGCTACACAAGCTCCCGTCGAACCGTAGCACACAACACACCAACAAGAACTCTCGAGCCGTCAAGTCAGGGTACACTTCAAAATCAGCATTGAGCACCCTTCGATAAATGATGCAACTGGCCACCAAGAGCTGCCAGGTGTTCGGATGGAGTTGTGCAGGGGCCAACCCCAAGAAGTTGAGAACGTCGCAAACAGGGTGGCAGAATGGGAGGCAAAGCCCATTCGCGAACAAAGGGGGGTAGAGCACCACACGGGCCGCAATCTCGTCAGAATCCAAGGCGGGCACTCGATGCCCTGGGACCTCCAGAACTGCCGAAGGCCGAAGCAGGGATGTTGCACTTCAGGGCCGACAACTCCCAACTCTTTCCGGCGAAGTACATGGTTTTGGCACTTGAAGAACCTTTCGGGGCCATTGGAACGGCTGAAGATGACGGTGGAAACGAAGGAAATGGAAGGCTCGAGGAACGGAAATGGAAGGCTCGGAGAAGGGAACGACAACAATGGGGGAAACGAGAAGGGAAAGGCAGGAATGGCAAAAATGAGGGAGGAAGGGGGCCTTATATAGAGCTGCACGGAAACTGAGGCATCGCTGATGACGTGGGTGTGGCCTTGAGAAGCACAACTGGCGCAGGACCATGCAAGCGTGGGAAGCCATGTCAGGTGCTTGGGGAGCACAGGCGAATGCACAGCTAGGGATGTGGGGAGACGCGCCCCACTGAATCCAACTGTCGGGAAGCTTTGGAGACCACGAAAATTGAGGCAATGTAAGCATTAAATGATGTGGGTAGGTGGCCTCGGGGAACCCAACCGGCGAGGATCTGTGCAGACGTGGGAAGCCACATATGGCGCGTGGGGAGCACAGGCCAATGCACGACTCGAGATGTGGGGAGACGCACCCCACCGAATCCAGCCGTCATGAAGTTGGAAAGACAATGGAAACCAATGTGACACAAGCATTAAATGACGTGGGTAGGTGGCCTCGGTTTCCACAGTCTCCATAGCTTCCCGGCAGTTGGATTCAGTGGGGCGCGTCTCCCCACATCCCGGGCCATTGGCCCATGCTCCCCACGCGCTGGACGTTGTCCTGCACCGATTGTGCTTCTCAAGGCCACGCCTGCATCGTCAGCGATGCCTCGATTTTTGTGCAACTTTATATAAGGCCCATTTACCCCCTCATTTTCGCCATTGCTTGGGACATTCAGATCTCATCCATGGAGTCCAAGCAAGAGGCCAGTGCCAAGTACTTGGAGGGGATCAGGTCCCAAGTCCAAAACACTTGGGCTATTCGAAGCGCGGCTTAGGGGTACGGCTACAAGGAGGGCCTCGAGCGGCTACGAGACCATCTGCGGGAACATCCCGAGACGGATCTCAACACTCTGCGTCTGGCCTCCCAAGAACTGAACCCTCATACTTATGAATTCTTCAAGAACCTTGGGAGGGCAGGGATGCCTCCAACCTTCACGGGCGCTCCCCCTACACCTCAGTAGTCGGCATTGAACGGTCTCCGAGCCCTTTTGTTACTTCTCCTTTTTTTTTGTCATCCTGACTTGTATGTAATTTTGACTCACACATATATATGAATTGGGTTTCTCCCCCTTTTTTTCCTTGTGTACTTGTTCTTCTGTGCTCTCTCCCCCCCCTGTTTTTTTATTTTTTGAACATGAGTTTCTGGACTCAACTTTGTTGGGTACGAGGCTTGGCAAGTCTAAGGACTTGTATCTGGGCGGCCATGTGAGTAGAGCTCGGGATGCTCTGGCCTGGGCCATGTGGGCAACCCTACGGTGCATCTAGGGACTTCCCTTTGCTGGACGCGAGGCTCGGCAAGTCTAACGACATCAACACAAATAGTGCCACTGTTGATGTCGTGTTTTGCAGCCTGAGCAACACTATAGGGCCCAATTTGTCTACCTGCTACTAGGGAGAAATGAGGGCTACGAGGTAGTGGGGGACACCTCCGATGCTAAAGTAAGTGTGAGTTCCTTCGAAGAATTACGAATTGAAGTGTCAAAGTGTCTGAACCCCTCCCCTGGATGAGGGAGGGGGTATATATACTTGGTCGAGGCGATCCTCAAGAAGGAGCTAGTGGGTGTGCCGCATCGTACTGGGGACGGGTGTCCCTACCTTCTCTCTGCTACATAGCAGACTTGTCAGACTTGATCGTAGTTGCTATTAACACCCTAGGAGGCATATCGTGGTGTGCCCAGCCCCAGGATTGATTAAATGCGGCATGGCTTCCTGTCATGGTGTGCCCGTGTCCATCTCATTAAATGCGGTATGGCCCTAGTCAGGTGCGTCCATCCCTTTGAACTGTCCAGACACCAAGGTTTAGGGATAGGGACAGGGACTGTCCCTGAAATGTCGGCCAATAGTTGTGTCAAACAGCTCTGCCTTCCATCCTCTAGCCAACACGTGTCGCCCGACTGCATCCTCTCTCGGGTCCCCTGGATCAACCTAGTCCGGCCCAACCCTTGTCCTCAAGCCCTAGAGTTGTTTGGGCCTTGTGGGCTAGGCCTACTCCCCCTAGCCCAGCCCTAGGGATTACTCCCCTCACAGGTCTTAATAAGTTCTATTTTGTTTATAGTATAAACTAAGGGATTGCATATAGGTTCCATACTTCCAAACTTTTAACAAAAATGGTAGTTAATTATTAATTTGCCAAAAGTCGAGCTTCAAGGTTGATATTTCCACCACCTTTATCCACTCCTAGGATGGACAGCAGGGGCCCACACCCGGTGACCCCGCCCCGTCCTCTCCATCCCAGCATGGTGGGGTGACCAACCCCACTATATATATATATATATATATATATATTTCTCTCTCATATATCAAAAATTTTGATGAGAAAAATATCCCCACTAAAGCCACTGCTATTCAAATGAATAGCAAAACTTTAGAATTTTGTCAAATTGAAATTGCTGATCTTCTTCATAAGGGTATAATTAGACATAGCAAGTCCCCTTGATCTTGTCCTGCCTTTTATGTCCAGAACTCAGGGTGGGGGTTGTGAACCAACAAAGAACAAACCATGTGGATTTGCTGTATACACAAAGTGATGATTTGACTATCGTCACAAAACATTACTCGAGAAGTGAAAACATCTTGGTACCATCTATAATCCAACATCTGATGAGATCGCAAATTATTCAACTGATCACAAACACGATTAGTTATGTTGGACGGTGTACCAATAAAATATTTTAAAATAGTATAAATCAAAATATTAACACCATCAGGATGTGCCTATTTGTTATTAGTTTTACCATATATAATACAATAATATGTATAAACTATAGTTTTTACTTAATACTTTGTGCAAGTTAGAAAGTAGTTTGATGTGGTATTTATATAGGAGGCCAAGACAATACAATAATATTTTTTAAGCATTGCCAAGGCAATCCAAGAGTCTCACATTGCTTAAGTAAGACTCTTGTATTTACTTAGTCTCTTATATAAAGGCCACATTAGGCTACTTTCAAACTTGCACAAAGTATGCATAAATAAATTTAAAAACTATGTTATTAATTTTTAAATTATAATCATATTTAAAAAATTAAATTTATAATTTGGATCTAAAAATGTGTTTTTGATCACTTTTAGACCCATGAATAATTTATGGGCCATGTGGACATGGACGGGTATCACCCCTATTCCACTCTAGATGTCGTTGACTCGTTACAAGAGTTCCACTAGGACTTCTTTTTCTTCCACTTAAGCACTAAATTCATTTCTTTTTGGGTGGGTCTAGACTCTACACCGGGCTTCCGCTGGAAGCTCCCGCTAGTCCATTTTAAGTGCTTTTTGTGTTTTTTTTTCGCATCATTTATTTAACATTTTTAAATGTTTTTTAAAAAAGAAAGAAATTTACAATATTATTAAACAATACTTTCTTAATCACTAAGTAAGAAAAATCTTTAAAAAAAATGGAGCGAGATCCCTAGCATTTTCCTTTCTTATTTTAATAATGATTAATTTCCGTGACAATGAAAAATGCAGTTGAATTGCAATTCAATTGACGTATGAAAGTATAATCAAATCCCTTGGGCAAGAAATAATCACAATATGCACTCGGCTATGTTGGGGCACTTAATTTCATCTCATCTTAAAAGTTTTCATAATTTTCTTCTCAAATATTACGTAACATAAAATATTTTTAAATTTTAAATTTTTAACTTTTTTATCTAATCACTATCTAATTATTACAAATTTCTCAAACTTCAAAACAAGACATAAAAATAATATAACTTTTTTGAATTTCAAAATAAAAACTATATTAAAAAATTATATTCAAACAATTTTTTAACTTTATAATATGTTTATTCAATTATTTTTCTCTTCTTTCCCAAAACCCAATAAAACATATAACTCCAAATATGTCACCACTATTCATAGAATTCTCATCTCATCTCATTACCCAAGCATGCCTCAGTAATCAAAACTCATTCATACTCGAGAAAACAATTACATACTGCCTTATGGTCCGTTTGCCAACACAACTGCATTCAAGTATTATCAGATACTTGAAATAAAAAAATATCACTCAAATATAAAACACTTTCAAATTTTTAACTTTTACAAATCAATACAACCTTTCCAAACACCTAAACAAAATATAAAAAACAATACTACTTTTTAAAACTTTAAAATAAAAATAATATAGAAATATTATATTCAAATAATTTCTTAATTTTATAATATTTTTATATAATTTTTTCTCTCTCATTTTTAAAAATTTAATAACAGATTTAACTTAAATTATTTTACAGTCATTCATAAATATACATATTTCAAAATATTCTAAATATCTATACAAATCGTTAATGTTTTTTTAATCGCCATGCTCCTCGTTTTTTGTGAAATAATCTACTAGTTAATACGGGCGTAACTTCTATTTTCTTTTGATTATTTACAACTCTGACCCCAACTTTTATTTCATTACATTTTAGTCTTGAAACTTTGTGAATTGCATTTTGATCCTCCAAGTTTTTATACAAAATTCTATCTGTAGTCAATTTTGTATACTTTTTGTATACTCCACTTGTAACACCCGGATCCAATCTAAGCCCACGCCCATAAGGAAGCTCTGATGCTAAGGAAAAACCACTCATGTACACTCTTATTTTATTTATTTTTACTTTTTATTTTTATTTATTATTACTATTATTTTATCTTCTTCGCTACTATTTTTTTTATTATTTTTTCTTCCACTCTTCTCTCCTCCACCAAACGGTTTCTCCCTTCCTGTTACCCACGTCATAATCTATCTCAACTACTCTCCCTCATCCCATCCTTTTATCTCTCTCCCTCTTGTGAGCAGGCTAGCATAGTTGTCACTGCCTTAATGCCCTCTCTCTTCACGCCCTCTCTCTTTATCTATCTAACTTTTCCACACCACGTCGCAAGGCACCTAGAAACGCCACCATCCAACCACCACGGGATAGCCTCCACGGCCGAGCACCTTCATGTCCTCATCTAGGAACCAATCGTTGCGCTCACTTCAACAGTCGGCAACAAGCAACAAGTTTGCACCACTGCCCTTCACGTCCAGGAAGTAATAGACAAGCCACCTCAACGTGCACTCAAACCTTCATTAGCCCTTCCCGCCGCCTCAACCTTGCATCGAGAACCCCACGGCAACAAAGCTTCGTCACGCCCAACCAACCATCACCAACCTTCGTGGGAAGCAGAAACCGAAACTACTCTGGTTTAAGCCCATAGAATAGAGCAACACCACCCCAAGCATGCTGCACATCTCCTCACGTGCCACCATGCATCACCGAGTAGCACCACCGTGACATGCACCTTGCACCACCCCGAACCACCATATCCAACCTGGAGTCGTCGTGAGCCACCATCACAGCACTTCACCCCTCTCGACTACTCCCTGTCAGCATGGTCTTCATGCTCTCTCCCTCTCTTTGAACTCCACCGCTTGCCACTGAAGAGACTGCCGTGATTGTATCTCGCCAGCCAAGCCCCCTGCACCTTCACTTGTTCCCTACTCTCCTTCGGTGAGTGTTCTTTTCTTGTTATGTCGTGATCTCTCTCTTTCTCTCTCTGTGTTATCTCTCTCTCTCTCACACACACACTCTCCCTCTCTTTGTGCCCTGCCGCCACACCCAGCTACGCCACTGTCCACCCAGTGCCGCACCAATCCGTTGTCGTGAGCTTCCCTCACGATGAGCTTGGTCCCAAGGCCTCCCTCCCCCCCCCCCCCCGGCCGCCTCCTAAGGCCTCCCGCCCCTCGCCCATCCTCAGGCATCGACTGTCGAGGTGGCGGCGACTATAGAGATGCCGGCAGTCAGTCGGTAGTCCAGTAGTACAGATTTGGCCTTGAGGAAGAGAGGACCCGTGAGGGAGAAAGAAACGGTCGGTGTGGGCTGGGGAAGGAGGATATGGCCGAGGGGTGGACGTCCGACGTGCTCGTGGGCGGCGACACACGACTATAGGTGGCAGAATGTGAGCCGCGACATGGGTGCGTGGGGTTGGGCTACGTGCGTGCATGCGGAGGAGCTACGGGCCTTGGGCTGTGGGAGGAGGATGGGCTTGGTGGTGGTCGTTGGTGGCTGCAGTGGTAGGCCGAATTGGCAGCGGCGGTGGATCTGGGCTGCAACAAGGACACGGGTGAGAAGAGAGAAATGGATAGGAGAGGGAGAAACGGGTGAGAAGAGAGAAACGGGTTTTTAGGGAAAAAAAATAAAAAATAAAATCGTAACGCATAAGGTGTACTATGGATCAACAATGAACAGAGGCTGATCCGTAGCATTACTTATAAGTATATTATTAACTTATAAAAAAACGTATATTATTAAGTTGTAAATTAGAAGTATTTAATCTATTTTTAAACACTAAGCCGATTATATGATACAAGTCCTTGATGGTTTTTAAATTACATATGATTCAGAATATTTTATGAATTACTATTGCTTAAGAAATTTATGAATTTTCTACTACATTATATGTTGGCAGTATTAAATTATCGTTTTAATAATAGTTTATAGAGATATGAGTTTTAAATATGATTAAGTTAATTTTCAAAATGAATATAAGTTGTTTTGTCATATTTGATAAAATTATATTATGATAAGTTAAGATTATTTTTAATGATAATGGTATTTATTAGATTTCAGATAATTGGATACTTATCAAAACTATTTTTCGTAGTATGAATTTAATTAGTAGATGAAGAGTTTTAGCAGTCATTTTAGAAGTTCAATAACCTTTAGTATTTCGTATAGGTGATGATTAATATTCATTCGGCACGATTGTCGAAAGATTCAGAACAGCTAAAAAAGTCCAAGTAAGCGGGGTTCCTATGCTAGATTTGAATAGAAAAAAATGAACTGAGGTTGATTTGTAAAAACGTGCATGATATTTTAAAAAGAAAATGTGAAAAACAACCTAAATATATATTTTGCATTCACTCATGAGATATGTGGGAAAGAGAAAATAAATGCTTTGACATGAATAGTGTAGACATGAGTAATATTTTGGATATGATATGAAAATTATTTGGATCTGTTTTTATCAAATAGAAATAATATGAATATATTCAGCACGTGGTTTGATATGATATGGATATGAAAAATGTTTGGCATACTTATCTATTTTGATTTTGATTTTGAATATGGTTATAATATGATGATATTGGTTCACGTGATATGGTTGGTACCAACATAATATGATATGATATGAGTGCACCCACTTTGGAAACAAATTGGTCATTTATGTATTCTTTCCTGTGTGCACACTCGGGGCTCCGAAATTACAAAATGGCCTAGTTTGACCACCGGGGATAGCACAACCTTACTACATGAGTTAAACATGGTATATGATTTGATATGATATGATACGATATGATATAATAAGATAAATATGTTCAGTTATATTATACCAAATCATTTTTTAATATGAAAATGGTTTTTAAATATGACAAGGGTCTTGAAATATGAAAATGATCTTTGAATTTCAACAGTCGGTTTTTTATTTATTTATATGAAAATAGTTTTTGAATATGAAAAGGATCTTTGAATATGAACAGTTAGCTTTTGAGTATGAAAAGATTGAAAAGTCGATCTGATTTTCTGATAACACGTTTCTGAGTTCTGCATATAGAAATAAAAAATGTTTTGTTCTCATTCCGAACTTTGTAAAGGCTCATGTTTACATACTAGTATATGTTCTTTGCTTACTGAGTTGTTGATAACTCACCCTTTATCTCCATAATATTTTTCAGATAATTTTGATGGTACAGCTAGGGATCAAGATTAGAAATCATGTATAAGGCTACGTGGGCATAGTGGATTAAGTACAAAGATAGTATTTTGGTTATTGGTGATTTTATTCAAAAGTTCTGTTTTGCATAGTCAGCTTGGTATTCTGGAAGGTTGTTTAATTTAAGATTTTGTGGTATTTAGACTTATCATATTGAAGTAGTTGATTAGAAACAATGGGTTTTATGTGTCATTGAGAACTTTGGAGTCTATGACTTATCATATTTGCATCACTTTTTTTTAATATAAAATAATTGTTTTGACTAATCACATCAATAAAGTGCATAGACAGTACACAAAAGTGATTGTATGTAACAGAAATCAAGTTTTATTCCCCATTTTGTACGATTTTTCTCAAACTTAATTTCCTTCCTATTTATTTTTTCCTTTTATGCATCTTTTTTTTATTAATGAAAATTTTAAGTCACAAAATCCTTAAGTGGCCGAATGGTATAAATCCAAAATTGTTTATCTTCACTTAATGCTTGATGATTTTTTTCTCTTAAGTCTTGACACCTTAAACTCTAGTTTTGCACATTAACCAACCATGGACTTATAAGTCTCCTTTCCTAGCACTTGGTGGCCAAAACCTATAAGTATTTAAATTTGACGCTTTCCTTTCAACATTGCTAAAAGCTCCAATTACATTTGAACCATAATTTACATGTTTCAAATTCACTCAATTCTACTCACATCTCTTTAAATTAACATTGAATATTGAAAAAGAACATTGCATTGGCCCTCATTCAATTTAATTAAAGATATTACCAGAACTCATGGGAGTAGTAAGCGATGGCACACATGAAAATAAATGGTCAAAATGAAATTAAGAATTTGAAGCAATTAATAAACAAAATCACTATCATAAGAAATGTTATAAATATTATTCTCATAAGAAATAAAAAGTAAAGCATTTTCATGGCAACAAATCTTTTACATGGAAAATAACTTTTGCAGTGAAAAATTTCATAAAAAAAGCATTTATGTTAATAATATTGTGAATGTCGTATATATAATAAACTACGTACATACGTCCCTCAGATATCGGATAAAATTGGAACGATACAAAGAAGATTAGCATAGAACCTACGTAAGGATGACACGCACAAATTGAGAAATAGTCCCTCACGTATCACTTAATTTTTTATTTCTTTTATATGAAAATTTTTATAACAGAATATGATCTCTCTCTCTCTCAAATCCTCTCCACCTTCAATTGGTCAATTAATCTCTTGTTTTAATTTGCGCATTTATCTGTTATTCCTTTTTAATTATATTTTTTTAAAGTTTCTGGCTCTTTAATTTTTAATTTTTAATTTTTACATTTGCTTTTCAGCTGTGCGGCATAGCAAGTTGCATTATGCCGCATTAGCATTTCGATCTGATTAGTTGTTAAAAATCTGATGAAGTGACTTAATTCAAAAAGATCATCTCAACACCTATCATTATAATTTTTTTAAATTTTTATATAAAATAAAATAAATAATTCAACTTTTTTAAAATTTTAATATAAAACTAATATTAAAAATATATATTTTAATAATATTTTATTCAACTTTTATTTAATTTCAATTATTCTTATCTATTTGAAAAAATAAAAGAATTTCTTAAATGGAACTTTGAGATTTGCATCACCACTTTGGGGAGAGGGACATGTGTACGTATCGGTCTGCTTTCTTGGGCTTCTTGAGTATGTTTGGTTAGGAAGATGTTGCCCTTCCGTGGGGGGCTTTTCTAGATTGAGCTAAAGTAGGCTTCTGAGCTGGTCTTAAGGAGATTTTTCCCCTGGTACCTGAGTGATAAGAAGGGCCTGCTCATATGGATGTTGTCGTGGTTTTGGGCCCCCAATATCTTTAGGAGATGTTGTAAGTGTAGGGCTTGCTCTGAAATGACTTGGGTTTAGTGGGGTTCAAACTTCATGGTCTGGTTCTTGCAGGAGAAGGTTTCTCCTTATAAGATCCACGGGTTTTCTCCTATAATTATAAGCCCCCAATGGGTTTGGCTTTCAGATTGCTCCCAATTTTAGATCACTGGCATTGGCTAGTGCTAACGACTTCTCTATTATTCTATTTCTGTATTATTTCTAATATCAAATACTAACAATTGAATCATACAATAATAATAAAAAAAAAAACAGAGAATAGATTCATGGGCTCGATGACTTGTAATAGACTTATCCTTGATATGAACATTAGTTAGTATCGTATGGAGTCGAATGAGGTGAGTTCATTAAAAATTCAAAGACAAAATAATGGCAAAAAAGAAAGCATTCATTCCCCTTCTATATCTTGCATATATGGTATTTTTGCCTTGGTGGATCTCTTTCATTTTACTAAAAGTTTAGAAAAATGCTAGTGCCTAGTCAAAATTTTGCTAAGTAGTTTAAAAGTGGTATGCATTGGAGTAGTCAAAACTCCAAGACTTTACTTTTGAGTTATAGTAAATTCATTCATTTTCTCAAATTTGGTCAGCCACTATTCATCTCTAAAATAATATTTAACTCTAAAAATATTCACAATGGCTACAATTGGATAATTAGGTTGAGGAAAAAATAGTTTGGAAACAATAATTTTAAGTAAAAATTAAATTATTAATTAATATATGGAGTGTATTTGTAAAATTTATTAAAATATCTAATATTATATTATTATTTTGACTTTTGGATGGATAGTCTAATGTTGATTAACCTTTCCAATAGCCAAACCCTCAACTTTTAGTCAAATTATAGACTTGGCAATGGCTAGACAATTGGCAATGCTCTTAAAAGTGAAATCTTGGGTTCTACAAACTGTGGGGCGGCCAGGCGGTCGTGAGGCTGCCGCTAGATGATACTTTATCTTCAAATCATGCCAAATACCATGGCCACAGGCAGGGATATGGAGGGGCCGCATAATCACCAAATCGCCGCCCAAGTAGTTTTTACTCCCCCCCCCCCCCCCCCCCCCCAAAAAAAAAGGCTAATATAGGCGATGATATGCAAATAGGTGCTGGTCTGAAACCGAGATGCCGCTTGTTATGAACTCACTCAATGTAGAAGTATTTTTAGCAAAGTTGTAACAAAATAATGAAAGCAAGATAATCGAATTAAGAAAGAAAAGAAAGAAAGAACCTGACTTTCGAGGAATCAACACTTCCAAGCAAGAATCGTGTATTTTCTTCAATGGAAAAATATTACAATCAAGTCTCTGTTTATATTCTTCCCAGACTACTGTTAATCTCATTACGATCAAAGGGTAAATTATTAATTTTGCCCTTTAAGTGACCACATGCCTCTTAGGTGCCCCTCTTTCTCCTATGCTTCTCTTTTCTTATTCCCTTAGCTCAATCGCCCACTAGCACTACACTTTACTTCTTCTCTTATTTTCTTCAGCACATTACATCTCCTAATTTCCCATCAAAAGACCTTGCACACAAGATCGAGATAATGAGTCGTTAATTAATCTACAGGAAACCATGATGAATCTTCTTCAAGAGTACCTTTCCACTTCACAAGGAGTTCAATCAAGGGCTTATTGTCAACAACATGCATACGACGTTGTAACATGGCCTCTGGTTCAATTCTAAATGCTCCATATGAATCTAGGAGGGGCAACAAGGGTGAAACCATTGCTAATGTTCCCACATGTTTCTTCAAGGCTGAAACATGGAACACTGGATGAATAGTTGTAGCGGAGGGTAGGGGTGAAAAAACAAACCGGCAAACCGGTGGGTTTGGTCTGGTTCAAAACCGGATTGATCCGGTACTAGTTTCATTTTTCTCAAAACCGATCGAAATTGGTCCAGTTCTGATTTTCTATTTTCTAACACCGGATTAGACCTGTTCATATATATTTGTATATATATTAATTTCTTTTATGATTTTTAATATTATATATAATTCTTATATATAATTTATATATAATTATATATTAAATAATTTTATATTATATGCTAAATTGCTAATTAATATAACATTAAATTTTAAAATCCTATTACTCATGTATAATAATAATCTAAGAACATAAAATTAATATAACATTTGATATAACATTATCATAAAAAAATTTAATTTTATAACATAAAATTAATATCTTAAGCATGAAAATTTGATCATATGTTATTAATATACTATATATATATATTAAGGATAAATATATTTTATAGCATAATAAATTATAATATTAATTCTTTTTGATAAATACATTTCTGCACATTTGATCATATACACTCATATAAAAAGTTTATGTAATCATCATATTATATATTATTACTAACATACATAATCAAATATTATATCACTATATGATACTATTATATACACACACACTAATACTAATTCTAATATTAATACTATTAGTAATCCGTTATATATAAATAACTATTTAAATCACTATAGTATCACTATATAATCCACTATATCTAACTATATCACTATAGTATAGTTATACTAACTATATAATCCACTAATAATGTATTAAAACCGAAAAAACCGGACTGAACCGGAAGTAACTGTTTAGGAGTGTAACCGGTGTGATATCGGTTTTCCAAATCTCAAAATCAGTATATATTAGTTCAGTTCTAAAATATGTTCAAAACTACACCAAACAGGTCTAGTTACACCCCTAGTGGAAGGTAACTCTAACTTGTATGCAACCTTGCCAATGCGTTGTAATACTTTGAGTGGGCGAAAAAATCTTGGTGCTAGTTTGTAATTCGTGCACTGAGCTGCACTGTGCTGCCTATACTTCTGGAACCTCAAATGAACTATGATCCCCACTTCAAATTTCCTTGGAGTATGGTGATTATGTTTAGAATTTTTCTAATGATAATAATAGCATTGTTATATTTTGGTGGTCATGTTGATCAAGTACATTTTTTTTTCTTGTTTTATATTAAAAGATATTCAACAATTGATCAAGAAAACTGTCCGTGATTGTTTCCAAACGCAAACCATATATGCCTAATTATTAGGACGATGCCGAGGGACCTCGTATAAACCAACCATTTATTTTTTTTACAGCTTGAATTTATTGTTTTTAGCTTCTAAAGATAGAAAACCCTAAAAGCGAATATGTTTTGTTCTTAATTTGTTAATGCATGTTGGCTACGTACCTACATACCCATATAGGCAGCTTGTAACGAAGTGTCTCATGAACAGTTTTCCTTCCGCGTGAGTCTGATATGAATTCCACTTCATTTTCCAACAGCACTTTCCGATTTTCCCTCCTCAGCGTACAAACAATAGTAAAGTTTTATCGACTCTTACGTACGGCTTTTTCACACTTCCAAGTCCTATGATCTGCGCTTAGACTTGCTAACAATCTATATTTCTGATCTCCCTCTCTCTAAGATCCTCCTCTGTCTCCTTTCTCTCTCTTCAGGGAAGAGATGGTACAAGGAAAGGGCTCGCCCCTCGTGTATATTCTGTTGGTGGTTCTAAGCGTAGTGGCCTTTGGGTTCGCCTTTGCTGCTAAGGGTCGAGCATGTACAGTAAGCATCTTCTTCAACTTTCACATCCAAAAGTTCTACCGTAGTTTTTATTTTCCTCTAATTCCAGTTTCTTTTCTTCTACTTTTTTTTATGGTTTATTGGGTTTCGTAGTTTACTAGAATATGATAAAGTTTTTTCTGTTCATGAAACTGTTTGTTCGGGTTTCGATTCTTGCTGTTTCTGCACTAGGGTTTTGTCTATTTTCATTAGGAATTCCTATATTTTTTGTAGGGAAAAGTAGAACATTTTTTTTTTACAGTTTTTTCAATTTTTTCTTTAGAAAAAAAAAAGAATAATTGTTCTCTAATTTAACAATGGCCCCATCAAAATTATAATTCATCTTCATATAGTTTATAAATTGCTGAAAATTTAACACATTTAGTTCACAATCTATTTATTTCTACAAACTATTTAGTAAAACTAAAGCATTTAATAGAATTGAAATATATAGATGATCATCTATTTATGTTTACAAACTATATACTAAAAGTAAAACATCTTCACTTGAAAAGGGTTGGCCACAATTCCATACAATTTTATTTTTAAATTTGGAATGGGGTTTCAAATTATACATTTAGACACCATTTGGCCAAGTACATGAATTCCAAAAAAGATTATATGCTAATTCGCTTTAGATTTATGTTTGAATGTAAGATAATGCATGTAAGAACCTAATTCAAATATGTTATAAATTAAATTTCAATTTTTTATAACGAGTTTTTATTTTGGTTTGCCTTTATGATCATGATCATATCGGATTGACAAAAACAATATTCTAATGTAAAAATAATGCTCAAACCTAATTCAAATTTTTAAATTTAACATACTTCGTTTGATCAATGTTAAAGGAAATATTACATATCAATGTCAATTCCTTTGAAATTTGCGTTTGAATATATATAAAAATAGCGTTAATGAAAATAAGCAGTAGTATTTAGTGCTGAGCAGAGCTGAATTAAAAGAAGCTTCTTTTCTTTTTTTTGTTAGAATGCATGAGAAATTCATGATCCCACATTGAGTGGACACTATTACGAATCTTGAGCTGATTTTTTGAGTCTTGTGAGTAATAAAACCTAAGATATTATATTGAGGCAATTCTTGTTCGTTCTTCAAAACAGGGACGTTTAGTGGAAGATCCTGGGACAGATGCAACTTACTGTCTTTACGACCCAGATGTTGCAACTTTTTATGGAGCCGCTGCTTTCTTGTTCCTTCTTTCTAGTCAATCTTTACTAATGAGCGTGACAAAGTGTATGTGTATTGGGAGACCTTTACCCAGTACTGGTTGCAAACGAGCATGGCCTAGTATTTATTTAGTGTCATCATGGTAAGAATGCTGGTTCATCTCCTTCACAGTACTTGCTCTCTTGCTCTAATCTGAACAAATTTAAAAAGGATCACTTTAGTTATTTCTGGACTATTCAGCTAGCTTCTATACTTTTCAGCCTGATTCTTGCTGGAATAGGTAAATCTGAAATCCTTGAAACCCAACCTGTGCAAATCATAGTGTCTCATGAGATATGAGAAACTTAAAGCATTATATACTATGAAAAGGGATTTATCACTGGGTGTCCACCGGCCGGGCACCCCTCGATCCATTGCTATTTGTTTTCCGTGGCCGGACTAAACTCAACCTGGAGTTTTTCTCTTGCATTGGGGGCTTCGATCCTAGATCTTTTCAGATTAAGTTCTTTTACTTACAAGCCAATGTATAAACAAGCTATGCATTACAGCTATACAAAAAGTCAAAATATACTTTTTGTTAAGAGAAGTTCTTTTCTCTTAACTTATTGTCCTCTATCCTTCGGATCATTTTCTCGAAAGGAAACTTCCTGATCATCATCGATGCCCGAGATGATGTTCTAACATTGCATTTTATAATATGCATTTGCAGGGTGACTTTTCTGGTTGCAGAAGCATGTCTAATTGCAGGTGCTGTGAGAAATGCCTACCACACAAAGTATTGGTCAATGATTTCTGTTCAAGATCTCTCATGTCTAACATTAAGGCAAGGTGTTTTCTTTGCTGGAGCAGTGTTTGTGGTTGCAACAATGATTAACAATGTATATTACTACTTGTATTTCACCAAGGCAGCTACTGCTCAGGTGGCTAACAAAAACAATGGTGCTTACCCAACAGTTGAGGTGACTGGGGATGCATAGAATCTAAACAAACGAGGCCACATGATATGTAAGTTTGGCATATTCATGGTGATGAATTAAAGGTGTACAATGCTTCCCTGACTGTAATACATTTTTCTTATCCTGAACTGATCATTATAGCATATATAAAGTTACAGAGATATATAGAAATGTGTAGAAAAAATCTATTTGCAAGCTCATATTTTGGCATACTGATACACATGATCAGTGATGTGGTGGATATATACGTACATGACTTACCAGTCAGTACATCAACTAATAAATATTGTTTGACATTTTTATAATTTTAATGGGTCTCATAATAAGTGGTTCGTTGGCTCACCGACTTATAAATAGCAAAGCTTAAATGTATAAATTAGCACACAACAAGAAAAACAAGTTTTTCTGATGGATTATTTGCAATGAGAATGAATATTTACGATGAAAACAAACTTATTTTAGCAAGAAATAATTATTTTTGCAATAAATAACTGGCTACAAATAGCAGTTTTCTTGTAGTGGCAATACTACAACATCACAACTAAAGAATATAGAATTAGTGATGAGTGGAACCAAATTTTTTTTTTTTTCTTTTGATAGAAAAACACTTCTCATTAACTGCCAAACAGCATTACAAGTGTAAATCAGTCCATAGGACTTGTTGAACACAACTTGGAACATAATCCCACCATACATTAGTTGCAATAACATTTCTAGAAAACCTTGCTAGTTTGTGTGCAGATTCATTGGCTTCTCTATTGATGTGTACAATTGAACAACTTTGAAATCTGCTCTTGAGCTACTGAATGTCTGTTACTACATTCCCATAAATGGAATTCAAAATATCAGAACTGGTTATCTCTTGGACTAGAAACAGTGAATCAGTTTCAAGGCATAAAGACTGAATACCACGAGGAATGTAGAATTGCAATCCTCTCAGTATCGCTATTAGCTCAATCTCCAAAGGCTCTATCAAAGCAGCTTCTTACTTACTAACTGCCATTAAAACATTTCCTTCCTAGTCTCTTAAAATGAGCCCTACCCTTGCACTGCCCTCAACATGAAAATTGTCCCATCCACGTTGAGTGTTAAAATGAGCCCTACCCCAAACTAATTATAAAGACATTGAGAAATTGTAGTGATCCCAGTAAAATTTAGGATATATTTCCTTTTCGAATGTTAAAAAAGGAGTGTGTTTGAACGTCTTATTAGTTCGATTCGAGCTGAAGTAATGGTTTTCAATTTCATTCGAATGGTTTTGGGTTTCTCATTCGAACATATGAGAAATGTGTTCGAACAATAATAAATAGTAATTTCTTGTTCGAATTGAATATATTACGTCCGAACGGTAACCATGATACAATAAACTCCAAATTTAAAAATAAGAAAAATACATTTATATATTATATTTAAAACATCGTATTTGTTCAAATGTTGCATTACGAAAAAATAAAATAAAGACAAAGTAAAAAAATAAGTTCTAAGTTGGTGGTGGTATAAGTTCTGGGCTGACATCATTAATTGCATCTGTTCTAACATTTTTTGCTCTCGAATCTCCATCTTCTATTCCAATCGCGCCTCTATATCCACTGCCTGATGTAATTGAGCCTCCAACTCTCGTTACTTTTACCTCAACTATTCGATCTCAAGCCTTGCATCTTCTAACTACCAAGAGTTGTTTTTCAATCTAACTTGAGGAGATGAAGATGTTGAAGTAGGCTTCACGCAACGTCCTAAACCCCTCAAATATCTAGAACGGAGTCCAAGAACTTGATAAAATATTTCTACATCGTTAACAGAAGATTCATTAGATGCAACAACAATATTTTCCCAAAGTGAAACCATCTTCTCCTAAAAAAATTAAAAAAGAAAGATCATTAGAGATAGTATAAATGTCATAAATATTTTATTGTAAAATATTAAACTTACATAATTTGCTTCTTCATCAGGACTGATTCAAACACCATCACGATTTGTATGAGATTTAGCATGCAATTGGGTATGATTACACTCAGTAGGACTATCTTGTTCCTGCAAAAGGAAAATCTATAGTTTTTGAACTTCAATCAATGTTGACATGTTAATATGTAATGAGGAGTAGTATAATGTTACTAATTTTTTTTAGAGTCGATGAAAAGATCTAGAACCAGCATTATGGTGTATCGTTAAATTTGCTCTATTTGCTTTGTTGATAATACTCCGTTAATACAAAAAAGAAACATCGTTATTACTATATATGTTTTTACAAATCTAACATGTAGAATAAAGAAAGATAGTATTGAAATTACCACATATGCGGGATCTTCAAACATATAACCAAGTTTCTCCCATTCGTTTGGTGGCATGTTTTGGAATAGGTTTTGATGCACCTCTGTTGCACTATTAAACTTTTGATAGTGTGTATGGCATCTACCTTTGTACCTCCAGAATGCATTGGTAATAAACTCATCAACCGTTACTCGATCCTCTTGCCGGCTAAAATTAAATTCAAATTCATCATTAAAATAGTGGGAAACGATTAGTTAATAAATAAACAAATTATAAAGTCATAATTTAATAAAATTATTTTATAAATAACTTTCTCACCAAGCAATGAGTTTTGATGTGGTCTTTCACATTTTGGAAAACCTTAGCCCAGGAGAATGTAGCCATGAGTGCATGTATTTGTGTAAGTGTACAAACAAAAGAAGCAAACTATGCTACCGGATCCCTAGAGCCATTGGTCTGACCATCAAGAATATCAATTTTATATTATATGCTTTAATTTTCCCTGTTACAGACACCTCTAGTAACACCTTGACCTCGGTGATGACTTACAACAACTATACAGTGTTTAAAGCATATAATATAGTTTAGTATTTTATTTTTAAATCACTATTACTTAAATCATTACATAAACCCTTATAGTTTCACAAGCAATATACATTGTTCTGGGTCTTGTGATGTTGGCCCACCATTAGTGGCAGGCAAATCAATTGGGGAGTCGATAATGGATGGAGATGACAAACGAGTTGCTTTGCATTTGAGAGGTATAGCTGTTTTAAACTGATATAAATTATTATTCGCAAAAAAAAATTCTTATTTTTACAACAACGATATTTATACATAAACAACTATCATTCATTATCAGTTGAGATCAACCAGTAGCCATCGTCCTCACTAGACACTTCAGTTGACTCATGTTCTTCTGACAAGCCACCCCCAATTACTTCTGGTAACATCTTCTCTACGCAATGAAACCATGTTATATTGGCTGAGATCAACAAATAAATTGATCCCTTATTCATTTTCTTGATATGCTTCTTTATTTGTTGGACCATCAAAACCTTCGTGTTGTCCATTTGCCTCTGGAATGTAATCATATACATTTTTTGGTGCAAAATTTTATACTACTCACCATGGGTTTCTATACTCCTGATCATCTAAGTACAAAACTTGATTTACATGGCAAGCGAGAACGAAAGGATCATCTTCATACCATGTGCGAGATGTATTGACACTCACAAAATATTCATCATTATGCACTCCCAACCTAGGATTTGAGACATCTCACCACCTACATTTAAACAACCAGACTATATGTCCCTCCAAGTACTTTAACCCAATGATATCTTCAACGACTCTGTAGAAGTCAATGTCCTCCCGATGGCTTCCTTTGACTACGATCTCACAATTATGTGTTTTTCGATATCGTTCTCTATCAGCCGTGAGAAAAATGATATCTTCGACGACTCGATAGAAGTTAATGTTCTCCTTCCCATGGCTTCCTTTGACTACAACCTCACAATTCTGTATTTTTCGATATTGTTCTCTGTCAGCCGTGAGAAATCTACATCAACGCACCAAACATGTTGAGTATTGGATGGTCGGCCTAGACAGACCATGGCCAAAGCATACAGTTCACTTGAAATTTCTCTTTAATTTGTTAAGTAAGACTTCATCATTTTATTAATGATGAAGAATATTATTTTATAAACTAAGGTTAGTTTAAAATAATATTCTACCTTAATTCCTCTAAGCGCTTTTAATTAAGTTAATATTTATGCATTTTCAAATTAGTGTTTGAGATCTATCGTTAGATCGTTACGTGGATCCCCAGACGAAAGGATTGGGTTAAATACCCAGACCCCCTCTCTGTCTCCCACACTTTTTCACGTAGCCCTCTCTCTCCTCCCTCTCCCTCAAGTGTACGCAGCCATCTCCAAGCCGAATTGCTCCACACCTCAGCCCGGTGCCGCCGTGCATCGGCAGCTCTCACCGCCGGTACCATCGGCTGCACCTCACGCCGGCGAGCCTCCCTAGCCCAGTCTCTCTCTCTCACGCTCCCTCTTCGTCTCCGCTGGAAATGCGAAGCCCGAATGGGCTTACTGTCCTAAGCCCTGTCCTCCGGCGCCACCACCTCCACGGTAGCTTCCTCTGCCACCGGCCACCACCCTCCAGCAAAACCAGCACCTCCCATGCAGCCACCTTCCCCCTCCGTCGCACACACGCAGTCACAAGGAGACCCACGCATGGCTTCACCGTGTGCGGCCTCTAGCGCCGCCGTACGCGGCACCCACGGCCACCGAGCGACACCATGGCTCCTCCCCGAGCTCCTCCAAGTTAGCCAAGCTCTCCACCCTCCTCAAGCCTCTCACTCATGCACGGCTTCTCCCTCTCTCCAACGCACAGGTTGCACCCCTCCACCGCCACTAATGGCTGGTAACTGCCACCTCCAGCCTCCTCAGGCCACCACCGAGCCAACCCAACCACCTACGGCCCCGATCTACCACCCACCCACGGCTGGCCGCCACTGTACACGGTTAGATCCGCCGTGTTACGCTCCTTGCCATCATCAAAAGGCCTTCACGAGTCCTTCCAAGACCACACCTTGCTATCCAAACGCCTAAACAGTTACCGTACATGGGTCAGCCGCCACGTACGACACTTTCGACATCATCGGCTGTGATGATCAACGAGCAACGCACAGGTTATCCCGTCGATGGTATAACCCTCTATCCCTCGTTATTTATTTTAGATATTGATTAGTTGACTAGGTTGTGGACTGTGCTGTTGGTTTTGTGGAGTTGTGGTATTGTGATGTGATGCTGTGTAACAAAGTGTTGGGCACTCTGTGTAATGAAGTGTTGGGCTTGTCTGTGTTGTATGGAGGTGTATTGTGCCGTGTAGTGTGCTGTGAAGTGTTGTGCGTATTTGGGAAGTGTGTTGTGTAGTGTTGAGGACTGTGTCGTAATGGTGGCGTGGTGTATGTGGAATGGGAAGAGTACACGCTGTGTGTACTCTGTGTGTGGCATAGTGTGAGATAAGAAGAGTATATGTAAAATATACCCTCCTGGCATATTTTGGAACGGGATGAGTACAAGTGGAGTGTACTTTGTGGTGTAGTACGTGTAAAAGGAGTACACGTGGAGTGTACTCCATGTGGTAGATTGATGCACCATATGGCGTGTACGCCATAATGGTGATGTGGCGTATGTAAAAGGAGTACACGTGGGGTATACTTGTAGTACCCCATATGATATGGATAAGGGTAGGTAGTGTATGAGATCCCACATTGCTTGGGAATGAGAAGTTCTTGCTCTTTCTAAGGTTCTAGTAGGGCTCCAATTGTATCATTGACTAGTCCTTTTGGAATATAGGCCATGTGGTTTGGGTCTTCCATTGGGACGTTACAAATGGTATCAGAGCCTATCCCAACCAGAAATGTGGGACTTGAGCCGTGCCACCTACAATGGACAGGCCCGACGAGGACGTCGGGAATTTAAGGGGGGTAGATTGTGATACCCCCCATATGATATGGATAAGGATATGTGGTGTATGAGATCCCACATTGCTTGGGAAGGAGAAGTTCTTGCTCTTTATAAGGTTCTAGTGGGGCTCCAATTGTATCATTGACTAGTCCTTTTGGAGTATAGGCCATGTGGTTTGGGTCTTCCATTGGGGCGTTACAGTATTCCAAGTGGCGGAGTGATGCACCATATGGCGTGTATGCCATAATGGTGATGTGGCGTGGTGTATGTGGAACAGGAAGAGTACACGCTGAGTGTACTCTATGTGACGTGATGAGTATGAAGGGAGTACATGTGGAATGTACTCCGTATGATGGTGGGATGCACCATATGGCGGATATGCCATAATGGTGATGTGGCATGATGTGTATGAAGGGAGTACATGTGGAATGTACTCCGTATGGTGGATTGATGCACCATATAGCTGTATGCAATAATGGTGATGTGGCGTAACGTGTATGAAGGGAGTACATATGGAATGTACTCCGTATAGTGGATTGATGCACCATATGGCTGTATGCCATAATGGTGATGTGGCGTAACGTGTATGAAGGGAGTACATGAGAAGTGTACTCCATGTAGTGGAATGATGCACCATGTGGCGGGTATGCCATAATGGTGATGTGGCGTGATGTGTATGAAGGGAGTACATGTACAATGTACTCCGCATGTCGGATTGATGTACCATATGGCTGTATGCCATAATGGTGATGTGGTGTATGTGGAATGGGACGAGTACACGATGAGTGTACTCTGTATGGTGAAGGGATGTACTATATGGTGGGTACGCCATAGTGATGATGTGGCGTAGCATGTGAGAAGAGAGTACGCATGGGATATACTCCATGAGGTGCAGCGATATGCTGTGTGGCGTGTCGCAGTGATAAGGATGGTTGTGTGATTGATGGGCGTGGAACATGATGAGTAGTGTCGGGAACTGTGGAACGGTGTGCCGAGGTAGCTATGGTGAGGCATGTTGTCTAAGGTGACGGGTGTCACCATACTTGACTTATGGCTGAGAATAGGCGTGAAGTAGCAGAACAAGTGTAAGAGTGCGCAGCGGAAGCATGACTGAGGAATGTCACGAAGTAACATGACTATTGACAGTCGTGCTTGTGATGGGCGAAGTAGCGGATCGAGTGTAAGAGTACGCAGCGGAAGCATGACTGAGCAACGTCACGAAGTGACATGGTTATTGGCAGTCATGCTTATGATGGGTGAAGTGTTAGAGTGTAAGAATGGCGTAACAGGAATGTGACGAGATGTCACGATGTGACGAGAGTACGTGAGGAATCATACTCGTGATGAGTTAGGAGTTGGCATAGCAGAATGTTGGGTAACGCGACAAGGTTACAATGTAGCTTGGGTGTAGTCTCGAGTTATATGACGTGACATGAGACGTAGTTATGAATGGAGTCTTGTCGTGTTAAGTGTTGGGATGAACTGTCAAAGGGACGGGTAGCATGAGGAGTCATGCTATCAGGGTTAAGAGAAGGTTGGCATTGGAGTATGGCCCTTATCCCTCCAAGCAGGTGATCAACGTGTTATATATGTTGATCTTAGGTGATAAAGGGGTAAGGTACATGTGTAATCTGGTTAGACACATGTGCCAGACGGATTCACCATATGTAATGGGTAATCTGTCATTAGCACAGTTACACGGTGCTTAGGCCTCAGAGTTGGCTTAGAGCCGTGTGGCTTGTCTAGATGGGAATGAGGATTAGTATGGGCTAAGGTGCATGAAGATAGTGACGGATGTATTATCTAGGATTGGGATGCGTGACTTAGTTGGTCTGAGTCATGCATCGAGATGAGTTCAATAAGAAGAGTAAGATGAATGTCTTAGTGTCTTAATCCTAAGGTGAATCATGGGTTCACTTTAGTAGATGAGCACTCGAGGCAAGACTTTGAGTTGGAAGATGTGGTGACCGTAAGTGGTCCCCAAAGGTTTTAATTTAGTAAGAAACACGTAAGAACACGGTATAGAAGGAGAGTGTTCCAAGTGAAGTGTAGCTTATGCTTTCTAAGTTTAAGTTGCTTATGTACTAGATAGAGAATGACGTTAAGATATGTGTATGCATGTAGGTTCCCATCTGACAAGCACATGAATGGACTGCATGATATGCAAGTAGCATGGAGTCCAGGTAAGTGTTACGTTCATACTCTTCTAGAGTTCTTCCAAGATACAAGAAACGATTTTCCTTTAAGATGCTTACGAAAGGAAACGAAAGACGCTTTAAGAAAGAAAATGCTAAGTGTTCAAAGGTATAAGTATGTACGGCCCCTCCTTGGCAGCCCCTTTTTACTCAACCAAAGTATTAATTGTACGCATGTGAATGGATGATTATACGCTGTATCTATTGTATGTATTTTCTAAGAAAATCCATAAACTGATGAAAATGCATGAAAGGCATGACAATGGATGCTTTTATGGATCCTACGAACCGACGATTTCATGTGCGCCATGAGGTGATGCTCGTGGATGCCATGATTGACGACGTTCAAGGTGACGCTAATGGATGCCATGAAAGCTGACGTTTAAGCCATGTATGTTCTTAAATGAAGTTTTCCACGAACGAACTGTTAAAGAAAGGATAGGACTGAAATGAACTGAAAAAGGAAAAGATTATTTTCGGGCTTACGCCTCAAACGATGTTTTCCCATGAAAAGAAATGTTTTCTCATGAAAGGACTGTTAAAGGAAAGAATGAACTGAATGAAAGCTCCATCTCTTTCGAGCTGACATGAACGAACGAATGAAAAGCAAAGAAAGACATGAAAGCATGAAATGTATGAAGATACGTAATGCCCACATGAATGAATGAAAAAGGTTACTAATAAATGGGCAGATTGCAATGCCGGGTAAGTAGTACTGGAAGTGCATCTAGTGCTACCCCCTATGAAAGGGATTCCCAACCCGTGGCCACGGGCGGAATCCGGGAACAAAGGAAGACCGCTAACCCCAACACACGGGGCGTAACAGTGTGTACTAGCCTATGAAAGTGATAAGAACGAATGAATGAATGCATGCATGTACGAACGCACGAATGCATGAACTTTTAAGAAATGAAGGCACTGACGGGGGAAATGCTTGACGACAAGAAAGTCTTTTAAAAGTAAAACCCCGTACAGTGGCTCTTGAAGAAATGAAGGCACTGACGGGAGACACGTTTCACGAAAAGAAAGACCATTAAAGCAAAAGCCCATCTAGTGACGTTTTCAAATGAACGCACGTATGACACGTATGCATGCACGTAATAGTATGTATGAATGATGAATGCATGAATGAAAACTTATATTGTTATATTTTAACTGTATGAAGTAATGCTTACGAGTCTTCGACTCATTTTAGTTTTTTATGCATGTCCCTCCCCCCACATGAACTGCATGATCAGGACGGACACGGCCCATGGGGAAGAGCACAGAAGTCTAGGCATGAATTTTAAATGTACGAGAGGCCTTTTTATATCAAGATTTATGTTTTCTACTGTATACCTCTTTTATTGTCAAAGCACATTTTAATTTATAAACGTGGAGTCTTGCACCCTGGGTATGCAAGTGAAAAGTTTTAAATCGGACGGTAATTCCCGTCGTCATTTCAAAAAATATTTTATAAAAAGTCCCACCACAAGGACGGGTGTTACACATCATGTCTCAATACAACCTAGATTAATAAATCAAATTAGTAGATAAATCCAAAATTAAATAGCTAAAAATCTATTTTAGTGGTATGAAATTTTGTAGATAGTTAGACATTGTTTAGTAATACTGTATGTTCAAACCACAAGGTGAACTCTCCTTTGTGCTTCTTTTCTATGTTAGTTACACCGTCCATTCGAAGTAATTGAATATGTTTGTTGCACATGTTGAAGCTATCAATTAATTTATATCAGTTATATTATCTTCCAGGACTTTTATTTTATTTTTATACGCATAGATCACTAACCTAAAATACTTGTCAATCTTAGCGTAGTTTTTCAATACATACCATCAAGCTCTATCAAACTCTCGTCCACATAAGTCATAGCTCCCTTGTGCGCAAATGGAACGTACAGTTTGAGAAAATACAAAGAATGATTAATTAACTCCCAAATTAACACCTTCATAATTTCAATCCGGTCGCATGAATCTAACATCAACCCCACGGAAATACATAGAACAAAATGTGTACTATTCATTATCAAAGTATGATTTTGCAATCGAACCGTTTGGACGAGCCTTATTCCCAAAGGATCGCTTAAGTTTTCCCAAAAACTGTTCAATATGATACATCCATCTATATTGGACTGGGCTAGCATCTAAAGCCTCACAAGGTAGGTGCACAACCAAGTGAACCATTTCATCAAAGAATGATGGTGGATACAAACTCTCCAATTTTCACAATATTACTGCAATGCCAGCTTCCATCTTTACTATTGCATCAACTTTCAACATTCTACTGCAAATGTCCCTAAAACATACCCCTAATTCTGTTAGAGTTGTACGAACCTCTCGAGTTAGCTTTCCACACACCCCAACTAGCAACAAACACTGTAAAAATACATGACAGCCGTGACTTTTAGAACCAGTTATCTTCCAATCATGGGTTCACACGCATCTTGACATGTTTGAATCATAGCCATCAGGTAATTTGATTTCCATGAACCACTCACAGATTTTTTTTCTCTTATCATTTGACAGTGTATACCAACCACGGGGCATATAAGATGACGATCCATTATCTTGCACATGTAACTCCCTTCGTATCCCCAACTCCTTTAAATATTTACGAGAGTTAAATGTATCTTTTGTCTTCCCTTCTATTGACATCAGAGTCCCAAATATATTCTCGCTAATATTTTTCTCAATATGCAAAACATCTAGATTATGGTGCAATGTCAAAGTAGACCAGTGTGGCAACTCAAAGATTATGTTTTTTCTTTTGTCCAACTCAACTCCACTACTTGTCGTTTCCTCTTCCGAGCCCTTCCATCCTTACCAAATCTATTTTCTGAAACATCCATCAACTGCATGATAATATCTAGCCCACACAACTCTAGCGGTGATGACCTACGCTCAAGCTTTCCATCAAACATTGCTCTATTTGAACGTGATCTATGATCGTGGAGTAAATATCGACGTTATCCCATGAAACATAATATTTTTTCATTTTTCAACCATTGAGACTGAGTATCTTTATTACAAATAGGATAAGCCCTTTTACCTTTTTTGCTCCACACAAAAAAGTTTTCATATGCTAAAAATTTTTTTATTGTCCACACTACTGCAGCATGCATCTTAAACTCTCTTGATGATACCGCATCATATATACTAACACCATGATCCCACAACTCTTTCAACTCTGGGATTAGTGGCTGAAGGTATACGTCTATCTCATTCCCTGGTGATTATGGCCCTAGTATAAGTAGAGTCATCATAAAGTATGGATCCTTCATGCACTTCCAAGGTAGAAAATTATAGGATACTAATATGACTAGCCAAGTACTATGAGAAGTGCTCATGTTGTCAAATAGATTAAAATCATCTGTTGCTAACCCAAGTTTTACATTGCAAGATTTTTCGAAAAACCATGGGTAGTCGGCATAAAATTTTTTCCATTATAAAGAATCTGCAAGATGCGAAAGAATATTTTCATTTCTGACTCTTTCTGTGCGATGCCAACACATATCTTTAGCAGTCGACTGGGATGTAAACAATCTCTGAAGTCTAGGAATCAATGGAAATGTCTTAACATTTTTTGGTGCATATTCTGATTATCGGATGTCCATCTTGGCTCATGAAACACTGAATATTCATCACATTCTACATATTACTGACATAAGAGAACACAATCATTCTAACATGCGTGAATGATATTATAATCAAATCCTAACCCTCGCTTCAATTGCTTTGTTTCATAAAAATTACAAGCCAATACATTATCGGATGGGAGAGCCTTGTTAAATAAATCCATCAACATGTCAATTGCTTTTGCAGAAATATGACATATAGACTTAACATGAAGCAACCTCACTATGAAAGACATCTTGCTATGACGAGTGTGCCCCTTATACAGTTGTCGTTGTGCATCCTCCCACAATCTTCCAAAATTTTTATTCCCCTCAGATGATTGAGTAGATGTCCCTTCTACATCCCTCGATCCAAACATTCCTGCACCAAGATCTTCTAATATAAGCATCCTCTTCATTATCATCACTATCATCAAATACATCAACATTTATGTCAATTTCATTGTCCTTCCCCATTCTTCTGGACTAAGTGCCAAATCTGATTGATTAAGGAAGTGGTTCGCCATGTAAGACCCACAGTGAGTATTTACGATCGATTCCGTTGAGATATAGATGCTCCTCCAATGCCACCAAGGTATAAGAACTTAGGTTTTTGCACTTCTTCCACAAACATCTTATAAAACCTCAAGTGTCAACACTCCCACGAGCAAATTCTATAAATAACTTGACCTCTTTTGCATATTCCTAATAGTCTCTATCAAGTCTATCTCCCAACAGTATCCAACTCTTATCCATTGTATTTTCGTTTATCGATTACTAAAACAAAAAAAAATCAAAGTCAAGTTACAATTATTGACACTATCACGGGTGTTTCCATTTATGTCACTACTTCCGTACATTTCATAAAGTAGTTCATCATATCCCATTCGAGAGAATATCATCTACATCGCATATATACTCAGTCCAAAACTCACATGTCAGTTAGAATTTCAGCAGCATTTCTCTACAATACTCTAAGTGTTCTAGTCGTGAAAAGTCCTCGATCCTATGCACGGGCGATGAACCTATGGATCACACACCCGAAGAATGAAATGAAACAATGAACCAAAATTCCAAAACCAACACGAGAGTTTATGTTGAATATATCTATCATTTAGATGATAGAATCTCAAATTGTCCACTCTGGACAATTCAAGAGTTGTATCCAAACATTCTTTAAGAAAAATAGGACACAAATCTCGAACGGGTCTAATTTATGCACTTATTGTGTAATTCATTTAAGAGTTATTATTTTTTTAATAAAGTTACCTATTTATTATCAAAGATTCTAAATTAGTGAACTATGACATTAATTTAATAGATGTTTTTATGGGATACTTTTTCTAGATTTATTAATTTTTTATCTTATAGTTATTAGAGTATGTGTTAGTAAGTGATTTATGCACTTATTGTGAATTTAATCTAAGAGTTATTATTTTTAATAAATTCTTTCTATTTATTATCAAAGATTCTAAATTAGTGAACTATGACACTAATTTAATAGATGTTTTTATGGGGTAGTTTTTATAGAATTATTAATGTTTAATCTTATAGTTATTATATTCTGTGTTAGTAAGTGATTTATGCACTTATTGTGTATTTCATCTAGGAGTTATTATTTTTTAATAAATTTTACCTATTTATTATCAAATATTCTAAATTAGTGAACTATAACACTAATTTAATAGATATTTTTATGGGTAATGTTTCTAGATTTATTAATTTTTAATCTAATAGTTATTAGAGTATGTGTTAGTAAGTGATTTATGCACTTATTGTGTATTTCATCTACGAGTAATTATTTTTTTAATAAATTTTACCTATTTATTATCAAAGATTCTAAATTAGTGAACTATGATACTAATTTATGGGGTAAACATTTATACTAATTTACTAACCAAATTCATGTCAATCATATATTTCACAATAAATTTAATCACAACTTCATTCACAAATGGTAAACATATATACTCCCAAGATCCACAAAATGCATTTCAATCATATATTTCACATTTCTATTTATCACAACTTCATTCACAAATATAAAATATATAACTAGTATACTCACAAAATCTAATACATTTATCACTATCATCAATAATTCACACAAAGTTCCAATATACTCAACATCCATTAACAAATATAAAACATATATACTAATTTCATTTCAATCATATATTTCACAATAAATTTAATCGCAACTTCATTCACAAATATTAAACACTCTTTATTCACAAAATCCACAAAATTCATTTCAATCATATATTTCACATCCACATGTATTCACAACTTCATTCACAAATATAAAACATATACCTAGTATACTCACAAAATCTAATACATTTATCACTATCATCAATAATTGACACAAAGTCCCAATATACTCACATTAAGTTCCATTAATTCACACTAAGTTACCCTAAATGTAATCACAATTTTGAAATTCCCTAACATAGTATGTGCAAATTTGAAATATACAAAAACCCAGTATAAAAAACATACAAAAACTCACCTCTAGGGCATGCAATCCAATAGCAATGGCCAAATTTTCAAAACCTATAATTCGAAAACCACATAAGATGAGAGTAACTCAACAAATAATTATAAAAAATGGTGCAAATTTGAAATTAAATATTAGGATAAAAAAAATACAAACCTCAATAGATTTTTACACTTTTAATACAAAAATCTTCACTGTGAAAACACACATTCTCTCTAGAACGAATTCCCTCTCTCTACCCCTCACTCTCTCTCTCTCTCTCTCTCTCTCTCTCTTACAGGTTTCTTGTTCTCGGCAGCAACTCTGAAACAATGTTACAATCTCTCTTCTCCAATTTTCTCCCAGACAGACGGAAGTCTGGAGCGAGACAATTACATTCGAATGGTTAAATATTGCATCTGAATGTGGAACGTTATCCGATGTTTGGCGGGAATTTTTCCACTGTGATTTACGCCAAACCCTTTCGTTCAAATGCTCATATACTGCAGTAGCATATCTATTCGAATAAAGTTCCAGAACCGTTCGAATGGTGTAATGTTCCATTCGAATGAAATATTTTTTCTTACATTTAACCCAACATTATATAGTATATTACAACTAATATACTACTAATAGTATAATATTAGTAGCTTAATATCACTACTAAATTATATGATCTTATACTATATTAGCTATATAGTATATTATATAGGTAGATAGTTATATAGTTATATATATATATATTTAGCAGCTATATAGTACATAGTTATGTAGTACATAGTTATATAGTTATACTATATATTATAAAAAAAGTAACATACTATTATACTATATAGTATACTATTATATATATATATATATATATAGTTATATAGTTATAGATATAATAGATAGTTACATAGTAGTTATATGTTACATAGTAGTATATAGGGTCAGTATATAATATAGCTTATTATATAACTAGTATAGTATAGTATATTATATAACTAGTATAGTATTATATATTATATTATAGTATAATATAGGGTATTATATATATATACTATGCAATTATATAGTTAATTTTTATTTTTTTAATGAGAAATAGACTTCATTTCATTTAATGAAATTGAAGTTACAGTTGTGACTGAAAAATACAGGAAAAAACCCATATTACAAGCCAAACTACTCATATGTTCGGGGCTTCCCCGCACACAAATTTCTTTGTGACGGGCATTGTCTTAACTTCTATAAGCTGTCTAATAACAAAACCTCCTAAGATATGAGACTCTGTAAGAACAGATATTTCAATCCCAGTTTGTCAGAGAGTATAATACTTTGTAAAATCAAGATAACCAACCCCTACCCTCCAAAGGAGGAGAGGGACAACCACCCCCCATCCTCCAAAGAAGGAGAGGAAAACCACCCACATCCTCCAAACGAGGAGCAGGAAAGCCATCTCCTGCTATGAACAACAAGTCCAATAGCCTATTTCTTTTTATTTTTACCTAACAAAAGCAATAGAATAGAAAAGCATAGGAAAAATCGAAAAAATAGAAATACAACAAAACGAAAACTTGAAATAGATTGAAAACTGAAAAAACACTGAGCAATGAGACTATAATAGTGCGTGAAGGACACACGCCATGCTAGGAGTGTGCCGGATCGTCAAACCTGAAGCTACCGAGATCACTTGTGACGCCCGTCCTTGTGGTGGGACTTTTTCCAAAATATTTTTATAAAAAGGACGACGGGAATTACCGTCCGATTTAAAACTTTTCACTTGCATACCCTAGGTGCAAGACTCCACGTTCATAATTTAAAATGTGCTTTTATCATAAAAGAGGTTTACAGTGGAAAACATAAATCTTATAATAAAAAGGTCTCGTACGTTTAAAACTCGTGCCTAGACTTCTGTGCTCTTCCCCATGGGCCGTATCCGTCCTGATCGTGCAGTTCCTGTGAGGGGGAGGGACATACATAAAAACTAAAATGAGTCGAAGACTCATAAGCATTACTTCATACCGTTAAAAAATATAACAATATAGGTTTTCATTCATGCATTCATCATTCGTACATACTATTACGTGCGTGCATACGTGCGTTCGTTTGAAAACTTCACTAGATGGGGTTTTTCTCTTTTAAACATGGGCTTCCTTTTCGTAAAACGTTTCTCCCGTCAGTGCCTTCATTTCTGCAAGAGTTCGTGCATGTTTACGTGCGTTCTTTTGAAAACGTCACTGGACGGGACTTTTCTTTCAAAAGACTTTCTTTTCTTTAAAAACGTGTCCCCCATCAGTGCCTTCATTTTTTAAAGATTCGTGCGTTTGTACATGCGTGCATACATCCATTCGTTCTTATCACTTTCATAGGCCAGTACACACTGTTACGCCCCGTGTGTTTGGGGTTAGCGGTCTTCCTTTGGACCCAGATTCCGCCCGTGGCCACGGGTAGGGAATCCCTTTTCATAGGGGGCAGCACTGGGTGCACTTCCAGTACTACTTACCCGGCATTGCAATCTGTCCATTCATTAGTACCCTTTCCTTTCAGTCATGTGGCCGTTATGTATCTTCATACATTCATGCTTTCATTTCTTTCTTTCTTGCTTTTCATTCATGCATTCGTTCGTTTATGTCAGCTCGAAGGAGCTGACGCTTTCGTTCAGTTCTTTCTTTCATTTACAGTCCTTTCTTTTCATGAGAAAACATTTCTTTTCGTGAGAAAATATCGTTTGGGGCGTAAGCCCGAAAATCGTCTTTTTATCTTTCTGTTCATTTCAGTTCTATCTTTTCTTTAACAGTTCGTTCTTAAAAACTTCATCTGAGAACATACATGGGCTTAAACGTCGGCTTTCGTGGCATCCCATAAGCGTCACCTTTGAACGTCGTCTCTCATGGCATCAACGAGAGTCACCTTGTGGCGCACATGAGAGCGTCGGTTCGTAGGATTCACAAAAGCATCCGTTGTCATGCCCTTCATACATCTTCATCAGTTTATGGATTTTCTTAGAAAATACATACAATAGATACAGCGTATAGTCATCCATTCACATGCGTACAATTAATACTTTGGTTGCGTAAAAAGGGGCTGCCAAGGAGGGGCCGTACATACTTATACCTTTTAACAATTAGCATTTTCTTTCTTAAAACGTCTTTCGTTTCTTGTATCTTTGAAAACTCTAGAAGAGTATGAACGTAATACTTACCTGGACTCTATGCTACTTGCATGTCATGCAGTCCATTCATGCTTGTCAGATGGCAAACTATATGCATACACATAACTTAAAGTCATTCTCTATCTAGTACATAAGCAACTCGAACTATAAATAGAACTACGCTATACTTGGAACACTCTCCTTCTATCCATGCACTTACGTGCCCTTTACTATGTTAAAACCTTCGGGGACCCATTACGGTCACCCCATCTTCCAACTCATGTCTTGTCTCAAGTGCTCATCCACTAAAGTGAACCCCTTATTCACCTTTGGATTAAGACACTAGGACATTCGTCTTACTCTTCTTACAACCACATTCGACGCATGATTATGACCGATGGAATCACACATCTCAATCCTAACGATGCATCCATCACTACCTTCATGCATCTTGGCCCACACTAAATCCTCATTCACATCCATACAAGACACATGGCTCTAAGCCAACTCTGAGGCTTTTGCACCGTGCAACTATGCTCATGACAGATTACCCATTACATATGATGAATCCGTCCGGCACGTGTCTCTCACCATGTTACACAGGTACCTTACCCCTTTATCACCTAAGATCAACGTATATAACACGTTGATCACCTGCTCGTAGGGACAAGGGCCATACTCCGATACCAATCTTCTCTTAACCCGGCTAGCATGACTCTTCATGCTACCCATCCCTTTTGACAGTTCATCCCAACACTTGACACGACAAGACTCCATTCATAACTACGTTTCATGTCACGTTATACAGCTCGGAATTAACCCCAAGCTACACCATGACCTTGTCGTGTTACCCAACACCGCTATGTCAACTCCTGACTCATCACGAGTACGGTTCCTCACGTACTCCCGTCACATCGTGACATCTCATCAGGTTCTCGTTACGCCATCCCTACACTTTAACACTTCACCCATCATAAGCATGACTTCCAATAACCACGTCACTTCGTGACGTTGCCCAGTCATGCTTCCGCTGCGTACTCTTACACTTATTTCACTACTTCACCCATCACAAGCACGACTGTCAGTAGTCAATGTCACTTTGTGACATTCCTCAGTCATGCTTCCGCTGCGCACTCTTATACTTGCTCTGATACTTCATGCATACTTTTAGCCAAAAGTCCATCGCAGTGACACATGTCACCTCAGACTACAGGCTATGCCATAACTACTTCAGGACACTGTTCCACAGTTCCCGACACTATCCATCACGTTCCACGCCCATCAATCACATAACCACCCTTATCTCTACGACACGCCACACGGAGTGTCGCTGCTACATGGAGTACACTCCATGTATACTCCCTTCATACATACCACATCACCATTATGGCATACCTGCCATATGGTACATCAATCCATCACATGGAGTACGTTCTACTCGTACTCCCCTTACATACGCTCCATCACCACTATGGCCTACACGCCATATGGTGCATCGCTCCATTACATGGAATACACTTCGCGTATATTCCATATACTTACGACACATCACCACTACTGCATACTCGCCGTATAGAGTACATTCCACACATATCCCCTTCATATATCATACCCCACACAGAGTACACTCAGCGTGTACTCTTCCCGTTCCACATACATCACGTCACATCATCATTATGGCATACTCGCCATATGGTACATCACTATATCACATGGAGTACACTCCTTGTATACTCCCTTCATACATACCACGCCACATCACCATTATGGCATCCCTGCTATATGGTGCGTCGCTCCATCACATGGAATACATACCGCGTATATTCCATGCACTTACGACACATCACCACTACGGCATACTCGACGTATGGTGCGTCACTCCATCACATGGAATACACTCCGCGTATATTCCATGCACATTACGCCACATCACCACTATGGCATACTCGTCATACGGTACATCACTATATCACATGGAGTACACTCCTTGTATACTCCCTTCATACATACCATGCCACATCACCATTATGGCATCCCTGCCATATGGTGCGTCGCTCCATCACATGGAATACATTCCGCGTATATTCCATTCACTTACGACACATCACCACTACGGCATATCCACCGTATGGTGCGTCACTCCATCACATGGAATACACTCCACGTATATTCCATGCACGTTATGCCACATCACCACTATGGCATACACGCCATATGGTGCATCAATCCACCACATGGAGTACATTCCACATGTACTCCTTTTACACGCACTACCCATAGAGTACACTTCTCCGTGTACTCATCCCGTTCTACCATATGCCAGGAGGGTATATTTTACATATACTCTCCTTGTCTCACATTACGCCACATACAAAGTACACCCAGCTTGTACTCTTCTTATTCCACACAACGCCACGCCATCCATACAACACATGCCCCACAACTGCATTACACAGCACAGTCCACAATACACCCAACGCTTCATAGCACACTACACGGCACAATGCACCTCCATACAACACAGATAAGCCCAACACTTCACTACACAGAATGCCCAACACTTCATCACACAACACCACATCACATTGCCACAACTCCATTAATACTAACAGCACAGTCCACAACCTAGTCAACTAATCAATATCTAACATAAATACGAGAGGTAGAGGGTTATACCATCGACGGGAGAACCCGTGCGTTGCTCGTTGACCGTCATAGCCGATGATGTCGACAGTGTCGTACGTGGTGGCTGACCCACGTACGTTAACTGTTTAGGCGTTTGGATAGCTAGGTGTGGTCTTGGAAGGGCTCGTGATGGACTTGTGATGGTGGCAAGGGGCATAACACGACGGATCTAGCCATGTACAGTGGCGGTCAATCACACGCAGTGACTGTCCATCACGTGCAGTGGTTACCCACCACACAAGGTGGTGGTTTGGACCTAGGGCTTGGCTAAGGGAGGTGCAGTGAATATCGTGGTGGCGTCGAGGTGGCGCCACGGTGGCTCACGGTGGCGGATCTGGCCATACCGTGGAGGAGAAGCCGTGGGAGAGTGAGAGAGAGTGTGCTCTCGTGGGTAGCAGAACGGGACCAATGGAGGTCGGGTTGGCTTGGTGGCGGCTTGAGGATGCTGGACATGGCAGTCATCAGCCATGGGTGGCGGTGCATGGTGGTGCACGGCATGCAACCCATGCGTGAGAGGGGGAGAAGCCGTGAGGTAGAGGATGGGGTTTCTGGCCATGGGTCACATGGAGGAGCTCGGGGAGGAGCCATGGTGTTGCTAGGCGGCCGTGGGTGCTGCATACGGCGGTGCTAGGGGCCGCGCACGGTGAAGTCGTGCGTGGGTCTCCTTGTGCGTGCGTGCGTGTGTGCGACGGAGGGGAGGTGGCTGCATAATAGAGGCCAAGCTCACTGGGGAGTGGTGGCCGGTGGTAGAGGAAGCTGCCGAGGGAGTGGTGGCGTTGGAGGGTGGTGCACGGAGGCGCTACGCGCACTAAGCCCATACGGGTTGTGCAGTCCCAAAATGGAGAAAGGGAGAGCGTGAGGGGGAGAGGTCGGTATGGATGGACTCGCCGGAGGGAGAGCAAGCCATTGGTGTCGGCGGTGAGGAAGGGCGATGCACGGCGGCGCCGGGCTGAGGCCTTAAGCCGTTCAGCGTGGGGTGGGTCTGCGTACAGCATACGCCGAATGAGAGAGGGAGGAGAGAGAGGGTTACGGGGAAATGAGAGGGAAAGAGAGGGGTCTGGGTATTTAAACCAGTCCCTTCGTCCGGGGATCTACACAACGATCTAACGATGAGGAATTAAAATACTGATTTGAAGATGCGTAAATGTTAACTTAATTAAAAGCACTTAGAGGAATTAAGGTAAATATTATTTTAAACTAATTTTAGTTTATAAAATAATATTCTTCATCATTAATAGAATGATGAAGTCTCACTTAACATATTTAAAAGGGTTAAACCATTTAATTAATAAAAGCTTTCAACATAATTTAAATCCCATAATATCTTAAATAATTGAAATCATTTTAATAATAATATTAAAATGATTTCCGGCAATTATAACATTTTTGGAGCTCTTCAAGAATATTATGATTGTCGTATTTAAGATCAAATCTTAATTCAATAACAATGGAAATACTTCTTATAAATATTTCCAGCATATATAAAACACTCGGCGTGCCCTAGAAGTCACACGATATCTTTAAAACACGCCATCATGGTTCGACACGCATAACGTGACTCACAGTCGCTAATGAGAAGGGTAGATGATCACATTATCTCTACCTTCGGGATTTGCTTACATCATAAAGACGAAACATACGTTAGAAAGAAGAAGCGTACGTAAGAAGGAAGGACCGTACGTAAGAAGAAGGAGCAGGATATCACATCACTAACCCCAGAAACGCCACGTGTGGAGGCAGCAGAGCCTTCTGTGTGGGGGCGCATGGAGGCCACGCGCACACTTTGACCTGCGCGTGTGGATCACGCGCTGCTCCTTTTGGCGAAACCTTCGGTAGTCTGAAAGATCGGCAACTTAGGAACCCCGTGGTGGTTACTAGCCACCGGAAAACATCAAACGCCACTTCTCCATGCTTTGACCGGAAAAAATATAAACAAAACCAAAACATTGACTGAAAAATTAATTACTTGGGGAAAATTGCATCTGGGAGGAGGGGGAGGGAGGAGCCGAAGGTAGAGCTTCTGTCTCTAGAAATATTTAGGGTCAGCTTCGACTTGTGTGGCAATTATATAGTTAATTATATTATATATATAGTGGTTATTCTACATCACACAATATTATAACGAGTATCTTATATTATAATATAGTTTAATAATAATATACTATATTGTAAGTTATATTAAATGCAATTAGAGTATCTATTGTTTGAACACTGTATACCACTGTTCGAATGGTCACCGAGAAATGAATCATTATATTTTATTCTAGAAGGTTCATTAATCGGGTGTTCGAACCGGGAGATTTCCTTTCGAACATATAAAATGGGTGTTTGAACAATAATTTATTGTTAGAACCATTAATTTTAATTACAGAGAACATTCGAACGTGAAATTAGACGTTCGAACGGGACTGTTCGAAGCATAATACCCAGTTTGAATTTCGAATATCTCACAAATACACAACCGCCATTCGAAGAAGTGCTCTGCCAATCGCCACCACTCGTCGCCAAATTCCACCATATTTTGACCCATTCACTGCCGTCTAAGAAGAATGGGCCTTCACACTAATTTATTATGTGACTCAATGTTGCAGAAATGGGTTGAAATGGGGGTCAGATTTCAAATCCAATTTGACCCATCTTTTATTTTTTTCGGCAGCCATACACGGCGTTTTACCGTACAAACGATGGAGTGAACTCCATATAAGTTGTTATGCTTGAAACCAATGATTCTTGATGAACCATTGGTTTTCACAATCGGTACAGAGTTGACTCGGCCATGAATCTTCATGGTTGAGCTCGTTCGAACAACTTCTAATCTGTTTGAAATAGAAGCTTCCAAACATCCATTTGTAAGTTTACACGTGAATTAACACATTTGAACGAATTTGGATTTGTTCAAATGACAATTTCTAAATAGTCATTTGTACGTTTGAACATGAACTAACACGTTCGAACATAACTAACTGAGTTGACTAGCCGTTTGAATAAGTTGTGAGCTCTGTTCACATGGAATATTGTCATTGTTTGATGTCTGTATGATTATGTTGTTTGAAATGTATGTTTATTGGTTCGAATGTGTATAATCAGTTCGAATAGTTGCTCTATTTTGTTTGAATGGACATAAATCGTTCGAACAGTGATCGATATTGTTTGCACAATATTATTTGTAGTTCGAATAGTGTACCTAGTTGTTCGAATAGTGGTCAGAGAAAAATATAATTACAACTTGTCATTTTATTTATATTCATTTTGTTTTCTACCATGAACTATGAATTACAGGCCAATGTTGGAAGAAAACGTGGAAGGGAGGGCCAACCTAACGGTGAAGCTAGTGATCATCTGATGAGGCTAATCTTGGTTGAGTGGGAGATCATTACTGAAGACTTCTACGATTTTGTCTTGAATGGAAGGGGCCTATTTTCTATTATCAGTGATATAGGGTGGCGCCCAATCTGTCTGCATCAGGTGGTGGCCTGTCCTAATATGGTTGTAAAGTTTTATCTAGCTATGGGTCAGATGGAGGCTAATGAGGATTCATTCTCGTTCGTTATTCGGGGAGTGACTATTACTATATCAGCAGACATTACAGCTGACTTTCTTGGCATCCACCGTGAGCTTGGTGCATACCCTGCACAACAAGAGGTTGGAGTGACAGATGGTGAAGATGCCATTGAGGATGAGACTCCAGCAAGCAACGGTCCCACATGCGATGATATTCGTCAGTTGATGAATGACGATTCAGCTCCTCCATTTTTTCGCATGCTGAATTTGATTGCATTGCATAATATTGATCTTAGGAAAGACAAGACTCACTCCGACACCAAATGGGTTCGACTTATGTTATGGGTAGCATGAGGAGAGCCGATTGATCTGCTTTATACTTCCTCATGAGCATCCGAGCGAGGGCCACTTGCAGAAGACACGCGTTAATGTTGCAGTGGAACAAGGTAGTGGCACGGATCGTGATCCTGTAACGCCCCGTTCCTGTTGGTCCGGAGAGTTAGCTCTTAATACTTAAAATTAACTTAAATAACACAACAATAAAATCCAAAAAATCCCATAAAATATTAATCCATTTAATCAATCTAAAAATCTAAGTTCCTCCATGGCGAAAATTAATCCCCAATAACATAAATTAGAAATTCTCCAAAAAATCAAAAACATCCTCAACTTATCAAATCAAATACCCGAAAAATAAATCAGTTTACTAACTACGACTCTCACATAAGCATTTGTACCCTTAGGCACTTATTCCACTACGATCATCACACCTTTCTAAACTTTCTACTCTTGTTCTCCAGCTGAAGCATCAAAATTATCTAAAAAATATATGGAGATAAGAGGTGAGTTATCAATAACTCAGTAAGCAGAGAACATATACCAGTGTGTAAACATGAGCATTTACAAAAATCAGAATGTTGAACAAAACATTTTCATTTTTAGAGTGCGGAAGCAAATCATGTTATCAAAATATCAGAGCGAAAATTTAGAAATATTGTCATTCAAAAATATTCTTTGGCATAGCATAAATGATGATGATCATCATCAGAACATCATATCAGAACAGAGGCCATGTATAACCCCCGTGGTAGGGTTGTGCATCTGCGGATAGCCAAGCAGAACATAAAACACTCTGTCACCAAGGTGCGCACTCAAAACAGAGACCACTACTATAACCCGTGGCAGGGCCGTATCCACTATTATTACCCGTGGTTGGGCCGTATCCACTATTATTACCTGTGGTTGGGCCGTATCCACTATTATAACCCGTGGTTAGGCCGTATCCACTATTATTACCCGTGGTTAGGCCGTATGCCACTATTATCACCCGTGGCAGGACTGTAACTGAACAGAGCGGAAACATAATCAAATTCAGAATCAGAGAGTCATGCCAAAGGTTTTTAGAAATCACGTCTTATCCAAACAGAGTACTGAACAAAATCTTCAGAACATAACAAAATCATATCACAACATTATTTATGCACAAATTTCATATTCGCTCTCTTTTTCAAAGTTCAGAAACAGAATGTCAGAAATAAACTCATGTCTACTCACTCATGACAGAAAAAACTTACTTCTTAAACAGAATCTCATGAGTAATGCAGAACAAATAACTGAGGTAGTTCAAATTTCTTTTCATAATCAGATATGTATATTTTCCAAAAATAACCTCAGCTCATTTTATTTTTAATACAAAGTCTAGCATAGGAACCCCGCTTACCTAAACTTCTTAGCTTTTCGAAAATTTCCTCAAAATGCCGAACAAATATTACTCGTCGCCTATAAAAATCACGTAATTCTCGTAAATTTCCAATTAATCACGTATTTCGACATTTAATCATAAACTTCTAAATTAACCTATTTAATTCCTCAAAACCTAAAATTACAAATCATCACCCTCTAAAATCATCAATAATCGCATAATTCTCTTAACATAATAATAACAAAATATATTAATAATAAGTAATATAATTTAAAATCTTATTTATTTTCTATAGGAAAAATTAAGTTTCTATAATAAATTATAACCTGATCAGTCTATTTAAAACACAAAATCGACCCAATTATGAGTTCAAGACACCTTATAATTGACTTGAAATCTTGAGGGTAAAATAGTAATATCATAAAATAAGTCTTCTCCTACGTAAAATGCAAGAAAGTAAAACACTTTGGTTTGTAAAACATCATAAACGAGAGGGAGACCCAGATGCCACGGAGACTCATCGAAAGAAGTTGCGGCGGAGTTGGGCGGACGCAGAGGTTGTGTCGGCAAGATGGGCGGCTGAGCACAGATGAGAGAGAGAGAAAGAGATGAGAAAGGGTGAACACAGTGAGAGAAAGAGACGGAGAAGCAGTGGAACGTTCGGCGATGGCTCATCGTGAGGAACAAGGCGGAGCTGAGGCAGCATCGCGGCTGATGGTTAAATGACGACCGGCCAATTCTGTTGCTCATCTGATCGACGACGCTGTATTTCCTTGCCGTGGCTGGTGGCACAGAAACGAGTTGATCAGGACAAGGTTGTCGTTGCTCTGTTTCAGGGAGGAGAAACTAAGGACAACAGTTGAGTTATCCGTTGGCTTGAGGATGACCCGTTGGCTCTCCTAACAGGTGGTTGCGATGGTTGAGGAGTGGGCTATCATGGAGGTGGTGCAGGGACGTCGACGGAGAAGGCATTCGGGTTGCTCTGTTTTTGGTATAGTAAACAGAGTATTCCAAAGGCTTGGAGATGATTCACAGCTGGGCTATCGGTGGGTTACGGTTTCACATGGGGCTGGGCATTGGCCAGTGGCTTCCCTCGTGCAAGGTGAAACTCTCACGGGAGTTGGTTTTTCTGATGCAGTAATGCCACGGAAAGTAACGTCAAGTTTCGTCTCGAGCTGGCTCATTTGCGGCAGTGGAGTGGTGGTTGAAGAGGGTAGCAACGGCTGGAACTTCGTGGAGGATTTGACGGAGCCTGAAATGCAGTGTAAGCATGCTACGAACGTACGTGCGTGGGTGGAGGCATGAAATTGAGTTACAGTGCTGCGGCTTGGTGTTTTGCAGGAAGCATGTATATATAAATGCGACGGAAAAACCCTAGAGAAAAGAGGGAGTCGTGCGTGTGGAGGGTGCTGGAAAAAAACGTGTGTGTATGATCGTGTGTGTGCACATGAAGTGGACGAGAGGAAACCCTACGGGATTTAAAAAAAATATAGACGGAAATAGAAATAAATAAAATAAACTTGCGGGAAAGAAGAAAAAAAAAATTAACGTGTGCAGACTAATAAAATAAAATAGAATAAACTAAAACAAAATAAATAAATGAGCTGGATTGGGTCCGGGTGTTACATTCTCCTCCCCTTAAAAAATTTTGTCCTCGAAATTTGTTACACCTAAAGCAAATTCCAAATATTTATCTGTTACAACCATTCATGCCTACACCGAACGTCAATCATATTATCGGACCTAAATAATATTCCGCAATTGTCGAACCTAATATTTCAAATTCTAACCCTATCATATTATCGATCGTATTCTCCCATAATTAAAGTTCCAAATTCTAACCCTCCAATAATGCAATTAACGACCAATTAATAAATTTCAAATTCTCCACCTAACATAAAAACCTCAATTATACAATTAAAAACCTAAAATAATTTTTAACTCTCTCCACATAAATCCATGAACCTCATGCAAATAATGAACTAAACTCTCAAGCTATAATATCACCAGCACCACGCTACCGCTGTGCACTCTAACAACTTGTAGTCCTAAACACATTGTATCTTAATCAAGCATATCTATAAAGAACTAACTTCCACATTTTACCAGTATGTAGCCTCCCAAATTTAATTTTGCAAAATCTCCCGACATGTATGTAGCCTCTAATACATCAATATCAAAAGTTTAAACCTCCAATTCCTAATCAAAATTCGTTCCCCGAAGTCAACATAAAATTTAAACCTTAAACTCTGTCAGAATTATTTCTTACAGTCCACAGAATACGCCTACTAAAATCTCAAATGCCATAAAAATTTGTTTCCTTAAATTATGCAAAATCTAAAACCTCAGATTCTGTGGAACTCATTCCGTATGTCTACAATTCCTAAAACCTTACATATCATAAAAAATCATATCCTGAAACCCGTAGAATTCTATGATCTTAAATCTCTTCAAAATCATTTTTAAAGTATGTATCATCTCTAAACCTCAAACCTCCAAATATTCAGTCCATAAAATCTGAAGAATCTCAAATCTCCAAAGTTTCAAACTCGACGACGAGCAATCATCCTGAGATCTTAAACTCAGTTAAACGTTCTAGGGAAATAAAACAAAACATGTATAAGCAAAATATAAATACCAGTTAAAATATTTAAAACAAGTTAAAATTAAATAAATGCATCACTAAAATCTTGAACTTGTTTTACCCATTCTTAGCCATTTCTTAAACCAACTCATATAGTTCTTCCTACCATCTATAATTGTGAACCCGACATCGCTCTAAATTTACGTACGCCTTTAAAATCTCAACCTCAAAAAATTTTCTAAACCTTAAATTAATCTCTTATAAAAATTATCTCCTATAGTCCACAAAGTAAGCTTGTCGGATCTAAAAATCCCAAAACATCAATGTCTCAAAACTCAATCATAAAATCTTACAAAATCTAAAACCTTAAATATTTACATAATCATCCTTATAGTCCTCAATTTCCTATACTGAAATTTTTACATCCTATGAACCCACAGAAATCTAAACCTCCAAGGTTTATAGTATGCAAAATTCAAACCTAGCTCTGATACCAACTGTAACGCCCCGTTCCCGTAGGTCAAGAGTTAGCTCTTAATACTTAAAATTAAATTAAATAACACAACTATAAAATCCAGAAAATCCCATAAAATATTAAATCATTTAATCGATCCAAAAATCTAAGTTTCTCCATGGCGAAAATAAAGAAATCCCCAATAACATAAATTAGAAATTCTCCAAAAAACTCGAAAACATCCTCAACTCATCAAATCAAATACCCAAAAAATAAATCAGTCTACTAACTACGACTCTCACATAAGCATTTGTACCCTCAGGCACTTATTCCACTACGATCATCACACCTTGCTAAACTTTCTACTCTTGTACTCCAGCTGAAGTATCAAAATTATCTGAAAAATATATGGAGATAAGGAGTGAGTTATCAACAACTCAGTAAACAGAGAACATATACCAGTGTGTAAACATGAGCATTTACAGAAATCAGAATGCAGAACAAAACATTTTCATTTTCAGAGTGCGGAAGCAAAACATGTTATCAAAATAACAGAGCGAAAATTTAGAAATATTCTCATTCAAAAATATTCTTTGGCATAGCATAAATGATCATCATCATCATCAGAACATCATATCAGAACAGAGGCCATATATAACCCCCGTGGTAGGGTTGTGCATCTGCGGATAGTCAAGCAGAACATAAAACACTCTGTCACCAAGGTGTGCACTCAAAACAGAGACCACTACTATAACCCGAGGCAGGGCCGTATCCACTATTATTACCCGTGGTTGGGCCGTAACCACTATTATTACCCGTGGTTGGGCCGTATCCACTATTATTACCCGTGGTTGGGCCGTATGTCACTATTATCACCCGTGGCAGGGCCGTAACTGAACAGAGCGGAAACAGAATCAAATTCAGAATCAGAGAGTCATGCCAAAGGTTTTCAGAAATCACGTCTTATTATCCAAACAGAGTACTGAACAAAATCTTCAGAACATAACAAAATCATATCACAACATTATTTATGCACAAATTTCATATTCGCTCTCTTTTTCAAAGTTTAGAAACAGAATGTCAGAAATAAGCTCATGTCTACCCACTCATGACAGAAAATACTTTCTTCTTAAACAGAATCTCATGAGTAATGCAGAACAAATAACTGAGGTAATTCAAATTTCTTTTCATAATCAGATATGTATATTTTCTAAAAATAACCTCAGCTCATTTTATTTTTAATGCAAAGTCTAGCATAGGAACCCCGCTTACCTGAACTTCTTAGCTTTTCGAAAATTTCCTCAAAATGCCGAACAAACATTAATCGTCACCTATAAAAATCACGTAATTCTCGTAAATTTCCAATTAATCACGTATTTCGACATTTAATCATAAACTTCTAAAATAACCTATTTAATTCCTCAAAACCTAAAATTACAAATCATCACCTTCTAAAATCATCAATAATCGCATAATTCTCTTAACATAATAATAACAAAATATATTAATAATAATTAATATAATTTAAAATCTTATTTATTTTCTATAGGAAAAATAAAGTTTCTGTAATAAATTATAACCTGGTCAGTCTATTTAAAACACAAAATCGGCCCAATTATGAGTTCAAGACACCTTATAATTGACTTGAAACCTTGAGGGTAAAATAGTAATATCATAAAATAAGTCTTCTCCTACGTAAAATGCAAGAAAGCAAAACACTTTGGTTTGTAAAATATCACAAACGAGAGGGAGACCCAGATGCCACGGAGACTCACTGAAAGAAGTTGCAGTGGAGCTGGGCGGACGCAGAGGTTGTGTCGGCAAGATGGGCGGCTGAGCACAGATGAGAGAGAGAGAAAGAGATGAGAAAGGTTGAACACAGTGAGAGAAAGAGACGGAGAAGCAGTGGAACGTTCGGCGATGGCTCATTGTGAGGAACAAGGCGGAGCTGAGGCGGCATCACGGCTGACGGTTAAATGACGACCGGCCGATTCTGTTGCTCATCTGATCGACGACGCTGTATTTCCTTGCCGTGGCTGGTGGCACAGAAACCAGTTGATCGGGACAAGGCTGTCGTTGCTCTGTTTCGGGGAGGAGAAACCAAGGACAACAGCTGAGTTTTCCGTTGGCTTGAGGATGACCCGTTGGCTCTCCTAACAGGTGGTTGCGTTGGTTGAGGAGTGGGCTATCATGGAGGTGGTGCAGGGACAACGACGGAGAAGGCATTCGGGTTGCTCTGTTTTTGGTATAGTAAACAAAGTATTCCAAAGGCTTGGAGATGATTCACGGCTGGGCTATCGGTGGCTTACGGTTTCACATGGGGCTGGGCATTGGTCAGTGGCTTCCCTCATGCAAGGTGAAACTCTCACGGGGTGGTTTTCATTCGACTGAGTGCACACGGGAGTTGGTTTTTCTGATGCAGTAATGCCACGGAAAGTAACGTCAAGTTGCGTCTCAAGCTGGCTCATTCGCGGCAGTGGAGTGGTGGTTGAATAGGGTAGCAATGGCTGGAACTTGGTGGAGGATTTGACGGAGGCTGAAATGCAGTGTAAGCATGCTACGAATGTACGTGCGTGGGTGGAGGCGTGAAATTGAGTTACAGTTCTGCGGCTTGGTGTTTTGTAGGAAGCATGTATATATAAATGAGACGGAAAAACCCTAGAGAAAAGAGGGAGTCGTGCATGTGGAGAGTGCTGAAATAAAACGTGTGTGCATGATCGTGTGTGTGCGCATGGAGTGGACGATAGGAAACCCTATGGGATTTAAAAAAAATATAGACAGCAATAGAAATAAATAAAATAAACTTGTGGGAAAGAAGAAAAAAAATTAACGTGTGTAGACTAATAAAATAAAATAGAATAAGCTAAAACAAAATAAATAAATGAGCTTGATTGGGTCCGGGTGTTACAAATCCATCTTTTACAGATGCCCATGCTGATACAGGGGTTGCAGGGGCTACTACTCGAGAGATGCGATCGCTGCTTGAGGAGCGTCGCACACTTTTGATCCAGGACATGGAGAAGATCGTTGAGAGGATTATTGCGCTCATCATGGTTTGATTGCAAGAGATTGAAGGACGCATTATTGTAATCCAGGAGGACCTGGATAGTCTTACATAGTAGTTTTATTTTAGATCTTTCTTTTTTGTTTTTTATCGAACGTTGACACTTAATTACTATATCATTTTTATCTGTTAAATATAGCTAGCTTGTTTCTTATCAAAAATTAGTTTTCTTATTTTACTTACCATTTGACATTATAAAAAATGACATTCCCTAAAATTAGGGGTGGGCAAAAACTCCAGCCACTCCAACTTCGACTCCGACGAAGTCGGAAACTTTGATGTTCAGAGTTGGAGTCGGAGTTGGAGTCGGAGTTGGAGGGTGAAAAATAGTCGGAGCCGAAATCAGAGTTCGGAGTTGGACAAGACTCCGTAGTACAGACTCCGGCTCCGATTAATACAGTTCATATATTTTGTTTTGTGATATATATGATGGATGGTTGAATAGCCTAATGGTTAGAGTATAAAATTTTAAACCCCATATACACGTTCGAGCCCCCATGCCCACAACACCGATTTCTCTTCTTCTTCATTTCTTTTACTTTCTTGAACGATGTCATTTTTCTCTTAATATATATTCATCATTTTCTTTTCACTAACCCTAACCCCCATTTCGTTCTACTTCTACTCAGTCCCTTTCTCAGCTCAGTTTCCTCTCTGCCTCTTCTTTTTTCTTCTTCTACCAATCGTTTGACCACAAGAAAAAGTAAGAGAAATGAAGACATGAGATCAAGGAAAAACCTTGATCAAGAGAGATGATTTTTTTTTTCAATTTCGACAACAGCTTTTTAACGAAGCCTTCATATTCTTTCTTTTGCAAGCTTCCTTTTATATCTCATCTCCACTTACTTGGGCCACTCTGGACCTCAATTCTGCCACGAAGCTTCCTTTAGATCCGTCCCTTGATTTTGTTTGGATCCTGGGAAAGCCTTTTCGATCCAACTCTTGAATCTTGATCTCGTCTTTTTTTTTTCTATAGAAGAGCCGAAGGTCACATGTCCAATAGTGATCTCATCCCAAATTTTATTAATAACCCTCACTTATGGTGAAGGATTACTGTGGTAACAAGACAGACACTTGGGATTTATAGATAAAACACTAAAACCATCCCTTGTATCAAACCAAAATAAAACAACCAAACCAAACCAAAAAAAGATTCTAAACAGGCCTATAAGGGAAAACACAAAATTCTAAACAGGTTTATATGGTCAAGCCTAAAACAAAACACCAAAACTGAAACACACAACCAGCAAAATTCTAATGGTCGGGAGACCCACTTTATCAATCCCAACAATGCCTTTTAATAGCCTCGGAAAATGGTCATAGGTATCATAAATAGAATTAGAGCCCAACTCACCTTGTTTAGTAAGAAAATATGCAGCTTGATTCGCCTCACGGTATTGATGGAGCACTCTGAAAGTAACCCCTTGAAGTTCGGACATTAGCACTTCCCAATAATCCCATAAATACCACAAAGTACATTTCCTTGCCCGAATCCAATCCACAATAATTTTAGAGTCACTTTCGATAGCCACTCCAAAGCACGACACTCTTTTGCATAACCGCCCCCTCTACAATAGCCTTAAGCTCAGCCCCATTATTAGTACCAATGCCGAAATGAATAGAGAAGGCTCCCTTCATGTTACCCTCCGCATCCCTAAGAATGCCCCCTCCACCCGAGCTGCCTGGGTTGTTACGGCAACTGCCGTCACAATTCAATTTCAGCCACCCCGTTGGGGGCTTTGACCAAGCCACTATCTTATGATCTCCCGTGCCAACAGCTGGAACCTGCAATCGAAATTCTTCTAAGATATGTAAGTCATGCATAGATAATGGACAAGTATTAGTAATTTCACCCGCAAGAATCCTAAGCCACACCTTTACCGACCTCCAAACTTGATCAATGCTCTCTTTCACACCCTCCATACCCGTCTTACATCTTCTTTTCCACAAACTCCACGTAATTAGGGATGGCATGATACCTGTAAGAACACTAGTAATCGACGCTTTTCTTGCACAAGTAAGCCATGCAATAATTCTTTCCTTCTAGGACCTTTGACGCATGCAAGCTATGCCCAGAAGACTACTAGCACGATCCCAAACCCGTTTTGCAAATTGGCCCGTGGCTAACAACTACAACAATCACCGAATCTAGTAAAACACCTTTGTTCTGCACCCTATCATCCACAAGTAGCCCATTAAACCATGCCTTCCAAATGCACATAAAAATCCTATTTGGTAATATGCGGTTCCAAAACCAATCATTCGAAGGCAACATCTCTCCTTTTTTCTGAGTCGCCTACCATGCAGATGGAATGGAAAAATCCCCATCTAAAGATGGCTTCCATACACACACATATGGCCCTTCACGACCAATAAACCTAGTCCGAATAATTTCATCAGTAGCAGTATTGCCTACTAGCTCCTTCAACAGCTCTACATCCCAAGTCTGATCAACCCAACAGTCTTGAATACGAAGTTTTTTGTTCTGAATTTCCGTCACTCCCATAGAAATAGGCCCCGAAGCCAACCAACGGTCATACCAAAAGGAGGAATTGCCACCCCTCATCAGAACTTGGACATTATCCGTCACCTCCGACACAGTAGACAAAATTGACCTCCAAAAACGAGAATAAGAGGGCCGCCAAACATATTGCATAATGTGACCGTCTTTTAAATATTTAGCTCTGAAAAAATCAGCCCACATACTCTTGGACGTCAGAAGACGGAACGCAAATTTCATGTGAAGAGAGCATTGAACTTCCTTAACATCTCTCACTCACAAACCCCCTTCCTGAGTCGGTTTACAAACTTTTGACTAGCCGCACCAATGCACTTTTTTTTAACCGTCCGCATCTGCCCATAAAAAATTAGCCAAGATGGAGTTAATACGGGAGATAATAGCCACCGGAATATTAATCACTGAAATAAGATGAATAGGCATACTGGACAGTACATGTCATAATAAAATCAAACGACCTCATTGAGACAATAATTTCAGTTTCCACCCAGCCACCTTGTATCTAATTTTATCAACTAAAGGCTCAAGTATCTGAGAAGTCAACTTCCCGATACCAAAGGGGCACCCAAATAAATCACCGGGAGTTTTCCTTCCTTAAAACCCGTAAGCCGTAACAAACCACACTTACGAGTTTGAGAGATAAGCTTAGAAGGAAATAATGCCCATTTTTCTTTGCTTACTCGCTGACCGAACCATTTTTCATAAGTAGCAAGCGTATCAACAAGGCTTTTAATAGATTTCTTCCCACCGTTAGCCAAAATCAAGATATCATCTACATATAGCAAATGCGAGATCATGGGAGCTCCAATGGGGTGATGAAAATTTCCAATCTGTCCATCCTCAAAATTTTTCTTAAGTAATCTTGTTAAAACTTCCTCCATTATAATAAACAAATAGGGCGATAATGGATCCCCTTGCCATAGACCCCGAGAGGACTGAAAAAATCCTTTAAAAGTCTCATTCATCATCACAGAAAACCACGGTGATTTCACACATTTTCCAATTAATTTGCAAAATTTATTCGAGAAACCAAAGGCATGAAGCACATTCAGTAGAAAGCCCCAATCAACCCTGTCATACGCCTTGGACATATCAATCTTTATCATCACATTACCACCCAAGATTTTTTTGTGCAAAAAGTGTACCATTTTCTGAGTGAGAATAATATTTTCAAAAATGCTCCTCCCTGGTACAAAAGCGCCTTGTTCATGAGAGACCAATTTATGAATAACCCTTGTCAACCGAGTAACAATAATTTTTGAAAAAGCCTTATACGCCACAGAGCACAAACTAATAAACCTGAATTTATCAAAACTCGAAGGATTAATACAATAAAGGAAGAAGAATAAAACCTTGGCAATGACGAGCCCCTAAAAAGTTCTCTAGCCGCCTAAATAACATCCTCTTTTATAACATCCCAGCAAGACATAAAAAAACCAGACCCAAATCCATCAGGCCCTAAGCTACTTGTTTTGGAATGGAAAAAATTTCTTCCATAACTTCATCCTTGGACGACTCAAAACATAGCATACTATTATATTCGTTAGAGATGGATTTATCAATGAGAGCCGATAAATCCCCATACTCCACTTCCGTAGGCGTCGTAAAAAATTCCTGGAAATATTTAGAGGCTTCAAAATGAACATCTTCAGTATTTTCCAAAATTTGACCATCTGAAAGACCCATACGAGAAATATATCCCTGTTTCCGTCTCTGATTAATAACTGAGTGAAAAAACTTCGTACTCTGATCACCTTCCATAAGCCATTTTTTCTTAGCTATTTGCCCCAGCCAAGTAGCTTCTCTTTTTTTGCAGACATCAATCTCTATTTTAGTCATCAAATAATTAGCTTCAATTTCTTCGGAGTACCCCAACTGTAATTGATTATCCAGAAATTCCAACATTCCCTCAAAGGCTCTAATAAGCAAACTCTTTCGGTAATTTTAAGTCCGAATGTACTTACAAACGTATTCCAACATTTTTATTCCCTCGTAAGGCTAGCTTAGTCCTTTTCAATCTAATAGCAAGTTTTAAAAGGCCCAATACCAAACCTTGCCTGTGCCATGCCTCCTTCACACAAGATAAGAATTTTTCATTTGAGCACCACATATTAAGAAACCAGAAAGGAACCGGACCATATTTATAAAATGGCCTATCCTGAGAAACCACCATTGGGCAATGATCCGAAGACTTGTGACTCAAATAAGCTAACTGTGCAAACACAAATTGATCTGAAAATGCATTGTTAATGACCAATCTATCCAATTTCGCCCAACTTCTCGTCACCCCGTCTTGACCATTGCACCATGACATAATTCTACCACCACTGGAAAGATCAAACAAACCACAAATATCAATATATTCATTAAATTCAGACATAGGTATCAGTGGACGGGGACTACCACCAATTCTTTCTAAATTCGTACGAATAGCATTGAAATCACCCAATACCATCCACGGTTTATCTGTTAACTGCCTCTCCTCCAATTCCTTCCATAAATCCCTTATTTCCATGTAAGTGCATTTAGCATACATAAAAGTGACAAGAATTTGTATATTGATCAAATTAAACCAACCAGTAATCAATTGAGAGGTGCAAAACAATACCTGAAACACAATAGCCTCTTTCCAAAATATCCACAGCTTCCCACCTTGCTCTTCATTTGAACTGAATTTATTAAAATTCAAATAACTTCCAAGAGAAGCCATATGATCTGCTCCAATAAATGGCTTGGCAATAGCCAACAAGTTAATACCTTTCTTGTTTATTAATATCTTTAGCCTGCTTCTGGAATCTTGATCTCGTCTTCGATGTTGTTTGGATTTTTTTTTATTTGCTTATTTTTTTGAATACTGTGTCTTGCTTGGAATCTTTGGGTGTTGTTTGGATGCTGGAAAAGTGGTAAGAAAATTGAAAAAAAAAACCTAGTTCCCAGTTGGGCTCCGAATCCTACTCCAGAGTCGAAGCCCAACTTTGGGCTCCGAATCCTACTCCAGTTGGGCTCCGAGCTCAACTTTGTCTCCAACTTTGGTCAGAGTCGAAGGTCGGAGTTGGTTATTCCAACTCCCTCAGAGTCGAAGCCCACCCTTACCAAGGAAATGTTTTTTTAATTGCAAATTCTAATTTACCATAACAAAAGTTATTAATTAATTTTTAAATTAGTTATATAAAACTTCTACGATGACATAAATAATAATTAATCCGTATAGGTAGACTTGTCATCTTTTGAAAATGTTAATTAATATACTCAAATAATATTTATTTCGATAAATAATTGAGTGTCTTCCAATAAATTTCTATAATTAAATTTATTTCAATTGTCTATGCCTCCATTTGATCTCCACTTTTGTGTATTCCAATGGTTTGTAAATACGTTCTAACTTAAAATTACCGTTCGAACGGTATAGCAACCATCCCTGCTAGATTTATTTATAACTTCCCATAAAAAAAACTGTTCGAATGATTAAATATGGCGTTAGAACGGTTTCTAACTTTCCCTTACCACAATTGTGTGCTTTCCCGCCATGACTATTAATCAAACAATTAATTCAACATTCAAACGTAGATTCCAATACTGTTCAAATGGATTTCAGTGAGTTCGAACGAGTTTCTTTCTTGAGATGCTTGATTTCATCACAGAAAGTCTAGTTTGAACATGATTTTTCATTGTTCGAATGCTTAAAAACCACTTCCATATTTTGGGACAAACAATAAATCTTGTCTCAAATAATTACATATAGGGACAAAATTTACTTCGTCCTTAACAAATTTCATCCATAAACGTCAAATTTATTGTAGTGTCTTTATATAAAGAAACGGAAAATTCATTATAAACATTAAATCTTATTTAAATTTTTTCATTCAATATTACACCTAGTTTTAATTTTCTTTCTACTTACATAGTTTTGGACTTATCTTCCACTTAATTTTATTTTGCCAATTTAGTTGAAGATGATGTGCTAAAGATTAAGAGATTAGTAATTGGCAACGAGCTAGATAACCGAGATAAATATATGATGTTTAAGCGTTCAAATGTTCTCAGTTTAGTAATTTGATTTGATTTTTTTATGGAAAGTTTAGTAATTTGATTTTAATTAGATATATAGTGTGATTGAGTTTTACTATATTTATTTAGAAATTCTACGTATAACGAGGAACAAGGCTCAAATCCAAGCCCTAGTTTGAAAGAACAGAGTATAGAGAGAAAAAAATATTCATTCTTCATTTCATGTTCTGTACAAGTATATATACTGAATTTGTAGATAATCTATAGAAGGTAACTAATCTATACAAGGTAACAAATCAATATTAAACTACTATCCGTTACAAATGATCAATATGCTGATATGATGGGCCTAATATCCTGGAGACTTAAATGATGATTGATCTGCAGTGACTTTAGTCATGGGCATTTGATCTGGAATTTTGATTTCATTGCTTAACAGAACCCCAAGCTAATGGGTGAGTCCTGAACCATTAGCTTGTCACGTAACAAGGGAAATCGAGCTATAGTCACTCCTTTTGTAAAAATGTTAGAAACTTACTTTGTAGTAGAAAAATGCTTTGCTACAATATCATTGTTTTGAATCTTATCCCTTATGAAATGATAACCAATTTCTATATGTTTATTCCTAGCATGAAAATAGGATTTGAAGCTAGAGCTAATGTACCCAAGTTATCACACCATAGCACTGGAGTGGAAAGAAGAGGAACATGAAGGTCTTCGAGAAGCATGTGAATCCAAAACGTTTCAACAATAGCCAAGGCTAGTGACCTGTAATCTACTTCAGTGCTAGAGCGAGATACCACTGGCTATTTCTTTGCACTCCAAGAGATCAATGAGGAACCCAAGTACACAGCAAAACTTGTTGTGGATCTTTTGTCATCAATGGACCCTACCTAATCTGAGTCACAATATTCATTGAGGTGAAGTGAGCTTGCTGTGTACTGAAGTCCATAGTTAGGTGTTGCCTTCAAATATCTCAATACTCTTTTGAGTGCTATGAAATGTTTAGTTGTTGGGGAATGCATGAACTAATAGAGTTGATTTACTGGGAAAGCTATGTCGGGTCTAGTAATGGTACAATATTGTAGTGCTCCAACCAACTGTCCGTATTCAGTACCATTTGTGAGAGGCTCTTCACTATATTTGGATAGTTTGGAACCCGAGGCTAGTGAATTAGAGTAAGGTTTTTCCCTTATAATGTTAGATTAATGAAGTAGATCAGCTATATGTTTTGATTGATTGAGATGAAGGCCTTTTTTGAGTCTCTGAAAAAATGAATCATTTGAGCCAGTGATTATAAGATCATCCACATAAACCAATATAAAGACACTTATGGAGTCTGTGTGATATGTGAAAAGAGAGTAATCAACTTGAGATTCCTCAAACCCAAGACTGAGAAGAGCTTGGGATAGCCTTGTGAACCAAGCTCAGGAACTTGTTTGAGGCCATAGATGGCCTTCTTGAGTCGACATACATGATGAGGATATGATTTATCAATGAATCCAACAGATTGTTCCATAAATACTTCCTCATTCAAGTGGCCATGCAAAAATGCATTTGATACATCTAGTTGATGAAATGGCCAATTGTATGCTAAGGCAAGGACTGTTCTTATTGTTGTTGGCTTCACCATAGGACTAAAAGTCTCAGTAAAATCAATGCCATCTGCTTTAAGTTTTAACTTGTAAATCCACTTGCAATGTATGAAATTTTTATGTGAGGGTTTGGGACAGAGTGCCCATGTTTGATTAGCCTGTAAGGCTTCAAATTCTAATGCCATGGCATATGTCCATTCTATAGATTTTGCAGCTTGACCAAATGTATGAGGTTCATCAAGTAAAGTAAAGGTATTGAGTAAAATATAAGTGTGCTTGGTGCTATAAAACAGTTGGTAATCTAGATACTGTTTGGGACAATAAACACCAGCTCGAGATCTAGTGTTCATGGGGTGATTAGGTAGAGAAGAAGCAACTGTTATGGATGGTTGATGAGAATGAGTGGAGGCATTGTCATGTGTGGCAATAATAGAAGAAGGGGACATCATGGGTGAAGTGTTGATGTTGATTGAGGGGGAAATGGGTGGTGCTTGAAATTGGTTAGATAAAGAAGACGGTAGTGCTAGCGCTGGTAAAATAACAGAGGAAGTATGGGTTGGAGGGATTGAAGAACGTACCTTATCACGGGCTGGGAAAGTGCATTCATAAAAAACAACATGGCGAGAGATGTACACCCTAGTACTTGTGGATCCAGACACCTATAGCCTCTATGATTCAGACTATAGCCCAAGAAAATACATTTCTTACTGCGGAAGTTGAGTTTGTGAGAATTGTAGGGCTTGAGTAAAGGGTAGCAGCAGCAACCAAAGACTTTAAGTTGTTTATAGTCTGGTGCCTTATGGAAAAGAGTGGTGTAGGGTGATTAAAGATTGAGGAGAGGAGTAGGCAATCTCTTTATGAGGAATATTGCTTTTAAGAATGCATCAACCCAATATTTTAGTGAAAGACTTGATGTGCTAAGAGGGTTAGCCCAGTTTCAATTATGTGCCTATGTTTCCTTTCAGCAACCCCATTCTGTTGAGGTGTATGAGGACAAGATATTCGATGAAGGATTCCATACGTGTCTAAGAAGTGCTTCAACTGATGTGAGGTGAACTCACCACCTCCATCATTTTGGAAATATTTGATAGTTGTGTTGAACTGATTTTCAACAAAGCACTTAAACTTGACAAAACATGTGAAAATTTCAGATTTTCAAGTCGTTGGAAACAACCATGTATACCTTGAAAAGTCATTAATAAAAATAACATAGTGATTATAACATCCAACAGATGGAATAAGAGATGACCAAACATCAGAATTGATGACTTTTATGACTCTTGAAACTGACTTCTAAGTGTGGAATTAATCCAACTTAGTACATACTGACCTTTATATTTCCAGATGATGTAATCTGGATTTAGATTATGGGAATCAGTTAAGTTTCATGGAGGGCAAGGCTCAGTACCATCAACAATACCCAAAAAATCATGACTCCTTAAGACAGGAAGGAACTGTGATAGCCATAAAAATTAATTTGAGCTGTCCATTTTGACAGAAACTAACTGTGTGATGTTGGGAAAGGAAAACGTGGTGGGAGTAGAACTAGAATTGACCATAACAATAGGTGTATACCCTTGGGGCTTAGATACCATGAAAGAACTGAGTCTAGAGAGAAAAAGTATTCATTATTCATTTGATGTTCTATACAAGTATAAATACTAAAGTTGAAGATAATCTATACAAGGTAACAAATCAACATTAAACTACTATCCGTTACAAATGATCAATAAGCTGATATGATGGGGCTAATATCCTAGAGACTTAAATGATTATTGATCTGCAGTGGCTTCAGTCATGGCATTCGATCTATAATTTTGATTTCCTTCCTTAACAGAGTTCAGGATGTGACAAGAACATGGAATTAATATATCTTAATGCTTTTCTCACATCCGAATCAGACTCTCGCTTAATAAATAGGTCTAAATTATGGAGTATTTTAATTAAAGTATGGAGTGAAGATTTGAACTCAATACCTCTATTTTGACCGTCTTAAAATTTTCAAGTAACTTTTTCTTTAAGAAAAAAAATGGTCAAAATAGAAAGCCAACCATAAAGAATACTAGAATACTAACAACAATTTTGGCACAAACAAACACAACCAATACTGACCTCTATTTAGGGGTGTGCATCCGGATCCGGATATCCGTCCATAACCGGATATCCGGATAACCGGTTCTTTTCCTTCAACTCTTATGTGTCTATTTTCCCTTGAAACAAACAAAAGCTATACATACCTAAAAGCAGTGTCTAGATGCACTTTGTTTGACAGCTAACATAAATAAAGCAGAAAGTATTCCAAACCTTTTCAAACCATCAAGTAATTTGCGATCTAAAAATTCTCAACATCATTGAGATCTTGCCATTTTAGGGGGTAAAAGTAAAAGTATATACCAACCCTCCACCACAATCCTCAACCAGGTAAGGGCACTACAAAGAGTTCCTTTTGACAAACATGGGAAAAGAATAAAGTGGGCCATTCAAAGTCTCCATCAAAAGCAGAAGGAAATAAAAGGCATAAACCCATTGTAATAGCAAGAAAACTAAATCCCATGTGAAAAACATAGCAAAGGAAAAATAATATAAACCAAACAGACAGAGTATTACATAAAACAGTGATTAAAATTAAATCCCATGTGAAAAACAGAGTAAAGGAAAAAATCCACTAATAAGGTATCGAAATAAGCTTACAGAGCAAAGGAAAAATAATATAAACCAAACAAATCTGAGCTTTTTCTGGGAAAAATCTGAGAAAAATCCCTAAGTACAAAGAAAGATACCTTAAGAGCTTAGAGCGAGGGAGAATATGGATGGTAGCCTCCGCGTGTCTCACCCAGATGCGCAAAGCACTTCGAAGTTTATGTTTCCATGTTTCGATGAGGTCGAAAGACTTGAGAGAGAACAGGAGAAGGCCAGAAGGGATTCGGGAATTGGAAAGACTTGAGAGAGAAGGCCATAAGGGATTCAAGAAGACAAGAAAGCTGCAAACACTAAGCGTAACTACAAGTTTGCAAAGGACTTCGAGACCGAGAGAGAAGGCGGGTTCGAGAAGACTAGAAAGCTGCAAAGTGCAAACCCGAAGCGATTCGAGAAGACGAGAAATGGGCAGTTTTTTTCTTTTAAAAGGACCCGGTTATGGATAATCGGGTCACATAACGGGATCCGGAACTGGATCCAGAATCTTCTTAACCGCCCGGGTGTAATCCTGGCAGATAACTGCCCAGATGCACTTGGGTTTCCGGGTTCCGGACCGGACCGGAAAAAAAATCAGTCCGGATGCACACCCCTACCTCTATTAGCATGAAACTTGCAATTGCCAATGCTAATCCTATGTTAGGATCTCTCTAACTTGATGTCTATTGGATTGGAGCATTAAACTCCTCATGAAGCTTACTATTCTTTCTATCAGTAGCCACAAATAACGAATCTATTTATAAGTCTGTTTGTTAATTCACCCAACACATAACTAATGTAAAAGCCTGCCACATTAATTAAATAAAAGAATATTTGCATTTGGTTTATTTATAATTGATGTGATTCCATACTAAATGGCGTGTTTACACATTGACTTGTAAGTAACATAACTCATCCATACCTATATAGACAGATCGGACGTTTGAGATGTAATGAGTGCATTATGGCTTCCATGCAAGAGACACTAACTAATGTGGAAAATAGTGTTAATGTGATTTATTAGCCTAGTCACATTAGTTATAATCTACAAAAGACTTAATATATTACGTGCACTACAACAGATTGTAATTTTTGAGACAAAAAATTTTGTCTCAAAAAATACAATTTTCGTCCCAAATTAGATTTGGAGATGAAACAATTGTCTCAAATTTTTCTCGGAAAGACCGTCTCAAAAAGCTTTTGGAGATGAAAATCAAATTTCGTCTCAAAAAATCATTTTAAGAGACGAAATTGGGCGGATCCAGTCGAAACCGTTCGAACGGATAATTGTTTTTGAGACGACCCGATTTTGTCTCAATATATTGTTCGAATGGAATATTTATCCGTCCGAATGGAGACTTCCATTCGAACAATATGAAATATTCATTCGAACTAATATCCATATTTGATTCTGTTAGAACGAACTGGGTGTTCGAACAGATTTTATGCGTTCGAACTGATAAATTTTTCAAACGACTTGTGTTCGAACAAAACTTATGTCTGTTCGAACAGAAATTTTATTTTCGAAAATTATATCCGTTCGAACGGGGTTTTGCACATAAATGTTGTTCGAACAAATAATTTATTGTTCGAACGTCCGTATATCTCATTTATCGTTCGAATGGGTTAGTTTTTATTCGAATGGGTTTGTTTTGGTTCAAATGTGTTAATGGTAATTTACCGTTCGAACTGGTTATTTACCATTCAAACTGTATTAATCATACATATCTCAATTTAATTAAAAATACCATACTAATATTACACATTGTAATTCAAACATCAATTGTTCAAAGTAGTGCAAACTTCATAATATAAATGCAATTAAAGAAAAGATAAATTTGAAGACTATGGTGGTGGCATAGAGTTTTGGGACATCATTGACTGGAATTGTTCAAACATTTTCTGGTTATTCAACTGCATCCTCTCTTCTAATCTCGCCTCCAAATCCGCTACTTGATCTAATCGGGTCAGCAACTCTTTTTTCTCGGACCTCAATCGATTTATCCCAAGTACTGCTTCCTCCAATTCCTTAGTCTTGTCGTCATTCGATTTGGCTCGAGAATAGGATGATGATGATGATGAGGATGGTTTTATGCAACGTCCTAAACCCCTCAAATATCCAGAACGTGATCCAAGAACTTGATAAAGGATTTGAGCATCGTTGACAGATGATGCATCAGATGGATCCGCAACAGTTTCATTAAGAGATATCATCTTGTCTAACAAAAATATAAACATTAAAGTTAGTGTAAGTAACAAAAATATTATGTGACAATGAAATTAAAAAAACTTAAACTTACATAATTTGCCTCTACTTCGGGATTGGCCCAAACACCATTACGATTTTTATGTGTTTTAGCATACAATTGGGTCAATTCATAGTCAGCAGGACTTTCTTCTTTCTGCAAAAGGAAAATCTATATTAGAACTTAAATCAGAAAATGTGTATTATATATTAATAATTAACGGGCACTAAAATAACTTACCATTTTGTTAGACAAATGATGAAAAGATCGAGAACCTGCATGATGGTTTATCTTTAAATTTGATCTATTTGCTTTGTTCACAGTACTCCGTTACTAAAAGAAAAAAATATTAGTCTATATGTTTAATACATTTGTGATATATTATTAAAAAAAGACAACAACGATATTACCTGATAAGCAGGATCTTCAAACATATCACAAACTTTCTCCCATTCGTTTGGTGGAATATTTTGAAATGGATTTTGGCGCACCTCTATTGTAGTACTGAACTTCTTATAATGTGCATGGCATCGACCTTTATACCTACGAAATGCATTCAACATCAGTTTCTCAACCGTTAATCGATCCTCTCGTCGGCCAAAATTAAGCTCAAACTCATCCTTTCGAAAATTATAATCAATTACTATAAATACAAAGTAACTTGAAAGTAACATGTTATATACTTAGTTGCTTGAGATGTAGGTTATTACCAAACAACGGTTTTTTATGTGGTCTTTCACATTTTGGGAAACTTTAGACCAAGAGGATGTAGCAATCGGTGCATACGTACGAGTAAGTGTACCAACATAAGAAGCAAACCACGCTGCCGAATCTCCAGAGCCACCGGTGTGATCATCAAGAATATCAACCTTGATTTTACCAACTTTTATTGCTTTCTCTATGCAGACACCTCTCGTAGTGCCTCTACCTCGACGCTTGTTTACAACAGCTATATATACAGCAATTAAATCATAACTTTTTAATTAAATTAATTCATTTTATAGATATATTACTTAAATTGAGCATAAAATATGATATCTAATTTGATAAAATATCTTGTTCTAGGCCTGGTGATGTTGGCTCACTATTGATGACAGGTGAACCACACGGGGAGTCAATAATGGATGGGGATGGCACACGTGTTGCTTTGCGTTTGGGAGGCATATCTATTTGAAATTGTAACAAATTATTATTCAAACAAACGTTAAAGATATTTATATGTTAATATTACTTACAGAAATTCATGTTTGAAATTCATTCACTATCCGTTTTGCTGGACCAGTCACCCTCATCCTCACTAGACACTTCAGTTGATTCATCTTCTTCCGATATTTCACCCTCAATTACTTCGGGTTACGCAATGGAACCATATCATATTGGCTTAAATCAACAAATAGATTGATGCCTACTTCACTTTCTTGATATGCTTCTTTATTTGCTGAACTATCAACTTCTTCATGTGGTTCGTCTGCCTCTAGAATGTAATCATATATATTTCTTAGTGCAAACTTCTCCACTACCCGCCATGGGTTTCCATACTCCGGATCATCTAAATAAAAAACTTGATTTGCTTGGCAAGCGAAAACGAAATGATCGTCCTCATACCATGTGCGAGATGTATTGACACTCACAAATATCTATATTTTAAGTTTCTAATTTAATTTTAGTGCATAATATTTTGTAATTATACTATATTATTTTTTAATTACATTTTTATAAGTTTTATACATTAATTTAACTATTAACAATTGATATGTTATATATATATTTTAAGTTTCTAATTTAATTTTAGTGCATAATATTTTGTAATTATACTATATTATTTTTTTATTACATTTTTTATAAGTTTTATACATTAATTTAACTATTAACAATTGTTATGTTATATCTATATTTTAAGTTTCTAATTTAATTTTATATAAACTATGTTTTAATTATATTAATCTATATTTTTATATCTTATAATTTTATAATTTTTGTTATATTAGGATTTTGTTCGAACAAGATTCTTATCGTACAGGATCCCGTTCGAACGGGACAAACCCAGATTCCAGACACGAGACAGATACAAAACATTTACCACAAAACACAATTTTCACAATCACAATCTCATAAGATGTATATTGCCAGAGTGCCCATTTTAAATGAGATTGCACAAACACAAATATACAACATGCATTTTAACATAATTAATTATAAATTATCAAAAATCTAAAAATTATAAATATTACCTTGAATTTAAGCAATCCAAACAAAAGTATCAATCCACAATACCTACATAAGCAGAAAACACATTATGAGAAAACCTAAATCATGTGCAATAAACTAACATTAATGAAACTCGAAATACAAAAAAACATAGAAAAAAAAACATACATATTGTTCGAATCTCTCCTCTCTCTCTCTAAAGAACCCCTTCTCTCACTAAGTTTGTGAGTATTTCTCACTCCACAACACTCTCACACACACAAAATCACAAAGCCATGCTCTACCTCCTATTAAACATTCATCAACTGTGAAAATGAACTAGAGGTTCAGGTATATGAATCTGTGAAGTCCCGTTCGAACTAAAAATTTACCCATTCGAGCACGAAAATTTCGAATAGGCGCCAAATCTACCGCGATTTATTTCACGTTCGAACGTGTCATTTTGTTGTTCGAACTAACAAATCAGAATATTCCTTGGCATATTCTTCAAATGTAAACCAGCTCAAAGGGTATTTTCGTAACACTGTTCAACCAGAGTGTTCGAATGACGAATTTTGACGTTCCAATAAACTAACATTCAGAATATTTGGAGCGAAGTTTCTCTCCAAACACATTCCACGAGATAACACCGTTCGAACGGGCCGTTATTGGGTTCGAACCAATCACAAAATATTTTAATATTATATACTATATAATAACTATATATTTTACCTACTATTTTATATGATAATTGATAATATATAATGTACTACAAGTCTAATAGTTAATATAATACTTATACTATATACTAACTACTAATATATAGTACTTATTAATATATATATATACTTTTGGTCTTCTAATTTTGCACTATATATTATATAACTTACTATCTTATGATATAAAATATAATAACTATAGTTATAGTAACTTATAATAGTAACTAGTAACTATGGTAACTATAGTAACTAGTTACTATAGTTACGATAACTTGTATAGTTATTATAACTTATAATACTTATACTATAGTAGCTATATAACTAATAGCTACTATATATATATTAATTATATTAAGTTGTATAGTTATCATAACTTATAATAGCTATAACTATATAGTAACTATATAATACTTACATTGTAGTAGCTATATAGCTAATATCCACAATATCTATATTTATATTAATTATTTTAACTTGTATAGTTATTATAACTTATAATACTTACACTGTAGTAGCTATATAACTAATAGCTACCATATATATATATTAATTATATTAAGTTGTATAGTTATCATAACTTATAATAGCTATAACTATATAGTAACTATATAATACTTACATTGTAGTAGCTATATAGCTAATATCCACTATATCTATATTTATATTAATTATATTAACTTGTATAGTTATCATAACTTATAATAGCTATAATTATATAGTAACTATATATAATACTTACACTGTAGTAGCTATATAGCGTATAACTACTATAGCTAATAACTACTATAGCTATATAGTAATTATATATAATACTTACACTGCAGTTATATAACTAGTAACTATAGTTAGTGTTATAATATTATATAAACTATAGGAGTATAGTTATCATAACTTATATATAGTCCATATATAATTCAGCCATTGTAATTATATTAAGTACTTAGAGCATTGGCATTGGACTCATCAAATGAGTTCAATCTTCAAAATTTGATGAATTCATGTTTAAAATCACTGCATTGGATTCACCAAACATTAAAATATGAAACTTTGACGAATTGTGCATTCCAATTCATCTTCAAATTTGAAGACTCACTATTCACACTCTATAACTATTATTTTATTTACTTAAATTATTGTTTCCCAATTTTGAGCCACAATATATTTAAGTTGGGAAACAATAATTTAAGTATCAAATTAAATTATTAATTAACATATAGTTAGTATAATTGTAAAATATGAAAAAAAAAATAAAAATATTATTATTAAAAAAACCATATTATATTATTATTTTGATGAATTCAATGGCTAATTCAATGTGGGGTTATGGATAGTGAGGTTTTGAGTTTATGAAAAATATGTACTTTTCATCAAATTTTGAAGATGAAAATAATGAATCCAATGTTAATGCTCTTAGTATGTACTTAGTATAATAGAAACAATATAAACATAATATACTAAATATATTAAATAAAAGTATTATAATACTATTATTAGTTTCATTTTTATACTTTTGTACTTTGTAATATTATTATTATTATATATTACTATTAGTAATATAATTATAAATATATTAATATAATAACCGTTCGAACGGATATTTATCCAGTTCAAACGAGACGCCACGGTCATTATAGACCCAGTTCGAATACAATGAAACAAAACTCTCTCATTCGAACCAACAACCACCGAGAGCCTCCGAGTTTGCCCCTTAACTCTGCCACTCAACCGCCGTAAGAACCCCACATTTGAACTTCTAAGAGGTATGGGTCAACTCTCCACCTCTATTGTTTAGTTTTTTGCACGAATGGGATGTGTTTGGGAAGTATGGATTTCGAATTCGAAATCTACTCATTTTGGTGTATTCCGTGGAAATAACATCAAAATAATCGGTAGAAATGATTGGGCTTCACTCCTTAATCATTTCTACCGATTAAAACAAAGGATAACATCTAGATAGGAAGTTTTTCAGTTCGGGGCTGAGTCGACTCAGCCATGGCTGTTTGGCTTCTTCCGTTCGAACAAACTCTAGTCCGTTCGAATGCTTAGTTGCCAAACAACATTATTTCTGTTCGAACAAAATAAATTCTTTCGAATGAACAAAGAAACTCTATTCGAGTGAACAAAACAGTCCATTTGAATAGAGTTTGCTAGTATGAACAGACTATGTTCTGTTCGAACGAATTATTTCAATTCAGTTCAATATACTATAATTCTTCAATAATATAATTTAAATATTATGGTTAATTATATTCTTACTTTCATTATGGTTAAACAGTATATCAATGGCATCCAGCGGAAGAAAACGTGCGAGAGATCAGCCCAGCCAAAGTAGTGGATCAGCAGCTCATGCTCCGGATACGAGGCCTACACTTGTCGAGCGTCCAGTCATTTTGTCTGACTTCTCCGATCTTTCATAGGAGGGACGGAGCATACAGTCCATCTTCACCGAGCGGGGATGGATACCGATCTATGAGCACCGGGGGACTGTATATCTAGAGATGGTCGGTGAGTTCTACCGTGCCATGGGAGAACTTAGCGCTGATGCTCTGTTCTACACCATATCAGTTCGGGGAGTGAGTATTAATTTCTCTCCCCGCATTATTGTTGAGTTCCTTAACATTTCCCGTATAGACGACGCATGTCCTGTAGCGGCTACACGGGGACCAGCGGCAACACCATTTGATTCCGACACACCGGCCGCATCCTCCACGCTAGCCCCGAATGTAGATTCGGATGCTACTTCGGATGGTAGTGAGGATGAGGATTTACCTGATGATGGTCTCACAGATGATCAGGTTCGTCAGCTAGTACGAGACCCATCGGGTCCTCCATATGATGGGAGAAAGGTGATCCGACAGGCCGATTGTAAATGATTTTTCAGAATGCTTAATTTGATTGTTGGCTATAACATCAATCCGAAAAAACACAAGACTGTTTTCAGAATCGATCAAGCCAGATTTTTGTTGCGGATAGCACGGGGATCCCATTGATCTGGCATTGTATTTATTCCTCCGCATTCGATCGGAGTCACGCTTTTCCAGAAGAGGTAGTCTACTATTTGCACTACTGATATCTAACCTCCTACTCCGATCGGGGGTTACAGTGTCGGCCACTGAGTGGAGGTCGCCACAGATGGGGCCCCTTAACAAGATCACATTTAGCAAGAGCAAGGGGCACTTGCGGAAGACTGCACCAGAACAGCCTAGTGATCCTCCCACAGATCCAGCTTCTAGTAGTGCTGCCGTTGTTGAGAGACAGCCTCTTGGGGCTACTTTGAATCAGGTACGAGCTTTGTTTGTGGAGTTCGTTGAGCCCATCATGGATAAGTTTAGGGATCTGGAAGGATCTATTAAAATGTTGCAAGTGGATGTTGAGATACTAAGGACCCAATGATTGTTTTAGTTATTATTTTACTTTTTTATGTTGTATTGAACGTTATATATTTGAGATGTAATTAATATATGGTTTTTATTTTTCGAGTTTACTACTTTATTTATTTTTTTCATTTTATTTGCCGTTTATGATAATATAAAAAATGATACTATCTTTAAAATTATATTTATATAAATTTAACATAAAATAAATCACTATTGAAGTTAATTACATAAAATATATTTAGGAATTTATAAATATTTTAACTCACCGCAAATCATAATATATAATAAACACACATTTTTATATTTTGAAAATGATAACAAATTAATGGAAAAAATATTTATTACATTAATGAAAAAAATATATGTACAAATCCATACTAATAAAAAAATTAATTGAAAAAATGTTCATTCGAACAAGGAAGTTTAAGTTCGAACGGTTATTAACTTTTTCTGGAAAAAATAAATTAATTTTCCGCCAATATTATTATTCGAACATATTATATATTATTCGAACGGGCATTAATTCCATGTTCAAATCTATTTTTTCCGTTTGAATGGTTTACCTTTTTTGAGACGATTTTGTTCGAATGAATATTTTTCCGTTTGAACGAACTTAGTAGCTCAGGCATTTTTAGAGACGAAATTTCAATTTAATGACTTTTAGGGATGAAATTTAATTCGTCCCTAACAAATTTCGTCCCTAAAAGTCAAATTTCTTGTAGTGGTGATATGAGTTGTAAGGCAGTACTGGCTATAACCTTGGCATGCATTTTCTCACGCTCAAACTAATAGTCGGCTATTACATATTGATGGTGGCCAATGTATTGCAATATGGACAAGAAAATTGTAAGTGAAGCAGATATCCCTCACTAACCCCACACAAACATGCGCGCGCACACATGTACACTCATTTCCAATTGTTATACAAAAAAAAAATTGTAACATAGAACTAACTTTATCATTTGTGGAAAATTTAATTCACTACAAGAAAAACGAGCATTTGTGATGGATTATTTGCAATGAAAATGACTATCTGTGACAAAAACAGACTCATTTTAATACATTTTTGCAGAAAATAGCTGATTACAAATAAATAATTTTCTTATAGTAAATTTCTTAGAGCTCCATTGGGATCAATTATAATTCTTTCTTCCAAAACATCCCTTTAATGAATTATTTGGTGATAAGTTTGGGTCAAGAAGCAACTTTCCATATTAAAATTATATATGTATTTATATATGTTGTTTGCACAATAAGCTTCTCGCCAAGGGCCAAGCTTTTGCCTCTACTTCCCATTGTACCTTAGAAAGAGAGAGAAATGTGCATAAATAAAACTTGCTAACAGGCATTAGTGAGTAGAGACTCCGACACTCAATTCGTCTGCTGACTCTTATCTATTTTATAAGCACGCACAAAAAAAAAAAAAAAACGCACACCAGAATAATGTGTTAAAATAAGAGTATTTTTATAAAACGATATTACTTTTTTGAGATATTTTACAAAAATACTCATCATCTTAAAATATAGTTGTATAAAGTGTTGTGAAAATTAATGTATATTTATCCTTTTCCCACACAAAATTACCTTTCGAATTAAGTCCCGTTTGGAACTTAGACTGAACTGAGTTGAGTCTAATTTTAAGCTGAGTCTAACATCCAAATACTTAACTCTCAAATCATTAAACTCATCTCAACTCAAAACCTCTTTACACATGGGATCCACAACCTTTTTCAATTCAACACATTTTTACACGCGGGATCCACAACTTTTTTCAATTTTTCATAAATACATTTAAATTCATCTTAATATCCAAACACATCTAAACTCATCTTAGGTGAGTCTTACAAAACTCACTCCATTATCACAACTTACTACTATTCATAAAGAACTCAACTCAACTCGACTCAACTTAACATCTAAACATCTAAACAGGATCTTAATTAAACTTCTGGTCGGATACAATGTGAAAAACTCCCCAATGGGTATTTGTCACGTCAGTAAAATAGATTCATACAAACAACCAAGAATTAAATTTAAAAAAAAAAAACTAAAAAAACAAAATTAAAAAGAAGAAGAAGAAAGCAGTGGCTCCATTATTGGGTTTATTTGGAATTCAACCATTTTTATATTTCTTTGTCGGGCCGGGCTCCCTCACACATGGGCCTTCATGGGGGTTGAATGCTATAGATGTTCCAGTATCATCTATACATAGATACATATACATACGCTTGCATACATATATATACATACATATATATACATATATATACATACATATATATACATATATATATACATACATATATATATATATATATATATATATACGTGGGGTGTGGGGGTGTGGGAGGAGGTAGGGTAGGGGCCAACAGAGTAATAGTGTCGAGCAGAAAAAGGCTAAGGTAATAAAGGACAGCTCAAGAGTGGCAGTTGAAAAGGATGATCTCTTGAGAACTACAAAGTCCGAGTAGAAGCTTAAAAGGTTCTCAACTTTATGGCCATTCAGATAGTCTTTTCTTTTCTTTTTTTCGAAAGTGTTTTTTTTTTTTAGGAAAACAAAATCCACTTCCTAGCAAAATCTATCTTTTTGTTTTTTTTTTAAAAAAGTTGTTGAATGGCTTCGTCTTCCTATTTCTTTCCTAGGGTTGGATGAAAACAAAATTCACTTTCTTTTTTTAGATAGATTTTACTATACATAAGTTATTATTCATTTTTATATATTATATTTGATAACTTTTTTACATATTTTTCATAATAATATAGAATGTGTACATTAAATAGTGATTGATAAGAAGAATTATTCTTTTTAAATATAATCTTAAAATTTCTCAAACTTTCGTTTGAAAAAAAGTTTAATGTATTATTAAAAGATAATTTTTTATATAGACATTATATTTATTTTTTTTAGATATTACACCAAATTTATACACTTTAAATATTATCTAAACAATATAAAATCTATTTTATTTTATTTTTTAACTTTTGATCTTTTCGTGAATCAAAGGTTAGAAATAAACTAATGCAATGGATGTGACTCTTTGAGTCTTTATACAGAGTGAGGAATTGAAAACAGCGTGACTGAATTGGCCAGAAATAAGAGTACAAAACATTGAAATGAAATCGATGTTGTTGTTTAATGCTTAGTCCCGTCAAAGGTTTTTACAACGAAATGACAATTCATTGAACGGGAGACATACCTCTAGTAAATATCCCAGCACACTGATTTGACAATTGGATCATATCCCAGACTCCCAGTTCACTCTCAATTCCATCTTGGAAAATGCTGAGCTCCCCTTGGGCTCCGGTTGGGATTTTATATTTTATATTTTTTTATTTAGTAATTAAGAAAATATTTTTTTTAATAATATTCTAATTTTTTATTTTTTAAAAAATATTTAAAAATGTTAAAACAAATATGTGAAAAAAAGAAAAAGAAATTCCAAAATACAGTGGGAGCTCTCAGCACTGGCTGTTGTAGAGCCATCCTTCCATCTTTGTCATTTTCTCTGTATACTAAAGCGATTGAAATTGGTTTATCTCATCTTTTATTTTATTATTATAATTTTTTTAAATTTTTATATAAAATATAATAAATAATTTAATTTTTTTAAAATTTTAAAACAATAATAATATTAAAAAATAATATTTTATTTAATTTTTAACTTTAATCTAAAATTATATCATCTCATCTTACTATCTCAACTGCACTTAAAATCATCTCTCTCATCTTACTATCCAAACCATACTTAACATTATCGCCCGAAAATGATACACAATATATAATTATTTTCACAATTTTTAATACAATTTTATTTTAAATGAATGACAATTTTTTTCAAATAATTTATAAAAAATAATGTTATTTTACATAAATATCCTAAATTTAAACCTTATTACGTTGTCTCCCCAGGTTGTAAATATCATAACTTGTATAGCGATTATGTCATGATTTTTTTTTCTTTTTATTTTATATGATCCATATATTGGTGTTGATCAAAACATCCGTATGTATTAAAGACGTGTTCGAGAAAGAAAGTGGTTTGATAAGAAGAACAAGTACTGACCTATGAACACAAGTTTGGAACCAGATTCAGTACCACAAAGGATATATGTAGCTAGCTAGCTAGCATTGGAGTATAATCTTTTACTAATCTATAGTATTCTTCATATCGCATGTATACTCACGACTACAATTATCATTTTATATATATATTGCACACACATGTGCAGATTACATGTGAACTCTCTCTCTCTCTCTCTCTCTCTCTCTCTCTAAATAACCCACTAGGTAACACTTGAGTCCCGTTTGGATTCGGAAAGTATTTCATTTCATCTCATTTCATCATTATAATTTTCTCAAACTCTTACATAAAATATAATAAACAATTTAATTTTTTCAAATTGTAATTTAAAATTTTTAAATTTCAAAACAATAATAATATTAAAAAATAATATTCTAAAAATATTTTTTTTAACTTTTATTTAAAATCATCTTATCTCATTTCTGAATCCAAACCAACTCCACTATGATGAAAAATCATTACTTTAAAACTTAGTATTGATTAAGACATCTGAGGCTTCTCCCACGGATCCCTTCTATCCATTTATTTCATTCATGATCTAATCATTTAATATCGATGATCACATACAAATTAAAAAGGTTGAAAACAAAGTTTTCTTTTCCTTTTCTTTGCTTCCCCATTATATAGCTCCTCTCGATGTAAAGGAAAGAGCTCTGACTCCTCCATTCCATCCGTTTCGGCCTGCATTTGAGAGATTGGAGCATACCATCTAGATATGCCTTACGTCGGCTTGTTCCTACTTCACTTTTTTCCTAGGGGCGTTGAGGCAGCATAGATCTGTATATTCGGATCTGAAAAGCTGGCCTGTAGTCGAATTCGCCCTTTCGACTGATTGGGGCCATTTCCAAACTGCTTTCTCTTTTCCATTCCTATGTAATAGTTGAGTGTGTTGGTTTACCCATTCTCACTGTCTAAAATAGTGAATTGCATGTGTCCAAAAAAAAAACCATAAAGTTTAATCATCTTACACCCAATAAATGCTACTAATAATACAATGCTTGGGGTACTGTCACGTCCTACTGCATGGAATTTCTAACGTAGAATATGGGTAGCTATGTAGATAGGAGAGGACTAGGTAGTGAAAATCTTTTTAAAACTTTATTTTATTTTTAAATAAATTGCATTAAACTGAAAACAGAGGTATAAAAAGTGGGGATGGCATGTCCCCCCAAAAAAATGTTCTATTACAATGCCTGCTGTGGTTAAAATTAAGAAAAAGGAAAAGAAGAAAAAAAAAAAAGACAATGAACCAATGGGTCGGACCCATCTCGTCTTAACAATGAAATGAAACGAGAAGATTTATATAAAATAGTCATGATCAAATAATTTGTGAATAATAATAAAATAGTTTGAGTTAATATATTGATAAATGCTGTTTTTACAGATGGGAAATCTCGATAATGGTTTTTTTTAATTAATAATTAAGGAAGTATTTTTTAATGATGTTGTGAATTTTCTTTTAAAAAAAATATTTAAAAGTGTTAAAAAAAGTATGAAAAAACTGTCGAGATCCCTCATGTGTGGCTGTAGAGTCATTCTAATATATTTTATAGAATTTTGAGAAATGGAAGAGAAAAAGTTAAATAAAAATATTATAAAATTAAAATATTAGTATAATATAATTTTTTAATATAATTTTTGTTTTGTGATTTTAAAAAGTTGATTTATTTTTTATATTTTGTTTGGAAGTTTGAAAAATTTGTAATAATTAGGTAATGATTAGATGAATAAGTTGAAGATTGAAGCATTGTTTGGATAATTAATTGATCTAAAGTTATCCCATTTCATTTAATCATTACAACTTTTTCAAAATTTCAAACAAAATATAATAAATAATTCAACTTTTTCAAATATCAAAACAAAAATAATATTAAAAAATTATATACTAACAAGATTTTATTCTCATCTCATCTCATCTCAACGCGACTCACTATCCAAACCTCCTCTTAAAATTGAAAAGTATTTGTATTTATAGCGTTTGAATATTGTATGAGATAAGATGGGTTTGAAGAATTTTACCATCCAAACCATGCCTAAAATATTGTGGATAAAGGCCATAATTGGAATACACAAGCAACCATTCCGACATTTTTGTTGGAGATTTCACTTCCATTATCTTTATACTCTTGTTCAATGAAAATAGAAAGATAATTATAAGACATCTAGATCAGTTGAAACGATAAGATCACTAGAGGCCTCACCAGTTGGTAACAATACTGTTTGGATACTGTATATATATAGTATACTGTATACAATAATGAAAAGAATACAATAGTCTAGTTGAATACTATTTTAAAACTATACAATCATGTGTATTTTATTTATGTATTTTTAATAATCGTGTCTAATAAATCAATATAACAGTGAAAAATTAATTTCCATGGTCTGTTTTTATACAACATAAACTGCTTGTCTAGTGTAATCACGTGGGCCACTACTGTTGGGGCATGAGGCTCCATCCTCCACACTCTCTCCCCCATGCCTATTATAGCCGTCAATTGATTGCAGCTCCTAAGTCATAGCCGAGAGAGAGAGAGAGAGAGAGAGAGAGAGCCGAGACTCTTTTTGTCAATACTAAGCAGCTAGCTAGGTGAAATTTACTAATAATAAAAGAAGAGATCAAGAGGGTTGTTTTAAGCGGTGGAAGGCTGTTTTGATTCGCTTTTGTGTGGGTGTTCAGGCCGGCGATGTCATTTGCAGGCGGCAGGAGAGTCATGTGCTCTACTCTGGTGGTGGTGCTTTTGATTCTCTCGGTGTTACAGATTTGGGTCTGCTGTGAATACTCATGCCAAGCCAGCGCAATTCGGATACTTCCTGCTGGAAATGGATCAATGGCAAAGCTCAGAAGAAAGGAGAGCAGCATCAGCCATGGCAGTGTTGATAAGAAAAGCAAAGAGGAGCTTCTCCACAAGTACTTCAATGGAAGAACTTTCAGTTTCAGTAACATGAGTAGTGACAAAGGAATCGAGGACAACAAACGAAAAGTACCCAGTTGCCCAGATCCTCTCCACAACTAGTAGAGTTTTTCAAATTGTTTTCTTTTTTTGTTTCTTTTTTAATTTATGATGAATCTCATCCAAAATACCCTCGTTTTTCCCATCATTTTCGGTCTTGTATTTTGATGGTCTCGTAGCTAATGCCGGAAAACCGGGGGTATTTTGGTATTTTGATTTATTCCATTTCAATGGAAGATCCAAGAATATGAATGAATGATTATGATGTGTATAGAAGCTGAGAGTTTAATTCTACAGTGCATACAATGGAACTTTCTCTTTCTAAAAGCTCTGTATGTAATTCTTTAGACCATTTTCTGCTTTTGCTTCAGCACTTAGAACAAGAAGAGTGGCAGAAATGCAATAAGGAGCAGAGATTCACATCTTTTCACAGCAATAGTACAGATAACTTTTTGGAATTTTTTATTTTAAAAACCACTTTTTAACCATCACACAAGAGTGTTCATGCTGTTTTTTGTTTTGATGATTGATATTGGATTGCTTGTAATACTATTGCAATACTTTTGGCAAAAGGCTGGTCATGATGAGTTTTTTGAATTTACTGAATGTTCAGCCTCAAGATTGGATTTTTATTTATATCGTTTTGAGTGCTAAGCATTGGGTAAATTTAAATGGGTTAAATAAGAGGGGTATTCCTCTACTTTCCTGAACTAGAAATTCCAGATCGTTGATAGGTTCTGATCTCTTCTTCAAAATCTACCCAAACCTATTTCAAACAGTAGTACATATGCATCCGACTAACACCTAGCTAGAGTTAAAATATAGTAACTTGAGTTCACTCGTACTAATTAAAAAGATCTATTTGTTGGCTTATGACAAGGGGTGGGGAAAAATTCCGAAATTCCGACTCCAGCCGAATTCTGACTCCGACTCTAGCGTAACTCCAACCCCACTAGTCGGAGTCGGAGTCCACAGCTGTAACGCCCCTAACCCGGGTAGCCTGGAGAATTACTACCTGTCACTCATAAACAAGTCTCCCAACACATCCAAAGGATAATCTCCAACAATTTCATAAATGAAATCGATCTCATATCTTCTCAATATTCTCATTACAAACTCCACACAATCTTTAATGCAATAATAATAAATCAAAGGGGTCCATAACTTCCCGATAGTCATAACAAACCAACTAAATATTTCATAAATCTTACTAAACTCAAGACATAAATCAAACCCAAAGATATTAAAACTAAGAAGACCAGAAGTCCTTCTTCCACTAACATCTCCTCAGCTTAAACACAAACGGCAATCTAATCCAGGTGCTCATTTGGACTCACCACATCATCTGAAAAATATTATGATGATAGGGGGTGAGTTATCAACAACTCAGTAAGCAGAAATCATATGCTAGCGTGCAAACATGAGCATTTATAAAGTAGAGTATGCAGAACAAAATATTTTCCAGAGTTATCATGCAGAACAGAACATATTTTCAAAATAACAGAGCGATGGTTTTTAAGACAAATAAAACCCATAGTACTTTGGCATAACATAAACTGAGTATCTTCATCAGATCAAAACAGAGCATCAAACAGAGCAGAGACCATGTTTCACCCCCGTGGTAGGGTTGTGCTAACCCCGGTGGCCAAACCAGGCAGAGACAGAGGTGAAATCTTTCCTTTATTCTTCTCGGAGCCCCGAGTGTGCACACAGGAAAGACCACAATAAAACCACTTTGTTTCCAAAGTGGGTGCACTCAGAGACAGAGAAGTTGGTACCAACCCAAACATAGCAGAGCATAACAGAGCAGAGCAGAGCAAAGCAGAGACAGAGTCAGATACGAAAACCAGTACACCATGCCAAAGGTTTTCAGATGTTATATCAAAATAATACAGAGTACCAAAACAGAATCAGACAGTTTACACACGTTGAACACAAAAGCCAGAATATCTTTCTAAATAAAGGCACAACTTTTCATATTCTCAATATCGCTCTTTTTCCAGATTTCAGAAATTACATGACAGAATTTAGCTCATGTCTACACAATGCATGTCAGAATATATTTTTCCTTTTTCACACAGATTTCGTGAATAATGCTGATAAGTGACCGAGGTTGATCTTTGTTTTCACAAGTTCCCAACACAACACAAATTATGCAAGCTTTCATAAAATCAACCTCAGTCTTATTTAGCTTGTATAAAACCCAGCATAGGAACCCCACTTACCTGACTCCTGCAGCGTATTATCTAAGCCTTGAAAATGATCTCTATCAATCTCGTCACCTATTCATAAAAATAATATAAACTAAATGTTAATGTCCAACAATACACAATTGATCTTAAACAACTCAAGACTCAAACTCTAGACCATACTTCAGTGAGTTTAATCGAACTTAACTAGCCAAATAACCAACCGAACAGCCCAAACTTCGACCCAAAATATTCTATACCAAACTCAGTATGTTGGCTATAAGTGGAGACTGGTTTGGAGCTGAAAAAGTGTTGGCTGAAAGTTGGCTCGACAGTTGGCTCGAGCCAAGTTCGCTCAACTTCACTCGACAGACCGCTCGGGCGAAGTCAAGACAGTGAGGTTCGCTCGACATCGCTCGACATACCGCTCGAGCGAAGGCAAGTCAGAGAGGTTCGCTCAAGTCTCGCTCGTCACACTGCTCGAGCGAATGCAAGTCAGAGAGGTTCGCTCGACTCTCGCTCGACACTCTGCTCAAACCAATGTTCATTTGGCTGTTCGCTCGAGTCGCGCTCGACAGTCCGCTCGAGCGAAGTACGCAGATTTTGCCAACTTAACCAGTTTACACTACACAAAGCACTCATCCTTCCATTCCCAACTCCATAGCAGAAAGTATAACCTAATACCTCCAAATATATTCTCAACCACAAATCCACAAATCTACTACAATGTAACTTCAAATAATCCAAACCTAGGACAAACACCAACCCGAAATACTCACCACGCAACAACCAGAAGCACTCACAAAAAAACTACTCAATCACACGGTAAGGACCATAAATAGAAACTGCAGAAAAAGAAATGGAGAGAGGATCGGCTGAAAGGATGCATTAAACTAGAGTCTAGTTGCAGAACAACAAAAATATGGAAAGAGAAGAAGTTATACCTGGAGATGAAATCTTGAACAATAAGAAGAGAACCAACGGACAACTGAAGGGATGAGAGAGAGGAACACTCAAACTGCAGAAACTGGAGAAACGTGAGAGAGAAACAGTTTACGGGAAAGAGTGACCGAAAGGGATGAGAACAAAGTGGAGAGACGTGCGAGAGAGAGAGATATGCGGAAGAAACTGAAGATGAAACAGATACATGCGGAAAGAAAGGAGAGAAAGAAACGGAAGTTGAAGAAGACACACTCACCTCCACAAAACGACGCCGCTCGGGACTTACTAAACACTAAAAATGGCTGGGCCATTCTCACGCACGCTCCGGGCCACTGCTGAAGATACTGGGCCTTACAACAGCCCATGTGGGCTCCGAGACATTTAAAAAAAAAAATCACATAATCAAAATGACGTCATTCCACTTCAAGAGGAATAACGTCGTTTCGTTCAGAAGGGGGTCCAAAACGCATGACCATTTTCTTCCCCCCTCACTTTCGCACAACACACCTGCAACTCGCTTTTTCTCTTTCCTATCTGCGCTGTGCTTCACCTCCCTCACTGGTTTCCGTCACCAGAGGCCGTCGCGAGCCATCTTCTGGAGTTAATCACAAATTGTAAGCCACTCGGCACTCACTCAATTTTTTTGAATAATTTTAGAGTTCTAAAATCATCTAATTGTACATTGTTTTTTGAAATTTGTGAAATGTGTATGATTTGTTGTTCATTTCAATGATTTTAATTTGCATTTCAATGATTTCGACTTTTAGGCTATTAAATTTAAGAATTGAGGGATTTAAATTTTGGAAAAATCAGGTCTTTTTGTTCCAAAGAATGTTCACTCGAGCGAACGTTACACAGATTGTTCGATCAAGCCTTCGCTCGAGTGTGACTCGAGCAAACGTCACACAAATTGTTTGATCGAGTTTTCGCTTGAGTGTGCTCGAGCGAACATCACATAGATTGATCGCTCGATCCTTTGCTTGAGTGTGGCTTGAGTGGATATTCAGTTTTTTTGTATTTTATTTATTTTTAAAATCATAAATACGACTAGACCACATATGTTTTTCCTTTTCAATATGTTTCCAATGTGTAGATAATTTTCATAACATGTTAAATGACGATTGGTTGTTAATTATTTTAGATTATTTGCATAACAAATTAAGAATGCTACACCATCTCGTTGTGATTCTTCACAAGAGGATGACGCACAGCCATTGACGTCACCGACAGGTACTTCAGACCGTAGACCCTTATCTAGAGCAGCTACCCCCTGTGCAAGTAGTTGAGTTCCAATAGAGCTAGAAGATGTTGATATCCTAAATGAGGAAGAGGATAAGTTGATGAATGTTGAGGCCGATCCACCAGCACAACAGAGTAAAAAATGGTCTTGGACATGAGAATATTTCACCAAAGTTCTTGGTGATCGTGAGAACCCACAGGTTCGATGCCACTACGGTGGGCAATTATGCGATTGTCATTTGAAGAAGTAAGGCACGTCAATATTAATAACACATCTTTCAGGCTGCCAGTGGTATAAGATACACAAAGAGTTGGTGGCAACTGATAAGATAAAGTTGAGTTACGAGACTTCTACGGCCACTGATGGCACGCAGATTAAGAAGTTATCAATCCCTCAATACTGTGAGAAGATGTTCTTGTGTAGATGATCATTATTGATGAGATGCATTTTACCATAGTTGAAAAGGCAGGCTTACACAAATTTTTACACACTTTAGAGCCACGATTTTTCATACCTTCACGATATATTGTAATGCGTGATTGTTTGAAGAGGCATGCCAAGGGGAAGGCAGCGATGAAGGAAATGTTTGTCACCACTGGCTAGAGAGTGTCATTTACAATTAATACATGGACCTCCATACAGAATGTGGGCTACATGTATATCACAACCCACTTTATTGACAGTGAGTGGGGGTTGCACAAGCGGATTATCGACTTCAAAGAAATTGCTAATTACAAGGGTTCATCCATTGGCAAGAAGATGGATGATTGTATAAAGTATTAGGGGATTGTATAAAGTATTAGGGGATCGGAAAAGTGCTTTGTATCATGGTTAACAATGCCAGTGTAAATGAAACTGCCATTAATTGGCTCAGGCGGAATACGACGGTAAATGAGGATATCATTTGTGAGAACCAGTTAATCCATATTCGATATTGTGCTCATATCATCATCTTCATAATTTCTGAGGAGTTCAAGGAGGTTGAGGATTCCATTACTAAAGTTCGAAACCTTGTGAGATATGTCAAGGCTTCCCCCCAACGGCTCTTCCAGTTTAAGGCAATAGCTAAATAGTTTGAGATTCCATCTGTCAGTATGTTGCAATTAGACTCGATGGAACTCTATAAACATGATGTTGGATGTACCAAACAGTGTTTGAGCGGATGTAGGTCGAGGATGGGGGCATGAGGTATGCTTTGTTGGAGTCAGTTGGGGGACAAGGGGGCTCGGTGGGTTGGAGATAGTTAATTGGGCTAATGTCAGGTATTTTGTTAAAATTTTGAAGTTATTTTATAACATAACTATGCGGATATCTGGGATAAAATATCCTACTACAAACATGTACTTCGAAGAGCTCTCGAAGCTTTATGATCACTTGCAACAGAGTTGTGTTGACAGTGTGAGTTTGTTGAATGCAATGATCATGATGATGAAATACAAATATAATAAATATTAGGAGAATGTGAAGAAGATAAATAGAATATTATTTGTGGCTCCGATCCTTGACCCCCGATATAAGTGGCGATTGTAGAAGATTGGATTATGGACGTCCTCGATGTTGAGGACGTTGATCAATTTATTAGATCGTTTAAATGTGATATTGATGATTTATATAACCATTACAACAGTAGTGGTCAGTTTTCAACCGAAGATGATAGCTCCTCACGCCAGACTAGCTCGATATCTTCCTGGGATGACACACATATATAGAGTTCAAATTTATTGCGGCTACGATGGTATCATCAAAACCGTGCATCGAGGAATATTATGCAGTGTAAGTCTGAGCTTGAACGTTACTTTATAGAAGATGTCGAGGCACCTAGTGAAACATTCCAGATATTAACTTGGTGGAAGGTGAATTCTGACAATTTTTCAGTCATTTTCCGAATAGCTAGGGATGTACTAGACATTCCTATCATTACGGTTACCACTGAGTCAGCATTTATCACTGGATGTCGTGTCTTGAATACTTGTCGGAATTCATTGTCTCCAACCACTGGCGAGGCCCTCGTTTGCACACGGAACTGGTTAAGTTCAATGCCCATTGGAGTAGATAATGTTGATGCTGAGAGTTATAGGCTTGAATCGGGTAACTTTATGATTTTAAATGATTATTCACATAATTTTAATGTTTTAATTATTTAATTTATAATTTATATGATTTTGTGGATCTAGCTGTAAACCCTAGACTAATTGTGGATGAGTTGGCCTCGTTTCTTTTTGCATATAAGATGAGATGAGATGAGATGAGATGAGATGAGATGAGATGGACACACCGTGGGATGACCCCTTTATTGGTGAGAAACTCAATACCAATATTACTATCATGCAAAACTCGTCATAGTTAGAAGTGGATGTGAGTTCATAATGTGTCATATTTTATGTCATATATCACTTGGCTGATGTTTAGAATTCTATAGTTAAATGACTAAAGAAAATATAGTGCATTTGATAAGTAATACTCCATGCAGGAAAATTAGAAATCACTATCGAGTCATCAACTCAAATGCATGGACTGTCAGACTGATGCGGAGGATATTATTTATATTTTGGTGCTGTAAATTTAAATTTTTTGTGAATTTGTTGTTTTAAATTTAAATTTATCATTTGCACACATTAAATAACCTATTTTTATAATGTACATGATTTAGTCATTGTATTTAAATTTTAGTTTTTTAACTTATTTTTTTCAGTATTTTATATTTTTTAAATTAATTTTTACATTATTTTGTATATTTTATAATATTTTTTTTACATTAAACCAGCTCCGATCGGAGTTAGAGTCAGAGAACATTTTGACTTCCGACCCCAGTCAGAGTCGGAGTCGAAGGTCGGAGGTGGGCATTCCGATTTCATCGGAGTCGGAGCCCACCCCTACTTAAGACATCTCTCTCTCTCGCACAACAAGAATTGGGTGTTAAGACCACTCGAAGTAACAGTCAGTGAGAGGAGTACTACTGGGCTTTATTTTTGCTTATCTGTTCAAAAAGGTTTTCATTGTACCTCACCACTTCTTGATGGGTATTTATATCCTTATTCAATCCTTTCGGACTTTTGGGTTTATTCAATTGCAAATAAGCATGTGAAAACTGTGATCAAGTTTGTCAATTTTGGAAATCAAATATCAGAGGGTAACAGAAGCGATGTGGAAATTATTGATCAGTTTGCAGTTGTTCCATGAGCCTTTGGTAGCCTTTTCTTCATTCGGTTTCGTCGTCCATTGTGCAAAGTATTCTATGGGATAAAAAAAAAAGCAATAGTACCCATGTACCCCATCAGCTAGCTAATTAAGAACCACCTTATAATGAGAGACCCAATCCAATGAGAGAGAGATTTCTTTCACCACAAAATTGTACACAGGCAAACAAGAGAAGTTTTGTTGCCCCCATGATTTTACTAGAACCATTAAATTAATTTGCTTGTTTTTCTATCAAATTAAATTGGTTTGTATATATAGTACCCCATGCATGACCTCTTGATGCATGTCTCTCTCTCGCGCGTGTTCCACTACAAGAAAAATAGGTTTTTGTGGCTACTTAATTGCGGCGAAGAGTCTATTTGTGATCAAAACAGACTAATTTTAGCTTGTAAATAGTTATTTCGCTGGAATTAAATGGCCACAAATAAGCAGTTTTCTTGTAGTGTTCGTTCGTGCCAATTACCGACTAGTACTATTAGGTTTATTTTCACACATGATAGATCAGAACGTACTTGGGTTTCGATATTATGATAAAGATTTGGCTGGTGGATCAAACTAATTACTAGCTAAGCATAACCACACACATATATGTATTGTTACATTATGCCACTCCAAAAAAGTATCGTGAGGGGTTAGAATGTACGTTATTTGAAGTGAGATACTACTTCTAGTATTAGAAGAGCAAGAAAAAGAAGGCCGGAATCTATAAAAAGTCAGATGGATTCATCTATGTTTTTAACACAACAAAGATACGATATGATCGATATATAGGAATTAAGAGTAAAAGAGGTATAGGTTCAAGTACTATATATATAATATAGACGTTGATTGTTAAATGGACTCCAGTGATTGTACATTCTAGCAAGCAAACTGGGAAATATTGCAGAACTTACTTCTTTAATTCCCTTCTCTAGCAACCGTTTTGTACTCTCTTTACAGAAAGGGTGCGTGAGTGAAAACAAAATGAGTATTGCTATAGTCACAAAAAGACTACACAAAAATAATATCACAAATTGATATGACTTCATGTATAAGTTCGTTAGATTTATTTTTATAATAAAAATATTTTTACAATCTGACGAACCACATCATACTATATCAATTTATAGAATTATTTTTGTGTAATCTATTTGTGGCTAGAGTATTTCTCAAACAAAATAGTATTGATGAGTGCATGCATGCAGCACAACAAACATATATGGCAGAGAAACAAGGAGCATTTGATTTAGGTATTATATTGTATAGGCTTATTATAAGTGTCATGTTCTTTCCATGTTATTAGTGTGTTTTTTGTTGGTATTGTAGGTTTGCTAACCACTGGGTCTCGAATTCTGGTGGATTGTTTTGGGAGTTTATAAGGGAATTAAGAGAAACAGGCATATGCAGCGAAACCAATGCGAGAAAGATCCACGTAATTTGCGGCGACGAAGATGTTCAGCAAAGCTGCAAGTGACTCGTAATCTCCGGCCCGGTTGTTCTTTTGTCTGCTTGTATTTTGGATTCAGAATCAAAACTCTCTCTCTCTCTCTCTCTCTCTCTCTTCCAATATCAGACAAATTAGCTATAACCGATGCTACGTATAATGTACTGTTCTATATTCATATCTTCCACGTTCTCTAAATATACCACAGTACTGATATCACTCAAAACCTGTAAAAATATTACAACTCTGCTCTCTCTCTCTCTCTCTCGTGGGATGCTCATCATGGGTGTAAGTACGAAGGAAGTACACAGTAATCTCAGTAATAAAACCAAGATGAATTAACTGCCAGTACCCAGGCCACACCATCTCATGGTCAAAGGCTTGGAAGAAGATATTTCGAAGGTATTTCACTATGTCCAGCCTGTTCGTAAATGGGTTAAAACCCATAACCTATGTAAGGTTTACATCTAACGTCCAGGCGGGTTAAGAGTAGGTAACTCTCATGTGGTAAATAACTCTCCACTAACACGCAGCTAATTAATTTTTAAGAAAATTAAACCACAGTCAAGAAACTATTGAAATCAGAGTTTTACTATGCTAAGTTTCAAAATAGTGAACATAAGAACAAAAAACAGCCTCTCTCTCTCTCTCTCTCTCTCTCTCTCTCTCTCCATATTCCTAAAGAAATCATCTTAAGCTCTTATTTTGAAGTATGAGATTTTCTCGCAACTTTATTAACCGAGTAAATGATGTAGAGGTACAATCTTAACAATCGGATATCGATTGTAAGACTGTAAAGATACAAAGTCATGAAGATGTAAAAAGTTCGCTCTTAATTGGATATCGATTGTAAGACTGAAAAGATACAAAGTCACGAAGCTGTAAAAAGTTCGCTCTTCTTATGTAACAACCGGACTCCGATTTTTATATATTTTTAGGCTTCTGCGTAAGAAAAAGTCCAAGATCTAAGCCCACACCCGTGTCTTTTAAACCGTTAAAACCAACTGAGTTTATGATTTTCTTTTCACTGCACCGCATGATTGCACTCTCCTGCACGTACGCCTCTATATTCTCCTCAACTTTAGGGATTTGTTTTTGTTTCGTTTCAAACACCTATTTATTCACATGGCAACTTCACAGTTCATCGCATAGGCCCACGGATTTCTCGTCCTGCACGACTTCATCTAGTGCGTTTCTCTCGTCCGTTTCTCCATGGCATGAACGTCCCTATCCCCGCAACATTCACAGCAACAGTTGTGTAATAGATATACATATATATAGTCACGTTTAGCAGTTCATCAATTTGATAAACTAGGGTTGCCGCTTACACCTTTCTTTCCCCAACAAGTTGCGGCCTATCTCTCTTGTTTCACACTCCTTTCCACCATAGAAACAGCCCTTAACAGGAAGCCTTTGCCTTCCTACACCGCGAAACGTGCACCGCGTTGCATGCCGCGTGAAGCCATCGCAGCCGCTTTCCCGACGAACCTGGTCTGCAACTCCATAAGCCGCCGTGACCCACTCAACCATCAGCCGTTTAAACCTCCACCCTTCACCTCCGTGCCCAGCCCATGCAAGATCAGCAGCCACTTGCATAGAGAACTGAAGACCCCTGTTTTTGCTCATCAAAATAGAGCACTTCGTTTCAGCCACCGTGAGTTGTGGCTTTACCACCCAGCAGCCGATGTTGCCACTGTCCATCTCCCAGCTCTTTGCACAACTTCTTCCCGCACGTACGATGCTACCGGGACAGCCACCTTCTTCTCCGCACCATACGCAGCTCCTCCATTCACGGTGAGTTTCCGTTCTCTCTTTCTCCGTCTCTCCCTCACTATCTGTCTCCCACACCGTCTTGCTCAATCTCTCTCAGTGCTCCATCGCGATCACCACCCACCACCGCACCCAGCGCCGCACACCTTCCCTCACAGTGAGCTACCTCTACCTACCTCATGCTGAACTCCCTTCTTCCCGCTCATCTCTCTTTCTGCCCCCACATGCTTAGCCGCCCCTCTTTTTTTTCTGTCGTAACCACCGCCCTCACCACCGTAGACAACTGCACAACTCACTGCCCGTGGAGCTCTCAATCTCTCGGCGAGCCTCTGCCTCACAAACTGCTGTGTTGCTTTTACGTAACATGAGTTTTTGTTAAGGTAGTTTTTGTTAACATGAGTTTACGTAACTTTGGTAATGTATTGTTTAATTAAATAAAATTACATTATTACCCTTTGAGCTACAAGTTGCGCTATGATGTTTTAACTTTTAATATGAGTTAGTAATCTCTAATATATTTATGTTTACATAGACATCTTAAGTATTTTAACATGTTATTAAGTAAAGATTTATTTTAAGAGTAAACATTATTGGTATAATGTTATTTTTACACTTTAGATATGATTAGTCTATTTAAAAATAGTTATGGTTTATTTTAAAATAATTTGGGATAATTATATTATCTAGTATTAAACTTTATAGTTTGTTTTCAATAATAAATAGGTCAACTTTTAAATGTTTTAGTCAAAGTTATTAAATCAATATTGATGATTTTAGAAAGTGATGATTTATAATTTGAGGTTATGAAATTTTAGGTTTTGAGAAATTAAATAGGTTATTTTTTAAGCTTAGGATTAAATATCGAAATACGTGATTAATTGGAAATTTACGAGAATTACATGATTATTTTATAGGTGACGATTAATTATTGTTCGACATTTTTGAGGAAAATTTCATAAAAGTTAAGAAGTCCAGGTAAGCGGGATTCCTATGCTAGACTTTGCATAAAATAAAATAAAATGAGGTTGCTTTTGAAAATATGCATGTCTGTTTTTAAAAGAAATCAGAAAACAACCTCAAATATGTGTTCTGCATATGCATGAAAGCTGTATAAGAGAAAGTATTTTTTGTCATGATTGATGTAGACATGAGCTAATTTGTGCATTCTGTTTCTGGTCATGCAAAAAGAGCGAATATGAAAATCTAAAAGTTTTTGTTGTGAATAAAAGATGTTTTGTTTCTGTTTATTTCGAACATGTGAAATTATTTGAAGTTATTCAGTGTTTGGTTTTGATATGATGTGGCATCTGAAAACCTTGGCATGAGATTCTGATTCAGTATTCTGATTAAAGTCTGATTCTGATGGTTCTGTTAAGTTCTGATAAGGCCCAATCACGGGTGATAATAGTGGATACGGCCCAGCCACGGGTAATAATAGTGGCATACGGCCCAACCACGGGTTATAAAAGTGGATATGGCCCTTCCACAGGTTATAATGGTGGTTTATAACCCTAGTACGGGGGTTAAACATGGTATACGGCCCAACCACGGGTTGTCATAGTGGATACAGCCCTTCCACAGGTTATAATGGTGGTTTATAATCCTACCACATGGGTTAAACCTAGTATTTGTCCCGATGTGATGCTCTGATTGATGAAGATGGGGTCTTAGATTTTGATATGCCAAAGGATTTTTGAATAAGAATGTTTTTCTAAAAGTTTCGCTCTGATACTTTTATAACATGTTTTGATATTTGCATTCTGAAAGTAAATGTTTCTGTTTCTGCATTCTGAAGGTAAACATTTTGTTTTGCATTCTGAATTCTGAAAATGCTCATGTTTACATACTAGTATATGTTCTCTGCTGGAGATAATTTCAGATAATTTTGATGGTTCAGCTGGAGAACGAAAGTAGAAAGTTTTAGGAATGAGCGATGATCGTAGGGGAATAAGTGCCTGAGGGTACAAGTTTGTTGGAGAGTCTTTTTTTTAGTAGGTTATGATTTTCGGATTTTGAATAAATGGATTTGTACTTTTTTTAGAATTTTGGAGTATTTAAATATATTATGGAAGTTGGATTTAGGTTACAAGAGTTAACTCTCCAGACCTCCGGCAACGGGGCGTTACAGTTGGTATCAAAGCCAGGTTTGAGGTACTACAAACTATAAACATTTGAGGTTTGAATATCTCTGGGTTTTGGAAGAAACTTCTGATTTGAGGTGTAGAATTTTTAAGAATAAGAGATGAGTATGTGGATATTTAAGGTTTTAGATTTTGTAGATTTTATGATTGAGTTTTGAGATTTTGAGGTTTAGGGATTTTAGATTCGACAAGCTTACTTTGTGGACTATAAGAGATAATCTTTATAAGATTAATTTAAGGTTTAGATTTTTGAGGTTAGATTCTAAAGACGTAAGGGACTTTCGAGCGATGTCGGGTTTACAATTATAGATGGTAGGAAAGACTATATGAGTTGGTTAAAGAAATGGCTAAGAATGGGTAAAACAAGTTCAAAATTTCATTGATTCATTTATTTATTTTTAACTTTTTTTAAATATTTTAGCTAGTATTTATATTTTGTTTATACATATTTTATTTTCTTTCCCTAGAACGTTTAACTGAGTTTAAGATCTCAGGATGACTGCTCGTCATCGAGTTCGAAACTTTGGAGATTTTAGATTTAGAGATGGTACATACTTTAAAAGTAGTTTTGAGGAGATTTAAGGTTGTAGAATTCTGCGGGCTCCAGGATATGATATATATATATTTTTTGATATGTAAGGTTATAGCACTTGCGGACCTATGGAATGAGTTCCACAAAATCTGAGGTTTTAGATTTTGCATAATTTAAGGAAACAAATTTTATTACATTTGAGATTTTAATTTTGGTAGGCATATTCTATGGACTGTAGGAAATAATTCTGTCAGGTTTTAAGGTTTAGATTTTAAGTTGACTTCATGGAACGAGTTTTGATTAGGAACTGGAGGTTTAGACTTGTGATATTGATGTATTAGAGTCTACATACATGTTGGGAGACTTTGCAAAATTAAATCTAACTAGAAAAAAAAAGTGTATGGACTGGTTAAATGTGGAGGTTAGTTCCTTTCAAATGTACTTCATTTGAAATACAATGTGTTTAGGACTACAAGTTGTTAGAGTGCATTGCGGAAGCGTGGCTTTGGTGACATGATAATTTGAGAGTCTATTTTGATATTTGTAAATGGTTCATAAATTATGTGGAGAGTTCAAAATTATTTTAGGTTTTTAATTATATTATTGAGGTTTTTATATTAGGTGGAGAATTTGAAATTTATTATTTGGTTGTTAATTGCATTATTGAGGTTTATATTTTAGAATACGATCGACAATATTGGAGGGTTAGAATTTGGAATATTAGGTTCAAAAATTTTGGAATATTAATTAGGTCCGACAATATGATTGACGTTTGGTGTAGGCATGGAATGGTTGTAGCGGATAAATATTTAGGCCTTGCTTGTGGTACTAGCAAATTTCGAGGACGAAATGTTTTTAAAGGGGGGGAGAATGTAACACCTGGACCCAGTCAAGCCCGATTTTTATATAGTTTTGGGCTTATGCGTGCCTTATGCGTAAGAAAAAGCCCAAGACCTAAGCCCACACACGTGTCTTTTAAACCGTTAAAACCAACTGAGTTTATGATTTTCTTTTCGCCGCACTGCATGATTGCACTCTCCTGCACGTACGCCTCTATATTCTCCTTAGCTTTTGGGTTTTGTTTTTGTTTTGTTTCAAACACCTATTTATTCACATGGCAACTTAATAGTTCATCGCACAGCCCCACATATTTCTCGTCGTGCACGGCTTCATCTAGTGTGTTTTCCTCGTCCGTCTTTCCATGGCATGAACGTCCCTATCCCCGCAACATTCACGACAATAGTTGTGTAATAGATATACATATATATACTCACGTTTAGCAGTTCATCAATTTGATAAACTAGGGTTGCCGCTTACACTTTTCTTTCCCCAACAAGTCGCGGCCTATCTCTCCTGCTTCACACTCCTTTCCACCATAGAAACAGCCCCTAACAGGAAGCCTTTGCCTTCCTACACCGCGAAACATGCACCGCGTTGCATGCCGCGTGAAGCCATCGCAGCCGCCTTCCCGACAAACCTAGTCTGCACCTCCATAAGCCACCGTGACCCACTCAACCATCAGCCGTTTAAACCTCCGCCCTTCACCTCCGTGCCCAGCCCACGCGAGATCGGCAGCCACCTGCATAGAGAACCGAAGACCCCTATTTTTGCTCATCAAAATAGAGCACTTCATTTCGGCCACCGTGAGTTGTGGCTTTACCACCCAGCCGCCGACGTTGCCACTGTCCATCTCCCAGCTCTTTGCACAACTCCTTCCCGCACGTACAACGCTGCCGGGACAGCCACCTTCTTCTCCGCACCATACGCAGCTCCTCCATTCACGGTGAGTTTTTGTTCTCTCTTTCTCCGTCTCTCCCTCACTATCCGTCTCCCTCACCTTGTTGCTCTCTCTCAGTGCTCCGTCGCGATCACCACCCACCACCGCACCCAGCGCCGCACACCTTCCCTCACGGTGAGCTAACTCTACCTACCTCACGCCGAACTCCCTTCCTCCCGCTCATCTCTCTTTCTGCCCCACATGCTCAGCCGCCCCTTTTTTTCTGTCGTAACCACCGCCCTCACCACCGTAGACAGCCACACAACTCACTACCCGTCGAGCTCTCAATCTCTCGGTGAGCCTCTGCGTCACAAACTGCTGTGTTGCTTTTACGTAACATGAGTTATTGTTAAAGTAGTTTTTGTTAACATGAGTTTATGTAACTTTGGTAATGTATTGTTTAATTAAATAAAATTACATTATTCCATTTGAGCTACAAGTTACGTTATGATGTTTTAACTTTTAATATGAGTTAGTAATCTCTAATATATTTATGTTTACAGAGACATCTTAAGTATTTTAACATGTTATTAAGTAAAGATTTATTTTAAGAGTAAACATTATTGGTGTAATGTTATTTTTACACTTTAGATATGATTTAGTCTATTTAAAAATAGTTATGGTTTATTTTAAAATATTCTGGGATAATTATATTATCTAGTATTAAACTTTATAGTTTGTTTTGAATAATAAATTGGTCAGACTTTTAAATGTTTTAGTCAAAGTTATTAAATCAATATTGATGATTTTAGAAAGTGATGATTTATAATTTTAGGTTATGAGATTTTAGGTTTTGAGGAATTAAATAGGTTATTTTAGAAACTTAGGATTAAATAGCAAAATACGTGATTAATTGGAAATTTACGAGAATTACGTGATTCTTTTATAGGTGACGATTAATTATTGTTCGACATTTTTTAGGAAAATTCTGAAAAAACTAAGAAGTCCAGGTAAGCGAGGTTCATATGCTAGACTTTGCCTAAATAAAATAAAATGAGGTTGCTTTTGAAAATATTCATGTTTGTTTTGAAAAGAATTCAAAAAAAAAAACCTCATATATGTGTTCTGCATATGCATGAAAGCTGTATAAGAGAAAGTATTTTCTGTCATGACTGGTGTAGACATGAGCTAATTTGTGCATTCTATTTTTGATCATACAAAAAGAGCGAATATGAAAATCTAAAAGTTTTTGTTGTGAATAAATGAAGATGTTTTGATTCTGTTTATTTTGAACATGTGAAATTATCTGAAGCTATTCAGTATTTGGTTTTGATATGATGTGGCATATGAAAACCTTGGCATGAGATTTTGATTCTGTATTCTGATTAAAGTCTGATTCTGATGGTTCTGTTATGTTCTGATAAGGCCCAACCACGGGTGATAATAGTGGATACTGCGCAGCGACAGGTAATAATAGTGGCATACGGCCCAACCACGGGTTATAATAGTGGATACGACCCTTCCACTAGTTATAATGGAGGTTTATAACCCTACCACGGGGGTTAAACATGGTATACTGCCCAACCACGACTTATAATAGTGGATACAACCCTTCCACGGGTTATAATGGTGGTTTATAACCCTACCACGGGGGTTAAACATGGTATATGGCCCAACCACGGGTTATAATTGTGGGTACGATCCTTCCACGGGTTATATATAATGGTGGTTTATAACTCTACCACTGAGGTTAAACATAGTATCTGTCCCGATTTGATGCTCTGATTGATAAAGATGAGGTCTCAGATTTTGATATGCCAAAGAATTTTTGAATAAGAATGTTTGTCTGAAAGTTTCGCTCTGATATTTTTGGAACATGTTTTGATATTTGCATTCTGAAAGTAAATGTTTCTGTTTCTGCATTCTGAAGGTAAACATTTTGTTTTGCATTCTGAATTCTGAAAATGCTCATGTTTACATACTAGTATATGTTCTCTACTTACTGAGTTGTTGATAACTCATCCCTTATGTCCAAATATTTTTCAGATAATTTTAATGGTTCAGCTGGAGAACAAGAGTATGAAGTTTTAGCAAGGTATGATGATCGTAGTGGAATAAGTGCCTGAGGGTACAAATTTATTGGAGAGTCTTTTTTTTTAGTAGGTTATGATTTTCGGATTTTGAATAAATGGATTTGTAGTTTTTTGGGAATATTGGAGTATTTAAATATATTATGGAAGTTGGATTTAGGTTACAAGAGTTAACTCTCCGGACCTTCGGGAACGGGGCGTTACATCTTAAGATAATTCAATTTAAAGTCATTAATTAACATAACCACACTGCATGTGAACATATATTGAGGCATGTATGTTGTTGGCTGGTATCAAGACAACCAATAACATCTCAGATCACAAGAATGACTCCAGCAACACATGAACTCCTACTAGTAACTCGTCAACACAACAACCCGATATATAACGTACAACAACTCTACAAGATAGAATCTATTTTACTTAAGATACTATTTCTTATACTTTAAATTTTAAATATCTATACTTTAAATTTCAAATGTTCACATGTACTTATCTCTCAGTGTAATCATCAATTGAAACAAATTGCTATCATTAGAAATACAAGTGCTTGTTCACCAAATCAAGCGTGGTGAGACTTATTCAAAATCATTTCAATTTCTATATGGTATCGGCTTAGCATTTTCTCACCTACGTCTCATGATCCACATGGCCTCCTCTGATTCCATGACTGCACCCATCACAACCTACCTTTTCCCAATCTCTCAAACCTGCAAAATCTTCTTATCCTTAAACTCACATGCGATAATTATCTTATTTGGAAGGCTCAGGTTGTTCCCTACCTCAAAGGACAACAAAGTTTTGGTTACCTTGATGACAGTATTCCATGTCCTCCACTAACTGCCTCTATTGTCTCCCAAGATAGTTCCACTGAACTTGTGTCCAACGTTGCCCACACCCACTGGTGTCAACAAGATCATCTAATTCTCTCGGCATTCTTTTCATCTCTATCTGAAACTTTCTTGGCTCAAGTATTTGGCAAACCTATTTCTAGAGATGTTTGGCATCAACTAGAAGCCATGTACTATGTCAGCTCTCATGCTTACATCACTCACACTCGCATTCAATTGGCCTCATTGAAGACGGTGAATTCCTCCATTGCTGGTTATTTTCAGCAAATTAAGTCCCTCACCGACATCCTTGCAGCTTGTGGTGAGCCTTTTAATGATAATCATATTTTCTTCTATGTTCTTGCAGGTCTCGGTTTCTGATTATGACTTGATCATCACTTTCATTACCACTCGAGTGGAACCTATGCCATTGGAAGTTGTTTATGGTCATCTTCTAACTCATGAATTGCGCCTCACTTAGCAGAATTCCTTAACTGATCTCAACAGCTCTTCAATCAATATTGCCTCACGTAGAACCCCTCAGCCTCGTCCTCGCAATAGCTCTTCATCACATGACAACTCCAGTAACTATTGCTCACTGTCCTCCTAGCCCCTAATCATGGTAGAGGCTGCAGCAGAGGCCGTAACTCTGGTAATTCCCAACCAACTTGCCCAGTTTGTGGCAAACTTGGGCACACAACAGCTAAGTGCTACAATAGATATGTTCATTGATCGTTGGTTCATTTGTGAGCACACCTCGATTGTATTGAAGCTAATGCCTATTTATGATGCAGTTTTTCAATAAAGTCTATTATTAGTCTTTTGTTATTATAGTGAAACTCTGTTATCGTGCATCTTGGGACAACATGATTATTAATGCTCTGTAATTTTCAATGCTGTTTATATAATGTACCTCTCCATCTGTAATCGGTAGAACATCAGAATCAATCAACAAGTATTTTGGTTGAAGTTCTCCTCTATTTTTCCATCCTTTTACCACACCTCTGTACCAAAACTACCATCAATTAGTATCAGAGTAGCTTTCGGTCTCTTTGGAATATGATGGCTGCGCCTGGTTCATCTGCAACTCTTCCCATTTTTTCTGGTGAAAACTCTGACTATTGGAGCATAAAAATGAAAACTCTTTTCCTATCTCTTGAATAGTGAGATGTCGTTGAAAATGGAGTCTCTTCAGTTGCTGAAGATACGTCTGAAGGAGCTTCTGTTCTAACCCGAGTCAAGTCTGATAAGCAAAGGGATGCAAAATCCTTGTTTATTCTGCAGCAGGTTGTGAGTGAGTCCATCTTTCCAAGGTTGATGAGGGCTTCTTCTTCCCAGAAAGCTTGGGAGATCCTGAAACAAGAATTTCAAGGTAATACCAAATTAAAATTATCAAACTTCAAGGGCTAAGAAGGGAACTTGAAAATCTCAAAATGAAAGAATCTGAGAATATCAAGGAGTATTGCTCTAGAGTCATTGAAGTAGTGAATCAAATGAGGGCTTATGATGAAAATATTTCAGATGAAATGATTGTTCAGAAAATCCTCATAAGCTTGACTGAAAAATATGACCATGTTGTGGCTGCCATTGAAGAAACTAAAGATCTCTCTTCACTTTCTGTCACCGAGTTAATGGGCTCACTTTATGCTCATGAACAACGGATTGGCAGAAGGAATGAGGTGTCTTTGGAAAATGTATTTCAATCCAAAGTTAGTCTAAGGAAGCAAAAGCAAAAGGACTTCAAGAAAAAGTTCAAGGGCACAACAAAAGGAGGAGAAAATTCTCAAAAGAAGAAGGGAGAATTTTCACCTTGTGGTGTTTGCAAGAAGACTAATACTTGGAGAAAGATTGTTACCACCGGGGCAAGCCATAATGCTCAAATTGCAAGAAATTTGGGCATGAGGAGAAAGATTGCCGGTTCAAGAACAAAAATCAACAAGCAAATTTCACCGAGGACAAGGAAGAGCAGTTGTTCTATGCTTGTCATGTTGCAGTCGAGCAAAGAAGAGAGTGGTTTCTAGATAGCGGGTGCAACAACCATATGACAACAGATGAGAGCTTATTTTCTCAAATCGATAAATCTGTATGTGTTAAAGTGAAGCTTGCAAATGGAGATTTGGTGGAGGCAAGTGGTAAAGGTATGATTGCCATGGAAACCAAGAGAGGGACTAGATTCATAAAATATGTTCTTCATGTTCCTAGCCTTGATCAAAGTTTGCTAAGTGTTGGGCAAATGATGCAAAATGGCTACTCACTTCACTTTGAGGGAGAGCTATGTCTCATTCTTGATTTGAAGAAAAACAAACAAGTAGTGGCAGAAGTTAAAATGGGAAATGAGAGAAATTTTCCCATTACTTGGCAGTACCCAAGAGCAATGATGGTTAGATCTGATGAAACAATTCTTTGGCATCAAAGGTTTGGTCATTACAATCTAAATGCCTTAAGGATGTTAAATCAGAAGAACATGATAAGAGATATGCCTTTGTTGGACCAAAACATGCCTACTTGTGAAGAGTGTATGATGGGAAAGCAACATAGGCAGCCATTTCCATCAGGAGAAGCTTGGAGAGCAAAATCAGTACTTGAGCTAGTGCATATCGATCTATGTGGTCCCATGAGGACACTTTCTCAAAGCCAAAACATGTACTTTATGCTCTTCATTGATGATTTTTCAAGAATGACTTGGGTTTACTTTCTCAAAGAAACATTAGAGGCTTCTAGTGTTTTCAAAAACTTCAAATTGCTGGTTGAAAATCAAAGTGGTCGAAAGATGAAGATCTTGAGAAGTGATAGAGGGGGTGAATTCAACTCAAGTAAGTTTGATGAATTTTGCCAAGAAGAAGGGTTGGAACACCAACTGACAGTTGGTCTAGGAAAGGAAGAATAGGACTGTTATGGAGATGGCTAGGTCCATGCTAATGGCAAAGGGCATTCCAAAAAAATTCTGGGCTGAGGCTACTAATACAACAGTATATGTGCTAAATAGATGCCCCACAAAGGCAGTGAAGGATATGACTCCAATCGAAGCATGGAGTGGACATAAGCCAACTATTAGTCACTTCAAAGTATTTGGATGTTTGTGTTACATTCATGTACGTGAACAAAAGAGACACAAACTTGAAGAAAAGTCAGAGAAAGGGATTTTTCTTGGGTATAGCTCTCAATCCAAGGGATACTAGATCTTCAATCTCAAAACTCAACAGTTGGTCACAAGTAGAGTTGTTCAGTTTGATGAGCATTCAACTTGGAAATGGGAAGAAGAGCATGAATAAGATCTGACTCTTCGTGTTCCAGTTATCGAGCAAGTTGAAGAGAGGCTAGAAACATCAACTCCAAATGATCAACCTTCATCCCCATTCTCGGTTTCAGGAAGTGACAACAACTCATCACCTGAGACTTCTCCAAGAAGATTTAGGGCATTGAACGAGATCTATGAATCTTGTAACTTCACTTCCATAGAGCCTGAAAATTATGCAGCAGCCTCTAAAGAACAAGTTTGGGTGGATGCAATGAAGGAGGAGATTAGAATGATTGATAAAACAATACATGGGAGCTGGTTGCATATCCTGACAGTAAGGATGTTATTGGAGTTAAGTGGGTATACAAAACAAAGTTCAACCCAGATGGTTCTTTAAACAAGTGTAAAGCATGATTGGTTGCAAAGGGCTATTCACAACAGGCTGGGATAGATTTCGATGAAACCTATGCACCCGTAGCTAGGTTGGACACCATTAGAACAGTAGTTTCACTTGCAGCTCAAGAAGTTGGAAGATCTCACAACTTGATGTAAAATCAACTTTTCTTAATGGAGAACTCGAGGAGGAAGTGTATGTTCAGCAACCCGAAGGCTTTATGAAGGAAGAAGGGAAAGTATTTAAGCTAAAAAAGGCTCTCTATGGGCTTAAACAAGCACCCCGAGCTTGGTACAGCAAAATAGATGGCTATTTTTGTGATCATGGCTTCAAGAGAAGTGTTAGTGAACCTACACTTTATGTCTAGCTCAAAGGTGAAAGTTTGCTCATTGTCTCACTTTATGTTGATGATTTAATTATAACAGGAAATAATTCGGTTATGATTGAATCATTCAAACAAGAGATGATGAAAACATTTGAAATGAGTGACATGGGACTAATGCACTACTTCCTTGGAATGGAAGTATATCAAGGAGGCATTTTCATTTCACAAAGGAAATATGCTCTTGATTTGCTCAACAAATTCAATATCGCTGAATGCAAATCAATAGCTACTCCTTTGATAGCAAATGAGAAATTGAAGAAGGAAGATGGTGCAAAAGAAGCAGCATATAGGAGTTTAATTGGAAGTTTACTCTACTTGGTTGCCACTCAGCCTGACATCATGTATGCAACCAGCCTTTTCTCAAGATTCATGCAACGTCCAAGTCAAATCCATTTTGGAGCTGCTAAAAGAGTGCTGAGATAAATTCAAGGCACAAAGGATTTCGGCATTTGGTATAAACCAAGTTCTCATTCAACTTTGACTGGTTTTATTGATAGTGATTGGGTTGGTTCTGTGGATGATATGAGAAGCACATACGGGTATTGTTTTAATCTTGGAACTGGTGTGTTTTCATGAGGATCAAAGAAGCAAGGATCTATAGCACAATCCACAGCCGAAGCAGAGTAGGTGGTTGCTATTAGAGCTACAAATCAAGCTATTTGGCTGAGTAAAATTCTTGAAGATATGGGTGCAAAACAGCAGCTACCAATTTTGATTTATTGTGATAACAAATCAGCTATAGCTATGGCAAAGAATCCTGTCTTTCATAGCAGAACTAAACATATTGCAATCAAGTATCATTACTTGAGGGAAATAGAAGCAAAAGGAGATGGGAAGTTGAAGTTTTGCAAGTCCAAAGAACAAGTTGCTGATATTTTCACAAAGGCACTCCAAGAGACAAATTCCATATGTTAATACTCAAACTTGGAGTGTCAGAAAAATGCATCAAGGAGGAGTATTGAAGCTAATGCCTATTTATGATGCAATTTTTCAATAAAGTCTATTATTAGTCTTTTGTTATTATAGTGAAACTCTGTCAGCGTGCAACTTGGGATAGCATGATTATTAATGCTCTGTAATTTTCAACGTTGTTTATATAATGTACCTCTCCATCTGTAATCGGTAGAACATCAGAATCAATCAACAAGTATTTTGGTTGAAGTTCTCCTCTATTTTTCCATCCTTTTACCACACCTCTGTACTAAAAATACCATCAGATTGATCGTTGACACTCCCAACTTGGCCATCCTACTCTTTGTGTTGTCCACAACATTCTCTCCAAGTTTTAGCTACCTGTGTTGTCTAATAAAGTGTCTCAAGTCTGTTCTTCCTGTCAACAAGAAAAGAGCCATCGACTCCATTTTTTCATTTCTAATGTTTCTCTTACAACATCTTTGGAGTTAATTTTCACGGATGTATGGGGTCCTGCCCTTGTTCTTCAAGCAATGGAAATGAGTTTTATGTCTCATTTGTAGATGTTTTTTCAAGATATACATGACTTTTTCCAATCTGCTCTAAATATGATGTTACTTCTATTTTTCAAACATTTCAACTACATGTTGAAAGATATCTTGGAACAAAAATAAAGTAGTCCAAAGCGATTAGGGTGTGAGGCCCCTAAGCATTTTGGTGGGTTTTTTTTTCTTTTTTTTCTTAAGGGAACTGGAGCCCAATTGGTTATTGTGGACTTATTTGGCTTGTTGTGGTGTAAGGGGCCAATTTTAGGCTTGAACGAGAGGAGAAACTGGGCCTAGCCCATGGGCTAGTTAGGAGCCCGGCCTCCTCCTTCAAAACGACGTCGTTTAGTAGCTAGGAAGTGAATTTTTTTTTCTCCCCCTGGAACGTCGTTTTGGCGTGTAGGGTGAAAACCCTAGTTTTCCTTCTTCTTTTCTCCCATGTGCCGCTCACTCCCTTTTCTTTCTTTTCCTTTTTTATTCTTCTTCCTTCCTCCTCCTGCGCCCGTGACCCCGCACCACCGTCCCTCGTCACCTGTCCAGTTTCTCCATGTGTACGTCGTAGCGCACCATCTCCACCGTCGACTGCACCACCACCCTTTTTCCCGAAACCGTGCGCCCCATTTTCTGCTCTCTCCCACTACCTCTGCTCTCGAGCCGTTTCAACCATGGAAATGGCACGCCGCTACTGGTGGCCTCTCGTCGCACGCCACGCGCGCATTGCTCGCAAAGCCCACACGGTCCCCTACCCCCAATCGCAGCCGTTGATGTTGCCGTCGAGAACCACCCCTTGGCCTATAAATAGGTCAAGCTCCTCATCCCTCAAACCATCCCTCAATCGGCTTTTCCTCTCCCAAAACCGAGTTCTAGCATTTCTCCACCCACAAATCTACATCCCGAAGCCTCTAGGATTAGTTTTGCCCTAGCGCCACTGTGAGCCATCGCCCCCAGTTGCCTTCTGGTGGCCACGCAACCACCCTGAAGTATCCCACTTCCCTAGGTTCCACCTCAACCCATGAGTTTGAGCCACCTTAGTCGCTACCCTGTCGTGCTTGGCCACACCCCGTCATGGAAACCCTCTCCTCCATCCATTCGCACTCCAGATCTGCCACCCCTTTGAGAGAAATCCCACCGGCAGCCCTCTATCCCGCTAGATCTACCTTTGCCACCTTACTCAGACGCTGCCCCGCTGCCGCTCTTGGCGCAACCTCAGTAACCCTTCTACCCCTTGTCTTGTATTTTTTAATCTTCAGACTGTGTTCTGATTCAACCCACTTGTCTTTATCCTTCCGCGCAGCGACGCGCCCACTAGTTTGATTGCGGGACACCATAAACCAACACACGCAATCATCCAAAATAATTGCCTTCCACGTAGTAAGTAACTCTCCAGGGCGACCCTTGAATTTCTAACGTGAATTTATCGCTAAGTTTGCTGCAGTCTAGTTGTGTTTGAGAAGGGCCTTGGACCCGAAGAAGTGTTGGGAACATTTGATGTAGTTATTGTCGGAATTTGTGCTGAGGGTTGGATGGAGGGTGAGAAACGTGTGTAGTTGGGGTTTGTGAAGCTATGGACTTTGTGTTGTTATGTGTGATTGTTGTGTGCTATACCATGCCATCCAATAAACTGCTTGTCATGCATCTGCATATTACTGTTATTGATATCTGCCACGATTTATTCAACAGTGCCATGTTATATGCTATGCTGATAAAATTGAAAACTGGGTTTTCGTGTCTTGGTAATATTTTGTGGGTGCGTGCATATCACGACCCCAAGCCGAGATGAGTTATTATCTTGATGGAGCTCCTCTGGTGACTCGGGAGCGTAATAAACTGAGTGACGTCTCCTTGGCTGTCGCCGGGTGACAACAGGCTTGAACAAGACAGTAACGCTCTCATGCCAACTCTATGGCACCTTCGCTAGCGTGGGCTAGAGGATGCCTGGTCACGTACGCTCCGGAAGTGGAGCTGGACATCGCTTGTTATGAAGTCACATGCACGGTTGTTACCTGTAGTGTGACGAAAGGAGCCAGAGTGTGCGCATGGTCCTTAGGGGAGACCATGGTGCATGCGTAATAAATGGTTGTGTTTTTGGGTACAAAGGGGTTTTGGGCGTGAGTGGTTCTAATAAATGCATTTTGGGGATGGTTGTAAAAATGAATATTTTTGGGTTTTTGCTTCCATGACTGTGGTGCATTGTTTGTTTGTATAATTTCATGCTTGAATCTCTTGGTTGTCGCTCTGCTAATTATTTATTGAGATTGTGAAATCTCATTGTGGTATTCCTACCTACGACTTTGATGCAGAGGAGGGGTATGAGCAAGAGGGACTAGCCCTACCTGAGGAGTGATGGCACAAGAGTTTTAACATTATTGTTATTGGACCTCTGTATTCATTTCCTTTATTTCAGCCAGATAACTGTATTAACCTCTTGGAGGACTTTGTTTCAGGATTTATTGTTGTTAAAATTTCTGGTACTTAGTTTTTGGCTATCTTATATTTTTCCGATGTGTAATTTATGTTGTACATATTTTGCATGTTTGCACATGCTTGCACATGGCGATGGGGTGTATGATCCATGTGGTTATCATCCCGGTGTCATGACTTCCACCAAATCACACGGGGGGGTTGAGGGCGCACATAGGGAGGTGAATTTCGACTTGTCTATTCCTTTCTTCAAACCCAAGGTATTCATCATCATCTCACATGTCCTCAAACACACCATCAAAATGGGGTTGTAGAGTGAAAGCACCGTCATGTTGTTGAGACTGGACTTGCTCTCCTCGCCCACAGTGGTCTTCCTCATCTCTATTGGGATGAAGCATTTCAAACTGCATGCTTCTTTATCAATGATTAACTTCACCTCAACTCCACAATCAATCTCCATTTCAAATTCTCAATCACAAACCACTTGTATTCTTTTTTACGAACATTTGAGGTTGCATGTTGATCTTTTTTTGTGCCCATACAATAAATACAAAATACAGTTTCGAACCAAACTCTATCTCTTCACTGGCTATTGCAACTCCATTTTGGTTATAAGTGTTTAGATCCTACCTCTGGTTGTGTCTACATTGCACAACATGTTATCTTTGATGAGTCTTCCTTCCCTTTCAAGCAGTTCCATGTGTTGTCTAGTAATCCTACTTCCTCTCATTCGGTGCAACTACTTTCCAATATTCGTCTCTCTCCCATTCCTTGTACTGCACCTCATTTCTCATCCATTAATTCCCTTAGCAACAATTTGGCATCCTCTCCTCCGACCTCTACTCATGCTCTTTCAGTATCGTGTCAAACACCTTTCGTTTCCTCCAATACTTCAACACTTACACCTACCTTTTTGGATTTGGTTTTGCTTGGTAGGAATCATTCCACAAGAACTCGGTTACAAGACAAAATCTCATGTCCTAAGCTATGCATAGATAGTACTATCCAAACCCCTCGTGCCCTCGACACCACTACTGCTCCTCTTCGGGAGCCTACCTGCTACACAAAGGCCATTAAGTCTCCGGAATGGCATGTTTCCATGAGTGATGAATTCAATAGCCTCCTCCATAATGGCACATGGACCCTTGTTCCAAGCTCTCCCACCCAAAATGTCATTGGCTGTAAGTGGGTGTTTTCTAGATTAAAAGAAAAGTTTATGGCACTCTTGATCGCTACAAAGCCCGCTTGGTTACCCTTCACCAACAAGCTAGGGTCAACAATGGTGCCACCTATATTCCCGTTATTAAACCCATCACCATCCACTTAATTCTTTAATTAGTTGTTTCTATAGGTTGGAGAATTTGTCAATTTGACGTAAGCAATGCCTTTCTACTGGTTTTCTTGATGAAACAGTTCACATGTCTCAACCTCCAAGTTTCTATGATGCAACTCGTTGCCACTATGTCTATAAATTGGAGAGAGCTGCTCTATATGGCTTAAAGCAAGCTCCACGGGCATGGTACTCACGCCTCAACTCCCGACTCATTGCCCTTGGTTTTACGTGCCTTCCTCTTCTTTTTTTTTATTGTCGGCTCCACCTGTATATATGTGCTGGTATACGTCAATGATACTTTAATCACAGGTTCTTCACCTCTAGTGATTCAATCCATCATCACCAACCTCCAATCTGAATTTGCAATCAAAGACCTCCGTGACATGTAGTACTTTCTTGGTGTTGAGGCTATTTCCTTGAGTGGTGGTTTGTATTTGTCTCAACATCAATATATCCATAATCTTCTAGATCGTACAAGCATGCTAATGGCCCAACCAGTATCTATGCCAATGTTTACATCCTCGAAACTCATGACAATAGATGATCACTCTCTCTCGGATGCAACTCTCTAATGCAACACAGTTGTTTCTCTTCAATATTTTTCTTTAACATGTCTAGATGTATCATTTGCAATTAACAAAGTTTGCAAATAAATGCAAAGCTCTCATACTAGCATTGGACTATCATTAAACGCATCCTCAGGTACCTCAAACAAACCATCTCATTTGGTTTACTGATTAGGTGCAGCTCCACAACCACACTCACTGCATTTTCATATGCGAAATGGACTAGTTGCCCCAATGACCTCAAATCCACAAGTGATTATTGTGTTTATCTTGGCAACAACATTATCTTGTGGAGTTCTTGCAAGCAACCCACCGTCTCTCGATCAAGCAAAGAAGTAGAGTATAGAGCCCTGGCAAACACAGCAGCCGAGCTCTCCTGGCTATAACATATCATGTTTGAATTGGGTCTCTCTTTGGCAACACCTCTAACCCTTTACTATGACAATATCGGTGCAACTTACCATGACCAATCCTGCATTTCATGTACATAAAAAATACATTAAGCTTGACTACCATTTTGTACGTGACAAGGTTGCTTCTAAACAAATACAAGTTCGCTTCCTCTCCAACTGTGATCAACTCGTGGACACTTTTACCAAGCCACTTGCTTCTACTCGGTTTTCCCTTATTTGTCACAATCTCAACGTTTGTCCTTTACCGTTGGAATTGTGGGGCGTATCAAGATGACCATTGACATTTCGGATCACAAGGACTCCAGCAACTCACCAACACAACGTCACGATAACTCTAAGTTTACAAGATAGAATCTGTTATACTTAAGATACTATTTGTTATACTTTAAATTTCAAATGTTCACATGTACTTATCTCTTAGTGTAATTATCAATTGTAACAAACTCCTATCATTATAAATAGATGTGCATGTCTACCAAATCAAGCGTGGTGAGACTTATTCAAAATCATTTCAGTTTCTATAGCTGGCTGGACCAACTTGCGCATCGTTCCCTTCCAACAATGTCTGATTGCTCTTGGTTGGACTTAAGCCGAGATGTGGAGGGTCAGCTATTAGGGTGTAACGGGTCCGGTTTTGGAAAAATTTTGGGACCGAGCCGGTATACACCGATTTTGCATTTTCAAGAACCAATACCGTACCAGTTACCCTCCTAAACTGGTACTTCCGGTTTTACCGATTCCGATCCTGTTTTTCGGTTTTTAATATATATTAAATCTCTAATTTCTTATACTTATATATATATATATATATAAATATTAGTAATACACTAATACTATTAGTATATATAGTAATACTATTGGTATAGTATTATTACTATATCTTACTGATAATATAGTAATTAATATTCTAATGTATATTAGTATTACTAATATATTTATAAAAAGGAAAATGTTGAGAATTTATGAAGCCATAAAATGTAATTAATATATATTTTATATTTAAAACATATTATTAAATAAATATTCATGTTTAAGATTAAAATTTTATGTTATAAATTATAATATAACATTATTTCATATATAATTATAATTTATAAAGTTTATATCTAATATTTTTAAAGATTATATATAATATTAAAAACTAATTATAAATATATAAATATCCGAACTGGTCCGGTTCGGTCCTAGAAAACATAAAACCGAGACCGGACCGGTTATGACCGGTTTTTAAAATAGAAGAACGGGTCCCAGACCGAACCAACTGGTCTAGGCCGGTTTGGGCCAGTTTTCCAGTTTATTTTTATTGCCCAAGTCTGCTAGCTGCGGAATATAAGGAAGAGTTATCAAAACATAGATCTCTGCTATTTTTTTTATTAAAAAAAGAAAATAAATTTAGTTATCAATTAACTAGCATTTTTTGCTAATACAAAACATAATTTACTAAATAGACTTACTATTCGAAAAGATCATTCAAACTAACATAAATCTCTATTCGAATGTTTAATTATAGTTTGAATGGACATTTTGGCGGCAAAATTGTATAAAGGTTGGGCACGAAGTATTGGACGTTGTTGGAATCGAAAAATTTTCGTTCAAACATAAACAATGTTGTTCAAACGAAAACATGTTGTTCGATCTCACAGTGTCCGTTCAAACTTACAAGTTTTCGGTTCATTAAATATAAAAATAGATCATGTATAAATATTTTTACACGATGCCCATTGTGTAAAACTATTAAGTAGATAAAAAAAACTATATTAAAATATATAACATGTTACAAAACAAAATTTAATTTCTAGTAATTAATTTAGTCCATGCTGAGAGTCCTAACAATCAGCTTGATCTCCTTCAAACAAGCATCCACCCTATTTATGAGAGGGGTAATGCTTCTCTCAATATCAGCAACAATGCTCATCTACAGCTCAGGAATTGCCACATGGATCTATCTAAACAAAATATTAGCAATGGCAACACATATCTATATGCGCACAATATCAGTTAATGCTGCACGGATCTCAATGCGCACAATATTAGCCATCTCATCTCTACGTGCAGCTATTGTGGTGGTGGTAGTACGTCTCCCTGATGGTGGGACACTCGTGGCCTCAACAGGCTCTGATTACTGCCTAGTACGGAGGTGGCTTGCGCTTTTGCCCAAGGTGACAATATTCTGGCCGATTTGAGATTGCCGACACTCAAACGAAGTGTCCTCACTCCCGTAGACATAAGTAGTCTAGAGATTGTCAACACAAATGACAGACTACTCCCAGACAAGTACTTAGACTTATCTTGGATTCAGGACAGGTAATATAGGGACAAATTAATCGGATGGCCTCTTGCCAATTGCAATATGAATCTAGCCTGATCGATGCTGAAATTTGTCGTATGCTTCCTTAGGTTTATGTTATATGAGTAGATCAGCTCCAACATCTGAATGAATGTTGTGCAGTCAACTTGCTTGATGGCCTTGCTGCTATGACAAGGAGGAGTTGTATCCTTGACCATCAACCGACGTACCTCTTCTTTGGAAAGCACGTCCTCTAGGACAATTTGCTCCATGAGCTCCTCCTTTCCATCCTTTTGTTGAACCAATTGGAGTGCATTATATGCATCGAGCTCTTGAGGGATGTGAAAAATCTCAGCTATACTGTCAATGGAGAACATAATACTCACCCCCTGTACAGTGAAGGTGAATGCCTCATCTACGACTTATCTCACTGACTCCCTCATAGAACTCGTACACCAGGTCATGATAGGTAACCCTTGACTGGTCACAGATGGGATGTAACACCCCGTATTTTAGTGTATTTTTATTGAAGGATTTATTATTATTTATTCAAAAATTTATTCTCTTGTATTAAGATTATCGGATATTTTAAATGATTTATTTTATGATCTCTAAATTGTAAAAATTAAATTGTTATGTTTTCTTAATATTTATTTATTGTTGTACATTTAAATTATTCTTTACATTTAAATTAATTGATTGTGGGGTTTAATTATTTTATTTTCATTGTATCATTATGTTTAAATTATTTTAATTGATTTGCTGTTGTAAAATCATCTTCGTTGGATCATTTTTGTGACCCAAGAGGTGAGGACTGGACCTCATTTCTTTCCCTCCATTTTCTCTTTCCTCTCTTTTTTATTTTCTTCTTTTCCTTTCTTTTTCTTTTTCTCCTGCTTCCTCTCCCACGCGGCGCGACCTCTCCTTCCTCTCTCCCGTGCGCTTCTCTCTTTCAACCCAACCCACAGCCGTCGTGCCGCCGTGCGCGACACCGCCGCGGCGCATCTTGAGCTCCAGCGCCGCCGTCGTACCACCATTGGCCGCCATTTCTTCACCACTTCATCCTCGACCTCCAAGCAACCCATTGGATCCAACCCCACCTCCGATTCGTCACCGGTGAAGCACATCCAACTCCATTTCCGTTTTTGGTATTTTTGGCCTTAAACCACCCTTTACGCCGCCACCCACGGCCAACCACCACCACCACTAGTTTCACCGACATCCCTAGGCTATACCCTATCAATCTTTGGTCTTCATTTGCACCCGTTGAAAAGTGGGTATCTGTGACCCACGGCCACAGTGTATTTTGCACTGTTCTACAGCTGGTTTTCCACTTCTTGCGCCTCCGTGATCCTCCAAAAATTATTATATAGTACTGTAAGTATTTTCCTAAGAATTCTCGTGAATTTAATGTATTTTTATACTAGCACATTACACTGTATTTAACTTGCTGATTGGTTTTGCCGGACTGAGTCCGAAGAGTAACGGGGTTGATTGGATTGGGTGATGGAGTTGTTAGTATGATTAGTTTAGACTACGAGATTTGTTGGCTATTCGAGTAAAAATATTGGTGTTTCGTGTATGACGTGGGTTGTGGCAGATATTGATGATTTTAGAAAGTGATGTCATATTTTTGGAATTACGAGGATTTTAAGTTTTGAGGAATTAAAATAGGTTATTTATGAAATTTAGGCTTAAATATCGAAATATGTGATTGATTGGAAACTTACGGAAATTACGTCATTATTTTTATAGGTGACGATCTATAGTCAGCTCGACATTTTTGAGAAAAATTTTGGAAAAGTTAAGTCGTCCAGGTAAGCGGGGTTCCTATGCTAGATTTGCATAAAAAGAAATGAACTGAGGTTGGTTTGTAAAAATGTGCATGTTGTTTTAAAAAGAAAAAGTGAAAAACAACCTCAGTATATGTTTTGCATTCCCTCATGAGATACGTATGAAAGAGAAAAGAAATGTTTTTGACATGAAATGTGTAGACAAGAGCAATATTTGACATGTTCTGAAATATGCAAAAGAGCGAATATGATATCATTGAAATTTTTATGCATGTGATATGAAATGATTTGGATCTGTTTTTGATCAAATAGAAATTATATGAATATGTTTCGCACGTGTTTTGATATGATATGGATATGATAAAACTTTGGCATACTTATCTGTTCTGAATATGGTTCCGATATGATGATACTGTTCACGTGATATGGTTGGTACCACCATGATATGATATGAGTGCACCTACTTTGGAAACAAAGTGGTCTTTTTATGTGTTCTTTCCTGTGTGCACACTCGGGGCTCTGAGATTGAAAAATGGGAAGTTCACCACATGATACTGCCTGGTTTGGCCACCGAGGATAGCACAATCCTACCACGGGGGTTAAACATGGTATATGATATGATATGATAAGATAAAGATGTTCAGTTATGTTATGCCAAAGCGTTTCTGAATGTGAAATGGATCCTTAAATTTGAATTGTTGATTGAGTATGAAAAGATTGAAAAGTCGCTCTGATTTTTCCGATAATACGTTTTTATGAGATCTGCATATAAAAATAAATGGTTTTTGTTTCTGCATACTGAACTTTTTGAAAAGGCTCATGTTTACATACTAGTATATGTTCTCTGCTTACTGAGTTGTGGATAACTCACCCCCCTTATCTTCATATATTTTCAGATGACATTGATTTCCCAGCTGGGGGTCAGGAATAGAATTGAAGCTGGCTAGATATGGATGGAAGGATTGGGTACCTAAGAATACCATTGTTAGTAGATGGATTTAACTTGAGTATTTGAAGTACTTTATGTTGTTTGGACCTATTGAGACCTAAAGATGTATTGTTATATTTTTGAGGTTATTGGGAGATTGTGGACCCCCTTTGGTTTATGTTTTTGTAATGTTGACTTATGGAGTTTGAATATGGTTATTTGAAAAATATGAGTTGTGTGCTAATCATGAAGTCCTTGGAGTTTTAAGTGCTTGGAGAGACAGGTTTGTTTGTGACAGGTAGTAATTCTCCGACCCTTCCGGGTGCGGGGCGTTACAGTTGGTATCAGAGCCAGGTTTGAGATTCTGCAGACTATAACATGAGGTTTTGGATATCTGTTGGTTTAAGGAGTAATTTCATACTTCGGGTATAGAAATTTGAGGACTACAAGCTAGATAATTATGGAGAAATTCCAAGTTTGAGATTCTGCAGGCTTTATGGATTGAAGTTTTAGGAATTTAAGGTTTTAGATTTGATTGGTTTATTTTGAAGGCTGTAGGACATGACTTGGAGATCTAGATTTCAATGTTTACATAAGTTTGAGCGAAAGCCAGGTTTGAGGTTTGCATACTATAATAAGATGTTTGATGATATTTAAGGTTTCAAAATTTTGAAAGCACTAGGACATGATTTTAAAGATATTCGGTTTGAGCTTTTGCATACTCATGTTGGATGGCCTACGAAATCTGAGGTTTTGAATATCTATGGGCTAGGAAGTTAACTCAGATTGGAGGTATGGAAATTTGAAGACTATAAGAGATGATTTTATTTGTTTTTAAAGTTTTAGAATCCGGCAACATTTTGGAATATATTCTAGGATGTTTGAGGTCTTAGATGGTGTGGGTTTTAAAAAGAAGATTTTGAAGAGAACTAAGGCTTTAGATTTTAATAAATGACTTTCTTTACACTTGGAGTTTTAGATCAGGTAGGCATACTTTGTTGACTATAGGTAAGGATCTTTTATAAGATGTAATGTTTATAGTTTTGAAGGTGCACATAAGTTCAATTGTATGATAACTTTGAGATTCTACAGACTATAACATATAAGGTTTTGGATATCGATTCGGTTTAGGAAGTAATTTCATATTTGATATATATATATAGAAATTTGAGAAATGAGACATGATTATGGGAATATTTTAGGTTTGAGGTTCTGCAGACTAAAAACATTTAAGTTTGGATATCCGTGGTTTAGGAAGAAACTTCAGATTTGAGGTGTAGATTTGTAAAGAATAAGAACTGATTTTGTAGATATTTAAGATTTTAAATTTTGCAGACTTTATGATTGAGTGTTGAGATTTTGAGGTTTAGTGAGTTTAGATCCAATAAGTTTATTTTGTGGACTATAAGAGATAATCTTTATAAGATTTAAGGTTTAGATTCTTGTGGTTTAGATTCTAAAGATGTACGGGAGTTTAGACCGATGTCGGGTTTACAATATTTGATGGTAGGAAGGATTATATGAGTTGGTTAAAGATATGGCTAAGAATGGGTAAGACCATATGTCCAGTAGGTACAGTACCAGAAAAGTTTAAGGGTTTAATTTGAAATTATTACTTTTATTTAAATTGAATTTATTTCATTTTATTTGATTTTATTTGATTTGATTTGAATTGAAATTATGTTATTTATTTTATATTATTTTGTTTTATTTTATTTTGTTCAAAGTTGAAAAATGGGTTAAATGTTAAGTTATGGCAAGAAGATGGTACGACTGAGAATGTCATTGTTAGGTATCAATATTTAGTGTAGTAGGCTTGAACTTTTATTGACTTGGTTTGCTTTTGAAATCTTGAGGCATGAAAGGAACGGCATGTCTGGGTGATCTCTTTGGGGAGTAGGATAATTGTGGTTTTAGATTTTGTGGAGATATGACACAAGGCTTTAGAATAGGAGGTTGTAAGTTCAACAAACTTTAAGGATAGATTTACGAGAATTTCACTAAAGGATTAAGGTTTGGAGACTTTAAGAAATGATTTGTTATCTTTTAATATGTTAGATCTTGAAAGCTTCGGGAGTCGATTGTCTTATTATTGGATATAAGTTCATCGATCTTACAGATTTCGGAAAATGATTCTAATATAGTTTAAGGTTTTAGAATTGCAGATTTGAAGGACTAATTTGTAATAAGATTTAAGTTTTTAATTATGCAGGCTTAGTGTCCTAGCTTGATTTTTTGGATATTGATTAGTCTGTGATCATTAAATAGGGTTGATCAGAGTTGAGTTATTGATATAAGAATTGTCAAGGAGAATATTTCTTTGGGTATTGAAGGTATTGATTTAGTTCGTGTATTTCTATGAGGATTGAAAATTTGGTTTGAATTGGGGAAAATAATTGTTATTAGTTCGAAGTTTTAGTGGCAGGTTTTGGGATTTGATCCATATCAGATTTAAGGATAATAGTTGGTGCAGATTCAGGAATGAATTCTTGGTGAGTTTGAGGAAAGTGTGTAATAGTTCATGGTTTTGGAGATTAAGAATTTTCTACCAAATGTGGTGAGAGTTTTCTGGTTAGTAGGTTTTGAGCTACCTCGTACTCAATGGTGTAATGTTGTGATATAATTAAGGATTCAAATCTTGGGTTGATCTTAAGGGATTATTAGTGATTTGAAAATTTGAGATGATACTTGTAATTAGAGATTAAACTTTTGGTGATGTGGATTTAAGATATAATTCTTGTTGAATTTGAGGGAATAGGTCTGGATGATGGAAATGTTTATTGATGGTTAACTTTGGAAGTGGCTAATAGATTACCAACTTGTAGAATACAATGAAGGTTGGTGAGTTTTAACATAGGAGTCGATTGAGGTTAGCACAGTTCGTGTTACGAAAATAATAATAATCATTGGGTTTTTGCTGAGTGTTGTATTAATGTTGTTGGTGGAAATGGAGATTTTGGATTTCGTGGCCACCCTAGGAGTAATAGACGTGATGTGTCATTGGGAGACTAATGCGAGCATAATGGAATCGCCTATAGGAGTAGACTTGGGAGTGCATTACTCATGCTTGTTGGGAGTTGTTGATGGTATGGTCTTTTCGAGCGTGTTTTGAGTTATATCTTGTATCTTGCCTTGACGTTAATGTTTGACCTTATAAATTTCGAGGACGAAATTTTTTTTAAGGGGGGGAGGATGTAACACCCCGTATTTTAGTGTATTTTTATTGAAGGATTTATTATTATTTATTCAAAAATTTATTCTCTTGTTTTAAGATTATCGGATATTTTAAATGGTTTATTTTATGATCTCTAAATTGTAAAAATTAAATTATTATGTTTTCTTAATATTTATTTATTGTTGTACATTTAAATTATTCTTTACATTTAAATTAATTGATTGTGGGGTTTAATTATTTTATTTTCATTGTATCATTACGTTTAAATTATTTTAATTGATTTGCTGTTTTAAAATCATCTTCGTTGGATCATTTTTGTGACCCAAGAGGTGAGGACTGGACCTCATTTCTTTCCCTCCATTTTCTCTTTCCTCTCTTTTTTCTTTTCTTCTTTTCCTTTCTTTTTCTTTTTCTCCTGCTTCCTCTCCCGCGCGGCGCAACCTCTCCTTCCTCTCTCCCGTGCGCTTCTCTCTTTCCATCCAACCCACCGCCGTGCGCCGCCGTGCGCGACACCGCCCCTCCCATCAGCTTCCCCACCAGCCGGCGACCACTCCCTGTCAATCTCAGCTCCTCCATTGCCGTCGTTAGCCTCCACGCGCAACACCCAGTCACGGCGCATCTTGAGCTCTAGCGCCGCCGTCACACCACCATTGGCTGCCATTTCTTCACCACTTCATCCTCGACCTCCAAGCAACCCATTGGACCCAACCCCACCTCCGATCCGTCACCGGTGAAGCACATCCAACTCCATTTCCGTTTTGGGTATTTTTGGCCTTAAACCACCCTTTGCGCCGCCACCCACGGCCAACCACCACCACCACAAGTTTCACCGACATCCCTAGGCCATACCCTATCAATCTTTGGTCTTCGTTTGCACCCGTTGAAAAGTGGGTATCTGTGACCCACGGCCACAGTGTATTTTGCACTGTTCTGCAGCTGTTTTTCCACTTCTTGCGCCTCCGTGATCCTCCAAAAATTATTATATAGTACTGTAAGTATTTTCCTAAAAATTCTCGTGAATTTAATGTATTTTTACACTAGCACATTACACTGTATTTAACTTGCTGATTGGTTTTGCCGGACTGAGTCCGAAGAGTAACGAGGTTGATTGGATTGGGTGATGGAGTTGTTAGTATGATTGGTTTAGACTATGAGATTTGTTGGCTATTCGGGTAAAAATATTGGTGTTTCGTGTATGACGTGGGTTGTGGCGGATATTGATGATTTTAGAAAGTGATGACATATTTTTGGAATTAGGAGGATTTTAAGTTTTGAGGAATTAAAATAGGTTATTTCTGAAATTTAGGCTTAAATATCGAAATACGTGATTGATTGGAAACATACGGAAATTACGTCATTATTTTTATAGGTGACGATCTATAGTTGGCTCGACATATTTGAGGAAAATTTTAGAAAAGTTAAGTCGTCCAGGTAAGCGGGGTTCCTATGCTAGATTTGCATAAAAAGAAATGAACTGAGGTTGGTTTGTAAAAATGTGCATGTTGTTTTAAAAAGAAAAGTGAAAAACAACCTCAGTATATGTTTTGCATTCCCTCATGAGATACGTATGAAAGAGAAAAAAAATGTTTTTGACATGAAATGTGTAGACATGAGCAATATTTGACATGTTTCTGAAATATTCAAAAGAGCGAATATGATATCATTGAAATTTTTATGCATGTGATATGAAATGATTTGAATCTGTTTTTGATCAAATAGAAATTATATGAATATGTTTCGCACGTGTTTTGATATGATATGGATATGATAAAACTTTGGCATACTTATCTGTTCTGAATATAGTTCCGATATGATAATACTGTTCACGTGATATGGTTGGTACCACCATGATATGATATGAGTGCACCCACTTTGGAAACAAAGTGGTCTTTTTACGTGTTCTTTCCTATGTGCACACTCGGGGCTCCGAGATTGAAAAAGGGGAAGTTCACCACATGATACTGCCTGGTTTGGCCACCGGGGATAGCACAACCCTACCACGGAGGTGAAACATGGTATATGATATGATATGATAAGATAAAGATGTTCAGTTATGTTATGCCAAAGCATTTCTGAATGTGAAATGGATCCTTAAATTTGAATTGTTGATTTTGAGTATGAAAAGATTGAAAAGTCGCTCTGATTTTTCCGATAATATGTTTTTATGAGATCTGCATATAAAAATAAAAGGTTTTTGTTTCTGCATACTGAACTTTTTGAAAAGACTCATGTTTACATACTAGTATATGTTCTCTGCTTACTGAGTTGTGGATAACTCACCCCCCCTTATCTTCATATATTTTCCGATGACATTGATTTCCCAGCTGGGGGTCAGGAATAAAATTGAAGCTGGCTAGATATGGATGGAAGGATTGGGTACCTAAGAATACCATTGTTAGTAGATGGATTTAACTTGAGTATTTGAAGTACTTTATGTTGTTTGGACCTATTGAGACCTAAAGATGTATTGTTATATTTTTGAGGTTATTGGGAGATTGTGGACCCCCTTTGGTTTATGTTTTTGTAATGTTGACTTATGGAGTTTTATTATGGTTATTTGGAAAATATGAGTTGTGTGCTAATCATGAAGTCCTTGGAGTTTTAAGTGCTTGGAGAGACAGGTTTGTTAGTGACAGGTAGTAATTCTCCGACCCTTCCGGGTGCGGGGCGTTACATGGGACCCTATCCCCTATCAGTGAATATAGACTCTAGGATCCTACCCTTCCAAATAATGTCATTGAAGTCACTGAGCTTAACAGCCCTCTCGATACGTATCAACCTGGAGGCTAGTTTAGTGCGTTCAACAATGTTCCCTCTGATGACCTAGCACGTTTTGATCTAAAAGTATACATGATGTATAAAGTTTTTGAATTAAAAAAATGAATGTTAAGATCAATAATATATAGTTGAAGCATTCTAATACACTAGTATTCCAAGTAGATTTTGTGTTTTGGGTTGTGTTCGAAGTATCAGAGACCTTGTTTGAACACCAAACAGTATATAAACAAGCCGTAACTTGAACACTCCCTCGAGTTGATGTTCGAACGAATGGGCTTAGTTCGAACAACTAGCAATTGCAAGAATTTGGAAATGTTGCACACGTATTAGGGTTGATGTTTGAACTAACATAAACAATGTTCAAACACCAACCCATATGTATACTTACTATTAAGTTGAACACTTAATTGGGTTGATATTCAAACGAACGTATTGTTCATTCGAACAATAAGCAAATTGCGAGAAAATGGAAATGTTGAACACGTATTTGGGTTGGTGTTCGAACTAACATAAACAATGTTCGAACAACAATTCGTATGTAAACTTACTATTAAGTTGAATACTTAATTGGGTTTATACTCAAACGAATGTATTTTTCGTTCAAATACATTCGAGTTGGTGTTCGAACTAACGTAAACAATGTTCAAACACCAAACTATATATTAAATTGAACATTTATATGGATTTCTATTTGAACTAATGTAGTATTCGTTCAAACAGAAAACAGTATTTGAGAAAAAATTATTCCCGAACTAGTAATCGGGTTGGTGTTTGAACTCAACTTGACATCATTCAAACAATATAATTACTCATAGTGAAAATGACATGGTCTGAACCAACAGATTGTACTAGTGGAGAGAGCTATCTTTCAAAAGTATATTCAAATGTTAAGCTTACAGTATTCGAACTCTACAACTTGTTGTTCGAGCGTGCAAAAATAGTGTGGCAACTTTACATCATTACATGTAGTTCGAACTTAATATCAGGAGTTCAAACATGAAACATTATGTTCTAACAATATATCTTTTATTCGAACGGCATAACATAATTCCTATTTCTCTATGTTATGTAGTTGAATCTATTAATCTAATCTATTAATCTACATAAATGTTTTAACTTATGATTGAAACTAAAGCTATCTAATATATGTTTTAGTATATTATTAATATATCTATTCTATATATAGTACTATAAATCTACCAAACTAACTATTATAAATCTCATTCAACTATTCAAATTATATATTTTTAAATTGTAATATAGCAGATTATAAGAAATGTATGCCTGTATCCCATTCAACTATTCAAATCCTTTAACTAAATTATACATAACAACACAGTTGTCCATGGTATGACCTTGAAATAACCCATTCCACCATCTGCTTTTGATTGCCTCATTTTGCTCCGGTTTTTCCATTGAAATTTCTTGTCACTATTCTAATGGCCTTACCAAAATTTGGAAATCAAGGTAAAAATATCTTGGCACGACAATCATGGCAATCTGAACACACTCGTAGTACATAGGTATGGCCTATGACAACTTTTATCGGGACTTCATTTCCAGCTTGTGATTAGAAAGTAGTCTTCCAATTGTTAATCTTCTGCCATATTCAATCCTTGATGCCTCTGAAAGTGTTAGATTTTGATCCTTGATGCCAGTGTCACTCCTCTTTTATCACTTCTCTCTACTAGATTGATCATAGAGCTCAAGGTTTCAGCACATAGAATAAAAGGGTATGAAGATAGTGGATCTCCTTATCTCAACCATCTGGAAGGGTAAATTTTTCCCCCAAGCTTCCCATTGACTAAAACTAAGTAGGTTATAGATCTAACACAGTCCATAATCAAATCCGCCCATTTGTCTCTGAATCCCAATTTTCTCATCACAACATTTAAATAAGTTCATTCAACCCTATCATAAGCTTTTGACATATCTAGCTTCATGGCCAAAGTTTCAATTTTTCCTTTATTTCTAGTCTTCATAGAGTAAAGCATTTCATAAGCAATCATAATAATATTGTATGTTATCAATCTCCTAGATATAAAAGCACTTTGATTGCTGGATATGATCGCATGAAGTACTTTCTTGCTTGAGTCTATTAGCTAATACTTTAGAGATAATCTTGTACATTACACAAGCTAATAGGCCTAAAGTGACTCACATGCATAGACTTTTTGAGTAGAGGAATTAAAGCAATATGAGTAAAGTTCAGTGATAGATTCATACCCTCTCCATTTAAGAACTTAAGCACTACCTGGCATACTTCATCACCAACTGTACTCCAATGACTTTGGGAAAAATAAGCTCCAAAAGCATCCAAACCTGGTGATTTCAGATGTGTCATTTGTTGGAGGGCTTCTTCAATTTTTGCTCTTGTAAACTCTTGCTCTAATTTTTCATTCATGGCTTCAATCATTTTAACTTCCATTGTCTTCAAGCGCTCTTTAATATCTTCTGTTAATGGATTAGAATATTTGAAGATGTGTTCAAAAAGCCCTTGAAAGCCCTTTCAATTTCCTCAATGTTGGTTAAAACCCTGTTTGACGAGTCAACAATTTGTTTGATAGTGTTATTCCTCTTCCTTTGGGTTGCACAAACATGGAAAACCTTGGGCAAGTTTTGCTAGATTTAGGAGCTAGTGTTAATCTAATGCCATATTCTATTTATTTGTAGTTGGGGTTGGGAGAAATCAAACCAACCACTGTGGTATTGCAATTGGCTGACCGTTCAGTCAAAGTACCTCGGGGTGTGGTAGAGGATGTTCTAATTCAAATTGACAAATTTCATTATCCTGTTGATTTCCTAATCCTTGACACTAGCTCTGCTGTTGATACCACTTCTAAAATTCCATTGATTTTAGGTAGACCTTTCCTTGCAACTGCTAATGCTCTTATTAATTGCAGGAATTGGCTCATGAAGCTATATTTTGGAAACATGACTCTCGAGGTGAATATCTTTCATATTGCAAAACAACCAGAAGATGATGACGAGAGCCACCAGACATACATGATTGACTCACTCATGGATAGGGAAGTTTCTATAGCTCATGATTTTGATCCCCTTGAGTATTTTCTTGTTAATTCTAAGTTTGATTCTATTAGTGATCCATCTGATGTAGTTGATATTTGTGTTATTTTTTATAGAACTCAGGATTACGGCACTCGGGCATGGCAACCGAAGTTTGAGGAGTTGCCTGAGAAAGGTGAAAAACAAATTCTTTCAAGTGTGGAAGCACCCAAAGTTGAATTGAAGCATCTGCCTAAGGGTTTAAAGCATGCTTTCCTTGGTCCAAGTGATACTTTTCTTGTTATTATCTCATCTGAATTGTCTCAGTCTCAAGGTGAGAAATTAATTCGGACCCTAAGTGAGCATAAGTCGGCCTTAGGTTGGAGCATTGCTGACATAAAGGGTGTTAGTCCTCTAGTCTGTTCTCATAAAATTAATTTAGAGAAAAGAACTAGCCATCGTAGAGACCCCCAGCATAGGTTTAATCCTACTATGAAAGAAGTGGTGAAAAATGAAGTGTTGAAACTATTAGATACAAGAATAATATATCCTATTGCTGATAGTAAATGGGTAAGTCCTACACAGCTTGTTCCTAAAATGTCAGGTGTTACTGTGATGAAGAATGACTTGGGAGAGTTTGTCCCTACAAAACTTGTGACTGGGTGGCGGATGTGCATTGATTATAGAAATTGAATGCTGCCACCCGGAAAGACCATTTTCCTCTCCCTTTTATTGATCAAATTCTTGAGCGTGTGGCTGGTCATCCTTTCTATTGTTTCTTGGATGGTTATTCTGGTTATTATCAAATTGAAATTGCATTAAAAGACCAGGATAAAACCACTTTCACTTGTCCATTTGGTACTTATGCTTTTCGTAGAATGCCATTTGGATTGTGTAATGCACCTACTACTTTTCAACGTTGCATGATGAGCATTTTTAGTGACATGGTTAAAAATTGTATGGAAGTTTTTATGGATGACTTAACTGTTTTTGGATCTTCTTTTGATGCATGCTTATTGAATTTAGGGAGAGTGTTGACTCGTTGTGAGGTGAAGGAATTAGTTTTGAATTGGGAGAAATGCCACTTTATGGTACCTTCAGGTATTGTCTTAGGGCATATTATTTCTTCTAAGGGGATAGAGGTTGATCAATCTAAGATGGAATTAGTCTCTAAGTTGCCTACACCTAGGACAGTAAAGGATGTGAGATCCTTTCTTGGACATATGGGCTTTTAGGAGGTTCATACAGAATTTTTTCACCATATCTAGACCACTATGTGACCTCCTAGCTAAAGATGCCCCATTTGAGTGGACACAAGCTTGTCAATAGGCCTTTAAAACGTTAATTGACAAGCTTACCTCAGCACCCATAATGCAGCCACCTGATTGGACTTTACCTTTTGAGATCATGTGTGATGCTAGTGACTTTGCTATAGGTGTTTTTCTTGGACAGCGAAGGGAGGGGAAGCCTTTTGTTATTTATTATGCTAGTAGAACTCTAAATAGTGCTCAAATGAATTATTCCACCACTGAAAAAGAGTTGCTAGCTGTAGTGTTTGCTTTGGATAAGTTTCGTGCTTACTTGATTGTTCTCCTATTATTATTTTCACAGATCATGCAGCCCTTAAGTACCTTCTTACAAAGAAGGATGCTAAGGCGCGACTGATACGGTGGATTTTACTTTTGTAGGAATTTGACATCACCATCAAAGACAAGAAAGGAGTGGAGAACGTAGTGGCTGGCCATCTCTCGAGACTCACATTTGAGGACACATCTGACCACCTGCCAATCAGGGATGATTTTCCCGATGAGCATTTACTTTCTATTACTTCTCTACCATGGTTTGCTCACATTGTGAATTATTTGGCTGCAGGTGAGATACCAGTGGATTGGAACGCTCAGGACAAGAGGAAGTTCATGACTGAGGTACGTAATTTCTATTGGGATGACCCTTTCCTTTTCAAATATTGCTCTGACCAAATTTTAAGTCGTTGCATTCCTGATGAAGAGATTGCTAGCGTCTTGGAATTTTGTCACTCCCAAGCTTGTGGGGGCCACTTTTCAATGAAGAAAACCGCTGCAAAAATTATGCAGTGTGGATTTTATTGGCCCACCTTGTTTAAGGATGCAAACATCTATTGTCGCTCATGTGAAAACTGTCAAAAGTTAAAAGTTATGTCCCGTCGTAATATGATGCCCTTAAACCCAATTTTGGTGATTGAAATTTTTTATTGTTGGGGCATTGATTTTATGGGACCATTTCCTCCTTCTTTTGGATACCAGTATATTATTGTGGCAGTAGATTATGTATCAAAATGGGTAGAGGCAGCAGCTTGCAGGAGTAATGATAATAGGACGGTAATTAAATTTCTCAAAGAGAATGTGTTATCTCGATTTGGTACACCACGTGCTATCATTAGTGATCGGGCTACACATTTTTGCAACCGTTCTTTTGAGGCTTTGATGAAAAAATATGGGGTGGTACATAAGATCTCTACTGCCTACCATCCCTAGACAAGTGGACAGGTAGAACTTGCAAACAGAGAAATTAAGCAAATTTTAGAAAAAACGGTCAACTTGGATTGCAAAGATTGGTCTTTGAGACTAATTGATGCACTTTGGGCATACCATACAGCTTTCAAAACTCCCTTAGGCATGTCACCTTATAGGCTTGCTTTTGGAAAGCCTTGCCACTTACCTGTAGAGCTCGAGCATCGAGCTTATTGGGCCATCAAGCATTTCAATTTTGACATGGGAGAAGCAGGTAAGCTTAGAAAATTTCAGTTGACCGAGTTAGAGGAGTTGAGAAATGATGCTTATTAGAACTCTAGAATCTATAAGGCTAAAATGAAAGCGTTTCATGATAAAAATATTTTGAGAAAAACGTTTAAGCCTAATGATCGAGTGTTCGTATATGATTCTAGACTCCATAAGCACCCAAGAAAACTTAGGTCTAGGTGGACTGGCCCTTTTGTTGTGAAGAATGTTTTAGCAAATGGGGCGGTAGAAATAGAGGATCCTAAGGATGGTCGGATCTTTAAATTAAATGGTCAACGCCTTAAAGTATTAATTGATAGACAAGTTCCGGAAGTGGAAGACATTTCACTTCTGGATCCGGTCTATCAACCTTGACCACACCACGCAAGTATGTTTTTCTTTATCTGTTTTGTTTTATTTTTGTTTTCTCTTATTTTCTTTCTTTTCCTTTTTGTTTGCTGTTGTTTTCTTTGTTTTTGTTTGCAGGTTAGTTTCATTTTTTCATTTCAGGTTACCATCTTTAGTGCGTAGCAAGCTACCCACGTCACTCATCAGGTGTATTCTACCCTTTTTAGTTATTCTCCATTCAAATTTGATTCTTAAATATTGAGGACAATGGTTCATTTAAGTTGGGGGGTGGTGGTGCAAATTCAGTATTGAAAATGCTTGTTGGAACTCTGTGGCATATTTTCATGTGTCAAATTTTTTTTTTTTATTTTGCATCACACGTCATCCTTTTCACATGTGTACTCATTCTCATTCATAGCCATCTTCGTGAATTCATCAAACCCTTCATAATCACTTTTTGCTGAGGCATTCACAGAATCTTTAATGCACTCATCCAAGCTTTGTGGTAAGATGGTGGTTTGACACATGTAGCTAGAGAACTCTTTTGCTTAAGTATTAATGTGAGTTTTGGAGAGGATTGAGAGCCTACAAATGCAGTAAATTGTGATAAGCGTTCATTGATATGTTGAATTGGACACTTCTTTTGAGAATATCATTACATGGTTTGTGGTAAGATGGTGGATATACTTGGGATATGACGAAGGTCAACTTAGGATCAACGTTTGAACCTTTCAAGCTAACCCTTTCCATTATAGACCCCTAGTAGCCAACTTTGAGCCAATAAACACATGTAACATTTTCTTTTCATATGCCCACATGCATGCCTCTCCACATTGGAATATAGCTTATACACTAATTTTTCCTACCCTTGTTACTTCCAAGTGTGTACTAGATGTGGAATTCTTCTTTTTGAAAGGAATAGAAAAAAAGAGAAAAAAAAAAGGAAGAACACGAGTTACAAGGTGTTCAAGTGAGTGAGCTTCAAAGGCAAAAATATCAATGTTGGGTTGAAATAGCAAAATACCAGGGTGACATGTAATTGATCATCAAATTATAAAAAGAAAATGATGAAAAAAAAGAAAAAAGGAAAAGGGAAAAGAAAAAGAGGCATTATTTGATGATTTGAAAGGTTGAAGAGTACATCAAGTGAGAAGTATGGTCTATTGAGATATTTAATAAGATTCCCTTTGTATGTACTTGGAAGTTTTTGAATCATTTTTCAATTTTTTTCATATAGCCCCGAATTAAGCCACGTTACAACCTTTTGTGTTGACCGTTTTGATCCTAAGTAAGCTTTTGAAAAGAATGGTTGAATTCTCATTTGTTAGTGTTCCTATCATAAGATCAATGCTTGCTTGTTTCTTGTTCATAATTACCTAAATTTCTATGTGATTGTGTGTACACCATTTGTCAACTCCGTAAAGAGAGCCCTTACACGAAACACTATTATACCTGTGAGTTATGGAGTTAAACCTTTTGCTTGAGACGTTCTTGATGTTGCATGTGTCAATGTTTGTGGTAAGATGGTTATAGCTTGGAGAACACACACACACTCTGTGAATTGCTATAAGTAGATTAATCTTGATGGGTTATTGGATTCCTTAGTTTGTTTTTGATATGTGAATTTGGAAAATATGAATTAGTGGCCTATTTTAGTAATTCTCATCTCTTTCATCTCTTTAGCATAGAAATTGCTAGGGACTAGCAATAAGCAAGTTGGGGGGTGTGATGAGTGTACGAAAGTGCACTCTAAATACTCTATTACTGGACTAAAATGTTAAAATGTTAATAGAAATCATTGGAATTAATGTGTATTCTTGAATTGAGTTTCTATTTACTTTGGGATACTCCTAAGCAGATTTTTATGTTTAATTTCAGAGTCTATAAAAGAGCAAGTCCAAACCCATTCAAATTCAAAGGAATTTCAAGTGGGTAAGACGTTGGAACAACCTAAGAACTTTCAACGAGTGTAGGACTCTTCAAATAAAAATAATGATGGGGTTTGAGAGTAATTCGAATCAGAATCCAAAATGCGTTAGAAGACAGAATGGACACACTTTATTATTTTAATCATAACGTTTCGCTCAGATATTGGATTGATGCGATTCTTGATGCGTTGGAAAGCTATCTTAAAGGGCTACAAAGTTGTATCTAATAAGGATTTCCAAATTCGAATTCCTGAAACACGTACATGGCTATAAATTTGAGTCCTAAAATTTAGGCGATTTTGTGTACGGGAATATGAAGACATTAGGGCTTCTTTCCTACCCCTATTTAAGCACATCATTAGCATGAAATTGGAGTGTGAAGAGGAGGAGAGATGGCTCAGTTTGAAGGAGGAAGATCTAAACTTAATTTCCATGGCCACCGTTTGCTTTATTTTTCTCTTTAGATTTTTGTTGTCCATTATATTTATGGATAACTAAATTCTCAAGTAGGGTTAGGGATGAACTTGCACATTAGATGGTATTTTTAATTTGTTCTTGATTTATGTATTTGATTTTCAATTACTAAAACTCTTTTGTTTTATCATTCTCAATTCATCGTTAATGTTTTCTTCTCCAAATAATCATAGAATTTATTTTGTTTATGAATTTAGTCATGTTTTTTCTATTGAATGGATTGACTCTTTGAACCAAGCACCGTGTATCCCTCCCTCAGTCTTGAGGCGGACAAGAAGACGAGGGGAGTCAAGCACCATGTATCCATGGGCTTGCCTCATCCATTCCCTCAGTTTACGAGGTCAACGAGAAGACCAGGGGAGCCAAGCACCGTGTATCCACAGGCTTGCCTCAAACCTTCCCTCAGTCTACGAGGGCAACGAAAAGACTGGGGGAGCCAAGCATCGTGTCTCCACAGGCTTGCCTCATCCTTTCCCTCAGTCTACAAGGTCGACAAGAAGACTAAGGGACCCGAGCACCTTGTGTCCTTGGGCTTGCCTCAACCCTTCCCTCAGTCTACAAAGGTGACGAGAAGGCCAGGGGAGCCAAGCATCATGTCTCCACAGGCTTGCCTCATCCATTCTCTCAGTCTACGAGGTCAACGAGAAGACCAGGGGAGCCAATTACCTTGTCTCCATGGACTTACCTCAACCCTTCCTTTAGTCTACGAGGGCGATGAGAAGACGAGGGGAGCCAAGCACCGTGTCTCCGTAGGCTTGCCTCATCCATTCCCTTAGTCTACGAGGGCGGACGAGAAGACCAGGGGACGACATCTCCACTAGCGAATGCCGGGTGTACGCACTAGTGCCATAACCGCTGCCAGCAGGACTCCTTCACGAACGAGCCTCCGAGCTCCACAACTGCCATGCTCAAGATACTTTTGAGAACAGGTCGAAGAGCTCGACAACAGCCTAAGGTGGATCCAAAGGGTCGACAATCTCCCTGACCACTTTGCGTGGGTTACCATATACAAACTCCAACACTGTCAATAAAATAGAAACGTCAACAACGGTTCATGATGGAAAAGGAAAATCTCACCAACACTATCGAAAACAAAAACGTCAGATGAATACCTATTTATGCGGTCGAGTACATCTCCTGCCACGTCCGAGCTCCGCGCTTGCATCTTATGTAACGCCCCAAACCCAAGTGGCTTGGAGAATTACTACCTGTCACTTAAAAACATGTTTCCCAACACAACTAAAATAAATCTCCAAAACTTATATAATCAAAGCTCAATCTCATGTCTTATAAATAAACACTTTGAAAACTCCACAAGGTCATTACCGCAACAAAAATAAACTAAGGGGTCCAATATCTCCCGGTAGTCATAACAAATTAAACTGATAGTTTCATAAGTCTTACTAAACCCAAGATATAATTAAATCTAAAAGACATCAAATCTAAAGGACATCAGAATTCCTTGTTTTAAAATCCTTTCCTCAGCTTAATCATGCTCACCACTCTAATCCAGGTCCTCAGTTGGACTCTCCACATCATCTGAAAATATTATGAAGATAAGGGAGGTGAGTTATCAACAACTCAGTAAGCAGATGACATATGCTAGCGTGCAAACATGAGCATTTACAAAGTACAGTATGCAGAACAAAATATTTTCCAGAGTTATCATGCAGAACAAAACATGTTTTCAAAAGAAACAGAGCGATGGTTTTAAAACAAGTAAAATCCAGAGTACTTTGGCATAACATAACCTGAGCATCATCCTCACATCAAAACAGAGCATCTTACAGAGTAGAGACCATGTTTCACCCCCGTGGTAGGGTTGTGCTAACCCCGGTGGCCAAACCGGGCAGAGATAGAGGTGAAATCTTTCCCTTATTCTTCTCGGAGCCCCGAGTGTGCACACATGAAAGACCACAATAAAATCACTTTGTTTTCAAAGTGGGTGCACTCAGAGACAGAGAAGTTGGTACCAGCCCAATCAGAGCAGAGCATAACAGAGCAGAGACAGAGACAGAGTCAGATACAAAATCAGTACACCATGCCAAAGGTTTTCAGATGTTATATCAAAATAAAACAGAGTACCAAAACAAAGTCAGATCATTTGCACATACTGAAAACAAAAGCCAGAACATCTTTCAAAATAAATGCACAATTTTTCAGATTCTCAAAATTGCTCTTTTTCATATTTCAGAGACCGCATGACAGAATTTAGCTCATGTCTACACAATGCATGTCAGAAAATATTTTCCTTTTTCACACAGATTTCATGAATAATGCAAATAAACGACCGAGGTTGATATTTGTTTTCCCAAGTTCCCACTACATCACAAAATATGCAAGTTTTCAGAAAGTCAACCTCAGCCTTATTAACTCGTATAAAATCTAGCATAAGAACCCCGCTTACCTGACTCCTGCAGTGTATTATCTATGTCTTGAATTCGACTTCTAAAAATCTCGTTACCTATTGATAGAAAATAAATATACACTGAGTGTTAAAAGACAATTGACACAACTTCTATCTAAATAATTAAAACCCATAATCCCAAACCATATTATAGCAAAACACCTCACTAAAACAATCATATAATAATTTGGACAGCCCGCACTTCAACCCAAAATACCATATACTAATTTTGATATTGACTTATACACCCACCAAAGTCAACGTCAAACACAAATAATCAAAATATCAACCCCACTTTAATGGCCCCTAACTCCAAGCAATCACCAACAACTCAACCAAAACAATAATAATGTAAATCCAAATAGTTTAATCTCCACTCCAACAGTCGTATAAAAACCCGAATAGTACAAAAACAACCACTACTTAATCTCGAGTATCCATCTGGTTTACTGCACGTCCAACCCCAAATAATCCAAAACTCCAAGACCATTCCAACACAAGGTGTTTGCTTACACACAAAAATGCCAAAGAACTCACGAACTACATATTTCAAATACTTCATTGGAGTGAAATAAACTGACTTGAAGTGAAAGTGTGTGTGCATGCGTAAGAAATTGAGAACGAGAATGGCCTACCCGCGAAAGCTAACTTCTCCAGTGATGGCTTCAACGGTTACAAGGAAAACAAATTCGGGGACCCATGAAAACACAATACCAAAAACAACAGAGCAAAAAAAAAAAAATCTGCAAGTTATGAGAAAGAGAGGGTCGGCTGAGAGGGTTGTAGTTCAGAGTCTTAAATGTCGAATAAAAGTGAGGGAGAAAGAGATATGTAGGCAAAAGATTACGAAATGGAAGAGGAAGAGCTGCTTCTGAGGAGAAAATATCAACTGCTGAAAATAGAGGTACGCGAGAGAGAGAGGCACATTAATCTGCAGAATTGGAGGGATGCGATAGAGTGAGAACTGATTTTGAGGGAAAGGACAATGGAGGAAATTTAGGGCATGAGATTCGGACTCAAGAAATAGAACCAACGAAAACAAGAGATGGAAACGGGAAGGGAAATTGGTAACGTGAGAGAGAGAGACACGGGGGAAACCAGAGACCGAAAGAGAGAAAAGAGGGAGAAAGAATCGGGGGAGAAAAGGTTGAGGAAGGAGGGAAACTTACCCCAAAACGGCGCCGTTTTGCACTCCTCCAAGGAAAGGGCTGGGCCCTTGCTCACGATCCGGGCCTCAAAAACACTGGGCCTTACATCTTATGCAGTCGAGTACACATCCTACCACATTCGAGCTCTGTGGTTGAATACGTCTCCCACCACATCCGAGCTCTGTACTCGCATCTTACGCAATCCAGTACATCTCTCGCCACACCCGAGCTCCGCGCTCTCCACTTATGTGGTCGAGCCTATCTCCCCACACCTCTCCTAACCCTGCGTTGGGAAATTATTGTCGCTTAACACAAGTCAAACAGATAACCAGGAACCAGCTCCCGGAGTTTACTTCTCTACAGAATTCGACGGATCATTTCGACTGCATATTTTATATTTAAAGATTCTCAAGGTCTTTTTTGGAACAAATGACCCTTAATAATAGCAGACAATTGGAATGGGTAAAACATACCAGGCCCAGAAGAGCCCAGCCCAAGGGAGGAGGTCTCATCACTAGAAGACAAATTAAAAGAGAGGAAGTGGAGACAAGGAGGGGACAAGGGAAAGGAGGGTGTCAGGAAAAAGGAACAGGAAAAAAGGAGAAATTGGAGAGAAGAGAGGATGTCAGACACCTAAAGGAAAGGCAGTCAATTCTCACCACTCCCAAGGGGCACGCGAAAAGAGGGGGGAGATAAAATGAAACGGCAGACGATTTCAAAGGGCTCGACTTCTTCTTCAGCTTCTTCAACCTCTAGAAAGGGAGCTCAAGTGAGAACATATTCTCTAACAAATATATTCAAGATCTCCATTGTACAATGAGAAAGTACAGGCAATGATGGACTCTAAATAAGCTTATTATAGTGGATATTCCCTCCCCAAAAACTCCGTGGACATAGGCTTTATGCCGAACCACGTAAATTTGTGTCTCTCTCTTTTTTACATTCTCAATATTTATTTTTCATTCACTATCATGGACGTACGCACAGCCGCACCGGATTACGATGAGGGCTCTAGACTTTATCAATCGAGGCCCAAATTAATCATCATAGCGGGTTAGAAATGACTCTTTTTCCCCTTCTAGCCTGTTGTGCAATTTTTGGCATCAACAGGAACCAAAATCCGTTTGCCTTGCACATTAATTGTTCGGCCTCTAGCTATTGCCTTTGACAAACACAATTCCACTTTGATTCGTAGGAATCTCCCACACCTCACACGATCCTCTGGAACATCAACATCAATTACCTTTCCTATCGTATTACCAATTTGTGCCCCCACACTCCCGATTCATATATGCCCAAGGCAAATCATGCAATTGCAGCACCCAAGATTGTTGGTGCTCAAAATCCATCAGCCGTTGAAAGGTTTTGTTATGAGTAGAGAATTTTCAAAGAGCCAAGGATGCCCTCAATCACTTTCTGTTTATCCACTTCAGTAGCCAAAGTTATGATGAAAATATTTTGTCTAAACTTCATGAAGGATGCCGATTTACTAGCCTTCCACACTTTCCCCATTGTAGAACTGAGTACTTATGCAATGCCTCTTTCCGAACACACCTTGCCCACCACGCTACTCTCCCCTTTTCTTTTTACTTCAACTGGAATTTCTCCATCCAATTCAATCGAATAATTCTCCTCTTTCGTTAAACGCAGTTGCGCGCCCCATCTTTATTTTAACACCTCCATCCCTGCACCCTAACCGAACGATACCGTCGCCGATTGCCTTTCCACTCTTACTCCCGGCAGAGTAACCCGTGACTAGAAAAACTCCTCTTTTGTCTCTAAAGAGAAAGCAGGAGACTCTTTTCATCATGTGAGTATTGTTTTGTTTGTTTGCTCACTTCTAAATCTGACGCTTAGTACAAGCTTCAATTTCATATTCATGCATTATTGCACACGTACGTACATAACATTAATAATGTATTTAATTTGTTTACAGTTACCTAAACAAAAATAACTCTATCCCCTCAACCTATATTATAGCCTTCATTATAATTAAATAGTTAATAATGAATTAACTTGAAATAAAAATCATGTGTAGAAGAATTTAATCGTCTTATTTATTTTGTATAATTTTTTTTTTCTATAATGGAACGAATAAAGATTTCTTCTTAATTGGCCGGTTGGAGAAAATTTATTCAACCCAATTAAAGAACAAAAAAAATCATAAAATTACAGTACTACTCAAATCAGTTTGACTCGGGTACAATCCTATTCATCAGAGAATTAGATCGTGTATGCATGCCAACCACAAGTTATAACGACAAAAAAGGCCAAGTTTCAAATAATTTTGTCATTTCCTAACCAACTTGTTGCATTATTTTCCCAAAATTTTCTCGGCCAATCTTATGATTGAAAATAGCTCTAACTTAGCTTGATCTTCTTCTTCTTCTTAATTTTATTTTTAATTTTTTTATTTTAATGAGTTTGAGAGATTTTGGATTCCAGCCTCGCTTGTTTTCGTAGATGAGATTAAATGAGATAAAAGTTGAAAGTTAAATAAAATATTGTTAGAATATATTTTTTTAATATTATTCTTATTTTGATATTTGAAAAAGTTGAATTATTTTTTTATGTGAAAATTTAAAAAACTTGTAATAATTAGATGAGATGAGATGAGTTGAAAAGTTTTATAAAAACAAACGAAGTTGTGTAAGTTATTGTTTGGACTTTAGAGTTTAGAATTAAAGAGCAATAGACATATAAAATAAAATAAGACCCCAATATTTATTAGATACCTAATGTCATCCAAGCTGAAATTGACTCGAACATCCACAAATATTGTGGAACCTAGTTTGGATGTATCTCTGTTTAATTATAGACCCAGGATCATTTTTATTATCCCTTTAATCCACAAAGGGATATATCTACATGGTTGGCTCAGATTGATGAGCTGCCCAAGAGGCCGGTCGTGGCTCAGGTCAAGCTGTCCCAAATAGGGCTGTAAATGAACTAGTCTGTTCGATAGCCCACTCGGTTAAACTCGAATCGAACTCGACTTAAAAAAAAAAAAAAAAAAAAAAACTCATTCGTGAAAGCGAATACCCCTCGAATTGTAAATGACACATACCCGACAAAACTCGACTCGACTCGGCTAAGACTCGTTAAGCCTCGCTCGTTTATGCTCGACTCGTTAGCTCGACTTGATTAAAACTCATTCATATATTGATAAATATATACATACACCTATGTATAACACACACACACACACATATATATATATATATAGTAACTAATAATATAAGCATACCACTTTTATAATTAAATATATAATATATAATCTAATTACTTATGTCTATATAGTGAATATATTTCATAAGTATATTTTATAATTTATATAATAATTAGTCGATAAAATTTAATAATTTCATACACTAGTATGAGATAACCATATATGAAATAGATATACGCTAACATATTAAGTATATGTATTAATAATATATGTAGGCATATAATATATTGTTATTTTGGATAAATATCAACTAGTTAGAGATTAATTATTTATAAATTTTTTAAAATTTTATAATTCAATAAAGGTTCTACTTGTTAATTGTATAAATTTAATATTATATTTTTTATTTATTTAATTTATTAATTATTAAATCTTATTAAAAAATAAATAAATAAATAAACAGTTCGAGCTCGAGCTCGAGCTCGAGTTGAGAGTCAACTTATCAAGTCGAGTTCAGACAAAGAATAAAAAAAATCTCATGCTCGAGTTCGAGCTCGAGTATTTTAAGTCGAGTCGAGCTCGGCAAGCTAAGAACTAGCTCGGCTCGGCTCGACTCGATTACATCGCCCCTAGTCCCAGAGGTGACGACCGTGTTGTTCAAATTTATTTATTTATTTATTTTACTTTTGACTTACATAATACTTTTATTTAAAGATTTTCTAACAAATCTTTTGTTTACATATTTTCAAAATGGGGACCCACAACTTCCAGAAAATCGACACAACTTCGTGTTCTTAACTATTCATCAAAAACTTTTCAATACTTTTACATTCAAAGGTGGAATGTTGTAGGCCCAAGAATGTCAAAAAAAAAGTTCATTGCTGTCGTCATATACCATGGCAATGATTGAAATATTAGATCATCAAGAAGCAGTATCAAAGTGTAGAGGTGGAAAATAATTAGATATATATTCTTAATAGAGTAATGTTACATATAGTCGTGGAGTGTGTAAATGCTGTGGAGTCTATTATTAAAAAATTAATTTTCTTTCACATGAGTCCCGTATTTATTCACTTTTTCAAAGTGACCATAACAACTATCATTTTTCTTCTTAGAATAGAGATAATATATTATTAATTATTATTCTATTAGAAAATTTCCTGTCCTTGAAATTGCTCATATCCATCCCAAAATTGGTCTTAGGAACGAAAAAAGTCTGCCTGATCTAAAACTCAGATTTTGCTGCAGTGATATCTCAAGGTATACAGTAACAGCAAATAAACGAACATGCATGCCAGATCCAAATGGAACATGTACATGCACAATATCCATCGGCCAGCTGATGATCATTAATTAAAGTCCTGCAATAAAACCAGCAACAACAGCAGGAGCAGCTACAGTATATATACATATATCCATGCATGCAACTATCATTATTGAGATTAACGTCACATTGCTCAGAATACATAGTACAACTCACAATATACCTAATTAATTACCGGCCGTACGTAGTGCCAATATAATTGATAAACGTCAATCACAATATGATCATCGATCGGCAAACCGGCCTTCTCCGCTACATGACATATATAGCTTTCCGGCCTAAACATCATGACCAACTCAATTGTAGTACGAGTAATGTATTAACTTTAAGGGGTGGCATATATATATATATATATATGGCGGTCCTGGGTATAAAGACACCCATTTCTCTTTATAAGAAATGAGTTTGTTCTTAGATAATTACTCATTCTTTATAAACATGTCTAAGACTTTATTCACAGACAATGTGAGATTATTCCTCAACATTCTCTCTCATGTGTAGGCCAGTATATTTTTCTGGTTCTTATCATGGCCGGGATAATTAGTATGGGCCACATTCGTCCTACGGCAGGCTCTAATACCTTGAAGAGACACTCATTTCTCCCTATAAAATACTTTATAGGAGGAGTGTGGTGACTCTTTATAAATACCAGGATGAGTTTATTCCTAAGCGGTGTGAGACTTCTCAACATGGGATGACGAGCCATATAACTTGGGCGTCTTGGATTTGAAATTCCGAAATATTCACGCTCTTGCACATGGCCTTTGGTGCATGTCCGAAATAGGTGCACAAGAGGACATGACTTGAGTACCAATACTGAAATGAACAACTCTTCCCTAGATCCTGATCTCATGTTGAATGAGATATATATTTAGGTTTTAGACTATGTGGGCATCATTCTTGTGGCATGCTCCACGGTCGTACTGATGCATGGAATTAATTGGGTTCAGAAAAAACAAAGAGCAACGCGTGAAACACGAGCAAATTTATAACGATCAGAAACTGTCGCTTGGAAGTAATTATATGGCTTACACTGTCCTCTCATGGATAGAGTTTTTAACAGTAATTTTATGCTACGCTAGCTTGAGAATTATATGCAGACCAAGATGACCGCCAACAGTTCGAAAGTCTGATATTTGTTGATAGCTATCTTTCCCTCTTTTCTTTGCTTTTTTCCTTCTGCTAAGTAAATGTACAACCGTCCCCTTCTTTCCTGCAGTTTCTGTGCTCTTATCACACAAATACATATATATTCAGTGCAAATAGTGGCTTCCTGTTTCAATGGTTACTAGTCCATATATGTTCATAATAAGCTGTATTTTCCTCCTATTTCATGGATGTCCATCTTTTGGGACCATTTTTCACAGCTGCCTCGGCAACATTTTCAACCCCATAGCATGAATTGAGAGAGAGAAGAAGATCAAGTAAAATATTTACATATACGTATAATCAGCGAAAACCTAAAATATCAAGTTATTTATTGGATCTATACACAATATTTACGACAAGAAAACTGCTTATTCGTGGCCAGTTATTTTCTATGAAAATGATTATTTCATACTAAAACGATTCTATTTTCATCACAAATAATCATTCTCATCGTAAATAATCCGTCACAAATATTCGTTTTTCTTGTAATGATTCTCACCAAAAGCTAAGTGGGGTACGTCGTACGTACATAGTTAGATTAATTATTTGGTAAGTAAAGATGGAAAAGCAGGTCCTGCAAAGGAAGCCCTCTTTACAAACCTCCCTTTCATTCGTGGCCTCTTCTCAGCATTCAACTTCCGAACCTCGTATCTTATCTTCTTCGAGAACAGACGCGTTCGTCGTTTCTCTCTATACCTTGACACTCTTGCTTCTCTCCCTCCGTCAGCCATTGCCGGGTTTCCCACAGTTCCAGTACCATAATCTACGTAATGGTGATGAAGTTCAGTACCGCAACTACCCTGAAATTAAGAGCCACAGTACCAGTCTTTAATTTGTTAGGTGATCAAGTACATTTTGGAACTAAACAGAGAAAGAGATCACATGCATGCAGCAAGGACATCAAACAAAACATGTGCCAAATTATGTGAATTTGGAATTATATTGTAATTCTCTATATTTGGATACACAACATGCATGATTGTACTCTAACTAGGTGAGCCGAGATGCATCTGATTAATTGAATTTGCAAGGTGACCAATTAATAGGTAAACCGAAGAGTTCACAATTTTCCACTGATTCCCAGATCAGAAGTTATGGAATTATGGAAAATGAAAAAATCACGCATCAATTAGCTATGACTGCAGGTCTAACATGATAAGTGAATTGAGGAATCTTTTGCGGGTAAAGGTTTAAACCTAGGTCGACGTGATTAACGTTAAGTACTCAACAACACTAAAATGTGCAAATTAAAGGGTTTTGATAGGGAATTTGGGCAACATGTGTATCATGAAAACCTACCATGCATTCCGGCCAACTTTCGTCGGGGTCAAAATCCGGCCGATCACCGGAGGTCCAGGGAGAGCCTTGGCTAGCCCATGCTGTGATGACACCCTCATAATCCAGCCTCAGCAGTATCTTCCTTTTCTTGTTTGCATCGTCCACCGACGCATTTCCCCCACTATTCTTCGCAGCCACGGCTCCCACCGCCGACACCTTCTCATCTTCCTCCTCACACGTCGCATGCGAATCGTAGTCAAAGCTGAATTCAAATGGTTCCCTCATCATATCAATCTCAGCATCATCACCCGGGCAAGCTTTGCCTGCAACTTCCATAACCTCTTCTTCCTCAAGCTTAACCCTTCCGCCACTACCCAAAGAACACTCCTTCTCTAATTTACAATCCAATAGCCCCAAACCTTCCATTCCAAAACTCTCGTTCTCAAGGCCCCTACCCAATAAGCTCTCAACATCAGCAGCAAACTCAGCAAGATCCATGTCGGATGGAAGAAACCCATGTAAGCTATCCGCTTCATGGCCACAGCTATTAGATAAAGAGACCTTAGATTCGCTTCCATTAGAACTATTATTCTCGGCTTCACTCGCAACACAGGCTACGGCTTTATCTTTTGGACTCCTGGGCGTGCATAGCTCAGCAACAAAGGGATCAAATATCGGAACCCTATACAGAAGCTGCTCTTCGTTTTCTTCATGTGAAGTCTCGTCTGCACCGACTTCTGGCACCAGAGAAAACGGGTTTCGTGCAGGTTGATCTTCTTCAGATTTAGGTGTTCGATGATTCACGGGCTTTCCATTCCTTGGTGTCCGCGCCTTTCTAGTGAACCCACGGTGCCATGCCGGCACAGAATTCCTAACAGTAGCTGCGTTCGACGGTTTGAACGATGCAGTGTTTAGGCGAACCCTTTCATGTCTCCGTGCTAATGGGTTAGCCGAGTGTACCAAAGAGTCGCATGCTTCGCAGAGGAAAGCATCATCGGCGGCACAGTACCATCGAGCCCGTTTCCGAATACAGTTATCGCAGGCTCTAGCCGACTTGCCACCGACGGCGTTTGCGACGCTCTTGTCACAAATCATCACTCGAAAAAGTATTTCAAGATTCAAAACAAAATTCGAAAACGGGAAGACAATACAAAATTCAAAATTGAAGCAACAAAAACTAGCTGCAAAGCCAAAGAGATACAAAACTAATATATGTTGGGATTGACCTGAAGTTTTAGATGGGCCGGGGGTATAGACTCTAGTACTGTGACTTACTTTTTAGGTTTGGGGTGTGACCCACAAACAGCGCTTTTGCCGAAGTATATATAAAAGGTGAAGAAGGCACTGCTCTGGATTGCACTTTTGGGGTCCACAGAAAGCCCTTATCTGATTTCTAATTGGCTGAGCTTGTAAAGTCCATCCTAATCTCTATCTTCTCATAGGCTGTTTTACTAATCAAAGGATTTCTCATGGGCCCCAACTTGTATGGATGAGCACAAGTCTCTGATCCCATATCTCACTCTCTCACACACTCTCTCTCTCTCTCTAACTTTTCCTCTCCAAAATTTGAAGGAGACCCTTTTGTTGGCTGTGCTTCCCAACTGATCCATTATCCATGTTTGAAGTTATATAAGACTCAAGCTAGCTAGGGCTGCGGTCCCCATTATTAATCCCTCTCTATTTCTCTCTCATTTTCAATGCAAGCTTTGGCTCCACTACGATAAATCCTTTTCTAGTAGGGTTATGTGGGTAATAAAACCCTTTTGCTAACATAAGGAGCCATCCTTTCTCTCTCACACAACAAAGTCACATGTATGCACATGCAAACAAAACTTAATTAATTATACTACAATTCGGAAACATCGCCACAAACATTTTAGAATTGTTGTCAATAGAATAGAGAAATCTGATACATACATATATATATATATATATATATGCATGTAAGCATATTAAGTCCAAAAGTTGAAGCAAATTAAAGAAATATTTCTTCTATTTGCAAGTCGGTATGTAAAACACACCATTGATACTACAAGAGATTGTGTTTTTTGAAACAAAAAATTTTGTCTCAAAAAACACAATTTTCGTCCCAAATTATATTTGGAGACAAAAAAATTTCATCTCAAATTTGTCTCGGAAAGACCATCTCAAAAATTTTTTGGAGACGAAAATCAAAATTTTTCTCAAAAAATCATTTTTAGAGACGAAATTAAGCAGATCTAGTTGAAACCATTTGAACGGATAATTTTGTTTTTTAAACGAACCGATTTCGTCTCAATATATTATTTGAATGAAATATTTCTCCGTCCGAACCGAGATGTCCATTCGAACAATATGAAATATTCATTCGAACTAATATCCATATTTGATCATGTTCGAACGAACGGAGTGTTCGAACAGATTATATGCGTTCGAACTAATAAATTTTTTAAACGACTTGTGTTCGAACAAGAATTATGTTTGTTCGAACATAAATTTTATTTTCAAAAATTATATTCGTTCGAACAGGGTTTTGCACATAACTGATGTTCGAACAAATAATTTATTGTTCGAACATCAGTATTTCTCCTTTGTCGTTCGAATGGGTTAATTTTGGTTCGATATAGGTCTGTTTTTGTTCAAATGTAATTACAAACGGTAATTTAACGTTCAAACTGGTTATTTACCGTTCGAACTGTATTAATCATACAGATCAGAATTTAATTAAAAATATCATACTAATATTACACAATTTGTAATTCAAACATCAATTGTTCAAATGTTTTGGAACATCATAATATAAATGCAATAAAAGAAAAGATAAATTTGAAGACTATGGTGGTGGCATAGAGTTTTGGGACATCATTGACTGGAATTGTTCAAACATTTTTGGTTATTCAACTGCATCCTCTCTTCTAATCTCGCCTCCAAATCCGATGCTTGATCTAATCGGGCCAGCAACTCTTTTTCCTTGAACCTCAATCGTTTTATCTCAAGTGCTGCTTACTCCAATTCCTTAGTCTTGTCGTCATTCAATCTGACTCGAGAATAGGATGATGATGATGATGATGATGGTTTTACGCAATGTCCTAAACCCCTCAAATATCCAGAACGTGATCCAAGAACTTGAGAAAAGATCTTAGCATCGTTGACAGATGATGCATCAGATAGATCCGCAACAATTTCCTTAAGAGATATCATCTTGTCCTATAAAAATAAAAACATTAAAGTTAATATAAGTAACAAAAATATTATGTGACAATGAAATTAAAAAAACTTAAACTTACATAATTTGCTTCTGCTTCGGGACTGGCCCAAACACCATCACGATTTTTATGTGTTTTAGCATATACAATTGGGTCAAATCATAGTCAGCGGGACTTTCTTCTTTCTGCAAAAGGAAAATTTATATAAAAACTTAAATCAGAAAATGTGTATTATATGTTAATATTTTACTGGCACTAAAATAACTTACCATTTTGTTAGACAAACGATGGAAAAATCGAGAACCTGCATAATAATTTATCTCTAAATTTGATCTATTTGCTTTGTTCACAGTACTCTGTTGCTAAAAAATAAATATTAGTCTCTATGTTTAATACATCTGTGATATACTATTAAAAAAAGATAGCAGCGATATTACCTGATAAGCAAGATCTTCAAACATATCACAAACTTTCTCTCATTCGTTTGGTGGAATTGTTTGGAATGAATTTTGGTGCGCCTCTATTGTAGTACTGAATTTCTTATAATGTGCATGGCATCGACCTTTGCACCTCCGAAATGCATTTAACATCAGTTCCTCAACCGTTAATCGATCATCTCTTCGATCAAAATTAAGCTCAAACTCATCATTTCAAAAATTATAAACAATTAGTATAAATACAAAGTAACTTGAAAGTAATATGTTATATACTTAGTTGTTTGAGATGTAGCTTATTACCAAACAACGATTTTTTATGTGGTCTTTCACATCTTGGGGAACTTTAGACCAAGAGGATGTAGCAATCGATGCATATATGCGAGTAAGTATACCAACATAACAAGCTACGCTGCCGAATCTCTATTTTCTTGATATGCTTCTTCATGTGGTTCATCTGCCTCTGGAATGTGATCATATACATTTCTTGGTGCAAACTTCTCCACTACCCGCCATGGATTTCCGTACTCCAGATCATCTAAATAAAAAACTTGATTCGCTTGGCAAGTGAGAACGAAATGATCGTCCTCATACCATGTGCGAGATGTATTGACACTCACAAAATAATAATTTTTATGCACTCTCAACCTAGGATTTGAAACATCCCACCAATTACATTTAAACAACTAGACCATATATCCCCTCACGTACTTTAACGCTATGATATCTTCCACAATTCCGTAGAAGTCAATGTTATCATCCACATGGCTTCCTTTGACTACGTTCCCACAACTTTGAGTTTTCCTATATCGTTTTCTATCAGTTGTGTGAAATCTATATCCACGTATTAAACATCTTGAGTACTGGATGGCCCACCTAGACAGACCATATGCTAGAGCATACAGTTCTGGTGAGATTTCTTTTAAATTTTCATCATATTTCAATGCAACCTATATTAATAAATATTATTATAAGTATTAAACATTAATTTAACTATTAACAATTGCTATGTTATATCCATATTTTAAGTTTCTAATTTAATTCTAGTGCATAATATTTTGTAATTATATTTAATTATTTTTATTTTATAATTAAATTTTTTATAAGTATTAAACATTAATTTAACTATTAACAATTGCTATGTTATATCTATATTTTTAAGTTTCTATTTTAATTTTAGTGCATAATATTTTGTAATTATATTTAATTATTTTTATTTTACAATTAAATTTTTTATAAGTATTAAATATTAATTTAACTATTAACAATTGCTATGTTATATCTATATTTTAAGTTTCTATTTTAATTAAATATATTATATGTGTATTTTATAATTATATTATATTATTTTTTAAGCAATTACTATATTATATAATTATATTATATTATAATTTAAGCAATTACTAGGATGTTGTTCGAACAAGATTCTTATCGTACAGGGTCCCATTCGAACTAACATTATAGCGTTCGAACGGGACTAACCCAGATTCCAGATACGAAACAGAGACAAAATAATATTTGCCACAAAACACAATTTTCACAATCATAATCTCATAAGATGTATATTGGCAGAGTGCCCATTTTAAATGAGAATGCACAAACATAAATACACCAAAAATATTAACATAATTAATTAAAAACTATAAATTATCAAAAATCTAGAAATTATAAATATTATCTCGAATTTAAGCAATCCAAACAAAAGTATCAATCCAAAATACCTACATAAGCATAAAACACATTATGAGAAAACCTAAATCATGTACAATAAATTAACATTAATGAAACTCCAAAAAAACATAGAACAAAAAAAATAATACATTTTATAAACCTCTCCTCTCTCTCTCAAGAATCCCTTCTCTCACTAGGTCTGTTCCTCTCTCTCTCTCCACAACACTCTCTCACACACACAAAATCGCCTGCCTCCAAATAAATTTTCATCAACTGTGAAAATGAACTGGTGGTTGAGGTATTTGAATCTATGAAGTCCCCTTCAAACTGGATATTTACGCATTCGAACAAGAAAATTTCGAATAGGAGCCAAATCTGCCGCGATTTATTTCACGTTCGAACGTGTAGTTTTGTTGTTCGAACTAACAAATCAGAATATTCATTGGCATATTCTTCAAATGTAGACAAGCTCAAAGGATATTTTCGTAACATTGTTCGACCAGTGCGTTCGAATGACGAATTTTCACGTTCGAATAAATAGAGTATTTGGCGCGAAGTTTTCCACCAAACACATTCCACGAGATAAAACCATTCGAAAGGGATGATATTGGGTTCGAACCAATCACAAAATATTTTAATAATATATAGTATATAATAACTATATATTATAGCAACTATTTTATATTATAATTGATAATATATAATGTACTACAAGTCTAATAGTTAATATAATACTTATATTATATACTAACTATTAATATATAGTACTTATTAATATATATATATATATATATATATATATATACTTTTGGTCTTCTGATTTTGCACTATATATTATATAACTTACTACCTTGCCATATAAAATATAATAAGTATAGTTATAGTAACTTATAATAGCTATAGCTATATAGTAACTATATATATAATACTTACACTATAGTATCTATATAACTAATAACTACTATATCTATATTTATATTAATTATATTAACTTGTATAGTTATCATAATTTATAATAGATATAGCTATATAGTAACTATATATAATACTTACACTGTAGTAGCTAAATAACTAATAGCTACTATATATATATTAACTATATTAACTTGTATAGTTATCATAACTTATAATAGTAATAGCTATATAGTAACTATATATATAATACTTACACTATAGTAACTATATAACTAATAACTACTATATCTATATTTATATTAATTATATTAACTTATATAGTTATCATAACTTATAATAGATATAGCTATATAGTAACTATATATAATACTTACACTGTAGTAGTTATATAACCAATAGCTACTATATATATATTAACTATATTAACTTGTATAGTTATCATAACTTATAATAGCTATAGCTATATAATAACTATATATATAATGCTTACACTATAGTAACTATATAACTAATAACTACTATATCTATATTTATATTAATTATATTAACTTGTATAGTTATCATAACTTATAATAAATATAGTTATATAGTAACTATATATAATATTTACATTGTAGTAGTTATATAACTAATAACTACTATAGTTAATAACTATTATAGCTATATACTAACTATATATAATACTTACACTGCAGTTATATAACTAGTAACTATAGTTAGTATTATAATATTATATAAACTATACGAGTATAGTTATCATAATTTATATATAGTAGCTATATAATTAAGCCATTATAATTATACTGAGTACTTAGTATGTACTTAGTATAATAGAATAAATATATTTACAAATAATATACTAAATATATTAGTTAAAAGTATTATAATACTATTATTAGTTTTATTTTTATACTTTTGTACTTGTAATATTAGTATTATTAAATACTACTATTAGTAATATAATTATAAATGTATTAATATAATAACTGTTCGAACGGATATTTATCCAGTTTGAACGAAACGCCACAGTTATTATAGACGTAGTTCGAATACAATTCCACAAAACTCTCTCATTCGAACCAGCAACCGCCGAGAGCCTCCGAGTTTGCCCTTTATCTCCACCGCGAAAACTGCCACTCAACCGCCGTAGAAATCCCACATTTGAACTTCTAAGAGGTATGAGTCAACTCTCCACCTCTATTGTTTAGTTTTTTGCATGAATGAGTTGTGTTTGGGGGGTATGATTGGGCTTCACTCCTTAATCATTTCTACTGATTAAAACAAAGGATAACATCTAGATAGGAAGTTTTTCAGTTCGGGGCTGAGTCGACTCAGCCATGGCTGTTTGGCTTCTTCCCGTTCAAACTAACTATAGTCCGTTCAAATGCTTAGTTGCCAAACAACATTATTTCTGTTCGAACAATATAAATTCGTTCGAATGAACAAAATTTTCCGGTTCGAATGAACAGAACAGTCCATTCAAACAGATTTGACCAGTTCGAACATAATATATTCCATTCAAACGAATTATTTCAATTCATTTCAATATACTATAATTTTTCAATAATATAATTTAAATCTTATGGTTAATTATATTCTTACTTTTCTTATGGTTAAACAGTATATCATTGGCATCCAGCGGAAGAAAACGTGCGAGAGATCAACCCAGCCAAAGTAGTGGAGCAGCTCATGCTCAGGAGACGAGGCCGATACTTGTCGACCGTCCAATCATTTTATCTGACTTCTCCGATCTTTCATGGGAGGGAAGGAGCATAAAGTCCATCTTCACCAAACGGAGATGGATAGAGATCTGTGAGCAACTGGGGACTGCATATCCAGAAATGGTCGGTGAGTTCTACCGTGCCATGGGAGAACTTAGCGTTGATGCTCTGTTCTACACCCTATCGGTCCGAAGAGAGAGTATTAATTTCTCTCCCCGCATTATTGCTGAGTTCCTTGACATCCCGCGCGTGGCCGACGCATATCCTGTAGCGGCTACATGGGGACCAGCGGCTGCACCATCTGATTCCTACACATCGGCCGCATCCTTCACGCTAGCCCCGAATGTAGATTCGGATGCTAGTTCGGATGGTAGTGAGGATGAGGATCTACCTGATGATGGTCTCACAGACGATCAAGTGCGTGAGCTAGTGCGAGACCCATCGGCTCCTCCATATGATGGGAGCAAGGTGATCCGACAGGCCGATTGTATAGCATTTTTTAGAATGCTTAATTTGATTGTTGGCTATAACATCGATCCGAAAAAACACAAGACTGATTTCGGGATCGATCGAGCCAGATTTTGGCTGCAGACAGCACGGGGGGATCTCATTGATCTAGCATTATATATATTCCTCCGCATTCGATCGGAGTCACGATTTTTCAATGGAGGTAGTCTACCATTTGCACTACTGATATCTAACCTCCTACTCCGATCGAGGGTTACAGTGTCAGCCACTGAGCAAAGATCGCCACAGATGGGGGCCCCTTAACAAGATCACATTCAGCAAGAGTAAAGGGCACTTGCGGAAGACTGCACCTGAACAGCCTAGTGATCCTCCCATAGATCCAGCTTCTAGTAGTGCTGTTGTTGTTGAGAGACAGCCTCCTGGGGCTACTGTGGATACGGTACGAGCACTATCTTTTTTTCAATTAATTTTTTTTATTTTTCTTTTTTATGTTGTATTGAACATTATATATTTGAGATGTAATTAATGTATGGTTTTTATTTTTCGTGTTCACTACTTTGTTTACTTTTTTCATTTTACTTGCCGTTCATGATAATATAAAAAATGATATTATCTTTAAAGTTATATTTATATAAATTTAACATAAAAGAAATCACTATAAAGTTTTGAAGTTAATTACATAAGATTAATTTATGAATTTATAAATATTTTAACTCCCTGCAAATCATAATATATAATATATACACATTTTTATATTTTGAAAATGATAACAAATTAATGGAAAAAAATTTTATTACTTTAATGGAAAAAATATATGAACACATCCATACTAATAAAAAAATTAATTGAAAAAATTTCCGTTCGAACGGTTATTAACTTTTCCCTGGAAAAATAAATTAATTTCCCGGCCAATATTATTATTCGAACAGATTATATACTGTTCGAACGGACATTGATTCCATGTTCGAATCTATTTTGTTCAGTTCGAACGGTTTTCTTTTTATGAGACAATTTTGTTCGTCACAAAATATCTTGTTCGAATGGATAGTTTTCCGTTCAAACGAATTTCGTAGCTCAGGCTTTTTTGGAGATGAAATGTAAATTTCCTCTCCAAAAATCACTTTTATAGACGAAATTTAATTCGTCCCTAACAAATTTCGTCCCTAAAAGTCAAATTTCTTGTAATGTGACCATCTACATCACTTACATAATAAAACTTTATTTATAAGGTTTAAATTTTAGAATTTCTTTTCCAAAATAAATTATGTCATGTAAGTGCTTTGCAATGTATGTTGTCCACATCGACTTGTAAATAGAATTTTCTTTAAAAAACTTTAATTTCATTCCCAAAGGTTGTACTTGGTAAGACTATTCATCCGGACTGGGTTTTTTTCTACCCCGGTCTAGAACTCGGATAACCGGATTCCAGCCGTACCCAGATGACTAAACCCAAATATAGTCAGGCCGGGTACTAGGTTAAAAACCCGGAACCCAAATTTAAAACCCAGTACCCGGTTTTCTTTTTTAATTTATCAACCTACCATAAAATCAACCTCAAACTACCTCCCCATTCCCCATTCCTCGTAACCTCTCTCTCTCTATCTCAATCCAAAGAAATCCTAGTCTTCATCCCTCAATGTCGATAAAGAAACCCTAGCCTCCCTCCCTTAGTGATGACGAAGAAACGCTAGCCTCCCTCCATCAATGCCTACGAAGAAACCCTAGCCTACCTCCCTCAGTGCCGACCAAGAAACCCTAGCCTCCCCCCTTAGTACTGATCGAAAAAACCCCGTCATCCTCGTGACCCCATCATCATCGTTGCCAACTTGCCTCATCCTTGTGACCCAAGGTTTGTTCTCTGCAATTTGGGTCTGTTTTATTACGATAAGAAAATGCTATCTACTGATGTTTATTCTCACCCTCGATCTCTCTCGCTTCTCACCCTCTCTATCTCACGTCGTCAGATACCTTGGAATGACGACGATGAAATGCTACAACTTGTGTAGCTTTTGTTCAGGTAAGATTTGTGCTACGACATTCTGTGCTAGCATCCTTCTTCTTCTGCTACGGCTACGACATTCTTTGCTAGATCTGAGTTTTTTTTGTTATTTTGTTAAACATGGGTATAAAGTATATATGCTTTTAGTTTGATAGATCTGGAATTTTTTTGTTATTTTGCTAGTACAATAGCCTAGATAACACACCTTTCTACAGAAGATTACAGTTTCTCATTTGGCCTTGGGTCTTTTTAAATGAGATACCATCTCCTCGGAAAAAAATAGTAGAAAATTTCTAGCCAACTCTGCTTATGATAAGATCATGTTTCCGATCTTTCTTGACCTTATGAAAGTCTTGTGGAAGGATCAATGATTTTAAGAAAAAAATAGTATTGTGAGCAATGTATAGACTTCAAAAGTTCTACTAAGAATTATAAGATCCTCCGGGTCTTTTTATTTATATAATGTAGTTTTGAAGCAATACTTGGCAAGATTTATTCACTTTAAGAGGTCATTTTGGTAGCAATTTTTTTCTAGATAATATAACTGACATTTGTAGTGGTTTTTGGTGATTTTGACTTTTGGATGGATTGTTTCAGGTTCCTTGCACCCATGTTTCTGATCCATCAAAGAAGTATATATCTTTGATAATCCCGGCATACAATGAAGAGTTTAGGCTTCCTGGAGCTCTGGAGGAAACTATGAAGTAATTAATTAATATCTGTTAATGGCCATTGCTAAGAGAGTTACATATTGTGTTATAGTGATGGCTACTAGGTACTACCTTCTATTTGCTTGTGTTCTCGTTTTCATTGGAAGAGAATCCTTCTTCAGCTCTATAATCCTGCTTCTTAATTTACACAACTTTTTATTTTTTGTCCTTTCAGCTTGAACTTTCTCCTTTTTCAGTCCATGGAGATATGCTCCAATATTTTAATATAACTTGTTTCAGATTACATGTTATTTTTATTTAAAGAAAGAGAATTTGTCTTGGAACAAATCCCAAAAAATGGAGGAATGTTTATAGCAGTCTACGCATTCCATTCACGAGATGTGTCATAGTCTGTTTATGATGTTGTTTATGATATTTCAGGCTTTCTCTGTACTATTATTGGACTTCTTAATAGCAGAGTCAATTTTTATAGTCCTTTGGGGGGTAGAGGCAGTTGTTCTTAGCAAATTAGTTCATGTTTGTCGTTGTGTATTGGAGTTTAATTAAACCAATGTATGTGTTTTGTAATGTTCTAAGCAAATTAGTTCAAACAATGTAATATGTAGTGGATTTTTTTTTTTTACATGTATTTAGTTAACAAGTTAATTAGTTGTTTATAGCCTTAGCTATTCTTAACATAAATCTAGTTTTTCATTTTGATATTGTTTTGTCATTACGGACAATGATAAAAATATAGGCTTTTATATAATAAAAATTTTTTGCTTTTCAATATTATTTCTTGAAAAACTTGTAATAAAATATAGGATTTTTTATATTAAAAAAATCAACATTTTTAAAAAACATTTTTGAACTTGGATTTTCGGGTTTAAAAAATTGCTACTGACGTCTATAGTGGTTTTTGGTGATTCTGATTTTACCCGGTACTTTTGTTTTTTAAAAAAATACTAGATAAAATCCGGAACCCGGATTTTCCGATTTAAAAAATCCGGATTCATCTAGGTTTCGGCCTGGTCTTAAACCAAGCATACCAGAGCCAAAACCCGGCCCGAATTTGACATCTGGATTCCAGGTCGGGTATACCCAGATACTCAGCCCAGAACCCAGGTGAATAGTCCTAGTACTTGGCTCAAAGAATATCTTGGAATTGGATTGAAATTCAAGTGAATAGATTTGATGTAAAATCCAAACATAAAATTTAATATATAATTCAGACAATAGATTTAGATTTTGAAGACCTAAATTCAAATTGTCTTTTCACTATAAGAAAAACGGGTATTTGTGACTATTTTTTTGCGACGAAAACACTCATTTTAACTGAAAATAGTCATTTCGTTAGAAATAACTGGTCACAAATAAACAGTTTTATTGTAGTGTTTCTAAATCCAGCCATCCAAATGCAATAAAAATTATTTTGTGTTTTGCATATATAGTGCGTACGATCAAATATATATATATATATATATATATATATATATATATATATATGAGTATTGCTAGAGCCACCGCTGGGTTTAGCATGTATTTTTTCATGTGTTTCTTTTAGTTACTTTTTACAGAGAATTTTTTAATACTTTTAAATATTTTAAAAAAATAAAATAAATTTAGAACATTATTAAAAAATACTTCTTTAATCAGAAAGTAAAAAAAAAAATCATTAAATAACACTTTCTTAATCACGAAGTAAAATTAAAAAATTATTATTTTTATTTACTTAATGATTAAGAAAGTATTTTTTAATAATATTATGAATTGTTTTTATTTTTTTTAATATTTAAAATTATTAACAAAATATATATTAAAAAAGAACTAAAAAAACACACAAAAAAATACACATTAATGTAAGCGGTAGCTCCCAACTCTCGAGCGGGACGCTTAGCATTTTCCTATATATATACGATCATCATCTACTGCCTTCGTTTTAGAGTTTTATATTTATTAATTAAACTATATGCTATGTTACTTAATATTGAGGGTTTGATGTTGTGAGAGGGTGAGGACCACGTGGTTTTGGTAGCATATATAAAGGATCAGTGTGAAGATATTTCATATGATCTATTAAAGATAATAATTTAATTATACAAATTAATATTATTATTAATTATGCATGAAGAATATTTAAGACAAATAGTGACTCTACATTAATATTTATAGAAAAATGCTCGGGATTCTGAAAATGGATTCAAAAGATTTCTTTCGAAATTTTTTTTATTTTTTATTTTTATTTAATGATTAAAGAAATATTTTTTAAAGATATTGTGAATTTTTTAATTTTTTAAAAAATATTTATAATGATTAAAAAAATATATAAAAATAATAAAAATAAAAATAAAAAAATAAAATACACATTCGAAACATCTTTCAAGACAAACTTTCGGTGACTGTAGCACCATTCATATTTATATGATTGTGACTTCTACTTTTTGAAATCCGGACGTATATATATGCAGCCTCGATCATTAATTGACGATTTGCCATTATATCTGCAAGTTGTACAAATTTCCATCTGGATGTATTTACGTATTGGCATTAATTTTAGTATTTATTGAGTTGATGATAATTAATGGATAAAGCTGAGGTGGAGACCTCATCCAATTCCTGTCACTCAAAATTACCAGCTTTCAATTTCGCTATATATGGATTTTGAAACTTTCTTCGATCGAGAAAGTAGTGTTTTCATTCTTCACATGCGTGATATTCCTCGGCCAGATCAAAATGACCCACCAGCACGTAGCTAGCCATGTTCTCTCTCTCTAATTTGGAATCTCATTTATAAATTAGAAAAGATATTTATAATTGTGAATTGTATAATTACCGCATAATCGCTTTGATTTGAAAAAGGAAATAAAATATGAGATTCACATGAAAAAAATTAATTTTTTAATAGTGGATCCCACTCATTTTCAAAGTAGTTCGTGGCGTTTATACATTTCACAGTTGTATGTAGAATTACTCATATTTTATTCATTTTTCAAAGCGATTATGCGGCGATTGTACAATTCACGGTTACAAATATCTTTTCTCATTAATTACAACCACGCATTACAAAAAAATTACTTATTTATGATCTGTTATTTGTTACGTGCGAAAATGACCATATTAAAATTATACAAACTTTATTATAGCAGTAGTACTTGGTCATTTTCTAGATCATATTATTAAAGTTATACGAAATTTACAAATTAAGATTCATGTTGTGGAGTCATCTATATTTATAAATGATTTTATAAATAAATAATGATCTCAATTATCGTAGCTAGCATCTATATAAGTCAAGTCGTCGATTTGGGAAGATCTTCGATGGACCTACATATATATGGATTTGTAAAAGATAGCATATGCGTACGTGGCGCTCTCAGGTCCATGAACCTCAGCTTTGAGAGGTACTTAATAATTTATATTGTAAGATATTTCAACAACATGCTGTGGAAATGTGAAAATGGACTAATTAATGGAGTATGTCTTTATTAGCTAAAATATATATGTTCCAATATAACCGGGAAATTATGAGGAGTATTAATACATCTGAAATCAATCTTAAAAATTAATGATCCTTATAATTAGCACCCATTGATCGATCATAGAGTACACAAGTTTGAAATATATGATTAATTGCAAATTCAGTACTTTAGTTTTTGCCGATTTACTAAAGTCTATCTTGGTTTATCATAGGGGTGGTAATATGTAACACGGCCTATGAATCCAATACAAACACAACACAAAATTAACGAGTTTGAGTTTGATGTTAATAGGTTTCGATCAAAACAGGTTGACTCTTTAAGACTCGATTTATAAACGGGTTAATAACGGGTCAACCCGCTTAATCCAAAATCAACATGTTTTGGCCCGTTTAGTTTTTATTTAAAAATTACAATATTTTTATTATTGTTGAATTGTAATATTGGTATTTCTCAGTATGCTTATATTTTTATTATTGTGATTGTAATTTTAGACTTACGATTTTGTTATTGTACGGTTTGTAATATTGGTTTAATTAAATGATAAACGAATCAAAACGGGTAATATGGCACGACTTGTTATCTAATAGGTTGAATTAGGATTTGAAAATTTGACGCTTTTAATTTAACGGATCAGGTTCAAGTTGATTTATATAGTCAAATATTTATGACTTGACAAGACACGAACAGGAGCCAAAAACACAATTTGTCATCTCTAAAACTTTATCACATTCGCAGCATTGAACCTAAAATCTCAAAGATTTGCAATTAGTCACTTTCGTCCATCTCCAATTAGTCAATTAACGGAATATGATGCCAATTGGCAACTAGGACGCGTTTGTAAGTACGAATATAAACTTGGCACGTGCCATGATTATTTCAAATCATCTTATTATCTTGTTTTTTTTTTTTGAAGAAAAATCATTATCTTGTTTTTTTTTTTTGAAGAAAAATCATCTTATTATCTGATATAAATTTGTAAGAAAGAAGAATTACATTTTAGAAATGATTAAAATCAAAGAACTAAATTGTATAAATAAAAAGAGAAATGATACTTGCAGTCGTGAGTGTGCAAATGTCGTACAATCATTTTAGAAAAAAATGAATAAATATGGAACCCACATGAAAAAAAAAATTAATTTTTTAATAGTGAATCCCACTCTTTTTCAAAGTGAATGCATGGCGTTTGCGCATTCTACAACTGTATGTAGTATTATTCAAGAAGAAAATGAGAGGTTTCCCTTCTCGGAGGCCACCCCACGAGGGGAGGTCTAGTCACCTCGCGATTGAATCTCCACACCGTGGGGTGGCTTGCGCTCACAGGGGTCCCATGCATGGCCACCTAGCAAACCGATTTGCCCGTCGCGAGGTGGAGGGAGGGGCTCCCTCCCCACTAAATATAAACGCCGGTCTTCGTAGCAACGAAGAAGAAATGTAGTTGAGAGCAAAATTTTAAATTTCGTACCGTACCGGCCGGTACGGCCGAAATTTTTTGTTTCGGCCATCCGGCCGGTACAGGTACTAGATCTGTTCCGTACCGGCTAAAATACCAGTCGTACCGGCCGGTACCGGCCATACCGGACTAAATTTCGGCCTATACCGGCCTATATTTCGGCCGATACCGGCCGATATTTCGGCCTGTGTTTTTTTTTTTCGGTTTTTTCAAACTACAAACTTATTTTTTTAACCCCTAATTCAGACTAGACTATTTATAATTTATATATATGTGTATTTATATATAATTTATTTATATATAGACTATTATTTTGGAATATAATTTTTCTATATATTTATATATATAATTTATTTATATATCGACTATCTCGAAACGGTACCGGTACCGAAATATTTCGTTCCAGTGCCTTTGTGGCGCCCACAATCCCCCTTATAAAAATACACGGGGATCGAGACACCAGGATGGTGACAACACGGTCACACATCCCACCGAAGTGCCAGTGTGTGTACATGCAACGGTGTACAAATAAAATAACGCAGCGGATAGTCAACTAAGTACCAGAATTTAAAATACAATTTAAATATCCGAAGAGGTTTAAAAGCAGTTATACAGTCATCCCAAATAAATTACAAGGGCAATATATAAATTGATAAAATAAGAAACTTGATAAACAGGAGCAATCCCAGATCACTCCACCAACGGAGCCAAGCTAAGGCTCATCATCCTCATATGCATCAAAATCTGCGATACCATAAAATGGTACCACAGGTAAGTATAAACCAAACAACTCTCAGGATAAAAACATATTAATGCAACCAACATGCATTCATATGACAAAATACACTTAGCCATAAAATACCATTTTTCCAGAAAAATGAATCACACAAAACAAACCATTTATCGGACACTGTAGGCGGGAATCGCAGGCGGGACTCTACCACCGTCCCTGCTTACCACCATCCCTACCGCGTGCACCGTAGGCGGGAATCACAGGCGGGAATCACAGGCGGGACTATACCACCATCCCTGCTTACCACCATCCCTACCGCGTGCACCGTAGGCGGGAATCACAGGCGGGACTCTACCACCATCCCTGCTTACCACCATCCCTACAGTTCCTTTCCACACAATGAATACTTAACACACACAACGAACACTTAACAGAGCACTGTAGGCGGGAATCACAGGCGGGACTATACCACCATCCCTACCGCGTGCACCGTAGGCGGGAATCACAGGCGGGACACAACCACCATCCCTGCTTACCACCATCCCTACCGCATGCACCGTAGGCGGGAATCACAGGCGGGACTCTACCACCATTCCTGCTTACCACCATCCCTACAGTCTCATTTCCTTTTCTCAAACCAGTCAAACCAATCGTTTCAAACACACTCAAAAATCATTTCTCACATGAAAACTCAGTTTTTAAATAAACACATGAACATGTATGCATTCATGCGAAAACCCAATTTTCAGTTACAAACATGATCATGCATGAAATAATGAGATGTACATGTGTACCAACAGAAATCCACAACCAGTTCACAGTTAAAAAGAGTTAGTGCAAAAATATATTTAAATCACAAAAGTTCTTTGAGAAAATACTTACAGTGTAATATAGCAATTTCCGAAGAATCACGAAGTTGCAAGTGGTGATGTCTGAGCAACACCACAGTGTAAAATACACTGTGGCCGTGGGTCACAGATGCCCACTTTTCAACGAAGACAAACGAAGACCCAAAAATGGTAGGGTAGGGCCTAGAGAGGTCGGTGAAGCCAATGGTGGTGGTGGTTTGCCGTGGGTGGCGGCGCAAGGGGCGGTTTTAGGCCAAAAAAGTGCAAATCGGAAATGGACTTAGTGTGGCTTCACCGGTGACGGATCGGGGCCGGGGTTGGGTCCAATGGGTTGCCAAGAGGTCGGGGATGATGTGGTAGGAAGATGGTGGCCGGAGGTGGAGCGACGGCGGCGCTGGAGCGAAAGTGGCGCCGCGGCTTTGTGGGCTTCGTGGGGGCTAACGGCGGCACGAACGGCGGTGATATTGGTGGGGTAGGACGGCCGGCGGCAGGGGAATGCAAGGGACCGGGCGGTGTCGACCACCGCCGACGGACGGCGGCGCTGGGAGGGAACGTTAGAAACGGGCGGTGGAGAGGAGAGAGAGTGATTGCGCGGGAGAGAAGAAAAACCCGAAAGAAATAAGGGAAAAAGAGAAAAAGGAAGGAAAAGAAAAGGAGAGGAAGGAAAAAGAGGGGAAAAGAAATGATGTCCAATCCTCATGACTTGGGTCACAAAAATGATCCAACGGAAACGATTTTAAAACCACAAGTTAAATAAAATAATTTAAACGTAATGGTAAAGTCAAATTGAAATAATTAAATCCCACAGTAATTAATTTAAAGAAAGCACTTTGAAAATAATTTTCGTAAACTAAAAATCATAAAAATAACTCAATTAAAATCCAATAATTTTAAAATAGGAGAATAAAATTTTGAATCGATAAAAATAATTCCTTCAGTAAAAATACACTAAAATACGGGATGTTACAGCCTTGACCGGAACGACGTCCGGTACGGTATTCAAAACATTGGTTGAGAGACACTTTTAACAACAACTAAGGGGTTGTTGGGAATAGAAAATGTTTGATTTTATCTCAAATTTTTTTATTTTATTTCATTCTCAAACATCACTTAAATATAAATATTTTTCAATTTTATCTTTCTCATTTAATCATTAGTTAATTATTATAATTTTTTCAAATTTCCAAACAAAATACAAAAAATCAACTTTTTCAAATCTCAAAACAAAAATAATATTAAAAAAATTATATTATAACAATATTTTAATTTTATAATATTTTTATACAATTTTTTTTAAAATCCGATTAAACATTTTAACTCAAATCATTTCACTATTATTCACAAACCATTTCACTATTATAAAATAGATTTTTCATCTAATCTCATTCCCCGAACATCCCATAAATAATTTATTTGCTAAAGACTGAGATGACTAATTTAGTTATACATTTAGACTTGTTTGGATTCAGAAAGTGTCTCATCTCATCTCATTATTACAACTTTCTCAAACTTTTACACAAAATATAATAAACAATTCAACTTTTTCAAATCTCAATTCTATTTTTTTAAATTGTAAAATAATAATAATATTAAAAAATAATATTTCTAACAATATTTTTTTAATTTTTATTTTTCATTTAAAACCATCTCTTCTTATATCTAAATCCAAACTAGCCCTAGGATCCGTACAATTGTTTTTTCTTATAACCCTTGTGGTTTGAATATATTATAAATAGACCCTTTGTTAATGTTTGCATTAATCACCGTTAATAGAAATCTCTTGGCCCAGTCAAAGACCTCGACCTGTCAGTTTAATCTTTTTAAATTAGAATTTAATTAAATATTTATTTAGAAAAATAAGAATACAATTGATCATAAAAATCTTGTTTTTTATGTCCTCACTACAAGAAACAGGACCTTTCCTGTCGCTTAAATTCGCCGCAAATAATCTATAAATCGCTGCAAATACTTTTTTGCAACGTTTTATGCTGCGCCTGACTTTCATCGCAATTGTAAAGACATTTACAAGTTTAGCCAGCGAAATTCAAAAATCGTTGCGAAAATTTTTTATTTACACGATTTTTTTCACTCCTAATATTATTAATTACGCCGCAAATAACGTTGGGATTTCAGTCACGTTTCGCTGTGAAAAAGTATTTGCAGCGTTTTCTATCGTCGCGAATACACAAAATATCGCCGCAAATATCTTGATATTATTTGCAACGTGTTCAAAAATCGCTGTGAATAATATTTTTTGCAACGGTTAAAATCACCGCAAATAAGATTGTCTCTTTTCCAGCGAGTAATTGTTGCCGCAAATAATTCTGTAGTCGCCGCAAATAGTCTTCTATGACGAAAAAATTATTTCCGGCGAACTATACTCGCCGGAAATGATTTTAGGTAATTAAAAAAAATGCACAAAACAGAATGAATAAAAAATATAATGCACATCCAAATTATATTCAGTATGAAATTTCTAGATGGCCACACAAAGCTCAAGCTATATAAATCGCAATTTAGTATTTATATCAAACATTTATATCAAATAATAATGAATCAACTATATATACAACCACACCATCTTATATAACCAAGAAAATCTCTAAATTCAATTCCCACATCTTTTCCTTTTTAACATTACCTAGCTCCACTCAATACATGTGCAAACAACTAAATCAAAAAAACACCCAAACAAGAAAGGGTGCTCACATGCAACAAATTTACATGACTAAAGCAGAGTTATTTTTCAGGATTCCTATTTCCACCCTTGATGTTAGTGGAGGCCATATTGAAATTTCCAAAACTCATTGCAAATTCTTTTTTGAGGACATTTCTTAGGCAATATATCTTCCTGGAGCTTCAGATTGATGACCAAGTCAATGTCAATAGCCCGTTCCAATATTTCTCGAGAACACAAACAATCAAGCCAAATCTGAGCACAGATCATAAAGGGCATGAGTACTAGAGAGAAAGTGATATTAATGTAATACTGGTTGGTCACCTAATTTGGGTTGGAGAAACACATCAGAGAAATATATCATCTGCTCAAAAGAGAATCAAAGTAATCCTTGGTGACTGGTGTATTTAATGACTGAAAAATCTGATTAAGAGTACAATACAACACAAGCTTCCACTTCTTGACTCTAAGTTTCTACACCACATTCTAACTCCTGCATTTTATTAATCTACATCAACCGCGTACTCAATTCAATCCAACTTCAAGTATAATACTCCTTCTCCATATATTTACAATAACAACCCAACAGCTTCACCATTCAACCCAATCACACAATTGTAAACTCAACCACATTTTACACTTCACACAATAGATATCTAATCTTGGTTTAGAATCAAGATAAGGCCCATGAGTCACTTGGAAGTCTCAATAATAAGTTCATTTCAAGAGAAGTTCATGGTGTCAAAGCATGAGAATTGTGGTCTAATGCTTGTCCACCACGTTTCCTACATTAAAATTAAAGTAGAACCATGAATGAAGGCTATTCAGATGAAGAAAAATAGGAAAAATCTAAGGGAACACAGGTGAAACCAAAACTAAGTCTACCTAGTATTTACACTTCAGACAGTTATATACAAATGGCTAGATGAAAACTGATTTTGACAAGAAGTTTATTATGTATGTCTCAATTTTTCAGTACTATAGCATGTCACAAAATCATAAATGTAACTAAATTGAATTAACATAGGAAAGGGAAAGTACAGGGGCTGATTAGAGGCTAGAAATTGGAATGCTAAGCTTGAAAGAAAACTTTTTCTTCACAAGTTGGACAACTAACAACTTGTGCATTTTCATGTTTTCAAGTCTTTCCAGTTAAGATGTCACAAATAAATGTAGTACTAGTGAGTAGCTCCCTATAGCTAACATCCAAATTATTGGCCTTGATCCCCTCTCAAAAAAGAATGTATTTTGAATTCTCTTACTGTTTGCTTATGGTCTCCTCAGAATTTCTTGATTTCTTACCTTTGAATCCCCTCATATGCTCATGATTAAAGTTGGTCAGTAGCTAGATAATTGAGCCCAAACAGAAGCAAAGCAGAAAATAAATTCATTCTGCAGTAGAGGAAATAATTCAGCAATAAATTAGTAGATTTAATTCTCTGTTCTGTTAACATTTCAACCTCTTATTTTTCATTTTCTCTTCCTTTATTCCATCCCTCCATCTCAACCTCAAGAGGTGACATGAGAAGTACCAAGTGAACTCAAATTTCAACCAAAACCAGCTCTAAGCAACCAAAGTGGGAAACAGAACACTATTTGCCACAAATAGTTGAACATAGTGGGAAACCAATGTCTTCTTTGGTTGAACTTTCCATTCCATGTCAATATTACCAATTACAGATCAATTCACAGGATTTGGTCCATTTTAAGTTTCACAAGCTTACTGGGAAACATTTTTGTCTAATTTACAATTGTTATCCTTGAATTAATAAGAGATAAATTGAAGTGATTTTATAATTGTTGATACTAACCACAATGAATCTGTTGAATCCAAATCAAGCTGCTGAGATAAGCAATGGCAACTACTGTGCAAAGCTTCATATATTCCCACCCTCACACTATTAACTTTCAGTATTAACAATCTGATGCAACTGGTTTAAGGAACTAAGTTATGTTATATAGTACTTCAACAAAATGGATATAAAAATGACAAACAGTTATCAATGTAATTCACACTCCAAACATTAAATCAACTAGGAAGTTCTAAAGGGAATGGCCTTATTCGAAACAAAGAAAGAACCAAAGATTTTTGAAACAAAGATATGAACTAACATATGTAGTGGGTATTAAATCAAGTAGGAAGTTCTATAGCAGAACCTTTTTGCTTAAACTGTACAGCATGGAACAAAACAACGCAGAAAATCATCTCACCTCTTCAAGCAGTAGATCGCACCAATTATGCATGCATCTACCCAAAAATTGAGTTATGTAAAGCATACCCTGAAATCTAAAGCATACCCAAAAATGTAGTAAATGAATAGCAGAACGTAGAGAAATTGAGTTATGTAAAGCATACCCCTGCAATGGTCCCTACAACTCCAAAAATTAGCAAGAGATCAGAATACTGGTTTTTATCCCCAAGAAATTCAAGCCCATGCGAAAGCATTAGTAGTCTATACTGTAAAGACTGTGTAGTACTTGCAAACTTTTTGTACACATGTATTCAATTAGCCTAGAAGTAACTGTGAAAGCTATAAATAAAAAATAAAAAAGAGAACTTACAGCAATAGGAATGATTGCTATCCTGGAATAGAAATTTGCACAACCACACCCATGGCAAGCCTTATGATAATATCCTCATTCTCTTTATGGAAGCATGACCTAAAACCAAATTTATACTGTAATTTGAAGCAGAGTTAGTACAGGAATTTAATACACTTATAGACTATAGTTTATACTAAAAAGAAAGAAGAAGAAGTATAAGTTGAAGAAAAACTCAAGAGACTAGGGGCTGCAAATTGCTGCTGTTATATCCTGTACAAACCAAAATCGTGAAAAGCACAATATTGTTATAAAATTCATAATCAAAAGGAGATCAAATGGTCAAATTATAATCAGAAGATCAAAAGCAGCCGCTGCATGCATATAATTAAGGATGATCTTCATCTTCTTTAAAATTCTCAACCTTCCTTGACAGAAAACAACATATTTATTTAGATAAAAGCTTCAAATATCAAATTATCATCAACGAAGCTTTTCATAAAAAAAAAATCAAAGAAATATCATAGCCAATATCCCTCTCACTCGGCATTCCCTTTTCTTTTCTTTTCTTTTTAAAAGAAACTTTGTTTTCTCTATGTTTAATAGTACCTATAATGCCAGAAAATTAGTGTGATTTATTAGTGTTAAACAAAGTTGAGAAAATTAGTGTGATTTATGTATAAATTATTGTGTATTCATGGTTTTCCAAACGTTGAATACACAAGAATTTATCAGGACCTATCATTAAAACAAGAAAACATTCATATTAATAATGGGAAAATCTTATTCATGTTTTCAAGTTCTAACAAATAAAAATAAAATCTATCTTCATATATCCCTTCTGCCCCAAACTGGAAATTAGACATCAAGTTCATCAGCACGCACCAAATCTAGGTGCAAAGCCATAATTGAAAAATGCATGATATCAACAACCCATATACAAACTAGCAACCCCACAGATAGTTCTACAGTACAGGTACAAAACACAAAACTCAATCTCCAAATGAAACTAAACCAAGAAATCAAGCAAAGATAAAAGGAATGAAAAGAACCCATATGTAAAAACCGAAGGCAATATCAGGGGTGGTCGTGGTGGTTGCTTGGCGTGGAGTGGTGGCTCGGGAGGAGCATGGCGGTGCTGAGGAAAGCTGGTGGTCGTGGGTTACGAACAGAGCAAGGGAGAGAGGGAGGGCCTCGGGTTGCTCGGCTAGGCGTGGAGGAGAAGGGGGCTCCGATGGAGGACTGTCGACGGTGTCGAGGTGTCGGCGGTGGCGAACGGCGCCCCCAGCGGCTGCAATATAGAGAAACCTGAGAGAGAGAGAGGTGAGGCCAGATTCGGGGAAAAACAAGAGATCGGCGTGGGGGCTGGGGGAAAAGGAGGGGGTGGCCGTCGAGGTGAGGTGGCGGTGGTGTGGTGGGGTCGTTGGTGACGGGCTATGCATGGCGGAGGCTTGAAGGAGAAGATCTGAGGGATTGGGAAGAGAGGGGGGAGAGGGGGCGGGGGAGAGTGTAACACCTCGTATTTTAGTGTATTTTTAATTGAAAGATTATTTGCTATTAATTTAAAAAATTATTCTCTTGTTTTAAAATTGGTTGGATTTTTAGTGGGTTTATTTTTATGATTTTAATTTTTGTGAAAATTATTCTGAAGTGCTTTCTTATATTTGATTATTGTAATACATTTAAATTTTTTTTCCTATTAAATTAACTTATTGTTGGGTGTAATTATTTAGTTTCATTTTAATCATTACGTTTGAATTATTTTATTTTACTTGCTGTTTTAAAATCGTTTCCGTTGGATCTTTTTTGTGACCCAAGATATGAGAATTGGACCTCATTTCTTTCCCTACATTTTCTCTTTCCTCTTTTCTTTTTCTTCTTTTTTTTCTTTTTTTTCTTTTCCTTCTTTTTCTTTTCTTTTTCTCCTCTCCTCTCCAGCGCGCCGCACGACTCTCCCCCTCTCTCTCTATCCGTCAGTTTCTCCTTCCACCCAGCCCCGCCGCCTCGCGCCGCCGTGCGCGACACCGCCCGGCCCACTGTCCTTCCCAACCACCGGCGATCACCTCCTGTAATCTCAGCCCCAACCGCGCCGTCGTTAGCTCCCATGCGCATCACCAAGCCGCGGCACTCCTTGTGACGCTGCGCCGCCGTCGCGCCACCTCCGGCCACCATCTTCTCACCACATCATCCTCGACCTTCTAGCAACCCAATGGACCCAACCCCACCTCCGATCTATCACCGGTGAAGCCCCACCATCAACATTTCCGTTTTGGGTGTTTTTGCACTTCAACCGCCTATTGCGCCGCCACCCACGGCCAACCACCACCACCATTAACTTCACCGACATCCCTAAGCCCTACCCTATCAATCTCGGGTCTTCGTTTGCACCCGTTCAAAAGTGAGTTTTTGAGACCCACGGCCACAGTGCATTTGGCACTGTTTTGTTGCTACGTTGCCACTTCTAGCACCTCCGTGATCTTTCAAAAATTATATTATAACATTGTAAGTATTTTTCCCAAAGAACTTTTGAGATTTAAATGTATTTATGCTCTAATTCATATTTACTGTGAATTTATTGGTTGTGCCGGACCGAGTCCAAGGAGTAAGGGGATCAGTTGGATTGGATGATGGAGTTTGAATGAGATTGGTTTAAACTATGAAATTTGTTGGTTGTTTCGGGTTTAAATATTGCTGTTTTGAGTTTGACGTTGGTCATGGTGAATATTGGTGATTTTAGGAAGTGATGATATATTTTTGGATTATTGGTTTAGTGTTTTGGAAATGTTTAGAAGAGTTTGTTGGGGCCTTTTAACATCTAGAAGTGTTGAGATATTTTTCCTGTTGTGGAGTTGTGAATGGAGAGAGAGTAGTGTGTAGTGTCGTCTTGGTTAAATTGTTGAATATTGTTGAGTTAGTGATAATCGGAGTTGACATTGGTTCTGATGCTTGTATTGGACAATACTGAGATTTGTATAGAATATTTTGGGTCGAAGTGTGGGCTGTCCAGATTGTTATGTGGTTGTTTGAGTTGGATTAAACTTGCTGAATTATGGTCTAGAAATTGGATCTTAAGTTGTCTAAGACCAATTTTGTGTTGTTGGATTTTAATATTTAGTTTATATTATTTTTATGAATAGGTGACGAGACAGATAGAGATCGTATTCAAGTCATAGATAATGCGCTGCAGGAGTCAGGTAAGCGGGGTTTCTATGCTAGACCTTACACGAATTAATTGAGACTGAGGTTGATTTTCTGAAAAACTTTGCATATTTTTGTGGTGAAATTAGAACTTGGGAAAAACAAAACCAACCTCGGTCGTTTATTTGCATACTCATGAAATCTGTATGAAAAAGAGAAAAATACGTTCTGACATGCATTGTGTAGACATGAGCTAAATTCTGTCATGTGGTTTCTGAAATCTGGAAAAAGAGCGATATTGAGAATATGAAAAGTTGTGTATTTATTTAGAAAGATGTTTTGGCTTTTGTGTTCAGCGTGTGTAAACTGTCTGATTCTGTTTTGGTACTCTGTATTATTTTGATATAACATCTGAAAACCTTTGGCATGGTGTACTGGTTTTCGTATCTGACTCTGTCTCTGCTTTACTCTGCTCTGCTCTGTTATGCTTTGCTCTGTTTGAGTTGGTACCAACTTCTCTGTCTCTGAGTGTACCCACTTTGAAAACAAAGTGATTTTATTGTGGTCTTTCCTGTGTGCACACTCGGGGTTCCGAGAAGAATAAATGAAAGATTTCACCTCTGTCTCTGCCTGGTTTAGCCACCGGGGTTAGCACAACCCTACCACGGGGGTGAAACATGATCTCTGCTCTGTTTTGATCTGATGATGATACTCACTTTATGTTATGCCAAAGCACTATGGGTTTTATTTGTTTTAAAATCATCGCTCTGTTACTTTTGAAAATATGTTCTGTTATGCATGATAATTCTGAAAAATATTTTGTTCTGCATGCTCTACTTTGTAAATGCTCATGTTTACACGCTAGCATATGATTTCTGCTTACTGAGTTGTTGATAACTCACCCCTATCTTCATAATATTTTTCAGATGATGTGGAGAGTCCAACTGAGGACCTGGATTAGATTGGTGAGCATGATTAAGTTGAGAGAGGATGTTAGAAGAATGAATTCTGATGTCTTATGTCTTTTAGATTTAATTATATCTTGGGCTTGGATTTAGTAAGACTTTTGAAGTTATTAGTTTGGTTTGTTATGACTACTAGGAGATTTTGGACTCCTTAGTTTATTTTGTTGCAGTAATAACTTTGTAGAGTTTCAATGTGGTTATTTAGAGTACTTGAGATTGAGTTTTGCTAATAAAGTTTTGGAGTTTTATTTTAGTTGTGTTGGAAAACTTGTTCTTAAGTGACAGGTAGTAATTCTCCAGGCCAACCGAATTTAGGGCGTTACAGAGAGGGCTGGAGGGAAATAAATGAGGGGAAAACGTAACGCGCGTGTTTTAAATTTTATTACCTTCTCCGGCGATTTTCATTCGCCGCTATTAAGTTTTACTTGCCGAATCTGTTTTTACAGCGACAATGTTCAGCACAAATAGCATCAATTACAGCGATTTTTCTAATCGACGAAACTATAACAATGCTACAGTTAAAAATTTTTTGTTGCGACGACAAAAATCGCCGCTAAAGGTAGAAAAGTCGCCGCAAAAAGTGAAGTCTAAATTTTCTTCCTCCATTTCCCAACATTCCACTGGAAATTAAGCGGCGACTTGAAAATCGCCGGAAATAAGGTATATTTACAGCGATTTTTGTTGTGACGATTTTAAAATTGCCGCAAAAGGTCTGAATTCTTGTAGTGCCTTTTAAAAACTTAAGGTTGCGTTTGGGTAGTTAGGTGATTTCAAATATTCTATGAATAGTAGTAAAAAAATAATGATAGAATATTGAATAATAATAAAAAGTAAAAGAAAAGTAATGATAGAATATTAAATAATAGTAAAAAGTAAAAGAAAAGTAATAATAAAATTATGAATAATAATAACTACCCAAACTAGCCCTAAAACTAGAAAGAAAAAAACAATCATAATCATAAGTGCACCACTTCAGTCTTCACAATTACTTAGCTGTAATTACTTATTGGACTCTAAGAATCTGTAACCTTTTTTATGATCAAATGAGAATGTAAAGTAAAATCCTCACTTCTAAGGAGAGTCCTTTGGAGAACAGAGAAGGGAAGAAAGAAGATAGAAATTGAGAAATTTTGTATTGAAAAATGATATTTACAGTTTTAGGGTATGCAAGTCACTCATACTCCCTTTGAAAAAAGTGAGGAAATCTGAGACTTACATGAAAAAATTATTTTTTTAATAGTAGACTCTACTTTTTTTAAAGGGCCGGACTGCGTGGGACATGCACATCCTATGACCAGGAGTGTAACTGGTATGGTTTGGTTCGGTTTTGGACAAATTTTAGAACTGAGCTGGTATACACTGGTTTTAGGAATTTAAGAACCGATACAAACCGATTAATCACCAAAACCGAAACTTTGGTTTTTCTTGTTTTGGTCTGGTTCGGTTTATGAACTGAGATTTTGTAATTTGCATTACAAAGTAAGTAGTTTGGTCATAAAATTAGGTTTAGCACATGTTAGCTAGTTATACATTATTATTATTATTATTATTATTATTATTATTAAAGTTAGTTCTTTAGAAGTCAATGTTTATGTACTATGCATGTTATAATATTTGCAACCATGTCATTCATCATAATTCATGGTTATGTTTCATTATGCATATTATAATTATATATGCATTTTGTAGGGGTGTACAGGAACCACCGAACCAGCCAGTAACCGATCAGACCGACCGCCGAAGCATGGAATCGGTTGACGGGCGAGAGGAATTGAGGGAAAACCAATATCGGTGGTTCGGCACCGATTTGAACCCTTGGAAAACTACTGAACTGGCTGATCCAGTCTATTTATATATAAAATGGCATCGTTTCACTTAAATGAGTGAAACGACGTCATTTTAGGGCCTGAAAGTTAATATATATATATATATAATAGAACGGCGGCGGGGGCGGCGTTTCAAAATGAATTAATAACCCCTCAACTCTCTTCTTCTTCCCCGCGTCGTCTTCTTCCTCTATGCAACTTTCTCCTTTTTCCATGGTAGACGACGGTGCGACGCTTCTTCCTTCTTCCTTAATTCCTTCTCCTTCACAAAAGACGTCGACGGTACATGGAAGACCGCACCAACACAAGTCAAGACCAATGTGATCAGTTTTCTCTCCCTAAACCCACAATTTCGACTAGTTCAATAGACTCATGGCAGACATCGGTGGTATCTCGGTTTGACGTTGAAACCAACGTTGAACCCATTGGTGTATAGCCCTAGTATTTTGTATATCATGCATCTCACGTTGCACAAGACACGTAAGCTTTCTTATGATCAAGTGTAAGGTAAGATCAAATCATATGGTTATTCAGATGCTTGATATCAATGTGATTTATGGATGGATGTGCAAGTCACGGATCTAAGCGTGGTCCACCAAAGTATAGTAGAATACTATTGTAGTTCCCCTTGTGGCTATAGGATGTGGGGTCGGTGCATAACCTTACACACAAGTTTAACCTTGTGGGTCAGGAAGATAAGTAAGATAAGTCAAGATAAATCATGCATGTCACTAGCATACGTATGAATGATCATAATTTTAAATTCTCAGCATGAAATATTTTATGAAAAACTTTATATTAGGTATGTTTACATTATAATGGGTTTATTATTGAGTGTTGACTCATTTTAATTTGTTTTATATTTTTAAATCGCCACAGATCAAAATAATTATGAAGGTGGAGCTGCAAGACGCGACTTGACCTAGGGAGGTGTGGTAGAGGTCTAGATCATGCACAGAACTTTTAAGTCATGCTTTTTATAGTAACAAAGTTTGAGAAATTTTAATAAATATTTTTGGGTAGTCTCTTTTATATTTTCAGTTTTTTTAATAAAAAATGATTTTACTTATTATATTGAATTTTCAATATTTGCATAATTATCAAACACCAAAAGTAGTTTTCTAGTCGTCATGACAGTTGGGACCAATAAGAAAAATATTGATATGATTTTATGAAGTAGTTTTCTCCGGCCGTCTGAATTGTTTAAGAGGAACAGCTAAGGTAGATATCATTTTGGAGTTTTGTTTTACCTTGGAACTGCTGGAATGTTATCTTGGAATTTGATATATATATATATATATATATATATATATTAGGGCTAACAAGTAATCAGAAGAATACAGCTCAAAATGTTGGTTCCTTTTTTGAGCAACCAAACATGGCATAAAGAAAAGATGTAAACTATTTTTTTTCAGGTAATGTAACTTTTTGGAGTTTGATGGACTTAGAAATAATGTAACATTCGTATTTCTTGATTTCATAATTGGTTAATATTCAAAATAGACAAATATAATAGCCATCAATGAAAGTATGAGAGAGAGAGAGAGAGTCTGTATTGTGGTTAAAATGGCCTTCTGTTTTGTTTTGTTTTCACAATTGGGCTAAGAGTTTTTTCCAAGTTGGGCCTAAAAGTAATTGGCATTCCATTGGGTCAAGATAAAACGGGGCCCATCATACCATCACAAACTATAAAAAAAAGTTGAAATTATTAGATTTTTAGATGTTTTGGGAGCCACGTTGTTGTTGTTGTTAAAGAGTAATAGATACAGTTGTAGAGTGTACAGAAGTCGCGCAATGTTTTTGAAAAAAAATAGAATTTATTATTAAAAAGTTAATTTTTTTTTATATAAATCCTGATTTAATCACTTTTTAAAAAGAATTAATCGGCACTTGCACACTATATGATTGCAAATATCATTTTTTGTTGTCAAAACATGGTTTCCACGTTGAGCATTGTCGTTCTAAGAAAATTGGGCTATAAATCCAATGGAAGATAGACGGATAGACGGAGATAATAAATTATGAATTTCTTAAACACAAGGTTTTAGTGTGCGAAAATTTAAAACCAAGAGGGTTTTAAGGGAAAAAAAGAAGAAGATGAAAACCTAATAATTGATTTTACAAGTAATTTTCTTCATCTAGTTCTAGATGAACTGAACTTGTTAATACAAATTGGAGGACAAAAGTAGTGATTATTGAATTTGAAAACGGAAATAATGATCAATTGAAATCTTGTGACTTAATTTTAATTTTGCCCCAAAAGATATCTTAGTATTTACTTTTTTCTAAATCATTGATTCATTACCCAACAAGTCATGAAATTGAATTTGATCATAACTCCATATGGATTTCTCTCGGTAGTTCCTTTTGCAAATAGCAAGAATGGGGACATATCCTTTAGAATAATAATAGTATGCCCTCTCATTTTGACCGTTCATATATTTATTTTTATTTTTACTTTTTTTTAAATTAATTTTTTTATTTATTAATTAAGGAAGCAACTATAGTATATTGATATATTTTTTTAATTTTAAAAAAATGTTTAAAGATATTAAAAAACTTTAAAAAAAATAAAAAAGAAGAGTTTTGCCTAGGACACACCCAGCAGTCACTGCTGGGCGGCAGCCTAGCATCACTCTAACTAGGGGTGTAACCAATCCAGTCTGGTCCGATTTTGGACAAAATCTAGGACCAAACAGGTATGTACCGATTTTGCATTTTTCAAAACTGATTACGCCCCGATTACCCTCCGAAATCGGTACCTCTAGTTTTACCGGTTTCCGGTTTGGTCCGGTCCGGTTTTTTTTAAATGTAAAAAATATATAATAAAGTGTTACTTGTTATGATAAAATGTTATTAATAATTTAATATATATATATATATATTATGTTTAAAGCATATGATCAATTAAATTTTCATATTTAAGATTAAACTTTTATTTTATAAATTATAACAACATTATCTTATATATAATTCTATTAATAACATATAATCAAACAAATTACAAATGTTCATATTTAAGATTAACATTTTATGTTATAATTTATAAATTATAATATGAAATTATTTCATATATGATATATAATTATATATATTATATATATTATATATAAAAATTTAATATATAATTATATATTATATATATAAATATTTTGTATAATATATAAAATTAATTTATATATATATATTTTTTCCGACCAGTCCGGTTCGGTCCCGGAAACTACGGAACCGAAACCAGACTGGATCCGGCCAGTTTTCATAAAATAGGAATCAGTTCCGGACCGGACCGGTTCAAAACCAGACCAACCAGTCCAGTTCGGTCCGGTCCGGATTGATTTTCCGGTTTAAATTTACACCCCTAACTCTAACATTTAAGAAAACTGTTAGTCAACCTCCTTCTTCTTCTTCTTCTTCTTCTCCTCCCATTTTAGTAAATAAATTAATAAAAATCCACGAGGTAAAATAAATTGAATAGGCAACTAGTCATCGACCTTCTTCTTCTTCTTCTTCTTTGCTTAGGACCTTTCTTTTTAAAACCTTTGAAATGGCTTGAGTGGTGGAAGGTGTTGTCCGACAGCAGCCTCCAATGAGTTTAGCTCCTGCATCGCGCCATCTTGATGCAAACAACTCGAATTTGTCGTCATCAAAACACTTTGATGGCTGTTGATCGAACCATATCACAAAATTGGTTAATACTAAGACGGCATAGTAGAATGTGGGTCTCATTTTTTGTGAAAGAGAGCTTTTAGAATAGAAAAATTATATTTGCAAGCCGATGGACCACTGCGGGAATTGATTTTAAACTTCTCTAGCAAATCAAATCCTGCCATGTCAACACTGGCTTGCAAGTAGGAGTTTTTAGAATAACCTTGACTTACCAGCCATCTCTTAGCTCTGCCATCCCATACCTCTCCACTATTGGGGTAAACAACTATAGCCTTCTTGGTTAACTGGAGACAAAAGTTTTGCACCTCAGTCACAGAGTAGAAAAATCCAATGCTTGCCATCCGTAGTACTGTTCATCCGGGTTCCGGCCCAGTAACTCTGGCTGCAAAACTGGGCTAGAACCCGGATTGAAACCAGTATTTTTTTTTTTAAATTAAAGCCTACATGTTATGAATATTTCTTCATGAAAAAAAATGTTGATGAAACATTCAAACTCTATTTATTTAATTTTTTAAATCAATTTATATGTTCCTTGATCACCAATAAAAAGCTACGTGGAGAAGAGAATAAAAAAAAACCATAAAATGGATGATTCATCGAACATAATATGCATTTTTCTTTTGAGTTTCTGTCCATTTAATTGCTAGAAAGGAACAAAAAAAATATATCAAAACATTCAAACAGCAAAAAAAAAAAAAAAAAATCCTGGTACCGGGTTCTAAACCCGAGTTGAAGATTTAAAACCCGGTACCCGGACTAGGTGTAAATCAACTGATGATGGTATGTGTGATATCCCATATGATATGGATAATGGTAGGTGGTGTATGGGATCCCACATTGCTTGAGAATGAGAAACTCTTGCTCTTTATAAGGTTCTAATGGGGCTCCAATTGTATCATTATGTAGTCCTTTTGGAGTATAGGCTATATGGTTTGGGTCTTCCATTGGGATGTTACAGTATGTGTAGAAATTACCTCCTTAAATTTGCAGATAAGGGCTTCGATAAAATGTGGAGGTGCACAGTTAATTCCCACTGCCTGTACTTTGTTACTTTTGTTTATTATATCAAGGCACTCCTTAAATCTCTCCCCTGATGGGGCATTCTCACCATCCACAGAGCTAAAACATATCCAAGATGGAACTTCAATGTTTTGTTCTTCAAGCAACTCAACACAGGCCTGCAAATGAAGTTCAATGCTCATGTTTCATGAGGCAAATATGGACTAGGATATGATTTGGCTTCCATGTCACCCACCAAAGCAATCATAAAAGAATACAAGTATAATTTCATTTTCATATGCAGCCAGCAACAGAATCTTTCAAGATGGAAAGATCATGGTTTGTGAGACATAAAGCAATTGGTATAAATATGAAATATCCGATGATGATGTGCAGACAATACACAGCTCATAATTTACTACAACGTTGCGAACCAAATCATAATATTATGCATGATTTACTTCGGTAAATCACAATGAAGTAAAATATATAAATCATACTGATATATTTTGGTCTTCAAACTGTAGGCCCAAGTTCCAAAGTAGATAGAGGAAATGGGAACGATACTCAATCTGGGAAATTTCGCATCTTTCCACTAATCTAGAAAATGTCACCTAAAGTGTCTGTTAAAATGTTGACAAGAGAAATTAATGTGTGGTTGTCCAAGTCAGTTGAGCAGTTAAAGATTTAACTTATCAGTGTTGTATACAATGTTTGAGGAATGCAATGCATCAGCCACTATTTACTCTCACACCCCACATCCGAAAAGCTAAGGTCAGCCCCCCGAAAATTCATACACAACCATTACTGGCTCACAGTGGCTAACATTGGATAGGAATACTTGCAATTCATTAAGTTTCATTTTTTTATACATTAATGTTAAAATTAAAACTCAGAAAATGATATTTCCTCAAAAGAAATCCACAGTTTGTTACTGCTCCACAGAATCAATTGCTCAAATAACAGGAGATGAACAAACCTGAGCTTCAATTTTATTGGGAATAGTCTCAAAGGCAAGTAAATCTGGACCTGCTTCCACGAGAACTTGTAATCTGCGACGGTGGAAATCCTTCAGCTTATCCAAATCCACGTCAGGTCCATAGCTCCCACTGGAAGGAAAATACATTATCACATATGCAATAAAACTAATGATGTAGAATATAATTGTGACTCGAACAATGAAGATCACTAAAACTGTCTATGGATTGTTAAAAGACACCTGTACTCTGAACCATCAGCAAGATAAGCTCCATAGCTTCCGATGGAGGCTGCAACCAAAGCTTTGTTATAGCAATGTCCAGGAGTCCTTTTCACAGAATCCCAAAAACTATCCCGAGCTTCAACAGCCAACTTGACACTCTTTTCTAGTAACAACTCCCCTTCTTCAATAGAAAGTCCTCTTGACAGAAATCCAGGAAGGGTGGCCTAAAAATTGTGAAAAAAAGAAGTGTGGTAAATACAAGTTGCTGTGACCACCTAGAATAGGAGGGTATGATGAAATCTAACACCCAAAATCCGATGAATCTCAAAATGTTGCTGGTAGAAACATGATGGTGATCAGCTTCAGGGGCTTCAGGTGAAATAAAAGAATTAATGTGGATAGTTTAAAAAGTTACCTTCCAGCTTGAAATCAAAATGCTTGATGGAAAACACTTAAAATTGTCTAATCGTCTGGGAAGAAATTAACAATGGGCAATTATACAGATCTATTTTTATTTTTTTTTATGGAATGGTGAGAAAATTTTGGCTTCTGGTCGGAATTACACATTCCAGCAAGCTCCATGTTCAACAAAACTTGTGCCATAATTCAAAGCTTTAAACGAGAAATCCTCCATATTAAATTCTTGTAATACATATTATACATACTTATCAAGCACATGAGTTTCACTCACCACATTCATTCAAACCTCTCTTTGGAAACCAGAAATTCCACCAACTAACATTCTGATTCTCTTAAGAAATCCCTCTTTGGATATTATCACCTAATACTTTAATACAACGTTGTACACTCGCATACCACACCCATTTATATTCTCTTTAAAGCTTATAAATACTTCTGTAAACCATAATAAAACTTTAACAAAAAACAACAAAGGGGTCAATCCCAATTAAAAAAGCGGAGAAATGAGAAATCTGGACGATAAATAACCAGACCTGATAAGAGGAAGTGACCAAAATATCGGCACCAGCCTCCAAGTATTCCAAGTGGACCTAAAACAAATTTAAACAACCCGAAAAGAAATCATGACTCCGTCATAGTTTGGAAAACAAAAGCATCCCAATTCCATGAAAGAAGGAAAAATGGCAGAGAGAAAGGGACCGACCCGCTTGATGAGATCAGGGTCTTTGATGAGACAGAGAGCGCTCCAAAGAGGGTCATTGATGACGGCGCCGTGTCTCTCAAGCTGCGTAGCGAATCCTCCATCTAACACCGCACAGCCCCCAGCCTTCTCTATCAGATCCTCCAACGACGCCGTCTCCTTCTTCTTTCCCATCCCTCTCTCTCTCTCTCTCTCTCGGTATGGAGGTTTATGGAGAGCCAGCACGTTTGAGAGAGAGACGGAAGGCTTTTATGGGGCCGGAGACAAAGGGTTGTTGGGTTGAATGTGGACAAAAGTTTGGTCAGTTACTTGATTTATTTATTTATTTTTTTTTTTCAATTCGATAAATCCAAGAAATCAGATCCAAGATGGGATAAAAACCTACCTATTAAAATTAAGGGTGTAATTTTAAACCGGAAAACCGGTCCGGACCAGACCGATTTTACCGGTTCATAAAAAAATATAAAAAAAAAATATTTTTATATATAAGTTTTAAGTTTTATACAATATTATATATATATATATATTAATATATAAAATTATAAATTTATATGTGAAATTTTTATATATAATATATATAATTATATATATTCATATATGAAATAATTTCATATTATAATTTATAAATTATTACATTAAATGTTAATACTAATATATAAGTTTATAAATAATACTAATAGTCTAATATAGACTATAAACTATAGTTATACTTATAATTAATACTAAAAGATTTTACTAAAAGTTTATAACTAATGCTAATATTAAATATATAGTTTATAACTAATACTAATATATAACTTATAACTATACCAATAGTCTTATATTAATACTATTATATAGTCTGATATATTATTTAGCTATACTAATATTAATATTATAATATATAAGTCTATAACTATTTAACTAATACTAATAGTCTAATATAGACTATAGACTATTAAATTAATTAATACTAAAAGTTTATAACTAATACTAATATTAAATATATAGTTTATAGAGAAATGATACTTGCAGTCGTGAGTGTGCAGTCGCCGTACAGTCGCTTTGAAAAAAGTAAATAAATATGGGACCCACATGAAAAGAAATTAATTATTTAATAGTGGATCCCACTCTTTTTCAAAGCGACTGCACGGCGTTTGCGCATTCCACGACTGCATGTAGCATTACTCTAGTTTATAACTAATACTAATATATAACTTATAACTATACTAATAGTCTAATATTACTACTATTATATAGTCTAATATATTATTTAGCTTTACTAATATATAAGTCTATAACTATTTAACTAATAGTCTAATACTAATAGTTTAATATAGACTATAGTTATACTTATACTAATATAGTTATACTAAATCACTCTAGACTATAGTGATACTAAATCACTAAAAGTATATAACTAATACTAATATATAGTTTATAACTAATACTAATATATAACTATACTAATAGGCTAATATTAATACTATTATATAGTCTAATATATTATATAGCTATACTAATATACAAGTCTATAACGATTTAACTAATAGTCTAATACTAATAGTTTAATATAGACTATAATTATAGTTATACTAATATAGTTATACTAAATCACTATAACTAATACTAATATAAATAATATAACTATACTAATAGACTAATATTAATACTATTAATCTATTATATAGTCTAATATATTATATAGCTACTAATATATAAGTCTATAACTATTTAACTAATATTAATAGTTTAATATAGACTATAATTATAGTTATACTAATATAGTTATACTAAATCACTATAACTAATACTAATATATATAATATAACTATACTAATAGACTAATATTAATACTATTAATCTATTATATAGTCTAATATATTATATAGCTATACTAATATATAAGTCTATAACTATTTAACTAATATTAATAGTTTAATATAGACTATAATTATAGTTATACTAATATAGTTATACTAAATCACTATAACTAATACTAATATATAATTATACTAGTAGGCTAAATGTATATTACAAATATTTATATATAGCGACAAATATTTATATATATAACTATACTAATATTAAATTTATTACAAATATTTATATATAGTTATATTAAATTACTATAGTCTATTTGAAAAAGCAGTGGTTCTATCCCATACAACACCTAGAGGGGGGGTGAATAGGTGCAGTTCAAATTTTCTAATCTAATAAAAATTAATGACAAGAAGCAATTAAAAGATGACACAAATCATACAAATAATCAACACAGAGATTTGGTCACGAAGTGGAAACTCATTTGAAGAACGTCTTAAACATTGGCTCGAGCGAGGTGTCGAGCGAAGGTCGAGCGCTCAAAACATGAATTTTTAGGTTTCTTGAACATTGGCTCGAGCGAGGTGTCGAGCGAAGGTCGAGCGCACATTATCTTCTGAAACCGCTCGAGCGAACCACTCTGTCTGGGTTCCGCTCGAGCGCTGTTTTGAGCGCACATCGAGCGAACCACTCTGGAAGGTTCCGCTCGAGCGCTACGTCGAGCGCCCATCGAGCGAACCTCTCTGGAAGGTTCCGCTCGAGCGCCAGTCGAGCCATATTGAGCACACTTCAATTTTTTTCATTTTAACACTGCATCAATACTTGTTATAACTCAACTTTATATAGGTTTTCACAAGAATATGCCAATTAACTAATTTTTCCCTCAACACTATTAAATGTATTACATTGAAAATATATTAAATGTATTACAAATGTTTATATATAGTTATATTAAATTACTATAGTCTATTAAATGTATTACATTGAAAATATATTAAATGTATCAGCATTACAAATATTTATATATAGTTATATTAATTTTTATATATAGTTATATTAAATTACTATAGTCTAGTAAATCTATTAAATATTTATATATAGTTATATTAAATTACTATAGTCTATTAAATATATTACATTGAAAATATTTTAATTTTTAAATGTATCAGTATTACAATTTACAAATATTTATATATAGTTATATTAAATTCATAATATCATTTAAGAATAAAACACATAGTCATTACTCATTAGTCATTACAATTTACACGGGTCCCGCAAGCTTCAGCATTCAGCCTTCATTGAATCATTACGATTCATTAGTCATTGACACTTCAAGTCTTCAACCCTAAAAAGCATTTGAACGAAAAGTAAAATCGCCTTATCTGCTCCAGTGCTCCAACCTCCAGCCTCCAGCCTCCAGCCTCTGTCTCTCACCGTCTCACGCAGCGCCGTTTCAGCTCAAATCTCAATCTCTCCTGCTCTCAATCTCAGACTCTCAAGTACTCGTCTCATCTCTCCCGCTCTCGGCTCTCGTCTCTCAGTCCCCTGGGTAAGTTTTTTTTTTTTTTTTGAAATTACATATTAAGATTTATGTGATTGGATTTTGTGATATTAAGATTTTTGTGATTAGGTTTTGTGATATTGAGATTTTTGTGAATATGTGATTGGGTTTTCAGTTTTGTGATATTAGGGTTTTTGTGATTGAATTTTGTGATATTAGGATTCAGTTGAGGATAATTTATTTTAATCGTATCTCACAGAATGGATGTAAAAGTTGAGGATAATTTATTTTAAGATGCTAAAGTTCGTTCAGTTCTTTCTTGTGGCAAACAGTTTCAAATCAAAGCACATAAAAATTAAAAAGTAATACAAAAGACAGTATACTAACGTTACCGTGTCTATAACCAACACTACTTAGTTATGATATTAATAATTTAATATATGTTCTATAAAGTTAAGTTCTTGTTCTAGGGTAATATAATTTCTCTATTGTGATTTTAGGGTAAATTAGTAACTAATCATTATTTGTTGATAAAAGTTACTAATCATTATTATTTTTTCTTAATGTTTATCAATTTTTTCTTAAAAGTTACTCAACAATTAATGTTTATTTTTGTTATTACAGAATCACATATGGATCCTTCAAATGAAACAGAAACACACGCCAATATTCAACCTACAATGGAAAGGAGTCAAAGGACTATGGAATCAATGACGACTAATGATCCGCTTTCTCCCAAATCTAATGTAAGTAAGCCATCTATTGGTAGGAAAAGATCAGTAGTTTGGGATTATTTTACAAAGATTCATACTGAGGATAAGTCGAAACCTAGGGCTTCATGTAACCTTTGTGGGATGACTTATGCTTGTGATCCTAATATAAATGGTACAAAATCTATGTTGGGGCACTTGGAAAAACATGTAAGAAGTCTCCACTTAGGAAAGTGTATAGAAACCAATCTATATTGGGTTTCCAGTCTGGATCAAGCAGTGGGGGGGGGGGGGGGGCTTGTACCTATTGCTTTTAGTGTTGAGGCGTGTAGAGAAGCCTTAGCAGAAATGTTGGTTGTTGATGAGCTTCCTTTTAAACATGTGGAAGGGGAGGGGTTTAAAAAATTCATGCTTGTTGTGCAACCTAGATGGAATGCGATTCCATCACGTGTAACGGTTGCAAAAGATATTTATAAACTTTATTTGAGAGAGAAAGACAAGCTGAAAAGTGCTTTTAAGGGGCAGCGCATTTGTCTAACCACGGATACATGGACATCCGTGCAAAATTTTAATTACATGTGTCTCACTGCACATTTTATTGATGAAGATTGGAACATGCACAAAAAAATTATCATTTTTTGCAAGGTTGAAAACCATAAGGGTGAGACACTAGGTAAACAAATTGAAATGTGTTTGCTTGAATGGGGGAGGCCCAAAATGTTTACAATTATACTTGATAATGCAAGTTCAAATAATGGAGCAGTTTCGTATCTCAAAAGAAAGACAAAGAATAGAAGGGATACGATTTTGGAACATGAGTTCTTGCATATGAGATGTTGTGCTCATATCTTGAACTTAATTGTTCGGGATGGGTTGAAAGAATATGATCAATCAATTGCAAGAATTAGAGGAGCTGTGAAGTATGTAAAATCATCTCCACAAAGGTGGAACACATTTAAGCAATGTTGTGACAATGAGGACATTATTTGTAAAAGTGGTGTATGCTTAGATGTAGCAACCCGTTGGAACTCCACTTATATGATGTTGGATAGGGCTGAAAATTTTCAAAAAGCATTTGAACGGCTAGAGGATGAAGATCCGGGATATATTAAGAGTGTTGGGGAGGATGATAGTGATGATGATGATGGTGTTAGTGAGTTGGGTAGAGGAGGGGCATCCAAGTTAGGGCCTCCAACCATGGATGATTGGGATAAGAGTAGGTTGTTTGCAAAATTTTTGAAAATTTTTTATGATGCAACCTTGCGTTTCTCGGGGACCAATTATGTCACTTGCAATAGTTTTTTATTTGAGCTAGCAACAATTCAAGCTGCAATTAACATGGAGTGTGTGGAAGGGCCTCATAATTTGAGGACAATGGCATTTAGTATGAAATCTAAATATGAGAAGTATTGGGGAAATATTGAAAAAATGAATCTTTTGTTGTATGTTGGGTTGGTTTTTGATCCTCGGTATAAATTGCGTGGTTTAACATATATTTTTGAAGGAATATATGAGGATAATAGTTCAAAAGTTTTTATGTTGGTGGATCGGGTTCAAGATGCCTTAACTCGTTTATATGATAGTTATTGTGAAAATGATGAAAGTAATGTTGGGGTACAAGATCAAACTATAAGCCAATCAAGCGAGAGAGGGGCTAGTAGTACAAGTTCAACTGCTGGGGTAGGTCAAGGTGATTTCAGATCATTAATCCATGCACAAATTAAGAAGTGTTTGGAGTCGGATAACTCTTTGGCGACTAAATCTGAATTGGAGAGGTATTTATCTGAAAAATGTGAAGAAAATGATGTGAAATTCGACTTGTTGACTTGGTGGAAGGTCAACTCCATTAGATACTGCGTGCTTTCAAGAGTTGCGCGGGATGTTCTTGCAGTTCCGATATCTACAGTGGCCTCTGAGTCAGCTTTTAGCACAACAGGTCGAGTACTTGATCCGTTCCACAGTAGCCTATCTCCACTTATGGTAGAAGCTCTTATTTGTACACAAAATTGGCTTCGTTCTTCTGCCCCGATTAACATTCGTACTTTAATGGATGATGTTGAGGAGTTTGAGAAAATTGACACAGGTATGTAGCATCATTCACCTTTTCTTTAACTATATCTAAAGTGTAAATCATATTACTAATTTGTTTTAATTATTATGCTTATTTTTTTCCCCTTTTGTGTAGAGCTCATGGAAGACCTAGGGAATTCTTCAAGACCTACTTCTTTGGCCGGAGATAATTAAATTTAAGGTAGGTCAACTTTTATAACATATTTCTTTAATTTTTTATTATTTAATGTAATTACTAACTTTTTATTAGAATTAATTGCTTGATTGTTGAAGGGACTATTGGAGTTGGTGGCTTGGTGCATAGTTATTGAAGTTTTTTGTTGGATGTTCTAAGTTATTGTAATTTAGACTTGTAATTTGTTGGATTTTTAGACTTGTAATTCAGACTTTTTAAGTGTTTGGACTTGTAATTTTTTGGACTTGTAATTTAGACTTTTGGACTTGTAATTTGTTGGACTTTTGGACTTCTAATTTAGATTTTTGAACTTATTTTCCACCATAGGCTCATAGGCTTGTTGATGTCCATTCTTGAATTTCTTGTGATTGCTCTAAAAAATATATGTGTAAGTACTAAGTTATTTCCTTTAACATGCAAGGATTTATTATAGATAAGGCAGCTTATTGCAGATTTTTTTTTTCAATTTTTGTAGTAGTTATATTTATAAGTTTGTAAAACAGTTTTTTTCCAGTTTTTTTCAGATTTTTTTCCAGTTTTTTAGTAAAACAATTTTTTGGAGTGAATCAGATTTTTTGTAGTGAATAAGATTTTTTGTAGTAAAACAGATTTTTTGTAGAAGTAATTTTTAGTAAAGCAGATTTTTTTATTTAAAGTTAAAACAGATTTTTTGTAATAACAGTTTGTAAAACAGTTTTTTTTAAATCAGTTTTTTTATTTTATAAACAAATTTTTAATGACAAACTATGAAATTTACATTTTAGAAAAAACTGGAAAAGGGGACCGGACCGGACTGGAAACTTGTAAAACCGGAAGTACCGGTTTAAGAGGGTAACCGGTGCGTAATCGGTTTTGGAAAATACAAAACCGGTACATACCGGTTCGGTCTAAGATTTTGTCCAAAACAGGATCGGACCGGACCGGACCGGTTACACCCCTAATTAAAATCGGATAATCTGACACATAATAGTTTGACATAAAATATTTCAAAATTAATAGAAAACGTAAAACATATATATATATATATATATATATATATATATATATGGTGATGCAAATGCAATTTTTTTTTCCTTTTATTTCAATCATTTTTATATATATTTAAATATTTTAAAAAAATAAAAAAAAATCAATTTACTAATAGTCACTTTCTTAATTTTTAAGTAAAAAAATAAAATTCAATCAATCACTTTTATCGATAATTTTTATCGGTTCAAGTAGCATTTTACATATATATTATTGGGGTGTAAATAAATCAGATTACTCCTTAAGTTACTTGAGATTGATTCAGGCTATGATCAAATCGTTACACTCGAATTTAATTCGATTTGTTCATTAAATATAAAATATAAAATTATGATCTATTATTAAACAACACAACTTGTATAAAATTAGACATAGACTTGAATAAATTCGAATGATTTTATATTTGTTATTATTATTATTTATATTTATATTTATTATTCTTATATTTATAATGGAAGGGGAAAAAACTGAGAATGAAGATCAGCCCGCACCGATAAAAAGGAAAGAGTTGGATTTTTTTTTATAGATATTTATGCACGCATCTAAAGGAATTAAAATACTATTTAATGCAGTTTATACATTTATAATAAGAATAATTCTTTTTATCAATCTTTATTTACTATTTTACACTTCATATTTTATAAAAAATATCCTATACAGACGGTAGTATTTAAAAACAAATATTTCCAGATGAATTTAAGGAATAAAGGAATCCAACTGCAAAGAATAGATTTTTTTTTATAACTGTCATATAATTTCTAGGAAAATGATAGACTCTATCCATGTTTTTTTAATCGAAATATGTACTTTTTAACTTTTGTGTTTGTTTATTTATTTTGTATTTTAAAAATAGTATACAAAAAATACTTTAAAAAAATAGTAATTCTACATACAACTGTGAAGTGCGTAACCGCCACGTAATCGCTTCGAAAAAGAGTGGGGTCCACTATTAAAAAATTAATTTTTTTCATGTGGGTCCCATGTTTTATTCATTTTTTTCAAAGCGATTATGCGGCAGTTACGCAATTCACGATTGTAAGTATATTTTCTTTTAAAAAAAACCTTTAACACATCTCCATTAAAAAACTGCATGTCAGTAGCTTCTCTTGATGAGTTGCTGGCATTTATGGTCATTTATTACTTAATATAATATAAAACAAAAGTCAAAATTTACGGTGCTCGTTAAAAAAATAGATTTTGTTATACATTATTTATTATTATCTTCATATTTTATATCTAATATATTTTTATAAAATGTGAAATGTGAAGTAATAAATAGTGATTGATAAAATAAATTATTCTTAAAAATAACAATTATCATCGAAAAAAATTATAGATGATATGATACAATCTCAACAGTAAATCTTATCGAATATTGAATATTACAATTTATGGTTTAAGAGAATATTTTAATATTTTTTAAGAATAATACTACTATACCATCTCATTTTATCTTCTCATTTTGATTGTTTATATTTTTAATTTTTTTTATATGTTTTTTACTTACTGATTAAGAAAATGACTATTATTGTATTGATATTTTTTTATATTTTTTAAAAATGTTTAAAATTACTAAAAAAATATGGATAAGAAAAATTTTAAAAAATTAAAAAAAGAAAATTTTGCCGGGGGGGGGGGGGGAAGGTACTGCTAGATAGCACCCTAACAGTACTCATTTTCTAATATAAATTATCATATATTTTCTAATATGATATATTAGTTACTAAGTTATATTATTTTAAATTAATATTCGCGTGCTCATTGAAACATAACCATTAAGATAGGAAAAAAATATAGATGACAAAATACAATCTCGACCGTAAATCTTACCATTCACCGAATAGTGAATATTGCAATTTATGGTTTAAATTGAAGATTTAAGAGAAGAGAAATTGACACCTAATTTTGACACCTCTTATATTTTAAATTATCTTTTACTTAATAGGTAAGAAAATAACTATTAGTGTAATAATTTTTTTTATATTTTTTAAAAATGTTTAAAAATAATAAAAAAATATGAATAAAAAAATTAAAAAAAAATAAGAAAATGAATTTATGCTAAGTGGCATGCCCAGCGGTCAATGCTGGGCGGCAACCTAGCACTACTCTTAAGAGAAAACTCCGACAATCTCAAGGTCATATTAAAAATGGTGGTAGTTTAAAAGGATTACAATACAATTTTCTTTTTTTTTTGGTAAAAAAAAAAAATGTTGGTAGTTTAGATTACTCTTAAGGGCACAAATTATTAAACATTGTTGTATTTTTTTTTTCTTTTTATTACCTATATTTCAAATTTTCCACCATACACATGAACTCTTTGAGCAAGCTGATGCTTGGAAGGAAAAGGAAAGAAAAGGCAAGCGAACAACTAGCCTTAAAAGGGAAAGGGGTTGGTGAGATAGAGAAATGCTTTGACGTTGGTGTTGTTTACTTCCTCCCAAGCCATACAACGTGCCAGGAACCGAACTGCAATCCACCTCCCTCTCCCTTAACATTAGATCCATCCACTATCACACACCCTTCCTCCCATGATTTATCAAACCACACTTAGAATAGAGTTTCGGAAGTTTCTTATACTTAAGTGGGATTCAGAGCTTATTCTCCAATAAATTCACCGTTCTTCCTCTAGATATTTTTTTTTATTAACTCAATTTCAATTTTAACCCGCAGATATTGGCCCCATCCTATCCCACTCTCATCCACATCCACCTCTCAAACTACTCCAACAGAAGCCCCTAATCAATGCCCAACTTCAATGGTCATACAAACTAATGGAAAATCGTGCATCTAAATCCAAAATTCCTCCCGATCAAATTTCATCAGTTGAGGGGGAACAAATCCATCAAACGGTTTAAGCACTAGCAAATGGTTGTCGAACAACCATGGCTTCCCTTCAAAGATTATGTTCTTGTCCCTCTAATTGCTGAAGGTAATTACAAACAGATTCACACTAATCTCATGAAAATCAAAGGATCCTCTCGTACGCCAGATCTTTCTCATCGTAGCTTGAATCACATCCTTATTTATCTTCCTATCCACTAGCAATTTCCCTACAAGACTTTGTTCCCCTTCCTCCATCACCTTCCGCATTACATTGCTATCCAGATCGATAGCCTCGTTCTCCTCTTCCGTTAGTTTCAGCAGGTTCCATTTCCCCCTTAATTCCTCCATCACTCCTCCCTTCGTCTGCTACCAGACTAAGAGATAGAAAAGCACTTCCTTATTGAGTAAATTGAGACTCGCTCTCCACACCTTGCTCACTCGACAGAGGAGCCTGGAGGAGAATAGGAAATAAAAAATGCCAGCGGTTTCTGCTAGGCAGCACCCTAATAGTAGTCATTTTCTAATATAAATTGTCATATATTTTCTAATATGATATATTAGTTACTAAGTTATATTATTTATTGCTTAAACATTAAAATTCGCAAGCTCATTAAAACATAACCATTAAGATAAAAGAAAAATATAGATGACAAAATACAATCTCGACCGTAAATCTTACCATTCACCAAATAATGAATATTGCAATTTACGGTTTAGATTGAAGATTTAAAAGAAGAGAAACACTACTTTGACACCTAATTTTGACACATTCTATATTTTAATTTTTTTTACTTAATAGTTAAGGAAGTAACTATTAGTGTATTGATAGTTTTTTATATTTTTTAAATATGTTTAAAAATAATAAAAAAATGTGAATAAAAAAATTAAAAAAATAAGAAGATGAATTTGTGCTAGGTGACACGCCCAACGGTCAATGCTGGGCAACAGCCTAGCACTACTCTTAAGAGAAAACTCCGACAATCTCAAGGTCATATTAAAAATGGTGGTAGTTTAAAAGGATTACAATACAATTTTCCATTTTTTTTTTAAAAAAAAATGTTGGTAGTTTAGATTACTCTTAAGGGCACAAATTATTAAACATTGTTGTATTTTTTTTTCTTTTTATTACCTATATTTCAAATTTTCCACCATATAAATACACATGAACTCTTTGAGAAAGCTGATGCTTGGAAGGAAAAGGAAAGAAAATGCAAGCCAACAACTAGCCTTAAGGGAAAGGGGTTGGTGAGATAGAGATATGCTTTGACATTGGTGTTGTTTACTTCCTCCCAACCCAGACAACGTGCCCCCTGCACTGCACACTTCTTTATTTATGAGGCATCAAGAAACATGTAGCGGGGTCCGAATTCCCAATATCCAGGGGTGGGCACTGACTCTGAGGAAATTGGAAACCAAAACACCAACCTCATACTCATATTGGAATTAGAGTCTACTTTGGATTTTGAGAATGACACAATTAATAGTAGTCATTTAATGATTTGTAATTCCATAGTAAAACTGGGGTCTAAGCTATGATTTAAACCCAACAATCAATGGGATTGTGGAGCGAGAGTAATGATATGTTGTTAGGTACATATATATGGCTGACTTCATTGTAACTTTCCATGTTTGTAGAGCTTGATATCTGGTGGCTTGCTAACATGATCTGCTGGAGATGTTCTTTCCAAGTCTGCACTAGTGTTATACATGTGTCTACACTAGCACTAGATAAACTAATAGAAGATAAATAATATTTACAGTCATATTTATACATTTATTTAAAAAAATTAAATAAATATGAAATTAACATAAAAAAAATTATTCTTTTTCAAAAGGAATTACACAACCGCTGATTGTATCTAGTATTACCTCTAACAGAAACGATCTACAACCAAACAACACAGATAAAGGACGAAAATGAAATCAAACCCAACTAACCTTCTCAACTCAAGTGGAAATGCACATTGGTATGGAGAATCGCTGTATCGATCACCATTCTCTGAGAAAGAGATATCGAGAACCACATCATATTTTAGTGGATTTTAGGTGCGGATTAATGGGGAAACGATGCCATTTTAAGATAATATTATTAAAGAATTAGATGCTTAATATCGTTTAGTCGGAGTCAGTCAAATTTACAGAGATTTTTCTTTGCCATGAACTCCGACTCCTGACTTTTCAAAATTTTGGACACCAAAATCTACCAAACTACATAATCAAAGGAGACATTAGGCCACCTTGATTTGTAGTTGTTAAAGTAATCCCAAAAATATATTGATTGCCTTATCGACATTGGTGCTACACTCTCGTCCAACTTCGATTATATTGTACTTATGTCATAATAATTTTTTAAATAAAAAAATTAAATAAAGATGCGGTAAATAGCATTTTAATAAATGAATATACTTAATTTATTTTATTTTCTTTTTCAAATTTATGAGTAGGGAGGATTGGCCACTAGTTGCATTGGTTTGATCTCTCTAATAATTTGCAGCCCCTAAGTAGCATGTGAGCTACACAGAGCATTGAAGAGGTGCCGTATTTTATGAAACGAAACCAGGGCCGAGCACCGACAGTTTCGGAGTCGGAGGGCCCAACCTCCGACTCCGACATGTAGAGAATCTGCTCTGCCTCCGACTCCGACTTGTCGGAGTGGAGTCGGATTTTTTGACTTTTTATTTTTATTTTTTTTTAACTTCATATTTGACCCACTTTTTTTAAAAAAAAAAAATTGGGGGTTTTCAAATTTCAAATTTCTCAAAATTACAATCCAAACTTATTAAACTTTTGATTATAATAAAAAATACAACTAAATAAAACAAGTAACATACTAACATACATTCAAAAATTAAAAATAAAAAGAAAGTCCTATTTTTACATGTACTCCCATCATCCATGATTCTATATCCACATCCAACTAATCACTACAATAAACAAAGACACCGTATACGAAATGAAGATTAAAAAAAAGGCACCGTATAGTTACTATAGTATACTATTATAATTACTATGAATCTATTTTTAATTATAGTATATATATATGATATATATATATTATTATATATGAATATTAAAAAAAAAGCACTGAAATGAAGATTCAAAAAATAGTATTACTATTTTACATATAATATAGTATTAATATATTATACTATTAGTCTATTACTATATCTTATAGTATAATTACTAATACTATAGTATCATACTATTAGTATGTTAGTGATTTAATATTATATATATATATATATTAAATCTCTAATCTCTTATACTTGATATATATATTAATATATATAAATATTAGTAATACACTATTAGTATTAGTATTAGTTATACTAGTAGTGATATTAGTTATACTAATAGTGATATTAGTATTAGTTATTATAAAAACTATATATTATACTAATAGTGATATTAATACTATATATAGTTATTATGATTAGTATAACTACATTCGTATTAGTTATAGTGATTTAGCATAACTATATTAGTATAAGTTATAGTGATTTAGTATAGGTATAATACTATAAGTTATAACTATAGTCTATAATAGTATTAGTATAAATATTAGTATTAGTTATAGTGATTTAGTATAAGTTATAGTGATTTAGTATAGGTATAATACTATAAGTTATAATTATAGTCTATATTAGTATTAGTATTAGTTATAGTGATTATTATAACTATATATTAGTATTTACTATAGTGATTTTAATTTAGTATAACTATATAATACTATTAGTATAAACCACTATACTAACTATATCACTGATAGTATTAGTATACTAATACTAGTATATCACTATAGTTAATAGTATCATATAGTAATGTAGTATTAGTAATTAATACTACAGTGATTTATATAGTAATTTATATATATAGGCTTAAAGTGGTTTACTAATAGTATTAGTATTAGGTCATAAATCTAATTATTATACTAATATATATTAGAATTACTAATATATTATCAAAAGGAATATGTTGAGAATTTATTAGGTCAAAAAATATAATTAATACAAGATATTGTTATATAAAATTTATATGAATAATACTTTAGTTATTATACATTAGTATTATATGTTATTATAAATTTATAGATTAGTGTTTATCCATTAGTATCTATATTACAATATTACATGTTGATGTTATTATGCATCTTAGTGTTTATAGTATATTATATATACATTAGTATTATATGCTATTATATTTATACATTAGTAATTTAGAACAACATGGTAGTAATATTGTAAATTTTTAATAGTATGATATTTACATATAGTCATATACTAAACTATTATTAGTAAATTTAGTCTATATATTATAGTATAAATATATTATTTAACTAGTATATTATTGAGTTTAACTAACTCTATAAGATATAGTTGTATAAAATTTAAATAATTAATATATAGAAAAACGCATATTTTTATAAAATATGTATAAAATCGGAGGCGGAAGCGGAGTCGGAGGGTCACGTCGGAGGTGGAGGCGGAGGGTCGGAGCCTGATCGGAGCGGAGTCGGAGTCGGTTCATCAATGACTCCGATTCCGACTCCGACTTTCAAGAGGAAAAAAACTCCGACTCCGACTCCGACAAGTCGGAGTCGGAGCGAAGTTGGAGCGGAGTCAGATTGTCGGATTTTTGCTCAGCCCTAAACCAAACCTTCAATATCCACCCCCCTCCCATCTTCCAATGTTAGTGACGTGAACTTACACTCTGCCCATTTTTTTTCTTTATTTTCTAAGCAAATACCAATCTCATACTTTCACATTGCGAGGAATGTAATTTTACAAAAGATATTTGTAACTATGAGTGGTATAATTACCGTGTAATCGTTTTTAAAAAAAATGAATAAAATATGAGATTCATATGAAAAATAAATAAATTTTTTAATAGTAAATCTCACTATTTTTCAAAACGATTATGTAGTATTTACACACTTTATGGTTGTATGTATAATTACTCTTGTAGTTTTGAATACTCTAAAGTTTCGTTTGGGTTTGGATCTCGATTTCAAATCAATTTTGGTTTCAAATCTAAGAGTTTAAAAAACTTAAAACCTTGTTTGGTTATGGTGCAAACCCAAATCCAAATTTTAATACGTGATCCAAACAGATGATTTGAATTATAAACACCAAAATTCAAATCTTCCTTCCCAAATCCTACCATCCAAACAGAAGTTAAAGTTTTTATCTTAACTTTAGAATTTAAAGTTAAGAGTAGTAGATAGATAAAGGAAAAGAGTTAATCTTCTAACTGGTCAGCTGTTTATTTCCAAATAATAGCCCTCTAATGAGTGAGTGTCACGTAGGCGTCTCACTAATTGCTACCATGTGCCCTCAACGCAGGAGATCATGCATGGTGACCATCCCTCATCCCCTTTCCATTTTGACGCACAGTAACAAACATGAGGAAGATTAACCGCGATCCTCTCTGCCACTCTCTCCACCTCCTCTCTCTATCGTTGCTTCCATTGCTCCTGGCCCCCTCTCCTGATTCTAGCACGAAAACCCCCCTCTCTAGAAACATTAGGGCCAACTACTCTAGCTGTGACCCTCGTGTTTGTCTTACTTGACCAGATCAAGAAACCCTAGCGACCGATATTCTCTACCCAGTGTTGCCGCCGACGTCTTTCTGGCATCAACCTAGTGCCACCAACGACGAATAGACTCTCTGGTATGCCCTTTTAAGCTTATTCTCTAGACTCTACGACTTGATCTAAGATTGCAATTAGTTAAGATGATTTTGGGTTTGGTTGTGGGTTTCATGCCATTGGATTGTGGGTTCATTGTTGGCATTGGATTGTGGTTTGATTCTAGTTCGATGCCATTGGATTGTGGTTTCATGCCATTGGATTGTGGATTGATTGTTGGCATTGGATTGTGAGTTGATTGTGGATTGTGGTTTGATGCTGGTTTGATGCCATTGGATTGTGGGTTGATTGTGGATTGTGGTTTGATGCTGGTCTGGAGCTTTAAGGTGAACTAACCTTGCCTGGAAAGAACATATAAGATATTTTCTAACCGAAATATTTTACTAGTATTTTTCTTCTAGATTCAAGATATGACAGTTCTAAAGTATCTAGAGAAAAATAAAATTAAAAAGTTTTACTTGCTGTATTAACAGGTTGAAATGTTTATTCACTATGACTCGAAAAATGGCAGTTGGGAGTGGTTTATCTGGTTCCCCATGAAGCCAAATTTGATTCCCAATCTGTGGTCTAAAACTTGCCCTTTACCCTTCTATTGTCATATTTGTTAATAATTTTTCAACCCAAAATAAACCAAATGCTTTGAAAAGAAAGCTAAAATATTGCAATAATAGCTCAAACATACATGCACACAAAAACAATAGCAAACAGGTTCTAATCCGATACATTAAACTGATGGTCTAAAAGCAGGTAAAATTAGGTGTCAAGCAGAATATGACTTTTTAAAGCACAGGTTATCAACTCATACTCACCTAAAATCACGAGCTAATGAAGTGTAATATTCCCCTTATAAAACCACCAAGCATTAATACACTAGGTCCGGATGAAACTGAAATGAATTATTAGCCATTTTCCAGTTATCACTAGGGTGTTATTAGCCATTTTTGTGACTTGTGACACAGATTTTGGACATGTTATGGAAATGACAAAATGGTTTCCAGAAATGGTTTGTTGAATTTTGTGACTTGTGACACAGATTTTGGACATGTTATGGAAATGACAAAATGGTTTCCAGAAATGGTTTGTTGAATTTTGTGACTTGTGACACAGATTTTAGCCAAGCTTATATTATAGATTTTGTGACTTGTGACACAAAAATGGTTTGTTGGGTTTTGTGATAGTGCTTACTTTCTTCTCCATTTTTCAGCAAATCACAAGTTCAGGTTCTCATTTTGGGCAAAGTTCTTGGACTGCAAGAGGGGAAGACAAAGCTAGTTTGGAGAGACCACTGTGCCATTGTGGCATGCAATCCAAGCTACGGATTTCTGGAAAAACTAATAGTTTTGGTAGAAGATTTTACAATTGTCTAAACTACAAGATCAATAAACAATGTGGTTTTTTTGAATGGATTGATTTTCAAAATAAACAAAACAATTGTTGTGAGATGACGTTGGAGTTAGCTCAGCGACAGAACGAGAGAGTACTTCATGAACGTCTAGGCATCGAACAATCCAAATTTAAAGCAATGGAGAAGAAGTACAAGGGAATCTTGAAAGTGTTAATCTTGTCATGGTTTTTTTTTATGGTAATTGGTGCTGTAATTTTTATGTTTCCGAAAAACTAAATGTATGTCGGCCAGTGTTACGACTCATGTAACCCATTGTAATCTTTTTAACATTTTTTTAGTTGAATCTATTCAATATATGGTGAATGTAATGGAAACTTTGGACATGTTTTGAATGTACTGAATATGGAATATGTGGTGAATGTAATGGAAATTTTGTACATGTGCTAGCATTCTTTTTGGACAGTGGTTTTGGACATGTGGTTGGGCTGATGTTGGTTTCATGTGGTGAATACATTGTGGACAACAAACAAAATAAAAGCTAATAGAATTACATAAACATTCAGAATTACATCCAGGATTAATAAAACAAAATTATATTCACATTTCAGTTAACATCCACTCCTCAAAAACCTCTTCAATCCACTATGCAAATCTCACAATCTTCTACGTTCTTCCTTGTCACAGCCAAAAAAAGAGGGATTAAATTAACTTTGCATTTAAGAGAGGTTAAATTAACTTTACATAACATAACAAAAGACCAATAAATAGCAGAAATTCATGATACTGAGGCAACTAAAAAGTGAGCTATTATGGAACTGTGGGGTAATTCACAAATTCAGCACTATGATAAATACCTAGGTTTACCACCATTGATTGGCAAATCAAAGATGACTACATTTGCTGAGATTAGGCACAAAGTATGGTTGAGATTACAAAGATGGAAAGGCAATATATTTTCTCAAGGGGGAAGGGAGGTGTTACTCAAAGCAGTGGCTTTAGCTATTCCATCTTATGCCATGTCTTGTTTCAAACTTCCTCATAAGTTATGTGTTGATCTTGAAGGAATGATGGCAAGCTACTGGTGGGGATAGAAGAAGGAAGAAAGAAAGATCCATTGGGTTAGCTGGCATAGTATGTGAAAGCCTAAAACTGTAGGAGGTTTAGGTTTCAAATATTTGGAAACATTCAATATGGCTATGCTAGCCAAACAAAGTTGGAGGCTGTTGCAGTACACAGATGGTTTGTTCAACAAGGTTTACAGTGCCAGGTACTTCTCAAATTCTAATCTTTTTGAGGTCCCTCTTGGTAATTCACCCTCTTTTGCATGGAGAGGGATATGGGAGGCTAAGTATATGTTGATCAAAGGAGGGAGATGGAGTGTGGTAATGGTAATAGTATTCATATCCTCAAAGACTCTTGGATTCTTGGTTTTTGAGAACTAAGCAAAGAAGCTTCTATTATTTCTAACCAATGCAAAAATGCACAGGCTGAATTAGATGATCAAGTCTCTTCTTTAATTGATTGCAATACGCATTGGTGGAATATATCTAAGATCAGGACTCTCTTCAATCCAAAAAATGTTGAGGTAGTGTTGATGATTCATCCCAATTTTTCAAATGAACCAGACAAGTAGATTTGGGAGCATGAAAGACCGGAGTTGAGTTTTCAGTGTTCGAAGTGCATACATATTTTTCAAGGGGTTAGTCATCACTAATATAGGAGAGACATCAGTTGAGGCCTCAAGTAAGAGAAGTTTTGGAAGGCTATGGGGAAACTGAAAATTTCCCATGAAGACAGAATGTTTGCATGGAGGGCATGTAAAGAGATCCTTCCCACAAAGTCTAACCTGGTCAGGAAAAAGGTAATGGTGGATGACTCTTGTTGTTTCTGTGATCAATCAATGGAAGATTTAGCCCTTGCTTTATTCTTTTGTCCAGCTATACATTAATTTTGGGTGAACAGATTTGTTATTTTACAGAATGTGGATTCTTTTAGATCTTTTATGCTAACTGCTATGGAGATTTATTCTACAAAGCCTACTGAATGTTTAACAGATTTTATTCTCATGGCATGGGGGTTTTGGTATAGAAGGAATAAGATGATTCATGAAAGTATAAAGTTGCCTCCTTAACAAGTTATAAGCTATGCTCTCTCTTTGAAGGGTTCTCTGCCTACAGGTTCTCAGTAGCAGGTTTTGGTTAAGAATTTGAATTATAGGTGGAATCCTCCTCCACCAGACTGGTTTAAACTGAATGTAGATGGGGCAATTTTCTTTGACTACAATAAAACTAGAATTAGAGTTATTCTTCGCAGTGATTGTGGTGAGGTGATCATGGCCCTTAGCAAAGTAGAAGAGGAATTCTTAGAACCAGAAAATATGGAGGCTATGGCAGTTTTGAGAGGTCTCCAATTCTGTTTTCACACCGGCATTCATAATCTACTTATTGAGAGTGGTTGTTTACACTTAGTAGAGGAGATAAACAGTGTTGTCGAGCCTTGTTCTTCTAGAAGAACTGTGATTACTGAAACTAGAAGACTTATGCTCAGATTTATGCATTGTAAGATCCAACATGGTTTCCGTATGGCTAATGCAGCAACTCATCACCTAGCAAGCCATGCTTGGTCTATTTCTGATGTGGAATTGTGGTGGCATGGAGTTCCTTATTTTGTTGATAATGTTGTTTACTTGGATGCCCTTTCTTGTAAGCACTCTTAAGGCCTTTTGTGCCTATTTGCAATGAAGTTATTTTTCTATAAAAAAAGAATATTAAATTAGATTTGGGTTCTTTGCTCTCAAAGTTTTTGGTCGTCCTTTCGTTGGCAGGATCTTGGAAAGATTGTGAAAAGTTCGATACAACTTGACTTCTTATCATATGAGAATCATTGGTTGACTCCCCTCTACCTGCAAAATATTTTTCCAGAATATCTACATGATCTTCTATCATAAGTAACTCTTTGTGAACCTTCTCTAATGCAAGAGAGAGGCAGTTCAGTTTTTCTATTGACTGCGACATTATCTTCCTCGTCGGTATACCAGACTCATTCAAAGTCATAATAAAGGTTTTTTGGAATTTAGTAACCCCCTATGTTTACGAAGCAAACTAGTACTTTTCGGTGTAAGTAGAACATGGTTATGTTCAAGTACAAACTTGGATACTACCCACTTCTCACCATCTTTATTTATTCCCATCATTGCTTTACATCCAGTTTTTGTCTCCGCTTCAGTAATTGTGCGTTCTTTTTCTTTGTGACTTTCTTGCCGAAACCCCTCCCTTGAGCAAACATAATCTATTGCAATTAGTTTTTTCTCATATTTGGACAATCGAATATGATTGGTTCGAATAACAAAACTTTTTCGTCTTGCATAAGCCTTGTAAAATGCTTGGACGTCTTCAACGTCATGAAATAGTATACCAATGAATGGCTCCAAAGGACCACTACTCGAAGAGGAAATCACATTGACTCCATCATCCACACTCACTCCATCTTTCACATCCACTCCATCTTCCATATTCACTCCGTCTTCCATATTTATAACACATTGTTCTTCTATACTTTCAGCCTCAACTCTCACATTCTCAACTTGTGGACAGTTTCCACGCATCATTATCTCAACTTCATCACTTTCAGAGTATATAATTTTATCATTCAATACAAAATAACCACAATACAAATTTATTACAAATTCAGTCAAGAAACACAAAAAAGAAACCCTTATTAATGCGAGTTTTCTATGTGCGAGCTCTCTCAAGCCATGAAACACAAAAATTAAAAATATATAATAAAAGAAAACAACAATAAACATTATGCAAGAAAACAAGAATTAAAAGTATCAAACCAACATAAAAAAGAGTAGTCGGCCTCACGCTATAATCCAAAGAGTTGAGGCGATGAATTGGAGTTGCTAATCTTAAAACCTTGTATATTTTAGCTAGATATCAGAAATCAAATATTATGCGAGATAACTAATTGTGGCAAAATTCTCTTATCAGGTTCACAAGCTACCTGAATTAAAACTAGAAAAACCTAGACAGAATTAGAAAAACCTTGGTGGGCAATTGAACAATACGAAATTGTGAGATCAAGAAAAACTCCAAACAATCAAAAAAATCCCAAACAACTACATGACAGACACATACGAAATAGAAAATTGGAAGATTACCATGTAAGTGGCTGAGGGGACAGCGGCGATGGACAGAGAGGACGAAGGTGATAAACAACTCCCAACTAGTGGAACTTGGTGGCTAAATCACTACTGTCGACTCCTGCGGCTTGGACCATAAGTAGGGTTTAAGGCTTGAACGACGAATACACAGACTATTGAAATTATCATGAATGATGATTTTAGGTTCATTTGTGTATGGTTTCTGACGTGGCGGCCTTCATTTGGGGGCTATTAAAGCCTACATAACAGACTGACCACTCCAAATCGGTTTTGAAAGGAAAATGCTTGTAAAACCAAGGATTGTGACCAACAATTCTAACCAATTGTATTTATTTTATTTTATTTTATTTTTTATTTAATAGTTAAGAAAATGATTATTAGTGAATTATCATTTTTTTATTTTTTAAAAATATTTAAAAATGTATAAAAAATAGTTGAAAATAAAAAAAAAAAAAATTAAAAAAGTAAATTTACACTTATCGGTACAATGCGAGAAACCATTCTCGGTTTCCCTAGCATTGTCCATAGACAAATATATAAAGTTAGCTTTACATCATTTATTGATCATTTAATATTATTCAAAAAATTCACTCTCCCACTTTATGTATTTTTTTTTTTATCTCACTCTAAATCCTGAAACTTGAATAAAAACAATAAAAAAAATACATCCAAAATTGTATTTTAGAAGATTGTCAAGCATGGTATCTCATTTCCATGAATGTATCCAAAAACCAATTTTGCTAGCGGCCCAGTGCACTATGTCATTAGCTTCGGTCGTCTGCCTCACGGTCTGAAAAATTATATTTCTTCGTAAGAAGATGATTGTGATGAGATAAAAATTTTATAAATAGTAATAAAATAGTGCTACTATACCTTCTTAATTTATCAACTTGGTATGCCCTAGTGCAAATTGTACTTTTTTTTTAAAATTTAGATTTCAAATATTTTTTAAATATGTTTAAACATTTTTAAAAAATAAAAAAAATACCAGTATACTAATAGTCACTTCCTTAATCAGTAAAAAAAAAAAATTAAATGCATGAGCGGTCAAAATCAAGAGGACATACTAGCATTATTTTTTAGTTAAGTATTTATTAGGTTTTAGAAAAAGAGAGAGAAAAAGTTGAATAAAAAATATTATAAAATTAAAATATTGTTATAATATAATTTTTATTTTGGGATTTGAAAAAGTTGAATTATTTTTTATTTTTTGTTAAACAATTTGGAAAAATTGTGATGATTAGTTTGAAAGTATTTATATTTTAATGATGTTTGAGAAGAAATTGAGATTGGATAAGATTAAATGAGATGAGATGAGATGAGTTTTGTTTCCAAACATCCCCTGAGTTTATTCCTGTTAAACCAATATCACTTAAAATAATAATAATAATAATAATAGAGTATTGCTAATATGCCTCCCTAATTATACAACTCATTTTGTCACATTAATGTGGCGTCACATGGCTTATTAAAAAAATAAAATATATATATATATTTAAAATAAAATGATGTCCAAAAATATAGAAAGAGAAAGATTGAAATCCCTAATGAAAAATGCTAGGGAGCCCGATTTGAGCTCCCGTTTTTCTCTCCCCGTCTAACGTGGAACTGGCCTTTCCTTTTTTTATTTTTATTTATTTTTGTCTTCCCATTTCTCTCCACTGGGGTGAAATACACGAAAAAAATATTACCTATTCATGTGAATAATATAACTGTTTAAGTCCACTTTTTTCTTTTCATGTATTTCCTGTGACTTTAGCATTATTAGTTTAATAAATAACATTATTAGTTTAATAAAGAAGAAAATCTATCAGTTGATGACTGAAGTGACATACTAGTATTTCTTATAATATTAATGATTTTTATATGAGAAAAGTTTTATAAAAACTAATTACTCCAAAAAAAAAAAATCATTTTTATAATATTAATGATGCTCCTCTATTTCTTGTAATAAAGCATTCCTCAGAATTCATATTTGTGACAAATTGGCCAACCTTAATCCGCACGAACCGGCAAAGCCCACAGGTTTGACATTGATAACTTCGGCAATATCTGGCACAAAGAACCTCTTCTACCCATGATAATGGGCCGAGCTCCAGTCTGGGTTTTGAGATCCAGCTCCACCCATCCCAAGTTTGAAGTAAGCTCCTTTGCTAAAGGTTCTCTTTTTCTTGGGCCAAGGTTAAGCATAACATGGATCGTATTTGGGCCTAATAGATTGGATTTTTTTGTCATTTTTTATTTGCTAAATTATTACCGACTTTTGTTGCCATTTGATCAGCTTTTAAGTTTAAAATTAAGAGTAATATTATAATGCAAGTTTAACATATAAGTCTGCAATCTATTTGAAAAAAAGGTAAACCCACTATAAAAAGAAATAGTTTTTTTCAATGGGTCCAACATATATATTTTTTTGATAAACACAGACATTTCATTGATAAACACAGACTTGTTTTCCATGGGTCCCAACTGACGTAGCTTGATGTGATTTGTCAGATTGTAAAGTTATTTTTATTATAAAGTAGATCTAACGGATCAAATGAAGGCACGTTAGTTTGTAGGATTGTTTTTGTATAATTCCTTTGTGGATGTAGCAGTCCTCTTTCCATAATACCACTGCAAATTCAATCATCTCATCCTTATTCAGTTTTTTGAGCATTTCTTCCAGAATATCCTTCATGCAGCTATGATTCCTATGACTTTTTTGGATTTTGATTGAGCACTATCCCAGAACATCATTTGCTGTAGCACACTCCCATAGTATATGTATAGTTGTTTCTAGTACTTGTAGACACATAGGACACATTGGATCATCCATAATTTCCTTCTTGCTAAGGTTAGCCTTGGTAGGTAAAATGTTAATGCAAACTCTCCAAAGAAAATTCTTGGTAGCTGAAGGTATTGCTAGGTTCCAGATTCTGGTCCATGCTTCTTTATTAGGATTATCATGTGAAGATTGACCTTTCTAACTATTCTGAAAATCATCCTGTAAGTGATAGGCGCTTCTAACTGAGAAGATACCATTTGTTGTTCCTCTCCACACCATCTGATCTGGGCTGTTGCAATGACTTATAGGAATTTGACTTATTAGTTCAGCCTCTTCCTTAGAGAATGTCTTTAACCAAATTAAGCTTCCATTCCTTTGTGTCTTCATTTATAAGATCCATCACTTTAGCTTCTGACCCTAAGATTCTCATTTCAGATTGAGGTTTGAAAGAAACAGGTCTTGGCAACCATTTATCTAACCAAACAGAAACTGATTTCCTATTGCCTATCCTCCAAATGATCCCATTTTAAAGCAGAGGTCTAGCATGTAGCATGCTCCTCCAAGTATAGGAATGCCTGTTTCCCAATTTGGAATTAAAAAAATAAGAGTTTGGGAAATATTTACCTTTGAGTACTCTAGAAGCAAGAGAGTTTGGAAACTGTAAGACCCTCCACCCTTGTTTTGCTAACATGGCCAAGTTAAAATCTTCAAATTCTTTGAATCCCAAACCCCCTTTTCCCTTTGCTTTTCCCATTTGATTCAAATTTATCCAGTGCAATTTTCTGTCCAACCCCTTATGTCCCCACCAGTACCCTCTCATCAACTTATTGAGTTCCATCAGTAATCCTTTAGGGAGTTTGAAAACCCCCATGCAATAAGTTGGTATGGCCTGAATAACTGATTGGAGGAGTATTTCCTTCCCTACTTGTGAGAGAAATTTCATTTTCTAGTTACTAATTTTTTCCTTCACTCTATCCAGGATCCCATTGAATGTTTTAACCCTAGATCTACCTACCATTGATGGTAGTCCTAAATAATTCTCAAAGGATTCAGAAGTTTTGACCCCTGCAATGCTAGTAATGATATCTCTGGTGGTTGGTCTTGTATTTTTACTGAAAAAAATTGATGTCTTTTCTTTTTTCAACCTCTAACTTGAAGCATTTTCATAGAGCCCCAACAAGTGTAACAACCTACTCCATTCAAGAGATGAAGCCTTGCAAAACACCAAACTATCATCTGCAAAAAATAGATGATTTATAAGGATCTGTCCTTTAGCCAATGGTATTCCAGTTATCATACCAGAGGCTTCTGCATTATCAAGTAATCTACTAAGGACCTCTGCACATAATATAAAAAGGTAGGGTGATAGTGGATCACCCTGCCTAATTCCTCTTGTAGGAGTAAAAGCTGGTTGATGTACCATTTATTAATAAGGAATAGGAAACAGTAGTGACACATGTAAGGATAAGATGAATCCATTTTCTAGCAAACCCCATCTTCACCAACACAGCCTCAAGAAAGCTTCATTTTAATTTGTCATAGGCTTTACTGATATCCATCTTCAAAGCCATATACCCCACTGAACCTCCTATCTTATAATGCATAGAATGCAATGTTTCAAAAGCAACTAAAACATTGTCTGAAATTAATCTTCCCTTTACAAAGGCACTTTAGGTAGGAGAAATTATACTTGGTAAAATGGACTTTAATCTGTTTGCTAAGACCTTGGCTATGACTTTATAAATGACATTGCATAAGCTTATGGGTCTAAACTCAAAAGTTTTGTTTGGACTTTTGGTTTTGGGAATGAGGACTATGAATGTCTCATTTATATTATTAGGCCAAGCATTAGTATTTAGAGCTAAAAGAACTGCATCACAAATATCTTGACCAACTATATGCCAATGTTGTTGAAAACAACCTGCAGAGAAGCCATCTGTGCCTGGAGAACTAAGAGGGTTCATTTTGAATGGCATCTTTCACTTCAGAGTTGGTAATTTCCTTGAGCAGAAGTTTGGAAGATAGGCATCAAAATAGACTTTAATTTCACTTCAGGAAATCAAAATACAATCGAGGCTGTGGCATACAAGCATAACACGTGCAAATTTAAATTGGTCAATTGGAGCAAAGAAATAGAAAAAGCAAATAGATGGGATATTGAAGGGAAATTGACTCAGCTCAGAGAACTACAAGAAAGGAATATGGGCAATCATAACATGGAAATTCAAGAACTTCATAAAGCAGTGCATATGAGACTTGAGTCAGAAGATTTGAAGTGGAAGCAAAGAGCAAAGCAAAAATGGTTAAAAGAGGGGGACAAGTTGAGTCCGAGCCTTTTAGCCTTTAAGGCTTATGCTTTAGCCTTGCTTTTAATTTGGAGTATTAACATTTTAAATTTTAACTTTTTGCCATTTGTAACTTTTCCCTTATTAATCATTTGGTCGATTCAATGCAATAATCAGTATAAAATGGTCTGGTTCGGTCTGAACTGGCACGTTCAGCTTGTGGGACCTAAAAAATTTAGTGTATTTATTTTATCTTATTTAATTTTTATTTTTATCTTATTTTATTGTGTTTTATTTCTTTTCTTTAAGGAATTGGACCCTTTTGGTTGTTGTGGACTATTTAGTATTGTTGTAGGTGCTATGGGCCATTTGTTTTAGGCTTGTGAGTGAGGATTTCTAGCCCAGCCCGTGTGCTTGAAGCCCAGCCCCTCCCCCATTTGAAACGGTGTCGTTTGAGGCTGTGGAAAAATTTGCATTCCTTTCCCCTAAACGATGCCATTTTGGCTGTTGGGTGAAAAACCCTAAGTTTTTCTTCTCTCTTCCTCCCCTCCTTCGGTGCCGCATCACCCCTCCCTCTCTGGTTCTCTCTCCCTCTTCAACCTGTGGCCTTCTCTCTCGTGACCTTAAGCATTGTCACCTGCTGCCCAACACGCCGTCCAACCACCATAGCCTTCTCGTCGATAAGCCACTCCACCCATCTCCACCCGTTCGTTGATCACCCCCTGATATGAACCCACAGGAATAGAATTCCTTGAACCCACAATCAATTTGAAAACTCACTTAAGAAAGCCAAAATCAAGTCAATGGATGGAGAATCTAGACCCGTTGAGAACTCGTTTCAAGAACCTAGATTATATTAAAATCTAGACCAATTGAAGAACCTGTCTCAAGAAGTCAGATTACAAGGAGGAACGCCACAAAGGTTGTGATTTACTTTTGATAAATTCAAAAGTTCATTCAAGAACAAGAGGAGATAAACTCAACTCACAATGAATAAATTTATCAAATTTCATAAACTGATTAAAATGAGGATACAAAAAGTATTTAAAGCAAAACCTAATTAAAATTCTAGCCAAAATAAATCTCCATCTTTCAAAAATTCCCTTGAGTGAATAGTGCTACGGCTATAGTAACTCAGCTACAATACTTCTTGAAACCCTAGTTCAACAAAATAAAACATATGTGGGTCAAGCATCCTCAAGCTTAATTATTCTAAACTAATAAAATAAGTCTTTTAAATGAATTAAGGAAATTGAAAGCCTTCAAGTGCCCAAAGCCATTAAGTCATGTTGTTACCCTCCATAGCTTGTATCAAATGAATCAAAACTGGATCTATCCTTCAAGCCCCACCTTGAATGTTGGACTCTTGCTAAACTCGTCCCAAGTGGATTGCACCAATCCTTACAATGCCTCCTTGATCTTCTTGACTCTTGACCTTGTAATTGGCCCATCTAGAACTTGCAAATGATCTTTAAGATTAGGTCCATTTTGGTGTCCATCATTCTCCCTCTCCTCAAAAGGATTCGACCTCGAATCAACACCTGCATCAAAGGGAAAAATGTTAGTAACATTGAAAATAGCAGAAAAATGATACTTACCTGGAAGATCCACTTGATATGCATTATCATTAATTTGTTCAAGAAATTGGAAAAGTCCATCCAAGCTACTCCTGTCATCAACAGGTAAAGGCATTAAATCTAAATGAGTAAATGGATAAGTCTATAAACAATTTCAAAAGGTGAAAATTTAGTAGTAGCATGAACACTTCAATTATATGTAAACTCATTGAATGACAAACAATACCCCCACGAATGTTCATGAAACACATCTAAAGTTTTCCTTACACCAAAATGACCACTCCAATTCTATGCAAACTCAATGAAAGGCAAATGATACTCCCACAAATGTTCATGCAACAAGTCAATGAATAGCAAATGATACTCCAAAAAACGTTCATGCAACACGTCCAAAATCTTCTTTACACCAAAATGACCACTCCAATTATGCAAACTCAATGAAAGGCAAATGATACTCCCGCAAACCTTCATGCAACAAGACAATGAATGACAAATGATACTCCCACAAACGTTCATGCAACACGTCAAAAAACTTCTTTACACCAAAATGATCCATCAAACCAAATCCATGCACAAGCAATTCACGCATAAGACTAGTAGGCTCACAAGGTCTATTCTCTTTCAACAAATACCAATCTAATCTATAGAATTGACCAAACGATGCCTTCTCACACGCTTCATACACACTAGCAAAGTCATCATCATTAGCAAGCAATTTCTTATTATATTCAAATTTCAATAACTTTGCATCTAAAATGAAGACAATGACATACCTTCTTGTTAAAGCATCAACCACAAAATTTTCCTTACCTTGTGTGTATTTGATTACAGGAGGAAAGGTATCAATGAATTCCTCCCACTTGGTATGCATTCTATTCAATTTACCTTGTCCCTTCAAGTACTTTAAGGACTCATGTTCGTCAAAGAAAGACCGGGTAGGAATTGTCGCACCCAGCACAAAATCAATGTAATGCTCTATCTCTCTAATAGGTGGCAATCCACTAAACACACCACTAGGAATCATGACTTCATATTCCTGCAACAAAGAGACAAAAACACTAGGCAATAGTTTGTCAAGTTCGTTAGTAGTAAAATTTGACTTAGCATAAAAACTCAATTTTCTCTTTGTTTTTCTCTCATTTTTTTCACTTTCTCTTTTCTTTTCACCCTCTTTTTTCTTTTCACTCTCTTTTTTTCTTTCACTCTTTTTTTCATTTTCTTTTTTTGAACTCTCGGCCTCACAAGTATTTTTCAACTCATTATCTCTTTTCAATTTCACTTGATCTTCATACACTTGTCTTCGAGTCAATGGTACAAGAATAATGGTCTTATTGTCTTTTACCAAAGTATACATATTCGTGAACCCGTCATGAATCACTTTCCTATCATACTGCCATGACCTTCCCAACAAAATATGGCCAGCATGTATAGGCACTACATCACAAAGCACTTAGTCCATGTATTTCCCAATTGAAAATGAAACTAACACTTTGCCTATTTACCCTAACCTCCCCACAATCATTCAACCATTGCAACTTGTATAGTCTAGAGTGTTTCAAGGTAGGCAAATTCAATTTCTCAATTAAAATAGTGCTAGCAACATTAGTACAACTCCCCCATCAATCATCATACTACATACCTTGTTGTTGATGTGACATCTAGTATGAAAAATGTTCTCTCTCTACTGCGCTGTCTCATCTACCTTGATTTGTGTATAGAGAGCACGTTTGGCAACAAGAGATTCACCTGTCACAGGTAGGGGTGTAACCGGTCTGGTCCGGTCCGATTTTGGACAAAATCTAGGACCGAACCGGTATGTACCAGTTTTGTATTTTTCAAAACCGATTATGTCCTGATTACCCTCCTAAACCGGTACCTCCGATTTTACTGGTTTCCGGTCCGGTCCAGTCTGGTTTTCTAGTCTTTTTTTAAATGTAAAAAACATATAATAAAGTGTTACTTCTTATTATAAAATGTTATTAATAATTTAATATATATATTATGCTTAAAGCATATGATCAATTAAATTTTCATATTTAAGATTAAACTTTTATTTTATAAATTATAACAACATTATCTTATATATAATTATATTAATAACATATGATCAAATAAATTACAAATATTCATATTTAAGATTAACATTTTATGTTATTATTTATAAATTATAATATGAAATTTTTTCATATATGATAATTATATATTATATATATAAATATTTTGTATAATATATAAAATTAATTTTTATATTTTTTTCCAACCGGTTCGGTTCGGTCCGGACTGGTTTTTCGGTTTAAATTTACACCCCTAGTCACAGGGTACTCCATTCCATCATCATCACTAGTATCAACTAACCGGGGCATCTCCTCACTATCACCCTCACTCTCAGTCATCACCTCTCCATTGTCACGCATAATTATCACCCGCATATTTGGACATTGAGATGCGATGTGCCCTGAACCCAAACACTTAAAACATTTAATATCTCTATTTCGTGAAGGTTGGGATTCTACCTTGGGTTTGTTGCTAGTTCCCTCATCTTTCCCCTTAGGTGGTTCGGTCTTCCCCTTTATTACAACTTGATCATTTTTTTTCCACTTTGGTTTCCAATGAGTGCTAGAAACCAAAGTATACCTTGTTGTACCCTTTCTCTTTAACTGTCTTTCCACCTTCATAGCCATGTGCACCATATCCTCTACCTCTACATAATGTTGCAACTCAACTACATTGGCTATCTCCCTATTCAACCCACTAAAAACTCTAGCCATCGTGGCCTCCCGACCCTCGACTACATTAGCCCGAATCATAGCAACCTCCATCTCCTTATGGTAATCCTCTACAGTCTTAGACCCCTGTGTAAGATTTTGTAGTTTTTGGTAAAGGTCTCTATAGTAGTTGCTAGGTAAAAATTTCCGCCTCATGATAGCTTTCAACTCGCTCCATGTTTTTACATACCTATCAAGATTCCTCTTCCTATTGGTCACTAATTGATCCCAACAAATATTCGCATAATCAGTTAATTCAATTACTGCCAACTTTACCTTCTTCTCCTCAGAGTAATTATGACAATCAAACACCAACTCTATTCTTTTCTCCCACTCTAAATAAACTTTAGGGTTAGTTCTAACTTGGAAGGATGGTATTTCCATTTTGATGCTCCCAAGGTTCCTATCTACTCCATCTCGACCCCCTGGGTTTCCCCTAAGTACTCTTTCACGCCTAACTCCTCTATGTATACCCAACCTAACTTCAGATGTTAGGTCTTCCTCATCCTCACCATATTCTCCATTCTCATACCCATTTTCAATATTAGACTCACGTCGACTCCTATCTCTCATACCTTGCAGATTTATAATCACTATTTCTTGATGATCCATCCTATCCCTCACTTCACCCAACACCAAGTTCAACCGCTCAAACTGTTGTTGCATGGCTTGCAACACAAAGGATGAGTTATTTGCCATCCCCTTTGGTGATGAATCACTCCAATGAGACATCGTAATGTGCTGCACAAAAAGAATGCTAGTGAAAAACCTCACACAGTCCCTTACGTGTTTACACTTAGATAATGTCACTCTTAATTGGCTTTTTCCCGATAATAGTCTCACGCTCTCTTACTTTTTACCTCAAGAGTTTTCCCGTTTAAGTTCTTTAAGAATTAGTTAAACTAAATCAAGACAATACAACCTTCTTTTATTCCAACCAGTAATATAGATCCAAGAAACAAGAACAAGAAATAAGGAAGGAATAAAATGACAGACTCAGGGAATTTATACGAGGGAAATAGTGATTATAAAACAAGATACCAACTAGAAAGATGTATTCAACCTATTTGATGATAAAACTTAATCAACAAATGTATTTATTTCTCTTTGTTGTAACTATGTTGCAACCTTTGAATATGCTACATTTTTTTTTTTTAATTTTCTTTTCTATTTTTTTTTTTCTCTTATTTTCTCTAATTCAATCACAAATAGCAATATTCAATTGTGAAAATCAAGCAATTGAATTCAAGCACACAAGAATTGATAATGAAGTAGAAGACAAACAACGAAACGACACTCCAAGTAATTGACAAACTTAGAGATGCAAGAAACCCTAGAATTTTGAAACCCTAGGTGATGCAAATTTCAGCCAAACCAAAAACCCTAAGAATTCCGGCAGCTTACTTTATGTTCTTTTTTTTTTTTTTTTTGGCAACACTAGAACAATAGAGCCCTAGAATTAAATTTAAAGATGCAAGAATTAAAAGATAGAATCAGACCTGTTTGGAAATCTTTATCTGAATACCAAATGATATGAACCGGCGGGAATGGAATCCCTTGAACCCACAATCAATTTGAAAACTCACCCAAGAAAGCCAAAATCAAGTCAATTGATGGAGAATCTAGACCCATTAAGAACTCGTTTCAAGAACCTAGACTATATTAAAATCTAGACCCATTGAAGAACCTATCTCAAAAACTCAGATTACAAGGAGGAAAGCCACAAAGGTTGTGATTTACTTTTGATAAGTTCAAAAGTTCATTCAAGAACAAGAGGAGATAAACTCAACTCACAATGAATAAATTCATCAAATTTTATAAACTGATTAAAATGAGGTTATAAAGAGTATTTAAAGCAAAACCTAGTTAAAACCCTAGCCAAAATAAATCTCCATCTTTCAAAAATGTCCCTGAGTGAATAGTGTCGCAACTACAGTACCACGACTACAGTAACTCGGCTACAATACATCTTGAAACCCTATTTCAACAAAATAAAACATATGTGGGCCGAGCATCCTTAAGCCCAATTATTCTAAACTAATAAAATAAGTCATTTAAATGAATTAAACAATTTGAAAGCCTTCAAGTGCCCAAAGTCTTTAAGTCATGTTGTTACCCTCTTCCATAGCTTGTATCAAATGAATCAAAACTGGATCAATCCTTCAAGCCCCACCTTGAATGTTGGGCTCTTGCTAGACTCATCCCAAGTGAATTGCACCAATTCTTGCAATGTCTCATTGATCTTCTTGGCTCTTGACTTTGTAATTGGCTCATCTAGAACTTGCAAAGGATCTTTAAGACTAGGTTCATCTTGGTGTCCATCACCCCCGCCCCCTCTTACTTTCTCTATGGGTCTCTGCCGCCAGCCCAAGCACCACATTTCTGTCGCCACCCCACCGTGGTGAGTGTTCCCCTACGAGCTCGCTACTGCTGGTAAGTTGTCTTCCATCGATATCACTATTCCTCGGTCCCTCTGATTTTGTTGCACTCTCTAGCGACTCTCCCTCCGTCTCTCTCATAGTTCCTTCGTTGCCACTTGCCCCACCGTCCAACATTAGCCATGGTGGGGTCCTCGATCTCAACCCCCATCCCTCTGATCTCTCTTTCCTCTCTCCTCCTTTCGCTATGTTTCTCTTTCCTAGAGCTTCACTGTGCGCCATGGCATCCCGTCACTATCAGCAGGTCCTTTGTGGTCGTACGACCAACCCTCGCCTATTTCCCCTCTTCCCGAATTCCTCCCTCGGATTTCACCCTAACCCGTCGGCTAAAACTAAATTTTGGGATTTTGCTCTGCCGTGCACCACCACCCTCCGCAGTGAAAATCCCTTCCTCCACCCTCTATTGACATCGGACCTACTACCCTTAAGTTTTTCCCCAGCCGTAGGTCCCCATTAATTTGTCTAGATCTACCTCAGCCACCGTGTGCCACCACTGCTGCAGCCGTGCTCTACCACTCCTGGCGCCACCGTAGTAAGCTGTGTGCCACTCTAATTTCGTATTAATTTTTCGGCATCGTCAGATTTAACTTGACTATTTTTTCATCTCACAGCGACGTGCACACACACACGGGTTATCCTTGTCAGCACATGCTTGATCATCTAGTATTGCCCATCTGCGTAGTAACTCTCCAACGTGACCCGATTTTTTTAACATGAAATTATCGCTAACTTGTGCAGTCTTGTTGTGTTGAGAAGGGCCTTGGGCCCAGTGAAGTGTTGGGATTATTTTGTCGTATTTGTCAGAAATTGGGCCAAGGGCCTGATGGAGGATGGGAAACGCGTGTAGTTGAGTTTGTGAAATTGTGTTTTGTGACTGTTGTGTGGTTGTATGTGATTGTTGCATGCTATGCCATGCCATCCAATGAAATGACCGTCATGCATCTGCATTTTACTGCTAATGATATTTCCAATTATTAAATTCAACTGTGCTATATTCTATGTTGTGCTGTGTAATCTAAAAACTGGGTTTTTGGTGGAAAATGTATATTTTTTGTGTGGGTGCGTGCGTATCATGACTCCAAGCCGAGATGGGGTATTATCTTGGTGAAACTCCTCCGATCACTCGAAGTGTGTAAAATTGAGTGACGTCCCCTGGGCCGTCGTCGAGAGATAGCAAGCTCGGCCAAGAAGGTAACGTTCTTGGTATGACTTTGGAGCCCCTCTACTGGCGAGGGCTAGAGGCTGCCTGGTCACGTTACGCGTCAGGCGCGGAGCTGGGCAACGCTCGTAACGAAGTCACGCGCACGGTCATTACCCATGGTGTGACGAAGGGAGCCAAGGTGAGTGGGTGGTTCCGAGGGGAGACCATGGTGTACACAGTAATAAAATGTTTGTGTTTGGGTACAAAGGGGTTTTTTTTGGCGTGAGTGGCTGTAATTAAATGATTTTGGGGGTTATTACTTTCATAATTACTAAACATGTTTGCTTGTATAATTTCATACTTGAATCTTTTGGTTGTTGTTCTGTTGAGTTATTTGCTGAGATTGCGAAATCTCATTGTGGTATTCCTACCTTCATGGAATCGTAGACTCTGATGCACTGGACGATCATGAGCTTGGAGGACCGGTCCCACTTGAGGAGTGAAGACCTGGGGACTTTCCCTTCATGTTATTAATGTGATGTTGCTTTCTTCTATCTTCATTGGATAACGGTAATAATTTATGGATTATTTTCTTTGTTGGGATTGTAATTTGAAATTCTAGAACTCTTAGCAGTTCAAATTGCCCGTTTTTACTTCTCCGCTGCATTTATAACTGTACACTTTTAAGTTGCATGCTTACACACACTTGATTTCACGTTGCGCTTGGGTTGTGTGATCCATGCGGTCCGTACCTCGGCACCGCGACTCCCTCCAAATCACAAGTGGGGATCGAGGGTGCCACAAGTGATATCAAAGCAGTTTGGCTCTAGGTAAATCCATAAGTCACTTAGGTGCAGTACCAGAATTCTTGGCCTAGTACTATAGGCTTAAAAAAATTGGGAAGGTAGACTAGGATTTTAGCGATGTGGGCTGGAATTTTTAGTACGGTAGGTATGAATATTTGGCACAGTAGGCTTGAACCCTTAGATATTTTGTTTTCGGAATGTCAAGGCTTGAAAGGGAAACGACGTGGTCTAGTCGAACTCAAAGGAGCAAAGACTGGAGTCATGAGTTGTTGAAGGTAACATCTTCTAAATGCGCAAGAGATTTAAGGTTTGAGAATCTATAGAATTTATGAATTGAGTTTTTGGAATTTGAGGTTGTGGGTTCAACAAACATTTGAGGAGTTAATTGAATTGGGAGTTTTATATTTTGCTGACTTTGAGAATCAATTTGATAACATTTGGGGTTTTAGAGTCTACAAGCGTTAAGAGACGATTGTTATTAGATCTAAGGTCATCGATCTTGCTGATTTCAGAAAATGACTCTTATATGATTTAAGTTTTTAGAATTGCAGACTTTAAGGACTGATTCATAGAGAGATTTCAGATTTCATTTCTGCACACTTGGTATGCAAGCTTGATCAATTTTGAAGTTAATTAGTCTGCAACCTTTAGAATGTGAGTTTTGACCAAGTTTAAGTTATTGATGTGGAGGTTTACAAGAAGCGAATTTCTCTATGAGGTTTGAATGTATTGATTATGCAGATTTTTCAAAAATTATTGTACTTTATGAAGCATGTGAAAAGCACATTGATTTCAAGATAGCTAGATCCCACAGATGGCTCTAATTATTAAGAACATGTTTCACCATTTCGCACTCCCGATCTTCTGCAACCAAAGAGTAAGATGGCTTGGGGGGTTGAATAAGGCCCCAACGATGCCTATGTCAGTAACGATATGAATTTTCTTAGAGCAAATTATTTGAGAGCCTGCCTTCATTAGCGTACCTGGATTCTTTAAATAGAGGACTTGCCTTCTTAGGATCATTCGGACTAACTGCATTGCCCACTATTTGAAATTTGAACCCCGTAGCCTTTAGGCTATCCACTCATTTTGAATGAGTGAATATCCTAATTGTCCCAAATAAGCACGTAGGCATTCCTGTCTTTAACATACTGGCTTGAGTTTTATTGGGCTAGAGGGGTTTGAGCCTTGAGTGGTGTGATTTGCCGGGCCCCCATGACCCAGGCCCGGGGTGGCACCCCACGAGCCCTTATGTAGTATTAAAGCCCTTCCAGTTACTCCGCAAAGTCTCATTATTCTTGGTGTGATGTGACTTTATACTAGATGTCGTTGAACCCTTTCGATAGAATTAATTGATGCCCCTCCAATTACCCTGCGAAGCCTCATCGTGCACCTTGAGATGGGGCTTTTAAACAACAAGGTGTTGGGCCTTTTGAATTGGGCCAAAGCCCCCCCGGTTACCCCGCAAGTCCTTGCCACGGACGATGCCGTGAGATTTGTTCTTGGGGCAACGTTTGGGGTTTTGCTTCGTTATTCCCCCAAGACGTCTATCAGAGCCGATATGCATTCCCCTTTGTCAACTGCTGCCAGTATTTATTGTTCCCTACCACTTGTTTTTTTTTCTTTCACTTCCTATCTTCTTGCACAAGCTTCATGTTCCCTTCCTTCTCTTGCATATCCATGGCTACCGGAAAAGACAAAGGTGCAAGCCCCTCTTGTGGTGGTGGTTCTTCGCGACCCCGTGAGTCTTCTATCCATCGCGAAGGCGTTGCGGCTAACCTTAGCATCGAATGAGATGCTTCCCATTCTATCTTCGAGGGCCATCGCTAGGTTTCCACCCTCTCACGTCGAGAACTGGATGCTACGAGGTGATTCTTGGAGCCGTTGATGTCAGAGGTATGGCAATCTATGTTGTCCTCTATTTGGCTATGTTTTCAATGGGGCTTCGTCTGCCTTTCGTGTGGCTTGTTTGTGATGTCTTAGACGCCTTAGGCCTTGTGCTGACCCAATTGGTGCCTAACACTTGGCGTATTTTAATGGCTTGTGCGTTCTGTGGCAGCGGGTCTTGGAGCCCACCGGTGATGATTATCCAGACCTTACCGCTCGGGAGTTTCTCTCTCTCCATGAGTTTAGGTGTTTAGATGGGAACCTTTGTAGTTTTAGGTCCCGCAGCAAACTGGTGCAGCTAGAGCGTAAGTATTCCCATGCCAATGACTGGTTGAAGAAATTTTCTTTGTTTCGGGTAGGGGATGAGAATTTCCAGCAGATGAAGCCTCACATTGGGGATTCCCCGTTCGAGCGTCTTGGTTGCCCATTCCCAATGAGCATGACCTTGAGGTTTTTTTGTCTTCCTATAGGAAGCTCGCATCCGCCTGGTTCAATCTTGGGTGATAGCTAGCATCAAGTCCACTTGGTCTGACACCCTCTTGACGCCTACTAACATTGATAGATTCCTGATGGTACCTAGTTGGACCCATGTGCTTGGTTGCGAAATTCTGGGTGCTCCCTCACCGACAGGAAACTTATAAAGGGGGCCACCCCTGGAGGCAGGGGTAAAAAGAAGAAAGCTGGCCTTGGGGCCAAGTTGTCGGATGCGTCCAGCTCTTTTAGGGGTGTGCCTTTTCCCCATTCCAACGAGTGAAAGGGATGGGTCGAGGAATCGTCCAGTACCCCGGTCCAGTTTGTTAGATGACATCATGGACCAGGCAGACGCCAAACTAGACTTCATACTAGAGGTCAGAGGCTCCCTCTAGAAAAGAGGTCTAGACTTCTGTGCGAGCAGTCAATCCTGAAGGTGCCCTTCCTCTGGAGGGGGATGATCTTCTCTCTATTCTGAACCTAGACTTCCTTAATGCACCTCTCGTGAGTCGCCTTCCTTCCTTACTAGACGAGTTTGGCGAATCATTTCATCTTGAAGATGCTGGTGAGCAGTCTCTTGCTGCCTCGACAGCTTCGGGTGGGGATACTCTTGAGTTGCCCTTTATCTTCCAAAACCTATCTTTTGCCAGTGGGAGCAGGGTGTCGATCCTGTCCTCACCCTTCAGCACGTCCCCGAGGGGGGGGGGTGGTGAACCTTCTCCAACCTTTCCTGCCGGTAAATTTCAAAGTGGCCCTCCGAGCGGTTCTTCATTCCAGGATGGAGTTGTCGTTCCCCAAGTCGACCAAACAGTCGGGATTTCAGCTCAAGAGACTGGTGACCCATCGCCTCACACTATTTAGGAGCCGTTCACCCCGGAGGATGCTGCTGCAGTCTCCTTTTAGATTCCTAGTGCTCCCCATGGTGTTTCCTCTTCTAGGCCTGATGACTCCTCTCGGGCCTTCAGATCTACCGCGATGAGGCTTTCCGCTCCACCATCCTTAACCTATGTAGCTTCCTTTTACCAGTGAGCTTCACTCTTCTTTTAGTTTAACTTTTTATTAGGCTGTTACCTTCTTGTCCTGATTGTGCTTTTGCAAAGAGTTGACAAGTTGGCTGCTGCGCTGGTGGAAGACCGTATGGAACATGAGGAGGAAAATGACACCTTGCGCTTCCACGGGGTTGTTGTCTTTGCCTGAGAGGAGAAAGAAAAGCTGGCTAGGGAGCTTTTCTGAGTTGAAACCACCTTTCAGGATCAAATTGCCTCTCTCCAATCTGAGTTGGCGAGCACATTAGGAAAGGTTGTGCTGCACAAGGCTAATGCCACTGATAGGGAGGCTGAACGAGAAAATCTGGCCGCCCGTCTGAGTGAAGTGAAAAAAGAGGAGGAGGAATTGTGGGAGATGAAAACTAACTACATTACCTCCTCCGAGGAAGAACGTCGGGACACCAACACTCGGCTAAGCATAGCTCAAGGCCAGAAAGCTAAGGCAGAGTAGGATATGGCCGCAACTAAGAGTTCTCTTAAGAAGCACGATTGCCATCTTTTGGAGTTAAATAAAAGCTGGGAGACCTGCAAGAAAAACTTGGCTGCTTCTGAATCGAAAGTATCCGAGTTGAATCGGGAGCACTCGCAAGAGCAGATTAGTCGCCTTATTCATCAAATTAACTTTGCCCGCGCAATCTGAGATCGTGGTTTTGGCCTTAGCTTCAAGCTCGGGATTAAGCAGTTGCGGGAGCATCTACCTGCACATCTCAAGATAGATCTACGTAACTTGAAGTGGAGAGAGATAAGGGCCAGTCCTGCCGCCTACAACTACTTTGACTCTATCGAGCGAGAAGTTATGTCGGACGCCTTCCCTCCTCCTCGTCTCCCTTGATGCTTTATTTTTGTACTTTTGTATTGTCGAATTTTGAGCAACTGACCCTTAGTAGTTGTATATTTCAAACTATAGTTTTTATATTAAGTAAGATGAATGTTTGCCACTAGGGAATTATTACCTTTGTTTCGTTCCAAGAATGATTTTTATTGATTTACGGAGTATGAATATAGCTAGTTCTGGTCTTAGTCATGTGGAGTCAAGTTCAAGAAGAACAAACAAGAAAAAAGAAACAAAAACTAAAGATGAAATTAACTTATTCGATATTCAGTCATGTGGTTTGGCAAGTGATGTGTAGTGGGAGAGTTCCTCAACCGCTTAACTCTGGCGAGTGGTGTAATGGGAGGGTTCCTCGACTGTGTATCCTTGGCAAGAAGGTGTAGTAGGAGAGTTACTCGACCGCGTAACCTTGGCGAGTAGAGTGTAGCGGAAGAGTTGCTCGACCGCTTAGCTCTGGGGAGTGGCATAACGAGAGGGTTACTCGACTGTGTAGCCTTGGCGAGAAGGTGTAGCGGGAGATTTGCTCAACCGCGTAACATTGGTGAGTGGAGTGTAGAAGCAGAGTTGATCGATTGCTTAACTCTGGCTAGTGGCATAACGGGAGGGTTCCTCGACCGTGTAGCCTTGGCTAGAAGGTGTAGCGGGACAATTGCTTGACCACGTAACCTTGGTGAGTGGAGTGTAGAGGGAGAGTTGCTCGACCGCATAACCTTGGCAAGTGGAGCGTAGCGGGAGAGTTGCTCGTCTGCTTAACTTTGGCGAGTGGTGTAAAGGGAGAGTTCCTCGACCATGTAGCCTTGGCGAGAAGGTGTAGCGGGAGAGTTGCTCAACCAAGTAACCTTGGCGAGTGGAGAGTAGCCTCTACGGCTTAACTCTAGGGAGTGACATAACAGGAGGGTTCCTCGACCTTGTAGCCTTGGTAAGAAGGTGTAGCAGAATAATTGCTCGACCGCATAACCTTAGCGAGTGGAGTGTAGTGGGAGAGTTGCTCGACCGCTTAGCTCTGGCGAGTGGCGTGATGGGAGGGTTCTTCGACCATGTAGCCTTGGTTAGAAGGTGTAGCGGAAGAGTTGCTCGATCACATAACCTTGGCAAGTGAAATGTAGCTGGAGAGTTGCTCGACCGCTTAACTTTTACGAGTGGCGTAACGGGAGGGTTCCTCAATCGTGTAGCCTTGGGGAAATGTTTATAGTGGGTGAGATGCTCGAATGCGTAACCTTGGCTAGTGGAGTTTTGAAGGTCCTAAAGTGTCAAGATAATAAAGAAAGAATATCATATGAATAATGGATCTTACTGAAAATATTTCGGTAAGAATAATATTTCATCGAAAATGTCTTAAGCATAAAAATATCTTAAACAGAAAATTTTCTCAAATGCTCAACATTCCAAAGGTGAGGCAATTCACGTCCTGCTGCATCCTTTAGGCGAAAGGCTCCCTGGCGACTACTACCTATGACTACGTATGGCCCCTCCCATCTTTGACCCAACTTTATGATGTGCTTAATTTCTATACAAATTTTGTCATACTTTTACTTTTAATTTTATGCTAGTTTGTGTTTAATTTTCTTATTTATTTATTTTAGAAATAAATAAATTGAAGGAGTCATGAAAATTGAAGGAGTTATCAAGAGAATAGGAAATATTCATTTCTCAAAATTCTTAAAATATCATTCAGTATTTGGAGAATAACGTTTGCTAGAAAACTCCAATAAGGGCAATCTTGGTATCTACAGAAAGCTAGGAGAAAAACCTACAAATTTTTTGTTGAATACTTTTCCGAAATCGTAAATATTAATAGAGAAAATGGAGCATGAAGTCAGAGGTGAAAAAACTACCGAATTGAGAATCCTGTTTTGGGAAACAGAGGAGAGAGGGTTTTTGAGGAAGGAAGAAAAGGAGAGAAATTTGAAGGACGACCAGAGCCTTGTGAAAATGAGTTTTTCACCATTGAAGACCAATTTGAAGCTTAGAAAAAAAAAAAGAAGACGGAGGCCGAATTGGAGTTTGTCGACGATTGAGATTCTCTTCTTGGGTGAAATCTTCTTCTTTTTAAGTGTTTGGTCAATTCTTAATTTATTGATTTAATTTCATTTGTTTTTATCTTTCAAATTTAAAATCCACCACTTTTATTGATTTTCAAATAATTTAGAATTAGAACAATTTCAATAGTTAATAGTATGCTTATTTACATGATTCTTCTTTACCTATAATAATTTCTTCATCTTTGACAGGTCTTGAAAAGGAGAAGTTACTTCGAGTTTTGAGAGCTCACAAACAAGCTTTGGGTTGGACTATAGCTGACATTAAGGGAATAAGTCCTTCACTTTGCATGCACAAGATTTTAATGGAAGATAATTATAAGCCTACGATGCAACCACAAATGACTTAATCTGAACTTGCAAGAAGTTGTAAGAAAGGAAGTTCTCAAATTGTTGGATGCCAGAATTATTTACCCTATTTTTGATAGCTCATGGGTAAGTCTGGTGCAAGTGGTACCCAAGAAGTGATGAATGACAGTGGTAGAGAATGAAAATAATGAACTCATCCCAACAAGAACGGTCACGGGTTGGAGAGTATGCATAGACTACCGCAAGCTCAATGACGCCACATTTCACTAGATGGATACTCGTGGTACAATCAAATCCAAATTTCACTGGAAGATCAAGAAAAGACCACTTTCACTTGCCCGTATGAAACATTTGCCTACCGGAGGATGCCCTTTGATTTGTACAATGCTCTAGCCACATTTCAACGATGCATGATGGCCATTTTTTTGGATATGGTGGAAACGTTTATTGAGATTTTTATGGATGATTTTTCTGTCTTTGGTTCTTCATTTGATAATTGTTTAAATAATTTATCTTTAGTTCTACAAAGATGTGAAGAAACTAACCTTGTTCTTAATTGGGAAAAATGTCATGTTATGGTGCAGGAAGGAATTGTACTTGGGCATAAAGTTTCTTCCAAGGGTATTGAGGTAGATCAAGCCAAAGTAGAGGTCATTGAAAAATTACCTCCACCTAACATGATCAAGGGCATGAGAAGTTTCTTGGGACATGCGAGGTTTTATCGTCGTTTTATTCAAGATTTTTCTAAAATTACTAAACCCCTTTGCTTTTGGTTAAAGATACTCCATTTAACTTTTCCAATGAGTGTTTGTAGGCATTTGTACTTTTGAAGAAGAAGCTAAGTTCAACCCCAATAATCTGTGCCCGGATTGGGCACTTCCATTTGAACTGATATGTGGTGCAAGTGATTATGCACTAGGAGTTGTGTTTGGACAAAGGAAGAACAAGGTTCTCCATGTTATCTACTATGCAAGTTGTACCTTGACGGATGCCCAATTAAACTATGCTACTACGGACAAAGAATTGTTAGCCATGGTCTTTGCTTTTGATAAATTTAGATCATATTTAATTGGGTCAAAAGTAATTGTTTACACTGATCATTCTGCTATTAAATACTTGTTAGCTAAAAAGGAAGCTAAACCAATGTTACTTCGGTGGATTTTACTCCTACAAGAATTTGATTTGGAGATCAAAGAGAAAAAGGGAATCGAGAATCAAGTAGCCGATCATCTCTCTAGACTTGAGCACACAACCGAAGAGGGAGCCCCACTTTCTCCAATAAATGAGGTATTTCCAGATGAACAACTCTTTGTTTTATCTCTAACCCAAGTTCCTTGGTATGCAGATTATGTTAACTTCTTGGTAAGCAATGTGATCAATCCTAATTTAATTTTACATACCAACAAAGAAAGAAATTTTTTTTGAAAGTCAAGCACTACTATTGGGAGGAACCTTTTCTCTTCAAGCATTGTAGTGATCAAGTGATTAGGAGATGTGTACTTAAGGAAGAGATAGAGTTAATCATAAGACATTGCCATTCATTAGAGGTTGGTCGGCACCATGGAGTGAATAAAACGGTAGCTAAAGTGCTCCAATTAGGTTTTTATTGGCCCACCATTTTTAAAGATACTTATACTTTTGTTTCTTCTTGTGATAAATCTCAAAGGAGTCGTAATATTTCCTAGAAAAATGAAATGCCATTAAATAATATACTTGTTGTTGAGCTATTTGATATTTGGGGCATAGATTTCATGGGGCCAATCCCTCCTTCTTTCTCTAATCAATACATTTTAGTAGCTGTAAATTATGTTTCCAAATAGGTAGAGGCCATGGTCCTCCCTACAAATGATTCTAAAATTGTGATGTTTTTTTTGAGAAAGCAGATATTCACTCGGTTTGGAACTAACAATTTGAGGCTCTCTTGAGCAAATATTTTGTTAACACAAGGTTGCCACTCCTTACCATCATCAAACTAGTAGACAAGTAGAAATTTCCAACCAAAGCTGAAACAAATATGGGAGAAAATCGTGAGCAACTCAAGGAAAGATTGGTCCAAAACATTAGATGATGTGCTATGGGCATACCGGACAGCCTTCAAAACTCCAATTGGTATGTCCCCCTATTGTCTAGTTTTCGGGAAGGCATGTCACTTACCGGTGGAGTTGGAACACAGAGCTTATTGGGCTATCAAGACTCTTAATTTTGACATGGAGGCAGCAGGTGAGAAGAGGATATTACAACTCAACGAGATGGATGAGTTTCGGCATACATCCTATTAGAAGCTCGCATATACAAAGAGAGAACCAAGAGATGGAATGATAGACACATTCTCAAGAGAAACTTTGAAGTTGGCCAAAGAGTTCTACGTTATAATTCCAGACTTCGCCTCTTCCCCGGAAAATTACAATCCCGATGGTCCGAACCATTCATGGTAACAAGAGTTTTCCCGTATGGTGCCACTGAGGTTTCTAACAACTCAAAAAGCACATTCAAATTTAATGGTAAACGTCTAAAGCCCTACTTCAAAGGAGATTTCAACAAGCAAAAAGTCTCCATTGATTTGCTTGATCAGTGATTCAAAGAAGAAAACGTCAAGCTAAAGACTATAGCCAAGTGCTTTTTGGGAGGCAACCCAAATTTCTTTCCATTATTTTATTTTATTTTAATTTTATGATTATTTCACTTTTATTTTTTTTTTCATGCTCTCACTTTGCAAATTGTTATTTTTCTTATGCTATAAAAAAAAAGGCAGCTCGGCGTCGCTGCGCTAGAAGAGCCTGCCACAACACTCCTTTGAAACATGCCCAGGTGCACACACCCGAGAGCCGGTGCTGATAAGTTAACAACGTTCATTGCTCCTCCAGGCAAGGCATCCATCGCTCCTCAAGTCAAGCTACGAGTCTCTCCCTGAATTGTGGCCTCATACATATGGAAACAATCCTTTCCTGATTTATAATTATGTGTAAATATTCAGTTGACTTCCGGAATTCATTTCCTTTATTAGTTTCCTTTTCTAATATTACCTTGTACGTATATAAAGCTATGTAATGTTCAGAATCAATAACAAGTAAGTTAATACTTTCTCTTTATGGTATCAGAGCCCTAGGCTCTGTCTTCATCTCGTACTAATTCTCAACCATGACTGAATCGAGTGAAGTCACGGTTATGTCCAACATTGGAAACCCTTCTTCTCCACATGTTGTCTCTATCAACACAGCCACACTCATTCCTCATAAACTCTCCAAAGGAGGAAACTATTCTATGTGGAACTCACAAATGACAAATTTACTTCTTGGGTATGCTCTCATGGGATTTGTAGATGGAACTCATCCATGCCCATCAGCTAATAATCCAGAGTACAAAACTTGGATTCGGCAAGACCGACTACTGCTCCTTGCCATTCAAACAGCAGTAACTGGACCAGCAGCACCAATTGTGTCACGGTGCACAAATGCCGAGGAGGCCTGGGACAAGTTAAAAGCTACTTATGCCAATAGATCTAACACACGGATGGTTGGTCTCATTGATTCACTCACCAAGGTTAGTCAAGAAGGAAAAAGCATTTCCGAATTTATGCAAACTGTTAAAACCATTATTGATGATCTTGCTATGATTGGACATGACTTGAGTGATGGAGAAATTGTAGTGCATACGCTAAATGGTCTCACCAATGACTACAAAGAGCTCAAAGCTGCACTACGTGCGAGAGACTCACCTATCTCCTTTGAAGAATTGGTGGAAAAACTTATAGACTATGAAACTAGTCTGAGACAATCGGACTCAACAAAAGAAGAGTCTGGTATCACTGCTCAATACTCACAGAAGCACTACAACAAGAAAGCTAGAAGTGGCAATTTCAATACCTCTCAAAACCAAACAAAATTTGGAGGAAATAATAATGGCTATCCAGGGAATAGCAACATGCAATCCCAACAGAATTCATATGGCAACAATCCAGGAAATCGCAGCAACCAAAACTCTCCCAACAGCACATATACTCAAGGATTCTCGCCCAACTACTCAACTCAAAACTGGCTGTCCAACTTTAATGGGAATGAATCTCGAGTTGTATGCCAATTGTGCGATAAACCTGGTCATGTTGCCAAAGTCTGCAGGTCTCGTCCCTCACCCTCCGTTTGGCCACAAGCCAACTTCACAGCTCACGAGAACTCAGGTCATCAGTCGGGTTGGATGGTTGACTCAGGAGCATCACATCACATTACTTCAGACTTGCAAAATCTCTCTATTCATTCTGAGTATGGTGGCAATGAAGACATTATGGTTGGCGATGGTAATAACGTATCTATCACTCATACAGGATTTACTACCCTTAATTCTTGTGATACCACTTTCAAACTCAACAATGTTTTGTGTGCACCCAAAATCAAGAAAAATCTTCTCTCTGTTTCTCAGTTTTGCACGCACAATAACACCTCTATTGAATTCTTTCCTGGTTTCTTTCTTGTGAAGGATCTAGTCACGTGGGCATCCTTGGTGCGAGGCCAGAGTAGAGGAAATGTGTATGAGTGGCCGACTTCAATGAGCAGATCACTCTCGTCACCACAGTTCTCCACTCACACAGCAACCTGTACCAGCTCCTCCTCTCCTACTATCAGTCACTGGCATAGTCGTCTCGGTCATCCATCCTCTAAAATTCTTCATCAAATCATTGCATCTCATAAACTACCCTTGTCTAAGACGAGTTCACTTTCTAATTCTTGTAATGCATGTCTTTGTAATAAAAGTCATAAACTTCCGTTTGGTCTTTCTTCCTTAAATTGTTCGAGACCATTGGAAACCTTGTTTATGGATGTTTGGGGGCCTGCTCATCTCCTTTCCTTTGATAATTTTCGTTATTACGTTATATTTGTGGACTACTTCACCAAATACACTTGGCTTTATCCAATTTTTAAATAACAAATAAATCCGATGTCACTTCCGTATTTGAACGCTTTAAAATCCTTGTTGAAAATTATTTCTCTACAAAGATTAAAACTGTTTATACTGATGGAAGTGGTGAAGCCACCAGCCTTGGTCACTTTCTCTCTCGGGTTAGAATTCAACATCTCAAATCACCTCCTCATACCCCTGAACATGTGGGCACTGCTGAGCGTAAACATCGCCATGTGGTTGAAACAACTCTTGCTTTGCTCCATCATGCATCTATTCCACTCAAATACTGGTCCTTAGCCTTTCAAGTTGCCGTGTATCTCATCAACCGCATGCCCTCTCCAGTAACCTCCAACAAATCTCCTCTCTACCATCTCTTTAAACAGCCACCCAATTATTTATACTTAAAAAATATTTGGCTGTTTGTGTTACCCATGGTTAAGACCTTACTCCACTCATAAACTCCAACCCCGATCTCGTCCTTGTGTCTTTGTTGGTTACTTAACCTCACATCATGCTTATATGTGTCTTGATCCCTCTACAAATAAACTCTTCATATCTAGGCATGTCGTTTTTGTTGAAACTACCTTTCCTTTTCAGAGTAACACATCTTGTACTGAGTCCCTCTCAGTTCTGCCCTCCTCTGCTACTTGGTTATCCAAATCACCTCAAGATACTACCCAAGAGTCCATTCCAGCCACTTCTCCTAATATCTCTAAGTTACCTATCATTCCTTCCACTCAATCCTCTACCAACTCATGTGGTGATTCGCATCCTTGCAGGACTGACTCCTTGAACCAGGACATCTCATGCACGGGCTCTCTCTCCACGCCTCCAACTTGGGATGCATCCAACTCTTCACAGGAAAGTCCTCCCTCACAAGTAAGTCCTCCCTCCTCTATTCCTGCCGAAACCCATCCCTATAATACCAGGCTGCGTAATCAAATTACCAAGCCAAAACAGATCTTTGATCTTCATACCATCACCACCCCCACTCCCATCTCCGAGACTTCCACTTTTAAACAAGCTCAGCAACACTCCTCATGGAGCCAAGCCATGAGCGATGAATACAATGCCTTGCTCTCTAATCACACTTGGTCACTTGTTCCCCGAACTACCACACAAAATGTTATTGGCTGTAAGTGGGTCTATAGAATTAAGAGGAATCCTGATGGGTCCATAGCTCGTTTAAAGCTCGCTTAGTGGCAAAAGGCTTTCATCAAAGACTTGGGATCGATTTCTCTGCAACCTACAGTCCTGTTGTTAAACCAGCAATAGTTAGAATATTACTCACTCTTGCCGTGTCTAACCGTTGGTCAATTCGCCAACTGGATGTGAACAACGCGTTTTTGCAGGGATCCTTATCTGATGAAGTTTTCATGGACCAACCACCTGGCTTTACTCACTCTGATTTTCCTGATCACGTCTGTCAACTCCGCAAGGCCATCTATGGGCTTCGACAAGCTCCTCGTGCATGGTACCATGAGCTTCGCAATTTTCTTCTCTCAGAAGGCTTCACAAACTCTCAGTCCGATACCTCTCTGTTCATGCTTCACTCTTCCACCTCAGTCATTTATCTCCTGGTTTACGTTGATGATATCATCATCACTGGTTCCTCTGCTGCTCATGTGAATCGCTTAATCAGCACTCTTGCCAAACGATTCTCTCTCAAGGACCTTGGTAATCTCTCATACTTTCTTGGGGTTGAAGCTCATTTTACCTCTAATGGCTTGTTTCTGTCTCAAAGGAAATACATCAACGACCTCTTGCATCGCATCAACATGGCTGATGCCAAGGCTGTTTCCACCCCTCTTGCCACTACTGAAGCTCTCAAATTGTCTGATGGCTCTCCACCAACCGATGCTACACTGTATCGTCAAACACTTGGGTCGCTGCAATACCTCTCTTTGACACGTCCAGATGTCTCCTTTGCTATCAATAAGCTATCTCAGTTCATGCACTCTCCATCCACTCTTCATTGGTCTGCAGTTAAACGCTTACTTCGCTATCTGGTGGGAACTCTCGACTATGGTATCATGCTTCTCACAAACTATCCTCAGACACTACATGCATTTGTGGATGCCGACTGGGCAGGAGATCCTAATGATCGAACTTTGACTTCTGGTTATGTCCTTTTTCTTGGCACCAATCCTATCTCCTGGAGCTCTAAAAAGCAAAAGACAGTCGCTCGATCATCCACTGAAGCCGAATACAGGGCCATCGCTTCTACCGCTGCTGAAGTAAACTGGGTAATGAATCTCTTCCAAGAACTGCGTGTACCGATATCCCCCACTCCAGTCATCTATTGTGACAACGTAAGTGCTACGTACGTTTGTGCCAGCCCAGTTTTCCATTCCCGTATGAAGCACATCGGCATTGACTTCCACTTCGTTCGTGATCAAGTTGCTACAGGTCGTCTCCGAGTTTCCCACGTTCATACCTCTGATCAACTTGCTGACTCACTTACCAAACCATTACCTCGTCTACACTTCCACACTCATCGAACCAAGATTGGTGTCCTCAAAAGGCCAATCAATCTTGCGGGGGCATGATAAGTTAACAACGTTCATTGCTCCTCCAGTCAAGGCATCCATCGCTCCTCAAGTCAAGCTACAAGTCTCTCCCTGAATTGTGGCCTCATACATATGGAAACAATCCTTTCCTGATTTGTAATTATGTGTAAATATTCAGTTGACTTCCGGAATTCATTTCCTTTATTAGTTTCCTTTTCTAATATTACCTTGTACGTATATAAAGCTATGTAATGTTCAGAATCAATAACAAGTAAGTTAATACTTTCTCTTTAGGTGCCGCATCGCCCAAATGACTGCCTCCATTGTTATTCCCTACTCTAAACTTATCATAGCACTTCTATAACACTTCCCCAGACCTACCATTGCACTCATGCAACATTTTCAGGGAAGTTTATTTTTATCCTTTCAATTTTTCATCTTTTTTTTTCTTCACATTGGGGACAATGTGTTCTTTAAGTTTGGGGATAGGGGTCATTTATTTTGGAGTATCTGTTTATTTTCACAAATATATATATATATTTAAAAATTTTGAAAATCACAAAAATATTTTATTTTCCTTTTATTTTGTTTTCGGGTTGATGATCACAAGCCTATGATATTACCTGATTGAAGTTGAGTTGGATTTTTGGAAAATGCTAAATTTGTCTTGTTTTGTGCTTAATTCTTGTGTTAGCTTGATTTATTTGAATTCCTTTGAACACTTGCACAATACCATGATCAATAAGTTGCTTTGTTGGCTTAGAGTATATTTATGTGAATTAGATATTTTCTATGATCTCAATGAACTCTAGAACCTATTTGATAATCTCTCGAGGCGAAATCCTAGGTAGCACACCATTAGAGAAATGATCTAGGCCATCTTTGAAACGTTTGAGCTTTTGTAGCGTACCCTAATTATCTATCTCTAGTCACCCCTTTGAGCCTTAAACACGTTGGTCATTTTTCTTTCATTAACCCACATTAACCACACATTTTAACCCATAAACACTCATCCAACCTTTTCAAGAAAATTTGTTATTTGCTTAGTCATTGGAGAAGAGAAAAAGTTTGTTAAAGAGTTACAAGAGCAAGAGCAAGTTTTGTTATTCTATTATAAAAAAAAAATACGAATAATACAACCCAAATTACAAAAAAACAAGTTTGGGGGTTGTGGAATTGAAAAAAAATAAAAAAATAAAAAAAAGAAGAAGAAAAGAAATAGATGAATAAATTGCTCATAAGTTGCTCTAGGAAGTAAATGTAGATTTTTTTTTCTCTCTTCATTGGTGAAGCTTGTGTTGAATTTTCTTGCTTTGAATTCCATACCATTTTTTTTTCTTTTGCCATTATCCTAAGCTGAACATTACAAGCTTTTATTAAGACCTTTTGATCTTTTGTGGTGTGTTTGTACTATATTAGTGGAGAGTAGATTTGAAAAATAGGCATATGAAATTCGAGAAGCTCATTCTCTTAGAGATCAATCATAATTCAATCGAGTTTGCATAAATTGATCCCATGTAATAGAGTAGCAAGTTGAGATTGGCTACTCACACACACATACACTCAAAGGTTTCCTTGTAAACCTAAGCATGCTCTTGAATTAATCTAAAAACTTGTTAAGTGTCTAGATTTCTCCTTGAATCAATTTATTTATGCAATCCATGAGGCAATCATTATGAGAAATCAACTTATTCTATTTGTTTAAGTCCTCTTTTCTCTTTTCTTTTTGCTCGAGGACTAGCAAATCTCAAGTTTGGGGGTATTTGATGTGCTTAATTTCTATACAAGTTTTGTCATACTTTTACTCTTAATTTTATGCTAGTCTGTGTTTCTTTTTCTTATTTATTAGAGTTTTTATTTATTTCATTTATTTTTTTAGGAATAAATAAATTGAAGGAGTCATCAAGAGAATAGGAAACGTTCCTTTCTTAAAATTCATGAAATATCCTTCAGTATTTAGAGCATAATGTTTGTTATAGAACTCCAATAAGGGCAATCTTGGTGCTTATGGAAAGTTAGGAGAAAACCCTACAACTTTCATGTTGAAGACTTTGCCGAAAATGAACATCTTAATAGATAAAATGGAGCGTCAAGTGAGAGGTCCTAAAACTACCAAATTCAGAATCTTGTTTTGGGAAATAGGAGAGAGAGGGTTTTTGAGGAAGGAAGAAAATGAGATAAATTTAGAGCTTGGAAAAAGAAGAAGAAGACAAAGGTCGAATTGGAGTTTGTCGACGATTAAGATTCTCGATCTACATACAATTTCATTCTTAACTCTTTCATCTTCTCTTTGTACAATTTTTATTATGAATTCTAGAATTATTATAGTTTGTTTTGATTCTATTATGAGCTAATTTCTATTGTTAAGGCTACGATGTAGCCTCTCCATGACAATTCCAAATCTTATTTCTATGTGATCATAATTTTATCATTCCTTTTAAGTATACATCATTGAGTTTAATGCTTTCAATTATCTGGCCAATAGTTGAGTGATTTGTTGTGCATATTAATTCGAGAGATGATGCATGTAGTTTAGGTTCGTGTGATGTATACCATGAAATGAACGAAAGACAGGAATATGCAAACGTGATTTGTGCGGCTTTTATGTGAAATATTATTAATCTTAATGTGCTCAAATGCTTTTAAATTTGCATAGACATATCACGGGTTATCGTATGTTGGGTAATTCTAATTCTACTTGGGAGAGGGTCTTAGATAAGTTAGAATATTTCGCCGTCAAATAGGATGATAATTGATTGATTGTATTGTTAGGTAAGTCAGATGCCTTAGTGTTTTCTTCTTAGGTGAAATCTTTTTTTTTTTTTAAGTATTTGGTCAATTCTTCATTTGTTGAATTAATTTAATTTGTTTTAATTTTTCAAATTCAAAATCCACCACTTTTCTTGATTTTCAAATAATTTAGAATTAGAACAATTTCAATAGTTAATAGGTAAATAGTCCTTGTAGGTTCAACATCCTTCCTTATCAGTATATTACTTGTTACGATTTCCACTTGCAAAATTTCACAACACTTTCCTTCTTCTGCAGTGGTCACTCCAGTTTCTTTTAACACCAGGTCGCCAACCTTGAATGACCTCGATCTTACTCTCTTGTTGAAATATTACTATGTCTTCCTCTTGTAGGCAGCCACCCTTGTCCTCGGTACTCTCTCTTCTTTCTTCTAATATGTCCAGATGCTCTTCTAGCTTCCTTCCATTTTCATCGGTGTCGAATCTGAGCTTCATGTGACTTGGAATCCCCACCTCTACAGGAATCATGGCTTCGGTTACATATGCCAAGGCAAAAGGAGTCTCTCTTGTTGACGTTTTGGGTGTTGTCTTGTATGCCCATAAGATCTCGGGGAGTTCATCCGCCCACGCCCCCTTCTTTTCGCCTACCTTCTTCTTCAATATCGCCACTATGATCTTGTTGGTTGCTTTGACTTGTCCGTTCGCCTGTGGGTCTCCAAGGAGATGAATACTTGACTTTGATCCTAAGTTTTGAACACCACCTACGATAATGCTCCGAATCAAACTACTTGCCATTGTTGGAGATGATGCTTTGCGGTATCCCAAATCTGCATATGATTGCCTTCAATATAAACCTCATATCACACTTTGAGTAGTCACCGTTGCCATTGTCTCGGCTTCTACCCACTTGGTGAAATAGTCGACGGTGACAATGATGAATTTGGTTCCTCCTTTGCTCGGGGGCATAGGGCTGACCAAATCTATCACCCATTGAGTAAACGACCATGGGGTCATTATCGACTTCAGTTCTTCAGGGGGCAAGCTTGGGACTGGTGCGTATAGCTGGCACTGTACACACTCTTTTACGAACTCCTTTGAGTCCTGTAGGGCGTTGTGCCAATAGTAACCTGCTCTCATGACTTTCGCTGCCAATGACCTTCCTCCTAAATGATTTCTACAAACGCCTTCGTGTAACTCCCTCATCACATACTCTGCCTCCTCCTTTAATATGCATCATAGTAATGGGCTCGAAAAACCCTGTTTGTATAGTGTTCCGTCTATCAAAGTGAACCTAGCTGCCTTGTTTATGACTTTCCTTGCCTCCTCCCGGGAAGTGGGTAGCTCCCCTCATCTTTTAAGTACCTGATGATGTTATCTGGCCATCCTGGTGAGTTTCCTTCGATCTCAAAAACTTCCTCCCCTATGGCTACAGTGTCTACTGTCCTGAGGGTTACTTCCCATGGCAACATCTGCTCGTGTTAATCGATCCGCCTTCTAGTTGTCCCCTTTGGGAATCCATTAGATCCAAAAATACTGGAACTGACAAGATCTCTCATGGACATGACGGAGGTACCTTATTAGCTTTTGTCCCTTCACCGAATATTCTCCAGTGATTTGGCCAACCACCACCTGGGAGTCTACTCTCATTACTATCGTCGTTCCACCTGCAATTTCAACTACGACCAACCCATGAGCACTGCCTCGTACTCCTCTTTATTGTTCATCACCTTGGAGCACTTTCTGCAAGGGTGTGGAGGTGATGACTCTTATGGGGTGGGCTTGGAAGTAAGGGCGTAATCGTCGTGCCGACGTCGCAAGTGCTAAGGCGATCAACTCTATCTTCGGGTATCTCTTCTTCACCCTTAAATATTCAATATTTCCTCTCGAACAATACTAAAAATATCTCCAACTAATAACTCCATATCTTTATGTGAATTTAACTAATTGGAGACTCATTAAGTTCTTTAGATTTTTCTTAAAAATCACACTAATTGCGGTTAAGTATCTATACTTTCACTAAACTAATGATGCTTAATCATAGAGCTTTAATCACAAATCACCTCTCGGTCTCTTTGTGATTTGTGATTCAATAGAACAACAATTAGTTAGAAAATTGCAAGCATTAAGAACAAGGAATAAACACTCAATCATGGAAATATTGAAATAAAATAACTTAGAATATAAATTGTGTGTTCAATGCTAGACTACATCAAAACTCTAGAAAATAGAATTAGTTCATAATGAAATTGAAATGAAAAAAAAAACAAAACTAGTGTTCTTCATTGGAGTCAGTTGATGAAGGATGCGGCTCTCGTCTTTGCTCCCCCAGATCTGCCTCCTTGAAAGAAACTTAAAGAATAAATTCTGGAATATTTTTTACTCTAAAACTCAGACTCTCAAAAACTAACTCTAAAACTATCCTATTCATCCCACAAGAGGATTAAATAGATTTCAAAACTCAAATCCGAAAACAAGATAATTACGGCTACAATCTAGCTTAAAAATTTGGAAAATAGTTTCTAAAAATAAAAGTTAACATAAAAGGAATTATCCCAAGAATAACAAAATTATCTAAAATTGAAGATTCAGTAATAAGCGGGTTGATTTACGGAGTTCGGGAGGATTTGGTGGTCAGCAGATTGATTGCAGAACTCGAAAGGGTCCCACCGGGTAGATGCCTGTGTGATCTAAATATAATTGGTCTCCTTGCCTACCGAGAGGAAAGACTCCCGACCGGGATGGTAGAACCCTCTTACATACCTACCGATTGGTAAGGCTGCTTGCCTTTACTAGTTGTTGTCCACGATGTCGTCTAGGTTGGTCTTTTAAGTTGGTCCTTTAGACTGGTCACCCAATCTAATCGCCTGATATAGTCGCCCGGAGCCTTGCGCCAAGTCTTCTCGCCCAGAAGATAAAATATCTCGCTTATCACCAAACTCTTGTCACCACTTCTGGTTGCGCCTTCTGGTCGCGAGTCTCCTAGGCTAAATCTCCTCGGCTCTTTTGAGATCTCACTGTCTCTCATCGGTCTAGATCTGTAGTCTCTTCTTTTGTACCAAAATACTATCATTTCACACTAAATCTTCTCATTCCTTCAAATCCAAGAAAATAAAGAAAAATATACAGAAATAAAATAAAACCAATGTATTGAAGGAAAAATGATACTTTTCATAAATAAAAGAGTAATAAAAATCACATAAAAATCACACTTATCAATCGTCGTGCCAATGTTACAAGTGCGAAGGCGATCAACTCTATCTTTGGATATCTCTTCTCGGCCCCTCTTAAGGCTTTGCTGACATAATACACCGGCCTTTGCTCCTTGCCCTCATCTCTGACTAGAGTGGCAGAAACTGCGTCTGGGGTGGCGGCCTGATACAGTAATAAGGGTTCCCCCTACTTGGTTTGACTAAGCAGTGGTGGGTGGGTCAGGTATTCTTTCAACTGTGCAAATGTTCCTCACACCGTGCATCCCATTCTTGGGCCTTCTTCAATACCTGGAAAAAGGGCATGCACTTGTCCGTTGAGCGGGACACGAACTTGCTGAGGGCCACTATTCTCCCGCCCAGTTTTTGGACCTCATTAAGAGTTGTGGGCGACTTCATCTTGATGATCGCTTGATTTTCTAGGGATTCGCCTCGATGCCCTTCTCGGACACCAAGAAGCCTAAAAGCTTGCCCGACTGCACCCCGAACGCGCACTTGGTTGGGTTGAGTTTCATCCTGTACTGCCACAGCACACCGAAAGCTTCCCTCAGGTCTTCCAAGTTCTACCCAAACTCCATGCTTTTTACAAAAGGTCATCCACATACACTTTCATGTTTCGGCCTATCTAATTCTTGAACATTTTGTTAGCCAGCCTTTGGTAGGTTGCTCCTTGTGATGCCCCCAGCCCCCGCTTGGGGTTAGGCGGTGACTGAAGCATTGAGACATATAACACAAGGCTACATACCCCTCGTATAGGACAAATAAGATGCAATGCACCTTTAAATCTAGCAATATGCAATAATTAGCAGCAGAAAATCCTTTTAACTACATAGGGACGGTGGTAATATAATAATCAAGGTATCAAATGTAAACATACCAAACGTTGAAATTTCATTTAAGTACGCCATAGTAGATAATTGTTTCCAAAAGTCTCCCAAAACACGGGACCATCAAAAACTATTTTCACAAAAAAAAAAAACGAGTCATTTCCTTCTACTATTTCCATGGTCCCCTTCTTTTTTTCTTTTCCTTTTCAAAAGTACTTCTTTAATCCGGCTTCTTTCTTTTCTCTAAAAACCGGTCCTTGTCCTAATTCTTTAACCTCTTCATCTCTTCGATAAGCTGCAATGCCTTCGCAATGAGCCAATCGACGTTCTCTATCCTATCCAATAAAGAGGACTCCGATGAGCTCTCATTAGCCATGGGCACCTCCTTGATGTTCAGGAGTACCGTCCTCTTGCATTTCGTCATGGTCGTCTAATCCTGTAACAAATTCTATCATTCCGGGGGAGAAAATGGTAGAGAAAACTACCACAGTGAGATTTCGAGAAATCTCAGCAAGTAAACAATCAACATACAATAGATATCCAAGCATATACAAGTAAATCACAAATGAATGTAAAACTTTTACATATGCAAAAGAGACTTTTTCATGAAAGATATTTTCATCTTTTAGACTTCTTTAACACGTGTTCAGATCATTTAAGGTCATAACATATCATGTCATTCTTATCATTTCATAACATATCATTCCATTCTTTCATTTCATAACATATCATGCCATTCTTTCATTTCATAGCATATCATATTGTGATCATACCACATTCTTTCATAACATCTCATGGCATAATATAACTCATTAGGGCATAACATAACAAATCATGGCATATCATAACATGTCATGGCATGTTATATCGTATCATAACATGTCATTCTATATTATATCATGGAGCTCAAATGCCTTGTTCATTTCATGATTCACATGGTTGGATACGTCACGGCTCACCTAAGCACCGTGTGTTGTCCGCTAGTTACCGCATCAACCAACGATCCATTTGATCGAGGCGACTACGTCATATTCTTAAACACATTTCATTTATGGCAGTTCGTTTATTTCATCTTCACCGTATGGCACCCACTAGCTTTAGGTGCAACCTCGCTCTGGTATCATTCTCAGAAGGAACCATTTGAGACCCGTCGACTATACTTCGTCAATCTAGGGGTCTCCACTCAACTTTAAATACTCCAGAGTGGACAGGGTGTTCCACTAGGACATTTCCCCGTCCTAGCATTTGGGGTCGTGATAAAACGTGCTTTGACTCTTTTATTTTTGAAAACATAGACCCATATGCATGAGACATGGACACATGATGCTCCACTTTATCATACTCATGCAACATTTACAATCCGAAACACATATAGTCCAATTCGCAATATGCATCTCACAATACGGCTTGAAAACATTAGAATATGCAATCATGTGATGAATACATATAAACATAGTTGAATCATACTTGTCCAATCACAAAACATATTCGCATTCCCTTGATATAGCCTTGGCCGAATCATAAAAGTCATCCAAACATGGATTTTCATCATTACAATACACATTCTCAAGCTTCTACACATTCATATATCAAAACAAGCATGCCTAGCACATTTACATGTCAAGACCGAAACCCTAACATGGCATATTCATAGTACACTTCGGCAAACTAACATGAAAACATAGCATCTCATCCTTTTATCAACATCGAGCATACATATAATAAGATTCAAGCAATGATAAACAAACAAGAGTTCAAGAAATATATACAAGTGTTATCAAAAGTAAGTTGAAAGTTTACTTACAAAAATCCAAAGTATAAAATAGTAAATCTGAAACATATATACAAGACACATTAGAAGGTAACTAGAGAAACCCTAGTCTTGGAATAAGGGTAAGTGTGAGTGTCTAAGGTTTTCAAAAAAAAATTTTCTTATGAAAAAAACCCTAGAATCTGAAATCCTCAAAGACAAAAAGCCTAGCCTTTCTTCCGAATGGTGGTTGTGGCCTTAATTCCCTCTATACTTTGTGTTCATGTGCTTAAGACAAGAAGAATATTTCGGGTTCTTCCTTTCCTTGAAGAAAAACCCTAGTTTCTAAAGTGAAAGAGTGTGTACATGTGCGAAAACCCTAGAACCGAAACTTGTTGGTGTTGTTTTCCCTCTTGGCTGTGTGTGTATGTGCAAGAAATGGTAGAATGGCTCTTACCTCCTTGTGTTCTTCCTTTGGTCAAATGGTTGAAGAAATATTCTTGATGATTTTCGAAATGGTGAAGAGAATGGTGGCGTTTGGTTGGTGAGAAAATGTAAGAACTAGAGTGGAAATAGTAGTGGCTGAAATCTCTTAGAAGCAAAGTTGAGAACTTGAGCAAAAGACCTCCCAAATTTCGGCAATGCCCTTTTATAGAAGCCTCCATCCTTTATTGAAATACCAAAGGCTTGTGCATGGATGCCACTTGGCATTCTTGATAAAGAGTCTCTTTCTCTTCCCTATGATGGGATGGCATTGGAAAACCAAAAGCCCTTCTTACATGTGGCGTGTGGCCTCCCAAAAACCGAAACCCTCTCTTGCCTCACCTTTCCATTATGCCCTTTCTCACTTGTCTAGGTTCAATATACTTGGTGGCAAAAGGGTCAAAACACAAAACCCAATCTTCCTGGGAACTATACTTCGTGTGCATGGTTACCATGTGGCAAGTGGAGTGTGTGTTCCTTGTGTTGACCAAAACCCTAGCTCTTCCCTAGGTGATCTTTGGCCTTCCCAAGGTGATCTTTGGCCTTCCCCATGCTTGTGACGTCGCCCCCTCTCTCTCTCTTTCTTTCTCTTCCAACATTCTTCTAGAACATGCCTTTTCCTCTTCCCAAGTAAGATCTTCTTGGAACTCCAAAGGTTTCTCTCCACGCTTGACAAGTGTCACTCACATAAATGGGGGCTTGCATGTGGGCGTGTAAGCTCTAATCCTGATGACCTCATATTCCACTCACTCCTTCTAGAACCTCATGCATGTTGGACAAGTGTCACACTTGCCATTTTCCTAGGTTCCATTCTAGAAAAGAACAACTTGCTCCTCTTGTGCCATATGGCGCCTCTACCAACCTTTAGAAATCATTGTGGGCCTCCAAACCCTAATTCCAACCTAGTTGGCCGAAATCCACATGGGCCTTTTTGGGCTTTTTCCTCTCATTCCCCTTATGGGCTTTCTAAGTCTAGAACTCTATGGGCCAAAATAAAACATACCTTAAGGCTTTCCTCTAACACTTAGCATTCTCCAATAACTAAAATAATATTCGAATAAAATATAAACGGGGACTTGGCAAAGTTCGGATTCTCACACTCCTGCATTCTTCAGTCCGAAGGGCATGATCGTGTAACAGTATAGGCCACGATTGGTTATGAAGACCGTCTTATCCTGGTTAGCACGACCAATTTTGATTTGGTTATACCCGGAGTAGGCATCCAAGAAACTCAACACCTTGTGACCCGCCGTGGCATCGACTATTAGGTCTATCCGGGAGAGAGGGAAGCAATCTTTTGGGCATGCTTTGTTGAGGTCCGTGAAGTCTACGCACATTCGCCACTTGCCATTAGACTTCTTCACCAACACAACATTTGACAACCAGTCGGGGTACTAAGTTTCCCTGATAAATCATGTCGCTAACAATTGATCCACCTCTTCTACTATCGCCTTGTACTTCTCAGTGTTAAAATTTCTCTTCTTTTGCTTAACAGGCCTTGTGCCCGGGTTGACATTTAGTCAGTGCTCTATAACCTCTTTGCTTATTCCTGGCATATCTTGATGATTCCATGAAAAGATGTCTTCTTCCTCCAAGAGGAGCTGAATTAACTGAGTCCTTTCTTCCTTCACCATTGTAGTTCTGATCCTCACGTGGTTATCGGACTAGGATAGGTCAAAGGTGACGAGTTCCAATGGTTTTTCAACTTCTCCTTGTCTCAGTGTTTCGTCCTCCCTTGTTTTCACCTCCGTCATGAAGACTTCAGGGGGAGGCGGCGGGAGGGTCCCATCACCGCATTCCCACAACTCTACTATTTTTACATCTTGCTCTCATTTCCTTAGTTCCTGCACGTAACACTCTGGAGAAAGTACCTACTCGCCGCATACCCACTCAGTCAAGGTGGTGGTGAGGTAGGGGTCAGTTCCCACCGACACAGGTAGCATAATGGACCCCATGGATTGAACTGTATCTCCCATGAACCCCTTCAATGTGGTTGCTACCGAGCGAAGCTGACTCATACTTAACCCCATTTTCATGAAAGCGTCCCAAAATAGGATTTCTACCGAACTTCTATTATCTATCAATATCCTTCGTGTCGTGTAATTTGCTACCAACATTGTTACCACCAACACATCATCGTGTGGGTATACTACACCTCAAGAGTCCTCATCGCCAAAAGAGGTTCGGGTGAGATTTGTACCCAAGCCTACTTGACAAGCCTTTCCACGCTGTATATTTCCTCATATCTTGCTCATCTTGCATAGGCGTTCCTTCCTGATGAGGATGGTCCACCTCCTGCATAACCCCCAGCTATGGTACGGATCTCCCCCAAAGGCGGGTTTCTTCAATCCGTATCTTGCCTAGGTCGATGATTTCTTGGCTCTTGTGATCTCCTCACCCTCTTAGGTGACTCTCTCCTCATCGGGCTCTCGCTTCGTCTAGGCTTATGCTCCTGCCTCCTGTTGTCTAAAGGCCGCGGTGGAGAGGCATTTTCGATGACAATGCGTTCTAGCTCCCTGTTTCCCTTCATCCCCTCAATTTTTTGTTTGAGCGTATGACAATCCTCGGTTCGGTGACCATTCGCCATGTGGTAGGTACAGTACCTTTGGGTCTGCCGCCCGCGATCTTCATCACGCCTAGCTCCCTTCGCCTTGGTCTTGCACACTAGAATAGTGTACATGGTTGCTACTGTATTACCCCTCGTGTGTTTCTCGCTTTCCCTCATACTAACTCGTTCTTGGACTTAGACCGCTTTCTCGGACCTTTCTACGGCCTTCCTTCGACATGCTCTCCTCTTTCTGCCCTGGCCTGGCGGTGAGGGCGATCAACGTATCCTTGGCATTTACAAAGTCATCTGCCCGATCAATAAGTTCTCGCAAAGCGGAGGGGATTTTCCTCGCTAATTTGCCCATGAAAGGACTCATTGGCCAAATTCCCCCAAGCAGTGTGGCCAACATGATTTTCTCATCTTAGTCGTCGACGGTCATTCTTTCCCTATTGAATCATGCAAAATATGCCTTCAAACTCTCGTCCTCCCTCTACTTTACAGTCAATAAATATGCTGCTAACCGCCTCTGCCGTTAGCTGGCCATAAACTGAGTGATGAGCTACCTGCCCAGTTCCTCAAAATTCTCAATGGAGCCTGGCTGCAATGCTCCAAACCAACCCCGGGCTACTCCCTTTAATGTCAAAGGAAAAGCCCTACATGCAATCTCCCCTAAGAATCCATGGAGAGTCATGTGGGCCTTATAAGTCTCCAGGTGATCCACCGAGTCCTTGGAACTGTCATAAATGTCTATTGATAAGACCTTGAATTTTGGTGGCAGCGGTACTACCATGATCTCCGAGCTGTATGGCAAGTTGATGCTGGTCAGTAGCTGATCAATTGAGGACAAGGTCCCTATCTTCTTGGCCATTTTTTCATATTTATCCATCAGGTTGTGTAGATTATGATACATCTTCTTTGTCTCCTCGTTCTCCTGGGTGCTTTACTCACGCTAGCGCTGTGAGCCTCCATTTCCACCCTGTCAGCCTGACTGGACTTCGTGTCCTCTCTTGATGGCCCGTTCTTTGCCTTGAGAACCCCATTCTCCTTTCGTAACGACTCGACTTCAGTGGTGAGCCTCCTCACTACTTCTTCCATTTCCGCAAGCCTTCTTTCCATATTTCGCAACGTCTCTTCCTGATCTCTAGTTGCCTGAGATCGAGTGGTGGTGGGCATGTGAAAAGTACGCTGATTTCAAGATAGCTAGATCCCACTGACGGCGCCAATAGTTAAGAACGTGTTTCACCACTGGAAACTCCCGATCTCTTGCAACCAAAGAGTAAGATGGCTTGGGGGGTTGAATGAGGCTCCTCCGTTGCCTAAGTCAGTAACGATATGAATCTTCTTAGAGAAAATATATTCGAGAGCCTTCATTAGCATACCTGGATTCTTTAAATAGAGGATTTGCCTCCTTAGGATCACCCAGACTAATTGCCTTGCCCACTATTTGAAGTTTGAACCCCGGAGTCTTTGGGCTATTCACTCATTTTGAATGAGTGAATATCCTAATTGTCCTAGGATAAGCGGGCGAGCATTCTTGTCTTTAACAAACTAACCTGAGCTTTATTGCACCAGGGGGTTTGAGACTTGAGTGACGTGATTTGTCTGGCCCCCATGACCTAGGCCCAAGGTGGCACCCTGCGAGCCCTTATGGTGGTATTAAAGCCCTTCCAGTTACCCTGCGAAGTTTCATTACTCATGGTGTGATTGGACTTTTATAATAGATGTCGTTGAACCCTTTTGATTGAATTAATTGATACCCTCCACTACCATTTAATTCTGTTTGAGGGACCCAACCTTGTTTCATTCCTGTTTGAGGTGCTTGTTTTGAAAAAAGAAAAAACTATTTACTGTTTATGAGAGTGTTCATTTATGATTGTAGTGTAAAAATAGTCTATAAAATGCTTGTTAATATCATTTTTCTTGTCATAAATATACGTTACTTTCAAATGCATATAGACAGCGATCTCTTCATTTTTTTTCTTCCTTCTTTTCACTTAATATTAATAATATCTAATGAAATATTTTGTCATTAATGGATTTGTCTCATAAAGCAGTCAACGGTCAACTATGGATCAATCCATGGGTTGTGCATGTCCTAGTCCCATATGGGGAAAATTCTAGGGCATTGTAGATTGATTATGATTTTTCCTCAATTAAGAGAGAGAGAGAGTTTTTAACATATATCTTTCATTTTCAACATAAAAACAGAAATTATAAATCAAGGGAAATTGGAATCTCTACCCGTCTCCATCAATTTATTTACACTTCTTTCAAATTTGAAGCGTTGTTTGAATTGATGAGATGAGATGAGATTAATGAGATAATTTTATATGAAAGTTAAAAGTTAAATAAAATATTGATAGAATATTATTATTATTTTGAAATTTTAAAAAAAATTATATTTTTTATTATATTTTATATAAAAATTTAAAAAAATTATAATAATAAGATGAAATGTGAGATAAGATAAATTAAGAATATTTGTCAATCCGATCGAGGGTGTGTTATCCACGTAAACTTATTACAGATAACATATATATTATTGCTTATGAGAGTTAATTTGTAAGTAAAGTTTTAAATTTCATATATATATATATATATATATATATATATATATTTTAATTTAATATATCATCAAGATCGAGAGTGTGTTATCCACGTAAATTTATAAATAAAACTGTTAAAATGGTAATTTCTACAAAATCTGTAATTTTGAGAAGAGAAATGCTTTCGGGACCCAAAGCACTACAACAAATTTGAGTTTTTGGGATGAAATTATTTTGGGAAGAAAAAAATTTTATCTCTAAAAGTCATTTTTTGGGACGAAATTTAAATTTTGTCCCAAAAAATTGATGACTTTACAAAACCGTTCGAACGATCAAATAACCGTTCAAACAACAAAAATCTTGGCGGGGAAGTAATTTATTATGGCGGGAAAAGTTCACTACCGTTCGAACGATAATTTGTTGCGTTCGAACAGAAAATATTTGTTGGCAAAACCTGGCGGGAAGGTTTCTAAACCGTTCGAACGGAATATATTTAGTTAGAACATATTCATGCACCACATTTATACATTCGAAGGTATAATATTAATCTCGATACGAAACTCAAAATATAATATATATATATATATATATATATCATATATACAAATTCATTAATTAATTTTATGTAACTAATTTAAAAATATTTTAATGATTTCTTTTATGTTAAATAAAATTTTTAGTTAAATAAATATTATCAACCATACACCACATAATATAAATCAATAATTACTCCAGAAAAGACAAAATATAATTTACAAATAAAGTAACTTATCAAAACACCATATATACTGTCCATAACTATAACAAAAAATAATAAATAAAAAATAGAAACTACTGTTGCGAGGTCTCTACACACATCCCGACTGCAGCTAATTGTCTCTCTACCTGTGCCAGTCAAGTTCTAAGCGTGACCTGAGTTGCATTATTGACATTAATCTCTGTACGTAACTCATTAACCTCTGTACATAACGCAGAGACGGTAGCCATAAGCTCTATACGCAACTCAGACATGGCAGTATGCACTGCATCAATCATTGCTGATGTGTGTACGCCGATCTCAGCATGCAATATGTCGGCCATCTCCTCGTGAGTAGATGTGTGTGATGCCTCGGTCTGTGCAGATGTCTCACTAACCGATACTCCAGTATCTCCTGGTTGTGCATCTCTTTGAATCTCAGCCCTGTCAGGAACAGCTCCACGAAAACGAAATCTCGAGTGTCCTGTGCTCCATGACAAGGTGGTGCTGTTGATCGGTCCCCTCGACAAGTTCGGGCACAACCCCGGCATGTAGCAAAAATTGAGTGATGAGGATCCCAAACGGCAGTATATCTGTCGTAATTAACCGTGCCTCTGATTGGATCCTCTCAATTATATAACTCACGAGGTCGATCGGAATGCCATGAGCGACCCATATCATAAATCTCGCTCGATTCATGCCGACCTCGGTCTTGTGCTGTCGAGGATCAATATTGTTGGCGATAATCAAATTCATAATCTTGAAGAAAGAAGATAAATCTGTCTGCCTAATACTCTTCGTCCCATCGTACACTGGAGCATCTGGACCAATAATTAAGTCTCTGACCTTATGATCAGCAAGTGTCTCGATCTCATCTGTGTAAACCAGTCCCTCGTACTGAGACAACTCTGCATCACCTAAAGGATCATACTCTCTAGGCGGCAAGTTCGGATAGGCATCAAGAAGCCTAGAAATACCCAGATATGCAGCGAGTCTGTCCGCTGAAAATATAACAGGAGCTCCTCGGATACAGATCCTGTATGCCCCTCCATCGTCTGGGCTGGCACCACCGAGCTCTTAATAGAACTCAGTAACGATCTCAATGTAGGAAATGAGCTCCATTCCTTCTTTTCACTAATCTAAGATTGGTGCCCAACTACGATCATTGAATACTGATGGGAGGGAATGACCCTCCCATATAAGAGCCACAAAATCAAACAGTTTTACCTGTCGCTCAAGTAAAACAGTCCTCTCTCGAACTGTTTGGATGGAAGGTTCCCCTGATCTACCATGTTTACGGCCCCTATAAGACATTATTATGAACCTGAAATTTTAAAAATAAAATATATATTCAACATTAGTTATAAAATCTAATTACGACGAAAAGATTTACAAAATTATATACTAATAGCAATTTAATAAATTAATTAATAGAACAATTCAATGAAACGATGAAAACAATTTAATAAGCTAATATAAAGTAAATGGTTCGAATTTAATATAAAGCGTTCGAACGATTCAATATATGGTTGAACGGACACTGAAAACCGTTCGAACGTTTTAAAATCGTTCGAACGTAAGGGTTAAATCGTTCGAACGTGTTCGAACAGAAACCAGATCGAGCTCGGCCATGGCTGAGTCAACTCAGCGGCCATGAAAACATCCAAAAATGCATCGATTCCTTGGTTTCTTCGACAAAACACATACTACTCTTCATTTCTAAACATCCTACGGTAGATTTATGGTGTTCTATTGTGACTATTGATGAAAAAATATAATTTTTCTAGAAAAAAACTAATAAAATCATAAAATAATAAAATAAACTGTAAAATAACTTTTAAAATTCATACCTTCACTTGGAAGGAAGTGTAGTTTGTTAGATTAAACACAAAATATGTTTAATAGAGGGTTTCTATTCGAAGTATATATGTTGTATGTTTGTAGTGTTTCCTGAATATGAGTTTATGATGTTTTGTGAGATAGTACTCGTCTGAACTGGCTGGTGTTTGAAATCTGGGTTGAGACCGTTCGAACGAATAAACATGTTCGAACAGTATATTACCTTGTTCGAACGGTTGTAAAACTTTATTAAAGTATCATATAAATATGTAATATTATAGTAGATTATATATAGTATATATATGTAAGAATTAATAATACTTAAACTCTTTTTTTTCACTTCTGAATTCTCAATACAGATCCCCCTTCTCTCTCTAGGAAAACCCTCCCCCTTCTCTCTAAAGCTCCCTAAACACCAGATCCGTTGAAAGGGGGTGATAGCTTCGGCTCCTCGCTCCCCCGCCCTCTTCATTTTCTCTGTCCATTTGATTTTTGTGTAGTGTTTTTTGTTTTGTTTTTGTGTTTTTTGGGCCGAATAAGGGAGGATCGTCTTTCGAGTCTTTCTAGCCATCACATCTCTACACGCGCCCCACCAGTATGACACCCAGCCGCCGATCTTCAAGACCTCCAAGTCCGGCGTCCATCAGAGTGAAGCGTAGCCCGCACGCGCGGGATGAAGTTCCGAACAGCATTGGCACATGGCCTTCACGCGCCACCGAGGAGCCCTCTCCCGACACCACGCTCGGTTTCTGTGGAACCTCTGACTCCGGGACTTCCAAGTCTGATCGTCGGCTTTCCTCCCAGAGTGAACAGTTTCTGCACGAACCAACGCCGACCATTGTGCACTGTCCATCTGTTTTGTATTTTTTTTTTCATTTAGTTTTTTTGTTTCTTTGTTGTTGTCGTTTTAGTGTTTTGTAGTTGTTTTGTTTCTGTTTTTGGTATTGCTTTTGTTGACCCGAGTGAGGTTTGGGCCTTTGGATCGGACGTAATCCGGGGCAAGTCTTTCGAGAGTGGTGGGCGATGCTACGGCCGGTGGTTGTACGGCCAGGCTGTTGTGGTCCGTATGTAAGCTGGGTGCTCATTCCACCAGGGCTCAAGATGACGATGCTTGTTGTGGGCGTGACGTTTAGGGTCTCACCAGTGCTTGTGGTCTTGTAGTTGTTAATGTGGTTATTTGTAGTTTCTTTGTTAGTTTAGTTTTTAATAAAATAGGAATAGGCTATTGGATTTGATGTCCATAGCAGTGTCTCATACTCTTCTTCCCTGGGAGGTTAGAGAGGGCCTTTAAGTTCTGTTTTTACAGAGTGCTTTCTCTGTTACGAGAGAGTTTGATTAGAAGTTAAGACAATGTCCGCCACAAATGTATTTGTGTGTGGGGAAGCCCTAGAGCTATTGCGTTAGTTGTCTTATAGACTGGATTTTCTATGTATTGGATTTTCTTGTATTGATAAGTCACATTTGTAACTTTGGTTTATTAATGAAATGAGTATGTTTCGTTCAAAAAAATAATAATACTTAAACTCATATTAATATTTAAAAGATAATAGTTGTAAAAAGTATCTTACAACAAACTTAAAATGGATAAAATTATATTATAAAAATATAAGAATTATTAATACTTAAACTCATACTATTATGTAAAAGATAATAGTTGTAAAAACTATCTTACAACAAACTTAAAATGGATAAAATTATATTTACTATGGGGACTAACTTAACAAATAATAAAAGATAATTAATATTAAACTATGAGGACTAACTTAACAAATAATAATATAAAATTTTAATTAAACTATGAGGACTGACTTAACAAATAATAAAAGATAATTAATATTAAATTATGGGGACCAACTTAACAAATAATGAAGTAAAATTTTAATTAATACTTAAAATTAACTATAATGTATAATTAAGCTAATAAGTAATACCCATGATATATTTAGGATACTTAAAATACCCATGATATATATATAATGTATCATCTTGTATTCTCGCATTTTTTTATTATTGTTGTCTTTTAATAGCTTATCTTCTACTTGGCATTGAAATAAACCTTAGATCCGTTCGAGGGTTATCCGTCATGTTAAACTATGATTGATAACTCTTGAGTTGTCAAAAGTGGATAGTTTGAGATTGTAAGATCATTCTCGCAAACTATCAAAGTATATTTGTTGCATTCGACATTATGATTTTGGTAGAGTCATCCCTTATTGTTCTCTGGATATGCAGTTTCGGTGAATGTGCATCGATGCATTACTTGTCGATGTGCACGACCAAACGAGCATATTTGGAGAACTATGGAAAGATACTACCGAAATTTTGTTGGACTTGACAGATAATAGTTGGTAGGTTGGCGATTATGATCTTACAATCCCGAATGGGATAGAACCAACTACCTGGTGAAATGAAGAAATTGCACTACATGTTAGATAATTGATTGTTTGTTGATGCATGTGACTGTTTGCAATAGGATATTAGACATGGATAAGAGTTGGATGCGAGTTAGAGATCGGTTGGGTGAGGATTTCAATGTATACGCTGAAGGAGTTAAGAAATTTTTGGAGTTCGCATCCTGTACAATTGGTAGTAACGGTCGTATTAGATGCTTATGCCGACTTTGCAAGAATTTACGTTCTCATAAGATAGAGTTGGTAAGAGAGCATCTGTTTGTCAAAGGTATTGACCAAGGTTATACCAATTGGGTCTTACATGGAGAACCGTATCCAACGTCATTTGGACTTCGAGATGAAAAAGAAGACATCGATGAAGATGTACATCCTGAGGTTGTTGGTGACGATCCTCAAAAGGATATGGAGCAAATGCTGGGCGACATTGGTGCATGAATGTTTATGGATGAAATTAGAACATATCCATCAAATTCAAATGATTCGTGCCATGACACTTTTACCCGCTTGTGGAATGATTCACAGTGTGAGTTATATCCAGAGTGTAGAAGGCACAATAAGTTGTCATTTACAGTTAGACTGCTTCATATAAAATCCATGTGCCGAATATCTATTAAGGCTATCAATATGTTGCTCGAGCTATTTAAAGAGGCATTTCCATCGGATAATATTTTACCCCACAACTTTTACGAAGCAAAACAGTTGAAAAAATGACTCGAGTTTGATTACAATGTAATACATGCATGTAAGAATGATTGTGTTATTTGAGAATGAGCAGTTAAACGAGTGTCCAATTTGCCATGAATCAAGATGGACAACTGAGAAGCAGAATGTGTCGCGGAAGGTTGTACGTCACTTTCCATTTATACCTAGATTACAACGGTTATTTATGTCACGTTCAACGGCTGTGGATATGACATGGTACTCATCATCTAGAGTCAAGAATGATAATGTTATGTCACATCCTGCAGAATCTCAAGTTTGGAAGGAATTTGACTTGGAACACCCATGGTTTGCTGAAGAACCTCGTAATGTTCGATTTGGGTTAGCAACAGATAGATTTAATCCGTTTGGGAATATGAGTACTAGTCATAGTACTTGGCCAGTTGTACTTATGTCGTACAATCTACCACCGTAGAAGTGTATGAAAGATTCATATTTCATGATGAGTTTACTCATTCCAGGTCCGAGATCACCAGGAAATGATATAGACATACACTTGCAGCCACTGATAGCAGAATTGAAAGATTTGTGAGAGAATGGGGTCTTAACATTTGATTCATCAACAGGCAAGCCATTCAAGATGCATGTTGCGGTGTTATGGACAATAAATAATTTTACAACTTATGGAAACTTGTCATGTTGGAGCACTAAGGGGAAATTGGCATGTCCAACTTGTAATAAACATACCCAATCTGAATGGCTTACGTATGGGAGGAAACTATGCTTCATGGGTCATCTTCGATTTTTACCTGGTGACCATAGATGGCGTGGAAATAGTAGGATGTTTGATGGCACTGTTGAATAGGGGCAACCTCCACCATTATTGTCTGGCGAAGATGTCATTGCACAGTTTGTGAATTTCGAAAGTAATAATTTTGGTAAAAAACAACTGAAGAGAAAACAAAGGAAAAAAAAAAGTATATTTTTTGAACTCCCCTACTGGTCGACGTTAAAATTGCGGCATAGTCTCCATCTTATGCATATTGAAAAAAATATATGTGAGTCCGTGTTAGGAACATTGATGTCAATTCAAGGTAAAACGAAAGATAATATAAACTCACGGAAAGATCTAAAGCAGTCGGGAATTAGACTTGAAATGCACTTGTAACAAAGTGGTTTGTCTGTTTACATGCCAATTGGGTGGTATACATTGTTAAGGAACAAAAGGGCTACATTTTGTGAGTGGTTGCAGAAGATTAAAGTATCGGACGGGTATGCCTAGAATTTAACAAGGTGTATGCGAACAAATGATTGGAAAATTACTGGACTAAAAAGCCATGATTGTCATGTATTTTTACAACGCATCTTGCCTGTTGGTATCCGTGGGTTCTTGACCAGAGATGTGCGGGTTGCGTTAATTGAGATGGATGCATTTTTTAAAGATTTATGTGCTAGAACATTGAATGTAGAAGCTTTGGATCCATGGAACGGGAAATTGCAGTTATATTGTGTAAGTTGGAAAGTATTTATCCATCGTCATTCTTCGACATCATGGTTCGCTTATTCGTTCATTTGCCTCGTGAGGCTCGACTTGCAGGACTAGTCCAGTATAGATGGATGTATCTCATTGAACGGTTTCTTGGAAAGTTGAAACACACAGTGGGTAATAAGGCCCGTCCAGAATGATTAATTGTAGAAACATATATTGATGATGAGTGGCATACATTCTGTTCCAAATACTTCCACGGCGTTGACACAAAGTTTGATCGGCCAGAAAGAAACTTTAATGTTGACCAAGCATGATAACGAAATGGATTTTCTTTATTTTCCCAACAAGTACGTCCACTTGATGCTCAGCGTGGTTATGATTTGTGTTAAAGTGAGTTCGAGAAAGCTCAGTGGTACATGCTAAATAATTGCCCAGAGATAGAGAGCCACTTGAAGTAAGTTCAAATTAATTGTTAATTAATCATTGAATTTATTTATTAAACAATTATACGAATACATTTATTGTTGATAATTTTTAATTTCAGTGATCATATTAAAGTGCTAAAATAACTGGGAGTAAATGATATAAACTAAGACCAGAGACATGAACATGAGTTTCCGAAATGGTTTGACCAACGGGTAATGATATTAATACAGATGCAATTTTGCACTAACATATTTTAAATAAAGAGGATTGTTAACGGTTGAATGTTTATGTTTATTTAATATGTAGGTTGTACAAATACATTCGAGTAATCCGAACGATATATCAGACGAACTATATGCACTGGCGCGTTGCCCCTCAAGACACGCTGCTCGATATTCTGCATGTATTTCACGAGAATGTAGATATCACACAATTGATCGATAACTTTATAGGAAAACACAAAATAGTGGTGTCCTTGTCGAAGGGAGTCATGATGGAGACAATGTTGATTTCTATGGAGTTATCATAGATATAATTGGAATGAGATATGTGGGGGAGCTTGTGGTTTACATATTTAGGTGTGATTGGTGGGATTTAAGCAATTCTCGAATGGGAAAATGCCAGGATGAATATTTTATGAATATTAATACATCAAAAAAATGGTATGAAGATGATCATTTTATTTTGGCTTCCCAAACATCTCAAGTATTCTATTTAGACGATCCTCAGTTAGGAAATCAATGGCAAGTAGTACAAAAGTTTTCTTCTATAAATATTTATGACGTTATCCCTGAGGCGGAGAGACAAGATGAAGAAGAAGATGATCCCTCTACTCAAGAAGCATACCAAGAGAGTAAACATGTCTTTAACTTATTTGTGAATTTGAGCCAGTTTGAGATGATCCCATTAGATAGGGAAGATATTGAGGCTGAAATAGTTGAGACGATAGTTGATCAAAGTGTTGACTCATCTGAAGTATCTACAGATTATGAGAGCGAATCTATAGATGAAATTGATACAGATGATTGATCGGTTTTGAGTTCACATTATACAGTATCTCGCAATTATGCCACCAAAGAGGAAGGAAGTTTGCATCACATCTCCACCTGTTCCTAGCTCTCCGTCTGACTCACCATTAGAGATTGACTCTACGGAACAAGGTAAATAACTAATACTCATTTTTTTAATTAAGATATATGATAATTGATACAAGGTAAATAAATAATATTATTTTATAGAGATAACAGTACAATCGCGTCACGGACGAGGCACTACTAGAGGCGTGACGTTAGAGAAATATCGTAAAGTAGGTAAGATTAAGGTTAACATTCCTGACGAACATACTGGAGACGAGGGACAACAAGCAGCTTGGCTTACTTCGCATGTGGGTGCTCTTACATGGACTTATGCACCTTTGGCTACGAGTTCATGGCATAAAGTCCCACAAGATGTGAAAGAACTTATAAAGAAGAGTTGTTTAGTACGTAATATTTAAATAATAAATTTTGATTGATATTATTTAATATTCTAAATGATAATAACTTTGTGCATATAGTTTTTCAAGGATGACTTTGAACTAAATTTTGGTTGGAGAGAGGAGCGTAGGACTGTCGAAGAGCTGATGTGTAATGCATTTCGCAAGTATAAGGCGAGATGTCATGAGCATTACAAGAAATACGAGAACAAGGAAGATGCATGCCAGCATCATTTTCAGGATGTCCGACCTGAAGAATGGGGAAAACTTTGCGACATGTTTGAAGATCCATCATATAAACTAAATTAAATGAATTCTTTGTGTCATATTTGTAATTTTTCACTTACTAATTTTTACAACTTCTATGCAAGAGTGAAGTTCTATAAACAAAACGAATAGATTAAAGTTAAAGATTCATCATCATGTAGGCTCAAGATCTTTCCATAGCCTATCTCCGATATTGGTAATCTAATTTTTTTTAAAATATTTTTTATTCTATGTAGTTTGTTTTTAATATAGACTTTATATCTTAACAATGTCTCTTGTAGAAAGAGTCAAACATCAATTTTGATCTGACAAAATTATATGCTACATCACATACTAATAGTAATGGAGAGTGGATTCATCCCGATGTTCTTGAGAATTATATAAGTATTATAATTTTTTTTAATTAACCATATTTGAATTATTGTGTCAATATTAATTTTATATGTTGTGTGTAGGATAAAATGGTTGCCCTCCGTGCTGAAGCTGCATCAGATCATAATTCATCAACAAGTGATGTTGAAATTTTTACACAAGTTCTGGGTCAACGTTCGGGCTACTTGAGGGGTTTGGGTCGCTGTGTAAAGCCTTCAGGCTCTTCATCAACGTCAAGCACTACTGCCATTGCGTTAGAGAATGCAAATTCTAGGATCGAAGAATTGATGGCAAAATAGCAGGAGTTAGAGGCTCAATTGACGAAACAAACAGACATGGAGATGCGCATAAAACAACAAGAAGATCAACAAAGAGAGATGCAACTCCAAATGCAAGAACAACAAAGACAGATGCAGCTTCAAATGCAAATGCTTATGCAACAATTCAGACCTCCAAACAATTGAATTTCATTAGAAGTGTTTTTGCTTATTGAACAATTATATATCACGTACTGATAATTTTATTAATATTATTAGTATTTTATTTATTTAGTTCTAATTTATTAGATTAGTATTATTTATTTTGAACAATTTGTAATGTATTTTTGAAATATAAATATCTTTTTGGTTTTAAGTATTGTCCAAGAAAATAATAACCATTCAAACTCTCATCAAACGTTCGAACATAGATAAATCGGTCACAACTGTTTGAATATTGCAATTAAGAGTTCGAACGGTAAAAAATTTCTCGTCGTTCGAACGCTTTCGAACAGGCAATTCACTATTTGCATTTGATCATCAATTTTTTTGTTCGAACGTTTCTTCATGTGTATTTGGTCGAACATACTGGTATCGATCGACCGGTCATGAAATACCTGTTCGAACCGTTCCTCATTGTTCGAACGTTATTTCAGATGTTTGAACGAATATCTGAGAAGAATTTAACTCGTCCCAGAAAAGAAAATCCGTTCGAACGCGATCAAACGGTCCATCTTCATTTCGTCCTAAAAGATATTTTTTGAGATGCATTTGTGATTTTCGTCTCAAAATATCTTTTGGGATGCTTTTAGAGGGACGAACTTAGGACAGTTTTTTTTTGTTTCAAAAAATATTTTGGGATGAAATGTCAGTCTTTTGGAACGAAAATTTTCATTCCAAAAGACCTTATTTATTGTAGTGTTAAAGTGTCCCGAATGATTTTTTTTTTTACTTAGTGATTAAGAAAGTATTTTTAAAATTTTTTTATTTTTTTAAAAAATATATATGATAATTAAAAAAATACATGAAAAAATAAAATACGCTATTCGATAGCTTAATTCGGATCCCTTTTTCGGTGGCTCTTCCATAACTCTTTTGTGAAAGTATTTGTTGGGCTTTAGATTTGGTGAAGTTTTTATAGAATGTGCAGATCCGTGTTCATTCCTGTCACTATCTCATATTAAAGGTACATGTTATCAATTATCACACATATTTTTCGAAAACAAATTAAATATTTTTCTTTATATACATAAAATCCTCTTGAACCTCAAAAACTCAGGACTTATGATCTCTAGAATTTTTGAAAAAAAAAACAAATCTCCTCAAATTTTTATCTAAATTTGCAGATGGCTTCAATTGAAAATGAAAAAAAAATATATAAAGTGAGTCTTATAATATTAACATTAAAGACTCTTGAATTAAGACAAAAACTTGAAAAATCTTAAACACAAGCTTGAAAACTCACTCAATAATATATAAATAATTCAAACACTAACATAAATCAAGTTGTTGCATTTAGCAAGACTAATCTACCTTCTTTTTTTTTTCTTTGAAATAAGATACCTTGTGTATTCAACCTGAATGATCATTCATTACAATGTTTATCTTTCTCCAAACAGCTACTTACAAATTTTGGGACTTCTTCTATCCACACTCTCTCATAATCTAAGTATAGAGCTACTTTTGCTAAGATATGTGATACTGTGTTTTTCTCTCTTTGTACAAAGCTCATCTGCCATTCAGTTCTATCATGAAGGTATTTCTTTATTTCTTGTATAATGTTCCCCCAGTAAGAATAGTCTTCGTTCTTATTGTTCACTGCATTGATGATGACTTGTGCATCTTCTTCTAAAATCATAAAACTCGATCAACTCTCTGCATAATTATGTTGTTCTCCATAAGACAAGACTTTTTGCTATGGCTGGTTGAGACACATATCTTCTTTGATCGACTACAAGAAAAATAAATATTTGTAATAGATTATTTACGACGAAAATAACTATTTATAATGAAAACAGTCTCATTTTAACAGGAAATAATTATATTTTAAAGAAATAATTGACCACAAATAAACAATTTTTTTTTTGTAATAATCACACGCTACTGCCAATACTTCTTTCTCATCTCTCATAATGATCTCAATTCTTATCTTTCTATTATTTTGATCTACTGCTCCATCTCAATTAGATTTCACAAAGTTGACCTTCACAAAATAAAAACAAATGCTACTTTTGGTCGTTGAGCAGTGGACGGATAGAAAAGCGATGGGGTTTGAAGGCAATTGATGAGAGAGTACAGCTAGCAATAGCATTGGCTGGCTGTAACCTGATCAGTGCATGGTACATTAAAGTAGGGCCACCTGTCAATTTGTAATCAATATTTTGGTTAACCATCATTTTTTTCATTAAATCTAGAAAAATAATAGTATACTCTATAGTTTTATTTCTTCATTTTCATCATTCGCGTATTTTTTTTTAAAATTTTTTTTATTTTTTTAATAATTAACTAACTGGTCATTATTAATAAATTTATATATATTTTTAAATATGTTTAAAAAGTATTTAAAAAAAAGTATAAATAATAACACTAGAAATGTACACGCTGAACAAGCATATAAATAGCAGGCACTACAAGAAAACTGTTTATTTGCGACCAGTTAATTCTAGCGAAATGACTATTTACAATTAAAATTAGTTGTAAAAAATCTTTTAGTCGCAATAAATTAATCACAAAAATCTAACCCTTAAATCCAAAATTTCCATTGTTGTTATAATAATAATAATAATTTTTATTTTTTCTAATTTTTGGAAGAGGAAAGCAAACATTGTTAATTTGCTAAATATATCATTTTCCTTGTCGTTGAATCGAAGACCAATGATGTCACTTCCAGCCGCCATCTTTGATTAACAATCGGATCAATTAATTAATTAGCTAATCCATTATATTTTTTTTCTTTTTATCTTCTATATTAAAAGAATTTATTTATAAAATTATTTCCATTATTTCAATCTTTTCAGTACTGCAGAGTTTTGGCATTATGGACCATTAATGGAGAACTTGTAGTACAGCCTAATTATATGATCATATTATCAAATATATATGAAAACGTATCTTATACATGCAGGTTGACGTGGCAGAAACCAATTTATAAGAGAATCCTCGCTAAGATCTTGAATTTCATAATTTTTTTGGAGAAAATATATTTCTAACTGTAAATTGTGTAATCGGTGTGTAATCGTTTTGAAAAAAATGAATAAAACATGGGATCTATATGGAAAAAATTAATTTTTTAATAGTGGACCCACTCTTTTTCAAAGCGATTATGCGGCGTTTACGCACTTCACGGTTGTATGTAAAATTACTCATTTTTTTAATGTCATGTCATATAATTTCTTTAAATAAATAATATTATCCTATAACATTAAAGCAAGGCCGGGCATGTTTGGTTTAGTTAGTTTTTCAAGAGAATAAATAAATAAACAAACATATTTTAATACAAAAAAAATTATTTCAACTTTTTAACACAAAAATCAAAACAATTTTTATAAAAATAAAAAAAAATATTCCAAAAAAACTATATAGTCAAATAATTTCTCAATTCTACCCATGCATTCTCCCAAATCCTGCCAATACAAAACATATATATTTCAACAAAAAAAAAAAAAAATCCACATTTTCTTATCTACCATTTGATCAAAACCTGATCATATATATATATATATATATATATATATATATATATATAACAAATAAATCTCAAATTTTTTTTAAAGAAATTCTCAAGATTTCTTTAACCAAACATTAATCCCTTTATACGTTCAGTAGGAGTAGTAGTGCTACCTTCATAAAATCTCAAGAAAGAAAAATAAAATGTCACCCAATTATGTCTAATATTCTTAGTCTATTCATAATTCTCGATATATATATCTAATTGGCTTATATTTGTAAACCTTGATACTATCGTTTTCTTGTTTAATGATCCCACATGCAGCTGGCATTTATATATATATATGTACGTAGCCGAGCTAAAAATTTCAGCAATTAATTGCAACTGGCTTTATGATGCAAGTGGCTTATATAATATACGAGGGATGCTTCTCATCATCCCATATTACACATTTTACATATTTTAAAATTTTTTTATCTTTTATTTTGTTTTGTTCTTGTTAAACTAATTGAATTGTTCTACTTATCATCTATACAACACATACTAATTGTTATGAGAAAAAAGAAAAAAAAATTAAAAGAAGTGCATGTAGTGTGTAGGGATGGATAAGTAAAATTATTCATAATATATATTATATATGCATCATATATCATGTCTGTAAAGAGGGAAAGTAAAAAGAGATCATATATATATATAATATACATACATACATATGTATATATATATATATATCATATATCCATAACTAACAAGTTGAATTATATGAACTTTAAGCATCGATCTGTATACATAATTAATGTAGCAGTCCTAGATCAATTAGTTATATGCATCTATTTAAATATAGTTTATATATATTATCCTAGAAATCGCACAGTTTTTGTATAATTGAGTAAATGTCTGGATTTTCACCACAAAAATCTGTCATGTTTGTTTTTTTTTTTTGAATCAAACAATCTATCATCTCTCATATATCAGTAAAATAGTCATTACAACTCTTATCCTGTAACACAATAGAAAAAAACCCCTCAGGGCCATCCTCTATCCAGACCAACTCCTCACTAGACATAATAGCAAACTGTGCAAGAAAGTGAGCTACTCTATTTCCTTCTCTAAATGTGTGTTTAAGTATCCAATTTGGATGTGTACAAAGAATTCCTTTAATATCTTCTATAATCTGTCCATGCCATTCAAAGCACTCATCTCTATCATTCATAGCTTTAATCACCTCCAATGAGTCACCCTCGAGTACTACCTTCTGTATATTAAGTTCTGCACATAAGCAAAGGGCCCTCCATAAAGCAGTAGCTTCAACAATCACAACAGATTGGATACAATCTTTTGGCAGGCATAGAGAAACCTGTACATTCCCTTCCTCGTCTCTAACCACCACTCCAGCTCCCCCCATCTTTCTCTGGTTTGCCTTGAAAGCAGCATCCCAATTTACCTTTACAAAGCCTTCTTTTGGAGCTTCCCATCTAACCATACTTCTCTCCACTGCAGTAGGTTTAATTCTCTCTATCCCCTCCTGTTGTGCTTGTTGGAACTCATTAACATTTGCTCTTGCTTGCTGCAATACACTCTCAGGGCTAGTAAACTTCCTTTCAAAAATCCACCCATTCCTTCTAAGCCATATATATCGCATAACAGATACCGCCAACTCCATACTTTTCAAGGGCAATTCAGCTATTAATTTCCTCCATACCACAGCCCAATCCACCTCAGATGACATCCACTTCTGCACTGGACTTTCCTTTTCAGCCCATACATCCATTGTTGCAGGACAGCTCCATAAGACATGGCAAACAGTTTCATCTTCCCTTAAACAAATAGGACAAACTGGCTTGTTCACCACCTTTCTTCTATAGAGGTTCTCATTAGTGGGAAGGCAGTTATTAAGAGCCTTCCATAAGAAATTTTTAACCACTCCCGATGTATTAAGTTGCCACAACTCTCTCCATCCTTCTTTAATCTTCCTCCCATCAGATGGTTCCCCTTTTAAGTCCTTCTTCCTGCTAATATCAAGATGGTAGGCACTCCTTACACTATAATACCCATTCTTAGAATAATCCCATATTCTTTTGTCCTCCAACCTAGAATAGCTCACAGGGATATTGCAGATGACTTCAGCTTCCTCCTCATTAACAGTAGCCTTCACTACCTCTCTATTCCACTTACCATCATTCCCAATCAACTCTGCCACCTTTGCTTCAGCATTCAGATACTTAATAGGAGACTAGACTCGATGAGAAGGTTTATTGGGTAGCCATTTATCATCCCATACTTTAATATTTAAACCATTGCCTACTCTCCATACAAGCCCTTCCTTCAGCGATTTCATAGATCCTCATATGCTTCTCCAGATCATAGAAGGTCCATAACCCAGCTTAGAGTTCAATACATCAGAATTTTTAAAATACTTAGCCCTTAACACCATAGCAGCAATAGAGTCTGGTTTATTAACAAGCCTCCAACACTGTTTTGCTAAGAGAGTAGTATTGAAACTTTCCAACTCTCTAAAACCAAGTCCACCAATCATCTTTGCACATCCCATCTTCTCCCAGCTAGCCCATTGAATTTTTTTCTCATAGTTTTTATAACCCCACCAGAATCTAGCCATAATACCAGCTATTTCCTTACACAACCTTTTAAGCAACCTAAACACACTCATATGGTATGTAGGAATGGACTGAATAACTGCTTTAATTAAAACTTCTTTACTAGCAGGAGATAGAAATTGATTTTTCCAACTGTTGACCTTCTGCCAAACCCTGTCCTTAATTCCTCTAAAAGTGTCATAACGAGCTCTTCCAACCATAGTAGGCAACCCCAGGTATTTTTCACAGCGACTTTGCACCCTTGCCCCAAGATCTTGCACAATCCTCTCCTTCTCTTCCTGTCTAACTCGGGAGCTAAACAACACAGTGGTTTTTTGTAGATTCATGCACTGACCAGAGGCTTCTTCATATACCCTTAGGATTTCCTTCACTTTCAACCATTCAGTCCATTTAGCCCTTGCAAAGATGATACAATCGTCAGCAAATAGGAGATGAGAGACCCTTATACCTCCTCTTGCAGCAGCCATTCCTTTGATTTCACCATTTTCCTCAACTGCATTAATAAGGCTACTCAACCCCTCAGCACACAACAAAAACAGGTATGGGGATATTGGGTCCCCTTGCCTAATGCCTCGTGAGGGATATATAACATCACCTGGCCTTCCATTCACCAACACATCATAAGATACAGAAGTTATACATTCCATAATCAAGCCAACCCATCTCTCCCCAAACCCCATTTTCTTCATAACATCTTTTAAAAAAACCCACTCAACCCTGTCATAAGCTTTTGAGATATCCATCTTTAGTGCCATACTTCCTCTTTTTCCCTTGGACCTGGTCTTCATTGAGTGCAGTATTTCATAAGCTGCTATCACATTATCCAAGATCAACCTACCAGGAACAAAAGCACTCTGGTTTTTAGCAATGATCTCATCAAGCACCAACTTCAGCCTGTTTGCAAGGGTCTTCGAAATTAACTTGTACAAGACATTGCACAAGCTAATTGGTCTGAAGTCACCAACCTTCTTAGGCTCAGACACTTTTGGTATAAGGGCCACATAAGTAAAATTGATAGATATGTCAAATACACCCCCATTTAGAAAACTCAGCACTGCATCACAGACCTTATCCCCAACTGTAGACCAAAAGGTTTGAAAAAAGCATGCAGCAAACCCATCAGGGCCAGGGGCTTTCAATGGACCCATTTGCTTGAGGGCTGCCTCAACTTCCTCCCTAGTGAAAAGCTTTTCCAAATCATCATTCATCTGTTCAGTGACTCAAGTCCCAATGGATTGTATCCCCTTCATCACCTGATCACAAGAAGGGGCTGCTGTTTGATAAACCTCAGTGTAATATTGTCTAAAGGCCTCCACTACCTCCTCATTCCCTTCCTTTAATTCTGAGTTAGCATTCAAAACAGAAATGATTTGGTTCTTTTTCCTTCTCTGCTTAACACAAGTATGAAAGAACTTAGTATTTTTATCTCCTAAGGAATACCAATTCCTTTTTGCCCTCTGCCTCCACCTTATATCTTCCTTCTCCAACAAAAAGCCCACCTCTTGTTGTAATCTGTGAAGTTCTGTAACATTGTGTGGCCCTTCTCTATCCTGCAGCTCCTTGATTTTCTTGTTCAATAATTCAATATCCTGACATCTCTCCCCATCCCTTCTTCGAAAAGTACTGCTCAACTTGCCACCACACTCTCTCAACATTTTCTGGATACTCACAAGAGGTTCTCTGGCACACTGAGTAGTGTCAACCCAAGCTGTTTTAATTACCTCTTCACATTCATCCTCTCTAATCCAACTTGCCTCAAACTTAAAGGAATATTGTCTTCCTGAACCAAATCTCCTATCCTGCCTCACATACAATATAATTGGTACATGATCTGAACTACTTGCTGTGAGCCCTTCCACTTTAGCCTTCCCAAACATATTAATCCATTCACTGTTAACAACAAATCTGTCCAGCCTTTCCTTTGTAAAAGTGTGGTCTGAATGTCTGTTACTCCATGTAAAAATGTTACCACTCATTCCCACATCCACCAGTTTGTTCATTTCTAAGGCTTCCCTAAAACCCGAAAACAATTTCTCCTCTCTTCTATTACCTCCCCATTTCTCATTTTGTGATAATAATTCATTGAAATCACCAGCTACACACCATGCCCTTCCATTAAGTGGATTCAACTGCTTCAGAAGCTACCACGATTGCCACCTCTTACTTGCATCTGGATGTCCATAAAATCCAGTAAAACACCAGCTTCCATGATCCCCAACTGTAACGGAGGCACTAATATGCCATTGTGAGTAACTCTCTATCACTACATCATTTTCCACCTTCCAAAACAAAGCTAAACCACCTTTTCTTCCCAGTGATTAATAGCCAAACACCCTTCCATCCCCAACCTCCTTTTCAACTTTTCAACAACATTAGCTTTAATGAGTGTTTCAATGAGAAACACAATTTTGGGCCTCTTATTCTTCCCCAAAAGGTAAAGATCCTGAACTGTTCGAGGGTTCCTAAGCCCTTGGCACTTCCAACATATGGTATTCATAATGCCAGGTGGTGCTGCACAGCAGCACCACCACCCCTAGTCCATCATCACAGACCATATCATCATAACTTTTCATTTTCTTTCCTTCCATACTCATATCATCTCCATCCCCCACACACCCAGTACCTCTCTTAACCCCAGAATTTATGCTAGAAGACTTACTTGACTTAGGCCTAGTTCTAGCCCTTCTCTTCCATCGTGAAGATCTTGTGCAATCCTGGTTTTGTTCAAATTCATTGGAGCTTAACTTCCCAATCAACAAATTGTTCTTCTGCAGCTCATTCACCTCTTGATCATCATTCCCCACACAGATTGGGGGTATAGTCACTATTTCTTGAGGTTTCACAAGCAACTCCTGATTTTCACACAGTTGAGAATGCACATCATCCACTCCCTTTCCCTCTTCATATGCCTCCTTGACCCTCCCTTCCTCCTGATTCTCCCATTTCCACTCTTCTTCATCAACTCCATGAAAATGATCTGAACAATCACCCCTCTCCTCTCCTCTTCCTCCCCCTTTTTGCTCTTCCACCTTAACTGCACCTCTTCTATTTTGAGGAAGAGCTCGAAGCCAAACACCATACTGACCTACACTCCCCTCACTCTCCTTACAACCATCCTTACCATGGACAATTCTTCCACAGCAAAAACATAATCTAGGCAATTTTTCATACTGAAAAGGTACCCAAATTTTCCTTCCATCCACAGCGATGGTCCTGCCTCTGGCTACAGGTCTTCTCAGATCACACTCCACCTTTACCTTCAAGCATTTCCGCCATGCTGAACCATCCTTCTGCACATCAACTTCACTAACCTTCCCCATCGAACTCCCAATCAATTCCCCCATTTGTTTATTCATATAACTCAATGGTAGATTTAACATTTGTACCCATAGGTACGCATGGTCAAAATCAAACAAGCTTGGTTGCAATCCACCATTAAAATCAAGCAAAACAAAAAGGTAACTGTCAAACAACCATGGACAGCCATCAAGCACCTTCCACTTATCTCGTCGATTAACAAAGGTAATCACAAAGCAATTACCTCCAATTTCTTGAAATTCAAGGGGCTTACCAACCTTCCACACTTTTTCCAGCATAGATCGAGGAACTTCCTTTTCGATTCTGCGCTCAGAGATTATCTTCCCAATCAAACTTCTTTCCCCCTTCAGTTTCGTCGAACCACGTACACCTTTCCCAATCTCAATCGGACAATCCTCCTCATCGTTCAGCTTCAATCTCTTCCATACTTCCTCCATTTCCTCCATCACACTGCTAAGCCTGCACTCGCAAGCAAAGAAAACCTTCCTTCCTCAGTAGAGGAAGAAGACGTAACCGCTTCACCTCAAAGGGTTCTCCAAGTGGGAAAAGCCGTTGAGAGAAGAATCATAGAAGACTGTATTAGACCTGCTTTTTAATTGCTCTATGTTTGTTTTTAATTTGACTAATGATAGATACAATCATGAATATTTGTGCAAATACCGCACACTCCTTTTAAAAAATGAGTACATATGAAATCCACATAAAATATAACAAAATCAGTACATGCATGCATGTTTGTTCAAATGGAAATTTATATGGCCTCAAATATTCAAGGCGTATCGCTTAAAATAATAGTATTACGTGAGGTAAAAATTGTCACAACTTACGCAATTGTGACAAAAAAATAAATAAATAAAAAGACAAAAAATTATGAAAAAATGATAATTACTTAATTTCGAATTTCGCAAATGCATATATATATATATATATATATACACACAACTCTTTGGGTATTAATAGGCCACATGTCATAAATATAAGTAGTTACAATTAAAACATCCCGAACAGACTGATTGAATAGTACAAATGTGGTTCGAGAAATATAGTTAATTATATAGTCAGATAGGATGCCCGTAGTACTACTGGTCATGTTGGGGAATGGAGTGTTTCTGTTTGAAATTTGGTGGTAGCTGTCCCAGTGATATCATGTTTTATCGGTCGACACAATAACCTTCGCAAACATTTGTTAGCTAGCTAGCTTGGTCTTTGACAAAATAACAAATTGTAATTACCTGGTTTTGATCACTAAAAACCAATTATAAAACACTCACAAAGTGAAAATTATACAAATTGAATGGAAATATTAAAGGAAAAAACCAGAGATTTTTACAACTAATTACCCGCAGCCAATCAAGTTTGTCAATTTTATTTCTATAAAATTAAATATTATTAGAATACAATATATAATATGAGTAATGCTACATGTAGTCGTGGGGTATACAAGCGTCATGCAGTCGTTTTGAAAAAGAGAGGAGTCTATTATTAAAAAATTAATTTCTTTTTCATGTGGGTCCCTATAATTTATTCATTTTTTTAAAGTGATTTTACCACACTTGCACATTCACGACTGTAACTATAATTTCTCATATAATATTGGGTGTTAAAAAAAATCAAAAAAATAAAAAAGAACACAGATGATCAACAAACTCATGAACCATTTTCTTCCTGTTATACAGTCTGAAAACGGCAAATTAAGTGGAACTTTATTTTTCAACCAAAGTGGAAATCTTACACATGCTAAATTGTAGCATTTCCCATCATCAATTTATGCTTATTACAAGACCTAAAAACCCCCTTTTTTGTATCAAACCCCCATTGACAATATTCTAATTTTTTCGATGTATTTTCCTTACATGGAAGATCAAGACATCGAGTATCTATGCAAATAGACATTAATAAATACATACATATATATATATATATATATATAAATAGAGAAGAAAAAAAAAGAAAAAGTGAGCGGAGTAGATATAGTGACATGTTCTGATCAGAGAAACCAGTTGTAGTACTGATGGGATACATATATAAATGCAAAATCCAGAGCCCTGTTATGCAAAATGAGTACTTGAATCGAAGATCATGCGCAAATCATCATCACCATTGTCCATCGCGATCTGTGTACGTAGCCAGCCTAGAGCTTCACAACCTCAGGAATATAAACTGGGTATCGATCAATGCAATCAGCCCAAGGACCATCGCTCGGAGTTTTGATGGTTCTGTTGCATTTCCACACTGCACTGTTACACTTGAATCCGCTCCCAAACGCTATCTGCCAAACCCTATCTCCTCTTCTCATCCTCGCCTTTGATTCTATGTAGCTCAGCTCATACCACAGCGACGACGACGACGTGTTCCCGAACCGGTGGAGTGTCATCCTCGAGGCCTCCACGTGCTCCGCCGAGAGCTGAAGGTTCTTCTGCAGTTCATCGATGACGGCACGGCCACCGGCGTGGATGCAGAAGTGCTCGAATGCCTGCTTGAAGTCGGGGATGTAGGGTTTCCATTTAGGGTTGAAGATTTTTCGGCCAATGAGGGTGAGAAGGAAAAGGAGTTGCTCGGAAGCAGGAAGGACAAGAGGCCCAATGGTTGTGATGTTTGATTTCAAGGCCTCGCCGGCTATGGCCATGAGATCTTTCTGCAGTGAAATCCCTACGTTTCCTTCTTTGTCTTCTTCTTCAAAGACACATCGGAAGGCTTTGTCGTCTGCTCCCTTGTGGGTTCGAACGACGTGTACTAATCTGTACTTGGCACGCCGTCGTTCCGACGTCCGATTTGATAGAAGAATAGCAGCCCCGCCCATTCGGAAAAGACAGTTAGGAAGAAGCATAGCTCTCTCATTTCCTTGATAATAGTTGGGCGTAATAATCTCTGTGCTTACGATCACAGCATTTGAATTGGGATGAACCTGAAGAAGATCCCGAGCTAAATCGACGGAGATAAGCCCGGCACTGCACCCCATCCCAGAGAGGTTAAAGCTCTTAATGTTGCTTCTCAGCTTATACTTGTTGATCACCATGGCCGATAACGAAGGTGTAGGAGAAAAAAGACTGCAATTCACGATGAGGATATCGATGTCTTTAGGCTTGAGCCCCGTCTTCTCGAGCAAGGAATCCATGGCCGAGAAAATAACGAGCTCAGCCTCACCTCTCGCGGCCTCCATGGTTGGGGTCGGCGGGATATAATGGATTGCGGGAGGCAAACAAGTTTCCTCGCCAAGGCCAGACCGCTCAAGGATTCTCATTTGGAACTCAACGCTCTTAGGTTTATCTTTGAGGATGAGCCTTGAATGTTCCATGAACGTAGCAAACGGCACCCGACACGTGATCGGGGGCTTGAAACAGGCGTAATCCACGAGAAAGATTGTCCGTGGCTTTGACATGAAGAAAACGGTGGCGACGAAGATGATGAGGAAAGAGCAGCAGAGGATTTGGACGAGATCAAAGTTGAGGGATCTCCAAAGGTTCAAGATTTCCGCCGGCCCCATGCGTAGAACCTCTATCAATACACCAGCCATGATGGGTATGAGCGTCAGTGTTAAAATGTGGTTGACAAGGTACTGATACCCAAGCTTGACATACTTGAGCTTCACAGAGCTGGAGAAGTTGGGTGAGCTTGGAGGCATGTTAGAATCTGTTTGTTTCAAGAGAAAGAAAGAAACAGAGAGAAAGAGCTTGAGCGTCTATGGATATGGATGGAGGTGGATTCGTGGGAAACTATGGTTAAGGAGTGGTGGGGAGTTGGGAGGATATAAAGGCAAAAGGGGGACCATGGCAATGAAGGAGGCAGATGAGGGGATTAAATGAAAGGACTTCACGTCACTCAACGCTCACTTAACTTGTTTTTAATATCATCATAACTACCACTTTCCACACGTAACCAATCCCTCTATATGCAGCTGGCTGGCCCGCTTAGTTTAAGCTACTGCTGCCGTACTTGTTGTTGCTCCTTTTATTATAGATATTGCATGTATTTCTGCTTTTCTCCTTGTTTATTGGCCATTAATGGGCTTCTTGGTTGCACTTTCCCCCACTGCCACCATATATGATTGAACGACCGATTGATAGAATATTTATAAATTACTGCGCTGGGAAAGTGACATTAATCATGATGTAAAGATAATAACCATGTATACATATATACACAGTAAATATGGCTAGGCGCTGTAGAAGAATTATGTGGACTACAAGTGCATGGTATATATGATAATGATCCTCCGTAGGGTACCTAACCATATTAATCTTGAATTTGTATATAAAATTATATTTTAATAATATTTTATTCAATTTTCAACTTTCTTATTATCTGATCATCTCATCTCATCTCATTTCATTTGTGTAAACAGATGAGACTCCATCAATCCTTTACTTGCCGCAAACTATACTTTTTTGCGGGAAGGATTTCTCTCTGAGAAATTATGAAGATATATATATATATATATGTATATATGCATGTACATATATATATATATATATTATAATATCTATCTTCATAAATTATATACTATTAATTATATCATGTTATGAAATTAAATCCTACGAATTAACTTCTTAATTATCAATGTAATAATTTATTTAGATATATAAATAATTTATTGATTGCTTGGACGGAAAGGAAGATCAGATATATCCATTGCATTGGAAGATATATAAATATTAATGGGTAGTGAAATTAATTTTATGGAGAATATATATATAAATTAAATCCGCTTTGTTTTTGTTAAATTTAATTTCCAAGAAATTTCGTTTTATGCTCTAATTAATATATATGGTTGTTGCATGATCGATCCCTGTCTAGACAGCACGTATGTGTGTGTATTATATATATATGCACATCAGAATTGATGACGTTATAAGGACGAGCCATGACTCCCCACTCACTTGTGTGGAGGCAGAGAAAGTATTTGACTTCTTGATGGTCCGCAATTTTAAGAAGATTTATACCATAAAACTCCCAGAATAAAAAGTCAAAGTGAAACAGTATTTTGCTTTTATTTTCTGTATTTTTCCTTTCTTTCAATCTTTTGGGAGTTGGGGATTGGAAGAGTCTCGGCTGCCAACCATCTCAATGGTTTTTTTCTATCATATCTTTTAAAATATATAATTAGAATTCATTTTTTCTATTTTACATATAGATTTTTACAATACGTCATACATCAGCTTATCTATTTTATCTTTATATCATTTAAATATTATATTTTTAATCTTTTTATTTATTTCAAATATTATATTCTCTACACATCATATATTTCAATATTTCTGTATTTTGATATTTGCAATATTTCTTTATGTATAATGTAATATTTTAAATTATTTAAAAAAAGAGTAAAACGATAAAAAAATATTTGCTTTTATTATTGACAATATCAAAACTTCTACATGCATAAAAGTCGAAGAGACTATAAATGAAGTGCTAGAGAGCAGATGAGAGATAAGAGAGTGGGGCATGTGCAATAGTGATAAAAGGGTTAAAATAAAAATAAGATAAAAATGAAAGAGGATGAAATGAGAGATAAATAATAAAAACTTGTTTAGAGGAATGAACAGTAACCTCTACATGTAGAGGATTTACTGTAGCTGAACGTAAAATAGAAATAGAATAGAAGATCCAATGGAATAGATTTTTGGCCATCTTTCTTTATATTTTAAAGAAATGTGTATTTTACAAGAGCTATTGGGAGTGCTCATAATGCTCATAATGATCTGGTAGTTGGTCTCTCAACAAGAAATATACAAAGAACTCAATATATATGAGTAGTGTTATATATATTTACAATTTTATGCACAATATTATACATATTGAATAAAAGACTAATTTTATTAGTTTTTGTTTAATTCGGATTTTGAATTTCAAATTTCATAATTTTAAGTATATCAATAGCTGATACGTCAGCACCGTATTGTTATGTGTGTAAAACTTGTAAGTATAATAGCATTTTCCTACATATAACTTGTTATGGATGTGTTTCATATTTCTGCTAATGACTTCTAGTAACCTGCAACAAGAAAATTCAAAAAGCTTGGTGTAAGGAGGTTTTTTCCACCTATCGGCCCTTAAAGCAAGCCCACGAGGGGCCACTGGGAAACTAAGTCAGAGAGCCCCGCCAAGCCCAATAAAACCCAACGACCCCCTCTTAAAAGGAGTTAGTGAGCCTTTGCAGAGTACTCGGTCCATGAGCAAAACCTATCCACGAAGCAACTCCCGTGTAGGGAAAGTAAACGGTAGGGGCGGATGAGACTCGCCGCTCTAACACCACCCCCAATGACAAACTACCATCGGAACCTGTCCAGGCAAGTGGGCCGGAAATATGGAGAACCCATGACCTCCTAACAGTAATCATGGAGAGGCTTAACATGGAATGCTTCTGAGTAAAGTGACTCAGGTGGCCACGCCGCATTAATGGCACCACTCCCCTGACTCCACGCAGCATTAATGATGCCGCCCCAAAAACTATGCTGCATTAAAGGATTATGACTAAATGAACAGTGGAAAGGACATGGGTCCCTCAAAGTTAGGAATGACCTATTCCCACCGAAATCCTAATATAAGAGTTGATCCCTAGGTACGAGAAAGTCTTTATGATCCCTCTAAACTTACGCACAAACTACTAAGGAGATATACTAATTTTTGGATCAGAGACTTCCCTGCAACACCAAGCCCCCCCACTCTTCATGTTTGTTTAGGTGTGTAGGTGAAAGACTGAAGACCCGAGTTACTGGAACTAGGTTCAATGACATGCGAAACACGACGTTAACAATGGCACCGTTTATGGGATCTCTATAGATTTCACTTGTCCTTCGTATGCCTATGACAACCCGTTCTTAGACAACTCGGGAACAAGAAGAAGCGACGTCGACAACATGGAGGCAAGGGTCACCGTAACGGGACAACTAGTAGGAAAACTAACTGCCAGACCATCCGAAAGGAGAACGAGATGCTCAGAGTAGCCACCAATGAACCGGGAAATGAAGCAGAATCAAGCAACAGCGAGCACGTGGAATCCAGAAATGCAGGAGGAGGAGGTGACGTGGAGGAAGAAAAAAAAACAAGAAGGACAAGCTACGTAACCTCAAGAGGAAGTACGAGGAGATGGCGAAAAAGATGGGCACGTCGTCGTTGGTGGACCAACTACTCACCAACTTGGGCCTGCCCTATAGCAAGGAGGTGATGGTTGTGCTCCTATCATCAAAGTCCACAACCTCTCAGGGAATGGGGGAAATCCAAGGCGAGCAGGTCCTGACACGAGAATGTTACGTACAGGAATCGAAGCCCAGGAGCGCCGGGGTACATGTGGTCCACACCTCAGCTGATGACCACGGTCTCCCACCCCCGCCGGAGCACACTCGGCAGATGGAGTGATCCAAGAAGAGCACAGACTTAGGAAGGTGGAGACAGATGAACCACTGGAGTTGATCCTCTGACCCTGAGCCACTCGAAAGCCATTGCCAGGACAGGCAGCTGGATGACACCTAAAATGAGAAGCGCCATGTAATAGCTCCTCACGGAACACTAGGATGTCTTCACCTGGGGTCACAAAGACATGTTCGGGATCGACCCAGAGATCATTCAGCGCAGAAAAGAATGTTGCCATCGCAGCAGAAGTCGATCGGCTACTGGCGGCAGGCTTCATACGGGAGGCCCATTACCCAGACTTGTAGTCCAACATGGTGTTGGTGAAGAAACAAAATGACAAGTGGAGAATGAGTGTTGAGTTCACTGACCTGAATAAGGCTTGCCCGAAAGACAGCTTCTCGCTACCTCAGATTGACCTGATCGTCGATTCCACGGCGGGTCATTGCATGCTCAGCTTTATGGACGCCTACTCTGGGTACAACCAGATCTGCATGAACCTAAACGATGAGGAGAAGACTTCGTTCAGGATTGTATTGCTACTATACCATGCCATTTGGGTTGAAAAATGCGGGGGCCACCTACCAGCAGCTGGTCAGCCATATGTTCAAAAATCAAATTGGGAGAAACATGGAGGCCTACGTGGACGATTTCCTAGTCAAGAGCAGAACCCCCCGTGCAACACCTGGACTACCTCCGTGAAGCCTTCACAGTATTAAGGCAATACCAAATGAAGCTGAACCAGGTGAAATGTGCCTTCGGTGTAGCCTTCGGGAAATTCTGGGGATTCATGGTGTCTGAACGGAGGATAGAAGCTAATCTAGAGAAAGTGGAAGCCATACTCCTCATGGCCCCTCCTTGAAGCATTAATGAAGTCTAGAAACTAGCTGGGCGGGTAGAGGCCCTTAACAAATTTGTATCAAGGTGCACCGACAAGTGTCTAACATTTTTCAAGGTTTTGCAAAAGGCGCGAACATGGGATGAAGAGTGTGACTATGCGTTCGAGGCTCTCAAGAAATACCTCACCAGCCCTCCACTCCTCAGTCAACCCAAATGTGGAGAGACTTTGGTCTTGTACCTATCATACTCCCCACAGACGGCTTCCTCAACCTTAGTACGAGGCAAAGGTGGGGTCCAGATGCCCGTGTACTGCAATAGCTGGGCATACAGAGGAGCGGAAGCCAAATATCCATGCATAGAGCAACTCGCCTTCACTCTAGTAGTGACCACCCGAAGACCCCGCCCATACTTCTAGACCCATCTAGTAAGGGTCCTCACCGAGGACCCCCTGAAGAAGATCCTACAAAGACCGGACGCCTCAAGCCGCCTTACGAATTGGGTCATGGAGCTGAGCGAGTTTGACATCGAATACGCACCACGAAATACTGTTAAGGGACAAGTGCTGGCAGATTTTGTAGCAGAATCCACCACTTCCCGAAAGGGGTCAAACATGCACCTCCTATGAAGCCCTAACAGGTATTTGTTGACGGTTCGTCCTGTCGGGCTGGAAGGGAAGTGGCGGTGCATCTAATCACAGATAAGGATGAAGAGCATAATTATGCTATCAAGCTGGCATTCAAAACCACTAACAATGAGGCAGTGTATGAGGCACTAATCTCGGGTCTGGCGGTAGCCAGATCTCTAAGCGCCAAGGAAGTAGAGGTACGAGCCGATTCTCAAGTTGTAGTTAATCAAATACAGGGGGAGTTCACTGCGAAGAGTGAAAATTTGAAGAAATATCTAATTCTGATAGAAACTGAGCGCACCCACTTCGAATACTTTCAGATCCAACAAGTGCCGAGAGCCGAGAATCAAAAGGCAAATAAATTGGCGCGAGCGGTGTCCGGGAAAGAAAATTCTCCCCTGTTAGAAGGGACATTGATTAGGACCGTTGAAATACCAACCGTGAGAATTGAAGTAGTAGAAGTGAAGCTAGGAGCTCTAGAATGGGCATTGGATATTATCAGGTATATAGATGCCAACGAGGTACCCCCGACAACAGATATAAAGCCAGAAAGATCAGGAATAGAGCGGTGCATTACACTCTAATCGAGGGGATCCTGTACCGAAGAGGACATTTCGCGCCTCTTTTGAGCTGCATCTCATTTGAAGAAGCCCAATACGTGCTGGCGGAAGTACAGGAGGGAATATGTGGCGACCACTCTGGAGGAAAAGTGCTGGCAAGCAAAGTGATCAGGGTGGGGTACTACTGGCCTCACACCCTGTAGGATGCCAATGAGTACGTACGAAAGTGCTAGAAATGCCAAGAATATTTTAAAGTGCCCCATTGCCCGCCAGAGGAACTGACGTCAATCACCTCATCGTAGTAGTTGTTCCCCTAGCCCGCTGGTGGAAGGGAAGGGGAAGAAACCCAGGAGGGAGTCTCCTACCAAAGATGACTTGATGAAATGCCCATTCTCCCTTTGGGACAATCTTCGGTTGCGGTGTTCTTTTAGTAGCCAAAGCCGAGGTCGTTGAAGAAGGTGGTGGTGACCATACCACCTCCTCATGCCGCACCTTCTTTCTCTTCCCCAATAGGGGTGGGTGGCTCTGATTCTCTTCAGCAAGTTTGGGCTCCAGCAGTTTCTATGGGATCAAGGGTCGGAGAAATTCCCGAGCGTGCCCTGGAAGGCAAAGGTGAAGGCAAAGGTCATGGCATTGTGCTCAAGAACCCTTCTGAGGAGAGGCGGAATGCTGCCCCAAGGTCGGCAGTAGGCGGGGGCCGTCCTGACCATATCCAGGAAATGGCTAGGAAGCTTAGGGAGTTCTTCTACAAGGACAACTATCGACTCGTTATATTTCTCTTTAAGCTTTCTTGGTGCATTTTCCTTCATCACTAACTTGAAAGTTTCGTGGTAGGGTGTAGAGCAGTTGGCAACATTCATTGTGGACAACCAGGAGGGACTGGAAGGCGAGAACGAAGAGAGTAATAATCTTTGGCACGGTTGACCTTGCAATGTGACAAAGACGAGAGGGAGAGAAAAGAAGAGTCGGAGAAAACCCTCGTCAAGGTGCAGTTCAGTCGGAGACCGAGTCAGAAGAGGATACTCTAGCTTGGTCAACGCAAGGCCCAACTTAAAATCCAACTTGGCGTGGTCTTGGGAGGAGGTTGGCTCACATTGTCTTGGAGCAGCGCTTAGCGAGGAGGCAAGGTACAACCTTCAGGAGTCGCTCAACCACCAACAGGAGGAGTTTTGCGGTTGCAAGTGGACAACTCGAAGTTGCTCAAACTTCGAGTGGAGGTTCGAGGAGGCCTCCAAGCCTCTGCAGAAAAAAAAAAAAAAAATAAATAAATAAATAAATAAAGGACTCTCTCAAGGCTAAAATAAGAGAGTGAAGGGCTTGGAGTTCAAGAAAACTGAGGCTGATCGTGTGATAGCCGCCCATGAGGCTACCATCTTGAACTTGCGCTCTCGTCTTGACAGTGCCAAAACCGCCCTTCCCAGGCTGCGCGAGGAGTTTTCGCACATCCGTTTGGTCCATGACGACGCCTGGAATTACAACTATGTGGAAGGTTTGGAGAGAATGAGAGATTACGTGCTCCTAAATCCCCGAAGCAATTTGAGGGCACTGAAGGTGAAAGAACTCCCTCCGAACCTGGCGGCGATAAAGCATGGTGCCTTGATAGGGAAAGAGCTGATCCCGAGCTCACTCTCAGACAACCCCTCCAGTGACAACCCCACCAACTAAACAATAATATTAATGGAGTTCCTTGTACATGCGTTTGTTTCTTCTTGGGTACTTCTTTCTCTCCTTTGCTCTTAGCTTTTCATTTTTGCTGCTGGTTACTGAAGCCCGACTTTTTTGATTTGTTATCTGATAAAGCATTGCTTCGCAGGTGCTCACACGGAGATAGGAGCTCTTAGCCTTGCGCTAACAGCCCCCACTTTGCTCGGTCGGAGATAGCAGCTCGGAATGGGGCAAAGGAACTCAACCTTATTTGAATTTATTGAACTCGAAGATAAGTCAAAGGGTAGGCCTGAAATTGGAAAAACCAGTAGACGGAAGAGACTGTAACTACTTTTTTCTTTCTTCTAGTCTCGATGGGGTTCTTTCTCTTGTAAAGTACAATCTAGTTAGGAGTTAGTCTTTTCTAACCGTTGATGGATATTTCTAGGCTGAGCTTACAACAATATAGTTCGCTCCTCTTTTACACAAGGTCGAGAAGTCACTTAGGTATACAATATAGAAGAAATGCGGTGGATAAGCGCCCTGGAATTCCATTCTAATAGAGCGGCTCGAGGTAAAATCCATGTTCCTAAGTCAAGATGAAGCGAATACTAAAGTCAGAAAGGGATTTGCACGCTTCGGGGAGTGCACCGGGCAATGGGTGTAGGGGTGATGCCATTTTTGCGATGAACAACCACAAGTAAATTTGTCTGTTACTTCAATCATAAACTTGGATTGTCCTAATTTGTTACCGTCGATTTGGGGGGCGGGGCTCCTCGGGAGCCTACGCTATGTAGTGGAGAGAACATGGCCATATTCCGAGGGAGGGAGGCAGGGATGCGTTAGGCCAAGCCCTCCTCTTTGGTCTCTCCAGGGAGCATGAGTCACCGCGTAGTTGAGGAGTTGTCTCGCTCTTTGCCATAAGCCAGGTAGGAGACGTTTAATAGCACTTGAAAAAATAAACAACTTAATATAACTCATCCTTGATCTATGATTGTGAAATTTTCAATCCTGGGCTGTTTTGCCGGAGATGTGAGGCATCAGTCGCTTGGCGTTATGTTTGGTGGAGAAGGAGCGTGGCGAGGAGTTCGAGGTATTGCTCGTTTGGCATTTCGTTGTTGGAGATGGCATCTCAGGAGTCATGTTAGGGAGTCTAAAGAGTAAACCCGCTCTTCGTCGGGGGAGGGGTCGGGATGCCTTAGGCTAAGCCTGCCCCTTTGGTCCCCTCGAGGAGGTAATTTGCCGGATGGCTGAGAAGCCGGACCGTTCTTTGCTTTGATGGGGGTGGGGTAAGTTGTTGCTCTTGCCTGTTGGTGTCCACGAGGAAGATAAGTGTCGGGCAACCGAGGGCTGGTTCGCTCTCCACCGCGAGAGGAATAAAGTAGCCTTCGAGCATAACCCATCCCTTTGGTACCTCACAAAGAGGTAAGTGTAGCGAGGTAAGTGTCGGACAGCTGAGCAGTCGGTCTGCTCTTCACCGTGATAGAGGCGAGGTAAGTTGTCAGGAGCCGAGAGGCTAGACCAGCTCTCCCCACGAGGGAGGTTGTGCCGCCTACCCACCTTTTAGCCCTCACGGGGAGGTAAGTAGTCGGGCAGTTTGGGACTGGACTCGCTCCTGCCTGTTGACATCACATGGAAGGTAAGTGTTGGGTCAGGCTGGTTCTGATCGCACTCTTCATCATGACGGAGGTCAGGGTAAGTTGCTGGACAGCCGAGGTGCTGGACTCACCCTCCGTTGCAGGAGGGATGAGATGGTCTTAAGGCGCATCCCACTCTTTAAGGCGTCGTAGGGAGGTAAGTTGCCAGGCAGTTTGGGACTAAAACCACTCCTACCAGTTGACGCTCACAAGGAAGGTAAGTGTTAGAAAGCCGATGGCTGGCCCACTCTCCCCCGTGAGAGGCATAAAGTAGCCTTAGGCGTAACTCATCCCTTTGGTGCCTCTCGGGGAGGTAAGTAGTTTTCGATGGAGATTTCGTCGATAGAGATTACGTTGATGGAGTAAAAAGTTGAGATATGGCTAGGCAAGACGTGTTTTATTCCTGAAAAGCCACAATTTCATTAATAGGATTTACACTATTGACGCGAAAATGTAAATTACAAGTCCTAAAGATTTCTAGCAATAAAACTTATGTAGGTGCTCGGCATTCCAAAAGTTTTGGACCATATGCACCCCACCATCTCTTGGCTTCAATTCTTGCACGTAACACTCCCGTACCATGACCTACTCTTCTCGAATTTCTCCCACTCCTTGAGAGGTCGAGAACTTCACCTTCAAGTGGTAAGTCAACATCACCGCCCTTAGACTGTTGTGGGTGGGTTTGCCGATTATGGTGTTGTATGATGAATGAGCCTTTACCACCAAGAAATCAATCATGACCGAAGCCGTACAGGGGGCACTACCCTCCAAGACGGACACTGTGATGGTCCCAACCGGCTGGACCATTTCCCCAAAGAAACCTTTGAGTGGCATAGGAGCTGGTTGTAGTCGGGCAGTGTCTTTCCCCATCCGGGTAAAGACTTCCCAAAAGAGGATGTTTGTGGAGCTGCCATTGTCGACAAGGATCCTCCTTGTGGTGAAGTTGACAACCAGCATAGTCACCACTAGGGTGTGACCGTGTGGATAGAGGACCCCAAAGGAAATGACGGGGCCCAGTTCATTTCTCCTATACTTGGTGGGGCGGCACTCTACCGAATACACTTCTCGGTATCTCGCTTGTCTGTCGTGCGCCTTCCGACTGGATGAGGTCGAGCCCCCGCCGGCGATGGTTCTAATTTCTGCCAGGGATGGCCCTTCCTGATGTAGTACGCGGGGACGGTCGTGCTGGGGTCCCTGCGCAGCTGCCCTTTGCCTCGGGCTCCGTCCCCTTAGCCTTCTGACTCTCTCCGCACTTCTTTCCCGCGATCTCCTCCTCCACTCCCGCTCTGGCCTCCGAGTGGGAGGGTACAACAGTTTTGGCAACCTAGCCTACTATATTTCCTCTTTAAGGGAAAGACAATCTTCAGTGTTTTGAGTGGTTGACTGATGGTAGGTGCAATAGTGATGGCTAGTGGTCTTGTAGTCGTCTTCTTGGGCGGGTTGACGGTCGTCGTTTTGGATGGTGAGTGCTGGTCAGTCAAATCGAAACCCCAGGCCTCTCGTAGGGGTTTCTTCTCTCCTGTTGTCGCGTGGTCCTTTCTCCGGCTTCTCGTGATCCTTGCCTTTGGTTGGTGCCTTCCCCTTCTTTTCTGCTTGTTCCAGTTCTTTCCGTATTGACTCAATCAAGGCCCGAAGTGTGTCCTTGGCAATAATATAATTGTCAGCTTGATCCATGAACTCTCGCAGTGTAGCGGGAGTTCTCCTTGCCAATTCTGCCATGAATTGGGATCGGAGCCACACTCCTCCTAAAAGCGCTGCCAAAGTTCATCTTGGTCGTCTGTGGTCATGCATTCTTGGTTGAACTTGGATAGGTATGGCTTTAGACTTTCATCTTCCCCTGCTTGATGGTGAGGAGGTACATTGCGGGGCGTCTTTTTCTCCTACTCGCCATAAACTGTGTGAGGAACAGGTGGGCCAGCTCCCCAAAGCTGTCTATGAACCCGGTTGCCAAAGACCCAAACCATACTCTTGTCGGTACCTTCAAGGTCAGCATGAAAGCTCTGCAAGCTACTTATCATGGGAAGTCACGCAGAGTCATGTGAGCTTTGAAGGTTTCTAGGTCATTAGCCCTATCTTACATGTCCATGTGGGGAACACATAACTTTGGTGGTAGGGACACAACCATCACCTCCTTGCCTTTGGGTAGGCCCGTACTGGTGAACAATTGATCTACTGAACGATGTGCTCATCTTCCTTGCCATTTCTTCGTATTTCCTAATGAGGCTACGCAGCTCATCCTGCATATTTTTTCTATCTTCCTCCGCATCACCTCCCCCTTGGTTCTACTTCATTTTATGGCTCGTTGGTGGCTACTCGGAGCGTCCCATTCAATTTTCGGAGGGTCTCCACTTCGGTAGTAAGTTTTTCTACCAATTGTTCCATCGCGGTGAGCCTTACTTCCATATTTGTTGACGTTGTTTCTTCTTGTCCCCGAGTTGTCTGAGAACGAGTTGTCGCAGCCATATGAAGGACACATGAAGTCTATAGAGATCCCACAGTCGGCACCACAGTTAACGTTATGTTTTGTATGCCTTTGGGTCGAGTTCCAGCAACTCGGGTCTTGAGTCTTTCACTTACACACTTAAGAAAACAAGGAGAGTGTGGGGTCTTGGTGGAGGCCAGGGAGTCTCTGACGCTAAAGTCAGTATATCTGCTTTGTAGTTTATGCATGAGCTTAAAGGAATCAGAGAGAGTTCTTTGTACCTGTGGGTCGACTTTTATACTAGGTTTCTGGTGGGACAGCTCTTACTTGACTTTGATGAGCCCTTGTCCTTTCCACTGTTAATTTAGTCAAAATCCTTTAATGTGGTGTGGCTTCTAGAGCAGCATCATTAATGCATCGTAGAGTTCAAGGAATGACGTCATTAATGTGGCATGACTCCCTGACTCACTTTACCCTACGGGTATTCTCTGACTCGCTTGTTATTGTTACTATGCATCTTGATCCAAGTTTATTACCAAATGTTTATTTTTTGGCGTTACTAATTTTAATTTTAAAACCCAAGCTTCAAAATTCTCATTAATTACTCTTTCATCCTTCAAAGTTCACATGCAAGCTAGTCTTTTCAGATCAATATCTTCTAGATCATTTTCTTAGACAACATATTGGGTAGAGTTCTCTAACATTATAAGTTTCGTCCAAGAAAATACACCAATTACTCCATCAGCCTATTCTCCACACTATAAGAAATCAAGCATTTTTCAGCATTCAAAATCGTCGCAAATACCCCTATTAATCGTTGCATTTGAGCATTTTCAGCAATTTTTAATTCGCTGTGTCTTCGACGAAATTAAAGTGTATTTTTTGATCAATTTCAGCGATAGGCAAAAATTGTCGCAAATAACTACTATTTCTAGCGATTTTGTGAGAAAAATCATTAAAATTCGAAAGAAATGGCATTTTCATTTATCATTAAATCATTGAGAAAAATCAATTGCGGCAATATATATCATCGCAAAACATTGCAAAATCGCCGCAAAAGACTCATTATTTTTCCTAGCAATTAAAAATTATCGTCGCTATTATGTAGTCCTAGCGGTTATTGTCGCCAAAATAGATTATTTCGACGATTAAAATTCGCCGCAAATAAGTTAAATTGACAAAAAAAAGTATTTCCGGCGACATTTACTCGCCGGAAATAGTGTTCCAAAAAAGGAAATAAAAATGTACAGAAACAGAGATGAATTATACCCAAGCTATACTTCACCAAGTATAGCTTGGGTATAGTTCACCAAAATAGTGCAGCAACCCCTCTCACATATATATAGTTACACTTATATATAATATATAATTGTAAGATATAATTTATTCACCTAAATAATGCATGTAAAGCAGGGAAGCATATTTCAAACACAATGAACAATGATATCATCAAAGGTGAGTTAATGGTCTTTAAAAAGTATCTGCGTCCAACAAGAGTCACAAAATCAACACTTTATTGCAATACAAAAAAATTTTACTTTGTGAGAGGTACATGAGAAACCAATAAATTTCTATTAAAAATGGAAATGTGAGAGCTACATGAGAAACATGACGTTAGAAATGTAGACTACCAGAATACATAAAAAAGTGGGAAGCAGAAAACCAGAATACATAAAAAAAAAATGTATTACACATCCAAATTATATGTTCTTGCTCATAAATGCAATTGCACAAGTGGGAAGCATAAAACCAGACTTACAAATGATCTAAAAATCAATAACAAATGTCACCAAGGACATAAAATCGCTCTGAATTTGATGAATTATCTACTCTGATGAGCATGCATCTAGGATCCACATCAAAGCAACTATGTGCAATCATCTTTGGTACATTCCAATTTAATAAAGGACATTCATTGATTCATCCAAATTTTTGAAGATTCACATATATCAAGTTTTTCCATCACATCATAGCCTAATAGATTTTTGCACTCCTCGTAGAGTCAAATAACAATACCTCTATTTAAGTAGACAGATGATAGACAACTATAAATCGACCACAAGTTGGTAGGGGTGGGTGGAACTCCATTTCATACCACTGCAACCATTTGATCCATTTAATACCACTGTCATAGGCATGCAAACATCAATCTACCAATTGTACATAAAATACAAAAATGTCGAGCTACTTCAGAAATGTCAATAAAAATCTACTTCAGAAATGTTGAGCTAGAAGATGAACAACACATTCATAGGACAAAGCACATCAAATACCCATCCTCCATACTACAATCCAATCCCATAAAGCTAAAAAGTTCACTAATTTACCACTGGGCCTTTCAGAAGTTAAAAGAACTATAAACCTATCAACTAGAAGAGAAAATAAGAAACAAAGTTTTATATATATGTATGTATCTATGTGTATGTATATATACACATAATTCTGCATGTTTCTACCTTCCCTCCACTTGGTTACACTACCAACTAAACAAGTATTAGGGGAAAATGTATGGACATATGAGGTTGGAAGACACTTGGCTGCTATCATTTTAGGTGCTAAATGTGAGGTATGAGAGGGAAAAATGATGGAGTTTTAAACTAAACTGAACTTAGTCTTCTTACAAATGAAATTTAAGCCAAAGTTCCAGCCTTGTAGAGTGAAGATATAAGCTAAAAATGAAGGGAAAACTACTGCAGCACAAATAGAAAACATCACAAATTTCCTGATGTACTTTGAGCTCTAACAGGTGGGTTTAATCCAATTTACAGGTCCTATTTTCCTTCCTTATGATTATTCACTCAAATACACAATGATATAGAAGAAAGATGTGAGAAAAGGAAGGTGAAACTCATAACATAAATTATGGACAACCTATTTTACTAGCAATCATGAATTACTTCAGATAAGTGCTCACATATCAAATCCACCCATAGCAGCAAATGCTATTGCCACGCACTAGGTCACTTCTAAAAAGATTGACCCATAGGTTTGCAGATTACTGAATACTAAAGTCTGCCAGATTTTGATAGGCAAAACATGGTTTTTCTAATAGAAGAAGATTACTTAATCTTTAGGAAAAGAGCGAAAGCTCACCAATTTATTGTTTTTTCTCTTGTCAATGAAAAAGAACCCTACTTCAAATAAGGTGTGACAACTGAGCCTGGACTTCTAAACCATCTGAGTTAATTAATCCATTCATTCTGTTTTAAAGGTGGTGGGTGATAGATAGCACATTGTTAAGATTTCTGACAAGTTGAATAAAAGAAAACATGTGTGAAAATCTGACTTCAACTACATATTTAATCAGTGAACTAACATTATGCCATCATGAGACTCTTGCAAAACAAAGTGATCTTAGCTCACTTCAAACACTTCACTGAAGAAAATTTACCTGGGATGCAGCTATTTGATTTCTTCAGGATTTTCATGCAGCTTTGATATAACTAACCGAATATACTTGCAAGAGAGATCAAGAGTCAAATATGTCTGCATGCAGTACTACTTGAGCTCTCTCTCATATATATAGTTATGTTGGCATATATATATATATATATATATATATATATATTTATATATATGTTGTTGATAATCCTAATCCCAGAACAAGGCTAACAACTAAAATTATCTTTATTTTTTTCCCTATAATTATATTAAATACTGCAAATAAAGATTAAAAAAAAGGCAAAACACAAACAAAAGATTAAATGCCACCGCACTAAAACAGAACCACATAACAGATGAAGTTTGTGGTGCATGCAGTCACAAAGGCTAGTAGAATGCACAAAACACAAGCTGAACAAAGTTCCAATAAATATGTTGTCAGCAGAGAAAGAAATGACAGCACACAACTTATGTGAATTCACGAAGTAAGCAAGATACCTTTTTCTAGAAAATATGGTAGGGATGCAGCATGATCCAAATGAAAGCTGGAAGCAGAAGCATCACTTTAGGTTAAACAAAGAGGCAAAACTATACATTATATTAGCATTTGGTGGTAGTGGTTTTGAGTTGTCTGAGATATGTACTAATAACCATATAAAGGCAAAAAGGGAAACCACTTTGCCCCTACATAAAAGCTAAGAAATCAGAATATTATTCCAAAATCCCAATTAAAACCTATTAAAAGATCCCAATTAAATTTATGCAAAACCAACCACTCATTAAATAGTGTCAAACATAAAGATAAATATTGGAATTTTTATGGATCACCATCTAAGTAGTTCCTCTAGAATCAGTGATTCTACCTCACTATTCTGTTGCACATAGTCACCATTTGGCTTTTACCTCGATGGTATTCAAGGTGATAGCCTGTGAGTTTTAGATCTTACTTCCTATATCTCTAGACAGATTGAGCTGGTTAAAGTATTAACATTAATATGATATCCTTGTTTATAAAAAAAAAAAAAAACAAAGTACTAACATTACTGCAGAAGAAAACTTTGTACAGAACATACAGGAGCAGAAATTAAGTGGAACTAACCCAACAATAAAGGCACTTTCTTTCAACTTGGCATGAAAGAAAAATCTAAGAAAATACAGAACATAATGCACAAAACCTCACAATATAAATCCCAAGCTATTTAGGCAGCACATTCTGCTGCAATGACTCAACATAAATCAGAAAAGACATTCATTCCACTCAAGCATTTTCCGGACCAATAAGTCTGTCAACATTCTAGAATATTGGCTTGTGATAGAATGAAGAATATTGGACAGATGTCATGCAGTGAGTGGAGAGTAGATTTGATTCAAATATTAGAAGATGTCTATAAATATGAAAATGGATTGTAATAGCGCAGTATGAGAAAATGAGAATAATGTCAAATATCATCTTCAAATATCAGTGTGACTTTTATGCAAACAACTTGAATCCTCTATCTCTCTTCACTCTTAAACACAAACTGATCTTACTCAAGTTACCACTAGGAACCTAAGTACAGTATCTTTAAACTTCTTTCAAACTTGATGAAATCATAAATAATGTCCAACTTTTTTGGACATTATTTGAAGCATTGTCAATCTAATAGCCTAGGTATGAGTTTCTAATAAAAAAAACATTAACAGCAGTATTAGAATTTCAAGGATGAAATCATAAGTTAATGGAAAGTTATTGAAACATCCTTTGTGGACATTTCAAATGTGCAACAGTTTATATATGTCTCATTATATAATAGAGAGAAACATTACAAGTATATTCAGAATGTACAATTCATTTAGAAAACATCATGAATTTCCTGATATACTCTTTTTTCCCAAGCAATATTGAGACAATGCAATGTCATCATCTTAAAAAAATTTTGCTTATAGGAAAAAATCATTTAAAAATGCAATGCAAGTCATTAGATTAAAATTCATGAGCAAAGAGGGTATGGCTAGCATTCCAATATGCTAGCCATACCATCCACATTAGAAACAAAGACTGTAATCCTTCCCCTTCACAGGAGTATCACTGTTTTGTGCCATTCTCGGTCCTTTCTCCTCAGATGATGACAGTTAATGCAGGCGTAAATTTTCCTATATGTGATAAACTAATTAAGATGATCTCTAATCTATGCTGGGCCAGGGGTGGGGGGGGGGGGGATCAAGAGGGGAGATGACATGCTTAATTAAGGTACGTACATGACTCATGCTCCATGCTCACTTCTATGGACTCTGATTTTATTTTGCTACAAATGCTGCAGAGGTACAATATGATCATTAAAAATCATGCTTACTCATGAAATAGATAAAAGATATATAAAAGGAAAAATGAAAGGGGTTGGGGGTAGAGAAAATCCAAAAAGTAATAAAAAAAACAATAATACTTGATCAACTTCTTTGCTTTTCCTAAGCTTTATAAGCAACTCATAAGCCCTAATTTCTTTGCATTTCCTAAACTTTATAAGCAACAAATAAGCCCTAATTTGTTTGCATTTCCTAAGCTTCTCAGCGACAAAACATAGAAGAAATGCAACCCCAATCATTAGACTAGTAATTATTTAATACCAAAAAAATAGTTCAGTTAAAAAAAACACCTGATCAACTTCGTCCCACCATTTGAACTCGGCCTCTATCTTCTTACGAAGCACATTATACAAAAGGGTCGGATAAAACAGGATCCGAGCCCCAACTCCAACTAGTGCTCTCTTCGGTGGAGGGTCTGGGGACCGTTGGGGGATAGCTATGCCGGTATGTGGAGGTGGTGCAGCGACTGTGGAGGCAGCGACTGTGGGAATCCGAGGGAGAAAATAGGGGTAGATCTATGGGAGAGAGAGAAGCAGTGAGGGAGGGGCTTGCCTAGGCTGGCCGGTGACGGTGGAGGTGGACAATGATGGTGGGTCGACGGCGGTGTGCAGTGGCTGCTGCGTGGAGGCATGAAGAGTGGGGATCGGGGGAGAAGAGGGATTGGGGAGAGACGGGAAGGGGGGGGGGGTTAGGAGACATCTGGAGGGAATTAAAGTAATGAGGGAAAAACGCATGTTTTTAAGTTTCACGTGTTTTTCCGACGCTTTTGATTCTCCGCTAATAAGCATTAACAGCCAAAGATGACTCTGGCATCGACAATATTCACTGCAAAAAGTACATTTAAGCGGCAATTGTTAGCAAACGGCGAAAATACAGTTGTAAACTTTTTTACGATGAAAAAAATCGCCGCAATATGCATTAAATTCGCCGCATAAAAAGTGAACAGTAAATTATTCTTCAGTATTTACCATCTTCGACGTATAATTCAGCGGCAACTTGGAAATCACCACAATTACTGACCTTTTGTGGAGATTTTTTTTGTGACGATTTTAAAATCGCTACAAAATGTCTGATTTCTTGTAGTGCCAATTTAAAATATCATCCCTATCTAGCTTCCAATTTTGGAAATCACACCCTCAAACTAGGCAAAACATTGTATTCTACTCCCTCCAAAAGAATTGACATAAAATATACCCTAGATATAATTAAAAAAAAAGGTACAGAAATATGAAAAAAATGAAAAAATTATAGTATGAAAAAAGTCAAAGAATATAAAATCGAAGATTACTTTAACAAACATATATAGAAAACATAATTAAATCATTTTATTAAATGTTTTGCTTAGAAGTTATTTTATTATTTTTAAAATAACTTTATTTTGATTTTTTTAAACTTATATTTTAATGTAATATGTTGTAGTACTCGTAGTTTGAGGTAGGTATCATGTGCATTTTCCCCAATCTCGTCGCATGAACATTTAAGAGTTTTAAAATTCAAATATTTATCATCGTAGCATTTTACTAATCTTAGAATCCGTATCAAGTAATTCATGTTGGAATTTAGAGAAACCCTGGCCGATAGTTTAACCAAGAAGCCTGTAAATATTGATGCAATATTTCCATACACTCAATACATATATGTACAATATATGTTGGGTTTTGATGGATGCTTTGCTGTAGATCCTGTGGGTAGAAGGGGGGTTGGCAATGCGCTATGGAATTGTGAAGATACAGTGACCACACTACAAGAAAAATGTCCTTTCGCAGTGATTTTATATTCGCTGCAAAAGAAATCGTTGCTAATAGTACTTTATTGCGGCGCAAGAAAAGTCGTTGTAGCAAATTTGGTTTTTTTTTCCGTTGTGAAAAGTTTCTAAACTTTTTGCGGCAATATTTTTATCTTTTATGATGATTTTAGAGAATTTACGGCTAAATTCATTTCCAACGATGTAAAAATCGCTGCAAAAGGTTAATTTTATTGTAGGTGGTTTGTTTTGCTGCAATAAAGGGAAAATGCCACAACCATGAGTTTTTGAAGCAAATGTTTTGTCGCCGCAACAGGACCTGCTATTTTCTCCCTTATTTTTGCGTTGATATTTTGATTTCAAATTCTACTTTATGCAGCGACTCTGTCGCCGCAATTCTACAAGGGCCTTGTAGAATTGTCGCCGAAGACAAAACTACGTAGTTTTTAGACAAAACTCTAAACCCTATCTTTTTCTCCTTTCCTCTTTCTCCCCCCCCCCCCTCCCCCCAACACCTGTGCCGTCCCCTCCCGTGACTCCCCAGCAAGCCTCCCAGCCAACCCGCGCTACCGCCGTTGACAGCACCATGACGCCATCGCCGAACCCCTCCTCCCTCTCGCCCTCACTCTCAGATCCTCTCTCTCCTTCAATCAACATCTCCCTCTCGATCTCTCTCACCCTCCCCTATGCTAAGACGTCAGCTGCTGTGAATGGCAACAATGAAGCCGCACCACGAGCGAGCCACCATACCTCATTTCTCTCAGTCCACTGTTACGCCCCAACCCTGACTCTACTCCCTCTCTATTTCTCTATTTTCTCCCCCTCCTTGCCATCGTGCGACATTGCAAGCCCGGTGTCGATTTCCTCTCAGCCGTGTGAGAAGCTCTCTCATGTACACCCTTTGAGTTTCTCCCTCTCCCAGCCCCGATACCCTCAGTCTCTCCCTCATCTCTCTATTTCTCTCATCTCATAGCCGCCAGCCACCGTCCATGACAAACCACCACCCCTCACCGTCCACTACAAGAAAAAGGCCCTCCCCCATCCCGATACTTGGTGTTTTGTCTCCGTGCGTTCATGGCTCTCTCTCTCTCCCTCACACTATTTTTCTATTAGGGTTTCATGAAAACAGAGGATTAGGGTTTTTACCTGCGGATTGTAGTGTTGTGTGGTGTCTCGTTGATAATTTTAGGTTCTTTGTTATTTTTTATTGCATTTTGTTGGATACTAATCTTGATTTTTGGTTTTTTTATTTTGATCATAAGGAATATGCTTAGCATTTCTTTAATTTTTCATGCTGTGATTTCTTTGGTTTGTATCACTTTGTATTATGAATCTTCCTTTCAATTGGTTTCCTTATTGTTGCAAACTATAGCTTGAGAAAAAAGGATCTTTGGCTTGTAGGCTTCTACTTGTAAACTAATTGTGGATCATACCTTAGTATGAATTACTGTATTACTTCTTCCTTCCAGGGTCAAAGTGATCACTGTGAGGAGTTTTTCACTCCAGAGCTGGATAAACATGGCCACATTGGTTTATATAAGAGAAAAACAAATGAGGTTGTTTGAATACTTCTTATTTTTGTTTAGTTTTTGAAATTATGGATGTTATTGATCTATGTTCTTTGTTGCAGGTTTGGCATGATGCTGTGATATATATATTTGGTTTAATAATGACTTCATTATAGCTTTGGGAAGTTAATGCTTAGCATGTCAAAAACACTCTCACCTCTAATTTTAGAAAATATTTTTTGGATTGGATTCTCGTATAGAATACAATAGCAAGTTTTTGTTACTGGCATGTGGAGAAGGTCCTATAGGTTGTAGCATTGAGTTTATGGGGAAGATCTTAATGTTTAAGGCTGTTATATATTAAGGTTTAACGTTATAATCATATTCTTGAACTTGGATCAAAGTTGTGTTGTCCTCGAGTTTTCTTTGAGTTGTAGTAACACATGATCCATCAGGAGATAAAGTTATTCAATGAGTTTGTAAGATTCAATTGACTAAAGGATTTAACTATAATCCTTAGGCTAGATTCATTTAAATCTTGCATATACTTGTTGTATAATCTGCTATGCAACTTTGATGAATGGTTTTTTGACCAAAGCATTACTACTTGTGGGTTTTTGACCAAAGGTTTTTGACCAAAGCATTACTGCTTGTTGATTTAATTGACCAAAGCATTACGGCTTGTGGGTTTTGGGATTGTAATGTGTGTTTTTTTCTATTTCTCTTTTTGTAAATTTGTATCGTTTTAATGTATGCCATGCTCTAATCTCTTGCAGACTACAACAATACAAGTTTGTTGAGATGAAACTTCTAGCCCAGTAAAGGGATCTTCAGGCACTCTTATTGAATTTTAACTGTCTCTACAAATGTCTTGGGCACTCAAGTTTCATGTTTTTATTCTCTAATATTTGGAGTGAGTAATTCTTTGATTTATCATATTTGAATAATTGGTTTTTGCCCAATTATGTATAATGTTCCAATGTTTATGTAAGTTTTGTTGCAAGTATTGCAAATGTAGGTATAGTGGGTTGCACATTTGCTGGTTCAATTGCAGGTATATTGCATACTTGATACATAATCTATATGTTGAACAAATTTTATCATGTACACTTGACAATATTTTTATTCATATTTATGTTGTTTTTATTCATATTTATGTGGGGGAGGTCTTAGATTCAAGGCCACTTAAGTGTTAATTTTATATTTACTTGGTTGTGGCGGCTAACATCTTTTGAATACCTTTTTTCTTTAACTTTCTTTTTCACAAATACAGCTTACTTTAGGGAGGCAATTTTCACATTAATCTCGTATAAAGCCTTTCTTTCATCATTTTTGCTCTTAAATGATGTCACCAGCTTTAGCTTTTATCATATTTTACCAATTTGTTATTATAAAAAAATACATATACATATTTTACCAATTTGTTGAACAGCTTTTTAGTTTTTACAATCTTTAACAATCTGGGGGTTTCCCCTAATTAGGAGGTCTTTGGTGAGGGGTGCTGTGGTGGAATTATGAACAAGGTACCGCTTAATAATTTTTAACACACTAACTCTCAGTTATCTTGGTGGCTGTTCAAAGTCCTGAGTAATCTTGGGTAGTAGATGCAGAATTAAAAAAACACTCATGAGCTTACCAAACAAAATGTTCCGCTTCTCTTTGTTATGATAAGTTTGGATGAGATGTTTTATCTGGGAACTTGATAATTGAGATTCTAACATGCTTTTGGTTATAGTACCTTTACTAAATGGTAGCTAGAATGTTATTGAACTTAATATAGTTTGCTGTTTTTTTCCTTCTAGTTTCATAACATAGTTGGGGTCTTTGTATTACAGATTCTTTATCAAGTGCTTTCTTTGACATTTCTGATGATATGTTCTTTCGATTCTTTTAAAACTGCAACCCCTTGAGTGAAAGTGTTAGAGCAGTTGGGGATATTTTGCATGAATGGTTTATACACTTTACAGTTTATGAACTTTATTTTATACCAATTATTTTGTTCAAGTACAAAGTTTTTTTTTTTAATTTTGTAGAAGAGTATATCTTGTAGTGCAAATGCATGCATATGGACCTAAATCCTGCTTGGAAATTTATGAATGATCTCATGAACAACATAGGAAGCCTATAATATGAATGTGTATTGTATTTTTCATGCATCCTGTTTAGTGTATTTTTTTAAGGGACTATTTCCGTGGACAATAATTCACCGGAAATAGTTTTTTAGAATATGAGACTAATTCTAGTTCACTGGAAATAATTATTTACGGTGAACTTTACAGTATTTGCTACGCTACCACGCCGCTGCATTACAGTTTTCCCAACGATTTTTTATGGAAACCTAATGCACAATTGCGGTGATTTTTACCAATAATTGCGGCCAACAAAATAGCCAGAAAAACATAGTTATTGAGGCGATATTAGACATTCGTTGCAGTAGAACAAAAGTGAATAAACAATGGCAACTAACGTGCAACAAACTAAGAAACGACGGGAAAGACTTTTTGCGGCGATTTTAACCACTTTTTGCGACAAAAAGTGGCGCTGCAAAAGGACATTTTTCTTGTAGTGCATTATGAATTTTTCACATTTTCATATTCATGCTTGTATTAATGATGCTGAGAAGAATTTTAGTTGGTCGTTTACTAGCTTCCACAGCCAACCTGAAACTAGCAAAAGAGGACAGTCTTGAGACTTACTTTCTAGGATTAATCCTAATCCTGATTAGGCTTGGTGCGTAATAGGTGATATTAAAGAAATAACATCATAGGATGAAAAGAGAGGGGTAGACTGAGACTAGAAAAACAAATGGAGGATTTTTTTACAGAGTTTGGAAACAAATAGTCTATTTGATCTGGTTGGAAGGGTGATAAGTTTACTTGGAGTAATAGGCATGAAGATGACTCTTTTACTTATATAAGGAAATGATAGATAGAGCAGTGGTCAATCCTCAGTGGTCTAAGATATACAGTGATAGTGAAGTAGAAATTCTGACTTCGAGAAGATTTGATCATAAGCCTCTTCTTTTGGTGTTAACCGATAGTAACCATGGAAAATCAAAGAAAAGGATAACTTTTAGGTTTGAAGCAAAATAGGTGAAAGATGAAGAGGGGAGCAGGTGGTTAAGGAAGCCTGGGACAACCTTCTTTTATCCAGAATCCATGGAAAAAGGTACATGCCAAGCTACAACATTGTAGCGGAGCTCTGGTTAAATAGAACATGAGAAAGAAAAGTGACAGTGCAAGGGAAACTGAGCTGAAAATAAATAGATTAAAATAGATGTAGGAAAATGAAGGTCCCCATAATGCTATCAAATTCTTACAAGATGAATTGGGGCTATTACTCGAACAAGAAGATTTAAAATGGAAAGCATGTCATGATTTGCTCCCCACCAGACAAAACCTTGCTAAAAGAAAGGTAATTGATAGTCCTTTGTGTCCAATCTGTGAAATGGAAGCAGAAACTGTTAAGATATAAAATAAATAATAAAATCTACATCTTCCCATTAGTTTAACCTTTTGGGACAAGTGGTGATTTCACATGGTATCAGAGCCTATCACAGGACGAATGGGGGTCCACACTATTTAGCCCGTGACAAGGACCAGAAAAAAATATTGGCCTGCACGTGAGGGAGGGTGTTGAGGAATAATCTCACATTGCATGTGGATACAGTCTTGGGCATGTTTATAAGGAATGAATAATCATCTCTTGTAGAACAGGTTTTATGAGATGAGTTAGGCTCATGAATTTCTTCATGGTATCAGAGCAGAGGTCCTGAGTTCGAACCCTGACTCTACACTCTATCTCATTTAATTAAACATTCTACGTGTTGGGCCACCCATTGAGGGGAAGTCTGACCTACACGTGAGGTAGAGTATTAAGATATAAAATAAATAATAAAATCTATCTATTTCCATTAGCTTAAACTTTTGGGACAAGTGGTAATTTTACGGACATAACTCTTCGTGCTGTCTGGAGTTGCCCTACTCCTAGTGATGTTTGGGGGTGAAAACTACAGTCATGTCAGAAAGTGGTCGTGTTTAGCAGCTGATTTTACAAATCTGTCGAAAATTTTGATTTTAAGTTAGAAGAATGAGGAGCTAGAACTAGTAGCTTTCAATATAAGGAGACTATGATGTAAATGCGAAGAAAACCGGTCTTGAAGTCATAATTCGAGATTCAGCTGGAGATGTAATGGCTTCACGTACCACCAACATTGATGCTCTTGTGAAACCTACTACAGCTGAAGCTATGGCACTGAGGAAAGCAATTAATGGACCTATGTTCTGACCTAGGATTTGCCAATGTTATCTTTGAGGGAGACAGGCAGGCGGTGGTAAATTAAAACTTCATATACACCAAGCTCAAGAAATCTGGGCAGATTTTGGGCCACTGATCTATGATGTTAGAAGTATATATGCTGATCACTGGAAGACCGTGTTGGAAGGTTATTTTTAATTATCGTGAAGCAAATATGGCAGCTAGCACATCAACTTGCCAAGTTAGCTTGCTCCCAGTCTAATTTGGAACAGTACTGATCTTGATTTTTTGAAAGAGAAATATTGTAATTACTGAAATTTTTTGGTATTCAATAAGAACAGTATTAATGATCTTGATTTTTTTTTTTAAAAAAAAAAAAAAAAACAATCTATATGATCTTCACACAGACACATTTATATGCATATATATATATATATATATATATATATATAAAATTATTAAAACGGGAAACATGCTATCTCAAAAGGTAAAACACATACATACATACAGTCATACACCAAAGATCTGCCTCACATGCAGTAACCCTAGATGACACCTCTTTTCCAACACAACAGCAAAAAAGTAAACAAAATTAAGCATTGAAAACATGATAGTACGTATTAGGCCGCAGTTTGCGTCAGCCTGCTCATTTTTGAATGATGAGTAGTTTTATATAATAATTTATAAAATTAACTTTATTTTATAAAAATACATATATTTTTAAAGAAAGTTCTATATAATATAATATTATCTCACTTTTATCTAATAAAAAATTATTTAATTATAATAAATATATCACATGTTATATAATCCGAGGAAAATATAATGTATAACTTTACTCTATTTTTAAATATAACTGTAAAAAGAGCTAGACGTGTATATTACTCCTCATATCCATATTCAAAGGAGACAGTTAGTTGGGACAGTTGGAGGTTAGGGCTGTATAAATATTAGCGCTGTACCTTTTGTGGTAATAGTTATAAACACGTGGATAAAAGAGTTGATCAGGTTTCAAACCAAAATATTAAGTTCGTGGAGCCCAATAAATAAACTATCTTTTTAATTAGGAAAATGATTTATCTAAAATATTTTTTACAACACTTTATATAATTATATTTTAAATAAAAAATATTTTAAAAAAATATTTTAAAAAAATAACATCATTTTTTAAAAATATCTTTATTTTATAATATTGTTGTGTAATATATTATATAATATATTATGTATATATTATTAATCTTTTAGTTAAAGTCATTATGCTTATCATCGAATTATATTATATATCTTTCTTCTTGACCAAACTACACAACTGTCAATCCAGGATTTGGCAATATATAAAGGTCACTTCAATCTTATACTTTGAGTGCTTGTTTTCTACATTCCATAATGACACTTAGAAAATCTTTCTCTGATTTTCTCTGAGTCCTAACTAAACGGCACCCACGAATAATATTGGGTAACAAGGATTCTCAATATTATATTTTTTTTCTCAAATATTATTTCACTACAACAAATTTGAGATTTTGGGACGAAATTATTTAGTGACGAAATTTTTTTCAACCTTAAAAGTCATTTCTTGGGACGAAATTTAAATTTCATCCCAAAAAATTGATAACTTTACAAAATCGTTCGAACGTTAAAATAACCGTTCGAATAGTATTTTCTGTGACAAATTAAATCGTCTCAAAAAACTTTTCCCGTTCGAACATCAAAAAATACGTTCGAACAATAAAATTTGGCGGATAATTACTTTATTATGGCGGGGAAAGTTCAAAAACGTTCGAACGATAATTTGTTGTGTTCGAACGGAAAATATTTGGTGGCAAATCCTGGCGGGAAGGTTTCTAAACCGTTCGAACGGAATATATTTAGTTCGAACATATTCAAGCACCACATTTATACATTCGAAGGTATAATATTAATCTCGGTACGAAACTCAAAATATAAAAAATATCTATCATATATACAAATTCATTAATTAATTTTATGTAATTAATTTTAAAATATTTTAATGATTTCTTTTACGTTAAATAAGATTTTTAGTTAAATAAATATTATCAACCACATATATATTAATCAACCAAATAAAGCAAATTATCAAAATGCCATATATATTGTTCATAACTATAACAAAAGAAAATATAAATAAAATATAAAACTACTGTGATGCGAGGTCTCTACACACATCCTCGACTGCAGCTAATTGTGTCTCTACCTGTGTCAGTCGAGTACTAAGTGTGACCTAAGTTGCATTATTGGCATTAATCGTTGTACGTAACTCATTAACCTCTGTACGTAACCCAGAGACGGTAGCCATAATCACTGTACGCAACTCAGACATAGCAGTATGCACTGCATCAATCACTGCTGATGTGTGTACGCCGATCTCAGCACGCAATATGTCAGCCATCTCCTCGCGAATATATGTGCGTGATGCCTCAGCCTGTGTAGATGTCTCACCAGCCGATACTCCAGTATCTCCCGGCTGTGCATCTCTCTGAATCTCAGCCCTGTCAGGAACAGCCCCACGAAAACGAAATCTAGAGTGTCCCGTGCTCCGTGATAGGGTGGTGCTGTTGATCGGTGCCATCGGAAATCGGGAATACTCGGCAGGTTCGGACACAACCCCGGCATGTAGCAAAAATCGCGTGATGAGGATCCCAAACGGTAGTATATCTGTCGTAATGAACCGTGCCTCTGATCGGATCCTCTCAAATATATAACCAACGAGGTCGATCGGGATGCCACGAGCGACCTGTATCATAAATCTCGCTTGATCCATGCCAACCTCGGTCTTGTGCTGCCGTGGGTCAATATTGTTGGCAATGATCAAATTCATGATCTTGAAGAAAGAAGATAAATCTGTCTGCCTAATACTCTTCGTCTCATCGTACAGTGGAGCATCTGGACCAACAATCAAGTCTCTGACCTCATGATCAGCAAGTGTATCGATCTCATCTGTGTAATCTGGTCCCTCGTCCTGAGACATAACTGCATCACCTGAAGGATCAGACTCTCTAGGCGGCAGGTTTGGATAGGCATCAAGAAGCCTAGGAATACCCAGATATGCAGCGAGTCCGTCCGCTGAAAATATAACAGGAGCTCATCGGACACAGATCCTATATGCCCCTCCATCGTCTGGGCTGGCAGCACCGAGCTCTTTATAGAACTCAGTAACGATCTCAATGAATGAAACGAGCTCCATTCCTTCTTCTCGCTGATCTAAGATTGGTGCCCAACCACGATCATTGAATACTGATGGGAGGGAATGACCCTCCCAAATAAGAGCTACAAAATCAGACAGTTTTACATGTCGCTCAAGTAAAACGATCCGCTCTCGAACTGTTTGGATGGAAGGTTCTCCTGATCTACCACGTTTACGGCCCCGATAAGACATTATTATGATCCTGAAATTTTAAAAATAAAATATACATTCAAGATTAGTGATAAAATCTAATTACGACTAAAAGATTTGCAAAATTATATACTAATAGCAATTTAATAAATTAATTGATAGAACTTATAATCAATTAAACGATGAAAATAATTTAATAAGCTAATAAAATGTAAATGGATTGAATTTAATAATTAGCGTTCGAACGTCTATATATATGGTCGAACGGACAATTAGTAACGTTCGAACGTTTTAAACCTGTTCTAACGTACAGGTTTACTCGTTCGAATGGACAGGTTAAATAGTTCGAACGGAAAACAGATCTAACTCGGCCATGGCTGAGTCAACTCAGCGACCATGAAAACACCCAAAAAATAATCGATTCCGTGGTTTCTTCGACTAAAAACAAAGTACTCTTCATTTCTAAACATCCTACGATTGATTTATGATGTTCTACGGTAATTATTGATAAAAAATCTAATTTTTTTTAAAAAAACAAATAAAACCATAAAATTATAAAATAAACGGTAAAATGAGTTTGAAAATACATACCTTTACTTGGGAGGAAAAGTGATTGACGTATGTGCTGATCACGGCGGCAGACGGCGGTGAATGTAGTGCGTTCAAACGTTTTCTCGGTTTTTCAAACGGTGGGGACGGCGGCGTGAGAGAAATCGCTGCCCGCGATAACTTATACGTGCATAACCGTTCGAACGTTAATATAAAACCGTTCGACCGTTAATATTTCACGTTCGAACGGAAGTTTTGTAAGTTTATTAAAAATTATATTAAATGTATACTATATTTATATTCCTATAAATTATTATAATATATATACTTATTATAGTAGATTATATATACTGTAATATATATGTAATATTATAATATATAATGATATATATTATGATAGTAGAATACTTTAAATGAAAACATAATAACTTATATGTATTTTTTTATAGTATAATAGTAATATATCATAATACTTTACTATCAAAGTGTTATATATGAGATTGTAATATATATATAGTACCATATGATAGCATATAGTACAATATGGTATGAGTTTATACTTAACTAATATATGTCATACTATATATTCCATTATACTTTACCTACTAAAGTTATATATGATACTATACAGCATATATATATAGAGTATAACTTACTAATATACTATCATCTTATAAATTTCTCTATACTTTATTATGTGACCTTAGTATATTTGAGGCTATATATATGTGAGTATATATTACTAATACATATGATCTTAATAATACATATGATAGTATAGGTCACTATATATGATAATATATATTACTATATATATGATAGTATATATTACTATATATATACTATATATTTAGTATAGATTATTATATATATGATAGTATATATAACTAACACATATGATCTTATAGTACTTTTCATTTAATGATGAAAAAAATTATATTTAAACATAAAGGATATGTGTTCGAACGGTACTCGTAAACCGTTCGAACACATATGTTGCGTTTGAACGTATAAAAAAACATTCGAACGGATTATTGCAATGGTGGGAAAACATCCCTCCAATTAAAGACTACTGGATTACTGTTCGAATGTAATTTGTTATAGTTCGAATGGATTATTGCAGTGGTGGGAAAATATCCCGCCAATTAAACTATAGTATCATCCAATATGTCTATATATATTAATGTTGTTCTCTTATTCAAATGTATAATGAAAAAAAAATACAAATAAACATTTACAATACCGTTTGAACAGTTAAAAATAAAAGTTCGAACGGTTAATTTTCGAGCGGGAATAAATCAATAACGTTCGAACATATTATTTATACGTTCGAACGTGAAAATTAGGAGGGAATTTTCTCCCGCTTAATATTTTCACGTTCGAACGGTTAGTAAATAACCGTTCGAACATGAAATGTTCTGCAAAAACACGACAGAACCTCACAATATTGTTTCTCTCCTCCCACGCGCCTTCTCAGTGTCACCCGAAGTTTACCCCTTCGCATATCAGAGGTATTCTTTCTCAAACTAGCCCCTAAGCTCAAAAAAATTTCCATCTCACTCAATTATTCTCGGATTACTACTTGTAGGAGAGTTTTTTTGCACGGCATATCACCATCTCCTTCCCTTTTCATCTTCAAAAATTCAGGTATTCCTTTTATATTCTCATGTATGGTTTGAACTTAATATTTTGTAATGTTAGAAAGTTGTATGCTTTGAGATTATTGTTTGTGTTTGTTAGAGTTTGTGATTAATGGAGTTTTCGGCGCTGTTGAAGACGATTGGAATCTGGAATGAATACGTTCGAACGGGTTAGGATTACCGTTCGAACGTATTCATTTTGTTCGAACATAGGTTATCATCGTTCGAACGTAAACATTACATCAACTTTGATATACAGAATACAAATATTTTGGGATAGTTGTAAATTATATGTACTACTAAATCACAAATAATTAGGACCAACTACCATTTAAATAGTTAATTCTAAATAAATAAAATTAATATTCAAATTAAAATACTATTAAATCTTTAAATTAAAATAGAAATAGTTAAGATTTAATAATACTTAAATACTTAATTATAAATTAATAAAATGAAGTTTGTAAATTAAAATACTACTAAATCTTTAAATTAAAATAGAAATAGTTAAGATTTAATAATACTTAAATACTTAATTATAAATTAATAAAACTAATATTTAAATTAAAATCTGGAATAAATCTTGAAATAATACCTACTAATTATGTTTTTGTTGTATTGTTGTATAAATAATATGTTGTTATTGTTTGACATATATTAGCATATTTTGCATTGTTTGTTCATCAAAATAAACCTTAGACACGTTCGAGAGTTATCAATCCGGATGAATGCTTGATTGATAACTCTTGAATTGTCCAGAGTGGACAGTTTGGGATTGTAAGATCATTCTCGCAAACTATAGAACTATATCTGTTGTCATCCAACATTATGATTTTGGTAGATTCATCCATTGTTCTCTGGATATGAAGTTTCGGTGATGGTGCAACGATGTGTTAATCGTCAGTGCACACAACCAAACGAGCATATTTGGAGAACTATGAGGAGATGCTGCCGAAATTTTGTTGGACGTGATAGATAATAGATCATAGGTTGGCGACTATGATCTTACAATCCCGAATGGGATAGGACCAACTACCCGGTGAAAGGTGGCATACTCATTGATTGGTACATGATACATGGTTGTTTGCTGATGCACACGTGATTGTTTGTAAAGAATATAGTCGGCATGGATAAGAGTTGGATGAGAGTTAGCGATCGATAGGGTCAGAATTACAATGTATATGCTGAAGGTGTTAAGAAATTCTTGGAGTTTGCATTGGGTACATGTGATAGTGATGGGCGTATCAGATGCCCATGCAGAGAATGCAGGAATTTGCATTCTCATAAGATAGACTTGGTGAGAGAGCATCTGTTTGTCAAATGTATTGATAAGGGTTATACTGATTGGGTCTTACACGGCGAACCATATCCAACTTCATTTGAGGCTCCACATGAAGAAGAAGAGATCGATGAAGATGTACAACCAGAGATTGTTGGAGATGATTACGATGAGGATATGGAGGAAATGTTAGGTGACATCGGTGCGGGAATGTTTATGGATGAAGGTGACACGGACACATCAAGCTCAAATGATGGGGGCCATAACACTTTGCACGCTTGTGGAATGATTCACAGCGTGAGCTATATCCAGGATGCAGAAGACACAGTAACTTGTCATTTACCGTAAGATTGCTTCACATAAAATCAATGTGTCGATTATCTATTAAGGCAGTCAATATGTTACTTGAGCTGTTTAAAGAGGCACCGCCGACAGACAATACTTTACCTCGTAACTTCTATGAAGCAAAAAAGTTGAAATGAGGACTCGGATTTGATTACAACGTAATACATGCATGTAAGAATGACTGCATATTATTTTGGCGAGAGAATGAGCAGTTGAACGAGTGTCCTATATGCCACGAGTCAAGATGGACATCAGACAAGGCAAATGTTCCGAAAAAGGTCGTACGCCACTTTCCATTGATACCTAGATTACAACAATTATTTATGTCATGCGCAACGGCTGTAGACATGACATGACACTCATCAGACAAAGTAAGGAACGATAATATTTTGTCACATCCTGCTGACTCCCAGGTGTGGAAGGAATTTGATCAGGAACACCCATGGTTTGCTGAAGAACCGCGTAATGTAAGACTTGGGTTGGCAACAGATGGATTTAATCCTTTTGGGAACATGAGTACTAGTCATAGTACTTGGCCAGTTGTACTTATGCCGTATAATCTACCACCGTGGAAGTGTATAAAAGATCCATATTTCATGATGAGTTTGCTCATCCCAGGTCCAAGGTCACCGGGAAATGATATAGACATACACTTACAGCCATTGATTGCAGAATTGAAAGATTTGTGAGAGAATGGGGTTGTCACATTTGATTCGTCAACAGGCAAGTCGTTCAAGATGCATGCTGCGGTGTTGTGGACAATAAATGATTTTCCAGCTTATGAAAATTTGTCAGGTTGGAGTACTAAGAGGAAAATGGCATGTCCAACTTGTAACAAATATACCAAATCTGAATGGCTTACGTACGGGAGGAAATTATGTTTCATGGGTCATCGTCGATTTTTACCTAGTGACCATAGATGGCGTGGAAATTCTAGAATGTTTGATGGAACTGCTGAATGGGGCCAACCTCCACTATATTTTTCTGGCGAAGATGTACTTGCACAATTTATAGATGTTGGTTGTAATGAATTTGGTAAAAAACAACGAAAGAGAAAACGAGCTACGAATGAGTTGAATTGGACAAAGAAGAGTATATTTTTTGAACTCCCGTACCGGTCGAAGTTAAAATTGCGACATAGCCTTGATGTTATGCATATTGAAAAAAATATTTACGAATCCATATTGGGAACATTGATGTCAATTGAAGGAAAAACAAAGGATACAATAAACTCAAGGAAGGATTTGAAGCGGTTGGGAATAAGACGGGAAATGCAGTTGCAAGAAAATGGTTCGTCTGTCTACATACCGATTGGGTGGTATACATTGTCAAGGAATGAAAGGGTTACATTTTGTGAGTGGCTAATGAAGATCAAATTACCGGACGGTTATGCCTCGAATCTAACAAGGTGTGTGAGAACAAATGATTGGAAAATAACTGGATTAAAAAGTCATGATTGTCATGTTTTCTTACAGCGTATCTTGCCTATTGGTATCCGTGGGTACTTGACCAAAGATGTGCGCGTGGCTTTGACTGAGTTGGGTGCATTTTTTAAAGACTTATGTGCTAGGACGTTGAATGTAGAAGCTTTGGATCGAATGGAACGAGAAATTGTCATAATATTGTGTAAGCTAGAAAGTATTTACCCACCGTCATTCTTCGATGTCATGGTTCACCTAGCCGTTCATTTGCCACGTGAGGCTCGGCTTGCAGGACCAGTTCAATATAGATGGATGTATCCCATTGAACGATTTCTTGGAAAGTTGAAACGTACAGTGGGTAACAAGGCCCGTCCAGAAGGATCAATTGCAGAAGCATATATTGACGATGAGTGGCATACCTTCTGTTCCAAATATTTCCACGGAGTTGACACTCGGTTTGATCGGCTAGAAAGAAACTTTGACGTTGACCGAGCAAGACAACGGAATGTATTTTCTGTGTTTTCCCAACAAGTTCGTCCAATTGGTGCAATGCGTGGTTATGACTTGTGTGGAAGAGAGTTCGAGAAAGCTCAGTGGTACGTGCTGAACAATTGCCCTGAGATAGAGAACTACTTGAAGTAAGTTTTAACATTTTTTAATTTAAATTGCCTCATTACTTTTAAAAAAATACAAAATATAAAAGATTTGTGGTAATTATCAATTTCAGTGATCATATTAACGTGCTCAAGGAACTGGGAGTAAATGATATAAACCAGAAACATGAAGAGGAGTTCCCGAGATGGTTTGAAGAACGAGTAATGACATTACAAATGCATTACTCAATAACAAATGAAAAAATATTAATTTCAATTTTGATATAGTATATGCTTTACTCAATATGTAGGTTGTACAAATGCATGCGAATAATCTAAATGATATATCGAATGAACTGTATGCATTGGCGGGTGGCCCATCGAGACGCGCTGCTCGATATTCTACATGTATTTCTCGGGGAAGTAGGTATCACACACTGGATCGAGATTGTTATAGGAAAACCCAAAATAGTGGTGTCCTAGTCGAAGGAAGTCATGATGGAGAAAATATTGATTTCTATGGGGTTATTGTCGATATAATTGGAATGAAATATTTGGGAGAGCTTGCGGTGTATCTGTTTAAGTGTGATTGGTGGGATTTAAGCAATCCTCGTACTAGAGTCCGTGATGATGAATATGTTTTGAGTGTTAATATATCAAAAAAATGGTATGAAGATGATCCTTTTATTTTGGCTTCTCAAGCATCTTAACTATTCTACTTAGATGACCCGAAGTTAGGAAATCAATGGCGAGTAGTACAAAAATATTCTCCAAAAAATATATATGATGTTATCCCTCAAGCGGAAGGACAAGATGAAGAAGAAGATGACTCATCTACTCAAGAAGCATACCAAGAGAGTCAACCCGCCTTAAATTTGTTTGTGGATTTAAGCCAGTATGAGATGATTCCATTAAATAGATAAGATATTGAGGCTGAAATTGTTGATGCGACAGTTGAGGAAAATGTTGAATCATCTGAAGTATCTACAGATGATGAGAGCGAATTGTCAAATGAAACTGATACAGATTCTGATTGACCAATTATGTGTTAACATTACAGTTGATGACAAATATTTTACTTATTGAATGTATCAGTAGTTTGAAATTATGCCGCCAAAGAGGAAGGAAGTTCGTAACCCATCTCCACCTATTCCTAGCTCTCCTTCAGACTCACCATTAGAGATTGACTCTACAGAACAAGGTAAAAATCTAATACTCATAAAAGTTATTAATTAAGGTCCTATAATAGACATATAAATGAAATTGATTACAATATTATATTTTATAGAATCTACAGTACAATCTCGTCAAGGTCAAGGCACCACTAGAGGGGTGACGTTGGAAAAATATCGGAAGGTAAGTAAGATCAAGGTTAACATTCCTGACAAACATACCGGGGGCGAAGGACAACCAGCAGCTTGGCTTGCATCGCATGTGGGTGCTCTTACATGAACTTACGCACCTTTGGCAACGACTTCATGGAAGAAAGTCCCCCAAGATGTTAAAGAGCTTATCAAGAAGCGTTGTTTGGTAATGTTTAAAACATTGATTTAATAGAATAAATTTCTATATTTTACTTAAATTTAGAATATTATAAATGATAATGTGTTTGTGACTATTTTTTTAAGGATGATTTCGAATTAAATTTTGGTCGGAGAGAGGAGCGTAAGACTGTGGAAGAGCTTATGGGTAATGCATTCCGCAAATATAAGGCGAGGTGTCATGAGCATTATAATAAGTTTGAGAAGAAGGAAGATGCACGCCAACATCCTTTCCAGGATGTCCGACCTTCTGAGTGGGAAAAACTTTGTGACATGTTTGAGGATCCATCATATCAGGTATAATGAAATTTAATTATTTTACTTGTCCTATTTGTCATTTCGCTTCATAATATTTTCAATTTCTTTGCAGGAGCGAAGTTCTATAAACAAAACAAATAGATCAAAATTGAAGATTAATCATCATGTAGGATCAAGATCTTTCCATCGCCTTTCTAAGAAATTGGTACTGCTATTTTTTTATTGGATATAGTTAATTATTTGGATGAATCATAATGACTTTATATCTTATCACATTTATTGTAGCAAGATTCAGATACTAATTATGATCTGACAAAATTATATGCTGCATCGCACACTGATTGTAATGGAGAGTGGACTCATCCTAATGCCCGTGAAAATTATGTAAGTATTATAATCTGTTTTAATTAAATATATTAGAATATTTATGATGATATTAATTCTTTATCTTATATATGTCTAGGATAAAACGGTTGCCCTACGTGCTGAATCTGCGTCAGATCAAAATTCCTCAACAAGTGATATTGAGATTTTTACACAAGTCCTGGGTCAACGTTCAGGATATTTGAGGGGTTTGAGTCATTGTGTAAAGTTTGGTCCCTCTTCCTCTTCTTCTGGGAATGCATCTATGACTTCTATAGCGCTAGAGAATGCGAATTCCAGAATCGAAGAATTGACTGCAAGGCAGCATGAGTTAGAGGCTCAATTGGCAAAACAAGCAGATATGGAGATGCGCCTCAAACAACATGAAGAACAACAAGAAGAGTTCAGAAAACAGATGCAACTCCAAATGCAGCAGCTTATGCAACAGTACAGGCCTCCAAGCAACTGATGGCTTTTTACTTACAGATTTTGGGATTATCTATTTATATACAAACAATGCCCGTCTCGACTGTTATTTATTTAGTTTGCGCTTATTATAACACTTTTGTGAGTGTTAAACAGTTTCTAATGTATTTTTTCAAATACTATGAATGTCTATTTGGTTTTCTATTATTGATTTAAATTAAAGAGATTTCGTTCGAACGAACATAAAACGTTCGAACTCTATGTAACGACAATAGCGTTCGAACGTGAACATAATGTTCGAACGAAATTTATGTTCGTAGAGTTCGAATGATCACACAACGTTCGAACGTAAATAATTTCAGTCGTGTTCAAACATAGCCTATACCGTTCGAACCCATATACCGTTCGACCTGACCATTTAACGTTCGAACACAAAGACAATTCATAACGTTCGAACGAATTCATGTTTGTTGGAACATATTTCGAAATCGTTCAAACACGTCACTACTGTTCGAACTTAAAATTTTTTCCGTTCGAACTATTTTCTGGGACGAATTTTAACCGTGACAAAAAAAAATTTCCGTTTCCTTCAATTTCGTCCCAAAAGAAATTTTTTGGGACGAAATGGTGATTTTCGTCCCAAAATACCTTTTGGCACAGTGATATTGGAATGACTTTGGGACAAAAATTTTCATCCCAAAAGACCCTTTCTGTTGTAGTGTTTAAAACTAAAATATAAAATATTTTTTAATTTTAAAATTTTAACATTTTTATCTAATAAGTACATAACCATTACAGTTTTTTCAAACTTTAAAAAATTATAAAAAATATTAATAGAATTTTTGGAATTTCAAAATAAAAATTATATTAAAAAATTATGTTCAAATAATTTTTAATTTATAATATTTTATTTAATTTTTTCTATCCAATTTCTCAAAATTTAATAAAATATCATAACTTAAATTATATTATTACTATTCACAAATCATTTTACTATTATTTATAAATATATTTTAAAATATTTTTAGTGTCCAAATGAGTCTTAAAGTCCACTAATTAAGTACAATATTTAGTTGTATCCTGCCATACATATATATATATATATATATATATATATATATGTATGTATATGTATGTATAAAAGCTTTGACAATTAATTGATTAAAACCCTATATATGCTTCGATCTGTCAATTTCTTTGACCATCAGTTTTTCAGATATTGGCCCTATATTTCTAACACCATCTTCCTTCTTTATGATGTAAGTAAATTCGATTGCAAGTCTCGTTATACATGCATAATCTTGATTACGTGTTTTTAAAGATATTATGTGATTTCTAAATCTAGTTCAGTGTTTTAAAGCCACAAGTATTTTAAATAGAATGTTGCCAATGTTATTTGATTAAGTTTGATTTTAAGTAAGACAATTATATTATTTTTGAAGAGCTCCAAAAATATTATAATTATGGAAAATCATTTTATTTTAATAAGTTTAATTATTTAAAATATTATGGGATTTAAATTATATTGAAAACTCTAATTAATTAAATGGTTTTATTCTATTAAAGATATTAAACAAGATCTCATCGTTTTATTAATGATTAAAGAATATTATTTTATAAACTAAAATTTATTTTAAATAATATTCTATCTTAATTCATTTCAGTGCTTTTAGTTAAGTTAATATTTATGCATTTTAAATAAGTATTTTAATTCCCCACCATTAGATCGTTTTGAAGTTCCCAAGATGAAACGGTTAGGATTAAAACCCAGGCCCCTCTCTTTTCCCCTCACTTTCCCTTTCCCTCTCTCTCTTCTCCCTTTAGCATACGCCGCACGTCCCCTCCTCCCTCTCACCTGATTCTCCTTCAGCTCAACCCGGCACCGCCGTGGGCCGCCCAGCCTCAACGCCACCACCGGCGACTCCCCCTCACGCCGGCGACCAAGCCAGCCATCACCGAGCTCCCCCACGCACAGCTCTCTCTCTCCTCTTGCGGTTGCCCAACCGAAATGGGTTTTACCCATTTCTCTTCCCCTTGCGCCGTCGTACGCAGCCACCCAACACCACCACGAGCATCCCCTGACCTCCCCCTTCCTCCTCCCCTTGACCCGAAGTCGGTAGCCCCTTCCTCACACGCACACAGATCCTCCAACGCACAGGTTCTCTATACCTACGGCTGAGCTCCGCCTCCCACGACCACCGCACCACCACTAGGAGCTCCTCCTCCCACCGGTGACCTCTCCTAGCCACCCCCATGCCCAGCCGAGCCACCAAGCTCCCCCACACTCTCTCACGGGTGTTCCTCAACCTCACGGCCAGATCTGCCGCCTCCAACTGTCGTGCTGCTACTACATCACCACCATGCGCCTCCACGACACCCCTAAGCCCTTCCATGGCCAGCCAACGACCAGCCAAGCTTCCCCTCCATTTCCCCTATATGAGACACACGAATTTCCCTTGGAAACCCATGGCTCCGTCGTGCTCCGCCACCCCAGCCACCACGAGACCACCCTCAGCCTCCCTTGACCTCCCTAGCCTAGCCCTAAGCCTAAACCGCCACTTTACGTGATGGACAGCCACTATACGTGGCTAACCGCCACTGTACACGGCCATAGCCGCCACCCACGGACTCCCCACCATGTCGACCACCCTCGCACAACCTAGATCTAGTATCCAAGATCCCCACCATAGTCGACCACCCTCGCACAACCTAGATCTAGTATCCAAGATCCTAGATCCGGTCCCCGTTATAGTCCCGTCGTAAGGTCATTGTAGTCACCGCTACCGCCCAAGCTAGTGGCTTCCGACGCCACTGGCCTGCCGGATAGTGAGCAACGCATGAGTTATCCCGTCGATGGTATAACTCTCTTTCCTTTTATCCTCGTTATTATGTTAGTTGATTGGTTAGGTTGTGAATTGTGCTGTTAGTAATTGTGGAGGTCGCTGTGTAGTGAAGTGTTAGGTGTATCTGTGAAGTGTGTTGTGTAGTGTTGTAGACTATGTTGTGAAGTGTGTGTTGTTGTAGTGATGTGGCGTAGTGTGTGAAGAACGTGTACTCCATGTGGTGGAGTAATGCACTATATGGCGTGTATGTCGTAGTGGTGATGTGGCGTAGCGTGTGTGAAGGGAGTACACGTGGAGTGTACTCCATGAGGTGAAGCGATACACCGTGTGGTATGTCTCAAAAGTAAGCACGGTTGTGTAGTTGTTGAGTGTAGAGCGTGATGAGTAGTGTTGGGAACTGTGGAACAATGTCCTGAAGTAGCTGTGATGTGGCCTGTAGTCTGAGGTGACAGGTATCACCGTGTAGTTGACTTATGGCTGGGAGTATGCGTAAAGTGATAGAAAACTGTAAGAGTAGCGCAGCGGAAGCATGATGGGGGAATGTCACAAAGTGACATGGTTAAACAAAAAGTTGTGCTTGTGATGGGTGGAAGTCAGTGTAAGAGTGACGTAGTGAGAGCGTGATGAGATGTCACGATGTGATAGGAGTACGTGAGAGACCGTCACGAAGCGGGATGTCAAGCGACTTGACAAGGTAACAATGTAGCTTGGGAGTAGTCTCGAGTTATATGACGTGACGTAAGACGTAGTTGTTCATAGAGCCATGTCGTGTTAAGTGTTGTGATGAACTTGTAAAAGGGCCAGGAAGTAGGAAAAGTCATACTAACCGAGTTTGAGCAAGTTGGCATTCGAGTATGGCGCTAGTCCATACAAGCATGTGATCAACGGATTATATGTTGATCTTAGGAAATAAAGGAGTAGGGTACTTGTGCATCTGGTTAGACACATGTGCTGAACGGATTCATCATATGTAATGGGTAATATGTCCTAAGCATGGTTACACGGTGCTTAAGTTTCAGAGTTGGCTTAAAGCCGTGTAGCGTGTATGGATGGGAATGAGAATTTAGTGTGAGCTAAGATGCATGAAGGCAGTGTAATACCCAGCTCCTTCTTCTTACGCACGCTTCTCTTTTTCTGACGTATGTTTCGTCTTGATGACGTAAGCAAATCCCGAAGGCAGAGATTATGTGATCATTTGCCCTTCTCACTAGTGACTGCGAGCCACGTTATGCGTGCTGAACCATGATGGCGTGTCTCGAAAGATATCGTGTGACTTCTAGGGCACGCCCAGTGTTTTATATATGCTGGAAATATTTATAAGGAGTATTTTCATCATTATTGAATTAAGATTTGATCTTAAATATGACAATCATAATATTCTTGAAGAGCTCCAAAAATATTATAATTGCCGAAAATCATTTTAATATTATTATTAAAATGATTTCAATTATTTAAGATATTATGAGATTTAAATTATGTTGAGAGCTTTTATTAATTAAATGGTTTTACTCTCTTTAATATGTTAAGTGAGACTTTATCATTTTATTAATGATGAAGAATATTATTTTATAAACTAAAGTTAGTTTAAAATAATATTTACCTTAATTCCTTTAAGTGCTTTTAATTAAGTTAATGTTTTACGCATCTTTAAATCAGTATTTTAATTCCTCGTCGTTAGATTGTTGTGTAGATCCCCAGACGAAAGGACTGGGTTAAATACCCAGACCCCTCTCTTTCCCTCTCATTTTCCCCGTAACCCTCTCTCTCCTCCCTCTCTCATTCGGCGTACGCTGTGCGCAGACCCACCCCACGCCGAACGGCTTAAGGCCTCAGCCCGGCGCCGCCGTGCGTCGCCCTTCCTCACCGCCGACACCAATGGCTTGCTCTCCTTCCGGCGAGTCCATCCATGCCGACCTCTGCCCCTCACGCTCTCCCTTTCTCCATTTCGGGACTGCACAGCCCGTATGGGCTTAGTGCGCGTAGCGCCGCCGTGCACCACCCTCCAACGCCACCACTCCCTCGGCAACTTCCTCTACCACCGGCCACCACTCCCCAGTGAGCTTGGCCTCTATTATGCAGCCACCTCCCCTCCGTCGCACACACGCATGCACAAGGAGACCCACGCACGGCTTCATTGTGCGCGGCCCCACGGCCGCCTAGCAACACCATGGCTCCTCCCCGAACTCCTCCATGTGAACCATGGCCAGAAACCCCCTCCTCTACCTCACGGCTTCTCCCCCTCTCACGCACGGGTTGCACGCCGTGCACCACCATACGCCGCCACCCATGGCTGATGACCGCCATGTCCAGCCTCCTCAGGCCGCCACCAAGCCAACCCGACCTCCATTGGCCCCGATCTACCACCCACGAGAGCACACTCTCCCACGGCTTCTCCTCCATGGAATGGCCAGATCCACCACCGTGGCGCCACCTCGACGCCACCACGAGATTCACCACACCTCCCTTAGCCGAGCCCTAGGTCCAAGCCACCACTTTATGTGGTGGGTAATCACTGCACGTGATGGACAGTCACTGCGCGTGATTGACCGCCACTGTACATGGCTAGAGCCGCCGTATTATGCCCCTCACCACCATCACAAGGCCATCACGAGTCTTTCCAAGACCACACCTAGCTATCCAAACGCCTAAACAGTCACCGTACGTGAGTTAGCCACCACATACGACTCTTTCGACATCATCGGCTATGACGGTCAACGAGCAACGCACGGGTTATTCCGTCGATAGTATAACTCTCTATCCATCGTTAATTATGTTAGATATTGATTAGTTGACTAGGTTGTGGACTGTGCTGTTAGTATTAGTGGAGTTGTGGCATTGTGATGTGGTGTTGTGTGATGAAGTGTTGGGCATTCTGTGTAGTGAAGTGTTGGGCTTATCTGTATTGTATGGAGGTGCATTGTGCCGTGTAGTGTGCTGTGAAGTGTTGGGCGTATTGTGAAGTGTTGTGGACTGTACTGTGTAATGCAGTTGTGAGGCATGTGTTGTATGGATGGCGTGGCGTTGTGTGGAATGGGAAGAGTACACGATGGGTGTACTTTGTATGTGGCATAATGTGAGACAAGGAGAGTATATGTAAAATATACCCTCTTGGCATATGGTAGAACAGGATGAGTACACGGAGAAGTGTACTCTATGGGTAGTGCGTGTAAAAGGAGTACATGTGGAATGTACCCCATGTGATGGTGAGATGCACCATATGGCGGGTACGCCATACTGGTGACATGCCGTGATATGTATGAAGGGAGTATACGATAGGTGTACTCTATGTGGGGTATAGTATATGTGAGGAGTACACGTGGAGTGTACTCAATGTGGTGGACGATGTACCATATGGCGTGTATGCCATAATGGTGATGTGGCGTGTTGTATATGTGAGGAGTACATGTGGAGTGTACTCTATGTGGTGAACGATGCACCATATAGCGTGTATGCCATAATGGTGATGTGGCGTGTTGTATATGTGAGGAGTACACGTGGAGTGTACTCTATGTGGTGGATGATGTACCATATGGCGTGTATGCGATAGTGGCGTGTATGCCATAGTGGTGATGTGGCGTAATATGCAAGGAGTATATGCAGAGTGTATTCTATGTAGTGGAGCGATGTACCATATGGCGAGTATGCCATAGTGGTGATATGGTGTGTATGGATGGAGTACATGTTTAATGTACTCCGTATGATGGGTGATGCACCATATGGCATGTAGGCCATAGTGGTGATGGAGCGTATGTAAAGGGAGTACGAGTAGAACGTACTCCTTGTGATGGATTGATGTACCCTATGGCAGGTATGCCATAATGGTGATGTGGTATGTATGAAGGGAGTATACATGGAGTGTACTCCATATAGTAGCGATACTCCGTGTGGCGTGTCGTAGAGATAAGGATGGTTATGTGATTGATGGGCGTGAAACGTGATGGATAGTGTCGGGAACTGTGGAACAGTGTCCCGAAGTAGTTATGGCGTAGCCTATAGTCTGAGGTGACAAGTGTCACTGCGATGGACTTATGGCTAAAAGTATGCGTGAAGTATCAGAGCAAGTATAAGAGTGCGCAGCGGAAGCATGACTGAGGAATGTCACGAAGTGACATTGACTACTGACAGTCGTGCTTGTGATGGGTGAAGTAGTGAAATAAGTGTAAGAGTACGCAGCGAAAGCATGACTGGGCAATGTCACGAAGTGACGTGGTTATTGGAAGTCATGCTTATGATGGGTGAAGTGTTAAAGTGTAGAAATGGCGTAACGGTAACGTGACGAGATGTCACGATGTAACGGGAGTACGTGAGGAACCATACTCGTGATGAGTCAGGAGTGATGTAGTAGAATGCTAGGTAACACGACAAGGTCACAGTGTAGCACTGGAGCAATCTCGGGCTATATAACGTGACATGAAACGTAGTTATGAATGGAGTCTTGTCGTGTTAAGTGTTGGGATGAACTGTCAAAAGGGACGGGTAGCATGATGAGTCATGCTAACCGGGTTAAGAGAAGGTTGGTATCGGAGTATGGCCCTTGTCCCTCGAAGCTGGTGATCAACGTGTTATATATGTTGATCTTAGGTGATAAGGGGTAGAGTACATATGTAGTCTGGTTACACATATGTGCCGGATGGATTCACCATATGTAATGGGTAATCTATCCTGAGTATAGTTACACGGTGCTTAAGCCTCAGAGTTGGCTTAGAGCCGTATGGCTTGTCTGGATGGGAATGAGGATTTGTATAGGCTAAGATGCATGAAGAAAGTGACGGGTGTACTGTCTAAGGACGGGATGTGTGACTTAGTTGGTTTGAGTCATGCGTCGGAATGAGGTTAATGAGAAGAATGAGACAGAGGCCTTAGTGTCTTAATCCTAAGGTGAATCATGAGTTCACTTTAGTGGATGAGCACTCGAGGCAAGACATGAGTTGGAAGATGGGGTGACCGTAATGGGTCCCCGAAGGTTTTAACTTAGTAAGGAACACGTAAGAACACGGGATAGAAAGAGAGTGTTCCAAGTATAGCGTAGTTCTATTTATAGTTTAAGTTACTTATGCATTAGATAGAGAATGATGCTAAGGTTATGTGTATGCATGTAGGTTGCCATCTGACAAGCATGAATGGACTAAATGACATGCAAGTAGCATGGAGTCCAGGTAAGTGTTACGTTCATACTCTTCTAGAGTTTTCAAAGATAAAGAAACGCTTTTCCTTTAAGATGCTCACGAAAAGAAACGAAAGACGTTTTAAGAAAGAAAATGCTAATTGTTAAAAGGTATAAGTATGTACGGCCCCTCCTTGGCAGCCCCTTTTTACGCATCCAAAGTATTAATTGTATGCATGTGAATGGATGAATATACGCTGTATCTATTGTATGTATTTTCTGAGAAAATCCATAAACTGATGAAGATGCATGAAAGGCATGACAGCGGATGCTTTTGTGAATCCTACGAACCGACGCTCTCATGTGGGCCACGAGGTGACTCTCGTTGATGCCATGAGAGACGACGTTCAAAGGTGACGTTTATGGGATGCCATGAAAGCTGACGTTTAAGCCCATTTATGTTCTTAAATGAAGTTTTCCACGAACGAACTGTTAAAGAAAAGATAGAACTGAAATGAACTGAAAGACGAAAAGACCATTTTCGGGCTTAACCCCAAACGATATTTTCTCACGAAAAGAAATGTTTTCTCATGAAAAGAAAGGACTGTAAATGAAAGAAAGAACTGAACGAAAGCCTCAGCTCTTTCGAGCTGACATAAACGAACAAATGCATGGATGAAAAGAAAGAAAGAAGAAATGAAACAATGAATGTATGAAGATACGTAACGGCCACATGACTGAAATGAAAGGGTACCAATGAATGGGAAGATTGCAATGCCGGGTAAGTAGTACTGAAAGTGCACCCAGTGCTGCCCCTATGAAAAGGGATTTCCAACCCGTGGCCACGGGCGGAATCCGGGTCCAAAGGAAGACCGCTAACCCCAAACACACGGGGCGTAACTGTGTGTACTGGCCTATGAAAGTAATAAGAACGAATGGATGTATGCACGCATGTACGAACGCACGAATGCACGAATCTTTAAGAAATGAAGGCACTGATGGGGGACACGTTTTTAAAGAAAGGAAAGTCTTTTGAAAGAAAAGCCCCGTCCAGTGACGTTTTCAAAAGAACGCACATAAACATGCACAAACTCTTGCGAAAATGAAGGCACTGACGAGAGAAACGTTTTACGAAAAGGAAGCCCATGTTTATAAGAGAAAAACCCCGTCCAGTGAAGTTTTCAAACAAACGCAGGTATGCACGCACGTAATTGTATGTACGAATGATGAATGCATGAATGAAAACCTATATTGTTATATTTTTAACGGTATGAAGTAATGCTTACGAGTCTTCGACTCATTTTAGTTTTTATGTATGTCCCTCCCCCTCACAGGAACTGTACGATCAGGACGGATGCGGCCCATGGGGAAGAGCACGGAAGTCTAGGCACGAGTTTTAAACGTACGAGAGACCTTTTGTTATAAGACTTATGTTTTCCGCTGTAAACCTCTTTTATGATAAAAGCACATTTTAAATTATGAACATGGAGTCTTGCACCCTGGGTATGCAAGTGAAAAAGTTTTAAATCGGACGGTAATTCTCGTCGTCCTTTTTATAAAAATATTTTGGAAAAAGTCCCACCGAAAGTGACGGGCGTTACAGGCAGTGATGGGTGTATTGTCTAGGATTGGAATGCGTAATTTCATCGGTCGAAATGTGGTCAATAGGAAGAGTAAGACGAAGGTCTTAGTGTCGTAACTCTAAGGTGAATCGTGGAGGTTCACTTGAGTGGATGAGCACTCGAGGTAAGACCTTGAGTCGTAAGTGGATCCCCGAAGGTTTTAGCATAGTAAGAGACACGTAAGAGCAGGGGATATAAGGAGAGTGTTTTTAAGTGAAGTGTAGTTCTATTCTAAATTTAGTTGCTTATGCACTAGATATAGAATGACGCTAAGGTTATATGTATGCATGTAGGTTGCCATCTAACACACATGAATGGACTGCATGAAATGAATTTAGCATGGAGTCCAGATAAGTATTATGTTCATACTCTTCTAGACTTTTCTAAATGATATGAAATGGAAAATGAAATGTTTCTCGATGCTTTACGAAACAAAAGGAAATGATGTTTTATGAAAAACATGCTAAGTCTTTGAAGGTATATGTATGTATGGCCCTTTTTGGCAGCCCATTTTTATGCAACCAAAGTATTAAATGTATGCATGTGAATGGATGACTATACGCAATATCTATTGTATGTATTTTCATGAAATGAGATGTGAGGCTTATGCCTTGTGCTTTAAGTGATGCTTTAAATGATGCAAATTAAGAAAGTGTTTTACACGTTCATCTGAACTGATGTTTTATGGATGCCATGAAAGATGATGTTTAAACTCATGCTTTTTAATGATGTTTTTTCATGAATGAACTGTTAAATGAAAATGACTGAAAAGGAAAGGACTGAAAGGACTGAACTTAAAGAAAAGACTGAACGTTTAATGTATGAAAATACGTAAAGGCCATATGAATGAAAATGGCACCAAAGTACTGGGCAGATTGTATTGCCGGGTAATTAGTACTAGTAGTGCATCTAGTGCTGCCTCTTGACTGAAAAGGATTCCCAACCCGTGGCATGAGCGGAATCCAAGTCTAAAGAAAGACCACTAACCCCAACACATGGAGCGTAATAGTGTATACAGGACAAAGAAAGTGATAAGAAAGAATGTATGAATGCATTGAACTCTTGAAGAAATGAAGGCATTGACGGGAGATATGTTTTACGAAAAGAAAACCCATTTTTAAAAAAAAACCCCGCCTAGTTATGTTTTCAAAATGAACGCATGTCTTATGTACGTATAGTATCTATGGAGTGATAAATGCATGAATGAAAACCTATGTTAGTATATTTTAACTATATGAAGTAATGCTTATTGAGTATTCGACTCATTTTAATTTTTATGTATGCCCCTCCCCCCACAGAAAACTAAATGAGCAATACGCGTTAGGACGAACATGGTCTAAGGGGAAGAGCATGAAAATCTAGGCATGAGAGTTTTAATTGTATGATAGGCATTTTTATTTTAAGATTGATGTTTTCCGCTGTAAACCTCTTTTCTTCTCAAAACACATTTTATTTTATAACTTAGAGTCTTGCATTCTGGGTATGGATGTAAAAATTTTTAAAGCGAACGGTAATTCCCCTCGTCCTTTTTTAAAATCATTTTTTAAAGATCCCACCACAAGGATGGGCGTTACAATATTACAGTTGCCACAGGGCAGCATCTAATGTGATTGTGATGGAATCTAATTAATTAATTGGTGGGTTGCATTAACAGTACTGGAGATACGATCAAATGAAAATATTATGAGTAATAATAGATAGTTTGTGAATAAAAATAAGATAGTTTGAGTTAAGTATTTTTTGGATTTTGAGAAAAAAAAAAGAAGTTAAATAAAAAATATTATAAAATTAAAATATTGTTATAATATTATTTTTATTTTAATATTTGAAAAGGTTGAATTTTTTTTTATTTGAAAGTGTGGGAATTTTTTTTTTCTTTTTTAAACTCCGGTTTTTTATTCATCCTCAAGGGAGAAAAACTTATTACAAAAAAACCTTAATCCACTGGGAAAAAAAAATGAAATCAATCCTGCCACAAACAATAATAAATAATAACCCAAAATTAACCAAGTTAACGCCTTAAACCCGGCAAACCCATCCGATCCAATCTAAGAATACCCCTCAAAAGATGAGGTAGGGCAACGCCACCCACATATCTCACATTTTCCCCTCCTTCACCATTGGGTGCCAAAAAATCCGCAGCTTGGTTCCCTTTCTAGAATTGATGAAGTTTGGAAAAGTTATAATCATTAGTTTGAAAAAGTTGTAATATTTAGTTTGAAAGCATTTGTATTTAAGTTATGTTTGGGAATGAGATGAGATGAGATGAGATGGAATGAAAGTATTTGTATTTGAGTTATGTTTAGAACTTTTAACAATGAAAAATCTAACTAAAATAAATAAATAAAAGAATTGATATGACATATAAAGGTTTAAAAAAAATAAAAAATAAAAAGAAACTTCTTTCTTAATCATTAATATTTAAGACAAGCTCAAGAAAATTATCTTCTACAAATAATTGATTTTTTAAGTAATTATATACAAATATGTGAGGTAAGTAAAGTTACAAGAAGTAATGTTCAAATAAATATGGTTTTGCGCTCCTGGCCAGCTATATGTTCAAATTAATATACATAGACCCCAGCTAGCTTGTTACAATTTAGGGCTTTTAAGTGTTTCGATCCCCACCCATGATTCCTGAGTCGCAAGGTTTGTTCAGAATTTTCTTTATCCTTAATCTAACGTAAGATTATTTGATGAATTTTCTCCACTCAGCCACAACACTCATCAATTCATGACTTTTTGGCCTCCTTGTTTAAATAATTCTTCACTTGCACGTTAAATTTGAAACTACTATTGCCTCGCTTGTTTTCACAACTATTTTCATCTCATCTCATCTAATCATTACATATTTTTCAAATTTTCACACAAAATAAAATAAACAATTCAAAATTTTCAAATTCCAAAACAAAAATAATTATATTAAAAAAATATATTCTAACAATATTTTATTCAACTTTTATCTCAACTCATCTCATCTCATCTGTGAAAACAAACGAGGACTTTACTCGTCCCTTGCATAAATATTGCATCAATTTATCCTCCTATAGTCCTAGTAATCATTTAATGGTCACATACATATATACAAGTGTTGAAGCTCTAATTTCTCTGACATACTAATTCATACACGATTATAATTTATAAATCCCATTCAATGCATGCATGTCGATTTTGAATGTTCTAACTATATTTAACACATGGGGTGACTGAAATTCTTACGAGTGATTCATAAAGATTCCAATCATATTTTACCAAATCCTACGTACACTGTTACCTCAAGATTCAAGATTCAAGCTTAAACATAGGATGTAATATCATGTACAGTTTAATTTTTTTTAAAAAAAAAAAAAGAGCCTGTAGCCACACACAGAGCAGCCATGTCCCAAGTTTATTAATAAGCCCTTACTTATGGCGGAGGAAAATCGTAGTAATATCATTACACTTGGGAGTTGACAGGATAAAGCGCTATAAACTAACCAAAAATCCAAGTGTCAAAATAAGCCAAAACCAAGACAAATTCTAACAAGCCTAAGCCAAAAAACAACACAAACCGCAATTCAAACGTAAATCAACGTGAACCGTCAAAGACGTAAAGCTGTGAACGTGAATCAATCGTGACGTAAAATAATGCAAACGCAACTGACCAACGTGAAGGCAGCATGAATGCAAATCAACGTAAACGTAAAACGTAAAACTCAAATGACCACATTAACGTAAACGTAAACTCAGCTGACCACAATGTAACCGTAAATTAAATCCTATGAATATGACTATGCACCTCTACAATAGGAATTTGGCACCTCTGAAGGATATCAACATGTGTAATATTTAATCTTTTCTTTCTTCTCATTTTGATAGATATATTCCTGAACCAAAACAGAATCTGCTCCCAACACGCATGGATTGACATCTTTCTATCCGCCATGCGTGATCTACACCGCCGAATCCAAAGAATCCATATAATAAAAACCGGAGTGATGCCGCTTAAATGTTCTAGCTGAGACGACCTTCTTCCTTTAGAAACCCAATTCCACAACCTTTAGAAACTCAAAGCCCCATGTAATCCTTTCCAGCATACAAAATAAATTCTAAGAGGAATACCAAGATCCCAAACAACATTTGCCCACCTAACTTGCTCATTTTTTTTTCTGCATAACTCTCATCCAGCTTTAACAGTGACATTCGAATTGTTTGAAGGCTTCCAATATACCTTATCTTCCAACTCCAGCCTACCCAACTTCACCTTCAAACAAATATACCGAGCCTTCTCTATACCTATCATCTCCGTGAGTCATTCTTCATGCCACTCTGTTCCTATAATCATCTCCCGCAATGTTAATTTTGGTTGATCTATAACTCGTACATGCCTGCCCATAACGCCCAGTCCAAACCAATTCTCCAACCAAAAAAGAGTTTGTGCTTCATTTATTTGCCACCTTGATTGTTCTATTATAGCCACAAAACATGATGCAATCGACTTCCATAAGGGAGAGGAATTCCATTTAGCCATTTCTTGAACCAGATGGTGTTTTTTACAATACTTTTCCCTCATGAATTTCGCCCATAAAGAGTTACCATAGAGTACATTCCATGCTAATTTCCATCAGATTGCCTTCTGCACCTCCTGTAAATCCCGAATACCTAATCCTCCCTCTTGTGTTGGTTTAGTGATTGTTTTCTAAGACACCCAATGTTTTTTACGGTGCTCTTCTGTGCCTTCCCAAAGAAAACTAGCGAAGATTGAATTAAGTTTTCTAATGACCATTTTTTGCACATCCATTACTGACATAAGGTGAATAGGTAAGGTAGAAAGTACATGTCAGATCATCACAATACGTCCCCCTGCTGATAATAAAATACATTTACACCCATCAACCTTTGCCCGAACCTTATTAACAATATTCTCGAAACAACGCCCGCCAATCACAGATGAGCCTATAGGAATACCCAGGTATGTACATGGAAATTTCTCAAGTCCATAACCAGTGATCCTTTGTAAACTTTTTTTCCTCGCATACAAAATACGAGAGGAAAAATAAATGGCCAACGTATCTGTATTCACCTTTTGTCCCGACCACATAGAGTAAGTATCTATAACTTCCATTAGCCCTTTTACTGATTTTTTTTATCCCCATTTAAGAAAAAAATGACATCATCTGCACAAAGTTAATGAGATACCTGTGTTTTCATTCTAGGAATTAAGAGAGGCTTGATTTTCTGATGTTCGACTGCTTGCTTAACCAACCTTGTGAACACTTCCTTTACTAAAATAAACAAATATGGTAAGAGAGGATCTCCATGCCGAATACCTCTGGATGATTGAAAATACCCTCGATATGTTCCATTAAGCATCACCGAGAAGTTACAATTCTGTACACAACTTTTTAGAATAACCACAAACTGATCTGAAAAACCATAAGCAGTTAAGGCCACCCAAAGAAAATTCCATTCCAACCTATCATATGCCTTCATCATATCTAATTTCAGCATTATATTTCCTCCCCTCGCCTTCCTATTTAGATTACGCAGTACTTCTTGAGCCAACAATGCATTCTCAAAAATACTATGCCCTTAACAAACGCACCTTGTTCTTCTGAAATTATGCTAGATAATAACGGCCTCATTCTTGCATCTATGATTTTTGAAAAACACTTATAAGTTACTGAACATAGGCTAATTTGCCGAAATTTAGCAAAACTATCCGGTTTGTCTATTTTAGGAATAAGGACTAAAAAAGTTGAAGTATAATATGGACCCAATGGAACCCTGAAAAAAACTCCTTAGCCGCATTAAGAATATCCTTACCAAAAATATCCCAACAAGAGATGAAGAAACTGGACCCAAATCCATCAGGCCCTGGACTGCTATCTTCCGGAATGGACTTCATAGCTGCTAAAACATCCTCCATGCTTGGCATCTTAACCAGAAAAGAATTCTCCACCTCCGTAATAGTCAGTTGCACCAGCTGACATATTTCTTCTTTTACATTTTTTTGACCTTCCGATTGCAACAGTTTCTGAAAAAACTCTACAGCTCCATCATGCATCCATCATGCACCTCAACCGGGGATTGAAGCACCTACCCATCTTGCATCTCCATTTGGCCTACCCATGCTTTCCATCTATGATTCCTGGCCATACCATGAAAAATTTTGGTAGTCGCATCCCCTTCCTTTATCCATTTTGCCTTCGCCTTTTGGGCCATGAAGATTTCCTCTCGATGTAGCCAGTCATGTAGACTTTTACGAGCTTCCTGTAACAATTTGTCATCCTCTGCATCACCCAACTGTATCACCTTGCCTTCCAATAAAATTATCCGATCTTCCCACCGTGTAATATGCTGGAAAATATTGCCAAACGAATTTCGATTCCACTCCTTTAGAGTATGCTTTAGACGCTTCAACTTGGTAGCCAAATTCAAAAGCCCCTCAAACTTTGTAGGTTCCACCCAACTCTTTGTAACCACCTCTATGAACTGTGTATGTGTATTCCATATACGTTGGAAGAAAAAAGGCCTTGGTCCATAACACTATCTAGCATTTGAAATTCAAATATGTAACAGACAATGATCCGAAGTGTTTCTAGCCAAAATAAAAACCTTCGCCGCAGGATACCTCGGTATGAATTATTGATTAACAAATTAACCGATCTAGCTTAGCCCATATTTGACCTCTTCCTTCTTGCCCATTACACCATGAGAAACTTGAACCCTCCTCTTGAATCTCCAAAACCCCACAGTTCATTATACTATTATTAAAATCATCTTTAACTCCCTGAGACTTTAAAAGACCCCCAATTTTTTCATGATCATATCAAATGACATTAAAATCACCCCCAACCACCCACGGAATATCATGCCTTTGAACTGATTCTAAGTCTCTCCAAAGTTGCAGTCTCCCAAATTGGAAACAACTCGCATAGATAAACGAAATTAACATCTCACTCTCACCTTTTTTATACAACCCAGAAACCTGTTGCTTAGAGCTAGAAATAATTTGCATATCAGCATCTTTCTGCCACAAAACTCAAATCTTACCATCTTGTTGATAGTTAGTCATAAAGTTATCAAACTTCAATTTCCTAGCCCATTTCTTGATTTGACATTCAGCCACAAAAGGTTCCAAGATGGCCAATACATCTGGTTTTATCTCAAAAATATGTTTCTATAATTGTAAATCTGAACTACCCACCCCCCTCACATTCCAGGCTAAGATATTATCTAACATATCAAACCTATTTGGAGGACCGAGTAAGCATACCTAGTGGTGCAGCTACAACTTTTTTCTTCTTCTTTAGCTTTATAATTGGAAAATCTGTTTCATATTCTGTCTCCACTACTTCAGTTTCTGCATTTTCAATGCTGTCTATATCCTTTCCATCCTTACATAGCCTGACCTCCTTCCCCGAAATCACATTCGTATCTACGTCTAAAGACTCACAGTTACTATTTGCCACATTTAGAATCACAGTCCTTTCCTCGTTAGTTTCCGTAACTTGTATACTATATGTACCCACATGCATTTGATTCGCTTGTTCCTCGATCTGCAACTAAGCTTTTTTCCCGCTCTCCATTCCAGTATCACCATCTACCACAAGAATCGAAATCCTTTCTAATTCTGCATTCACAACTTCTTCCAATATCAACTCTGCTTCCACTGAAATACTTTCATCCCCTTGTGTAACCCTCAGTTCCTCAAATATATTATCCAAATCCTGATCCATATCCACATTATTTTCCCTGGCACCTACCGGTTCTCCCTCAGAGCTTTGCGGGCTATTACCTTCCTCATGATCCACCGTTTGATTGTCCGCTGCTAAGGATGACATCATTACCCCGTCTTGTATTGCATAATAAACCAGTTGCTCTGCTTCCTTTTTCTCCGGTTCTTGCACTTCAATTTGATCTTCTTTATTTACCAATTTCCACACCACCTTCTTTTTTTTTCATTTCTCTTCAGATCCTCACGCACCTGAGCCACACTTATATTTGGATTTCCTGCATGTAATCTCTCCCTTCTACACGTGTTATTCGAATGCCCTTGTTGATGACACGTTGAGCAATATGCTGGAAGTGTCTCAAAGACCACTTCTTGAAAATGGCTTCCCAATTTATTCGGTATACCAATCCAAAAATAATGCCTATACTCCTTTGAAATATCCATCTCCACACACATTCTTCTCCCTCTGGCCGTGATACACTAGCCGTTGCATTATCTCTTTTCAGATATCTACCATATGGACATGCAAAGATCTTCAACGTAGATTGATGAAAGAAATGAGGCTGTAACCCAGGTAGAGAAATCCACACTGAGGCTAAAGGAGATTCCTCATATTCATTAAACAAAGGTGTCCAATGAAATATTTTGTATGGGACATTTGCAATATCCATCACTTCCCTAGACATAGCAGTAACAAGATCCGCTTCATTCATCAATCGCACCAGAACATTTCGAGCCCTTCTCATAGCACCAACAACTGGCATTGATGATACACCCCAACGGTTTTTAATATATCTTCGTATCGCATCCAGTGAAGGTCGACGTCGTTGAAACGTTAAAACCACTGAGAAACGAAATGGAGCTGCCGTTCTTGTGATTTCTTCCTTGTTGAAAACAAAACACAATTCTCCCTCGATCAGCTTTGCTTCACTCATGGGAACCTCTACCGTTGGCATAGGTTGAGGCCGTGACGATACAATCTCCGCAAACGTCCTTGCTGTGACAGGTAAGGATCCAGCCGCCATAGTGACCAAGGCACAATCCTGAGAGATCAACTAATCTCTGAAAAAAATTTCGATTCTTGAACCATCTTGGAGAATTCTTGGGCCTTCGACAGATTTCCAGCACTCTCTAACACGGGCAGTTCTTGAGGTATACTTGAATTGCAATATCAGTAACACGGGCATGTGCATGAAAATTCCATCTCTTCAGCTGCTTGTCAGAGCATGTTGGGCAAAGAAAACTAAAATTGGGGTCCCTTTATGCGTAATCAACTCGACCAGAGGAAAGTAATAATAGAAATTTTAAGGTCAGGCAGGATCCTCCACAGTACTTGTTTATGTTGGTCTTGGGGCATACTTGACTTGGATAACTATATGATCGAGTAGCCATAGCATATTACGTAGCTAACTTCTTCTCTGATATACTCTAATTTGATCCACTTATGTGAGTGAGTTCCATATGGACTACTGATCCATATAGATCAATCATAATTTCTATTGCTACTGATATTGTTTTATTTATTTGAATGGAATTTGTTTCCTGTAAAATAGCGACAAGGACTAAAAGGGACACTGATCTATACTGTCTTCATTGCTCTCAGGAGAGCTCTATGCAAAGAAAATATTCTTCTGTTGTGTGCAAGAGTGCCAAATTTGTTTTTTAATTTCTTTGGTTGGCATTGGAATCTGTACCCACATGTACAGTTTAATTGGTTGGTTGGAATGAGTTTTTAGACCAGATCGATTCTTTCGATCCACCAATATTAACGGAGAATAGACCGGACTGACGTTAAAGCCTCAAGAACAGATCACTAGACAGCATTTTTCTTTTTCTTTCTATTGTTCAAGCTTTTGGCAAAATCATTGTATAAAATGATTAAAAAAAAAGTAACTAAGTCATGAGTATTTAATCTAAGTTTCTAACTAAGTATATACTTAAATATTTAATATTTTAATCTAATATTTAATCTAAGTCATGGTAAATTGATTTGCTCATGGATCATCTTGTTTCTCCTATGCCAGAAACCCCAAGCCATCAGAACAAAGTCAGATAAGTCATCTGATGATCCTTCTGAAAATACATGCATTGCAGTGGCCATGAAAGAAGTAAACTAATTCATATGTTGCAAGCTAGGAAACTTTCTCGACCAATATTCATGAATAGAAGGACAGAAATATAATGCACGAGCTAAGTCTTCCATATTGTGGTCACAAAAACAGTAGGCCCATCCATATCTACCCTTTTACTGATAAGATTAGGCTTAGTGGGAAGTTTCTCTTTGCATGCTCTCCAAGCAAAAATTTTAACTTTATGAGGGATTTTTAACTTCCATAAACCATTCCAAAATTTCTTTGTGGATGCCCCATATGATGTTTCCCCCACATTCTTAGTGGCAATTGACTTAAAAAACTTGTAAGCACTTTTTACACTAAAAATGCCACTTTTCTCATGCTCCCATATCCACTTGTCAGCCTCATCTGAATAACTTGGATGCAACCTCAATATTGCCTCTGTAATCTTTGGATTGAAGAGAGATTGAACCTTATAAAGGTTCTACCAATGAGTATTGCAATCTATTAGAGGATGTGGCGCCCCCGACCCCCATGTACGGGAATACAGGAATCGAGACACCCGGATGATGACAACACGGTCACGCATCCCAACGATAGTGCCAAGTGTGTGTACATGCAATAGTGTACAATAACAACGCAGCGAATAAATTAAGTCAACTAAGTACCAGAATTTAAACACAATTTAAACATCAGTAAAAGTGGTTTAAAAGTTATACAGTCATCCAAAATAAATATATTATAAATCCAAACCAAAACGAGTGATCCCAGATCACTCCTCGGGCGGAGCCGAATCCTCAAGCTCACCCTTAGCCTCATCTGCATCGAAATTTGCGTTGCCATAAAACGGCACCGCAGGTAAGTATAAACCAAACAACTCAGGAGATCAAAAATGCATTAATGCAACCAACAATAATGCATGCATATGATGAAATATGCATTATTCTCAAAACATCATTTTTCCCGAAAATGAATATTTTCCAACACACGCCAAAATCTCATTTGGCCCAAAATATCCGTAAAACATTTTCCCAGAAAATGATTCACATAAAATCCATATCCAACACACACTATTTTCCCAGAAAATAGCCTATTATTCCATTTTATCGTATGCACCATGATCTCCCCTAGGGATCATCCGCACGTCCAGGCTTTGAAGCGATACCCAGTTTCGCGCCCAGCGCGTTCATGGCCAAGCATCCTCTACACAACGAGCGATGCCCAGTTCCGCGCCCAGCGCGTTCATGGCCAAGCATCCTCTAGTCCCCGCCAGCAGAGGGACCACGGAGTCGGCACGAGACCGTCTTGTCCCATCCCATTGTCACCAAGCGACAATCCAGGGGACATCACTCAGTATATTCCGCTCCCGAGTGACCAGAGGAGCTCCACCGAGATAATGCCCCATTTTGGCTTGGGGTCGTGATACACACGCACCCAAAACCATTTCTCACATGAAAACCCAGTTTTCAATAAACACATGAACATGAATGCAATTACACGAAAACTCAGTTTCCTTTACAAACATGATCATGCGTGCAAATATGCCATGTACATGAAACATCTCAATAACCAACATCCAACAACACTCAACACAACCCAAACACACAAATAACTTCATCCACCAATCCATCCGACCCCCGTACTCATCGAACGCAGTCCGGCAAAACCAACTAGATCACAATGTAATGAGTTAGTGCAAAAATACATTTAAATCATGAAAGTTCTTTGGAAAATACTTACAGTGCTATTTTATAATTTCTGAAGGATCACGGAGCTGCACGAAGTGGCAACGCAGCAACAACACAGTGCCAAATGCACTGTGGCCGTGGGTCTTAAAAACACACTTTTGAACGGGAACAAACCAAGACCCGAGATTGATAGGGTAGGGCTTAGGGATGTCGGTGAAGCTAGTGGTGGTGGTGGTTGACCGTGGGTGGCGGCGTAGAGGGTGGTTGAAGTGCAAAAATACCCAAAATGAAAATGGAGTTGGATGTACGTCACCGGTGGCGGATCGGAGCTGGGGTTGGGTGCATTGGGCTGCTAGGAGATCGAGGATGAAGTGGTGAAGAAATGGTGGCCGGAGGTGGCGGCGTGTGAGCACAAGAGGTGCCGCGGCTTCGCGTTGAGCGTGGGGACAAACGGCGGCGCGAGAGAGGCTAAGATTGGAGGGTGGTGGTCGCCGGCCGGTGGGGGAGCGAATGGGCTGGGCGGTGTCGGTCACGGTGGCGTGCGGCGATGGCTGGGTGGAGAGGAAGAAATCGCACGGGGAGAAAGGGAAGTGCAGCGCGTGGGAGACCAGGGGAGGGAAAAAGAAATGAAGGAAAAAGAAAAGAGAAGAAGAAAAGAAAAAGAGGAAAGAAAAATGGAGGGAAAGAAATTAGGTCCAATCCTCATATCTTGGGTCACAAAAATGATCCAACGGAAACAATTTCAAAATAGCAAGTAAAATAAAATAATTCCAACGTAGTGATAAAATGAAATAAATAATTAATTTTAAGAAAACACTTCAAAATAATTTTCGTAAAATTAAAAATCATAAAAATAAACCAACTAAAAATCTAACAATTTTAAAACAAGATAATAAATTTTTGAATTAATAATAATATATCCTTTAGTAAAAATACACTAAAATACAGAGTATTACGAGAAGCAACATGTCCTTCCAGTTCATCAATCAACCAATTCTGTTGAGGATTGTGATAATTGATTTCCTTTCTTAGCTCTCTAAAACCAGGCAGCCATACATAATCTAGGATGTGTATATTTCTCTCATTCCCTACATTCCATCTCCCTTCTTTTAAAAACATATTCTTAGCCTCCCATATTCCTCTCCATGCATAAGAGGAAGAGCTACCAAGGGAGGCCTCGAGCAGATTGCAAGTTGGAAAATACCTTGCACTATAAATCTTATGGAAAAGAGAATCATTGTGTTGCAGCAGCCTCCAACCCTGTTTAGCCAGCAATGCCATGTTAAAAGTTTTCAATTCTTTGAAGCCTAGACCCCCAACAGCTTTAGGACTACATATCTTGTGCCAACTAACCCATTTGGCCATCATACTCTCTATATCTGGCCAACAGTTTTCAATTCCTCTCTTCATTTTTTTGCCCCCACCAATATTTGACCATCATACTCTCTATATCAGCACATAGTTTAGTAGGGAGTTTAAAACAACTCATAGCATAGGAGGGAATGGCTAGAGCCACAGGCTTAAGAAGTACCTCCCTACCACCTTGAGAAAACATGTGGTCTTTCCAACCTTGAAGCTTCAACCAGACTTTATGCTTGATCTCAGGAAAAGCATTATGTTTGGACCTTCCCACCATAGGGGGCAATCATAGGTACTTATCATACTGCTGAATTTGATTAGTGCCCCACATATTCATAATGACCCTTTTTCTGCACTGCACCAATGTTCTAACTGAAGACCATGGTAGTTTTGGGGCTGTTTTACATACTCGAATTACAGTTATGAGAACTGTTATTGCTAAAATCAAACGATTAATACACGGCTTTAGGAATTGAAGATACAACATGGTGGTCGACGTTCTAATGTTGCTGCTCATCATTTGGCCAGATATGCATGGACTAATTCACAAATGCAGTTGTGGTGGCACTATGTTTCTACTTTTATTGAACATGTTATTTATGTTGGTCAGTTTTCTTGTACTCAGATTTGAGGTCTTTAGTACCTCTTTGTAATGAAGTTCAAACTTTCTATCAAAAAAAAATATATTTAATATTTTAATAATGATGTTAATAGTATGTGTATTATCAATGGCCAATAATAGACATCACATATAACATATCAGTTTATAGTTAATAGCCTTTCTTAAAATTTCACATGTTAATATCTAAGCATGCATAGATAAGAACTAGGTTATGAAATAACTTACATAATTATTTTATTACAATTGACATTATTACATTGGAAAGAAATTCTCAAAACATATAATATATTATATAAAATTATTTTTAAAAAATCATATATTAATTTTCAATCGGTCCATTGTGAAAAAACACACTTTAAGACCGCATCGAAAATTAATTTGTTTTTTAAATATCAGTCTAATGGTTGGAGTCTAATGGTTGGACCGGATTGAACTGACAAAACTATTATGATCTGGTTCGTTTTTTCAGCCCGATCATTTTTTAAACCCTACTTAAACACGTCATATTTCTGCATGCATGCATGAATTAGTCACATGAGTAAATCTATTCATCATCAATTTTTTCATTATCCTCTCATCATCCCATGATGTAGCATTAAATGATATAGGTTCACAAGTAAAATATAATAAATAGTCTTCAAACATCTACTGTCATATCATGGGATGATAAGAGGATGATGAGTAGCATTACTCATAGTCACATTGAAGCTTTGGCCGAAACATGCATGGTCATATTTCACGACCCTGCTTTCTATATTAATATGTTAATATGTACCATATATATTCATAGTTTCAAATTTTAGACATTGACTAATTAAGGCCTTATTTGGATAGAGAGATGAGATGAGTTGGTTTTTAAAAGTTTGTTTATTTGGACGTAAAGTGAAATGAGATGGTTTTAACTTTTTCAGGAATTTGATAAAGTGATGGTCCCACCAATTATTGGATAGAATTTGTAACTATTAAGTATTATTTAAAAATATATTTTCTATTAACAAATATCAATTAGTTAATTAAATACCGGCCATAAACATATTAAAATCACAAAACTAATACGATTAATTTTTCAGAAATTTAGATTATTCAGTAGTTCTCAAAAATATCATTTTTTATTATAATATGCATCATTCTAATTATCAATTAGAGATTAAAAAATTCCATACATTGTTTTTTCTGAATTTATTTCATTCAAATATTATAAATTTTTTCAAGGTCCTTTGGATCAATTGGCAACACCTTAGTTTCTCACTAAGAAAGCTAAGGATCGAATCCCCCCTCCCCATGTATCAAAAAAATATATATTATAAATTTTGAGTAGGCTCCATAAAAAATTCGACCATTCTTACTAGCTTTTAGTTACAACGACAAAAAGTTATCAGTTATTTTTTTTAGATTTGTTGTGATGCAAAATTTTCTATCAATTTTCAATATAGAATACACCATTATAATTATCGGTTATAAGTTGAAAATTAGAAATTATTTTTTTCTTTAATTATTTAATTCGTAAATACCAATATATAGCATAAACAATAAATAAACAATGTTTTATTCGGAAGTAACCATAATGCTCTTCTCGGATGCCAGGGAAAAAAAATAGAAGTAGAAAAAATAAAAGAAAACAAAGAAAAGATTTCGATTTCAGAATTTTCAATAATAGAGGGTCCAAAAGTCGAAAAACCACATAATGGGAAACGCAAAGGACGAGAGAGAGAGAGAGATACACTATTTTTGTGAGTGAAGGGTCTTCTCCATGGAAAAGATTAACCAATCTTAATCGGATAACAAAGCCTAGAATTTATAGACAAGTCAATTTAACAACATGGTGCAATGACTTCTATGTTGGCTTTGTTGGTTGTTCTTTTACTTTGGATAGGATTATGTTTTTTTAAAAAAGAATAAACTCAAAAAAAATTTTTAAAAAATTTAAAAAAAATATTAAAAAATTTAAAATTTTTTTAAAAATGTGGTGTGTGGAAGTTGTGTAGCATTGCTCAAACGTAAAACGTGCATTTAAGCAAACAAGGAAAAAAAAAAGCCACGTCAGGTGTGTGGTGTTAGAGTAAACAGTGGCTGACTAGTAGAATTGTTTTAATTATGTAGGCACCAGTTCATGTAAAATAAAGTTGAGAACACACATAGTGATGCATAGTGAGGAATTACCATCTGTGCAAAACATATGTATTCTTAGTCATGGTAAGGAATCACATTTTAAGCAAATCAAAAGTATATAAGTATGGAGAAAAATCACCCTCTTAAAAAATCATATATATGTATATTCATTATCATGAAAAGGAATCACCTCATATCAAAATGCATAAAATCACATGACCTCAGCATGAACATACCAACGATGAATCGCTCCACCCATTTGACAAGGTGAATCTCTTTACCCAATCAACGTGTGAAATTATTCACCAAAATCGATGGGGAATCACTCCACCCATCCGACACGATGAATCTCTCTAACCAGTCAACATATAACAAAGCACACCATGCATGATCAACCTGCGCACTATCTCTACCCGTGTTATCAAGTGAGACCAATACGAAGACATTTCACCCCCGTCATCATGGGATTCTCTCTATCCATATGAAACTCGTGGTAACGTGCCATAAGAATGGCACGAGGACTCCTCAACTCGTCAATGACTATTAGACACACGGTAAGACACGACACTTGGAATCATATTATCTTAAATCACAATGTAAAGACAACCAATAAATATGATGGGGGAAAGAATGCACTTTTATGTAAGAAAGAAGTGAGGTACAGAATATGCAAACCCTAAACATACTCACAAAGATTTACCTCACATTCTAATTAAGGTCGTAGGAGCTAATGTACCTGAATAGTATCTCTCATACTAAAGTTGGGCCGGTGTCGATCTTTCCATCGTGAAGCTTTGAAGCCACTTGCTTTCTTGATGACTTTGATTAAAAGAACGAGTAAACACTTTACAATCTCCTCAAAAGGGAGATATTAACTCTTGTCCAAAGCCTTTTTATATGACGGGACTATCAATCACAATCCTAAGGTTCTTCTGAATCTTGATATGCTTGAATAATAGACATTTGATCTCAACTGTCCATTTGCCCGGTGATGTCCCGCATCTGCCAGATTCTCTACAGCGTGTTGCTTGCCTTACTCCTTGTCCGTATGCCCATTACCCGACTAGCTGCTTCCTTGCCGCCAATATTTTAGTTGCGGGAGGGGATCTCTTTCCTCGATTCGGTGCGATCCTCATAGGGAGTTTCCATTTACACCCTTAGATCCCATCTCTACCCCTAGTCATTTAAATTTTATCACGAACCATGCATTTCTTCACGAAAATTAACAGAAGTATCGTCCCCTATTAGTGGAGTTGATTATGAGAAACCATTAATTTGTAGTTGTACCCATTTTATCAAGTATCATTAATAAGTGATATTTAAAGTATTAAGCATGTTTAATGTTTTATATAGTTTTTATTTTTTATTTTTTTTCTTTTATCATAGTAGGTAAAAAAATATTGGTCGAGTTCATTATGAGAACCAATTTCGTAGTTGACCATAAAGAAAATTAAAATCAATTATGCAAATCCTTTTAAAAAACTAAACCACTAAAAAAAATAATGTTCTCACAATATATAAATTACTGATCATGAAAAGTAATCCAAAATTGTCAAAGAAAAGAGCAATGCTACACAACCTTCCGAACCTCCACACACAACATTTTTTAAAATTTTTTAATATTTTTTTAAAATTTTTTTTGAGTTTATTCTTTTTAAACTAATTTAATTTTTCTATTCATTATTCATATATTAAATATTTTATAAAAAAAATTAAAAAAATTTAAAAATGTGTGGTGTGTGGAGGTTGTGTGAATAGTAGGAGGTTGTATAGATTTTTTTCTAAAATATTTACGAATTCATAAATTAATTTTATGTAATTAATGTAAAAATATTTTAGTGATTTCCTTTATGTTAAATAAGATTTTTAGTTAAATAAATATTATTTTAAAGATAATGTCATTTTTTATATTATCGTGAACGGTAAGTAAAATGAAAAAAAAAAACATAATTAACAATAAACAAGCTAGCAAATACTAAAAAAAAAACCACACATTAATTACATCCCAAAAACATAATGTATGGTGGCAATATAATGTATGACTATTTGAATATTTAAATTAATTATACAAAATACAAATAGTTATGATTGTCCATACAAAAAATCACATTTAATGCAAATAAAAGATATACACTATTGGGCCAGATCGTGTAGCACTGCCCCGACTCCAACAAGGCGTGTCTCAATATTTGTCTCTCAAGACATGAGCTTTGACTTAGTCTATGCGAGGGCGACTTGAACTGCATCAATGATCTCTGATGTCTATGCGCGCATCTCTGCACGCATGATATCTGCAATCTCCTCACGAGTAGTCGTGCGTGATGCACCCTGTGTAGATGCCTCACCCGATACACCTTGTGCATCTCTCTAAGTGTCGACTACCTCTGTAGTGGGTGCACGAATACGAAATCTGGAGCGTCCCGTGCTACGAGACAAGGTCGTGGAGTTGATCGGTCTAATCGGCTCCCGAACACGCTCAAACGCATCTAGCTTGACTCTCTTCGTTAAAAGAAATCGTGTGAGCAGGACTCCAAACAGCAATATATATGTCGTAATACAGGTTGCCTCTAATCGAATCTTAGCAAATATATATCTGACTAGGTTGATAGGCACCCCACGAGCGACTCGTAATATAAATCGTGCCCTGTCCATGCTAACCTCAAACTTGTGCAGTCACGGATCGACGTTGTTGGCTATCATAATGTTCATGATCTTGAAAAAACTGGATAAGTCCACCTGTTTGATGCTCTTACTCCCATCATAGGATGGAGCATCTAGACCCACAACCAACTAACAAACCTCATGATCAGCGAGGCTATCAATCTCATCTACTACAACAGTATCCTCTTCCTCAACAGTCTCCCCATCACCTGCAGGTGTAGACTCCCTAGGCACCACGCTAGATATGCAATGGGCAATCGAGGGATACCAAGAAAATCGGCAACTGCATCAACTAAAAATCGTACAGAGACGCCCCGGACGGAGAAGGTGTATGCGTCATCATCTTGCTGGTACGACCAAGTTCTCTATAGAACTTAGATATAATATTTATGTAGGAAACGATCTTGTTCGTCCCTTCGTCCTTCTGGTCGATGATCGGTGTGCAACCACGATCAAGAAAGACAGATATGAGAGAATGTCTCTCCCACAGAAGATCCTTAAAATCATCTATCTTCACCTGCCGCTCCAACAAAACAGTCCTCTCTCAAAATTCTTCACTAGAGGATTGCCCTAGCACGGCCTGCTTCTTTCCTTGAGAAGCCATTGGAATGACGCTAAATTTAATCCATAAAATTAAGGACAATGATTACAAAATATCATAATTATAATTAGATCAAGATAATTATATCTAACAATATAATATATGTTACATTATCTATTCAACTCTATAAAACAATTAAGATAAGAAATATACCGTTCGAATGCTTAACAATACGTTCCAATGATTATATACTGGGTTCGAAAGGTAGATAGCCGCTCGAATCGTATAATATTGGTTCGAATATTAACCATTCATATGCCACTTGAACGTCTAAGACACGTTTGAACGACGATTTCTGGTTCGAGCTCAGCAATGGCTGAGTTGTTGCCAAAACCGTAAATAATCGATTTATAACCTCGTTTTTCCTGCAACAACAACAATGAGAGGCCGGGATGACCATAGAGCCATCTCGTCCTCCATTTCCAACCAACTAAGGGATTGAAATGGGGTTTGTTTTTCAAAACCTCATTTTCAACCCATTTAAAACAAGTTTTAGGATAAAATAATCAGTAAAAATGTTGGGGAGATCACATACATGTTACAGGTTGGAGAGTGGTGGTGGACGGTGGCTTTGACGGCGGCGTCTGGTAGTTCTTGGCACTGGTGCGGCAAAGTTCCTTGGGTTTTTACGTTCTAAAGGCGCGAGCTAGGTCTAGACACGATGTCTAATATTTATTTTTTACCGTTCAAATGGATAGTTATTATGTTAGAATGGTTTCCAAAAATATTATATCCGTTCAAACGTCTTACGAATACCATTCCAATGGGAAAAAATATTGTGTTAGTTAATATTATATTTGTTATATAATATAGTATTTATAGTATATATACTTATACTACTTATATAATACATACACTTAATTATTATATACTTATATTTATACTAATACTTATATACTACTTATATATAATTATATACTACGACATATTATACTTATAATATACTACTATATATATAATATACTTATATATTTATACTTAAATATATTTGTTAACTTATATTATACTTATATATACTTATAAACTACGAGATATTAGAATTGAGCAGGCACTACAAGGGGAAATACTTTTACTAGCGATACATTTTCGCTGGTAAAACCCATGATTACGCCGCTTTACACCTATACCAGCGATATAAAAATCATTGGTATTTCGTCGGTATTAAAGCCCCACATTAGATCTACTCTAACGGAAACCAAAATTCGCCGTCATTGAAATTTTTTTTCCCTGGCGAAACTCTTTCGCCGCCTATAGCTTATTTAATCACCGCAATTTGAAGATACAACGCTGCCATTAATCGTTGGGAAAAAATCATTGCAGCGATTTCTTTCCGTTGCCAAACATGGGAATATCGCCGGTACTTTACTTTAGCCGCGAAATTAATAAATCGCCGCTAGAGAATTAACAGTTTTGAAATGCCAGTTGCAGCGATAAAAGTTCGCTGTGAATTAGCCTTTCCCTTCGAGATCATTTTGCAGCGATTTATAACTCGCTGGTATTGATCTTTATGCAGCGATGTTAACATCGCTGCAATTGAATTGTTCGTTTGGGAAACCGTTTCGCCGCACTCCTAAAATTGCTGCCAAAACTAAAATTACGGCAATTCTAAAATCGCCGTAAATTAGAATGCCAAAACTTATTTGGCAGCAATAAAAGAATCGCCACCATTTAATTTTAACAGCGATTTTCATATTGCTGATAAATGATTTGTTCCTAAAGTGGACTCAGTTCCAGCGATCATAAAGACGCCGTAAGAGATCGTTTCCTTATTTAAATTAACTAGCGGCGAGAAATAAATCGCTGGTATTGATATTTTAGCAGCGATTTGAACATCGTTGGTAGTGGCCCCTTACGTTTGCTTAACGAATTTACCAGCCAAAAAATTCGCCGCTAATGACCTTAAAATCGCCGGGAAAACTAAATTCAGTTAAAACCATTTGAGCTCATTTTCTTACTAGGCCTGATTTTTGGTTGCTCCTAAATGCAATATTCAAGCAACTTCTGCTACATTCATTCATGTATTCAACCAACACATAAGCAAATAATAAATACTCATCCAAACTCATATGTATTTATACACTAGGGTGGTGTATTATCCCAAGCAAATCAAGTACAAACTGGGCTACATCTGGTATAATAAATAACCACGATGGTCATAACAAATTGTTTAACTCTACTATCAACTAAAATTACCACTACCAAGTTCTACAACTCTATTTAAGTGGAACCGTTCATTGGCATTAGCACCCAACAATCCAGCATATCGTCTTCGACTTGGGGGTATGCTACGTCGAAAATATATATTGCGTGTGACTTCTCATACTCTTCATCCGTGTATTTGACAATATCAACAAACTGCACAACACTAAAGAAAACAAAAAAAAATCAATTATGAGTTTAATCAAGATAGTTTTGATGACATTATGACTAGAAGAAAAACCAATGAAATTTGAGATTGAAAACTATATTTGTGAAATTTCCACTAAAACCCATGATTACGAAAATATATTTGTGAAATCCCAACAGCATATAACCCCAAGAAAATATCAGCACGATAAACCCAGAGTCCACAAGGGGATACATTGCCTGAGTTCGCACATCTGAAAAAAGTACAAAACATTTTTTGGTTCAAACCTTCCTTGAATATATATCATCATTTATCACTTTCACGATAATTGCATACGGAGCCAACATATGATATCTTGTAGTACATATTAAAAGGACATATAAGCCTAAAGCACAATATCAATTAGTAAAGTAAGATTCAAAGGTAAAAAATTCTGTAATTTACAACAATATTGGAACATATAACAGAAAATAAACCAAGAAAAATAGTAGATGGTCAATGCATACCAACGTGGGAAGGAAGAACTGTAATATGAGGATGAGAATGATACCACCCAATTGTATTGTTATTCTTCCAGTAACCGTAGTGATTCTGTTTTTTCAAGTTAATTTCACAACCTCACATGAAATAGGAGCGTCATTCCCTTAGCATAAACAGAAACAATATTCTAAAAAAAATCCATTCTAGAAAAGTGTATTTGTTTGGTGTTTGTAAGGGGAAAATTTAATCCATCAAAAGAATTACTGAAAAATGGTCTTGGGCTCAGTTGGGAAAATTTAAACAATGTATGGATGTTTGTGGAGCAAAGATCCACGTTCTTCAAAGGCTTTTACCAAAATGTTTTTTCAAGTTAATAATTATTAAATTATTATCTTGTTAAAAAAAAAAATTACACCTATTGAATCAGAAGCTCAAGCTTTATTATGCTGTCTAAATTTTCCATTTCATTCTTTGAGGTGGGTGAGATCCAAGTATTGTTTTGATCTATGGAAATTTCTATTCAAATGGATCGAAATGTAATATTGTTAAAGCAATTTTCCAAACAAAAGTAAGCATGCAGCATAATTGGTCCGACATTATAGTTGAAGATTATATATAGAAGCTAAGAAAAGAGAAGATTCAAGAAGTAATCAGGTTTTCATTATAAGATGAAAGGAGGAACTTTGCTTGTGAGGCCCAGTGACCACTTTTTCTTGTTTGGTCGGCAGAAACTGCTTCTCTACCTTATCCAGTTCATACTGTTTCAGGCAATTCCTTATAATACTTGTCCAATATATATAATCTAAGAAAATACATTGTTTAATCCTGAGAAAAAATATAGATGCATTAAGCAGTACTTAACAGCTTTATTCTGACTTGGTACTTATTGTTTTTGGGTTTGCATGCAGAATTCCTTTCAGCTGGCATTTTTTGCATGGTCTTGCTTAAGGATCCTTGAGTACTTTGTTGTTATTTTATATCTACCAACTGTGTTATTAAGTAAAGGAAATTAAATAATAGCTGATCTACTAACTCAAATTCAAATTAATTAATTAGCCACTACAAGGAAAAATACCTTTACCGGCAAACAACATCACCCAAAACAAAAAACCAACTCCAAGTGAATTTGTTAAGTAGAATACACTTGAGGTAGATGGATTATCTAATAATAATCCATATATATATTCCAAACTCAGAAGGTCTAGCATATATAATAACACTAACAACAAAACATCCATCTATGTTTTGAGAATTCATGAAATGAAAGGAAGAAGGATTTGCAGCTGTGTATGGGTATTCGTTACCTTCAATCCCCAACTAAAATTGTTTCAGCTCACCCCTGGGTGAAATGGCTCACCAACAAGGCCGTCGGGCTCAGTCAAGTGCTTTTCAATCAAAAGCACTCAATGTCCGTCCTACAATCTGCACCCAAAAATCTAATAAATTTTCAGATTAAATCTCAATAGCAGAATATAACACAAACAAAATCAATAAACAAAAGAAAAATATACAAATAAAAGCAAACAAATATAGGAGTAATGATTTTAATCACAATCTTAACTGCATAAACCAACTATATAATTTCAACTACAAAGCACTTTCCTTACATCCTCTGAACTTAGGGAAAATCAACTAACAAGCACAACATCAAACCATTTAACTTCTATCCATACTTAGCACTAAGCCAAACTTTAAAACTCCTTATTCCAAGCATCCTAAATAAATAACTAGAGCATACATTCAAATTGCATGTTTGCTGTCCAATAAAGGCCATTGAGTTTTGTACATGAAAGATAAATGGATGGAAGCAACAATTGGGTTGAGTTCCTATAAGTTCATTAAATTTCATGTAGTATTGTATTTTCAAGATTTCTGTAAGTGTAGTTTCATTTAAAAAAAATAGCAATTTGAAATAGGATGAAAGTATACTAGTGCACAAAGTAGGGTAGCTAGTTATAAGCTTGAGCTCGGCTCAGACAAGTACAAAAAATAGCAAGGGCTAAACATCAATCAATACTTAGTTCGATCTAAAAGTTTCCAATTAATAAAATTACTTTTACCAAATCTCAACTACATGACACTAAAAGTAACCAAGAAATTGCAAGAAACTGCTTTCAATTTAGCATGCATTATACACTTTGTTGGTATTAGAAACATTATTAGCATATATACACAAATGCATTTTAATTGTTGTAGGTACATGCATGGTATCTTTTCATTTCCCTTAATGAATATTTGTATTTTAGGGTTCAACTCGAGTTGGGGCTTTTGAAGAATAGCTGTGTATGAATTTTTATTTGAACTTCATACAGAGATTACGCATTATATGGCTCTTACCTACCTTGACCATGTTTGCTCTCTGCATTTTAACTGTTAATCAAGTCAAGCAAAAGCCCCATAACTAAATTGATGGAAACTTGATGTGTATGAAGAGGCTTATGAAGGTTTATGTTAGTAGGATGGGATGGCTGAAGGGAGGCACTTGTTGAAGGCAAAAGGGGCATACTTAGTATGGTCCTGGAATAAGAGCAGTAAAAAAAATTGTATGATGAATAGCTTTAGAAAGCAATCTCGGAAAAACAGTGCTTGTATATATTTATTTATTTTTTCCACCCTGGCAGGAAAAGAGAGAAGGACAGAGTGGGGTTGGTGGGCACGCATGGCCAATAATTAAATGACTAAATATCCCAAGCAACTATGCAAATGTACCAAAGAAGTTTTTAAGTGTTCAGAAATTTTAATGAAGCATCAATGAAGAACCCAAGTTCACAATATTTTAACTCCATTATGGTTGCAACTTAAATAAAGAACCCAAAATCTATAGTAACTACACTAAGAACTGCACCAACACTAATCCCAGACTTGTTGAAAGGGAAAAAACAGAGTTGAGCAAGATCATTGAACTTAACAATATATATAGTAAAGTAAAAAAAAAGACTTTTGGCAGGGAGCATTCACCAAAAGTTTTAAGGAGGGAATTATTAAAGTTGAAACAAAAGTTCTCAACCAATTTTCAAAGCAATTTGCTGTCCTTAAGTAATCACTATATATAGTGTGATTCCAATGAGTATGAAGCTCATGGGCTTGATTATTTAGTCATAAGAAACCTGGAAATTTGATATCAGAAGCAAGCACACCATAAGAAACATAATCTATCACATGCATAATGTCTGATACAAGGAAATATAACCAAAAGACAAAAACTTTTATATAGACATGCCAAAACTTTTGTTTTCCAAGTATCAAAAAAAGAAAAATTTCCTTCCATCAAGAAAGATAACCCAATCCATCATCACTTCTTACTAAGTTCATATCCTTAGTTAAGATTTTCTTTGCATCCATATCTTAATAGTTATTTGAAAGAGAAAAAGATAAAAAGATTGATTTCAGCCCCAAAAGAAAAATGGTAGCTTACATCCTATTAAGATTTTAGTGGATACACGAGAAATATGATGAGTACAACAGCTTACAATATATTCAGATTTTAGTGCATGCCACACGCACACACAAATTCCTAGCAACAACACTTAATCAGTTTGTGTTATATGGAGTACCAGTACTAAACAACACACCAATTCAGTATGTACCTTCAGGGTATAGAGCCATATTTATAATAAAATCCTGTCAATTATAAATACAAAACACTTTCCTTACCTCGCATTCACTTAGGGAAAATCAACTACAAAGCACAACCTCCCTCTCATTTAACTTCTCTCCATACTTAGCACTAAGCGAAAACTTTAAAACTCCTCATTTCAAGCATTCGAAAGGAATTAATGAAAATGACTAATAACATGCTTGCTGTCCAATAAAGGCCATTGAGTTTTCAACATGAAAGATATATGAAGATCGTGGGTTAAGAATGTACAAATGATAGGAATTGACTTAGACATGGAAGAGAACAAGGAAGTATAAAAAATCTGGCAATTTCACCATTAAAATGGCATTTGACAGCTTTTTAGTAACTTGTTGGAACCAAATTAAATGAAGAGCTAAAGCTTACAAGATGGCTGGTTTTTGTCCCTTGTTTTCAATAGTTTTTCATAGAAACAAATAACTTTGGTTGAGCAAAAGATGCAAATGAGTAATGGGGATGAAATGGACTGGTTGAAGAAGCAAAACAGAGTGCATAGCAGAATTTTCTGCACTACCATGGACAGCCAGCAGCTTTAGTACATTCATGCTCTTAAACATCCCTCATTTAACCACAATCTCAACTACACAACCCAAGCATACTAGATTTGAAGAAAACCTGAGAATTCACATCATTTTTGTGTGAAAGCATAGCGTAAACAGCAAGAGTAGCTCTTGACAACACAGAAAATTCTAATCAAACCTACCCCCTTTGAATAAAATCCTCGGTTGCTTACAACGCCTATTATCTTGAAGAAAAGTGTTAAAAATAATACATTCTCATGTTGCACTAGTTTAACACATAGTCATAAAGGGTTAAAGATAGTCAAAACATGATTCAAACTCAATATTTAAAACAGAAGATCTTCTCAATATTTAAAAAAGTAGAAATAAATATCAATATTCAATAAGCCTACATTTAACACAAAAGCATGAGTATAAAACTAGTATTGGTTTGAGAAGCACTAGTCCATGGGCTAGGGATCAGATTCCTCATTAATTACATCTAAAAATAAACTGCATTAAATACGTGCCTGCAGGTTGTGTACATACGTTATTTGTTCTTTAAATGGTCCAAACTAATGGACTATAACCATATCGAGCCTAGCTAGATAGCTAGCGAAGTAGTTCATTATACTTAAAAGGCCTCAACCAATATATATAATTCTGTCTAAGATGCCTATATATATAAGATCATGTTCATGCTTGCATGATCCCCATTTAATTTTTAATCCTTTAAATCCTGAAACCACATGGGCCATAAGCACCAGGGAACCATACACAAACCTTTTAGTATAAGGAAGGATACTAAAAGGGACCAAACTCCTTGAACAAAGTCTACAATGCTGCATGCCCAGATCGATCTAAGGTCTATATATAAAGTTGAGAGCATCAGAAAGCAGCAAAATAATTATGGGCCTGATTATTAATGCCTTGGTCTGTATATAGCAGCAAGATGTTTTTAATGCCTTGGTTGAGAATATATATATCAAGCAGAACTTTAGAGAAGAAACACATATATATAATATGTATATATATATATATATATATATTCGTGTAAATCTTCCACCTTTCTATTTATAATAACTGCATGCACGATTTCAGTACCACAACTAGTTGTGGTACTGAAATCTTTGCAGTTATTATTCCAACAAATAATCACCCCAAGAATACAAATTCTTCCCATTTGGCGGTGGGAGAAGGATCTGTCCTGGTGTTACGTATGGGCTTGCAACGATTGAATATGCTATGGCCAACCTCTTACACTAGTTTGATTGGGAGTTGCCCGCTGGAGTAAAAGGGGAGGATTTAGACATAAGTGAGATATTTGGGCTAATTATTCAGAAGAAAGTTCGTCTTCACGTTGTACCAATTCCATACACTCCTTGATCTATATATTATTATTACTATAACGTAGGGTTTACACGTTAATAATTTAAATAAAAACTATTTGAATGTGACATATATATATATATATATGTTGGTAATTACTTGGGCTTGGCTGTACAATATATGCGTCATATCATGATCAGCTAGTATATAACTGCGTACTGTCGATCCATCTGGTTTGTTTGATGGTTTTATATTTGAGTTAAGTGGGCTTGGTTGATCACACATGAGGTAGCTAGTTGTCCTCCAAAGATTGAGGAAATTGATACGAGATCAGTTGACGAGTTTACTTTACTTATATTATGTGTTTGTTCACCTAAAAGAGGGAAAATCAATTACATGCATGTAGTTTTTCATGAGGACCAAAAGATCAGTACTTAAATAACTCGCCGTATTTACAAATTATAAACGGCAGGCCAATTATATATATATTTATATAACTAGTGGAAATTTATGTCAAGAAAATGAAAGCTAGCTTTTAATTGGTTAATTCCAACCAACTAGCTAAAAGTATCCAATTTGGTTATCTCGGATCGAACTAATTCTTTATATATTTTAACATGAGGTAGGGCTTCTTACTTGACCCGGTACGTCTCATCATGCAGACACGTACCATCATCGATCTAGTGTCTTCAATCTTGTACAATTACTAATTGATTCCAGCCGTTACATACGCATATTATATAGGCATTAATAGAAAATTGAGGCAAAAGTTCGGGGCAAAAAACATATCTCTAGCTATCAGCAGGAATCCTTGACTTGGGAACCTAGTTAGCTTGAAACCGAACACACAATTGATATTAGTATCATTAATTGTTCACTCACAAAATTTTTAAAAAAAAAAAAAATCTTTATGTTTGTACTACTGGTCCATGCAGTGGCGTATTAAGAGCAGGCTCGATGAAGGTAGGTACGTATATATCAAGGTGCTATTATATATATGTACGTGTATACATATATCCTTTAAGAGCAGGCTTGTTAGTTTCATGCATGTGTAGAGGAAATGGCGGCTCTGATTCCGTTGTTGCAATCACTGTGGCAAGAGCCACATGGAGTTGCAGCACAATTGATTTTCTACAACTCCAAACTAGTCTCTCTCTCTCTCTAAGCTACAAAACTTTCGGTTGGTGAAAATTGTAAGATATTTTGTAAGGGAGTTTTCATGCCCAACTTGTACACCTTGGTTAATTTGGAATTCTTGGTTACCGAAATACAGAACATTAATATGTAAAACTGTGTTATCAGAACAGGTAAACCCAAAAAAAAATTAGGGTATCAAACTTCAGTTTTCTATAATTTATTAACTAATTACAAGTTAACCTACTTGGCAAAATATCTAAAGATTACAATAAATTCTGAACTGGGTGGGAAGTATGCTCATTTTCATAAATCTAATGTTGAAGGTGATGACTGTATTTCCCCAACTTCTCCGACAAATTAGGGATGTCATGCAAAAAGCCATCAATCTATGGTGTGCAAATTAAAAATATCACTTCTCAAATTACTAACATCTAATACCGACATCAACACCTACACAAAATGCAGATATAAAGGTGGCATTTTCGTGCAAAAAGCATCAAGCTTTCTGACTCAAACAGATGGAAATTAGTCTACAGGAAACTGCACAGATTGTTGTAAAGCAACCAGTCTACATATGAAGGTGGAGAGATAGAGAAATTAGTTCAAGCGATACCTGTGTTCACGAAAGGAATTCACTCCAAGAGTCTTGTGGAATATGCTCGCCCTCCGATACTTGAAAATCCCAGAAGAAGTCACTCCGAGATTTGTAGATGGAGGCACAGATTTGGTAAGGCAAAAAGGAAACTACGACCCGGGCTTCTATGGGGAAGGAAAATGAAGTGGAGGTCAGAGCAGAAGCTTTGGGGCGTATTCGAAAATGGAGATGAAGTCGTGTGTATGAAGTGGATGGATTTAATTGCAAGTAGCCGAATTGGGGAAGAACGTGGAATTACTGGGGAAGAACGGAGATGATCGATTTTAGAAATGGGTAAGGCTCGGGAGGGGAGGGAAAGGGGGAAATAAATTAGTTTGGCGCCCAGAGCTTCCCGTCGATTTCATGTCGCTGCAACATTTTTTATAACGCGTCGATTGTTTTCGACGCTGCAAAAAATAAATTTGAGACCGCCCCGGTGTTTTTATGAAGATTGGATTTTAAAACGTACCACGAATTATTAATCGCCGGCAATAATATCTACTGGGGCGATTTCTTTTGCAACAGAAATAAAATCGCTGGAAAAAAGCCTATTTCTTATAGTAAGGATTATTGTTATATTGCTATTTCGATATCTTATTGTTATATTGCTATTTTATTTTGTTCTTTTATTTTGAATGACATATTTTATGATGGATTACTATTATGCTCATAGTGTTGGTTCTCGTGATCTTTATGATTTAAAATGTCTAGATTATAATTTAAGGCTTGAATTAGAAAATCTGATGAATAATATAAAAAATCTTGGTTGATGTTATCAAGTTCTATGTAGATACTAGTAGTGGATTGTTCTTTGTAATGTTTGATAGCCTTTTTTGTTAATAGTTGTAATGATTCATATTCATTATTTAAACTAATAGTTTTATCTATTGTTTTAATAGTATAATTAGTAAGAAATGATAATTTAGAAGAAAAAGTAGAATGTTTATATATTTGATTTTTTGAAACATTAGGAATTGTTCAATCTTATAAATCTCTTTATATATCTATTATACTGTAAGTATGTATAAGTATAAGTATATTATATGATAGTTATAAATATATAAGTATAAGTATATCATATAATATAATTATACTTAGACTAATAAGAATATTATATAATACTACTATATTATACTATATTATATACTAATACGAAGATATATCATATAATATACTTATATATAGTTATACTTGTATATATATATATATTTATACTTATACTAATACTTATTAAGTCTATAAGAATATATATAAGTATATCATATATAATACTAATATAATCACCAATGACTCTGATACCAAAGACGTATATCCCAGATATTAAATAGATAATATAATCAATATTAAGATGCTAATAATATGAATAATAGGCGGTAAAACCGGCCATATGTATGATAGCAGATAAGGCAGGCGGTATAACCGGCCATATGCATGAGGAAGTAAATAGTATAGAAAATAGATATGAAATAAACTTCTTCATTAAAAATATAATACTTATAAGGAGATTAATTCTCAAATGAGTTGGAAACTGAAGACATAAGGGAATGAAGATTGGAAGATTTACAAAGTGGGTAGGACTCGAGAGGTTTGGGCGAGAGAGGAAGGGATTTCAGATTAGAATTTCGAATGCCCTTCTTCCCTTGTGAACCCCTTTATATAGACACTAGAACAGTACAAAACAATAAGTCTAATAAAATATGAACAGTACCAGCCGACACTAAAAACAAATACAGTACAGGACACATAAACTTGTATGTACAGAAACATTTGTTGTTTTGCTGGACAATAATCTGTCATGAATAATAATCTTCTGGAGAGATAATATTCCTGACAACTTCCGTTTGTCATGCTGAGTAATCGAGAGAGTAGTAATCTGTTGGAGTCACATATTTTGAGGATCATAATTTGCTAATTCAAGTTCAAACGGGTCTTGAGAATCCATCAGATGTACTGGATGATAAGGTGAGTAATCTTGGGAAGGAGAGGCGGCTTGGTTACCCTGAAGTTGGGAGGCCTGTTGAGAAGGAGAGGCCTGATGAGCTGGTGATAATGCGGGTTGCTGTAGTGGAAATAATTTGGCTAGATGTTGTGCTTCTTCTTCATCGTCACTGTCTGATACTTGTGACATTGCTTCAGCTAATTTTTTCAAATCCTTCTTGTTGGTAATGGATGCTAATTGTGCTTGAAATCTACTTCGTTGGACTAGAACTTCTGGAGTTTTGGTAACTTTTGAAAACATCTTTAATACATGATCATAATTGTATTTTTCTCACCATTTGACGGAAACTTGGCGGGCTAAAAACATAATAGTTTTGAGAGAGGGATGAGGTTTGATGACGTATTCTCATTTCATAATCCAATTTAATTTGGTTTTGAAAAAGAAGAGCAGAAGTGGTGAACAATGGTTTAATGCTGGAGGATTGTCATTTTGTGAAGTAAAATTTCGGAGACTTTCTTGAAGGAGAAGAGATTCGGGTCCGTAATATTCCCACTATAGTGAGAACCATTTCGGGAGTGTGTTGATTTCTTGTAATTTGTCAAAATGAAGGAACCATGAGTTACGAAAATTTTTATTTTGTTTTCGAAACATTTTTGTCCATGCGTGCTGGTAATCATAATAATCATAATAAGGGAGATCATAAGGATGAGAGAACTTTCTTGTTAAATAGGGATTTTTCCCCATTGTTCCAAGGTGAGAACCTGTTTAATGGTGACTTTATGAAAAGTAATAATTGGAGATGCAGGTGGAGAATGTTGAGTTTGAAAGGAACAATGAATTTTAGAGAGAATAATTGAGTCGATATCTACTAATATGAATTCATAAAAATGCTGAGTTTTCTTAATATTTTGCAGAACATAATGCCAGTCTGGTAAAAGAAATACATCAAGTAATTTCTGGAGGTCAGACAGGTGTTGAATTTCAGATTCAATAGGAAAGACTGGGTGCCAATGAGATTTGATGATATAGGGGATGAAGAAGGCTGAGATAATAATGGAGGATTGATAATTTGGGAAGGAGAAGAGGAAGATGGAGAAACTGTTTTGGAATAGGTTGGCAATTTTGGAGAAGTTAATGGTGAAAATGAATTGTAAGAGAGTCTAATACTTTGCGGTAATGACCCCAATACCGTATATGGTCTTGGAGTTGCAGAGGGACAAGATGAAGGATAAGGAGGAGATGGTGGCCGCGCGTATAAGCATTTGAACTTTACTTTTGACTTTGAAGATGACATGATTTTCCCTGTAAGACTTCTTGAGATAGAAAATTAGGAAGATATTCTCCTTCAACAAATCATCTTGAGATTTGGATATACATAATACAATAGTTAGAATTTCTTTTTTAAAAGTACTATAATTCTTTTGGGTAGGATTCCAACATCCTGAATGGAATCGAACAATATGTTCCAAATCAGTTGATAATCTTTGTTTCATAATTCCTCCATATCCTATATCAGAGGCATCCGTTTCAACAATTTTAAAAGTATGAGGAGATAGAAGTCCTAAGCATGGTAACATGAGCTTTAATTTATTTTATGATATTAGTATGTTTTTCTGTCCAAGGAGGTGGATTCTTTTTTAATCTCTTAAATAATAGTTTACATAATGGTTTGAGAGATTGGTAAAAGTCTGCAACATAGTTGAGATTTCCTAAAAATCTCTATAATTGATTTTTCTCTTTTATTTCATCTGAAAATTTGTCAGTAAATTCTATTGCTCTACTAATTGGTGTAATAGTTCCATGATAGATTTCATGTCCGAGAAATCTAATTTTTTGTTAAAATAATTTTATTTTTCATGATGAAACAACTAATTCGTTTTGTTTGATAACTTGAACAAAAGTATTTAAATGTTTCCAATGTTGTTCAATAGATGAAAGAATATTAATACATCATCTATGTAAACTATTGAAAAATTAGTAAAAGGGATAAATATCTCATTCATAATATTTTGAAATTCACTAGGTGCATTTTTTAATCCAAAAGGCATAACATTCCATTCAAAATGTCCAAAAGGAACTGTAAAGGCTGTTTTATAACGGTCTTTTTCAGCAATTTGGATTTACCAAAAGTCACTTTTCATGTCAAATTTTGAAAATATTGTGGCATCATATAATCGGGATAATAAATCTTTTTTATTAGGAATTGAGTATCTAATCCATTGTAATACCTTATTTAAGGTTTATAATTTATTACCAGACGAGGAACTCCTCTCTCTAATTCTGCTTGTTTTTAACATAAAAGGCAGCACAACTCCATGGTGATTTATTTTTCCTTATTAATCTTTTTGTTCTGAAATCCTTAATTTCTTTTTTGCAGTATTCTAATAATTCATTATTCATTTGGATAGGTCTAATTTTGGTTGGAATATTTTCTCAGAAAATTCTTTTTCATAGGGTAATTCAACTATATGTTGTTTTCTGTTCCAGAAAGCATTAGGCAGGCTAGAGCATACTTCATTTTCAATTATGGTCGTAAAATTATCAATTTTTTGGGTTAACAATGGGTCTTTTAACTGTTCTTGAATTCTTTTATATTTTAATTCTTTTTTTAAGAAATTTATCTGGTTTTCTTTTATTCCGATTCTATTTTTTGTTAAAAAATTAATTTCTCTGGTTAATGAGATTTCCTTTAAAGAGTTAATTTCTTTTGATACTAGGGGAAATAGGAATTTAAATTGAATTTCTTGTCCAAGTATTTTAGTAAAAATTCCTTTTTCTGTTACAGAGAAAGGGTAAAGTAGGGCAAGAAAGAGATTTCTTAATATTACTTTAGTGTTAATATTTTTTACTAAAATGAATGTTATTTTAAAACAAATTCCATTATTACAGATATGTACATTGGATAATTTATAATTTATATTTAATTTTGTTCCATTGACTTGGGATAATGTTTCTTTTATTTTTTCAAAATATTTAGAAGGTATTAATCGCTCTTGTATACAATTTAAGTCTGCCCATGTATCTAATAGGGCAATTGTAGTAAAAGAGAATTCTTGATTAATTGAAACTGTTACTTCAACATACCATTTTTGAAAATTTATCTTATCAAGAATATTAATGAAATTGTCTGTTTCATCTTTTATAGCTAATGTTGAACATTCTCCTTGTTCTATATTATGTTATTTATCATAAAGATTTTTCACATTTTTCTCTATTTTTAATAATATAATTTCTTGTAATAATTGTTCATTTGAAATTTCTAATTTAAGATTGGATGTTTTTAAATTTCTAATTTCTTATTTTATCTCATTGATTTCTTGTTGTATATATTGAATCGTAATTTTCTGTTTGTTAGTTTTAAATCTTCCTATTAATTCTGAAAAATTGTCGGGTGTTGAGGATGACATTACTGAAGTGTTTTGATTATTAAAAATATCTTTTAGCTTTTCTAAATAATCTTTTCTTTCTTGAGGGTTACTGATTTTATCTATTAATTCTAGTATAATGTCTTCTTGTTTTGAAAGTACATTAATGGTTTTGTTACACTTACACTTATCCTTATTTAGACAATTACAAATATGTACTTCATCTTCCTCTGATTCACTATTAGAAGATTGTTTTGAAAAACTTGATTCTTTTAATTGATAAACTTCTTCTTCTTCTGAAGAACTATCTTCCTCTTCACTTGAATGTATTATAAAAATATCTAATAATTTATCTTTTAATGTTTCGGATATATCTAATTCATTAATCTGTTGTTTTACAATTTGATTTATAATGTCCAACTTTTCCGCATTTGTAACAATCTGTTTTTTCTTTTTATTAGTCTTTTTAGTGGCTTATTATATGTTTGTTTATCTTTTATCTTTTTATAGGGTTTTTTATATTTTTGTTTTTTATTAGAATAATTCTTATAAATTTTTTTTCCTTTTTTGTGTCTTCTTAATAATGGAGTATAACCAAATTGTTCACAAAATGTATCTAATTCCTTTCTAGCAAATTTCTTTTCTTTCTCCATTTGCTTTTTTAATCTTAAATCGTTGCACATAGTTAATCCAGTTCTATTAATTTTACTTATTATATCCCCATATGTGAGGTTATGAAAATCAATAGTATCATCTGATCTTAATAATGATTCTCGTACCTTTTGGGCGAAGTAATATGGAAGTCCGGCTATGAACTTTTCCTTCCAGTATGGCTGTTGGCAATCATTTCTGATCATAACTTTAGTTAGAAATACATATTTATACCAACGGAAATAAGATAATTGAGGTCATTTTAAATTAATCAATAAATCACTTGTTCTTTCTTTGAATTGAACCGGATCACCAACAAAGTGTTTAGTTAATGCGTATATTAATGTGTTTACTACATCTTCTAAAGGTAAATCATTTTCTGTTTTAATCACTTTGCATATTTTCATTATATTTATATGCAGTTAATATTCGTGACCTTTCTTCATACGAAAGGTAATGATCCTACCAACCTTTTAATTGGCCAGTAAACCCTGTGACAATAATGTGTGCTACTTGATGATCAATTTTTCTATTACTTTTATAGACATTAGCAACCATAATCATTTCTTGGAAATGATTTAATATTTCATACTCAAATAATCCGTCTATATTCCATTCATATAATACATCTGGTGCGAAAGCAGATCTTACTATATGTTCTCTTTCCTCGAATTGCATATCCGCTGGAGTAGGTCTAGGATACCAATTACGAGTAATAGAGACATGATGTTTAAAATCTCTGGCTGAAAAACTATTAACATGATCTCCTCTAATCTTGTTTATTTGTAGATCTAGATTTTTAAATTGGTTTTCAATATTACTAATTTCAGAATCAGATATTATAGGTGAATCTGTTTTGTTTAATACATTAATATAAGATTGTTTTGAGATGGTTGCAATATTATTAATAATTAGTTTTTCTAATTTACTGGAGATTTGTTCCAATAAATCATTTTTGTTTTTGGAAAAAGTAGTTTTTAAATGAGATGGGATTTCATGAGGAACAAATAAAAGAGTTTCTTCTACTTCTTTAATAGTGGGTTTTATAGGAGATATTTGGATTTCAATTCTTTCTAATTGTTTACCCATGGTTCTTAGATATAAATTAGTATAATTGTTTTGTTGAATTATATTATCAAGATTTTTATCAGTGTTTGTAATATTATGTTTTTTTATTGGTGAAGCCAAAATTTGAGTATTTTTCTGATTGAACTTGATGACATCAAAAGGGGGGTATTCTTCATAAATAATTTGATTATTCTCTCATTTAATCCATTGGTTAGTAGTTTTGTTTATGGTAGATAATTGATTTGATTTATATATCTCAAACCACATAAAGAAAGGTATATTAATATGTATTTTCTCTAAATCTTCGTAATATCTTTTTTGAATATAATCTCTTTCTATTTTTGTAAAGGTTGAGAAAAATATTATTCTTTTGTGACTATTTTTTTCTTTCATATATTCTTGTTTGAGATATTCCTTGTTAATTTTAAATTTTTCTTTATTCAGGGTATATATTTGGGCATCATCTCCAACTACCTGTGAATACGTTGGAGAAGAAGGTTATTTTTCAGGATTCTGAGAGGTGGATGCTTTATCAAGATGGCTAACAGTATATACTGGTGTATCAATAATATTTCCGGGAAGAATTCCTCGAATCTATGTGCCAAGATTCTCGTATCTAGTATCAAAAGATCTGGTGTCAAAATTTTGAAATTTATTTCGAGAGATTGATGTAAGAACAGATCTGAATGTATGAACAGATTCTGGAACCCGTCCGCTTTTTGATCTATATATTCAAAATCATCCTTAGAATTATTTTCTATTCTAGGTATTGGGGTAATATTCTCTAATTGCCATTCATTTGGAAGTGTAATTTGATTCCAATTGATTTGTTTAGGGATTTGTATACTAAAGTTTTGTGCACTAGATTGTAATAATAATGTATATCCTTTTGGACTGGTAATAAGAGCTTGTAGTTCTAATGTTGTTTTCATTAATTTATAATGAATCCTATATACTACTGTTAAAGGGTGTGACCCTTTCATCATTTGAGAACCATTTGTTTTAATATTTAATATTAAAGCGTGTAAAATATTAGTATCAAATAATGATAAGGAATAATTGGGATAGCAGTTAAAATAGATTGGTCCTTCGAACAGGCTTGATTCTATCATTCCAAGTAATGAATCATGAAAATTATAATGTCTTCCATCTCTTAAACAGAGCAGTACTGAAGTGTTTAATCCATTTCTAGTAAGTGGTTTTATAGCTACTTGTACTAGTCCAATATGAATGAAAGAATATTTTTGTTCTTTGTGACGATTAATTGCTTCTTTTGTTAATAGTTGTGATGATTCATAATCATTATTTAAACTAATAGTTTTCTCTACTGTTTTAATTGTATAATTTGTAAGAAATGATAATTTAGAAAAAGTGGATTGCTTGTATATTTGATACTTTGGAACATTAGGAATTGTCCAGTCTTGTAGATTTCTTTCTATATCTAATATGTTATAATCTTCTTGATTGATGTTATCAGGTTCTATAGGGATACTAATGGTAGATTCGTTAGGTTTGAAGAAATTCATTGAAACAGGTTTTAAGCAAAGATTTCCTATTTACAAAGAGGAATAAGTAGATTAGGGACTTGAGGGAACACCACCGAGACCATCCTGAAAGCCTTTTGGCATTAACGGACTGACCATCGATTTTTCATGGCTTACCAACACAAACTTCCCAATATACATTATTCTTTTTAGTTATAGGTTATCTTTGTAAAAATTCGTATCAGTGATTTCTTACTCTTTTTTTTATTATTATTATAAAGCAAGGATCTTCAAATGATTTCTTATACTATTAATTTTGTTTCTTAAGAAAGTGCAATCAGCTTTATAATATTCTATTGCCGCTTGTTTACTTTGATATATATGATATTTAGCCATCATTAATGTATAATCTTGTCTTATCAACTGTTGTTGTCTCTTAAGATCTTTTATGTTATTCATTAAGATTTCTAACTCAAGTCTTAAATTGTATTCTGTACATTTTAACTCATACAAATCACGATAGCCAGTACTATGAGCATAATAAAAATCCATCTTAAAATATGTAATTCGGAACTAAACAGTTAAACAATTCATTAAGATTTCTAACTCAAGTCATAAATTGTATTATGTACATTTTAACTCATACAAATCACGATAGCCAGTACTATAAGCATAATAAAAATACATCTTAAAATATGTAATTTGGAACAAAACAGTTAAACAGTACAGATAACAATATAATACTAATATAACCACTAATGGCTCTGATATCAAAGGCGTATATCCCAAATAATAAATAGATAATATAATCAATATTGAGGTAATAAATAGATAATATAATCAATATAAAGATGCTAATAATATGAATAATAGGCGATAAAACCGGCCACATGTATGATAGCAGATAGGGCAGGCGGTATAACCGACCATATGCATGAGAAAGTAAATAGTATAGAAAATAGATATGAAATAAACTTTTTCATTAAAAACATAATACTTACAAGGAAACTAATCCTCAAAGGAGTTGGAAACTGAAGACATAAGGGAATGAAGATTGGAAGATTTACAAAGTGGGGAGGACTCGAGAGGTTTGGGCGAGAGAGGAAGGGATTTCAGATTAGAATTCTGAATGCCATTCTTCCCTTGTGAATCCCTTTATATAGACACTAGAACAGTACAAACCAATAAGTCTAATAATACATGAACAGTACCAGCCGACACTAAAAACAAATACAATACAGGACACGTAAACTTGTATGTACATAAACATTTGTTGTTTTGCTGGACAATAATCTGTCATGAATAATAATCTTCTGGAGAGATAATATTCCTGACAACTTCTGTCTATCATGCTGACTAATCAAGAGAGTAGTAATCTGTTGGAGTCACATATTCTGAGGATCATAATTTGCTAATTCAAGTTCAAACGGGTCTTGAGAATCCATCAGATGTACTGGATGATAAGGTGAGTAATCTTGGGAAGGAGAGGCGGCTTGGTTACCCTGAAGTTGGGAGGCCTGTTGAGAAGGAGAGGCCTGATGAGCTGGTGATAATGCGGTTGCTGTAGTGGAGATAATCTGGCTAGATGTTGTCCTTCTTCTTCATCTTCACTGTCTGATACTTGTGACATTGTTTCGGCTAATTTTTTCAAATCCTTCTTGTTGGTAATGGATGCTAATTGTGCTTGAAATCTGCTTCGTTGGACTAGAACTTCTGGAGTTTTGTTAACTTTCGAAAACTTTTTTAATACATGATCATAATTGTATTTTTCCCATCATTTGAAAGAAACTTGGCGGGCTACTATATTATACTATATTATATACTAATACGAAGATATTTCATATAATATACTTATATATAGTTATACTTATATATATATATATATTTATACTTATACTAATACTTATTAAGTCTATAAGAATATATACTTATATATAATATACTTATAATACTTATAAATACTACTATATAATTATATAGTCTTGTATACTACTATATCCTTATATTCTACTATATATATAATATAATTATATATTTAGACTTATATATATACTTAACTTATATTATACTTATTTACTTATATATATTCTTAGCTGAATATTATACTTATATATACCTATACTTTTATATATATATATATATATATATACACTTATAAAATTAGATATATAATATACTTATATATATTATATAGGTTCAAACAGAATTTTATTATGGTTTGAACGGTTGAATTAGGTGTTCGAATGGACATTTACAGTGTTCGAACACTATAAAATATGTTGGCGCCATTGATAAGCAGTGGCGGGATCAATTTGCATCAAATTAAACTTTCAAAAACCCGTTCGAACATATATAATTGACGTTCAAACGTGTGTGAGCTGAATTGCTCTAGGCGGGAAATGTTTCTTGTTTCACTGTTTTCGGGTTCAAACGGTTAGTAAATTACATTCGAACAATAAAATAGGAAATAAGACGTCCAGAAGCACAAATGTGCTGGACATTTGGGAGAATTTATTTTGGAGAAACAGAGAGCATGAGAAAAAGAGAGACTGTGAGAAAGAGAGGGGTGGTGAAGGAGGCTGCTTCAACTCTTTCTTTCTCTTCAATTTGGTAAGTTCTTTTACTTTAATGTTCTATTCCCATGGGTTTTTTTATTCAAAAACTCAAATTTATGCTCTATTAAATTTAATGAGTTCTATTCCCTTCTGTTTTTGAACAAAAGATTAAGGTTAGAAAGATATATTTGTGTTTGGATGTGGGAATATATATATGTTTTTGAACAAATATGAAAATATATTTGAGTTTGGATGCGGGAATATGAAAATATGCTTGTGTTTGTGCAATATTTGTGAAATGTTTGCAAAATATGTATCTTATAAGATTGTATTTATCTCATGAATGTGTTCTCTGAGATTGTGTTTTGTCTTTGTTTCGTGTCTGGAATCTGGATTTCAACCGTTCGAACACTATAATTTCACGGTCAAACGTGTTATCTTGGTCGAACAGACTTTTAAGTGTTCGAACGGTTGTACTCCTGAATAAGAAACATAGATCTCCCACTTATAAGTAATACTTAAAAAAATAAGTAAAGTTAAATTATAATTAATACTTAAAAAATAAGAAACATATAAATGATCTCCCACTTTATAATATAATTAATTAAAAACTATAATGTATAATTAAAAAATAAGTAATACTTAAATTATAATTAATACTTAAAAAATAATAAATATAAGAATTATTAATACTTAAATTAAAATTAATACTTAAAAGATAATTAAGTATTCATAACTATAATGTATAATTAAAAAATAAGTAATATTTATTATAATTAATACTTAAAAAATAAGAAACATATGAATGATCTCCCACTTAAATTATTAATAATACTTAAAAGATAATTAATTAAAGACTATAATGTATAATAAAAATAAGTAATACTTAAATTATAATTAATATTTTTTTTTAAATAGGGAAATATCCCCTTAATTTATTAAAAGCCCTCACTTAAGGCGAAGGAATATCAACATTACATGACCAACCCATAAACCAAATAGCCTAAATCACTAAACCAACCAATAATAGAAAACTAGATATCTATGGTCGAAAACTTTGCAATCCCATCTTATCAATCCGAACAATTCCCCTCAACAATCTTGGCAAATTCCGATCACCTACGTAACAAATGGACCTCACCAAGTCTTGCAAGAAAATTTGCCACTTGGTTTCCTTCACGAAATTGAGGACCCACCATGTAATTAATCCCGTGAAGCTCATTAAGTAAATCATCCCAAAAATCCAACAAGTACCAAATCAAACATCGACCCTGAATGAGCCAGTCCACCACCAATTTAAAATCACTCTCAATGACCACATTAAAGAAATTAAGTTGTTTACACAAAACCACACCTTCTCGAATGGCTCTTAACTCAGCTTCATTGTTAGTACCATACCCAAAGTGAGTGGAGAAAGCCCCTAGACCCTGCCAAAATTATCCCTTATCACTCCCCCACCTCCGCTGCTCCTCAAATTTCCACGGAAACTCCCATCACAGTTTAATTTGATCCAGCCAGTAGGAGGTCTTGTCCAAGCAACCAAATGATGTTGACGGAACAATTTTACTGGCTGAGGCACACCCAGGTTGAGTAGGATTTGTTCATCATGTGAGGACAGTTGACCAGATGCCGCCAAATCACCTGCAATTGTATGAGTCCAATTTTTCACCGACCACCAAACAGACTTAGCTGAGTCATGCACCCCTTCCATGCGAGCCCTACACCTCCACGTTATCAAGAAGGGGATTAGACCAACCAAAATACCTTTGAAAGTGGACCTCTTTGCATAACGAAACCAAACCGACACTCTCGCCCACCAAGACATCAAACGTAAATGAGGAATTCCCAACTCTGTTCTAGCTTTTTCCCATACAAGATTTGCAAACTCACCTCCACTCAAAATGAGATCAACAGTTTCCATATTTCTAACTAGACAACAATCACAACATGAGACCACCGATATGCCCCTACTCTGCACCCTCTCATCCACCATTAGAGCTCAATATTGAGCTTTCCAAACACATACAGACACCCTTTTTGGAAGTAATTTATTCCATATCCACTCGTTCCCCTCTTAGCTGAATCACTTCCCAAGCACTGGCTGAAGACAAAGCACCATCCTTGGATGGTTTCCAAATAAAAGCATCGGACCCTGCCTTTCCCACCGAGATACTCTGAACTATTTCAATCGTGATCTCTGCTCCAACCAGGTTCATCAACCGATCATAATCCCAGGTAATATTGGACCAGCAATCCTTTACTTGCAGCTTATTATTTTCAATGTCATCCACACGGGCCGAAAGAGGACCCAATGCAAGCCATCTGTCAAATCAAAACGAAACATTTCCACCTCTCACCAAAACCTGCATGTTCTTAGTGATTACAGGTAAAACCGAAATAATTGATTTCCAGAACCTGGATCCCGATGAAGAGGCAAGAACAAGATGACCGGACTTCAAAATATTTGGCACGAAAGAAATTAGTCCACATATTTTTCATCGACATAATCGTCCAAGCAAACTTCATGTGCAGCGATCTTTGAATTTCTGATAGATCCCTCAGCCTCAAACCTCCCTCATTTATCGGTTTACACAGTTTCAGCCAAGCCCTCCATTTCATCCGCTGCTTACCACTGACATCTCCCCTAAAGAAGCTAGATAAAATGAAGTTTATCAGTTGAATGTAACCAACGGCACATTAATAACCGAGAGTAAATGTATAGCCATACTCGAAAGGACATGGTGCAACAAAATCAGTCGTCCTCCTTGTGATAGAATTTTAGCCTTCCATCTCGCTACCTTATTACGAATTTTAGTCACAAGAGGCTCCAAAATTCTCACCATAAGCCTCCCCAAAACAAGCGGTAACCCCAAATAAGTCACTGGGAAGCTTCCTTCTTTAAAGCCCATTAGTCTCATCAAAGCACGTTTACGTGAATGATTAATAAGCTTGGAAGGATAACAAGCAGATTTTTCTTTGTTAATACTCTGACTCGACCATCTTTGATAAAGTTCTAGTGTCTCAATGAGCCTCTTCATCGTCCTTCTACCACCATTCACAAAAATTAAAATATCAACCGCATATAGCATATGGGAAATTAAAGGCGCACCAACCGTATGGAAAAATCTACCAATCCAGCCCTCTACAAAATTCTTTTTTAACAATCTCGTTAAGACTTCCTCCATTACAATAAATAAATAAGGAGATAACGGGTCTACTTGCCGTAAGCCCCGAGAGGTTGAAAGAAACCTCTGAAGGTTTTTTTCATCATTACTGAAACCATGGAGACCGAACACACTCTCCAATTAATCTGCAGAAATTAGTAGAAAAACCAAAAGCTTTGAAAACTGCCAAAAAGAAACTCCAGTCCACCCGATCATACGCCTTAGCAATATCAATTTTCACCATTACATTACCACCCATGGATTTCTTATTCAGAGAATGCACCATTTCTTGAGCAAGCGTGATATTTTAAAAAATACTGCGCTCAGGAACAAAAGCACCTTAGGTGAAACCAACTTATGTAAAAATATCGTCATCTGCTTAACAAGAATCTTCGAGAAAATCTTATAAGCCACCGAACAAAGACTAATAGGATGGAATTTAACAAAACTTTTTGGATCTGGAACTTTAGGTATAAGAACAATAAAAGAGGAAGAAAAAAATATGGGCAACGATGTCCCACGGAAAAAATACCAGCCGCCTCCACCTAACCACTTAAAAAATAATAAACATAAGAATTATTAATACTTAAATTAAAATTAATACTTAAAAGATAATTAAGTATTCATAACTATAATGTATAATTAAAAATAAGTCATACTTAAATTATAATTAATACTTAAAAAATAATAAACATAAGAATTATTAATACTTAAATTAAAATTAATACTTAAAAGATAATTATGTATTGATGACTATAATGTATAATGAAAAAATAAGTAATACTTGGAATGTGATTTTGCAATGTATTTGTGATTTGGAATGTAATTTGATTTCATGATTTGATTTGATTTCATAACATAGTATAGCATAAATTATTGTCGAAGTATATGTGTTACTATAATACTAGTGGCTTGGATTACTAGCTAGGAGCTGGATTTCAGAGTTATTTTTATATGCAATTGAACCTTATCAAATTAAATACCACATTTAATGCCTGATTTAAGTAATATATATCTATAAAATAAAAATAATTTAATTAAAATATATGTTTTAATTACTGTATATATAGATGTTGTAAACCAGCGCCGAGGTCGAGGTGCGCCAAAACCCATTCCAAGCAATGCCACCAAACGAATGAGAGAAGGTTTGTGATATGTTTGAAGATCTTGCTAATCAGGTAATTTCGCTGCTATATTTTTTTAGTATATGATAGATGTATTAAACATATAGACATAATATGTTTTTTAGCAACGAAGTACTGTGAACAAAGCAAATAGATCAAATTTAACGATACACCATCATGCGGGTTCTCGATCTTTTCATCGTTTGTCTAAAAAAATGGTAAGTTATTCTAGTCCCCGTTAATTATTAACATATAATACATTTTTTCGATTTAAGTTCTAATAATTATCATCCTCTTCTAAAACCAGATCATATGAAGACAAAACTAAGGAACTAGAGGAAGCAACACTTGAGATAGAAAAATTGAAGTCCAAGGAAAAAGAGTTGCTAACCCGATTAGATCAACCAACGGATTTTGAGACGAGATTAGAAGAAAACATATAGAAGAGGCTGGAGTTGAATAACCAAAAAATGTTTAAACAATGACAGTCAATGATGTCCCAAAACTCTATGCCACCACCACAATCTTAAAATTTATTTTTTCTTTAATTGTCTTTCTATTATGATGTTCCAAGACATTTGAACAATTGTGATGTTTGAATTTTAATTTTTGTAATATTAGTATGATATGTTTAATTAAATATTGTTCTGTATGATTAATATCGTTCGAACGGTAAATAACTAGTTCGAATGGTAAATTACCATTTATAAATCCATTCGAACAAGAAAATACATTTGTTTGAACAATAAAATATTTGTTCGAACAACATTAATATTCAAAACCCCGTTCAAACTGACAGAATTTTTGAAAATAAAAAGTCTGTTCGAACGGACATAATTTATGTTCGAACACAAGTCATTTGAAAACTTTATTAGTTCGAACGCATAAAATTTGTTCGAACACTCTATCCGTTTGAATAGGATCAAATATGGTCATTAGTTTGAATCCAAATTTCTTATAGTTCGAACTAATAGGATTCCATTCGAACGGTTTTTTGAGACGAAAATGGTTCATCTAGGAAAAAAAGGCCCATTTGAACGGTATCGACTGGTTCTGCCCAATTTCATCCTTAAAAATTATTTTTTAATTTTCGTCTCGAAAAACCTTTTGAGACAAGCCTTTCAAGACAAAATAGAGACATAATTTTTTTTATCTCTAAAAACATTTCGGGATGAAAATTGGGTTTTTTTAGACAAAATTTTTTGTCTCAAAGAACCCAATATCTTGTAGTGAGTTTGACAATAATTATAACTACACAAGTGAATTTCCCTGAGGGATTTCCCTAACACTACAAGGGGAATCACCTTTTCCCGTGATTCATTTTCGCTGGGAAAACTAATAAAATCGCCACCTATCACTTTTCCCAGCGATTTATAAATCGCTGGACGTTCGCTGGTATTAAAGCCCCACTTTTGATCTACTCCAACGGAAGCAAAAAATCGCCAGGAAATATTTTCCTTACCGGCAATTTTTATTCGCCGCAAATAGTACCTTTTATCACCACAATTGCAAGACACGATTCAGTTGTTAATCGTTGGGCAAGATTAATTCCAGCGATTTAATACTGTCGCTAAAAGAGAGAAAATCGCCGCAAATATATTTTTCCAACGATTTTTTAAATCGCCGCAATTGACTAAACGGTTTTGAAATAACAATTGCGGCGGTAAAAATGCGTCGATATAGATGAATACCAGCGATATCAAAATTGCTGCAATCGAGTTATTGATTTTGTGAACTCAGTTGCAGCGATCATAACATCGCTGATAATTCATCAATTACGGCGAATTATAGTCATCACGAAAAATAAAATAAATCGCCGCCAATGTTGAGATCTATTCCAACGATTTAATTAAATCGCTGGGAAAACGTTTTGCGGCGAATTATTCACCGCAAATACCCTAAAATGCCGGTAAAAAGTATTTCCTGCGATATATGATCACCGGAAATAAGTTTAATCCTAAAATTCGTCGCAAATACCCTAAAATTCATCGGAAAAGATATTTCACAAAATAAAAAAATATAATCCGGTAAAAAGTATTTGAAACTGCAAGTGTCATCCCCAGAACATGCTGGAGGATCTGATTCTTAAGTCCTCAAGTACTTGAGCAATAAATACTTAGAAGTGGAAGTAGAAGAAATATATGTATGTATTCTGCTTTCCTTTCTTGCAACCAGTACTTAAGAATGCACCAAAAGAAGTACATATCAATCAAAACTTAAAAAAATTACATCAATGAGAAAATATTGAGTGACCAAGTGTTGAAATTACTCCATGTGTCATCTAGAGAGATCAACTAACCACTAGAGAAGTAAAGTAGCATTAGTATATTCTTTATGAACTAAAAAAAGCAAAATAGATGAGGTTGGAAGACACATGGATAGGGATTTGATAGGGATCTAAATCCCTATTTAGCTTCCTTGCACTTGGCTACACACCCAACTAAACAAGAATTAGAAGAAAAAGCATATGTAAGAATAGATTAGGTTGGAAGACACTGATAGAATTTGTGGAAGAAAATTTCAGAAGTTGGAAGTGTGTTGTTGCTATCTTTCTAGGTGCTGAACGTGAACTAAAAGAGGAAAAAATGAAGTTTTAAACTAACCTAAACTTAGTCAACTAGCAAATGAAATTTAAGCCAAAGTTCCTGCCTTATATAGTGAAGATATAAGCTGAAAATGAAGGGAAAATTGCTGCAACACAAGTAGCAAACATCAGGAATTGTTTGATGTACTTTGAACTCTAACAGGTGGGTTTAAACTTATTTATAGATCCTTCTTTCCTTATGATTTTCCACTCAAATACACAAGATGTGAGAAATGGAAGGTGAAATTCACTACATAAATTCTAGACAGCATCATAAATTCAAGGAAAAGCAAAACATGGTTGCTGTTTGTGTGCATAGCTTGAACCCGAGAATGAAAGAGGAGATTTTTGAACTTACCAAATGAGATGGTGTCTTAGATAAAGCTGTATGCATAAGGAAAATGCAGGGAAGTTGATTATTGTATACCAAAGGTTTGAAAAAACTCTTGTATATAATATTTGCCATTTTTAGAGAGTTAGTGAAGATACATTATAAGTTGTATTGGAGGAACATAATTTTTTTTTCTAACCCATTAAATAATATTCAAATATGCTCACATAAAATTCTAAAAACCATCCATTTTTACTTTCTTATTTGACAAAAAGGGGGATGGCATGCATGATAATGGTCCATTTAACACCACTGTAAGAAGGACAACTTGTAATTGAAAGGGAAAAGTACATGACTTTACACCTTTGTGTGCTTGAAGAAAGCATATGTACAAAAAACAACTAAGTGTCTAAAAAATGAAACAATCAAAGAAGATTACATTAGATGAGTTTGAAGTTCTTATGGTGTTGAAGTGGAGCATTTTTTATATCACTAGAATTATACCTGTGTATAGCCAGTTAGACATGGGCCAAACATCATCATGCAAACAATTGATTTGACAACATCCTCCAAATTCCAGTGAAAATTTCTTGCCCTGAGAGTAAAATTGATTCAGAAGATTAAAACATACAATTAAACATATATACATATTAAGATCATAGTGTTTGTGAATTTTAAAAAAACATTATAGGTATATGGCTAAATTCTTGGATCACTGCACATGGATTTGAGCCCAAAACTTGGCAGGATTGATCACAAATAGGAATTAGAGAAGGTCATAACCACCTCAATCTACAGGTTTATGTGGAGTTGGACAATGGCATGGCTGATTCTATGCTAACCAAAGAAGGTATCAATACGGGAAGAAGATTGAGATGTAGTGTTTAGTTGAGAAAAGCATAACGATTTACTAGAAGGAAAAGAATATTATTTGTAACAAAAGACGCTACTGATTTCATAATATGTGAGGACTAAGGAGGGTACCAGAAGCAGCAGTTTATTCTCATTTTTTTCTTCTATTTAAGTGTATATGACACATAAAAACCCTATTGTGCCAATTTATTTGTTCAATTAATTGAAAGTGCATATCAAGTAAACAATAAATGAAATAACTTAAAGTGAAATAAAAGCTTGCAGTAATCATTATACTAAAGGTTGCAGTAAATCAACCTAAAGCAATTTTTTTTAAACAATTAAACTAATGCAAACACAAGTTCCACGAAATTTTAGAAAGCATCAGAACGAATTGACATAAATTGTAATTCATTCTTACTTGTCCAGCAAGATTTATATGGACTCAAAAAATAGTTATATGGCTAAGTTCACAGCCATAAAAGGCCTATTTTATAATTTCCCCTAATATCAAACCAAAGCCTCACAAAGTAAGATAATTGAATAAAACATTCAAATCCAAACAATTTCAAACAATTGACTTTCAATCTGTAATTACCATCTAACCATTCAATTCCTACACCAGCTAACAACATTAGCCACATTTGTAAATTCTACCATGGCTGGTGAATGATCACCATATTTTATTGATTTATCAATGAAGTATTGTTAGTTCTAATAGCCAAAACGCATATGAGATTAGTAAAATCAGAATTGAAATATGAGCAAATGAGGTCTTCTTTTTCGAGAGTATAAAGTAAATCTAGAAAAACTTATTAAAAGGAAAAAAAAATAGAATTAGAACAGACCAAGTGAAGACCTCTTCGAGGGAGGTGAGCGCGACAGAATGTAGTCCTCCAAGCTCATTCGATCTGCCCTGTTGGTGGTCATTAGGTTCTCTTGCAGTTAGCTAAATCTCAAATAATCAAAATATAATTAAACTTATTATATATAAAGTAGCATCATTAGGTTCTCTTTGCAGTTACCTACTTTTCCTTGTAGTAGTTGGGGGTTAGAAACATTAAGGATTTTAATTTTGCTTTATTAGGTCAACATATATGATTGCGTTTTCAGCTTAAAAATAAAAGTAGCATAGAAAGTAAAACAAAATACAAAGGTTACTGTAAGCACCCGATCTTTCTCCCAATTACATTCTTTGGTTCAACAACAAAAGATTAAATGGGCAAAAATGATCTGATTTCCCATAACTTTTGGGGGATATTTAATGTGACGCCCCGACTCCCACGTACAAAAGAATAGGAATCGTGACGTCAGGATGATGACCACACGGTCACACATCCCAACGAAGTGCCAGTGTGTGTACATGCAACGGTGTACAATTAAAAATAACGCAGCGGATAGTCAACTAAGTACCAGAATTTAAAATACAATTTAAATATCCGAAGAGGTTTAAAAGCAGTTATACAGTCATCCCAAATAAATTATAAGGGCAATATATAAATTGATAAAATAAGAAACTTGATAAACTGGAGCAATCCCAGATCACTCCACCAACGGAGCCAAGCTAAGGCTCGTCATCCTCATCTGCATCAAAATCTGCGATACCATAAAATGGTACCACAGGTAAGTATAAACCAAACAACTCTCAGGATAAAAACATATTAATGCAACCAACATGCATTCATATGACAAAATACACTTAGCCATAAAATACCATTTTTCCAGAAAATGATTCACACAAAACAAATCCTTTATCGGACACTGTAGGCGGGAATCGCAGGCGGGACTCTACCACCGTCCCTGCTTACCACCATCCCTACCGCGTGCACCGTAGGCGGGAATCACAGGCGGGACTCTACCACCATCCCTGCTTACCACCATCCCTACAGTTCCTTTCCACACAATGAATACTTAACACACACAACGAATACTTAACAGAGCACTGTAGGCGGGAATCACAGGCGGGACTATACCACCATCCCTGCTTACCACCATCCCTACCGCGTGCACCGTAGGCGGGAATCACAGGCGGGACACAACCACCATCCCTGCTTACCACCATCCCTATCGCGTGCACCATAGGCGGGAATCACAGGCGGGACTCTACCACCATCCCTACAGTCTCATTTCCTTTTCTCAAACCAGTCAAACCAATCGTTTCAAACACACTCAAAAATCATTTCTCGCATGAAAACCCAGTTTTTAAATAAACACATGAACATGTATGCATTCATGCGAAAACCCAATTTTCAGTTACAAACATGATCATGCATGAAATAATGAGATGTACATGTACCAACAGAAATCCACAACCAGTTCACAGTTAAAAAGAGTTAGTGCAAAAATATATTTAAATCACAAAAGTTCTTTGAGAAAATACTTACAGTGCAATATAGCAATTTCCAAAGGATCACGAAGTTGCAAGTGGTGATGTCTGAGCAACACCACAGTGTAAAATACACTGTGGCCGTGGGTCACAGATGCCCACTTTTCAACGAAGACAAACGAAGACCCAAAAATGGTAGGGTAGGGCCTAGAGAGGTCGGTGAAGCCAATGGTGGTGGTGGTTTGCCGTGGGTGGCGGCGCAAGGGGCAGTTTTAGGCCAAAAAGTGCAAATCGGAAATGGACTTAGTGTGGCTTCACCGGTGACGGATCGGGGCCGGGGTTAGGTCCAATGGGTTGCCAAGAGGTCGGGGATGATGTGGTAGGAAGATGGTGGCCGGAGGTGGAGCGACGGCGGCGCTGGAGCTCATAGTGCGCCGCGGCTTTGGAGGGTGCGTGCGGGCTACCGGCGGCGAGATAGGGGCTGGGATTTGGGGGGTGAGGTCGCCGGAGGGAAGGGGTGCTAGTCGGCCGGGCGGTGTCGCGCACGGCGGCGCGACGGCGGCTGGGCTGGGAGAGGCGACGGACGCACGGAAGAGAGAGAAAGGGGGACGTCCGCGCGGGAAGAGAGAAGGAGAGGAGAGAAAAGAAAGAGAAAAAGAAGAGAAAAAGAAAAGAAAAGAAAAGGGAAAAAGAAAAATGGAGAGAAAGAAATGAGGTCCAGTCCTCATGACTTGGGTCACAAAAATGATCAAACGGAAACGATTTTAAAACCACAAGTTAAATAAAATAATTTAAACGTAATGGTAAAGTCAAATTGAAATAATTAAATCCAACAGTAATTAATTTAAAGAAAGTACTTTGAAAATAATTTTCGTAAACTAAAAATCATAAAAATAACCCAATTAAAATCCAATTATTTTAAGATAGGAGAATAAAATTTTGAATCCATAAAAATAATTCCTTCAGTAAAAATACACTAAAATACGGGATGTTACATCCTCCCCCCCTTAAAATAAAATTTCGTCCTCGAAATTTGTAAGGCCATACATCACGCTAAAACAGGATACATAATACAACCAGAACACGCTTGAGACAACATACCATCACCAAAACCCAAAAGCGTAAGTAATGCTCTCTCAAGTCTACTCCCATAGGCAATTCCATCATACTCAAATTAGACTTCCAATGGCATCTCACGTCCGTAATCCTAGGGTGGCTATGTTATCCAAAATCTCATTTCCCTAAGAACCTTAATACAACATCCAACAAATTTCAATGATTAATAACTCCATACAATAATCAATGCTAACATCAATCAACTCCTATGCTACAACTTCTAAACCTCCACAGAATTCTACATTTGGTAACCTAATGACACTCCCAAAGTTAACCATCAATAACAAATTTGCACAACCAAAAAATTAATCTCCAATTACAATAATCTTCTCAAAATTTCAAGTCACCACTAATTCATCGAAATCAACACAATCTAAACTCCTGACTACAACAAAAAAATATCACGCTTCTACTGCGCACTCTAATATTTGCCACATGCATAAAGTTCATGTCCTCATAAACTAACACCGTCGAGTACAAGGTGGCTCCATTCCTACTAACCAAAACACTTATCACAAGAACTATTGTCAACCATGATTCCATTGAATAACCTGCTTCGACTGCACACTCCAAGCAACTCACTAGAAAAACTCCGAATCAAAATCTCTTGAATTTAATACTATTGTATTTATTCATCTTCAACACCTACCCAAGACACTTCTTCCAAGCCAAAAATGAGACAAGAACCCATGTACTAAACGAAATGCATACACACTCACCACTACTACGCATTGATCTCATTCACCCTTAGTCAAAACCAAAAAGCCTCCAAACATGCAAGTGATCCATCGTTACCATTTCCATTATTTGAACCTATATTCTCGAACCCAACAAGAATCATTTCCTAAATTCGTACCATCTATTATCCTTAAAATTGATATGGATTAAAACCTTAACCTATCACTGTAACCTCGAGCTAGAAACAATTATTACCTTCCATCTCCAAAGAAGTTCTCTCCTAAAAATTCTCATATCAGTAACTCAACTCAGATCAATCCTATTTAATTCAGCCCTTCAACTATGCAATTCTAAAACCTTAAACCAGATAAGAATCGTTTCCCGAAATCTTGAAGATCAATGACCTTACTTCTAAAACATTCACTTTATAAAACTTTTAAATTCTAAAACCCCAAATGTTACCAAATTGCTTAACAAGGTCGACAAGATCGAAAACTTCTAATCTAAGTAATCACTCAATTGCTTGTTGAACCTACCACCGTAAATCCCATAAACTTATTTCCTAAAAAAAAATTATAAGACCTCAAACCTTAAATAAACTTCTCATAAATCTAACCTTGAAGCTTGTTGAACTTACAACCTCCTATTCTAAAACCTCATGTCCTATTTCCACAAAACCTAAAATCTCAAATATCCTATTCCCCAAAGAGATCACCCAGACCATGCCGTTCCCTTCAAGCCAATCACCAAGAGTTCAGGCCTACTACACTAAATGTTCAAGCCTAACAATAACATTCTCGATCGTATCATCTTCCTGTCATAGCGTAACCATTAACCCACTTTCAATTCAAGCAAATTAAAATACAACTGTAGCAAAATAAATTAAAATATGACAATACAACATAAAATAAAATAGAATAAAACTAACAATAGAATGTCATAAGACAAATGAATAAAACAAATGAAGTAGTACACAATAAAATGATTAAAACAATAAAATAATCCGCTATAAAATAAAACAAATAAAATAAAATAAAATACAATAAAATAAATAAGCAACAAAATTATTATACAATAAAATAAATAAAGCCAATAAAACAATACTCTAAATTAAACAATTTCAACACGATCCCAAGCAACATAATAAAAATATAATAACATGAAATAACATAAATACGTTCATTTAACACAAAATAAAATAATCATAAACTCATAATATACAATAAATAATTAAAACAAATAAAATAGCATACCATAAATAAAACAATAAAATAAATAAGTAAACAAATAGTATACAATAACTAAATAAAACCAATAAAAACCACATATTTTAAATTAAATAATTTCAAATCACAACTTTTAAAACTTTCTGGTACTGCACCTATGGGACATGTGGTTTTACCCAGAGCCGAACTGCTCTGATATCACCTGTGACGCCCCGACTCCCACGTACAAAAGAATAGGAATCGTGACGTCAGGATGATGACCACACGGTCACACATCCCAACGAAGTGCCAGTGTGTGTACATGCAACGGTGTACAATTAAAAATAACGCAGCGGATAGTCAACTAAGTACCAGAATTTAAAATACAATTTAAATATCCGAAGAGGTTTAAAAGCAGTTATACAGTCATCCCAAATAAATTATAAGGGCAATATATAAATTGATAAAATAAGAAACTTGATAAACAGGAGCAATCCCAGATCACTCCACCAACGGAGCCAAGCTAAGGCTCGTCATCCTCATCTGCATCAAAATCTGCGATACCATAAAATGGTACCACAGGTAAGTATAAACCAAACAACTCTCAGGATAAAAACATATTAATGCAACCAACATGCATTCATATGACAAAATACACTTAGCCATAAAATACCATTTTTCCAGAAAATGATTCACACAAAACAAATCCTTTATCGGACACTGTAGGCGGGAATCGCAGGCGGGACTCTACCACCGTCCCTGCTTACCACCATCCCTACCGCGTGCACCGTAGGCGGGAATCACAGGCGGGACACAACCACCATCCCTGCTTACCACCATCCCTATCGCGTGCACCGTAGGCGGGAATCACAGGCGGGACTCTACCACCATCCCTGCTTACCACCATCCCTACAGTTCCTTTCCACACAATGAATACTTAACACACACAACGAATACTTAACAGAGCACTGTAGGCGGGAATCACAGGCGGGACTATACCACCATCCCTGCTTACCACCATCCCTACCGCGTGCACCGTAGGCGGGAATCACAGGCAGGACACAACCACCATCCCTGCTTACCACCATCCCTATCGCGTGCACCGTAGGCGGGAATCACAGGCGGGAATCACAGGCGGGACTCTACCACCATCCCTGCTTACCACCATCCCTACAGTCTCATTTCCTTTTCTCAAACCAGTCAAACCAATCGTTTCAAACACACTCAAAAATCATTTCTCGCATGAAAACCCAGTTTTTAAATAAACACATGAACATGTATGCATTCATGCGAAAACCCAATTTTCAGTTACAAACATGATCATGCATGAAATAATGAGATGTACATGTACCAACAGAAATCCACAACCAGTTCACAGTTAAAAAGAGTTAGTGCAAAAATATATTTAAATCACAAAAGTTATTTGAGAAAATACTTACAGTGCAATATAGCAATTTCCGAAGGATCACGAAGTTGCAAGTGGTGATGTCTGAGCAACACCACAGTGTAAAATACACTGTGGCCGTGGGTCACAGATGCCCACTTTTCAACGAAGACAAACGAAGACCCAAAAATGGTAGGGTAGGGCCTAGAGAGGTCGGTGAAGCCAATGGTGGTGGTGGTTTGCCGTGGGTGGCGGCGCAAGGGGCAGTTTTAGGCCAAAAAGTGCAAATCGGAAATGGACTTAGTGTGGCTTCACCGGTGACGGATCGGGGCCGGGGTTAGGTCCAATGGGTTGCCAAGAGGTCGGAGATGATGTGGTAGGAAGATGGTGGCCGGAGGTGGAGCGACGGCGGCGCTGGAGCTCAAAGTGCGCCGCGGCTTTGGAGGGTGCGTACGGGCTACCGGCGGCGAGATAGGGGCTGGGATTTGGGGGGTGAGGTCGCCGGAGGGAAGGGGTGCTAGTCGGCCGGGCGGTGTCGCGCACGTCGGCGCGACGGCGACTGGGCTGGGAGAGGCGACGGACGCACAGGAGAGAGAGAGAGGGGGACGTCCGCGCGGGAAGAGAGAAGGAGAGGAGAGAAAAGAAAGAGAAAAAGAAGAGAAAAAGAAAAGAAAAGAAAAGGGAAAAAGAAAAATGGAGAGAAAGAAATGAGGTCCAGTCCTCATGACTTGGGTCACAAAAATGATCAAACGGAAACGATTTTAAAACCACAAGTTAAATAAAATAATTTAAACGTAATGGTAAAATCAAATTGAAATAATTAAATCCAACAGTAATTAATTTAAAGAAAGCACTTTGAAAATAATTTTCGTAAACTAAAAATCATAAAAATAACCCAATTAAAATCCAATTATTTTAAGATAGGAGAATAAAATTTTGAATCCATAAAAATAATTCCTTCAGTAAAAATACACTAAAATACGGGATGTTACATTTAATGCAAGCTACTGTTAAATTAAAACATATAAATCCCTATTGATCTATGTTGGGATATGTGAAGTTCAAGAAAGAACCTAAGCATTATGAACGAGACCACTTCTAAAGCACATCAAAGTAGGTGGACAAAGCACGGTTTTGTTTAAATAATTAACTCTCTTGTTTTGTTTTTTTTTATGTATAAAATTTGAAAAACGAAAATACATATATATATAAGAACTCGTGAAGAAAATGAGGGTAGCTGATTTTGTTGGCATGCAACAGTTTGAAAATAGAAAACAAGCGTGATGAAGGAAAAATAGATAAATTAAAATAGAGATGAACTATACCCAAGCTATACTTCATATTAGAGACCCTTATATATAATATATGTATATATAATTGTAAGATATAATTAATTCACCTGAATAGTGCAGCAAATAGAAAAACTAGTGAGGAACATGCAAAATAGCCAAAATATTCAAACCAATGTTGGAACCAAATGAGGTACCAGAGTGTGGACAAAGGAAACTATAAAAAACTGTACATTCACATTTAAATTACCCCACACATTCCAATGATCTAAAGAAATATATATATATATATATATATATATATATATATATCACAAAAAGACTAAAAACAAATAATACAAAACAAATGCAAAACAATTCAGTACTTAACACATTAAACAAGATGCACAGGTATTTAGTTGACCACTTTATACCAATCACTATCAATATTAGGAAGATCACCTTAATAAAACACTAGTCATGAGATGGAGAAAGGAACATTCTTTAATTAATTGGCACAACTTATATTGCGTTCTTTTTTTTTCTTTTTCTTTTTCTTCTGGATCTTTTGATGTTATGTTATATTGTTCCACTAGAAATTTTCTATCATACACTACTGGAAAACATTACTGGAAACCCACAGGTTATATTTGGATTAGGAAATTTGAAATTCAAATCTAAGTTACATGAGTTTTAGGTGACCCATAATGTCTGATGTTTTGTTACTATTGAACACCAAGAGTTAAAATTATAGAAGTTCAATGGTGCAAAAACCATGTACTAGGTAATTAAAAGTGGGTGATATCAATTCGTTGTGGTTATTAGGTTGAGAATGCCAATAAGCTTGAACATCTTATGTGAATTATAACATAAATGTACACATTTCAACAACACTTCTTTTGGTTAGTCAAATAATGGTGGAAAGAAAAGTGTAACTCACTGAGTTAAAACTCCAAGCACTAAAAGCCACTAAAAGCGATGCCCTGCCCTGAACTGTAAGTCACTAAAAGCCAAAAATAAAACTATGCTAATTTTCAAAAGGCAACTCTGCTTAGATAGGAAAAATCATACTCAATGCCAAAATCTTGCCCTAATCTAATACCCACATCAACACGTACAAAAAATCCCGAGATACAAAAAAATCTTGTGCAAGAAAGGACATGCTTTTAGATTCAAACATCTAGAAATTAGTCTACAAAAGGAAAGGCCAATTTTTGTAAAGTAACTAGCGCGGATGAAGGGGGAGAGAACAGCATATGAGTTGCAGAGATACCTGTGGTGAGAGAAGGTACACCCAAGAGTCTCGGTCGACTATCTGGACCTCCAATCCAATGGAAAATCGTTGAAAGCAAATCACTCCGAGGTGAATGATGGAGGCATGCGATTTTGTATGGAGAGGAAACGATGACCCTAGCTTCCGCGGAAGGAAAATTAAGTGGAGGAGTAGAAGCTTTGTACCCTGATGTCAAAAATGGAGATCAAGCTGTGTGGGGGAGGGTGGATTTGCAGGTAGGTGAAAATGGGGAAGAGCGTTGAAGTGGAGAAGGGTGGAAACGAGGACCCTAGCTTCTGCGGAAGGAAAATGAAGTGGAGGAGATCATAGCTTTGTGCCCTGACGTCGAAAATGGAGATGAAGCTGTGTGGGGGTGGGTGGATTTGCAGGTAGGCGAAAATGGGGAAGAGTATCGAAGTGGAGAAGGGACTTGCACTCGGGGGGAACAAAACGCGGGGGGGGGGGGGGGGGAAATAAAATGCCAAAACACGTTTTGGGCCCCCAGATTAGACATTTACAACGATTTTCCTCCGTTGCAATACATTTTTTATGATTGCGGCGATTGTTTTCGCCGCAATAAGATGATAAATCGCTGCAATTAACAAAGTGACTGGACCACCGAGTTTAAATTACAAGTCGATGTTTCCGAGCTGTGACAATTTTATTTTCGCTGCAAATAATTACTTATTGCTACAATTTTTTTTGCAACAAAACAAAAAATCGCTGCAAAAGATCATTTCTCTTGTAGTATAATAGTAATCATTGTTGAGTAAATGTTACGAGCTTACTTTATATGTTTATCTTTTTTCCATTCTAGACTCTAAAGTTCAAATAAGAACTTTAAGAGATAATTCTAGATGCAAACCCAGACATGCAATGCAAGCCATTTCAACAAAAGTATAACTCATTTAAAAAAAAAAAAAAGTTTTCCTTGGCAGGTCTCACTTTTTTTCTAGCTCCAAAGAAAAATGATTTGCTAACTTTTAAGGGATTCAAATCTCAATCATGTACACTACTTGCTAGTTGCTAGTCCAACTATGTGTTCTAAATAATTAATGATCCTTTTATTTTCTTGAAGGAATGTCCAGAAGGGTCATTCAAGTTAATTTTCTTGGCTGATGCCCAAAATAACAGCATGCACAACCCATTTGATTGTTATTTTCCTTTTATTTAGAATCATGTTATAAGTTAGAAACTTTTTTAACATAATAACACGCCACCCTTGTGTGGATTTTTTGCAATATCGTTGTTGTCTTCTTGGATGTTTCTTCATTAAGCTATATTATCGGTTTGATAGAAGAAGATTTGTGCCGCTTAAAACAAAATAATAAATAAATAAATAAAAAACTTTGTGCCTGACAAAGTCCTATTTGGCAAACTTTAGGCATACAAACTATCTTATCTCATATAATCATTACAAATTTCTCAAATTCCTACACAAAATACAATAAATAATTCAATTTTTTAAAATTTTAAAATAATAATAATATTAAAAAATAATATTTTATTCAACTTTCAACTTTTATTTCATCACCTATATAACCAAATCGATTTGGTTGTGTTGGTACCAAATGGGCTAGAGACAGCGGATGAGCAAGAATCACACAATCATAACTTGAAAAAAACCATATATGAAAGAAATATTTATGTCACCAAGAATTACATCCAAAAGAGGTTCGAAAGGGCTTAAATCCCGCTATAGATTGAATAATAAGAATGCCCTCCTCCTATCTTATGTCCATGCTCCTTTGAGTTAAAAAAAAATATATATATCTCTTATATTTATGGTTGCGTTTCCCTTTATCGATAAATGTGTTTTCTTATCCGACCTTCTTTGCGCAAAATAAGAGTACGGTGCTTCTAGCTAGGCTGGTACACAAACTCCAATATTTAAGTTACGTTTAGATGTTAAGTTGAGTTGAATTGATTTGAATTCTCTATGAATAATAGTGAGTTGAGATAATGGAGTGAGTTCTGTGAGACCCACCTAAAATGAGTTTAGATGTATTTAAATGTTAAGATAAGTTTAAATGTATTTATAGGAAGTTGAAAAAGGTTGTGGGTCCCGCGTGTAAAGAAGTGTTGAGTTGAAAAAGGTTACGGGTCTCACGTATACAGAGATTTTGAGTTAAGTTGAGTTTAATGATTTGAGAGTTAAGTATTTGGATATTAGAAGAGATCTAAATCTGAACTTAACTTATCTAAGCTGAGTGCAGTCAAAGAACCAAACGAGCCCTAATATTACTTGTCTTTATGTATTGCGGTTGTGAAGGGGTAAAAGACACCAGGCCCAAAATGATTTTCAAGGCTCAGCCCATCAAGGAGGCCATCACTAGAAGATAAAGGAAGAAAGAGGAAAAATGGACAAGAAGGGACTAAGGGGTGAGGGTGTCAGGAGGCATTGAGGTGTCAGGAGAAAGTGAGAAAGGGAGAGGGGATAAGACATGCAAAACAGACATCCTTTACCACTACCGAGGTGCACGCATGAAGATGGTCAGATAAAAGGGGCAGGGTGCCTACTGTTTCAGGGACTTCTTCGGACTTTTGGGTTCTTCTTCGACTTCTTCTTCAACATGAGAGCTACAATCAGAACCTTTTCTCTAGCAAATAGATTTACAGCTTCCATTGTACACTAAGAAATGAGAGGCTATGAGAGACTGTAAACAAGCTTATTATAGTGCAATCTCCCCTCTCCAAACTCCCGTGGACGTAGGCCTAGTGCCGAACTACGTAAATCTATATGTTCATCTCTTCTTATTTTCTTTGTATTTAAATACTGTTCATCGCCATCGATGTACGCATCGACACTGTACAGCTACATCGGACGACAACCGGGGGCTCCACACATCACTAATCAAGGCCCATCCGATCTCAGCGTGTCCCGGGAATGGATCTCTCTTCCCTTCTGGGTTGTGTATTTTTGGACGTTAATAGTGGCGTCGTCTGTGGGATCGAGATTTTTTTGCACTAGAAGTGGATGAATGATGATTTCTCGGTGCGCTAAACAATCTCCAAAGGAACAGATGAAACTCTTCTAGATAAGTATCTTCAGCCTTTCCACTTTAATTTTTATGAAAAGCACAACTTCAGAAAAGGGGCGAGTGAATCTTTCCTCGCCGAGGCATTTAAGTGCACTGCACCCCCAGGGGCGGTTCCCGACCAACCTAGCCTCAGACGGTGGCACTGGGCCATGTGTGCAGTGCACCAAACTGCACAAGGCCAACATTCTCCTCGGCCCAGGCGCATTGTGGCATGGTAGAGGTGCCAGAGGCCACCATGTGGACCACCGGCATTTTCTGCCCCTACCTAAATGCCACCTCCATGGCTAGTAGATGTACTCCATGGCCAGCGACCACGTACACTGGACTTCACGGCTAGCGGCCACGTACATTGGACTCCACGGCCGCATGCACAGCGGGCAGGACTCCACAACCTCTTCTCTTCGGCCACATGCACAACGAGCAGAACTCCACGGCCTCCTCTCCTCAAATGTGTTCATCACAGCCAATGGCCTCTTCTCCTCGAATGTGTGCATCACAGCCAGTGGCCTCCTCTCCACGGCCATGTGCCCATTGGCCACAGGCAAGCACCCTAGGCCACCACACTCGTCGACGGACGCTCCTCAAGTGCAAGTGGGCAAAAAAATAAAAAATAAAAGATAAAAAAGAGGAAAAAATGGAAAGGGAAATAAAAATGAGAAGCAAGGAAGAGAAAAAAAATGACAAACAGTAGCGGGCAATTTCTATCAAGTAGAGGGCAAAAATCATTCGTAACAGCTAAACGCTCTGTTTGTCCCCCTCAAAAGTTATGTGAATTATGTTTTACTAACACAATTATTTCTTGTGGCACGAAACACTAGTTGTACCACCCGACACGATATGTCCAATTAGCATAACCTACAACGACAAAATCAACTATTTTCCATCAGCAAAATCAACTCCGTCAATGTGATCTACTTCGGCAAAAGTAACAAAGTCTCCATCAATAACTTACTCCCTACGGGGTACCAAAGGGAAAGATATGCCTAAAAGTTACCTTATCCCTCTCGCGGAGAAGTGTGGGTCGACCCTTGGCCACCCGAAAATAAAAACTTATCTTCCTCGTTAAGAGTCAACAGGCGGGAGCGGATCCAATAACAGAATGTCCGAACGACTTACCTCCCTACGGGATACCATAGGGAAAGATAGGCCTAAAGGTTGCCTTATCCCTCCCATAGTGGAGAGCGAGACCAACCCCATGGCTACCCGAATGAATTATCCCGACCTCTACTGACCCAAACTTACCCTTTGCTGCGATGTCAACCGGCAGGAGCGGGTCCAATCCCAAACTGCCGGAACAACTTAGTTCCCCACGAAATATGATAGGTGAGATGGTGGCTCAACCTCCTTGTCCGGGATCGCTATCCGAATTACCACATCGCGGGGCACCAGAGGGAAAGATAGGCCTAAAGGTTGCCTTATCCCTCCTGTGACAAAGTGCGGGTCAGTCCTTAGCTGCCTGAAGAAAAATTTACCTATCTCGTAAGCATCAACAGGCGGGAACGGGTTCAGCAACAAACTGCCCAAATGACTTACCTCCATGTGGGATACCATAGGAAAAGGTAGGCCTAAAGGTTTCCTTATCCCTCCAGCAGTGGAGAGCGGGATCTGCCTTATGGCTAGCCGAATAAATTACCCCAACCCCCGCTTAGGTCAGAGCCAACCTGACCTAAACTTACCATTTCGTGCTGTGTCAACGGGCGGGAGCAGGTCCAGATACAAACTGCTCGAACAACCTACCTCCCATGGGAAACAGAGGGACGGGATGAGCCAAAGACCCACTTGTCCCTCCCGCGAAGGAGAGTGGGTACAGCCCCGAGGCTGCTCGAATACTTACCCTGACCCCTACTGCGGTGAAGGAGTGGACTAGTCACATCGTTGTCCGAATTAACTCCCCAGGGGACAAAGAGGCGGTATGGTATGAGACATTCCGGCCTCTCCCCGACAAAGAGCAGGCCGAGTCTATGGACTACCGGAATATTGGAGCGAAAAATACAGACATCGTCTACATGGACGTCTACAGCACAGGCAGCAGTGGCGTGACAGGAAGCGACAAGCACGGAACGACATAGGCCGGGAGGTCCAATGTAGAAACAAATTTGTGCTAACGGAGGAAGAAGGGTACAGTCCCAAACTGTCCGGACAGCTTACCTCCCCCGCAGGATAATAGAGGGAAATGTAGGCCTAAATGTTGCCTTATCCCTCCTGTGGTGGAGTGCGGGTTAGCCTTCGGCTACCCCAAGACGGAATCTCCAACAACAAAATCTCCATCAGCAACTTACCTCCCTGCGAGGTGAAAGGGACGAGTGTAATGCCTAAGGCTGCTCTATCCCTCTCACTGATGAGTGCGGGTAAGCCTATGGCTACCCGAAGACATAATCTCCACCAACGAAATCTCCATCAACGGAATCTCCATCAACGAGATCCCCACCAACAGAATCTCCTGCAATGGAACATCATCTCCAGTGAACAAAACTTCAAACGGATAGCGCCTCAGACCTTCATCACACCCCAGCAAGACGACTCAGAGAATTTCGCACGAGAGGTTTGATTTCAGCTTACCTTGTGATTGGCCCAAAACTAGTCTTTGTTCACTTTCGAACAGAGATTTCAGACTTTCCTTTTGCAGCACTGCTCGACTTTCCACTACGCCTTCGCACCTTCCCGAGCCTCCGGAGACGTGCCTCCAAGGCTTGAAACCCAGAAGGGCAGCAATCCGCCACACGTCATCCTGTCGAAAGGGTCGAGGACTTAGGGCGTCCACTAGTCTCAACGGTCAGGGAAGAATAGGCGCATGGTGACTCAAGTCTGTGGTCGAGCCTACCTGTCCGCTCACATCCATTACTTCCTCTCGCTTACCTCGCCATAGCCATAGCGCGTGGTCAGACATCTCCCCTGCTCACTTACCTATCCCACATCACCGATTGGGTCAAACAGGCGGGCCGGTGGACCAACCTATTAGCAAAGGCGGCCAGGCAGACCCCTTCTCACGGTCAACTCGTGCAATGGTCATGGCGCAAGACAACGCTGTGACGGGTCGATAACCCCAAATGAGACAGTAATAATTCCACTTCTATCGCCTTGTTGCATTCATGTTAGATGTATAATTAAATGTTAATTAGGTTGTGGAACGAGCCTAACTGTAAGTATTTGTGTGATGTTTCGTTGATATTTAAGTGATTGTTTAGTGTAATTGAGAAGTGTTACCGGCATCCCTCATACCCACTTAAGTAGTTGGGCACTCTGCGTAACCGCAAGTGTGCATGTAGTGTTGAAAACTTCACAATGGTCGGTGGTGTCGAAGATGTGGAAAGACGAGTACGCTCTCGTGAAGAGAAGGGCAATATAGGATGGAGTCTAGAGTCTTACTTAGCCCTGCCTGGCGCTACCATTGGTTTGGGAACGAGTATACGCGGAGTCTACAGTGTGGCGTAGGTCGTGTGAAAGGAACTCTACATACTTGTCTACCATGTGGTGGGTGGATGTGCACCATATGGCGCATATGCCGTAGTGGTGATGGGTCGTAGTGTGTGTGAAGGGAGTACACGTGGAGTGTACTCCATGAGGTGCAGCGATACACCGTGTGGCGTACCACAGAGATGAGGATGGTTGTGTGGTTGATGAGCGTAGAGCGTGGTGAGCAATGTCGGGAACTGTGTAACAGTATCCCGAAGTAGCTGCGATGTGGCCTGTAGTCTGAGCTGACAGGTGTCACCGTGTTTGACTTATGGCTGGGAGTATGGGTGAAGTAGCAGAACAAGTGTAAGAGTGCGCAGCGGAAACATGACTAGGGAATGTTACGAAGTGACATGGTTACTGGCAGTCGTGCTTATGACGGGTGAGGAGTTAGTGTAAGAACAACGTAGCAGGAACGTGACAAGATGTCACGTTGTGACAGGAGTACGTGAGGGACCGTACTCGTGATGAGTTAGGAGTTGGCGTAGAAATGTCGTAGCGGAATGTCAGGTGACGTGGTGTAGCTTGGGAGTAGTCTCGAGCTATACGACGTGACATAAGGTGTAGTTGTGAATGGAGTATTATCGTGTTAAGTGTTGGGATGAACTGTGAAAAGGGACGGGTACCATGAAGAGTCATGCGAGCCAAGTTAAGAGAATGTTGGTATCGAAGTATGGCGCTCGTCCCTACGAGCATGTGATCAAGGTGTTATATGTTGGTTTTAGGTGATAAATGGATAAGGTACATGTGTTATCTGATGAGACACATGTGCCGGACGGATTCACCATATGCAATGGGTAATCTATCCTAAGCATGGTTACACGGTGCTTAAGACTCAAAGTTGGCTAAGAGCCGTGTGGCGTATATAGATGGGAATGAGGATTAGTGTGAGCAAAGATGCATGGAGGTAGTGACGGGTGTATTGTCTGGGATTGGGATGCGTGATGCCGTCGGTCGGAATTATGCGTCGGAATGTGATCAATAGGAAGAGTAAGACGAAGGTCTTAGTGTTTTAATCCTAAGGTGAATCATGAGTTCACCTTAGTGAATGAGCACTTGAAGTAGAACATCGAGTTGGAAGAGGTAGTGACCGTAAGTGGTCCCCGAAGGCTTTAACATAGTAAAGGGACACACGTAAGAGCACGAGACAGAAGGAGAGTGTTCCAAGTAAAGTGTAGTTCTATTTATAGTTTAAGTTGCTTATGCACTAGATAGAGAATGACGTCAAGGTTATGTGTATGCATGTAGGTTGCCATCTGACACGCACATAAATGGACTGCATGATATAAAAGTAGCATGGAGTCCAGGTAAGTATTGCGTTCATACTCTTCTAGAGTTTTATAAAATATAAGAAATGAAAACAAAGCTCTTTTTCCTTTACAATGCTTTGCAACGACATGAAATATTTTTTACAAAAACAACGCTAAGTGTTCAAATGTATAAGTATGTAACGGCCCCTCCTTGGCATCCCCTTTTTACGCACACAAAGGTATTAATTGTACGCAAGTGAATGAATGACTATACACTTTATCTATTGTATGTATTTTCTAAGAAAAGAAATGTTGAGGCTTTTATGTATGTTGATTTAAAATGTCTCTATGAACTGATGCTTTTATGGATGACATGAAATTAAGATGATGTTTAAGCCCACGCTTTTAAATGATGTTTTCCCATGAAAGAACTGCTAAATGAAAAGGACTGAACTGAAAGAAAGGACTGAAATAAAATGAACATTTACTGTATGAAGATACGTAACAGCCATACGAATGAATGGAAAGGGTACCAATGAATGGGCAGATTGCAATGCCGAGTAAGTAGTACTGGAAGTGCACCCAGTGCTACCCCCCCATGAAAGGGATTCCAAACCTGTGGCCACGGGCAGAGTCCAGGTCCAAAGGAAACCGTTAACCCCAACACACGGGGCGTAACAGTGTGTACTGACCAATGAAAGTGATAAGAAAGAATAGATAAATGTATGAATGCATAAATGCACGAACTCTTGAAGAAATGAAGGCACTGACGAGAGAAACATTTTACGAAAAGAAAACCCATTTTGAAAGAAAAACTCCGTCCAGTGATGTTTTCAAACGAACGCATGTATGCATGTACGTATAGTATGTATGTATGGAATGATGAATGCATGAATGAAAACCTATGTTATTATATTTTACCTGTATGAAGTAATGCTTACGAGTCATCGACTCATTTTAGTTTTTATGTATGCCCCTCCCCCCACAGGAACCGAATGAGCAGTACGCGTTAGGACGGACACAGCCCAAGGGAAAGAGCACAGAAGTCTAGGCATGAAGTTTTGATTGTATGAGAGGTCTTTTTATTTAAAGATTTATGTTTTCCGTTGTAAACCTCTTTTATTCTCAAAGCACATTTTATTTTATAATGTAGAGTCTTGCATCCTGGGTATGGAAGTAAAAAGTTTTAAATAAAACGGTAATTCCTTTCGTCTTTTCTAAAATCATTTTATTAAAAGTTAAACCACAAGGACGGGCGTTATAGTGTCATTCTCTAAGATCATGTTATTTCCTTTGATGCCTCCCAAGCGATAAGGCTGGTTAATCACTACAAAAAATATGAGTATTTATAGCGAGTTATTTGCGACAAAAATTATTAAGAAGTTTTAGTAGAAAATAGCCATTTTTATAAGAAATAACGATCAACATATAAATAAGAAGTTTTTTTATAATAGTTGCTCAATCGTCTATCAAGACATACCCTCAAAGTATTACAAGCCATAGATGCATTGTAGGATGTGTTCCTCGATCAATATGAGTCCTTTATATTAATTTATGTCTCCCAAACCATAGGGATCTTGTAAGGTTGCTGCTTTGACAAGGCATGCCCTTGCCGTATTGCAAGCTATAGGGTGTTGCCTTGGGTGTTCCTCAATCAAGACACGCCCTTGGTTTCCCCCAAACCATTGGGGTCTTACCAAAGGTATACTGCTGCTTTGAAAATTAGGTATAGTACGTACCCTTGACGTAGTATTCAAGCCATAAGGGCCTCGATCTTGAGGGTTCTAATCCCTATCCATGACATATCATTGTCATAATACTTGAAGTTATATTATACAAGAATACTGGAAAATTTGTACTCGCATAGCCTTGCCTATGAATTGGAGGTACTTGACATCTCAAACCTTCGAGTTTAAGATATTATTTATATATATGACGGTTTAGTAAAAACCCTACTGGAGAAAATAGGTTCTTAAAACATAGGGGAATTCAAAAAGATTGAACGGGACCAAAGATTTTGAGGGGGACCAATAATCCTGATGGTCATCACCCAAAAATTCCAAATTCTCGAGGAACAAGCACCAAATATCCCAAGGGGGGTCAAAAATCTTAAGGAGGACGAAAAGCTTTAATTCGTGGAGTAAATAATCTCCAGGATCAAGATTTCCCCATGAGATTGTCGAGAAGGCAACATATAATTTTAGAGTAATGCTATATGCAGTCATAGAGAGTGCAAGCGTCGTGCAATCGCTTTGAAAAAGAGTAGAGTCTACTATTAAAAAATTATTATTTTTTCATTTGAGTCCTATATTTATTCACTTTTTTCAAAGTGATTGCACGGTGCTTGCGCACTCACGACTGCAACTATCATTTCTCATGATTTTGAGATAATATTGCATGTCAAAGTAAAATTTACTCCATCTTTGAAACAAGAGAATCTTTAGTTACGATGAGATGCCCGCAGCCATGCGACCTTTATCCAGGCCGATACAATAACCCGATTAATTACAACAAAAAATGTCAACTGTTAGTGTCATGGCCATAAAATCTCCCCATCATATTCATAAGATATAAAATAAAGTCTACATCTTTTTATCAGTTTAAGTTTTTGGAACAAGTGATGATTTAATATGGTATCAGAGTAAAGATCCTAAGTTCGAATACTGACTCTACACTCTATTCTATGTAAGTAAATATTTTACTTGTTGGGCCCACTCATTGATGAGGAGTCTGACCCACACGTGAGGGGGGATATTAAGATATAAAATAAAGTCTACATCTTTACATCAGTTTAAACGTTTGGGACAAGTGGTGATTTCATATATGATGAAATATAAAATAAGGTATATGAAACAAAGATTTACGTTGTTTAGTACTACTGAATTCTACATAAACATGACGTCCAAAGGGGATAAATTCATTATAAATTGCGAGGTTACAATGTGGTACCCCGATCTCCCTACAATGTTGATATTCCTTTTTTTTCTCTCAATATTACAATTCTCTCTCTCAATATTACAATTCTCTCTCAATATTACAATGTGGTCATTTCCTATCTCACATCCATGCCCCTTTTATATATATAATCTCTTGCCTTTTTTATAGTTTTTTTATACATTGGGAGAGGGGGGTCAAACCCATGATCTCCATTTTGGAAATGTGGGTCTTATTTTAGAAATGTGGGCAATGCGCCGGCACTTCAAGAAAATTGTTTATTTGTGACCAGTTATTTTCAAGGAAATGACTATTTTCTGCTTACATAAGTCTGTTTTCGTCGTAAATAATCATTTTCGTTGCAAATAATTGGTCACGAATACCCACTTTTCATTTTTCTTGTAGTGGCCATCAGGCTACAATCCGTTGGCCTTCTTGCTTTTTATAGTTGCTTTTGCCTTAATTGGTAGGTGTGCCCTTGGTCAGTATCATGTAGAGAGCAAGAGTGTTTTAGGGTGGCTGGTAGTTAAAATGCCCCCTTTTGCTTGTCCATGTTAGGTGGCCATGCTCTTTTAACATACTAGAGTGAGTAGGTTTTTTAATATGCCATATATAGTTAATATCCTCTACAGACCACTATGAAAAATCAAATGCATAGCACATGCATGGCCTCTTTTCTTTACTCTCTATACGTTGAAGCCGATGAAATGACCTCTATATAACTGGAAACCAAGACAACAAGAATCCACAGAGAGAGATGGAAGTGTATTGTGTAACAGGAGGAACAGGGTTGATGGCTGCATACCTGGTGAAGACCTTGCTAGAGAAGGGCCATACTGTGAGAACAACAGTGCGAGACCCAGGTTTATATCTCTTGTTTCTGCAATTCTGCATGCAATGTGGAAAACTCAAGATGTTTGTTCTAATTAACGTAATGAAGGATTAACATATAGATATTTGTGTGTGTCTATATGTGTGTGTGTGTGTGTGTGTGTTCCCAGGTTCTAAAATTTTCGTGTGTTTGGCAGAGGATGTGAGAAAGGTTGGTTATCTCTGGGAGTTCAATGGAGCCAAGGAGAGGCTTAAGATCATGAAAGCAGATTTACTGGTGGAAGGAAGCTTTGACGAGGCAGTACAAGGGGTTGACGGTGTCTTTCATACCGCATCCCCCGTTCTGGTTCCCTACGACAACAACATTCAGGCAAAGCTACTCTTTATACCTCCGAATTAATTGTCATTTATACACTCAAAACTGAATTACATTGGGGGTACTAAGTTAGTACTGTGAAATTATAACTTATTCCAAAAGCTTAAGCTGATGGGAAGAGGTAGCTTTAATTATTTGTATTATATTCTTAATATTTTTCCCACATATGGACAAGACTCCCCCTCAATTAGGGAGCCCAACACATGAAATATTTAATTAAATAGAATAGAGTATAGAGTCAGGGTTCGAATTCAGGACCTTTGCTCTTATTCAATGTTAAATGACCACTTATCTTAAAACCTTAAACTGATAAGAAGATGTAGATTTAATTATATGTATTATATTCTTAACAGTTACTTCTATTAAAATAACTTCAGCCGACAGATTGCTAAATTCACCTCGGCCTAGGTGGTCTACCGCTAGCCCTGACGGCAGGTTGGCAAGTCCACCTTGGCCATGGTGGTTATTAGCTGCCATCCTTTGGGTGGCCCTAAAGGGTAACTTGTGATTGAAAGGTGTAAAATTTTGATTTTCTAGCACATCCTAGTTGCAGATGCACTCTATTTATATTGAGTCCTTCTACAGCTACCAAAGAAATGTCCCGAAAAAGTGTCACGAACAATGCATTTTTTTTTCTTTTTTTCATGTATATTTTTAATCATCATAAACATTTTAAAAAATAAAAAATTCACAACATCATTAAAAAATACTTCCTTAATCACTAAGTAAAAAAAAAAGTTTTTGGGAAACATTTTTGGAACCCAACTTTCAGTGGGTTTAGCATTTCTAATTTACATTTGGTCTTGTATTTGTTTATATAAACATGGTTATTATGCATTCTAAGTTTTGTTATCCCAGTTGCACTAGCTGATATGCCATATTAGGAGTATTGGTTTTTTTATTTTAATATATAGTTGACCTACAAAACTATAATTAAAAACATATCACATCAATCGGTATAATTTGGATGATAAATTAATCAAGGAAGAAGTGCCAGATTACTCTTTTTTTCTTCAAATATATTCTTGTAGGGTTAAAAATAAGAACGAGTACACGTTACACCAAAACCACTCAAAAACTATTAACTTAACTTTTAAAATAAGTCATTGTACCGAATTATATAATCCCCCTTTTTTTTTATAATCTCCAAGTCCACGTTCCTTTTGCATTATATGGTACGTATCAGAATTTTATATATGTTGTGAAATACTATGCAAAGTACACACACGTCCAACGATGACAAATAAAGTAAAAGCAACACAATCAAGAACACACGGCACAATATTTACGTGGTTCGGCAAATTGCCTTCGTCCACGGGATTGCAAGGATTTTTATTTCTTGAGGAATCACAATACACAGTGTAGAGCGGCTACTGTTCACTCAGCTACAATACAAGACAAAACAAAACACTATTTATAGGTTGTACGGCGGAAACCCTAATTCATCAGAATTAAGGATGTTATTTTCGAGCGGCGGTCGAGCCCGCGTCGAGCGAACGTGCTTCCAGCAATTGCTCGAGCCGTGACTCGAGCGGTACCTAAGCGAAGCTTTCTGTCTTCCCTCCGCATCGAGCGGTGAGTCGAGCGGTCATCGAAACCTCTCTTTGCAATTGCTCGAGCGGTCTGTCGAGCTTCCTTCGAGCGGGCTCTCTGTCTTGTATTCGCTCGAGCCTATACTCTTAGCTGAGCGGCGTGAACCAGACTCCATAACTCAACAATTCTCCCACTTGGAGACTGGTACACCCACATTGTAGCCCTATGCTTCAAACATGATATCCTCCACCTCTGCAACTCACAGCTCCTGTCTTCATGTTAGAATACGCATGAAGTCAAGTCCGACTTCAGTCTTCCACATACATCGCCCTTAGGGCGACTCATAACTCCCACTGCACTAGGAGCATCCGGTCTCGAACCGATCTTGGCAACCTTAGCCAACTTTCCAAGACTTTCATGAGGAACGACAAAGCTGACTCCCTTTGGCTTCCTAACATGTTTCGCGCGATCAAGTCTGATTTTTGCACTCTTGTATTTCCTTGCACATCACTGGATCTTGATGTCAAATACAAAGAGTTAGATCTCTTACCATGCGCTAAGACCAGCGCACCCTTAGTGATCTTCCAAGCACCTCCAGAGAATGCTACTGCAAAACCGCTGTCATCAAGCTGTCCCACAGAGATCATTTTTCTTCAAATTTGGAACATGTCTGACTTGCTGTAAAGTCCACACACTCCTGTTTGGAAGTGTGATATGCACATCACCCACTCCCACTACATCCAGTGCCTTTCCATCAGCCGTATACATCTTCCCAAAATCACCAGCAACATAATTCTGAATGATTTCTCGAGTGAAGTGCTATGGAACGAAGACCCTGAATCTAACACCCATCATCAATCGGACTATGCACTGCAAGAAGTAAGGCATCATGAATTTTTCTGCCACTACATTCACTGCATTCATCAGAACTTTCTTGATTCCTGCAATTTCTCTTGATGTGGGACTTAACTCCAGCATGTGATCTGCTGCCCAGATCTCATCTTGCTATTTCCTCTGCTCTTGGAGATTGATCTTCCATGTCCTCTACCCCTATTGTCAACAATCAGGGCAGATCCTGAACGAAGACTCACCCATGTCTCTCCTACGAACCTCTTCAGCAAGCACCATGTCACGTATGTCATCGTAGTTCAGTTTTGCCTTACCGGCTGAACTACTCACAGCCATCCTCATGGCCTCCCAACTGTTTGGCAACGATGCCAACAGAATCAACTCTGATCTCATCATCAAACTCAATCTCTACAGATGATAGTTGATTTAATTATCGTATTAATTCTTCAAGTGTTGGGCTACAGACATACCCTCAGACATCTTCAGATTGAACAGTTTCTTCATCAAGTGCACCTTATTGTTCGCAGACGGCTTTTCATACATGCCTGACAAAGTCGCCATAAGATCCACCGTGGCCTTACTGACATTGTGTGCCACTGTTCTTGACAAAGTCAGCCGAACAAGACCTAGAACCTGTCGATCTAAAAGGTCCACTCAGCATCAGATGCTCTCCGGCTTCTTTCCCAACAGTGGAAGGTGAAGCCTCTTCCCATAGAGATAATCCTCAATCTGCATCTTCCAATACCCAAAATCAGTGCCGTCAAACTTCTCGATCCCTTGCGTTCACTCTATCTCCAGTCATCATTCTCTTTCAGATCCAACCTTGGCGCTCTGATACCAGTTGTTGTGAAATACTATGCAAAGTACAACACACCAACGATAAAAAATAAAGTAAAAGCAACACATTCAAGAAACACCACAATATTTACGTGGTTCGGCAAATTGCCTAACGTCCACGGGAGTTGCATTTGATTTTTATTTCTTGAGGAATCACAATACAACAGTGTAGAGCGGCTACTGTTCACTCAGCTACAGTACAAGACAAAACAAATTGGTTTTTTTATTTTAATATATAGTTGACCTAATTCTATAATTAAAAACATATCACTCAATCGGTATAATTTGGATGATAAATTAATCAAGGAAGAAGTGCCAGTTACTCTTTTTTTCTTCAAATATATTCTTGTGGGTTAAAAATAAGAACGAGCACGTTACACCAAAACCACTCAAAAACTATTAACTTAATTTTAAAATAAGTCATTGTCGAATTATATAATCCCCCTCTTTTTTTTGTAATCTCCAAGTCCACGTTCCTTTTGCATTATATGGTACGTATCAGAATTTTATATATACATGATTCGTTTGGATCGATATATATTATTCGTGCAGGCAACTCTGATCGATCCATGCATAAAGGGCACCTTGAATGTGCTGAGCTCCTGCTCAAAAGCGAGCAGAACTCTGAAAAGAGTTGTTCTCACATCTTCCTGTTCTTCAATAAGATATCGTGATGATGCCCAGCATATTTCTCCTCTCAATGAATCACATTGGAGTGATCCCGATTACTGCAAACGCCACAACGTAATTACACTTCTGTCTCTATATATATGCATGATATCTCTTTCTGCAATCTGCATCACTTATATATTAAATGTAAACTGCATTTTTTTTAGAGGGTTTTTCTTAGAATAATTAATATTGTTGAGTGGATCTTGCTTAATTGCATGCAGCTTTGGTATGCATATGCAAAGACTTTAGCTGAGAAAGAAGCTTGGAGAATGGCTGGGGAAAGTGGGATGGATCTGGTGGTAGTGAATCCATCTTTCGTGGTTGGTCCCCTGCTTCAACCACAACCAACCAGCTCACTCCTCCTAATATTGGCCATAATTAAAGGTTAGGTTTCATTACCAACAGTAAGGATTTTCCTCTGAATAATTATATTTGAATATCTTTACAACACACACTATTCCCGTGGTATAATTTGATTTGAATGATAAATTTTAAAACATTAAATCTTATAAATCAAATCATATCATTTAAGTGATGTAGATTATTTGTTCTACATTCCTTTGCCAGGTGCCAGAGGTGAATATCCAAATACAACGGTTGGATTCGTGCACATAGACGATGCGATTGCCGCACACATCTTAGCAATGGAGGACAAGAAAGCATCTGGAAGGCTTATATGTTCAGGCTCGGTGGCTCATTGGTCCCAAATCATTGAGATGCTGAGGGCTAAGTATCATTCCTACCCATTTGAAAACAAGTGAGTGAAAAAATGCCCTTGAGCTCTGTCACAAACATTCCTGCAAAAGCATATGCTCATGTTAAGATATAATTTAAATAAGTAAGGTGTTGTTTGGATAGTAAGATAAGATGAGATGATTTTAGATAAAAGTTAAAAGTTGAATAAAATATTGTCAGAATATTATTTTTTAATATTATTATTATTTCAAAAATTGAAAAAGTTCAATTATTTATTTTATTTTGTGTATAAATTTGAGAAACTTATAATGATGAGATGAAATACTTTCACCATCCAAACGGTGCTAAATATACCCCTTCTCAATAGTTCAAGTTTCCGGATAAATGATGATTTAATATATATGATATCAGAGGAAAATATTGAGTTTGAACCATGCATGGCCATCACTCTTACTAATTCATCCCATGCATTTGATTAAAATATTTATATGGAGTCTTCTCTCTAAATAACTTCACAGCTTTCCTTAATTTGCCTAAAAGTCTCTGTGATTGTTATGGCAATGTTGTAGGTGTGCCAGCAACGAAGGAGACAGCAATCCACATAGCGTGGACACCACTAAGATTACTCAATTAGGGTTTCCTCCATTCAAGACCCTCGATCAAATGTTTGATGACTGCATCAGAAGTTTCCAAGAGAAAGGATTTCTGTGAAGAACATGATAGTGTCTTCTGCAAGATTTTTCTTCTGCAAGAACACCATTGTTTATGAAATTCCCAGTAATAAAAATAAGGACTACAATAAAAGAGAAAATTAAAAGAAATTAGTTTGGATTGATCTGGCACAGAAATCTTACTCTCTTTAAAGAAATTTCAAGTCTTTTACAGTTGACAAAATCTAAAAACTGATGCATGAAGAAACGGCCTCGAAGCTCTTGGCCGGCTTCTCTTGTTTATAATCCGAACAAACACCGATCAGGTGGTTGAGGCCTTGAGCCCAAAATTTAGAAAAAACCATCTAATTTCTTTTGCCCAAAAAGTATTTAAGTACAGTACTAAATACTAAATTTTGTGCAATTTTTTAACTTTTCCCTTTATTTTATCTCTCTAGTTCGACTTGGCTGAAAGAAGGATTATAGAATGTTTTTTTTTTCAAGCTTTCCTCATAAAAGACTCAATAAATAGAGATCGATCTGCTGGCAAAAAGGATCAATTCTTCCTATGCAATTAGTCCAATTTTTTAACAACATTAAACAAGCTAATTAATGCAATTAATGAGAAATAAAGGTGACTTGTTGGCAAAAAGGTTCAGATTCCTCCTATACATCAGACTATCATATCACTTTCATTAAGATGTAATACACATTTATTATTACTAGATGATTCTTTATTAGATAATTTGTTATCATTCAATAGTGATAAATATATCGTCATATCTTATATAGTGAAATGGAAGAGGGATATTGAAAATATGGTATATAACACTACTTTAGAATGAATCAGTCAAATTGTAACCATAACTGCAAGAATGTAAAGCCTCGTTAGTTTTAATTTGCCAAACTCTGGGTTTTTCTCTAAACAAGACTCTATGACGTTTAAATTAAAGGGAACCTTTGTGGAGCACAAGCTAGGATGAGATTGGAACACGAGCAAACTTATCAAGTCATATTTAAAAATAAATAAATTATTTCAAGCCTCTTCATTGAAATACTACACACACTACTGGCGGTAAATTTAAATTAAAAAAAACAAAAGAAACATTTTCATTCATAAAATTAATCATTACAAAACTTATCATTCAATACAAAATTAAGAATTATGACTGGCCCCTCTTCCACCCATATATGTTCAGTATCACAAAAAATAAAAAATAACAAAAATAAATAAATAAACCAGTTTGGCTAGCTAGCTCAAGCTGATGAGCTACCTCATTCGCTTTCTTATATGTAAACTGAACTCTCCAATATGGTTTCATATTGGTAGTCTTCTGGTATCATCAATGAATTATTCATACCATGTCCAACTCTCTTCTTCACTATTGGTTGCTTTGATAACAGCTTGAGTATCTCCTTCAAATACCACATTTGTAAAACCTAAGGCCCGTTTGGTTTCGCAGACCATCCTATCCCATCTCATCTTATTTTGTCTCATCTTAACGCCAAACACTATTTAAATACAAACACTTTTCAATTTCAAATTTTTAACTTTTTCATCAAATTATTATTTAATCATTAAAAATTTTCTAGACTTTCAAACAAAATACAAAAAATAATTCAGTTTTTTCAAGTTTTAAAACAAAAATAATATTAAAAAACTATAATCTGACAATATTTTATCTTTATAATATTTTTATTCAACTTTTTCTCTTTCATTTCCCAAAACTCCATAAAACATCTTAAACTCAAACTATTTCACTACTATTCACATATTTCTCATCTCATCTCATCTCATATGCATAACCAAATGAGGCCTAACTCTGAATAAAATTCCATTGCCCTTCTTAGTGTAAGAGCTTCAACCATAATGGGTTGAATGATATACTTGATATTTGCGCATAAAGATGTCAATATCTCTCCGTCTGAATCTCTCAAAATAATTACAAGCCCAACTCTCCTTGAATGAGCATCAACAGCTGCATCCCAATTTGCTTTCAATTCATTTTCCTCTAGTTTGTTCCATATAATCAGTTCCCTTGCATTCCTAGATGAGTTTTATTGTTCCTTATGATTAGTCTGAGATTGGTGGAACTCCTCTAACCCCTCAGTAGTTGCTTGAATTAATTGTTTTGGACATTCAAACTAATTTTAAAAAATGAAAGTATTTCTTTTTATCCAAATCCTTCTCATTATTGCCCCCACCAACTCTAATTCCTTAGATTGTAGCTTCACTCTCCATTTCTTCAACAACTTGTAAAAGTCTTCCTCTAATCTCGACCATTTTTGTACAAGACTGCTTAATCTGCCCACGCTTCACTAGCTGTTGGACAACTCCATAGAGAACGGTCAAATGATTCCTCATCTATTTCACATATCAGACAAATGGGAGTATCTATTATCTGCCACTTGAAAAGGTTTTGTCTAGTTGGCAGTATATCATGACTTGCTTTCCAAACAAAGTGTTTGACACAACCCAAGAATTTTAAACCCCTTATTTGTTGCCACCCTATTTCTATTGCAGACTACTTTGATGTTTCTCCTCTCATAACTCTCTTTTTAGTATGTTCCAAATGGTATGCACTTTTGATAGAATAAGTCCCATTTTTGGTATACTGCAAATCACCTCAGCTTCTTTTGCACTAAAAATCTCTTTAATGACAATTTCATTTCATCTTCTTATTTCTTCATAAATAAGTTATTTAACTCTGCAATCTCAGTCTAGGATCTTAACAGGAGACTAAGCTCTATATGAAGTTGGAATTGGTATCCACTTATCCCTCCATATCTTGATCTTTTGACCATTATTCACCACCCTCCATATTAGTCCTTTAAGCAAATCTATCGAGGAAGATTGGTATTTTAAACATTTGTCCTAGTTTTTCTTCTAGAAAATGATAGTATTTGAAATATTTGTCCTTCATAATCTATATAGCCATAGAAGATTGGTTATTCAACATCCTTTAATATTGTTTTGCCAACTTTGCTTTATTGAAACATTCTATACTTCAAAAATTCAATCCCCCTCTCTTTTTTTGTTCCCCCATCTTTGGCCAACTTTTCAATTGAATTCTTTTATCATTTTTCTTGTGGCCCCACCAAAATCTAGATATCATCGAGAATATCTCTTTGCACAGCTTCCTTGGTAGTTTGAAAACACTCATAGGGAAAGTTGAAATTTCTTGGATGACTGCCTTGAGAAGTATCTCCTTACCCGCTTGGGACAGAAAAGTATTTTTCTAGGTATTGATCTTATGTCACACCCTCTCTTTTATACTTCTAAAGGTGTTGTATTTTGATCTACCCACCATTGTTGGCAATCCTAAATACTTTTCATAACTACTACTAGGTGGGACACTAGCAACTTGAATAATATGGTTCTTGATTGTTGAACCAATATTGGAGCTAAAATAGATGGGCCTTTTCTGTTTGTTTAAACATTAACCAAAAACTTGTCTAATAGTTGCTGGACTACCCGATACTGCTACAGCCCTGCCTCCCATGGACTATCCGGCCACCCTTGAAGCACATCCTTGGTAGTTTTTTATATTTCAAAGGCACTCAAATCCTTTGTCCCTGCACATTAATAGTTCTATCTCGAGTTATAGTGTTCCTCAAATCAATCTCAATCTTAACTCGTAAATAACTCCCTCATCCAACCCCAACCTCCTATACATCCACTTCCTTTACTAGTCCAATTGTCTCTCCAATTTGTTTTCTAATTTCTAGATTCGTGCAAGCTAGAAGAAGAATATGCAATTGAATCCAAAAAGTCTCAAAATCGAAGCTTATCAGGTATGGTTATGTAAAACCATCAAATGGTTATAGGATGAGAAAAGTGTTGTCAAACAACCACGGCTTCCCTCCCAAAACTCTTTATTTATCTGCTTGGCTTGCAAAAGTTATAACAAATAGGTTTGGGCATATTTCAAGGAATGAGAACGGTTTCCCCACTTTCTAGCTTTTCGCCATTGTTGAACAGACTATCCCTTTTCCAATGGGACGTTCTGAGCAAAGTTCACCCACTAGACAACAATCTCCTTTTCTAGTCGCCTCCTCCAACTTCCTTAGATCAAGTCCAATCAACAAAGTCTCCTCATCTATTAGTCGTAGTTGATCCCATATATATGCTAAATCCTCCATCAGTCTCCTCAAATCCAAAAGATTGGCCAGGGGATTCTTCCACTCTTACTGCATCAATAAGACGTGACTAAAGGCTCCACATCTTCCTTCTTTAAGCGAGATTGTAGGCAGGAGAATAGAAAGAAAGAAGTCCTACTAGTAATTGCCACATCATTAACCAACATAAAATAGTAATATCGTTTTGTCTTTTTCGTTAATATATGAGAAATAGTTTAGCCACAAAGAGATACTACCAACGTAAATACACAAATTGACATGAATTTATATAGCACGTTAGATTAGGGGTGAGAATCGACCCTAATCGGCGCGATTTTTGACCAAAATCGATGCCAACCGATGGAGGGCATTTGCATGGAACCACCAACTGTATCGGCCGATGGGCAGGAGAAATACTGGTCGTATCGACTCCGGTGGTTCTCGGTCCCCCTAGCGGCGACGTTCATCTTAGAGAGGAGAGAGAGAATGAGAGAAACTGAGAAATCGGAGAAGAAGAGGGGAGGGGAAGAAGACAAGCACAAATCGAAACGATGTTGTTTGGTTTAAAATCAAACGGTGTGTTTCACTCATATATATTTTTTTATTTGTTATGTATAAAACGACAAGACGAGACCAAACGACATCCTTTCACTTGTATTTTTTGTATGCTTTAGGTCTAAAACGATGATGTTTCACTTAAACTTAAATGAAACGGTGTTGTTTGAACCGAAATTGAACCGGCCGACGTTGGTTTTAAGGAATTTCTACCGCCGGCCGATCGATTCTCTGTCGGTTTCGTGCTCTGGCGGTCGGTCTGCGTCATATGTTAGGTTGTAAAATTACTTTTTTTGTAAAGTAGATCTAATGTATCATATGTAATCATGTCATTTTGTAGATTTACTTTAGTGGATTCCCTTTATGGCTCTCTCTTTCTCAGTGTGTGTGTGTCTATATAGATATATATATATATATATATATATATATATATGTAGTAGGTCCATAATTATTGCCTATGTGGTATGTTTACATATCAACTTGTAAGTAACAAAGTTCTTAATGATATAATATGTAATAACAAGGTTTTTGACTTATTTGGTGGGATTAGAGCCATAGACCCGCATTCAAAAGATAAAGTGCAACTACTAATGCCCCGTTTGGATATAAAAACGGTTTTATCTCATCTTATCTAATCATTACAATTTTTTCAAATTTCCGCACAAAATATAATAAATAATTCAACTTTTTAAAACCACAAAAAAATAATAATATTAAAAAAATATTCTAACAATATTTTATTCAACTTTCATCTAAAACCATCTCATCTCATCTTATTATCCAAACGGGGCCTTATACTAGGTTTGGATACAAAAGTCATTTCATCTCGTCTCGTCTCATCTCATCTCATCTCATCTCATTTAATCATTACAACTTTTTCAAATTTCTAAATAAAATATAATAAACAATTCAACTTTTTCAAATAATCTCAAAAGAAAAATAATATTAAAAAATAATATTATAATAATATTTTATTTAACTTTCAATTTTAATCTCAACTCATCTTATCTCAATTTTAATCTCATCTCGTCTCATCTCAGGTCAAGTCAAGCAAAACTTACGTACATTTTGCCTGTTGTAGACAAGGGAGTGATCAACAAAACTTATTCACTAAACACTCGTGAAATGTCCATATTGAGTGAATTTGTCCATGTTTTGACTTAAATAAGGTTTTTAAATCATCTTTTAACTTTAATTTGAGCCCAAACCTTAAGTGAGATTGTGAGCTTTCAAGCCAAAACAATTTTCTCTGCTATACACATAATCACCGGCCCGATTAGTCATCTTTGTTCTTGGAGAGCCAAAGAATTCATCAATCATGTTTTATACATACATATATATATATATATATATATATATATATATATTTTCCAAAAGGAGGACGGAACCTCCATAATATTATATAAGGTAACCCTCATTTAAGGCGGAGGAAAACCATCAAAATAACAATAAAACTTACCCAAACTCACATAGAATCCCATCGCTCCTAAACCAAAAAACAAACAAGAGAACTACACTAACATGTAAACTGCACTAACATGTATACATCAAAAAACCTCTCTAATGTAAGGTAGACCCATTTTGTCCAATCTATACAAACCCCTCAGTGTTCGAGAAAACTAGTTCACCTCAGTGAACAACCTATTTTCCCCCAAAGCGCCACTCCTCGCCAAAAAGCCAGTCACTCTATTGCGTTCTCTGAATAAATGCTGAATGGAGAAATCAAAAGTTTCCAATAACCTCCACAACTGATCCCAAAAATCCAAAAGCTACCACACTGTACACTTTGCATCCAAAATCCAAGAGACTACCACCAAAGAATCACACTCTATATCTATATGAACAAACCCCAACCTTTTGCACAACTTCAAACCCTCTAACACTGCCCTTAGCTCCGCTCCAATACTAGAACACTGCCCAAAATAAGTTGAGAAAGCAACCACCAAACTATCCCATTTCATTGGGAAAAAAATATTTTATTACTTAAAACAGAGTTTACAAATAATGGCCACCAGAAGCAGAGAATTTGGGTCTAATGGTCATAAAAATCGTGAGAACCAAGGATAACAAGTAGAAGTTTGAACAGAGAAATGGTTCAGGTATTGATTTATTACCATTTGTTCTTTAGATTAATCCTCACTACTAAATCAAGCTCTTCAAACCATGTAGTATATGCATATAATACCAAAAAGTATCATACCCCCTGACGAAACAATAATGGTCTTTGAGTCAATTATGCCAGTAAGCAAAAACTCTGCCCACTCTTTTAAGAGTCATGTCCATTGAGATTTACTTAAAACACAATCCATGAAGAGTGAAACCCGTAGCTTAGCTGTTTGGTAGTTTGCCTCTTAGACATAAAAAACCACTTCTTAAGAGTCTCACATTTTTCTGTTTCTACTCCAGTTAAAGATTCTAGTAAACCAGATTTTACATAGTATTATCAAGATTGCTTTGATAATCTTTTGTCCCTTTGGAATGCGATCATGGATTTATCCTTGATAAAACCTAACACTTCTACACTTGGAAGAACACATTCGTAACCACGTCACATACATCCCTATATCAAGGCAAATATCATCAAGTATTACACCAAGTGTGAAACAAAAATAGCTTAGCCTAAATCTGCTAAAGGCCATGTCCCAAAGAGGTTGCAACATCACAAGTTAACCTTAAAAACATTTCAAAAGATAGCTCAGCCACCAACATTGATGAAGGAAGAATAAGAATGTAAAACTAGAATGGAAAAAAAAAAACATAAGGCAGAAAGCCATGGTTGTGATGTCTAACATATATATGTTAAACTACGTCTCATATAAAATGATACTTGCTGACTGATTTTTATAAATTGGAACGTTAACTTACCTTTTTGCGCACCCAACTAGCTAGCTAGTTGTGTGCATGATTTTCCTATACCCAAATATATAAAGTTAGATTTCCGACTTGATTTTGTAATTATGAAAATAGAATAAAATAGAAAGACTTAGTTCATTAGTGCAAATCGAATGGAATTAATTTAAATGGCAATGGAGCAAATGAGATCCACACTAACAAATTTGCAAAGGTTTTTTTTAGAGTTCCCTATCTACCAGCTAACATAACATATACAAATGTTGCCGCTATCAGCAAATTGAGCAACACTCAAACAAACCCATTTGTGTATTTCATCTTAGTCAACATAGTCGAATCTATCATTCAAAACTTACCTTTTGGTTGATGGAACAAACTCATATATTAAAGAGATCTAGAAGTTATAACTTTATGCATGGCAACATGGTGGAGGGAAGGAGAAGAATCGGATTTTTCTTAACGGAAGCAATAGGTGATGCTTAATGTTGTGTAACGCCCGTCCTTATGGTGGAACTTTTTATAAATATTTTTAGAAAGAACGACGGGAATTACTGTCCGATTTAAAACTTTTCACTTGCATACTCAGGGTGCAAGACTCCACGTTTATAAATTAAAATGTGCTTTGACAATAAAAGAGGTTTACAGTAGAAAACATAAATCTTGAAATAAAAAGGCCTCTTGTACGTTTAAAATTCGTGCCTAGACTTCCGTGCTCTTCCCCATGGGCGATGTCCATCCTGATCATGCAGTTCCTGTGAGGGGGAGGGACATGCATAAATACTAAAATGAGTCAAAGACTCGTAAGCATTACTTCATACAGTTAAAATATAACAACATAGGTTTCATTCATGCATTCATCAATCGTGCATGCATACGTGTCATACATGCGTTCATTTGAAAACGTCACTGGACGGGATTTTTCTTTCAAAAGACTTTCCTTTATTTAAAACGTGTCCCCCGTTAGCGCCTTCATTTCTTCAAGAGCCACTAGACGGGGTTTTACTTTTAAAAGGACTTTATTGTCGTAAAACGTTTCCCCCGTCAGTGCCTTCATTTCTTAAAGAGTCCGTGCTCTTGTGCGTACATGCATTCGTGCGTTCGTGCATACGTGCATATTTACATTCTTTCTTATCACATTCATAGGCCAGTACACACTGTTATGCCCTGTGTGTGTGGGGTTAGCGGTCTTCCTTTGGACCTGGATTCCGCCCATGGCCACAGGTTGAGAATCCCTTTCATAGGGGGCAGCACTGGGTGCACTTCCAGTACTACTTACCCGGCATTGCAATCTGCCCATTCATTGGTACCCTTTTCATTCAGTCATGTGGCCGTTACGTATCTTCATACATTCATGCTTTCAGTTCTTTCTTTCTTGCTTTTCGTTCGTTCGTTTATGCCAGCTCTAGATAGCTGGAGCTTTCATTCAGTTTGTTCTTTCATTTAACAGTCCTTTCATGAGAAAACATCTATTTTCATGAGAAAACATTGTTTAGGGCGTAAGCCCGAAAATCGTCTTTTCATTTTTCAGTTCGTTTCAGTTCTGTCCTTTCTTTAACAGTTCGTTCTTGAAAACTTCATTTGAGAACATACATGGGCTTAAACGTCAGCTTTCATGGCTCCCATAAGCGTCACCTTTGAATGTCGTCTCTCATGGCATCCACGGGCATCACCTCGTGGCGCACATGAGAGCGTTGGTTCGTAGGATCCATAAGAGCATCCGCTGTCATGCCTTTCATGCATTTTTGTCAGTTTATGGATTTTCTCTTAGAAAATACATACAATAGATACAACCTATAGTCATCCATTCATATGCGTACAATTAATACTTTGGGTGCGTAAACAGGGGCTGCCAAGGAGGGGCCGTACATACTTATACGTTTGAACACTTAGCATTTTCTTTCTTAAAGCATCTTTCGTTTCTTTTCGTGAGCATCTTAAGGGAAAAGCGTTTCTTGTATCTTGGAAAACTCTAGAAGAGTATGAACGTAACACTTACCTGGACTCCATGCTACTTGCATGTCATGCAGTCCATTCATGCTTATCAGATGGCAACATACATGCATACACATAACCTTAACGTCATTCTCCATCTAATGCATAAGCAACTTAAACTATAAATAGAACTACCCTATACTTGGAACACTCTCCTTCTATCCCATGCACTTACGTGCCCTTTACTATGTTAAACCCTTCGAGGACCACTTCTGGTCACCACATCTTCCAACTCAAGTCTTGTCTCAAGTGCTCATCCACTAAAGTGAACCCATGATTCACCTTACGATTAAGACACTAAGACATTCGTCTTACACTTCTTATAATCACATTCCGACGCATGATTCTGACTGATGGAATCACGCATCCCAATCCTAACGATGCACCCGTCACTACCTTCATGCATCTTAGCCCACACTAAATCCTCATTCCCATCCATACAAGCACGGCTCTAAGCCGACTCGGAGGCTCAAGCACCGTGTAACTGTACTCATGACAGATTACCCATTACATATGATGAATCCGTCCGACACATGTGTCTCACCATGTTACACATGTGCCTTACCCCTTTATCACCTAAGATCAACATATATAACACGTTGATCACTTGCTCATAGGGACAAGGGCCATACTCCAATACCAATCTTCTCTTAACCCGGCTAGCATGACTCTTCATGCTATCCGTCCCTTTTTGACAGTTCATCCCAACACTTAACACGACAGGACTCCATTCACAACTACGCCCTATGTCATGTCATATAGCTCGAGATTGCTCCCAAGCTACCTCATGACCTTGTCACATCACCTGATATCCCGTTACATCACCTCTATGCCAACTCCTAACCCATCATGAGTACGGTTCCTCACGTACTCCTGTCACATCGTGACATCTCGTCACGTTTCCATTACACCATTTCTACACTTTAACACTTCACCCATCATAAGCATGACTTCCAATAACCACGTCACTTCGTGACGTTGCCCAGTCATTCTTCCGCTGCGTACTCTTATACTAGTTCCACTACTTCGCCCATCACAAGCACGACTGTCAGTAGTTATGTCACTTCGTGACATTCCTCAATCATGCTTCCGCTGCGCACTCTTATACTTGTTCTGCTACTTCACGCATACTCTTAGCCATAAGTCCATCACGGTGACACTTGCCACCTCAGACTACAGGCTATGCCATAACTACTTCGGGACACTGTTCCACAGTTCCCGACACTATCCATCACGTTCCACGCCCATCAATCACATAACCATCCTTATCTCTACGACACGCCACACGGAGTGTCGCTGCCACGTGGAGTACACTCCACGTATACTCCCTTCATACATACCACGCCACATCACCACTATGGCATACCCGCCATATGGTACATCACTATGTCACATGGAATACACTCCTTGTGTACTCCATCCACATGCATTACGCCACATCACCATTATGGCATATCCGCCACATGGTGCATCGCCCATAAAATGGAGTACATTCCACATGTACTCTATTCATACACATCCCGCTACATCACCATTATGGCATACCCGCCATATGATGCGTCACTCCACTACATGGAATACACTCTGCATATACTCCATGCACATTACGCCACATCACCACTATGTCATACACGCCATATGGTGCATCTCACCACCACATAGAGTATATTTCACATGTACTCCCCACATATACCATACCCCACACAGAGTACACTCATCGTGTACTCCCTTCATACACACTACGGCACATCACCATTATGGCATATCCGCCATATGGTGCATCACTCCACCACATGGAGTACACTCTGCATATACTCCATGCACGTTATGCCACATCACCACTATGGCATACACGCCATATGGTGCATCTCACCACCACATAAAGTACATTCCACATGTACTCCCCACATATACAATACGCCCCATCACCATTATGGCTTACTCGCCATATGGTGCATCACCCCGTCATACGGAGTACATTCCACATATACTCCCTTCATATACCATACTCCACACAGAGTACACTCAGCGTGTACTCTTCCCGTTCCACACTACGTCAGGAGGGTATATTTTACATATACTCTCCTTGTCACACATTACGCCACACACAAAGTACACCCAGCGTGTACTATTCCCATTCCACATACGCCACGCCACCAATACAGCACATATTCTCCAATCACACTACATGGCACAGTCCACAACACCTCCCATCTACACCCAACACTTCACAGCGCACTACACGGCACAATGCACCTCCATACAACACAGATATGCCCAACACTTTACTACACAGAATGCCCAACACTTCATCACACAATACCACATCACAATGCCACAACTCCATTAATACTAACAGCACAGTCCACAACCTAGTCAACTAATCAATATTTAACATAATTAACAAGGGATAAAGGGTTATACCATCGACAAGATAACCCGTGCGTTGCTCGTTGATCGTCACAGCCGATGATATTACATGCATATACTACATGGTTAGGCGGCTAACCCATGTACACTAATTGTTTAGGCGTTTGGATAGCTAGGTGTGGTCTTGGAATGGCTCGTGATGGCCTTGTGATGATGACAAGGGGCATAACACAGCGGATCTAGCCGTGTACAGTGGCGGTCAACCATGCGTAGTGGCTATCCATCACGTGCAGTGGTTACCCACCACATAAAGTGGTGGGTTGGACCTAGGGCTTGGCTAAGGGAGGTGCGGTGGATCTCATGGTGGCGTCGAGGTGGCGCCACGGTGGCTCATGGTGGCGGTTCAAGGCCGTGAAGTGGATGAGAGGCCGTGGGAGAGTGAGAGAGAGTGTGCATGCGTGGGTGGCAGATCGGGGCCGTAGGTGGTTGGGTTAGCTTGGTGGCGGCCTGAGGAGGCTGGACGTGGTGGTCACCTGTCGTGGGTGGTGGTGCATGGCAGTGCACGGTGTGCAACCCGTGCGTGTGAAGAGAGGGAGAACCCGTGTGGTGGAGAAGGGCTTCTGGCCATGGGTCACGTGGAGGAGGATGGGGAAGGGGAGAGGAGGTCCATGGCATCGTTCGGTGGTCGTGGGTGCCGCATACGGCGGCACACGGTGAGGAAATGGGTTAGAGACTCATTTCAGGTACTTCCCGTGGAAGGAGAGGGAGGGCTTCGTAACAGGGGCTGGCTTCGGTGGAAGATGATGGCCGATGGGAGGGGAGGTCGCTGTGGGAGCGGTGGAGCCATTGGGCGGCGCACGACGGCGCAGTGGCCTTGAGCCTGTTCAGGCTTTACACTTCCAAGGGAGAGGAAGAGAGAGCGTGGGAGAGAGAGGTTGGCGTGGATGGGCTCGCCGGAGGGAGAGGAGGCCAATGGTGCCGACGGTGAGAGCTGGCGGTGCACGGCGGCGCCGGGCTGGAGGAAGGATGCGGCGTGAAGGGAGGCAGCGAAGGAGAGAGGGAGGAGAGAGAGAGAGGGCTGCGGGAAATGAGGGAGAAAGAGAGGGGGTCTGGGTATTTAACCCAGTCCCTTCATCTGGAGATCTACACAACGATCTAATGACGAGGGATTAAAACACTGATTTAAAATGTATTAACTATTAACTTAATTAAAGCGCTTAGAGGAATTAAGGTAGAATATTATTTTAAACTAATTTTGGTTTATAAAATAATATTCTTCATCATTAATAAAATGATGAAGTCTCACTTAACATATTAAAGAGAAATAAACCATTTAATTAATAAAAGTTTTCAACATAATTTAAATCCCTTAATATTTTAAATAACTGGAATCATTTTAATAATTAATATTAAAATGATCTTCGACAATTATAATATTTTGGAGCTCTTCAAAATATTATAATTGTCTCATTTAAAAACAAGTTTAACTCAACGGTACTGGAAATATCTCATATAATTATTTCCAGTACGTTTAAAACACTGGACGTACTTTAGAAGTCACACGATATCTTTCGAATCACGCCACTTGGTTCGACACGCATGACGAGTCTCGCAGTCGCTAGAGAGAAGGGGCAGACGGTTTACATAATTTCCGTCCTCATCACTTGCTTACGTAAGAATGAAGAAAATCTTACGTCAGAAAGAGAGAAACGTACGTAAGAAGGAAGAACCGTACGTAAGAAGAAGGAGCGGGGTATTACATGCTGTGAGGAACTTAGCCGCATGATGTTTAAGAATAATTAAATATTTGATCTTAGTGTAAGGTTAAGGTTGTCATCAAGCATTTAAAACCCTAACTGTTAAAAGAGTTCTAAAAGCTTCACAATCTGTCGTGTAGAGTTTTCTCAACTATATAAAATGCCACTAGCAATTTTCATGTGATATAAATCTACCAAGAAATAGCTTTTGTCCCCTCTTCATACATCTCAACAAAATGGAGACAAACAGAGAAATATAGCAAAACAGGGGTGACAATGGAAAATAACGAAGGGCTTTTTACATACCTGACCGTAGCTTCCAACTACTCCCCTTGCTAGCTCACATGAAAGGCTGCTGAAAGTGTTGATTTTTGTAAGATCACTCAAGGGATGGGGAAGACTGAGTAGTGACAGCTAGGGATAGAATCTTCTGATACTACTGTGCGCGAATCGACTAGAAAAAAAAAATGCAAACCATCAACAATCATCATCGTCGAAGACGATTCCATATTTCACTGGTTCGAAAGAAGATTAAGGCAGCAAAGGGATTCTCGATCTGTGATAAGTAGGGGGATTCACAAAGGACGATGTGGGTTTCGCCCAAAATGGAAGTCCGTAATTAATTAGAAACTGATGAGAAGAGAGGGGAAAAGTCCTGCGGGTATTAACGACCGTGCTATTTATATAATTTCCAGTTATAACGGCGATTTTTACTTGTCACAAAAAGATTGAGTCATCAATATAATGGGAACCACAGTAGTGGCGACTGTAAGTCATTATAACACTCCAGTAAACATGCCGAAATTGACTTAAAATGTCAAAATTAATTGCGGCGAAATATTCTTGCTGAAAATAATGCTTTTTATTGACAAAATAATCGTGACTTTGGTTTATAAATCTATGTATTTGCGGCAAGTAATGATCCACTGGAAAAAAAAATGGTTGCAAAAGGCCACATATGTTTTAGTGAAACTATTCGGTTTCCCAATTTTTAAACGTCGTTAAGACAGTTGGATAACCATCTCAGCATTAATTTATTTTCTTAAACAATGTTCGTTCTTTAGGTTGTTCAGTTTGCATGTCGTTCTTTTTTTAGATTTTATTGAAATTTTGTTACACTTTTGCTTATTTCTCTAGAGATATTGGCCTTCTATTTAAGGTGCCATTGTTTTTATTTTATTATCATGATCTTAGGCAGAGATAGACGATTGTCATCTTTAAAGTCATTGATACTACTTGAAAAAACAGGACAACTTCTACTTGAAAACCCTTCTGATATTTGGTGGTCGTGAAAGGTTCCAATTTGGTTTTTATCTTAGAGAAGAAACGCTTTGTGGCAATGTTGGTACGTAGTGCTAGTGGCCATCTATTCATGTGTTCAAAAAGCTGCAACAGTCAAGACTCCAATTCCAAAAGCAATATCTGAAACTATCATATTGGATTGTTCTTATGAGATAGATATAGTGATCTTAAGGCCTCGTTTGATTACACAGATGAGATGAGATGAGATAAAAGTACCTTCATACAAAAATCAATATTCAGCAAAACTAAGTTTGGGCTTGCTGTTCATCCTTCTCCTCATCATCCTGAAAGTTGGGTTCAACATTAATTTAAGTTCTATTTCAGCTACTTAACCATCAGTACTCTTTGCAAATTGGTTTCAACAATTAAATTCCAATATTTCAACTTATAAATTAGCCCCAACATTTGGCCATCTGCTATATACTTTTCCATCTCCTGTAATTTTGTTTTTAATTTCTATGATATAAATAGGAACCAACTTAATTAATTAGTTGCATATAGAACGATGAGAATTAATGATAATCAGAAGATCATCATAGTTTGTACTTTCGTAGTGATATTAATCTGCATATATATAGTGTAAGAAACATATATAATTCATCATTTTCTCTCAATTTGGGACAAATTAATGATCATTGCAAAATGATCAAATGCTCATGAAGGAAGAAACTAACGCTAATCTATTGATTAGTATCATGCCAATGGCGGCATGGTTTGTATTACCGTTTTACTACCCTACCAAGCTTCCTCCATGCTTTGGTCCACAACCCACCATTGTACATCCATTTTGCAAGCTTCCTTTGCCTTCAACCGCTTCCATTCAATTATCATTTTGAGTTTTTACATGAATTCTAAGATTTAGAGTTGGAGAGAAATATATACATAAAATGAGTTTGACAATAATTATAACTGCACGAGTGAATTTCCCTAATAGTAATCATTGTTGAGTAAATGTTACGAGCTCACTTGATATGTTTATCTTTTTTTCCATTCTAGACTCTACAGTTCAAATAAGAACTTTGAGAGAGATATTGCTATTCGTTCAGGCCGGTCTCACTTTTTTTCTGGCTTCAAAGAAAAATGATTTGCTAACTTCGAAGGGATTCAAATCTCAATCATGTACACTTACATGCTAGTCCAGCTATTCGTTCTAAATTAATGATCCTAATTAAGAGTATAGGAAGAAATGTACAGGAGGGTCATTCAAGTTAATTTTCTTGGCTGATGCCCAGAATAACAGAATATGCACAATCCATTTGATTGTTTTTTTCCTTTTATTTACATTCATGTTATAAGTTGGAAATTTTTTTAACAAAATAACACGCCACCCTTGTGTAGATTTTTTGCTATATCGTTCTTGTCTTGTCGGATGTTTCTTCATTAAGCTATATTATTGGTTTGGTAGAAGAAGCTTTGTGCCGCTTAAAAAAAAAAAAAAAAGCTTTGTGCCAAATTGGCAAAGTCTGGCCTGTTTGGCAACTTAATTTTAGGCCTCGTTTGTTTTAACATATCATCTTATAATATCATCTCATCTCATATAATTATTACAATTTTCTCAAACTCACACTCAAAATATAATAAACAACTCAATTTTTTAAAATTTCAAAACAAAAAGAATATTCTAACAATATTTTATTCAACTTTCAACTTTTATCTCATCTGTATAACCAAATCGATTCAGATGTGTTAGTACGTACCAAATGAGCTAGAGATAGTCGATGAGCAAGAATCACACACTCATAATTAAAAAAAAAAAAAAAAACCATAAATGAAAGAAATATTTATGTCACCAAGAATTACATCCAAGAGGTTCGAAAGGGGGCAAATCCCACTATAGATTGAATAATAAGAAGAAGACCCTCCTATCTTATGCCCATGCTCCTTTCAGTTTAAATATAATAAAAATTAAAAAAAAAAAAACAACTCTTCTATTTATGGTTGCGTTTCCCTTTATCGATAGTAGATGTGTTTGTCTTGTCCGACCTTCTTTGCGCATAGTAACACTATATTTGAATATTGAAATGAAATGATATGGTTTTAAATAGAAGTTTAAAATTTAAAGTTGAATAAAATATTATTTTTTAATATTATTATTGTTTTAGAATTGAAAAATGTTGAATTATTTATTATATTTTTTATGAAAATTTGAAAAAATTATAATAATGAGATGGATGAGATAAAACCCTTTCTGTATCCAAATGCAGCCTAAAAGTAAGGTAATTAGCTTGGCTGGAGCACAAACTCCTATATTTAATATTACGTCTTTGTGTATTGTGGTCATACTTTTTATTAGTCTTCGAATGAGTACGTAGCTATTTGAGTGGGGTCCCCATGCAATTAACATCCCAACAATTATCCTTTGATTCTCACAATAGAATTCTATAAGTCGGGCATTGAAAATCTTTTGTTGGCTTGCTGTTGGATGACCTTTAACCTTCAACTTGGAGGCTTTTTTCAAGTGTAATGCTGGATTCATTGGTGTAGGTACTCTTACTCGTCGAGTGTGCAAAGGTCATGGCAGGACGTCTGTGGATCAATTAATATGAGTCCTTTAATTTATGTCTCCCAAACCATAGGGATCTTGTAAGGTTGCTGCTTAGACAAGGCATTACCTTGTCGTATTGCAAGCTAGAGGGTGCTCCCAAGGGTGATCCTCAATCAAGACACGTCCCTGGTTACCCCCCCCCCCCCCCCCCCAAACCATTGGGGTCTTACCAAAGGTACTGCTGCTTTGAAAATTAGGTATGGTACCCTTGACGTACTATTCAAGCCATAAGGGCGGCCTCGATCTTGAGGGTTCTAAATTTCTAATCCCTATCCATGACATATCCTTGGCATAATACTTGAAGTTCCATTATACAAGAATACTGAAAAATTTGTACTCGCATAGCCTTGCCTATGAATTGGATCTACTTGACATCTCAAACCTTCGAGTTTAAGATATTATCTATATATATATATAGATATAAAAACCCTACTGGAGAAAATAGGCTTTTAAAACAAACGGAATTCATTTGGAATAAGCTATCATGTGAAAGCTGGGATTTTTTTTTTTTTTTTTTTTATAATTTCAACACTTGAGAATAAACAAATAAAGGATAAAAACAAATTTGATTGACCTACATTAAAGGTGGATACTTGAGTTAGTTTTGATAATCGGACCAAGAGAAATTACATTTGGGCCCTAGGATATAATGTTTGGGATTTAAGCTTCAAGGGCTATGATTCATGGACTTGGCCATGTAGTTTGTAGGTTGGGCCGATCCATGGAGTACTTAAATTCTAGCTTTAGCTCCAAGACAAAAAGCACTATGGATAGTAGAGATAGATCTTGGAATAGAACCAAAATTTAACAAATAAGAGATGAGCATTAATTATAAGATTATTAGTTGAGATTAATGGGAACAAGGAGGAGGATAAGAGTGTGTAAGCAAATAGATTGGCCGGTAAAGATCAAGTTTTTCATTTCTTACTTTTTCTATATTTTTTTAATGTAATGGATGTAACCTTGATGCACGTGGTTTTAGCTCTTTTAGGTTGTCTTTGAATGCTAAGATAATCTCTAATGATTTGAATTGAGCAGTGAATAATAATATTTTATGAGTGCCATTGAGATGTGTTTGAATGTAAATAAGTTGAGATATGTGTTTAAATATATAAAGTAGGTTGAGATAGGTTTAACTTTTTATGGAAAATTGAAAAAAAAGTAGGTCACATCAATGATTGATTTGAGATGGATTGAGATGTGTTTGTGTTCCAAACATAGCTTTTCAATAACAACAAATAAGCTTATAATTTACAAGACATTAAGATTGGAGTTATAATTATAAGTACGTACACCTAGAGCAACTATGTACATTTCGGTTTAATTAGCTTGTGTGAACTTACTTGTGGATTTCATGAAGTGACATTTTTTTCTTAGTTAATAGAATGTACATATATTGGACTTTTACATGTCCAAAATGAGATTTTTCTCTCATCTTGATACTTATCTATGAGAATTCAACAAGAAGAATTTTGAAATATTTTCATTAAGTGTTGTCTACAATAAACAATTTCATAATTTAAGTTGAAATTGTTAATTTTGAAAGGGGAAATTCTATTTGTGTTGATCATGCATAGAACATATATATATTTGATTGTGATTCTTGTGATTGCAAAATATGATATTTCAAACTTTTATTCGGAAAGCTCAACGAAAATGACTTAAATAACCAGTAGTATTTTGGGTACATAGAAAGTTTAGAGTGCCTAAACTCCTAATTAGTATTAAGTTGTAAATTATCACTACAAGAGATTGGGTTTTTTGAGACAAATCATTTTGTCTCAAAAAACCCAATTTTCGTACCTAATTGTTTTTGGAGATGAAGAAATTTTATCTCCATTTTGTCTCAAAAAGTTTTTGGAGACAAAAATTGATTTTTGGCTCAAAAAATGATTTTTAGAGATGAAATTGGGCAGAACCAATCAAACCTATTTGAACGGGTAATTTTTTTTTAGACAAAAATTTTCCGTATCAAAAATACGTTAAATGACATAATATCAATTCGAACCGACAATTACCGTTCGAACGAATGACCAAATTTGATGTTGTTCGAACGGACGGAGTGTTAGAACATATTTTATGCGTTCGAACCAATAAGTTTTTCAAATGACTTATGTTCGAACATAAATTATCTCCATTCAAACAGATTGTTTTTTTTTTAAATTCTTTCAGTTCGAACAGGGTTTTGCATATTAATGTTGTTCAAATAAATATTTTATTGCTCAAACGGATGTACGGACTGTATTTCTCAATTGTCGTTCGAATGCGTTATTTTGTGTTCGAATGGGTCTTTTTTGTTCGAATGGATTTATAAATGGTAATTAACCGTTTGAACAGGTTATTTACAGTTTGAACGGTATTAATCATACAGTAAATATTTTAATTAAAAATATCATACTAATAAGAAATTGAAATTCAAACATCACAATTGTTTAAATATTTTGGAACATCATAATAGAAAGACAATTAAAGAAAAAATAAATTTTAAGATTGTGGTGGTGGCAAAGAGTTTTAAGACATCACAATTGACAGAAACTATTCAAATATTTTTTGGTTATTCAACTGCAGCCTCTCTTCTAATCTCGTCTCTAAATCCGCTACTTGATCTAATCGGGTCAGCAGCTCTTTTTCCTTAGACCCCAATCATTCTATCTCAAGTGTTGTTTTCTCGAATTCTTTAGTCTTGTCGTCATTCGATCTGCCTCGAGAAGAGGATGATGATGTTGATGATGGCTTCATGCAATGTCCCAAGCCCCTCAAATATTCAGAACGTGATCCAAGAACTTGAGAAGTGGTCTGAGCAAGATTGAGAGATGATTCATCAAATGGATTCACATCAGTTTCCTTAAGAGACATCATCTTGTCCTACAAAAACAAAAACAAAAACAAAAACGTTAAAGTTAGTATAAGTGACAAAAATGTTATTAGAAAATAGAATTAAAGAAATTTAAACTTACATAATTTGCCTCTGCTTCAGAACTGGTCCAAATACCATCACGATTTTTATGTGTTTTAACATACAATTGGGTCAGATCATAGTTAGCATTAATATAAGTGTAAGTATTAATAATTCTTATGTTTATTATTTTGAAGTATTAATTATAATTTAAATTTATTATTTTTTAAAGTATAATTAGTAGTTCTTATGTTTATTATTTTTAAGTACTAATTATAAAGCTCATTTGTTAATTATACATTATAGTTTTTTAATTAATTATGTTATAAGTTTTATTTATAACTTAAGTATTATCCCTCAGGAGTACAACCGTTCAAACACTTTAAATGTCTATTCGAACAGGGTAATTCGTTCAAACGGAATATTATAGTGTTCGAATGGTTTCAACCCAAAATCTAAACATGACTTAGAAACAAAACACAATCTCAAAAAACATCACAAACTCATTATTAGAAAACATTACAAACGTACAACATATATACTTCAAATAGCAACTATATATACAAAACATGAAAAATATACAACATATATATTTCGAATAGTAACTCCGATAAACACCTACACAATATCTATATATATATAAACTATAAAACCAATAAACACCTATATTTCGAATAGTAACTCCAATAAGCACCTACACAATATATATATATATATAAACTATAAAATCAATAAACACCTATATTAACAATAATGACTTCAATAAACACCTACACAATATATATAAACTATAAAATCAATAATTTATTTGGAAAGTAGTTAATGTTCAAGAATTAACAAACACCATACCTTTAATCAATACAAGTGTGCAACCTTCTTTGTAAGATGATAGAATGAAATATTGTGTGAAGAAAACGTAGGATTTTAGAGAGAAAACGGAGAAGAGAGGAAACTAGAAGAGAGGAAATGAGGGACTGACGGCGTGCTGAAATGTTTTAATAAGGCGAAAAAATTTCAGCGCTCATGTTTTTTAGATTGCAAAGTTTTCGTTAAGACGTTTGAACGGTTATAAAGTACCTTCGAACATTAGTCCACTTGTCATTAATTGGCGGGATACTTTCCCACCACTATTTCAGTGGCGCCAGAAACCCATTCAACCATTCGATCATTTTTATAATATATTCAAGCGCTAATATAACATTTGAACGTTGTGTAGATACAATTCAAACGTATCTTCCTTAATGTTTAAATATATTTATTTTTTACACTATACATATTAAATAATAGTATACTATAAAGTATCGTATATATTATAGTATATATAGTAAGGTGTAGAGGAAAATGTAAGATCATATATATTAGTAATCTATACTCTCATATATAAAGTATCATATATATTATAGTATAATAAAATATAGAGGAAAATATAAGATCATATATATCAGCAATATATACTCTCATATATAAAGTATCATATATATTATAGTATAGTAAAGTATAGAGAAATTTGTAAGATCATATATATTAGTAATATATACTCATATATATATAGTATCATATATATTATAGTATAGTAAAGTTATAGAGAAATTTATAAGATCATATATATTATTAATCTATACTCTCATATATATAGTATCATATATATTATAGTAAAGTATAGAGAAATATGTAAGATCATATATATTAGTAATCTATACTCTTATATATATAGTAATATGTACTATCATATTTTATAGTATCATATATATTATAATATATATAGTATAAAGGAGTTTGTAAGATCATATATATTAGTTATCTATACTCTCATATATATAGTAATATATAATATCATATATTTAGTATTATATATTATCATATATATATATATATATACATGATATAATCACCAATGGCTCTGATACCAAAGACTTTTATCCCAGGTAATAAATATAATATGCTAATATAATGAATAATAGGTGGTAAAACCGGCCATATACATGATAGCAGATAGGGCAGGCGGTATAACCGACCATATGCATGAGGAAGTAAATAATATAGAAAAGAGATATGAAATAAACTTCTTTATTAAAAACATAATACTTACATGAAATCTAATTCTCAAAGGAGTTGGAAGCTGAAGACATAAGGGAAGGAAGATTGGAAGATTTACAGAGTGTAGATGACAGGAGAGGTTTGGGCGAGAGAGGAAGAGATTTCAGCTTAGAATTCTGAATGCCTTTCTTCCCTTGTGAACCCCTTTATATAGACATTAGAACAGTACAAAACAGTAAGTCTAATAATACATGAACAGTACCAACCGACACTAAAAACAAGAACAGTACAGGACACGTGGACTTGTATGTACAGAGACATTTGTTGTTTTGCTGAACAATAATCTATCATGGATAATAATCTTCTGGAGAGATAATATTCCTGACAACTTTGTTTGTCATGCTGACTAATCGAGAGCAGTAATTCTGTTGGAGTTACATATTCTGAGGGTCATAATTTGCTAATTCAAATTCAAACGGATCTTAGAATCCATCAGATGTACTGGATAGGGTGAGTAATCTTGGGAAGGAGAGGCGGCTTGGTAACCCTGAAGTTGAGGGGCCTGTTGAGAAGGAGAGGCCTGATGAGCTAGTGATAATGTGGATTGCTGTAGTGGAGATAATCTGTCTAGATGTTGCGCTTCTTCTTCATCATCACTGTCCGATACTTGTGACATTGCTTCAGCTAATTTTTTCAAATCCTTCTTATTGGTAATGGATGCTAATTGTGCTTGAAATCTGCTTCGTTGGACTAGAATTTCTAGAGTTTTTGTAACTTTTGAAAACATCTTTAATACATGATCATAATTGTATTTTTCCCACCATTTGACGGAAACTTGGCGGGCTAGAAACATAATGGTTTTGAGAGAGGGATGAGGTTTAATGACGTATTTCCATTTCATAATCCAATTTAATTTGGTCTTGAGAAAAAAGAGTAGAAGTGGTGAACAATGGTTTAATGATGGTGGACTGTCGTTTTGTGAAATAAAATTTCGGAAACTTTTCTGAAGGGGAAAAGGAAGGAGAAGAGGTTCTGGTCCGTAATATTCCCACCATAGTGAGAACCATTTCGGGAGTGTTTTGATTTCTTGTAATTTGTCAAAATGAAGGAACCAAGAGTGACACAAGTTTTTATTTTGTTTTAGAAACATTTTTGTCCATGCGTGCTGGTAATTATAATAATCATAATAAGGAGGATCAGAAGGATGAGAAAACTTTCTTGTTAAATAGGAAATTTTTTCCCATTGTTCCAATGTGAAGACCTGTTTAATGGTGACTTTATGAAAAGTAATAATTGGATATGCAGGTGGAGAAGGTTGAGTTTGAAGGGAACAAGGAATTTCATAGAGAATAATTGAGTCGATATCTACTAATACGAATTCATAAAAATGCTGAGTTTTCTTAAATTGAATTTCCTGTCCAAATATTTTAGTAAAAATTCCTTCTTCTGTTACAGAGAAATGATAAAGCAAGGCAAGAAAGGGATTTCCTAATATAACTTTAGTGTTAATATTTTTTAATAAATTAATGTTGTTTTAAAACAAATTTCATTATTATAGATATGTGCATTGGATAATTTATAATTTATATTTAATTTTGTTCCATTGGCTTGGGATAATGTTTCTTTTGTTTTTTCAAAATAGTTAGAAGGTATTAATCCCTCTTGTATACAATTTAAGTCTGCTCTTGTATCTAATAGGGCAATTGTAGTAAAAGAGAATTCTTGATTAATTGAAACTGTTATTTCAGCTTACTATTTTTTAAAATTTATCTTATCAATAATATTAATGAAATTGTTTGTTTCATCTTTTATAGCTAATGTTGAACATTCTCCTTGTTCTATATTAAGTTCTTTATCATGAAGATTTTTTCCATTTTTCTCTATTTTTAATAATATAATTTCTTGTAATAATTGTTCATTTGAAACTTCTAATTTAAGATTGGATGTCTTTAAGTTTCTAATTTCTTGTTGTATATCTTGAATCGTAATTTTCTGTTTGTCAGTTTTAAATCTTCCTATTATTTCTGAAAAATTGTAGGGTGTTGAGGATGACATTACTGAAGTGTTTTGTTTATTAAAAGTATCTTTTAACTTTTCTAAATAATCTTTTATTTCTTGAGGGTTACTAATTTTATCTATTAATTCTAATATAATGTCTTCTTGTTTTGAAAGTACATTAATGGTTTTGTTACAAATACACTTATCCTTATTTAGACAATTACAAATCTGTACTTCATCTTCCTCTGATTCACTATTAAAAGATTGTTCTGAAAAACTTGATTATTTTAATTGATAAACTTCTTCTTCTGAAGAAGAACTATCTTCCTCTTCACTTGAATGTATTATAAAAATATCTAATAATTTATCTTTTAGTGTTTCAGATATATCTAATTCATTAATCTGTTGTTTGACTTTACAATTTGATTTATAATGTCTAAATTTTCCGCATTTGTAACAAACAATCTGTTTTTTCTTTTTATTAGTCTTTTTAGGACTTTTTAATGGCTTATTCCATGTTTGTTTATCTTTTATCTTCTTATAGGGTTTTTTATATTTTCGTTTTTTATTAGAATAATTCTTATAAACTCTTTTCCCTTTTTTGTGTCTTCTTGAGGGGTTAATAATGGAGTATACCCAAATTGTTCACAAAATGTACCTAATTCTTTTTAGCAAATTTCCTTTATTTCTCCATTTGCTTTTTTAATCTTAAATCGTTACAGATAGTTAATCCAATTCTATTAATTTTACTTATTATATCCCCATATGTGAGGTTATGAAAATCAATAGTACCATCTGATCTTAATAATGATTCTCGTACCTTTCGGGCAAAGTAATATGGAAGTCCGGCTATGAACTTTTTCTTCCAGTATGGCTGTTGGCAATCATTTCTGATCATGACTTTAGTTAGAAATACATATTTATACCAACGGAAATAAGATAATTGAGGGCATTTTAAATTAATCAATAAATCACTATTTCTTTCTTTGAATTGAATCGGATCACCAACAAAGTGTTTAGTTAATGCGTATATTAATGTGTTTACTGTATCTTCTAGAGGTAGATCATTTTCTACTTTAATCACTTGCATATTTTCATCATATTTATATGTAGTTAATATTCTTGACCTTTCTTCATACGAAAGATAATGATCTCACCAACATTTTAATTGGCCAGTAAACCCTGTGACAATAATGTGTGCTACTTGATGATCAGTTTTTCTATTACTTTTATAGACATTAGCAACTATAATCATTTCTTGGAAATGATTTAATATTTCATACTCCGATAATCCGTCTATATTCCATTCATATAATACATCTGGTGCAAAAACAGATCTTACTATATGTTCTCTTTCCTCAAATTGCATATCTGGTGGGGTAGGTTTAGGATGCCAATTACGAGTAATAGAGACATGATGTTTAGAATCTCTAGCTGAAAAACTATTAACATGATCTCCTCTAATATTGTTTACTTGTAGGTCTAGATTTTTAAATTGGTTTTCAATATTACTAATTTCAGAATCAGATATTATAGGTGAATCTGTCTTTCTTAATATATTAATATGAGGTTGTTTTGAGGTGGTTGCAATATTGTTAATAGTTAGTTTTTCTAATTTACTAGAGATTTGTTCCAATAAATCATTTTTGTTTTTGGAAAAAAATAGCTTTTAAATGAGATGAGATTTCATGAGGAACAAATAAAGAAGTTTCTTCTACTTCTTTAATAGTGGGTTTTATAGGAGATATTTGGGCTTCAATTCTTTCTAAATGTTTACCCATGGTTCTTAGATATAAATTAGTATAATTATTTTGTTGAATTATATTATCAAGATTTTTATCAGTGTTTGTAATATTATGTTTTTTTATTGGCGAAGCCAAGATTTGAGTATTTCTCTGATTAAACTTGATGACTTCAAAAAGGGGTATTCTTCATAAATAATTTGATTATTCTCTCCTTTAATCCATTGGTTAGTAGTTATGTTTATGGTAGATAATTGATTTGATTTTTATATTTCAAACCATGTAAAGAAGGGTATATTAATATGTATTTTCTCTAAATCTTCGTAATATCTTTTTTGAATATAATCTCTTTCTATTTTTGTAAAGGTTGAGAAAAATATTATCCTTTTGTGACTATTTTCTTCTTTCATATATTCTTGTTTGAGATATTCCTTGTTAATTTTAAATTCTTCTTTATTCAGGGTATATATTTGGGCATCATCTCCAACTGCCTGTGAATACGTTGGAGAAGAAGGTTCTTTTGCAGGATTCTGAGAGGTGGATGCTTTATCAGGATGGTTAACAGTATACTGGTGTACGATAATATTTTCGGAAATAATTCCTCGAATCTGTGTGTCAAGATTCTGGGATCTAGTATCAAAAGATCTGGTGTCAAAATTTTGAGATTTATTTCTAGAGATTGATGTAAGAATAGATCTAGGTGTATGATAACTGGAGGGTGCTGGAGAGGAATAATGTGAAAAAGATCTTCTAAAAGGTTAAAATGCTATTTGGACTGTTCCGTCCACTTTTTTATCTATATATTCAAGATCATCCTTAGAATTATTTTCTATTTTAGGTATTGGGGTAATATTTTCTAATTGCCATTCATTTGGAAGTGTAATTTGATTCAAATTAATTTGTTTAGGGATTTGTATACTAGAGTTTTGTGTGCTAGATTCTAATAATAATGTATATCCTTTTGGATTGGTAATAAGAGCTTGTGGTTCTAATGTTGTTTTCATTAATTTATAATGAATCCTATATACTACCATTAAAGGGTGTGACCCTTTCATCATTTGATAACCATTTGTTTTAATATTTAATATTAAAGCGTGTAAAATATTAGTATCAAATAATGATAAGGAATAATTGTGATAATAGTTAAAATAGATTGGTCCTTCAAACAGACTTGATTCTACCATTACGAGTAATGAATCATGAAAATTATAATGTCTTCCATCCCTTAAACAGAACAGTACTGATGTGTTTAATCCATTTCTAGTAAGTGGTTTTATAGCTACTTGTATTAGTCCAATATGAATGAAAGAATATTTCTGTTCTTTGTAATGATTAATTGCTTCTTTTGTTAACAATTGTAATGATTCATAATCATTATTTAAACTAATAGTTTTCTTTACTATTTTAATTGTATAATTTGTAAGAAATGATAATTTAGAAAAAATGAATTGTTTGTATATTTGGTATTTTGGAACATTAGGAATTGTCCAGTCTTGTAGATTTCTTTCTATATCAGATATGCTATAATCTTCTTGGTTGATGTTATCAGGTTCTATAGGGATACTAATGGTAGATTCGTTAGGTTTGAAGAAATTCATTGAAACATGTTTTAAGCAAACATTTCCTATTTCCAAAGAGGAATAAGTAGATTAGGAACTTGAGGGAACACTACCGGAACCACCCTAAAAGCCTTCTGGCATTGATAGGCTGACCATCGGTTTTTCATGATTTACCATCACAAGCTTCTCGATATACATTATTCTTTTTAGTTATAGGTTATCTTTGTAAAAATCCGTATCAGTGATTTCTTACTTTTTTTTATTTTTATTTTTTTTATATAACGAAGGATCTTCAAATGATTTCTTATACGATTGATTTCGTTTCTTAAGAAAGTACAATCAGCTTCATAATATTCTATTGCCGCTTGTCTACTTTGATATATATGATATTTAGTCATCATTAATATATAATCTTGTCTCATCAACTGTTGTTGTCTCTTAAGATCTTTTATGTTATTCATTAAGATTTCTAACTCAAGTCTTAAATTGTATTCTGTACATTTTAATTCATACAAATCACGATTACCAGTACTATGAGCATAATAAAAATCCATCTTAAAATATGTAATTCGGAACTTAAACAGTAAAAATAATAACTAAATAGTTAAAATCACAATATAGTACTAATATAATCACCAATGGCTCTGATACCAAAGACGTATATCCCAGGTAATAAATATAATATGCTAATATAGTAATTTTCAAGTATTATACTTTCATAGTATATTATAGTAAATTATAGTATATATACATTTTTACTAAATTTGAAATAAATACCCTTTGAACGGTCAATAATAACTTTCAAACTGGATTTTAAAACCATTCCAATGTTTAGGTATAGCATTCGAACGGTTCTGCACAATCCTAGATCAGAGAGAAGAAGCAATGGAGCTCATTTCCTATATTGACATCATTGCTAATTTCTATAAAGAGATCGGTGGTGCCAGCCCAGGTGATGGAGGGCCATACAGGATCTTTGTCCGAAGAGCTCTTGTTATATTTTCAGCAGATGGATTCGCTGCATATCTCGATATTCCTAAGCTAGTTGATGCCTATCCAAATGTGCTGCCTATACAGTCTGGTCCTTCAGGTGATGCGGAGGCTGCTCAGGACGAGGGAGAAGTTTACACAGATGAGGTCGATACCCTCGCTTATCATGAGGTCAAAGATTTGATTATTGGTCCAGATGCTCCTCTATTTAATAGGACGAAGAGCATCAAGCAAGCAAATCTATCTGCTTTCTTCAAAATCATGAACTTCATCATCGCCAACAATATTGATCATCGGTAGCACAAGACAGAGGTTGGCATGGATCGGGCGAAGTTTATGATATGGGTCACTCGTGCATTCCTATTGACGTCATGGGGTATATATTCAAGAGGATCCGATCTGAGGCTCTCTACATTACAATAGATATAATTTCATTCGGGATCCTGATCACTCAATTTTTGCTATATTTCACGGTCGTGCCTGATGTTGCCAAGTGTGCATGGGACCGATCAACAGCACCATCCTGGCACGGAGAACGGGACACTCGAGACTTCGTTTTCGTGGACCTATTCTTGACTGAGTTGATATTCAGAGAGATGCACAGTTGAGAGATCCTAGAGTATAGCCTGGTGAGGAATCTACATAGGCCGAGGCATCACGCACATCTACTCGCGAGGAGATGGCCAACATACTGCGTGCTGAGATCGGCAATCACACATCAACGGTGATCGATGTAGTGCATACTGTCATGTCTGAGTTGCATACAGAGATTACTGCTAGCATCACTGAGTTACGTACAGAGATGCATGTCATTAATGCAACTCAGGTCACGCTCAGTATTCGACTGATACAGGTAGAGTAACGATTAGTTGCAGTCAAGAATGTGTACAAAGAGCTCAGATCATAGTAGTTTCTATCTTTTATTTATATTTTTTTTATTTTTGTTATGGACAGTATATGGTGTTTTGATAATTTGTTTTAGTTATGAATTAATTTTTTTATGTCTTTTATGGATTAATTATTAATTTATATTATGTAGTGTATGGATGATAATATTTATTTAACTAAAAATCTTATTTAACATAAAAGAAAACTAAAATATTTTTAAATTAATTTATGAATTCATAAATATTTTAATTTATAGTAAATCATAATATATAATATATACACATTTTTTATATTTTGAACAAGGTACTCACGTTTCTCACATTTATGTTCAATTCGAACATGTTTAAAAAAATTCCCACCAATTTAATTTAATTTTCCACCAAAGTACACCTTCGAATGCATAAATGTGGTGTTCGAATATGTTCGAACTAAATATGTGCCATTCGAACGGTTTTCAAACAATCCCGCCAGATTTTGCCACCAAATCTATCCCGTTTGAACAACACAATTTTGATTCGAATGGTTTTGAACTTTGCCCGGTAAAATAAATTACTTCCCGCCAAGATTTTTCTGTTCGAATAGATTTTTTTGTCATTCGAACGATTGTGACTTTTTGAGACGATTTAACTCGTCACAGAAGATCATGTTCAAACAGATATTTAGTTGTTCAAACGGTTTTATAAAGTCATCCATATTTTATGACGAAATTTAAATTTCGTCTCCAATAATTACTTTTAGGGACAAAATTCAGTTCGTCCCTAAATAATTTCATCCCTAAAACTAAAATTTGTTGTAGTGTATCTTGGTTTGGATGATCATAAATGAGATAAAGTTATATTTTAAGCCCATTTTGGCATAATTAAAAAAAAATTGAGTTGATTACTTTGATTTCGAATCTTAAGAGGATGGGTGCCTAGCTATGCTAATTAGCTAGATGAAATTAAAGGTGTGATAAACGATAACAAAGGTTACGAGTTTGGATAGGGGTGAGGGGAATGAATTGAGGCTATCAACTAGCCAAGTCTTTGAGATTGAAAACATATAATTGACAATGACTTCTGATTATAATATTTGGGGGCCTTTTTTTAGACTTAGAAGAATCAGCATAAAAAACATAAGAAAGATGCATGTCGACTGTGCTAGCTAGCTCTCATGAAACAATCTAGTAGTTTTTCTTAATTACTGTATTGTTATTTTGTGAGAATAAATTTTTTCTTGGATTAAATGATATTTTGTGTATTACACGCATTAATGTGTGACATCGAATCTATTTTTATTTATTTTTTCAATCTAGATCAGTAGGAAGTAGAATCATGGATGGAAGCATTGATCTCTAGCTGTTGAGATGCTCGTGATCATGTCATGCTATCTTTGAAACCCTTACCGATTACCATTGAGGATTATGGTGCAATTTACAAAACATATGGGCTAGGCTAGATGTGGCCTCAAGACAATGCACATCATTTGTGTTTTGTGTGACCCTTGGCACTATATTCCTCCAAGTAGAGATTAAGTTTAATCAAGAAATAAATCAAAGCCGTTGGGATAGCTAGCGACTAAGGTACTAAAGAATTTGTGGCATTGGATTCATGAACTAGTGGATTGCAATGTGTGGTATTTTGTAATTGTGGTATTTACGATGATTTTATTTTGAAATGGTTTTGTACCATGCTATCTTTTAACAAAGAAAAGTGTCGTAATCAAAAATAGATTCAACAAAAGTAAACCTACAAATTGACATAGACTCATATAATGCGTTAAATTTACTTTACAATAAAAATAACTTTATAATGCAACGTACATACAACATCAAATTACGTTAGTTTGTGAATTTAATTTTGAAAGATCTTTCTATGATTAAAACTTTAATTTCTCTTTAAGAAATTATATTAGACTACGTCACTTTTTGTAATGTGTGTGACACCTATTTTATGTTATAATTGTTTATATTAATTATCTTAATTTTCTTTTTCTCGTCTTGAGAAGTTACAATAAATGAAATTTTAAGGGCAACTCTTAGTCATTTATATTCACTCCTTATGGAGCTAGCTGTGAACAAAGAAAATGTTAGGCATGAAAACAGACCAAAAGGAATCCATCGTGCTTGCACATTGCCTATAGAGAAACAAAATGCAAGGCATGAAAACAGACCAACAACCTCCTTTCGATACTGGATATGATAGTTCATTCACCTCAAGTGCACATTTTTAGAGAATGAAACTCTCTTGCTGATGGATTGACCAACTTAAAGTACTATTGGATATGATATGTCATTCACCTCATTTGCATAACTTCTACAACTCTCAATGGTACTAGATCTTATTCTTGATTAAACTGGGCTACAAGACTTTGTATGTAAATATCTAGTGTTTTTTCTTTATTTTGCAATATGTAGGTTCTAGTTTTTCATTTGAATTGGTTTAGCTTTGCCAGCCTAAACTATTTTGTAAAATGTATTCTTTTGCTGAATGAAGTGTTTATTAATAAAAGAGTAATGCTAGAGAGAAGTCACTGTAGCAGTGCACACTTTGCACTCACTACATGGCTGCTTCTAGCTCTCTACTTCTTTTTTTAGACTTGGGAGATATGTGGTCTATATGATGCCACATCATGTGTGCAAAATGGTTACTCCCAACAGTGGCTTCTATTTATATTTATTCTTAATAAAATTGAGGTACTATACTATTTTATGAAAAGAAATAGAATTCAAAAAGATTGAATGGGACCAAACATTTTGAGGGGGACCAATAATCCTGATGATCATCACCCAAAAATCCCGAAAGAGCATCAAATTCTCGAGGGAGACCAAAGCTCCTAACAAGCACCAAATATCCCAAGTGGGGGGGGGGGGGGGTCAAAAATATTCCACTTGTTAGGCTCACTTATTGTGGGGGAGTCTGGCCCATACGTGAGGGGGAGTATTAAGATATAAAATAAAGTCTACATTTTTCTATTAGTTTAAATTTTTGAGACAAATGGTCATGATTTCACGTATGATGAAATATAAAATAAGGTATATGAAACAAAGATTAACGTTGTTTAGTACTGAGTTCTACGTAAACATGATGTCTAAATGGGATAAATCTATTATAAATTGCAAGGTTACAATGTGGTACCCCGATCTCCCTACAATGTTGATACTCCTTTTTCTCTCAATATTACAATTCTCTCACCCATTTTCTTTGTTTTTCTTCTCTCTCTACCCTTCTCTCCCTTTTTACTAAAATGAAAGAAGAAGAAGAAGCCATTTCCTATCGCACATCCATGCCCCTTTTATATATTTTATATATATATATATATATATATATATATATATATAACCTCTTGCTTTTTATAGTTTTGTTTTATATATTGGGGGAGGGGAGTGAACCTATGATCTCCATTTTAGAAATCTGGGTCTTATTTTGAAAATGTGGGTCTTGTGCCATCCGCCACAAGCCTTTGGTCCTTCTTGCTTTTTATAGTTGCTTTTGCCTTAATTGGTAGGTGTGCCCTTGGTCATTATTATGTAGAGAGCAATTAGAGTGTTTTAGGGTGGCTGGTAGTTAAAATGGCGCCTTTGGCTTGTCCATGTTAGGTGGCCATGCTCTTTTAACGCACTGGAGTGAGTAGGTTTTTTAATAGGGTGCGGCTACTCTGCCACCCCATCTTGACCGTTTGGCGGTACACCCAGTGTAAAATAGTTTTTTTTTTCACATTTTTTTAATATATTTGAATACATTTAAAAAATAAAAAAATACATCAATACATTTAAAATCACTTTCCTAATCACTAAGTAAAAAATAATAATAATAAAAAAAGACAAGCGGTCAAATAGAGGTGTCAAATAGAGTGGGCATAGTAGTGTTTTCCATTTTAATAAGCCATATATAGTTAATGAGTTTTGCTACACAACCTCCACATCACTTCACACTTCACCTTTTTTTAAATTTTTAAATTTTTTAATATTTTTTTTAATTTTTTTTTAAGTTTATTCTTTTTAAATTATTTCAAATTTTCTATTCATTATTATATAATAAATATTTAATAAAAGAAAAAAATTAAAAAAATTAAAAAAAATGTAGTGTGTGGAGTGTTAGGAGGTTGGAAAGATTTATTGATAGTTAATATCCTCTACAGACCGCTTTGAAAAGAGAAATGCTTGGAATCCCGAAAATGGGTCCCAAAGATTTCTCCTGAAATTTTTTTTTATTTTTTTATTTTTACTTAATAATTAAGAAAATATTTTTTAATGGCATTGTGAATTTTTTATTTTTTTTAAATATTTTTCATGATTAAAAAATTACATGAAAAAATAAAAAATAAAATACACCATTCGAGACATCCTTTGGACAAGTTTTCGGTGACTGTAGGACCACTCCTCTGAAAAATCAAATGCATAGCACATGACCTTTTTTCTTACTCTCTATACGTTGAAGCCGATGAAATGACCTCTATATAACTGGAAACCAAGACAACAAGAATCCACAGAGAGAGAGAGAGAGAGAGAGAGAGAGATGGAAGTGTATTGTGTAACGGGAGGAACAGGGTTGATTGCTGCATACCTGGTGAAGACCTTGCTAGAGAAGGGCCATACTGTGAGAACAACAGTGCGAGACCCAGGTTTATATCTCTTGTTTCTGCAATTCTGCATGCAATGTGGAGAACTCAAGATGTTTGTTCCAATTAACGAAATGAAGGATTAACATATACATATTTGTGTATGTCTATATATGTGTGTGTGTGTGTGTTTGTTCCCAGGTTCTAAAATTTTCGTGTGTTTGGCAGAGGATGTGAGAAAGGTTGGTTATCTCTGGGAGTTCAATGGAGCCAAGGAGAGGCTTAAGATCATGAAAGCAGATTTAATGGTGGAAGGAAGCTTTGACGAGGCAGTACAAGGGGTTGACGGTGTCTTTCATACCGCATCCCCCGTTCTGGTTCCCTACGACAACAACATTCAGGCAAAGCTACTCTTTACACCTCCAAATTAGTTGTCATTTATACAAGGTGTAAAATTTTGGTTTTCTAGCACATCTTGGTTGTATTTATTCTTAATAGTTATATACTTCTATTAAAATAACTTCAGTCGGCAGATTGCTAAATTCACCCCGGCCTAGGTGGTCTACCGCTAGCCCTAGTGGCAGGGTTGGCAAAGTCCACCTTGGCCATGGTGGTTAGCTGCCATCCTTTGGGTGGTTCTAAATGGTAACTTATGATTGAAAGGTGTAAAATTTTGGTTTTCTAGCACTTCCTGGTTGTAGAGGCACTCTATTTACATTAATTGGTCTTGTATTTGTTTATATAAACATGGTTATTATGCATTCTAAGTTTTGTTATCCCAGTTACACTAGCTGATATGTCACATTAGAAGTACTGGTTTTTTTTATTTTAATATATGGTTGACCTACAAAACTATATTTAAAAACATATCAGATCAATCGGTATAATTTAGACGATAAATTAATCAAGGATGAAGTGCAAGATTACTCATTTTTTTCTTCAAATATATTCTTGTAGGGTTATAAATAATAACGAGTACACGTTGCATGACCAAAACCACTCAAAAACTATTAATAGTCCTGCTAGCATTTTTAAGCAAGCTGAAATGACAAGGGCTGAGTATATGGTAGCAAATAGTGCAGAATGCCCAGGAAGAAACCTTGCAAAAAGAGAGGGGGTGAGATGGAGAAAACCAAGGGAGGGGGTGACAAAAATAAATTGGGATGCTACCTTTCTGAAGGATAGCAAGAGGATGGGAGTTGGGATTGTGTTTCGAGATCAAGAAGGGGATATTCTGTTATCTGCTTGTATACCACAATCAAATGTCATGTCAGCAACTCAAGCGGAAGCTACTGCTTTATGGAAAGCTATGAAGATGTGTGATGAGCTACAGATGGGTGAAGTTGAACTAGAAGGTGATGCTTTATGCATTGTTAAAGCTGTTAATAATAGAGATGAAAATTGGGAGTGGGGAGGTCAGACAATTGAAGATATTCGGGATTTGTTACACAATAGACCTCAATGGCTAGTTTTACTCATACACTTAGAGAGGCAAACAAAGTAGCTGATTATTTAGCAAAGCTTGCATTGAATGTAGGTGAAGAGGTAATCTGGATGGAAGATGGTCCTGAGGGTCTGTATAGTTTGATTTTACAGGACAAAACTGTAACAGATTCTTCTTAATGAAATTCAGAGGTATGTTTTGATTCAAAAATAAAAAATAAAAAATCATGTACCGAATTAATCCCCATTTTTTTCCGACTTCCAAGTCCATGGTTCCTTTTGCATGATATGGTACGTATCAGAATTTTATATATACATGCATGATTCTTGTGGATCGATATATATTATTCGTGCAGGCAACTCTGATCGATCCATGCATAAAGGGCACCTTGAATGTGCTGAGCTCCTGCTCAAAAGCGAGCACAACTGTGAAAAGAGTTGTTCTCACATCTTCCTGTTCTTCAATTAGATACCGTGATGATGCCCAGCAGATTTCTCCTCTGAATGAAACACATTGGAGTGATCCCGATTACTGCAAACGCCACAACGTAATTACACTTCTGGCTCTATATATATATATGCATGATATCTCTTTCTGCAATCTGCATCATTTATATATGAAATGTAAACTGCATTTTTTTTAGAGGGTTTTTCTTTGAATAATTAATATTGTTGAGTGGATCTTGCTTGCCTGCAGCTTTGGTATGCATATGCAAAGACTTTAGCTGAGAAAGAAGCTTGGAGAATGGCTGGGGAAAGTGGGATGGATCTGGTGGTAGTGAATCCATCTTTCGTGGTTGGTCCCCTGCTTCAACCACAACCAACCAGCTCACTCCTCCTAATACTGGGCATAATTAAAGGTTAGGTTTCATTACCAACAATAAGGATTTTCCTCTGAATAATTCTATTTGAATGTCTTTACACCACCCACTATTTCCGTAGTATAATTTGATTTGAATGATAAATTTTTAAACATTGAATCTTACCAATCAATTCTTATCATTTAAGTGATGTAAATGATTTGTTCTACATTCTTTGTCAGGTGTCAGAGGTGAATATCCAAATACAACGGTTGGATTCGTTCACATAGACGATGCCATTGCCGCACACATCTTAGCTATGGAGGAAAAGAAAGCATCTGGAAGGCTTATATGTTCAGGCTCGGTGGCTCATTGGTCCCAAATCATTGAGATGCTGAGGGCCAAGTATCATTCCTACCCATTTGAAAACAAGTGAGTGAAAAAATGCCCAAGAACTCTTTCTGTCTCAGGCCCTGTTTGGATTCAGAGTTGATCTATCTAATCATTACAATTTTTTTAAATTTTTACACAAAATATAATAAACAATTCAATTTTTCAAATTTTAAAGCAAAAATAATATTCTAACAATATTTTATTTAACTTTCATCTCAACTCACCATCCAAATCTAACCGTTATTCCTGCAAAAGCACCTGCTGCTGCTCATGTTAAGATATAATTTAAATAAGTAAATATACCCTTCTCAATAGTTTAAGTTTCCGGATAAATGATGATTGAATATATATATATATATATATATATATATATATATATATATGATATCAGAGGAAAAGTATTGAGTTTGAGCCATGGCCATCACTCTTACTAATTCATCCCATTTGATTAAAATATTTATATGGAGTGATCTTCTGGTCTCTAAATAACTTCATAGCTTTCCTTAATTTGCCTAGAAGTCTCTGTGATTGTTATGGCAATGTTGTAGGTGTGGCAGCAACGAAGGAGACAGCAATCCACATAGCATGGACACCACTAAGATTACTCAATTAGGGTTTCCTCCATTCAAGACCCTTGATCAAATGTTTGATGACTGCATCAGAAGTTTCCAAGAGAAAGGATTTCTGTGAAGAACATATTGTCTTATGCAAGATATTTCTCATAAAAGACTCAATGACGTTTGTGGGCTATAAAACTGTCATTTATTCAATCAATAAAGAGTTAAAAACCGATGGAAGACAAAGAGTTGGGCAAAATAGTTCGAGGGGACTTTGAATGCAATTAATGAGGACTGTAAATGTGGCAGGCAGGCAACCAATTAGTCCAATTTTTTAAAAACATTAAACAAGCTAATTAATCCAATTAATGAGAAATAAAGGTGATTTGTGGGCAAAAAGGATCAGATTCCTCCATAGAATGAATTAGAATTCTAGTATGTCATATCACTTTCATCGTAAGATGTGGCACATTTATCATTATTAAATAATTATTTATCATTCATTACTGATAAATATGTCACATCTTATATAGTATTAAGATGAAAATATGGTGCATGTATAACGTTACTCTAGAATGAATCAGTCAATTTGTAACCATAACTGCAAGAATGTGAAGGCTCGTAATTAGTTTTAATTTGCCAAACTCTGAGTTTTTCTCTAAACAAAACTCTGAGGTTTAAATTAAAGGGAACCTTTGTGGAGCCCTTTGGCAACACGACCAAACTTTAGCAAGTCATATTTAAAAAAAAAATTAAAATAAAAAGAAGAAAATTATTTCAAGCCTTTTTATTGAAATACTAAACACACTACTGGTATTTTAAAAAAATAAATAAAAGAAACATTTTCATTCATAAAGTCAGTCATTACAAAACTTATCCTTCAATACAAAATTAAGAATTATGACTGGCCCGTCTTCCATCCATATATGTAAACTGGACTCTCCAATATGGTTTCATATTGGTATATAGCTAGTCTTCTGGTATCATCATTAATTAATTATTCATACCATGTCCAACTCTCTTGTTCACTATTGGTTACTTTGATAACAGCTTGAGTATCTCTTCAAATACCACCTTCGTAAAACCTAAGGCCCCGCTTGGTTTCACAGACCATCGCATCCCAGCTCATCTTATCTCAACACCAAACACCATTCTAACACAAACACTTTTCAATTTCAAATTTTCAAATTTTCAAAATTTTCATCTAATCATTATTTAATCATTACAAATTTTCTAAACTTTCAAACAAAACACAAAAAATATTTCAGCTTTTTCAAGTTTCAAAATAAAAATAATATTAAAAAACTATATTTTGACAATATTTTAACTTTATAATATTTTATTCAAATTTTTTTCTCTCATTTCCCAAAACTCCATAAAACATCTTAACTCAAATAATTTCACTACTATTCATAAACAATCTCACTACTATTCACATATCTATCATATCATATCATCTCATCTCATCTTATCTGCATAACCAAATGAGGCCTAACTTTGAATAAAATTTCATTGTCCTTCTCAATGTAAGGGCTTCAGCCATAATGGGTTGCTAGATCGATATACATGATATTTGCGCATGAAGATGTCAATATCTCTCCCACTGAATCTCTCAGAATAATTGCAAGCCCAACTCTCCTTGAATGAGCATCAACAGCTTCATCCCAATTTGCTTTCAGTTTATTTTCCTCTAGTTTGTTCCATATAATCAGTTCCCTTGCATTCCCCTATGAGTTTTATTGTTCCTTATGGTTAATCTGAGGTTGGTGGAACTCCTCTAACCCTTTAGTAGCTGCTTAAATTAACTATTTTGGACACTCAAACTAATTTTAAAAAATGGAAGCATTTCTTCTTAGCCAAATCCTTCTCATTATTGCCACCACCAACTCTAATTCCTTAGATTGTAGCGTCACTCTAAATTTCTTCCACAACTCGTAAAAGTCTTCCTCTGATCTCGACCATTTGTATATAAGACTGTTTAATCTACCCACGCATCACTAATTGTTGGACAACTCCATAGAGAATGGTCAACTGATTCCTCATCTATTTCACATATCAGACGAAGGGGAGGATCTATTATCTGCCACTTGAAAAGGTTTTATCTGGTTGGTAGTATATCATGACTTACTTTCCAAACAAGGTGTTTGACACAACTCGAGACTTTTAAACCCCTTATCTGTAGCCACCCTATTTCTATTGTAGACTGCTTTGAAGTTTCTCCTCTCATAACTCTCTTTTTAGTATGTTCCAAATGGTATGCACTTTTGAGAGAATAAGTCCCATTTTTGGTATACTGCAAATCACCTCAACTTCTTCTATACTAAAAATCTCTTTAATGACAATTTCATTTCATCTTCCTATTTCTTCATAAATAAGATATTTAACTCTGGAATCTCAATCAAAGATCTTAACAGGAGACTAAGCTCTTGTAACACCCCATTCCCGTAAGCTAGGAGTGTCACTTGTTTTTCATAAAGTAAACCCGACAAGAGATCTCATATTTAATAACTGAAATTAGAATTTATTTTGTAAAAAAATATCTAATAAAAAGTCTTCCAAAAATATTAAATGAATAAACTGAATAAAATTTATGTCATAAAAGCAATTTTATTCTAGAAGGTCTGAAACTAAATCAACTGCTCCTTCTAATCCTAGCCTGCCAGCTCGTATTCATCATCCTCACCTAGGTGGTTAAAAATATGAAAACAAACTAAAATGAGTCGAAGACTCAGCAAGAAATCTATCGCAACGTAAACATAATAAACGTAAGGCTTTCATAAAAGTTTTCATGCTAAGAGCTTAAAATCATGACTGTTCATATTGATGCACATGTTATGTATGACTTGATTTATTTGAATTAACTGACTGATCTGACTGGCCAACACACTTAACCCTATGTTCGAGGTTTTGCACTGACCTCACGTCCTGCGGCTGCAAGGGGAGCCGCTGATAGTATTCTGGCATACTATGGTCAACCAAGCTTGAGTCTATAGCTTGCACATCCACCCTAATCTGAACTGCATTGGTACCATGCATCTGAATGGCCATTTGATTAACTGATCTTATCTTATCTTGCACTTGAATTTAAGATGGCTTATGTAACGTCCGTCCTTATGGTGGGACTTTTTATAAAATATTTTTAGAAAGGACGACGGGAATTACCGTCCGATTTAAAACTTTTCACTTGCATACCCAGGGTGCAAGACTCTACGTTTATAAGAATAAAATGCGCTTTGGTAATAAAAGAGGTTCACAGCGGAAAACGTTGATTTTACAATAAAAAGGCCTCTCTTACATTTTAAAACTAGTGCTTAGACTTCCGTGCTCTTCCCCATGGGCCGTGTCCGTCCTGATCACGCAGTTCCTGTGGGGGGAGGGACATGCATAAAAACTAAAATAAGTCGAAGACTCATAAGCATTACTTCATACAGTTAAAATATAACAATATAGGTTTTCATTCATGCATTCATCATTTATACATACTATTACGTGCATGCATATGTGTCATACGTGCGTTCATTTGAAAACGTCACTGGACGGGATTTTTCTCTTTTAAACATGGGCATCCTTTTCGTAAAACGTTTCTCCCGTCAGTGCCTTCATTTGTTCAAGAGTTCGTGCATGCTTACGTGCATATATGCGTTCTTTTGAAAACTTCATTGGAAGAAGTTTTTTCCTTTCAAAAGGCTTTCCTTTCTTTAAAATGTGTCCCCCATCAGTGCCTTCATTTCTTAAAGGTTCGTGCATTCATGCATTCGTACATGCATACATACATCCATTCGTTCTTATCACTTTCATAGGCCAGTACACACTGTTACGCCCCGTGTGTTGGCGTTAGCGGTCTTCCTTTGAACCCGGATTCCGCCCTGTGGCCACGGGTTGGGAATCCCTTTCATAGGGGCAGCACTGGGTGCACTTCCAGTGTTACTTACCCGGCATTGCAATCTGTCCATTCATTGGTACCCTTTTTCATTCATTCATGTGGCCGTTACGTATCTTCATACATTTCATGTCTTTTTTTGCTTTTCAATCGTTCGTTCATGTCAGCTCGAAAGAGCTGGAGCTTTCATTCAGTTCATTCTTTCCTTTAACAGTCCTTTCATGAGAAAACATTTCTTTTCATGGGAAAACATCGTTCGGGGCGTAAGCCCGAAAATCATCTTTTCATTTTTCAGTTCATTTCAATCCTATCCTTTTTTTAACAGTTCGTTCGTGAAAAACTTCATTTAAGAACATACATGGGCTTAAACGTCAGCTTTCATGGCATCCAAATGCGTCACCTTGAACGTCGTCAATCATGGCATCCACGAGCATCACCTCGTGGCGCACATGAAAGTGTCGGTTCGTAGGATCCATAAAAGCATCCGTTGTCATGCCTTTCATGCATTTTCATCAGTTTATGGATGTTCTTAGAAAATACATACAATAGATACAGTGTATAGTCATCCATTCACATGCGTACAATTAATACTTTGGTTGCGTAAAAAGGGGCTGCCAAGGAGGGGCCGTACATACTTATACCTTTGAACACTTAGCATTTTCTTCCTTAAAGCGTCTTTCGTTTCTTTTCGTAAGCATCTTAAAGGAAAAGTGTTTCTTGTATCTTGGAAAACTCTAGAAGAGTATGAACGTAACACTTACCTGGACTCCATGCTACTTGCATATCATGCAGTCCATTCATGTGCTTGTTAGATGGCAACCTACATGCATACACATACCTTAACGTCATTCTCTATCTAGTACATAAGCAACTTAAACTTAGAAAGCATAAGCTACACTTCACTTGGAACACTCTCCTTCTATCTCGTGCACTTACGTGCCCTTTACTATGTTAAACCCTTCGGGGACCACTTACGGTCACCACATCTTCCAACTCAAAGTCTTGCCTCTAGTGCTCATCCACTAAAGTGAACCCATGATTCACCTTAGGATCAAGACATTAAGACATTCGTCTTACTCTTCTTATTGAACTCATCAATGCATGACTCAGACCAACTAAGTCACGCATCCCAATCCTAGACAATACATCCGTCACTATCTTCATGCACCTTAGCCCATACTAATCCTCATTCCCATCCAGACAAGCCACACGGCTCTAAGCCAACTCTGAGGCTTAAACATCGTGTATCTGTGCTAATGACAGATTACCCATTACATATGGTGAATCCGTCGGGCACATGTGTCAAACCAGATTACACATGTACCTTACCCCTTTATCACCTAAGATCAACATATATAACACGTTGATCACCAGCTTGGAGGGACAAGGGCCATACTCCGATACCAATCTTTTCTTAACCCAGCCAGCATGACTCCTCATGCTAGCCGTCCCTTCTTACAGTTCATCCCAACACTTAGTATGACCAAACTCTATTCACAACTACGCCTTACGTCATGTCATATAGCTCAAGACTGCTCCCAAGCTACACCGTGACCTTGTCACATCATCTGACATCCTGTTACGTCACTTCTATACGCCAACTCTTAACTCATCACGAGTACGGTTCCTCACGTACTCTCGTCACATCGTGACCTCTTGTCACATTCCCGTTACGCCATTCTACACCAACTTTCACCACATGGCAAGCACGACTGTCAGTAACCACGTCACGAGGTGACGTTGCCCAGTCAAAATTCCGCTGCGTACTCTTACACTTATTCCGCTACTTCATCCTTATTCCCAGCCGTAAGTCCAACACAGTGACACTTATCACCTTAGACTACAGGCTACACCTTAATTACTCTGGGACAATGTTCCACATTTCCCAACTCTACTCATCACGTTCCATGCCCATCAATCACATAACCATCTTTATCTCTACGACACGCCACAAGGGGTGTCGCTGCAACGTGGAGTACACTCTACGTATACTCCCTTCATACATACTACGCCACATCACCACTATGGCATACCTGCCATATGGTACATCACTCCACCACAAGGAGTACACTCCACGTGTACTCCATTCACATGCATTACACCACATCATCATTATGGCATACCCGCCATAGGGTGTATCACTTTGCCACATGGAGTTTATTCCAAATGTACTCCCTTCATATACCATACCCCACACAGAGTATACTCAGCGTGTACTCTTCCCGTTCCACATGCCACATCACCATTATGGCATATCCGCCACATGGTGCATTACTCCACCATACGGAGTACATTCTACATGTATTCCCTTCATATATACTACGCCACGTCACTATTATGGCATACAGCCATATGGTGCATTACTCTGCCACTTGGAGTACACTCCACGTGTACTCATCCCGTTCCACCATATGCTAGGAGGGTATATTTTACATATACTCTCCTTATCTCACACTACGCCACACACAGAGTACACACAGCATGTACTATTCCCATTCCATTTGCCACATCACCAATACAACACATACTCCACAACCACACTACACGGCACAGTCCACAACACTTCACAGCACACTTTCCAATTACGCCCAACACTTTACAACACACTACACGGCACAATGCACCTCCATACAACACAGATTGCCCAACACTTCACTACACAGAATGCCCAACACTTCATCACACAGCACCACATCACAATACCACAACTCCACAAATACCAACAGCACAGTCCACAACCTAATCAACTAATCAATATCTAACATAAATAATGAGGGATAGAGGGTTATACCATCGACGGGATAACCCGTGTGTTGCTCGTTGATCGTCACAGCCGAAGATGTTGGAAGAGTCGTACGTGGCGGCTAACCCACGTACGTTAACTGTTTAGACGTTTGGATAGCCAGGTGTGGTCTTGGAATGGGCTCGTGGTGGCCTTGTGATGGTGGCAAGGGGCATAACACGGTGGCTTTAGCCGTGTGCAGTGGCGGTCAGCCACGCACAGTGGCTGTCCATCACGTGCAGTGACTAACCACCACTCAAAGTGGTGCTTTGAGCTTAGGATTGGACTAAGGGAGGTTGCCGGTGGTCTTCATGGAAGCTGGGGTGGCAGAGCACGACGGAGCCGTGGGTTTCCACGTGAAACCCATGTGCCTCAAAGCATGGAAATGGGAGAGGGAGGCTTGGCTGGTCATGGCTGGCCATGGAAGAGCTCAGGAGGTTGCGATGGAGCTTGTGGTGGCACTGAGGTGGTGCCACGGTGGCTCACGGCGGCAAATCGAGCTTGGGAAGGAAGGAGAAGTCGTGGGTGAGAGAGAGAGCTTGAGAGGGCTAAAGAGCTTGGCTGGCTTGGAGGAGCTCGGGGAGGAGCCATGGTGGCCAGGGGAGGCGCTTGGTGGAGCTGGAATCGGCACACGGCGGCGCTAGGGCTGTCGGTGGCCTTGAAGCCGTGCGAAACCCATAAACGGGTTTCGTGCGTGCGTGCGACGGAGTTGGAGAGGGGGGCTTCCCGTGGCTTGGGGTTCCGAGGAAGGGGTTCACCGGTGAAGGGAGAGGCTGTCGGTGGCAGTGTGGTGGCTTAGGCTGCCGCGTACGACGGTGGAGACGCTACGCATGGTGAAACAGTGCGTGAGGGATTGTGTGCATCCGTGGAGAAGGTGGCCGCGCAACAGGGGCTGGCCTTCCCAGTGAGGGGTCGCTGGCGTGAGAGGAGGTCGATGGTGGTGGAGGTGAGACTCACCGGCGCACGGCAGCGCCGGGCTGAGCTATGGAAGACTAGGCGTGGGGGAGAAGCAGCGTGCAGTGTAAGCCGCGAGGGAGAGGGAGGAAAGAGAGAGAGCTGGGGAAAAAGTGAGGGAGAAAGACAGGGGGTCTGGGTATTTAACCCAATCCCTTCATCTTGGGGATCCACGTAACGATCTAACGGTGGATCTCAAACACTGGTTTAAAATGCATAAACATTAACTTAATTAAAAACGCTTAGAGGAATTAAGGTAGAATATTATTTTAAACTAACTTTAGTTTATAAAATAATATTTCTTCATCATTAATAAAATGATGAAGTCTCATTTAATATATTAAAAATAATAAAACAATTTAATTAATAAAAGTTTTCAACATAATTTAAATCTCATAATATCTTAAATAGTTGAAATCATTTTAATAATGATATTAAAATGATTTTGGGCAATTAAAATATTTTTGGAGCTCTTCAAGAATATTATAATTGTCGCATTTAAAATCAAGCTTAGTTCAACAACACTGAAAATACTCTTTATAAATATTTTGCTGCACATTTAAAACACTGGGCGTGCCCTAGAAGTCGCACGATATCTTTAAAGATACGCCATCGGGGTTCGGCACGCCTGACAAGTCTCACAGTCGCTAGAGAGAAGGGGCGGATGGTTTACATAATTTCTGTCCTCAACACTTGCTTACGTAAGAAGAAAGAAAATCTTACGTCAGAAAGAGAGAAGCGTACGTAAGAAGGAAGGACCGTACGTAAGAAGAAGGAGCGGGATGTTACAGCTTACGTGTCTTATACACATGAGATGCATGACATAATATATACATAATTATAATTTCTAAATTTGAACATGATGAGGAAACATGATGCAGAAACACATGATTGTATGTTATGCTGGATGACATATTTGCATATGACATAAGTGGTGCATAAATAATGGTTGTCAATGAACTGGCTTGAATAATACTTATATATAAGCTAAACTGTGATGATTCTAATTTGTGATCAAATTACTTACATCGCTGCGCTTCTTCTTGAATCTCACTCCGTAGCTTGTCACATATACGTAGTATTAACTATCACTAAATTTGTCTAGGAACAACACGTACTAATATCCTACTTAATTAAATTCATAATCTAGACGATAGTTGAATAAATCTTTTGTTTAACACCATAATCAATAAATCTTGATATTTTAAGTTACTTAAATACTAATAACATATCATAAAAACCCTATTTCTCAAAATAAATTTCATTTCTTAACATAATTATTCAATCTTAAAAGAAATCTAATAAATTTTAATATCATCTAAATATTCTTAACATATTTCTTAATTTCTATTTAAAATATAACTTAATAATTTTATAAAAAAAATATGGCGAAATAGACGAAGGGGAATATTAACTAAAATAATAGGCTCAATAGTATACTTTAAAATACATTTCAAATTCTTTAAGCATTTTCTTATAAAAATGAGCTTATGACTAATATATTTATTTAATAAAAATAAACTCAACTTTGAAATATTAAGCCCAATAAAAACCACTAAAACAATTATTGAAATAAAATCAAGCTCAATTTAAAATACAAAAATATCACAATGGTACATGTCTAATTAACCTCAAGCTCAGCCCACATGGAAATTAGTCCACCAGATTTAAACACCAAACAAGTTAAAACTAAGCCCAATTTACTTTTTAAAACACAAGTTTATCTAATAAGCCAGCATACATAGGGCCCGTTGTGAATCAATGTTTCTTGGAGATTTAAAGCACACGGACGGAACAAGGAAAAGCCGTGCGAGAAAAACAAAGGGTTCGAGGGAGTGGGAGAGAGGCTTATGGGGCCGAAACTCACCTAGGGAGGGAGGCTAAGGCGATGGCAGCTTCGGGGTGATTGGAAGTGGCTAGTGACGTGGTTGGGTTCCTAAGCAGGGTGGTGCGACGCTGTGAGAGAGAGAGAGAGAGAGAGAGAGAGAGAGGGGAGCTGTAAAACCGAAAAAGCCTTAGGGAGAGAAAGTGGTGACCAACGGTGATGGGCTTACCGAGAAGATGCGGATTCAACGGGAAGGAACTAGCCGACGGTCTCTGTGTTGTCCGAGAGGTACTCCGACGTCCCTGGAAATGGTGTCGGCGTGATGGGCAACCTGGAGCGAAGGAAAGTGCTACGGGCTGTTTGGGAAGTGGTTTACTCTTTTTTTTCGGTGGCTACTAGACGGTGGTTGGCAAGGGCTGTGAAGGAGGGAGGCTACAGTGGTTCTGAAGAACAAGGCTTACCGGTTGGCAGCTTGCAGGGGATTGATACGAGGCTTAAAAGGTTTCTTGTGTTTATTTCAGAGGGCTTCGTGGGATTTTATAGAAGGAAAAAAATAAAAAAATAAAAAAAAATAAGGAATGAGTGGTGATAGGATTTCAGAGTTGATTTCCAATGATCAATTAGGAGGTAAGAACGAAGATGAGATTAGGATTATCAAATTAAGAGATAAGAATGAGTCTTATGGGTGGAGATAGGGAGAAATAAAGTTTAAATTCAAACCAAAACTCTAGTGGAACATAAAATCTGATAAAATCTAGTAATAATTATTAAAATTAATAATAAAACAAAACTCTAGTAAATTCAAACAAAATTATAATAGTAATTATTAAAATTAATAAATGTAAAATCTAATAAGATTGTAAAAATATAATAATAGAAAAATAACTAAAAGATTTACTTATATATCCCAAATCTATGACTAGTATGTTACAGCTCTATATGAACGTATCCATTTATCCCTCCATATCTTGATCTTTTGACCATTCCCCACCCTCCATATTAGTCCTTTAAGCAAATCTATCGAGGAAGTTTGGTATTTAAAACATTTGTCCTAGTTTTCCTTCTAGAAAATGATCGTATTTGAAATATTTGGCAATCATAATCTATATAGCCATTGAAGATTGGTTATTCAACATCCTTTAACACTATTTTGCCAAGCTTATTGAAACATTCTATATCTCAAAAACCCAACTCCACTCTCTTTTTTGGTTCCCCCACCTTTGGACAACTTTTCTACTTAATTATTTTATCATTTTTTTTTGTAGCCACACCAGAATCTATACATCATCAAGGATATCTCTTTACACAGCTTCCTTGATAGTTTGAAGGCACTCATAGGGAAAGTTAGAATTTCTTGGATGACTGCCTTGAGAAGCATCTCCTTACCCGCTTAGGACAGAAAATTATTTTTCAAGGTATTGATCTTTTGTCACACTCTCTCTTTGATACTTCTAAAGGTGTTGTAATCTGATCTACCCACCATTGTTGGCAATCCTAAATACTTTTCATAACTACTACTAGGTGAGAGACTAGCAGCTTGAATAATCTGGTTCTTCATTGTTGAACCAATATTGGAGCTAAAATAGATGGACGTTTTCTATTTGTTTAAACATTGACAAAAAGCTTTCTCATACTTGTCCAAAATATTACACAATCATCTCTAAAAAAGTAGATAATTTATTCTTGTGCCTCCCCTTGCTATTGCCACCTCCTTTGTGTCACCTCTTCTTTCAAATAGATCTATCAGAGAATTCAGACCTTCAACATAAAGTATGAATAGATAGAGAGATAGAGGATCTCCTTGTCTAGTGCCTCTTGATGGTAGTATTTTTTTCCCCTAGTTTTCCATTAACAAGAGCAACATATGAGACTGTGGTAACAATCCATTATCAAAGCTACCCACATATCCAAAACCTAGCTTTTTCATCTCAGCTTTTAGAAAAAACCATTATATTCTATTATAGGCTTTAGACATATCCAACTTGAGAATGATACTTCCTATTTTTCCCTTTTGTCTAGTTTTGATAGTATAGAAATTCATAGGCCACCATAACATTTTCAATGATAAGTCTGCCATGAATAAAAGCACCTTGGATGCTAGAGATGATGGTTGTGAGCATTTTCTTTAACCTATTAGCTAATACTTTTAAAATGATTTTATATAGTATATTACACAAGATGATGGGTCTAAATTCACTAACAAGATTGGGATTTTTTTCGTTTTTGGAATTAAGGAAATGTAAGTAAAGTTTATGGAATGATTCATACCCTCACCTCTCAAGAAAGTTAAGGTCACATTACATACCTCATTTTCTACTATATTCCAATAGGATTGGAAGAAACATGCTCCATAACCATCTGGGCTTGGAGACTTTAATGGTATCATCTAATGAGGTGTCTCCTCTACTTCAGCTCTCGTGAATTCCTTTCGCAGTTCTGCATTCATTTCCTTTTTCACTCAAGGTTCAACTACTATCAAACATTCTTCTATCACCTCATTTGATGGATTTGAGGATATGAAATTGTCTTTATAATGCTACATGAAAGCCCCTCCAATCTTGGATTGCTCCTTGAACAACCTACCTAGGAAGTCAGTGATTTGCTTTATCCAGATCTTTCTTCTTCTCTGGTTTGCACATGCATGGAAGCATTTTGTATTCTTGTCACCAAACTTGCAGACTTTTGATTGCTACAACATTGTGGTTTCCTTCTTCCTCTTGCATCTTTTTTAGCCTTTCTGTTTTGATCACTATATTTTTTTCACATTCTTGAAACTTTTAGGAACTCCATCGACCCAAAGCCCCACAACAGGACTTTAAATTCTCTTTACTCTCCTTAAAGGTATTGGGTTAACTGTAGCCTTTGACCATTATGCTATTATGATCAGCTCACATTCTTCATCTTTTTCCCAACTAGCTTCATATCTGAACACATTTTTCCTTTGTCTTTGACTTTGTTTGTCTTCGTTAATAAACAACATCATAGGCTTGTGATCTGAACTTCTTGCGACCAATGCTCCAACACTAACATCTTTATTAAGATCTCACCACTGAGGGTTTGCAACCACCATATCTAGTCTTTCTTTTGTAAAATAATCATCTTCATGCTTATTGCTCTACGTGTATTGTCAGCCATCCACCCCAAGTCATAGTTTATTAACTTCTAAAACCTCCCTAAGATCTTCCATTTGGCTTTCTGCCCAGTGTCTGCCCCCTCTCTTCTCAGCTTGTGAAAGAATCTCATTGAAATCCCCTATTACCCACCAAGATTGATTATCAGAAGGTTTAAGAAACGACATCAATGCCCATGTCTCTTTTCTCTTGTTGGTTTTAGGGTGTCCATAAATACCTGTGAGAGTCCACTTAGTACTATTCTCATCATCATTTATCAAAGCATTGATGTGTCTCTGAGAGAAGTTCATTATTTCAACTTCAACTTCAACTTCCAATCTCTATTACATTGCCAATCCCCACCCCACTCTTCTACCGATCGGTTCTACCACAAAACAGTCTGGAAAACCTAGTCTATTTTCTTTTAACTTTCAAGCTTATTTGATTTTAGTTTTTTCTCAATGAGAAAAACTAATTTGGGCTGCTTATCCCTCACCAGAAGGCAGAGAGAGGTCTTGAATTGTCCAGGGGTTCCCAAGCCCCCGGCAGTTCCAGTTTAAGGTAATCATGGTGATTGGCAGGGTTGACTGGTAGCCATTGCCATTAACTTTTTGAAAGTATCAATTATCTTCATATCATCCTTTTTTCAAAAACCCCTCCAGAGAACACTCATATTCACTATCAGTCAAATTACATTTTTTTAATCAAGACTAAGAATTTGACATCATTATTACCTTGTTCTCCAGCTCTCCTTTTCCAGCTTCCTTTTGTCGATGTCTTTCTAACTTTGTTGTTACTAGTTTTCCTACGGCTGCAATGCACTAAAACTTATGCATTACTACGTTTACATAAAGAATAAGGCCTTTCAATAGTTGGGTCAATGGGCCCAGTTCCATCTTTATCACATCAACTGTCTTGGCCCATCACCTTACTGCTAAATTTTGTTTGTTGCCCCTCCCCACTCGATAATCTTATATTTTCTCTTTCATTTATTTGAGATTCTACCCTCGACTCAATCGCCATCATCTTCTTCGTGATTTTGGTGGGAGTAACTTCTGCAATTCGTATTTCACATGTTACCACAATTTGCGCCTCTACATGCATTTATTCCTTCTCAGCCTTCAAATCACCATGATTCTCATCCCCTCTTATGCTCCTTCCTAATTTCATTTTACTCATCCCCTCACTACCTCCCGACGAAACAAATATATTTTTTGAAGAATTACCCTTGTCATACCTCTCCTTTTGAGAATTATGCTCATTTCCCCTTAAACATTCTTGCTCAACTTCCCTATGTCATTCTAAGTTCCTTCTTCGTGAACTAAGGTATGCTCGGAGCCATGAACCAAATTGGCTTTCATTCATACTATTCTACTTCCTTTGATTCCCGATACTGCTACAGCCCTGCCTCCTATGGACTATCCAGCCACCCTTAAAGCTCATCCCAGGTAGTTTTCATATTTCAAAGGCACTCAAATCATTTGTCCCTGCACATTAATAGTTCTACCTCAAGTCATAGTTTTCCTCAAATCAATCTCGATCTTAACTCGTAAATAACTCCCTCATCCAGCCCTAACCTCCTAGACATCCACTTCCTTTACTAGTCCAATTGTCTCTCCAATTTGTTTTCCGATTTCTAGATTCATGCAAGCTAGAAGAAGATTTTGCAATTGCATCCAAAAAGTCTTAAAATCGAAGCTTATCAGGTATGGTTGAGTAAAAATGGTTATAGCATGAGAAAAGTGTTATCGAACAACCACGACTTCCCTCCCAAAACGCTTTGTTTATCTGCTTGGCTTGCAAAACTTATAACAAATAGGTTTGGGCATATTTCTTGGAATGAGATGGTTTCCCCACTTTCCAGATTTTCGTCATTGTTAAATGGACTATCTCCTTTCCAATGGGACGTTTTGAGCACCAGACAACAATCTCATTTTCTAGTCGCCTCCTCCAAATTCCTCGAATCAAATCCAATCAACGAATCTCCTCATCTGTTAGTCATAGTTGATCCCATATATCTGCTAAATCCTCCATCAGTCTCCTCAAATCCAAAGGAATGACCAGGGGATTCTTCCACTTTTATTGCAGCAATACGATGTGACTAAAGGCTCCACCTCTTCCTTCTTTAAGCAATACTGTAGAAAGGAGAATAGAAAGAAAGAAGTCCTATTGGTAATTGCCACATCATTAACCAATATAAACTAGTAATAGCGTTTTGTCTTTTTCGTTAATATATGAGAAATTGTTTAACCACAAAGAGATGCTACAAAAGTAAATATACAAACTGACATGATTTTATATAGTACGTTAGATTAGGAGTGAAAATCGACCCTATCGGCACGATTTTTTGCCAAAACCACGCCGACCGATAGAGAGGATTTGCATGGAACAACTTATCGTACCGGCCGATAGGGAGGAGAAATACCGGTTGCATCAACTCCGGCTATTCTCGGTCAGTTCTCGGTCCCCTAGCGACGTGGTTTGTCTAAGAGAGAGAGAGAGAAATCGGAGAAGAAGAGAGGAGGGGAAGAAGAGGAGCTCAAATCAAAACGATGTAGTTTGATTTAAAATCAAACAGCGTCATTTCACTCATATGTTTTTTAATATCTTATGTATAAAACGACGTCGTTCCACTTAAACTATTATATATATAAAAATAATTATATATTTTATCAGCCGATTCGGCGGTTTGAACCAAAACTGAACCGGTCGACGTCGGTTTTAAGGAATTTCTACCGTCGGCAGACCGGTTCCATGCTCCGGCGTGCGGTCTAGGTCGGTGTCGGCCGGTTTCGTCGATTGTTGTTCAGCCCTACATTAGATTGTAAAATTACTTTTGTTATAAAGTAGATCTAACGTATCATATGAAGTCATGTTAGTTTGTCAATTTACTTTTGTGGAATTCCTTTGTGGCTCTCTCTCTATATATATATTTATAGTAGGTCCATAATTATTACCTATGTGGTATGTTTACATATCGACTTGTAAGTAACAGAGCTCTTAATGATATAATATGTAATATTGACTTATTTGGTGGGATTAGAGCCATAGACCCGCATTCAAAAGATAAAAGTGCAACTACTTATTTTTCCGGCTAACTCGTCCTTGTCTCCTCTATTTTTGTTTCTTAACCTAACTCGTCCTTCTCTCCTCTGTTAAATGAAGTAGAATGGGATGTTGAAGGCAAGTCAAAGGCTTGGTAACAATGAATAATTAAGTTGTGTTAGTATAAAAATAATGGTTGATACATTATGATAGCAGAACTTAGTCCAGTTTAGTAATAGCTGATTTGGTTCAAAATTGGATAAAAAAAGTTTTTTTGAAGAACTCCAAAGTTCGTTGGACTTGTGTGAGACGCGTGATCAACCTGCAACACTTGCACAAAGATCTCCCTAGATGTCTCATGAGACATTAATACTAGGTTTGGATACAAAAAGCATTTCATCGATCTCATCTCATCTCATAATTTAGGGCCCGTTTGTTTTCGCAGATGAGATGAGATAAGTTGAGATTAAAGTTAAAAAGTTGAATAAAATATTGTTAGAATATATTTTTTAATATTATTTTTGTTTTGGGATTTTAAAAAATTGAATTGTTTATTTTATTTTGTATTGGAAGTTGTGAAAATTGTAATGATTACATGAGATGAGATGAGACGAGATGTTTACTGAAAACAAACAAGGCCTAATCATTACAACTTTTTGAGATTTCCAAATAAAATATAATAAACAATTCAACTTTTTCAAATCTCAAAATAAAAATAATATTCTAATAATATTTTATTCAACTTTCAACTTTAATCTCAACTCATCCCATCCCATCTCAAGTCAAGCAAAAGCTATGTACATTTTGCTTGTTGCTAGACAAGGGAGTGATCAACAAATTAAAACTTATTCACCAAACACTCGTGAATGTCCATATTGAGCGAATTTGTCCATATTTTGACTTAAATGAGGTTTTTGAATCATGTTTTAACTTTAATTTGAGCTCTAACTTTATAAGCTGGTTAATGACTCACAATATTATTTTCATATTGGTTTTTTATGACAGAAACTATAAGTGAGATTGTGAGCTTTCAAGCCAAAACAGTACTTTTCTTGCTATACACATATAATCACCGGCCCGATTAGTCTTTTAGTCATCTTTGTTCTTGGAGAGCCAAGGAATTCATCAATCATGTGCTAGTGAGTTACGTACAGGTAGTTCTGTTGGGATTCCAATATATCAAATGAGTTTGATTCATGTGAGAAAGTACTATAGAAGAGGTTGGACGTTTGGAGCTGTGGTCATGCATTTAGAGATCGATCGAGTGAGTCGCTCATGAAGATTATATGTTATCTTTAGAATAATGGACAAATGTCTTATAATTTTCTAAAAATTATATAAAACGTCGATCAAATGTTTGGACATTTGGAGATCTGGTCATGCATGCAGAGATCGAGTGAGTCACTCATGAAGATTATATGTTATCTTTAGAATAATGGACAAATGTTTTATAATTTTCTAAAAATCTCATTTTAATCATTATTTTCAAAGTAGATTTGTAAGCGTGCTACAAGAAAAACGAGCATTTGTGACGGATTATTTGTGACGATAACGACTATGTGCGATAAAAACAGACTCATTTTAGAAGGAAATAATCATTTTTGCTAAAAATAACTAGTCACAAATAAACAATTTTCTTGTAATAGTGTGCGCCGGGGGGGGGGGGGGGGGTCGGGCTAAGCACCTACAATATTTGACTAGCTCTTAAAAAATAAATTTTCATGACCAAAATTTTGTGTTCATTAATATTGTCTTTACAATTTCTTTTTTTTTATTCTATGGTTACTAGAATACTTTGATTTGTAAGATTTTTTAAATTTCATATAATTAGTTAAAACACCAATTCTCCCCCAACTCGGGGTAAGTAGTATGGGATTTGCTTGGTACAAGAATGCCTTATATTTAACATAGTTTTTTTATTATAAAAATAAATAAAAGAATGTCTTATATTTAACATTGGTGCGCTGTTTGATGCACAAAATCGCTTACAAGAAGATTTTTCTAGGAAGTATATATAGAATACTCTAAACATGCATAAATTTTAGTTGGTATCAAAGCAGGTCTAGTAGTTAAGATTAATTTATATACTTTTTAAAAGATGTTAATTAAATTAGCTTGACTTGGCTATCAATGGGACTATCACGTGTTTTCAATTACCATTAATAGAGGAAAAAAAATTAAGAATAAAAACAAATTAGGAATCAAATCAAGAGCCCCAGTGGCCCCATAGCATAAGGTTATTTTTAAAAGAAAATTAGGAATCAAATAATCTCGCAACTGTCCCAGTGCCCCCATCGCATAAGGGATGTTTGACCTAAATTTCTAGGAAGTATTGTTTGGTCTTCCACAAACTTCTAGGAAATGATTATCCAAGTTATCAGAAGACTCGATTGTTTTCGCAGATCATTAGATGTGATTAAAGTTAAAATTAGTTGAATAAAATATTGTTAGATTATATTTTTTTAATATTATTTTTATTTTACAATTTGAAAAATTTGAATTGTTTATTTTATTTTGTGTGAGAATTCGAGAAAATTGTAATGATTAGATGAGGTGAGTTGAAAGGAATTGTGAAAATAAACGAGATATTAAGGTGCTTAAGTACTGTGCAGCTATTGCTCACAGTATACTCACATGTCAAAAGCCTTCTTCACAGCTCTCTTAATTCATATGCATGAGTGGCTAGCAATATTTTATCACTAATCCTTGAAGACTAGGTAGCTAGATATATAGGGTGTTTCTTGATAAAAAGTTCAGAATTGAAGACATGGGTTTTTTGTATTAAGTACTTAATTTCTTGGATTGGAGGTGGCACAGTTGAAGAAAAATCATTGTGTTCAGTTTAGTTTCTCACATAATTTATGGATTCAATATCATGCGCGCAATGGCCTCAATTACATGAGTTTGTGAAGTTACAACGGTTGCTGTCTATTTTGGAAACCTATCATGTTCCACATCCAAATCCTAATTAGTACGTCTATACCCTTCTATTCTATGATAATTAGGTGGCATCACCGTATATAACAAATTAATAATCGTGTTATAAAAAAGAATAAAACATATTGAAATTGATTGACACGTAGGATTTCTATGTTTCAACATAAAACAAATGTACTTTGACGGAAAAAAAATTTCAACAATTAATTTACAAAAAAAATAAGTTTTTTTCTTTTTTGAAGTGTTTGGCAGTCACTTGAGTATATTTGTTTGAAAATACAAATTGTTGTTACTAGGAGAGAAAAAAAGATCGTGAAGAGGAAGGGAAATTAGGAATGCAAGAGATAGGGAGCCGAGAGAGAGAGAGAGAGATAGAGCAGTATTATTCGAGACTCGAGAGTTATAAAGCAAGAATCTTGAATTGAAACCACTTTCTTGAGAAGAATACTTGAATTCTTTTATTAACCCACCATTCCACTGGACTCAGAGGTCCAGAACCCTTTTTGTTTAATCAACCAGATCCATCACAATGCATGCCGCAGATAGTTATCAAGTTTATAATTAGGACTAAAAATATGATTAAGGCTAGATACCGTCCTCACTACAAGAGATTGGGTTTTTTTAGACAAATCATTTTGTCTCAAAAGACTCAATTTTCGCCCCAAAATATTTTTCAAGACGAACAAATTTCGTCTCTATTTTATCTCGAAAAGCCTCTCCCAAAAGGTTTTTAATTTTCGTCTCAAAAAATGATTTTTAGGGACAAAATAGAGCGAAACCAGTTGAAGTTGTTCGAACAGGCTTTTTTTTTTAGACGAATCAATTTCGTCTCAAAAAACCGTTCGAATGGAATCCTTTCAGTTCGAACCGACACATACCATTCGAACAATAAGAAATTTTGATTCGAACTAATAACCATATATGATCATATTTGAACGGACGGAGTGTTTGAACCGATTTTATGTGTTCAAACTAATAAATTTTTTAAATGACTTGTGTTCGAACAGAAATTATATCCGTTCAAACAGACAGTTTATTTTCGGAAATTCTATCCATACGAACGAGATTTTGCATATTAATGTTGTTTGAAGAAATATTTTATTGTTCGAACAGTCATACAGACTATATTTCACGGTTGTCATTCAAATGGGTTAGTTTTTGTTCGAATGAGTCTGTTTATGTTCAAATGAATTTATGATTTGTAATTTACTGTTTGAAGTGTACTAATCATACATAACATAATTTAATTAAAAATGTCATACTAATATTACACAAATTATAATTCAAACATCACAATTGTTCAAATGTTTTGAAACATCCTAATAGAAAGACAATTAAAGAAAAAATAAATTTTAAGATTGTGGTGGTGGCAGAGAGCTTTAGGACATTATTGACTGCAACTATTCAAACACAGCTTTTTGAATCTCTGTCCCTAGTCTCTTCTGCATGTTCTCTTCTAATCTCACCTCAAGATCCGCTGCTTGATCTAATTGGGTCAGCAACTCTTTTTCCTTGGACCTCAATCATTCTATCTCAAGTGTTACTTCATCAAATTCCTTAGTCTTGTCGTCATTTAATCTGGCTCAAGAAGAGGATGATATTGTTAAGGATAGCTTCATGCAACGTCCTAAGCCTCTCAAATATCCAGAACGTGAACCAAGAATTTGAGAATTGATCTGAGCATCGTTGACAGATGATTCATCAGATGCATCCGCAGCAGTTTCCTTAAGAGATATCATCTTATCCTAAAACAAAAATTAAAATTAGTATAAGTAACGAAAATATTATTAGAGAATGGAATTAATGAAATTTTAACTTACATAATTTGCCTCTACTTCGGAATTGGTTCCCATCACGATTTTTATGTGCTTTCGCATACAATTGGGTCTGATCATAGTCAACGAGACTTTCTTCTTCCTGTAAAAGGAAAATTTATATTAGAACTTAAATCAGAAAAACTTACCATTTTTTTTAGACAAGCGATGAAAAGATCGAGAACCCGCATGATGGTGTATCGTTAAACTTGATCCATTTGCTTCGTTCACAATACTCCGCTGCAAAAAAAAAATATTAAGTATATATGTTTAACACATCTATCATATACTATTAAAAAAAGATAGCAGCGAAATTAACTGAGAAGCAGGATCTTCAAACATATCACAAAACTTCTCTTATTCGTTTGGTGGAATTGCTTGGAATGGATTTTGGCGCGCGTCTGTTGTAGTACTAAACTTCTAATAGTGTGCATGGCATTGACCTTTGTACCTCCGAAATGCATTCGACATCAGTTCCTCAACCGTTAGTCGATCCTCTCGTCAGCCAAAATTAAGTTCAAACTCGTACTTTCAAAAATTATAAACAATTAATATAAATACAAGGTAACTTTAAATTAATATGTTATATCTAATTACTTGGGATGTAGCTTATTACCAGGCAACGATTTTTGATATCGTCTTTCACATCTTGGGAAACTTTAGCCCATGAGGATGTAGCCATCGTGCATACGTGCAAGTAAGCGTACAAACATAAGAAACAAGCCATACTGCTGAATCTCCAAAGCCAACGGTATGATAATCAGGAATATCAACTTTAATTTTACTTACTTTCCTTACTTTCTCTATGCAGACACCCCTCGTAGTGCCTCAACCTCGATGCTGGCTTACAACAACTATATATACAGTAATTAAGGCATATATTTTAATTAAATTATTTTATTTTATAGATATATTACTTAAATTGAGCATTAAATGTGGTATTTAATTTGATAAAATACCTTATTCTGAGTCTGGTGATGTTGGCCCACTTTTGATGGCAGGTGAACCACAAGGGGAGTCGGTAATGGATGAGGATGACGCACGCGTCGCTTTGCGTTTGGGAGGCATATCTGGTAGAAATTGTAATAATTTATTATTCGAACAAACGTTATGGATATTTAGAAGAATGATACTCACACAAATATCCGTTTGAAATTCATTCATTATCAATTTTGATGGACCAGACGCCCTCATCCTCATTAGACACTTCAGTTGATTCATCTTCTTCTGACATTTCACCCTCAATTACTTCAATTTGAACATCTTCTCTACGCAATGGGACCATGTCATATTGGCGTAGATCAACAAATAGATTGATTTCTGATTTGTTTTCTTGATATGTTTTTTCGTTTGTTGCACTATCAACTTCTTCACTGCCTCTGGAATGTAATCATATACATTCTTAGTGCAAACTTCTCCATTACCTGCCATGTGTTCCCGTACTCTGAATCATCTAAATAAAAAACTTGGTTCACTTGACAAGCGAGAACAAAAGGATCGTCCTCATACCATGTGCAAGATGTATTGACACTCACAAAATATTCATCGTTATGCATTCTCAACCTAGGATTTGAAACATCTCACCAATTACACTTAAATAACCAGACCATATATCCCTCAACGTATTTTAACGCTATGATATCTTCTACAATTCCATAGAATTCAATGTTATCATCCCCATGGCTTCAAACATCCTAAGTATCGGATGGCCCGCCTAGACGGACCATGTGCCAGAGCATACAGTTCTTGTGAGATTTCTTTTAAATTTTCATCATATTTTGATACAACCTACATCAATAAATATTATTATAGTTATATCAATGTTAGATAGAAAAGAAGTGGAGTTTAGTTGTATCAAGTTCGTATTATAAGATGAGGCTTTACAGTAATACCGAATGTTCAAACCATAAGGCGAATTCATCTTCATGTGTCGTTTCTACGTCAGTTACACCTTTCGTGCGAAATAGTTGTATATGTTCGCTGCGTATGTTCATGTGAACTATTAATTTGTATCACGTTATACTATATTATTATACATGAACTTAAAAATACTATTGATTTAAAGGATCATCACTAACCTCAAGTAGTAGTCAATCTCTGCGCAGTTATTGAAGACATACCATCGAGCTCTTTCAAACTCTCGCCAACATAGGTCATAACCCCCTTGTGCGTCTATGGGACGTACGGTCTGGAAAAACACTGAAAATGCCGATGAGACTCCCACTTTTCCACCTTCATAAGTTTGATCCAGTCTCGTAAATATAGTATCAACCCCACGGAAATACATTGAACAAAAGGTATACCACTCATTAGCAATGTATGACTTTGCAATCGAACCTTCTGGACGAGTTTTATTCCCCACAGATTGCTTAATTTTTTTCAAAAATCATTCAATAGGATACATCCACCTATATTGAACCGGGCCAGTGACTAAAGCCTCACGAGTTAGGTATACAGTCAAATGAACCATTACATCAAATAATAAAGGCAGGTACAAACTCTGCAATTTGCACAATATCACTGCAATGTAGCTTTCATTTTTACAAATGCATCAACTTTTAACGTTCCAATACAAATGTCTTTAAACAATCCCCCTAATTCGATGAGAGCTGTACGAACATCTCGAGTAAGCTTTCCACGCACACCAACCGGCAACAAAAGGTATAGAAATACATGACAGTCGTGACTTTTAAGACCATCTATCTTCCAATCATGTGTTCGAACACATCTTGACATGTTTAAAGCATAGTCATCAGGCAATTTGATTGTCATGAACCAATCACAGAATTTCTTTCTCTCATCATTTGAAAGTGTATATCATCCAATGGGCATATAGGCTGACGACCCATTATCTTGCAAATGCAACTCCGATTTTATTCCTAACTCCTTTAAAATCTTTACGAGAGTTAGTTGTATCTTTTATCTTCCCTTCTATTGACATCAGAGTGCCCAATATATTCTCACATATATTTTTCGCAATGTGCATAACATCTAGATTGTGGCGCAATGTCAAGGTAGACCAGTATGGCAACTCGAAAAAAATATTTTTTTTTGTCCAATTCAACTCCGCTGTTTGTCATTTTCTCTATTGAATTCTTGCATCTTTCCCAAATCTGTTTTCTAAAACATCCCCCAACTGTGCGATAATATCATTTCCCGACAACTCTGGCGGTGATGAACTGCGCTCAACCCTTCCATCAAACATCACTCTATTTGAATGTCATCTATGATCACGTGGAAAATATCGACGGTATCCCATGAAACATAATTTCCTACCATTTGTCAACCCCTGAAATTGTGTATCTTTATTGCAAACAGAACAAGCCACTTTACTTTTTGTGCTCCACTCAGACAAGTTTTCATATGCTGGGAAATCATTTATTGTCCACATCACCGCAGTATGCATCTTGAACTCCCACAACGAAGCCGCATAATATGTACTGACACATTGATCCCACAACTCTTTCAACTCTGCAATCAGTGGTTGCAGATATACATCTAATTTGTTCCCTGGTGACCTTGGCCCTGGTCTCAATAGAGTCATCATAAAATATGGATCGTTCATATACTTCCAAGGTGGCAAGTTATAGAGCATTAATATGACAAGCCAAGTACTATGAGAAGTGCCCATGTTGCCAAATCGATTAAAATCATTTGTTGCTAAACCAAGACATATATTGCGAGGTTCTTTGGCAAACAATGGATACTCGACGTCAAATTTCTTCCATTGTAAGGAATCTATAGGATGCGAGAGGAAGATTTCATTTTGGACTCTTTCTGTGTGATGCCAAGACATATTTTTTACAGTCAACCGGGACGTAAACAATCTTTGAAGTCGAGGAATCAATGAAAAATGCCTCAACATTTTTTGGGGTACATTGTGCTTATTGGATGTTCATATTGACTCATGACACACTAGACATGAATCAAATTCTGCATATTGCTGCCAGAAGAGAACACAATCATTTTTACAAGTGTGGATGATATTATAATCAAATCATAGCCCTCGCTTCAATTGTTTCACTTCATAAGAATTACGAGGTACTACATTATCCTGAGAGAGAGCCTTTTTAAATAATTCTAACAATATGTCGATGACCTTGGCATAAATACGACAAATAGACATAATATGAAGCAACCTCACTATGAATGACAACTTGCTATGACGGGTGCACCCTGCGTACAACTCTCGTTGTGCATCCTCCCACAGTCTTTCAAGGTTTTCATTTCCCTCAAATGATTGCATAGATGTTCCTTTTCCATCCCTCATCCCAAATATTCATGCACCCAGATCCCCTAACATCTCAATCATATCCTCTACAGAATTATGTCATAAGAAGCATCCACAATTATGTCGTCCATGTTATTGTCGTTACCTTCCTCCATTTAATTGGACTGACTGTTAAATCTAAATTCTTTAGTTAATGGTTCGCCATGTAAGACCCAAGATATGTATTTAGGATCGATTTCATTTACAAAAAAAATAATCCTCCACTACCACCAAATTATAAGAACTAGGAGTTTTGCACTTCTTGCACGAACATCTTATAAATCCTCGACTGTCAACACTCATGCGAGCAAACTCTATAAAAAACTTCACCCCTTGTGCATACTACTTATAGTCTCGCCCAAGTCTATGTCTCGCCCAAGTCTATCTCCCAACAGCATCCAACTCTTATCCGTTGTATTCTCGTTACTCATTGGTTATCTATCAAAAAAACCCAATTCATGGGATAAACACTATCAAGAGTATATTCATACTTGTTTACCATCTATTTTATAAGGTATTTGGTCATATCTCATTCGAGAGACTATCATCTATATCGCATATATACTCAGTACAAAATTCTAATGTTAGTAAAAATTTTGGTAGCATTTCCCTACAAATTTCCAAGTATGCTTGTCACGATAAGTCGTCGACCCTATTCATGGGCCGAGAAACTTACGAACCACATACCCGAAGAGTGTAAGGAAATACTGAACAAAAATTGTGATTTACTAATTGATGGGCGCCAATATGGACCTAGTCTTAAAGATCATTTGCAAGTTCCAGATGGGTCAATTACAAGATCAAGAGCTAAGAAGATTAAGAAAGCAATATAAGGATTTGTGCAATCCACTTGGGACGAAGCTAGCAAGAGCCCAACACACAATATGGGCTTTAAAGAAGAACCAGTTTTGATCCACTTGATACAAGTTGTGGAAGACATGATTTAGAGTTATTGTTTGGGCCTATTGTTATTGAAGGCTTTCAATGTGTTTAAATCATTTTAAAGATTTATTTTATTAGTTTAGAATAATTGGGCTTGAAGATGTTTGGCCCACATATGTTTTATATCTTATGAACTAGGGTTTCAAAAGAAGTTTTTAAGGGTAGTTTAGGGATTGTCTTAATTTTAGTTAGGGTTTCTTTTGGGAAGGCCTTGGATTTCGCCCAAGGGTATTTTGGGAATAAGGGGGCCTTATTTTGGCCAAGGGTTTATTTTCTTTAGGGGAAGGGATATATAAGTTACTGTATCCACGACAATGTTCATCAGCTTATGAAATTTGATAAATTTATTTATTGTGAGTTGAGTTTATCTACTCTTGTTCTTAAATGAACTTTTGAACTCATCAAAGGTAAATCACAACTTTTGTGACATTCTTCCTTATAATTTAGGTTCTTGAGACAGGTTCTTCAACCGGTCTAGATTTTCATATAATCTAGATTCTTGAAACGAGATCCTCAACGGGTCTAAATTTTCCATTGGCTTGATTTTGGTTTTCTTGGGTGAGTTTTCAAATTGATTGTAGGTTTAAGGGATTTCATTCACACGGGTTTATATCATTTGGTATTCAGAGCCAGATTTCCAACCAGGTCTGATTCTATCTTTTAATTCTTGCATCTTTAAATTTAATTCTAGGGTTTCATTATTCTAGGATTGCAAAAAAATAAAAACAAAAAATAAAAGCAAAAAGTAGGTTGCCGAAATTCTTAGGGTTTTTGGTTTAGCTGAAATTTGCATCACCTAGAGTTTCAAAATTATAGGGTTCTTGCATTTCTAAGTTTTCAATTGTTTGGAGTGTCGTTCTATTGATTCTCTTCTACTTCATTGTCAATTCTTATGTGTTTGAATTCAATTGCTTGATTTTCACAATTGAATATTGCTGTTTGTGATTGAACTAGAGGAAAAAAAAAGGTAACATATTCAAAGGTTGCTACATAGTTACAACAAAGAGAAAGAAATACATTTGTTTATTGAGTTTTATCATCAAAAGGGCTGAATACATCTTTATAGTTGGTATCTTGTTTTATAATTACTCTTTCCCTCGTATAAGTTTATTGAGTCTCGTGTCATTTTATTCCTTCCTTGTTTCTTAAACCTATTACTGGTTAGAATAATACAAGGTTATATTGTCTTGATTTAGTTCAAGTAGTTCTTAAAGAATTTGAGCCGGAAAACTATTAAGGTAAAAGGTAAGAGAGTGTGAGACTATTATCGGGAAAAAATTAATTAAGAGTGAAATACGAGTGGAGTGTTATTATTCGAGTGTAAACACGTAAGGGAGTGTGTGAGGTTTTTTACTAACATTCTTTTTGTGCAGCACATTACGATGTCTCATAGGAGTAACTCATCACCAAAGGGGTTGGCAGATAACTCATCATTTGTGTTACAAGCCATGCAACAACAGTTTGAGCGGTTGAACTTGGTGTTGGGTGAAGTGAGGCATAGGATGGATCATCAAGAAGCGGTAATTAGAAATCTACAGGGTAGAAGAGATAGGAGGCAACGTGAGCCTAGTGTTGAAAATGGGTATGAGAATAAAGAATATGGTGATGATGATGAAGATGTAACATCGGAAGTTGGGATGGTGGAATGGGCAGACATGGAGGAGTTAGGCGTGAAAGAGGACTTAGGGGGAACCCAGGGGGTCGGAATGGAATAGATAGGAACCTTGGGAGCATCAAAATGAAAATACCATCTTTCCAAAATAGAACTAACCCTGAAGCTTTTTTAGAGTGGGAGAAAAAGATAGAGTTGATCTTTTAGACTTATTTAGAGGGGGATAAAAAGATAGAGTTGATATTTGATTGTCATAATTATTCAGAGGAGAAGAAAGTGAAGTTGGCAGTAATTGAGTCATCTGATTATGCTATTATTTGGTGGGATCAATTAGTGACCAATAAGAAGAGGAATTATGAGAGGCCTGTAGAGACATGTGGAGAGTTGAAAGCTCTCATGAGGAGGAGATTTGTACCTAGCCATTACTATACCACCTCCATAAGGAGATGGAGGTGGTGAGATTCAGGCTAATGTAGAGGAGGACCGGGAGGCCACCCTGGCTAGATTTTTTAGTGGTTTGAATAGGGAAATAGCCAATGTAGTTGAATTGCAGCATTATGTGTAGATAGAGGACATAGTGCACATGGCTATGAAGGTCGAGAGGCAGTTAAAAAGAAAGGGGACAGCAAGGTACACTTCAGTTTCTAGCACTCCTTGGAAACCAAAGTGGGATAAGAATGATCAAGCTGCAGCAAAGAGAAAGACCGAACTATCTAAGGGAAAAGATGAGGGAACTAGCAAGAACAAACCCAAGGTAGAATTCCAGCCTTCAAGGAATAGAAATATTAAATGTTTAAAGTGTTTGGGTTCAGGGCACATCTCTTCTCAATGTCCAAACAAGCAAGTGATGATTATGCGTGACAATGGGGAGGTAATGATTGATAGTGAGGATGATAGTGATGAGATGCCCGAGTTGGTTGATACTAGTAATGATGATGGAGTGGAATATGCCGTGATAAGTGAGTCTCAAGTTGCCAGGCGTGCTCTCAATACACACATTAAGATGGATGATGCAGAGCAACAGAGGGAGAGCATTTCCCAAACTAGATGCCACGTCAACAACATGGTATGTAGTATAATCATTGATGGGAGCAGTTGTACTAATGTGGCTAGAACTACTTTAGTTGAGAAATTGAATTTACCTATCTTGAAACACTCTAGACCATACAAGTTGCAGTGATTGAATGATTGTGAGGAGGTTAAGGTCGATAGACAACTGTTAGTTACTTTTTCAATTAGGAAGTATCAGGATGAGGTGCTTTGTGATGTTGTGCCTATGCATGCTAGTAATATTTTGTTGGGTAGGCCATGGCAGTATGATAGGAGGGTGACCCATGATGGGTTCAAGAACATGTACAACTTTGTAAAGGAGGGCAAAACAATCAAGCTTACTCCTTTAACTCCAAGACAAGTCCATGAGGACCAACTGAAACTAAAAAGTGAGGTTGCTCAAAAAAGAAAGAGTGAAAATGAGAGTGATAAAAAAAGAAAGAGTGGAAGTGAGAGTGATCAAAAAATAAAGAGTGAGAGTGAAAATGAGCAAAACAGAAAGAGTAAAAGAGAAAATAGAGAGGTGGCTGAGAGTAAAGAAAAAAGAGTAGAGCCACGAGAGAAAAAAGAAAGAAAGTCTGTGGAGAGAAAAGGAAAGACAAAAGTGAGTTTCTATGTAAAAGAGAGTGAGGTTAATAGGGCTTTCTTAGCAAATTGCACTATGATTTTTCTTGTCTATAAAGAGTCTTATCTTAATCTTGACGAAAACAACCAGTCTCTTCCTAGTTTGGTTGTTTCTTTGTTGCAAGAGTTTGAGGATGTATTCTCAGAGGAGATGCCAAATGAGTTGCCACCCATTATAGGCATTAAGCATCAGATTGATTTTGTACCCGGAGCTACTACTCCAAACCAACCAGCCTATAGGAGTAATCCAGAGGAGACAAAGGAGCTCCAAATGCAAGTTGAGGATTTGATGAGCAAGGGGTACGTGAGGGAGAGCATGAGCCCATGTGCAGTACCAGTGCTACTAGTGCCAAAGAAGGATGGGACGTGGAGAATGTACGTTGATTGCAGGGCGGTCAACAATATCACTAGTAAAGTATCGCCATCTCATTCCTAGTTTAGATTATATGCTTGATGAATTGCATGGCTCATGTATTTTCAGTAAAATTGATCTTAAAAGTGGGTACCATCAAATTAGAATGAAAGAGAGTGATGAATGGAAAAATGCTTTTAAGACAAAGTATGGGCTTCATGAATGGTTGGTTATGCCATTTGGACTTACAAATGAGCCTAGTACTTTCATGAAATTAATGAACCATGTCCTACGCGCGTTCATAGGCAAGTTTGTGGTTGTGTACTTTGATGATATCCTAGTGTACAACAATGACTTAAATAAACATATTGAGCATTTGAGATATGTGTTTCATGTGTTGAGATATGAAAAGTTGTATGCTAATTTTAAGAAATCTACCTTTTACATGGAAAAAGTTATTTTTCTTGGTTATGTTGTTAGTATAAAAGGTATGGAGGTGGACAAATAGAAAGTCAAGGCCATCAAAGAATGGCCAACACCTAAACGCATCACTAAGATAAGAAGCTTTCATGGCTTAGCAAGCTTTTATCGACATTTTGTTAAAGACTTTAGCACCATTGTTGCACCACTCACTAAAGTAATTAAAAAGAATGTTGGCTTTCATTGGGGACCTGATCAAGATAATGCTTTTACTACTATTAAAGAAAGGTTATGCTCTACACCTATGTTAGCATCACATGATTTGAACAAAACTTTTGAGATTAAATGTGATGCCTTAGGGATAGGGATTGAACCGTTTTGATGCAGGATAGGTGGCCTATAGCATTCTTCAGTGAGAAGCTAAGTGGGGCATCTCTAAAATACCCTACTTATGACAAAGAGCTTTGTGCTCTTGTTCGTGCTTTAGAAACTTGGCAGTACTACCGGTGGCCTAGGGAATTTTGTGGTCCACACCGATCATGAATCATTGAAGCATCTCAATGGTCAAGGTAAGTTGAATAAAAGACATGCCAGATGGAGGGAATACATTGAGACATTTCCATATGTTATCCGTTACAAGCAAGGTAAGGAAAACATTGTTGCTGATACGTTATCCCAGAGGTATGTCCTTCTTACTTCTTTGAGTGCCAAAATGCTTGGGTTTGAATATGTGAAAGACATGCATGCCGATGACGTTGACTTTTCTGATGTATATATGGCATGTGATAAGGCGGCATTTGGTAAGTTTTACAAGCATTATGGTTATTTTTTTAAAGAAAGTAGATTTTCTGTGCCAAGTTGTTCTATGCGTGAGTTATTAGTGCGTGAGGCACATGGTGGTGGATTAATGGGACACTTTGGTGTCAAGAAAACTTTAGACATTTTACATGAACATTTCTTTTGGCCTAAGATGAAGAGAGACGTCAATCGCATTTGTGGCAAATGCAATACATGTAAAATGACCAAATCTAAGGTTTTGCCACAAGGATTGTATACACCCTTACCCGCTCCTAATGAGCCATAGGTAGACATATCTATGGATTTTGTTTTAGGGCTGCCTAGGACAAAAAGGGGTAGAGATTCTATTTTTGTGGTTGTGAATAGATTTAGTAAGATGGTTACTCACTCAAAAATGAGTAGCACAAAGGCTATCCCAAATGCAGGAGGGTGTCGCGTAATAATTAGGAATAAATTCCTAGATCGTCTCCTCAGAAAAAATTACTTAAAATTAAACTCGTTTAAAATGATAAAAATATTCACAAAGAGAAAACAAAAGTGGTGGTATATGCAATGAATGGAAAAGTGCAACGGGAATGAAAAGGGCACTAGTCATGGACTAGATTCATATTTTTAGCTTTTTGAGTGTCGAAATGAAATGTAAAAGACTAACAAATTGAAATTAACAATCAAAGAATCAACTATGCTAAACAATCTTAATTACAATTGGAATATGAGCTGAAAATTGAAAAGCCTCAAAATTAAAATTCTAGGGTTCATCCTTGCATTTAAATCATAAATTCTCAAAATCAATCCATAACAATTGTAATATATATTTAATGGAAACTTAAAGAAGCGAGAAGAATAAATAACACAAAGTAAATAAACAACAAATCAAATGCCCAAAGGTCTAAGACAAATATCTCAAAAATACATCATAAACTTTAAATTAAAATTAAATAAATAGTAGAGAGTGGAAAGAGCAAGCCAAATAAATGGAGATGGATGGCGGCAGTGGAGGAGGAAGGCTGGGCTGCGGCAGTTGGACCGCTAGAGGAGCTCTTCAATTGCATGCAGCACTGTGTGTTTTCTCAAACTGAAAGAAAAAGGAATAAAAAGGATTTGCTGCCCTCTCTATTTCTCGTTTGTTTCTTCCCAAAAGACCCCGAATAAATTCAACTTCCGTTGTGGCCTTTTTTTCTTTTGGCGTGCGTGCATTCGCGTCCGTATGAAAAAGAAAATAATACCCAGCGTGCTTGCGTGAGTTTCGGCCCTGAAGGAGCCGTGTGCATTTTGAATTCCCCCTCTTGTGTTTGCGTGTGTGAGTTTTCTTTTTTTTTTCTTTGCTTTTTCCGTGTGAGTTATCTGCATGTGAGAGACCAAGAGCTTGCCTTTTTGACTTTTCTCTTTTGTATTTCTTGACCTACAAAAATAATAGAAATTAGGAAATAAAATAAAATAAAATAAAGAATAATAGAATATCAAAAATATATTATGCATGTAATAATTCAGCTCAATCACACCCCCAACTAGCGTTTTGCTAATCCTTGTGTAAAATAGTAAAAATTAATTCAGATGAATATTGCATAAAGATCGAAATTCAAACTGAAACAATCAAACACAATTATGAATTCTTATAAAAGTGACACGTTACTACTCAACTCCTAGGGGCTATACCCACCAAGACTATCTCAACAATCTTTCACATAGAATTGAGGCAAATGTCTCAGAACTCACATGTGTGTGTGGGGCTAAACTGGTTGTGTGTTCCTCATTACTAGCCATGATTTTTCAACTTTAAGATTAATCATTGCTGTTTCTAACTACCTCAAAGACCAAGGACTAGCAGTTCTCACGCTAGCTCTATTTTTAAAGGTTGAACACTCAATCATTAACCCTTGAAACGTGGCTGGAGTGTTGGTGAGGCCAAAAGGCATCACCAAAAACTCGTAATGACCTTCGTGGGTTCGGAAAGCCGTCTTGGGAATGTCACTAGGCACCACCCTTACTTGGTGATAGCCCGACCGTAGGTCAAGCTTAGAAAAGATCACCGCTCCAAAGAGTTCATCCAGCAATTCATCTATCACTGGAATTGGAAACTTTGCCTTTACCGTTTCCTTATTAAGTGCCCTATAATCCACGCAAAGCCGCCAATTGCCATCGGCTTTACGAACCAGCAAAACAGGGGTAGAAAAGGGACTAGAACTAGGTCTAATCACTCCAGAATTCAACAACTCAGCCACCATTTTTTCAATTTCTGTTTTCCGGTAATACGGGTAGCGATATGGCCTATTTGTGATGGGTTGAGTGCCCTCCTTGAGGACTATTTGATGGTCATGGGAACGGGGTGGGGGTAGCCCTTGAGGTTCCTCAAACACCTCCTTAAAGTCTTCTAACAGTGCTAGAAATGGTTCGGCCAGCTTCCCATACTCCTGGTTCTCTTCACCAACACACATAATCTGTAAGAAAACTCCCTTCCCTTTGGCCATAGTGGCCTTGCAAACTTTTTCACCCTCCTCTACAACTGAAGGGTTTAATTTCAGCCCTTTCAATTCAATGGCCTTTCCATCCAACCAAAAGCTCATCCATAGCTTAGAAAAATCCCAAGTAATAGGGCCCAAGGTTTCTAACCACTGGACTCCTAAAACAATATCACAACCCGCGAGGTCTAATAAATGAAGAGGGAGCTGAAGCAAATTACCTTGCACCTTTAGCTTGACTGATCTACAACCCTTCACTGCTTAGGCCTTGCTCGTTAGCTACTCTCACCTTCAAGTTGACTAGGTAATCCACTGGCAGCTTCAACTTGGATACCACTGTTGAATCAATGAAGTTGTGTGAGCTGCCTGAGTCTACCAAAATCACCACTTGCTCCCCGTTGATACTTCCCACCAGCCTCATTGTTCTCACAGTAGGAGTACCAGCTATAGCAGCCAAGGAGATCTCAAGTCCAGCCTTGTCGCTGGTCACTAACTCTAAAGGCTTGTTCTCTTCATTTTTTCCACAAGGTTCCTCTTCTTCCGCTTTTCCTCCTTCTTCATCCACTTGTAAGAAATAAATTCTAGGATTTTTGCAAGTATGTGTTGGATTCCATTTCTCATCGCAATGGAAACATAGGCCCTTTTTTCTTTTTCTCATCCATATGCATGGATGTCACCGGCCTAGTAAAACTCATTGGTTTCTTCCATTTATTGTAATTATCATTGGAATAAGAACGCTGGCCAGAATTTCCCCTACAATTGTCGTGGACCTTTCTTCCATTTTTTTACTGTACTTTCGAGTACTGCTGTGATACTCTTCTTGCATTTTTGCCAAACCATACGCTGCATTTAAATTCACCGGGTTCAACATTCGTACTGGTATGCAGAGCTCGTCCTTCAAACCGCTGAGAAAACAACTCAGCTTATGGAGATCCGAGAGCCCCCCTAAGCGATTGGATAATGTTTCGAACTGCGCCATATAATTAGCAACAGAGCTGGTCTGCTTTAGCCGTGTCAACGCTTCCATAGGGTCGTCATAAGCCGTTGGACCAAAACGAAGTAGTAAAGATCTTGAAAAGGTATCCCAATCCCTGCATAAGCCCCCACCTGCTGCATTTTGGAACCACACCAGAGCATCCCCTTCCATGTGATACGAGGCCATCAACAACCGCTGGGGTAGTGGTGTTTGATGAAATTTAAAGTAATGGTTAACCTTGAAAAGCCATGCTGCCGGATTAACACATTGAAAATGAGGGAAGTCAAGTTTGACCCCCCTAGGATTGAACCTTCTCGGGTCTAGATGTTCATTTTCTGGAGGCATGTCATGGTTGACAGGTGGAGGGGGTGGTGGTGGTTGGTTCTGTTGCTGGGCAAAAAGTGTACGTAACATGTCTTTGATTTCCTTTACATCTATTTTCACAGTACTCACATCTGATTTTAATTCCAGGATTTCTTGTTATTGGTGCTCAACTTGAAGCTGAAGGTGCTCCTGTTGCTGGTGCTTAGATCTGGTATTGTCTGCCATGGTAGATGATAGTGTATGCTGCTGTTTGGGTGAGTGTTTGGCTTGGAAAATGGGTAGTGAAAATGTAATGTATGGGGTAATCCGATGTGATCTGGATTGGTTCTGTTTAATGTAGTGTTTGGCTGGGTATGGGAATGATGATTTAATGGTTCTGTTTGGATGAAATGGGTAGGATCGGTGACTTGATACCACTTGTAAGAACTCTCTTAACTTCCGAACGTATGTAAACAGTAGCAAGAATAGTAAGAATGTGATTGATGCTGATGAATTACCTCAAGGGTTCATACGTATTGGGGTATTTGAGGTCCCCAAATTCCTCCATAGACGAAATACAACTAGTAGATGAAATGCTCCAGAATGAATCACAGATTCATCAGGCGTGGGACTTTAACTGACTCAACAGGAATTTACACAAATGCCCTTACAATTACAGGTTCTAGAAGTCTTGCTACACGCACCGTTTTATACTAAACGGAGCACTTTACCCATAACCCCCCACTAATATTAAACTGCACCGTTTCCCTCTTTATTTAAGTATTGTCATTCCAGCCATATAACTTGCTGAAGCTACGTCGTTTGGAGAACACCCAGAAGCCATAATTTCCCAATTCGCAACACCGTATCTCCATTTCGCAATCTGCTCTCAAATCCGCCCCTTTCCAAACCCTAAAGCTCTCACCTTTACCTCCATGGCTCTCTACACCGTAGCTCCCTAACAAACTCATATAAAATCATTTCATCTCACTATCCAAACGAGCCCTAATTCTTATTCAAACAGGAGTCGAGCTCGCACTTATCACCAAACTACATTTTATGTTCATAACAAGTCATATAATATTGAGTGAGTTCAAGCTTGCTAGTTTATTTGAACAAATGGTGAAGTTATTTATATTGTATCTTATAACTTGAGGTAGGGTGTTACCCGCCCTCTACGGGGCGGGGGCACCCCTTCCCCTTCCCCGCCCCGCATGGGGCGGGGGGTGGGGTTTTCACCCCCGTCCCCCGCCCCGGTGGGCGGGGCGGATTCCCAATCCGCCTCGTCTCTTTTTACTTAAAAAAAACACTATATTTATTTTATTTAAAAATTATTTATAAGTGCAAAAATAATAAAAAATACATTTTTAAATCCAAATTATAAATTTAAATTTTGTAAATATGACTATAATTTAAAAACTATGTAATTTTTAAATTTGCTAGTGCATATTTTGTGTAAATTGTAGTGTATTAGTTTTTAAACTATGTAGTTTTTAAATTTATCAATACATATTTTGTGAATAAGTGTAATATATATTTATATATATAAAATTTGTAAAATATAAATATAAATATAAATATATATTTATGTTTATATATATGTATATAAACAGAGCATTATCTTGCCGAGATTGATACCCTAACTGAGCCTGATCCGCTGTTTTGGTATCAGAGCCATTCTGGTACTTAATTGCTGTTAATTATCTCTCTTGCATTTTATTCTATTTGTTGTTCTTCTACTCGGTGCGAGGCTTACTACTTTCCTTGGTTCAGGATCAGGTCGGAGTAGCCTAGAGGAACCCAGGTAAGACCCGTGTTGGTCTAGGTGGCATATAGGGCAGATAGTGGTTCAGTTAGGGTAACCTCTCAAATGGTAAGTTCCCAGGTGACTGAGATAAAATCCACCCTGTAGATTAGGAACAAATACTTTAGAATGTGGAGAAGTAATTCTTCAATTAGTTCCAGGTCAGCTTTGCCTCCTGATATTGTTAATGAAGAAGATTGTTCTTTTGGTGAGGTGTTATCTCCAGCTCTGAGATCGTGGAAGATCTCAGAGATTGACCCAAACTCTATTTACAAAACCACTTGGTTTAAAAATACTTTTTCAAAATCTTTGAATGTTCGAACAGTCGAATAAACTTATAGTATATCTAAATCCCAAGAAAAATGTTTTCTTTTCAAAGAAAAAGATATTCTTGAATACAAAAACATGGGATATAAATATATTCATATAGGTTCTGTTCAAGTTGCTGCTAAACCTCTAACAAGGTTAGGCATCAACGCCTCTGTTCTTTTCTGTTTACGAGATGGCAGATTCCTCAAATTTGAGGATAGCATTCTCGGAATGATCCAATCCTCCTTTTCGGAAGGATCAGTTCATTTTGATTGTTTTCCAAATTTGACCTTGTCTTTAACAGATAATCACATTTTAAAATGTTTGACTTTAAATATTTTAACTGCAGGTTATCAAATGCTTGAAGGAAGCAAACATCTTGCTTTAATTGGGACATCCAGCAAACATCTTACTCTACTGATTCAGAGTTCTTCTCCAGATGTGGACATCAAGGTTCCAAAAAGAATTTAATGAGAAGACATAACCCTTCCCACTGAATGGACTTTGGAACAAGAAATACCCCCACCTCCTAGAAATATTGTTTCGGATGCTGATGTTGATATCATCCAACAATATTTAAATGGAACTGTTAAAATTTCTTTTAATAGACCTGAAGCCTCTAATAAAAGAAGAAATTCTTTTACCGGATCCAGATCTAGTCTTGTTGATTCTGTCTAGAACAATCCAAGGAATAACCTTAATCTTAACCAATTCCTTGAAGATTCAGTACGAACAGTTCAACCTCTTAAACCTGGCTCTGATACCAAAACAGCGGAATGAGGAGAGGAGGGGAGGGGAGAAGGACTGAAGAAGAAGAGAAGGAAGGGCAGGAAATAAACAAATTAGAATATGCACAATTAAAGGCAGGCGGTTGAACCGACCATATGCATGTATGCAATGCAAAATAAGATAATTAAGACAATAAACATAAACATAATCGAAACTATAAACTTTATTATATTAACAAATTTTATGGCACAAGGATAGAAGGTAGTGCGAATATTTGCACTTACAAATATGAGAGAAGGTAGGCAGAAGTTTTCAAAGGTTTTCTGGCCGAATGAGCTCTGCTTCAAAATGAAAGAGGGTTCTCCTTTTATAGAATAATGAGTCCCTGTTTACAAAGAAAATCCGTGGGTGAATAGCGTCAGTACTGTTTTAGGCACGGGTAAAAAGAAAAGTAAATCCGTGAGTGAACAGCGTTAGTACTGTTTAGGCATGGGTGTCATCATTGTGTCTAGTGGCTGCTGCTTTCGGCACAAAATGACAAGGGTTCCAAAGAAGGCCGGTCAGTGGGTCTTCTTTTGTCTGATAGTGATCATTCATCATCTGACAATCTTGGGGTGTCTTTCGAATCATGACCAAAGGGGAAGACACCACCAAACCATGATTTATACACACACCAATCCACTCCTTATTGTCTGATAGAGATTGTTCTTCCGAACTATGACCAATGTTTATATATATATATATATATATAAATGGGGACTGGGGCGGGGCGGGGTTGGGCCCTCCCAGTCACCTGCCCCCGCTAGGGCCCCTAGATGCAGAGCGGGGAGCCCCGCCCCGCTGCCCACCCCTAACTTGAGGTAATCTATAAACTTTGATAAACAAACTTTGACTTTCTGTTTATATCTTTAAACAATTTATATATGCATATATCAATAATTATATTGATTATAAGGATTTAAGTAACACATGGTATTAAGAATATGATTTTCATTATAAATGTAAATATTTAGATATTCTCATTATAAATATAAATTTAATTTTATAAAAATAATAAATACAAAGTTATTACAGTTTATACCAACATAAACAAATCAATTCGAGTTTTATATAAATTGTATCATTGTATAATTGATCATAATCTTATGTTCGAGAATCGAGCTGAACTCAAGTCTTATGATACGGTTCTCGAGCAGCTTGTCGAGATATTTGGTTTATTTGCAGCTCTAATTAAATACTAAACAAATTTATAAGGACAAGGATTAGGGGGCAACAGTTTGTGTGTAATAACTTGTTTATGTTGAAAAGTTACTCATACCTTTTAATAGACTTCAAAGTCTCATTTATATACCCTTAAAAACAAAGTCTCATTTATATAAATTATTTCATTTAAAAGAATAGAATTTAAGATATATTCATTGGTAGATTATAACCGTATTGATAAAGGCATGCAGTTTTAAATAGAAAGTATATGCATCTATTGATTGTTGTTTATTCTCCTAAATATTATTTGTTGAAATTTACAATCGTAGAGTGCGGAAGCGCTGTGCAATATTCCCTTCGAAAAAAGTAAGTAAATACGGTATCTACATGAAAAAAAATAAGTTTTCCATAGTGAACCCCACTCTTTTTTAAAAGAATTGCGTGATATTTACGCACTTCACGCACTACAAGAAATTTTACTTTAAGGGACAAAATTTGGTAAGGACGAATTAAATTTCGTCCCTAAAAGTAATTATTGGAGACAAAAAGCTGGATCGGTCGGCGTGCCACTATGTCGTACTAGATCCTGAAATCAGTCTTGTATTTTTTCGGATCGATGTTATACCCAACTATCAAATAAAACATTATGAAAAATGCTATATAGTCGGCCAGTCAGATCACCTTGCTCCCATCATATGGAGAAGCCAAAGGGTCTCAACACTAGCTGACGGACCTGATCGTCTGTGAGACCATCATCATGTAGATTCTCGTCCTCACTATCATCCGAATTAACATCTGCCTCTACATTCGGCGCTAGCGATGAGGATGCGGCCGGTGTGTTTGAATCAGATGGTGCAGCCGTTGCTCCCGGTGTAGCCGCCGCAACCGCTGTAGGATATGCGCCGGCCATGCGCTAAAGATCAAGGAACTCATCAATATTGCGAGGAGAGAAAGTAATTCTCACTCCCAAACTGCTAAGGTGTAGCATAGAGCATTAGCGTCATGCTCTCCCATGGCATGGTAAAACTCACCGAGCATCTTTGGATATGCAGTCCCCCTCTGTTGACAGATCGGTATCCATCTCCGATCGTTGATGATGGACTGTATGCTCCGTCCCTCCCATTCAAGATTGCATAAGTCATCTAGAATGATCTCCCACTCAACAAGTATTGGCCTCGTCTCCTAAGCATGAGCTGCTCCACTACTTTGGCCAGTCTAATCTCTCCTACGTTTTCTTCCACTGGTTGCCATTAGTATATTGTTTAACCACAAGGAAAGTAAGAATATAATTAAAATAATTATGTAATTATATTATTAAGAATTATACTATATTGAACTGAATTGAAATAACTCGTTCGAACAAAACATATTCTGTTCGAACTAACCATCTGTAATGTAACTTCATAGTTCGAACTAGGAAGATCTCTATTCGAACGGAATGTTCTGTTCATTCGAACAGGAAATCTGTGTTCATTCGAACGCATTTAATTTGTTCGAACATAAATATATTTGTTTGGCAACTAAGCGTTCGAACAGATTAGAGTCCTTTCGAATGAGAACACGCCAAATAGCCATGGCTGAGTCGACTCAGCCTCGATCGAAAAAACCCAATCTTCTTGAGAATCCAACCCCCTCAAACACAACCCATTTGAACAAAAAAATAAACAATACAATAGGAGAAATGACCCATACCTCTTAGAAGTTCAAATGTGGGCTTGCTACGACGGATTTCGTGGTGGAGTAACGGGCTGCGGTGCTCTCAACGATGCTTTTGTTCGAATTGGGTTGTAAATGACAACCTATCCGAACTGGGTATATGATGTCCGTGACGTCTCGTTTGAACAGTAAAAAAATAAGTTCGAACGGTTATTATATGCATAAATGTTGTTCAAACCGACAGGACATCGGTTCGAACAATTATTATACTAATATATTTTTAATTATATTACTAATAATAATATATAATAATACTAATATTGTAAAGTACAAAAGTAAAAAAATAATACTAAGTATATTAAATAAATATAAATTGGTGTAATTGTTTTGTTGGATTATATTATCAAGATTTTTATCAGTGTTTGTAATATTATGTTTTTTTATTGGTGAAGTCAAAATTTGAGTATTTCGCTGATTGAACTGGTAATATTAATAGATAGTAATAATATTAATAAGAATAATAGGCGGTATAACCTTCTATTACCTATAACATACTAAGTACTTAGTATATATTATAATTAGTTGCTATAGTCTATATATATATATATATATATATATATATATTATAGATTACTATATTATATATTATAGATTATTATAATACACTATTTTTAACAGAACTAATTTCTCTTTGTAAATTATTATTATAATAATATATTAATAATCTATAATATATTATATATTAGACCAATATTATATTATATATTATCAATTATAATATAAAATAGTTGCAATAGTGTATATATATTATATTATAGATTTTTAAAATATTATATATAATAGATTTTTAAAATTATATATATACTTATAAGTATAACAATACTAATATTAGTTCGAACAAAATAAAGTCCCGTTTGAATGGATTTATCTCGTAAAATGTGGTTGGAGGGAAATTTCGCACCAAATACTTGGAAGATTCACTTATTCGAATGTGAAATGCTCCATTCGAACGCACTGGTGGAATTTGAGTACGAAAATACCCTCTAATCTTCTCTACATTTGAAGAATATGACAAGTAATATTATTCTGATTTGTTAGTTTGAACTATTATCTTATTCGTTCGAACATAAAAAGTTGAATTAAATCGCGGAAAAATTTGGCTGCTTTTTGAAATTTTCGTGTTTGAACGCGTAAATTACCTGTTCGAACGAGATTTCACAAATTCAAATACCTATACCTTAAGTTCTTTTTCAGGCATGAAGTTGGGTTCCTTTAGAGGCAGAGCAGTTTGGGCGATTTTGTGTGTGTAAGAGAGTGTTGTGGAGAGAGAGAGGAACAACTCTAGTGAGAGAGAAGGGATTCTTGAGAGAGATGAAAGGTTTAGAAGAGGTAGGCATTGTTTTCTTGCTTTATTTATTTTTATTTTTTATTTTGAGTTTAGATATTTTGGTTTATTGAATTTGATTTAGGGTTATTTCATATGTGTTTTATGTATACGTAGGTATTGTGGATTCATATTTGTTATTGGATTGTAAAAATTCGAGGTAAGATTTCAAATTTTTAGTGATTTGATAATTTATACTTTTTAATTAATTATGTTTAGAAGTTGGTATATTTGTGTTTGGATGTGAGAATATGAAAATATATTTGTGTTTGTGCAATCCCATGTGAAATGTATCCTATTGAAATATGCATCTTATGAGATTGTGTTTGTGAAAATTATGTTTTCTGGTTTAATGTTTTGTCTCTATTTCATGTTTAGAATCTGGGTTGATACCATTCGAACACTATAATTTTCATTCAAACATATTATCATGTTCGAACAGAATCCTGTTTGAACAGACTAGTAAGTGCTCGAATGGTTGGACACTTGTGGGTAAAAATAATACTTAAAAAGATAATTAATTAAAAAACTATAGTGTATAATAAAGATTTTAGTGAAATTGAATTGTAATTAATACTTAATAAATAAGGAACAAAAAAAAAATAAAAAGATTTGTACTTAAATAAAAAATAATACTTAAAAGATAATTAATTAAAAAACTATAATGTATAATAAAGATTTTAGTGAAATTAAATTATAATTAATACTTATAAAATATTTAATTAAAAAACTATAATGTATAATTAAAAAATATGTTGCACTTAAATTAAAATTAATACTTATAAAATAATAAACATAAGAATTATTAATACTTAAATTAAAATTAATACTTATAAAATAATAATAATATTGGTGATTTGTAATGTGATTTTCAATGTATTTGTGATTTGTAATGTGATTTAATTTCAAATTTAATAATCGTAAGAGTTGGCTTACTAGTGGGTTGGTTATTAGTTAGGTGCTTGATTTCAGAGTTATTTTTATATGCAATTGAACGTTAGACCCATTCGAGAGTTGTGACCAACTATTCTCTTGAAGAATGTTTGGGTACAACTCTTGAATTGTCCAAAGTGGACAGTTTGGAATTCTATCATCTATATGACAGATATATTCAGTTTAAAATCTTGTGTTAGTGATATGAACTCGTGGGAATGGAATCTCTTGAATCCACAATCAATTTGAAAACTCACCCAAGAAAGCCAAATTCAAGCCAATGGAAAATTTAGACTCTTGAGGAACTCGTTTAAACAATCTAGATTATATGAAAATCTAGGTCCGTTGAAAAACCTGTCTCAAGAACCAAAATTATAAGGAAGAACGCCACAAAAGTTGTGATTTGCCTTTGATAAGTCCAAAGTGGACAGTTTGGAATTCTATCATCTATATGGCAGATATATTCCGTTTAAACTCTTGTGTTAGTGATATGAACCCGTGGGAATGGAATCCCTTGAATCCACAATCACTCAACCACTGCAACTTGTATCGTCTAGGGTATTTTAAGGTAGGTAAATTCAATTTCTCAACTAAAGTAATACAAACCAAATTAATACAACTCCTCCCATCAATGATTATACTACATATATTGTTGTTGATGTGACATCTAGTATGAAAAATGTTATCGCTCTGCTGCTCTGTATCATCTATCTTAATTTGTGTATTGAGAGCATGCTTGGCAACAAGAAACTCACCATTCTCTTTATTCTTACACTTATGTTCAATACTAGGCTCAAACCTCCTCCTATCTCTCCCACCTTGCAGTTTTCTACACATTGCATCTCGTTGATCCATCTTGTCCCACACTTCCCCCAACACCAAATTCAACCGTTCAAATTGTTGTTGCATGACATGTAATCAAAAGAATGAGTTATCTGCTATCTCTTTTGGTGATGAGTCACTCTTTTGAGACATCGTGATGCGCTGCACAAAAAAAATGTTAGTTGAAAACCTCACGCACTCCCTTGCGTGTTTACACTTGAATAATGGCACTCCACTCGTGTTTCACTCTCAATTGCTTTTTTTTCCGATAATAGTCTCACACTCTCTTGCCTTTTACCTCAATAGTTTTCCCGCTCAAGTTCTTTAAGAACTAGTAAAACTAAATCAAGACAATACAACATTGTATTATTCCAACCAGCAATAGGTTCAAGAAACAAGAATAAGAAATAGTAAAGGAATAATATGACACTAGACTCAAGGAATTTATATGAGGGAAAAAGTAATTATAAAATAATATACCAACTAGAAAGATGTATTCAGCCCCTTTGATGATAAAGCTCAATCATCAAATGTCTTTCTTTCTCTTTGTTGTAACTATGTAGCAAGCTTTGAATATGCTACATTTTTTTTCGTATTTTTTTTTTCGAATTTTCTTTTCCTTTATCTAATTCAATCACAAACAGTAATATTTAATTATGCAAATCAAGCAATTCAATTAAAACACACAAGCATTGACAATAAAGTAGAAGATAATCAATGGAACAACACTCCAAGCTATTGACAAACTTAGAGATGCAAGAAACCCTAGAATATTGAAACCCTAGGTGATGCAAATTTCAGCCAAACCAAAAATACTAAGAATTCTGGCAGCCTACTTTTTGTTTTTTATTTTTTTGCAACCCTAGAACAATGAATCCTAGAATTAAATTTAAATATGCAGAATTAAAAGATAGAATTAGACCTGATTGGAAACCGAGTTTTGAATACCAAATGATATGAACCTGTAGGAATGGAATCCCTTGAACCCACAATCAATTTGAAACTCACCCAAGAAAGCCAAAATCAAGTCAACGGATGAAGAATCTAAACTCGATGAGAACTCGTTTTAAGAACCTAAATTATATTAAAATCTAGACCCGTTGAAGAACCCGTCTCAAGAACTCAGATTACAAGGAGGAACGCCATAAAAGTTGTGATTTACCTTTAATAAGTTCAAAATTTCAATCAACAAGAGGACTAAACTCAATTCACAATTAAAATTCAATATTGTCTAAAACATTTAAAATGAGTCTACAAAGAGTATTTAAACCAAAACCTAATTAAACTCCTAGGCCAAAACAAGGCCCCTTTTATCCAAAATGCCCCTAGATGAATAGTGTCGCGGCTACAGTAACTCTACAGTAACTTCTTGAAACCCTAGTTCCTAAAAAAGTAACTTTCCAAAGCCTTCTCAAAAACCCTAGTTCTAAAAAACAAGACATAAGTGGGCCAAGCATCCTCAAGCCCACTTATTCTAAACTAATAAAATAAATCCTTTAACAATTTGAAAGCCTTCAATAACAATAGGCCCAAACAATAAGTCTAAGTCATGTCTTCCATAGCTTGTATCAAGTGGATCAAAACTGGTTCTACTTCTTTCAAGCCCATCTTGAGTGTTGGGCTCTTGCTAGCTTTTTCCCAAGTGGATTGCACCAAGTCTTGCATTGCTTCCTTGATCTTCTTGGCTCTTAATCTTGTGATTGGCCCATCTAGAACTTGCAAAGGATCTTTAAGACTAGGTCCACTTTGGTTCCCATCAGGAGATACACTCAACTCACAATGAATAAATTCATCAAATTTCATAAACTGATGAATAGTGTGGTGGTTATAGTAACTTATATATCCCTTCCCCTACACAAAATAAACCCTAGGCCAAAATAAGGTCCCCTTGTTCCCAAAATACCATTGGGCGAAATCCAAGGCCTTCCCAAAAGAAACCCTAGCTGAAAATTAAAACAATCCCTAAACTACCCTTAAAAACTTCTCTTGAAACCCTAGTTCATAAAACATAAAATATATGTAGGCCAAGCATCCTCAAGCCCAATTATTCTAAACTAATAAAATAAATCCTTTAAATGACTTAAACAAATTGAAAGCTTTCAATAACAATAGGCCCAAATAATAACTCTAAGTCATGTTTTCCACAGCTTGTATTAAGTGGATCAAAACTGGTTCTTCTTTAAAGCTCATTTTGTGTGTTGGGCTCTTGCTAGTTTCATCCTAAGTGGATTGCACCAATCCTTGCATTGCTTCATTGATCTTCTTAGCTCTTGATCTTGTAATTGGCCCATCTGAAACTTGCAAATGATCTTTAAGACTAGGTCCATGTTGGTGACCATCATTCCCCTTCTCCTCAAAAGGACTCGACCTCAAATCTTCATCTACATCAAAAGGAGAAAGGTCAAAAACATTGAAAGTAGCAGACACATTATACTCACCTGGAAGATCCACTTTATATGCATTTTCATTTATTTTCTCAAGAACTTGGAACAGTCCATTTCCTTGAGAGTGCAACTTAGTCCGTCTAGGGGTTGAGACTCTTTTTTTGTGCATGTGAACCCAAATCCAATCTTCTGGTTCAAAGATGACACGCCTTCGCCCTTTGTTAGCTTAGAAGCAAACCTCTCATTCTTTTGGGCAATTTGAAGCCGTACCCTCTCATGAAGTGACTTCACTAACTCTGCCTTCTTTTGACCATCCAAGCTACTCCTACCATCAACAGGTAAAGGCATTAAATCTAAAGGAGTAAGTAGATTAAAACTATAAACAATTTCAAAAGGAGAATATGAAGTAGTTGTATGCATGGTTCTATTATATGCAATATCTATAAATGACAAACAATTCTCGCAAGTTTTAAATTATTATGAACAACAGTGCGTAACAGCTGAGTTAAAGTCCTATTAACTACTTCAGTCTGACCGTCAGTCTGTGGATGACAAGTAGTGAAAAATAAGAGCTTAGTACCCAATTTTTCCCACTACACCTTCCAAAGGTAGTTAAAGAATTTAACATCCCTATTAGAAATAATACTTTTAGGCACACCATGGAGTCACACTATCTCCTTAAAAAACAAGTCAGCTATGTTTGTGGCATTATTTGTTTTATGGTATGGAATGAAATGTGCCATTTGATTGAGCTGAATTATTGCATATTTTATACATTTAGAACCAATATATTTGAATTATTTCATTGCATTATTATTGGTTTTAGATGGAAAAATGGTTAAGATGAATAAATCTGAGTTGTGTTTTAAATTGGTTAATAACATGATTTATGCTTAATTTTATAACTTGTGATTTAATTGGACAATATTCATTCACATGCACAATATATTTTTGATATTCTATTATTCTTTATTTTATTTTATTTTATTTCTAATTTCTATTACTTTTATAGGTCAAAAAATACAAAAGAGAAAAGTCAAAAATGCAAGCTCTTGGTCTCTCACATGCAGATAACTCACACGGAAAAAGCAAAGAAAAAAAAAGAAAACTCACACACGCAAACGCAAGAGGGGGAATTCAAAATGCACATGGCTCTTTCAGGGCCGAAACTCACGCAAGCACGTTGGGTTTTATTTTCTTTTTCATACGGATGCAAACGCACGCACGCCAAAAGAAAAAAAGGCCACAACGGAAGTTGAATTTATTCGGGGTCTTTTGGGAAGAAACGAACGAAAAATAGAGAGGGCAGCATATCCTTTTTATTCCTTTTTCTTTCTGTTTGAGAAAACACACAGTGCCGCACGCAATTGAAGAGCTCCTCTAGGGGTCCAACTGCCAGTAGCCCAGCCTTCCTCCTCCACTGCCACCATCCATCTCCATTTATTTGGCTTGCTCTTTCCACTCTCTCCAATTTTAATTAAGATTGTTTAGCTTAGTTGATTCCTTGATTGTTAATTTCAATTTGTTAGTCTTTTACATTTCATTTCGACACTCAAAAATCTAAAAATATGAATCTAGTCCATGACTAGTGCCCTTTTCATTCCCGTTGCACTTTTCCATTCATTGCATATACTACCACTTTTGTTTTCTCTTTGTGAATCTTTTCACCATTTTAAACGAGTTTAATTTTAAATAATTTTTCCTGAGGAGACGATCTAGAAATTTATTCCTAGTTATTACGCGACACCCTCCTGCACTTGGGATAGCTTTTGTGCTACTCATTTTTGAGTGAGTAAAGTTTTTGGCGTTGTTGTCGGGGAATAGTTCCTTGAAGTAAATTTAAACTCGTTATTTTTATTTTTATTTTTATCTCAAATGTTTCTTTCACTATCTTATCTCTGATTACACATTTCACTTGTCACCTACTACTTAATCACTTGAACCTTATTATTCTATTTCGACTGATGTTTCATGTTATGGATGAGGGACAATTCAAATAGGTTAGTTAGAGTTACATCGAGCACTGAAAGTAGTATACACAGCCCAGAGATAGGTAGCTCTTCTGTTTATTCTACAGACGGGGACATTGAAATTGAACAAACCATGGCTGCTCCTGCACCACGCACTCTTAGGGATTATTTGCAGTCCACTCGCACCATTACACCTTCATGCATTATTTTACTTGATGATGCACCTAATTTTTCTATTAAGCATGGTATGATGTCAGTGATACCTAAGTTCCACGGGATGGATTCTGAGAGTCCTTATCAGTACCTAACAGATTTTGAGTTGGCTTGCACTACTTTTATCAATAGAGCCACTGCTGATGAATTTATTAGACTTCGTTTATTTCCTTTCTCTTTAAAGGATAAAACAAAGATTTTGTTTAATTCTTTGAGGCTTAATTCTATCTCTAGTTGGTCTGATATGCAACGTGAGTTCTTACAAAATCTTTTTCCTTTTTAGAGAACTCAATATTTATAAGAGCAGTTCAATCAGAAATCTGACGAGACTTTCCAGGCCAGCTGGGAAAGGTTTAAGGATTTGGTGAACATCTGTCCACATCACAGTTTTGAATCCTGGAGGTTGGTGAATTATTTTTACACTGGTCTCACTCCAGAATGTAAATAGTTTGTTCAGACTATGTGCAATGGAGAATTCTTTAGCAAGGAACCTAATAAAGCATTGCCATTTTTTGACTATCTTGCTGAGAGCGCACAACAATGGAACACTTGGACTGATCGAGTTTCATTGACAGCATAGCCACTGAGGGTTATTTATGGTGGGGGTAGATTTGAGCTTAAAGAGGACATTGACGTTCAAGCTTCGAATAGCTGCATTAACTAGAAGACTGGAGGTTATGGAGATGAAAAATGTGAAGGTTGTGAAAGTAGTAGAGGTATGTTCTTTATGTGCTGATTCAAACCACAAGACCCAGGACTGCCCAATTATGCCAGTATTTCAAGAGAATGGGTCTGAGCAGATGCAATTAACGAACTGGATTAACAGAGCACAAAATCAGTCTTTCTCCAATACATATAATCCGGGGTGGAGGAATCACCCAAATTTCTCATAGAAGAATGATCAACTTGGTAGGTCTCCGCCACCTTCTCAGCAACCATTTCCTCAGGCTGCTTCTCAGCACCAGTATCAGCCATATCAGAGTTCTCAGAGCTATCCTTTTGTAGCACCTCCAGGATTTCAGCTTCATGTAGCTGCACAGAGTTCTCAGCCTCAATCATCTGCGAAGAAGTCTCTAGATGACAGTATGACACAGATGGCCAATACACTTCAGCAATTCATGCAGATTCAGGCCACCATAAACAATCAGAACACTCAGGCCATAAATGACTTGCGGGGCACCATCAATAAGATGAGCACAACATTGAGCACTCTAGAGAAAGGGAAATTCCCAGCACAGGCTCAGCCTAATCCTCAAGTATACCGGCAACAACAACAGCAAGTGCATAATGTTTCAGGAGAGGTTTTTGAGACAGCGAAGGCCGTTCTTACTTTGAGAAGTGGAAAGGAAGTTCCCCAACCATAGATGAGTATGGACACATAGGTAGTTGCTCCTACACCTGAAGATGCAATAGAGACTGGTGAATCTGAAAAAGAACTAGAGGTAGTGAGACCAGAGCTGAAGAAGCCTGTGAGTGCAGATGCTGAAATTAGTAGGGGGTACCAACCAGTGGTTCCCTATCCTCAGAGATTGGCAGCTAGCCAAAAGAGCAAATACCACACTGAGATTCAGGAGATTTTCAAGCAAGTAAAGATTAATATTCCACTCTTGGTGCCATGCAAGAAGTGCCTTCATATGCAAAATTTTTTACGGACTTGTGCACAGTGAAGAGGAAGCTGAATGTAAAGAAGAAAGCTTTCCTAATGGAGCAAGTCAGTGCATTGATATTGAGCGAGACTTCTCAGAAGTTTGGATATCCTGGCTCTCCCAACATTTCCATTATGCCCGGTGAGTCACGCATTGGGAGAGATTTACTTGATTTGAGGAGTAGTGTAAACTTGTTACCGTTCTCAGTGTATGAGCAGTTGAGATTGGGTGAGCTGAAAAAGACCTCCATCATGCTATTGTTGGCTGACAGATCAGTTAAGAAGTCGAAGGGTATTGTTGAGGAGGTGCTGGTCCAGGTGGACAAATTTTACTACCTAGTGGATTTTGTAGTTCTTGATATACAACAGCCAGCCTCCACTATTTACCAAGCTCCTGTCATTCTTGGAAGACCACTTCTAGCTATGTCAAATGCTTTGATTAATTGCAGATGTGGAGTTCTAAAACTTACTTTTGGGAACATGGCACTTTAGTTGAACGTTTTCAATGCTTGCAAGATGCCAACACATTTTGATGACACAAGTGATTTGAATGCTGTGGAGAGTTTGATACCAACAAAATTTATTTGCTCAACTTTTCCTTTCTTTGATAATGATTCTATTTTTTAGAGACCTGAATTTTTACTTGATGAAAAAATTGACCATGTTGATGAAAATGTCTTTAAATTTTTGGACTGTTTTGTAGATTCTTCTTTACCACTTGAAGTATAATTTGCAGGCGCAAGATGGAAACCCCAGTTTGAAACTCTACCACCACAAGACATACTTAAATCTTCAGAGGAAGAAGTTCCCCAATTGGAACTGAAACCACTTCCTCAAGATTTAAAGTATGTTTTTCTTGGTCTTGAAAAAGACACTTTTCCTGTGCTGATTTCCTCAAAGTTAAATCAGAAGGATGAAGTCCAGTGGATTGAAGTTTTAAGAAAGCATCGAGGTGCAATTGGTTGAACAATAGCTGACATCAAAGGTATTGATGTTGTTGTTTGTACTCACAGAATCCATCTTGAAAATGATGCTAGACCGGTTCGTGATGCTCAACGTAAGCTCAATCCTACCATGAAGGAAGTTGTCAAATGGGAAGTGCTCAAGCTGCTCGTAGTGGGTATGATTTACCCCATCTCAGACAGTAAGTGGGTAAATCCAACTCAAGTGGTACCAAAAAAATTTGGTTTAACTGTTGTAAAAAATGATAAAAATGAGTTGATTCCAACTAGAATGGTTACTGGTTAGAGAATGTGCATTGATTATAGAAAACTTAATTCAGCTAGTAGGAAGGATCATTTTCCTTTACCATTCTTGGATCAAATTTTAGAAAGAGTGGCTGGTAATACATTTTATTGCTTCTTGGATGGATACTCTGGTTATTATCAAATTGTCGTAGCGCCTAAGGATCAGGAAAAAACCACTTTCACCTGTCCTTTTGGCACCTTTGCTTTTACCAGAATGCCTTTTGGTTTGTGTAATGCTCCATCTACTTTTCAGAGATGCATGATGAGCATTTTTTCTGATATGATTGAGGATATTTGTGAAATATTCATATATGACTTCTCTGTTTTTGAAAAATATTTTGATAGTTGTTTGCAAAATTTGGCACGTATTCTCCAGAGATGTGAGGAAAAAAATCTTTTACTTAATTAGGCGAAATGCCAATTTATGGTTACTCAGGGCATTGTCTTGGGATATATTGTTTCTTCTGAAGGTGTAAAGGTTGACAAGGCTAAAATTGAATTAATATCTAAACTTCCTATCCCTAGGACGGTTAAGGATATTCGTTCTTTTCTTGGTCATGCTAGCTTTTATAGGCAGTTTATTCAATGATTCAGTTCTATTGCAAAACCTTTGTGCACTCTTTTACAAAATGATATTGAATTTGTTTGGACTGATGAGTGCCAAAAAGCTTTTGATACCCTTAAAGAATCGCTTATCACTGCCCCCATTATGCAACCCCCGCAGTGGGACCTTCCATTTGAAATCATGACTGATGCAAGTGATTATGCCTTAGGAGCTGTTTTGGGGCAGTGTGTGGATAATAGACCCTTTGTGATTTCTTATGCCAGTAGAACCTTGAATGATGCCCAGAAAAATTACACCACTACTGAAAAAGAATTTCTTGAAGTGGTTTTTGCACTTGATAAATTTCGAGCTTACATTCTTGATTCTCCTGTTACTATTTTCACTGACCACTCTGCTCTTAAGTATTTGTTGGCTAAGAAAGATGCAAAACCACGCTTGATTCGTTGGATTTTACTATTTCAAGAGTTCAACATCAGCATTAAGGACAAGAAAGGAGTTGAAAACGTGGTAACTGACCACCTCTCTAGATTGCCATCATCCTCCTCTTCAAATGTCAGCCTTTCTCTTGATGATAGTTTCCCGGATGAGCAGCTGTTTGTGATTAATAGAGCTCCCTGGTATGCTGATATAGTCAACTATCTGGTGACTGTGCAAATGCCATATGAATGGTCCACCCAAGATAAGCGCCGATTTCTCTCTGAGGTACGAAACTTTTACTTTGATGATCCATACCTTTTCAAATATTGTTTAGACCAATTGATTTGAAGATGCATTCCTGATGATGAGTTTTCTTCTGTGTTCAGATTTTGTCATATGGGTGCTTGTGGTGGTCATTTTTCAACAAAGAAAATAGTTGCTAAAATTTTGCAAAGCGGTTTTTGCTGGCCTTCCATGTTTAAAGATGCTTATAATTTTTGTAAGGCTTGCGAGTCTTGTAAAAAATTGTGATCCATTAGCAAAAGAGACATGATGCCTCTTTCCCCTATTCTTACCTTATAAATTTTTTATTGTTGGGGAATAGACTTCATGGGACCTTTTCCAGTTTCCTTTGGAAACAAATATATTTTATTAGCTGTAGATTATGTTTCAAAATGGGTGGAGGCCATCGCTTACAAAACAAATGACCATTGTGTTGTCCTAAAATTTTTGCAATCTCTGTTTGCTCGCTTTAGCATGCCCAAAGTTATCATTAGTGATGGGGGTTCTCATTTTTGCAATAAACCATTTTCTATACTCATGAAGAAATATGGTATCACACACTGAGTTTCTACTCCTTATCACCCTCAAACAAATGGGCAAGCAGAATTGGCAAACAGAGAGATCAAAATCATTTTAGAGAAAACTATCAATCCTAATAGGAAAGACTAGTCAGTTAAGCTTCTTGATGCTTTGTGGGCTTATAGGACAGCTTTTAAAACAAATCTAGGGATGTTCCCTTATCGATTAGTTTATGGTAAAGCTTGTTATTTACTTGTTGATATTCAGCATCGAGCTCTTTGGGCTATAAAACATGTTAACATGTCACTTAATGAAACTTCAGGATTGAGAAAATTGCAGATCAATGAATTGGATGAAACTCGTCGGGATGCTTATGACAACGCTCAACTGGCGAAGGAACGTATGAAAATTTTACATGATCAGAAAATTCATCCAAAGCATTTCACACTTGGCCAGGAAGTTCTTCTTTACAACTCTCGCTTACATATTTTTCCTGGTAAATTGAAATTCCGATAGAGTGGGCCGTACATTGTAAAGAAGGTTCATCCTCACGGGGCGGTAGACATTGTCAATTCGAAGAATGGCAATAGCTTCACTATCAACGGACAATGTCTAAAGCCGTTTCTGAAGGTTTTTGATCCACACGAAAAGATCTTGCTTGTGCATGATTCCAGGAAAGTGTTTTGATCTTTTCCCCCTTTACAACTTTCTTTATTTGTATTTTGTTTTTATTTATTTATTGTTTTGCTTTGATTTTATATTTCATGTTGATTTTTTTTGTTTTGCTTGCTTATTCCTGTGCACTTTGTTTTCTTTCATTCGATTCATTGAGGACCATGTCTCTCACTAGTTGGGGGTAGTGTGTGTGTATAGATTAAAAAAAAAGTGCATTAATGTGATGTGCATTGATACATATATGATTGACACACACTCAATTTCTGGTATTTTGTGAAATCTGAGTATCTTGGTAGAGTAGTTGAGCGGAATCATTTTGTGAAGATTTATTTTCAAGCTTAAGCATAGAGCGTGATTTTTGATGCATCATATTTTGTTGATGTGTAGCTTGAAACACCGAGATGCTATACTTATTGAGATGATACTTGATAATATTTTTGTAGAACGAAGGACAAATTTTGAAGGACATTTTGCACATGCTTACACTTGTAGTTTTCCTTATTTACTGTTCACTGATTTAACACAGGAGAATTAAACTGCAGGACTACCAAGTCATGCTTTCCAAAAAAAAAAAAAAAAAAAAGAAGAAAAGGAAAAGAAAAAAAGAAAAAGAAAAGAGATTTGAAAAGAATAGGAAAAAAAAGGAATAAAGGCGGCTTAGTGAGCTTTCCTAAGTAGAGGGCTAGAAATAGTTACCCAAGACTTTGGGGGATGATGTATTCAAACCCTTTTTGAGGAAATTTGTCCTTGTTTTTTTTTACGACATCTTGGTTTATAGTAAGTCTCGGGAGGAGCATGAAATTCACTTGAGAGAGGTTTTGAAGGTGCTGAAACAGCACTGTTTGTATGCAAAAAAATCCAAGTGTCGTTTCGCTGTGGTGGAAGTCGATTACTTGGGTCACATTATTTCTGGCCACGGTGTTAAAGCAGACCCTTCAAAAATTCAAACCATGTTGGATTAGCCATTTCCCAAGACATCTAAGGTCTTGAGAGGTTTTTTGGGTTTGACGGGGTATTATAGAAAATTTATAAGGCATTACGGGCTGTTAGCAGCCCCTCTTACTCAGTTGTTGACAAAAAATGGGTTTGTTTGGACCCAAGAGGCAGAGCTGGCCTTCAAAAGGTTAAAGGAAGCAGTGACTAGTCCACCCGTACTTGCATTACCAGATTTTTCAAAGCCGTTCACAGTGGAGTGTGATGCTAGTGGGAAAGGAATAGGTGCCGTCCTTATGCTGTCGGGGCAACCTATTGCTTTTTTGAGTAAAATGTTAAAGGGAAGGGCTCCACTACTGTCAACGTATGAGAAGGAATTTCTGGCCATTGTGACAGCGGTGCAAAAATGGCGACCCTACCTTTTGGGGCAGTCATTTATTATTAAAACAGACCAACAAGCACTGAAATTTCTGCTTGAGCAGAAAATTGGGACAAAAGTTCAACACAAATGGGTGAGCAAGTTGATGGGCTACGATTTTAAGATTGAGTACAAGAGCGGAAGAGAGAATGTCGTGGCTGATGCACTATCGAGAAAAGGGGAGGTTGAGAATGAGGAGTTGGGTCTGCTTGCCCAGATTTCATTTCCCACTTCAGATTGGGTGGAGGAGCTGAAACTCAGCTATAAAAACAGTACAGAAGCCTCGGATATGATGGAAAGGTTGTTGAAGCAACTAGAGGTTCCTAAGGGGACAACATTACAGCAAGGAATAATTTTGAGGAAGGGCAGAATTTTTATAGTTCTAGACTCACCGTTCAAACTGAAAGTACTTCAGTTCATCCATACCGACCCTATGGCGGGACATTTGGGGTACTTAAAGACCTATCAAAGGGCCAAAAGGGACTTCTACTGGCCAGGTATGAAAAAGGATATAAAACAATGTGTGAGGGAGTGTGAAATATGTCAGGCTTCCAAGTATGAAATGCTACCCCCAGCAGGTCTCCTACAACCTCTGCCCATACCTCAACAAGCGTGGGTAGATATTTTGATGGATTTTGTGGAAGGGCTGCCAAAGTCTAAGGGGTGTTCTGTAATTTTTGTCGTAGTGGATCGTTTCACTAAGTACGGGCATTTCATGACCCTATCCCATCCCTATACAGCTCAAGAAGTGGCCAAGGTGTTTTTTGGGTCTGTTTTCAAATTGCATGGTCTCCCAAAAACCATAGTATCCGACAGGGATCCGATATTTCTGAGTTCGTTCTGGAAGGAGTTATTCGCCTTACAAGGCACTTCCCTAGACTATAGCTCAGCGTATCATCCGCAGAGCGATGGCCAAATGGAAGCAGTGAACAAGGTCGTAGAAGGTTATCTGAGGTGCTACGCAGGATCTAAACCCACGGGGTGGAGCCAGTGGCTGCCGTTAGCCGAGTGGTGGTACAACAGCACCTACCACAGCTCAACTAAGTTAACACCCTTTGAGGCTCTCCACGGTTACCCTCCCCCAAGGTTAATCGACTACATTCCAGGTACATCGAGTAACCCAACAGTTGACCAACTATTGCAAAACAGAGAACAAAATTTACAACTCTTAAAGAATAATCTTAAGGCAGCTCAAGACAGGATGAAATATTATGCTGATAAGAAGAGAACCGAAAGACAGTTTAGTGTGGGGGATTGGGTAAACTTCTGCCTACAGCCGTACCGCCAGAAGACAGTTGCACTGTGCAGGAACATGAAACTTGCACCTCGCTTCTATGGGCCCTTCAAGGTGCTCCAAAGGCTCGGATCCGTGGCCTACAGACTCGAGCTACCCCCCTCATCTCAAATCCACCCAGTCTTCCACGTGTCTTGCTTGAAGAGGAAGCTAGGGGAACGGATTCAACCACTTGCGACTCTGCCACCCACCAACAGCGAAGGAGAAGTGATTCCCGAGCCTGAGGCTGTGCGGGATCGACGCATGAGACAACAAGGGGGACGGGCTGCTACAAAAGTACTGATAAAATGGGTTGGACTTTCGGAGGGAGAAAATTCTTGGGAAAATCTTTGGAAGCTTAGGGCTTTGTATCCACACCTTGTGGACAAAGTCTTATAAGGGTGGGGGAATGTTAGGGAGCTACGGTGTAGAGAGCCATGGAGGTAAAGGTGAGAGCTTTAGGGTTTGGAAAGGGGCGAATTTGAGAGCAGATTGCGAAATGGAGATACGGTGTTGCGAATTAGGAAATTATGGCTTCTGGGTGTTCTCCAAACGACGTAGCTTCAGCAAGTTATATGGCTGGAATGACAATACTTAAATAAAGAGGGAAACGGTGCAGTTTAATATTAGTGGGGGGTTATGGGTAAAGTGCTCCGTTTAGTATAAAACGGTGCGTGTAGCAAGACTTCTAGAACCTGTCATTGTAAGGGCATTTGCGTAAATTCTTGTTGAGTCAGTTAAAGTCCCACGCCGGATGAATCTGTGATTCATTCTGGAGCATTTCATCTACTAGTTGTATTTCGTCTATGGAGAAATTTGGGGACCTCAAATACCCCAATACGTATGAACCCTTGAGGTAATTCATCAGCATCAATCACATTCTTACTATTCTTGCTACTGTTATTTACATAGGATCAGAAGTTAAGAGAGTTCTTACAGAGTTTAATAAAATATTGTTATAATATTATTTTTTAATATTAATATTGTTTTAAAATTTGGAAAAATTGAATTTTTTATTATATTTTATGTGAGAATTTAGAAAAGTTGTAATGATGAGATGAGATGAGATGGTTTATGTATCCAAACAAGCCCTTTAATCGAAAAGACTAATCACTCACAACTCACTCAAGCTCAACTCATTTACACCCCTAAAATTTTGTTTACAATTCTTTAGATAATCTATTTCTCATACAAGCTGCTATGCATAGTTAACTTATTTATATAAATATATGTTTATGTAACTACTAGTTTATTTGCCAAACGCTTGTGGTATGATTCATATAACTCCCTCCAAAATAGAGATCAGTTCGAAACTCCCCTCCCCCAACTCAAAAAATAAAAAAAAACTACTAGTTTATTTATATTTTCTTGAATTAATGCCAAGGGATATCAAATTAAATCCTGCATTATTAATTACTTCAAATTTATCACCCAAAAAATAAAAGTATTGGGTTTTTTCATTGATTAATCAAACGCACATAATAATAATAAAATAAATAAATAAGGCATTCATGTATGTAGTGTACATAAAGAGATAGACACAGAATGCAGACTCAAAAATGCTTTATATTAAAATGTGTTCTATCGAGGGCCAGTAATAAATATTATAAAACTCACATGTTATTAACACCCGTCTTCGAATTACAAATAATTACTCAAGACAAAAATAAAATAAAAAATAAAAAAAATAATATTTTATATATATATATATATATATATAGAGAGAGAGAGAGAGAGAGAGAGAGAGAGAATCTTGATTCATTGTTCATTGGTTTTGATCTTCTAGCTTCTTCAAACTTCATCCTTTTCAAAAACCAACACATATAACCAAATAGAAAAATCTGAAGTAGTGCCAATATACATGCCATCAAATAAGTCAGCCTATTGTACTAAAATCTTGTTAAATCTACCAAATCAGGGCTTTATAATTTGTCGTGCATGTGGATTTCTTTTGCTTGGACTACTCACTTTGGTTCATTGGCTAAATTAAATAAAGACAAAGTTCTTAGCCTAGCTACTTAATTAAATTCACACTCTTGTAAACGTGACCAACCTTCCTCAATGATTATATTATATAGATTTGATAAATAGTTGTCGTTTTATAATTTTATTGGTTTGGTGCACGAAATTATCCAAAGTTTGGCTCCTTTAAGATGGGAGGACAATATTCAAGACTATCAAGTATCCAAAGCCAAAAAGAAAACATATGAAAAAAGATTAGATTTTTTTTTTTCTATTCTTTCCAAGAAAGTACATATTTTCAAAGATGAAAGACTCGAAATATGGAAACAGGATTTGCTATACATCAGCCACTATTCACCCTCACACCTCACAATTTTTTCTTTTTTTTCTTCATAGAATATAGGGTGTGAAGGTAAATAGTGGCTGATAAAAATAATTATTATATGGAAATATATCTAAAGTTTTCCCACTAGGATATACCTCAATTCCTAGAGTTTATCTAATGCTTATTCCTATAGGAATTTCTCTAATACGAAACGATGTTAAGATCGAAATCTTATCTAATTTGTTATTGTTGATTAAGATGTCGTTTGGATAGTGAATTTAGTTTAGATGAATTAAGATGAAAGTTGAATAAAATATTGTTAAAATATTATTTTTTTTAATATTATTGTTATTTTGATATTTGAAAAAGTTAAATTGTTTATTATATTTTGTGTGTGAGTTTGAAAAAGTTATAATAATTAGATTTGAGTTGAGATCGACTCTGAATCCAAACGAGGCGTAACTTAAACGAAAAAAAACTTTAAATGCGAATATGCTGTCTATATTATCCGAGACCATCTACGACATATTTTTTAACTTGCATCATCAAATTAGTGGTCCATTTCTAATAAGTCCATTGCTATGCCGGCCATGATATGATTAATCCAAAGTGGGTTAGCTGAGCTTTTACTAATCTAACATCTTATCTTATAATAATAACAACGTTAGGCAGAAGCATTGACCTTTGCCTTTTCGACACAAACAGAAGCACAACTGACGGAAACAAAGAGAACAATATTTTCTGCAAATTGATATAAACAAAATGCAATTTTTTTTTTTTTTTTGGAAAGTAGAAAGATAGAAAGAAAGACAAAGGATTATTCTTTTGTGGATAATCGAATTGACAAAGATACCCAACCAATTGTGAGGAAGTCAGCCTAATGAAGTACCAATAAAACCAAATTAAATAACCTCAAATATCTTCTAATCTAAAGCTTGAGTGACTCGTACAGCAATTTGGCATGTGGGGGCATTTGGGGGAAAGTGCATCTACCCATCTCAAAACACCATCAAGATTCTCAACCTACAGTCAAGTGTATGATTTTTTATTGTCCTTTTGCATCTCTAAAGAATCTATGCTTGCTTATCATCTGTCCTCCTTTCTCTTCCCTTACATCTGACCAATGGAATATGATATTGATGATTTTTTAGGGGTGATTGTTAATAAAATACTTATGAAAAGAGAAACAAGCGTGACCATAAATTTATATTAATTTAATTTTATGGAATTTAAACATCATAAAAACTTGGTCTTCTATCATCTATAATAGTTAGTTTTCTTTTCTTATATATATATATATATATATATATATATATATATGAGTAATACTATATACAGTTATGGGTTGTACAAGTGCCGTGCACTAGTTTTAAAAAAAAAAGGGGTCCATCATTAAAAAAATTAAAATTTTCATGTGAATTCTATATTTTCTCACTTTTTTCAAAATGAATGCATGTCACTTGTGCATTCTATAACTGCAATTATTATTTATATATATATATATAAAATGTTGTAAGCAATAACTTTGTTCTTACTGCACCATGTCATCCATTTTGTATCAAATAACTTGAAAGATCATGAAGTTCAAAGGTTAAGAACACTCCACCTTCTTTATTCTTTTTCATCTTTTCTTTAGATATAATTTATTAATATTAGTAGTCAAAGAAAGCCACGTCATCATCCCAACATTTCATTACCTAGTATTAAATAATTTGTAATTTGAGACCATATATTATATTTAGATATTGAGAGAATGATGATAAAAAGTAAAAGTTAATTATTCTAAGGAAAATAAGTGCATTAAAATCTGAGTAACCAAACACTCCTGCCCCTTGACAAGTAGCTCAATTAAATGGGGTCAGTAGAAGGGCAAAGAGTTGAAAGATAGCAGCAATTGGCATACAGCTAGAGAAAGGACTCTTCACAACTAAAAACAACTGTTGCTGTCCCTTGATGAAGATTTGGAGATATGCTTTCGCTTGGTAAAAGAAAAACAACTTTGACCCACTTTTCCGGTAAAGGAACTACCTTGAGTACGTTTTCAGAAGAATCGAAAGCAGAAGGCCTCAGCCATAAAACTTTACCACTCTCAAATCATGCTAGAAAGTCCAAATTCACTATTTTTTTCCATCACCACAGAGAAAAAAGCAGCTGAACAGAATAGAAATCATGGCCGATGTAATTTTCATCCCAAACATAAGACATCTCGGTGAAAAGACGTGAGAATATGGCATAAGGTTTGTGCTTATTCAACTGGCAGGAAATTCAGAGACCATTAAAATAACATGAACTAAAGAACAGTACAATGGCATTCTCAACCTGCAACCACAGGGCCAAAGACAACACATTTCAAGGTGCAAATCACATAAAACTTAAGTTCATTTTCTTACTCATGAGATTACAATGGAGAGAGATGCCGAGGAAATGAGCCAAAACTTTCAGACTCTTCATCAGAAAAATACCTCTCCAGGACAGTTTTGAGAACCCTCTGGACGGCTCATATAGCACGGGAAAACCCAGAGGACTCTCTCATCACAATGTTGGCTCATCCCCTTCTCATCTCTTAGCAACAAAAATAAATAAATAAATTAAAAGCAGTCCACAACATCACTCTGAAAACACTAAACAAAACTGCTGGTAATAGTTCCTAAGCTGCAAAACTTATAGGCAGGGTATATTGAGGGGTTCATTCATCCAAGCAAAGTCATCGCAAACATCAGCAAAATCCCAGTCAGGAAGCTCATTAGGTCCACCGTCCTCAGTCCCACAAACATCGAAGGCATTGAAAATCTCCTCCCTATCATAATCAAACCATAGAGAATCAAACTCCCGCCCAGCATCGATCTCTTCACCAAATGGAATAGGATCAAATAGTTCTCCTGTGAGACCCAAATCATTAGGTATCTGCAACAAACCAACCAAATCAATCTCGGCATTAGTGTCAATACCCTCTTCTTTGAACGAATCAGCGACAGTATTCCCATTGGTGTTGGATGCAGAGGTCTCCAATGGCGGAACCAAAGCCGGGGAAGTTTGAGACAGAACGCTTTCAGAGTCTTCTGAAGAACCCATAATGTGGGTTTTCTGTGACTGAGATGCCACAGCAGAAGATGAAGATGCGGCATCGTTACTGCTCTTCTTAGAGGCGGCATTGGCAGTCATAGCCGCTTCAAACTCGAGCCTCTTTCTCTGGTAAGCCTCGGAAGCCTCCTCAGGAGTATTATAAGTGCCCAACCAAATCCTGGCTCCTTTAAATGGGTCACGAATCTCAGCTGCCCATTTTCCCCATTTCCTTTGCCTAACTCCTCTGTACTTGGAGGATGACGGTCTTTTCCTAGCCTTAGCGGTTTTAACCAAGACCATTTTCTTTTCGGCTTCGCTTACTTTGGGGGTTCTGCTCCCATTGTTACTGTCTTGACAAGAGCTCTCACTCTGAAGAAGCTTCGGGGGTGGTGATTTCACAAGAGGAAGATGAACTTCACGGACGAGTCGTTTAGGTTTCTTAGCTCTCTTCTCGCACCTCTCAGACTCATCTTCGCTGGAAGATGAGTCAGTAGCATAAGGATCCGAACAGATTATACGGACTCTCCTCATCATTTCTACTGGAAGTTTGGCTTTTCTAGATTTCTTGCAGAAGTTTTGATTCGCAAGTCGTTTTTTGGGCTCACTCATTTTAAAAAAAAAAAAAAAAAAAGGAAAATCTCTCGTAAACACCTCAAATACCCAGAAACCTCAAGGAAATTGCAATCAAAATGGGAAGAAATTAAAAACTGGAGCAAAATCTGTCTCAGGATCACAAGCTATCAAGTGAGACACACTCTTAGGAACAAGAAGAGGATAGAAAATCGCTTTATATGAAAGGCCCCAAAACACTTCACTCCAGAACAAGTCCTGCAGAAATCCAACGGCATCCACAAACGGATCTGAGATTCAGCAAAGAATAACAAACCAAAAAACCCCAGAAACCAGTGAAGGGTTTAACTAAGATTTAACAAAAAAAACCAAAAATCAAAGAGAAAAAAATTACAAACCTTTTTGACCTCAAACGCATCGAAACGGAACGGTGCACCAGATTCAACCTCTGCCTGAAACAGCAGAGAAACATACGCCAGCAGAAGACGAGAGCAAACAGCGCAGAGAGAATAGCAATAGCTAAAACACAGAGCTGCAACAGAGCCCCGATCAGCACCAAATCAAACTCAGCCGACATAAATCCGCTACCGCAACCTTGCTTGCTCTCTCCCTCGACTCTAAAACGAAACGAGAACAGAGAGGAAAGACGAAAGAAGAGGAGAAAAATTATTTACTGCAAGAGATGCAAATAAATATAACCCACAACAGATTCACGGGATTAGAAATCTATGGCCAAGATTTTTCTCCGGCCCTACAAGAGACAAACTCGGGATTAACTTATTTTCAAAACACCAGAACAGCGGCGATACAGACCGATTTTAGAAGACCAAAACTGAAGAAAAACAGAGCACTGGAACAACGGCGCAAATCTCTATAAAATCCTAAACAGTGAGAATTAAAAATTACACTGAAAGAAAACTTTGAAAAACCCCCATGAAAATGTAGAATTCATAAACCCCATGAAAATGTAGAATTCATACCTGTCTGCACAGTTTTTCACACACACTGACACTGTCTCTGCCCCTCCCTCTCTCTCTTAGCCATTCACCTTTTCCCAAGCGGTCAAAAATGGGCATTAAAAGTCAGGCGTAGAAAAACAATATTATATTTTAAAATATTTTAAAAGAAAACTGATATAAGATGCATGACATGAATACATGATAAAATTTTTAAAAATATATTTAGGTCAGAAAAATTTATAAATATTAAGTTATTAATAAATGAGAATTAATTCTTGAATAAATTATTCTATAAAAATAATTTTAGAACCTATTTAAATAATAAGATGAAATGAGATAAATTGAAATAGTTTATGAATAGTAGTAAGATTATTAATTAAAATTAAATAAAACGAGATAAGATGAGATGAAATAGTTTAATCTTACCTCTATTTCTAAACGAGCCCTAAATATAGTATTCTTCTTCTTTTAGATTGAAATGAAAGGGAATCAGATATATCTAATATACTCTTTTGTAAATTTATTTTTTAATTTTATTTTTAACTTGAGAAATATTCGGTCTACACATTTATTTAATATAAGAAATTTTATACACGGGCATAATTTGACGAGATTTATTCATTTATAAAATTATTTTTATTATAAAATAAATTTAACTTATTAAGTTAAATCATATTAATATAAAAAAATTATATAAGATTTGTGTATTGAACTATTTATACAAGAAGTTTAAAATCATTCTTTTTACGAAAAGTAATTCTACGTACAATCGTGAAATGCATAAACACCGCGTAATCACTTTGAAAAAGAGTGGGGTCCATTATTAAAAAATTAAATTTTTTCATTGGGTTCCATGTTTTAATAGTAAACCTTACTCTTTTTTAAAGCGATTACGTGACGGTTGCACAATTCATGATTGCAAATATCTTTTCTCTTTTACAAATAAATATTGTATGTCAGCAAATCCCAACGTATATTTCTACACTCATTTTTTTTATTCATATATGGAGAAGATATAACAATTCAACAATAAATAAATGAAATTTTTTATACATCACACCTATCCTATATTTGTATCATTGCAAAGATGTGATAATGTCTATCAACACTTAATAGAATTTTTTTTAGAGTTTTAGAGTGTATAAGATATAAATGCAGTTCGTCACATTAGATACAGTTTTAGAGTGTCAGTTTTTGTATATTTTCTTTAAAAAAAATATGATCTTTTATTAGAAAAAACTTTATGTGAATTCTAAATTTATCTAATTTTTTAAAAAAAAGTGTCGAAGTTTGTACTATCGTAAAAATGTAAATATTATTTTTCTTAATATAAAGAGTAATATTATATAGTTATAGGGTGTGTAAATTCCGTATACTTTATTTAAAAAAAGTGATATTTATTATTAAAAAATAATTTTTCTTGTGAATCTTAAATTTATCCATATTTTTAAAGAAATACACAAAATTTACATACAATAAATATTATTTCTTTAATTTAAATAAAAATGTGAATTTTATTTATTTATTTATTTTATATCACTAATATATTAGTGATATGATGTGGGTATCATAAACGTGACCATATTTAGGCATGCACATACATGGAGCATGCATATCCATGCCGTTGAAATCATGCATAGCACGCCTCTGTGGGCCAGTCAAGTGCGAGTGGAATCCTCACAACTCACAAGCTGAGATAAGGCGCTTGATTAACAACCTCTGTACAGACGGTGTTAATTGCGCCGTCAGAGGAAAGTTGATACACGCGGCTCGTGTCCGAGATTGGGAGGAGTATCCAATGTTTCCTGATTCTTTCATATCAAGATTGGGGCCCAACTTATTTACATTTAAAGAAATACTCTAGATAATACAAAAATAATCTCAGATGTGATTGCAATGTTACCTACCGTACTCAAATAGAGACTGTATTATAATTTTAATTAATTTTATTTTTAAATTCTTTTAAAATTATAATAATAAAAAGTTTGTAATTTAAAAATTATAAATAAAATTTTTTTTATTTTTATTATAAAAAAATCTAATAAATCACATAAAAATACGTTAATATATGAGATTTATTTTATATAATCTATTTATAATTCTAGCATTTTGCTACTGACAAATACAATAATTTTAGAAAATATTACTATATTAATTTATTAAAAATAATTTAAATTCTTACTTATTTGTCCTCTATTTATAAAATAATAATAATTTTTTTTTTCTGCCAAAATCAAGATGATAAAAATACAGTTATTTTTTACCACTTTATTTATATTAAAGATATTTCAGTAAAACGTATTATTTTATAAAAACATGTTATAAAAATGTGTCCTATAGCTTTTTTTTAATAGATATGGATAAACTTTTTTATATTTTGTATGAGTTCTAACATGTACGGAGGAGAGATATATACATAAATTGAGTTATACGGTATTTGTTTTCTTTTATAAAGTTATATGGTATTTATTAATGTTAATTTGCACTAGTTTCTCAAACATTATTAGACAACTTATTTTTACATATACTATCTATATATAAGTTGCAAGGAATGTTTAGATGTAAGATTTTCTAGAAAATTTTTGAGACCTTAAAAAAATTAAGATGGATTTCATGGGGCATGTGAAAGTCGTGAAATGCATTAGAAAGAGATTTTGTAAAAATAAATATATAAATTGACATGATTTCATATAATACGTTAGATCTATTTTTTTTAATAAAAGTTACTTTACAATTTAACGTACAACATCAAACTACTTTAATTTCTAATTTTACTTTTCTAAAATCTTTTTATAGTTAAAATATTTTTCTAAGAATATATAATGATTGAGAAAGTATTGTTATTGATGTTTTAGTTGGGGTTACAAAAAGTGGTGTGACCCACTAAAAATATGTTTTAAATAAAAAATTGTGATTTTTTTAATCAAACAAAGATTGTTTTAACTTTTATTTATAATAAAAATAAGTAACATATTATGATGAAAGTTATTTGTAATATTGTTTTGTTAATAGTGACTCCAATTTTTTTCAAAATGATTACGCGGCGGTTGCACACTTTACGGTTGTATGTAGATTTATTCATTTATGGAAAGAGAAAAAAGTGAATAAAACATTGGATCCAAATGAAAAAAAAAATTATTTTTTTAATAGTGGACCCCACTATTTTTCAAAACTATTACGTGGCGGTTGCACACTTCACGATTGTATGTAAAATTACTCATTTATGGAAAGAGAAAATATATTTATAACTGTGAATTGTGCAATCGCCGCGTAATCGTTTTGAAAAAAGTGAATAAAATATGGGATCCACATGAAAAAAATTATTTTTTTAATAGTGGACTCCACTCTTTTTCAAAGCGATTATGCAACAGTTGTACACTTCATGATTGTATGTAGAATTACTCTTATAAAAAACGCCTTTTTCTTAAACGCCTTTATAGAATCATTAATCCGACAGACACAATAATTCTTTTGACTCTATCGATTAGCCACAATAACAGCAAGTACAAATAAAATAAACAAACATTTAGGCTAAGGAGAGAAATAAAATAGGATGGTTATGATAAAAGAGAAATGTTTTGATTATAAAGATATTTTTTAAAATTAAATTTATAAATTGACTTGTATTTTGTAGTGTATTTTGTAGTATATCAATGTAAAGTTATTTTTATCTTAAAATAAATAAATATAATATATCATATAAAATCACGTTAATTTGTAAAATTATTTTTATAAAAATCATTTGTGATCCAAAACTTATCTGTTTAAAATAGAAACTTATTATTAGATTAAAATACTAATATTATAATGAATTGAGTGTAATTCTACTTGTATATTATTGTCCGTTCGTAATAAGAAAATGAAAACTGAGGTTATAATATCAACATAAGGCTTCGTTTGGAACTAAAACTCCTCTCAACTCATTTCAATTCATCATTACAACTTTTTCAAATTCCAACACAAAATATAATAAACAATTCAACTTTTTCAAATCTTAAAATAATAATAATAATAATAAATAATATTCTAACAATATTTTATTATCTCAAACTTCAACATCCAAACGTACCCTTATTGAATATTTAGTGAGCTGAAAATCTACAAAAACAGTAATAAATGAAAAATTAAAGTAACAGGAGAGGGATCTAGATTCTACATGCCCACCAACCTAAAACTAAAGTAGGTAGCCCATTCACGTATGTATTTTGTCTGAAAAATTATACTCCTTGTTAATAATACACTATACATATTTTTTATTTTTTAATTTCCTTAACTAGTATGTGTGTAAGAATCATGAGTAGAACAATTCAATTAGTTTAACAAAAATAAAATAAAAATAAATATAGCATATGAGATAATGAGTAGTAACGCTGGGTTTATCTTTTTCTTTTGGGTGATGTTAGGTTACTCTCTAAATTGAGTAATGACACATGTACAATTTTTTTTATAATTTTTTATACAATCATATTTTAAAATGATAGTATTTTCATAAGAGAAATATTTTAATCACAAAGAAATTATACAAAAATAAATTTACAAACTGACGAGGTTTGATGCAGTATATCATATTGTAAAGTTACTTTTAGTATAAAATAGATCTAACGGATCACGCGAAACTTTATAATTTTATGAGTTTACTTTTATGTAATTTCTTTATATCTGTAGTAATTATTTTTACATAAAATGATATTATTTTTATAAATTATTTTATAGAATGCCTATCGTTTAAAATATAATTGAATAAAAAGTTGTAAAAAGTATTTCATGTCTATCATTTTCACTCTAAACATTCCTCCAAATATGCTCTAAAACTCAATCGTTATATTCATTCGTTCAAACCCTTCTCCATCCACGCATCTTCTCGTCTTCAAAATGCAACGTTTCACTTATGTACTACACGCACCGTTTTGCACTTCTATTATGTTAATACCGTTGTCCTTCAAAATTCGCAGCATCACTTAATATAACGGCTCAGCATCAAGCAACACAGATCATACCCTCAAGCATCCCAGACCAGTACCCAGCTTTCCAAGTTTTTCCGTTACATACAATCTTGAAATGTATAATTCCCATATACTCTGTTTGAAAAAAATTGAAGGCTACTATTAAAATAATAACTTTTTTATATGATTTTCAGATTTAACCAATCTTTTCAAAGGAAGTGTACATAGATTGCACACTTACTAATATCATTTCTCATTTCACTTATTTTCCAGAACTACACATAATTATGAGGGAAAATGATATTAGTTTTTTTTTTAAATTTGTGTTTCTTTATTTATTAATTTTTTTTAAAAAAAATCTATAAAAAATACTTTAAGAAAGGAAAAAAAATATTATAAAATTCGTAATATTTATAGATGAGAAATGATATTGTAATTGTAGAGTGCGAAAGTTCTATATAATATCTTTGACTTATATAAAAAAAATTAATAATAAATCTTTACTATTTTTTAAAACAATTATATGAAATTTATATATTTCATAATTATACATCACATTACTCTTTAAAGACGACTAGCACCACCCAATTATGAGAGGTGCTGTAATGCATGTATTGCATGATGTGGCATACGTACATGATGAAATATGTATGTTAACATATGTGAGAGTGTGGATGGGTGAGAGACAAAACAGGAAGGCCAAGTGGGCATTGGGTTCACTCAAATGGAGATGTCAGATGTGTTTGTTGCTTCTTTTTCCCGCCAAAGCCGCCGACGTGGAACCCACCGCTCCTCTTTTTCCTCTATTTTTAGTCTCTCTCCAAAGGCGAATATGACACGTGTATTTTTTTTTTATTTTTTTATAGCAGTGATGTGACGGAGGCCCAGCAAATCGAAGCGTTTTTTTTCATAGCTGTAATTGCGTGGAAAGTGCATTAATGTATAATTGGAATTCAACTGTTCTTTCCTCTTGACCCGAAGGTCCAATTAAAGTGGTGACGTGGCTGTGGGTTTTTCTACTTCTTTAACAACTGACTTTGAGTAATTTCCACTTTCGGGGGTGTGTAAGATTGGCTGTATTATTTTGAGGTGTGAAAGGATATTTTGTGTAAAAGTATCGCATTTTAAAAAGAATAAGTAAATATAAAAAATATATATATATATAAAAAGAATGATTTTATAATAATAAATTACTCTTTCTTAAAAGAAGTACATAACATTTACTTAACTATAATCATGATATTATTCAATTTCACATATTTCTAATTTCTTTTCTAATTTGTGGATTATTCTATCTTATCACGTGATATTGTATTGTTAAAAATAATGTTGAAGTGACTAAATAATAGTAATACTAGATATAATAATTAGATGTATGATGTATAAGTCTTTTAGGTGGGTGGAGACTTCCCTACTCCTTCCCCCTCTCTCTCGTAAAAAATTAAGGGCTCCAGATTTGATTTTTACCAGAAGATGGAGAGGCCACCTTTTTTTCCTCTCCTTTCCCTCATTCCTCCATTCACCCATATTGTCTATCAAGGTCGTTCTTTTTGCTTAGTTTTATTTTGCTTCCTTCAAAGTTGAAGCTGAGCGTCGGATTGGAACAGATGTAAAGCTTGGATTTGAAAAATTCAAAAAGTGGTTGAGGAATACTTTTGGTGAAGATGTCGACAACTTGTAGGTGAGAGAGAACATATTGAGTGCGAAGTTTGCCAGCAACAACAAGTTCTCGAAGGAAATGGTAGTCTAACTCAACATGCTTTGCCCGCTTATGAGAAACGGGGTTTGAACTTAAAAAAATGGCACTTTTGTTGTTGCACAAAAGAAGAGGCTACTGTGGAATGGAGACCTGGAGATCATGAAGGAGATGCATAAGCCAAAGAAGTTCAGCTGCAGTGTGCGCAAGAGCACGATACTCAGATTCACAGCTAGAGCGGGATACAGTAGGTTGCGTCTTGGCACTCCAAGAAACCAAATTGTCACCAAGATAAATAGAGTAGCCAGAGGTAGAACAACGAGTGTCAGGGCAGCCTGCCCAATCAGCATCAAAGTAAGCAACTAAAGCACTAGGAGTAGCAGATGGGCGAAAATTAAGGCCTAAATGAAGGGTGCTCTTGACATAGCAAAGAATACGCTTAACAGCAAGAAAATGATCTTCTGTTAGAGCGTGTAGAAACTGGCTGACAGAATTGACAGCATGAGCAATGTCGGGCCACGTGATGTTCAAATATTGGAGAGCACTGACGAGAGACCTGTAGAGAGTGGGATCCGAAAAAGGTGTACCATCAGCAATCAGGTGCTGCGCAATAACCATGGGGGTATGGACTGGTTTGCTGTCAAGTAATTGAGCTCGAGTAAGAATATCCCGTGCATACTTTAGCTGACTAATGAAAAGACCATCTGCAGTTGATGAAGCTTCAAGGCCAAGAAAGTAACTGAGAGGGCCCAAATCTTTAGTAGCAAACTCAGAGTTGAGCTTGCGGTGAAGCTATTGAGAAGAGATGAGTTGTTGCCAGTTACAATGATATCATCAACATAAAGAAGCAAATAGATTATGTCAGATTACTTATGGAAAATAAAGAGAGAAGTGTCAGCATGAGTGCAGGAAAACCCAAGTTGAACAAGAAAGGAGTTGAAACGCTGAAACCAGGCACGAGGTGTTTGCTTGAGACCGTAGAGAGCTTTCTTCAACTGGCATACATGATTAGGAAAGCGAGGATCAATGTACCCATGAGGTTGCTCCATATAAACATTTTCAATGAGAGTACCATTGAGAAAGACATTCTTGACATCAAGTTGATGAAGAGGCCATTTGTTGTTTACAGCAATAGAGAGCACAACATGAACAGTGGTAGCCTTGATAACAGGACTAAAAGTGTTAGTATAGTCAAGACCAGGTACCTGTGTATAGCCTTTGGCAACAAGACGAGCTTTGAGATGCTCAATGGATCCATTAGATAGATATTTGGTCCGAAACACCCATTTGGAGCCCACAATGTTGGTGTTAGTAGGTCACGGAACCAAAATCCAGGTGTAGTTATTTTGCAATGCACGAACTTCGTCATCCATATCCGCAAGCCAAGCAGGATTTTTAGCAACACATTAGAATCCTTTAGGTTTAGTGGATACAAGTAGAGCAGAAAGAAGACTAAAGGATCCCAAAACACCAATATTCGCTGGATGACGAGTTTTAAAAATACTAGCTTTAGCTTGTGTGAGCATAGGGTGAGAACCCAACGGGAATGCTGGAGCAGGAGTGAGATCCGTAATGTGAGGATTGGTGTCGGACTCAGTAGGAGGCGGTCTAGGGGCTGGGTGTGGCGAAAAAGAACCTGCAAGAGAGTCACTAGCCTGCAAAGACTCATTAACTGGATTAGTACAAATAGCACACGGTTTAGATCCGGATGGAGTAATGGGCGGAAATGGTGCTCGGGAGAAGAGGGAGGTGTGTGAAAAGTTGAGAGAGGATATGGGCTGGGCTGGGCTAGAGATTTATCTAGGAAGGGAAAATGATTTTCATCAAACTGTGCATGTTGGGTGATATATAGCCTAGAGGTGGTGGGATCAAGGCAACGAAAACCTTTATATGAGGGACTATAACCCAAAAAAATGTATGGAATACTGCGAGGGGAAAATTTGTTAGGCATATAATCACGCAAACAAGGATAAACACGACAACCAAAGGAATGAAAAATTTCATAATTAGGAGAGGAACTATAGAGAAGCTCAAAAGGTGACTTACCTCCAAGAAGTGGTGTGGGCAAGCAGTTGATGATGTAGGCTGCAGTGCTTAAGGCGTCAACCCAGAAGCGAGGAGAAAGATGAGAGTGAAAAAGAAAGGCAAGACCTGTCTCGGTCACATGACGATGTTTCCTTTCAGTGCGACCATTTTGAGCAGGTGTGTATGGGCAGGAGAGTTGATGATGGATACCAGTGTTACGAAGGTGATCTTTGAAATGATGACTAGTGAATTATGCACCACCATCGCTTTGAAAAATTTTGATACAAGCAGAATGTTGATTTTCCACAAATGTTTGAAATTGGCGGAAAACATCATAAAAATCATATTTGAATTTCAAAGGGTACAACCAAGTGAAGTGAGAAAAATCATCAATGAAGAGAACATAGTAGGCAAAACCTAAGGTGGATTTGGCGGGGGAAGGGTCCCATATGTCACAATGAAGTAAATCCAACACATTAGACAACCGATGTTCATTACGTGAATAAGGCAAACGATGATTTTTCGCAAGTTGGCATGTACTACATAGTGTTGGAGAAGGCAACAAAGATGTAAGATAAAGATGACATTTTTTATTTAAAAAAGAAATAACAGAATAATTCACATGTCCATGGCGAGCATGCCATAAATCATATGAAGCATGAAGAGATTTATTTTTAAGAACAAAAATAAAACCTGAATGTCCATACTCCAGCATATATAAGCCGCCATCTCTTTTATCGGTTGCCACCACCCTTCCCGTTTGGCAATTCTGGACGGTGAAAAGATTATTAGTAAAGGTAACAGATAAAGAAAAATCAGACGTTAATTTACTAATTGACAAAATATTTTTAGTGAGACAAGGAACAACCAAAACATTGAGTAAATGAAGATTTGGAATAGGAGAAATGGTACCCGTATGAGTTATGGGTAGAGAAGCACCATTACCTACAATTACACAATCCTTACTCGGGTAATTATTTGAGAGATCCAAAAGAGAGGGATCGGTGGTCATGTGGGCCGAAGCCCCAATATCCAAATACCAATCGGGGGCCTCATGTTCAGCCATAAGCAAGAGTTGGTGAACGCCTCGGCAAGATGAGCAGAGGACTCATGGCGTGCATATCGCTAATTGCAGCGATCGGCGTAGTGTCCTTCATTGCGGCAAATTTGGCAGGGGGCGACTCCCATGACTAGAAAAGCTGCGTCCATGGCCGCGATTTGAAAGAGAGTGACCATGGCCAGTGCTGCGTCCGCGGTGGGTGCGAGAGGAATTTCCTCTCTGATTCGCACGATCATGGCTTCGGTTTGTGGCTGTGAACGCTGTGGTGGGTGAAACCGAAGACTCAAGAGACTTTTGAAAGAGCTCAAAGCTCTCAGCCTTTGAGATCAAGTCAGCGAAACAGGGGAGGGGCGTAACAACCATCTATGCAGTAGAGAATGAAGAAAAATCAGAGCCAAGACCTCGAAGGAACCAGTGTACCTTATCGGTGCCATCGACGGGACAACCAATCGCATGAAGTTGATCACAAAGTGCCTTGAAGGCACGGGCATACACCATGACAGACCGAGTGCCGCGCCTCATCAATTGTAGATCACCTTTGAGGCCAATTTTGCGAGCCTTGGAACGGTGGCTGAAGGTGTTTTTCAAGGCGAGCCAGACCTCTCGAGAGATGGAGAGACTGACGACCTCAGCCATGGCTTCCTCGGTGAGGGAGGAGAGGAGAAGGCTGAGTAGCCTCTGGTCAGTGGCTTTCCACGCCAAGTATTTGGGATTTGGTGTATGTGAAGTGGCAGGGTCAAACCGTGGAGGAGACTCAAGGGTTCTATTGACATAGCCTAGTAATTCTTGGCTCTCAAGAAGGGGAAGGAGTTGGCTTTTCCATAGGAGATAGTTGGTAGAGGAGCGATTGATGGTGACCATGTGAATCATGGTATTGAAGGGGAGAAGGGTGGACTTGGCAGCCATAGGGGAGGAGAAGGGAGGGATCGAGGGATGCTAATCCTAAAGGGCTCTTGATACCATGAGAAGGTTTGATGAAACTACCACACATTTAAGTGGTGAGTAGTTTTTCATTTATATAGCAATTTACATATCGTATAAAATAATTACAAATCAATTACAATTAAGATGGAATTTGAATAAATAGAAAGTATATACAAAACAATCGCCTAGAATTAGGGTCTTAGTTAAGACACATATGTCAAGCCTTAGATTAAGGCAAAGTATCCTCAACACTCGCCACCACCAAATCTTTCAGATCTGACCTTTGTGGCTGAAAAGAGACAAACGTGTTACCTTCACGCGCTGTCACATATTCCGAATTATACCGAAGTTGGTCCAAACTGTAATCCGTCCTTTTTCGCATTTATCTTACTGTTTTTCTTTTTAGTTTCCTTATTGTTAATTAAAATAAAAAGAGTTCGTCTCTCGGACTTTTGTCTGTAGAAGTTGAGTCTCTGTTTAGGCAAAGAGTGATGTCTCTTGTACGTTTGTCTGTAGAGAGTATCAGCAGTAGTGAAGACCAGACCAGTCACAAAAAGAAATAGTGTACTGGTGGAGCTCCAAATGCATCATTTTAGTTTATGATGTCATGTTTGATATGTGGACATTTCAGAATGTATCTAGTCATATATGTAAGTGTTTTGATGAATGAATGATGATAGTTTCCCTTAAAAAAAAGTCTTATATACTCTATTGGAAAAAAGTTTCATCACTAAAAAATTATTTTTTTCACGTGAATTCCAAATTTATCTTTTTTTTAAAGAAACCCATTATACATACATATCCTAAAATTAAGTAATATGATATTTTTAATCAAAGTTAGAGTACTCCATCATCTATATTTTTAGTACTTTTTTTTTTATAGAAGTCATACTTTATTGAATAACTCTAACATAGAGAACAAATACAATGAGGAATATCTTCCAAATCAATCAAAACATCAGTAATGCCTAGAGCATTTTTACCTAAGGCATGAGCAACCTTATTATTAGTTCTCCCTATATAATTAACTGACCATTGATCCAAGAAGCCAAGATTTCTCTAGCATCAACTATGAACATTCCAAAGCAAGAACCATTATCATCAGTTCTTTGAAGCCTCTGTACTACTTGAAGTGCATCATCTTCTACAATGATATTCTTGTACCCCAAATCCTTGCAAAACATGATAGCTTAAAGTGTTGCATATGATTCTACCAGCAATGGATTAGGGAATAATTCTCTATTAATCCGCATTGTTGCAAGAACTACACCTTCCCAGTCACGAATGAGAGCACCAATACCAACCTTGCTATTAGCTTTGTCCACTACCGCATCCCAATTAAGTTTATAGACACCTTAAGGAAGGGCCTGTCAACTAGTTTCCACTACTTCATGACTGCTCTTGGGATTACTAGTATTTCGATCAACCTGTTTGAGCTCTCAAAAGTTGTTCATACTGTTGCACTATCTTATTTGGATGAGTGAATTCATCTTTGAAAACAAACTCATTTCTCATTTTCCAAATTTTCCATGAGATCACTGAGAATTCTTCCATTTCAAACTTATCAAGCAGCCCAAACATTTCCTCCACTATGTCCTTGAAAGTCTATCTTACAGTCCTGCATTTCTGAAGTCTGATTGAGCATTGCGGCATTGCATTACCCCATACTTCTTTGGCTGATATGCACTCCCATAAAGCATGCTCCACTGTTTCTGATTCTTGTCCACAAATAGGATGTGTTGAGCTGTCAACCACCTTTTTATTCTGTGGAGGTTGGATTTGGTGGGAAGGGCATTTAAACAAGCCCTCCATAGAAAGGTTTTGCAAGCATTAGGGATGGCCAAGCTCTAGATCTTTGTCCAGTTATCAATCTTTAGTTTCATGACTGATTGTTGGCCTCTTTTACACTCTTGCAGGTCACCTTGGAGGTGGTAAGCACTTTTGACAGAAAAGAAACCATTAGTGGTACATCTCCAAATTAACCAGTCAGGTTTGTTACAGGGACTAATGGAGATAGTTCTAATCAATTATCTTCCTCTTTAGAAAATATGGCATTCACCAGAGAAAAATTCTATAACTTGTGTCTTTGTGACTTTGTCAATAAGTTCTGAAACCTTTGTATCTGCTTGGAGGAACCTGACTGAGCTTTGTGGCTTGAAGGTAATGGGTTGAGGGATCCACTTGTCAGTCCAGATGCCAACTTTCTCTCCATTGCAAATTCTCCAGATTAGGCCTTCTTCAAGTAGAGGTCTAGCTAACAGCAAACTTTGCTAGATGTAAGAAGGGGTACAACCTAATTTTGCTTGAGAAAAATTAGCAATAAGAAGATTTTTTTTTTAGGACCTGTGATGCTAGTGATCTAGGATTCTGAACAATCCTCCAACATTGCTTAGCTAGCATGACAGTGTTAAAATTCTCAAAATCTCTAAACCCAAGCCCACCTAATCTCTTTGCTTTCCTCATTTGATTCCAACTCACCATTGGATTTTTTTCTCATTTACTTGTTGACCCCACCAATAGTTTTTCACAACTTTGTTAAGTTCTTAGAGCATCTACTTTGGTAGTTTGAATATTCCCATGTTGTAAGTAGGAATTACTTGAATTACAGATTTAGGCAAGACTTCCTTACTTGCCTGAGAGAGGAACTTCATTTTTCAGTTGCTCAGCCTTGTTCTCACTTTGTCAAGAACATCTCTGAAAGAGCTGGATCGAGATCTCCCTACAAGGTACATATTTTTATTACACAATAGTTAGTTACAATTCTACAAATGGTATCCTTACAATAATATAATAGGAATAAAATAAAACATTTATTGAGTCTGGAAACTTTGATCTCATTTTAGAAACTTTATTTGATAAAATAAATTTGAACATGAAAATAGAGGCCAAAAGATCTCAAAATTCAAAGTTTGTTATCTCACAGAGTTTTAGGATTGCAAGTTTAAAATTCACAATGATCAGTTGCTTCAGTCCAAGGACTTTAAAGATTAAACAAAATACAAAGTTTTTGATTCGTGTGATTTGAGGTGTATTAAGCCGTTGGAGGTTCAAGGAGAATAAACCAAGTCTAAAGATTAATTAGATGATCTGGTAGTCTGTTCCGGAATGGTTTTATCTTTAAAAAGTCTTTTAAAATATAGAAGATGATACATCTACTGAGTCTAAAGGATCGGTATTGAAAAGGGTATTGATTAGTGTTAAAGCATTTTTTTAAAGTATTTTTTGTGTATTTAAAAAATACAAAAAAATAATAAAAAATATAATACTAAAAAAATAAACAAGCACAAATGCTAAAAAAAAACACTGATCAATACACTTTGTCGGTGTACTTATCATTTTTCTTAAAAGATTTCCTTTCGTCATACAAAATTCTTATCTTGTGGTTGGCTTGTTCTATTTTTTCCCTTAGTAAATATGTGATGTATGGATGATGAATAGAAGAAATCAATTTTTCTAATAAAAAAAAAAGATTAAAACATGTGTGGTGTATGGTGTAGAATGTTGTGTAACAAAACCCTATAAACCAAACTCTTTCTGCCTATATGCATGAAAAAGGATGAATATAATTTAGATCATCTCCTCTCCAGCAAGAATCCTGATGAGGATAAAGATGGTTCAACTATCAGAACGAGGGAAAAGAAAATTACTGTCATCCATCCTCAACCCTTAGAACCCCATTTTCCAAGAAATGGCAAAGTTCTTTACAACCGAGAGTGAAAAACCTTTAATCTCTACCATCACAATCTTAATCTTATCCTTTCCACCCTCCAGCTCCTTGAGGAACTTCTACTATGTGGTGTTCATCTCTATGTTTGAAGCTCTCATCACAAGGTTTTCATCAATCTCAGGTGAAGATGCCTCTCCACTTCCATCCAATCCCAACACTGTAATCTTTTCACCAAACCAACCCTTACCAAAAGCAAACTTGCGTTCCTGTACTTCTACACCTTTACAGTTCCTTTGCTAATGAATGCATAGAAATCAACATAGGTGTGTTAGGAACATATGGCACAAGGTTTATGTGATTTGGCAATGTGCCTATGTCCATTGAGCTACAGAGGATTTTATTTCATATGATAAACAAATACAGTAAGGTGGTTGTACAAGAGAATAATATAATATGAGTAATGCTACAAACTACATTCCTATCTCACTTTTATCTCACTATGTAAAATGTGACATGTTTATCACCACTGAATTTTCCTTCATATTTTTAAAAGAAAAATTCAAAAGTTGATTGGTTATACCACCTCATCATAGTAGAATAGGAGTAAGATGAGGTTATAGTTTGTAGAACTTTCCATATAATATACAATAAATCCTAGTCAGCAGGTCAGGTCGGATTAAGACTCATTGAGAATCCATAAAAAACCGCAATAAATCCTTGTCGAGATGGGTCATCAAACTGGACCGCCACAAACACAACCAGGCTCCACACATAGAGGCTAGCCCAACAAGTTGGAGTGCCTGTTTTCAGTTTCCAAATATCCTTCCAGATTCGTTTCTGCCTGCTTGCATTGCAAGTTTCACCTTTTCCTCAAGTTGCACACATTTCTCTGAAATGCCTGTAAGCACTTTTCACACTGAAATTCCCATTTTCTCCATGGCCCAGATTAGTTTAACAGCATGATCTTCTGAACTTATAAGTATCTCCAGTGCTTCATCTGTAGCTGCAGGTGGAAGTATACTTCTAACCTTCAAACCATCCCATTCGTAACATGTTTAAGGTCTCTAAAGCTAGGGATCCAACTGTCATTCCATATATCAATATCTCTTACATCGCATACTCTCCATCGACAGCCTTAAGCCAGTTTATCCTTTACAGACCAAATACCCTTCCAAACATATGAAAGGTTGTATCCCATCTTGTAGTCCATAAACCTATTATGAGGAAAATATCTAGCTTTGAAAACCTTGTGTATTAAGCTATCCTCATTTTGCATAAGCCTCCAATCTTGCTTTGCTAGGAAAGCATCATTGAAAGTTCTACAATCCTTAAACCCCAGACCACCTTCACTTTTAGGAGCACACATTCTTTTTCAACTCACCCAATGGATTTTTTTTTCCTTCTATTTTTGACCTCACCAGAATCTTGCCATCATCTGTTCAAGTTCAGTACATAGGGAACCAGGAAATTTAAAGCAGCTCATGGCATATGTAAGGATAGATAGGGCCATAACCTTAATGAGAATCTCTTTTCCACCTTTTGAGAGAAGTTTCTCCTTCCAATTTTGTAATTTATGCCAAACTCTATGTTTTATATCAGAGAAAGCTCTATGTTTGGCTTTTTCAATCATAGGAGGGAGGCCTAAGTACTTGTTATAGTTCTGGTACTCCTGGATGCCCCAATAGGAAAGAAGCTCCTTTTTTGTTTCTCTGATGGCACATTTTTACTTAAAACTATTGAGATTTTATCTCTATTAATCTTCTGACATGAGGCCCTCTCATATGTTTCCAGTTTGCATAGCTACATTCTCTTGGAGGGATGCTTTACAAAAAAGCACACTGTCATATGCAAATAGAAGATGATTCACCACAGGGGCTCCTCGACAGATCTTAATGCCACTGATTTGCTTGCTTATTTCAGCAATGTGATCAGACCTTCAGTTCCAATAAAAAATAGATAGGGAGATAAAGAGTCTCCCTGTCTTAAACCTCGAGAAGGATAGATAGGACCCATTGGTTCACCATTGATGAGGATGGAAAAGGAGACAGACTTGACACAGAACATAATTAGCTCAATCCATTTCTTAGCAAACCCCATATGCTACATAATTGCTTCCAGGTAGTTCCATTCTAGCCTAACATAGGCTTTGCTCATGTCGAGTTTAAGAGATATAAAATTCTCTTTTCTCGATCTTTTATTTCTCAAAAAATGCATCATCTCATAAGCAACTAAAATATTATTAGATATGATTCTACTAGGTACAAAAGCACTTTGGGAATTAGAAATTACATCAGGTAGTATCAACTTCAACCTATTAGATAAAACTTTAGAAATCAATTTGTAAATGACATTACAAATACTAATAGGTCTATATTTTGTCACTTTCTCAGGACTCTTTTTCCTTGGAATAAGAGTAATAAACGTATGGTTGATAGAGGAAGGGAACTGGCCTTCATTAAGAACCTGCAACACAACATTTTTGATAGACCTCCCCACAATGTGCCAGTACTTTTGGAAAAATATAGGCGCCATAACATCAAGACCAGGAGCCTTGGTAGGATTCATATGATGTAGAGCAGCTTCCATTTCAGCCTCTGTGAATGGCTTTGTGAGCTCTTCATTCATAGCATTTGTGATCCTACCATTGAAAGCTGTTAAGGACTCCATATCCATTCTTTGTGAGTTTGAAGTGAACAACTCTTCAAAGTATTGAAATATCAACTCATCTCTCTCATCTCCTTCTTTCCAAAAACATGCCCCATTCTTCAGCCTGACTATTTAATTATTCTTTTTCCTTTGAGTAGCTTTATTATGAAAGAGTTTTGTATTTTGATCTCTAGCCTTAAACCATAGAGCTTTAGACCTTTGCCTCCATAATATTTCATCCCTTTCAATCCAGCACTGTAACTCATCTCTTGTTTGCTGATGTTCTTCCTTACTCAGGGAATAGGTGTCACCTGCTTGGATTTTTTTCAAACGATCTCTAGCTTGTTGGATCTTTTTTGTGCAAATTTCCAAAACACTGTTTATTCCATTTTGTAAGGCTCTCACTACACCCAGAGATTTTCTGCATAGTATCTCCCATGGCTCCTTGTCCCGTGTCGAGATTCCAAGATTGTTCAATAACCTTTTCACATTCATCAGCTTCAATCCACATAGCTTCAAACCTGAAGGGTTTAGAACCCTTCTTGAAAAATTACCTTCTGTTTGCTAAATAATGGGCAAATGATCTGAATATACTGCTGAACCATGAACCACTTTAGCATAAGGAAACATATTACACCATGTTTGACTTGCTAAAAATCTGTCCAACCTTTCACATATATTGTTCTCCCTCTCTCTGTATTTCACCATGTGAACTTTGGTCCTTCATAACCCAAGTCAAGTAATGCACAATCATTCATAGCTTTCATAAACCCTTCCATCTTTCTTTCAGGTCCTTCTTTACCGCCACATTTCTCATTTCTGCTTAGGATCTCGTTGAAGTCACCAAATACAAGCCATCCATTATGATCACCTCTATTTATCAATCTAATTAACTCCCAAGTCTCATTTCTTCTAATTATCTTGGGTTACCCATAAATCCCTGTTAACTACCATTCCCTTCTATCTCTGCCCTCCTCAGATACCATAGCATCAATATGGTGTTTTGAAAAGTTACGGATAGTTAAGATCGCCTCATGTCTCCACATCAAACAAAGTCCTCCACTATGCCCCTCACTGTTTATAGCCAGACAACTTTCAAGTCCTAACTGAAAGTTTAGGTTCTCCATTTTCCTCTCTAACAACTTTGTCTCATGTAAAAATAGTACGTCGGGACCTTCCTTCTTGACAAGATCACGAAGGGCTTGAATTCCTCATGGGTTCCCAAGCCCACGGGAATTCCAACTTATTATTTTCATTACTTTCGGCGAGGCTGAACTTCAGTCTTCGCCGATATCTCAGTTTTGTTGTTTACCTTAGCAACCACCACCCTTCATTATTTAAGTTTTATAGCCTATTCCTCACCACCTAAGTCTTCATCCTCTATTTCCTTTCTCTTCTGTGAAATCTTCAAATTTTCTTTTGGGGTAACCTTCATATTGTTTTTCCTGAGTCGTTGCCACTTCTTTCCAATTGACACTTTGCGGTTCTCAACATGTTGGGCTATTAACTCACTTTCTTGGGCCTTCTCTTGCCCTTGTTGTTAGGCCTCAATGGGCTCAACCTTGATTGCTTCGATGGGCCCATTTGATTGCCTTTCCGTTATGCCCTCAAGTTGGCCATTTCCTGATCTGTTTTCCTAAGTACCATTCTTCATTTCTTAAGCTGATTTGCCATTACCTCTTCACTTATGTTAAGCATCTGATCTGCATTCCTTATCTGAAACCTCCCTTCTTTAGTAGTTGCCAAAACATCCTCCTTTGATCCTTCATTTATTTCTTGATAACCAACTTCCTTACATTGTATAATTCTTTCTTAGCAACTCCCATAACGTCTCCTTCGTTATTGATGCGAATACCGCAATTTATACTACCACATTTACTTCTAATTGTAGGGTCGCATTTTCAGAGGGCTTCGATTGGATTCTGCCTATTGATCACGGTGGTGACGACCCTTTCCTGAGGAAACTCCGGTTCTCAGGCATTGTCCATAGCGAAGACAACCTTATGTGTACAAAACTTTGTTTGTCTACCAACTTCTGCAATCTTTATGGTTATGTCCCAATCTGCCAAAGACATAACAAAATTTGGGAAGCCTTTCCTCTCATCAACGATGTTGTAATATCCAGTCTGAATCGTACCCGGATGAATTCTCCCCATGCTCCACATCAATATCTTCCACTCTTCCTATGCTATTTCCAGTCATTCTCGCAACCTGTTCATTCATAGCATGTAATAGTAGATCGTATAGACAAATCCAAAATGCTGCCTTAGTAATGTTAATTTTGTTAACTTGGAGCTCCCCTTCAAATTGTTGCTTCAGAACTAAATTCTTATAAAAAGACCATGGCCCCTTGCACTACACATGATCTTTTTCTACTTGATCTTCAAACTCTACAAGCATCAGTCTAGAACCTATATCTTTAAACCATATTTTCTTCATAGGGCTCCAAACCTATTTCATTGTTTGTTTGAATGCTTCCCGATTATAATTCTTATTTGTAGGCAGAGAAACAAACAAACACCTTTCTCCTCTTATTTTCAAACTTACAAGCAGAGTATCATCCACTAAAAGCTCCTCCTGTTCCTGCTCAGACAGTGAGAGCTGCTGACAAAGTTCTTCTAGATTGTCCTCCATCATAAAGGAAAACAAGACACTAATATGTCACTACCTTGATCACTTCAAAAAGTAACTCAGAACTTGCACCACGACAAGGAGGGGGAACCTCTACGAGAGTCAGATCTCCTTTGAGGAGAGAGGGACACTAGTTGTAATATTTTAATATAGCGCCCCTCTTTTGATGCAATGGTTTGTGTCATATCAAACAAACTGTATGCAATTCTTGGGGAAACAATGCTTTAACTCTGATTTCCCTTTCTCGTGAACTGGGAATACCAAAACACTGCTCCCCAGCAAGAACTGTGTGCTCAATCCAAAACAGTCGTGTATCTTGGGAACAAGAAGAAAAGTTGTCATGCAATTGGTGCTTCACTTATATAAGCCTCATACTTCATAGTTCAAGATATACAGTTAAGGCAGGAGCTTATACCTCACAACCAGAGCATTCCGAGCATCTGAGCAGACTTCGCGACTTACACCCATTGATAAAGCTCCTGGCATGGGGAACAGTAGTTTGCATGATCAAAAGTAGTTTGCATGATCCTTTAATTGAGAATGGGTAGAAAGCACCAACTTCAATCCAGCGACTGCATAGCTCTTCTGTAGGTGTTGGATAGAATCCACATATATCTCAACCATTGGCACCCCAAATAAATCAAAATTGAGCATAGTGGAAATTGAGTGCCTCAAATCTTCCCAAGTTCCCTTATCATCACCACCCAGAACAAACACAAGTGGAGAGAGATAATATGAATGGTCGCTTGCCCTAAAGTCCTTGAGGAGCTTTGAGAGTTGCAACGGATTGAGAGAAACCATAGAGACCGTGAGGATCATATTCCAAAGCGCCACTGTAGTGAACTGCACTAGTGGCTATGATTGTAAACCCTATAGGCACCTGCAAACCTAATGCGTTTATCTTGCAAGGAGGATCGTCCCATCTTGTACGTCTTTGTAATGTTGTTGCAGTCCAAGCAACATATCCAACCAAGTCCTGTACTAGATGGACACTGCTTGCAGCAACATATACATGAGACAAAACCTTAAGAGGTTGACTTGAAAAGGATTTCTATAAATCTAGGAATATAAAAGATAAATTAGCTTATGAAACAAAACTGATGCAAAGAAAGAGAGAAGGTTTATATATCTTTTTCCTTAACTTTTTTTTTTGTTCAATCTTTCAAGTTAGTATTGGTGGTAACGAAAAAATATTGAATAAAAAGACAGAACTCATGAAGTTGGTGAAGAGAAACAAAGAAAATATTTTCTTACATTGTCTAGGAGATATCAAATCACAAAGAAACTATTTACTCTCATTGTATGAATGTCTGTATTGAATCTTTTTATAATTGAAGATTGACTCCACCACATTTTAAGTTATAAAGTATGGGTTTCAGTTGCTAAAACTAAGAAAATACTTTGGATATAAGAGGGGAGGGAGAGAGTGGCAGCTCCATTTTTTTGAAGATACACTCTGTGTTTTTCTGCTATGGTGCTATTGTGCTATCAAATTATGATGCTCATATCCATGATTTCCTCTTAATTGTGTAATTGCATAATCTCATCCATTTATCTGTAAATACATAACTGATGATTCCCATGTATAGGAGATACACATAGCTGTAATCTTTTCACACCAACTGTAAACGTTTAACTTGTATTCTATTTAAATCAATACAAAGCCTACACAGAAGGTAGGCTATTATTCTAGATAATATCAGACATCTGAGGAATGGAGTCTACTTCCAACTTATCGCTCCCCCCTGTGGATTCTCTTGCTTCCTAGGAATTCTCTCTAGCCAAATCCTCCTACCCGATATCTCTATCAAATTAGATTCAAATAATTATTTATTATGGAAAGCACAAGTGGTCCCTGTTCTTCGTGGCCATGGTCTTCTTGGATATGTGAAAAATGAAGTTCCATGCCCACGTGCAACACTTGTAGGTGAAAATAGTGTTGTATGTTCCAACCTAGCTGCAACTCTGTGGTTGTGAATTGATTAGCTAATTTTAGGTTGGCTAAATAGCTCTCTGTCTAATGGTCCACTCTCATAGGTGATCAACAATGAGACTTCCCACGATGCTTGGGAAGTATTGGAAACTCTGTATCGCATCCGTACACGAGATCTCGTTCAACTGATGATGGGTGACTTTCAGACGCTCACTAAGGGCCTTCCTCTCTTGAGGATTATCTACACAAAGTCAAATGGTTGGCTTTATCTCTTCGTGGTGCTGGAAAATCCATTGATGATGACGATTTCATCATCTTCATACTCTGAGGATTGGGTCCTGAATTTGATCCTATTGTCACAGCGATTAATGAACGAGATGTTTTTCCTCCCCTTGAATCCGTTATTAGCAAGCTTTTAGATTTCGAAATGCACAGCACTACCTCTCGTGCTTCTTCCCTAACCACTTCTTTCTACACAAATCGTGGTGGCCCTACACATGGTTCTTGAGGAGGTCGTAGCAGTTGTGGAAAATCTTCCACCAATCCACCTTCCTCTCATAAGCAGCAAAAGACTACCAAATCTCAAGGAACTCCATCTGGTAATTGGTCCCAGCAATCACCTTATCGTGGAGGCCGTAGCAATGGTTGTGTTCGGAATGATGGATCTAGAATCACTTGTTTTTACTGTGGTGGCCCCAACCACAAAGCTGATGGCTGTTGTGCATCTAACGAGTAAGCTGAACATTACAAACTATTTGTTGCCTTACAGGTTGGTTATAGTGTTGATGAGATTTGGTATCCCAATACCAGTGCAAATAACCATATGACATCATCGACCAATTATGCCCAAGGTATTAAACCTTATACTGGAAATGAATCTATCATGGTCGGTAATGGTGCTAGGTTAAATGTATCTGGTATTGGTATAGTTATAGTTCCTTCTACTGCTCTGCAACTCAAGAACGTTCTTATTGTTCCTACTCTTAAAGAGAATCTGCTTTCGGTCTCTTAATTTACTCAAGATTATCAATGTTGTTTCTCATTTTATCCTCGGGGTTTTGTTGTTAAGGAGCTGAAGATGGGATGAGTGATGCTTAAAGGATCAGTATCTAATGGCTTGTATCTGATTACTCCATCTATCCCCCACCATTTTCCAGTTGGTCTTATGGAAAATGTCCGGCAGTGTATGGCATGCCCGATTGGGACACTCTCATTCTCGTACTTTAAATGTTTTATTTTCTTCTCTACCATTCTTGAATAAAAAGGTTGGATTTTGTGAAAGTTGCACCTTGGGCAACTCTACTAAACTCCCTTTCTCATCTCGCCATGTATGTGCTTCTTCATTTTTGCATACTATTCATATGGATGTTTGGGGTCCGGCCCCATAACTTTATATGATGGCTTTCGCTTTTATCTGGTAATTATTGATGAATACTCGCGCTTTATTTGACATTTTTCAATGGCATGAAAATTTGACGTTCTCAATATTTTTCCTACGTTCTTGAACTTGGTGGAAAATCAATACAATGTTTGAATTAAGATTGTTCAAAGCGATGGTGGTGAGTTTGTGTAACGCCCCAATGGAAGGCCCAAACCACATGGCCTATACTCCAAAAGGACTAGTCAATGATACAATTAGAGCCAAATTGGAACATTATAAAGAGTAAGAACTTCTCCTTCCCAAGCAATGTGGGATCCCATACACCACCTACCCTTATCCATATCATATGGGGTATCACAATCTACCCCCCTTAAATTCCCGACGTCCTCGTCGGGCCTGTCCATTGTAGGTGGCACGGCTCAAGTCCCACATTTCTGGTTGGGATGTTCTCTGATACCAAATGTAACGCCCCAAACCCGGATGGTCTGGAGACTTACTACTTGTCTCTAAAGAACTTATTATCCAACACAACTAAAATGAAACTCAAATCTTTAATAACAAAACTCAATATCAAGAGTTCTAAATAACCACCTTGACAACTCCACAAAGTCATTACTGCAGCTAAAATAAACTAAGGAGTCCGTAATCTCTCGGTAATCATAACAACTCAACCAATAATTTCATACCTCTTTCTGAAACCCAAGATATTAATAAAGCTCAAAAACATTAAAACTAAGAACATCAGAAGTCCTTCTTCCAACAACATCTCCTCAGTTTAAACACATTCAGAAATCTACTCCAGGTCCTCATTTGGACTCTCCACATCATCTGAAAAATATTATGAAGATAGGGGGTGAGTTATCAACAACTCAGTAAGCAGAAATCATATGCTAGCGTGTAAACATGAGCATTTACAAAGTAGAACATGCAGAACAAAATATTTTCCAGAGTTAACATGCAGAACAGAACATATTTTCAAAAGTAACAGAGCGATGGTTTTAAGACAAGTAAAACCCTTAGTGCTTTGGCATAACATAAACTGAGTATCATCATCAGATCCAAACAGAGCATCAAACAGAGCAGAGACCATGTTTCACCCCCGTGGTAGGGTTGTGCTAACCCCGGTGGCCAAACCAGGCAGAGACAAAGGTGAAATCTTTCCTTTATTCTTCTCGGAGCCCCGAGTGTGCACACAGGAAAGACCACAATAAAACCACTTTGTTTCCAAAGTGGGTGCACTCAGAGACAGAGAAGTTGGTACCAACCCAAACAGAGCAGAGCATAACAGAGCAAAGCAGAGCAAAGCAGAGACAGAGTCAGATACGAAAACCAGTACACCATGCCAAAGGTTTTCAGATGTTATATCAAAATAATACAGAGTACCAAAATAGAATCAGACAGTTTACACACGCTGAACACAAAAGCCAGAACATCTTTCTAAAATAAATGCACAACTTTTCATATTATCAATATCGCTCTTTTTCCAGATTTCAGAAACCACATGACAGAATTTAGCTCATGTCTACACAATGCATGTCAGAACATATTTTTCTCTTTTTCGTACAGATTTCATGAGTATGCAAATAAACGACCGAGGTTGGTTTTGTTTTTCCCAAGTTCTCATTTCACCACAAAAATATGCAAAGTTTTCAGAAAATCAACCTCAGTCTCAAATAATTCGTGTAAGGCTTAGCATAGGAACCCCGCTTACCTGACTCCTGCAGCGCATTATCTATGACTTGAATACGGTCTCTATCCGTCTCGTCACCTATTCATAAAATAAAATAAACTAAATATTAAAGTCCAACAATACAAAATTGGTCTTAGCCAACTCTAGACCCAAACTCTAGATCATAATTTAGCAAGTTTAATCAAACTCCAACAGCCAAATAACAATCCTGACAGCCCTCACTTCGACCCAAAATATTCTATACCAATCTCAGTATTGTCCAATACAAGCATCAAGACCAATGCCAATTCAAATTCCAATAAGTCACACTTATTCCAACAGTTCGCAGTCCCAAACAATTACTAACAATTTAACCAACACTAAACAAAGCACACTTCTTCCCATTCACAACTCCATAACAGGAAAAAAATATAAACTAATACCTCCAAAAATTAAACTGCACTCAACAAAGAAAATTAATTCCCCTCTAAATAATCTCTCAACCATCAATCCAACCGACCCCCCCTTACTCCTCGGACTCAGTCCGGCACAACCAACAAATTCACAGTAAATATGAATTAGTGCAGAAATACTTTTAAATCTCAAAAGTTCTTTGGGAAAAATACTTACAATGCTATATAATAATTTCTGAAGGATCACGAAGCTGCAAGAAGTGGCGGCTCAGCAACGTAACAGTGTAAAATACACTGTGGCCGTGGGTCTAAAAAAAAACCCACTTTTCAACGGAGACAAACCAAGACCCAAAATTGATAGGGTAGGGCCTAGAGAGGTCGGTGAAGCCAATGGTGGTGGTGGTTTGCCGTGGGTGGCGGCGCAAGGGGTGGTTTTAGGCCAAAAATGCACAAATCGGAAATGGGTTTGGTTGTGCTTCACCGGTGACGGATCTGTGCCGGGGTTGGGTCCATTGGGTTGCCAAGGGGTCGGGGATGAAGTGGTGAAGAGATGGTGGCCGGAGGTGGCGCGACGGCGGCGCAGCGGCGCAAGGAATGCCGCGGCTTCGTGTGGTGCGTGGAGGCTAACGGCGGCGCGGCTGGGGCTGGAAATCGGAGGGGGAGGTCGCCGGTGGGTGGGAGTGCTGGGAAGCCGGGCGGTGTCGACCACCACCGGCGCACGACGGCGCTGTGGTGAGAAAGTGGATCGGACGGAGAGAGCGAGAGGGAGGGGGGTCGCGGCGCGCGGGGAAAGACCAGGAGAAGAAGAAGAAAAAAAAAGAAAGAAAAGAAAAGAAGAAAAAGAAAAAGGAAGAAAAGAAAAGGGAAAGAGAAAATGTAGGGAAAGAAATGAGGTCCAATCCTCACATCTTGGGTCACAAAAATGATCCAACGGAAACGGTTTTAAAACAACTAGTGAAATGAAATATTTCAAACACAGTGATTAACATGAAAATAATTAAACCCAATAATAAGTTAATTTAATGCAAGAAGAAATTTAAACACATAACAATAATTAATTTAAAGAAAGCACTTCAAAAATAATTTTCGTGAACTACAAAAAATCATAAAAATAACACAACTAAATATCCAACAATTTTAAAACAAGAGAATAAATTTTTAAATTAATAACAAATAATCTTTCAATTAAAAAAATACTAAAATACGGGGTGTTACAGTTTATTAATAAAGTTTTGGAGGATCTTGTTACCTCACGAGGATAGTTCATCGACTATCCTGTCCCAATACTCCCCAACAAAAGGGAATAGCTGAAAGACATCATCGTCTCATTGTTAACATGAGATTAACATTGATGGCTCATTCCTCAGTGCCATCTTGGTTTTGGACAGCTGTGTTCAATACTGCAGTAGTTCGCATTAACCGTTTACCAACTCCAATCCTTCGTGACAAGTCCCCTTATGAGTTGGTTCGTGTTGTTTCTCCGTCATATACTTTTCTACGGGTATTCAAATGTGCTTGTTATCCATATCTAACTCCCTTTGGTCGTAATAAACTTGAATACAAATCTCGGCAGTATTAGGGGTGGGCAGTGGGGGCACCCTGCTTCCCCGCCCCCGTCCGCGCTGCCCCTAAATGGGCGGCAAGCTACCCCGCACCGCCCATGCGGGGGCAGGGGCAGGAGGTAGGTTGAATTCAAGTTAATGGATTGCCTTGTTCTCCTAGGTCAACAGTAAGTCCCACATTGCTTAAGTATGACTATTGTATTGCATTGACCTCCTATATAATAGTTGGCCTAGGAGGCTACAACTATTGAAAAATTGCTTCTTTATTTAAGTGTTTATTTTTTATGTGTGTTTATTAGGATTTTGCTATTTTTGGTAAAATCTTGATATTTTCAGATTTACAGCTATTTAATCCCTACTTGTGGGTTTGGTTGGACATTCTAGAATTTTGATAATTTACAATTAAAAACATAGTTATTTTCTTTTTGTTTGGGGTGAGTATTGTCTTCTCTGTTTTAATTAGCTGCCATAATTAATTTAAATTTTATTCGGCGTCAAGTCTGGACTAAAAAAAAGGGGGGACCTACACCCTTGCATTTGAATGGAGATTCAAAATTCAGCTAGCAAGATCTTAAGTGAGAAAAGATAAGAAACCAGAAGCTCAAGTCCTATCCCACCATACTTATTATTACAGGTCGAATATCAAAATGATAGAGAAGTAGAAGAAACAAATTAGGAACTTCAAATGAGGTAGGTAGGAGAACAAGAAAGTCCAATTGCAATGAAAAGAAAAGCCGGATGCTAGTCAAAGCAAAAGCCAGAGTCAAATTTGCAAGTTATGGCCCACTAAAATTGATGTTTGTAATTTTAAAATACGTAAATTTTACACATTCATTTTAAAAAAAATAATAATAAATATGAAACTTACGTAAAAAATTATTTTTTAAAGATAAATTTCACTTTTTTTAAAAAAAAAAATATATAAAATTTGCACCTCCTAAAACTAAACTATATCTAACGTTAATTAAGATTAACATGCTATCTTCAAGTAATGATACAGCTTTTTTAGGGGTCCACAAGTTACTTTCTTCAAATATGCGAAAAAAAGGTCAAGAATTTTGGCTCGAAAAGTCTGGAAATACTGAAAGAGATTTCCAACTTTACATATGGCCTTATCCCATCTCATGTGGACCTTAAAGTTTTAGTTCTATTTTTGTTGAAGTTACTCATCAAAGATCAAAGATCAAAGATCATTCACACCTAAAAGTTGTTTCTGGAGAAAAACAGAGTAAATATTAGCAGCGAGCCTAATGATCAATTCCATCATTTTCCAAACGATCTGATCAGAGTCGCTTAACTTCAATATATTTAATTTGACACACAAATCACTAAACTCAAACGCAAAACTAGTGATAGATTGATAATATTGAGTGCCAAAGAATCTTTAGGTAAAGAATAAGCCATAAGGCAGATGATTGTTATTGCTAGGGCTTTTATTAAACGAATTTTGCAACGTGTCCCAACAACACCACCCAAAGAGACTTTGTGTACAAAAGAAATACGCAATGAATTTAGTAGACACAATCACTTTCACTACAAGAAAAATGGGTTTTTGTGGCCATTTAATTGCGGCGAAAATATTATTTGTGACCAAAATAGACTCATTTTAACTGTAAATAGTCATTTCGCTGAAATTAAATGGCTACAAATAAGCAATTTTCTTGTAATTTCGACAAAGAATCTCATAGGGGTCGCCTTCTTTTTTCTTTGAGTAATACTACATACAGTTGTAGAATGCGTAAACATCATGCAATTATTTTGAAAAAGAGTGAAATTTACTATTAAAAATTTAATTTTTTTTCATGTGAATCTTATATTTATTCACTTTTTTCAAAGTGATTGCGCGACGCTTGCATACTCACGATTACAACTATCATTTCTATTTTTCTTTTATAGGATATTACACAACTACGTATATCAAATGCGATTTTAACCACGTATAATAATTGTTGACTCATTTTTCGGTCACATAGGCTTGTAGTATAGTCGGATAACTCTCTCTCTCACTTGATAGTAGTCTAAGGTGGTTGTGCATGCTTGCGAGAGACATCTGTGACTTACAATAGATAAATGTCTTGAAACAAAAGATAGAAATTTACAACTTACAAATATAGATAAATGTCTTGAAACAAAAGATAAAAATTTACATGATTTGGCATTAAGGCCTACGTCTGTAGGTCTTCGAGTGAAATCTACTATAAAAAAAGTTAAATGGAAGCTCTCATTGTCCATCATAACTTACTGGTATAACTTTCATAGAAGAGAGAGAAATTTAAATTAGGTATTGGGAAGTATGTTATATAACGAGGTAGAAAAATATAAAAGGAGAGAAATAAAACTATACAACTAATAAATCTAAGTTAGTCCACATCTAATATTATCATACCCACCTAATAATCTCCACTTCTTTGGTAAAGAGAATTAGTTAGATATATGCACACATTTTCATTCTTCATTCGAGCATAGTTAAGGAAGTCCAAACAAATAAAAAAAAAGTATAACAAGAAAATCTCACTTTCTATTTAAAAATTTAAATTCAAAACTGTAGCCGATGAGACACCTTAGATGCCATTGCGCAGTGCTGTTGGAAAAACTAGGTCGCCTTTTCTCGAAGCTGAACCCACGAATTGTGACCTATCAAAACTGCCGGGCATCGTTGCACGCTGATGGATGGTGCACATGTACAGAGGTATATGACCTTTCACGTCCAACCCCCCCTCCCCCTCTCACCGGCGTAGGGCAACTCCCGATGGCTGCTAAGTACGTATCACATGAATAGATACGAGGTTTTTGTTTTATATGAGATTTTTAATCTTTTTATTTTTAACTTTGATCTAATCAGTCATTTCGTTAATGATCTGTAATTAGTTTATTTAAAATATTACATTAGCACTAGTCATAAAGTGCAATGTATCATTTATAGATAAAAATATAAAGTTAAATATAAAGAGTCATTTAAAATATAAAATAAAAAGAATAGACAGCTTATGTGGCGACCAAGGCATAATTTTTTCTTAAATATTTTGCATTTAACTTTTTATTTTTTAATGACATGTGGCACTCAGTGATTGGTATTGACAATGTATTTTAATAGATTATTATCGAATTACTAAAGGAATTATTGATTTGATCAAACTTGAAAATACATTGCGTAAAAAATTTAAAATTAAAATATATGGGCTTATTTATTCAAAAAGCAAACCACGTGAATTATTTTAATATTTAACCATTTTTTCTAATTTGTGATAAACAAAACTTAAAATCTGATCATTTGGATAATTATTGATTAATAAATTGGTATCTTCATCCACTCTTTGTTAAAATTTTTAATAGAAAATAATGGCATGATATTTACTTGTTATATCCTGACCAATGAATTGGAAAGACATAAGAAATGGAATTGAAAAGTTTTAGAAGATGCGGATCTACAGCTTTTCAAGTTGTAATTCGTTATTTTTTTACGTATTTTTTACGTTTTCTGTTATTTCTTTTGTTTTAGGTTAAAATTAAAAAAAAAATCATATAGTCTCTTTGACTTTTGCTATAGAGTGTATCCTCTATTCCGTCTTATAGACAAAGTGTAGGGTTGTTTAATTATGTCTTAGGATAGAGTGTTGTCTCTCAGATGTTTTGTCTGTAGAGAGTTACAACAATAGACTAGATCATGTCGGTCACAAAGAAATTTATGTATTAGTGAGCCTTAAAAGTAGTAGTTGGCTTGTTTTCTGTATGTCACAGGCCAAAATTATAATGTCTCGTTATGAATGAATGGATTTTTTTCTATCTTAAAAAAAAAAAATTTGAAGAGAGAAATAAAAATCTAAAATCAATAATTAAAATTAAAATGGTTCTATGGTATAGTATTTTTTTAAAAAATTTTTTGTTGCTAACTATGTATCTTTTACGCGTCCTCGTATTATTAAAAAATTGGACCGAGTGACCAATATTTAACATGTTGATTACCTCATAGAGCAATTTTAGATTTTTTTTCGAGAAACGATATGTGCATCATAGTGTACTTAAATTTTGTGCACTTCCTTTTTTCGTGGATAAATTTCGTGGATAAATATGAGATCAACATATATTTTTTTATGATCGACTTTTTTTTTTCAAATGGAGTACGAAGCTTACACGCTTTGTGACTGTATCTAGGATTATTATTATTATTATTATATCCGAAGAACCAATCTGTAAGTAAAATAAGACAAACCCAAAGGAACAATATACAATAATTGTCTTATGTTTGGATTCTATGTAACAATTAGCAGTAAAATAAGACATGCCACTCGAACTTGTCCCCATCAGACAGATTTCCCAAGATTCATTGATGGATTCTACCCGTGAGGAAGGATTTTGGTCCCTCCACTGCCATTTATTGCCGAGCATGTCAACAAATATGGTCCCAAACTTTGGTCTGCTAAAATAAATTCTCACCGTGGAATGTGGATGAGTCACAGAACCAAATAGCCCATGAATGCCCACAAATCAAACATTCCAATATGTCACCAGATGAAATAAGGAAAAAAAATCAAATAAATTAAAAACTTATTTATCATTCTTCACTTGTCTATCCAGAATGATTCAGAAAGGCATATCATTTTTCAAAATTGAATGTTTGGGGCCACATCTCTTGGTGAAAACCAACAATTTAACCAGTTTAGTGTAGGAAAACTTCCAAGAATGCAGTGCACGAAATCAAGATTTATTCTACAGGGGTGGATACAAAAGACTTTGCCTTCGAGAGGTTTCCTGACAAAAAATAAATAAATAAATAAAAGTCTTTTTGGGTCACTCGTAGTTTGACATGTATTAGATTTTGGATTTGAACTAGAATATAGATTTGTCTTAAAACTATAACTATTAATCGCCTAAAGATTCATTGAATTCCCTAATGGACTCTTTTTTTTTTTTTTAATCAATTCCCTAATGGACTTGTGGTCTAAGTTATAGTTCAAACTTGACTTGAACGAACGCTTGTGACTTGTTATCATCTAGATTCCATCTGCTCGATTCTCAGTTGATAGAGTGCTATTATGGTCATATGGAAGTTCATTACGTCATATCATGGACATGCATGCACGTTTCGACAGATGTATCGGCGCGCGCTTACTTGACAGATGTATCGACATTTGTAAGTGGGTGAGAGTCAGAGAGAGAGGAAGGGCAGCTGCAATTGTGTTACTCGTATGGAAATGGGAAAAGAAAACATCTAATCCTCAAATTTTGTTCCCCATTTTCCAAGAAATGGCAAAGTTCTTGCCTACGGAAACTGGCAAGCCTTTAATCTCTATCATCACAATCTTCTTCTTATCCTCTCCATCGTCTAGCTTCTCCAGGAACTTCTGCTCTGTTATGTTCATCTTTATGTTTGAATCACCCGTCACAGGGTTTCCATCTATCTCAAGCGAAGATGCCTCTCCACTTCCATCCAATCCCAGCACTGAAATCTTCTCTATATGCCAACCCCTATCCAAAGCAAACATGCTCTCCTGGACTTCTGACCACACCTTCACATTTCCCTTAGTAATTGTTCCATAGAAATCAATATAGGTGGAATACCCGTTTCCAAGTTTCATATCTGGAAGCTCATCCTCATCAAGGAAAAGGTTTCCTTTGGCTTCTCCTTCAGTAGTTCCTGCTGGGAAGGTAACGACCAGGCTAAAAGGTGTCATTCTAGCTTCCTTTGAAATTAGGCCACCCCGCTGCATTGGTAGGATGGTATTCTGATACAAATGCACATTAACTACGTTCAAAGGTGCATCTAGTGTAACATAGCGCCCTTCTTTCGATGCAATGATTTGCGTCATATTAAACAAACTGTACCAACTACCTGGGGGGAACAGTGCTTTGACCTCTGACTTCCCTTGCTCAAGAACTGGTGATACCATGAGACCGCTCCCCAGCAAGAACTGGGTGCTCAACCCATAACACTCGGTGTAACTTGGGAATGAGAAGAAAAGTGGCCTGGCTATTGGCGCTCCACTAATATGAGCCTCGTAGTTCAAGGTATATAGGTATGGCAGGAGCTTATACCTCATACCCAGTGCATTTCGAGCAGACTCCGCAACTGACTCCCATTGATAAAGCTCCTGACGTGGGGAATAGTAGTTTGCATGATCCCTTGAGAATGGGTAGAAAGCACCAACTTCAATCCAGCGGTTGCAAAGCTCTTCAGTAGGAGCTGGATAGAACCCACATATATCTGAACCAACCATTGGCACCCCAAATATACCAAAATTGAGTACAGTGGAAATTGAATACCGCAAATCTTCCCAAGTTCCCTTGTTATCACCCGTCCAATGGGCGGCATATTTACCCGACCCAACATAAGTTGAGCGAGATAATATGAATGGCCGCTTGCCCTCAAGTCCTTGAAGGGCTTTGTGAGTTGCAACCGATTGAGAGAAACCATAGAGACTGTGAGCATCGTATTCCAAAATGCCATTGTAGTGAGTTGCACTAGTGGCTATGGTTTTAAACCCTATAGGCACCTGCAAACCTGATGCATTTATTTTGTAAGGAGGATCATCCCATCTTGTCTTTGTAATGTTCTTGCAGTCCAAGCAGCATATCCAACCAGGTCCTGTACCAGATGGGCACTGCTTGCCCTCAGGGATTTTGCACTTTCCAGAACAGAAATTCGAAACTTCATTCATGTCAATCCATAGACCATCAACGGGAACAAGTTCATGAAAGCGGTGGATTTCATCACCCCACCATGAAACGGTTTTTGGATTAAGGAAGTCTGGGAAGTTTACAGCCCCCGGCCAAACTTGAGCTAAGAAGGGTTCACCCTCATACTTTATGAAAACATCATTGGCGATGGCCCTTTGATATACGCCATAACTGGAATTAACAGCAATTCCTGGATCAATAATGACAATGTACTTCATACCTATGCTATGTATTTTGTCTAGGAATGCCAAAAGCTTTGGACGAGGGTAGTTGGTGGGATTGAGGGTGAAGTCCTTTTTTCCATCCATGTGATCATCATCATTCCAAATCACATCCAGTGGGATTCTTGCTTTTTTGTAGTTCTCAACAACATCTTCAATTACAGATAAATTATGGTAACCCCATCTGCATTGGTGGAACCCTGTAACATCAAATATGAACAAGAAATTAATATGATGGACCATACTCTAAAATGGAAGGGCAAGACTATTATGTTAAAAAGAAAACATTACTATATCAAAACTGACACATTGGGAGTTTGCTTGACAAACTCAAAAAATCAGTCCAGGTTGTTTTTTAATTTATTTTGAAAAGAAAATGAACTCGATTCTCAAATAGATTTGAGTCTGTATGTGTATATGCACGAAACTTATTGCACAATACATGCGACATGTCTAAATGCAGAATAAGCAAATAACACATGAGACTACATATATAATTTAAGGTCAGTATGGATGAAATGAAGAGATTGACTTGAAAAGGATTGCCATTAACATAGCAAGATAAAAGAGATTTGCTTATGAAACAAGAAGTAACGAAAAGAAGAAGAGCAGGCGTACCCATTCCTGTTATTTTCTATTTTGGTTCAATCTTGCACGTTAGTTATGGTGGTAACAAAAAAGAGATCGAAACAAAGTTGGTAAATAGAAACAGAGGAGATTTATAGTTACTTTATCTAACTGAAATAAAATCATGGGGAGGGAAAATAGTGATCTTATAAATTTTTCTAAACAAGCCCTTAGTCTTTCATGTCTGATCTTATAACTTCTTTTTTTTTTTTTTTTTTATCACCTTCTGATCTTATAACTAGATCATTCACTTACATCAATAAATCTAATTGATTAAGCTAATCACAAAACGGTAAAAGCACGGAACCACTGACTCAAAACAATGCCACAAGTCACAATCCAAACGAACCACTTTCCGCCTTTGATTGGCATAAGGTGACCCTCTAACTAAAATGGCCATAATATTAATTCTAACTGTATGAATTATCCACAGATGCACAAGGAAGTAAGGAATCGAAAAGGGTGAGAATTTGATAGTACCAAGAGACCAGTAAGGCATTGGAGCTGGTCTGCCAACGAAGGAAGTGTACTGATCAACCACACTCAAAGGAGTAGGCCCAGCAAAGAAGTAAAAATCGAAGACACCCCCAATAACCTTGTACGTCAAAGAAGTCCCCCGGTAAAACACATCCATCCCATTGCTGTTCAACAACAGAACCGCGTGTGCATATGGCCTTCCGCCATCGTTCCTGAGATCCATGTACACCGGGTGCGACCCATATAGATCAGTGTTAAGATTGATGGCCGATACATCGGTGGTGTACAAAGTATAAGGATCATTTGGATACAGCTTGATGCCGTGGGGCTGAGAGTTCTCTCCCAGGCCGTACAGCGAGGCGTCTTTGGGTAAATTGGTGGAAATCTCGAGGTACTGGTCCTTAAACACCAAGTTGCCAAATGGGTCGGATGCATCAGAGCTTGAGTTGAAGAGGGTTTGCCCATTTGATTTCCTCTTCACTGCGAATCCAAATGGGTCCTTGGTGTAGCTGAAGATGAGCTCTGGGCCGGAATACTCTGACGCAGTGATCGAACTCTTTCTAGACTTCCCAATGGTTTGCTTCAGCTTTGGAGGTTGCTCTCTGGGCAAGAGATCGTAAGGAACCTCCCATCTCTGCTTCCCTGCGTCAGTGATATGTACCCTTAATCGGTCCTGAGCCTCGTGCCTGTACACACATTCAAGAAACAAAAAGATGGAACTATTCAAGAGCCTGTTTGCTCTTTTGGAAGCCTTTAATTTAGGTCGACACAAATTAAAATATTAAAAGAAAATATTAAAATATTTTTTAAAATATAATTTTTTAATATAACTTTTATTTTTAATATGTCGCTTGAGTTTGTTCTTTCATTTTGATCGCTTATGTATTTAAATTTTTTTTTAATTTTTTTACTTAATGATTAAAAAGGTAATTTTTAGTATATTGATATATTTTTTTATTTTTTAAAAATATTTAAATATATTAAAAATGTAAAAAAATAAAAATAAAAATAAAAAAATAACTTTATACTAACTGACACGTCCAGCGGTCAAAGCTGGGCAGCACACCAAAAGCCCAAAAGGTAGGTTGTATGAATGTTTTGTATGCTAAGACATCATAGAATATAAGGGCTGAACTACTATTTCGAGATAGAAATCCTCCAGAGTGTACCAATAAAATGAGTGGACGGATAAATACTTTGGCCACAAAAAATCTTATAAAAATAAATTTATAAATTAATATAATTTGACGTGGTACGATAAATTGTAAAATTATTTTTATTATAAAATAGATCTAATATATTATAAGAAATCATATTAATTTGTGAGTTTATTTTTACGAAATCTCTTCATGAATGCAATTAATACACAGGACCTGCGATTAATCAATCCAACTTCTAATATTTGATAATTTACTTGCTTTATGCAGAAATGCTCCAAAAGAAAACATCACAAGTTTGGATTAGGAAACCTGTTTGAGGTCATGTTATTACTACTAATGCCTAAAGCCTGGAAACAGAGTTTTCAAGTGTGGAAATATCATCTTTATCACTCGTGGCTCTACATTTGTTATTTTGGAAAGACGTTTGTTCAGAGCGATCGAGCTACATGTAATATCTGAAAACAAACAAACAGGTGTGTGTATGTGAAAATGTGAGTGCAACATAGAAAGAAAAACAGTATTGTATTGGAGGAGCAGTACGTACTTGACAAAGAGCTGCAATTGAGGGATATCAGGACCGTAGATTTGGTTCTTCTGAATGACTTGGAGATGACCCAGAATGCCACCATCAGGGGTGTTCTCAATGGAGATCAGACGGTAGCCATTGCCAATCTTGGTTGGTGGAATGGAGGTGGAGAATGAGAAGTTTACTCCTGCTGCTGCAAAAAGGACAAAAACTAGCACGAGAGTTGAAGAAGGTAGTGAGGTTGGAGAAACCATTGGTGAACTTACTACTGTGAAAGAGTGTCTCTTAGGACTGTTGGATGGAAATTTGGATACAGCTTGGTGTTTGGTATAAAAAGGCTGACAAAGAAAGAGTACTGCTGAAAAGTGTGATGAGAGAGATGCTTGTGCGTGAGGTATACGAGGAGGCCACTTTGTTGGTATGTGATGATGCTTGCACTCCCGTGATGAGTGAGGAATGGGGCCACACATTCGTATAAATTAACGCTATGTTTGGGTAGTAAGGTCACTTTAGATGATCACCTTACTATGCAAACATTAATTAGGGATATTATCTCGGTGTGTGGTCCAACACCTTTGAGAAATGCTTGAGATCTCGAGAATGGATTCCAAAAATTTTTCTCAAAATTTTATTTTTTATTTTTATTTAATGATTAAGGAATTGTTTTTTAATGATATTGTGAATGTTTTATTTTTTAAAAAATATTAATGATGATTAAAAAAATACATGAAAAAAATGAAATGAAAAATGAAAAAATAAAATGCACCATTCGGGACATCTTCCGGGACAAGTTTTTGGTGATTGTAGCACCACTCAACACCTTTTTATCCTTTTGATGACCATTGGCCACTGAGCTAAATGGTCTTTTGATGAACGGTCACTCTTGCAACACAATTTATAAGACTGTGTGTGAATGCTGAGATGATTTTAAATGATTTTAATTGATCTATGAATAATAATGTTTTATAGCTCTCATGAGATGTGTTTGAATGTAAATAGACTGAGATATATATTTGAATGTATGAAATAGATTGAAATGAGTTTAACTTTTTTATGAAAAATTGAAAAAGTAATAGATCTCATTAATAATTGATTTTGGAAGAGTTAAGTTCACTCCAACAACCAAACACAGCCGGCAGCGGTCGGGATGTGCATTAGGGTTGCATGCCTGCATTCTCCCCAAAATTTTCATCCCTTTAGTCCCTTGGAAAGAAAATTTATAAAGAACAAGATATTTTATATATATGTATGCGTGTTATAGGGATAAAACTCAATTATAAGTTTCGTAAAGAAAAAGTGAGAATGAGACAAAGTGATGATAAAAGCACAAGGATCAACACATGAAAAAGGTGGCAAAGAAAACTAAAACGATAAGGGGGGCATTTAGGCAGCCGGACAAAGGAGGGCACGACATAAAGCCCCCTCACTTGGCCAACTAGACCATCTTCATCTTATCTCTCACTTCTTTTTCTGTTGAAATTGAAATAGAAAGCTTGAGAGATTGTACAAATCATCATACATAGTGGATTCTCTTCCCTATGAATGTAGGCTTTAGTGACCAAACATGTAAATCTATATTTCTCCCTTATTTTATATTTTGGACATTTATTTATTGTCAATATCATGGATGGGCCTCAACCACCATCATTGCAAGCAACCATACTATTGCATCTAATGCCTCGTATGTTTTCACAATTCGTTTCAATTCAATTCATCTAATTTCATATTATCTCATTTAATTATTACAATTTTTTTAAATTTTTATATAAAATAAAATAAATAATTTAATTTTTTTAAATCCCAAAATACAAATAATATTAAAAATATGTAATCTAACAATATTTTATTTAATTTTTAACTTTTATCTCAATTCATCTCATTTATAAATTAAAACAAACGAGGACTAAGAAAATGTAACGATAGTTTGGCGCTAATTGTGGAAACGATTTGTCGCTCTCCAAAAAAAAATGTCGTCTCGCCCACAAGGCCGCCCTCTCCAAGAAAACTGATAAGTCTTCTAGTTACCATTTCTTTTAATCAACGTCAAATAGTAGTAGCACTGAATAATATACCCAGAGCAATTCATATACATCTTGCCAATTGCTGTGTGACAACTGGTTTGCATGAGAAGTACATAGTGCATGCACCTACTTAATGGAAAGGTTGGCAGCCACAATAGTCGTTAGCACCCAAGTTTTTCCTGATAAAAGCTTGAAGATCAAGCCACTCGACTCAGGTTGGCATCTATTACACTCATGATTCGGATTACTTACACTAACAAACTTGATTTAAGGTAGACTTTTCTATAAAGCGCTCGGGCACCCAAGGATCTTAACAAAGCAACAACGACGTGGCCTGTGACCCTCAAGCCATATTCGGGCACCCTAAATTCTTAACAAAGGTACAACAATTGAATCACCCTCGAGTTACACATGGACACCTTGAGATATATAAAAAGCGCCAACAGTAGCGTGATCCTTGAGCCATTTTCGAGCATCCTGGATTCACCGCAAAGCTCAAAAGGGGCAGGGTATAGTGACAGCTTGAGCCGTGGTCGCACACCTCGGATTATCAACAAAGCTCTAATGAAGGGGTGGCAATCAACCCTGGTTCAAACAAACCAAGATCTTTACAAAGTGCCAAATGTGCAGTGACTCTCGGGCTATGCTTGGGCATCCTGAAATTGCCACAAACCCAAGCAGCAGGGTGACTTTTAAGCCAATCTTGGGCACTCTCAGTTCTTCATCATTAAAATGAGCCTCCAAGCTCTGTAACGCTCTTGTAGGTTTCCTCAAGGAACAATCCTCCAGGCTTCGCAACCATCCCTCATGAGTTTCCTCAGGAAATGAGAATCCGGGTTCTGCAACCACCTCTTGCGGGTCTCGATCATTCGAGAATGAGCTGCCAAGCTTTGCAACCTTCGAACGCAAGTCTCCTCCAGGAATGAGCCTCGAGGCTTTATAACTGACTTGCATGGGTCCCCTCTGAGAACAAGGCGATGAGCTTCACAAGTGCCTAGACTGGTTTTCTAGCTAGTGGACTCCATTACCAATAGCAATAGAAGAACATATCTTAATCCTTACAATCAAAGAACAACCCTTAATCCACCAACAACTTAAGAACAACCCTTAATCCACCAACAACTTAAGAACAACCCTCTTTGAACCAACCTCAGAGACCTATAATCATTGAGCACTAATAGTACTTAAAGATCTAAGGAGCCATCACCTTCAGTTTAAGGGGCATTTAACAATAACAAAAACTTAAACTGATGGATTGGTGATTTGATTTCCTATTGAAAACGTCGTTCCAGAGATTTGGCTTGACTGTGGCTCGATCCTGGCTTGAGCGAACTTTAGACAGATTATTCATTTGATATGCTCTCGACACTCCGCTTAAGTGAGTGTTCAAAATGCCTAATTTATGTGCTGTTATATAATAAAAACGTATTTTTGTAAGGAAAAGTGAAATGAGGCTATAAAAGAGAGACAAGTTCTTTGTGATATTTGAGAACTCATTGGGTGTATTGGGGCTTTGGAATTGAGGAGTGATTTGTGATTATTATCTTGTACTCTATCTTTGTTAGTGAATTCATTTGAATATCGACTCTGCTAGTGGACTTAGATAGGAGTGGCAATATATGACACGACCCGTTAACCCAACACGAAGCAGGTTAATGTTTAGTTTTAATGGGTTCGGGTCAAAACAGGTTGACTCGTTAAGACACGATTGTTTAACGGGTTGATAACGGGTCAACCCGTTTTGACCCGTTATGACTCGTTAAAATTACAATTATACCCTTATACCTAAAAAATAAAATTGTTGGGATTTTAATTTCGATATTTTTATTGTATGGATTGTAATTTTGAACTTGTAGTTAGTTTTATATTTTTTTTATAAATATTTTGGTTTTAACATTTATATAAAATTATGCTAAAATTAACTATGTCAAACGGGTTAATTTTGAGTCTGTTCAACCCATTTACATAAACAGGTCAAAACGGGTTACACGACACGATCCATTATGTTAATGGGTCGTGTTATGATTTGAGATTTTGATATGATAAGCTTAACGGGTTGGGTTAGGGTTGACCTATATAGTATAATATACATGTCTTGACATGACACGAACATGACCCGTTAACACGATTCAACACCCCTAGACGTAGACTATCATTTGATGTTGAACCACTTAAATCTTGGTGTTTTTGTGTGATTGTTGATTTTCATTTTTGTTTTAACTTTGATTTGCTACCGCTATTACTTTCTCTGCATCTAGTTTGGTCTCTAGATGTCCACTCGATCCCAACATAAACAAACGCCAATATGATACGACCCTGACTTCACGCCAACCACGAGTTATGCCTTTTTACATTCATGAAGGTCGAATTTCGTCGAGGCATCCTCAATGCTTCCCTGTGAGACAACTCGGCCATGAAGATTGCGGGATTATTGGGGATAAAACCAAATCGTAAGCCCAGCCTATGTAGGTATTGAAAGCCTCCCTAAAAGGAAAAGAGAGTATGAGACATAAAGTGCTGAATTGAGAGGGACGCGCGCGTAAGGATCACAACAAGAAGCTGGCAAGAAAGACGAAAAGGACAAGGGTAGCAACTGGACTAAAGAGGGACACGAGATAGAGTAGGGGTTTCCTAGCTTCACTTGGGTAACCAGACCATATTCACCATCTCTCCCTTCTTTCTCCATGAAAACTATAACCAAAGAACTTGAGAGAACATGAGAGCTTGTGAAAATAATCATATATAGTGGATTTTTCCTCCCAAAAACTCATAGATGTAGGCTTTATTGCTAAACCATGTCAATTTGTGTATTCTCTCATATTTTATATTACCTCCATTTATTTATTGTCTTTGTCGTGGATGAGTGTGACAACCATCGACATTGCAAGGTGTGGGTCATGCAACCATACTATTGATCAAACCTAGAATTCGAAAAATTGGATCAACAATGTATGCATGTGTGTGTGAGAGTATGTGCGCACGTATGTTTGTGTATAAATATATAAAGACCTATTCTCCTAAGGACTAGAAGCACATCTATTACATAACGTGATTATTTATTGTCTCTCGATATGGTTAAGATACTCTCATTCTAAGGTTAAAATTATCCTATAAAAAATAATGTATGAAGTTATCATATTAGCTTATATCACTTTGACCCATATAATTAATTGGCATAAATGTTGTTTGAACTTAAGCGAACCAAACTCAAGTTCAGTTTGTATAACTTAAGTATTCGTTATGTCCATTACTGACCTAGACAGAGATGGAATCTGAAGAAGTTTTGTTTAAAAGCTCATGGGCTTTTATTGAGCAAATTGAGCTTATTTGGACTCAAAATCTAGCCCATTAAAATTTATTAAGTGATTTAGCCCATGACAACATAGGCAGGTACAAGAATTTGGTTAGATCCATTAAATGGCCTAACCCATTTGTTAAACCCAATAGAGCACTTTTAAAAGTCCCACAAAGTGGCAAAAGAGGGGAGTCAATAAATCCTAAAACCCTTGTCAAAGCCCATGAACCTAGCCCTAAAAGTGAGACCCGGCCCACATACAAGTTGACCCGTAAGTTCCCTTCCTCATATAGGACTACAGCAAACCAAAGAAAGGTCTTTCTCCCAAAGCTCACGCCAAACTGTCCCTACCCTATGCTCCTCCTCAAGCAACTTGGGTTGACCAATGACCGTGAGGGCTACTTAAGATGGTTGCCTACTCGATCCTTTTGTGGTGGGAGCTCAAGCTGGGTTCCTAGGATTCAACGGTGGCAGCTTTGGGAGGGTCCCAGTCCAGTCATGGGTTTCGGGTAATGGGTTGGTTCATTTCAAGGGTATTCGGCTAAATTAGGGGATTGGCCCATGGGTTTTAGAACTTCTCCTTGGATCCTATTTGTGGACTTCTAAGGGTCTCTCTTTGAACTTAGAAAATGGTCTAACCAAATTTTAGGATTTGTCTATAGTTTCATGGCCAAGTCACTTAACAATCATAATGGACCAATATACAGGACTTCTGTTGCAGGGAAAAGCAGGCATATGATGGGATCAATGTTTTGTATTACCGTAACGGATGTTGTACCGATCAAGATATTAGAACGAAATATTTTGATATCAATACTGTTTCGGGATACTCGATATATAAATAAATTACATATATAAATTATATTCTAAAATAATAGTCTATATATGAATAAATTATATATAAATACATATATATATATAAATTATAAATAATCTAGTATGAATTTGGGGTCAAAAAATAAGTTTGTAGTTTGAAAAAATGAAAAAAAAAATTAAAGGCCGAAATATCGGCCGGTACAGGCCGAAATATAGGCCGGTATTTGGGCAGGTACAAAACATATATGATACATGTACCGGCCCAGTGGCCGGTCCGACAAATACCGGCCGGTACGGTACAAGATTAAAAACACTGGATGGGATACCAAAGGACAATTGTTGATGATAGAGGTGGGCAATTTAGCAGCTTTGACATGGGAAATATACAAATAGGAATTTGGGAACCAATTCTTTCCTGAATCAATAAAGCAGCAAAAGGCACGATAGCTTGCTGTCTTTAAGTTCAGTCTAATTTTAAACTGAATCTAATATTTAAATACTTAAATTTTAAATTATTAAATTTCTCTCAACTAAAAATCTTTTTACACAACTTTTTTTTAACTCATCATCTCTTTAACATAGGATCTACAACATTTTTTCAACTTCCTATAAATATATCTAAATCATCTTCACATCTAAACACATATAAACCTATCTTAGATGGACTCCACAAAACTCACTACACAGTCTCAACTCATTACTATTTATGAAAAACTCAACTCATCATCCAAACCGTACTTAAATCATATATGAAATTACAACCCTAGATTGTTAATGGTAGTACAGGGCGCACAATCTAGTAGAGAAAACCAAACCGGCAGGTTACAAGATGTTGTGAGCAAATAAAAAATAATAAATATTTATTTAGAAAGTACTCTATGTCCATTAACATAGCTGTCGTCCTTCTTCATCATACATCCAACTTTTATCAGAGAACATTATCATCATCATACGTTACAATCAAAGATGATACACATGATCGCTATATTCATAGAAAAAGATAAAGTAGTTGCATTGCTGTAAGCCTGAAATCAAATGATTATCCTCGTAGGGACGAGTATACACCCATCCCTTAATCATTTCTGTCAACTTGCCTATATATGGAAGGCCGGATAATGCTAATAATATAAATAAGTTTTATTGGAAGATATATTATATCTTTTTTTTAGAATTAATATAAAAATCAAGCGTAAATTAGTTAAAAAGAAACTTAATGTGGCTTACATATGCAATTTCATGTAATAATTTATATCTATTTTATAATAAAAATATCTTTGAAAACTATTATAGATACAAAGAGATTATATAAAGTAAACCCACAAACTGATATAATTTCATAGAATCCGTTAACATCCGCATTGATCTCAGATAACTAAAAAGGATATAAATACGTTTCGTGTCTAACTTTGTCTCTATTAATGTGACTTTAGTCGTGATGATGGGGATGACATGTTTATCTTTACTTTTTTTTTTTCTCTCTCGTAATGTACATGTTCATCGTGACATCTTTAATCTTTATTAGCTTTAGGCTTGTCTCTTTTTTTTTTCTTTTTTTTTTTTTGTCGGTAGGGATGTCTCGCTTACAACGTTGATTGTGTTAGGCCATCTGTTTTTTTTTTTTAATGTAATTATTATCCAATAAAGTAAGATCATGGAAGAGGAAGGATAGGGATTTCTTAACCAAAACAAGTCTCATTACAGTTTATAATTCAACACAATCCATTAAAGAAATAATCAAAGAAATAGATTCTGCATGTTGAATCATAGAAGAAGAAGAAGAAATGCATATATTTTTGTTTTAATTTCTATAGCCAAAACGGCTGCCGTCCATAGATTTCATACGACTGAAAATGTTGCAAATTCCGAAAAGGCTAATCAACATTAATGCAAAGAAAAAGATGGATGCTCCATTGGAATCAAGCCAGCAACTAACAGGCCTGGTAAATCCAACGGTTTTATACTCGTCATTTGGTCACGTGTCGCCTCCACAAATCACTTTGTAACTTACGGGCTAGTTTGGGTAATCTAAGTATTCTCAAATATTTTCGTATATTTTCTTCTCAAACATTACTCAAACATAAAATACTTTTCAATTTCAAATCATCAACTTCTTCATCTAATTATTATAAATTTTCCAAACTTGGTACTTCTGGATTTAAAAAAAAAAATTGGAAAATAAATTATTACTTTTGTTGAACTTCTTAGGTTTCAAAAGGAAAAATATTCTATACACCACATTACTATCTCACATTCATCCTATTATATAAGATGTAGCATATTTATCAACATTAGATAATAAAATAGTGATAAATGTGTTACATCTTACATTACCCGGTTAAAAAATATGTACCCTTGTTACATTTTTTATTGGTGTTTGTGGAATATAATTGGAAGAAAAACTAAAGAAAAATAAGAAGAAAATTATTTTTATTAACAGAAGTAAAAAATAGTTGTGAAATTAAGTGGCATGAACCTTTAATAAAGATATTTCTAACCTAATTGTATGATATTTAACGTTAGGTGACATTAATTCGGCACCGGAAGTAGCTATATATACTTGTCGACGAACAAAATTAAAAAATAAAAATAAAGAAAGTAGGTCTAGTTGCAAACAAGATCTCTCACATGTGGGGTTTTATTGTATGATTATGTTTGAACCACACATTTCCTACCATTGCAAAATTATGGATAGGATTTGGTTTCATTTTATTTCCAAGATTTTTATATATATTTTTTTTTCAAAGAATTTTCGTTTTCATTCCGTCCCATTTGGATACAGAAATAGTTTCATCTTATTTCATCATTAAACCTTTATCAATTTTTCACACAAAATATAATAAACAATTCAACTTTTTTAAATTTTAAAACAATAATAATATTAAAAAATAATATTCTAACAATATTTTATTCAATTTTTAATTTTTATTTAAAATTATTTCATCTGATCTCACTATCCAAACGAGACTTTAAAGTGTTTAAACCTAAATCTATTTATCAAAATAAAAGCTTCATCTAATCATTTAGGAGGAAAGAAAAAGTCAGAAAAATTCCCATTATTCAGGCAGTTGGCCATAATCTTCAACCTACTTATATATCCAAACCCAACACCAACCGATCGATGTTTGGAGCAAGATTTCCCACCGGCACAATCCAATTACCAGTCCTGCAGGTAATTACAGGCAAGAAAAGTAGTTGCAACGCAAGGAAATTGCTTGGTAATTAGGACAAAGGAAAGAGTTCGTGGGCCATTTTCTGGAAGATAAGTACTGAAAAGCCAACCAGAAAAGAAAATGCAAACTTAATGCAACTTTAGGAGGAAAATAGGTAGGAATTGTTTTCCAAAGGAAATTGTTTTAATTTCAAAATAAATGGTGGAGAGGGGGGTGGCAAGATAGGTTTTGAAAAATTATTTAGGCCATATTTGGAATTTAGATCTCTCAATTCAGTTTAGTTTTAAACTAAGTTTAACATTCAAACACCTAACTTTCAAATTATTAAACTCATATCAACTAAAAACTTCTTTGCACATGAGACTCACAACTTTTTTCAACTCAACACATCTTTACATTTAAGACTCACAACATTTTCCAACTTTCAATAAATATATCTAAACTCATATTGATTCTTAACCTCCAAACTCATCTTAGGTGAGCCCCACAAAACCTATTATACCATCTCAATTCACTACTATTCATAAAGAACTCAACTCAACTCAATATCCCAACGAGACCTTAGCTATAAAAAAAAATTCAACAAAAATAATTTCAGAAACTGACATATGTAGTTTAATGTGATATATTAGATTATAAACCTACTTTTATTTTGGTGCTCCACCTACTCTCTTTGATTAGTCTGCCGACTCTGATGGCCGCCATCGTTGTTCCTATATTTCTCCTCATTCCATTACCACCCTCTCACTTTCTAATTTCTAATCTGTTTGTGTCATGTGTTTATAATAGATGAGTAATGCTACATGCAATCGTGTAGTACGCAAGTGTCATGTAATCGTTTTAAAAAATAGTGAGGTCCATTATTAAAATTTTTTTTTTTTTATGTGTCTCGTATTTATTTATTTATTTATTAAAAGTCATGGGTGGTGGATAAAGATAATTGCTCACAATTCTTTATATAACCATCTTTTTAAATTGAGGGCTATTTTTATAAGCTATTTTATAAAAAAAAAAAAAAATATCCCTCTTTTAAAATAAAATTATGTTAAATGTTGAGAAATAGTTGTACGTGTATCATTTTTTTTAATAAAATGGTGTTGATATTGTTGCAAATAAATATATGGTAAAGAGTTTCAAGCTTAAGGGCTCGTTTGGATTTAGAAATCATCTCAGCTCATCTCATCATATTATTACAACTTTTTCAAATTTCTACACAAAATATAATAAATAATTCAACTTTTTCAAATTCCAAAATAATAATAACATTAAAAAATAATATTCTAATAATATTTTATTCAACTCATCGAAAACTATTTCATCTCATCTCGTCTTACTATTCAAACGATGTTACTATCCAAACTATTTTAAGAGTTTTGCTACACATAAATTGATGTTAACAAATCATCTATAGTGAGACCCATTATAAATTTAAAAAAAAAAAAAAATCAAAATGCCAATTATGTTTTAACATAGTTGATTAATTTGGAGTTTTTCATGTTAGTGATTTGTTGGATTTGTAAAAAATAAAACTTATAAATAAATGTTTTTTTTTTCATATTTTAAACATGGGTAAGAATAGATAAATTAGAACATTCTTTTCAAAATCCGGAGGAGTTTCCACTAATGATTATGGTATGGTTGGAAAAATCTCCATATCTTAAAATCACGTAAAACTTTTGTTTAATATTGTGTGTTGTAGAATGATAGTCAAAAGTGTTATTTTTCATAGCTCGAGTCAAAATAATATAATGACAGGGAACGTGGAATTCAAAGATTTTGTAAGTATATGTGAGAGAGCATAGCTTGTTTCTCATGCATCTGTTGGCTTCTTGTATATTTTATTTTTGAGAAATGATATTTGAGTGCGTAAATACTATTCAATCTTTTTTTAAAAAAGTAAATAAATACAGAATTTATATAAAAAAATTAATTCTTTTAATAGTAGACTTCACTCTTTTTTAAAAGAATTGTGCGGCGCTTACGCATTCCACGATTGTATCTAACATTACTCTTTATAGCTAAAACTGTGCACAAGTATGGTTGGAAATAAAATAATAATACTAAGTATAGTTCTAGAATGTACAAGTCTTATTAGAAAAAAGTAACTTTTTCATGTGAGCGTTAGATTTATCAATTTTTTAAAAAAAAGTGCACGATATTTATATATTCTAAAATTGTAAAGATCGTTTCTCATTATAAAATCATCAGTAATATTTTTCATTCTGAATTTTATCATCTCTAACCACATTAATTAATTATTTTTTTATTATTAATTTTACTTATTAAAATAGATGACATGACCAAGATGATAAAATCAAAATGCATCATTCTTGTAAATTGTCATAATCTATCAATGAGCCAATATGGAAAGATCCTAATAGCGTGGTTCATGCCTCCCTATTCAAACCAGCTATACTGCTAACAGGGGAACATTTATCTTAAAAATCATTTCGACCAAACATATTGGAAAAAGATTACTTTGTCGCCCCCAAACCTACCGTTCGGTTTGACCGTTTGGTGAAATTATTATTATTTTTTAATTTAATGATAAAGTAATTTTAAATGTATTGATGTATTTTTTATATTTTTTAAAATATTTAAATACATTAAAAATGTGAATAGAAAAATAAAAAAATAATAAAAAGTTGTTTTTACAACTAACGATAACACCGAGCAGTGCTACTCGGGCGGCAGAGTAGCATCGCTCAACATATTGTTTCTTATTATTTTCCTTAAAAATAAAAGATCGACTATCTTTTTTATTTCTTGCTACTAGGATTATGTTTGATTGTTGAATCAATTATAACTCATCTCAAATAAATTATTGATGAAATTTATTACTTTTTTAACTTCTTATAAAAAAGTTAAATTCATCTCAATCTAAAAAAATTAAATACATTTCAATAAAATTCACAAAATACAACTATTTACAACTCAACTCATTTCAACGTATATCTAATGTTAAGGCCTTAAAACATTTCTATATAATTGATTCTATATTTAATAAATAGTGACTGATGTATAACAAAACTTTTTTATCTATTTGATTGTTTAACTTACCTTCAAAACCGTGGATCCCTTTAGGAAAGTGGTGTGTTTGGTTTGCTTGTAAAGCTGTGGTTTGGACGGGAAATCCGAGAATAAATAAATCTCAAAATAAAATAAAGCGAAGAAGTGATGAATGATAACTTTTAAAAAAAAAAAAACAAGAAAAAGAAAAAACGGAGTCGGGCTTGTAAAGCTATGGTCGCTGAGATTTTGTTAGATGGATTCGATTTTGAGTTAATTTTTTATTGAATTAAATACGTATATTATAAGAATGAGATATTTGAGAAGTGATGCCGAAATAAAAGGATTATATGAAAATAAATTTATAAATTAATATATTTTTATATTTGTTAAAATTTTTTATAAATAAAAGTATTTTTATAATTTGATCTATTACATCAATTCAAGTTATTTTTTAAATTTAGTTTTGTGTAGGCACAAAAACTCAAGTTATTTTTTCAATCTAGTTTTGTATATTTTGTGATTAAAATATTTTTTGAAAAACTTATATTTTGCATAATATTGAACTCATACCAATATAATTTAACTAATCGAAATATAAGAATGACTATATCAAAAATTTTAAAAAAATTATTAAATTGACGTAATTTTATGTAATATATTATATTTATATTGAAGTAAAAATAATTTTATAATATAATATATCACGTAAACACGTTAATTTATAAGTAAATTTTTATAAAATTATTTTGTATCCTTTTTATGAAAAAATAATAAAATTTATAAGAGTATGGTCTCAACATAATTTTATAAAAAGGAATACTATGCAGTTACTATTTATTACACGTTTATAATTTTTTCATAAGATATATTAATGTTTTTTTTATAAGATATGAGATGTAAAGTGATAAATAATATCTAATGAATAGAATTTTTCTTTCATAAAAAAGGAAAAAGAAAATAAGACTGAATGGTAGGATGGCAGGAAGGGGGTCCACATCCCAGTTAAGTCCTCGTGGGCCCCACTTTTTGAGAACGTATCAACTTTTCTAGATCCTGTCGATCTCTCTCACCGTGTTTATGGCCTTCAAAATAATAATTTATTATTATTATTATTATACTAATCGAAAAAATTAAATCTTAAATTATACAGATGGAAAATTCTGGTCACACTTGACCTAGTTACAGAATGATATGGATTTGGGAGAGTTAAATAAAAATTAAAAATAAAATAAAATATTTTTAAAATATAAATTTTTAGTATTATTATTATTTTGAGATTTGAAAAAATTGAATTATTTATTTTATTTTGTGTAAAAATTTAAAAAAATATTATTATTTTATTTTTATTTCACTATATAAGATGTGATATATTTATCACCATTAGATGATAAAAAATTATCTAATAAATGATCATTCAATAATGATAAATATGTCACATCTTATATAACATGATGAAAGTGAGACACTGAAATAGTTGTATAGTGTATAGAATTTTCCGTTGTGAAAACATGCGAAGAGAAACGTGTAAGTATGAAAGAGTTAGAGCATTGATAATGGCCTAGCCAAATGCCAATGTAAGTTCAAACTTTAGCTAGATGTGAGAAAAAGCCTCCACATTGGACTAGCCAATGGTCTAAAGCTTAAGACTTGAGCTACAGTAATTCTTAGATGCTCTCCAATTTTGACGAGTTACTGTTTATGATGGATAAATGTATTTTATTATTTCATCTATCTTCCTCTCTCTTTCTCTCGTTCTTTTCTCTTTCTTCATCCCTGCATTTCCCTCGTTCTTTCCATACAATTTCTCGAAAGCTCCCAGCAATACCTGCGTCTTCTTCAACCCATCCTTCAACCCCGACGATTCAATATTTGTATGCTTCTCTCTCTCTCTCTATCTCTCTCTCTCCACTTGTCTTCGATTCACTTTCTCTTTCTTTCTTTCTCGTATTTCTAATCTATCTCCGAGTATCCTAACCTAACCTATTTGTATTTTTGTTTGTGCAATTTCAATTAACCCATGTCTGCATTCATGCTCATATTGGTGTGAATTTTTATTGATTTTTGAGATATTGGGTTTATGAGTTGTGATTGTTGGTGCAAAAGTTGGTGTCTTTGGAGACTGGTAAGCCATAACCTTCCATACAATTCACTTAGAACCTTCCTGTGTACACCAGAAAGTAGTACTGATATCTATAGGCACAATTTGTGTGGTTATGGTCAATTTGTTGATTAGTTTCTCTAATTCCCGTAGTACCAATATAGTTCCCCTTGCTGATTAGTTTCTTTAATTTCCATGGTTATGTTCAATTTGCCCCACGGGTGCCCACCAGAAGCATTTGTTGATCCCCAATTGTTTCCCCTACTTCCACCAGCTTCATTCGTTGATACAGTTTCCTTGTTCCAGCCACCAGTGAGAGCACCACTAGAGCCACCCCTGTCTAAATTGCCTTTACTAAATACCTCAGCCAATGGTGGGAGTTTTGTGTGAAATGTATTCTATTTATAATCATTTGTTATCTTGAGTCAACATTTTGAGAAACGATGTTTTAGAATGTAAAGGTTAATGGAACTCCGGCACCAAACTCGTGCATAATTTATGCATGTAAAGAGGCTTGCTTCTTATGAAATTCTCTCTCTCTCTCTTTCTATATATATATATATATATATATATATATATATATATATATATATGGTCTGTGTCTTGAAAGCCATTAATGAACATGTGAATAAAGTCCAAGTGGACTTGCATATAAAATGATACTAATTTGGCTCACTTTTATGGCTCTTTTCCCTTGGAAGATTACAAGGGAAAAAAACTCATATTTTTCCTTTTAACATGTGCATGATGACCTGCATCTACCTTTCATTGGTACAGAGAGAGAATACTATTTTGTTGGGAATTAGTAAACAAATCAATCATTGAGGAATTTAATAATGTGGTTCACCTTGAGATAAGGGAATTGACTTTGTTGGATTTGTTCTAATTCTGAATGATTGGTTCCTGTTTAGTGTATAATATGCTGCCATTTATATTGGATAGTCTTTAATGTTAGCCAACCATTAAACAATACCTCAAACTCAAACTAGAGATGACCTTAAGCTAATAATGTGATAGACCTAGAACTGGAGACAATGAATCAAATGTTGGGGGATGGTGGATCAGAGGCCACAGATTTGATGCAGTTTAGTGGTGAATCAAGTGTCTTATTGTATTATAGTGGAGCTCTTATTTGAGAGCTGTTTCTATTTTAATGGTTGTGACCAAATGTTGTGGTGTAGAGATTTGTCAAGCAACAACTTAAGTGGTTGTATACACTTATGCAAGCACTTACACAACAATCAACTTTCTTGGACACTTGATGTTTTAGAGGATCTGTACCATTCTTTCCTAGTCTAATTTTAAAAAAAGAACATAATATTGATTCTTGGAAATTTACTATTCTAGGATTTGGTCTTGTATTATAAGTTGCCATGGGGAAATATGTGCTGCCTTCTGCAACTCATAATTGTTTCTTGCTTTTTGTATAGGAACATTATGAAATTCATCATCTTTACAATTTGTGAGGTAGATTAATATTATATTCAAATCGTTAAGGAAATTTAAGCAGTTTATTGATTGAATTGAACTTCTTAATTTGCATTTTCTGCTATGAAGCTGGGTGGCGAATGCACAATGGCCTTGCCAATCGATAGTTCTTGGCAAAAATTAGTTTGTTAGTTTCAAGAATTGTTGTATAATTTTTTTTTTGTCAAATATTATTAAAATATATTAAGTGTATTTGCATAATAAAAAAAAAATTCAAATATTATTAAAATATATAATATTATATTATTATTTTAACTTTAAGATAACTATCTAGTCAAAAGTTGATACTATAGTTAAAAGTTAAGATTCTAACTAAATTTTAGACTTCCACGACTACTTAAGGAATAAAGGAATGTGACTAAGACGACACGACAACCGAGTCGGACCGAACCGTGGAATCAGCGGCTTGGTGGCTACGTTTCCTTTATTATTTATTCAGGAGGAAAATGTCAGGTTAGTTCCACGAAGAATGCATGCATGTGCGTGCGTCGTCTGTGTCCGTGTTTGGTTTGGTCTTTTCTATATTTCTGAAACCGGCTTCGGCGCGCCGCTCTTCCCTATTCGGCTTTACACGAACGTCGCGTGAAGAGAATTGTGGGTGAGGGATCTAGATTCTAGAACTAGTATCTTTGAAAAAACAAAAACACAAAAAAGGGTACAAATCATCAAATTTGATTTTTTTAAAAAATTAGAATAATATTAAATACAGTCATGATTTGTGCAATCTTGAATAATCTTTTTAAAGAAGAATAAAATTTATTATTAAAAATTAATTTTTTATATAAATTTTATATTTATTTATTTTTTTCAAAATAAATATGTGATGCTTCTATATTTTATAACTGCAAATATCATTCTTTTTTAAACTATAGAAGTTAGCTCAAGTGTTAAAGATTTTGGTCTTGTCCAGATGCTCCCCTTTTTAGATGTAAATAATTTCTAGAGGTTAGAGAACTTTCCTTTAAATTATATGAGATGTATGAAAAACTTCTTGCGCAGAGGTCTATGTACCTCCAAAATTAGTCGGGATTTTATTTTTGGACGCCCATACAAATTAAAAAAAAAAAATCAAAATTTTGGAGTTGAAAAACTCATTTGACCTTTATAGTTAATAGATGTTATAAAAACATATATGGTCTAATAAAAAAAAAACATATAATCATTTCGTGATTTCGTCCATTTATATTGATAAAAAAAATTATTATTATTATTATTATTGGAAATGCAATTTTAGGACATTTTCTAATCAAGATAATAATATTTATTGAGAAGTTTCAAGTTTATTGAGAGGTTTTATAAAAGAAAATTTATAAAGAAGTTGCATGTTAACTTTTGTAAGGATTCATCATAAACTAAAATATTTTTTATATTTTAATTTTTTTTCCTCTGTTCTATGTATTGTATTAAAAAACATTAGCAACACATTTATCGATTGAAAATTGTGAGCATGCAGGTTGGAGATGAGTTATCTACTTCTTTCTTGTTCTTGTTCAAAAAGCATCTTCAAAAGGTAACAAAAAACAAAAAATTGAATAGAGATGAGAATTTTGAATATTGAATATTGAGCATCTTTTGAATATTGAATATGTGATATCATCATTGTTATCATCATCATTCCGTCATTTTATTATGTGATATTAAATAATTGGAAATAATTGTGACCAATCGTTCATTTTTCTTTCGATTGGTCATTGGTTACGAGTCTTATCTTTGCGTTTTAAATCTCGAATTTATATTTTAAATTTAACAGATGATTTCTCAATGGAATACAATATTTTAAAGTCTTCAAAATATTTTCGTAGGTCCAAAATTATTTTAAATTGGATGTTACAATGTTCAACTTTTAAATTAATTATTTAATAATATATTAATTATTTTAAATTGAGATCCCTATTAATAAATTTATTATTTATCCTCCTAAACTTAGTTTTAAGTTTAATATTGAAGAGGTCACATCCTTAAAAGTAAATAATATATAGAAATTAAACAAAATTTTGGGACTACAAAGAAAAAAAACTAGAGAGATGCATTTTTAGATATATTGAAATTTTAGAAAATTTTAGAGAGTATATGAAAATTAAAAAATTTTTGGGGGGCCATTTTCTATATTAATAGAATTATGTATAAATCATGTCGACACACGTGCATGCATCTTCCCATCATGTCGACACTTATTTGAATGGTTCACGATGCTCCTGTTACCCTATTTATTAACCCTGTTGATACTATAGAATTTTCTCAGTAAGAAAGCCATATATCCAGCAAACCGTACGCGTCCCTGGCCTTGTCCCTCTGGTTGGTGTCATTTTTTGCATCATATCATATTATTATACCATCTTGTGAGTTTTTAATTTAATATTCCAGTTTCTCAGATGAAGTAGTTGATTAACTATAGACGTTACAATATGTATGTTTGTTAATGTTGCAGAAACATAAGATCATATCCGATCGAGCTCAATCCCCGGCCCCGCTCCCCGCGTTAATGGCTCTCCATCTGGGTCTTAGTCTGGCTCGCCTTTTGGCTAACCCTTACTATCAGTCTCACCATCAAGCTGTCCATGTGGCTGTCCATGTGGCCCACCCTTCGCTCCACCTAATCCACCTTATGAAGCACCTTTGGGTCCACTTTCGAAACCGGCGCCTACACCGCCACTAGCCTTTATGCAGCGTATGCCTTATTTTTAGGTCTAGGAAAACACCCCTCTTTTCGTTCAGTGTTGCCGGTTTCTTTTCCTTTTTTATTTTTTTATTTTTTTCCACTGCCTGAATATGTTTATATGGTAGTTTTTCTCTCGGTTCGGATTTTCTCACATTTGCTGCGCTCCGGCTATGGAAAGTCGACACGCGCCCCACCATGAAGTTTCCCAGCTGCCAATTTGCTGGGATGACGCGAAACCACGCCCAAAATGTATGCGCGTGGCTCTCACGCGCAGCTTGTTTCCTCGCGTGGTCTTCACATGCCGCCGCCCTCCAACAGATCCGTCGGCTACACGTGCTGCACCGGCAGATTCCCCACCCTTCGATCCTTCAGATCGACCCGACCCCACCTCCATACCACCTATGCGTGGCTCTCACGCGCCACTCCAGAGGCGCGGGTTTATTTTCCTTCCGCAGATTTGTCATCCAATGCCAGTCTATCCAGGTTACCGCTTTCCCTAACCGATGATCTTGTAAAAGGGATTAAGGATCTCTCTAAAAAATATCTCAAGACAACGGACTACAGTGCACCCGCTTACACCGTATGGCTTGGGTAGAGACTAAGAAATTAGTCTCTAAATCCGTTTTATTTTCTTTTTTATCACTACCTTTGCACTGTGGTTATTGTATTAGAGTATTTGTTGGGAACCCCACCTCCTAGCATTTATCATCTTCTATTTTAATGAAGTTTGCTTGCTTAGAAAAAAGAAAAAAAAAATCTATATATGAATGTTCCCTTTATATATGTGTGTATATATATGGTAGGTTTTTTTTTTTAATGGTCAAAAAGCCCTACTACCCTATGTGTGTGTTGCCTCTATATATAAGCTTATTATACATATATATATGCTTATGTGTGTGTATGTTTTGCCAGCTCTATATATATAGCTGATATAACGCTTGCTTATGCATGCAAGATATATGATGTAAATTCTGCTGTTCTTCGTTTATGCGTGGCGTCTAAAATAGGGAACTTGTTCTCTAGAGATGGGATGGGATGATTTATTTATTTCTAATAGACATCAGTACTTTAATATACGTCTTGATCAATTTTACATTACATGACATATACTAATTATTTTATTTTATTTCTCATTTATCCAAAATATTGATCATATTTTTTTACTGACAAAAAAAGAAAAAAGAATTCAACTACATATATATATATATATATATATATATAATATTGATCATATTTTTTTACTGACAAAAAAAGAAAAAAGAATTCAACTACATATATATATATATATATATATATATATATATATGTTTTGACTGAGCTTTCCAACACCACAAAGATCATCGTCATCCGATATCAGACTCAAAAGCCATGACTATTTTACTTCGACTATGTCTTAATTACTCACTAATTGATAGATCACTAATTAAACTAAGCTTTGCCATAAGAATATGCAAATGTATTAATTTTACATTAACAGAATCAATAAACAGACTTGCAAATTTATTTATTTATTTATTTTTTAAATATGGTTGCTGATCATGGAAAAATCATCACTTGATGAGAGGAGCCATAAATGAGAAAGACCTAATTGTTGGGCCCAACAGAACTCCATAACCCACCATAATAGATTTTGGATCTGCAGTACATTCAAAATTACTTCTTAAATTTCAATTGGGCTTTCCAAAAACAATTAGCCCATTAATACCATCCAAATCCTTATCTAAACTTCAATGGTCAATTAAATCTAATTTAAGCCCAATTAAATTAGTCTCACTTCTAGCCTCAGTGTTCAAGATTCCTGTCGCGTTGATTGGATGTAGAAGAAGATTCTGGGGACTCGTGGGAGTATTGTTCTAGACTTCTAGTCCGTTTAATCAACTCGTGGGAGTATTGTTCTAGACTTCTAGTTCGTAGGACTATCACAGCAGTCGACACAACTCACCATTCAGTGAACTCACCGCCACAACGCCATCTCAAATTGATCAAATTGAAAAGTTATGAGTTATAATTGTTAATTTACAATTAAGTATAATGTTGCTACAATAGTTAATAGTACAATTTGTAATATTTAATATTTTTAGTGGAGTTTGTAATATTGTAATAGTTTAAGTTTACTAGTTCTCTTAGAGTCTTAATTTGTATAATTGTAAATTGTAATTTGTAATAGCTTAGTACCTTAGTGATGATTATTACTTAATTAGTTAATAGTTGAAATTTGGTATATAGTTAATAGTTCTATCTATATATATATGTATATATTTTTTCAATTTTTAAATATATATATATTTTTTTTTAGTTAAATTCTAAGCCCAAAATGACTCAAAAATAGATTCTGGGCTATTTAGGGTCCAGAAAAATGAGCTGGGCCGAAGGCCCAGTAGGGAGGCGAATGGATGGGGTCCACCCCCACATCCCGGCGAACGGACGGGGTACGGAGAAAATTTTGACTTGACACCCCAGCCCATGCAAGGGCGGGGGAGGGGTGGCCCCGCCCTGTAGGGGCGGATAGCACCCCCAATTCTAATCCGTTTAACTCTTGCTGCTTCTCCCATATAACTCGTTTTTGTTTTCCTTTAATTCAAAGACCTGTACACAACTCCTTAGACTATTCTCAATAGCTTTCCACTCTCTTATCTCAACCATAGCGCCACGACGGATTGTGAGGTAGACTTACATGCTATCTTTCTCCTTTTTGCCATTTAATTTTGAAACTTTAAGGATATATTAGTACAATCTTTTTTAACTTCTCATAAATATATATATAAACTCATTTTAATATCTAAACTTATCTTAAATGGATTCAACAAAACTCATTCCGACATCTCAACTCACTACTATTCATAAAAAACTCAACTCATCATTCAAGCAGGACTTAAGTCGTATGAAATTACAACCCTAGATGGTTAATGGTAGTACAGGGCGCACGATCCACTTGGGAGAAAACCAAACCTGCAGGTTACAAGATGCTGTGAACAAATAAAAAATAATAAATATTTATTGACTCTCAAGTAAATCTTCGAGTAAATTGAAATAAAATTTTTATTGACTCTTTGGCATCTTAACTTTGTTATTTTTTAATGTTTGCTTTAACAATTCTCTTTGCTTTTCTTTAAGCTGGAAGAAAGGCTGAGTTTATTACAAAGTACTCTATGTCCATTAACATAGCTGTCGTCCTTCTTCATCATACATCCAACTTTTATCAGAGAACATTATCATCATCATACGTTACAATCAAAGATGATACACATGATCGCTATATTCATAGAAAAAGATAAAGTAGTTGCATTGCTGTAAGCCTGAAATCAAATGATTATCCTCGTAGGGACGAGTATACACCCATCCCTTAATCATTTCTGTCAACTTGCCTATATATGGAAGGCCTGATAATGCTTATAATATAAATAAGTTTTATTGGAAGATATATTATATCTTTTTTTTAGAATTAATATAAAAATCAAGCGTAAATTAGTTAAAAAGAAACTTATAAACATGGTCTTCATATTAAAGGTCTACTTGAATTTGGTATGATCTAAGAGAATGTTACAGCCATTTGTGATAGAGAAATGATTTGTACAAGTTCTAAATAGACAAACTTCGTACAAGCCCTTGTAAAAAAGTGAACCTCAGTTTAAAAAAGTGTAAAAAAAAACTATTATTTATTAGTAAGACCTATTGTTTTACAAAAGGCTTGTATGAGACTTGTCTATTTGGAACTTGTATCTAGCATTACTCTTTGCGATATAATTTCATGTAATATATTAGATCTGTTTTATAATAAAAAAATCTTTACAATTTAATATACCACATTAAATCACATTAATTTATGAATTTATTTTTATAAAATCACTTTGTAGTTAAAACATGAGAACTACTACAGACACAAAGAGATTACGCAAAGTAAACCCATAAACTAATTTGGTTTCATAGAATCTGTTATATTTACTTTATAATAAAAGTGATTATATAATCTGACATGTCACAACAATTTATAAATTTATTTTTGTATAATCACTTTGTAACTAAAGTATTTTTCTATTTATAAATATGATTGTAAATGAAAAAATATATAATAAAAAAGAAAATTAATCTAATCATATTAAACCAAGTGCAACATGCAAGGAATTAAGATCACCGACAAAATTGATGTTTGTTGTGCAGCTAAGATTAGCATCGATCTCAGATACCTAAAAAGGATATAATTACGTTTCGTGTCTAACTTTGTCTTTATTCATGTGTCTTTTGAGATGATGGGGATGACATGTTTATCTTTTACTTTTTATTTTTTTCTCGTAATGGACATGTTCATTATGACATCTTTATTAGCTTTAGGCTTGTCCCTTTTTTTTTCTTTTTTTTTCTTTTTTTCTTGTCGGTAGGGATGTCTCGCTTACAACGTTGGTTGGGTTATGCCATCTGTTTTTTTTTTTAGGTTTCACGTTTATTTCCAGTCCATCGACGCTGACTTTAACATGTTTTTTTTTTTTTTTTTTTAATGTAATTATTATCCAATAAAGTAAGATCATGGAAGAGGAAGGAAAGGGATTTCTTAACCAAAACAAGTCTCATTACAGTTTATAATTCAACACAATCCATTAAAGAAATAATCAAAGAAATAGATTCTGCATGTTGAATCATAGAAGAAGAAGAAGAAGAAGAAATGCATATATTTTTGTTTTAATTTCTATAGCCAAAACGGCTGCCGTCCATAGATTTCATACGACTGAAAATGTTGCAAATTCCGAAAAGGCTAATCCAACATTAATGCAAAGAAAAAGATAGATGCTCCATTGGAATCAAGCCAGCAACTAACAGGCCTGGTAAATCCAACGGTTTTATACTCGTCATTTGGTCACGTGTCGCCTCCACAAATCACTTTGTAACTAGTTGATTAAGGCTAGTTTGGATAACCAAGTATTCTCGTGTGTTTTCTTCTCAAATATTATTCAAATATAAAATACTTTTCAATTTTAAATCATCAACTTTATTATCTAATTATTATAAATTTTCCAAACTTCTCATCTCATCTCATTACTTATTTAAACATTCCCAGTCTCCTCTACAATGCCTAACTTGGTACTTCTGGATTTAAAAAAAAAAATCAGAAAATAAATTATTACTTTTGTTGAACTTCTTAGGGTTCAAAAGGAAAAATATTCTGTATTATTATCCCACATTCATCCTACTATTTAAGATGTATCATATTTATCATCATTGGAAATAAATGTGTTACATTTTATATAATGGAATAAAAATAGAATGAGAGTGTGGTGTATAACATTATTCAGTATATATATACTAAAGAAAAATAAGAAGAAAATTATTTTTATTAATAGAAGTAAAAAATAGTTGTGAAATTAAGTGGCATGAACCTTTAATAAAGATATTTCTAACATAATTGTATGATATTTAACGTTAGGTGACATTAATTCGGCACCGGAAGTAGCTATATATACTTGTCGACAAACAAAATTAAAAAATAAAAATAAAGAAAGTAGGTCTAGTTGCAAACAAGATCTCTCACATGTGGGGTTTTATTGTATGATTATGTTTGAACCACACATTTCCTACCATTGCAAAATTATGGATAGGATTTGGTTTCATTTTATTTCCAAGATTTTTATATATTTTTTATCAAAGAATTTTCATTTTCATTCTGCTCCATTTGGATATAAAAATAATTTCATCTCATCTCATTATTACAATTTTCTTAAATTTCTATACAAAATATAATAAACAATTCAACTTTTTCAAATTTTAAAATAATAATAATATTAAAAAATAATATTCTAATAATATTTTATTCAACTTTTAATTTTTATCTAAAATCATCTAATCTAATCTCATCTCGTCTCATCTCATCTCATCTCATCATCTAAACGGGGCTTAAAAGTCTTTATACCTAAATCTATTTATCAAAATAAAAGCTTCATCTAATCATTTAGGAGGAAAGAAAAAGTCAGAAAAATTCCCATTATTCAGGCAGTTGGCCATACTCTTCAACCTATGTATATCCAAACCCAACACCAACCGATCGATCGATGTTTGGATAAAGATTTCCCACCGGCACAATCCAATTACCAGTCCTGCAGGTAATTACAGGCAAGAAATGTAGTTGCAACGCAAGGAAATTGCTTGGTAATTAGGACAAAGGAAAGAATTGGTTCGTGGGCCATTTTCTGGAAGATAAGTACTGAAAAGCCAACCAGAAAAGAAAATGCAAACTTAATGCAACTTTAGGAGGAAAATAGGTGGGAATTGCTTTCCAAAGGAAATTGTTTTAATTTCAAAATAAATGGTGGAGAGGGGTGTGGCAAGATAGGTTTTGAAAAATTATTTAGGCCCTGTTTGGAACTTAGACCTCTCAATTCGGTCTAATTTTAAATTGAATTTAACATTTAAACATCTAACTTTCAAAATACTAAACTTGTCTCAACTAAAAACTTCTTTACACGTGAGACTCACAATCTTTTTCAACTCAATACATCTTTACATGTAGGACTCACAACATTTTTCAACTTCCCATAAATATATCTAAACTTATATTGATTCTTAACATCTAAACTTATCTTAGGTGAGCCCCACAAAACTCACTACATCATCTCAACTCATTACTATTCATAAAGAACTTAACTCAACTCAATATTCAAGCATGGCCTTAGCTATAAAAAAAAAAATTCAACAAAAATAATTTCAGAAACTGACGTACAATGTGATATATTAGATTATAAAATTATTTTTATTATAAAATAGATCTAATGTATCATATAAAATCATATCAGTTTATGAAATTATTTCTGCTGAAGTTTTTTTTAATATTTTTAGTCCTCCACCTACTCTCTATATAGATAATGGCCAATTGTCCCTTTTTTTTTATCCCAAGTTTGATCGATGTGATTCCTATTTCCTTGAAAGTCAAGTAAATCACGCAGAAAATGTGAATATATGGATCACGGGCTAATTCTCTTGTATGGGAAAATGTCAATGTCCTTAGGTTGCACTCATCATCATGTAGGAAAAGAATTTTGATAGAGAAAAGCTACATGAGAACCCTCATCCCATCCCATCCCATCCCATCCCAAGAAATGTGTCCCCCCATCATAAGTAAGGGACTAGAATCTTGGAACCTACTTTAAAGTTTACAAGATAATGTTATAATGTTGTCCACTCAACCCTCCCTCGTGTCCAACGTGTTTCACTATGGGTGTTAGTCTTTCAACCATATTCTAGATCTTTTCTTTTGCTCTATACAAATCATACATAATTTACCGACGAGGGACCCATTCTCTTTTTATAAAACAAGGTAAAATATTAATAACTTTTTAGAGAAAAATACTACATATAATTATAGAGTGTGCAACTCCTATTGATAGATAAATATGAGAAATTTAAAAAAAAACAAAAATTAATGACTTACTCCACTCTTTTTCAAATCGAACGCGTAGCGCTTATACACTCTATGATTGTATTTAACATTACTCTTTTTTATATAAACTGATGTGTCAAACTTTTACATCTGTAATATGTTTGATGGCTGGCCTCGTTCACTTTCATAAAACTTTTCAACTCATCTCATCTAATCATTATGATTTTTTTCAAATGTTTACACAAAATAAAATGAGTGCTACACCCACAAAGGGATTATACAAAAGTAATCCCACAAACTGACGTGACTCCATGTGAGCCGTTAGATCTGCAATACAATAAAAGTAACTTTACAATTTGACAGATCACATCAAGACAAGTCAGTTTGTGGGATTAATTTTGTATAATCACTTTGTGGCTAAAGTATTTCTCAAATAAAATAAACAACTCAACTTTATCAAATCTCAAAATAAAAATAATATTAAAAAAATATATACTAACAGTATTTTATTCAACTTTTATCTCAACTCATCTCATTTCATCTCATCTGGGAAAACGAACGAAATAATAATATTTTATTTCAAATAAAAACCTAAAAAAAACAATATTAAAGTTGCAAATAAAAACCTAAAAATAATAGTATTAGAACGTACGTCACTAATTTATAATCATCTCAGTCTGCGATGCGCAAGTTGGAATCAATCCATAGACTAATCTTTGATATAAAAGACAAAATTCAAGAATTATTTAGTCGTGGCACGTGAGATAATCAAATAGATGCCGCAAGAAACTGAGTTTTTTGTTTTTTATTAGCCATAGAAAGGAAATCTATGGATATCAAACCATGTTGCAAAGGACGAACCATTCAACTACATCTCTTTGATTAGTCTGCCGACTCTGATGGCCGCCATCGTTGTTCCTATATTTCTCCTCATTCCATTACCGCCCTCTCACTTTCTAATTTCTAATCTGTTTGTGTCATGTGTTTATAATAGATGAATAATTCTATATACAGTCATGTAGTACGTAAATATCATGTAATCGTTTAAAAAAATAGTGAGGTCTACTATTAAAAATTATTATTTTTTCTTGTAAATCTCGTATTTATTTTTATTTTTTTAAAGTGATTGTTTGGCATTTGCGCACTCACGACTTTAGCTATCATATTTCATAATAATATATATATATATATATATATATATATATATATATATGTGTGTATAAGTTTTTGGGTTGAGATTTGGGGTTGTCGGCCACATGTTTAGGGGTCAAATTACTCTAATTTCTTTATATTTTTTTATCTGTAAATAGACCTCCCTCAGTAGAATTTCCAAAACAAAAATCATGTCTTAAGAGATATTGCATGACCCATATATGGTAAAATATATATTAAAAGTCATGGGTGGTGGATAAAGATAATTGCTCACAATTCTTTATATAACCATTTTTTTAAATTGAGGGCTATTTTATAAGCTATTTTATATAAAAAAAAAATATCCCTCTTTTAAAATAAAATTATGTTAAATGTTGAGAAATAGTTGTACGTGTATCATTTTTTTTATAAAATGGTGTTGATATTGTTGCAAATAAATATATGGTAAAGAGTTTCAAGCCTAAGGGCTCGTTTGGATTTAGAAATCATCCCAGCTCATCTCATCATATTATTACAATTTTTTTAAGTTCTTACACAAAATAGAATAAATAATTCAACTTTTTCAACTATTTTAAGAGTTTTGCTACACATAAATCGATGCTAACAAATCATCTAGTGAGACCCATTATAAATTTAAAAAAAAAAATCAAAATGCCAATTATGTTTTAACATAGTTGATTAATTTGGAGTTTTTCATGTTAGTGATTTGTTGGATTTGTAAAAAATAAAACTTATAAATAAATGTTTTTTTTTTCATATTTTAAACATGGGTAAGAATAGATAAATTAGAACATTCTTTTCAAAATCCGGAGGAGTTTCCACTCATGATTATGGTATGGTTGGAAAAATCTCCATATCTTAAAATCACGTAAAACTTTTGTTTAATATTGTGTGTTGTAGAATGATAGTCAAAAGTGTTATTTTTCATAGCTCGAGTCAAAATAATATAATGACAGGGAACGTGGAATTCAAAGATTTTGTAAGTATATGTGAGAGAGCATAACTTGTTTCTCATGCATATGTTGGCTTTTTGTATATTTTATTTTTCAGAAATGATATTTGAAGTCGTAAGTATGTAAATGGTGTCTAATATTTTTGAAAAAAAGTAAATAAATATAAGACCCATATAAAAAAAATTATTTTTTTAATAGTGGACCTCACTATTTTCAAAAAGATTGTGCAGCGCTTGTGCACTCCATAACTGTATATAGCATTACTCTTTATTTTTGTTGATAGTAGTGATCCAAAAATTAAATTAATTCATTTTATAGCTAAAACTGTGCACAAGTATGGTTGGAGATAAAATAATAAGGAGTAATGCTATGTACAGTCGTGGAGTGTGCAAGCGTTGTGAGTGCAGTCGTGATACTTGCAGTCATTAGTGCACAAATATCGTGCAATCGTTTTGAAAAAAATGAATAAATACGGAACCCACATGAAAAGAAATTAATTTTTTAATAGTAGACCTCACTCTTTTTCAAATCGACTGCACTGCGCTTACACACTTTACGACTGTACATAACATTACTTAAATAATAATACTATATACAATTTGTAAATTTGTAAATTTTATTAGAAAAAAGTCATTACAAAATAACTTTTTTATACTAGTCTCAAATTTATCAATTTTTTAAAAAATTGTGCACAATGTTTACATATCCTAAAACTAGAAATACCGTTTCTCATTATAGAATCATGTAAGAATTTTATCATCTCTAACCACATTAATTAATTATTTTATTATTTTTAATTTTACTTATTAAAATAGATGACATGACCAAGATGATAAAATGCATCATTCTTGTCAATTGTCATATCTATCATTGAGCCAATATGTTAAGATCCTAAGAGCATTCATATTGGCTTCTTCAAATAACATTTCATCTCTAAATTTAAATAACTTTATCAATAGTTGGCCCACATTAAATTAGCCAAACACTTTTCATCCTAAATATCAGCTACAGTAAATTCATCTTTTTCTTCAAATATGAAAAGCACTATTTTACCTCCAAATACATTGTTTATTAATATTGGCTTTCTCTCTCCCGTGTCTCATTTCTCTTTCTTCTTCCTTCTTCCTCTCCCGAGTATTGAAGATCGATGGAATTGTTTTGATAATATTGATATCGATTTTGTTTATTGGATTATGAAAATGAAAATGAATATGATTATTAGAAATTATAGGTGATTATAGGAGGTTATGAAAATATAATTAATTAAAAAATAAAAAATAATTAAAAAATGAAAAAATAAAAAATAATAATATTTTATTATTATAGAGAGTATGATGACTAATCCAATGTAGATTTTATGTTTTGAATGATTAGCTAAAAGTGAAAAAGTTACATATTAGTCAAAATTTGAAGAGTAAAATAGCCAATCCAATACCAATGCTCTAATAGCGTGGTTCATGCCTTCCCATTGAAACCCGCTATACTGCTGACAGGGGAACATTTATCTTAAAAATCATTTCGACCAAACACATTATTTCTTATTATTTTCCTTAAAAATAAAAGATCAACTACTTTTTTTTTTCTTGTTACTAGATTGTGTTTGGTTGTTGAATCAAATCTATTATTTTTTCAACTTCTTATAAAAAAATTAAATTCATCTCAATCTATTTTATACATTTCAATTTAAAAAGTTAAACTCATATAATCTAAAAAAATTAGACATATTTCAATAGGATTCACAAAATATAACTATTCAGAATTCAACTCAACTCATTTCGAGGTATATCTAATGTTAAGGCTTTAAACCTTTTCTATACAATCGAGACTATATCTAATAAGAGAAATGATACTTGTAGTTGTGAGTGTGCAAGTGCCGTACAGTCATTTTGAAAAAAATAAATAAATATAGGACCCACATGAAAAGAAATTAATTTTTTAATTATGGACCCCACTCTTTTTCAAAGTAACTATATGATATTTGTGCATTTCACGATTATATGTATCATTACTGATCTAATAAATAGTAAGTAAAATCTTTTTGCCTATTTGTTTGTTTAACTTTCCTTTAAAACCGTGGATCCCTTTAGGTTGGTTTGTTTGGTTTGCTTGTAAAGGTTGGTTTGGACGGGCAATCCGAGAATAAATAAATCTCAAAATAAAATAAAGCGAAGAAGTGATGAATAATAACTTAAAAAAAAAAAGTGGAGTCGGGCGTGTAAACCAAAAAAAGTGGAGTCGCTGAGATTTTGTTAGATAGATTTGATTTTGAGTTAATTTTTTATTCAATTAAATACGTATATTATAAGAATGAGATATTTGAGAAGTGATGCCGAAATAAAAAGATTTTATAAAAATAAATTTATAAATTAATATAATTTTACATTTGTTAGATTTGTTTTATAAATAAAAGTATTTTTATAATTTGATCTATTACATCAATTCAAGTTATTTTTTAAATTTGGTTTTGTGTAGGCACAAAAACTCAAGTTATTTCTTTAAATGAGTAATTCTACATACAACTGTGAAGTGTACAATCGCCGCGTAATTATTTTGAAAAAGAGTAGGTCTACTATTAAAATGTTAATTTTTTTTTCATATAGATCCCATATTTTATTCACTTTTTTAAAGCGATTACGCGACAGTTACATAATTTACAGTTATAAATATATTTTCTTTTTTTAAATTTAGTTTTGTATATCTTTTGTGATTAAAATATTTTTTGAAAAACTTATATTTTGCATAATATTGAACTCTTACCAGTATAATTAATCGAAAATATAAGACTGACTTTATCGAAAATTTTAAAAAGAATTATTCGATTGACGTAATTTTATATAATATATTAGATTTATATTAAAGTAAAAATAATTTTATAATATAATTTATCTCATTAAACACGTTAGTTTATAAGTAAATTTTTATAAAATTATCTTCTATCTTTTCTAATAAAATTTATATGAGTTTGGTCTCGGCATAAAATTTATAAAGAGAAATATTATGTATAAGTTATTATTCATTCTCACTTTATATTTATAATATTTCTATAGGTTATAGGAATATTTTTAAGAACAATATTAGATACAGTCTCTATTTGAGGATTACAATGTAAGTTTAGGCTATTTTAGTTTTAAAATTTTTTAGAATTACAAAACTATCATTCTTAAAATAATATATTTTCTCATTTAATAAAATGTTTGTACATACAAACCCAAAATAGAAACTGCAAATAGAATTTATCTATTTTCAATAGGACGGGGAAAATGTAGAGTGTGAATAATAATGGATGAGAATTTTTTTTTTATAAAAAAAGACTGAATGGTAGGATATTTGAATAGACGTGGGCAGGAGGGCGGGGTCCACATCCCGGCTAGGTCCTCGTGAAAGGCATTTACATTGATATTAACATCCACCACTACGTGGGCCCCACTTTTTAAGAACGTATCAACTTTTCTAGATCTTGTCGATTTCTCTCAACATGTTTATCACCTTGAAAATAATAATTTTTTATTATTATTATACTAATCAAAAAAATTTAAATCTTAAATTATACACATGAAAAATTCTGGCCGCTAATTTTTTTTTTACAAATGAAATTATAAATAAATTATTATTAAAATATATTTTTTTAATATTAATATTATTTTAATATTTTTTAAAAAATTAAATTATTTATTTTATGTAAAAATTTAAAATAATTATAATAATTAAATTTAATATTTAAATTTGTTAGAAAAAATAAACGAAGAGAAACGTGTAAGTATTAAAGAGGTAAGGAAGGAATGTGGCTAGGAGCCGACACGACAACCGAGTCGGACCGGACCGTGGAATCAGCGGCTTGGTGGCTACGTTAATGTGAAGAGTCCTTTATTGACAGGAGGAAATTGTCAGGTTTGGTCCACGAAGAACGCAGGCATGTGCGTGCGTCCTCTGTGTCCGGTGTTTGGTTTGGTCTTTTCTTTATTTCGGAAACCGGCTTCGGCGCGCCGCTCTTCCCTACTCGGCTTTACATTAACGTCGCGGGAAGTGGATCAGATACTTTTTTAGATGGAGAGACTTGTGGGTGAGGGATCCAAAGATATGAAGAACTAGTATCTTTGAAAAAATACACAAAAGGGTAACAATCAAATCAACAAAATTTAGATTTTTTTTTTAAAATTAAAATAATGTTAGATAGAATCATAACTTGTGCAATCGTGAATAATCTTTTTAAAAAATAATGAGATTTATTATTAAAAAAAAATTAATTTTTTTTAATATAGATTTCATATTTATTTTTATTTTTATTTTTTTAAAATGAGTGTGCTACGCTTTCACATTCTATAATTACAAATTATATCATTTATTTTTAAACTATCGAAATTCGCTGAAGTATTAAAGATTTTGTTATAAGCTTTGCTACTCATCATCCTCACACACTACACACCATTTTTTTCTTTCTAAACGAATTGAATTTTTTTACTCATTATTCATACACTATACATTTAATAAGAGAAGAAAAATAAAAGAAATTATGTATGGTGTGTAGTGTGTGGAAATAATGAATAAAATTTTTCAAATATTTTCCGGAAGCTCCTCTTTTTAGATGTAAATAATTTCTAGAGGCTTTCCTTTAAATTATATGAGATGTATGAAAAATTTCATGCTCAAAGGGTTTATGTACCTCCAAGATTAGTGGAGGTTTTATTCTTGGACGCCCAGTGTAAATAAAAATAATAATAAAAAAATTAAATTTTTGGTAGGAGAACACGGCTTCGGTACAGAGTGACGCACCACGAGCAGCCTGTCTATGGACCATCTCCACCAAATATAAATATTCCCCCTAGGGGAAAAAACTCTCTGGCATATATACATTAATTAGAAGTGCACATAAAATCAAAATTGATTTAGGCATCGGAGGTATCCCCACCATCCTGAGCCTACATTTCTTCCTTTCATTGCAGGAACAAATCAATCTAGAATAATGGAGTTGCTCAGACTGCAAAACATGGCATCAATAAATATATTCATTTTAATATAAAAATCATCTTATACCTAAGAATTAAATGTGATTGTATATAAGAGGAGATTTGGATAAAAGAGAGTGCGTGATAGATGAGAATTCCCAAAAGAAAGATATAGAAAAGGCACACGTTATGGATATTAAGGGCTTGTTTGGAGTCTAAGATGAGATACAAAATTATAATGTGATCTCATGTGATCTCATTCTATCTTATTCTAAAAAATAATTCAAATACAAAAGAGAAATGCTTTGGGAAAAGTGTCCCGAATGACTTTTTTTTTTTTTTTTACTTAGTGATTAAGAAAATGTTTTTTAATTATGTTGTGAATTTTTTTTATTTTTTAAAAAATATTTATAATGATTAAAAAAATACATGAAAAAAAAGAAAAGCAAAATAAAAAAGTGAAATGCACTGTTCGGTAGCCTAATTCGGGACATTTCTTCGTTTGCTCTAGCAGAACTCAATACAAAATTTTCAAACTAATCATTACAACTTTTTCAAACTTTCAAATAAAAAAATAAAAAATAATTCTAACTTTTTTAAATTTCCAAACAAAAATAATATTATAAAACTATATTCTTACAATATTTTAACTTTATAATATTTTTTATTGAACTTTTTCTCTCTCATTTTCCAAAAACTAAAAAATACTCAACTCAAACTATCTCATTCCTATTCACAAACTATATTACTACTATTTACAAAATTCTCCTCTTATCTCACTCCTCAAACCAGCCCTAAAAGCCATCCATTATTGGCTTTTTTAATGGGCAAAACTCTGAGATTTATACAAAAACTTGTGGATATCTTTTATATGAAACTAAAATGTTATTTCTTACAAACATTTTAGAGAAAAAATGTGTTTATTTTAAAATTTGTGTTATAAGAGTTATTTCTAATTTCTTGTGGGTTATATATAGAAGTTGGTCTAAATCTTGGGAGGATGGCCAATTAAAGATTTTAAAAATTATTAACCTTAAGATTTGAAAATTGAATACATTACATAATAAATAGTAATTTAAAGTATTAAATTTTAGTTTCATATTACGATATTATATACTAAAAATTGCTTCTAAAAGAAGAGTAAAAGATAGGAATAAATTAAAATCTTTGCACAACTATTTTACAACCCCTACATGACATTGCAATATATTAATTAAACATAATCAATAAATATACAAAAATTATAATTTTATTATTATATGATAGTGTGGCATAGATGAATTATGTAATATGTGTAACTATTCTTACTTTTGAAAAAAAGGACATGTATAAAAATCTTAAGTAATGTTAGATACAATCTTAGTTAAGGTGTGCAAGTCTTGCGTCATTTGAAAACAAGTGGGCAAGCAAATTTGATACCTACATAAAAAAAAAAAAAAATTGATTTTTTTAAATGGAATGCACGATGCTTGCACACCCTAAAACTATATAAATCATTTCCCAAGAATCATATAGATGGAGTTTTGATGTCCCAAATGCAACAAATATGTTAGATAGTTGGAAGTTTGTATGGACAACGAAGTGTGTGGTTGGGGGAAGAAATGTGTGTGGCAAGTGGCATCGCATCTTTTTAAGGCTTTGTTACCGCTACCTTTTTTTTTTCTAAGCAATCAAGTAAATTTCATTAGAAAAAATAGAAAAGATGATACATGAAGAGGGGTGAGGGTCCCCAACAAACACCCCAAAACAATAACAACAGTACAAAGTGGTGGATAAAAAAGAAAAAAATATATTTTTGCGACCAATTTATTGGTCCTCACCCATGTCCTACAAAGAGGGCGCTGTCTTAAAAGACGGTAATAAGCTGTTGGCAAAAATTTGCGAACAATGGAACCATTGCTAGTGGCGGTGGAACCTTTGCTAAAAGAGGTGAGAGTGGTGGGTGCACTGTTATTTGTTGTCTTGAGATGACTTTTGGAGAGATCCTCAGTTCCTTCTTCAAGATCATTAGATAGGAAAATCGATAACATAGTAGAAAACACGACATCGGGTGGATTGATATGCGGCCTATGATCATCTGTGTTCCCGCGCTCCTGTGATGGCGCGTGGCAGCCACGCACCGGTGGGATGGAAACGGGATAGCCTAGATCTGGAAGATCTTGGGGAGATGAAGCTGCTGGTACGATGCGTGTTGCCGTCGGTGCGCAGTGGCGCTTGAAGGCCACTCACGGCAACAAGCCGCGCGTGAGGTCCACGTATCGATCGTTTTGGCGCGACTCCGCTTCGTCCCAGTAGATCAGTGGATGATGGATGGGATGGTGGTGCGCGTGTAGGCAGATGACGGTCGGAGAATAGCAGATCTGACCAAAACCGAACCGGTGGAGGGAGGAGGAAAAAAACACTACCTTGAAAGTGTATACACAATGCAGATATGGAAAGGAGAAGGAGAGGAGGGTGAGAGCCACACTCCTCTCCGGCAACAGATCTCATTGAAATGGAGTTTCCTAGAGAGAATAAGGAGTCTCTATTCGCATAAAAATATCTGCAAGTGTACAGAATTGTAACAAGTAATAAAGTGTTTTTAAAGAAAATGAATGTCGAACCTACGGGAATTAATTATGCTATTTAATATTAAAATTTATTAAATTAATTACTATTAAGAAAACCGAAATTTGAAAAATAGATTATCTAAATTAAACTGAAAAAAAGAGTATTAAAATTTAGATTTTAAAGATAATAAAAATAGATCTAGAGCGTTTGATTTTCACCTAATAAATCCCACACAATTTGTTCTTCCTTGTTATAGAATTCCAATTATCCCAAGTTGATAATAAAAAATTTTTAACTATTCAATATTTTATCTCAAACAATACGAAGAATATTTCCAACTAATAACTCCATATCTCTATGTGAATTTAACTAATTGGAAACTCATTAAGTTCTTTGGATTTTTCTTAAAAAATCACACTTGTCACGGTAAAGTATCTTTACTTTCGCTCAACTAATGATGCTTAATCTTAGAGCTTTAATCACAAGTTAGAATATAAATTGTGTGTTCAATGCTAGACTATATCAAAACTCTAGAATATAGAATTAGTTCATAATGAAACTGAAAAGAAAAACAAAAACACTAATGTTCTTCGTTGGAGTCGGTTGATGAAACATGTGGCTCTTGCCTCTGCTCCCCATATCAGTCGCCTTGAAAGAAACTTAAATGATAAACTCTAGACTATTGAAATCTAAAACTCGGATTCTCTTCCTATTTATCCCACAAGACGAGATTAAATAGATGTCAAAACTCAAATCCGGAAATAAGATAAATGCGGCCTAATCTAGCCTAAAGATCTAGAAAATAATTTTTAAAGATAAATGTTAACATAAAAAAAATTATCCTAAGAATAACAAAATTATCTAAAATGAAAGATTCAGTAATAAGCGGCTTGATTTACGGAGTTCAAGAGGATTTAGTGGTCAACCAATAGATTGATTGCGGAACTCGGAAGGGTCCCACCATGTAAATGTCATGTGTGCTGAATATAACTAGTCTCCTCGTCTACCTAGAGGAAAGACTCCCAACCGGGATGATAGAACCCTCTCGCCAACCTACCGAGCGGTAAAGTTGCTCACCTTTACTAGTTGTTGCCCACGATGTCGTTTAGGTTGATCTTTTAAGTTGGTCGTTTAAACTGGTCGCCCAATCTAATCGTCCGGAGCTTTGTCGCCAAGTTTTCTCGTCTACCAAGAGGAAAGATTATTCACCTATTGAGGGGTAAGTCTTCTTGTCTTTTCAGATCTCGTCGCCTCTAGTCGGTCTGGCTCCATAGTCCCTTCTTTTGTACTAAAATGTTATCATTTTGCACTAAATCTTCTCATTCCTTCAAATCCAAGAAAATAAATAAAAATATATAGAAGTAAAATAAAATCAATAAAATTAAAGGAAAACTGACACTTTTCATAAATAAAAGAGTAATAAAAATCACACGACTCTCTCTCTCTAAAAACTTTGAGCAACGCACTTGCTTTGTTACCGCTACCTAATACATATTAATACATAATAAACACCTCATTACAACTAATACAACATTTCAAAATGAAACGATTAAAAAAAGACTATGAGACTAATAAATTGATTTCTGTCCATCCCCATTATTTTTAGAAGATCAAAGGGGAGATCAGTTGCCTTAAATTATAGTTTTAGATGGTCCGCCAAGTAGACTGTCTGATTGTTTTGTGTTGTAATTCATTTTTCTGAGACAACAGATGGAGAGATACGCTTGATCTTCTTCATCAAAATACTTGATCAAGAAAAGCAGTAGCATAGTTGGATAGATAGCGTAAGGCGACCTGGCGGTCGCTGTTGGCCAGAATCCTTGAGCGCAGATATACTGTGCATGAAGAATACAGTACGTACCCTACTACGGTGGATTACTTGTGTTCATATGTATTTGATTCGGCTTAAACTTGGGGTTAAAAATATCAAGAAAAATGATAGGGATATAACTTTAACATGATTTTTTTTAATAGAAATAGACTTCATTTCATTCAATGAAATCATCGAAATTATAGCTGTGACTTATTAATACAGAAAAAACTTAGACTACAAATCAAACTACGCACCTACTCTGAGTCACCCCGACAAACAAATTAAATGATAGCATCATATAAACAAATTATGGAATAATTGTCAAAGAGTTATCTCCCTATCATTTTTCAAATATTAAAGGACAGCTCTAGTTAAAAAATAAATAAATAAGATTACTTCTAATGAGAACGTAAGTATTTTTTTTTCTTCCAATCTCGTAATCTTGTAGCCATTCATTTTTTTAATAGGAGATGTTGAGTTAAAAATTGATTACTTTAACAAGTCTTTTCAATTCATCGCATTTAATTATTATAATTTTTCTATATTATCAAATAAATTAAAATAAAAAATTCAAAAATTTTCAAATTCTAAAGTAAAAATAATATTAAAAAATATATTTTAATAATATTTTATTTAATTTTCATTTCAATTCATCTGCAAAATCAAACGAGGCCCAGTAATAAATCTCATGCCGTTGGATTATATAACACTTGCATTGTTGGGACTCATGGGAGCTTATTGAAAAGAGTAATGCTATATACATAGAATGCGCAAACGCCATGCAGTCGCTTTGAAAAGAAGTGGGGTCTACTATTAAAAAATTAATTTCTTTTCATGTAGGTCCCATATTTATTCACTTTTTTCAAAGCGACTGCACGGCGCTTGCACACTCACGACTACAAGTATCATTTCTCTATTGAAAAACATGCACCAGGACTTGGATAAACTTTTAAAGAATATTAAGAACTTTTAGAAAATTTGTTAGTCTGCATCCAAACCTCTAATAAATATCAAAATATTTTTGCTATCTTTAAAAAAAAAATCAAAACGATTTTTACAATTGTTTTTCATTTAATTACACATATCACAACAATTTTCTTTTCTCAAAAATTTCACTTCGTTTGGATTTTTAACTCCTCTTAACTCATCTCAATTCATCATTATAACTTTTTCAAATTTCAACACAAAATATAATAAACAATTCAACTTTTTCAAATCTCAAAATAATAATAATATTTAAAAATAATATTCTAACAATATTTTATCATCTGAACTCAACTCAACTCATCATCTAAACGCAGTCTAAAAATCATCTTAAAAAAAATTTCTCAATCCAAAAACATTTTCTTACTAGTTTTGAAAGTTTCTAGGAAAAGTTTCAAGTAGTACTTGTTTGAATTGCAACTTCATGACAAAAAACCGAAAATGTTTTTCTGATTTTTTTATTGTGTTTGAAGTAATTCATAGAGAAAAAAGTGGTTATGAATTACACCAACAACAACATTTCACGTTAGAGTTAATAGTTAACAGCCTTGTAGGAGAGGATGTTGGGCACTTTTCAGCTACCACCAACAATAAAATGTTTGTATAAGAGTAGAGGAAAGAGAACCAAATCCTTCAAACACATCCAACAACATCCAAGTTTATTTTTCATAAGATGTCATCGATCAAGGGATAATGTTAGAATTAAAATTTATTTGATACGTGGATTAATGGACTTAGCAATATGAATATTCAAAAAATGCCGAAAGGAAATTCCTATTTTGATCGAGTATTGTTATTATGCCACACCAGTTATACCATTCACTTTGTTTTATTGATGTGTTACTATCATATGACTTATTAAAAAAATAAAAAATAAAATTAAAAAATATATTCAAAATAAAATGACGTTCGTAAACACAAAAATAAGAAAACTAAAATATCATTTATAAATTATTTCTTATCTTTTTTATTTATTAATTTTTATTATTATTCATAATCATTTAAGATCATTTTAACATCTAGCCTTAAAATGATTGTATCAAGGAATCGAACCACTCAGCCACCTTCCATGTCCAAACCCTACGAAGTCAAACACCCAATTGTAAAAGATAAAAGAATAAACAATATATAGTTAGGTTTTTATTTTTTATTTTTTTAAGGCTCTACAGTATTTAGTGTATAGACGAAGTGCATGTTTGGACACTTGAAATATCTCATAATTTTATGAATAATACTAAAATGATTTGAGTGAAAATGTTTTTATTAGGTTTTGGGAAAAAAAAGAAAAAGTTAAATAAAAATGTTATTAAACTAAAAATTTGTTTGAATATAATTTTTTAATTTGAAGTTTGTAAAAATTATATTGGATTTTTGTGTTTGGATAAGAATTAGGTAAACAAGTTGAAAATTTGAAATTGAAAAAAAAAATGTATTTATATTCAAGTGATATTTGTGAATGAAATTATGAGAATTTTAAAAAATCTTTGCCTGTCTAAAGGGCTGTGTTTGGATAGTGGAGTTTACTACTATTTAATATTTTATCATTATTTTTTATTATTCTTTAATATTTTTTATATTTTTATTTTTATACACAAATTCTTTAAAATTATCTTACTATCTAAACGTAACCTGAACCCAACTTGTACAAGCAAGAATCAAGATACATAGCTCTCATTGAATGAAAACAACCGAATTTGGATGTTGGAAAAGGTTTAAAATGTGTGGATTACAATATCACTGCAAACTTAGGAATGCCTCCCATCATCGTCAATCCTATCCCATCTAATGCGCAATCAATTACCTGCAACTTTCCTTTCCACAACCTAATCCTTTACGAAATGTCCTAAACACCCAATACCTTTCCCCCCTAATTTATTTTCCTACCAAACAAACAACCCTCTAAGTTAAGTATCCCTCAGCCGAGCCGAGCCAAAGACAAAAGGAAAGAGAAAAAAAAAAAAAAAGCCGAAAGCCTCAGGCACTAGGCAGGCCGGATTGACTATGCAGGCAGCAGGCAGCAGGGGCCCACAATTAAAATCGGACATCATCACGCAATTCAAACCAGTTTACTAGGACGAGAAAAAAAAATAAAACAAGACATGGGCGCAAAGTATTCGATCCCTCACGCGCCTGCGTCTCCATCATTGATTCATTACCTCCACTCTCTCTCTCATCTCTCTTCTTTGTCCCCCTTATATAAGTCTCCTCTTCGCTTCATCGCAGCTCATCACCGCTGCTTTCAACGCTCTTGTTTACTTTATCGGAAAATCTTCTATCTGTTTCGATTTCTATGTCGACGTCTATTACCTTTGTTGAGGACCGGAATATCAAGAAGCGGGTCCGGTATGAGGACTCCGACGAGTCGGACTCCCCCGAGGTGAAGCGTCTCCGGGAGAACCTTCTGGATTTCCTCGACGACGCCGACCCCGATGCGACCATTCAGGACCTTGCCTCCGTCATGAAGAGCTTCGAGGAGGAGATATCTCCGGCTTCTTCGTCGCCGGTGCCAGTTGTTGACTTGACTTCTGATTCCGGCGAGTCCCAACCGGAGCTGGGTTACCTTCTTGAAGCCTCTGACGACGAGCTTGGCCTGCCACCCTCGGGTAGTTCTTCCGGGGAGGAAGTGCAGAATCTGGAGACCGACTTGATTCGTGTCCCGTCCGACACGTCTGGTATCGGCGAGTTGTGGGGGTTCGAGGATCAGATCCCGAATTACGACGCGTTCGAGTTCGGTGTTGGAGATGGGTATGGGATCACCGGCGAGTACGTGGCGTTTGATGGGGGGCTGTTCGAGTACTCCGATCTGTATTACGAATCTTCCGATTTATCGGATCCCTCGTGGCGGCACGGAACTTTGCCAGAACAATAGACCCAATAAAAAAAAAAAAAAAGACTACCAATTGAATATACAGGGGCCCCGAAGATGTAAATTTTGTTTTTGTTTTTATTTTTTTGAACTTCTTATATCATTAAAAGAAGCTAAAGGAAAATACGTAGGGTTTAGGATGATATGAAAAAATGCCTTAATTTGTGAAAGTGGTTCCTTTGTTCTTATTTTTAATGATGGATTCACGAACTACGGATCTGTTCTTTGTAAATTGTTCAGAAAAAAGGCTAAAAACCTATGGATCAGTCGTTTGCTTTGATCTCCAATCAAATTCATGTCCCTTAAATGGAAAAAATATACATACTAGGGGTGGGCAGCGGGGGCGGGGGCCGCTGCCCCGCCCGGCTTCCGCCCCGCCCCCGCATGGGCGGGCGGGTGGGTTAGCCCATGCGGGGGGGGGGCGGGATTACCCCAGCGGGGCCCCGCCCCCGCCCCACATTAAAATTTTTTATTTATTTATATATATTAAATAAATATATTGTATATAGATATACACAATTTATAAAAAACTTAAAATTATATTCAAGTCATTGGATTGTTTTGGCCTCTTAGGCCAATCTTTATATAGGAGGCCAAGGCAATACAATAGTCATTCTTAAGTAATGTGGGACTTACTACTAAGTCCCACATTGCTTAAGGATGACTATTGTATTGCCTTGGCTTTCTATATAAAGATTGGCCTAGAAGGCCAAATCAATCCAAAATCTAACTCTAATGAGTTTAAATTTTTTCATATTTATAAATTTTAATTTATTATTTAAATTATATTATAATTTTGGTCTAAAAATATTTTTTTTAGACCAAAATTTTTTTTTTTAATATAGTGGTGGGGGGCGGGGCGGATTGGGGTTTTTCCCCCGCCCCCCGGCACCGGGGCGGGGGACCCTCCCCCGCCTCCCGGGGGCGGGGGAAAAACCCCATCACCCGCATGGTGCGGGGCGGGGGGCGGGGAGGGGGTGCCCCCGCCCCGCACCATGCGGGTAGCACCCCTAATACATACGATATTTTTTTATTTATTTTTTAATTCAAATTTTTAATTTCAAATTTCATAATCTTTAGTACCGTTTACATAGTGAGTGATTTTAAATGAATTAAATAAAATATTATTTTTTAATATTATTATTATTTTAAAATTTAAAATAGTTAAATTATTTATTATATTTTGTATAATAATTTATAAAAATTATAATAATAAATTGAGATCACGGTTAGACATATCATTAACTTACAAGTTAGCATATATTATTAAGTGAATTAAAATTATAAGTCTAAATAAGACTTTCCTTATTAGAAACTAAAGTGCAAGCATCTAAAATAAAAATTGATACAAAGATAGGAGTGCTAATTTGCATTTTTTAGTCGTTTGTATCTTATTAAGTCTTAAGTATTTTTTTATATTCGTTAATCTAAATTTGACACGTTTAATTAAAAAACTCTATTATTAAAATCTTAATACGATCTATATAAATAACGGATAGTACCGCATGACTAAAATAACCCGTTTAATAATTAACTTTTTTTCAGTTAACCTATATGCAACCCGTTTTATACAAATAGATATAGTTGATTTGTATATTTATTTTGACTCGATTAACATAATTTCATATATAATACATAGATAATTATATAAATTATTCACAATTATAATTAGATTTATGATAAAATATTTAATCAATATTCAAACTAATAATATATAAGAAAGTTTATATCTCCAAAAATTAAGATTTTATATTAACAAAAAAAGGTTAATACTTTTGAAATATTAAGTAGTTAAACAATAATATCAATATTAAATCCCAATAACAACAAAGTCATAAATCTAAACATTCAAAACATATAAACCCAAATCTTCTCATATTAAATTTAAATCTATTTATTTTGTGTCATATTTATGTTAAATTTCCATATCATATTAATATTGCCACTCCTAACAAAGATCCTTCGTCAAAGATAAAATATAATAGACATAAAAAATAATAAAAGGGAAAATCATCTGGGTCAGCGTCACCTTTTGATCCTTATAGATGCCACGTGCTGGGCCTAGTTTTGATTTTGGAGCTGTACTTTCATTGACAATTCTCGTTCATTCTCTTTGAAACTACTCATCATTTTCGAATGTTTCCACCGGAATCTTCCTTCTTTTTCGTTCTTTTTTTACTATCGATTTGTGTATATATTTAGCATGTGCTAGTATTCTTTTTATCTCTTCTTTCCGGCTATTCGGTTTTGATTAGATCTATCACACTCTCATGACCGACTATCTACACGCGTTCCACCATGCAACTTTTCAACCGTTGATCTACTTGGATGAAGCGGAACTGCAGTAAAAATCTCGGCATGTGACACTCACACTTGTATCCGTCACATGATACAATGAAGTCCTCTAATTCGTTGTTTTATAGTAGCAATTTTATAGAATAACTCAAAACACCATTTTATGAGAGTTGCCAAATAGAGAGATTTTTTAGAAGGAAAGTTTATTGTATGTTCTATCTCTTTGAAAAAAAACTTTGAATTATAAAACGTTTGTTAGTTATGATACTCTTATTATCATCGACATTTATGCCACTTAATTGTGTTCTTTCTCTACTGCTATTGGCATTAGCTTCTGAATATTCTTGTGCTTCTATTCCGATTAATTTTTTTTCTCTTAAAAGTATTTAATCATTTATCTCTAAATGAGGAATTTGAGGAAGAATAAACTTTCTTGTGATTTTGTTTGGGAATTCTCGTATAATGGTATCCTCTCAATGATAAAATCCAACAATATGGAATACTTATGACTTCTAAATGCTCTTCTTTTCTCGAATGTGTTGGGTGAACACGAGCTCTCTCAATCTCAAAAACTAACTTAAGGGGCGAGACTTTCCTCACACTTATAAATTGACTACTAGCCTATTCCACAAATTTCACAATTGATGTGGGATAATCCCAATAGAAGGATCTATTGAAAATGCAAACTATGTTTTTTCAGATTGTTCTCTTGGGAAAACTATTTGACATTATTTCTCTTATGCTTTGGGCCATATCCTTTGGGATAGTAGTTGTTGGAAGGACATTGTCATCCATAGGTGGTCTTCTTCTAAGGATTATGATCAATTCAATCTCCTTGTTCTCTACTGCCATCGATTCTCCTATGGGAATTATGGCTAGCTTGTAATAAAGCCAAATTGGAGGGTTCCAACATCTCATCCCTTACCATTATATGTAAGATTACAAAGTGGCTTCGAGAGCTAAATCATCTTCTAAAACCTAAAGCTCTCACCTGTAATGTCAACATTGAGGTTCTCAACTTTTTGCACATCCCTCAGCTCCTGTTCGAACCAAAAGACCTATCTTAGTTAAATGGATTCCACCTCCCCCTGAGCACTCTCAAGCTGAATATTGATGGATTTTGAAAGGTAACCCTGTAACTATTGGTTGTGGTGATATTTTATGTTCCAATAATTGCTCTATTATTACAGGTTTATCTTGCTTTTTGGATTCAGGTCAATATTTTAAATTTCGTATCGTATCGGCCGGTACTTACTGTACCGGGGTTGTGACTGATATAAGAAATGTATATGTTTCATACCAGGTCAAATACTGGCCGTACCAGTGCGTTTTGGTCAATACCGGCCGGTTTCGGTATACCGGCCGAAATTATTATTTTTTGTAATTAATATAAAAATTCTGACTTTTTCTTAATTTTCACTCTAATTCTTACATCTGAAGATTATTTTCTTAACTTTTTTTAATTTCCTTTTCTCGAGTACTAAAAATCAAATCCCTACTTCCCGTTCCGTAATGAAGATGAGTAATTATAAATAGTTGGATTTAGAACTTAGAAGTATTATTGAGTTTTATAAATATGCGTTTTAACTTTTCAACACTTGCGTTGATGTTATTTTGAAATATAATTTATACATATATAATTAATTTTTTTATATATAGACTATCCCTAAACGGTACCAAAATATTTCATTCCAGTGCCTTAACTGAAACGGTATTCAAAACTTTGATTCAGGTACCAACACTTGTGCAGAATTGTTAGCTTCGAGAGTTGATTTAACTTTATACTATGAACTAAGTATCTTTGATCTTAGCATTTAGATTGATTCTCTTAGTGTGGTTAATTGGCTTATTAAAGGCTCCTTCCCCATTAGATTTATACAAACTTTTGGGATGATATTTTATATTTCAAGAATCATTCCCGTTTCAATATCAATCATGTTTACAGAGACGATAATGTTCTTGATGGCAACCTAGCCAATTATGGTGCTCTGAGACACACGGTAAGTTTTCATATCTTCTTCAACTCCTTAAACATATGATCGATGATTGCTCTGTTCTCAATGGATCGTGCAAGTTTTCCGTTTATATGGCACTAATCGTCTAGGTTTTTAGTATGTTTCTTTGTATCTTTCCATTAAGACTTGATTTCTTTTTAGGAACTTGGTTTTGAGACTTTATTTTTCTATCCTTGTAACTCCCAAATTTATCTTTTTGTAAAAGTTATTCATCCACTATAAGTGACGTAATCAATAAAATTGGGATATATTTTTTTTCCCTAAAAAATGTTCTTGGTTGTTAATGAGGATAAAAAAAAAAAAAAAGAAGAGAAAAGAAAACACAATCACGGTGTATTTTTATCTTATTTTGTTTTATTTGTGAATCTTCAAGATTAGCTCTCTCTAAAATATCTGATCAGGACTTAAATTTTCATGAATCCTAACATTTTGGTTAAAGAATGAACAAATAAGAACTTTGTTTAAATAAAAACCAACAAACAAACTAATGCAGATTAGAAATTAAATGAAACAAGATTATCAATATTATAAAAACAAAATTTAAAGATGGAATGAAAATATTTATTGGAAAAAAAAAACAAGGACTTAAAGAGTTGATTGGCAATCTCAAGATTATTTTTGGAGTGGCAGGCCGGCCCGCCCGCCCGCCGCTGACCAATGCAATTGGGAGGCAGTCAACCACGCTTTAAAAAACAAAAAATAAAAAAGCACCTCGAGAGGGTTGTTCTCAAACCAAGCAAGGGGTTAGGCCGGTGGCCAACCAACCATGTAGGGTGGTAGATGTTATGTATGGGTTGGCGAGTGATAAAATTCATTACATGTCTCCTAAATGGCATGGGGTGGCGATCTTAAAAATGACTTGGGTGGCCAATTACTACCCTCCTAAAATGGAGATAGTCTACCACCCATGACATTGGTTGGGATGGACCGACCACTCCAAGCCTAATTTTGAGGATGGTGACCACCCCTTTGTTTTGTTTCTTTATTCTTTAATAACTTTTTATTAGGCTTTAAATTATTATTTTTATTAATATTGATAATTCTTCAACTCATTTAATGTTTAACCTATCTTCCTTGGTAGCTTGCTCATTATTTGATTTCTCACTTGGTTCATATCTCTATCCTTTTAATTATAGAGAAATGATAGTTGCAGTCGTGAGTGCACAAGCGCTGTACAATCACTTTAAAAAAAATGAATAAATACGGGACTCACATAAAAAAAAATTAATTTTTTAATAGTAGACCTTACTCTGTTTCAAAGTGACTGCACGACGCTTGCACACTCCATAACTATATGTAGCATTACTCTTAATTATTTAAGTAAGAGCAATGCTAGATACAGTCCTCATTTGGGAGCTGCAATACAAGTCTAGACAATTTTATCTTTAAAATTTTTTAAAATTACAAAACTATCCCTCCTAAAATGATGTTTTTTTCTCATTTAATAAAGAGTCTGCACATACAATCCCTAAGTGAGGACTGCAAATAGAATTTCTCTTTTAAGTAAATTGTGGATAGGAACTTAGGCCAGCTCCAAGCCGTAATGATATGGGCTATAGCTCAAGCCTATAAAGGGCCTTAGATTAGGCTGATTTTAACCCTTGTTCACCATCTGGGCTTTATTTGAAGCTCAGAAGTCAGAAGATAAGCATAGGTAGATATTGGAAGGCCCGGCTAGCTTTAAGGGAAATTTATATTGACAGGTTTTTTTTTTTTTGATAACCAGAGCATGATCATTCATTGAAATTAAAATGTATCCTTACAAATGGAGGACAAAAATCCAATTATATCTCAATATCATTCACATCCCATGCATGTCTTGCAAATTGATGCGCAACCATATTACCAAGTCCATTCACATGCAAGACTTGAACTTCTTGGAGTCCTCTCATTATCCTTCGAATATCTTGAAGTAGAAATTCAAAATTAATTAGAAACTCAAAAATCTTCGAATATCTTCGAATATTGACAAGGGTTAAATTGCAAAATTAGTAGCATGCCACGTCATCATTGTTAACAATTTACTACCTGATTTTAATAGATAGACCAATTTGATCAAATATTAAAACCACAAGGAGTAAAAAGTTCAATTAAAAAAATTTAAAGAGTTTTGAGACAAATCACAAGAACTAACTTCTATATATATATTTAAGCTTGTGCATAATATATAAAAGAATGAATAATAAATATCTGAAATTTGAGAATTTGATGTCGTTTAATATTCTAAAAATATTTTAGGAGATCTTATTTTCATTAATATATATATATATATATATATATATATATATATATATATGGTTTGTGGAGCACGACAACATTATTTTCATTAATACATCAAGAATGTCCGATCAACTTTATTTTCTATTATTGATTTTTTTTCCTAAGTTTTGCTGCTTATAAGCCGAGATGTTAATACATTATATATGACGAGACGTTATAATTATAAAAACGTTCATACATAATATTTTTTTACATTAGCTGATATGACAGGTTGCATATCAGTGGCGTGCTTGTGTCGATAACCATGCTTGTAAATAGATTTTTGTTTTCCCTTTATTTCCCCTACAATTGAGATATTTTTCCTTTTTTTTGTTTTTGTTTTGTTAAATCTAAATAATGTTAAAAAAGCAAAACCAAGTCATCTAACTATTTTTTAATGTGTAAATTGAATACATACCTTCAAATGCATCTTTTTAATTTAAAGTGCAATCTAAAGCATAGAATTTGACACATTGTGTCTTCAAATTACTAAAAAGGTTGCATACAAGTTGACTTAAAAGCACCAACTTGAAGTTCCTTTCATTCCATTCATCTATGGTGGAAGAGATAACATATACTAGGCTCAAAGTAAATCTACTAGGCCTAACTCAAGAGAGGAGGTCTCACCATAAGAAGAAAAAAGTAGGGAGAGGAAGGGGAGACAATGGGGAGATAAGGAAAATTAGAATGTCAAGATAAGAGGGGAAGAAAAAAAATAGAAAGAAAATGAAGATGTCAGACATGTAAAGGAAAGACGACAAATCTTCACCACTTCCTAAAGTCACGTTAAATAGGAGACAAATAAAAGGAAACGGCAGATGATTCCAAGGGACCTCTTCTTTAGCTTCTTCAACCTCTCGAGAGAGATGATAGCGAGAACATATTTTTTAGAAAATATATTTGTGATTTCTATTGTACAGTGAGAAATGGGAGGCTATCAAAGACTGTAAAACAAGCTTATTATAGTGGATATTCCCTCCGCAAAAACCTTGTGGATGTAGGCTTTATGCCGAACCACGTCAATCTGTGTGTCTCCATCACTTTTGCATTCTCAATATTTATTTTCCATTTACCGTCATAGACGTATGCACAACCGCACCGTACCACGCCGGGGGCTCTAGACTACACCGATCGAGGCCCAGATCATCATAGTGGGTTGAGAATGACATTTTCTCCTATTTCGGACTGTTGTGCGATTTTTGACATTAACACATAGCATGCATGCTCGATCATGCTAATGCATTTGTTGTTCATATAGATGCAAGTCATAGCCTGCATTAATACATCTGATCTGAGTCGCAATTGTGAACTAAGAAACCTCATGCCTGCAAAAGATGAATAACAGAACAAGAATGGATTTTCCATGTAATATTAGAAAGATTTTTTTTTTTAAAAAAAATTGTTTCTTGAGTTTGATGTTACTTTGATCTAGTCAGTTGATGTTTTGGGCTAGCTGTTATGTTCTTTCGATTTTTTGCTAAGGTAATGTAGGTTCCTGCCTGTCTATGTCTAGGACTATATAGAGGCATTTTTTAAATTTTAAAATAAAAATAATGTAAAAAATAATATTATAATTTTATAATATTTTTTATTCAATTTTTTTTCTCTCATTTTCTAAAATTTAAAAAATACTGAACTCAAATTATTTTACTATTATTTACAAATCATTTTATTATTATTTTTAATTTTTTTTTTAATTTTTTTTATCTCATCTCATTTTTCAATCACCTCCTAATTCTTGGCCCATATACAGAGAGGGCTTTGGTGGACGCAGCTCAAGTGAGCCGATTCTCACAGATTTCACTAAGAATATAATTTGGTCCATTTAGAGAAGAAAGGGCCTAATTAAAAGTGAGTCTAGGGTATGTTATATGTAGGGCCTAGGCCTATTAAAAAAATGATAAAAAATTTAAAGGAATCTTAAAATTAATTTGTAGTTTTCAGAGAAAGAAATATGAGAAAAGACCGGATAAGTCTAATTAAGTTAAGACCAACCCCTAACTCACGTAGCATTGAGTGTTATGTTTGTGTATAACTAATTGAGCAATTAAAGTAATTTTATGTAGTTCATTAGATTTACTTTACAATAAAAATAATTTTACAATCTGACGAATCATATCATACTACATCTGTTTATAAAATTATTTTTATATAATCTATTCGTAGTTAGAGTATTTTTCTAATTTTATAGATTCATAGCTTAGACATCGAGGTCGTGCTACCCATTTGTTGTAGTAGCAGTGCCGGCCCCCGCACATTGTCCCCTCAGACTAGATGGCATAATCTGAACTTGCCCATGCCTCCCAGCTCGCGCTATAAGAGATAATCCCATAAATCATGCATCAAATCAAATCACACAAGAATAGCTAAGATTCAAGGAGTTGACTGTCATGATCACACGAATCAAGCCTCACATCTTTACAGCCAAGATTTTAGTTGCCTTTCCTAAATTAGATTCTGCACTCTTTGTATATATATGGCACTCATTTCCTTTGTAAAGTAATTTGAATTATGTAATCAAATCAGTCAATATACAGTCAATATTCAAATTTCATCATGGTATCAGGAGAGCTACCCTCTAACAAGAACCCGATCCCCAACACCCATACCCCAATCTCAACTCCATCATCCCCCATTGACACCCCATTGATTGCCCTCAATATCTCTGCCCAAATAAACGAGAAGCTCACTCCTTCCACCTTTCCTCAATGGCGTGCACAGTTTGAGGCTATACTAATTGGCTATAATCTTCTAGATTATGTCACTGGTGACCATCCTTATCCCCAAACCGATGATACTCCTGCCTCCACTCTTCGAAAAAATCACTGGGTCAGGCAGGATAAATTAATCCTCAATGCCATTTTAGCTTCCACCACCACCACCACCACCATTACTCCCTTCATTTCAACCTCCAAAACTTCCAAGGAAGCATGGCACAAATTGAACACTATGTACGCCAGCAAGTCTCGCACGAGAGGTATGCAGCTCAAGGAAGAGCTCACTTTACTAAAAAGGGAAAATAAAACAATTCAGGAGTACCTCCATACGGCCAAATCCCTAGTCGATGAGATTGCTCTAATTGATCATCCCATCTCTGATGATGATCTCACTCTCTATATCCTCAACGGACTGGGATATGATTTTCGTGAAATCGCGGCACCGATCCGCGCCCGAGAAAACTCTCTCACGTTTGAGGAGCTACACGACTTGCTCGTGGGCCATGAGGCGTATCTTCGCTGCCTTGAACTCAGCACACAGCAACTAGTGGCAACGGCAAATTACTCTAGTCGATCTGGGAGTCATCGCTATGGTGCGATGTCAAACGGCAACAATGCCTCTCGGGGCTTCAACAAACAGCAGGGAAATAAAAATCCCAATGGGCCGTGTGACACTAAAAAGCAATTCACTAATGGAGGAAAGCCCACCGGTCAAAGACGTTATCAACCAAAGTGCCAACTCCGCGATCAACTGGGCCATACAGCCAAACAGTGTCCAAGAATGCATTTTTCGGAGCCACTGCTAATTGTGTCTCCTTCTCTCATCAAAAGGACACCAAATGGATCATTGATTCCGCTGCTTCTCATAATATTACAGGTGATTTGGCCAATTTATCAGTTCACTCGGAGTATGATGGCACAGATGAAGTAGTAATTGGTGATGGTTCAGGTTTGCGTGTCTCACACATTGGTTCTTTGGTCTTTCATTCTCCAACATGTACCTTTCAATTAAATGATACCCTTTGTGTTTCGAGTATTCGCAAAAATTTAATTTCTGTCCATCACTTCACCACTCAAAACCGTGTTTTTATTGAATTTCACCCATATTATTTTCTTGTTAAGGATCAGATCACGGGGACAACTCTTCTCAAAGGTGCATGTGAAAATGGTGTTTACACGCTTCCGGACTCACTGGTGGCCTCATCTCCAAATATGGTTGCAAATGTGCATGAGAGGACGTCGATTAATGGGTGGCACAAGCGGCTTGGACATCCATCTCAAAAAATCGTAACTTATCTTGTTAATGCTTTTTCTCTTCCAATAAAAAGGAACATCAAGTGTCAAATCTGTGTACTTCTTGTTCTATCAATAAAGCACATCAATAACCTTTTCATTCCAATAGTCTCCAAAGTCATGCACCTCTTGATCTAATTTACACTGATGTTTGGGGTCCTTCACATATTGTTGGTCTTGATGGCTCAAGCTACTACTTAATTTTGGTTGATCATTTTACTAAATACATGTGGTTCTATCCTATGCCAACCAAGTCAAGCGTAAGTAGCATATTTCCCCAATTTAAACATCTTGTTGAAACAAGGTTTCAAGCCAAAATAAAAGGTGTTTATTCTGACAATGGTGGTGAGTTTGTGGCTCTCAAAAATTATTTTTCAATACATGGAATTAGCCACTACACTACCGCTCCTCACACTCCCCAACAAAATGGTGTCGCCGAACGGCGTCATCGTCATCTTGTTGAGACGGGACTAACTCTTTTAAAAGATGCCGAACTACCACTCTCATATTGGCCTCATGCTTTTCAAACAACCGTTTACCTCATAAATCGTCAACCCACACCTCTTCTACACAACAAATCTCCCTTTGAAAGTTTGTTCCAACAAACACCAAATTATCTCAAATTAAGAAAATTTGGTTGTTTGTGTTTTCCCTTAACCAGGCCTTACAGCACTCATAAACTCCAACCCAAAGCTAGCCCGTGTGTGTTTTTGGGCTATTCTCAAACCCAGAGTGCGTATCGGTGCATGGACTTAACAACCAAAAGACTTTACCTCTCTCGGCACGTCCTGTTTCATGAAAATAAAACACCTTTTCCTTCTCCATCCGAAAATTCCCTTGGAAATCCTGCTTCTGCGTCTTCGTCGCTACCACCCATCGCGCCGCTTCAAGTGCCTCAACCACCTCCAGTGCGAATGGATCGTGCGCCCACTTCCACATCACCTGCAGGTAATTTCCCCAATTTTTCCTCAAGCTCTTTACCTAATTTTCCAGATTTCACACCAAGCACAACCTCAAACCCATGGCACTCTCACTCTGTGCAAGATTCTCCACATTCCCTGCATGACCAGCAATCCATTCCACTAGAGACTTTAATTGCACCCGTAGGTAGTCCACCAGCCATTGACCCACCGCGCACCCACTCCATGACAACCCGTTCGATGAACAACATTTATAAACCTAAGCAAATCCACTCAGTCACAAAACACCCCATCCCACCAACCATTGAACCAACGTGTGTGAGTCACGCCCTTCATGACCCGAAATGGAGAAGTGCCATGTCTGATGAACTCACAGCTCTCATGCGACATAACAAGTGGGATTTGGTTCCCCCACCTCTTCACTGTAAACCCGTGGGTTGCAAATGGGTATTTAGAGTCAAAAGAAAATCCGACGGGTCTGTTGACAAGTTCAAAGCGAGACTTGTTGCCAAAGGTTTTAATCAACGACCCGGGTTGGATTACAAAGAGACATTTAGTCTTGTTGTCAAACCAGCAACAATCAGAACTGTTCTGGCTATTTCTGTGATGCAAGGGTGGTCCTTGAGACAACTTGACGTTAATAACGCTTTTTTGCATGGAACATTGCAAGAGACAGTGTATATGACTCAACCTCCGGGCTTCAAAGATTTGTCAAAACCCAACCATGTCTGCAGGTTACACAAGACCATTTATGGTCTTAAACAAGCTCCAAGGGAATGGTATTCTGCATTAAAAAACAAAATTTTGGAACTTGGTTTTTCAAATTCCAAAGCTGACAGCTCCCTGTTCATCTTTAAATCTGCCTCTGTTTTATGCTTCTTGCTGGTCTATGTAGATGATTTAATCATCACAGGCAGTGACACTAATTTTGTCAGCTCTATCATTGCTAAACTTGGAGACTCCTTTTCTCTAGAGGACATGGGACCGCTTCATTTTTTTCTCGGCATGGAAGTCATTCCTACTACAACTGGTCTTTTTTTGTCTCAGCACAAATATGTTCATGATATCCTCTCCAAAACAAACATGCTTGGTGCAAAAGAAGTGTCCACTCCTTTGTCTACAACAACGGCTCTAACACTTGTTGATGGCACTTCATCTGTAGACAGCATAGAATTTCGCCGTGTCTTAGGTGGACTTCAGTACCTCTCTCTTACCCGTCCAGACATATCCTTTGCTGTAAACAAACTCTCTCAATTCATGCACAAACCCACTGTTTTGCACTGGACAACAGCAAAAAGACTACTGCGCTACTTGAAACATACAATTTATCATGACATTCATCTTCGCAAAAGCTCAAGCTCAATCATCACTATCTACACTAACGCTGATTGGGCAGGAAACTATGATGATAGGAGCTCAACATCTGCCTATATATGCTTTTTTGGTTCAAATCCGATCTCTTGGAGTTCAAAAAAACAAAGGGCAATTGCAAGATCATCAACTGAAGTCGAGTATAGAGCCCTTGCAAATGCCGCATCTGAAACCATTTGGTTATTATCACTGTTTCAGGAACTCAGCTTCCCCATTTCTTCACCACCAAAATTACTTTGTGATAACTTAGGAGCCACCCAGCTCAGCTTTAATCTCGTTCAACACTCTCGGATGAAGCACATTCAGATTGACCTGCATTTTGTTCAAGATATGGTTCAAAAAGGAATACTGAAAGTTCATCATGTAACCACACAAGATCAGCTTGCTGATCTTCTTACAAAGCCTTTGTCAAAGCAACGTACGGAACAACTAAGGACCAAGATTGGCCTTGCCAATGGCAGCCCTATCTTGAGGGGGCGTATAAGAGATAATCCCACAAATCATGCATCAAATCAAATCACACAAGAATAGCCAAGATTCAAGGACCTGACTGTCATGATCACACGAATCAAGCCTCACATCTTTACAGCCAAGATTTTAGTTGCCTTTCCTAAATTAGATTCTGCACTCTTTGTATATATATGGCACTCATTTCCTTTGTAAAGTAATTTGAATTCTGTAATCAAATCAGTCAATATACAGTCAATATTCAAATTCCATCACACGCCTCACCTGAGGCGGCAAGTGGGTGGATTAGCAACAATTGTTTGTATTTATTTATAGAGTGAAGCTCCCAGCCAGTCGGGTGAGTTCACCATTTTTACACCAGCCACTAAAGATCTGCCACATAAGCATTGCAACAATCACAAATTTATACCCGCATGCAGTAGATTACATTTTTATATTTGCTTCTCGATATCTTTCCCCTCTCTCTCTCTCTCTAAAATATTCTCTCTCTCTCTCCAAGCACATACTCTCTCTCTGCCTCTCCCCTTTTCTTTCTCATCTCCCCTCTTTATTTCCCTTTCTCTGCAACTCCCAAGCGCCCTCTTCTCTTTCATGTTTTCCCTTTCACGGTTTCCCTTTCTCTGCAAACACAAGTTCAAATCTTTTCAGAATAACCATAGCCAACCCAACGTTAAAATTTCTTTTTTAAAGTAAATTCCCGACATTACAATTTTAATTAATACCTATAAAGTTTCATGTACAAGAACTGGTCTACGAATTACAAGTTACAAGAGCATTAACCACATTTTGGTTGCCAAGAAAATACGAGAAATGACAAAACCATTTTTGCATGACGAGCAGCACACTCCAATATTACCAAAAACAAAGACAAAATACTGAAGAAAACTAAAATTTTAATCCCAAAAATTTCTCCGAAAGCCAAAAGAATAACATACGGTAATCAAAGGGCACAGTGCATTCGGGGCCTTGAAATCGAAGAGAAAGCGAACGTTGAGCTTTTAGTGGATTTTATAGAGAGAGAGAGAGAGAGGGGGGGCGTGCAGGCAACGGGAATGGGGTAGGGAGAGAGAACAGATCCAAAAGTGTAATCTAGTGAATGTGGGTGTAAAGTATAGTTTGCTAAATCTCTTACGTGGCAAATCCTTAATGGCTGGTGTAAAAGTGATGAAATCACCCGACTGGTTGTGAGCTTTTTCCTTATTTATATACCTAATTGCCTATAGTAACTACCAAAACATCTGTGGTTAAAATAAAATAAAAAATACAAAACAAAAGTAAACAATTACTGCAATACTAATAATTATATATTTATTTAAGTCATGTATTTATTTATATATTTATCATATATATTAGTATATTTATATAGTTAAATTCAATAATATATTAGTATGAGCTAATTACTATAAAATAATGTATTTATACGATAATATAAATAAACTAATAATAATTTAGTATATATATGTAAACATCATATAAGTATTACTATCATACATAATCAAGTATAGAAATAAGTTAGACACTCATATTGAAATAAGCCTAGTATAATAAGTTAATAACACATAATACTAATTTACTAAAAGATAATAACATGTAATTAGACATTAGAAAATGTAGTTACGTTAGAAAAAAGTTAGACATTAGTATAATAACATGTAATACTAATGTATAATAACATGTAATTAGACAATAGTATAGATTAGATACTAGTATAAAAATAACTAATAAATCGATTATAATAAATTAATAACACATCATAATAATTTATTAAAATATAATAACATATAATTAGACAATATAAATAAGTTTAGTGTAGAAATAAGTTATACATAAGTTAGACACTAGTATAATATAATAACATATAATAACATGTAATAGTATAGTATAATAACATGTAATTAAACACTACAATATAAGTCTAGTATAGAAATAAGTCTAATATAATAAGTTAATAACACATAATACTATAGTATAAAATATGTAATTAGACACTAGAAAGAATATGTAATACTATAATATGATAACATATAATTAGAAACTATAGTATAAAAATAAGTTAGATATTAGTATAAAAGTAAATCAGTAGTGAATGGTTTAGTTTTAATTTTTAATTTTTGGAAAAAATAAAATTTGAAGCCCACAAGATTTTTTTTTTAAAAAACATTGGCTAAATATGAAACTAAAAAAAAGTCCAAATCCGACACTACTCCGAAAAGTTGGAGTTGGAGTCGGATCGGAGCCTACAAAAGTTGGAGTTCAAATTTTAACTCTGACAAAATCAGAGTCGTAGTTCGATTTTAGGGAATCCGACTTTGACTATGTCGGTGCTCACCCCTAGTGGCCGGTGTTCACCGAACAAGGAAGAGGGGTTACCTTCCTCTCCATGGGGAGGCTTTATAGCCAGTTTTGGACGGGGTTTCCCTCTCTAATAGCCACCCATGGGGAATTCCCAGCTCCCAATATGGTCGTGGGGTTTCCAAGAGCCATTTTGCACGGTGGAAGGGTTATGCTCTCCCTCTTCAGGAAAGCCATTGATGCTGGTTGCTAGTTTGTTTTTAAATGAAATTTTGCCTAATATATTTATTTATTTTTTAAACAGAAAATTTATATTTGTTTTGGGTTTATGTGGCCAAATAAATATGAACTTAGGACACGTGTCAATTTTTTTTCATTCAAAATGTGAATTAAACTATTAATTTAGCATATATACATATGACGTTATCTAAGCTAAGAGAGAACATCTACAAATTTTGTATCCATATCAAATCAATTTGTCATATAGACAAACATCATTACAAGAAATAAAGCTTTTATCGAGAAAAAGTTTGTCGCTAAAAATTGGATTTTCGTCGTAAATAGTTTTTTGCGAGGAAAAAAAATCGTCGCACATTCGTTGGAAATATGTCGTCGTTGAAAGTTATTAATGATGACAAAAGCACACTGTTGCAAAAGATACCACATGTAGCGACGACAATTTTGTCGCAAGAAGGGTCTCATATTTGGTCTCAAAAAGTCCCTATATAACCAAAATCGTCATAAAAACTAACGCAATTGTGACGAAAGATTTGTTCCTCATTTATATTAGACAATTAATTCTTCACAAATATTAACATTGTAGTGACCAAAATAATCGTTACTAATAGAAAACTTTTTGTGAGGAAGTATTGTCGTCGCCAAGCTAATTTTTGCCGTCAAAATTTATTTATCATAAATAATACAATAAGAAGCTGGAGTCTAGCATAGGTGACGAGTTAAATTTGTCGCTATTTTTTACTATTGGCGACGACTAACTCTCGTTACTACTCACCATGATTTAGAATTAGAGACAAATATTTATCATCATAAATGGTGATATGTATTTAGAATTAGTGACAGATATATTTCATCACGTATGGTTGCACAATTCTTCATTCTTTATAAATAAAAGACCAAATAATCATCAATATTAAAAAACAATTAATAACAAATTCTAGTGCTACAACAAAATGCATAAAATTAAAGTCATCATTTAAATCTAGTACCATTGTTCATAAAAACACTCAAATAAAGTTTGTTCTTTGCAAACTAAAATAGAAATGTGAAATTAAATGTCTCTTTAGGACTCTCTATGAGTTTCTAATTGTGCCATAATTTCTGAGAGGCAACGATCATATTCACTTGTTTCTCTACCATGCATATTGTTGATATTTGATTGCATAGATTCTGCCATTTGCACCGACTCCTCCCATTTCTCCTTATAAACCTCCATCTCATTCTGTATTTTTCAACTTGTTGAGTGAGTTTGATGACTTTGGATGAACATGAAGATGATGGAATAGGCATGACATAATTTTCCAATCCTTTGGCATATCCAAATTTATGCCCCAAAACCTCATTGAAAATATCTTCTCAGTTCGTGATGATCCGGCAGCATTTCTCTCATTCCATAAATCTTTCATCCTATGCTACAAAAGCATGCAAGAACAAGTTTTTCTTAGAAAAGTAAGTATATGTATGCATTGTGCTTGTCCAAGTCTAATGCATAACCCAAGTAAAATAAAATCAATTAACGTTAAGAAATAAAATATCACAATGTGCAATTATTTAGCACATACCATTGTACCTTTGCAAAAAGTCTTTCATCTAAACTATGAAGTGTTGAGGATCCCAATGGACGAACATTCTGAGAAAAAATAGAGATACCTCTGCATTCATTCGCTTGCCCAATATCAGTATTTCGCTCTACACGATTAAATCTTATCTCAACATCATGAAAATACATAGAGCAGAATGTCAAGCATTCAACATCAATATATGCCTCTGCAATTGACCCTTCTAGACGTACTCGATTTCGCACATACCTTTTGAGTTTGTTAATAAACCTTTTAATGGGATACATCCATCGAAATTGCACCGGCCCTGCAAGCAATGCTTCATGTGGTAGATGAATGGCTAAGTGTATCATTATATCAAAAAAAGCTGGTGGAAAGATCATTTCGAACTTTCAAAGAATGATGACAATGTTGCTTTCTAGTTGCTTCAAAATCTCTATGTTTAACGTACGTGAACATAGTTCTTAAAAGCAAAACTTAGCTCAATCAATGTCATCATTATATCTTTTCGTAAGTACCCACAAATTGCAACTGAGAGTAACCGTTATAAAAAAAACGTGACAATCATAACTTTTCATTCTTGATATCCTACGATTAGCAACGTTGACACACCGAGAAATATTTGAAGCATAACCGTCAGGGAACATCACATATGTTATCCAAGCACTAAAGCTTTTTCTCTCATCACTTGACAATGTGAAGGGTGCATGTGGCATTAGATAAAAATCGTCATCTTCTTTTAAGTGTCGTTCATTCTTGAGACCTATTTGACACAAATCCTTTTGTGCTTTAATTGTGTTCTTTGTCTTTCCCTCTATATTCCATCAACGTTCCTAGAACATTCTCATAAATATTCTTCTCAACATGCATGACGTCCAGGTTGTCTTAATTTCAATGTTGACCAATATGGTAACTGAAAGAAAATACTTTTTTTGTCCAATTCAACTCTTCTAGTACACATTTTCTCTTATTTGTTTTTCCAAATTGCATATCTCTGACATTCATAAGTTGTTTTAACACATCATTGCCAGACAGTTCATGAGGTGCCAATCTATGCTCTTCTTTACCATTAAAAATAGCCAATTTTTTTTCGCCAAATATTCTCCGGTTGCAAAAAGCGACGATGAGCCATATAACAATGCTTCTGCCCATATTCCCACCACATAGATTCTGTCTCCTCATTACATACTGGACATGCTAACTTTCCTTTAGTGCTCCATCCTGAGAGGTTTGCATATGCAAGAAAATCATTTATTGTCCATAATAATGCTGCATGTAATCGAAACATTTGTGATACCGATGCATCAAATGTATCTACACCTTCTTCCCACAACTGCTTCAACTCATCAATTAATGGTCTCAAATACACATCAATTTCATTTCCAAGTACCCTAAGTCCAGGAATAAGTAAGGTCATCATGAAGTACGGATATTTCATACACTTCCAAGGAGGTAGGTTATACGGCATAATTAATACTGGCCACTCGCTGTAAGAAGTACTCATGTTACCAAATGGATTAAAACCATCTGTTGCCAATCCAAGTCGAACGTTGCGAGATTCTTGAGGAAACCATTGATGCGTTTTATCAAATTCTTTCCAAACCACAGAGTCGGCTGGATGTCTCAAATTATCCAAATCCTGAACTCGTTTTTCTCTATGCTATCTCATATCCTCAGCTGTATTTTTTTGACATAAATAACCTTTACAATCTTGGCTTCAATGGAAAATACCGCAACACCTTATGAGGAATTTTTTGGTCTTTTTTTTTTCATTATCAATCTATCTTGACTCTTTGCATATATGACACTTTTGACTACTAGCATGCTCTTTCAAAAAAAGTACACAATCATTTTTGCATTCATCTATCTTATCATAATTAAAGCCTAAACCTCATCTCAATTGTTTTGTCTCATAGTATGACTTAGGCAATGTCTCTCCATCGGATAGTGCGTTTCTCAAGAGGTCGATTAACATGTCAAATGACTTATTACTCCAATTATTAATTATCTTCAAATGGAGCGACCTTATAATGAAAGCCAATTTTGAAAACTTCACACAATATGGATAAAGTTGACGTTGAGAATCTTCCCACGATTGTTCAAAATTTATATTTCCCAATTCTGGCAATGCGGGACCTTGGCTATTGGAAGATTCTCCGACATTAGTATCCATAAATGTTCCCATGTAAACATCATCTAATATTTCTTTAACTTCGTCAACATTTTCCGTCCAATAATTCTCATTAGCATTGTCACGAACCTGATTTTCATTCCATGTTTCATCTTCTCCATGAAATATCCATTGCATGTAATTCTTATCAATTCATTTAATGAATAGATGATCTTCCACCACATTTATAGTCCTATAATACCCATTCTTACACTTAACACATGGACACCTGATCCTGCCCAGTTTGTTTGTATGACTACGTGCAATACTAATAAATTGGTTTACCCCCTTCTACATATGTTGTAGAAAATCTATTAGTAAGATTCATCTAACTTTTATCCATTTTGTTGTACCTATAAAAAATTTAACAAACAAATCCAACTCAACGAAAAATAAAAACATCATTGAAAAGCATATGTGTGAAAAATTATAAATTTACCATCTCTTAACAATTATATTATAATCTAAAAATTAACTTTCATTATCATGGAATATAATACCGTTAAAATAATATTATGGAATTTACCATTCTAAGGCACGTTCTTTTTTTTTAAAAAATAATAAAGTCAAATCATCAATTATATTTGTTAAAATAAAATGAGAAAAAAAAAATTATTTCAATTACTTCATTAAAATAAAATTTAAAGTTAAATGAGAAAAAATAATTATTTCGAAATTAGTAAAAATATAATATATAATGATTAACACTACTTAATTGTGATAAATTTTTATTTAAAGTATTGAAATTATGCACAATTCCGTTATTATCATTCTCAATTGATTAAGATTATTCAAGATCATGAGAAAATTATGATTGAACCCATATCCATAATTCTATCTCTATCAATTAACTTGAAGCAAGAAAAATTAATCAGTGAACACTAATAATTGGGAAAGAAATCACATCTCATAATAATAAGGTTTCATCTGCAATCTTAGTTAAGAATTCAGATAGACATGTTCTAAAAAATATACTCAAAAACCTGATTATAAATAAACATTAAAATAATTAATTGAAAGAAAAATAACACTTATAGTGCTCCTAGAATGTAAAGATATTAGCAAGACTGTTGTGAAATTTTAATTGTACTCGCTAGTGGACAAATCGTACCGAAGTATAGTTTTAGTAAGAATGAGGTCGAACTCACAGGGACTTGTAAAAACATAGAAAACTAATTAATTATAAACCAAATAAATTCCAATCTACTTCAGAAAGATGAGTTGTAAAATAAAACAAAAAATTAAGAACTAAACAATCAATTAATCAAAACAAGAAGTAATTAATTTAATAAACTAATCACAATAAAAGAACTAAAATAAATTATGAAGATGAAAATTAATCTAAAAAATGAATAAACTATTAATGGATAATGAACTAAAGTTTTGGAATCCACCTTATAATTCATAATATATATTTATGAAAATTGATTGTTCTGGAATATTTACATGATAATCTAGAATTCAATTTTGTTATCATGAAAAATAGCATCGTTGAAACCCCTTTTTAAGAAAATATTTAAAATATGCATGTTCTTGTTCGCTCAAAGATATAAAATCAAATCATCACTTATATTTGTTAAAACAAATCACAAAAGATTTAAGATTTTATTTTTGACAAAATTATAAATCAGGCTCTCAATTAATTAAGATTATTTTGTATCATGAGAAAAATATAATTGAACTCATATCAAGAACTTTATCTCTCAATTAATATGAAGTAAGAATAATAGATCATTGAACACATACAAAACTGGAGAAAAAAATCAATATCATAAATAATACTACAATATAATCATCAATGAGATTTCATCCTCAAACTTAACCAGACATATTGATAAAAATAAATTCTAAAATTTGAATGTAAACAAAGATTAAAATAATATTTAAAAGAAAATATAAAAAAATAAAAATTACATACATAAACACAGTTGTCGAATTTCAATTTTTCTTCTCTCGAACTCGTAATACTCCAACGCGGCACAGCTTATTGTTTTTTCTTTTGTTGGATTTCGTTCAGCGTTCAGGTGCCCTTTTGCTTCAATTGATCTATTTATATTATTTTGTTGGATTTCGTTCGGCATGCAGGTGCCCTTTTTGCGTCAATTGATCTATTTATATTTTTTTTGTTGGATTTCGTTCGCCCGCGTGCAGGTACTGCCCTTTGCTTCAATCTACTTATATATCAATTAGATCTCGTCTCCTGTGTCAACCCAACTCTTTTTTCACTCTTTTCCTTGAGTTATAAGCTTCTTTCTTCTTTATTCTTCTTTTTTTTTTTCATTTCTTCCATCTATGTTAATGTCCAAATTAAGTTTATCTTTTTATTAAACCATGTAAAAAATAAATACATATCTCAAGACTAATAAAAACATAAGAAGAATTAATACCACAAAGTTATGATAATACTTTATATCGTCGCTAAAACATTACTTTTTGCGAAGATAAATTGGATAGTAAAAAGTCAATTATTAGACTATAATTGACAAAAAATTATAACTTCACTAAATGCAACTCGTTGGCAATACTCTACAACAACAAAATTATTAGTGATGATTATAGTCTTTGCTTGTTCTATAATTGTCGTTACAATTACTTTATCATTTGGTGGGAAAATCTCCCACTCATTTATTTCTGACCAATATAAATGACGGTATAATTTTGGTCGTTAAAAGTGATATCGGGGACGAATTCAAAGTTTTCCTCATTAAAGATAAACCTTTAGCTATGAGTTTTATATCGTAGCTAAAACATTACCTTTTGCGAAGATAAATTAAGTCGCATAAAATTAATTATTAAACTATAGAGGACAAAAAATTATATCTTCACTAAAACTTATTATTTATGACAAAATGACGTTTACCTACTAAAACGAAATTATTTATGAGAAAATGCAACTCTTTGGCAACACTCAATTGTAACAAGATTGTTAGCGACGATTACAATCATTGCTAATTCTATAATTGTTGTCACAATTACTTTCTTATTTGGTAGAAAATATTCCCACTTATGTATTTTTGGCCAATACAAATGACGGTATAATTTTGGTCGTTAAAAGTGATATCAGCGATGAATTTAAAGTTTTTCTCACTAAAGATAAACGTTTAGCTACGAGTTTTATATCGTCGCTAAAATATTACTTTTTGCAAAGATAAATTGTGTTACAAAAAGTCAATTATTAGACTAAAATTGACAAAAAATTACAATTTCACTAAAACTTATTATTTATGGTAAAATGTAACTAGTTGGCAATACTCTATTGCATCAAAATTATTAATTAGCGACGATTATAGTCGTTGCTAGTTCTATAATTGTCGTCACAATTACTTTTTTATTTGGTGGAAAAGTTTTCCACTTATGTATTTGCGACCAATATAAATGACGGTACAATTTTAACTGTTAAAAGTAACATCAGCGACGAATTTAAAATTTTATTCATTAAAGGTAAACCTTTAGCCATGGTTTTTATATCGCTGCTTAAACTTTCGTCAATAAAAGTGATTTTTCTTGTAGTGAACCAAAAGCTAGAACTGATCATAAAGCAATCTTCCCTAAAAGTTACAGATTAGGTATTGATGTTTTCTCTAAAATCTTTTGATCGATTTTATATATATTTGGTTTTAAGGTGATCATCAACACACGTGTGACTCCATCTATATATATATGTTATTTCTGACACAAGATCTCATCTCTTTCTACAGGATTATAAATACTTACTATTAATATTGTTAGGTTTGTACCAATGTTAAAAATGTCTCCAACTCAAAAGATGGAATATATACTTAACCTTGTTCCTGTTCTCAAAGGTGCATGTAAGGTGTTCTTAATTTCTTCTTTGTTTTTGCTTTCCGAAAAAAGTGGAGGGTTAGTACGTACTTAATTTGGAGCTGAACATAATCCTGAACGAGAATAATCCTCTTAATTAATTAAGATGCTAGCATTTCATTCCCAGAATATTGTGCATTTTGCACATTTATATGTAAATGCCAACATGAATTCCTCAAAATAATATCTTCACCATCCTCTATATAATCAAAAGGAAATCCAAAATACATTAATGCTAGAGTACCAACCCACATTTGAATTGGCACTATTCATCAATAATGGTGTGTATAGATATATATATATATATATATATATATTATAAATTCCTCTCTATCCAGAGCTCTTTCTTTATGTTATTTTCTCCCCCCCCCCCCCTCCCTCTCCCGCTCTCTCATGATCTATTATATACTTTCTTGATAATTTTTCATAAATATGTCTAAAATAATATAGAGAAAGAGTAGATTATAAATCGATATGAATTTCATTTGAAAAGTCATTTATAAGTTAAATTATATAGAAAAATTAACTTTTAAATTATTTATTTTAGACAGAAATTTACGGATGCGAGTCATTGGAATTGCTCTAATTAGGTAGGCCTAATATTATTTCATATCTTAATGACTCAAACCATATAGAGTAATTGCCAAAGGCCTGTACTGGCTTGATTGGCATAATCCACAGCCTCCAAAATGGAAGTCTGGAGTTTGAAACCCTCCCCTGATGAAATACAAAAAATAAAAAACCATATAGAGTAATAATGATACATGCAAATATGCAATACTTACAACTTTACTTACAAAACTCATTCTATTATTTTTCTTTTCAAACTCAAATTTTGAATTTCAAATTTTATAATTTTTAACATATCAATCAATATATACCACAATAATTAAGAAACTGTTGTCGCTATATATACAAGGTATGAATGCAAGACCTATACGTACACATATATATTAATTTATTAATCTCCAAATCCGGAGAAAATGACCCAAGATCATTAATTAGACTACCACCCAGCGATCGATGGGTGTTGATGTTGTTATGAATTAATACCACTCGTATGCTTAGAAAATGATCTATCTGGAAAGTTCAAATTAAGATCAATAAAAAAGGAATCTAAACTTTCGAGTGGAACTGTCGAAAGTGTCATGGGTTTTTTGGGATCTATTTCAATTTTCAAATTATGCAAGGACCACTTGGGTCCTTTTCCTGGCCCTACCTTTACCCACCCCACTTGGTTTCTTGGGTATTGATCAAATGTAAACACAACGTGTAAGTATATTATTTCTACGAACAAAAGGCACTCGGTCAATAAGAAGACAATGATCTACTCATGATCACCAGGTTCAAATCATGGAATGCCAGGAAAAGTTTAGACGCGTGCATGGTTGGCCGGCTGCATAAACCGCCAGCTTTACTGCAATATTATTGGAAGCTAGCATTACATGACTAGAGTCTAGAGATGAGACAAGATATATAGAAATTCTGAGTAGAATGATCCATAAAAGAATCTTACTGTCTGATCTGTAAATTGGATTGTTTGCCATTTGAATTCTCAAGATTCTACATGCATGCATGCTTGCTTGCATCATCCCTCACGTCAATATTCCCAAAGAATGCACTACGGATGGAGCTTTTGTTATATATTGGGTTTCGGTGCTCTCTTTGTAGTTTTGTTGCTGTCCATGAGCGAGCGAGCGAGCGATCGATGATCATGATCATCTTTGCCGTACGTTTTTGTTTTGATATATATATATATGTCGGCCATTAGAATTAGTTCGCATGCAGAAAAGTGCGATAAAACATGACATATATCTCAAAGGTTCGGCTTTGCTCAATTTACTTAGCTAGCTAGCCTCATGCATGCATATATTTTGGACACGTTAGATTAATACTTTTGTTTTTTCCTGACTAAAAGCTAGCCCTGCATGCTGATACTGCATATATATTATATATTTTGGAAACGAAAGCAGCTATATATATATAAATGTATGTATGTATGTATGTATGTATATGTAGATATGTATGTATATACATGCTTATATATAATATATCCAATCCATGCAAAGTGAAACATGCATGACAGGAGGATTTTCTAATACGTACAAACATAATTATGAAATCACGAAAAGTGAAAAGTACCGATCATGAAATCTGTTTGGAGTGTGATTAATTTCTCTCAATATTATATGAAACTTATAATATTATTCTAAGTGTCATATATTATACGTAGATTCCTTGATTTAAATGGCTCCTAATTTATAAATATTTGATGAACTAAGTAGTACTACTGGAATATCCAGACCATTATTTATATTAATTGCTTAATTAATATTTCTCGTATCCAATATATATATATGGGAAGATCTTGATCTCGGCAAATTTATTTACTTTAAATCACATGCGTGGAGATCGATTTAATGAGTTTTGTTACATACAATCATTTTCGCGTACTTCTTGTACATTTCACTGATGTGATTGACTAAAATAATTATTTTCTATTAAAAAAAAGTAACGTAACCAATCATATTAGTGGAGCGCACAAGCAATATATAAAAATGATTATACATAGAGTTTTTGCGATTTTAATAAAGGTGAATTACAAATTAAGTCTCCCAAATTATATGGGGGGCAAAATCACAACCTCAGCCTTGTCTTTTACAAATAGCCATTACACCATGATCATGATGTAAACAAGTCGATCTACTTCCTGTAATATTGCTGTAAAAAAATAATTAGTTCCAAATGTTTTCAACAATGACTTGACCATGACTCCTTATCGATTGTATTATTATTTTTGTCATCATTTGATGGCACTTCTCTTTTTTAACTTTTAGAAGAACTTATTTCTTGTCAAGGAGCTTGAGAACTATATATTAGGTGACATCATTTGATCACTTTTAATTTGCACATACTCCAAACTATCCTCATTTTGGAAACCATCATATCAATATCATCAGTTGTGTCCATACTTTAATTTGCATTACTTGTTGCTCTCTTTTAATTTCAATGGTTTTACCTCCTTAAAATATATAGTTGGATATAATTAGTGTTATCATCCATTTCTTGGCTGCTAGTTTGGACTATATATATATATATATATATATATATATGTAAAGATATATAATACAACACAAAAAGAAAAAAAAAAACTAAAACATATAATACAATTTAACACTAGAGTGCTTAATTCCCAAACCCAATGAAAAGCTTGACAATGTGGTGGTGAGAGAGAGAGTGGTATTCAATTTAGTGGTGGTAGAGTGAGAGGGAGACTAGACAAAGATAAGTAAAGTAGGCACATAGTAAAGGGTGCATATTTTCGCTGGGTTTCGGCAGATCGAGCATGGTGGCATGACGATTGTTCGATATAGGGGCGGTCACAAAGATATAAAGTCGAAATGTTAAATCAACTTTAATCAACAATTGTTAACTCGATTATTTAATACGAGGCTGGATGCATGTGGGAGCCCAATGTTTTAGGTAAAGAAAAGAAAGCAACTATATTTTATTTAGTTTTGCTACACAATCTCCACCACACTTTACATTTCATATTTTTTTAAATTTTTAAATTTTTTTTTTATTTTTTTAAAGTTTATTCTTTCTAAATTATTTTAAATTATTTTATTCATTATTCATATAATAAATATTTAAAAAAAGAAAAAAATAATAAAAATTAAAAATAATGTAGATTATAGAATGCTAAGAGGTTTTGAAAATTTTTTATATTTTATTTTATTTTATTTTATTTCAACTCACCGAATCATGACTGTAAAAAGGATAGGATACTTTTAGTAGTTTAAAAGTTGTAAGCAACCTAAAAAGAAAGTATAAATATACTGAAGAAGCAAATATTGGCCGCTCAGTTTGGATTATGAAGCTGTTAACTCTTAAAAATTGCACAACAGGAAAAAGATTTAGGCCTAGTTTGGGGATTAAGTTATTTTTAGGTATTAGGGCCTCGTTTATTTTCGTCGTGAATACTTCACTACTATTTATTATTTTATTGTTACTTTTCACATACTTTTTACAACTAATTGTTACAATTTAATATTCTATCATTATTTTTTCATTACTATTCACATAATGCTTCAGAATACCTCACTACCTAAACACAACCTTATTCTTGGCCCACTAAGACTATTCGGGCCTCGATAGATATAGTGTGGAGCCTCCAGCACTGGTTCGGTATGGTTGTATGGCATTGGTGTATACATACTTGGCGATGAGCAATAAATAAATGTAGGAAAAATAAGAGATGGGGATAAACATATTTACATAGTTTGGCATAAAGCCTACGTCCATGGGAGCTTGGAGAGGGGAAGATCCACTATAATATGCTTATTTACAGTCTCTCATATTCTCTCATCCTCGCTATACAATGGACATCCCTGCTAAAGTCCTTGTCGAGAGGTTGAAGAAACCCTAGAAGTTGAAGTTAAAGTTGAAGAAGCCCCTTAGAATTGGTTTGGTTCTTTTTCTTTATCCTCTGCTCTTGCCTACTTTACGTCTCATCTTCTCTTCTTTATGTCACATCCCTACTTTTCCTCCTGACATCATTTTCCTTTCTTAGCTCTTTGTCCCCTCCTTCCTTTTCTCTTTCTTCCTTTCTGATGAGTCCCCTCACATTGGATTGAGCTTGGAAAACCGCTTTGGGCTCGATATATTTTATGCCTTCAAGTTGCCCACCATTTGTAAGGACAATTTATTCTAAAAAAGACCTTGAAAATCTTTAAGATAAAAATGCAATATATATGTAGACATCCTTAACAAAATAAAATTCAAGAGTGGATCCCTTGCTTTTCGCTTTTCCTAGGAGATAAAGATTTCCAAGCGCAAGACTAGATGAGAGATAGGCTTGACGGTGTAAGATGCGAAGGTTTTGGCAGGATAAGCGAGAGGTTAGCACGAATGAGTAAGGTGCGAGAGTGAAGCTAGGCTTTTGTGGGAGATATGCTTGACCGTGTAAGGTGCGTGAGTGGAGCTCGGCTATGGCGGGAGATGGGCTCGACCACATAAGGTACAAGCGCGAAACTCGACTTTGGCGGGAAATGGGCTCGACCGCTTAAGGTGTGAGCGCGAAGCTCGGCTTTGGGTGGGAGATGTGCTTGACCGCATAACGTGCAAGCGTGGGGCTCAACTTTTATGTGCACAAGATGTGCTCAACCGCGTAAGGTGGGAGCGTGGAGCTAAACTTTTGTGGGAGATGTGCTCAAGCGCCTGGGAGGTCCCTAACCTTTCCCACCTGTTGACTTGTTTTGAAAATGGTGATAAGCTGGGCAGCCGAAAGACTGAACCTGCTCCTTTGGCCTAACGGAGGTCAAGCAGTTCGTAAGACAAGACTCGCCTTGTTGCTGTGAGGGAGGTTAAGCAGTCCGTAAGACTAGTCTCGCCTGGTTGCCATGAAGGAGGTCGAAAAATATGTCAGACTGAACTCGCCTGGTTGCCGTGAGGGTGATCGAGCATTTCGTAAGATTGAACTCGCTTGGTTGTCGTGAGGGAGGTTGAATAGTTTGTAAGACTAAACGCGCCTGGTTGCTGCCAAGGAGGTCGAGCAGTTCGTAAGATTAGACTCGCTTGGTTGCCGTGAGGGAGGTCAAGCAACGCATTCAGGTTGAACTCGCCTTGTTGGCCCTCGCCGTTGCGAGGGGGGTCGAGCAGAACATTCAGGCTAGAGTCACCCTAAGTCTTTGAAAGAGGTCAAGCAGCACATTTAGGTTGGATTAGCCTCATTGGCCCTCGTAGATGTGAGGGAGGTAAGTAGTTGGGGCGTTTAACCATGATACAGAAACCAAGTTGGTTAGCATTGATAATTCCCATTCACAAGTATGAGATTTGCGAACCTGATTTGTCTCGTTGGAGTGTAATAAAGGTCTGAGGTGCACCAGTGAGGCCTGTGGGAAGTCAAGTTTTAGCGATGACGAAGGTCTGGGGTGCCCACGATACCGAGCAGGGTTGTGCATTTGATGTTGAACACTGCGCTGGTAAGCTCTGGCAAAGTATTTTCCAGAGGTGTTATGACCATGGGATTCTCGGAGAACCTCGACAAGCTTTGGTGGGAAGAGTCAGGATGTCGAGGCCATTGTTTCTATTTCTGCTTGATCAAGTTTGTCCATCGTTGATTTTCGTTTTCCTCTTTCTTCCGATGGAGACATATTGAGATGTCCGAGCAGTGTTAGAGTGGGGCCATGTATCCGGTGTCTCGTGCCACATGAACCTATTTTCTAAGTAAAAATGAAGTTCACATAAATTTAGTGAGTGATAAACCAGAGTGTTTTAGCTAATGCAGCCAAATTTTGCTTGACTGAGAATTGCTTGCTATTAGTTGTCCTTTATTCTCTTCGTTGAAAGACCTGTCTACTGAGGCGGGATGCTTTTGGCCGTTCATCGCAGAGTCGAGAGTCGAGACAAATCTTGGACTGAGGACGGGGGGCGCTTGACTTGCAGGGCGAGTTCAGGATGCATATGGGCGTGTCAGGACTTGCTGTTGGGCCGAGTCGAGAAGGCTGGGCGAGTCGAGACTCCTTTGGCTGTGCATGGGCGAGTCCTGGAATCCTCTAGCCATGCATAGGCGAGTCCAGGACTCCACTTGCCGTGCATGGGTGAGTTAGGACAGTGCTTGCTGGTGAGCTGGGATGGTGCTGCGACTCTGAGGCCAAAATGTGTTTGGCATGGTGCAGTTTCTTGCTAGAACGCTGATGGAGTGCTGATGAGGTGGTGGGGCCGGTGGGAAAGGTCCCACTGGCGTTCTCTGTCGTCGATGGCCGCATGCCGATGGGTAGTACCTACGTGCCCAGCTGTGGCGTTACCAGCTCGCTGGCAGCTGGCAGGTTGTGACCTGCCAGTCTCCCAAGGTCCGACGATAAGGGTCCAGTCATGCCTCATTGCTCGTGGCTTCATCTGGGCGTTTGGTACGATTGCATGGGTGCGTCGTGAGCCACGATGGAGGTGGCGGGCTTTACACCTTGATCTTGTTGTGGAGCGGCGTGTCCCTTATGTGGGTGCCCTTGCAACGGTTACTCTAGGAAGGGGGAGGTTCCACTGGAGACAAAAATTGACAGTGACCCCAGTGGTGGCAGCAGGTGGTTGTACTGGGCCCCACTTGTGACCCCAGTTCATGCTTTCCTCATGCGATGCATGTCTTAGATGTATGGATCCAACGACCGTCGTTGCTTCGGGAATGGGGAGGCTCCACCAGAGTCAGAAATCGTCGGCAACCCCAGTGGTGGCTGCCGAGATGGATCTTGCCAGCTAGTGGGTCTCGCGTGGCCGGTCCCACCTGGCCGTCCACCATCGCGGTCCCTGGTAGCAGGGCCGCTCGTGAGGGGTGGCGAGAAGCCAACCACTGTCACGTGTCCCTAGGTTCACTTAAGATGCACCCACACGCCGCTATGCATGCCATGCACAACATGTGTGCTTCATGTGCACTGTGCATTTAAGTGCACAGTTCACTTCAATAATCCCCAGCTACTGTGTCCTTCATGCACAGTTGGTGTATCCTGCCCTTTTTGTATAGTGCCCTGAAAGTGCACTGAGTATTTGTAGTTCAATTGGTGAGTAACTTGACTTTTTGCCCGGTCGAGAAAAGTTCCGCTCGCCATTTTTTGCAAAATGCTCATAAAAATAAAAGTTGGAGGGTTGAGAATACTTATATGGAAAAGTTTGATTATTTAGCATGCCAGAAAATCGTCATTCTCCCACATCCGGTGTAGAAAGTAACTCAGATCTTATAGATGACACCAACTATTAACACCTAAAAAGGCACAATAAGCCGGAAGGGGAGAAAGATTCATTTCCTGCCCACAGAGACTATTCGGGCCTTGATCGGTGTAGTGTGGAGTCCTCAGCGGTGGTTCGGTGTGGCTGTACGACGTCAGTGCATACATACATGGAGATGAGCAGTAAATAAATGCAGGAAAAATAAGAGACGGGTACACATAGATTTATGTGGTTCAACATAAAGCCTACGTCCACGAGGGTTTGGGGAGGGGAAGATCCATTATAATATGCTTATTTTCAGTTTCTCATGGTCTCTCTTCCTCGTTGTACAGTGGAGATTTCCCCACTAGAGTCCTTGCCGAGAGGTTGAAGAAGCCCAAGAAGTTGAAGTCGAAGAAGCCCCTTTTCTGGTCCCTTTTCTTTGTCCTCTGCCCCTTGCTTACTTTACGTCCCATATTTTTTTCTTTACATCACATCCCAACTTTTCCTCCTGACACCCGTTTCCTTCCTCAGCTCTTTGTTCCCTCCTTCATTTTCTCTTTCTTCCATCCCAACTTTTCCTCCTGACACCCGTTTCCTTCCTCAGCTCTTTGTCCCCTCCTTCATTTTCTCTTTCTTTCCTCCTGATGAGTCTCCTGACATTAGGCTGGGCTTGAAAAATCGCTTTGAGCCCAATATATTTTATCCCTTCCAGAAGGTTTTGCCAACGATTAGCTTTTTATCTTACTTTAATGGTGCCTTCCTCATTTGAAAAGTTATCATTGTCAATGACTTGATTCGTTTCTTCTTTTGTAGAGATGGAGTGATTTGTTGCCATTAGTGCCATTGATGACTTGCTCTGTTTTATCTTTTACACTAGTAGAAGAGTCGACATCAAGTTTATGTTTAATATGGCCCCGCAAACTGTGTTGAATAGTGAGGTTGAGTTTGGTTCATAATTTCTCAATATCAAATTAGGACAATGTTTTAGTGAAAATATTGGCTAATTGAGAAGATTGGGGAGGCATGGCGAGTCTGGAGAATGCCAAGTGTAACACGTTCTCAAACATAGTCATGTATATAGTGCTTAGATGACCACAAATGATGGTAGGAGGGTAGTCAAGCAGAACACAAAGATATCACAGAATGGAAGTAATCCAAGTTAATTCAGCTGCAATGTGAGCCAACCAACCCAACCAGCGTCAACAAATGCATAGATTAGGCTTGGTATTGGAATGTAGTTGAATGCCCATGTTAAATGTGCCTTGAACATAACGAAGAATGCATTTGACCATTTGAGCCATATAAAACAACTTACAAGAGCTTGGAACTCAAGAACACAAAGCTGCCAGAAATTCTCCCTAGCTTTCTGTCTCGATTTTGCTCTTGGAAAAAGGGTGAAAAAGAGACTAAGCATGGAGGCAAATGGAAGGGGCGTGGGATATAGATGAAGGGATGACTTGGTGGTTGAGTGAGTGACATGTGAGGTGAGGTTGGCTTGTGAAAAGGGAGGAGGAAAAGCTGAAGTGTGCAACTAATTTCCTGCTTTTGCTACTGTCGACTGGGTGAGGTTGATGTGTGGCTTGTTTGAATTGCCATCAAGTAACTATTTGGGGCTAGTCATGAGGTGGCATGATAGCCATGGTATGGCCTTTTAAGGGTGGAGAAACTTGTTGAAAAAGCTTGGGACAAAAGGTGGTTTCAATGGGACTAAAAATGGGCTAACCGAATTGGGTTTCATTTGGGGCATAATTAGGGTTTCAGTTACGGTTTGGTTCAAATGTAACTTTGTTCGTCAAATAGAATTACCAAGATGTAAGGGAGTGGGTGAGGGTATAACTTAGTTATAAACCAAGTATGTTTAGGGTTTAGGATCCATTTAGAGTTTCGATTATCCTAAAGGATTTGGGGTTTCGGTTGGCCTTCAAGGATTTGAGGTTTCATTAAGTTTGAAATCCTATTTGGTCAAAAACCCTCTTTTGGTTGACGAAATAGGGTTTGGTTAGATGGAACACTGATTGGTGTAAGAGAGCATGATGACAAGCTTGATTAATCGCTTAAACACTTTGTCCTCCTCTTGAGAAGTGTCCTAGGGTTTCCAAGTGGATAGTTAGGATTATACCATGTATCCAAATAAATTTTTTTATAGTGATCCTAAGTGAATTTGGACATTCTACATGATGATTTGACAGCAGTTTTTGAACCAAATACCACAGGACACTCTCCTGAAGGGTTACTATTTACCCAAAAAACTCGAAACTTTTTATTGCACCATAAAATCTTAAATATTTATACTAGTCTAATGGTACAATTAGTTTTGCAAAATTATACTCCTAAGTTCTTTAATTAAATAGAAAGGTAATTTTTGTCTCCACAGTGGATCAAGATCTGATTTTATTAATAAGTTAAAACCTAATCGATCGTTCGATTCGTGAAATCATTTTGGAATTTCACAAAGTTCCTTAGCTCTAGTTTCAGGTCATTACATGTAGTGTCATGATGTTTAACCTATTGAGATTTCTTAGAAGTCTCATTGTGGTGATCCTACCTGCAATTTTGTTTATCAAAACTTTAGATTTTGAAGCAAATATAGACCAAGTAGAGTTCCCTAAGGAAGAAGTATTGATCCCACCTGAATCCTAGAAACAGAGGCATGTATCTGTTATTAGCTATTTGTATTTTGTTAATATGTATTTTTTAATCAGGCAACAAACCTTGTTCCTTTCATTATACTTGGATGTACGCAATAAACAATTGGTGATGTAAAACATTATTTGGGAAATAATACTGACATATGGACATTATTATTACTAATGGATGAATGTATAATATTATTTGAGAAATAATAATTACATATGGATATTATCATTAATGGATGAATGTATACTTTTATTTGCCAACAATAACAATGAGATGTATAATTTTATTCGTCAACAATTTTAAAGAAACATTTACAATGTAGAATTTGAATGGAATCAGCATGCATGAGGACGCCACAAGCGTTGATGCCAAACATCACTGTTAACGGCTCAAAATCGTATATAGAGAAGTTTGTTTCTAGGGCGGTAGAAATGGTGTAGAGATTACCCTCCTTGTTGCTATGTAGCAGGACCCGATTGGTGTTCCAGTCCTTAATAGTGAAACCATAATAAAAAAAACTCATAATTTAGACGATAGTCAATAGTTAACTGTCCGACAGATAATAAATTCATTTTAAGGTTAGGAACAAGTAACTCATTTTCAAGTCTAAATTTATGAGAGGAATGACCTATCATGCACAGTGGTGCATGCGTGTGTAATAGGTAAATGGGTGTCATTACCTAGGATGACAGTATTGAACCCATTATAAGGGCGTAAATAGGTAAGGATACTTGCATTTGAAGTCATAAGGGTGGATACTCTTGTATTGGTGCAATCAGATTGCGTAGTGAAAGTAGCAAGAGCTTGGGGAATATCCAAGGACTAATACATATGATTGAGATGGTGCCAACACTACAATGTAACGTGTCCACATTTCTCACAAATGTGGCAGATGAGATCTATCTTGTGGTCCTTGTTTGGTTGTTGCTGAGAATTCGAGGTAGGAGGGGCAGATAGACTTATTTGGGAGTTGGGTTGGAAGCCTTTACCTTCAGAAGAGAAGGAACATCCTCTACAAGAATTGTTAGTGTTGGAACCTCGATTTTTATGGCTAGAAAAGGCAGTACAAAAACTATTTTCTGTAGCATGAAAAGAGTCTCGTAGCTTTGGAGTAAAGGTATTATCTCACAAATCGTTGGCATATGAGGTTTCAAGTAAATGGTTCATATCTAGTGCCCAAATTATTGAGAAGAGAAAGTATCTTTCTTTTGTCACTAACAGGACTACCAATGGCTGCAATATTGTCACATATACCTATAAACTATCGAAGATAGTCGATGAGAGAAGTGGAGGAGGTCTTTGTGGATGAAAGTGAGCTGCTGTTGCAACTAGGGGTGAAAGTCAGTCGGTCCAGATCGGAGAAATCGACTGGACCGGTTGGTTCGGTCCGGATTGGATCGAACTGGGACCAAGACCAGTCGGTCTCTGTCCCTAAATTATAGGACCAAGACTTTTTAGTCCGGTCCTGATCTAGGGGTTTCCCACCTCGGACAGGACCAAACTGACCGAAATTAAAAAAAAAAAAAATTATATAATAATTGTATAATTAATTATGTAATTTTCATCTAATCTATCACCATTAAAAATATAAAATTCTAAATATGTTATTAACAAATTAATATTCTATCAATTAACTAATGTATGATATCAAATAATTAATTATATAATAATTATATAAGTTAAAAATGTAATTTTCATCTAATTTATTATTATTGACCATATAAAATAATTTTTTATTGAGTTAGTTACATAATCCACATTAATAATTCACTTAATTTTAATTTAGTATTTTAAATATATTTTTTTAAAAAAAGAAAAGATGAAAAAAATATAAAAATAATTAGATCGGACCGAACGGACCGACTGTTCTAGATCGGAACGAAAGCTACCTGTCCGGTTCTTAGGGATGTTCGGTCTGGTCCGAGGAAAATGATGGATCACCCCCGGATTGGACCGATTTACGCCCCTAATTACAACTGAAACTCACTCTTGTGAAGCCTGCGCGTAGGCCGCCTTGAGGGCTGCCCAAACTTGTTAGATGTTTCTAGTCAAATAACCAGAGCAAGAGCCTCTTGAGTGAGTGTTCTAATTATCCACCCACGGAGAAGATGATAAGATTTTTGCCATTGCAAATATTTAGAGTTGGTGTCAAATGCTTCAAGATGTGGAATATATTGTGCTGGTATGGGAGTTGTTCCAATAAGCATCGGCCAAGGCTAATATTTATTCATGCCAAAGAGAATAATAATCTTGTTTGAGTCTAAGAGTAGCTGCCAACATTGATGGGTCGCACAAGCCATGAAAACAAAGTGTAGGATCGAAGAAAATGGGGTTAGCCTTGCAGCTATGATACCATAGGATATATAAAAAAAATATATATATATATATATATATATATATATATAAATGATATTTTATTTTATTTCAACTCACCGAATCATAATTGTACAACGATATTTATAATAGTTTACAAATTGTAAGCAACGTAAAAGGAAAGTATAAATATATTGAAGAAGCAAATATTTTATTTGTTGTAATACATAAATGCATATATAGCTTATATAACGTACAATATTTTATATGAAAGTATATATTATATATGAATAGCATTTTGTCAATGAGGTTTGGTTCCATTTTTTTCAAAACCGGTCGAAATCGTTCCGGTTTCGATTTTCATTTTTTCTAACACTAGACAGAATCGGATCGGACTAGTTCATATATATTTTAATTTTTTATATTATATATAATATATATTATTATATATAAAATAAATTTGTATTATATGATAAATTACTAGTTAATATAATATTAAATTTTAAAATCATATATAAATAACTATATATTATCACTATAGCTTATTGTGTTAGTAGTTATACTAATACTATATTACAATATATTATAATTAAAATATACTATAGTATATCACTATATTATATATTATAATATATCACACCTGTAAAATCAAAAGTATCGGTTTAGGGGTGTAGCCGGTGTAGTATCGGTTCTTCAAATCTTAAAACTAGTATATACCTGTTCGGTTCTAAAATATGTCTAAAACCGAACTGAATTTGACCGATTACACCTCTACTGACTTGGATCTCTGCAACAACCCGTATTTTAGTGTATTTTTATTGAAGGATTTATTTTTATTAATTCAAAAATTTATTTTCTTGTTTTCAAATTCTTGGATTTTTAGTTGGTTTATTTTTAATTTTGTGAAAATTATTTTGAAGTGCTTTCTTAATATTAATTATTGTTATGCATTTAAATTACTTTTCATATTAAATTAACTTATTGTTGGATTTTATTATTTATTTTCATTTTAATCACTATGTTCGAATTATTTTATTTTACTTGCTGTTTTGAAATCGTTTCCGTTGGATCATTTTGTGACCCAAGATGTGAGGATTGAACCTCATTTCTTTACCTCAATTTTTCTTTTTCCCTTTTTCTTTTTCTCCTCTTTTGCTTTTCCTTCTTATTTCTCCCCTGCTCTTCCCGCGCGCGAAGGACTTCTCTCCCTCTCTCCCCGTGCATTGCTTCTCCTCCACCCAGCCCTCGCCGCGCGCCGCCGTGTGCCTCACCGCCCAGCCCACTGTTTTCCCCACCAGCCGGCGATCCCACCCCTTCATTTCCAGCCCCTCTCGCACTGCCGTGAGTCCCCAAGCTCGACGCAAAGCCGCGGCATTCTTTGTGCTCGCGCGCTGCCGGCGCGCTGCCGTCGGCCACCATTTCTTCATCACTTCATCCTCAACCGCCTAATAACCTAATGCACCCATCCCCAGCCCCGATCTGCCACCGGTGAAGCCCCACCATCAACATTTTCGATTTGGGTATTTTAGCCTTCAATCACCCTCTACGCCGCCACCCACGACCAACCACCACCATTACTAGCTTCACCGACATCCCTAAGTCCTACCCTATCAATCTCGGATCTTGGTTTGTCCCCGTTCAAAAGTGGATTTTTGAGACCCACGACCACAGTGCATTTGGCATTGTTCTGTTGCTGTGTTGCCACTTCGTGCAGCTCCATGATCCTTCGGAAATTATTATATAGCGCTGTAAGTATTTTTCTAAATAACTTTCGTGATTTAAATGTATTTTTGCACTAACTCATTTTATTGTGAATTGATTGGTTTTGCCGGACTGAGTCCAAGGAGTACTAGGGTTGGATGGATGGGAGAATGAAGTCGTTTGTGTGATTGGATTGTGTTGACATTTGTTGGTTGTTGGATATTGTTGTCATGTCGTGCTCATTGCATTTGCACGCATGTTCATGTTTTTAACTGAAAATTGAGTTTTCGCATGATTGCATGCAAGTTCATGTGTTTATTTGAAAACTGGGTTTTTATGTGAGAAATGATTTTGAGTATGCTTGAAATGTTTGGATTGACTGGTTTGAGAAAAAGGAAAAGAGACTGTAGGGATGGTGGTAAGCATGGATGGTAGTAGAGTCCCGCCTGCGATTCCCGCCTACGGTGCACGCGGTAGGGATGGTGGTTGTGTTCCGCCTGTGATTCCCTCCTACGGTGCATGCGGTAGGTATGGTGGTAAGCAGAGATGGTGGTAGAGTCCCGCCTACAGTGCTCTGATATGTATTCATTGTGTGGAAAGGAACTGTAGGGATGGTGGTAAGCAGGGATGGTGGTAGAGTCCCGCCTGTGATTCGCGCCTACGGTGCACGCAGTAGGGATGGTGGTTGTGTCCCGCCTGTGATTCCCACCTACGGTGCATGCGGTAAGGATGGTGGTATAGTCCCGCCTGTGATTCCCGCCTACAGTGTCCGATAAATGGTTGGGTTTTGTGTAAATTATTTTCTTGAAAAATGTCGGATTTTATGTTTTGGCGAAAATGAGATTTTTAGCATGTGTTGGAAAATAATCATTTCGGGGAAAATGAGGTTTTGGGATCTGTTAGTTGGTTGTTTTAATGCGTTTTTATCTTGAGGGTTGTTTGGATTATTACTTACTTGCGGTACCGTTTTATGGTATCGCAGATTTTGATGCAGATGAGGACGACGAGCCTTAGGCTTTGGCTTCGTTGGAAGAGTGATTTGGGGATGCTCTCGTGTATTGAGATTTGATTTATCTCTTGTCTATGTATTTGCCTTTTGTAATATTTTGGGATAACTGTATAACTTTTTTAAAGGTAATTTATTTTGGATACTTGTATTTAAATTTCTGGTACTTAGTTGACTTATTTATATTATCTGCTGCGACTTTTGTTGTGCATTTTTGCATGTTGCACACACTTGAGCACATTTCGTTGGGATACGTGACCCTTGTTGTCATCTTCCAGACGTCATGATTCTCGCGTTCATGTACGTGGGAGTCGGGGCGTCACAATCTCCATCATCCTTCCATTCATTCTTTCTTGTCCATTATAACTCTAAACAAAATGCATAAAAACATAGATATATGACAATGTAAATGTTGATTTATTAAAGGGATATGAAAAAGATTATATATATATATATATATATATATATATATATATATATATAAAAGAGCCAATAATAATCATGACTGCGATAGTCTTTCCAACAGTTGATTTTACAAATTTACTCTCATTTGATTTAAATGTATCGGTTCAAAACTTGCCGATCTTCTAAACATATAAAAATAAATTTATAAATTGATTTGACTTTATATAATACGTTAGATTTATTTTATAATATAAGTAATTTTACATCTAACGTATCACATTAAATTATATCAATTTATAAATTTATTTCTGTTTATGATTAAATTATTTATTTTTTAATATTTAATTAATTAAAACGTCCCACATTAATTTGAATCGTGATTCCATTTTTTTGTTTAAGGTTACATTTAGATGTTGAGATGAGTTGAGTTGAGTTGTGAATAGTAATATTTCGTAGTCCCATTGAGATGGGTTTAATTTTTTAAGTTGAAATATATGAAATAGGTTGAGATGAGTTTAACTTTTTTATAAAAAATTAAAAAGATAGTAAATTTCATCAATAATTAATTTAAAATAAATTAAATTTGATTTAACAATCAAACACAATCTAAATATTATTCAATAATAATGATAAGAACTAAGAAGATGAAAGATAAGGGAGTTCGGTCCATGCTTGGCCCCACATCCCACGTCCCCAATGCACATGATCATTATCATATTACAAGTTGAGAAAAAAGTTAAACTTCTCTGTCGAGACATATCACCTATCACTATCCATCGTTTTCGTCAAAGGATTGCGCATATTCATCAAAACCACTAAACAAAAACATCTCATTAATTATGGCCACAGATGTCACAGACTCACAGTACGCTCGTATGGTTATAAAGATGAGCAATAATGCTATTACAATTTACATCGTCTTATTTTGTTTTTTTATTCTGATTGTTTATATATATTTTTTTATATATTTTGATTAAAGAAGTAATTAAATTGATAATTTTTTTTATATTTTTTTAAAATATTTAAAAATATTAAAAAAATATGAATGAGAAAAATGAAAAAAATTGTAAAGGAGAATTTTGCCTAGGGGTATGACTGATGGGCGGCATCCTAGCAGGACTTTACAGATAAAATGAAATGAGATGAGATAAAAATTAAAAATTAAATAAAATATTGTTATAAATTTTTTTAATATTATTTTTATTTTAAAATTTATAAAAATTGTACTAAGAAATAATTTATGAAAACAAAGTACACCTAAATGTCCAATTAACACAATAGTAAAAAGTAAAAAGAGAGTTTATGATGGCTGGTGAATGCTGTACTGCAGACAAGTTGCATGCATCCATTTCTTACCTTCTACATAATTCAGCCATGCACACATGTAGCCTATAAATAGGGGTTCTGGGAATCAGTAGTACTAGAAAAAATAGAAATCCAAGAAGAAGATCATGATGGAGAAGAAAGGGAGGGGCCATGGCACGAGGAAAAAGGGAGGGATTGTCACAATGCCCTTCATTTTTGGTAATTAATTAATTTATAAGCTTTCATAGTAGTAGTTCCCTTAGATATTGTTAACGAAGTTTTTTTTTTTGGGTTTTTGAGGATATTATTGGTTTTGATGATAGATGATGGTACTCATGTTCTTGTTTGATCTGTGCAGCAAATGAGGTTTCTGAGAAGTTGGCTGTGGTGGGATTTAATGCAAATATGATTAGCTATTTAACAACACAGCTGCATATGCCATTAACCAAAGCAGCTAACACCGTTACCAACTTTGGAGGCACTGCTAGCTTGACACCTTTGCTCGGAGCCTTCCTCTCTGATGCCTATGTCGGCCGCTTCTGGACTGTAACTGTTGCTTCCATCATTTACCAAATTGTTAAGCATCTCTCTCTCTCTCTCTAAAACCTTCAAGAACATCCATGTGACAACTTTGAGTGTTCTTCTTTTTCACTTTTTATAGAACCAAATAGCTAGAAGAAAACAGACAGATGATGATCATGGGTTTACTTGGTTGAATTAGAACTAAGTGGCCTGCGGCTTCCACTAAAGATTATTTAAAAACAACTCAAATTAATTTATACAAAAGTTCCATTACAACATAGCTGGTATCTCTAGTGTTTGCATGATCAGCTTTGTGTCGTATGGTTCATATATATCTAGTATTGCTTATAACATTATATACACTACAAAGAAAAATAAGCATTTGTGACAGATTAATTACAGCGAAAATGACTATTTACCGACGAAAACAGACTCATTTTAAGAGGAAATAATTGACTACAAATAAATAATTTTCTTACAATGATGTAATACTCCCATAATCATTTATACACAATCCAAGTTCTCATGTTTTTATTCTTTTCTCTTTTTTTTTGTGTTTTCTTCTTTTGATCATAAACATATATATATATATATATATATCAGGGAATGATTCTCTTAACACTATCGGCAGTACTTCCACAACTAAGGCCACCCCCATGTGAAGTTGGTACTCAAGTATGTCAAGAAGCTGACTTCGGACAGGTGGCAATTCTCTACATATCTCTCTTACTTGGAGCCCTAGGATCTGGTGGGATCCGACCCTGTGTTGTGGCATTCGGGGCGGACCAGTTTGATGAGACGGATCCTAAGCAAAACACAAAGACATGGAAATATTTCAACTGGTACTATTTTGTCATGGGGGTATCCATATTAGTGGCTGTGACAGTGCTTGTCTATATTCAGGATAATGTTGGATGGGGTTGGGGCCTTGGAGTTCCAACCATTGCCATGCTTATTTCAATTGTTACCTTTATTGGTGGGTACCCACTTTACCGGAACTTGGATCCGGCTGGGAGTCCATTTACCCGGTTGGTGCAGGTGATGGTGGCAGCATACAGGAAGAGAAAGTTGCCCATGGTTTCTGATCCTAAATTACTGTACCAGAATGATGAGCTTGATGCCTCCATTTCCCTGGGTGGGAAGCTTCTCCACACTAAGCACATGAAGTAAGTAATTTCTCTCTTTAAGATTTCGTGATAAGCTTTGATTTAATACGGTATCAAAACAAAGATTCTGAATTTGAATCCCGACTCTACACTTTGTTTAATTTAATAAAATATTTTATATTTAAATTGTTAAAAAAACCATATATGTCATGCGGATGATGTTGTGCATGCGTGCAAAGTTTATAAGCATGACCTTATAAGGCACAACACAGGTTTCCAAGACAAGAATTATATTAAAAAATTATATTTTAATAATATTTTAATTTTATAATATTTTTTATTTAATTTCTTTTTCTTTTATTTTTCAAAATCCAATAAATACTTAACTCAAGTTGTCTCACTATTATTCACAAAATAATTATTAAAAAGAAATATATAATATGATACATGCATGCATATTGTGTAACGTCTGTAACATCATTAATATATATCATTGCCGCATATATGCATATTATATGCTTAATTTGCAATCACACATCAGTTCGTATAGCTAGCTGGTTCTGATGTACAATTGTGTCGGTAAACGTATACGTACAGACATAATGGAACCGACATGCGCATGCATGCGCGCATGGTAAATTAGCTTATGTCCTACACAATAAGAACAACTCGGTATATATTTAGGAATATTGCTAGTATTCAATATGTTTTTCTTTTTGTTTTTCCCATGAAGATGAATATAAACGTTCTGGAACCAGGCATGGAGAGAGTACCTCGTTTATTTTCACAACTTCTATCTCAACTCATCTCATTTAATTATTATAAATTTATCAAATTTTCACATAAAATAAAATAAAAAATTCAACATTTTCAAATTTCAAAATAAAAGTAATATTAAAAAATATATATTTTAATAATATTTCATTTCAACTTTTAACTTTTATCTCGTTTTATCTATGAGAGTTGCCACATGCGCGGCTCAACATACGCGCGTAGTAGTTGTTTTGGTTTCTCTCTGATGTGTTTGATAACTTTGATAACTGAATGGTCCAAATCTAAAGGAAGATATAAACATCGTCACGTAGAGCTGACAAGCAGTATGTCATCATATATTAACACTTTCGTGTAAAATTGTTGGACAGTGTATAAGACTCCACGTCGTGTCTATCTCTATTTGCATTGAACCAACCAGTCAAACCGATGATGGATGAGACAAATATCGGAGAGATGTGAGTTGGGCATTCCCGGCCGGGCATCCATTATCATCATCTATTTTTGTGGAAGAAATTAGATATCCTGCTAGCCAGCTGCTTGTCATTAGCTGGAAGCAGACAGATCATGACTTAATACTATTTGTCTGGGTATACATATATGAGGGGGAGGGACCTCATAACCTGCATGGATCTTGGTGAGCATGCATGCATGCAGGCAGCACCGCAGACTTGATTTCTATCCTTCTTTGATAGCCTTTTAGCTAAGCAACAAAAGACTCTCTGTCCTTTTGCCTGTAATCCGAGTCATCCCCGGCCCACTTACCAGTGAGACCCATGGACAACAGAACGGGAACAGAACAAGTTACTTGTCTCCTTCTATCTCTATTATTTCCCCCTTCCCTATCTTTTTCGGTTGGTCTTGATTTTGAATCCTATTTCTGAACCGCATAAAAGGTAGCCTTTATAAGGTTTTCTTTCAGCTTATATAGTAGCCCAAATGGCATCTCGTGGCCATAATTGGGCCCAACAACTACTTGATATATTTGGACGAGACATGCTATTCAAAGATCTCTACGCCACACATCATTCACATATATTATATATATATATATATATATATATATATATGATATAATTTGATTTATAACACTTAAATTTTAAAATTTATATTTTAAATTAAATTATATATACCACATAGATAGTGTGTTGTGTAAAAGCCTTTGAATGGAGTTATTCTATTAGGACACGACGCTTTAATTTGTTAGAGTTAGATATAAAAAGTTCATGTACAAATTAAAGACCTCAAATATGAGTTAGAGACATGAAATAAACCTTACAATTTAGGCTGTGTTTAGTAATACAAGTATTCTCACACCTTCTCAGACTACTTTACTATTATTCACAAACAGTTTACTATTATTCACAGATGATCTAAGATACTCTTAATATCCAAATGAACCTTAATGTTTATCTTAAAAAATCACATGATGTTGTACTACTACTTACTTCAGGTGACTTGAGTTCCGCAAGATTTTGATGAAGATTTTTTTCCCTAAAAACAATATAGATTATAGTTTTTACGAGATCAAGATCTTCTCAAGTTCTTGAATATGTGACAAGCATTTACTAAAATGTAATGAAATGAATGCAGGTTTTTTGACAAGGCAGCCATAGTGACAGAAGAAGACAAGCAACTCAAATATGGGGAAGCACCCAACCTATGGAGACTAAACACAGTTCATCGAGTGGAAGAACTAAAATCAGTGATCCGAATGGGGCCAATATGGGCAGCAGGAATCCTCCTCATCACAGCCTACGCACAACAGGGCACATTCTCACTGCAGCAAGCCAAAACCATGGACAGGCACCTCTCAAAATCCTTCGAAATTCCTGCTGGATCAATGTCTGTCTTCACCTACAGCACCATGCTCCTCACCATCGTATTCTACGACCGCATCTTCATCCCCGTAGCCCGCCACTTCTCCGGCCTCGACCGCGGCATCAGCTTCCTCCACCGGATGGGAATTGGGTTCGTCATCTCCATCTTGGCCACTCTGGTTGCAGGTTTCATCGAAGTGAAGCGCAAAAACGCCGCCATGGCAAGCGGCCTCATCGATCATCCTCATTCCATCATTCCCATATCAGCGTTTTGGCTTGTGCCACAGTACAGCCTGCATGGGATGGCAGAAGCTTTCATGTCAATTGGACATCTGGAGTTTTTCTACGACCAGGCACCAGAAAGCATGAGGAGCACAGCCATGGCACTGTTTTGGTTGGCCATTTCTTTTGGGAATTATGTGAGCTCGCTTCTGGTTTCCATAGTGCACAAGTACAGTGCAGGTCCAAACGGATCAAACTGGCTGAAGGATGACAACCTGAGTAAGGGAAATTTGGAGTACTTTTACTGGTTGATCACGTTATTGCAAGTTGTTAACTTTATATATTACCTTTGTTGTGCGAAACTGTACACATTTAAGCCCATTCAGATCAAAAGCAATGAAGATGGAAGCTCTGAAGAAGGAGGGATGGAGCTAGCTAACAGGGTTTAGTTGCAGTTTTAGGAGTAGTTAGTTGCAAGCCCTTAGTTTGTACTTTGTAGTTTATTTTCTTTGAAAGGATGGTGCTTGTAGAGAACAAAATCATGAAGGGAATATGTACTTTTAATAATGGAAATGTAGAATAATGGTAGAAGGAATGAAAAATAAATAAATAAATTTATTATAAAAAATCATAAGATTTTTTTTTTTCTATTCATAATCAGTGTATATCATACATTCCATATTACTATACGATAGAATTTGATTTATAAAAAAGAAAAATTATAAATTAAAATATTATGCATAAATTAAAATGTACAACATCAATAATATTAATAATATATTTTTCTACCGATTTAAGCATGTTTGGATGTTGAGATGAGTTTAGTTAAGTTGTAAATAGTAATATAATTTTGTGGATCTTATTGAAATAAGTTTAATTTTTTCAAGTTGAGATGAATTTAATTTTCTAAATTAAAATGTATAAAATAAATTGAGATTAGTTTAACTTTTTTATAAAAAATTTAAAAAATAAAAAATTTTATCAATAATTAATTTAAGATGAATTAGTTATGGGTGATGCTACAGACACCGTTCTCTCTTCCTGTTTTTGCTTTCCGCTTGACGTGGATATGCCACGTGACATGCTTTTTTCTTTTTTTTTTCCTTTCATTTTTGCTTCCCTTTTTTTTTTCCTTCCCACGTCGTCTTCCAAGATCTTTGGCATCCATTTCGTCTCTCTGCATTTTTTTTTCTTTCGGCATTTTGTCTCTCTACACTAAGAAGCCCCTCTATATTTCGTCTCTCTGCATGGTATTGGCTAAAAGTCCTGGGTTAAAATGTTGGCGATCCTATTCTATAAATTTCGTGGGCTTTGCAGTGTAAGGCCTGTGGTTGTTCACTATTTCTCTGTCCGTTTACATGTGGAGTATTGGTGTTTGTGCTTTTTGGACAGTCGTTCAATATAGAGAACAAAGAAAAGATTCAAATTACAATCCAATGTCTCTTCGCGCATGGAGACTGAGTTTTTTTTTTTTTTTTTGAAAAAAACCACATACACACAAAATGCATTGGGTTTAGAAAATTTACAAACCCCTTCTCTTGAAAAAATAAAAAATGGCGAAATTGTCATTGACCATCACCTTGGAAGATCATAGAGAACAAGAATGGCTGTAACTTCACATTTTCGTGTTAGTTTTTGGTGTTGGTTTCTCATTCCTACCTGTCGTTGGACGCTAAATCTCAGTCTTTTGTGTATCTGAATAACAAAAAATAATAATCACAAGTTGAACAACTAATAAACAATCGGCCCCATTACTCGTTATCTTCTTTCAAATTTAAGAAAAGCAAAACCATGTGGTATAAGATTCTGATTACATATACTGGTGACGGTCTGCTCTTTGGAAAGACATAAATCCCTTATCTCAGACATGTGATGAAAGCCCCGGAAAGAGCAACGTCAGAATCTGAGAATTTCCATGAAAAAGTAAATAAAGTACAAACACCTAAAGATCATTTATTACATTCATCTCCCCAACAATAGCTTCATTAAGTGCTTGTCTTTCAACCAGAACCATTGGGATTTGTTGATATAATTTCATGTTCAGTCCTTCCTAATAATCTCTTATGGCATGGTAAAGGGGTTAACAACCCCCAGTATCCATGATAGCAGATTCCATGCACTCTAGGCATAAACGTCGCCCATCTTCCATAGAGTAGTTAGTATCTTGTGTTCGAAGACTTCAAGGAGACGAAAATAGGGGAAAAGATTTGCAGATCAATTTGAATTAATATTCATCTCTTCCAATTAAGAAAACATTTTGGAGACAAGGTAATAAAAGAAAATATGTTCCACATCTTGGATGAAGAAATGAAATGGAGAAGACGAAATGGAATGGGGAAGAAGAAATGAAATAGGGGGGAAAACGACATGGGAAGAAAAAAAAAAGGGAAGAAAAATGAAAGGAAAAAAAAAATTGTAATGAAATGGATACCAGAGATTCTAGAAGACGACATGCATGGGAAGAGGATTGAATTTATGGAATGGGGAAAATGACGTGGGAAGAAAAAAAAAAAAGAAAAAAAGAAGCAAAATAGAAAGGAAAAAAAAAATGCCACGGAACATTCTCACAGCCAAAAGGGGAAGGGAAACGGAGTTTCTAGTATTTTCCACTAGTGTTATTCAACAACCCGGCTTTTAATGAGTTTTGCTACACAATTTATACCACACACATTTTATTTTTTTTTTAATTTTAATATATTTATTTTAATTTTTTTTTGAATTTATTCTTTTTTAATTATTTCAAATTTTTTATTTTTTATTTATATAATAAATATTTGATAAAAAAAATAATAATAAAAATTAAAAAAATATAAAATGTAGAGCGTAAAGAAATTGCGAAGATCTTTTAGCTTTTAATAGAAAAATTGTCATCCATTATTCTTTGTGACGTCACATCTTCTAAAAATGGTGAATGATACGACTCTATCTGTTATGCAATAATGAATCACAGGGGAGAAAAAGACAAAACACGTGAATTTTCATGATTCTATCGATCCCAGATATGCCTTGCAATAACGTCTAAAGAAGTGTAAGGACGACAGAGTACGGTTCAATGATACAGTTTCTGGCATTTGGCAATAGAAATATGGAAAATATTAGAATGAAAAATTATCAGAAATGCTTTGCGTCACTAATTCGGGACTTAAAAAAGTGTTTCGAATTAGTTTTTTTTTTTTAATTTAGTGATTAAGAAAGTATTTTTTTTAATGATGTTGTAAATTTTTTTATTTTTTTAAAAATATTTATGATGATTAAAAAAATACATGAAAAAATAAAAAAAAATAAAAATAAAAAAGTGAAATGTAGGGACACATATTTGAAAATATTTTCGGTAAGTATAGTGCTGCTCATAAATTATATTACTTTTATATTTTTTTTATTAATAAGTATGTAATATAAAAATGATAAGTAAAAAATCTTAATTAATTTAACAGAAATAAAAGAAAAATTAAATAAAAAATATATATATGATGTAAGGTGGGAAGAAAATAAGGTTGTTTGTGTTAGGCGGAGCGCATCCGTAGCAAACATTCGATCCAGTACCTTACATTCCTAAAAAATACACAACCCCCACGTCTTTCCGATACAAGCCCATGATTGCACGCAAAAACGCTTATTCTTGTCATGTGTTGCTCCCAATAACCATCACTCTTTTTCAACAAAAATTACACATTTCTTCTATGGCCGAACTTGTGGAACGAATAAAAATCAAAACGCATTCGTAATCAATATAGAAGAGAGAGAGAGAGAGAGAGAGAGATTAAATGACATGGATGGGGAGAGTTTGGAGGAGCACAAAGCGATGATGATGACACCTCTGTCGGCCATGGCGGAGGCCTTCGAGGAGCTGGACAAGGTGTTGAGATCGAGGGAGGACGATCAGCAGCTCCGCTTGGACACCTTCTGCGAAGCCTGCTCTTTGGTGTCCGTTCTTTTTGGATGCCTCGGTTTCGCTTTCAAGTTCGCCGAGGTCGACTACGTCTCCAAGGTTCATTCTCTTCACCAATAAAGAGAAAAGATAAGTTATTAGTAAAATATTCTTATTAGGTCGAAGATCATAAGATTCAAATTAAAGATCATGATATAATTATTATCAACTAATTTTAATCCAAGATTTCTCCAAAACGTTACAACTACAAAAAAATTTCATAAAAGTAAATTCATAAATAGACGTAGTTTTATGTATGATTTCTTACAATAAAAGAAGTTTTACAATTTAACGTACCATTTCAAAGTAAGTTAGTTTGTAAATTTACTTTTGTAAAATCTCTTTGTAGTTAAATCATTTCTCTTATTAATAACTTTTAATAACAGCCAAAATGTTTTTTTTTTTAATTCTGTCCAAAAATGCAAGAGTCTAATTATTGCATCAATTGATCATAACAACCAAACTAGGAAAATCTTGTCACAAAATATCAAAGATCGAAATTAAAATAACTACCCAAACGAGAAACAAACATATAGTGAAAAAGGGTAATTAAACTAATTTGAAATAATGATTGAAAGATGAATATGGTAACGATGGCTATGAAGCATAAATATAAATGTAACTACGACGTGGACACCAACAAGTGCCAGCTTTTTAATTAACGTTTTATGTACTATTGTGATATTCGTAGTCAAAGTTATGTACAATTTAGAGGCATACGTGGAGTAGTGTTACACTTTTGACTTAAGCCAAGATGGACTAGCTCAATTGAGATGGACTTGAATGATGAAAATGGTATTCCTTGATCGGATGGTTGATCTTCTCGGTTGAGATTCATGTATTCTTTGGTTAGCATGGTCATGAATTGGATGGGTTGGTCATCATTGATTGGGATAACACCTTGGATACTTCAGATTTACATTGGTCTGCCTTGTGATCATCAAGATATATATTTTAGCGCCATGGTCCCTTAATTTGCATGAAAAATAAAACGAGAAAAATACAATTCAAGGATTTTTATTTATTTTATTTGGTAAATTAAAGAAATGTTTCTTAGTAAATTCACTTTGGTTAAATAAATTTTTTAGAGAGAGCGTTTTAAGTTCTGGTACTAGTGACTGGCAATTGAAGATATGAAGTTTTGATAGTTCTAGGGTGGGCAAGGTATCATGAGTTGGACTTTCATGTGTTAGAGACTAAGGCCTAGTTTGGGTACTATTGTCAGAATATCTTACTACTATTTATTATTTTATTATTAATTTTCACATATTTTTCACTACTATTTACTACTATTCAATATTTTATCATTACTTTTTCACTACTATTCACAGAATATCTGAGAATACCTCACTACCCAAACCTAACCAGAAAAAACTCTATTTACAAGTCAGAGTGGATGACACATCTTCCACACTGTTAATATGACATGATTTGATTTGAATCAGAAGTTTAAATTCAAATGAAATCTTGTCATGTAAAATAAAATTATAAAGTAGGCGTTAGGACCTTGCACCAGTTTCAAGCCACTAGAGAGAGAATAAGGGGTCTCTTAATTCAGTTGTTACATTTCCATATGCAAATATTATATATAAAGAACTATAGATTAAACTTGCCTTCTGAAGTTCATCATGGCTAATGCTCTTTTCATTCATTCAGGTACGTGATCTAAAGGAAGCATCAAGAACATCTAACACTTTACAAGACATACTTGATCTTGATGTTGCAAATGACACAGTAAAGATACAAGGAAGTCTTTCGCGAAATCTACGACGAGTTAGACAAGGTCTTGACCTCGTCAGAGCTTTATTTGAACAATTTTTAACTACCGATCAGTATGTTCCAAACTCTTCATACTTTCATCTGTTTTCTTCTTTCAGCATAGTAATTTGGTTTATATAAGATGCTGCATCTATCTATCTATCTATCTATCTGTTTAATGTTCAAAACAGTACTCATATTTAATGATAAACTCATTTCCTCATGACAATCTGTTTGGAAAACTTTATTTGGATCTTGAGCTATTTTCACTTGTAGCCTTTGAATTCAGTGATCAATAGCTAGCCTGAAGATAGAGAGAGAGTTTTTCTGATTTTTTTGGTAATTTATTTTATTAATCATTACATTGTTTGAAAGGTTCCTTTTATATATGTAATTGGATGAGACACACATTATCTTTAGCCTTTTGGTATGGATTCATTTAATATCCAAGTTATTGGATAGGAGCTGCAACACATTGATTTTACGATACAAAATAAACCTCTTATTCAATCTTGGTTCAACTTCAAGCAAATGACAGTGGTCCAAGCCAAACGAAACAAAAAATCTTAGGCCCGGTTTGGATACACACTTCAGATGAGATGAAATAAAATGATATATTTTAAATAGTCGTGAGATTTTTTGAGTTAAGATAAGATGAGATAGTTTGTAAAAAATTATATGTTTGGATAGTGAGATGAGATGAGATAGTTTTGATTTTTTGTGATTTGAAAAAGGTGTGGGTCCCACGGTATTTATAGAGTACCCGAATCCTTGAGATTTTGCACGTTGTACTATTCATTTATTGTTTTGAATTGTTCACTATCAGTTTTAAACTGTTTATTTAAGTGAATGTTTTCCAGACTTAGAGACGAAACACAATGTTTGCATATGCAAAACTCTGGGACCATATAGCCCAAATGAGATACAGATGAGATGCTTTAGTATTTTACTCTCGATCGTTGCTACTCTTTATCTTGGATTTTATTATCTCCGGTCACACTTTAAATGATTTCATAGGTCAATCATTTACAATTTGACATATCAGCAGATTTGATTGGAAATGATAAAATTTCGATAAAGAATACTATATCCTCTTACATCCTCTCTTATAATTATATTTAGCATCTAACAATTTTCTTTTCTCAATATCAGAGATTGCTATTTAAAGGAAGCAGCTTCAAGAGCTTATCGGCAAGTTTGTGCACCATACCACTCATGGACAGTCCGGACAGCGGTTGTTGCTGGAATGTGTGCTCTTCCTACAAGAAACCAACTTCTGCTGAAGCTCAATGAAACTGGTGAGTTTGAACCTCGAAATTTTGAGAACAGTGATTTTGATAAGTGGAGGTATGGTGACCCAAAACCGGATACCATACCACATTTTGGTAAGAACATAGTTTTCCTCTAAATTGAGTTTGTAAGAACTTCCTCCAACCACTAATGATAATGAATAGAAAAAATATGCTTCTCTCATACTCATGGGACATGTAGGCTTCGTTTGTTTTCGCAGATGAGATAAGTTGAAATAAAAATTAAAAGTTGAATAAAATATTGTTAGAATAGATTTTTTTTAATATTATTTTTGTTTTGGGATTTGAAAAAGTTGAATTATTTATTATATTTTGTGTGAAAATTTGGAAAAATTATAATGATTAGATAAGATGTGATGAAATGAGATAAAAAGTTTTGTGAAAATGAACGATACCATAGTCAATTTAAACACATTGGTTCCTCCATAAACCTTTGACAGTATTAATTGGCACAGAGAAAAGGTTCAATGTTTTCACAACCTAATCATATAAAAACTAATTGTATTCTAACCTTTATACTTCATTTTCTTTCCTTGTCTTCTTTGTTTGAAGTTTGCTAAGAAAAAGTTTCTCACATTTCATCCTTCCAAGTAATTTTCAGCCTGATCTAATGGCACACTGATAATGATATACTTGTTCAAATTTATGTTAGAAATGCAGCCTCCCAATGGACCTAACTTATATCATCAATGTTGATGCAGAGCAGTCAGCAGGGAAGAAGATGAGAAGGTATATCGATGCATCACTACCAGTTATAGATTACATTGACAAGCTTTACCTCTCCAGGAATATCAGCTTGGACTGGTGACTCCACATTTGTGTGAGACTTCAGAAATGCAGAGATTTCTTGTTCTGGCTGCAAGGAAAACCTGTCTTGCATCTTGCTGTTCTAATGCATCTCAAGAGTCTAAGAGATCCATGAAGCCTCTGTCGAAGCATTTCCATTCAACAATAACAGTTTCTAATGTTCTTTTTTTCCCCCTTGATTATACTAAGGCCCCGTTTGGATGCAAGAAGTGTTTCATTTTATCTCATCTCATCATTATAACTTTCTCAAATTCTCATACAAACTATAATAAACGATTCAACTTTTTCAAATCCCAAAACAATAATAATATTAAAAAATAATATTCTAACAATATTTTATTTAACTTTTAACTTTCATCTTTCATCTCATCTCAACTCATTATCCAAACGGCACCTAAAGCAGTTTTGCTGTCTTTGTTGGCAATCATTCTCAAGTTTTTAGTTTATTCGGAGAACAATAAAATCTAGTGATCTGTACATAAAACGTTGTCACAAGGCAATAGTAAAGATATATAGAACATGTTCTATATATCTAATAATTGGTTGAATGCTAATTCTTGCTATAAGGCAGAGCAGTCAAATTAAAGAACCACCAATTATCATTTAGGTTCCTATCATAAAGGCTGTTATGGTGGGTTTTTTTTTCTTGCTGCAGTATCAAATGGTAAAATGGACAGTTTCCTAAACCTTTTCCTTCCGCAGTCTTGACCTTTGCTTCCATAATCTCCATGAGATCTCGAATAAGTAGGCCTAACCTCTTCTATCATCCACATGCAATTAATTACAATCCAAAAGAATTTTTTCACTCACCCAGAAAATGCATGATGGTAAATGGCAATAAAATCATCTTCAATGTTTAGGTATCATAATTGACACCTAATAAACTGCTAGAGGTTTGCACAAGTACTCGCATGACAAAGCAGAATCCATATACTAGCTCCAACACCACCTTGACTGGTTTTATTAACTTCCAATGCACATGTATATTTCATGATCCCACAATGCTGAGAAAATGAACTTATAAGATCACTCAATTCCTAACAAAACTGGTGAATCATATCAAAAACTTCAAAGTCATTCCCCTCTATCAAAATCTACTCAACAATGTCTGCAAAAGTGCCGGAAACCTTTGAAAACACAATGAAATAGTTGACAAAGTACGTTAACAGAAGTGCTAGGGAGACTTTTTATCCAGTAGACACCACTATCATCCATCACCACTACGTAGATACTGAAAGTCAACAGGTTTCAATTTTTTGTAACCTGATACGTCACCTACAATGTCAGGCTTTCTGGGTTCTCAACAATCTTTGCAAATGTCTGAAGAAAGGCAGCCAAATCAGCTCCATAAACAATCCGGTGATCAGCCGTTACATTCACCTGTAAAACAATTCACATGCCAACTCAGTTGACTCTTCTATTCAGCAGAGAAGCTGTTTCATGTTTCATTGACAAAATTAAATGCAGAAAGCTTATTAAAACATTCATGAAAGGCATAGGGACAATCCAGTCTGTGATTAAAAGAAGTATCTCCAAACACCAAGTCAAACTTAAGCTGACAATTCAACTTCCAAGACATTGTATTACAAATCCAGAGTAAGTGTAGTTTCAAATGGGTGCATTGGGATGAGGTTCAGGTAGAACGTTTAGTTATAGTTCTTTTAAATGTCCAATCCTGTACAATTGAATAACAAACTCGGATACTTCGGGAAAAAACAAATAACATACTTGGATAATTAATTTTGGCCCTCACAGAGATTAGCTCCTTTCGGTAATAATATGCCAAGTAATACAAAGTAGATTAATAAAAATATATATTCACCAAATGCCAGAGACACAAACTTCACGTCTCTGAACATTATGCCTGCCTATGTAACCCACCCAACCCCTAACATAATGGGATGACAGCAACTGTGAAGGGTGTGGGTCTGTTTGTAACTTACTCTCTGCCCCCACATCAGGTACAGCCCTGCTACGACCTCACTCCATTCTCGAATCCCAGTAATTCTTAGTGACTGTTCTGGAGAATTATTGTCACCCTTTACATAGATAGAGAAAAAATAACCCTCTCGTGTTATTCAATTCATGTCCATTTCAAAAGCCCAAAAATGTCTTCATCCCACAACAAAAAGTTAACTCGGAAAAAAACTTGGAACAAAAATAGAATGATCCTAGTCAACCGGATGGAACAAGGGCATCCCTTCTTTCCCTCGTTTGTTAGCATTATGGAAGCTGTTAGTAGAATGATCTCAGCATCAGTTATGGGGGACTTCATTTAGGTTTCATTGGGGACCACAACGAGGGAGAGCTCCTTATCTCATATCTATTATTTGCCAATGACATGCATTTTTTTTTTTTTTTTGTGAGGCAAACCATGAGCACTTGCGTTCTGTATAATGCTTGTTCATGTGCTTTGAAGCAGTTAACCTGGCTAAGTATGAATTACTTCCAGTTGGCAAGGTGGTGGAAGTTGACAGCTTGGCCTATATTTTTGGAATGTCAAGTGTCCTCCAAGTCGATGACATATTTAGGCCCGCCATTGGGAGCTCACTTTAAGGCTAAGTCAATCTAAGAGTGGAAAACAGGGAATGTCAAGTTGGATGTAAGAGGCTGTATCTGTCTAGGGCAGGTGGAGTTACTTTGAAGAAGAGCACCCTCCAAAATATTTCCACCTTTTCTATGTCACTATTTCCCCTCTTCACAGGTGTTGTAGACCATATCGAAAAGCTTCAGAGGGATTGTTTATGGGACAGTTAGGGGGAGGAGGTGAAATTCCAACTAATGATTTTATCCAAGATGTGCTACCCAGTCTGAAGCATATTGGGTATCAGGGGACTGATTACATTCAATAAAGCCCTTTCGGTGAAGTGGCTCTGGCGCTATGCTAATGAAAGAGGTAGCTCATGGACAGGTAATAAAGATAAAGTATGACAGCAAGTGGGGTGGTCGGAGCTCAGATGACATGGGAGGGTGGCAATAAAAATAAAGTGCAACAACAATTGGGACGGTAGGAGCTCAAATGATGTGAATGGTTGTTGTGGGGCTTTGGAAGAACATCTGAAGAAACTGTGGGGCAATTTTCCAGGACCTCAAATGAAGTATGGTGTGCAATCAACCTCTTAATAGGGAGAAGGATTTGGCCTTCCCGATCCTTTTCAATTTCAACATTCCTAGGGAGAAGGATGCATCATTGGCTGATAACTGACAACTCTTCACTGGATCTCCTCAATGGGAAGTGGTGTTTGACAGAGCAGTACAAGTTTGACAACTCTATGCTTGGCTATACTCTCTCAGAGTAGGTCAGGGTAAGGAAGACAGGATGTGTTAGATCATAACCAAGAGGGGGAGTTCGAGGTCAAGTCATTTTATAATGAACTAGTCCCACACGACAGAATTACTTTTTTGTGAAAGACTATTTGGAGGAGGAAATCTCCCCTGAGAGTGAGCTTTCTATGTTTGGACAGCGACACTCGAGAAGATCTGCATTCTTGACAATCTAAGAAAAAGACACTTGACAATGATAGAACGGTGTTGTTGTATGTGCAAGCAGGCTGAAGAATCCGTGAATTCTCTCCTACTCCATTGTGAGGTAAGCTGTAACTACCACATTGTGGCATGTTGTTTATAGTCTCTGTGTTGAGTTTGGTGATGTCTAGGCGAGTGGTAGACCTGTTAGCATGTTGGATGGAGAAGTTTGACAGCCATCATAGGAAGACCTTGTGGAAAATTATTCCAGTTGCTCAATGTGCTGTATGTAAAGGGAAAGAAGCATCCAAAGCTTCAAAAATATTTCTAGAATCACCAAAGACATCAAGACTTTCTTCTTCAATGTACTTTACCAATGAATGGCAGCAAAATTGCTGCCTTTAGTTTTACTTTCCAGAGTTTTCTTGATATCCTCTTTCTTCCACTAGGTGTATCTGTTTTATACCCCCTCCCCTGTATACTTATTATATATTTAATCTTTTATTAATCACTAATAAAACTTATTTTACTCGCAAAAAAATAGCAAAAATTGATTTTCCTTGTTTATCAAATGATTTACAATATTGTTTTGCCTTCAACTCCCATGGCAAGCTCTTCATTAGTTCCTCTGGTTTCTTTCTAAATTAATAAAAAAAAAAAACCATTGACTAAAGTGAATGTAGTCCTAACATAACACGAATGAGAAAGATATTCCCAAAACCCGCATCCCCTAAATCCTCTGAGTTGTTTACTTTCCCTTCGAGTCCTGATGGAAGATGATAAGACTCTTGATGCAATGGGTTATTCTATTTAAGAAATTCTTTGTGAAAGATCCTTTTTTTTTTATCGGTAAACAAAATTTTATTAATTATAGGGATAAGCAATAGCCCAAGTAGGACATATACAAGAGCATCGCCTATGCTTGATGACCTAGTGATACAAGAAATTCATGTAATATTTCTATAGTGAAAGCGAAAGACCTATTTTGTTCAACGCCTAATTTAGATCAGCATGCTAGTGACATGCTCCAAACAGAAAAAGGTGAAGCTACTTCTCCTAATATGCTGAGCAAGGTTCCAATATGAGATGGTTATCACTTGTCTGTCTGCGGTTCTCTTATAAAAGATAGGGGTTTCGAAAAAAATCACCTTATTTTTCTGAAATGCAGGAAGATGAAAATGGCGTATCTTCAAGAATACGCTGTGATACCCCCATATGATATGGATAAGGGTAGGTGGTGTATGGGATCCCACATTGTTTGGGAAGGAGAAGTTCTTGCTCTTTATAAGGTTTCAATGGGGCTCCAATTATATCATTGACTAGTCCTTTTGGAGTATAGGTCATGTGGTTTGGACCCTTTCATTGGGGCGTTACATACCTCATATGATAAGGATAAGAGTAGGTGGTGAATTGGATCCCACATTGCTTGGGAAGAAAAAATTTTTGCTCTTTATAAGGTTCCAATAGGGCTCCAATTGTATAATTGACTAGTCCTTTTGGAGTATAGGCCATGTGGTTTGGGTCTTCAATTGGAGCGTTACAAATGGTATCAAAGCCAAGTTCCAACAAAAAATGTGGGACTTGAGCCGTGCCACCTATAATGGACAGGCCCGACGAGAACGTCGGGAATTTAAAGGGGGTAGATTGTGATACCCCATATGATATGGATAAGGGTAGGTAGTGTATGGGATCCCACATTGCTTGGGAAGGAGAAATTCTTACTCTTTATAAGGTTTCAATGGGGCTCCAATTGTATCATTGATTAGTCCTTTAGTCCTTTTGGAGTATAAGCCATGTGGTTTGGGCCTTTTCATTGCGGCATTACACACGCTCTCTTCCATTATTTCAGTCTCACAAGCAAGACAAAATAGGCAATGCATCTGGTAGATTTTGTTTTTCAACTATTTCCAATTAGGTGTTTCTCTAGTATACCTCTAGTGTACTTTGGCTGTGCCTCTTGTGTTCTTCAATAAAATTTTCATTACTTATAAAACATATTTTTGAAATTTCACAAGATGGATTAGACCAAATTAAGAAAAAAAACAGTTAGCATTGTAAACTGCCAAAGATGTATCTATATTACACCAATTGCTCTTGCAGTCCAGAACTGGATACTGTTTCCGTAACATGAATCATGGTACAACTTACCACTACAAAGATTTCTAACAGGTACATGTTCTTATCATGGTATAAATTATTGGGAGTATGCTCACAAACAGGTTTTTGCCACGTTTCAGTATTAGAATCACAGTAGACTTATAAAAAAAAAAAGAATCACAGTAGCACACATATTTCTTCTTTACATTGGACAATTTTTGGTGTTGGTATGGTTTTACCCAAAACTCAGCTGGCCCACCCATTACCACTTGAGCCTAGGCCCAACAGCTACTTCTTTAAACTGGACCTCACAAAGAATGGGTGCCAATACTGTCAGCATTCTTGCTTCAAGAGGCGTTTTAGGCAGTCGGTTTTCAAGTGGTTTTTAGCTTGAAAAGGCTCCAAAATTAACTGAGCCCCATCGATGTAAAGCTATGACTCAAGGTTCAAAACAGGGAAAGGAGAGTGAGAAGAAGAGGGGCCAGCCTTAATACTAATCCTTCTCTTTTTTCTACTGAATTTATGAAGGATGCTCAAGATATTTGTTGGAACTTTGAACGAGAGAAATCTATATGAACATACTTTAACCCCCAAACTATGGCTACTATGGCAACATAAGCTCTAAACTAGAGTTGTCACATAGTTGAAACAAATGTTACACTTTACTCCCTCCGTTAAGATCTGCCATTAAGATCATGACATCCTATATATTACTTTGTGCATTTTAACCTTTGTGCACACCAAACTATCAAAACTGATATGTCACAACACACTAACAATTCTAGCAATTGAGGTGGATGAAAAAATGATGATTTGCTACAATCTTGACTGCTGAATGTTAACATCGGGTGAATATTGCAACTTTCTCTAGAAAGTGAAATGTGTAAGTTTTAGTAGTTTGGGATATATAAAGTGTAAAATGTCTGGCAGTTGGAGGGTAGAATGTGTATTTTTCCCTTTATTAAAACTTCCATTGCAGAGGGTTAAGTGATAGATATCTGACTTCGATCCTCATATAGCCTTCCAAATGATAAGCTTCTGAGTATGAAACAAATTATTCTGTAACTTAGAAATATATGAGGAGTAAACTCACCAGCATTTTACTTTTTACGCTGAAAAATCCATCTGCATCGGCCACAACAGTTGGCTTCGATGCTCCAACAGCCATGATAGCCCCCTGAACATCATTCCAAATATTGAGTAAAAGAAAAATAATTATAACAGGTAGAAATTTCTCATCATTTCATGGAGGCCAAACAAAATAGTCTAGCTGTGATTTGTCATCACCCACCTGGCCTGGAGGAAGAATAGCATCAAACCTGTCCACTCCAAACATGCCCAAATTCGATAAAGTGAAAGTCCCTGCATGGCATTCGAGTATGAATTTGTGGTATTTGCTTCTTAAAATTATTAAGAACAACCTAAAGTCAAGATTCTAAGAAAAAAATGACAAGAAGTACCTACCTGAATTATACTCATTAGGCTGAAGTAGCTTCGCTCTGGCCTTCTTCAGCAGCTCTTTCCATTTTTCAGATAACAGATACAAATCCAACTGCCAAATCAAATAACTGAAATCAACAAACACGGTAACCCAAACTTGAAAAAGCCTGAAAGCTAATACCAATTAAGCTAATCAGATTTATTAAACACCGGGGACGCCCATCACCTACCTTATCTGCGTCCTGAAGAACAGGGGTTATCAACCCACCATCGATAGCCACAGCAACCGCAATGTTTATGCTACTATTGTACGTAAAACTCTTTCCTTCTTTACAGGTCGCATTGACAACTGGGTGCTGAACCAGTGCCATTGCTGCAGCCTTGGCCAACAGTGCAGTCATGGTCACACCTTTTGGTTTCACCTGAAAATTGAATCTCATGTCCTCAATTCAAAATTAATTTCCGACACCGATCACGCAATTGAATCAAATAATGATTGGGACCCAAAGTACCTTCTCATACAGAGCATCGAGAGCATCGGTCGTCACTGGATAACCGACGCGGAAAGTTGGTACGGAGAGGCTGTCCAACATGTTCTTCGACACTGCCGCTTGCATCGTCGTGAAGGGCACGACCGTAGAGCCGGGAATCGGAGGCGGAGTGGTCACAGGAGAGGCGGGTTTCGATGGAACAGGCTCGGCGATTTTCGAACCGGCATTGGTTCCAATACTCTTCGAAGGCGTAATTCCCGCAGCGGCCTCCACATCAGCCGGTGTGATTCGGCCGAACGGCCCAGTCCCCACCACCGAGTCGATGTCGACCTTGTGCTGCTTAGCCAGCTTCTTCGCAAACGGCGTTGCTACGATCTTCATCGGGCCGTCCGAGACTGGCTTAGCTGGCGAAGGCGGAGGCTGAGCAATTGCAGGAGCTGGACTGGAAATGGGAGGCGGGGGGCTGGGAGTAACGGCTTTGGGAGTAGAAGGAGGGGACTTGGACGCGGCTTTGGCTCTTGCTTCAGCAATTTCCTCCTCGGTTTCGGCCAACAGGCCGATGGGGGCACCGACGGGGGCGGACTCACCCTCGGGGACGACGATGGCGGCGAGGATTCCGTCATAGAAGGTCTCGACGTCCATGTCAGCCTTGTCGGACTCGACGACGACGACGCTCTCGCCCTTGGAGAGCCGGTCGCCCTCGGACTTGACCCAGGAGACGATCTTGCCCTCGGTCATAGTAGAGCTGAGGGCCGGCATGAAGATTTCCCTGATCTTGGAACGGACAGTGAGAATCCTCCGCGCAGAATTCTTGGAGGGAAAGGGCGAGTAGGAGGAGGAGGGTAGAAACAACTGTGGGAGGGAGCCAGAGGAGAGAGAGGAGGAGAAGGAAATGGAGGCGTTGGAGAGAGGAGGCCGAGAGAGGAAGGAGGAGGAGGAGGCCATTGCCGGAAGAGAAAGAGAATCAGAAAATGCGTGTGCTTTGAAGTGGCGAGGACTGAGGGGAAGAGAGACAGGAAATAAGAGTTGGGGGAGGACGGAGAAGACGAGGTGAGGAGTTGGTTGGGGATGGTGGGATTGTCGGAGCTAACCTGTCCTTTCCACTGTGGTAACATCGCCCAATGTTTTCAAAGTTCGTTATAAAGAATTCAATCCCCGCACTAGAATATTTATGTATTCTTATGGTTTTTGAACTCCCTTTTTGCCTTTTGGAGGTGGCTTTGCTTCAAAAGAAAAAGTGCAATGGCTTTCTTTGTTTTTATGGGTTGAGATTAAAATTAAAAAGTTAAATAAAATATTATTAGAATATATTTTTTAAAATTATTTTTATTTTAAAATTTAAAAAAATTAAATTGTTTATTTTATTTTGTATTGAAAGTTGAGAAAGTTATAATTAGATGAGATGAGATGAAATATTTTCTAAAACAAACGAGGCCTAGATAGTAAGATAAAATGAAATAGTATTAAATAAAAGTTAATAGTTAAATAAAATATCGTTAGAATATTATTTTTTAATATTATTATTATTTAAAAATATAAAAAAGTTGAATTATTTATTATATTTTATATAGAAATTTGATAAAATTGTAATAATGAGATGATATGAAACGATTTCACTATCCAAACGGGGATTGGAAGTGATTTTTTCTATCTGTCTGCAACCATAATAGCATCTTACCTTTTATGAACTAGACGATATGGATTTAGATGGCAAAAAGCTACAAGTAGCCTTTCAAATCGATTTAAAAAAGTTAAATTGTTTATTATATTTTGTATGAAAATTTAAAAAAATTGTAATGATGATATGAGATGGATTGAGAGTATTTTTGTATCTAAACAGGACTTGCATCATTTTTTAAAGTCTTCTTACCACAGTTTCTCCAGGATTACCAATTTTGTTAATTGACCCAAGGCCCTTACATCCCACTCTAATAATACTATTTTGGCTATCAGCTTGAGATTTGTACGCCCCATCCTAGTAATACCCTTTTGAGCTTAAGGTCAATTCTCCTAGTTCCAAACTCATACCCATTGTCCGATTTCATTGATTGTTTGTCATTAACCCGAAGAATATCACTCTTGAAGGAGATAAAATATCCCAAGCCCAGTCCACTAAAGGGCCCTCACTATAAGACAAAGGAAGAAAGAGGAAGAAGAGACAAAGGAAGAGAATGTGTCAGGAAAAAGTAAGGAAATGATGGAAAGGAAATGAGAGAAAGCAGAAAGGAGGAGAGGATGTCAGGCACGCAAAGGGAAAGTAGGTCATTTCTCAGCATTGTAGGGGGCACGTGGAAAGAGGGATCAGATAAAAGGGGACGGCCAGACGACTCCAAAGGGACTTCTTCTTCAGCAACTTCTCCAACCTCGCAACCAAGGCTCCAGAGAAAAGACTTCATCCATCAAATAGATTTCAGATCTCCATTGTACAAAGAGGATGAGAGACTACGAGAGATTGTAAAACAAGTATATTATAATGGATTTTTCCTCCCCTAACGCCCTGTAGACATAGGCAATATGTCAAACTACGTAAATATGTGTGTCTCTCTTTTTATTTTCTCTACACTTATTTTCCTTTCAATGTCATATATATACGCACCAACACCGTACAGCCGCACCGGATCACTGTCGGGGTCTCTAGACTATATTGATCGAGGTCTGAGTCGTCATAGCGGGCAGGGAATGACTCTTTCTCCCCCTCCGTCCTGTTATGCGATTTTTTCGGCATCAACAACTCCAATCTTATTGATCCCAGATTGTTCAAATAGATTTTTACTGGGATTCTTCCCTTCCCAACATATAGGGTCAACAAAAAATTTTCTTTTTCTTTTTCATAACTCAGTTCATCATTTCTCATAAAGACCCGGTATGTATTCCAAAATCATTTCATAAATTGTAAGGAAACAAACATTCCAAATGCAATCAGTTTTAAGGCCATAAGTCCTCTGGTTAAAAAAAATCATGTCTAATTTAAAAGTTTTACTTAGATAACTCCTTTAGCTTTATATTCTTGGATTCATTTCTCAATTTCATTCAATGTGTGATTTCTTTGTATACAATTTAATTTAATATTTACTTTCTAAACCTTATAACTTCTTTTAAATTACAATTTCGCCCTTCTTTTTTTATTATTTATGATTTTCCCATTAAACTTGTATTATTTAAATTTTCTAAACTTTATAAAAAATGCATTGTGACTCCGTTTTCTACTAGTTTTCTTACGCTTCATTTTCTTTCCATTTCTTACCAATTCTTATATTTATTTTTAGAGTGGCGCTCCAAGCTAATCGGGTGTGAAGATTAATTTCACACCGTCCAACCAACAAGTGCCACGTAGGCATCCCAAAAAGAATTGAAATGGACCTGCATACACTCGAAACCTCTCCCTCTCCTTTCTCTCCCTCTCCCTCCCCCATCTGCACCAAGACGTCGACTGTCCCTCTCCTTCTATCTCTCCCTCTCCACCCAGTATAAAGTCAGTTGGATCAAACAGATTTCTTAACTAGTACACAAGGAACAAGAATATTATCCAAGAATTTTGCTACCATGCAAAATTGAGAGCTCAAACAACCATTCAAGCTTATGTGTCAAACCAATAAGCCTTGGGAGAGGGATAGAGAGTATCTGTTAGATTCTTACTCACCTCCTCCATATGCAAGAAAATTTTGTTTCGACGACACCGAATACAATCCTAGATCCCTTGTAATTCCATTGCGACAAAGTCTTGCTCTATTTCCGGCCCTTCTATTATACAGAATCTGAATCCAAGGACAAAGCGGGTCAATGTAACCAGAGTAAAATGAATCATTGACATTGAGGAAAAAATAAATCAGCAAGAAAAGGTTGGAAAATAATATGGTAATGGTGGTAGAAATATATGCTAGCCACATCTTGAGTATAGTTGGGGGAGAGAGAGGGAGAGAAAGAAGGAGAGGGACAGTAGGCGTCTTGAGTGTAGATGAGGGAGGGAGAATGTGACGCCCCCAATCCCCGCTTGGGATAGAACGGAGACTTAGAGCATCGGGACATGCAACACAAGGTTACATACCCTCGTTCATGATAGTTAATATGCAATACATCCTAGTATGCAACTAGCAGTATGCAATAATCGCAGCGGAAATAAAAGGTTAAGGTGAAAAATATGCCATAATAACTAAAACATCCAAAATTCATTAGATAATCATCATGTTCGAAATTCTAAAGTAGTATAGACTTATATACAAAGTCATATCATTCTCTTAATGCGATCTAAAGCATAAAGGACTTGGGCTATGAACATCAAAATTAAGTACAGCTTCCTCTCCAGATCCAACTCCTCCTCAATCATGCGAATCCAGTGCTCCATCAATCTCGTCCTAGTCGATCCCTGACACAACTTCTATCATTCCGAGTGGAATGATAGTGGTCCCATAAAAAGGTGAGATTTACTCGAAATCTCAGTAAGTTAAACAACTAACTGACACAAAGATAAATCAATCATGAAATGCATGAGATGTGAAAAAATCAGTATGCATATCTCTCATCCAGATTCTCAACATCTTTTTAAAAATATGGAGACAAGGGTTTTTACTCAATAAATAATTTCGTCATCATTTTTTTTTTCATCATAAATTTTCTTCATTATAGACTTACATCATTATCTTAATTAATAACATAACATGTGGTAGTGTCACAGTTCCCCATATGCACTGTGAGTACCTGCTGGTGACCGTAGTATAACTTACGTTGAAACTACGTTGTTTATAGATTCGTTCTCAATGCATTGGTAAATAACATAACATCATAAAAATTATAACGTGTACACCCACCAGCGTTAGGTGTCATAACATGTTGACTTCGCTCCAGCGTTCTTTAAAAAAAACCTATTCGAAGCCTGTTGACTGTTCTTTGTCAACCCAGGGGTTACCACTCCATTATTAAACACTCCAGAGTGGACAGAGGAGTTACACCAGGATAATTCCCTATCTCGGCCTTTGGGGTTGTGACAAAATGATTTTCATGCTATGTTTTTTTAAAAAACAATATTTCATGACATGTGCATATGTAGTAAACTTCATGCAAAAATGACATTTATAAATGTAATATGCAAAAATGGTGAAAATGTCATATGCTATGTAAGTATCCACTCAACATTTCATATAACATGATAATTTATGCTCAAAATGATAATTGAAGAATAAATGAAGCATTTATCAATAATTCATAAGAAATTTATCAAAGTGTAAGTTAGAGGCCAACTTACAAACTTCCGGAGAAATTCGAAATTAGCGTCGTAGCTGCGTAAATCGTGTGTATACTAAGTTAGGATTAATACTCTTATGGATAGGTTCAAAATTAAAGGCTTCAAAAATTGAATATTTACAAAAATACCCCTAGACTTTCAAAAATTGTCATTTAGGCCCTAAATTTTCACTAATTGCAAACGAACTTCAAATTTAACCAAATTTCATGGACTTCATATTTTTGGCATTATAAAACCATCTATGCCCTTAGATTTCCAAGATTCAAAGTGGAACTTTTCCAATTAGTCCCAACCCGTGGCATGCATCCTAGTTGATACCTTTGTATATTTTCAACTATTGATCCCTATGAATGCATGCATGTGAGATTTTCTTTAATCATTAATGATCACTAACATCTTTAGGGAAATTATGAAGTATAATCCTTGAGTAATCAAGTTCATCACAACACTTAATCAAAGCTAAGAAATCCTTAATCACCAATATGCTTAAAACCGATTCATGCTTGATGATCAAAATACGATAGATTTAAAACCTATCATGAAGTACTTCTAATCACAAATTTAACCTTCCATAATCATGTTATGATATTGATAGATCATATCAAATCATGCTTAGGACATTCCATAGCTAAACTTCCAATTAAAAACATTCAATCATTCAAACCTTCCTTTAATTAACCCGGTTTTGCATTAAGCATCATAACCTTCTCAAAACTCAATCAAATTTCGTACTAACACTTGGAAACAAAGATTGACATGCTAGCTAAGATCAAAAGGAACAAAACTTACAAATTTCGTAGCCTTCCAAGCTCTCTAGACTGCCTTACATAAGAACACTCAAGAACTCACCAAAACTCACTCGGTTTGCACTATTTTGATCTCTAAGAGGGGGAAATGCTCTCAAGGCTCAAGATGATACTTGGAGCTGTGGTGTGGGTGAAAGTAGAAGAGGAGGGAAGTATTTATAGGTGGCCAAGGGGTGAGGGACGTTGGCTTGGGTGCTTGGTGATTGGGTGAAGTGGGAGGTGCTTAAATTTGGAAAATTTCTAGATTTGCTTGCATGAGCTTAGGTCACTTGTGCAGAATGGAATAGTGCCCTAAACCACCATCATTTCCTCTCCACAATAGCAGCAAGGGTCCTGTAGATGACTCCAGGTCGTGGGACATCATTTGGATGGCAGAAAATCCCTCAAACCACTCTTGAAAACAGGTGGATGAAGGTGGTTTTGTGGTGGCAGAAAATCAGTTCGGTTTTGGATCTTTTTGGGCAACAAAAATTAGTCAAAATCCTTCATGATGGTCATGGAACTTCTTAGTGATTGGGTGGAGAAGGAGGTGGCATGGGGTGGTGGTGCAAACTATGGCAGGAGGCTGGTTCAAACTCAATCCAATTGGTTCCTACACAAACTAGACCAAGGTGCACCCGATTTGGTTTTTTGAGTTGGTTGATGCAACCAATTTCGTCCAAAGCTCAAACTGAGTTTGGGAGGGTCTTATAAGGTGTTTAAGAACCATATTACCATTGAGGATAAACCACAAAAATGTTGGGCCCAAGGGCAAAACAGTACAAGCATTACAAAGGGCAATGCACAAAACCGATTGAAGCATGGTTTGGGCTTGTTATGTCATTTTTCTTAATGACATGTGAAATGGTTTAGCTATGGTATTAAAATGGTCTAATCATGGTTTAAGGGAGTATTAATTCAATAAAATTTGAATTAAAAAGTTTAAGAAAAAATTAAGTATGATTAAGCTTCAAAGCATGGCTTAAAGTGCACTAACCTCAAGTATGATGGTTAATGGCCTTAGCCAATTTTCAAAACTTAATTTGGGTACTTTGAGTGTGATTTGGGCTTAAGGAAACCAATGGTATGGTGTATTGGGCCTTTGGTCTTTGAATGATAAAATAAGTCCAAACATGGCTTTGGGCCATATGAGCTAGAAAAGGGCCAATGGTCCATTCTACACCAAAAGCCTTATGACTTCCTATACTTGGGCCAAGACTAGTCTTTGCTTTTCTAAGGGCTTGGTTCAAGGTTTTTTCTTGGGCTAGGCCCATGAATATACTTGGGTCCTAAAAAGTCTCACCAAAATTACTAATGAGCTTGCATCTCTAAACCTTAACTCATTAATACTAAGTACCAACATTAATGCTAATCTCACTATCAACTTTAATGAAAGTGATTAACCTATAATTAAAAGCCTAATCTAGAGTACTCAAGGGTTAATCAAGAGTTAATTAAGCGGGGTGTTACATAGAGGGAGAGAGAGAAGGAGAGGGAGAGGTTTTGGGTGTATGCTGGTCCATTTCAATTCTTTTTAGGATGCCTACGTGACATTTGTTGATTGGCCGGTGTGAAATTAATCTTCACACCCGACCGGCCATAAGGTTTTCTCTTATTTTTATTTAACACATTTAATCCTTCAAAATCTATAATGGTCGAGTCCTATCACCACTCAATCTTCAGAAGTTTATCAACAACTTCACTTAGTCCACTCAATCTTGGTATTTTCCATAATTTAGGCATTGTCTAATACCCTAACCGAAACCAATTATATTCAAATTCTTTGCTTCCCTTCTTGAACCCAAATGTCTAATAGCACAATTCAAGATCAATTTTCACAATTCACTCCAAATCTAGGCATAAATCTCATCACTCTACATAATCTTATAAACTTAATACGTAACCCTAAACTTTAAGCTCAAAATTGAACCTTCAGGCCTGGTTTGGTTTCACAAACCTTTCAAACTATTTCATCTCAACATCCAAATACCTTTCAAACAAAAACATTTTTCAATTTCAAATTTTTAAGTTTTTCATATAATCATTACCTAATCATTATTACAATTTTTCCGAACTTTCAAATAAAACTCAAATTATATTAAAAAACTATATTCTAACCCTCGTTTAACTTTATATTTTTTTTATTCAACTTTTTATCTCTCCTTTCTCAAAACTTCATAAAAATCTTAACTCAAACCACTCCACTACTGTTAACAAATTATCTCACTACTATTCACAAATTTCTCATCTCATCTATCTATGTAACCAAATGAGGCCTGCTTTTTACTTCTCGGTTTCTTCATCAAATCATTTTCAATCTACTTAATTAACCTTAAATTATATAATATATTTTTCAAAACACAAATACATTCAATTAGTAATCTAACCCTAGCTTCCAAGCTCTAAACCAAAACCCTAACTCCATTTTTCCTCAATTTCATCATCAGTAAATGATTAATCTAACTTAATACACTTCATAACATCACAAAATCTTAAATGAAATCCATGATTTATCAAATTAAACATTAACCCTAACTTCTCATCATCATTTGCGTTATTATTTTTTTGAAGTAGAAATACTTGTAATATATTAAGGATAATGTTGGTATTCAACCATTACAAGATCTGAAATACAAGGAATAACAAGGTCAATATCAATCTTCTCTTCATCTAACAACACTGCTTCCCTACAAGCCCATGTGCAACCCAGTTTGCATCCCTTTGGATATGTCTTACCCTCTAGTCAATTCCATGCATCATTTGTTTGATATTTGCAATAATAGGATTGTAGTTGTCCACTTCTTCTTTCTGATTATGTATGGCAATCACAACATGTGCAGAGTCACATTCAAACATGCAGTTAAGTAGGCCAAGATCTTTACACAACTTTACAGCTTCAAATAAGCCCCTTGCTTTAGCCATATCAGCATCTGAACAAAAATGCATGGGTTTCATCAAACTCATTAACACAACCCCTTCCCAATCTCGAAGCACAATGCCAATTCCAATTCTATTTGCTTGTTTCTGTACAACAATATCCCAATTGATCTTTATATATCCATCTGGTGGAAACTCTCATTTAACTGCAGCATTTGGAACTGAATTCTGCTAATGATCCATAGCTTGCTGATATGAATTACATTCATTGACAGCATGCTGAAATAAAAATGAGGGATGAGTAAATTTTTGTTCATGAATTAAGGAATTCCTTTTGTGCCATAAAGATCGAGCCACCTAAGCAAAACAAGCTAACTCCCTTCCTTGCAACCGGTCAACCATCTGTTTAGAAATCTGAGCAAAATCAAGATTAGTAAATGTCATTTTCTACATATTCTTATCTCCCATCATCCAAACATCCATAGCAGCAGGACATGGCCATAGGATATGCCCAGTAGATTCAAGTTCCAGCAAACAGATAGGACATAAAGCATCAGTAGTCACATTTCTCTTGTAAAGATTCAGTTTAGTTGGGAGGGAATCTGAACATGCTCTCCATATAAAGTTCTTAATAGAATTAGCAACAGGTGGAGCCCACAAGTCTTTCCAACATGAATCATACTTGGCTCTTTTAGATGTCTCACCATTAAGACTCCAGATTGTCTCCATATACATGTGATAGGTACTTCTAACAGAAAAGATGCCAGTATGAGTCATTTTCCAGACCAGTTCATCAGGGTTACCCAACACACTAATAGGTATTTGTAATATTGCAACAGAGTCAGCTTCATTAAAAATAGACTGAACCAATTGAACATTCCACCTACCAATCTATTTATCAATTAAGTCCTCAACCAAAGCATTAGGCCCCCAAAGTCTGCATTGGAGATTGAATCATACACGAACTCTCCCTTGGAATCCATCTGTCCTGCCAGATATGAATCTGTCTACCATTACCCACTCTCCAAATAAAATCATCCTTAAGAAGCCTTATAGCTTGCCATATACTTCTCCACACAAAAGATGGTATTGACCCCAAGTTGGCTTGCAGCACTGAGGATGAAGGAAAGTACTTAGCCTTAAAAATTCTGCTAGGTTGGGAATTTGGGCTATAAGAAATCTCCATGCCTATTTAGCTAATAAGGTCATATTAAAACTAGTTAGATCCCTGAATCCACACCCTCCTTTCTACTTACCAGTACATAATAAATGCCAAGATTTCCAATGCATTTTATTTCTATCTTCCATGCCCCTCCACCAGAAATTTGAAATTAAGGAGTTTAACTTCTGACATAAAGTTTTAGGCAAAAGAAACACACTCCTGCAGTATGTTGGGACTGATTGGAGCACTGCCTTAATAAGAACTTCCCTTCCAGCTTGAGATAGAAATCTATTTTTCCAATTCTCAATCTTGCCTTGCACTTTGCTCACAATATCCTGAAAAGCCCTAAATCGAGATTTACCCACCAAACTAGGAAGTCCCAAGTATTTCTCCATGTTGGATGAGTCATTTAAACCAGCAATCTCATTAATATATTCCCTTGTTGAGAATTTTGTAATTCTACTGAAAAATAGAGAAATCTTATCTCTATTAAGCAGCTGCCCTTAGGCCTTTTCATATATGCTTAAAATGTGATTCAATCTTCCCCATTCCATTATATTTGCTTGACAAAACATCAAACTATTATCTACAAAGAACAGATGATTCATGGACAGCACACCCCTAGCAATAGGCACACCAGAAATTAATCATTGATTTTCAGCAGCATAGAATTGAGAACTCAAAGTTTCAGCACATGGAATGAAGATGTATGGTGAGAGAGGGCAGCCTTGTCTTAAACCTCTTGATGGTCTGAAAATTTGCTGAGGGGAGCCATTCACTAATATTGAAAAACTGGAAGATGATACACATTCCATGATCAATTGAATCCAATTTTGTGCAAAGCCTAACTTAGTCAAAACAGCCTTGAGAAACACCCATACCACACAATCATAGGCTTTACTCATGTCAAGCTTCAATGCCATATAACCCTTCTTGCCATACATTTTACTATTCATTGTATGAAGGGTTTCATATGCTGCTAATATTTTGTCAGAGATTAAAACGCCCAAGCACAAAAGCACATTGAGTTGGAGAGATTAAGCTTGGCAGAATACACTTTAATCTGTTAGCTAAAACCTTTGCAATCATCTTGTAAATCACACTACAAAGACTAATTGGTCGATATTCAGTTAAAAATTGGGGGTTGAACTTCTTTGGTATCATAACAAGATATGTGTAATTAATCTCAGCTATTGATTGGTTTGAGTTTAGAAAAGATAAAACTGCCTGAAAAAGCTCATCTTTTACTGTTGGCCGATGATCTTGGAAAAAACATGCACTATATTTATCAGGGTTAGGGGCTTTATGAGGACCCATTTGAAAAAGAGCACTTTCAACTTCTTCTGCAATAAAAGGTTGATTTAACTTGGCATTCATCTCAACAGAAACCCTCTCTGTTAAATGAGCAAGACATAAGTCAATGTTAAATGGATTAGATGAAGTGAAAAGTGACTGATAATAGCTAGTGAAAACTTGCCCAATATCCTCAGACTTGGTATACACATTCCCCCTCTCATCAGTAATACTCAGAATATGATTCCTTCTCTTCCTTTGTGTAGCACAAAAGTGAAAATGTTTTGTATTTTGATCTCCCTTCTGAAGCAAATGCACCTTTGTTCTTAGTTGCCATCTAATGTTGATTCTCTCCAATAAGTCATTAATCTCTCTCTGTAATTGATTAATTTCTCCAACAGAAGCAGCAGTCATAGACTACTGCAGGAAATGCAATCTATCCAATTTGGCCTACAGAAAGGAATTAGGTAAGAGGCTCCTTGCCTTTGCTCCACCTTCTCAGAGTAGACATGCCTCGTTTGAGCTTGTGCATGATTGAAGAAAAAGAAACTTGGGAATTATTAGAACATTGCCACATTCTTTTAACCACATCTCCACAATCATCATAAGAAGACCAGTTTGCTTCATATCTTGCAATTCTGCAGTGAGGCACTTGTTGTTGCAATTGTGGCAGTATAGAAATCATGATAGGATAGTGATCTGATGATAGTATAGGCAGGACGTAAATGTTTCCATCTCCAAAAACTTCACATCATTGTTTTGAAGCCACTACTCTGTCCAATTTTTCTTCAGTATTGGACCAAGTAAAAAATCCCAACCAAAATCCAAATCACACAAATTACAATCCTGCAAAACCTGGTGAAAATGCTGCATTTGACTTTATTGCCTCTTAGCACCACCACATTTCTCATGATTATACAAAATCTCATTAAAATCACTAATAAAAAGCCACATACTTGGAGTCAAATCATTCAAAGCTCTTAAAATATTGTAACCCAACCTTCTTAAGTCAGTCACGGGATGTCCATAAAAACAAGTCAGCATCTACTTAGTGTTCTCCTCATAAATCACCCAAGCATTGATATGTCTATGTGAAAAAGATTGAATAGAAAGAGATAACTCTTCCTTCCAAAAAATTGCCAAACCTCCACTTTGCCCAACCCCATCCAGAGACAATAAATTCTGAAATCCAAATTTAACTTTTAAAATATCCAGTTTAAATTTCAGCACCTTAATTTCCATTAGAAAAACAATAGTTGACTTATGAGTCTTGATCATGCAATCAAGATCACGAACTGTGCAAGGGTTGCCAATCCCTCGACAATTGGCAACCCTTGCACAGTTCCAACTTAAGAGTTTCATTTCTTCCGGCGGGACAGTACCACAGCCTCCGCTGATACATTCACATTTTGACTATGTGCTCTAGTTTTCCTAAGAGTTTTGAAAGGAAAATTAGAGGGAAAATCAGAACCTCTGAGAGAGGACTTCCTCTTTCAACCACCTTTGAGAGTTGAAGAGTTAGCAACACCCAACCTACCACCCTCCCTTATCTGCCTTTTTCATTTCAGCAATGAATTACCAGAAACTGTATCTGATCCTGAAATGCCACTGCCCATTGTATCCATCTGAGTTAAAGGAGAAGCATTAAAACACAACCCTTCCCTCTCCTTTGCCATATCAACATTTGCTGCACTTGTTGAAGCCAAGAGTGAATTTGCAATAGTAAGGGTCGAAGTTTGCATGGCTACAGTTTTGTTAGTTATAATCTTTGAGGGTACCATAATGTTCTTATTTGGACATGTGGACATAACTGACTTCTCAGCCAATCCCTGAGGAGCTTTTTGAAAAATACTATGTAAATGTCCAGAGCAGTTATCATTTTCATGCAAGTTCTCAGTAACTGTCATCTTCCCAACATCTGCAGAAGAACACGATCCTTGTGGAATAGCATAAACAAATTGACTCAGTCTTATGAATGGAACTGAAGTAGAGGCTCTCAACCAACTTCCATACTGCAGTCCAGAAACATCCATGTCAGAACCAACCCCAGGCTTATCAGATCATCCATTCATGCCGTGTGAGAGCATGCCACAATAGAAATAGAACCTCGGTACCCTCTCATATTTAAACTGTAGGAAAGATCTATTCCCTTGTATATTAAGTATTTTCCCTCTAATCAGAGGCTTAGTAAAGTCCAATTCAGTAAGCACACGTAAGAAACGACCCCAACTAGTACCGATATCATCAGCCTCCACATGAAACTCCCTCCGAATTGAACTATCCAATTGAACACCAATCTCAGTACTCATGCACGCAAATGGTAAATTTGCAACTGAACCCAAAAATAAGTATGCGTGAATGACATAGCAGAGGGAGGAGTAAGGCCATCAAAATATTTTAAGCAAAGAAGGCACTGATCGAATGACCAAGGTTGACCATCCCACACCTTTTGTAGTGCAATCTCATTGGCAAATTCAAAGAGAAACGTATTGAAACCCATGTCAATAATGTTTACACTAATATCCACTTTCCAGATCTTCAACATATATAGTAACCTTAAAAGCCTCACGATTCACTCTCGTATGTTATAATCTTGCCAATCAAACATAATCTACCCCTTTCCAATGTTGCATGTATGTCATCTTTCCTTACAACTACATCCTTAGCCTCCTCTTCCGTTAAAGACAGTCTGTCCCACAAAGTTGTAATGTCCTTCGCCATCAGTGGCTAGAGGTGATCAAACAATGAATCAAAGACACCATATCTCCAAAGAGAAAGATCACGTTGCATGCAACAAACTCAAACCTTCACTTGGTAGGAAGGAGAAAAACTTTCGCCTCACACTCGAGAGAAAGATCGACATATTTCCATTATTGATCTTTTATTTACATCTTCCATTCCTTGGTAGTTGATTCTTTGTCAAAATTTGGTTGTTAATTTTCATTTTTGCTTCTAAATTTGCTTTCTTGGCCATACATAGATGCTTTCCTTTCATCATTTGCATTACAGAACTCAGTTTAGCTCAAAGATTTAATATTATAAACCTCAATCCTACTTTAAATCAAGGTTTAGAGAAACTTATATAAAATAGACCAATCAAGCACTACAAGCTCCTTTTCTTGCAACTAACTTGAGGTGTTGTAGTTTGGCACTTTCAAGTGTAGGTGTTTATGAGAGAGAGAGAGGTGAGAAAATATGAGAGATATTGATGCAATTCTTAGCACTACCTGCAACTCTCATAATAATCAATATCGGGTGATCCTAATGGGGATGCCTTCGATGGTTAAGTTAGAGAGAAGTTAGAATATTGTAATCAATCTCATAATAATCTTTGCAATGCATACTTGGGGGTGTTTTTATAAGGTTTAAGGTGCCTCATATGGTGGAGTCTTCCTTGTGGATACAACATTAAAGATGATAGTGTCCCACCAGTGGATGTATCTCTTAGATCATCCTCATTGGCTTGACCAAATTCATCTTCAAAATTTAGCCAATATCACACTTTTTTACATTTGCCTATTCCATTTAAATTCAACCCCCACATTGGATTATCCATTCACTCTCTATATAATAATAAAATATTATTAATTTAATAATTTTTTTATTTAATTTATTTTTATCACATTTTATATCTCTACCAATTAAATGTTAATAATAATTATATTCTAATTAAATTAATATTAAAAAAAATCATATTTTCAAAAGTACAAAAAATATTTGATTAAAATCATTTAAAATTATATCTAAATTTTTTAATTACAAACCAAATAGTATTTTTGCTTGGAGTGAGAAACTAATATTTTAATGTTTGTTTGGAGTGAGAAATTAGTATTTTAATGTTTGGTGAATCAATTGTGATTTTCCATATTTGGCCAACCAATGTAGCAAAAGTCTAAATTATTTTAGATTTGCCCAATTCAACGTGGGATGTTTTTTACATCAATTATGCAAACTTTAGCCAACCTCCTCATTTGGCCAAGCCAATGAGGATGCTCTTAGGGAACCTATTTTGTTGATGTGAATCCCTCGCGAAATAAGTCTTGTCGGGTAAGGTTCCTTGCCAACTACGTTACTTCCTTGCATTATCTTATGAACTCCCAATAGTGTGTTTTACTTAGGCCTCGTTTGGATAGTAAGGTGAGGTGAGATGAGATGATCTGTGAATATTAATGAAATAGTTTGTGAATAGTTGTGAAATTATTTGAGTTAATATGTTTTATGGGGTTTTGGAAAAGGAAAGATAAAATGTTAAATTAAAATATTATTTTTGTTTTGAGATTTGAAAAAAATTAAATTATTTTTTATGTTTTATTTGGAAGTTTGGAAAAGTTGTAATGAATAGGTAATAATTAGATGAAAAATTTAAAAATTTGAAATTGAAAAGTGTTTTTGTTTGTGGTGTTTAGAGGAAAAATTGTGACCATTAGATAATAATTAGATAAAAGTTAAAAATTGAAATTGAATAATGTCTGTATTTGAGTGGTATTTAGAAAGGAGATGAGATGAGCTGGATTCCCAAACGAGGTCTTAATTGTTGTATTGCAAATCTAATTAGTACCATTAGGAATTCAATCTTAATATCATTTTGTACTTACACTTTTACTTATCAGACTCATTTTGTTAGTTCATTTTTTTTAAAATTCAAATTCCATGGTTTTAACATATCAATAACTTATATATGGAGAAGTAAGTTTTTTGTAAGTATATTTAGCATTTTCTTTATTATATTAATATCATATTCTAATTTTATTATTAAGCTTGATTTCTCGGTCGTTAAATTTTTGTTTGGATTTGATTATCTATATATCATTAATAACAAGTTTCTCAAGAGCTATTTTTTAAATTGAATTAATTTTTCTATACTTCGTTTTTTCTTAAACTTTTCATACTCATATTTTTATTTTCAACCAGACAATATTTTTCTACTTTTCAGAAAAATAGAACCTGGGGATTTGATGATAAGCAATTTAAACTTGGAGTCATCGTAATAACAAGTAGTATTATGATTCATCCAAAGAAAAGAACAGAAAATAATTTTTGTCAACATTTCATTAATTTTTGGAGGCTTCCTCAAGGTGGAGCATAGGGCATAAGTACTCTTTGATTGTCTCCCCACTGAAGCCGACAATCCCGCTCTATCTTTTAAGTGTAGAGATTTAAGTTTTGTTTGTTTTTATATACAAGATGAGATGAGTTGAGATAAAAGTTAAAAGTTAAATAAAATATTGTTATAATATATTTTTTTAAAAATTATTTTTATTTTAGAATTTAAAAAGATTGAATTATTTATTTTATTTTATGTGAGAATTTGATAAAATTATAATAATTAGATGAAATAAAATAAAAATAATTGTAAAAATAAATGAGCTCTTAACATTTTGTTGACTTCTCCCCTCAAAGACTCGAGGCTTTGACAATATTTTATAATATTGTTCAGTTTATTTATCTTCCATAATTTTTTATGTTCTGGTCTATAATTTAAACCTGAAAAAATCTTCTTCACACTCTACTATTTATCACACACTCAACACACTTAATATATTGAGTTAAAAAAAAAAAATTTGAATGCATGGTGTGTGGAGACTGTAGGCAGATGCTTAGAATTGCTCTTTAAACCTAGCCTTGGCCAGTGCTCTTAAATGGTCAGTTTTTTACAATTAAGTGCCTAGTGGACAAGTGTCGAAAGTCTATTGGTTTTGACTTAGCATGAGAGATAGGTGGAAGGAACTCCGAGTCCGTGAATTACGCTTATGGTATAGTAATTATGGGTATTATCTGCCTATTAAAAAAATTAAGGGTATTAACTGTAATTATTAGAAAACTAACTATAATTTGCTAAAATTTTCATTGTTTAGGTATGATGATTATTGGTAACTTGTAAACACTTAGGCCCGAATGGATACTTAGAATATCACGCCATATATGTAAATAGTAACAAAATGATTTGATTTCATATGTTTTATTGAATTTTTAAGAAATGAGAAAGAAAATATTGAATAAAAATATTATTAGAATTAAAAAATTATTTGAATATTATTTTTTAATATAACTTTTGTTTTGAAATTTAAAAAAGTAATATTATTTTTTGTGTTTTCTTTTAGAATTTGAAAAAGTTATAATGATTAGACAAAAAAGTTGAATATTCGAAATTGAAAAATATTTTATATTTGAGTGATGTTTTAGAAAGAAATATCTGAAGATATCTAAGAATATTTGAGAATAGTTGGGTTGCAAAGTGCCCTTAGAAACAAGCTTTGATCCAAAGGATCTTTCTAGGAAGCATACCATTTGACAACCCAATTTGGCCGATTATTTTTAGTAAGTTTTAGAATTTTTTTTCATAGGAAAGTAGTTAGATATGCCATTTTCATTTAGGTCTAGTTTGAATAATAAAATGAGATGAGATGAGATGAGATAATCTGTAAATAATAGTAAAATTATTTATGAATAGTAATGGAATTGTTTGAGTTGAGATGTTTTATAAGATTTTGAAAAATAAGAAAAAAAATTGAATAAAAATATTATAAATTTAAAATATTGTTAAAATATTATTTTATAATATTATTTTTGTTTTACAATTTGAAAAAAATTGAGTTTTTTTTTTTTTGTATTTTGTTTGGAAGTTTGGAAAAGTTATAATGATTAGGTAATGATTAGATCAAAAAGTTAAAGATTTGAAATAAAAAAATATTTATATTTATAGTGTTTGAATATTGAGATGAAAGGTTTTGATATCCAAACTAAACCTTAATAAAATGCAGAAAATCTAAAAAAGAAAATAGTTTTTATTTAATTCAATGAAATTAAATTGTCACCCTTGACACAAAATGTTCTTCCTGTGAAGATAAATATAAAACTTAAGGCCTAGTTTGTTTTTACAAACCATCTCATTTCATCTAATATTATCTCATATAATTATTACAATTTTCTCAAAATCTCAAATAAAATATAAAAAATAATTCAACTTTTACAAATCTCAAAATAAAAATAATATTAAAAAATTATATTCTAATAATATTTTATTTAACTTTTAACTTTCATCTTATTTGTATAACCAAACGAGTCCTAAATGTATCTTTTCAAATCTTGACTCTATATTTTATCTTATTTAATTAAATATTTCACGTGTTTGGTCTACTTATTGATAAGTCAAATCACACATAAATAGGAGTGTCAAGACAAATATAAAAGATTAAATTTACTTCTTTTATCATTATAACTTTTTTAGACAAATTATAATAATTTCACGAGACATGCAAAGTGGTTAAAACTTAAAATTCCATGCCTAGTGGTGGAATTATTGCCAATGTCAGTGTCCTACTTGAGGCGTTCTTTGACATGGTGGATTCATTGAACTCGAGAGTTGGTCATATAAGCAACCTCTTGGGAATAATTCCATACAAGAAAATTACCTAACACACTGATATATATGTGGGGCCTGCATGCCTGTGTAAATGAAGCATCTTTGTCAACACTAGGCATAAGACCTTTTTCAGTTTTCTATGCTGTTTATTATCATGTCCTATCTCCATCTTGTTCTCCAACAACTCAAAAGCTGAAGCATCTCTCAAAAGATGGGGTTGCTCTTTCAGCACAGCAAGAGTGGTTCCTAGATCCTTTTCCACTTCTCACTTCAGTTATCATTTGGGATTGAACTTTTCACCTTATTGCCTTATATATGATATCCCTTCTTTGTTCGAATGGTTTCATAACAAAGACATGGCTGTTGTTGTTGTTGATCGGCCTAAAAAAGAGATGATTCCAGGAATTGGAATCAGAAAGTCTGAGAGCAGCTTACTTCTTTCGGGAAACAGTCTTGCCTCCGTTGAATCTTTATCCTTGCCTCTTGTTCGTACTCTTCTTCTCTTTCCCTTTCTCGTTTGCTGCATAGTTTTTACAGATGAATGCATGGTCTTAGGTTTGGTGATTTGTTCAGAACAGGTCCAAGATGTTGTTCTCTCAGCTGATATTGGATGTGCAGAATGTCAAAAGAGAGTAGCTGACATAATGTCTAGAATGAATGGTAAATTCCAACAAGTACTTCTTCTACATTTGAGATATTGCCCTTTAATTAAGAGGATTTTCGTTGTCTTTTTTTTTTTTTAACTTTTTCCCTGTTTAAGGGAATAACAAAAGCAAAAGGTTATGATTAGACATGTTATTGTTTATGGGAGTAACAAAACCTTATACTTTTTCCTAAATCTACTGTTGCCTCTAATAGATTAACATATGATTAGGCCTGAAATAGGAGGTAACAAGAACTGTTTCTGCAGGAAGCATCTGTTTTAGTCTTATCATATCCTCATTTAAACATGTGTTTCTCAATTTGGTTGGCGGATATTTTCCAGCATTGAGAAAAAAAAAATGAAATATTTTTATGTGATTGAGCATTGATTTATGCATTGGAATTAAGTATTTCATTGAGTTCAGTGACTGGTTGGAAGTTTTGAATGCAGATATGTGACACTGATCATTCTTCCTTTTTGTCTTGAGAACATATGATATTTTTTTTTGTTGGGTGGAGTAACTGAAATTTGAGTTTATGGCTTCAAAAATCGAAGATCTTGAATGTGATAATGAAATCTTCTTTCAAGAAGTATAGAAATCATCATAATGTGCTCATTTGTTTGCAGAGACACAGTCAATGGTGGTGAGTTTATTGGAGAAGAAGGTGACACTAACATGTAGGTATGCAAGTGTTGGTAAAGCATCCACACAACAAATTGCTACCATCTATAGAAACCCTCTTGGCAAAGTTGCCATGATCAAGCGGATATTCCGCTCTTCTCGGTGATTACAAACAGAGAGGATCCAACAAGCCAAGCAAAACCTATATTTCATAATACTCCTGAGATTGAGAAGGCCATGTAAATACAAGCTTCAATGTACATTGATGTCAAATAAATCGAATATGTAGTTTTTTCTTGGATGATTGAGTCAATTATGCGGTTGGTTTCTGCGTTTGCTTGCGACGAAAGAGAGAGGGAGAGATGAGTTTGTCTTGTGCAACATAAAACCTTTAGAAACAAGAAAGAGATGCTTCATTGTGTTGCACAAGTTAAGGCAAAACCAAAGCACATGAAGAAAGTAATGCTTGCCCTTGTCACTATGATATGAAATAAACAAGGCTTGAACATGAAGTTAGGGATAATAAGGTAGTAGCTAATAAATAAAATCCTCTTTCCCCCCACCTTGCAAAGAATCAGATTCCAAAATGAAGGAGAAGAATTTCCCAAAGACAATTCCAAAAGTTGAAATATGAGCAGCTGCTGGTCCATGATGCTCTTCCATATCATCAACTTCCATCAAAATAATTTTTTTTTTTATCCTGTGTACACCTCTATCAAATCCTGTCAATTCCATGTTCATGCCAGGAAAGGCAAGTGCTTTAGCATCTTTATAAACTCCCTTTCTCTTTCTTGGAATGCTTTTTCAATGCTAAATCCTAGGAAAAAAACAAAAGTTTTTAATAAAGCTTCTATTTTCTTTGCACAATTTGCAGTATTATTGCATGCTGATGAGGATCAATGTTGACTGCAATGCTTGCTGCAGGAAATTAAGGAGAATCATTCTAAACATGAAAGGCGAGTTCTTTTGTTATTATTTTATTAAAATGCAAGTCCCATGCATAATCCCATCTTTTATGAACCTTTCGTTCATACTGCAGAAATAGATTCAAATTTGATAGAGCAGCAGCAGTGCAGGGTATGTGTGTGTGGGATATTTAAACCATCGGATGTGGCAAGAAAGATACAAAAGAAGATGAAGCGTAGAGTCGGAATTCTGGAAATTCAAGAGTTCAACGCGGACGGCAACGAACAAGGACAGGGAAATAACCCTGCTGGTGGCTGATTGTTGTTGATGATGGGTATTTTTAAGGTCTGTGCTAACTTACCAAGTCTGAATAAGGCAGAATCTTTAGAAGGTTTGGCAATCCTAGGTTTCACAGAACATTGGGATATTACTAATTTGACATAATCCAATCTTAGTATATATAAAATGGGAAGTTTAACTTTCATGGGTTAGAAGTTAGATATATACTAGAGATGTCAACTGCAAAACAGAACATTCAGAATGTAACATGAACATAGTGCATATACAGTAGTTACCAACAATATCTGTGTTTTGCTCTTATGTATTGTTAGGAACCGCAAGAGAACAAGTAAAACAAAAAGTGTAATCAATCACACACGACATAAGTTTTACGTGGTTCGGCAGTATGCCTACGTCTACGGAGTTGCAAATAATTTTATTTTAGATGATAAGTAAATACAGTACAGTGGACGTACAAGTGAATATACAATATATAGTAAACCCTAGTCACCGACTTGGACCCATCGGCTCAAGCTTTCACTCCATGGTCCAAGCCTCATTGAGAATCCACCAAAAAACTGCAACAGAACCTTGTCGAGTCGAATCATAAACCAGGCCGCCACAAACACAACCAGGCTCCACTCAAAAGGCCCAAACACGTATGTGGTCATGACCATGTTTCTTCAACCATGCAAATAACAGAACTTACATCCACCAAATGATATCATTTTTATCCTGGATATTAAAAGCAATATTCTTTTCTTCCAAGCAGAGAAAGATGTCCATCTGTTTTCTATTTGCCTTTCTAAGAATGCAGCCAAAACAACCACTGACTTGAAAAAATTGTGTATCAATTCAGAAAGATCAACATTTATCACGAATTGATTCCACTTCCTAACGATTACCAAAGAGTTTGGTTTCAACAATATCAAACAGTATGTAGTAGAACTATAACTTTAAAAAAATGGTCTTTCCTTTATCACCGTCCAAAAATCCATCGAAGTATCACGTCAAAGTTCAATTCAATATAAAGATCAACACGTGTTCTTAATCATGCCATCCCCATTATAGAATCAGTTCTTTAATATCACTTTTGTGCAAAAAGCTGCATAACTTTTTTTATTTTTCTCATAATACAACCCTAAGATTTGGGTTGAGTTTGGATGTTGGATCACTCTACTATTATTCAATATTTTATCATTATTTTTTATTATTTTTTATTACTATTCACTATTATTTAATATTTTATCATTATTTTTTTATTACTATTCATAAATCATTTGAGATCACCTCACAATTTAAACATAGTCTTAAGAAAGTCAATAATAAGGATAGATTAGGATAGTGAATTAAATGAGATGAGTTGCGATGAAAATTAAAAATTAAATAAAATATTATTATAATATTATTTTTTAATAGTATTATTATTTTGAAATTTGAAAAAGTTGAATTGTTTATTATATTTTATGTAAAAATTTAGAAAAATTATAATGATTAGATGAGATAAAATGAAATGGGCTGGGTTGGTTACACAAAACCATCTCATCTCATCTCATCATTACAACTTTTTCAAGCTCCTACACAAAATATAATAAACAATTTAATTTTTTCAAAACTTAAAATAAAAATTATATTATAAAAATAATTTATAACAATATTTTATTCAACTTTCAATTAAACATCTCAAAACTGCGGGACCACTAAATGATTTTTGTATTCAAATCTAGACTTAATGTCTACGTCTATGTCTATTTAATAGACGTGCATCCCAATAAAAAACAAATACGTGGTATATGATCAATTCCGCGTTAGCCACAACATTGAAAATCCATTAAAAAAAAAAAAGCGCATTAAAGAGATTTTATAAGCCAAAACTTATTTAAAAATCCCAAAAAGTAAAAAGAAGAGTAGCAAACAATTAAAACAAAATAATAAGAAAATAAGAACTAGATATTATAAATAAAATGAATAATATTAATTTATAAGCATAAAAAAGTATTTTAAAAGCCCAAATTTTTTCAAAAACAAAAAAATAAAATCTAAAAGTAAAAATAAAAATAAGAACCAAGTACTATAAAATAAATAACATAATATTATTTTTTTAAAACCATAAATTATTTAGAAACCCCCCAAAGTAACAAAAATAAAATAAAATAAGAACCAAATGTAATAATAAATTAGATATAACCTATTAAATAAGAAAAAAATTATAAAAAAATTTAAAATGAAAATATATATTATAATTAAAAAGGAAATATTAATAAAAAAATATAAATAAAAAAGTTAAACATAATAAAAACAAAAACAAAATAATGGAGGATATGTCCTTGGGCAGGGGACCTTACCCCCCACCCCTGCCTAATTTGGGGTAAGGGTTCCATTTGTCTTGAACGTGAAGGATGGCTTCCTTTTTCAAAAATACTTTAGTTATGAAAATATTATATAAAAATAAATTTATAAATAGACGTTAGATTATAAATTTATTTTTATTATAAAGTAAATTTAACGGATCGCATGAAATCACGTCAACTTGTGAATTTATTTTTGTGTAATCTATTTGTTTCTGTAATACTTCTTTTATAGAGAGACAACTTAGGGATATCTTGAGTTTGGCTTGATGTCTCTTCACGAGAGTGAGTTGCATAATTTTTATTTAAATGTGTTCTAAGAGTGATATTCTTTGGAAGTGCAAATATCAACATGAATAAACATCTTCTTGTTATGGAAATATGACCCCTCCTTGTAATAAATAATTTTGTGTTATCATGAACTGTATTTTCAAAGATATATTAAGAAATAAAGTCTCTAGATTTTTCACCCTTTTATCGAAAAGAAGATCGAGTTTTCGGTTTTATAATTTATGTACACTAGATATTTGAATTTTAAGAAACTCGCGCTAGTCTTTGTCCATCTTCAATTTGATTTTCAAATTAGCGAAATTTTCATGTTATTAATTCCATACGAATGAACCAATCAAAAGCTGACAATTTTATTTCCACTGTGTTGGACGTGTTTTATCGCTTACTAATCTCGACCGCTAACATATGATGAGGAAAGATGGTGGCCCGGTGTGCCTAGTGCACCTCCGATGCCTAAGTTAGAAATATATGTATGTTGCCTTGCAATGAGGGATCAGAATGTTACCTTGGATCACTAGTGCTAACTCTTTATATAGGCGCGAACAATTACTGATAAAGATTGTTTGATCTTTTCCCTAAATCTCGGGACTTGATTATTGAGTTCCCGGGATCTCCTTTAAGACTGGAGTTATCATATCGTGGACAAATATCTCGTTGTTTCCTTGTAAGGGAATATCTCTAGCTATCAACGACGGTTACCATATGTAAAATGATATACTTACAACCTTTTTTTACAATTTTTATATAATCAAGTGTTAAATGATGAGATATTCTTGTAAAACAACTTATAAAGTAACATCACTTTACAAAAATACTCTCAATTTATCACATGGTTGTATAAAAATTGTAAAAAAGATGTATAAGTTTATCATTAATCATTATCATATTAATCTTATTAGGTGGTGCGATTTCATGTTGACAAACGCACGGTACCCCCGTGGCCTTTCAACTCACTAGGCTTCTCGTATGGGCCTTACTCGATATTGTTGGGCTCGTCGGGCAACTGGAGGGGATAAAATATCATAGGCCTCAAAGTGGTTTTCCAAGCACAGCCCAGGGGGGTCTCATCAGAAGGAAAGGAAGAGAGAATGAAATGAAGGAGGAAACAAAAGGCCGAGGAAGCAAAAGGGTGTTAGGAGTAAAAGATGAGATGATAAAGGAGAGGTGATGTGAGATAAAGGAAGGTTGGGCAGAGGATAAAAAAAAAGGACCAGACGACTTGAAAAAGGCTTCCAGACTTCGACCTTTCCTTAAACTTCTTCAACCTCACGATGTGAACTCTAGAGAGAAGGTCTCCATAAAAAAATAGATCTTGATCTTCATTGTAGAGCGATGATGAGAGACCATGAGAGCTTGTAAAACAATCATATTATAGCAGATTCTCCTCTCCTCAAACCCTCGTAGACGTAGGCATTATGTCAAACCATGTAAATCTGGGTGTCTCTATCTTTTTATTTTCTCTGCATTTATTTCATGTTTACTATTATAGATGTACGCACGGATACCGTACAGCCACTCCGAACCATCGCCAAGGCCTCCACTACATCGATCAAGGTCCAAATCATCGCAGCAGACCGGGAATGACTCTTTCTCTCATTTCGGCATGTCGTGCGATTTTTAAACATTGACATTGAGGAAAAGCCTTTCCATCAACCTTAGCCACCTATTCAAAATTAATAAAAAGATTAAATTCTCACTCTAAAAAAATAAAAAAAATAATTATGAATTATATAATTTTTTTTTCAAGAAAAATAACTTTCGTGAAAAGATTGGTTGGAATGGAAGGAGTGGCAAAAGGAGTCTCCCAATTCACCTCCCTCAAAACCCACCGACCATACCACAGCCACCACGATTGTGAGGGCGACACTTGAGCCATCCCATAGTAGAATGGTATTGGTTCAAGGCCTCAATAGGGATGGCTCACAAAACAACATGCATCAATGATATTTTTTTGTAATGAGATTCCATAATCTTCATGTATGTGCATTTTGGCACATGATAATTTGATGTTTAGAGAATCTAATTAGAGACAAATAGAATTGAAAAAAATAGAATCTATCATTAAAATTTTTTATTACTCAAACCGTCTCATATATAATTTTTAAATTACTTGCATGAGCAAAATATTTACAAGTTCTTAACTTATATAAATAATTTATGTATTACTACAACACAATTTATTTTTTGTGACAGATAAAACCGTCACAAAAAATTGCCAAAACGTCACTAAAGATATTTGGTGACAGTTTGAAACCGTCACCACGACCATCACCTAATGTGCGTCACAGAAAATATTTGGTGACAGTTTACTGTTGAACCGTCACTAAAAATATTTTTAGTGACTGTTGGAGGTGTTCCGTTTGGTTGAACGTTCGAACGTTCCCTTTTTTGTGACGGTTGAGAATTGTCACCGAAAGTAACGTTCGGACGTCCAATTGAACGTTCGAACTACAACTTAATCAATTGGCGTTCAAATGAGAGAAGTTGACGTTCGTTGATTATAGTTCGAACGTATCATATTTACGTTCGAACTTTTATGTGTTCGAACGTTAATTATAATAAACGTTCGAATTTCCGTTCGAACGTTAACGGACCAATGTTCAAACGTAACGGGTTTAACGTTCGAACATTAATTCGAATGTAAACGAATGAGCATTCGAATGCAAGTGGTACGTTCGGAGGTTTGTTCGAACGTTAATCGTTTAATGATTTGAACGTTTGTTCGTTTGAGGGTCAATACGTTCGAACGTAGAGGCATACGTTCGAATGTTACTATACAATTTTATGTATTCACATTCGAATTCGAACGTTCGAACGTTTTTAATTTACATTCGAACGTACAGATCAGAAATACTAATTTCATAAAATTTAAAAACATACCAATTGTATCATATTATATACCATCAATTAACAACTAACAATGTCTTATAAAATTTTAAAGTTAGATATTAAAACTAGCCATCACTACTGATAAAATTTATCTTCTTTTTTCCTCGTCCACCACGATTCTGTTGCAATGACATAACACGCTCCATTTGCACCATCATCTCCCGTTGCACTTGCTCTTGGACTTCTTATATAGTGTATTATATATATAAGAGTATTATATATAGTCTATATATAATATAGTATAAATATATTATATATATAATGTACTATATATATACTATATAGTAATAATTTTCTGGAATCACATCATCTAAGGGTCATAATTTGTATGACTTTCAATTTCATCAAAATATATGACTTTCAACTTCATCCAACCCAGATCCAATGGCCAGCTCCGTCTTTGATTTCACTAAAACTGCTTTACTATTTACTGATCTAATGGCCAGCCTCATCTTTGATCTCACTCTATATGAAAAAAGTATTATACTTTATATATAGTTAAGTTATATTTTTTTTTCCTTTTTATAAGATTAAGTTTTATACTATACTTATATTTGAATAATAATCATATTCTAACTAAATTAGTATGAATATATTATATATACTTATTAAATGTTAAATATTAATTCTCATATTAAATGTATATTAAATGTTTTTAATCTTTACTTAAATTAAAAAGTTAAACTTATAATTTTCTTCTTAAACATATTCAATAAAAATCCAAAAATATTCCCACAACAATATTCATACACATATTAATTCATCAATGAACACCATAAACTCACAAACTATTCACAAAATTAACAAACAATAATCACAATTAATATTTCAAGAATAAGCATAAAATCACAATAATATGTATAAATATATTGCTAATCTTTAGAAATATAACTAGCACTCACAAATTCAAAAAAACCAATTAATCTAATTGTCATTCATTAGAGAGAATAATTTGATTCCAATTAGTCTATTTAGGAATTTGTACACTAGAATTTTGGGTACTAGATTGTAATAATAAATTATATCGTTTTGGGCTAATAATAAGAGCTTGTAGTTTTAATGTTGTTTTCATTAGTTTATAATGGATCATATATATATATATATATATATATAATATTATAATATACTATATAATACATTATATATATAATATATATATATACTATAATATACTATATATATTATAATATTATATTATATATAGTATGCTATATGTTATAGTATACATTATAATATATAACATATATTAATAATATAATATATTATAGTCAATATTTTAGAAAATAAATCGAAAAACGTTCGAACATACTAAGAATTACAATCGAACGTTTTGTGTATATAAGTCCAAAACAGAACGGCGAAACGTCATTTTCATCGTTATCTAACTTCATTCCTGTTTGCACGCCACCACTCCTCTGTCGCTGCCTCCGTCAAACTCCGCCACAACCGTCACTAAAAGGTAGGCATTCATCTTTTAACCTCTAACATATATTTTAATTGAGATTTGGGTTCGGTTTTGTTTTGTTTAAAATGGGCCAAGTGGTGGCCGAATTTTCAACTCCATTTTTCGGCCACCACGATAAAAGTTTCTTGAAGTGTATACTTCATTTTTACGGTGACATTTCGACATTTAGGACCTTGTAGATTGATTTTCGAGATTTCAATAATGGATGAGTCGACTCAACCATTCTGTATCGTAACGTTCGAACGTGTCACCAAGACGTTCGAACATACGACGTTTCAATTACATAGCCGTTAAGGCTTCTACGTTAGAACGTGTATTGTTTTACATTTGGACGTAAATAAACGTTTAATTATAACGTGCGAACGTATTACTTTTTAAATTTATTTATGCTTCAATGTTCAGACGTGAATCCTTTACGTTCGCACGTAAAATTAATACATTCGAATGTAAAACAGAAACGACCGAACGTACGTCATTTAAATTTATTTACTGCTTACGTTCGAACGTATATGTTATACGTTCACACGTATGTGTTTTACGTGCGAACGTAAAGGATACACGTCCGAACGTTTTATCTGAACGTTTGAACGTTTCTTTTACTATGTTCGAACATTAATGCAGAACAGCTTAAAATTAACACAAAAAATGCATCAATGTAAATAAATTTTTTTCCTTTTCTATTTTCAGGATATAGCTCATCCTCTGCATACTAGGAAACGAGAGAGGGAATAAGCCACTCAGGACACTGCTCGTATTGGGCTAATACTGTTATGGTAAAGCGAGAGGTCCTGATTAATGAGTTCGACGAACTCATATGAGAGCAGACGAACCTGAGAGATGTTTTCATCAGTAGAGGCTGGTGAAATATCTGCACATTGAGGGGGAAGGTATACCCCTCAATGGTTTATGAGTTCTATATGAGAATGTGTTGTTTCGCGAATAACGCTATCATCTGAGTGTTATTTAAGAAATTCGATCATATTTTGTATTTTGCTTTTATTATATATAAAGAGAAATATTATTTAATATTTCTATGATTTTTTAATTTCAATTCTCAATCAACTTTAATGTTATATTTTTCATCTTTAAATATATATACAAGTCAATTTTTTAGGCTTGTTCATAAATTATGTGATTTTTTATGTACTATAAAAATCACATAATTTTTAAATTAGAGTCATATTTAATTTAAATTTACAATTAACGTTCGAACGTTAGTAATTGACGTTCGAATGTTGGCGCAATACATTTTACGTTCGAACGTTAATTACTAACGTTCGAACATTAATTACTAATGTTCGAACGTTGGCGCCAAAAAATTTCACATTTGCACGTAAGTAGCCACAATGTTCAAACGTATATGTGACATTTGAACGTAAATTTTCCATACGTTGGAACGCAAAAAAAATCTCATCTGTCTTTAGTGACGGTTTCCAGAAACCGTCACAGAAAATGCTTTTTAGTGACGGTTTGAGGACTGTCACAATTTCTCAACCGTCACTAAAAAACAATTGTATTGTAGTATATGTTAAGATTCAAATATTTCAAATCATATTATGTCACTTCAAATAGAGTTAGACCTCGTTTGATTTCACAAATATGTCAAATTATCGCATCTCATCTTAACATTTAAACACCATTCAAATACAAGAATTTTTCATTTTTTATTTTTAAATTTTTAACTTTTTCATCTAATCATTACAAATTTCTCAAACTCTCAAATAAAACACAAAAAACAACTCAACTTTTCAAATTCTAAAATAAAAATAATATTAAAAAAATTATATGTTAACCTTGTTTTAACTTTATAATTTTTTTTATTCAACTTATTTTTTCTCTTTTCCCAAAATCACATAAAAATCTTAACTCGAACTATTTCACTATTATTTAAAAATTATCTCACTATTATTCATAGCTTTCTTATCTCATCTGTGTAACCAAACGAGACCTTATTCTTTTGCAAAAGGCTAAAAATCATAGAGAAATAATATTTGTAGTCCTAGTGTATGCAAGTACCGTGATTTCATTTTAAAAAAATAGATAAATCTATAACTCACGTAAAAAGAATTATTTGAAAAAATTATTTTTAATAGCAAACTTTAATTTTTTTTTTTTTTAAAAAGTGTACAAAATTTACATATTCTGATAATGCATCCAGTGTTAAGAGCACTAGTAGTATGCTAGCCATAGATAAAATTTAGCTGATTAGCTTAAAATATACTCACAGCAAACTCTCCAAATCCACAGTAAATTTAATTTTGGGATTTTTGACTGGCCAGTCAAACGGCTGGCCATATATTTTTGTTCTCATTAATATATTCTTCCTGCTTTCTGCAGGTGGGTATTTTTCTTTTATTTTGTTTTTGCTTTTTTGCGAGCTACAGCCTACACGTTGTGCAGTAGAGTTTTTACTTTACGATAATATAGCAATATAATTTGTGAGCTACATGTCTTGGAGTTGAATATACACATTTTTATGCATATTGAAGTTAACAATAAAAAAATCAATTAGAAGCCCACAGGCATCTTTTATTTTAGGTGAATAGAAATCCAAGTGTTTTTTTAATAAGGAAGAATATTTTAATTACCAATAGAATTAAAATAAATAAATATTATAAATAAATATTTAAATTTCTTTTCTTTTTTTTTAGGCAACGCCTAGACTTTATTAAAAAAAACTTCACTTGTAGCAGATGAATACTGTGATTACAAGACATTCCAATAACATAACCTTATTACCAAACTTATTGCATAAGAATATGAAAGAATAATACCTAGCACAAAACCAACAAACCCGTGAAAACACCGTGTAACAACGTCCAGAGCAAATTCTCAAATTTGGCAAGCCACTTCGGTCTGTTGGCAAGATACCTTTTAGCAAATGAGGAATATTTTCATTCGAAAACTCATCAATACAACCTCTACTATCCAATCGTGCAAGACAGTCTGCTGCATAGTTTTCCTCCTTAAAAACATGTTGAAACCGCACATTCAAGTCCCTTAGAAGACTGCAAATCTCCTCCCAAAAATCCTCCAAATACCAAAGACCAAACATTACAGCAACCTTCCTTTAACTAGTTAACTATCAAAAGGGAGTCCAGTTCAAGAATAACATTGTTAAAACCATGCAATTTACAGCATCGCAAACGTAAGAGTGCCATAAGCTCCGCCCTATTATTCGAATCAAAACCAATATATTCCGCAAATGCAAATTGCAGCTTTCCATCATGATTTCTTAACACGCTACCGGCACCAGATTCTCTAAGATTATTAAGGCTACTTCTATCTACATTCAATTTAAACCAATTGGCTTATGCCAAGAGATTGCACACACCTGGTTTGGACGGGACGACTAGTACTCCATCGGCAACTTCAATTCTTGCAAAATAGAAATGTCCCTCTTGTCCAAACGGTTAGAAGCTTTCAAACGACTGGCTACCCAAGCAATCCAATATTTTGCTTTACACCATAAAGCATCAAACAGCTCCTTACGTCCTTCCATACAAGTAGTACACCTTCATGACCACAAGCACCACGTCAAGATCGATGGAACCAAGCCAATCAAATTGCCCACCAGTGAGGATTTCGTGGTTTTTCGAAACCAAGCTTCCATTGATTGAGACCAGGAACGATTTGATACAAAAGGAATTCCCAAAAAATCCAACCATGTCTGCCATAGTTTTGAGGCCATTTTACCTTCATAGAAAACATGATTTAAATCTTCAATTGATCCCTCTTTACAACATTCACACTTAGAAACCATCGGAATACTGAGACGTCGTATTCGATCATCAACACTCAAGTTTTGTGAAAAAGTTTTCCACACTGCAATGGAAAACTTCTTTGGTAAAGCTGTATGCCATATCCATTTGGACTACTACTGTTTTGGAGCTACAACACGAACCAATCCCATGCATAGGAGGTGGAGAACCTACCATCTGACTTATCCAACCAAATTAAAATATCAAAACCAGTTTTTGTGCCCCAACTTTGGTTAGGATCTTGTCCGTGAGCTCCAGACCCACAATTTGCAATAAGAAATCTACATCCCAACTATTCTCCACCACGCATTCCTTTATTTTCAGAGTCGAAACATCAACAATGCTTTGCTCCTCACATATCGGTCTAGTGTCCATCCAATTATCTCACCAAAAGGATAGATTTCCTTATCTAACAATGCAGGTCGATTACTAAGCACAAACGGAATAAGAGTCGCAATTCTCTTCCATAACCAAGTCCCCCTCAATGGATTTACTAATGAAATATGTTGATCCTTTACATACTTGGCCTTGAAAAAATTTGCCCATGAAGAGTTTTCGGTAAGCAATTTCCAGACAAATTTAAAGTGTAGAGATTTTTGAACATCCATAAGATTTCGTAGGCCAACACCTCCCTCATCAACTGGTTTACATAGCGACTCCCATTTCACCTTTTTATTTTTTTTTCCCTTCAATTGAACCCCAAAAAAGGTGCTAAATAGCCAATTAATCATAGAAAACACCGACTTTGGAGCGTGCAAAACAGCTGACAAATGAATCGGCAAGCTTGATAACACATGTTTTAAGAGGATTAGTCGTTGCCCTAAAGATAAAAATCGAACCTTCCACCCCTCTATTTTCTTCCGAATTTTCATCAACAAATCCTCTAAATAATGCAACTTCATACGACCAGTAATAATTGGAACACCCAAATATTTTATTGGAAAGTTTCCTGCAATAAAACCTATAATACTCAAAATTTCTCGTTGTCTAGAAGGCGAGATCCTGGAAGAGAAGAAGATGGAAGACTTTGCTTCATTGACTACCTGTCCTGACCAACGAGCATAGATATTAAGAGTAATCACCTTAGCGGACCGCTTACACCATTAGCAAAAATCACCATATATTCCGCATAAATATTTAAATGAAATAATGAAAGATTTAGAGGGTTTGTTATTTAGTGTTGTTGAAAATTAGCTGGTTAATTTTTTTTTTTAAAAAATGAATTTCTTAATCAAATTTTGAAAAACAAAAATAGATGACTACTAAGAGCATTGGCATTAGACTAGCCAAATGCCAGTGAAATCTAAAATATAGCTAAATTTTGTATAAATAACCTGCATTGGATTAGCTAAAAATATTTAGCTTAGACTTTGAGCTACTATAACTCAGGAGACGTTTGGATTCGAATATGACTGAGATGAGCTGAGAGAATAAAAGAATTTTCAAAATTGGAGAGTTACTATTCACTCATCAAATCTATATTTTATTCACAAATAATCAACAACAATCTTTTTCCTTTTTATTCACAAGTTGGAATTATTGACAATGGATAAATTTTATTTAATATATAGAGTGTATTAGTAAAATAAAAAAAAAATTATTATTAAAATATATAATATTAATCTATATGCTTGCGACATAGATTCTTTGCATTAGATATAAAGATATAGCGCTCATGATATAGCGCTCATGATCACCATATCACGGGGGCCACCACAATCGAAGAAGAAGAAGAAGAAGACGGTCTGAAACAACGTTCGTCCAACTGGGTAACTGTATGTCTCGACGCGACCTCCACCATCGGAGGAGATCGCCCATGGCCTCCTCCTCTTCTGCCTCCAAATCCCTCTTCACCCCACTGCCAGTCTCCTTTGATTTCTCACCCGATTTGCCACCAATACTTGCTCTCACCCTCGATCAGTTCACCCGCTGCTTCGAAGCGCTCAGTTTCTTCCGAGAGAGGCTTTCTATGCCTCAAGCCATCGACCAGGAGTTCGCTCGCTTGCAGGTTGCAAATTTCGGATTTTACCTGTCTGAAAATGTTTGGGTTTTATAAGACAGAACCATTTTAGATAGGGGTTTGTCTTTCTTTATATAATTCTGTTTCGGTTATAGCACTAAGTTTTTCGGTTGTTTTCAGGCCAATAGGATAACCCCATCTGAGATGAGGAGAAGTGCCACTGTGGCGCTTGACAATGTCAATTTGAGCAAGAACCACTACACGGATGTCATACCATGTAATGTTAATTTTTGTTTCTTTTGACTCCTGAATGCTTAAGCAATTTGAATTATTTTTTGTAAATGGAGTTATATGTTTATAAAGCTCGAAGGTTATCGTTTTTGTGACCAGATTGATGAGTTGTTGTTGATTTCAGTTGACAGGAATAGGATTGTTCTTAAATCGAGTAAGGATTACAGGCCGGCAGCAAGGGGATACATAAATGCGAGCTTGATTATCGTACGAGCATATATATCTATATTTAGTTGATAATGTCTCTTTTTAGAATATTATGATTGGACGGAAGTGTCTCCTTAGTTTGACCTTCAATAACGACTCTCAAATGCAGACGTCTTCCTCCGAAAATGTTTCTAAATTTATTGCCACACAAGGTCCACTACCGCACACCTATGAGGATTTCTGGGAGATGGTAATCCAATATCGTTGCCCTGTGGTTGTGATGCTGACTAGGTTGGTTGACAATTACAAGGTACTTCACTGTATCGATTTTAAGGTAACTTTTGTAACTTCCAGTAGCTAATCACTCAAATCTTTGTACCACGTCAGGGTGCAGCCTTGGGGTCAAAGGACTAGCTTGGATGAGCTGTAGGCTCAGACATCTTGAATTCGATTCCACAAAGTTCTCCTAGATTACTTGATACTCGTTTCTAGCGTGTGAAGTTGTGTATCTAGGTTTTATTACCTAAGGGTGGGTTTTAAGGGCCCCTACCTTGGTGAGATATTCATTATCAAAAAAAGTTCCTCAAATCTATGTTATTTAGCATAGGTAGCACATGACGAAGGTAATGACCCAGAGGCATGTCAGTAACGTTTGTTTGATACCCAAAATGATTATTAAACGTTATAATTGGAGTTTCAGTGAAGCTCTTATAAATACAAATGGAAGTACTTATAAGGTCTAGTTCCACCTAGTAATCATCTCATGTGGTACTTAACACCTATGCAATGCTTTTACAATCCACCTACTCTATGTGAAACTTTCACAATCCAGGATATCATAACCCCCCTGCAATTTGAATTCTTAACGTCCTCGTTACATGGTGCTCTCTGCTGCGTATTGATTACTGAGTCTGATTTGATATTATTTGTCATGACTCAGGGACATCCTATTCAAATATGTACTATCATCCAAAAGAGCTTGTCAAAGTTACGATTAGAGTTATCTGAAATTACTTATAAAACCCAGTTCCACTTACTAAACTCCCTATTTGGGACTTTATGCTAATGGAATATCTTCGAACTTGTTAAAACCCAGTTCCACTTACTAGCCACATTTATGCTATATACGTTATGTGGGACTTAACATAATTTTGAGTATCACATTGGGTGGATGACTTGTAAAATCATTGTATAAATGCCTAGTTTCACATAGGACATTCACCAGGTGGACCTAGTCTTTATGAGTGATCCAGTGAATTTTTGTAACTTTGACTAATCTTTTTGGGGTATAGCATAAATGTGGCTAGCATGTCCCCAAAGCATGAGAAATGGTATCAAAGCTGATCCCGTTTGTGCTGAAGCATTTTCCCATTATGCGAGCCTTGACAAGGATATCAAGGATTTGAGTGGGGAAGATTGTGAGTTCTGGACTGTGTTAAGTCACATTGTGTGGGTGATTTGTGAAGGACTTGTATGGGCAGCAAGTTCCACATGATATGTTTACTAGGTTGGATTGAGTTTCATAAGTGATTATAGGGTACCCCAATTATAGCTTTGACTGTTTCTTTTGGAGTATAGCACATCGTAGGTTATTACAATAAAGCTTTTTTAGTCCAGGCCTAGTAAGACGATAATTAAGGTGTTATCCTGTTGTCAATCTTATCAATCACAAAGCATGACTTGACATTACTTATTATAAATATAAAATAAAATAAAATAAAATAAAAGCAAGACTTGACTATACTTATTAAAAATAAAGTGGGACTTGACTCTGAAGCTAACTAAAAAGAGCTTAAAAAGGGACGGATGGACTGATTACATTCAGGCCACTCTGTCGCTGCATATAAAAACACGTCATTCAACAACATCTCTAGATGCTTATGTTTTGTATTTTTAATGGAAGTTCCTCGGATAAAGTGAACTCCTTTTATAGGGTTATTGGAAGCATCTTATTCTTTCATTTTTTAAAGAAAACTCTTTGTAATGCCCCAAGGAAGGCCCGAGCCACATATGGGTCATGCTCTACTAGGACTAGCCAATGGTATAATTGGAACTCTGTTGAAATTATTATAAAGAGCAATGACTTCTTACTCCCAAGCAATATGGAATCTCATACGCCACCTACACTTGTCACTTAATATAAGGTATCGGACTGTCATGATTAATACTTTCCATGAGCCTCTTGACTGCTCATGCAAAGGCTCACACATGCATTTCTCTTTGTTAAGTGCTTGATCCTTTGTACCTTTATAAAGGAATGTATTATCACCATTGATGTGGCCAAGTAAAACCATTTATGCCAATACTTTTTATGTGGTTGTGATATCCAAACCTATGGTCATTGTGTGGACTTCTTTCCATATCCATTGGATCATTCCTGTACAGTTTTTTTTTTCCTTTTTGAGTCATAAAATTTTATTAATAAGTTCAAAATGCGTACTCAAATACATAGGTTGCATACAAGAGATACCTTATTAGAAATTAGAAAGAGAAAAAACAATTAATAATTCTTGTGCAACATCTTAATATAACTTTACATTTACAACACACTTATTCATTAGATTGATTATGGGTTTGAGCTTTATGTGCAGATGGTAAAATGTGGGGATTACTTCCAGGCAGAGGATGGATAAGAACTACTGAAACTTCATTAGTGTTACGCCTTCTGGAGGCAAATAATAGGGAGGTAAGATGATTGTTTTGAGAATAACTCTTACATTGTGCAAATGATGCTTTATCAATTTTTTGGCATGCCATATATGGGGAATATCCACCAAGATATGGGTGTGGATAGATTATATGAAAAAGATGAGAATGCATGCTTCTCCCATGCTTTATGCATATATAAAATCTTTGACTATTCTTTTTTTTCTTCATGTTTTAGGTGTGAAAAGCTGATCGTAAGAATCACGTGTTCTAGGGTTTTTTAATCAATGGAGGCCATGGATTCTAACTCCTTTCACACCCACTCCCTCCTTTTATCACTATTAAATGGAGTATTTGTGTACCTATCAAAAAAAAAAAAAATGGAGTATTTGTGCTTAGGAGTGTCTAGCTTTCTTGACATACTTCTAGGTCCTTGTACTTGTCATATATATATGTGGAGGTCATCCTCTATGGTGTTAGCTATACTTTCATGTATAGCTCACAAGGAAGCTTTGTCAAGTATTTGGTGTGATATGAACCCGCGCGAATGATATCCCTTGAATCCACAATCAATTTGAAAACTCCCCAAGAAAGCCAAAATCAATTTGCTAGACTCGTCTCAAGTGGATTGTATCGCCTCATTGATCTTCTTGATTCTTGATCTTGTGATTGACCCATCTGGAACTTGCAAAAGATCTTTAAGACTAGGCCTACTTTGGTTCCCATCATGGTGTCATTTGTAGTTTGTGTCTTGCCTTTGAGATGGAAACGTGTCTGATTGTGTTTTCCTCTTGGCCATTGTCATTTATTTTGCAGTCGGAGGAGGCACCCATATCTGTTTTGCATATTCTGTACCCTGAATGGCCTGATCATGGAGTTCCAAAGGACACATTTGCTGTGCGTGAAATTTTGAAAAGGAAATACCACGTACCACCTAATATTGGTCCCATAGTGGTGCACTACAAGTTAAGCTCTCGTTTATCTAAATGTTCCATGATGATGCTTAAAAATATTTAGACTTTTGTCTGAAATACAAGCGTGCATTCTCTTTCTCAGTGCAGGTATTGGGAGAACTGGAACATATTGCGCCATCCATAACACAATCCAAAGAATCCTTGATGGAGATATGTCTGCTTTAGATCTTGTTAATACCGTAACTATGTTCAGGTCTCAGAGAATGGGAATGGTCCAAACCCAGGTAAAGTTGCTAATTTCCAATGATATGTAAATGATTGGCATGGTAATGTTTTTTGAACTTACTCCATTATAATACTAATAGACTTATGATGGCTCAAAAAGACTTCTATTATGGCACAGGACCAGGGTTTGGTGCAAGTATTGATTTTGGACTTGTGCAAGCTCAGAGGACCAGCAGAAATGTTATCCCCATTTTATTTGATACAAATGTAGCAAGTTGTCTTTGTGTACTGTGGATTAAGTTTGTCCTTGCCCCTCGGGAAGTCTTTTTTTTTTATTCCTTGCATTATGGCTCAGGTTAGATGACAGCTTGCATGTTTGAACTGACTCCTAACTGCAGAATTTTTTATTGGCACCGGGTGTCCGAGAACAAAGTCTCGACTAATCCCGAGTTTGAACCAAGTAAAACCAATTCTCACAATTAAATGCCAGAACTAAATAAATAAATTAAAAAAAAAAAAAAAAAAGCCAAACCAATGATGTTTGGATTGGTTGATTCTCTGGCTAAAAAAGTTTCACACTAAAATTGTCGGGATTCAGTATTTGTTTTAGTTTTTGTCCAAGCCCTCTTCTTCAGAGAGATAGCTTTCAATTCTGTGCCAAGAATGCAGAATAGATTAATGTGATTCTCATTCCACACCTGCCCACTCTCCCTTTCCTTTCTCTTTTTTCTTAAAAACCAAGCCCAGCCTTCTCTACTTCTACTGTGCCATCTCTGTTAATTTCTGTTTGGTAGGATCAATATCTTTTCTGCTATAAGGCTATCATTGACGAATTAGAAGACCTAATCTTGGAGTTCAATTCTCGGAGCTCAAAATGGTATGTCCATAGTTTTGAAGTTTTTCTGCCTTTGCATATAGATTTTGCACCACTTTGGTGTAAAATGCTTTAACTAAAATTACTCATAGAAAATTCGTTTGCTAAAATGATAGATTCACTTCTTCTTTTTTTAAATATATTTTAGCTTATAGTTTTATTGTTTTGTAGGATATCTCTTAATCCATATGTCTTTTGTTTAATGCTTTGGCAGATAGATTAAGAGCTGTTGCTCATCATTAATACCAATGCTGAATAAGGTTGAGAGAGAGAGAGAGAGAGAAGACCAGCTGCCTGCTTCTCCCTATATGTTTTAGTTCTTCAGATGTCTGGTTCCCACAATAATGGTGGAACCCAGAACATTGATGAATAATGAATTTCTCCTCAAATCGACCGGTTCTCTCCTCTAGAGGGAATTGAGGAGCTGAATGATTCAAATGGCCTCTATTTCATCTTTATATCGGTTTCCCACAGACTACTAGAAAAAATAACTGACTTGTAGCCATTGCAAGATTCTGATTCATTCATCATGGACAGGTTCAAAATGGCTGTTGTCCGTTGAGGCCAACTAAGTCCATTGAATGCTTAGATAACTATGGATAATATGCATGTTGAAATGGTCATTAATAGCAAAAGTGGAATGATTTGCAAGTTCCTCTATGTTGACAATGGCCATTTGTAATTGAACTGTTAGAGTACATGGTTGTAATTAGTGTAACTTATGAGGGTATAATTGTTATTTGTATGCCGTATGTATATGCTGTTGAACATAAATGAATAACAAGTAGTATTCTCTCTCTATGTTCGACTACAAACTAAACACAATGTTGTCTTCTTGATTCCAATTCTTTATTGATCTTGTTTTGAGGAGCTTTGTTCATATGAAAAGTGCAGTGGTTCTTCTATTCTCATATTCCTCTGCATAATTCCAATATTTTCTTTTCCGTGGTTCAATTAGCGGGGTTTGTGCTTGACACCAAGTATGATTGGTCATGTGTTATTTGCATTTTCACGGGCCAACTAACTTGAGATTTGTGATACTTTTAAATCAAGAGAAATGGTAGTTGCAGTCGTGAATATGCAAGCGTCGCGTAATTATTTTGAAAATTTTAAATAAATACATGACTCACATAAAAAAATTAATTAATTTTTTAATAGTGGGTCTCATTCTTTTTTAAAGCGATTGCACAGCGTTTATGTACTCTATAACTGCATGTAGCATTACTCTTAAATCAATGGCATAAGTTAGAAAAATGGGAATTGGATTTGGAATTTAGCAAAGATGGATTTATTGAATTTGGTGTGAAAATTTTAAATCAAGTACTTCAATGTAAATAAATCTTAAAAAAAAAAGAGGGAGGAAATTTTGGTCAAACGCCCTATGAGGTTACTTAGGTTCATCACTTTATGCAATTTTTTTTTGAATTAGCTCTATGGTATGAATTATTTAAAAATAAACTCGATTAATTTTCCTATCCATCAACGTTAATAAAAAAAAATTCATGACTGAGTCACGAGTTACGACGTGTCAACTTTAATTTTTCTTGCAAAAATAAATTAAAATTTCAAATAAGTAACAAATAATATTTTTATAAAAAGATAATTTTATTTAAAAATTTGAACATTTAACAAACAAAACCTCTAAAAGCGTTTTTTTTTTTTAATGATGAATTTGTGATTTTCTTGAGTTTGGATGACATATTTATAAATTTCAAATCTAGATGACATTCATTTAATTTTAAAATCTAAAAGTCATTTATATAATTTTAATTTTTTTTGTAACTTTAAGATCTGGTTTGGATAGATAAATGATTCATCTCATCTCAATATCCAAATACTACAAACACAAATACTTTTCAATTTCAAATCTTCAACGTTTCATCTAATCATTATCTAGTTATTATAACTTTTCTAAACTTCTACACAAAATATAAAAAAAAAAATCAATTTTTTCAAATACAAAAATAAAAATTATATTTTAATAATATTTTAATTTTATAATATTTATATTCAACTTTTTCACTCTACTTTTCCAAAACCTCGTAAAACAATTTAAGTCATATCATTTCTAATTCATCTCATCTCAACTTAAATATCTCACTATTATTCATAGATCATCTCAACTCATATCATTTTAAACTCACTATCCAAATCAGACCTAATATGTTCTCGCATTCTCTATTTTTTAAAATTTTACTATTTTTAATAATTCTCAACTCTTTTATTTGTTTTTCTTGCGTGTCTCAACTTAAGTTTGTGATTTTTTTAATATTATATTTTAATACAATTATCTCTATATTTTTTTTATGTTCTTAACATATATTCATTTTATAAATTGTCAATTCTTCCACACGCATATATCTATCTATATAGACATGCATAAATAAATACATGACACACACTTTATATATATCACGGCCTATACTTAAAAGCGCCTATATTTTACTGTTCATAAATGAACAGTAATGAATAGTAATTTTTTTTTTTCGTTTGCTACTGTTTAAAAACATTAATTATGAACAATATATATATATTTTTTTTCACTAATGAATAGTAAATTTTTTTTTTTTTTCGCATAGTTTTTTGCCGTTTGCTACTGTTTATAAACAGTAAGAGTAATTCTACATACAATCGTGAAATGCGTAAACGCCGCGTAACTGCTTTGAAAAAGAGTGGGGTCCACTATTAAAAAATTAATTTTTTTAATGTGGGTCCCATGTTTTATTAACTTTTTTCAAAGCGATTACGCGGCGGTTGCACAATTTACGGTTGCAAATATATTTTCTCTAAACCATTAATTATGAACAATATATATATATTTTACAGTAATGAATAGTAAATTTTTTTTTTTCGTTTGCTACTGTTTATAAACATTAATTATGAACCGTATATATATATATATATATATATATATATATATTTTTCACTAATGAATAGTAAAAAAGTTTTTTTTTTTTTTTCGCATAGTTTTTTGCCGTTTGCTACTGTTTATAAACAGTAATTATGAACAGTATATATATATATATATATATATTTTTCACATGTTTGTTTAATTTTTCTGTTTTTTTTTTGGATTTATCCGTGTGAATGTCAATGTGCAACGTAATACCACAATCGTGCGTGAGGAATGAGAAAGGAAAAAAAGAAAAGTAGGAAAAAATATTAGTTTTTGAATTTTAAATTCCAACCCTTCATCTTTAATCTTCAGATTTAATCTAATTAGAAGTTTAAATATTGATTTAAACTAACATAAAATAGATAATTAAATTTTAAATATTATATCATACACTTAAAATTAACTTCAATTTATAAAATACTAATTTTTCATCATTAAATAAAAGATAAAGTTTTACTGAATATTAAATAAATGTTGAAATTTTGTTAAATATTTTTAAAAAAGTATAACAATATAAATAATTAGAGTTTTAATATAATTTAAATATGATAATATTCTTAATTAACTACAACTAATGAAGAAGTAGCCTAAAAATATGTCTTGAATGTGTATTTCACTTTTTTATTTTTATTTTCCTTTTGTCATGTATTTTTTTAATCATCATAAACATTTTTTTAAAAAAATAAAAAATTCACAAAATTATTAAAAAAAACACTTCTTCAATCACTAGATAAAAAAAAATTAAAAAAAAAATTTGGCAAACGTCACTTGGACGTTACCTACTGCTATGTATTTATATATATATATATATATATATCACCAATCCCGAAATGGTAAATATTTCGTTTCACTGCTTGGTTTGGGTAGTGAGAATACTTGAGAAGTGTTGAGAATGTTTGTGAATAGTAGTGAAAAAATAATGAAAAGGTAATAATAGAATATTGAATAGTAGTAAAAAGTAAGTGAAAAGTAATGAATAGTAGAAAAAATAGATAAAAAATAATAATAAACTAAAGAATAGTAATAAGAGTGTTTGAGAGTAATTGAAGTATTCTTTGCTGCCAAAAATGATAAGCGGAGGAAAATTTAAAGAGTAATATTACATACAGTCGTGGAATGCGCAAACGCCGTGCAATCGCTTTGAAAAAGTGTGGGGTCTATTATTAAAAAATTAATTTCTTTTCATATGGGTCTCATATTTATTCATTTTTTTCAAAACGATTGTACGGTACTTGCATACTCACGATTGCAAGTATCATTTCTCAAATTTAAAACATTGCATGGAAGAGCAAGAAGTGTCGTCTTCTCAATCATTGTTCTGTTTTGCCAACTCTACTGTATATTATATGAATTGGGCTGCTCTCTCCACGTCAAAAACTTTGGAAAAATAAAATTCCCATTTTTAATTTAAACATAATATTATTTTTCATAAAATTTCAGAAACTAAGGGTGCATTTGGATGTTGAACTGAGTTGAGTTGAGTTGAGTTGAGATAATAAAATATTGTTAGAATATTATTGTTTATTATTATTATTATTTTAAGATTTGAAAAAGTTGAATTGTTTATTATATTTTGTATTGGAATTCGAAAAAATTGTAATGATGAGTTGAGATGATTTTAAATTCCAAACACAGCCTAAGACGAAATTACAAGACGAGATTACCCAACATCTCACATAAAATATCACACGATACATACGGCCCAAAACAAAAGAGCACAGAACAAAAAAGTATGGAAAATGCTAACATGTCTCATGATTTTGCAAATATATTTTATTTTTTATTTAATCAACGATTAAATAATTATTAATAAATTTATATATTTTTTGAAATATTTTAAAATAATTTAAAAAAATTACACTTAGGTCCTGTTTGAAAATTAGATTAAATTGTAATCAATTCAATTCAATATAATTTTAAACTGAATCTAACATCTAAATATCAAATTCTCAAATCACTAAATTCATCTCAATTCAAAATATCTTTACACGTGAAATTCACAATTTTTTTAACTCAACATCTCTTTTACACGCGGGACTTACGATTTTTTTTAACTTTTTATAAATATATCTAAATTCATTTCATCTAAACATATTTAAATTATCTTAAATATGACTCACAAAACTCATTTACCATTTCAACTCATTCTTATGCATTAAAAAAAAATTAGCTAACGTACGGCGCAGCCGAGTAGTCCAAAAGTATATTCACTATCAAGTAAAATCCTGCTGGTTGCATTTCGGCTTGCCCAGTTACATCCTGACCATTTTTTTTTATCGAAAAGATGAAATTATCCAGCATCAGACGGAAGAGAAATGATTTATACAAATCTCAAATAGATAAGTCTCATACAAGTCCTTATAAAAAAATAGATCCCACCTTAAAAAAGTGTAAAAAAAATTATTATTTATTAGTGAGACCCACTATTTTACAAAAAACTTGTATGAAACTTGTCTATTTAAGACTTATATCTAGCATTACTCTAACAGAATATTACATGTAATAAAACTTAAGTGAAGGCCAAAACAGTAAATTCACACTTAAGTAAAACATTTGCATTCCCACTTTTTATAAGCTTATATATATACTAGCAGTTATATAACGTGCAAAGCACATTTGTCTAATTGAAAATGATGTGTCCAAAAAAATAATATGATGTGTAAAAATAATATGTTTTTTTTTAAATTAATTAGTTAATAATTTAATGCACAGGAGCAAGAAAATAAATTTTAACAAACATCATAATGATAACAAAACTCTACAATAATATAAGTAATATGAAAATTAAAAGATTTTACATATTTTAACAATAATTTTTTTAACAAAATATATGAATTGTGTAGAATTCAACCACAATATTCAATGACCCAGGGAGCACTGAAAAAATACAGAATCTTTTATTTCTATATTGCTCTCACATTTTTTCATCATTAAAGTAAGTCTCTTCTATTTTGGAAACTCCAAAAATATTATAATGGTAGAAAATCATTTTATCTAAATGATTTTAGTTAATTAAGAATATTATAAGATTTAAATTATATTAAAAATCTTAATTATTTATATGATTTTATTCTCTTAAAAATATTTAACAAAACTCTACCATTTTTTTAATGTTGAATAATGTTGAATCAACATTATTCAACATTATTCATTACTGTAGCACTGTTTAATACTGTAATACTATTTATTATTGTTGACGTTTATAGCCATTTTTAAGTTAAATGATATTATATATATCATAGATAGATAAACTCAATGCTTTTGTTTGGATAAAAACAAAAGTCTTGTGCATATCGTCAAAACAGTCATCCTTGACTTGGTCTCCTTTACCTTAAATTTTAATTTTTTTCAGAGGATCACATCCTTATCACAAGAGGAAATACTATCTTTTGTTCTTTGTGCAAGATTCTGAGGTTTCTTTGCCACAAATGATTAGCCCAACACTGACCATTGGATCAAAAATCTGTTGATATTTAATTTTATGGGATGTGAACTTTGTGATCATCATAAAAAAATGGGCCCTACTTCGCATGACTTATAAGTTGACCAAACAAGAGCTCATCATAGGATTAATTCAACTAATTCAGAGACCAATCATGTTGTAGACAGAGACCAATCATGTTGTTTACACATACATATTTGCTGGTCAAATTCCTTAAAAAAAAAAAAAACATATTCTTGTTTGAGTATTTATTGTATATCTGTTTGTTTTCTTGGTCTCAAATTGCTACGAGGAATTTCTTAGTGTTCATACAGAATGCAAATGATTGCCATGTTTGACATTGCTTTCAAGATAAATAATGTGAATTTGGAGAATAATAGAATGCCTTCTGTTGTTCATTGCTGACCCTGAAAATTCTTTGGTTTTGACTCTACTCGAATTTATTAAGACAATAATATATAGTTTGTTAGTCTATGAGAAATATGGACTTGAGTTAATTGATATTAGGTTTGGTTGTATGAACTAATTGACTCCTGAGTTTGGAAGATGCATGGAATTTGCAAAGGATCATGTTAATCTTGAGACAAAATATATGGCATAAGACGCGTATTAGAACAAATTCTGACTTTGGATATCCACTTGAATAAGTCTCTTATGAAAGCTTAAAGGATAACACACTCTAATCTATAACTTGCAAAAGAAGTGATGGAACAGAGTATGCACGTATACTAATAATGGGCAAAAACAAACAAAAGACAAATGCAAAAGAGGATTACCACATCTTTAGGTTGAGTTTGGATACCAAAACCATCTCATCTCATCTCATCGTTATAATTTTCACAAATTCTTATATAAACTACAATAAATAATTTAACTTTTTCAAATCTCAAAATAATAATAATATTAACAAATAATATTATAATAATATTTTATTCAACTTTTAACTTTTATCTAAAACCATTTCATTTCATCTCACTATCCAAACCCCACATAAAGAGGAGTTCATACTTCAATTCCTTTAACTCTTCTTTTATTCTCTTCCTTTACTTTTCTACTCCCTTTCTCTATGAGATTATGCAAACAAAGAGAGACATTATATCTTGTAATATGCAAAAGTCTTAATAGTGGATTTTCTCTCGCGAATCTCATGGATGTAGATTTCAATATCAATTCGTCGAATCACGTAAATCTTGGTATTACTTTTGGTTTTTGCTATTTTATTTTATTTTATCATGTCATCACTACACATCTCTTCCATCGACACCGTCTTTGAGTTCTCCGACCAATTGTTGATTGACGAAGCCAAAATTTGACATCAACATAATGTAACATGACTAGATAAAAAAAGAAAAAAGAAAAAGAAAAAGAAAAAGAAAAGAAAAAACAGTATAAAGGACAGACAATCAAACAACCTTTAGATGCATTGCAACAAAAAACAAGACATTTTTCAACCAAAGAACATAAATATTGAGAGTGATGTTGAACATAAATATTAGGAACAAAGATTGTGAAGATATTATTGAGAAATTGAGTAATGGGACAATGGATACCACACAAAAACAGCGAAGGATACAAAGCACACAAGGATTTGTCAAGTTGTTCGTTGTTCGATTAAACCTTTTCTGTTGAGTGGTACCATCAGCAGTGCAAGTATCTGATCATGATAATATTACCCGCAAATCACGCTTGAGATAGAATCTTATATTTTGTATCTCTCTATTGTATCTTTTTATTTTTTATTTTTGTATATACAAGGGGTTGGGAGGTTTCGAGTTTTTCATTTGAAAGACCGGGTCATATATATCGCCCATCAGACTCTTGGCCTTTCTTTTTTTTTTTTTTTTTTTGAACAAGTTGACTACTTTTCATATATAATTAAAAACCAATACATCATAAACTGTTTCAAGAAAGGAACTTAATTATACATATAAGAGAGGTGGATCTTTTTCACAATGAAAATTCAAAGAAGATGGAATTTGGACTAATGGGATCTTGGCCTCTTTCTATTATATCTAAACTATCACTTTTGAGATATTGGCACATTAATCTGCTTTCAAATTATTGCTTTTAATTTTTCATGAAATGATATTTCTGTCTAATTTTATTTGTGGACGAAAAATAGTTCATTATGTATAAACTTGATGATCATATCTTAATCAATAATTCAAAAGTGTATAGTATATTTGACATGGCAATTTTCTAGCTATTCACTAGCATTATCATTATTATTATTATTATTATTAGAAACTAACTTAGATATTAGATTAGAGTAAGGCAGCTCATCATCTGTTTTATCATTATCCTCTCATCATCTTATAATGTATTGTTAAATGATTAGAAACTATTTATTATGTTTCACTTGTAGACCTATTATTTAATGTTACATCAAGAAACGTTGAGAGGATGATGATAAAAAAATGATAAATAAATTTTTTCTATACGTTAAGCGCACTGGTGTAGCCATTTACTCTAATTTGCTAGGTACGTGAGTAGGACAATGATACAACATCAACTATATCACAACTCAATTACTAAATCATATTAAAATATTAATTTTTTTTCCTACTTTAATTAAGAAATTCTATCCTTGCAACTGCTCATAGTAAATGAAAAAATATTGTTATGTAAAATGTTGTGAAAAGTGATATGTGTTTATCATTTCTCATAATTATTATATTCCAATCAACATAAAAGATATTAATTATTATTTTTTTGGTAAATACCATATGTTTCTAGATATTTTCCTATCATTTTGAAGTCAATGGAGAAAATAACCAGAGTATCTACATAGTTTATTGTATTATGAGGTATTCTCAAATATTTTAAGATATTTCATTCCGAAACATAATTTATATGCAAAAATATTTTTAATTTCAAATTTTAATTTTTAACTTTTTTATCTAGATATTACTCCAAACACAAAATCCAATATAGTCAATGCAACTTTTCCAAACTTTTAAACAAAACACAAAAAAAATACAAAATTTTCAAATTAAAAAAAAAACAATATTCAAAATTATATTCAAACAAATTTTTAATTTTATAATATTTTTATTCAACTTTTTCTCTATCTTTTCTCAAAAACTAATAAAATATCATAATCCAAACCATTACACTATTATTTACAAATAATTTTACTATTATTCACAAATATTATATCCACAAATATTATATCCAAATAGCCCTTAAAGATCTCGAACTTGAATGTTACAGGTTATTGTTCTTACTTTCCTATCTTGTAGTGGAGGCTTCTCCTTATGACCACCTCTTTAAAACCCTAATATTCTTATAGTGGATCTTCATTTATGAATATAATGCTAGACACCACACTCTCATCCTATTTTGATCATACTAAGTAGTATGTGGCATATTCATCACTATTAGATGATAAAAAAATATAATAAATGATCATTTAATGGTGATAAATGTGTCATATTTTACTTAGTGAGATGACAGTATAGTGTATAGAATTTTCCTATTACATTTTCAGATTTTCTCTTGTTTACTTTGAGTAACAAAATAAATAAGATGTAGGAAATTTGAACCCAATTACACACACGAATGCACAATAAAAATGCGAAAATAGATATGCGTACCTTTAACCATATTTGTCTATATGTAACGATAAACATTGAATATAGAGAATTGACCTGAATTCTGAAATGAGTTTTATACTCTGCACATCTTTATAAGCTCTCATAGATGGAATACTGAGGCTTGTAATCATGCTAGGCTACAAACTCTCTCAATCTCTATTTATAATATAATAGCATCGGAACCCTATTATTAAGTACTAACGTTTGATACAATCTTATATATGTAAATCTCGTGTATTCTCGTTGAAAAAAATAGGAGAAATTTGGGATCCATATAAGAATTTTTTTTTAGTGAATCATTTTTTTCTTTAAAAGAAGTGCGTGAAACTTGCACATCCTAAAACTGTATTTAGTATTATTTTGAGAAATGGTATTTACAGCCATTAACTGTGTAAGTACCGTAAACTCATTTTGAAAAAAAAATTAATAAATATAAGACCCAGATAAAAATATTTTTTTTAATGATAGACTCCAAAAATGTACAAGACTTGCATAACTTATAATAAATCTAATATTACTCTTACTCATCCCACCTCTCTAGGGGTGAGAGGAGGTTGAGTGAAAGGAGGTGTTTTGACCCTCTTACCACCTCTAGTTGGTTAGGATTGACGATATTAGATGGTTCGAAGGCTAGTTCGAACCACCCAAGAGGTCGGCTGCCATAGTTCGCTGAGATGGCGTGGGTAGGGGGTCGATTCCCTCCCCGCACAAGATGGGTTTTTTCTTAAATTTTTTAAAAAAAAAAAAGAGAGAGAGAGAAAATTCTTTTAATTTTGAAATTTAATCTTTTTCCTAAAGTATTTTTATTACATTTTTTTAGAAAATGGGCTTTTAAAATAGTTTTGGATTGTTATGCTGATTTTATTTTATTTTAGTTATTTTTTAACAATATGTCTAACACACGATTAGCTTATTATTATATTGCGTTTGGATGTTAAGTTGAGTTCAATTATCTATGAATAATAGTGAATTGAGATGATAGAGTGAGTTCTGTGAGGCCTATCTAAAATGAGTTAGATGTGTTTGGATGTTAAGATAAGTTTATATGTATTTATCGAAGCTGAAAAATATTATGAGTCATGCGTGTAAATAGGTATTGAGTTGAAAAAAGTTGTGGATCTCACTTGCAAAGAGACTTTGAGTTGAGATGAATTTAATGATTTGAGAGTTAAGTGTTTTGATATTAAAAGAGGTCTAAATCTGAACCGAACTCAGCTAAACTGAATACAGTCAAGAAACTTAAAATTTTAAAAAAGATTTTGACAAAATGATTTAATTATAAATTCTGAAAAACTCAAGAAGTACTATATGAAAATTAAAATGAATTCTCTTTTTTTTTTAATCACTAATAACAACCACATTAAAAAAAAATTTGATTAAGCTTAGGGAAACTAAAATTTATTGAATTTTAAAAAATGGAGGCCATCCATGTATTCAAACTTGAGTAATGTTAGATACAGTCTTTTCATGCACATAAAAATAGATTTTTTTGTATTTTCTAAAAAAAAGTAAAATTCACAATAAAAAATAAATTTTTTATGTGTATTCTAGATTTTTCAAGGAAAGTGAGCGAAATGCCCTATTTGGATATGCAGTCGGTCTCATCTTATTTAAACATTCAAACACAACTCAAATATAAACACTTTTTAATTTTTCTTTCATATTTTTTCATCTAATCATTACAACTTTCTCAAACTTTTATATAAAACACAAAAAATAATTGAACATTTTGATTTGGGGCAAAATTATTTTATTGAAGTCAAAAGATTTTATTTGATTATTTTCAGTTTGTCATTACCATCTTAAATTTTCTTCTTCCGTTTCAATAAATAATATAAAATGATACGTTTGAGAAGCCTTTTTTTTTGGTCAAAGTTTGACTGATTATTTGTCAAACTGGTTTTATTAAGCTTTGATTCATGCAATTTGTTGGTCTTTTAAAACTACAACATTGTTGTTTGGGATATTGCAAATTCTAATACATTCCTTTATAAATTCGTATTGCGGTTTACGGGAATTTTATCACATATTTCTTTGAAGGAAAAATCTATTCATCATCTATTTTCTCATAATCTAATAATGTGATATTAGATGATAGATTCATAAGTGAAATATAATAAATAATCTCCAATCATATAATACCACATCATAAGATAATTAAAGGATGATGATAATTGACAGAATGAGTAACATTACTTTTCTCTAAATTAAGACAAAATGTCGACATATATTAAAATTTTATGTCAATTTTAAAGTAAAAAGAAGAATAATGTTAGATATAGTTATGAATCGTGTAAGCACCGTGCATTCATTTTAAAAAAGAGTTGAGTCTACCATTAAAAAATAAATTTTTTTAGGTGGATCTCATATTTACTCAATTTTTTTAAAAAAATATGTAACGCTTGCACAACTCATGACTATAAATATAATTTATCTTCAATAAAATCAATAATTAAAAGGTATAAATTACTAAATTAGTAATAATTTGGCCAATTTTGAATTTATATTTGGCCTAATAAGAGTATTAGTAGTGGGCTCAACAAAGTTAAAATTTAGGTAAAAAATAGCTAAAATGCAAACTAAAGTGCAACAATGGGCTTAACAAATGAACAGTAATTTTAACTTCAGATTATATCACTAGCCAAATTTGTTGAGACAAAGGGACTGACCAAATATTATTTTTGGACTAAAATATTATGTTTTCGTTGCTTGCTTCTCTCCTGCGCAAGTGGAAATGCATTATTTTTCGTTGCTTGCTTCACCCCAGCCACCGTGATGACTTCTTGAATATAACCTTTCAAGATAATTTCTCTCTATATATATACATATTATATTAAAATTTTTACTACGATTTCCAATTTTGTAACACTTGCTAACTCAACGAATATAATAGAATATATGCTAGAGATAAAATTTTTATTAGTTTTCCAAGTAACAAAAATTTATAAGTAAAATAAAAAAGAATATTCACTAGAATTAAAATAAAAAATTTACAAGAATAAATTATAAATAAAATTAAAATAAATAAACAGTTTAAAATTAATATTTTAATATGATAATAAAATATTTATTAAGTCTGATATTATTAAAAAGTAATTAACTAAATTTATAATAGTGAATTTCTTAATCAAATTTTGATTAAAATTTGTCAGAACCCGCTACTACTATGGGGAAGAGAGAGATAGCGAGAGCACGCGCGAGGGTGGAGAGTGGTGAACGAAAGCGAGGGAAGGAGAATGGTAAAAGGGTGAGAGTGTGGGGGCTAGAGAGGTTTTGACCACAGCAGCAAGCCAAGTCTGTCCTTTTTCGTTGGGGCTGTGGCTTTGGTAGCTTGCAAGTATTACTGCCATAATCAAAATCCAGCCCCAGAGAGAGAGAGAGAGAGAAGAACAGAAGGTTTTGTTGAGTCTTGACTGACTCCTCAGTTGTGCCTCCCTTTCTCTGTTCTGCCTTTTGGGCTTTGGGTTCTTTCTTTCTTTATCTGCTCCTACCTTTGCCTTTCGCCATCATCTTCATATCCTCCGTTTTTCTAACAGATCCAACTCCAACTCACCCACCCTTCTCTTTCTATCAAGCTGGTGAACTCCTCTCCCTCTCTGTCTCTCTACCTTGTTATCTCTTTACTTTTCCTTTTTTTTTTTTTGTATGCATCTATCCGCAGCGTTATTCTGTTTCTTGGTAATAGCGATTGGCCTTAAATTTAGATTCTTTAATGTAATAAAATTTGTGGGTTTGTTTATTTTGATCTCCCCTTCAATCAAAACTGTTTCTTCTTCTTTTTTTATTTTAAAAAAAAATCAATTTAGACGATTCTGTCATAATTTTTCGTATAGAATTTTCTTACTTTCTCTTTGATTTGCAGGTTCTGATTTGCGGTTTGGATTTTTGTTGATTCTGAGTTTGGTGATCTAGGACTTGAATGGGCTGGAGCTTCAGTAGTAATCGGTATTGGTGCTGTGGATGTATCAGTGGAATTAACTAGGATATTTCATTAATAGTTTCAAACCAGTGTGATTAAATTCCTAGCTGTGGGAACTAAAGGAGCTTCTGGTTTTCCTCTAATACTTCCAGTTTTGAATTTCTGGACGCAAGGGCTACTCTTAGTTCTTGTAAATAGCCCAATTTCCTGGCTTTTGTATGGAATTTGTGAATAACAAGTGATTTATAGTTTGTGCTCATCAATACGATGGGTGGGATTTGCTCGAGGCCGGGAAGATCCACCGTGGAGGATCTGACTGTAGATAATGCTCCTAGAGGAAGCTTTCCACACACTAATGGTCATTCTAATAATGGGGCTGGAGTCGTTTTCCCCTCAAAAATAAATGGCCATTTGACCCCATCACCTGTTGGTGAAAGCGTGGATAAGCAGTTAGGAGGACCTTTTTCATATCAGGACACGCATGTAGTTACATATGGACTGGATCCGGATGATATCAATGACGGGATACCACGCTTGTCTAGGGTGTTATCACACAAATCTAGATCGACCAAGTCTAAGCAGGCAGCAGTGGCAAAGGTAAGTTTGAGCTGGATTTTTTCTTTGCATGCTTTGATTTTGGTGTAATTGATAATATTTCTTTAGATTGAACAGTATTTGGTATGATAGGTTAGTAGAGGAAGGTTTCATTATTTATGCTTGCTTTCAAGCATTTGGAGCTAGACTATTCCTTTGGAAGGAACCCCTTTCTAGAAATTGAACCCACCTTAATCATAGTTAACTTGGAATAAAATTTTGAGATGCAATGTTAAATAGTCGACCCCGAGCTTGTTCATATCGTAAATTTCTTTCTCAGTGGAGTTTGAAGACCAAAGCCCATTGGGAATCACCTTGTTTTGCGGGACTTTGTAATCGGGAGCAAAGATTGAAATTTTTCCTTCCAATGTTGTGAACTCCATTCTTTAGAAGGATATTCGGAAATTCCAGAGCTCTTTTCAATTCCTGGATTTGTGCAGTGTGGTTGCTTTTTGTTGAATAAACATTTTGGAAACATGTTATAAGAACAAAAAAATACAACATCAAGCAAGTGCCATATATTACTGGTAAAAGTGGTGTAAACGTTTGAGGGTTAATATTTGGAAGCAAATAACACATCCTAATCCTGTTCCTTTCAGTCTCAGCGTGTGATGAATGTATAATCACTGAATTTACTTGATTACCACCTGTGCCCATTCCCATTCTGAGCAGATGTACTAATCACTGAATATTTGTAAATGTTCGTGCCATGTGATGATTAGAACTATAGGATAGAACCCCTAGGGGTTGGCTCAAGTGGTAAAGGCCTTGGGCTTGGGGGTATACTCCCCCCAGGTCCAAGGTTCAAATCCCCATTGCAAACAATCTGTAGGGGCCACACCCCCTGGTGAAAAGCCAATGATTTAACCAGTTCCGTGTAGGGAAACTTTCGAGGGTGCGGTGCACGAGACCGGAATTTACTCTGCAGGGGTGGGTCTGAAGGGCCCTGCCTTGGAGAGATTCCCCGACATAAAAAAAAAAGAAAAAAAAAAGAAAAAAAACTATAGGATAGTAATGTTAAGGAATGCTTTCCTTCTCCTTCCTAGTCCGGTGCTTTCTCTTGTATACACCTTGTGTACTTAGGTTGCCAACTTGCACCCCCCCTCTTTGTTTTTTATAAAGTTGACATGAAAAAAGAGAGAATAAAAAATCCCTTATATAAAAAAATCAATTTATAAATTTCGAGACCTTCATAAAAAAACTGATTTTAACCCTTAGACATAGTTAGTCCTAGCCTGATTTGGGTATTTTGTTTTTCTTTTAAAAGAAATTCCTAATCCACTTTTATGCATAACTAAAGAACTAATTGTCATGGACACTTGACCTTAGACGTATGGGCGTGGACTCATTCCCTTAGACTTGGGCTTCCATGGAGAGTACTTTAACCAATTAAGAGCTCATCCGCCAATTTGGTCGAAACAGTAATGAAATTCAAAACCAGTCAAAACAAAACCAAGTGAAATGCCAAAGAATATTGGTAAATCACTCATAATTTGTGTATCTTGAACCTACAACCTCAACCTTTACCTTGTTCTTATAAAGTGACGAGTTGTCATTTGCATTAGAGTTCATTGGCATGGAATCCAAATGTTCACGGTTGGTTATATTCTGAGTGATTTTTTTTTATTCTGTTTCTCTCTTGTTTGCCTTGTTGGTTGCTATTTTTACCATTTCTAATTGAATTTAGCTGTACTTGTCTTGTCCTACTTTATAAATGATATGATATATCAGACTTCACAACATTTGATGGTGTTCTTCCATGACATGACCATTAAACTTTAATTGCTGCAAATTAGATTGTGTTATTGTGCATTCAAATAGGTGTTCTCCTTGTATACCTCTTGTGTACTTGGGCTACACCTACTTTTCTATTAATAAAATATTATCTTACCTGCCAAGTTTATTACTTATAAAAAAAAAAAGATACAAGGAAATTATGAAAACTAGCCCCGATGAAGTCGTGCTGAAGAAGAATTTCTTAAGCTCATCCAAGGAACGCTATCAATTTCCACACAGCAGCAATATGGGTGTTACCCTGAAGACCTCTCTAGCACACAAAAACATCCACTACCCTTCTAGGCATTACTCATGCCACTCTAGTCAGGCTAAATATGTCATCCCACAAAACCTGGCCACTGCTCAATGTAATAGTAAATGATCCATAGTTTCCCCATTTTTCTTAAACAAATAACACCGGCCCATTCAAGAAGACCACACTTTCTCAGGCTGTTAGTGGTAAGGATTTTCCCAAGAGAAGCAGTCAAACAAAAATAAAAGCTACCTTGGGAGGTACCTTACATCTCCATATGGTCTTCCAAGGAAAATGGTTTCTATGTTGAACTGATAGAGCCTTTTAAAAGATCGAACTGTGAATCTCCTACTCCCAGCTTGAGTTCAGATCATCCTATCGTCCACAACATTACCAATATTCATAGCATACAAGAAGCTGAAAAAATAAGCAATGGTTCCTAGTTCCCAATCCTGAGCCGCTTTAAGAAAATAGATGTTCTACCATGATGGGTCATTGGGGCTATCCAGCAAATCTGTCACCGTAGCCTCCTTATCACGTGCAATCTGAAAGAGCGTAGAGAATGCACTCTTAAGGCTAGCACCACACCAAGAATTGTGCTAGAAACAAACTCTAGAGCCCATTCCTACCTCAAATTTGAAGTACTTGAAAACCCCCCATCCTTTTCAAATATTTTTCCACAACCCCACTCCATGAGCACCCCTAACTTCATTAGAATACCATCTCCCCCTAATGCTCCCATACTTAGAATCAACAACAACCCTCCACAAAGCCTCTTCCTCCTGATGTTATCTTCACAACCACTTCCCAAGAAGGGCCTAATTAAAGGTCCTCAAGTTTCGAACCCCCAATCGTCCACAAGAGATCGGGGAGCAAGGTTTGTCCCAACTAACAATGTGGAACTTGGCTTCATCCCCAATTCCTCCCCAAAGAAAAGCATGGATCACTTTTTCAATGCAAGTTGCCACACCTGCAATTAAAGGAAAAATTGAAAATATTTTGGGAGAATAGAGAGTGTGCTTTTGATTAAAGTGATTCTGCCCCATTTTGACAAGTAGTGTCTTATCCATCATGCCAACCTTCTTTCAATCTTTTCTAACACACAATCCCCCTTTGCCTTAAAAGCAGCCCCCAAAGGAAGACCAAGATATTTCATAGGTTATGAATCAACCTTACAACCCAGAATGCTTGCCAAACTCTGAATATTACTCACAGGATCCACAGGTGCCTTCTCAAACTTCAATCTCGAGACAAGTACAAAACAAAGTAAGAGTGCCCTCAAATAATGAATGTGACCATGGTCTGGCTCACAGAAGAGTGAAGCATCATCTGCAAAAAGAAGGTGAGAAATATTGACATGACCAAGATTAGGACCTGCCACCGAGAAGCCTGAAAGAAATCCACCACCAACAGCAGCATCCAACATACGACTGAGAGCATTCGTAACAATGACAAAGAGAAAAGGAGAGAGAGGACCCCCTTGTCTCAACCCCTAAGAACTGGTAAAGAAACCCACTGGAGATCCATTCACCCGAGAAATAGCTTGTTGAAATACAATGCTCAATTAAAGAACATCATCTCTCCCCAAAACCACATCTCCCAAGTAAATAATACAAGAAGTCCAAGTTTACATGATTATATGCCTTCTCCATATATAGTGCGCATAATTTTTTTTTTCATCGGTAATCAAGAATTTTTATTCTTAAGAATAGGCAAAGCCCAAGTACACAAGGAGTATACATGAGAAGTACCTAACTAGAGTTTACAACTGATGAAAACAATGGCCATTTAGTCATGTACATTTAGTCTGTTACAAACAATGTTTTAAAGAAAAAAACTTTCAACTCCTCCGTTATTATCTCGTGGTTTTCAAAGCTTCTATCATTTCGCTCCCACCAAATACACCAACACATACATATAGGGATCATTTTCCAGATTGCTGAAACTTGTGAATTACCTCAAAGACCTCTCCAACTTGCTAGGAAATCCACCAATGTAAGTGGCATGACCCATGATAATCCAAGTCCTGTAAAAAAATCATCCCACATGGTCCTGGCCGCCTTGCAATGTAGAAACAGATGGTCGACTGATTCTCCATCTTTCTTACACATGCTAGACCAGTCCAACACCATTACCCAACGTTTTCTTAGGTTTTCTGTGGTGAGAATTTTGCTCAATGCTGCTGTCCAAACAAAAAAAGTTGCTTTTGAGGGAGCTTTCGTCTACCAAATGCTCTTCCAAGGGAATGTGGGCATGCCTGAGCTCGTTAAAACTTTGTGAAATGATCTAACTGTGAATTTAACTTTCTTGGAAGGACTCCACATCATCCTGTCCATGGTACCCTCGGTCATACATACGAAGTATAGTGCCGCATAGAACTTTGTGATAACCTTCAACTCCTAGTCTTGGGCTGCCCTACTAAAATGAACATTCCATTGAGGGGAGCCACTAGAAAAAGCTAAGAGATCCGCTATCGCTGCATCCTTTACTCGTGCGAGCTCAAATAATTAAATCATTTCATCAAAATCTTTTTTAAAATTTCAAGTTGCTCACTTACCATGTGGCATTAGTGTCACTTGTCAACTTTAGGGCTCGTTTGGTTCCTTAACTGCACTCAGCTCAGTTGAGTTCCGTTAAGATTTAGACCTCTTCTAAGATTCCAACACCCAACTCTCAAATCACTAAACTCATCTCAACTCAAAATCTCTTTACACATGAGACCCATAACCTTTTTCAACTTAAAACATCTTTACAAGCGGGGCCCAAAACCTTTTTCAACTTCCCATAAATACATCTAAACTTATCTTAACATTTAAACACACCTAAACTCATCTTAGATGGACCCCACAAAACTCAATTCAACATCCAAACGCAGCCTAATAATAAGCTAGTCGTGTTAGTCATATTGTTAAAAAATAACTATAATAAAATAAAACCAGCATAACAATCCAAAAACTATTTTAAAAGTCCATTTTCTAAAAAAGTATTTTAGGAAAAAGATTAAATTTCAAAATTAAAAGAATTTGCTTTTTTATTATTTTTATTTTTTATTATAAGAAAAAACCCGTCTTGTGCAGGGAGGGGAATGGACCCCATTCCCACCCCAGCGAACTATGGCAGCTGACCTCTAGGGTGGTTCGGACCATCTAATATTGTCAATCCTAACCACCTAGAGGTGGTGAGGGGGTCACAACACCTCCTCTACCTCAACCCCTCCTCCCCTAGAGAGGTGGGATGAGTAAGAGTAATATTAGATTTTTAGATTATGCAAGTGTTGTACATTTTTAGAGTCTATCATTAAGTGGCATGACCCATGATAATCCAAGTCTTGTAAAAAAATCATCCCACATGGTCCTGGCCACCTTGCAATGTACAAACAAATGGTCGACTGATTCTCCATCTTTCTTACACATGCTAGACCAGTCCAACACCATTACTCGACGTTTTCTTAGGTTAACTGTGGTGCGAATTTTGCCCAATGCTGCGGTCCAAACAAAAAAAAGCTGCTTTTGAGGGAGTTTTCGTCTACCAAATGCTCTTCCATGGGAATGTGGGCATGCCTGGGCTCGTTAAAACTTTGTAAAATGATTTGACTGTGAATTTACCTTTCTTGGAAGGGCTCCACATCATCCTGTCCATGGTACCCTCGGTCATACATACGAAGTATAGTGCCGCATAGAACTCTGTGATAACCTTCAACTCCTAGTCTTGGGCAGCTGTACTAAAATGAACATTCCATTGAGGGGAGCCACTAGAAAAAGCTAAGAGATCCGCTATTGCTGCATCCTTTACTCGTGTGAGCTCCAATATGGCGGGGAAAGTGTCTTACACCATTTGTCTTACCAAAATCTGACATGAGAGCCATCACCCACTATAATATGTGTATGTCTCTGGAAGAGCTCCCAACCCTTCCTGATGTATTTCCACAAACCCACCCCATGTGGGCCTTGTACCTCATTCAAGCACCAACCACCCCATGCCTCCCCAACTTGTGCATCTATAAGACTATAACCAACTTCCACAGGACCCCCCTTTTGTGTTGGTATCGCCACAACCATTTATCCAATAGGGCTTGGTTGAACTTCATCAAGTTACGAATTCCCAATCCACCCCCAGAAAATGGAGTACAAACCATGGACCAATTGACCAGATGAAACTTAAACTCGTTCCCCAAACCACTCCACAAGAAATCGCATTTAGATTCTTAGTACAGTTGGCAATCTTTGCTAGGAGCGGGAACAAGGACAAAAAATAGGTGGGGAGGTTAGAGAGTGTACTCTTAATCAAAGTGAGCCTACCACCTTTAGATAAATACAACCTCTTCCAAGATGCCAATCTGCGCTCCACCTTTTCAATCACAACATTCCAAATTTGCTCTGATTTAAAGGAAGCACCTAAAGGTAAGCCAAGATACTTCAGGGGTAGAGAATATACCTTACATCCCAAGAGAGAGGCTAGAGCCGCCGCTTTGGGAACATTTCCACCGGTACTAGTTCAGACTTTGAGAGATTAACTCTCAGACCCGAAACAGCTTCGAAACAGAGAAGTAGAGCCCCCAAAGATTGGATATGCCCAAGATTTGCTCCATAGAATATGAGAGTATCATCAGCAAACAGCAAGTGAGAAATATCACAAGTCATAATTTTTTATTTTTTTTTTATAATTAATAAGAGATTTTATTACCAAGAGATTTTATCACAAGTCATAATTACCATTCCCCACCGAAAAACCGTAGAGAAAACCACCTTTCACTGGGCCTACAATCATCTTATTGAGAGCTTCCATGACAAATAGAAAGAGTAAGGGAGAGAGCGGATCCCCCTGTCTTAAACCACGGGAGGAGTCAAAGAAACCCACAGGTGAACCATTCACCAAGATAGAGAAGCGGACTGTTGAGATGCAAAACTCTACCCAATTCAGCCATTTCTCTCCAAAACCGCACCTTGCAAGTAAATAAAGCAAGAATGTCCAATTTACATGATCATAGGCTCCGCATCTAGTTTGCAAAGTTACCTAGTTTCTCGAGATTTGAGTTGTCCGTCCAGCACTTCATTTTTAGGATTGAATCTAGAATTTGTCTGCCTTTGACAAATGCATTTTGCGGCTCCAAGATTAACTTCTCCATCACCGTACTCAATCGGTTCGCTAGCACTTTGGAGAGAATCTTGTAGACCCCATTCACAAGGCTAATGGGACGATAGTCTCGAACATCCATTGACCCCACCGTTTTGGGAATGAGTGCTAGAAAGGTAGCATTGAGACTCTTAATTAACTATAAAAAAAAGTAGCATTGAGACTTTTTTCAAAACTGGCATTATTATGGAACTCTTGAAATACCCGCATAAGGTCGCCCTTTATCACTTCCCAACAGGTTTGGAAAAAACCCATGGTAAAACCATCAGGGCCTGAGGCCTTGTCACTAGCCATACCTTGAGCGACTTTGCATACCTCTTCTTCTTCAAAGGGCCTCTTGAGCCACCCTGCTCACTATTGATCTAGTGCTGAAAAAGTCAAACCATCTACTGTCAGTCTCCATGGTTGTTGTTCAGCTAGGAGATGTTCGTAATACTGTACAATGTGGTCCTTGATAATTGACTGATCCAGAAGAAACTGCTCCATCTACCATCAATGTATCAATAGTGTTGTTCCTCCGATGCGAATTAGCCACCCTATGAAAGAACTTTGTATATTTGTCTCCCTCCTTGAGCCATAGTGCCCTTGATTTTTATCTCCAAGAGATCTCTTCCATCAATATTACTTGTTCAAGTTCTGTGACTACTTGACTCTTGCGAGTTTTTTCGGATTCAAAGAGAGTTCTCACCTTCTCCCCACCCTCCAAATTACGTAACTCCTCTAGAAGAGAGCGTCGTTGTAGAATTACATTGCCAAACACTTGTTCATTCCATTGCTTCAAATCGTGTTTCAACGCTTTTAGTCTTTTTGCCATTATGAAGCTTGGAGAGCCTTGGAAATCATAAGAGGATCACCATTGCCTGACCCTGTCTACAAAACCGTCAGATTTAAGCCACATATTTTCAAATTTAAATTCCTTCTGCCTCCATGGATGCCTCCATAGTCTAAGAGGATAGAGTAATGATCAGAGCATACTCTAGGTAGTCGTCTTTGAGTTACATCCGGAAAATGTAACTCCCATTTTGGAGTTAGCAAAAATCTATCAATTCTCGACCAAAATGGGAGTTCACGGGTGTTGGATCAAGTAAACATACCTCCTGTTAATGGGATATCCATAAGCGCCTGTTCTGAGATGACGTCAGAGAATTCCCTCATAGCGGGTGTGATGTGGGACATACCTGACCTTTCACTCGGGAAATGAGATACATTGAAATCACCCCCTATAGAACTTGGTAACTCCCACCAACTAAGAAGTCCCGTCAATTCTTCTCACAATGATCTTCTTTCTGCATCGATATTAGGGCCGTAGACTCCTGCAAATGCCCATTGGAACCCATCTTCTACATTTACAAAGGAGCAAGCCACGATGAAATCACCCACACATTCTTCTAACCTTTCCACCACCCCTTTGTCTAACATGATAAGAACACCACCTGATGCTCCTTTAGGCACAAAAGGGTGCGTTGGACCTTTCTGGGTTACCTCCTGCCATCACGGCCGTGAAGGTGATGTGATGAGTTTTATTTATGGTCAATCAAAGATAGGGCTACCTGTCTTCCTTTCATAAGGAGGGAGTTGTTGGATGTTACCCTTGGACGATGGGATTTGGATGGAGAAAGGTACCTACCATTATATATAACTTTTCTCAATGGAAAAATATATGGGGCGGATAGCACAGGTAGGATAGGGGTTTTTTAGAAACCTCATGGGGGATCTGACCTTGGCCTGTCAATGAATTTCACAGTTCACCTGTCACAATGCAAATGATAACTTTGGGATATTTCAGATGATAGGGATTAAAGACAATGGCAATTATGGCTTACACATCATAAGCTGATAGTCCAGCCCAATCAAAGTTGTTTACAAGGAAACTGTAACAGAATAAACTCCTAGTATGAGCTATACTTCGATGGATTATTTAAATGCTGGTTGCTGTTAACTCTAAATGGGTATTATTTGACCATTAAATGGGCTATATCACCATGACAGGTTCTATGTGAAAAGGAAAATTATGGCATATATAAAACCTAATTATCTGAAAGGAATGGTCTCTTAAAGAAAGAATATATATGTCACCTTGGTAAATTGTGACTGGAAAATTGTGCTAATTTCAAACTTTGGTGGCTGCAAATCAATCATTACTCTTATCAGTTGCTTCTTCTTGTTGCAGCTAACTTATATGTTTTAGCTATCTCACTTGATTATTTATTGCTAGATGTTTGAAGTTATTTGAGATTTTTCACAAATAAAGTGAGGCAAATATGCTAAATTGTGCTTTCGGTGATATAATGGCAACGTAGTGTTCTAGTATTTACCATGGTTTCTGAAATCTCAATTGTTGGTTTCCTCACTTTTTGTAATGTGAATTTTAGCATGATAAAATTTAAAATTGTCAATAATTATGTAAAATATTGTAAATATTACGGAATGTTGAATAGGCTTATTATTATTATGCTTTATAGGTTTCAGAGGTGAGCTCACTTTTGGGCAGAGCTGGTACTGCTGGGCTTGGGAAGGCAGTAGAAGTTTTGGACACACTTGGTAGTAGCATGACCAATTTGAATCTCAGCAGTGGTTTTACCTCAGGGGTGACAACAAAAGGGAATAAAATTTCAATTTTGGCTTTTGAAGTTGCAAACACAATTGTTAAGGGTGCCAATCTAATGCAATCCCTTTCAAAGGAGAACATCAAACATTTAAAAGAGGTGGTACTTCCATCTGAAGGGGTGCAAAACTTAATTTCGAGAGATATGGATGAGCTCCTGAGAATTGCTGCAGTCGACAAGAGGTGTATAGGCAGAAAGAGTTCAAATGCTTTTATGCTTTTATGCATTTTTGCTATTGCCTTCATTTTACTGGTTAATTATTCTTATAGTTGTTACAAGAACAAAACAATTACTAATTTTATTTTGCAATTTTGGGCAGAGACGAATTGAAAGTTTTCTCTGGAGAAGTGGTGCGTTTTGGAAATCGTTGCAAAGATCCTCAATGGCACCATTTGGATCGCTATTTTGAAAAGTAATTGATATAGTAGTTAACTATAATACTTTATATGTGTTCTTTAAACCTCTCAATGGAGGTTTTCATGTTGTGCCTGTATTATCTTTATGATATTTTAGGTTGGGTTCAGAACGTACCCCCCAAACGCAACTGAAGGATGAAGCAGAGACTGTGATGCAGCAATTGATGACTTTGGTTCAGAATACGGCTGTGAGTATTACTGTTGTAAAGAGATCACTGCACTAGTCCCAGTAATGTAAATTTATAATAGTCATAATAAACCTGTGTCACAGTTTGAATCAAAATGGTATGAATAGGAGAGTTTTTTCCTCTCTTCTTTTGGTTTGGGAAATATTCATTTTTACAACCATGTGCAAGTTTTATTCTTTATTTTCTTTGGTGTTTGTGTCTGGGTACAGAGATGATAATTATTGCATTATTTCACTGCTTTCTCTGAAGTGAAATTAATGTACAACCTGATTTTCAAATTTCTAGTTCTAATCATTTCTCTTGTTCCATAACATTTGATTGCGCCTGTTTGGGGTTTGTTTGTTTCATAATAGCTTTGTTATCTTCTATGCTTTTTTTGATATTTTCACATTTCAGATGGACAGATTAGATCTAAAAGGCCAATCTGTATTGATGTGATACCTTGGAACTTTACTGAAGGGAACACAAACTTCTCTCTGTTTCAGGAATTATATCATGAGTTGCATGCCTTAGACAGATTTGAGCAGGATTATCGGCGTAAGCTTCAGGAAGAGGATAACTCAAATGCTGCTCAAAAAGGTAACACAGCTTATTTCTAGTGTAGAAAAAATTATTCTTACATGATGGGTAAGCTTATCAATACATAAACGATAGAAACTTTTCTGTACCATAGTGCCAGGATGTTTCGATGTCTAGTCCTGTTGATTCTCTAACTCAAATGGGTCATGGCTATTTCCTTGCTTTGTTTATATCCAGCCTTACTACCTTTCATTGTTATGAGTTTTGTAGTCGTTTTCTACTATTACAATGACTTTTATTGTAGTTTTATACTAAAGACTAGGTGTTTGTAACTTATAAACCCATAAAATAAAAATAGAAAACCCGTATCTAATTAGGATTTAGTTTTGATGCGTTTGTGTGGCTAGTCCGATGGTAACAACTAACATAACATTTTACTTCTTATCTCAGATCTTGTACTTGCTTAGATTTAGCCTTATGGGTTATTCTTGAATTGAAATATACAGATCCAGCCCCAGTTTCAGAGTAATTGTTCTTTATAAATCCTGATAGATTATGAGGATTAGTTTTGTTTAAATGTTTTCTTTGTTATCACAATTACCATTATTCGACAGTTTGACTTTGTTTGTGTATAACTTTTATTTATTTATTTTTGACAAGTAGGGGACAGCCTTGCAATTTTAAGGGGAGAGTTAAAGAGTCAGAAGAAGCATGTAAAAAGTTTAAAGAAAAAATCTCTTTGGTCCAAGATCTTGGAAGAGGTAAGTCATTGCTGCTCTATATAGGTTCTTTAAAGGTGCATATGGAAAGAATGTGCAGCAATAGAATTGTGTTCCAAGATATTAATAATAAAATCTTGTTTTTTTATTTGTTTTCTCATACTATCTGTGCTTGGCAGCCGCATACACAGTATGCAGTGTTCTGTACTTGAATTGTGCCTTTTGCGTTTTTTGATGAAATTCTTATTATTTTAAAAAATAAACAGTATGCAGTGTTCTTATTCCATCATTCTGAAGAATACTCGCTCAATGAATCTCTTTGCCACTTATCTTTGAACTTCTTTCTCATTGTTGTATTCCTTTACAACAAGATCAATCTATCTTATTTTTGCAGGTGATGGAGAAACTTGTAGAAGTTGTCCATTTCTTACATACGGAGATTCATGAAGCCTTTGGTAGTGCTGGTAAGCATTGAAAACAATAATGAAAATTTAGATTATGGCCATGTCAAGGCTTGTCTTGCTCTTCTTTCTGAACCTTGTGAGAAGGCCTGAACTTCTATATTAGATTGCAGATCTATCTGATAGCTTTTTTTCTTGATTGCTTCTTCTGAAGAAGTTATTCACAAACTTCTTTTGCTTATATTCATCTATAGATGCTATATTCAACTTGTTTATTTCTTGACACAATGCATCTTACTTTGATGTAGTAGTTTATTTACAAGCTATTAATTGGCTTTTATTAATTCAGTAAACTTCTTGTGTTCTTTCCTCTTTTGCATTGCAGATGACGACAAGCTAGTGAAGGGTTGTCATAGCAACCATAAAAAATTGGGGTCTGCTGGTCTTGCATTGCATTATGCCAGTATTATTGCTCAAATTGATACAATTGTAAGTTTATGACTTATCCAGTCTTGACGCATCTTCACCTTTCCTATTTTATATGTTTTGTTTTTCATGTGTAGTGTCATTATGAGCATCTTCACCTTTCCTATTTTACCTATTTCATTTTTAGTGTCATTATGATATTCTTGTTGGCAAATCAAAAGTTTATATTGAGTCAGAAGAATGTTCTTATGCATGTAAACCAACTGAGAGGAAGAAAATTTCTAGGAGAGCTTGTGGGTGTGTTAACCTGTATTCTTGGAACTTCGTTGAAATGCTTCTTCTTGTGGCTCACATCTCAATATCTCCTGTATGGTGATCCTAGATACATACATGACGGTTTGGCTCAACATAAATGTAAAATCATTTTTTTTTTCTCTTTTTTGAGAGCAACTTAAATACCTCAATTAGTGCTACTTCATAAAAAGACCTCTTTTGGTAGAATATGTAGTTCCAAATATCGTCTTCTATTATCAAACCAGATATTCTTGCTATCGCAGTCATTAGGAAAAAAGTGATCATAGTGCTTGTGGCCTTGCCTGTTTCACAATTCATCTAACCACTTAAACTGCACGCTGTGTGCATAGGTTCAATTGCTCAGGCTCCATTTTTTGCTAAACTTTTGTAGATGTAATGGGCTGGTAGTCTCTTTTGCTTAAACTGTTCTTGGTCCTTTAATAAATAGTTGAAGCTTCAAGAAATATACTCAATTGATGTTGGTCCTCAAGTATACTCAAAAAATGCAATTTATATATTCTCTGTGTGAGACCTTTTGTAATTGGTAACAGTGGCAGATCACTCTGCTCTGCCTTAACTACAGAGGATTAGGCGTGATTTTGACATCAACCCCTGCAGTTTTGGAAAAGTCGTTGTTGTCACTTTTATCATCACTATGAATGATGTTGATAGACAGAACATGCATTAAATGATCTGTGCGGCACCATCTCTATAGAATGACCAGCCAAATGCCCAATGCATCTAGGAAATGTATTGCAAGCCTAATTTTAATAAAGAGATTTGATCTTTTATGGATTTTTCCGGTTAAATCACTGCACTAACCTTTCGGTTCTAAAATATTTAGACCCAAATTCGAGCCACTATAGTTAAGAATCTAATAGTTCAGTTTGGGTCTTTGGGTAGTTGAAAAGCATACTGGACCACTTTTGAGCAGTTTTGGGCTGACCATTACCTGCCTGGACCCAACAGGTGGCCCACTGGAGTTTACTTGTGTGTTGGTTAAATTTTTTGTTATGAATTTCCTAATTACTCTTAGGTACTTGGGTAGTTATTGGATGTATCGAACTGTTGGGCACTTTCGTGTAACTTTAGGATGCATTGGTCATGAGAAGCATGTGACTATGTGAAGAATGAAAGCTATGTTTGAAAGAAAATCATATACTGGACGTATTTTGCTGTGGTGCTAATATTTGGGATATTGGCATACTATTTTTTTTTTTTAAACTTTTTGTTTGCTTGGATGTTTCTAACAGTCACTTTAATAGATTGCTTTATATCCAGATTATAAGCAGAAAAGTTGTTTTTATAGCACAAGAATCTCACTTTGCAATCTGGAGGTGTTATATTTCGACTAAACAAATATGAACTGATGCTTATGTTCATTTTACTTTCAATATGGGGGCTTTGCTTTTTTAACATCAAATTATAATCAGGTGTCTCGATCAAGTTCTGTACCTCCAAATACAAGGGATGCTTTATATCAAGGGCTACCGCCTGGCATAAAGGCATCATTGCGATCAAAATTACAATCATTTCACGTTAAGGAAGAGGTTTGTATTGTAAATACTCATGGCAACAGGGAATAATCCGACTCTGGAAGGTTTTGTATTATTTATGTACATTTATGTACATAAACACACGAGCATATATATAATATATATATCTATATATTAGACTCTAAATTTTGCTGAAGTACAAAAATTATTTCGAAGTATGCTTCAGATTTTTTCATTTCGAATATCTTCTATTAACAGTTCTTCAAATGGTGTTCTTGCAGCTTACTATCCCACAAATTAAAGCTGAGATGGAGAAAACTTTACAGTGGCTTGTTCCTATTGCCACTAACACAACAAAGTAATTTTTGCTACCCTCACATGGTGCAGACTGTTATACCTTATGCATGAGCATGAGTAGAGTAGAGCAGTAACATTATTTCTTGTTAAGAAAAACACCTAGTGCACACTGTGGTACCTTATGCATGAGCATGGGTACTGTAGCAGTAATATTATTTCTTGTTAAGAAATATAACTGGGATGCCCTTCCAAACTGTGATCTGGCTACTGTGCTGATTTTTAAATGGACGACAAGGCGCTATTTCTGCTATATGTTTTTTTTAAGAAAAATTATGTGACAATTTCATCTTTCCAAATGGTTTCTTTTTAGTTCTTTTTTTAAGTAAATGATTAATCATGTGGTTTGCTTTTGCATATTGGTCTACTTAGAGCTCACCATGGCTTTGGATGGGTTGGAGAATGGGCAAATACAGGGTGAGTTCTTAACAGGGTGCTTTTTCTTCATTAATCTTATCCCTTCCATGATTCACTAAGCGTTCCCTATTACTTGTAGGTCTGAGATGAATCGTAAACCTGCCGGCCAGACTGACTTGCTCAGGATCGAAACATTACACCATGCAGATAAGGAGAAAACTGAAACTTACATTCTCGAACTAGTAGTATGGCTCCACCATCTGGTCAGCCAAGCTAGGGCTGGCAATGGTGGAATCAGGTCTCCTGTTAAATCCCCAGTTCGCTCACCCAGCCAGAAGGCAATTCAGTTATCTACATACACACCCAACTCTCAATCCCCTATGTTGACGGTTGAAGACCAAGAGATGCTCCGGGATGTGAGTAAGCGGAAATTGACACCTGGAATAAGCAAGAGTCAGGAATTTGATACTGCAAAAACCAGGTTAAGCAAGCACCATAGGATGAGTAAGAGTAGCAACCACTCTCCAATAAGTGAAATTAAAAAGGATCCATTCCCGATTAGGAGGCCATTTTCTCTTCCAATCATCGACTTCGATATTGACCGGATCAAGGCCTTGGACGTCATCGACCGAGTGGACACAATGCGTAGTCTATAATTCTATATTACGTTTCAAGATGCACCGCAAAGGAGACCTTGTGTTTGTGTATTGAGTACATCTGCTGCATTTTCCAATCTAGGGTGCTCTCATCCATTATGCCAAGGGAAAATCTCATGTGAGGTACAAATTAGATGATGAGTGATATAGGTCACCACTTTTTTGAATGTGAAAAGTTAGGGTGATAATGAGTTGGTAATTTAATTGTTGTAGAGATGGAAGGTATTAGTTCTATATGTACAGACTAGCATTTTATAATAATCAAAATTTCATGGTTCTGCTTCTTTTCTATGCATGTTAGTTGTCTTTGTTCTGTGCAGCAGCCACACGATTGTTGTTGGAATGTAGATGTAAACTAACAGTTCACATTCTTGATGGCATAGTATTAGAATCAGAAACAACAGGAATGGACATCAATTAGGTTATTTAATGGAGATAGGCTTCCAAAATTATTTGGTATCAGAGATGGAAATACTAAGAGATGAACACAGATCTATGAAAGTTATATTCCCCATATGCCAATCGTAATTTGTCCTAGGGGTGTGCATCTGGATATCCGGACCGTACCTAGAATTTTAAAACCGGGTGGGGTATCCGCTTGGGTAAACCTGGTTACAATCTGGGTGGGTATCCAGTTTTAGAACCAGATATCCAGATTGTAATCGGTATTTGGTTTTAACTATACCTTTTTTTTTTAACTCTAGTTTTTGTACATGCAATGTGCAAAAATGACATCGTTTTGAAACAAAAGTTCTATTTAAAAAAAAAAACACTTGGTTATGAATAACCGGTTAAATTAACCGGATCCGGGTGGATAACCGCTTGGATTTCCGAGTTTCGGATCGGATAAAAAAAAATGAGGTTTGGATGCACGGCCCTAGGACTCCAAAAAGGAAAATAAGGATGAAAGTTTGTAGATTGAAAACAAATTATCCCAAAGGCTAATTTTTTAAGAAAATTTAAAATCTACCTTTCATTTATAAGATTTTATAATTTGAAGGAGTGGTAATCCCTTGGTGATTTCTTCCATTTTGTTAGCGAATATGTTCTTGAGTTTTGTTATTTATAAACTGATGTATAAACACTATTTATTGTGGAACCTATTGCAATTATTAAAAAACTCAAAACACAAATGTTAGGTTTTTTGTTTTGAGCTGATGTGGTAGCTAGGTTTCAATATCAGTAGTATATTTGGTCTGTCAATCAAGTGATAAATAAATTTGCAAATAGATTTTATCTATATTATGTTTATAATTTCAGTTTACTTGTACAAGTCCCAATTTAGGGTTTCATAATATAGTTTTGGGAATAGCAGTAAGCCTAATGAGTGGGTGGCATAGGTGGTGTCGGGCGGTGGCACCTTGCACCCTACTAGGCATTAGACCGGGGTGCATGAGGCCGGCGGCATATGCCACACAAAGCTATATTTACATGGAATGATGAGAGCTTGAAATCTTCAAGATATCTGTCATTACATGTAGATAGGAGTGTCAAATCGTGTTAACGGGTCGTGTTCATGTCGTGTCAAAACATGTATATTATACTATATAGATCAACTCTAACCCGACCCGTTAAGCTTATCGTGTCAAAATCTCAAACCCTAACACAACCCATTGACATAACGGGTCGTGTCGTGTCAAACCGTTTTGACTCGTTTATGTAAATGGGTTGAACATACTTGAAATTAATCTGTTTGACTTAATTAATTTTAGCATAATTTTATATAAATGTTAAAATCACAATATCTATAAAAAAATATAAAACTACTTACAAGTCCAAAATTACAATCCAAACAATAAAAATATCGAAATTAAAATTCCAACAATCTTATTTTTAGATATAAGGGTATAATTGTAACTTTAACTTTCTTAACGGGTCATAACGGGTTGACCCGTTATCAAATCGTTAAGAAATCGTGTCTTAACGGGTCAACCCGTTTTGACCCGAACCCATTAAGGCTAAACCATAACCCGCTTTTATCGTGTCATGTTCGTGTTCGTGTTGGGTTAATGGGTCGTGTCACATATTGCCACCCTACATGTAGATGGATTTATTCTCACTGTCATTATATGTAGAATCTTTGATCTTCACAATAATTGACATCGCTTAAGCCTTACTATCTTACAAAATATGCCCACACATCAAAATACCAACAGCTAATATATTTATAATCACCAGAAGTCCCCTTGATAATGCTGCACATACAAAGGTGTGTGGGGGTCAGTGCTCTTTGCTAGGGATAAAGCAAGAGTTTGTTGAGGATGCCTCAAGACAACCTTGCTATGGCCCAAAGAAGAATGGAGAATTATCCATGCTGACAAAGGAAGAACATCACTGAAATTTGATGTTGGTGATAAAGTGATGCTGAAGTGAAGCATACTCCTCAAGTTTAGAAAAGCTTTCTAAAAAGGAAAATTCAGAGTCTTTATTCTAAAATATTTTTGATTCATTTGATATAAAGGAAGTGCTACAATCATAAAAAGATTTTACAAAAAAATTGACGTGACTTCATACAATACGTTAGATCTACTTTACAATAAAAGTAACTTTACAATCTGATGTACCGCATCTAATCATATCAATTTATAAGTTTACTTTTATGAAATATCTTTGTGACTGTAAAATATCTAAAACTTTTGGTTTCCTTTTTTTTTTTTTTTTTTTTTTTTTAAATTTTCAACATCAAACTGAACATCTTTAAATCGTAAAAAAATGAGTATTATTTTTTAACTTTTTAAATTCTCATCTCATCAATATCCAATAATTCTAAGAATAATGGCACAAGAGGAAAAATACAGGCATAACATACAAAAGCCACTGACATCATTTGACAACACCTGCCAAATCTTTGACCTCCATTTCTGCAAGCATCCATAGATTTTTTAAATTTTCTTGCTCAAAGTGATTGCCTTTTGACTAAGGAAGAAAAGGACAAGAAGCTGTTCGAGATGGAAAGATAAATTATTGATCAAGCTAAGGCTAAATTCAAAGATGACGCCCGGAAATGGGTAATCCAATAATAGCTCATGGGAATCGAAGTTAATTAGGAAGGAAAATGATATATATAGTAACTAATGCTTGCATCTGGCTATCATGTTTGGTGTCCGACAACAATATCTCGATTAATCCGAGAGATGCATGCATGCTCGATCTCCCACTGCTGCCCGCAAATTTGTAATCCTACCCAGAATTTTCCTTTGTTCAACCAATATTGACTCTTCCATGCATGCACCGAATTTTTCATTATATATATATATAATATTCATATGTATAAAATCAGATATTTTTATTTTTTAATTATTAAACAGGTCAAAACAAGTAACGATATAACTTGTTATTTAAGTGTGTCGAATTTAAATTTAAAAGTATGACATATTTAGCTTAACGGATGAGACTAAAATTGAATGCTCTTAACACTATACTAACACGTACGGCTTACATGCACAAATGGCATATCCCTTATAAAATACCGCCCGAAACCGATGATCTGTTTTCCACCCGGACAGCTCATCTTTTTCATGTTGTTTTCCCATCTCGTTTTATTTTACCTTTAATATTAATGCAACCTGCCTAATTTGGTAATTATGTTTGACGACGTTGTAACTGCAGGCCGCTGATCACTTGATGCAATCGAGAGATCAGGACATGATACCAGCTCCATGGCACGACTTCGAGTGATGATTGACAGCCATGCACCAGCCAACCCAAAAAGTGTGTGCCGCCCAGATTCCCACAGTATTGCAGAAGATCCACGTGCTATCTGCTGTTGTACGTAGCTGCGATCACCAAGCTGGCCAGCCGACCAACTTTGGCCCCCCCATTCGCTGTACTTCTTTCACCGCCGCCCATCAACGCGAGACAGCTAGAGCTCTTTCCTTTCTAGTCATTCGCAGTCAAGATCACATGCATGCGTTAGATTATAACCATTAAAAAGAAGAGAAACGAAAGATAATTGACCGTTAAAGATGTACGTACGTACAGTTATACATATAATATGATCATGATCATTTGCATGCATGCGTTTTGCTTTCGCGCGTCTACCAAATATTACTTGGATAGGGGCATACAAAACAACCTCATGTTGATCTGTTCAAAATTCTCTCCGAAAATATGCATGCAGGATGATTATTTAATAATGAAGAGTAGTACACCGTGTAGATCTTTTCAAATAACAGTTATAAATAGATTTTTTCTTCCGATAATTTCAAGGCTAATTATAATTAACTTATATACCAAGAGTAAAGTATATATACATATTATTAATGGGACGTGAATTTGTAGATAATTGATTCGTAGGATGGGACATGTAGAGAGTACTGAGGCTCAGTAGTACGTAACCCTTTCACATTGCCAAACCATATATACATGGGGAGTAAGATTTCTTACAATTTTCTTATTCACACTTTTTATAATCCAGAAAGATAGATACAGTATGTAGATTTCACTATATCTACAACATTTAATGCATTTAAGCAACATTTAATATAGTGAAATTTACATGCTGTCACTATATATAAAAGAAATGACGTTATTACTAGACCATAATATTTTTCGTCTAAAAAAAGTACTCATTTGTGACCAAAATTACTTTTTTTAGGATCAACATTTCAACCCAATAAAAATATTTTTGTTAATTATGTATTGTTAATGTCCAAAAACGGCGCAGCCCGGAAGGGAAGAAAGATCCATTCCCGGACGTGCTGAGGTGGACTGGGCCTCGATTGGTGTAACGCCTCAGTCCCGAATGGGTCGGAGAGTTAGCTTCTGTCACTTGAAATCATTTTCCAACCACATAGTATATACTCCAAATTTCTCTATCATACAAAATGCTCATTATTTCACATCAATTACTCCAGTATAATTAATCTAAGATATCATAAAGTCTTAAAATAAAAGTCAACCTCTCACATACTGCATCATCAAAACACAACAAAATTAACTAAAAACATTCTTCAATAACCATGTCATCTTTCTGTGCTTAATCCTCTATGCTCCATACTCTCGATCCTCAACTGAAACAGTCAAATCATCTGAAAAATATTATGGAGATAAGGGGTGAGTTATCAACAATTCAGTAAGCAGAGAATATATACTAGTATATAAACATTAGCATTTATAGAGTTCAGAATGCATAACAAAATATTTAATTTCCGAATGCAGTATCAGAACATTTACTTTCAGAATGCGTAATCAAAACATGTTATAAAAAATGTCAGAGCGAAACTTTCATAAACATTCTTATTCAAAAATAAAATCCTTTGGCATATCATAAACTGAGAGTCATCTTCATATCATATCAAAGCATCACATCGGGACATAGAACATGTTTAACTCCCGTGGTAGGGTTATAAACCACCATTATACCCGTGGCGGGGCCGTATACCACTATTATCACCTATGGTAGGGTCGTATACCACTATTATCACCCGTGGTGGGGCCTTAACTGAACAGACCAAAAACAGAATAAAAAAGTCATGCCAAAAGTTTTTAGATGCCACATCATATCACAACAGAGTGCGGAAACAGATTCAGATCATTTCACATATTCAAAAACAGATTCAAAACATCTTCGCATCGCATGCACAAACTTTCATAAATTCCATATTCGCTCTTTTTACATAGTTCAAAAACAGAATACCAAAAATTTTGCTCATGTCTACAATAGTCATGCCAAAAAATACTTTCCTCATTCATACAAATGTCATGAGTAATGCAAAACAAATAATTGAGGTTGTTTCCACATTTATTTCTAAAACATATCATGCACATTTTTCATAAAATCAACCCCAGTTCATTTTCTTTTTATGCAAAGTCTAGCATAGGAACCCACTTACCTGAACTTTTTAGCTTTTCAGGAATTTTCCGCAACTGTGCCGAACAATTATTAACCGTCACCTAGAGAGAGTGCAACTCGCAATAGAGAGGGAGGAGATCAACAAATCTGAGGTGATGGGCTTCCTGTTGGCCATGCCCTCCGTTGCGTGTCGGTGGAGCTGTGAGGTGTGTGTGAGAGAGAGAGATTTTGATGTTGGGAGCAAGAGAGAGCTTCACGGTTTCATTATTTTGAGGCACTGGGCTAGACTCCACTCCATCCAGAATCTCTTCACGGTGGCTTTGAGGTGGAGCCATGGTGGTTTTCCATGATGGGCACAACGGCGTGAGAGGGTAAACAATTTCCAAGGATCCATAAGCACCATGTGGGTGCTTTGTTTTGGTGGTGTAAAACAGAGGTGGTTTTCTTGGGTTTGTCGTTGGTTGTTCCCATGGTTGTTCACGATGGAGGAGAGGCTATGGTGTGGAAAATCTTGGCTTGAGTTCACGTTGTCCATGCATTGGGAAGGGCTGGAGCTTCTTCTTCTCGATCCCATGCGCCAGTGGCTGAGTAGCTGGCCGTGTTGGGGCGCTGCAGCGGTGGCTGGGTTGTTTTCATGGTGTTTTCGATGTGAGGTAGTGCCTCGCTAGGTGGTTGGAGTTGTCGTGCTTGAAGGGATTCACATGCGGTGGCTTTGGGCGGTAGTATTGGCATGTGGGTCGACGAAATGCATGGTGTTGGGAGGTTCTTGGCAGTGGAGCTAGCCTTCGATGATGTAGTTGTAGTGAGGTGTGATGGTGGTTGGCACATACGTGAAGGGCTTGCTCGAGCCCCAGGTTTTGTTGCTGGGTGGTGCAGGGTGGGCCGTCAGCTTGCTGGAGAAAAGTATGTGTAAGCAGCAACCCTAGGCACTTGAGGATGAAGGTGATTTACGTCCATGGGTCTAAATATATAGAAGGCAGTGGCTTAATGAATTTGATCACGAAGGGGACTCTAAAGTTGTAACTCTAGTGTGCTTGAAATTGGACACATTAATGGGCTTGGACTTGATAAATAAACTGGGTCATAATCCTCATGTCCAAAATAAATCCCTCGTCCAACAATATCTTCGGGCATTTAGAAAAATTTATTGGGCCGAGTTCTAATTATTTCGGCCCCTTGGTCCGTGAATTATTATTTGGATCTTTGTCCAATCATTGAGCCCAATGAAATTCATATTCTACCAAAATAAATTTTGGACTCGTAACCTACTCTAAGATTACTTGTTAAAACTCAAATGGTCTTTTCATACATATTAACCCAAAAGAAAGATTTTATAGCACTCGTGCTTAGCTTGGGCTTGGTGCTGGGCCTGGGTGTTACATTCCTCTCCCCTTAAAAAAATTTCGTCCCCGAAATTTGCTTGGCCTAAAGGAAAGTAAAAAATTCTTAATCCCTCATACTCATTCCATGCATATTTTAATCCTCTTGCCATACACATTCACGTATGTTTTGTCGATATTCATACACCTCGGGGTCTAGTTCAAGCCTGAAAATATAGACCTCAACAATGCAATTAAAAGCCTAATAATAATTCCAAACTTTCCACATAATGTAATAACCTCATACAAATATAAAAAATAAACTCTCCAAAGTCGGTGACCTTTAATCTCATACTTGATTCATGAAGATATTCAACTCATGATTTCTAAAAGTTTATAGTTCTCAAAAATCCTAAAAACTGAAAGTCCATAGCCACAAGATTCAAGTCCTAAGTGATCTCAAGTTAACTAATTTACAAACTTCACGAAGTTTACTCTCTAACCATCATATTACCAAAATTCACGCTTCCGTTACGCACTCTGATAACTTCTACCAAATTTCTAAAATTAGGAGTTTAATCCATTTCAATACCTACCAAGATAACTCTTACCACAGTTTGATAGCAACCGACTTCTTGTCTCCCAATTCCATGCACACTCACTTATACTCTTACACACTCTCTTTCATTCTTAGCTACAATCAACAATCTTAAATCTGAAAATAATTATTTCTTAAAACCTGCTGAACTTATAACCTCAAATCCAATAATAATCAATTGCCCAAAAATATGTAAAGTCTATAACCTTAACCTTGAGAATAATTATAGATTACAAAATCTTATTAAAATCGATCTCCTAGAGTTTGCAAAATGTAAAACTTAAATCTCAAAAGGAATTATTTAGAGCCACTACAAGAAATTAACCTATTTCCGACGACGTATGTCGCCGCAAATACTCAAATTTATTGCCGCAAATATCTTATTCCGGCTAAATACGTTTGCCCAAATGTTGCCGCTTTTGAAGAGCCAAGTAAAAGATTTTGTGCCGATTTACGAAGACGGACAGAAATGCTGTACATTTTCGGCGATTTTACATTGTTGGAAATGTCATTCATATCGCCAATAAAGACTTCCAGAATAGATTAATTACTAGTTGCTACGTCTATTTCCGGTGACTATTAATCGCCAGAAATACTGGAGATATATTATTTGCGGCGATTATATAGTCACCGAAAATAATGTCTCCGCGACTCATCACGCCGGTGATGTAATTCATTTTCGGCGAGGTATGTTCGCCGGTGGGTTTTTAAAAAAACGAAAGTGTTCATTTGCAGCGAGTTATGTTCACAGGAATTTTTTTTTTCCATAACCTGCTCTGTTTGCTTGTATTTTGTCGTGGTGTTATTTTCCCTGGTATTTGTGATTTCATAACAGATAAATTGCTTGCTAATAAATTATAAATACTAGATTTGGATAAATTTATATCTGATTGTGCATATTATATATTATATGTCAACATCATTCAAATAATCTTGACGTACATATTTAAAATTCACCTGGATTTAAGAATAAGTTTTACAGAATACCATCCAACATATCACAATGGAATGTAAATTTACATGTGTTTTTCGTTCAAACTATAAATGTCTAACAGCAAGTTGTCTTCATGAATGCACCAACATATTAACATATTCCAATGAGTATAGGAAGAACTGAATTTGGTTCACCGGTTTTACTTCAAGTGCTTCAACACAACTCTACAGAAATGCAATATATTTATACAAAAACATAATATTCAAGGCCCAAGTTACAAGGCATTCAATTCATAATCAGCTATATATAAAGGTGTGAGTATAATAATCTTAAGCAACTATCATAAACAATAACAAAAAGTTTAGAATGCAAATAATTGCAATGAAAAGCTCAACAAAGTTTGAACCAATTAAAACATAAAGCAAGGTAAATAACAATGTCGCAAATCAACATCAGAGTTGAAACAAGCTGCACATCCTACTCGGGAGTGAGAAATTGCATATACTCCTTTAAGATCATATATCTATAGATTTAAAGTTATCGTAGAATAATAAAAAAAAGGGTTGAGCAAGATAATAATGTGTTCTTGTTGATTGATTTTCTTATACTTATGCTCCTGATAATATTGATAATCTATATAAAAAATTTATATATTTGCTGCAACCATAAACATATGAAAGTCATTTTAGCATGACTGAATAGTATGATTTCATGAGACATATTTAGTATTTTCCATGAGTTCAAACGTTCCCCATGTCACCAAAGATGACTACACGTTGTAGAGAATTTTGACCAGGATAAGGAGAAGCTTTAAACTGATATTGTTCACTCCAAAAATAGGTACCATTGAATAATCTATGCCTCAGCTTGTAAGTATACCTGAATAATCAATAAGAAGAATATTGAATGTTTAGCTGCCAGTAAAGTAAAGCAACCAACTGTGAATAGTACCTTATAGTAACCTAATCTTGAAAACTATTATTACTTCAAACTCAGTCCTTTTCAGAGAGCTATATTTAGAGTTTCAAATGTATTGGACCAATTCATAATGGAGAGAAATAGTTAAGAGAGCAATTAGTCTAACACCAGATTTTCACTTTTCTTCTTGGTGAACTAATCATTATGGATGATTGCACCGCTAAAAATATGAGGAAAAAATTACAGCACAATAAAATATTTCTTATATCATTCCACCAGGTCTTTAATTTATATCAGTCTTGCACTAAACTTTGTAGTCATACTTTAATATATAAATTGAAGTTTCCATGATTTTTGGCCAGAAAGTAAGATTCTGCCAAAAGAAACCTGAATATTATGGATGGAATGTACCTAGAAGTCTATATCAAAGGTCCTTCTCTCAGCATAAAACTTGGCCCAAAAATAAGGCTACGTATGTACTGATAACTTACCTTGCTGTAGCAATTTCACTGTACATTGATGACCAAGAACTTCCCATGTGCATGTTGGTGGCAAGAGCAACGTACATCGCCAGACAGAAGCTACAAAATATCCTTACAACCAAAAAATATACTACTTACCCCACGTCAGTAACTGATGTACAAAAGAGGAGGTTCTGGAGATATGAGAGACATTTTGTTGTTATATTATTTTAACTTTTATCTCCTTACCAAAATTCATAAAAAATTGTTACCCTCAAATTCAGTAACTGGCTATGCAGGTCCCTGAGTCTCTCTATGAGACTTTCCCTGGGTCTGCCTCTCTAACTCATATCTTTCCATAAACTTATCGTACTTGTATTGTTTCTCCATTAATAGCATGACATTCGCCCATAAGTCATCATGTAAAGCCTTATAATGTATAGCTTCTTTCTCACTTCTTTCTGCACGTTCAGTTAATTCTTCTATTCGGGCATTAGTTGATTGTCTAGATGACTCGGGAATAACCATCTCGCCGAAACCCCATACATACCCTGGCTTGTGGCCCAAAACTTGCTTAAATATTACTGCTACAACCTCCTTAGTATGCTTCTCAGGCTCCAGCTCTGCCATCTTTGCTGCCATCTCATTCTATCAACCATTAGAAAACATCACACAGGTTAGGTGCTCGTAATATGTACTTAGCACTAAAAATTTGGACATCGGTTTATCTCGAACATCACAGGATTTTACTTTAACACTCACATATTTCTCTTCCGTCATGGGAGTCACAAATTTGTCATTCTTCTTTGACCATCTGACTTCTTTAAAAAAATCAACCAAATTCTCCTTATTCCCAGATTGCAAATAAAGTAAATTACACACTAGTTTAGATTGAATATATGAACACCATTATGGAGTACAAATTAAAGTAAATTACACACTAACTAGCATTCACAATGGAGAACTCAAATCTGCATGAAATCTCTCATTCAAGCTATCAAATTAATTATTGGGATTAGACTTACAAAGTACAACCAATAACGATTGTTGAGTGTTTTTTCTGTTTTTTCATAACTAAATATGCAAGTAATTATATTAGTCATTGATATATAAAGAACACAAAGGAAATACACAACTTTGAAGAAGCCTAACATATCAATTAGCACAAAGAAATAAGAATGCTACATATAGTTGATGGGTATCTTGCAACCAAAATGGAGACTTACCCTCATCTCCATTAGCAGCACAAATGACATTCGTCCAACCATGTGATTGTTTTGTTGCTTCTCCCTATTACTTTTATTTCGTTCAGACATCTGCTGCAGTTAGGGGTGTAAACCGGTCGGTCCAGACCGGAGAAACCGACTGGACCTACCGGTTTGATCCAGACCGACCAAATGCATGGTGGGTTTCGGTCCGGACCGGACCGGACCGGACCGGACCGACCGAATAAAAAATAAAAATAAAAATAAATAAAATATTATATATATTATTTATATAATAATTGTACAATTAATAATATAAAATTTTAAATATGTTATTAATACTTGTTAATATTTTATAAATTAACAATATTTTATATATATCTTCATCTAACCTATCACTATTAACAATGTAAAATTTTAAATATGTTATTAACACTTGTTAATATTCTATGAATTAACTAATATATAATATCAATTAGTTAATTATATAATAATTATATAAATTAATAATGTAATTTATTATCATTAACCATATAAAATATTTTTTTCTTGAGTTTGTTACATAATTCACATTAATAAGTCACTTAATTTAATTTAGTATTTTAAATAGGTTTTTTTTATTAATTGATTTAAAAAAAAAAACAAAGGCCGGACCGAATGGACCGACCGGACCGATAATTACCGGTCCGGTCCGGTCCCTATGGGGTGTTCGGTCCGGTCCGGTCCGGTGATGGACCAAAAATATTCGGTCCATCACCGGACCGGACCGACCTATTTACACCCTTAGCTGCAGTCACACAAGACATGATATACATCCATTGAATGTAGAGGTGTCAAGAGGATTATATGACTAAAAACATAAGTGGATACAATTGACTTTTTTAACAAGAACTAACCGTCCTAACTAACATTTAATACAAGTGACCATTTTACCAAAGAATTTCACAGCATGTTAGTTAAGTATACGACTACCAACTTACCTTAAAGTCATCGCTTGAATATCGAGCACATAACTTTACCCAAGTGGCTGGTGTTACCAACAGTGGCACATTCGCAAGTGCTTCTTCATTGCTCTCGTATTGCTTGTAGGTTCTATGTAAATCATAACGAATATGATTAAACTGCTTGCGTAGTGTTTTCGTAACCGTATCACGGTGGTTCTTCTTGGTCCAGTTGAGGATGAAGTCAGCCTACAGACAAACATCAAGAGTATTAATTATAATCTCCCAGCTCCAAGTTTTACATTACCAACGTTAGGCTTTCATCTACTCTATTTAACATATATTGCATTCTCCTACTTTTACCTGAATGCGTGTAATCAATTCTTCATTCTCATTTGCTGGTACGTCGTGCCAGCTAGCATGACTCAAGTCCACATGGTGCTTGACCAATCAGGTAACCCTTGTAGTAAACAAGGTAGTGTTTTCACAAGAAGGTGTAGTTTCACCATCCTTTATCATCAAGGGTATCTTTCTATACTTTCGCACCTTTTCAAACTCTGTGCTCTTTGCAGCTCCTCGCCCACGCTTCTGGCGAAGTGGTACTAAGTTGTTTCCAAGAGTGAAAATGTCATCATAATTCAATAATTAAACTAATCAACATGTTAAACATATAATGTAAAACAAAATGTAAAACAATATCCAAAATGTAATAAACAATATAAATATAAATTAGATAGTCCAAGCCTTGCCCGAGCACCATTGGTGACTGGTTCGAACCGAGTCTTGTCAAGTTCGAGTTGTTAGTAGGCCATGCACATGGTGCTTTTCCGAGCTGCACGTCTCTTTTGTTTTGTCACTTTTCCTTCTATTTCCTTTTATTTCCTTTGTGGCCAGTCAAGTGACTGGGCTTGTACCTGTGAAGACTGGGCTGTATGATAAAATAATTTTGTGTACCTGACTGTATGGTTTCTTCTATTATTTGTTGTACTTCATTTTTGCTGCTTTTCCTTTTGTTTCCCTTCATTTCCTTTGTGGCTAGTCAAGTGACTGGGTTTGTACTCCGCGAGGGCCGACAAGTCCAATCTAGGAACTGGCTTGTATTCCGACTAGTTGTTGTAGGTTGGCAGAGCCCGAGGGCCTTGCTCCCAAGCCAATGCATTGCAGGCAACAACCTTGTACGAACCTCGACAAGTCATGGGACTTGCGTTTCGAATTAGCCATTATCAGGGCAGAGCTCATGACTTTGGTCCTTAGCTAATACTTCGTGGCCAATCTAGAGACTGGGCTTATACCCCGCGAAAGTCGGGCGGCTTTTGACCATTTGCTCCCGGCAAATTCGTTCCAATGAAGCTGTATTGGGTACCGAGTGGTGCCCAGGTGACCCATATTGTCGTTGTTTGCCATTTCGAGCCATAAGAAATATCTTTGTTAGTAGAAACAAAATTCACATGAATTTTGAGAGCGACAAATCAGGAGTTGTTGTTTAGTTAGGGGGTTCCGTGCTTGCCTGCACAACAGTGCAGAGCAGAATAGTGTAGCAGAGCAGAGCGGCAGAGTAGAACAACAGAGAAGCAGAGCAGAACAACAGAGCAAAGTAGAGCATAGCAGCAGAGCAGAGTAGCACAACAGAGAAGCAGAGCAGAACAACAGAGCAAAGTAGAGCATAGCAGCAGAGCAGAGTAGCACAACAGAGCATAGCAGTGCTGGAGTAGAGCAGCAAAGCGCAATAGAGCAAAGTAGCGCAGTAGCAGAGTAGCGCAACACAACAGAGCAGAGTGGTAGAGCAGAACAATGCAGAATAGCGTAGCAGAGCAGAGTGGCATAGCAGAACAACAGAGCAGAACACAACAGTGCAGCGAGCTAGTGCTCCACTTGCAGGTGTTTCACGTGTAGTGGTTTCCTGAGGAACTCCGTGCAGATACTTATCGAGTTGAGGGACCTCGTGCATGTAGTTGCCGAACTGAGGAGTATGTGCATGTGGTTACCTCCATGCGTGTAGTTTTACCGAGTTGAGGGACCTCGTACATGTAGTTGCCGAGCTGAAGAGTCTGTGCATGTGGTTACCTTTGTGCTTGTAGTTTTACCGAGCTGAGGGTTTCCCATGTTGTCTCATGCAAGATTGATGCTGGAGGGGGAGGCACCCCACGCCTGCCAAGGAGTTCGGGGCACCACCTCCAGGGCGCCAAAAGGTGTTGGCGGCCCAAGTGGTGGCCGCTGACGGAAACACGGTGCACACAACGTGCACCAACCCGCACGGCGTGCCCCTGGTATGCATAGCCAACTTCTGTCGTTGGTTAGCTTGGGCAGTCGGGAACCACCATACGGGCAAAAGACTGCGCCGACAAGTTGCCAGGTGGTTGCAAGCAATCCGGCAAGGAGTCGTCGGGACTGGGCTCTGGAGTTTTCCTCCGCACGCAAGGCTGTGTATGTGGCTGTTTTCTGCGGGGCCACTTCCTGGGGATGAGGGGCTGCCGGTGATGCTCTGGCAGAGACAGGCAGGGCTGGCAAGCCACATGGTCGTCGGCCCCCTCTCCCGCCGCGTCGCCGCTAGGTTACACCCTGGTTTTCGTGCGCACAATGTGGTGCGCATGGGACACACTGTTCACGACCCCCTAGTGGGCCGGGGGCCGTGACTCTGGAGCCAGAGATCGCCGGCTCTAGGCACATGGGAGGCTGTGCCCCATGCACTCGCACAGTGCATGGTGGACTTGCATGCAGACGTGTATGCTCATGCAATGTGCACTTAAGTGCACAATGCTTATTCGAGTACTGTGCAAGTGTGAGCAGTGTTTGTGTGCTATTGTGCACTTAAGTGCACAATATTTGCCTTGTAATATCCGGGTAGCGTGACTTTTACACAGTCAGTTTTTACTGGATACTTAATATTGGTACAATTTATTAGAATGAACTGAGTGCAATGGTGAGGAGCTCAGTTCTCTGCCTGGGTGTGGAAAGATTTACTTGCCCCCCTTTTTTTTTCCTCTCTCTCTCTCTCTCTCTGTCATGAATGTAAAAATTCAAAAAAAAAGCTAAGAATATTTATCTGGAGGAAGCTTTATTCATCATTCGGAATTTATTCAGTGCACCAGAAAATCATCATTCTTCCACCTTCATTGCGTTTCTTCTTCTGTGTTATCGCAGACTGTTCGTCAGCTCTTCCTTCCATCGCTTCAGTTTGTTCTTCTTCACATCGCGAGCTTTGAGAGCATGTTGTTGTCGGCATACGAAGGACACGCTAATTATGGGACAACAGAGATCCCACAGACGACGCCACTGTTGACATCGTGTTTCGTGGGCCTGGGCAACTCTACGATGATAGTGCTACGATATGTGTTATTTGGAGCCCCCGGATGTATTCCAGTGCAGCTATACGGTGGCAGTTCGTACGTCCATGACAGTGAATGAAAAATAAGTACAAAGAGATGTACACCACGTGGTTCGACAATCGGCCTATGTCCACGGGGGTTTGGGGAAGGGAGTCTCCATTATAATATATCTGTTTACAGTCACTCATTGATTCTCATATTTCACTGTATGGAAAAGGTTGGAGCTCTTCCTGTTGGAGACGCTGTCTTCCTCGAGAGGCTACTGAAGAAGAAGATGATCTGATTGAGGGAGCGTTGAGTCGGTGTGAGAAGTAGCCGTCGTCCCTTTTTCTGGCTGTGTGCTATATATATCCCTTTGTTGCATGTGTCAACTTCCCTCCTAGGCCTACTTTCTATCTTGCATACACTAAAGTTTTCTATTATGATATAACTTTTTCCTTGGCGAATCTGACTTACTCTCCTTGGTCTTTTATTATCTTTCTCTTATCTCTAATAGTGACTCGGTGGACTGAGCCAATTATGAGCTATATGCATTTTATCCCTCCACAATATTAACAATAAATAAGGATAGGATAACAGATCTTAGAGTGGCTAGCAATGTGATTTCAGGCCATTTTGAAAAGACAAAATTACATGATCCCATATATCGAGAGCCAATGGTGGCGCAGAGGCAAGTGGTGACGTTCCATAGCTGATCCCTGCATGCATGCAAGTCAACGAACGAGGTGGTCTGATCTGACCCATGTGTTTTAATTGCTAATATTACAGTCTTTGGGGTGCGCAGCTAATTATTCCAGATCAGAGAGATGGATATTGTCAAACAACACAAACTCTTATGGATAACGTCAAAAAGTATAACTCCATATATCCAACTCATGGTCAAGAGTACTGGTACTACTGACCCCATTCACCCTGCATGCATTCATACATGCTGTACAAATCCAGACTGCCTTTTGAGGATGATCTGATCATCAATAAGTTACTTACAATTATGTCAAAACATAAACGTCAATAATCAAATCTAATTAATAATTAATTAGATCAACCAAATCTAAGATAATGTTGTAGCTAGGAATAGATCATCGAGATCATCTCTTTCTTTCTTTCTTTCAACGATTCAATTTGAAAGAAATAAATACATGATGCATTTTATATTATCCATAGAAGATATTTGAATACAGCTACTAGTGTACATGATCCTATATAAGCATTTGACGGCAAAGGTATACACCAATAATTAATAATTAATGTGATTAGATAATTTGTCGGAAAATGATTTGTATATATATACCTATGCAAGCAGCTCGCGCATTTCTTTTAAAAAAAATTGACAAATTTGAGACCTACATGAACAAATCTATTATTTAATGGTAGGTCATACTTTTTCTAAATTAATATACAAGACTTGCACATCTTAATAAGATCATTGTATCTAACATTATTCTAATTTGTATATACCGGGAGTAATCTATCTATAAATTAGGTTTTAAACAATGAAACTATATTAGTTATTAGACATAAATATTTATGAGTGGCAGTAGTAGTACTCTCGCTAATTACAAGTAATTAATCTGTTAAAATATAATTTAATTATCTATTAGATTTATATTATCCCATTTGCTTAAGGATAATGCTACTGTGACCGATGTTCCTACCAACAATCCAACCGATAAGTGCATGCATTTCAGATTTTTTTTTTTTTGCTTTCTTTATTATATTTTTTTTAGCATCTTTAATTTTTTTTTCTTTTTTCTTTTTTTTTTTTACAAAAAATACATAAACTCAATAATATTCACTTACTTAATCACTAAGAAATTAAAAAAAACAAAAATCGGTCATCTATCGGTTCAAACAGTATTATCCATTAATTCTTAGCTAGACAAGTTTATAATATGCTAATTGAAAAAAGTAATAGAACCAAATTCCCTTATCGACCATTTTAGTTAATGTGTAGAGATAAATGTAATAATTTAAATCACATGCATGCATGATATTCTAACACGTAATTAATATGTTTCTTTATTTATTTATAATAGTAATTTACTTTTTATATATGATCTTTTGATAAGTGGACGTATGGATGGATAGATAGATATATAATTCGAACCAAGCTGTCTTTGCATGATCATGAGGTGTATGAAATTATCCTCGACCAGATGTACGATCCTCTGGTGTTATTCGTTAACTTATTTTTATATGAATATTTTCTTTATATGATTCTTTCTTTCTTTTTTTAATATAATTTTTGTGATATATTCTTTTCCCTTTACAGCAATTCATGCATGCACAGATTGCAAGACCAAACCCTAGCCTGATCATGAGAATCGGTCTATGAACTAATTAATTAATTAACTTGAACAAGCCACAAAATTGAGAATATCTAAAGTAATTCATGATCATGATAAAAAATTCAATTATTATCATTTTTTTTTTTTGCAAATAAATTGCAGAAATAATTTTGGGATTATCTGTTGAACACAGGCATTTATTCTCCTCATTTATGGACTCGAGTATCTACTTAATATTATTCCTTATCCAAACTCTTTCATATCAGATGATTTAGATATGTATAGCATAGAATCTGATTAGTGACTCCAATTCAATCTGACTCGATCATGGTATATGTGGTTTTTTATATAATTAATTTCTAATATGCTAGCTTCTGTGTGTCATGTATATGTGTATATATATATATATATATATATATATATATATATATATAAATCCTTGAGAGAAAAGGGTGAACCTTTTAAAAATAAAAAAAGAGAAAATGGTGATCAACAAAATAGCAAACTTTTGATTGCAATCATTTATATATTTTTGGTTAATTTTCCTAATATCATGGATTGATGAATCAATAAGACGCTATAATTAAGAAGGCCAACATGAACACACTAGCTAGCAATAATTTAGTACTATATATATATATATATACACACGTACACGCGGTACATGATGTGTTTATTTTCACTCTTATCCCAAGAGTCATGATATGATCACGAATTGTCATAAAGATGTGTGTACTTTAGTTTAATTGATTGAACCTTTAGATATTTACAAACAAGAGTAATTCTATATACAACTGTGAAGTGTGTAACCGTCGTGTAATCACTTTAAAAAGAAGTTGAGTCTACTATTGAAAAATTATTTTTTTTCATGTGGGTCCCATGTTTTATTCACTTTTTTCAAAGTGATTACGTGACAGTTGTACAATTCAAAATTGTAAATATCTTTTCTCTTTATTCATATATGAGTAGAGTAATATTAGTTACGAGTTTCAAATAGACAAGTCTCGTATAATTTTTTGTAAAAAATGGAATCTTATTAATGAAAAATAATTTTTACATTTTTTAAGGTGAAGTCTATTTTTTTACAAAAGCTTGAGTGAAGCTTCTCTATTTGGAGATTATACAAATAATTTCTCATTAAAAAAATGAATTTTTTTTTATGTAAATTCTAGATTTATCAACCTTTTCAAGAGCAATATTTTTTATAAGTTTCAAATATATCAGCCTTGCATAGGCCTTTTATAAAAAAGGAAAACCCACCATCAAAAAAGGTAAAATAAAAAATTCATTTTTCTTAGTGGGTCCGCACAAGCTGGTTTGCACATGTAACTCTTATACATAATATTACTAGTACTTTTGTAAATGAAGCGTGCGGTCCTGCGGATCGGATTTTACATTCTAAAATTGTACAAATTATTTTCATATATATATATATATCATTGCAATTTGAATTAATAGAAAAATCAAATACACTAAAAATTAAATTTCAGTAACAATATTATGAGCATGCATGTTTTACTAAGAATATATATACCATATATCTCATACCTAATAACTTCTATGCATGTTTGTTTCAATTGATCATGAATTCGTGTTGTACTCAATCAAGAATATGACCATGTATGTGTTATATATATGGAAAAATATTTGCTGCAGCCTACAGCCGGCACACATTCAATACATTGAGTGTAAAAAAGAAAAATCATGTGAAGTGTGCGTCGACTGTAAGCTGATGTATAGCAGATCTCTATATATATAGCTGCATGGATGATGGATATATCTCGAGTTCTTGTGTGGAATTCCTTGCAATATCGCTATATTTTAATTTGTCGTCTAGTGTAATATCATCTTTAATTACCACATTCAAATACTATTAACTTTTGAAATAATATTAAATATAATTTTAGAGTACGTAAGTTTCACGTATTTTTTTTTTAAAAAAATTGAGTCTATCGTTAGAATTTTTTTATTTTTTATTTATGTTGGTTATAAATTTAATTATTTTTTAAAAAATAGTATGCAAAACTTACATATTCTAAAATTATAAATATCATTACTAAAATTCTTATTAAGCAGAAATTTTCAAGTTTCGCGTATTTATTTAAAAAAAAAAATTTGAGTCTATCCTTAGAAAATAATTTTTTTATGTTAGTTGTAAATTTAATTATTTTTTAAAAAAAAAATACACAAAACTTACGTATTCTAAAATTATAAATTTCATTACTAAAATTCTTATTAGGCAGAAATCTTCTGATCACGAATAATGATATTGGAGCTTTTAAAAGACTAGATCGAGGACATATTATAATCATTTTAACTTGATATGTAAGCATTCAAATTCCACATTAAGGAACGAACCTCTTTTTGTTGTTTTTGTTTTTTGGAACTTGTCTTGATTGATTGATGGAACTTTTGTTTTTTTGGAATCTGTCTTGTTGTTCAAAGTTTTATAGCTTTAATTACAGAACCTAGAAAATAAGTAAGCATAATTACCGACCATATGGTACTCTATCTTATACCCCCATTTATGAATCCCACTTGTGTGCTTCAAAATTTGACATGCATTACTAATTATTCGCATAAATTACTTTTCCCGCAGCTTGATCATTTATTTTGATTGATGGATTCCCATGTTGTTCTGATCAATCAAGAACTATAGTTCAAGGGGAATTGATCTTCTACTCTTGTGGAAGACTTTATCCATTCATTTTTGTCCATTAGTGTAGATTTTTTTCTTAAAAAAATAAAATAAAAAGTAATACAACATATAAAGTTTTTTGGAACGACAATTTTTGTCTCAAAAAATTAGGATTTCTCTCAAAATACTTAATCGAACAAAAAAAAAAGTCTATCTTGTTCCAATAACAGTGTCCCAAAAGGGATGAAAATATCAATTTCATCCCAAAAATATCTTTTAGGACGAAATTGAGAAGAACTGTTTCACCACGTTCGAATGGAATAATTTTTTCGGGACGCTTGAATTTCGTCTCAGAATCACTTTTGAACGTTACAAAATTGACGTTCAAACATATTTTATGTTCAAGCGCGTCCTTCGTGAGTGATCGATCAATACCAATCCGTTCGAACAAAAAGGCATGAGGAAACGTTCGAACAAACTATTTGATGGTCGAACAGTAAGACGTTCGAATGGACGATGATAGGATCGAATGATTTCATATCAGTAGATTTCTTATTAGAGAGTCAGGTGAAGATTTCTGACTTTCTAACTCTTACTTGAGAGGGTCATTCTTTGACATCAGTCTTTAATGATCGTGGTTGGACATCAATCCTCAATTAGAAGGACGAAGGATGGGACCTCGTGTCTTATATTGACATTGTCTCTGAGTTCTATAAAGAGTTCAGTAATACCAGCCCAGATGATGGAGGGATATACATGATCTCTATCTGAGGAGCTTCAGTTATATTTTTAGCGGACATACTCGCTTATTTTATTGGTATTCCCAGACTGCGCATTGCATGTCCGAATGCGGTGCCTAGAGAGTCTCCAGTTTCAGGTGATGAGGAGACGACTAAAGACGAGGGATCAACTTATACAGATGAGCTCGATACCCTCGTTGATCATGAGGTGAGGTAGTTGGTTGTTGGTCCAGATGCTCCTCTTTATAATGGGACGAAGAGCATGAAGCAGGCATATCTATCTACTTTCTTCAAGATCATGAACTTGATTATTGCCAACAATATTGATCCTCGGCAATACAAGAGAGAGGTTGGCATCGATTGGATGAAATTTATGATATGCGTCACTCATGGCGTTCCTATTAACCTAGTGGGTTATATATTCGATAGGATTCGATCCCAAGCCCAATGCAATACGACGGATATATTTCCATTTAGGATCCTGATCACCCGATTTCTGCTACATGCCGGGGTCCTGCCAGGTATTGCCGAGCTTGTCCGAGAGCTGATGTGACCGATCAACAACTCCACCCTCTCACGAGCACGAGACACTCGAGACTTCGTCTTGGTGGTCCTATTTCAGACCTGATTGATACTCAGTGATGTACACTCAGGAGATCGTGAAGTATCGGCCGGTGAGACATCCATGTAGGCTGAGTCATCACGCACAGCTACTCGTAAGGAGATGGCTGATATAATGTGTGCAGAGATCAGCGGACATACATCAGTAGTGATTGATGCAGTGCATACGGAGATATGTACTACCATGTCTGACTTACATATAGAGATTAATACTAGCATCTCTGACTTACGTACAGATATTAATGCTAGCATCTCTTATTTATGTACAGAGATTGATGTCATGTCTGCGACTTAGGTCACGATCAGTACTCAACTGACACAACTAGAGACACGCCTAACTGTAGTCGAGGATGTGTGCAAAGAGTTGAGATCTTAGTAGTTTTTATTTTTTGTTTACATTTTTTTGTTTTTGGTATGAACAATATTTGGGTTTTGTAAATTTAATTTAATTATGATTAAATCTTTTTTGTCTTTTCTAAATTAATTATTGATTTCTATTATTTAATTGCTAGCTTTTATATAAATTAAATAATTCTCTATAATTAAGTAATGTATTTTGTTGCCATCAATAATTGTAAAAATTCTGTAATCATTCGAACGAAATATGTCATGTTCGAACATTTCTAATCTCCGTTCGAACACTTTATTCTATGTTCAAACATTGATAACTTATTAGTTCGAACGATAAGTCAATGTCCCGCTAAATTTATTGACTTAACTCGCCAATTTCCCATTCGATCATATATAATATGTGTTCGAAATTGATTATCATTGACGTTCGAACGGTTAAATGTCCTGCTAAATTTATTGACTTAACCCACCAATTTCTCGTTTGATCATATATAATATCTGTTCGAACATTAATTAACCTTGAAATTCGAACGTTGTTGTATGTTGTTCGAGCAATAATTAGTCAATGTCTCACTGAATTTCGTCACTTAACGTGCCAAATTGTTGTTTGACCATATATAATTTCCATTTCCGTTTGAACATTTATTTTTTTTTGTTCGAACATTTTTTCTGAATGTTCGAACATTTATTTTATTAAGGACGAAATTTTTCGTCCTTACATGTACCGTTCGAACGTGTTTGAACGGTAAACATCTTCCGTCATTTTTTAGGAATGAAATTGAATTTCGTCCCTAAGTCTCATTTTTTGAGACGATTTTTGTTTTGTCTCAAACAAAAATCGTCCCAAAAACTAATTTTTGTTGTAGTGTAATTGGGTTTAATTTCTTTGATGAAATTTATAAATCTGGCTGGTCATTGGAATTAGTACGTACTATATATGTATTTATCTTTTTTGTGGATAAACACTTGTAATGATCCATGAATTAGAATGGAAAATAAACTCCAAACAATAAATTGAAAGTTATTTTTGTACAATCAATAACTTTGATTTCATATCCATTTACAAATAGCTTTTTAAATTTGCCGATTAGATATTAACAAACAAGAAAGTATAATAATCGGATGATTATTATAATGGATTAAAATTTCTAATAATTTTGGTGTTTAAATATTTTTTTATAAACACTAGTATATTAATTAATATTGGTCGCTGAGAATTTGAAATTTAACATTTAATACAATGGGGTCCACTATGACTTTAGATTACCAAAAATATTTGAGTAAATAAATTATATAAAATCCTCACCCCAATTATAATTGGCATCTTAATTAATTATTAAGAAAGTAATATTTATATATGACAGTGGCAGTGGTAGAGGTGGAGAGGCAGTAAATTTTCTGTATCAGTATTTCACAGCAAAGAGAGTACTTAGGGCACAAGCTGTAAATGGATAAGGCACAAACAACGAAATGCAACGAGATATTGCCAATTGCCTCCACAAGCAGTGAAGCACCCACCCGCAACGTAGATTTCTTTTCCCTATATATATGTACGTGCGAGCAAACAACAACACAAACTCAGTAAGAGTTTGAAAGGTGAGAGAGAGAGAGAGACATCATTATTCTCCCACACAATTTATTAGCTTCGTAGCCATGGAGGTTGAAACTGCGAACAAAGACATGAGAGCAGCGCAGCGTAGCACCCTGATAAGGATCGTTTTGGTGGCATCCATAGCTGCCGGCGTGCAGTTCGGGTGGGCTCTGCAACTCTCCCTACTGACCCCGTACGTCCAGCTTCTCGGCATCCCGCACACTTGGGCTGCCTTCATTTGGCTCTGTGGTCCCATCTCTGGTATGCTCGTCCAGCCCCTCGTTGGTTACTACAGCGACCGATGCACCTCTCGCTTCGGTCGCCGCCGTCCCTTCATAGCTGCTGGGGCCTGCTTCGTAGCGATAGCGGTCTTTCTCATCGGTTATGCCGCGGACCTCGGCCACCTCTTCGGCGACCATGTGGATAAACCCACGAGACCCCGCGCCATCGCCTTCTTCGTGGTAGGCTTCTGGGTTCTTGACGTCTCCAACAACATGCTGCAGGGCCCTTGCCGCGCCCTCCTGGCTGATCTCTCCGGGAACGACCAGAAAAAGATGCGCACATCCAATGCGTTATTCTCGTTCTTCATGGCGGTTGGCAACGTCCTCGGCTACGCCGCCGGGTCCTACACTCGCTTCTACAAGATTTTCCCCTTCACAAAGACCAAAGCTTGCGACGTCTACTGCGCAAACCTCAAGAGCTGCTTCTTCCTTTCCATTGCGTTGCTCTCGACGGTAACCATCATGGCTCTCACGTCAGTGAAAGAAAGAGCGCTTTCTTCGCAACCGAAGCCGGAAAACGCCGCCGGAGAGGAGGAGGAAAGGGTGACGGAGTCAGCTGGGTTACCCTTTTTCGGAGAAATGTGGAGCGCTTTCAAGGCGTTACAGAGGCCAATGAGGATTCTTCTTCTGGTGACGTGTCTCAACTGGATTGCATGGTTCCCGTTCCTGCTGTTCGACACAGATTGGATGGGGAAAGAGGTGTACGGAGGGACGGTCGGGAAGGGTCCGGAGGGAAAATTGTACGATCGGGGTGTGCGGGCGGGTGCGCTGGGGCTCATGCTCAACTCCGTGGTCTTGGGATTCACATCGCTCGGCGTGAACATCATCTCGCGCGGCGTTGGTGGAGTGAAGCGCTTGTGGGGTATCGTCAACTTCTTGCTGGCACTGTGCATGGCCTCGACCGTCCTGATCACAAAGCTGGCCGAGTCTGCTAGGCATACCGCCGCCGCTAACGGTGGAGCAACGCTCTCCCCGCCACCGGCGGGTGTTAAGGCCGGAGCTCTGGCACTGTTTGCGGTGCTGGGTATACCCCTGGCAGTAAGCTTTTACTCATTCGCCTTCTCTTTTTCTTTTTTTCGCTTTTTTGGGTACAAAATTAAAGCAGTTTTTAGACCTCATTTACTGCAATTTAATGACTTGTTTTACACTTGTCGAAAAGTTTTTGTCCCCAAGTTCCTTCCTACCATTTTCTCTATGGTCGGTCCTTTTCCTTTTCCTTTCCGTGTCTCACACTTTCTTTTTTTTTGTTCTTAAGAAGTCAACTTTGGTAGAAAGATAGATTCTATTAATTCTATAAAAAAATAGAATTAATAAAAACTAGATGTTTTACACTTTTTTAAGATAGTCTACTTTTTTTTATAAAAATTTAGATAAAATTTATCTATTTGAGACTTGTTCAAATCATTTCTCTTCCTCAAATTCATTCACTTTCCTAAAACATTTATTACATTTCCTTTAGGAATCAATACGATGTTATCTCCACAAACCTTGATTCTTGAAGATATATTTTTGAGAAATTCATAATAAATGCTACAATGAAAATTGCATTAATGGATAAGATTACGATTCTCTAAAGTTTTAACTGTCTGCATTCTAAATAGTTCTATATTGAGAGATCAAAGAGAGATACATATTAATCGAGTTGTTTATATAACATTTAATATTGCATGAAAAATTCCCAATAAACAACATTAATAAATACTGCATGTATCTTCATATATAGTTCAAATCTTTGCCGTTACTCTAAGCAGCCTTGGTATTTGAACGTACAGTGATTTTAGTAGTAGCTCGTGACAGAATAATATTAAATAAAATGATTAATTTTAATATATATTGGTACTGTGCGCAGGTGACTTATAGCATTCCTTTTGCTTTGGCGTCCATATTTTCCCATGCTTCAGGTGCTGGCCAAGGTAATTAATTTCAATGCGATCCAAACTAATTGTAATTTGGGATCATGCATGATAATTGGTGGCAAATTATTCTCTTAAAAGCTTTATAAATTGGCCTGATTTGATAATTACATGCAGGACTTTCTCTGGGAGTCTTAAATCTTGCAATCGTCTTTCCCCAGGTTAATTTTCACCTCTCATGAATTCTATCTCAATCTCTTCTTGGTCTTATCTTTATATATATATATATATATATATAAAAGTAAGAGGAATGATTATAAAATTTCAAATAGATAAGTTCTGCGCAAGTCTTTATAGAAAAGTGAACCCCACCTTAAAAAAATATAAAAAAAATTATTATATATTAGTGGGATCCATTTTTTTTACAAAGGACTTGGAGACTTTTCTATTTAAAGTTTTTAGCTATTTTTATTCATGCTGGTAATTATACTGAAAAGTAATACTAAAAATGATATATATATATATATATTTATATATGTATTTGTTTTTGCATGCAGATGTTGGTGTCAGTTGCTAGCGGACCCTTTGATGCCCTATTTGGAGGTGGAAACTTGCCTGCATTTGTGGTGGGTGCCATTTCAGCTGCTGCAAGTGGAATACTGTCACTCACCATGCTCCCTTCTCCAACCACTGATCTCTCTGTTTCTAAAGATGCAATATCCGCAGTCCCTACATTCCATTAATGAATCTTTTTCATTCAGGAGGAGTTCATCCTTGATCTTCCTTCTTTTTTGTTTTTTTCTTTTGTTGTTTTTTATTATGTTCCCTGATCCTGATAGATCTCATGGAACTGTGTTTGTTGTGATTGGCATTTGTGGTCTAGCTAAGAGCACCCAATGCTACAAAAGCCATGCATTTTAGTTTTTAGTGGCATCAATATTAAATGTCTAGTACTACTTATAAATATAGATCCAGTCTTTGGAATTACCCCAATATCAATGGCTGCATATATGATTTTCTGATCTTATATACACTGATATATCAATTTCATGTCCAATGGAAGGAAGGAAGTAGATTGTGCTTTTTTTTTTTTTTCTCTTATACTTCATAATTTTTTAGGGTGCTAAGGTTGATATTTGTGAAGAGTGCTTTGTTTTTCTTTTTTTTTCTTGTCTCATTTTTTACAATCCTTCCTTCTTTATATTTATTTGCTGCTGCTTAGAGCTACCCTATCTCATTTTTTGTGTTAGTACTATCATATTAGTTTATCGCACAAATAAATAATGTGCAGTTAAAAAAAACTAAATATCAATTAACTGAGTCTATTTATGTCTCACCCTCGACCGGGAGGTTAGAGAGTGAGTTTTTGTCACTAAAATCAATCGTCAAAATAATAATAATAATAATATAATTAATTGAGGAATACTACTCTTGTAATAAGTTCAAGGGTGTCCACGGCCGGGCAGTTATATTAGTCTACTAAAATTACTTGTACCCTTTGACGCTTATTCCGGTACTCTACTAATTTCAACTTTGTGCTTCCTATTCCTGAATCCTGATCATTAGGTTGAACCACAAAATCATCTAAAAAATAATATAGATAAAAAGTGTGACTGATTATCAAAAACTCAGTAGGTAGTAAACCAGTACTAGTGTGCAAGATATGAGCTAGTCACAAAATGTGGAAAATAGACAATGCCTCAAAACTTTAGAGCAAAAATAAATGAGTTTTTAATAACCATAGTGTAGTAAGAAAAAATCTTAACATAAGCATAACTGAAATAACATCAGAAATAAAAACATAGGCAATGTTTACACCCGTAGAAGGATTTACAGCCAATTGAGCAAAAACAGAAAGTGGAATCTTCCCTTATTAAGCTCTTGGCAGTAAAACAAAACAGAGATATTGGTACAAATACGGTAACAAAATCAGAAATAGAGGCCACAATTAATACTCTTGGCAAGGGTCGTACCAAAGCAGAAGCTGCTGAATTTGATGTTTCAGGGAATCAGGATTTTCACGTACAATACAACAAAATGTACTTGAATATTATATAATCACATAATCAATACTGAGGTCTCATTCACATTTCATGTTGTCAGAAAATAGTGTTGAAAAAATGTTTATGTCTACACTGGTTTTGTCAAAAAATTAATTTCAGTGACATATAATAGAGAATAGTGCAGAAAATAGACTTTACTAGAAAAAAATTAATTAATATTTCAATTGCAATAATACGAGTATATATGATGTGCCTTAAAATGCACGTCTACTAAACTTTTCTATTTATGTTGTGTATTGACACCATTGGAAAGTCCAAAGTTTATTTTTATGGTAGAGAGACTTCAAAGGTATATTGTGTTTATGTTGTGATTTACTTTGTGATTATATTGTGATTTGTGAGATTTGTGGGATTATATTATAATTTGTGGGATTATATTGTGTTTATGTTGTGATTATATTGTGATTTTTGTAATTATTTTGTGTTTATGTGGTGATTTATTTTTTGATAGGCCAGAAATGATAGGAAATTAAAACAATACTAATTATGAATAAAACAAAATTAATTTTATAAATACCTAATTAATACTTGAGCATGAAAAGAATGCATAATTAAATTACATAAATTAATTTTTTGAATAAAGAGATTCTAAATAATTAGATAACATAATTTCTTAGACTTTGAATAAGAATAACATACTAAAATTAAAACAAATAACTAATTAATAATATATAACAAATAAGATTAAAATAAATAAGTAATGAATAATATATTTTGTGGTTAAAACAAATAACCAATAAAAAAATTACTAACTCCGCATACTATACTTAGGACAAAACATACTAAACTTCTTTGAAAACATAAGAAAAGACCCAACAATGGATTCTTTACTGATGCTTTCAAAGAAGTTTAGTATGAATATACATTACTTATATGTTATAACTAATTAATAATGTATACTAAGATTAAAAATACTAAGATTATTAACAATAAGTACTAAGATTAAAACAAATAAGTAATAATATATACTTAGATTAAAACATATACTTGGGGAATAATACTTATACCTAATTTAATTTCAAATAACTTTAAAATGCTTGGAAATTGTAACTATAACAAATAACCAACTCCATGTAACACCCGTCCTTGTGGTGGGATTTTAGAAAATAGTTTTAGAAAATAAGACGAGAATTACTGAAACTTTTAAAACTTTTTCCTTCTCTTCCCAGGATATAAAAGATTTTACAGTTAAAATTTAAAACTTGTATTTATAAATCTAGGAGACAGTTTTGCAGTGAAACTCATTTAATTAAAATACATGTCATTTTACAAAATGTGATTTTACATGCTATACAAAATGCCTAGACTTCCATCACCTTTTCCTTGGGCCGTGTCTGTCCTGATGCTTCGTCCTCATTTCATTCCTGGGTGGGGCACACATAAAAGCAAAATGAGTTGAATACTCAGTAAGTATTACTTCATACCGTAAAAATATAAGAACATAGTCTTCATTTATGCATTCTCACTCACATACATACTTTACATAAAACGTTTTCTTTTCATTAAAACATTACAAGGTGGAGTTTTTTTTTTTAAAAATGGTTTTCTTTCCTCAAAACATTTCCCACCTTGTACTTTATTTAATAAAACTAAAACCTTTCAAGCATACAATTATTCTTATTACTTTTCTTTGGCCGGTACACATTGTTACGCCCCATGTGTTGGGGTTAGCGGTCTTTTAGACCTGATTCAACCCATGGCTGCGGGTTGGGAATGTCTCAGTCAGGGGGTAGCATTGGGTGCACTACCAGTACTACTTACCCAGTCTGCCCAGTCTTTTGGTACCATCATTCATTTATCAATCATGGTCATTACGTAGTTTTATACATTAAAATATTCATTTCTTTTCAGTTATTTCATTTCATTTCATTTCCTTTCATTTCCTTTCATTCATTCATTTCCTTTTCATTCTTTTCATTCATCAGTCCATTTTATAAAACATATTTTCATAATGTAAAGCATAAAATCTCATTATTCATTTCGTGGAACATACATACAATAATTACTATGTATAACATTCATTCATATGCATACAACTATTCTTTTGGGGTGCATAAAAATGGGCTGCCAAGAAAGGCTAGCACATACATATACTTAAAAATTAATACCTTAGAATAGATTCATAAAGCATCATTTCATTTTAAAAAACATTTTCCTTTTCTTTTATTTCATAAAAGAACATTTTTCTCATAAAAGCATTTTATTTCATTTTTCATAAATCAAATATTTCTTTTTCATTTTCATATCTTTTAGAAAACTCTAGAAGAGTATGAACATAATAGTTACCTGGACTCCATGACATACTCATTTCATGCAATCCATTCATGTGTGTGTTAGATGACAACCTACATGCATACATAACCTCACATTATTCCTTTCCCTTAAGTGCATAACTTAAACTTAGAAAATATATAAACTACTTCCGACTTGGACTTGCTTCATCCAGACATACTCTTTCATTCCAGTTCATCTTCTATGCTTTTCTTTATCACGTTTCCTCTTTCTGGGACCCCCTTGAGGTCACCTTTTCCAAACACATAACCTCTTACTTCATTCCTTCAAGGTGAACCTCCTTGATTCACCTTAAAGGCTAAGACACTTCATCACCTTCATCATTCTCTCTACCTACCGAACCATCCTTTGGATGCATAACTTGGACCAACCAAGTTATAAAACCCAATCCTAATCAATGCATACATCCCTTCCTTCATTCATGCACCATAACCAACACTTCATCAAAATCTCAATCATGCATAATACACAATTTTAAGCCAACTCTGAGGCTTAAACATCGTGTATCCATGTTTAAGACAAATTATCCATTACATATGATAAATCTATTCAGCACATGTGTCCAACCACATTACATATGTATCCTACCCTTTTCGTCACCTAAGATCAACATATAATTCCATTAACACACGCTTGTGTAAACAAGCTTCATACTCTGATACTAACCTTCAACTCAAACCTAACTAGCATGACCTTTCATACAACCCATCCATAACTGCACAACTTAACTCGACACTTCACTCGACATAACCTCATTCACAACTACACCTCCCATCACATCACATAGCTCACTACCATTTCTGAACTACACCGTGATCCTGTCACTTCACATGGCATCCCGCCACTTCACAATTGCACCATCTCCTCACTCATCACATGCATGACTCCACATGCATTCCCTACCACTTCATGACATCCCGTCATTCTTCCTCTACACCACTTCGTCACCCATACATAATTCCAACTACACACAGTGACACCCGTCACTTCGACCACACGGTCACATCAAACTACTCCAGGACACTGTTACATAGTTCCCGACACTTCACATCACGCTCCACACTTCTCAACTATACAACCATCTAACACTTGTGACACACCATACGACGCACTTATGACACGCCATACGACGCATCACAACTTCACCACATTGAATACACTTCACGTGTACTCCCTTTACTTCACACTACACTTTGCACAACACAGTCCACAATACGACACAACACACTTCGCAACTACGCCCATCACTTCACTTACACAACTACGACACACACTTCATATCACTTCACTACACAACAAACTCCACAAATACCACAACACAGTCCACAACCAACTTCACAATAAAACTAACGAGGGAAAAGGGAGAGAGATTATACCATGGATTAGAATGACCCATTGCGTTGCGTTGCTTGCTGTTCGGCATGACCCCGTGACATCGGAAGCCACTAACTTGGGCAGTGACTGTTCCGTCGTGGTCACTATCGTGACCTTGAAACAGTAGCCATTTGGCTGGCTGGATTTAGGGTTTGAAGGGTTTCATGGTGGCTGGGCTTGGCTTGGTTGTGTACGGTGGTGGGGGTGTGTTTGATGGATATCGTGGCACTAGATGGCCAAGGAGGGATGAGAGAAACGGGGGTGTTGATTTGTCGTGAGGGGTGCGATGGTCGTGGGTAGTGGCGATTGGGTGGTTGACGGCGGCTTGGGAGGAGCTACGACGGCTCTGGGAGAACAAGAGGCCACGGTTGAGAAAACAGGGGGAGAGAAATTTGTGTGCTACGGGGACTGGGGAACTTGTGCAATCCCTCTCAGTGACCATTTATACTTGGAGAATTATGGGGAGATGCTACATATATTTCTACTGACGTGGAGAGTATAAGAGTGATGAACCTTGTGCAATATGAATGATATAATCTCGAATAGAATAGGACCAACTACCTTTATCTAAAGACCATGGGGATTTTAATTGGAGTATGTGATACATGTGAAATTAGTTACCAACTAATCCATAGATTTTTTTTTATAAATGGACAAAAGTTGGATGCTTCTTGGCAACAGACTTGGAAAAGACTACGTTTTGTATGCACGTGGAGTTAAAAACTTTATTAATTTTGCTCGGGCCTTTGCCGATACTAGAGGTTACATAAAGTGTACATGTCGATGTGCAAAAATATTTGCGTTATAAGATTGGATAAAGTAGAAAGTCATATATTTGTGAATAGTATGGATTTGGAATATACTCGATGTGTATTACATTGTGAGCCATATGAACAATCTGCCGATATTCTGTTCAGTGATGATATTGAAATTAGGCATATGGGTGACGATAATGAGCGGGATGAGATGAAGGAGATTATGGGTGATATTAGAGCTAGGATGTTTATAGATGAAATTGACAATGATGCCTCAAGTGGCCGAGAGACTGAGTCAGAGAATTTCTCTAAAATGTGGGAAGATGCAAAGCATGAGTTTTATCCTGACTGTACAAAACACAACAAAATGTCGTTTATTGTGCAGCTACTGCACATTAAGTCGTTGGGTGGGATGTCGAATAAAGCAATCAACATGGTATTGGACTTATTTAATGAGGTGCTCCCTGAAGGTTCTGCATTTTCGAAGAATTTTTATGAAGCGAAATAGTTGAGAAATGGGTTAGAGTTTGAGTACAAGTCGATACATGCATGTAGGAATGATTATGTGTTGTTTTGGAAGGAGAATGAGGAAAAACAAGCTTGTCCCATATGTGGAGAGTCGAGGTGGAAGGGTAAAAAAAATATTTCGGTGAAAATTTTACAATTTTTTCTGCTCAAACCAAGATTGCAAAGGCTATATATGTGTAGGAAAACAACTCAAGATATGAGGTGGCATGAGGAGAAACAAGTTAATGATAAGAAATATATATGGCACCCAGCTTACTCAATTGCGTGGCAATGTTTTAATAATAAATATCCAGATTTTAGCAACGAAACTCGCAACGTGCGTCTAGGACTAACAACGGATGGATTCAATCCATTTGGTAATATAAGTACAAGTTACAGTGCATGGCATGCAGTGTGGATTCCATATAATCTTCCACCATGGAAGTGCATGAAGGCGCCAAACTTTCTTGTTAACTTTGCTTATCCCTGGCCCAAGATCATCTGGAAATGATATTGACGTATTCATACAGCCGTTAATTAAAGAGTTGAAAGATTTATGAAAAAATGGCATCCAAACTTTTGATGCATACACATCGACATCTTTTTAGATGTATATTGCATTATTATGGATGATAAATATTTTTTAGCATACGGCAATCTTTCAGGTTGTAGTACTAAAGAGAAGTTGGTGTGTCCCACGTGTAATAAGGAAACTGCAAGTGAGTGGCTATAATATTCGCAGAAGATGTGTTTCATGGGTCATCGACGGTATTTATTAGCGAATTGGCGAATGGAAGGTGCTAAATTTGATGGTCGAGTGGATGATAGAATTGCACCAAAATAGTTGTCTGGGGATGAGATAGTGGAACAATTAATGGAACATTGAATGAACAATGTTGACAAAGGTCAGAGAAAAAATAAGAGAAAACGAGGTGCAACGGAATTGAATTGGACAAAGTAGAGCATTTTATTTTTACTTGCCATTTGGTCGTCATGCATGTTGCTTCATAGTTTGGATGTAATGCATATAAAAAAGAATATTTGTGATGTGATAATATATTGGGGACATTGATGAGCATTAGCAAAAAGATGAAAGACATGATTAATATGAGAAAAGATCTTGAGAGAATGAGAATTAAACATAATCTTCATTTACGAGTGGAAGGCAATAGGATGGTTATGACGCGTGCATGTTTTACGATAAAAAGGGATGAAAGGATGGACTTTTGAAAATGGTTGCAAGGTGTGAAGTTGGTAGACAGTTATGTTTCAAATCTCAGTAGATGCGTGAGCCCTGATGAATGGAAAATAAGTGGATTGAAAAATCATGTTTGTCATGTATTTTTGCAGAAACTGTTACTAGTGGGAATTCATGGGAAGCTAACTTCTAATGTACGTGTCATTATAACTGAACTATGCATGTTTTTTAAGGATTTGTGCTCTCGAGTAGTAAATCGAGATGTGTTACGGAAGATGGAAGAAAACATTACAATAACACTATGTAAATTTGAACATATATTTCTACCATCATTTTTTGACATAATGGTCCATTTAGCAATGCATTTACCTCGAGAGGTACTGTTAGGTGGCCGGTGCAGTTTCATTAGATATATCCAATTGAAAGTTATTTGGGTAGACTAAAGCGCACTGTTGGGAATAAAGCCCGAGTTGAGGGGTCAATAGCAGAGACTTATATACAGGATGAATGGTTGACATTTTGCTCTTTATATTTCCGTGGGGTTGAGACATGCTTTAATCATGAAGAGCGAAACGCTGCCCCTCACTGTTGTGAGCTATCTGTGTTTTTCCAGAATGTACGGCCCTTGGGTGCACAATCACGGTACGACTTAATCGGTTGAGAGTTAGGAAAAGCTAGGTGGTACGTGTTGAATAATTATCGTGAGATTGATGACTATCTCAGGTATGTCGATCGATAATTAGAATAATTCTAATTAATATATATTTGATTAAAGTACTACAATATCCAATGTGTTCAAATATTCTATTCTTTTTACTTCTATACAGTGAGCACATAGACAAACTTAGGACATAAGGTGTAGAGAATATACAGGCGAGGCACGAAGAAGAATTTTCAGGATGGTTTGAACAATGTGTATGTATTTAAATGTCCTGTAATGTAGAATATTCGTAAACCATTTTCATTAATAGTAACTTTGTATAATTTTGTTACTATTTCACATGTTAGATTTTGAAACAACGTGCTCATGATCCAGAATCAGTTTCTTCTGAATTGCATGCATTGGCCTATGGTCCTTCAAACAGAGCACTTCGATACACTGCATGCATGGTTCGAGGTTATAGGTTCAATACTATGGACAGTGAACGTAATCGAAAGATGCAAAAGTGTGGTGGGTTGGTCGAGATAAGTCATGGAGCAGAGGATATTGACTACTATGGTATCATATGTGACATTATCAGACTGAAATACTTGGGCGGAAATGTGACATATGTATTTAAATGTGATTGGTGGGATCTAAGCGGTGGTCGGGTATCGATACATAGGAATAGTCACTTTACAAATGTCAATACTGCATGTAAATAGTACGAAGATGATTCGTTCGTATTGGCTTGTCAAGAGAACCAAGTCTATTACTTGATTGATCCAATAAAAAGGGTCGATGAAGATAGTGGAGGAATAACTTGACGAGTCCTACAGAAATTTGTTCATCGGAATATTTATGATGCAGCATTGGTAGTGGATCACGATTATAGTGGAGATGAAAATAACACTTCGATTATAGAGGCCTACCAGGAAGATGGAGAGAGTATTAATTTATTTGTTGACCTTGGTAAACTCAAACTAATCCCCATATGTAGAGATGACGTCTCACCCATACATCTCCACCCATCTGTATTAAATGATCATTCAGTTGAGGATTTTGACAAATCAGAAGAATCAAAACAAGGAGAAGAAAAAGAAGAAGAAGAGTAAGAAGAAGAAGTCGATGAAGAAGACGAAGAAGAAGAAGATGATGAGGAAGGAGATTACGAAGATGTTATTGAAAAAGATTCTTAAACAAGTATGGAAAATACATTTAGATAAAGAATAAAGGTACCAAATGTTTTATTTATATAGATTAGGCTATAACATTTTTCATAGTTATCTCTAAGCTAGTTCATTGAAAATAATAATACTTTTCAAGGATGCTACCAAAACGACAATGAAGAAATGTGCCTCTTTCACCAAGTCCCGAACAGGTTGAACCGTTGAGAACTCCCCAACTGAGGATTCTGCTCCTGATCAAGTTGATATACAAGTGGCAGACGGCTAGTCCACACCTACCAGTAAGTAAATTCTTATTGATAATTAATTATATTTGAATACTCGGGGAGAAACGGATTTTAATAATTTTAAATATATTAGCTGATGCCTTGCACGTCACAGTCGTGGCTTAATGCGTGGCCTGTCTTTGAAACAAAATAGAAGGTATAAGAAAATGAAGGTTAACATCTCCAATAACTCCATTAGGGGTGTGGATGATAGTGCGACATCGCTTTCCTCCTTTGTCGGAACATTAATCTGAGCTTATGTGTCATTTTATGTGCGATTTTGGTGAGATGTTCCAAATGAGGTTAAGGATCACATTCGGAGTCGTGTACTGGTGAGTTTATATACCCTAGATTTTAGAGATGCTTTAATTTCATAATTTTGACGCAATTCACTTCTTAAGATGAATTTGATCTAAATTTTGATCGTAGCGAGGAAGTATGAATTGTGAATGAGTTGATGAATACATTATTTCGACGTCACAAGGGACGATATCATGACCACTTCAAGAAATTTGAGACGTTGGAAGAGACTGCTCAGTCCCCTTTTCAAAAAATAAAGTTAGACAATTGAAGAAAGTTTTGGTGATCTTTTCGTAAGCCCAAATTATCAGGATTTCTAGATTTTTCCCCTATAACTTATTTACATCTATATTGGTTTCATATATTATATTTAATATTGTTAATTTCTTCTGCAGTAGTTAAGTTATCAATGCATATAATAGAACGTCAATCTACCATCGTGCTGGTTCAAGGTCATTCCAACGCCTTGTCGATAAAATGGTAATTACTTATTAAAATTATATCATTTTTATCATATTCTTTATTTAAGTACTAACATGATTTTTTCAAATTATTATTGTGGCTATGCTGCTACTTACATGACTATGCTATTACTTATCATAAAATGGAGAAACACGATGATCTTGAAAATTTCTCCCTCATTTATGTCTATGCTGCTACTTGCACTAATGCCCTTGAGGAATCATCTACTAGTGACATTGACATATTTACGCAGGTCATCGAAACCAAGTCTGGTTTGGTAAAAGGTTTGGGAAGTTCATTCAAGCGTTGTGGTTCATCCTCCACAGCCTTGACTTCAGAAGTTAATAATCTTACTAAGGATTTGGACGCTGCAGGCTAAGAAATTGAGCAGATGAAATCGAGACTGTAAGAGTTGGAGGCTCTCTTATTGCGACAGTCCGATTTATAGATGCGTTTACAGGAGCGACAAAGAGACCAGGAGAAATAATACGCATTAAAGTGCAAGAACAAGTACAAAGAGAGATGCTGGTCCAGATGGAATGTGTTATACCATTGCAGTAGGATCATGTTGGGCGAGGAAAGAAGAAGAAATAAATCTTATCATTGTTCAAAACTTTTATTTTCTATTTTTGCAACTCTCTAAAACATTTTCATGAGATGATGCTATTTGTGGTGTAATACGATACAATTTGTATGCTTTTTTATTTATGAAATTATTAGTTCTGATCAGTACGTTTGGACGTAAAGAAAGAATGCTCGAACATGGTTTTACTTTCAAATTAACGTTCTATATATACTTTTCTATTATTTGAAGTTATGTTATAATTTTTTTACTTTTTTTTTTCAAAATTTTTTAGACGACGCTTACAATCTCATGGTAACATGTTAAATATATACATTCCTCTCATCCTCAACACTTTGTATCATTTTTCAGCACATACACGTCACTCGTGGTGACGAGATCTACAACTACTGCATCTCTTTTTTTATTCCTACAAAGAGAGGATTCATCTCACGACATCACGCTTCCTTGTGTTAAATATTTTTAACATGAATATTAATAATGTGATTTTTGATTTTCTATGATCCACGATACTAATAACAATTAAAAGACGTATCCTTATCCATCTCGGTTAGATAGAGAATTTGACCTGACTATGAGAGAAGGATCGCCATAACAACTTTACCACCAAGTGTCTCCTGATGGCTAAAGGCACAATAATATTATAGGTGAGAATCCTTTAACCCCTCAGTTCTATTTATAGACTTCTGATCATCATGAAATCTAAAAACATTTGTGTCCCACTGTGACTAGATATAGAGATATTCTTGTCCCACTATGACTCATTAATTAAGTTATAATATTTGAGCTAGTTTAAACCCATTAAGATATGGGTGTGTGGGACATAGAGTTTTAATAAAACTCTTAATTCTCTTACTTGCCCCATACGTCCATAAAATAACATTTTTCGTTCATGGGTTTATTACAGGAAATTACACATATTGTGCACGTTCATTTTTAGAAAACTTTCATAACTCAAAATACATAACATGAGTTCTATAATATCAATATCAAATCAACTACCAATGTGAGTCATGATCGTCCTCTATTATATAACTAAATTTCCTTCCATGTACCACATCATGACTAATAACTTAATTTAACATGATCTTTAATTAGATTTAAGGCAAATATTGTAATGCATTGGGTTCCAATAAATATCCATTGCAGACATTTTCTTTTCATCATTCCTCCGCACCATTCAATGTACATATAAAGTGGAAAGACAAGACAACAAAAGCAACCATAATAGATATCTCTCAATGTCCAGTAACAAAATACTCAACATATCAATGATCTCTTTAACATGTTCACAACATGGGTATAAGCATAAGACCCATATTTTCAACATGTTCTTTAAAGTGTAATCATTAATGCAATATTAATATGGACATTATTTGTTTCTGTAATTTCTCCTTAACACTTTGGTATTTAAAATTTCATTAAATACTCATCATTTGGAGAAAATTACTCTAAAGAATTCTTGCAATACTTTCTTAGCAGCTTGACTATAAAGTCGACAATTCCAAGTCCTAAGATAAATTTTTTCAGTCATATACTATACATTATGGCCTCAAAGCATATCACAGACTCATCCTCTATTGCACATGAATCAGTAAGAGATTTGTTTCATATTTTTCCATAAAATAACTCTACTAGAAAGGAAAATACATAATTATAATTGTATTTTTTGTCATTAATGCAATCCTGCAAAATAGAGTCTTAAAGAGTATCAGTTCTTCTAAAGGCAACAATATAATCTTTAATTTCTTGCAAATAACATTGCACTATTTTCATAATTTTTAGGTCAAATATCCTTGGGTTAGTTTAGCAACAACCAAGGATGCCAACTGTAAAACTACTATTAGGCCCTATACAAGTTTGTGCAACTATTAAATTCCTTATAACCATTATATACATAATTTCTTTAACAACGTAATTGTGAGACCCCAAAAATTTAGTGTTTTATTGTATTTTATTCTTTTCTTTAATGGTAATTTTTTTATGAGCTCATTTGGTTGGTTGTGGGTTTTTGGAGTTGTTGTAGGTGTTGTGGGCCAAATTATAGGCCTGAATGAGAGGAGAATTGGGCCTAGCCAGCCCCCTCCTTCAAAACGGCACTGTTTAGTGGTCTAGGAATTGAATTTTGTTCCCCCCTAGAACGACGCCGTTTTGGCGTGTAGGGTGAAAAACCCGAGCATTTTCTTTTTCCCCTTGGCGCCGCACCCTTCTTTCTTTTCTTCCTTTCTTTTTTCTTTCCTTCTTCTTCTTCCTTCCTCCTCCCATGCCTGTGACCTACAATGCCTCCACGCCGTTGCCACCCCAGCTAGCCTCAGTCGCGTCGCCTCTTGTTGCAGCACCTCGCCACCATCACACCTTGTCTCGGCATCATGCCATCTCCCGTCATCGGTAAGCCCTCTCTCCCTATCTATCTATCTCAGTCTCCCTCCCTCCAATTCTCTCATTTTCTCGCACCATCTTCACTCTGTGTTGTTGTTGTTCCCATGGCTGTCGTCGAACATCTCGGAGGAGCACCACGCCGAGCCACTCAGGTCTACCGTCGCACGGCGTCCTCCTTGCCCATGCCACTCTGTCGTCACTTCTCCTCATCGGTTGGCCTCCTCTCTCACTCTGTTCATATCTCACCCTCCCTAAGTCTCTCAGTCTCTTACTCACTCTGGATCTCTTTTCTCGTAAGTTTTATAAATATTTTTGGGTCGGATAGAAAATCTTTTTATGGGTAGAGAAAATTTGTGGAACAAGTATATATATTTGTTTAAGAATGAGTCGAGACCCAAAACTTAGGGAAGAGCCCATTTATTAATTTCTTTTTGTTCACTACGAAACATGGGCCAAATATTTGAAATGGACAAAAAGCCTAAGCCCATGAGATCTGGTATCGGCCCCCACGACATGCATCTCCGTTTCTTCTACATGTATGTTTTCTTCCCCTCATCTTTCTCTAGGTTTCCAATCATCTATATATATACTTATTCTATCTCAGGAACCTAGAGACTACCCAAGCCCTACCTTGTTGCACCTCCTCAAACCACCAAGCACGAAGCCCAGCCGTGTTGAACCAAAATCAATCGCTGCAAACTCCAGTCCATAACCTCGTCGCACTCCTCATGGCAACAACCGAACGGTAGCCCGTAACAATCACCAAACATGCATCACCGTAAGCCCCATGCGTGATATCAAAGACCAACCCCTCACCCCACGTTCACCACCCCAGCAGCATGAGGACTCTCTCTGTAAGAAACGGAAATGGAAGAAAGATTTACAGAGCCAAAAACAGAAGAGAAAAAAAAAACTCTCTGTATATTTTCAAAAAGAACGTATCACTGAAGGTTACAAGGAGGGCTACTATATACAATTGCCAGAGAATATTCTAACTGCCTACTAAGTCTGTAAAGACACTAATATCCTTTTCTATACAACTCAGCAAAGAAGAAATAACAGAAAAATAAACTTCTAGAAGCAGAGGAAGCACGATTTTATTCTTCAGCATTGATAGGCTCTTTTCCTTTCTGTTTGTGATGTGCTGCTTCATGTTGTTCTAGATCATTCTTCAATACCCCCCCGCAAGATGGAGCGTAAAGATTTACGACTCCCATCTTGGATAAGTGTTGATTAAGAATTTTTGAAGACAAAGCCTTTGTCAAAATGTCAGCAAGCTGATTGGAACTAGGAACATAACGAGTGCAGATGCTTCCTTCTTGGATCTTATCACGGATTAAGTGACAATCGAGCTCGATGTGTTTTGTTCTTTCATGAAAGACAGGGTTGGCAGCGATGTGAAGGGCAGCTTGGTTATCACAGTGAAGAAGAGCAGCGTGAGGATGAGGTACTTGAAGTGCAGTCAGAATAAATCTAAGCCATGTTAACTCTGAACAAGTGGCTGCCATTGCTCGATATTCTGCCTCAGCTGAGGATCGGGAAACAACTGTTTGTTTCTTGGACTTCCAAGAGATCAGAGAAGAGCCCAGAAAAATGCAATATCCAGTCACGGAGCGCCTTGTGTCTGGACAAGAAGCCCAATCCGAGTCACAATAAGCTTCAAGCTGAAAAGAAGAAGAAGTGGGGAAGAGAAGGCCTTGTCCAGGAGCACCTTTGAGATATTTAAGAATTTTCTGAGCTGTTAACAGATGTATATCAGTGGGGTTAGCCATGAATTGGCTTAAGGTTTGAACACTAAAGCATATATCAGGCCGAGTGATGGTGAGGTACAAAAGACGACCAATTAATCTTCTGTAGACACTAGGATCTGATAATGGAATGCCTATAGATGTATTGAGCTTCAAGTTCTGATCCATAGGAACTTTAGTAGGTGTGCTGCCCAAGGTACCCGAATCTGCAAGAATATCCAATGTATATTTCCTTTGGCACAAATGGATCCCTTTTTCTGATCTTGCAACTTCTAAACCAAGGAAATACCTTAAAGGACCAAGATCCTTTATCTTAAACTTGCTGTGTAGAAAATTCTTTAAATCATGTACAGAATTCAGATCATTACTCGCAACAAGTATATCATCAACGTACACAAGTAAAGCAATGAAGATGCCGTGTGTGTCTCTTGTGAAGAGGCTATAATCAGCCTTAGATTGAGAAAATCCAGATTCAATTAAAACAGTAGAAAATTTAGAATACCACTGCCTTGATGCTTGTTTGAGTCCATATAAACTTTTGAGTAACTTGCAAACTTGGTGTGGAGATCCTTTCTTGTAACCAAGAGGTTTGTGCATATAAATATCTTCATGTAAGTCCCCATGCAAAAAGGCATTATTTACATCAAATTGATGCAAATACCAGCCTTTAATGGATGCAATGGCTAATAGGCATCTCACTGTGACCAATTTAGCCACAGGTGAGAAAGTCTCTTGGTAGTCTACCCCCTCAAGTTGAGTGTAGCCTTTGGCTACCAACCGTGCTTTCAATCTTTCTACTGAGCCCTCAGAATTATACTTGATTTTATAGACATACCTACAATCAATGGGAACTTTTCCAGGTGGTAAATCAGTTAGTTCCCAAGTTTGATTGTCTTCCAAAGCAGCCAACTCAGTAGCCATGGCTTGACACCATCCCGGGTCTTTAATGGCTTGTTTGTAAGTTTGTGGTTCAATGTGAGTGGAAATAATAGTGGAAAATGCTTGATATGGATGTGAAAAAGAATGATAAGATAAAGTATGATGAAGTGGAAAAGGATTACCTGAAGGAGGCATTAACTTCTTGTGCAACAATGGGATAGGAGCTGTGAGAGTAGTCTGCTGACAGTGATAATCCTGCAGGTATTTGGGTGCACTTCGAGTCCTGGTTGATCTGCGAGGAGGGAGGGGAGCTTGTGGAGATAAAGGTGATGAAGCTGGAAGTATCAAAGGGGTAGATAGTGAAGGGACAGTAGGAGTACTGGAAGGTGGAAATGAGGAAGAGGGGTGGATTGTCTCGGGTATTGAAGGAACGAGGAGATTAATATGATCTGGAGGAAAGACACTTGGTTGTTGGATGGAAATGAAAGTGGGAGGGAGTGTCACAGTGGTTGGAGTGGAGTTATTTGTAGATAAAAAATGGGAATGAAGGGAAGGGAATGTGGTGTTAACATGAGAGGAATGAAAGGGAAAAATGGTTTCATGGAATTGAACATCTCGGGATATAAAAATTTGTGCAGTTAATAAATCTAATAATTTATATCCTTTAACTCCAAATGGGTAACCTAAAAAAGCACACAACCTTCCTCGTGGATCAAACTTCTTTCTTCCATGAGAGAGAGTTGAGGCAAAAGCAAGACACCCAAAAATTCTCAAATGATTGTACTTGGGTGGGGTATGGAAAAGGATCTCAAAAGGACTTTTGTTGTTAAGTAAAGGGGTGGGAGTCCTGTTTATGAGATAAACTGCTGTTAAGATACAGTCACTCCAGAATTTGAGGGGAATATGTGAGTGAAACCTTAAGGCACGAGCCACATTCATGATATGTTGGTGTTTTCTTTCTACGATGCCATTTTGTTGTGGTGTTTCCACACAACTTCTCTGGTGTATAATGCCTTTATGAGAATAGAAAGCTTTCATTTGGAATTCAGAACCATTGTCACTCCTTATAACTTTTACTTTTGTTTGGAATTGAGTCTCGATTAAATTGCAAAAGGTGACAATACAAGTCCTGGCAGCAGATTTGTGTTTAAGCATATATACCCAAGTTGTCCTAGAGAAGTCATCAACAATAGTAAGAAAGAAACGAGAACCATCAACAGCAATAGTTGAATTGGGACCCCAAATGTCACAATGGACAATATCAAAAACATGTAAAGATGGATGAGTAGAAGATGGAAAAGGAAGGCGATGTTGCTTTGCTAAAGGACAAATAGAGCAAGGAGGTTGATTATGAGAATGCAAATTGTTTGTTACAATAGGATCTTTAATCAAAAGCAATCTGGAAGATGATATGTGGCCAAGCCGATAATGCCATAAACTAGAAAGGGAAGCTGTGTGAGTGGCGGAAGCAGAAATGGACTGGTCTTTGGATAAGAAAGAAGGCCAAGCATCAATCAAAGCTGAAGGTGACACCCGTGACCTGAGCAGGTGATAGAGACCTCCTCTTACTTCACCCATCCCAATCGTTGTCCAAGATGCCAAGTCCTGAAGAAAGCAAGAATTGGATAGAAAAATTAGACAACAAGAAGTATGTTGGGCAAGCTTCTTAGCAGAAAGTAAATTGAATTTGAAGGAAGGCACACACAATACATGATCCAGCACTAAGTGCTCAGACAATTTCACAATACCAACATGAGTAACAGGAACTGTTTCTCCGTTTGGTAACTTGACTTGATAAGAAACTGCAGCAGTAATGGATGTAAAAAAAGAGGAGATCTGTTGCGCCAGTATCAATGATCCAAGGTGGAGTGTGTGAAATAGAATGAAGTTGTGTGTGTGTGAATGAACAAGCAGCCATACCAGAAACGCGGGAAGTGCTGATATTATTAGGAGATGAGGAAGGGGAAGGCTGAGCAATAGAAAGTGAAGCCATGGCAGAGTTGCTTTCTTGGGAATGCAATAGAGCAAGTAGTTGATTATATTGGCCCTTGGTCAGAGCCATGGTCTCAGTTGGCGCATCTGCATTATCAATTCCTGGTGGAATGCAAGATTGAGTGGCAGCTGCAGAAAAAATCTTGGACTTCCCATGAAGCTTGTGTCCAGACGGATACCCGTGTAATTTGTAACATTTCTCCACATTGTGGCCAGTCATGTGACAATGTGTACATAATGGGGGTTCAGCATTGCCAAGCTTAAAAAAATTATCAAGTGAGTGACCCTGGATTTTACAATGTGAACAGTATGGTCGATTGGGTTTGGAGCTACCAGAGGCAGTGACTTTAGCAATCATGGGTTTGGTGAATTTGTAAGAGGATTTGGCCATCATGGCCATGAGATCAGAAGGGGAAGAAGGAGAAATCATTTGGTGATGGCGTTCTTGCTGCTGAACCATAGAGAAGACACGGTTGAGGGGAGGTAGGGGGTCAAGAAGCATAATTTGGTCTCTTGTGTTTGAATAAGAGTCAGATAAGCCCATAAGGAACTGAATGACACAATCTCGGTCATAACGAGTATGAAGAATTTTCAGTTTACCACAATCACAATCAGGGAGAGGGTCATACACAGCAAGCTCATCCCATAAGCCTTTAAGACGACCAAAATAAATACTAATAGAATCCTGATTTTGTGATAAACTAGCTAAATCTCGTTTGAGTTGAAAAATTCGAGGGCCGTTTTGTTGAGTAAAACGACCCTTAAGCTCAATCCATAAAATATTTGAATCATCAACCAACGCAAGACTTGATTTCACGGAAGGACTTACAGAATTTTGAACCAAGAAACCACCAAATCATTGCATCATTCCCATGCTTCAAAGAGAGGATCTGAAGGATCGGCTGGTTTAAGAAGTGTACCATTGATGAATCCGAGTTTGTTCTTCGCACGGAGAGCACGACTGATAGCACGCGACCAGCTGACATAATTATCAGCAGTGAGAAGATCAGAGACCAACGCAGCAGCCGGATTGTCACCATTCTCAATTCGGAATGGGTTAAATGGGTCAGAAAAATTGAGGTATCGCGAAAAAGGATTGTTCGCATGAGGTGGAGGGGTGGGCGGGGATGATGGAGGGGTGGGTATTTCAGTATTGGTTGTCATTGGATCGAGGGAGCTCTGGTACCATGTAAGAAACGGAAATAGAAGAAAGATTTACAGAGCCAAAAACAAAAGAGAAAAAAAAAACTCTCTGTATATTTTCAAAAAGAACGTATCACTGAAGGTTACAAGGAGGGCTACTATATACAATTGCCAGAGAATATTCTAACTGCCTACTAAGTCTGTAAAGACACTAATATCCTTTTCTATACAACTCAGCAAAGAAGAAATAACAAAAAAATAAACTTCTAGAAGCAGAGGAAGCACGATTTTATTCTTCAGCATTGATAGGCTCTTTTCCTTTCTGTTTGTGATGTGCTGCTTCATGTTGTTCTAGATCATTCTTCAATACTCTCTCCCACGTCCAAAAGTCCACCCAGCCACAACTACCAGCCTCCATCACATGAAAACACCTCCCCACACAAACCAAAACCACGGCTCCTCCATGCACAATGTATACCACCATCACCGAGGTCCCTGTGCTAGCAAGAAAAACAGAGCAAAATTCTCCCACCGCTCGCCAGCCTCGATTTCCCACGTCTCAGCCGCAGCACATGAATCCCTTCAAGCACGACAACTCCAACCGCCTCGCAAGGTGCTACCTCACGTTGGAAACACCATGAAAACAGCCCAGCCACCGCAGCAGTGCCCTAACACGTCCAGCTACTCAGCCACCGTCGCATGGGATCGAGAAGAAAAAGCTCCAGCTAGCCCTTCCCAACGCATTAACAACATGCACTCAAGCCGAGATCGCCCACACCAACAACCTCTCCTCCACCGTGAACAACCATGGGAACAACCGATCGACGGCAAACCCACGAAATCCACCTCTGTTTTATACCACCAAAACAGAGCACTGGAGTGTAGCCCTCGACCAGACCTCTCCCATCCTCGATCACCCCTCAGCAGCACTTAGACCACTGTTGCACTGCCACGGTTTCCTCTCTTCACTGCACCACCTCTAGCCGCGCACCACCATAGCACCAGGGATGTGTCCCCGCAAGCTGTCTCGAGTTGTAGTCCACAACTGCATAACCACACTACAGCAGTACCACCGTACCATATAGTGGCCACCATAGAAACCGTCGACCATCGCCACCTCAGGTCCGTCATCCTCCTCACGGTAACCCACTATCATCCTAGCCGTTTCACCCCCCTCACGGCTCCTTCTCTCTCTCTCAGTGCTCCGCCGTCGAGTTAGCCACCTTCCACTCCAGCTCCGTCGCGGCTCTTTCCTCACGGTGAGTTTATCGCAATGCACCCATGTAGACTGTTATCCTCATCCGAGTATTTTTTGGTCGTGTTTTCTAAAAATCTTTACAATAGATGTGACTTTTGTTTTGTAAAAATTATTTGGCCTGGGCTTATCTTAAGATCATGGGCTTGTTTACGTATTGTTTTCTTGTTGGAGTGGGTTATGTTATATTATTACGAAGTTAAACATGTATGTTATTTGGTTGGACTCGGGATTCAAATTATTTTGGGCCGAGTAATAATATTTTTTTATTAATTATGGTGACTGTTTCATTATTTAAGTGGGTTGGGTTTGATTTCTTAAATATAATGGTGATTGAGTTGAAATTAGGTTAATTAAATTAAGTGGATATTGATAGATTTGGGAAATGATTGTATTTTAGGATTATGAGAATTTTAGGTATTGAGGAATTAAAATGGATTAATTTTTAGTATTTTAGGTTTAAATATCGAGATACGTGTTTGACTAGAAATTTACGAAAATTACATAATTATTTTATAGGTGATAATTTATATTTGTTCAGCATTATTGAGGAAAATTTTTGAAAAGTTAAGAAGTCCAGGTAAGCCGGGTTCCTATACTAGACTTTGTATAAAATAAAAAGAAATGAGGTTGATTTTAAGAAAATGTGCATGATATGTTTTGAAAAGAAATTTGAAACAACCTCAGTTATTTGTTCTGCATTACTCATTAAATCTGTATGAAAGAGAAAAGTATTTTCTTCATGACTGTTGTAGACATGAGCAAAATTTTTGGTATTCTGTTTCTGAACTATGCAAAAAGAGCGAATATGAAATTTATGAAAAATTTGTGGATGTGATGCGAATATGTTCCGAATCAGTTTTTGAATATGTGAAATGATCTGATTTTGCTCAGTACTTTGTTTTGATATGATGTAGCATTGGAAAGTCTTGGCATGAATTTATGATTCTAAATTGGATTATAACCTGGTTCCAATGTTGCTTCTATTCTGTTTTCGTTTAAGGTCATGCCACGGATATAATAGTGGTATACGGGCCACCCACAGGTATAATGGTGGTTTATAACCCTACCACGGGGATTAAACATGGTAAACGACCCTGCCACGAGTATAATAGTGGTATACGATCCCGCCATGAGTATAATAGTGGCATACGGCCCCGCCACGGGTATAATGGTGGTTTATAACCCTACCACGGGGGTTAAACATAATATCTGTCCTGATGTGATGTTCTGATATGATATGAAGATGAGGTCTCCGTTTATGATATGCCAAAAGATTTAATTTTTGAATAAGAATATTTATGAAAGTTTCGCTCTGATATTTTTGATAACATGTTTTGACAACGCATTCTGAAATCAAATATTCTGATTTTGCATTCTGAAAGTAAATGTTTTGTTCTGCATTCTGAACTCTATAAATGCTCATGTTTATATACTAGTATATATTCTTTATTTACTGAATTGTTGATAACTTACCCCTTATTCTTACAATACTTTTCATATAAATTTGATGCTTCAACTGGAAGTCAAAAGTAGGAAGTGTTATCAAGGTTTGATAATCGTAGAAGAATAAGTACTAAAATGGTACAAGTATTTATTGGAGAGTCTTATTTAGTAGGTTTATGACTTTACGTTATTTTGGTATTTTGAGTTATGGATATTTCAGACTCTGTGGAGTTTTTAATTTATTTCATTGAGGTATTTTTTTGGTGTCATGGTGGATGAATATATATATTTGGTCTGAATAAATGAATTTTGCATTTTATAGAGAATTTGGAGTATATAAATACATTATGGGAGATGGTTTTAGTTTACAGGAGATTACTCTTCGGACCTCCGAGATCGGGGCATTATATATGAGTAGGAGGAACCAGCCCCACTTGAGGAGTGATGGTGGAACTTTTCGCGTTATTTGTTGTTGGACCTTTGTTTTCTTTTTCTTTATTTCAGCCAGATGACTATATTAACCTCTTGGAAGACTTTATTTCGGGTTGTATTGTTGTTAAACTTTCTGGTACTTAGTTTCTGACTGCCTTATATTTTTTCGCTGTGATATTTATACTGTATACATTTTGCATATTTGCACACATTTGCACAATGCGATGGGGTGTATGATCCATGTGGTCACCATCCCGGTGTCATGACTTCTACCAAATCACACGTGAGGGTCGAGGGCACCACAATAATCAATTCAAGGACATTGTAAAATATTAAGAATGTCACATTTTGTTTTTAAAACCTCTATTGAACAACAATTCTTCATGTAAAATCTTCCAAAACTATATACAACTATACTTAGACAATCCTAACAGTCATCGTCTTGGTATTAAACTCAATCTCAATTACGAAAGATATCTCATTCATAAATTTCATTTTTTAAAGTTATTTAGAGACATAACTTTAATATCATACTACAAATCATGATTCATACTTGCCAAAAATACATATACATGCATGACCATAAATACAAATATACTCCCACTGACCTATGAGTATATACATTAACAATAAATATTTTTCTTAAATCTAAAATCAGTATTGCTATTATCAAATTTTAGATACTAATTTTCAAAAAATCTGTTACATTTTCTAAGTAATCCTTTTATTCATTTCTTGTAGAATTCAGACTTTCACTCTACAATTGTTTTCACATCTATTTGATGTAACTCTAGACCATAATGAGCTACTAATGTCATAGTGATCCTTAATGAGTTCTTTCAGGTTTAATAGAAAATCTCTCTCTGATTAATGCTCATTTCTGAGTAAAATCTTTGATTACATGTCTAACTTTAAATCATTCAAAATTGCCTTTAACGTCACGGTTTTGTCTCCAAGACCCATTTACATTCGACTTTTAATATTTTTTTTAGACAATTAGACGAAATTACAGACTTTATTGATTCATGGATTTCAATCACTCTTTTATGCATCGATCTATTATAAAATCACTTATTTCTATAACTTGTGAAAATGTATGTGAACTTTTATTTGTTTATATGTCAAATTCAAATTTTGAAGATACACCACATAGCCTAACCAAATAGCAAATCAATAAGATTACATGAGATCACCTGTTCTGATGTCTCCATGGCCAGTTGTTCAATAGTGTTTCTCTGATAAGGTGGATTATCATTTGCTTGTTGTTCTATATTATCATTGAGATAATCATAAAAAGAAACTACAAGAATTTTTAAAGTACAAGAATGCACTTCACGACAATCACATCTCTAGTTTCTATGCTCCCACTAATTTTACCAACCTCAAGAAATTTTACATTTCAATTTCCTCAAAATTCAAACTATAAATAGAAACAATACAACCTACATAATTTGAATCTCCCTGAATAATCAATAATGTAACCATTAACTATTATACGATCCAATCTCCTTTTATTTAGATTGTAAAGTCTTACTTTATATTGACTATTCATATATGTATAAGCCTTAAATCAGGTATACTATATCACTCCAAAACTCAAAACATGTATTTGAGACTACTTACTAGGAATATAATATAAGATATACACCATTATCTTTAAAATTTTTACTACACATTTTTTCAAGATGTTAACGAAATAGGATAGAGTTATGACCCAACTTTTAATATTTTTCATGAAACTACTTCAATCCAATTCAATAATTTTCACATTTCTACCTAACTGCATTTCCTCCCTTCTACCTAACTGCATTTCCTCCCCATGAGAAGTACCTCAAGAATTACCAATAACTTGAGACTTCTCATGTAGCAGATAGATACATCCATACCATGAAAATCATCTATGAAAGTAATTAAATATTTATATCAAACATTATAGAAAAAAAAATGTTTATATGTGCATTATCTAAAGAACCTCCCTATTCTTTGTGGCATCTTTTATTGATATGTTTGATTTTATACAAATCAAACCAACATACATTTTGAGATTAGAAAATATAAATGTGAAAAATATTTTATTTGCTAACTTTTACAACTCTTTTCTGGAAAAAATTTTTATACCACGGATTACGTTTCAAATTTTATGCCACAAATTGTAGAGGTTTTTTTTTTTTTTTTTTTTTTTTTTAAATCTTTTTTCATTTGGTTCTAGTATATGACTCATGAGTGAAAAGGAAAAAACTTTAACAAAAGCACTATTATGAATGCATGACAAATAAAAAATTTATTGAAAGGAAAAATGGAACCAATATAAATAGCATTTTGAAACAAATTGAAATTTGAACATTTGTGCTCAAGTTCAACCACCAAACTTTTACAGACAAAATAAAGATGAACATTTGCACTCGAGTTTAATCTTAAAAAATGTATAAACATGTATAAGATCTTATTTGAAACTTGTATAAAAAGAAAAGTTTACCCTTACTTTTGAATCAAGTCTTTTGTTTAGGACACATAAACCTTCATATACCCTTATTTATTTCAAAATTCAATTGACACAACTCTTACACTTTTGTGACAATCATTTCCTTCCTTTCCCCAAAGATACAATTGTTTTTCCAATAAATTTGTATCTAGCTAACAATCATGTTACCTACTTGTTCATATCTCATTACTTTAATGAAATAATAATGCCCATGGAGTAAACCATTATGTACAAAACTAAAAAATGTATAAACATGTATAAGATCTGATTCAGAACTTGTACAGAAGGAAAAGATTACCCTTCCCTTCGAATCAAATATTATGTTTAGGACACATAAATCTTCATATGCCCTTATTTATTTCAAAATTCAATTGACACAGCTCTTACACTTTCATGACCATCATTTCCTTCATTTCCCAAAAGATACAGTTGCTTTTTCAATAAATTTGTATCTAACTAACAATCATACTACCGACTTGTTCATATCTTATTACTTTAATGAAATAATAATGCCTTAAGAATAAACTATTATGTATAAAACTAATAAATTTTTATAGTTTGATATGTAGTAATTAATTCAATCTTCTTAAATATTGTACTTTTTTTTACCCTTATCACTATTAATAATTAATGTTAGATTTAAAATAGATAAATCAAAGTCTAAAACTCTTAGTGTAAATTTTTCATGCTCATATTTTTCTAAACTAGAGTCCATTTTGTACAGGAAACCTTGTAAATATAGTCTTATACTTACTGCAAGAAAATCATTTTAATCACATTAGTGCTTTGAGTTCTACACTCATAAATAATAACAGAATTTAAATCATTATGGATAAGCTAATAGTTTTATCGAGATCCCTCATTTAAAACCCAACACACAAAATGTTCCCTCTAATTTTAAATTATGTGGATGAACTAGCTATATCATCAGAATTCTCCTTTGGGAGTAAATTCTGATATACAAAGTATTCTCTCCAACCTTAAATTATGTGGATGAGTTAACTGTATCACCAGAATTCTCCTTTGGGAGTAAACTCTGGCATACAAATTGTTCACTCCAACTTTAGTTTGATAGATGAACTAGTAGTGTTATCAAAATCCTCATTCGGGAGTAGATCTTGACACACAAATTGTTCATTCCAATTTTACTTTGATGGATAAACTAGTAGTCTCACCAAAATTCTCATTTGGAAGTGATATTGACACACAAAATTGTTCACTCCATGATACCCATCTTTACCTTTGGGCAACTAATCTTTTTCTTAATTTTGGTGCAAACCATTTGCCCTATATAAGATAAACAATTATATATATATATATATATATATATATATATAAGTCCAACCATACAATAAAATTATAAAAAAAATAATAATTGAGAATTTTATAACTAATAGCCATAACTCAAGTCCAAATAAATGGTACATTTATATGGCTTACCATACAATAAAATTTATAGGGAGCAATAATTAAGAGTTTTTATAACATATAACCATAATTCAAGTGCAAATAATTAATATATTTATATAGTCTCCCATAGAATAAAATTTACAAGAAACAATAATTAATAATTTTATAACTAATAGCCACAATTCAACTTAAATAATTCATACATTTATTAAACAATAAAGCACATGCTTTGAGAGAGAAGAGAAAGAAAGAATTATTTTTCTATATATATTTTTTTGTTCAGTCTACTTTTCGGGTGGGCCACAACACTGGCCCAGTGGCCCACTATCCATTTGTCTCTCAGATTGGGTCAGGACTACGGCCCAATACGGGCCCAAAGTCGAAACGTCCACCTCCTTTCACCGTTCTCTCCTCTTTTTTTTTTTTTTTCCTTCTGCTATTATCGAAACGTGCAGCCACCTTTGCGCCGCCATTATAGAGGTGTCAGGGAGGAGGTTCTCAGCCTCCTCCTGGCACCAAACTTCCTCTCATTCCTTTTTTTTTTTTTTTTGATAAACAGACTCAGAGAGATTCGGGCTACCAAATCGAGGGTATCTACGGCGACAACATTCTTCCTTACCGGAGTACCAACAAGGGCATTCCGACCACCTTTATGCCGTCCACTGCTGACCCATATGAGGACCTATTCCTCAACTCTCTCTTCAACCCAGCACAAACATAGTACAAGCAAAAAGGGGAGGATAAAACTCAAGTATAGTTCTGAATCCAAAATCCTTCATTATACATTTTAATGTGCAATTTCGTGAATATCAATACACAGGTACAATAATATTATGAATATGTGCTAATCGAGACAATCATTTGAAATTTCTAAACACCATTGTAAATTTGTTTCTCAGACCGAAAGGACACTCAGCTACAACATGATAAAAATCGAGAAACACACGGACGCCATATATAAAATCAATCAAATAGATATTTATTTATTGTATATTTTATCGAGATCATAAAATATCTGTAACCTGACGTTCTGATACCACATGATAAATATTTTAACATGAATATTAATAATTCGATTTTTAATTTTCTATGATCCACGATAATAAAATAATAATAGTTAACAGACATACATTTCTCTATCTCAGTTAGATAGAGAATCTGACTTGTCTATGAGAGAAACAAATATTAAGTGATTATTTTCTAAACCAATTAGGATATGGGCGTGTAGGTCATAGAGTTTTAATAAAACTCTTACACATTCACTCGTGGTGACGAGAACCACAACGTCTGCATCTCATTTTTTATTCCTACAAAGAGAGGATACATCTCACGACATCACCCTTCCTTGTGTTACTACGTATCAATAGAGGACATAACAGTTGAACTACAAGTCAACCAGTTTTTAATTTTCTTAATTATAAGAGTTTTTAAGTATATCTTGGTCCCCTTAAATAAGAATTCTGACTTCGTCTCTACCTGTTATATACGTCACAGTTTATATTTTGTATAAGGAGTTAAATGATAACTTAATTTGGTAGTTTGCTGGTTTTATTATCAAGGGCGTGGGAACTTGAGAAGTAAAATAATGATTTTTAATTAAAAATGGTTAAATACTAAATAAATACATTTTGGACAAATTAGTCCTTATATTCTAATTTTGAATTTAATGCATTGTTAATAATCTATTAAACAACTAAACCAACACTAATAATTAGATGTTACCTGCCTTATAAAGATTAAAAAAACTAAAATAAAATATACCCTTGTCAATAAAATGACCCAAGTAGCTTGGGAGGATCGAGGTCATGCTACCTGGGTTGTTCCTAGGCGTTTGGAAGAACTTACGCCATGGTTGCGCTCAAACCGCAACTTGGGTTGCATGCACCCAAGCGCTTGGAGTGACCTAGGTAGCCACCTAATACTAGACATTGCCAACTTGGAGTGACCCAGGTAGCACCTTGATCCTCCAAAAGTTGCTCTGCTTGTATCATGATCGTGTAGCTTTTGTTATATTAATTTATAATCTTTATTATTTAGATTATATGTGATATAAAATTATTGATACTAACATAAAATTTTTAATGGATTATTAACGCCACAACAAAATTACATATCTTTTTAAATTTAAAACTACTAACATGAAATTTAACAAATTATTAACAAATTAAGTTAGTATTAACTTATGACGTTGATTGTAAATATTTATTGAAAATTATTTATTTATAAATATATGTATGAACACACTCAACATATTTTTATATAAGTTAATATAAACAGATATTGAAGATTTTGTGGTAAAAATAAAGAGTAGTAGTAAGAGAGTTAACAGACGGTAATATAAGGGTCCATTTGGGAACACAATTGTGTAGAGAAATTAAACAACAAATAGAAGCGGAATTACAACAATATGGTGACACTCCCGTGAGGGTATTTGTCCCACAAGTTGGTGATGAACAAAGGGAATTGAGTGAGTTCATTTGTGCACCAATGACCCCTATTTATAGGTCATCATGCACCGGTTGGTAAAAGGCACATCCATTAGTTAACCAATGGTAACCCAAAGGTCACATCCTTAAGAAGTGACACAACCTATTGAAAAGGACACAACCATTGGTAAACCAATGGTAACCCAAAGGCCACAACCTTAAGGAGTGACACAACCTTTTGACTAAATCAAAAGGTTATGTCTTTTGACTCTTTACCAATCACATACAACCTTTTGACTATATCAAAACGTTGTGCCTATTGACACTTCCTTAAACATCACCCCTCATGGGAACCATCACCATGATAGAGGATATAATTCCAAGAGGTACACCGTTTGGTGATCACACCCCTTAGAATAACATCTCCCACTTGATCACATAAAATGGTGATGATCCAGTTGAGTATTTTACCTTGGTACCAATATGAGATTTCCACTATTCAAATCTCATCTGCAACTCTTGCAGATCGGCGTCAGAGCATGACAAGCCTCTACGTGCACACGTTTTTGTCATTACCTTATCTGACCGCACCCTTTACCATATGTGCTCCCACTGATCACATATTAGGGGTGACTACATTTCACTAAAAAAATTTTAGTGAACGGCATCAATTTTCCGTGACTAGATCAACAATCCATACCTCTGTCACAATTGACGACTTCAGCCGAATACATAACACATGTATCGACCTGGGCTGAATTTTCGTTAAGTACTTCCTCTAGAGGCTATTCTTGAGGTTTTTCCCTAATCACCTTATCAACGACTTTGCAAATGATTAACCATTTACTTGGGTAATCAAATCACATTTCACTAAAACTTTAGTGAATGGCACTGAATTTTCGTTAAGTACTTACTCACCTGAGTTTTTCCTTAATCACCTTATCAGCGACTTTACCATGATCAACCTTTTGCTTGATTAATCAATCTGCACTGAAATTTTATCAAGTACTCACCCTAAGGCCATTCCTGAGGTTTTTCTTGATCACCTTATCAGTGACTTTTCAAATGACCAAAATTTTAATTTTTGGGTATCTTCATAACTCCAATTTTCTAGGCGCCCCCAGAATTTGTTGAGTTATGCATGTTGACCATGAGATTTCTTCACCTAGGTTTCTTTCAATCACATTCTAGTCACATGTTCTCTGAATTTCTCCAGAGATAAACCTTTGGTCATTGGATCTGCTACCATCTCGGTCGAGGAAACAAAATTAACCTTGACCTCACCTCTTTCCACTATATCTAAAATATAGTGATAATGCACATCAATGTGTTTTCCCTTGGAACTCTGTGTTCCACTTTTTATCAAAGAAATGACAGACTGATTATCACAAAACACATTGATTGGTTCTGTGGATGTACCCAAATTTAAGTTTTCAACAAAACGTTTTATCCACACCGCATTACTCACTGCAGTACTACAAGCAATATATTCTGCTTCCATAGTAGACTTAGCAACACAGCCCTGTTTCTTACTTAACCAAGAAACTGCTGTTCCACCAAATAGAAATATATATCCAGTTATAGATTTTCTATCATCTACATCACTTCCAAAATCAGCATCACTATAGCCAATTAATTCTAGATCACTGTTTCTAAAGCACAATTTCAAATTTTTGGTACCTTGTAAATATCTCAATATACGCTTCCCTGCTTGCCAATGTTCTTTACCTGGATTGGATTGAAATCTACTTACCAATCCAACTGCATGACAAATATCTGGTCTGATACTTGTCATTGCATACATGAGGCTTCCCACAGCTTGAGCATAGGGAACTTTAAGCATTTCACTTATTTCCTCATCATCTTTTGGGCACATACTTTTATTTAAAATATGAGCTTTGCAAACAGGCGTACTTAAAGATTTACAATTTTCCATACCAAATCTTTTAAGCACTTTTTCTAGATATTTTTCTTGATCTAAATACAATAGATTTGAATTTCTATCCCTAGAAATTCTTATACCAAGAACATAAGCGGCTTCACCCATGTCTTTCATTTCAAATTTAGATTTCAAGAATTCATTTGTTGCATGCATCATATCTAGACAATTACTTGCCAGTAATATATCATCAACATACAATGATAATAATGTTAATTTATTATCATTTTTCCATATGTATACACAATGATCTAGTGGACTCATTTCATATCCCATTTCCAAAATGGCTTGGTGAAATTTCAAGTACCACTGTCTTGAAGATTGCTTAAGTCCATACATTGACTTTCTCAACCTGTAGACTTTCTCTTCATGTCCTTTAATTTGGAATCCTTCTGGTTGAATCATAAAGATATCCTCTTTTAATTCACCATTGAGAAAAGCTGTTTTTACATCTAACTGATGTAATTCCAAATTCATCTTGGCAACAACGGACATGATGATCCTTACGGATGTGAACTTCGCCACAGGCGAATATGTATCCACAAAGTCTACACCTGGTTGTTGAGTATATCCCTTGGCCACTAACCTTGCTTTGTACCTTTCCAAACTGCCATCAACTTTAAATTTTCTTCTGAGAATCCATTTACAGCCAATAGCTTTTCTATCTTTTGGAAGATCTGTTAACTCCCAAACATTATTTTTGTTTATTGATTCTATTTCATCTTTCATGGCCTCAAGCCATTTATCTGAATCAATACTATTGACTGCCTCAGAAAAATTTTCAGAATCATTATCTAAATTTTCCAAACTGGTATTTAGTACATAATGATCTTGAAATAATATTGATGGTCTTTTGGATCTTTTACTCCCACTGTCTCCAACATCAATGCCTGAAGATTGATTTTCATTTGATTTTCATATGATTTTCATATGATTTTCATCTGATTTTCTTTTATTATTCTGGATTTGAATAATATCATTATTTTCATTGTCAGATTCTGTGGAGATCCGTTGATTCTCTAAATCATTTAATAAATCTATTTGATCAACAGGAGTAACAAGGTTCGTGTTTTCCAAGAAAACGGCATCCCTAGTTTCTATCAATCCTTTTTCAGAATGATAAAATCTGTAACCACTTCCGTTTTCTACATACCCAATAAACCTGCATTCCCAGGTTTTACTTTTTAATTTATCCCTTAGTGGACTTGGGATAAGCACTTGTGCCTTACAACCCCACACTTTGAGTTTACTTAAGTCTGGTTTATGTCCCGTCCATAATTCGTAAGGTGTAAGAGATTTCGCTTTAGTTTCAACTCTATTTAATATATATGTAGCAGTCGATAATGCTTCACCCCAAAAATGTATTGGTAGATCAGCATATGACATCATCGATCGCACCATATCCAATAGAGTTCTATTTCTTCTTTCTGCAATGCCATTTTGTTGAGATTTATATGGCATAGTATAAATATGTCTTATACCATTCAATTTGCAGAAATTGTCTAAAGCTTCAAATTCTCCTCCTCTATCACTATTCAAACTTTTAATGGGTCTACCCAACTGGGTTTCTACTTCTAATTTAAATTCTTTAAATTTCTCAATTGCTTCAGATTTATGCTTGAGTAAGTAGATATGCCCATATCTTGAATAATCATCAGTGAAAGTAATAAAGTACTCCATTCCTCTATGAGTTTTTGTTTTAAAAGGTCCACACACATTAGAATGTATAATTTCTAATAAATCCGTGGATTTCCAACTTTTTGAAAAAGATTTACTACTCATTTTTCCTTTGATACATGGTTCACATATATCAAAATTATCTGAGTTTATTTGTGGTATTAATCCACTTTTATACATTCTGATCATCTTATTTTTATTTATATGACCTAATCTTAAATGCCATAAATATGCACAATCTGTAGACACATTCAAATACTCAGAAATAGATATTTTATTAATATCAACATTCAGTACATACATATTGCGATCTTTCACGTCTTTCACTGACACATTTCCCTTACTTATTATAACGATTCCAGACTTAAACTCAACTGTGTAGCCTTTCTGATCTAGTACAGACACAGATATTAAATTCCTACGAATACTAGGTACATATAGAACATCACTAAGTAAAATAATGGAACCATTCACTTTGAATTTACATGTACCTTGCCCCAAGACATCGCAATATGTATTGTTGCCCATATAGATTTTGTGCTCTCCAGTTTGTTTATCTTCAAGTTTGACAAATATATCGTTGTTCCTACATATATGTCTTGTCGCTGCAGAGTCAACCCACCATGAATCTGTCACTGGTTCCACTAGCATTACTTCTGAGATTGTCATCACAATTTCCTTGCTTTCTTGTGCTTTTCATTTGTTAGGACATTGTGATTTGTAATGACCATTCTTTCCACACTTAAAACAGTTTCCAGAAAATAGTTTATTTTGTTTTCTTTTTAACCATTTCTTTTTCTTGAACTGTTTTGGCTTCATCTTATTCTGTGTAGAACGCTTATCTTGAGCCATTAATAAATTGGATAATTCACCATCTTTATTCCTTATTTTCATCCTTTCTCCTTCAAGTACTAAAAGTACTGGAAGCGATATCATTGTTACTTTATTTCTACTGTGTGTTAAAGAAGTAATAATGTGATCCCAAGATGAAGGAAGACTATTTAGTATGGTTGTAACTTGCATTTTATCAGTGAGAGGATGACCGGCATCATTTAATTCTTTCGCCATCATTTAATTCTTTCGCCATCAACTCCATTTGAAGTACATGATCGCCAATATCATCATTCTCTTTCATACAAGTCCGGTTATACTTATCCAATAATAACTGTATATAAGTATCCGACCTTAAACCATACTTTGCTTCAACTGCATCCATAATTTCTTTAGCAGTTTCATAGTCTTCAAATAAAGGAATAATATGATCACTCATGCAATGCAAAATTAAAGCTTTTGCCCATGCATTGTGTTCTATCCATTTATCTATATTTGAAACGCTGCTTCCACTTTCACTTTCATCATTTTCTACAATTTCTTCCCATGGTTTTGGTGTTGTTAATGTATATAAGGTCTTTTCATGGGTTAGAAGAAAAGTTATATGCCTTTTCCAGGCCCGAACATTTCTTCCATTCAATTTTTCTATCCCCGAGGGATCAATACTTTTCTTCAGTGCCATGAATAATAAACCTTAAAAAATTAATCAACAAGAAGAATGTAGAAATAATAAATGTGTACTATTTAAATACAATAGTTCAACTGTGAAAAATTAAAATTATTACAAATTTAATTAGTAATAATAACCCTTGGATTTAATCCAAGGTGGCAGCCTAGAAATTCTCCTATTATATTTTATATGAGGAGAATAATGAAAGTGACGCCCCGATCGAGGATATCCACGACCTTTCCTTGATGTTTCACCTTTTTCAAAGAATTTATGGTGATAATTTCGACCAACAGGGGCTTTGTAATATTTTGGCTTGAAATTTGGAGCACAACGGCTTTTGAACGGACGAAATCGGGCTTGAAATGATCTCGAACGGCCTGATTGAAAAATTCTGCCCTGAACCGGTTCAGGAAACCGGGTGAACCGGTTCAGCCTGTTCAAGCCGAGTTCTGGAGATCGGCTTCTGGAGGTGGCTCGGTCAACGGCTCGGTCAACGGCTCGATAATCTGCTCGGCTCGGAGATCGGCTTGTGGCTTGGCTCGAAGGGCGTGAAACGGTGCCGTTTGGAGGTGTCTGTTGTGGTTCTTTAGTGCCGAAAACGACGTTGTCGTTTGGATCTACGGGCTGAACGACACTGTCGTTTAGCCCCTCCCGGATTCGAATTGGATGACCGTTGGACGAAACGGTACTGTTTCGTCCTGGGTCGTCTTCAACCTCGCGCAGAGGCGTTCCAGCATCCGTGAAGCTGGTGTCTTCACTCCCGTCCGACCAGTTGGTGGCCGGCGACGATGACTCCGACGTGCTCCCGAGGTCGACGAAGTCCAGCGGTGGTGAGAGGCTCCGGCGACCGGCCGAAACAGTAACTTTATGTGCAAATGGGCTATTTAAATCACTATTCCTTTGTGTAAAATAATACCAATAATTTTCTTCAAAATAGTAACAATTTACTAAATTTTGAAGATTACCAGTATATTCTAAACCTCCCACCGTGATCTGAAAGAGTTTCTCTCTCGGATTTTCAAGGAAACGAAGATGATTAAAATATGCAAGTGTGGTTGCCAAACCAAGCACTTGCCTATTTATCGTCTTTGTAATGCGTGATAAAATTCCCTCTGACATAACCTGGCTCTGATACCACTGTAGAGAAATTAAACAACAAATAGAAGCAGAATTACAACAATATGGTGACACTCCCGTGAGGGTATTTGTCCCACAAGTTGGTGATGAACAAAGGGAATTGAGTGAGTTCATTTGTGCACCAATGACCCCTATTTATAGGTCATCATTTACCGGTTGGTAAAAGGCACATCCATTGGTTAACCAATGGTAACCCAAAGGTCACCTCCTTAAGAAGTGACACAACCTATTGAAAAGGGCACAACCATTGGTAAACCAATGGTAACCCAAAGGCCACAACCTTAAGGAGTGACACAACCTTTTGACTAAATCAAAAGGTTTTGTCTCTTGACTCTTTACCAATCACATACAACCTTTTGACTATATCAAAAGGTTGTGCCTATTGACACTTCCTTAAACATCACCCCTCATGGGAACCATCACCATGATAGAGGATATAATTCCAAGGGGTACACCGTTTGGTGATCACACCCCTTAGAATAACAAATTGTTCTCAGGTATTCTCGTATATTTTTAAATATTTCATTTTCAAATATCACTCAAACACAAAACACATTTCAATTTCAAATTTTTAACTTTTTTATATAATAATTACCTAATTATTACAATTTTTCTAAACTTCTAAATAAAAAAATAATACAACTTTTTCAAATTACAAAACAAAAATAATATTCAAACAAGTTTTTAACTTTATAATACTTTTATTCAATTTCTTCTCTCTCATTTTTTAAAACCTAATAAAGCATCTTAACTCAAACTATTTTATTACTATTCACAAACTATTTTACTACTATTTACATATATTCTTAGTATCCAAACGAGACCTAGAACTAGCTTTTTAGGAGCTCAATATCAATCATTTCGAATTTCTTATGTATTGTACAAATGATCCTCAAGATTCCCTTTGATAGGTATAAAAGGATAAGAAATATGAAAGGGTGATTATTAATTAATGTGATAAATTGCTAAATTTAGGAATTTTAAGAGTTGAATCTAGCTAAATGGTAATCCACCGAGTTCATATATGCAATTATAACACTTCTCATTGGATGACCAAACACAAGAACAAGCCTTGTTAAAATCTTGCCAAGAAATGATAGGAAAAAACCAACAGCGAATAAAAATAAATACAATATCCTTGTGTATCTTGTACCTTGATTTATAATTGTCTTGCTAAAATCTTGCAAATGAAAATTTAATGAAAAAAATTGGGAAAAAACTTAACGAATAAAAAAGAGTACAATCTATATGATCATTTTCTCCCCAACAAAAGTTTGTAGAACTTCAATAGTTTATGATGCAAGATCCTTGAGTTGAGATATTCCAGTGTTGTGTACCAACTTCTAAAATGTTACGATTTAGTGAATAGAATTGCCAAATTATCGCATGATTGTATTTGTTTGATATTAATATCACCGTTCTTTTGAAACTCGTGTATATAAAAGAACTTTGGCGAAATATGCTTGGTTCTATCACCTTTGAGATAACCTCCATTTATTTATGTGATACAATTAGCAGCATTATTTACATATAATGTTGTATGATTATCTTTGATTGTGGATAATCACATTTTTCTTGAATGTGTTGAGTTATTGATCTTAACCAAATACATTTATGGTTTGCTTCATAAATTTCAATAATCTCGTAATAGTTGGAAGTAGTAGCAACTAATGTTTACTTGACAAATTTTCATGAAATAGCAGTACTACTTAGGGGTGAAAGTTCTCGGTTTGGATCGGACTAAAAACTTGTTTGGTTGATTTCAGTCCTCCATTTGTGGGACTAAATGGGTTTCGGTTCAGTCCCGGAGTGAGATTTTTTCTCCCCGGACCGAACCGACTAAAATACAAATATAAGTTTTTAAATATTTTTTATAAATCATATATATTATTTTATATAGTAGTTATATAAGTGAAATATGTAATTCTCGTCTAACCAATGACTATTGACAATATAAAATGTTAAATATATAATTATTAATTAACTAATATCAATTAACTAATATATAATTATCAATTTTGATCATTTGAACAACTTTTTTAAGGTTATTTTTAAGTAAACAAATGTGCAAATAAAGTTAAATAGTTGTATTATTCAAAATTATAAACATTGTGGGCTTTTTTTATACTAATGGGTAGAAAATACACATTGCGGCCTTTTTTGTATACTTCAAGAATAATGAGCTTTTTGTATGATTGGACCCTCATTTGAAACTAGCCTTTACCAATATGGGCTAACCGAACCGATAGCTAACGGTTCAGTCCAGTCCAGTAGGGGTGATCGGTCCGATCTGGTCCGGAAAAATGATGGATAGATTTACATCCCTCCCGGATCAGACCGATTTACACCCCTATACTACTACAAGTGAATAGTTTTTCTGTTTATGATCTGTTTCTTCGTTGATCAGAAAGGTAATCTGAGTCTACATAAACAATTAATTAATTATTTGACCATTTTGGATAAAATAATCCCATGTCAACTTTTCTACAAAGAAAGTGTAGAATATGTTTGATCGCATTCCAATGACTTTGAGTTGGTGTAGAACTGTATCTTGCTAGTAACTTGATTTAAAATGTAATATTTAGTCATGTGTAATTTTTAAAATAATCAAAATACCAATTGCACTTAAATACGGTACTTCAAAACCAAGAGTTTCTTCACCATCTTCTTGAAATGAGTCATTTTCACATCAAGAAACCGGACAACCATGGAAGTACTTTAAAGATGAGCTTTCTTAATGAAAAAGTGCTTCATGGCTTTCTATATATATTGACTAATGGATAATAATTCCATTTAAAAAGTATTCAGTTTGCAGACCAAGACAAAAACTTTGTTCTTCCAAAATCTTTCATTTCAAACTCATTTTTTAAATAAGTTTTGCTTTTCATTAGATCTTCTGGATTCCTAACAAGATTTAAATCATCTACATATACTGCAGCAATAGCAAATACAGAATCTGGTTTTTTAAAAAAAAAATACATGGGCAAATTAGATTATTTTCAAATCCTTCTTTTATTAGATATTCACTAAGACAATTGTACCACATGCAGATTGCTTTAACGTATATAAAGATTTTTGTAACTTGATAGAATAAATATTTCCTGATTTTGGATTACATACTTCAGTCTTTTTATATCATATATATATATATATATATATATATATATATATATATTTCATTATTTATTGATCGATATAAATGTACAGTAACAATATTCATTTAACACATATTCAGAACTTCGGTGACTATCAAGCAAATACAAAATTTGAATGTGCATCAATTACAGGAAAATATGTTTCTTCATAATCAATACCAAATTTCTATGAAAAACCTTGCGCAATAGGTCATGTTTTGTATTTTATAATTTTGTTTTTTTTTGTTTATATATAAATACCCACTCATATCTAACATGCATAACATATTTAGGTAGTGGTGGAACCAAGAAGGGATTGGGGGGGGGGGGGGGGGGACTTTAAAAAAGAAATATATTAGTTTTTCACGATTTAATGGGACGATATAAATCTCATCTTGTGTGTTGGGCCCCTCTCTAAAAAACTATCTTGGCCCCCGTCTACAAAATTATTTTGATCGTATGAGTTAATTACCTAAAAGTCCAATTTAAAAAAATTTAATCCGAATTTAAAACAAAATAAAATAAATAAAACATATCTCACATGAAATAAAATTATCTAATAAAATGATGACACGTTTTTATTAACAATTAAAAAAAAAAAAGAGAAGACGGACGGTTTTTATGTGTATGGATGCAAGACCTCTTTTCTTCTCCTCTACCATCTACAAAACTACAATTATGCAATTTTTGACCTTTGAAGTTTGCCGAAAGGATTTGCCGCATGCCTAAAGGGCCAAAAGCCCAAAAGACTTTTTGAAAGTCAACTATATGCTACAAACTAACAGTAACAACCTACATACATAGGCTCATAGAAAACTTTCAAGGCCTTACGATTTTCTTTTATCCCTTTTTTCGCTTATTTTTTTTTCGATTTTCCCTTTCTTTCATATATAATTGTATTGATGCAGTGGTATTTAAGTTTTTTTTCACTTTACCCCTTTTTTCATGTATTGCTACTGTGGTATTTAAGTTTTTTTTTTTTGCACTTTTCCCTTTCTTTCATGTATTGGTGGTATTTTTGTTTAGAATTTTTATTTTTTATTTTTGAAATAGATTGATTACTACTTGGTTTAGCTTAAATATAATTATGCCTATTGAGTGGTTATTTATTTTATGCTTAAAGATTAAATTTAAATTCATGTTTCATGAGTAGTTGAATTCATATATATCTAACTTTATTTTATATATTGTAATTTGACTTTAAATTTAGGTTCATGAATTATTTCCAAATTAAAAACTATATTCTCATTCTTCAAAAGAAAAGAAGTTGATATTTCAGAATATTCTTCTAAAATTTCAAGGGTTGAACCTGATGAAAATCCTCTTAATTCTCCAATTGTGGAGTTTGAAGAGATTCATTGTACATCTTCAACACTTGATTCTAAAGAGGCTGATATATCTTCTCTACAACGAAATCTAGGATTACGTCCTCCTATGTGGGACTATCTAGTCAATCGACATGATGAAATAAGAATAACTTACTTGAAAATGGGTACATATCAAATACGTCTATCAAAATATCCATTTTCTGGTTTTGGAAAGCATCCTCGTCACTTTCAAACTTCTTTGTTTACATAATCTGCATATTGACTAGAGTATTCTACATCAAATGATGATGCATATTGTTTATCTTGTTCTCTTTTTATAATGAAAGCATCTCGATGTTCTGGATGAAATGTATTTACTATCACAGAATTTAGAAGTTGGAAGAAGATTAATGATGAAAAATATTGTGCCTTTTTTAATCATATTGGGAGGAACCTTACTTTTATAATAATAATGTTGTGAAATTTTATGAGGATTTATTAAAACAATCACAACATATTGATAAAATAATGAATGCACAAAGCTTCGAACAAGTTCTCAACGATCGACTCCTAGTAAAAATATCTATTGATGTTATTTGATGGCTTGCGTTTTAAGGATGTGCCTTTAGAGGTCATGATGAGACTCTTGAGTCAAAAAAATCGAGGTAATTTTCTTGAGATGCTTAATTAAACTCTTGGATTCGTATAATGACAATGGTGGAAAATCTGTTTTGGAAAATATTCCTAAATCTTCAAAGTATATACTTCACCGAGAATTCAAAAAGATATTTTGTAAGTTTTTGCAAAGAAAGTGCGAAATAAAATTTGTGAAGATGTTGAAAATTTTAAATTTTGCATTATTGTTGATGAGACATAAGATAAGTCTAAGAGGGAGCAAATGGCTATAATCTTGAGATTTGTTGATGATGATGATTTTATACAAGAACAATTTTTTGATCTTGTACATGTTAAAGTTGCATCGGCATTGGCTCTAAAGATTGAAATATCAGCAGCTCTTTCTCATCATTGTCTTAATATTCAAAATATTCGTGAGTTATGATGGTACTACTAATATGCGTGGTGAATAGAAATGATTGCAAGCATTATTTCTTAGATATTGCCCATGTGCATACCATGTTCATTGTTTTACTCACCGATTACAGTTAACATTAGTTGCTACATCTAAAGAGGTAGTTTATGTTCATGAATTTTTCTCAAATTTGAATTTCATTATCAATGTGGTGGGCGCTTGATGTAAACACTATGATGAACTACAAGCTGCTCAAGCAACATAAATTGTACATATGATAGTTATTGATGAACTTGAAAGTGGAAAATGAGCTAACCAAATTGCCACTGTCAAACGAGCCGATGATTTTCGTTGGAGTTCTCATTTTTATTCTATTTATAGTCTACTATGAATGTTTAGAGCCACTTGCTCGGTGCTTGAAAACTTAATAAGAGAAGGATCTACTTACTCTCAATGTGAGGATGCGAATGTTGCTTATAAAATGATTACGCCATTCCAATTTATATTTATTTTATATTTAATGAACGAAATCATGAGTATAACTAATGTTTTTTGTCAACTTTTGTAGCAAAAATCTCAAATGACATGAATATGGTTTCTACTACAAAAGAACTCATCCAAAAGTTGAGAAATGAAGGTTGGGAAAATTTAATTGAGATTGTTATCTCTTTTCCCAAGCAATTTGATATTGACATTCCATAATTGAGCTCTCATTATGTAGAAGGTTGTGGTCGTCATCAACGAGATCACATTACGATAGTGCATCATTATCATTTTGAAATATTTAATGCTACTATAGACTTTCAAATGCAAGAGCTTGACAATAGGTTTGGTGAATGAGAGACAAAACTTTTAACACTTAGCTCAGCTTTGGATCTAAATGATGTTTACAAATCCTTTAATATTAATGATATCTGTTGTCTAGCGGAAAAATATTATCCTCTTATTTTCTGAGAATGAGAAAATTAATTTAAAGTTCCAATTGAAGCATTTTGAAGTTGATGTGCTTACTAATCCGAAATTATAGGATTTTTCATCTATTGTAGTCTTATGTCGAAGATTGGTAGAAACAGAGAAATTAAAGACATACTATCTTATTGAAAGATTGATTCATCTCGTTTTGACTCTTCCAGTATCTAGAGTGACCAATTAACAAGCATTTTCAGCTATGAAGATTGTTAAAACAAGTCTTCGCAACAAAATCGAAAATGAGTTTCCAACAAATAATTAGTTGTCTATATTGAAAGAGAAATAGCTAAGCGTTTTGATTTAGATTCATTACTTGATGATTTTGTTTCTTTAAAAGAATGTATGTTACAATTTTAGACACTATGTTTATTTTGTTTGATATATTTGTATGAGTGTCTTTACATTATTTCAAAGATATATTGTTCTTGACACATGTTATAATTTTTTAATACATGGTTGTATTAATCGTATTTTAATTTTATTTTAGATTTTATTATGAGATTTTTCTATACGTCAGGGAAAATTATATAGAAATAGAACAAAAAACATCTTTTTATATTTTTAGCTTTGCTTGGCCCCCTAAAGCAAATTCCTGGTTCTTACGCTATCTTTAGGTGTTTAGATTATATGTCTAAATACTTCATGCTTCACTTCCATTTACTAACTTAACTACTCAATATTTTATATTTTTCTTATGTTTTGAACTATTACTCTCTAGCAAATATTTTAAACAAAAATTTAAATTATTTTTATGGGTACAATAATATTTTTAAAATTAATTTTTTTTTACATTTTTGTGACTATTTAAATCATTTTTAAAATTAATATTTAAAACTATAACAAATATGAGCATGAGAGAAAGTGCATATAATTGGAAGAAGAATTTGTTTAATTTGTTAGAATAAAATATTTATAAAAAATAATTTAGGGATGAATAGTGGCTCCCCATATCTAGGGAGCCACTTTTCACATCCCAAAACCTTTCCCTAAAACAGGGAACCAGATGGAGAGGGATTTTTTTAATTTTTTTAATTTTTTTGCTAAAATTTAGAGAATGAGTAGTTTTAGGCATCCGGATGGGGATGCTTTAATGATGAAAAGACTATTTCATCAAAATAACAATTCTCAAATCTTGCCTTAAAAATATCCGTAGTTAAAGGTTCAAAGTATCTAATGATAGAGAGAGAATCAAAGCCAATATAAATTTCAAGTCAACGTTGAGGACCTTTCTTGGTGCATTGGGAGGTATGATTGAAACATACATAGCACAACTAAAAGTATAAAGATGAAAACATATTTGGTGATTGACAAAATGCAAGTTGCAATGAGGAGTATTTATAATAGACAATTGGTCTTATTCAAACCAATGATGGAGCATGCAAAATTACATATCCCCAAGTAGAGGCAGGTAGTTTTGTTTCCAAAAGCAATGGTCGAGCAATTAATTGTAGCGTTTTATAAATATCCCAACAAAACCATTCTAACTAAAAGTATGGGCAAAAGGATGCTCAACATTAATCTCAACTGAAATACAATAATAATAAAACGTTTTGGATATAAGTTCCCCTACAATAGACTAAATTGGATAATTAGCAAATTGAGAACGTAAACTAATAATTTGTGCAAGAAGTCTAGCAAATATAACATTTCGAGTATAGCGTAGACAAACATATAATCATTTAGTCGATGCATTTATTAAAATCATAAAATATCTAAATAGCACGCATGGTGAATGTATAGGTTCACATATTTCTCCATGGGTTCTTTGTAGAAATGAAGGAGATTCAATAATTACATTGGAAGTGGATGGTCTGATAATTAGCTTTCATTTGAAACATGTTATACATATATAATCACTTGATAAAAGAATCTTCTGATTCTTTAGGCTGGGTTTGGATGCCTAGATGAGATACAAACTATCTCATCTGAGCTACATGGCATGTTTCATCTGCCTATCCAAATGACAGAATACAAAGTTTTATCTCATCTCTAATTTTTCAACTACTGCTACAGTAATGCTACATTACCTCTACAAAGTTTATCTGCCTCTACAGTAACGTTTACTACCACATTTTTAATATATATAATTATCTATTATAATTTTTTATTTTATTGTAATATATAAATATAGAAAAACATATTTCAAATTTTATAAAATATAGTATAATATATTGGTCATAAAATATTTTCGTTTAACAAAGAAATGCATACATATTTAGAAATATTGAAATAATAATGGCCAACTACAAAAAATATATTTTGGGAAAGTCAAAATATTTATGAGTTTTTAAATTAATAATAGATATTACTTATTTTTAATATATTCATAATATTCCTCACCCAATAATTAAAACTACTTTTCGATAATTGGTGGGACCCAATAACCCACCACTTTATCAAATTTCTAAAAAATTAAAATCATTTCATCTCATCTCACTATCCAAATACACACTTTTTCACAAACCTTCTTTTCTCATCTTAACTAAAAAATCTCTCTATTATTCAAAATATATATTCTCATCTCATCTCGTCTGAACTACGTAACCAAACAAGGCTTAAGGGATGTCCATATGAATTCTTAATTTTTCGATGTATCTGGATGATCTGGATGACCAAGACGATCATCCCAAAGGATAAAGATCTTTATATTAGAACCCTTCAAGTGCACTATAACATATGATTCAATTATTTTCATTGTTGTATAATATAACTCACAAGAGAAAGTTGACAATTTTTCTAATATGAGCTTCTAGCCCAAACTTATTATAATGTAAAGATATTAATCATTGCCATCATTGATGGTTCCAATATGACAACTATTACGATAAATATAGTAAATGTCTTCTAGATTTTGAAGAATACAAAATATAATCAATACAAAATCTTGTTCATTTGGTACCATGATATTAGCTCTTCCAGAACCTTTGATCAAGTTCAATGAACTAGATATTGTATTGCAATGGTATTATTTAATGTTAAATATTGAAAATATTTCTTATATTTAAGAATTTTGTGTATTGTACAACTATCTACCAAACACATATATTCATTAATCATCTTGAAATTGATCAATGTATCAATAAAACTCATATCTCCTTATAAACAAAATTATGTATAAAACTTTATTAATGCAAAAGAAAGTTAAAAAAATGTATTAAAAGATAACAACTCAAACATAAGAAAAATTCAATTACCAAGCTAGTGTGTAGAGTATACTTAGTAAAGTGTTTAACCATTTAAGTGATATGCTTAATCATTTAAGTGATGTGGATGATGTTTTCTACACATCGATTTTAGAATAGAATAACTCCAAACATAATGTGATTATATAATAAAGAAATAAAATTAATTATTATGGCCATATACATCACTCGTCAAAAGATTATTGTCTTTGTCAAGATCTACAAAGAAATCAGAAATATCAATATGAGTGTTAACGTCGTGTTTCGCACAGTCCGGAAGAGAAAAAATATCCATTCTCGAGATGCGTTGAGGTGGGCTAGGCCTTGATCAGTGTTGTTTGGAGCCCCCGACAGTGGTCCGGTGTGGCTATACGGTGTTGGTACTTACATCCATGGCGGTGAACAGTATTTAAATGCAGAAAAAATAAAAAGAGATGAACACAAATTTACATGGTTCAGCATTAAGCCTACGTCCATGGGGTTTGGGGAGGGGAGATTCCACTATAATAAGCTTGTTTACAGTCTCTCATAGCCTCTCATTTCTTACTATATAATGAGAGCTATAGATCTACTTGCTGGAGAAGATGTTCTTTCTGGGTCTTTAAAACTATTTTGGGCCTAGTGTATTTTACCCCTTCACAGTTGCCTACGATTCTTAAGGGCAATGTAAGAAGGTCTTGAGAATCTTCAAAAGTAAAATATGCAATCTACCTGATCTGCCTCCATCTGTAGAGAAATAAATTTCGAGAGTTGGCCCTAGTCATCCTTTCCACTCGTGTTAAGCAGTAAAGATTTCCGAGCACGAGATTAGGTGAGAGATGGGCTCAATCGTGTAAGATGCGTAAGGCGCGTACACGTCCTAGCGAGATAAGTGGGAGGTAGGCTCGACCGCATGGAGCGCGTACGAAAGTTGGTTGGCTAGGTAAGCGGGAGGTAGGCTCAACCACACGGAGCGCAAGCATGAAACCCGTCCTGGTGAGGTAAGCAGGAGGTAGGCTTGACCGCACGGAGCGCGTAGGGTGTGAGCACGTAGCTCAGCTATGGCGGGAGATGGACTCGACCACGTAAGATGTGTACAAAAGTTGGTCGGGCAGTCAAGTGACTTGCCCGCCTATTCAGACACCTGGGAGGATGGGTAGTCCCTGACCTTTCCCGCCTGTTGACTTCTTATAAAAATGGTAAAAAGGGTCAAACAGCTTGTAAGATTGGACTCACCCTAAGTCTTGTCGAAAGACGTACATTCTCCTAGCATTTTTTATTTCTTATGCTGCTGGTGAACTTTCCTTTACCGATGTGAATGTCAGTTAATGTTAGAGTATGTTTGTTGTAACCCGCGCGAAGTGGTCAGAAGCCCGTCAACCCTCTGGGTCCACTTCAGGCAGTTGCAGAGCTTGGAGGCACGTTAACTCTGAAGGCTCGTTCCCAAAAGGTAACCCACTGGCAGTGGTTATGGCACGAGTATGAACACCCGACGTTTGCTGGTGGAGATGTTGTCTCAAAAGTAATGTCAAACAGTCAAAAGATTGAACCCGCACTTCGTTGTGAGGCAAGGCAGGCCGCCTTAAGGCTGGATCCGCTTGTTGACCCTCACAGGAAGGTAAGTAGAAGATGTCTGACCGCACTATGCTGTCTCAAAAGTAACGTTGGACAGTTGAAAGACTGAACCTGCACTTCGCCATGAGGCAAGCTAAACCGCCTTAAGGCAAGACCCGCATAGGAAGGTAAGTAAAAGATGTTGTAAAAGTCAAACATGTTAGTGTAAATATTTCCCAACCATAAGTGCGAGATTCCTAAACCTGAGTTGTCTTGTCAGGGTGAGGTGAAGGTCTGAGGCACTATCTATTTGGCGTTCTATTGCTGGAGATGACATTCCGTTGCTGAAGATTATGTTGATGGAGATTCCATTGGTAGAGATTTAGAGATTTTTTCTTCAGGTCGCCGAAGGCTGACTCGCACTCCTCTGCGAGAGGGATAGAGCAGCCTTAGGCATTACACTCATCCCTTTCACCTTGCAGGGAGGTAAGTTGCTAATGGAGATTTCGTTGGTGAAGATTCTACCTTCGGGTAGCCGAAGGCTGATCCACACTCCTCCGGGAGAGGGATATAGCAGCCTTAAGCATTACACTCATTCATTTTGCCTCGCGGAGAGGTAAGTTGCTGATGGAGATTTCGTTGGTGGAGATTCCATTGGTGGAGATTCTACCTTTGGGTAGCCGTAGGCTGACTCGCACTCATCCGCGAGAATGATAGAGCAACCTTAAGCATTACACTCATCCCTTTCGCCTCGCGGGGAGGTAAGTTGCTGATGGAGATTCCGTTGGTAGAGATCCTGTCTTCAGGTAGCCGAAGGCTGATCCGCATTCATCCGGGAGAGAAATAGAGTAGCCTTAGGCATTACACTCATCCATTTCGCCTCGCGGGGAGGTAAATTGCTGATGGAGATTCCATTGGTGAAGATCCCGTCTTCAGGTAGCCGAAGGATTACCCGCACTCCTCTGCGAGAGGGATAGAGCAGCCTTAGGCATTACACTCATTGATTTCGCCTCGCAGGGAGGTAAGTATTTGGAAAGCGATGTGACTGGTCCATTTTTTTACCGTATTGTTGTTCCTCTCATTCCCCGGTGTTGCCTTTTGGCGGTCGAACGACCCAGCCCGTACTCCATCGGGGAGAGGTCAGGATGCCTCAAGCTAACCAACCCCTTTATTCCTCCGATGAGGTAACTTCTTCGGACGACCACAGGGCTGGTCCACTCTTCACTATGATAGGGGTCGAGGTAGGTATCTTGGCAGCCCGTAGGCTGGACCCGCTCTCCTTCGCGGGAGGGATGAGGCAGCCTCTAGCTTAGCCCGCCCCTTCTAGTCCCATGGGGAGGTAGGTTGTTCGGGCAATTTGGGACTGGACCCACTCCCACCCGTTGACGTCGCAGGAAATGTAAGTTTTTGCGTTCGGGTAGCTGAGGACGAACTCGCACTCCGCCATAGGAGGGATAAGATAACCTTTAGACCTACTTTTCCCTCTAGTACTCTACAGGGGAGGTAATTTGGACAGCGATATGGCTGGTCCTCTCCTTCGCCGTGATGGGGTCGGGGTACGTTGTTTGGGCCGCTGGGGGGCAGGACCAGCTCTCCCGAAGGAGGAGGTTGAGCCTCCTGCTCACCTATCATCCTTCTTGGGGAGGTAAGTTGTTCGGGCAGTTTGGGACTGGACCTGCTCACACCCGTTGAAATCGCAGGGAAGGGTAAGTTTGGGTCAGACTGGCACTAAACCCATACTTTGTCGTGGCGGAGGTTGGGGTAAGCCTTCGGGCCGCCGGGGGAGGGGGGCTAGACCCACACTCCATTGTGGGAGGGGTAGAACAGCCTTAGGCATTACACTCATCCCTTTGGTCCCGTGGGAGGTACGTTGTTCTAACAGTCTATCACTGGACCCGCTCCCGCCTGTTGACCCTCACAAGGAAGGTAAATCTTCATCTCTGGGTAGCCGAAGGCTCACCTGCACTTCGCCGCAATAGGGGGCAACATTTAGGCCGACCTTTCTCTCTAGTACCCTTCGGGGGAGGTAATCCAAAGAGTGATGTGGCTGGTCCGCTCCTTCATCGCGATGGGGGTCGGGGTAAGTTGTTCGGGCCGTAGGGAGGTAGGACCCGTTCTCTCGAATGAGGAGGTTGAGCCGTCTGCTCACTTATCAGCCTTCGTGGGGAGGTAAGTTGCTCGGGTAGTTTGGGACTAGATCCGCTCCCACCCGTTGACATCGCAGGAAATGGTAAGTTTGGGTTAGGCTGTCGCTAAACCCACACTTCGTTGCGGCGGAGGTCGGGGTAAGCCTTCGGGCCGCCAGGGGGGTTAAACTCGCACTTTATCGCAGGAGGGTTAGAGCAACCTTAGGCATTACACTCATCCATTTGGTCCCGCGGGAGGTACGTTGTTCGGACAGTCTATCACTGGACCCGCTTTCGCCTGTCGACGCTCATGAGGAAGATAAGTTTTCGTATTTGAGTAGCCGAAGGCTAACCCACACTCCTCCGCGAGAGGGATAGATCAACCTTTAGCGTGACTCATCCCTTTGGGGTAAGTAGTTGATGGAAATTTCATATCGAGTCGTGTAGCTGGTGTTTCTCACCACAGGAAATAGTTATGTTAGTAAAACAGAATTCACATAAGTTTAAGGAAGACAAAACGAAGTGTTTAGCTGCTACGACTGATTTTTGCCCGCTGTTGTTTGCCTGCTGCTTGATCAAAATTGCTCGCTGTTGTTTGTCATTTCTTCTCTTTCTTGCTCCTCATTTTTATTTGTTTCCATTTCTCTTTTTTTTTTGAGGTACATGCTTGTCTGTGGTTCGAGCATGGCAATCACTTGCACTTGGCTGAGGTATTTGGTGCTGGCTGCCCACTTGCACTTGGCTGAGGTGGCAGTCTTCCAAGGTGTGCACGCAAAATGCAGGGTATCAGTGGCACGTGCGTGTGACACGCAACATGCAAGGTATCAGTGGTGCGGCCGGTGAACACGTTGTAAGGGCCATGCAACGTGAGTTGCATGTTGCAAACTTGCATGGGCTGTGTGACATGCCTCAGGAGTGGCCCATGGCCATGGAGTCGTGTGCTGATGTTGTTGCCGTGGAGTGGAAGAGCGGTTTATGGCCGGGAAATGTGCTGGGCGACGAGTATGCATGATCGTGGAGTCCGAGCAACGAGTTGGAGCTTGTTTGGTCAAGGGAGATGTTTAAGAATCTACTGGCCGACGAGTTTGCAATGTAGCCGAGAAGATGTGGATCTCGACTGTGAGCTGGCCAAGGAGAGGAGGCAGTGGAGCATGGCCGACGATTGGTGGACCCCGATTGTGAGCTGGTCGAGGAGAGGAGGCCGTGGGGTCTGTGCATTGAGCATGGTTGAGGTGTAGTAAACCCCGGCTGTGAGCTGGCCAAGAAGAGGAGGCCGTGGAGTTCATGCATTGAGCATGGCTGACGTGTAGTGGTCGTGGAGGCTTGCCCATGATGCATGGCCAAGGAGTACATCCATTGGCCGCGGAGGTGGGGTTCAGGCGGCGACAGAAAATGACAGTGGTCCACATGGTGGCCGTCGGAACCCCTACATGCCACGATACGACTGGGCCGAGGAGAATGCTGGCCATGTGTCGTTTCGTGCACTACACACGTGATCCAGTGCCATCATCCGCGACTGGGTTGGTTGGGAATCGCATGGGGGGGGGGGGGAAGACAACCCTGGCAGGCCACTAGGTGGCCATCGGTGGCTCTGCTGTGCTGTGGCAGGACTGGGCCGAAGTAATCTTAGCCCCGGGCAATCCCATGCACGTGGTCATGTGATGGTCTCCGTCGTGGGGCGATGGTCGCGGACAGTCTCCGAGGCAACAGATGGTGCCGAAGGTTCATTTGGTGACCGTCGACCCAGCCCCTAGTTGTGCCATGGTGGGGAGCCACGTGCATGCTTTTGTGCACCTTCGTACACGGCTCAAACGCGGGATATGGCCCGCGGGTGGGGGCAACCGGCGTCGAACAGAACCGTCGACGATCCACGTGGTGGTCAACGGAGAGTCAATGGGCCCCACGGCGGGGTGGCATGGAGCTCCTGGGTGCAAGGCGACGTGCACCCGTGTGCACTATGCCTGGCACTGTGCACTTAAGTGCACAGTGCTTACCTTTTGTGTACCTACATTTGCGCCCAGTGTTTTCCAAATGTACTATGCACTTAAAGCACACGAAGCAATGGCATTTATTGCCTAAGTGGTCGGGAAGTTTGGTTCTTAGCCCTACAAGCTAGATGTATAAAAAGTGCAGTGCACTTCTAATCGCCATTTTCCTACAGTAGTGCTTTTTATAAAAATAAAAGTGGAAAGTCCAAAGATACTTATCTGAAAATTTTTCATCTGCTCCTTCGAAGCTTATTTAGCGCGCCGAGAAATCGTCCTTCTTCTGCTTCCGATGAAAAAACAATCTCGATCCCACAGACGGCGCCATTGTTAACGTTGTGTTTCGCACTCCCCAGAAGAGAAGAAAGATCCATTCCCGGGATGCGCTGAGGTGGGCTGGGCCTTGATCGATATTCTTTAGAGCCCCCGGCAGTGGTTCGGTGCAGCTGTACGGTGTCGGTGCATACATCCATGGCAGTGAACAATATTTAAATGTAGAGAAAATAAGAAGAGATGAACACACAGGTTTACTTGGTTCGGCACTAGGCTTATATCCACGGGAGTTTGGGGAGGGGAGATTCCACTATAATAAGCTTGTTTATAGTATCTCATAGCCTCTCATTTCTCACTGTATAATGGGAGCTGTAGATCTACTTGCTGGAGAAGATGTTCTCTCTAGAGCTTTCAGGTTGAAGAAGAAGTCCAAAATTCCCCGAAACCGTAGGCACCCTGCCCCTTTTATCTGACCCTCTTCATGCGTGCATCTCAATAGTGGTGAGGAATGTCTGTTTTGCATATCTAACCCCCTCTCCATTTCCTACTTTCTCCTGACACCCTCACCCCTAGTCTCTTCTTGTCCCCTCTCATTCTCTCATTTATTTGTCTTCTAGTGATGACCCTTTGATGGGCTGGGTCTTTAAAACTATTTTGGGCCTGATTTATTTTAGCCCCTCACAATGAGTTAAGTCAATCCTATTTGGATTATCAAAATAAGTTACATGATCTCTTGGATCCTTATGGTCGGGGAAAACTCATTTCGTTTCTTTTTTCTTTTTCCTTAATAAATGCTTGATATAGGTCTACCAAATATTTAGGCATACGTCAGGTACATGACCAATTTTTCTTTTATACCACATCTGTGACATTTATCTTCATATTTATTTATAGGCTTATTCCGCAAGGCTTTGTTTTCATCTTGCTTTGTCACGGTATGGCTCCTTCTATTGGTATTTAGCATTTCTATTTGAAAAACCTTGAGTATGTTCCCTTTAACTTCAATAGTTTTTTTCTAGCACATCCATGCCCACGGTTACTTTTGTTACGATGAAGTGAGATTCTATTCGATTCAATAAATGAAGTATAACTGGTTTAACATGATTGATGATTTTTCATTAATAGCTCGTTGTTTTGTTCAACTACTAGTAAATAAGATATTAGTTTGGAATAATTAGTGAATTTTTGCACTCGATACTTCTATTGTAGGAGCACATTAAAGACATTAGTATGTTATATATTTCATTTCTAACATATCCTCATTAGTGACTTTTTCTCTATACAATTTCATTTATGAACTTATTATTATTATTATTTTAAAAGTGTGGAGTTGTATTTACTAATAATATTGAAACTTCAGATGCATCCAATCATAACAAGTTTTTGGGAGAATCATGGTATTATGATACTCGTATCCTTCCCTTAAACTTTTCCATTGAATTATTGAATCTTTTATTGTTAGGTACTTAATTTTCAATTTTTCATACAAATAGTAGGGATACTTTATTTCCTACCTTAATGGTATTTCCAAATATTCATTATATTAATATGGATCTCAGCATGAAGGATGCATGATAAATAATTGTTGTCAGAAACATTAAATGCACAAATTCGAGTTTTGTAAGATTTGACATCATTTATAACAAATATATTTAGTATTGGATGATAAAGAAGTATTTAACTAACATATAGAAGATAATAATATTCATCGCATTGATATGATAACATTATACTTTATATAATATCACATAGATCATATCAAGATTTAATAAAATGATTATATTACAATAAGCAAATATCAATATTTATAAAAGAGAAACTTATAGTTGTTAGAAGAGTGTCAACCATTTTGTTGAATAAAAGCACATGATAGCTCATGTGGAAAGGGAAGGACTCAGGTATTAGACTACTAAGATGAAACAAAAGTTATTCTGTTAAGTATAACTTCTGTTAAGTCATACTTTGTAATCTATAAATAGAGGCCTTCATTTGTAATTTGAGAGGATGAATGATACTAGAGAAAATACAGAAGAGTATAGAGAGAATAATTAGAGTCAGAAAGCTCCAAGAATTGAGAGGTGTGTTCAAGAGAGATTGTTCTTGTAAACTCATCACTGTATTTTTTTATCATAAATGAAAGGAGAAAGTCTCTTGACTGTTATTGCCGTGAATGTAGATCACTAGGATCGAACCACGTAATTTCCTTGTGTTCTTGTATTCTTGTACATTCTATTTTCTACATTAAATTTTTTACTTGTAAGATTCTTGTGAAATCTTGGCAAAAGTTGGACAAAGCAATTTTGTTCTGGTATAAGGCAGAGAAGACAGAATACCAACAAGTGGCATCAAGAGCCAGGTTCGATGGGGACAACCAAGTTTGATGTTGAGAAATTCACTGGAAAGAATGACTTTGGTCTGCGGAGGATTAAGATGAAAGAAAGCACTACTAGTTCAACAGGGCCTTCAAGATGCACTTCTTGGTGAAAAGAACCTGAATTCTTTATCAGAAAAGGAGAAATTACAAGTCTTGCAGAAGGCTCACAGTACCATCATCTTGTCCCTTGGTGAAAAAGTATTAAGGGAAGTTGCCAAAGAAGATACTGCAGCATGAGTTTGGCTAAAATTAGAAAGCTTATACATGACTAAATCTTTGGCAAATAGACTCCACAAGAAGACCAAGTTCTATACTTTCAAAATTACTCCAGGTATGTCTATGGAAGAACATCTTGATGAGTTTAACAAGATCATCTTGGACCTTGCAAACATAGACATAAAAATTGAGGATGAGGATCAAGTTATTCTACTTTTAAGTTCTTTAGATTCTTCTTATGCAAACCTTAAAGAAACCATGATGTATGGTAGAGAGAGTTTGTCGTTAGAAGAGGTTCAATCTGTATTGCATTAGAGGGAACTACACAAAAAGGCAGAGATCAAAACTGAAACTGGAGAAAGTTTGATAGTTAGGGGCAGACCAGAAAAGCAGAACCATAAATGGAAGAATAAAAAGTAAAGATCAAAGGAAAGATCACAATCAAAAGGGAAGAAATTAAAATGCTTCACATGCCATAAAGAAGAACACTTCAAGAGGGATTGCCCTGAAAGACAACAAAATGTGGGAAATAAGTCTAAGGAAGATGGAAATGCAGCAGTGGTACTGGATGGGTATGATAGTGCAGAGGTCTTGAATGTTTCAGAAGTTGACTCAGGAAAGGAATGGATCCTAGACTCAGGATGTTCATTCCACATGTACCCCTCTAGATCATGGTTTGAAACATTCATAGAGTTGAATGAAGGACATGTAATTCTTGGTAACAATAAAACATGTAAGATTCTGGGAATTGGGACTGTTAGGCTAAAAATGTTTGATGGTATGGAAAGGTTATTACAAGAAGTAAGATACATACTTGAACTGAAGAGAAATCTGATTTCTCTGGGAATGCTTGACAAATCTGGCTATACTTTCAAGTCAGAATCTGGAACACTGAGAGTTGTCAAGGGTTCTTTGATTGTAATGAAGGGGATTATAAGAAATGGGTTGTATATGCTGATAGGCAAGACTGTCATTGGTGAGGCTTCACCTGTGCAAAACAGAAAAGAAGACAAGGTTAGACTATGGCACTTGAGACTGTGACACATTAGTCAAAAGGGTCTTCAAGAACTACAAAAACAAGGCCTGCCCGAAAGGTTGGGAGAACTACCTTTCTGTGAGGATTGTATTTTTTGGAAAGGCAACAAGAGTTAGGGTAGGTTTGGGGAGTGAGATGAGAATTTTGTGTTTTGTTTTAGTGTTTAAAATATTATGTTTTAGTATTATTATTGTATTGAGATTTGAAAAAGTTAAATTGTTTATTATATTTTGTATGGAGATTTGAAAAATGTGTAATGATTAGATGAGATGAGATGAGATGAGAATTTTGTGTTTTATTTTGGTTACCAAACCTTCCCTTAGTTTCAAACAAGCAGTACACCAAACCAAGCAAACTTTGGATTACATTCACTCAGATCTCTGGGGACCAGCAAGGGTCAACTCACATGGTGGGGCATGGTATTTCTTATCCATTATTGATGATTACTCAAGGAATGTATGGTTATATGTTCTGAAAAATAAAAGTGATACTTTTGCCAAGTTCAAAGAATGGAAAACTCTAGTTGAAAATCAAGTTGGCAGGAAAATTAAAAGGTTAAGGACATATAATGGCCTAGAATATCTATCCAATGATTTTAATAATTTCTGTAAAAGGGAGGGCATAGCTAGGCATAAAACTGTGAGGGACACACCTCAACAAAATGGTTTGGCTGAAAGAATGAACCGAACCATTTTGGAGAAAGTGAGGTGTATGTTGTCAACCTCAAGATTACCAAAATCATTTTGGGCTGAGGCTGCCACCACAGCAGTTCACTTGATAAATAGATGTCTCTCCTCAGCTTTAAACTTTAAAACACCACAAGAGATGTGGTCTGGAAAACCATCTAGGTATGACCATCTAAGAGTCTTTGGGTGTGTAGCCTATGCACATACTAAAACTGACAAGTTAGAACCTAGAGCACTTAAGTGCATTTTTGTGGGATACCCAGATGGTGTTAAAGGCAATAAGCTATGGATAGATGAACCTGGGATACATAAATGTATCATTAGTAGAGATGTGACCTTCAACGAGGGGCAAATGGGTAGACATAAAACTGAACCAGAAAATTTAGGACAGCAACCTACCAATACTCATATACAACTTGAGGTGGAGAAATCAATAGAATCTCCTTGTCATCAGGATAATATAATAAAAGCTGAGAGTATAAGCATAGAGCATAAAACTCAAGGTGGGGAGAACTCTTACAATCTGGCAAGAGACAAAGAAAGAAGAGTTATAAGACCACCTCAGAGGTATGGTCAAGCTGAACTTACAGCTTTTGCATTAACTGTTGCTGATGATATAATTGAGTTAGAACCAAGGTCTTTTAAAGAGGCCATGGCTAGTAAAGAGGCTGAAAAATGGAAGCTTGCAATGCAAGAAGAAATGAAATCTTTAAACAAAAATCAAACATGGGAAATGGTTCCAAAACCAGAAAAACAGAAACTTATTGGTTCCAAATGGATCTTTAAAAGGAAAGAAGGCATACCAGGGGTTGAGCTACCTAGGTACAAGGCTAGGTTGGTAGCAAAGGGGTTTACACAGAGAGAGGGTGTGGATTATAATGAAATCTTTTCTCCTATGGTTAAACATAGTTCAATAAGACTGTTACTTTATTTTGTTGCTCATCAAGACATGCATTTAGAACAACTAGATGCGAAGACAGCTTTCTTGCATGGAGAACTTGAAGAAGTCATATACATGCAACCACTCGAAGGCTTCACAACTGAAACCACTAAGAGTCAAGTGTGTGTACTAAAAAAATCACTGTATGGACTTAAACAGTCTCCTAGATAGTGGTATAAAAGGTTTGACTCCCATATGATTAATATTGGTTTCAATAGAATCAATTATGATAGCTGTGTATATTACAAGCAAATTGAAGAAACTCCAATTTATCTACTGCTTTATGTAGATGATATGTTAATTGCTTGTAAGGATAAAATTCAGATTGATTTAGTAAAATGCATACTAAAATCAGAATTTGAAATGAAAGAACTTGGCCCTGCTAAAATAATTTTGGGAATGGAGATAGTAAGGGAAAGGAATAAAAGGCTTCTCTACCTATCTCAAAAGGCATATATTTCCAAAATTTTAAGTAGATTTGGTATGGATCAGCTGAAAACAGTTAGTACCCCAATAGGGCAGCACTCAAAACTTTCAGTCACTCAAGCTCCAGAAACTGAATAAGATAAGGAATTTATGCAGAAAATACCATATGCTAGCATGGTGGGAAGCATCATGTATGCCATGGTTTGCTCTAGACCAGATCTGACCTATGCTGTCAGCTTAGTCAGTAGGTTTATGAGCAATCCAGGAAAACCACATTGGCATGCTATCAAATGGGTATTTCAATACCTTTCTAGTTCAAAGAATTTGGGACTGAAGTTTGGTGAAAATGTGAAAAGAGGAAGTGAACTAGAAGGTTTTGTTGACTCAGATTATGCAGGTAATATTGACACAAGAAAGTCTTTGACTGGTTTTGTGTTCGCTGCCTTTGGAGGTGCCATCAGTTGGAAGGCAAATCTACAGCCAGTAGTTGCCTTATCAACAACTGAGGTAGAGTATATTGCAATGACTAAAGCAATAAAGGAAGCTATATGGTTGAAGGGTATATCACACGAATTAGGCATGTATGAGGGAAATATCACAGTTCACTGTGATAACCAGAGCACAATTCACCTTGCCAAAAATCAGGTATACCCTGAAAGATCAAAACATATAGACATTAGACTACACTTTGTAAGGGACATCATTTCAGCTAGAGAGATTGGGGTAGAAAAAATCCCAACAGAAGAAAATCCATCAGACTGATGACTAAGACACTGCCAACAATCAAGTTCAGACATTTTCTGGACTTGATCAATATGGGAAATTGCTAAGCTCTTAAGGGGGGAACCTGCAACAACAGTCAAAGAGGAAGGAGACAGCTTGGAAGGTCAAAAATGCTTGCCAAGGTGGAGAATTGTTAGAAGAGTGCCAACCATTTTGTTGTATAAAAGCACATGACAGCTCATGTGGAAAGGGAAGGACTCGGGTATTAGACTACTAAGGTGAAACATAAGTTATTCTGTTAAATATAACTTCTGTTAAATCATACTTTGTAATCTATAAATAGAGGCATTCATTTGTAATTTGAGGATGAATGATATTAGAGAAAATACATAAGAGTGTAGAGAGAATAATTCTTGAGTCAGAAAGCTCCAAGAATTGAGAGGTGTGTTCAAGAGAGATTATTCTTGAAAACTCATCACTGTATTTTTTTATCATAAATGAAAGGAGAAAGTCTCTTGACTGTTGCTGTCGTGGATGTAGATCACTAGGATCGAACCACGTAATTCCCTTGTGTTTTTGTATTCTTGTATTCTTGTACATTCTATTTTCTGCATTAAATTGTTTACTTGTAAGATTCTTGTGAAATCTTGGCAAAACTTGGACAAAGCAATTCTATTCTGGTATAAGGCAGAGAAGACATAATTCCAACAATAGTGATTGGGAAATGTTACGCAAGTATCTTGTCAAAAATTAAAAGAACACAATGGTTTGTTAGAGTCTCGTACTAATAACGTGTTCTACAAATAAAAAGAAGTAGTAAGAGAGTTGAAAGGTTGCAATATAAAACTAGCTCTTCAATAAGAATTGATATATGAATTGGATAGAATTCTAAGAGGTAGAATCTAAATGGTCGTTCACCAAATTTACGTATGCAATTATAACATATTTTGGTTTTTTAAGAATAGATTTATTCATAACACTCTTAATTGATGCATATGACACATCATTAATACGAAGACTTATCATCAATTTATGTACTTTAGTTTTTGTTAATAAATATAATGGATCTTGCGGTAGCTACGTGTTGCGAGAAAGACAAAATGTTATAATATACTATGTTCATATTTTACTTTCATTTCAATTTTGTAAAAACGTTAATTTTTATTATTTTTGAATCATCTTTTATATTTCTTAAAAGCAAACTTAGTAGTTACTGCTATGACTAACAATGTCATTTCTGGCTAGTTTGGATTTAGAGATAAGATGATATGATTTTAGATAAAAGATAAAAGTTGAAAAAAACATTATTAGAATATTATTTTTTAATATTATTATTGTTTTGAAATTTGAAAAAGTTGAATTAAGATTTGAAAATGTTGAATTATTTATTATATTTTGTGTGAAAATTTAAAAAGTTGTAATGATGAAATGAAACACTTTCCAAATCCAAACGAGGCCTAAAGTATACACAACTTTTTTTTATTATAATTTTTTAAATAATCATATTTTGAAATAAAGTTTTTTTTTAAAACAAAAGATATTATTTTTATATGTTATAATCTTCAATTAAAATAAAGTATATAAAAATTTATAAAAATGATTATATATACACATTATTTTTAGAGAAGTACTAAAAAAACATCTTACAAAAATATATTCATAAACTGACATGACTTAATATGATATATTAGATTTATTTAATAATATAAAAAAAATTTACATTCTAACATACTATATCAAACTATGTTAATTTATAAATTTATTTACGAAATCTCACTAAAGTATTTACCTTGTTATTTATTTAATTATATAAAAGTCAAGTTTTAACTTCCTACTTGGCATTCACACCGCATTTTTACGGAGTCACTCTATTTAACTTCCTACTTACATTCACACCGCAAGTTTTATATAAGAGAAATTCTATTTGCAGTTTCTACTTGGAGACTGTATGTGCAGACCTTTTATTAAATGAAAAAAATTAATTTTAGGAGTGATATTTTTATAATTTTAAAAAATTTTAAACATAAAATTACCTAGACTTGTGTTGCAATTTCTAAAATGAAGACTGTACGTAGCATTGTTTTTTATATTATTACATGATAAAACAAACAATCCTATCGAAAAGAAAAAAAAGGAACCAACACGTTTTTTCAAAAAACTTTTTTGTTTGAAAAAGGAACTCCTTTTAAACGTACTGATTTCTTGAATCGTCCATTGATCCATGGTTTGGGCCTTATTCTTGCACATCTCGATTGCTAAATATTGGACGCCGAGAGGGACAAAGCCGACAGTAAACAGTCAAATATATGGGAGCCGAAGTAAATTACGGTCAAATAACTCCACAACCAATTTTTCCGTTCTTTTTCCCAAAATATCTCCATTGTGATTTTTTTGTATTATCGAGCCTACTGAGAATTGATCACGTATTGCTACATCAAAAGAGAAGCTTTGATAATTGGACGGAGGGGATTTCCATTCTTCTTCTTTGCTATGTTGACTCTGTCTTTCTTTCCAAGCTTCTTTATAATCTTCATAGATGTGTTTAAGCTGGATATTTGCATCTTTTAGTGACAAAGAGGTGTGATTGTGGACAATGTCATTTCTCTTTCTCCAAATAAAATCTAACATTATAACTGCAAATAGCTGGAAGTGATGCCTTTCTTATGTTAGAAGACCCAATTCTTTTTCTGGATAGATGATCATTCTAATCCAATTTGATATGGAATTTATAGGCAATCTTGCAATATTTAAGGGCCAGCTGCTCTGTTGCCACAAAATTCTGATGACATGACAGTTTATAAAAAGATGCATTAGAGTCTCTTTCTCTTGGTTGCAGAGTGGACATTCTACTGAATCTTGATGAGGAATGAAATCACGAATTCGTGATTTAGTAGGAAGAATATTCCAAAGTAGCTTCCAAATCAACAATTTATGGAGATCATGAATTTTAAGGCTCCACATTGGCTTGAAGAGAGATATTGAGAAGCCAGGTTGAACTAATACTTGGGTTTGCAATGTTGCCTGGTAAGCTGTTTTAACAGAGTATTTTTCATTGTGACTAAGTGCCCAAACAACTTTATCTTGCTCAAGTGATCTTACTGAGAGAGGGATTTTTAGTATTTCTGATATACTTTCTTGATCAAAGAGATTTCGCATTTTTAGATCATCTCAACTCCTAGGATTACTGATAATGAGATCTGAAACTATAAAAGCTGGGTAATCAAGAGTCATACCTTGTATTTGCTGTGGCATGAAGTTATTTAGTGAAGGAACCCATGGATCTGACCAGATGTTTACAGATTCTCCACTATAGATTTGGAAACAACGACCTTTATTAAGCAAATCTTTTGTTTTGAGTATTCCCTTTCACATGCATGATTCAGCTGCCTTCTGTGTCACCTCCCAGAAAGTTGTGTTCTTTAGATATTTAGCAGTAATGATTGAATGCCACAAACCATTTGAAGGTCCACCTAATTCCCAACCTGTTTTTGCTAGCATCGCTTGATTCATCTTCTCCATTAATCTGATACCCAGGCCACCTTCCTTTTTTGGTAAGCAGATAGACTTACAGGACTTTAATGTCATATGATGAATTTTGTCCTTTGAGAATCCCCACCAAAAGTTCTTAAAAGCTTTATCAAGTGATTTGCAGACTAATTTTGGTAGCTGAAAAGAGGTCATGTGATATGTTGGTATCGTGCTTACTACAGATTTGATTAACATCGTTCTACCTGCCTGAGCCAGTAGCTTTGATTTCCACCCTTCTAATTTTTTCTCCACTTTGGCTAGCATTTCACTGTAATTTTCTTTTTTGCTTCTATTGAACGAGGTTGGTAATCCCAGATATTTCATTCTAGTCGATGCTGTTTTATAAGGTAATCATTGGGAAATAGAAGTTTTTGTTGTTTGGCTTGTATTCTTGGTAATAAACATTGAAGATTTACTCAGATTTATCCTCTGTCCTGACCAACTTTGATATTTTTCCAAACACTCTGATATGCTTTGTGCATTTTTTTCGGTTGCCTTTGTGAATATAATAGTGTCATATGCAAACAGTAAATGAGACACAGTTGGACTATTTCTGCTGATTTGAACCCCTTCCAGTTTTTGTTGAGCTTCAGCCTTCAAAAAAATTCTAGATAGCGCTTCTGTGACTAGTATAAAAAGAAAGGGTGACATTGGATCTCCTTGCCTAATACCTCTCTGAGATTTGAAGAAACCTCTTGGTGAACCATTAATAAGAATGGAAAACGACACCGTAGATATGCACTCATTTATCAAATTTATCCATTTTTTTACTGAAGCCCAGATTCTTCATCACTGCGAAGAGAAATTCCCATTCCACTTGATCAAACGCTTTTTCCATGTCTAGCTTAATTGCCATCAAACCTTTTTTCCTATTTTTCTTTTGAGATGATGAAAAAGCTCATGAGCTATGATAGTATTTTCCTTGATATTTCTACCAAGGACAAAGGCTGTTTGGAGTGGAGAGATAATTTTTGGGAGAAGACATTTGAGACGGTTTGCCAAAATTTTGGTTATGATCTTATAGCTGACATTTGTAAGGTTAATGGGACGATATTGGGTTGGACTATTTGGCGGAAGCCTTGGCAGCGCTGTTAGCATCCAACATGGCTTCTAATCAGAATCTAGCAATAATAGAAGGGGATGCTCAGTCGGTATTTACATCTATTGAGAGTCCAGATCGACTCCTTTCTGGAACATCTCAACAATTATTGGCGACATTCTTCTCATCTCCCAACTTCATTAAGACTGGAAATTTACTAAGATACATCGATCTCAAAATCGATGTGCGCACTCAGTGGCACAATGGACAGCTACCAATCTTGTTTTTGGAAGCCTACCCTTAGATAATATTCCTAGTTTTTTCTTGTATATTGATAGTGGAAATGATCCACCTTAAACTTTTGTGTACTTTCTTTATATATAATATGCTTGATTAGAAAAAAAAAAAACTCCACAACCTTTGGATGCTACTAGCATGTGAAACAATAAAACAATAAAATTATTCTATCCGAAGAAAAATCCAATTCTGTGAGTTGTTGGTAATCAAACCTTTTAGTGGTTTAAACAAATCTGCAGAAGAGTATATTTTGTATGTTCGTTTTATGACATTATGTTTATCATTTTTGCTAATTTTTCTATAGTTTGTGATACATGATATACATCTCCTCATTAATTTTCCCATCTAAATAAACCCAGTGGACAGATCAATTCCATGCATGCATGTGTGGAATTAATTTCGTGGCCTCACCTTTTTGTCCGGTTCGACTTACCAAGTTTTTCATTTTCAGAACTGATTTCCAGTGAACTTGGGTTAACATCCAAACGACGTCTTCCAATCGGTTAGGTAACCCAAATGCATGATAAAATAACTGGCTAAAAGAATAACCATCTTTCACAACACCAATTGAGGAAAAAAAAAAAAAAACGGTTCAAACCATATATATCTTGAAAAATTACTTTTCTTTATTTCACTTTCTTCTCCGCTCGCTCTCGATATCTCAAATCAATGCCACTTCGACCACGAGGCCAAGCCACTGTATATTTCTGCATTAAACTGTACTCCAAGTGTGGAGGTGTTGTGACCAATTTTTGTTTTAGATGTTGTAACGGTTAGTGATTTATTGTTTTCTAGAATGTTAATTTTGGTTACCTGCAAATGCATTGGTATGCATTGATATATGGCAATCGTCATCCATAGACGGTGATAGTTTATATATATTGTAAAAGAGAAATTCTATTTGCAGTCTCCAAGTGGGGACTGCATGTGCAGGCTCCTTATTAAATGAGAAAAAACATCATTTTAGGAATGATAGTTTTGTAATTTTAAAAATTTTTAAAGCTAAAATAGCCTAGGCTTGCATTGCAGTCCCCAAATGGGGACTGTACCTAGCATTGCTCATTGTAAAATCTACTACTTTACTTTTATTCATGTTAATTTATTCTGGGACTTGGTGTGCGAAGTTTAAATGATTTTTTCTAATCCATTGGTGAGTGAGGATTTCAAATGAAATATGGATGTAGAACAACTTTCACACGGGCAATATGATTTTGCATTATGTATCGTGCCCCAAGATTGTGGTATTTTACTGTGATTTTTTAACTTTAATGGCTTGCAATGCCCTTTCTGTAGTAGTATGTTATGAAATGAACTCTATGGTATTGGATTTTTAATCCCGCTTGAGAAGTATTAAAGCAATAAATAGTCAGAAATTAATTTTGTCTTCTGCAATTTTGTTTTTTGAAATCATGGGTTTTGTCATTTTGAAATGGTTCCCTGTTCCTTCTTTCAAATAATACGTGCAAATTGTTGAAATTGTCCCAAACATGAGGTGAATGAACAAAGTAGATTGGCTTTTTCTTTCCATTTGTTGGTTTTCTTTTTCTGTTCATTGCTTTTGTTATTTAAACATTTTTTAAAAATTAGATTTTTTTTAATATTTGATGTTTTTTTTCTTTTAGATTTGCGTGTTGTGAGTTCTGTCTTTGAGTCTTCTCTTTTCAGGATTTTTGTAAATGCATGCTTTATAAAACGTAAAACACTGGATTTGTTTGATAGAAGGGAAGCAGAACAGTAGAAAATCCTAAAAGAGTAATGCTACATATAATCGTGAAGTACGCAAGTGCCGTGCAGTCGTTTTGAAAAATAGTAGAGTCTACTATTAAAAAATTAATTTTTTTTTCTTATGTGGGTCCCGTATTTATTCACTTTTTTTAAAGTGATTGCACGACAGTTGCACACTCACGACGGTAACTATCATTTCTCTTATTTTTATTATCATTAGCAAACCGTAGAGCTTTTCAACACGTCGAGAGATGGATAATGATATATTTATAATTATTTTATAAACATTTTATAATTCATATTATTCTAAAGTACTCTCAATTTGGTAGAGACGTTGTAAACTAATTGTAATTTGATCAATTATATTAATTTATGGTCTATACCAATCTTATTAGAGGCAATGTGCCCTTTATGTCTGGATCAATGTCGTCAATACCATATATCTTAAGAGAAAAGATACTTACAACAGTGAATTGTGTAACTGCCGTGTAATCATTTTGAAAAAAATGAATAAAACATGAGACCTACATGAAAAAAATTAATTTTTTAATAGTGGACCCCACTCTTTTTCAAAACGATTACGCGGCGGTTACGCACTTCACGGTTGTATGTAGAATTAAAGATATCTTAAAACCTGCATTTACATGTGTAACACATATCTACAAGTCCATCTTAATGCATTAGGTACAACTTCCTACTATCTTATATCATATTTTCACTCGTAAACAAAGAAGAATAAGAAACCGTAAATGACAAATATCCTTCAAATATATTATAGTTTCACTATCATTTTGAGCCTTTTGAAAATTATCCAGTTTACTACATTTTTTGACAAAATAAAATAAGTAAAAATAATTATTCATTAATACTAGACTTAATTTTTAAATATATTGTTTGACACTCTTCCATTTTGTTTAAATAAAATATATATTAAAGAAAAAATTAATTTTAATGTGCCTGAATCTCTTATAGAGTCAGACAACGTAAGCCGGTGTAGAAAAAAAGTGCCGATGACAATGACATTCTTCATATACATTTTATATAGGCATTTTCTATGAAATATTTGTTGGTAAAGTGAACTTTTTATATGAGACCCATATTTATTCACTTTTTCAAAGTGACTATACGGCGTTTGCACATTCACGACTGCAAGTATCATTTCTCCAGTTTTCATTTTATATATATTTCATATACATTCTTTTGATAATTATAGTAGTGATTATATATAATCAATTATTTAAATTTATAAAATTTAATATAAATAATGGTCCGCGCGTCGCGCGAGTTATAGGCTCGTTATTTTTAATTTGTAAGCTCAAGGTGAGTTCCACGTGTTTACCAAACCTTATGAATCGTTCTCATGAAGTGTCGGACTCACTCCAGGAGGCGGACTTTCCAATGCACGGACAGAAGACTCTGACATAAATGCACTTCTCGCATCCCGTTCACCTCCTTACCCACCATTACCGAACCATCAACGACCACATAATTCTCCATTATCAATCCCAATTCCAACTTCGAGGATAGAATTTCTAGTAAGCATTTCTTCTTTCATGCCGTCGTTGGATTGCTGCGACTCTGCGGGATCCTGGGTCAACGCCTACGGCCTGTTGTTCAATGCGCTCGCTCTGATACCGTTTTGGCACTACTTGTTGGGCTTTCTGATCGTTTCCGTTCTGTTTCTCTATAATTTCTTGGAATTCCATCTCCTGGAAGATGTCTTATCGGGGTTCAGAGGGAGTCCCGTGAGCCTGACTTACAACTCCTGCTCCCATATCTACGACAGCGTCGTGTCCAAGTGCCGCGTTCTTCGCGGCCGGTACAAACTATAATGTTTCTTCGCGGAACTCATTTGGTTGCCAAGATATCGAGGAGAACTTTAAGGATTTGAAAAGAAAATCTGTGATTTTGGTTCTATAGAAAAGGACAATGTGCAAATTTTACCTGGTTACATATTTTCTTCTCGGTTGCTGGGAACCAAACGAACTCAAATGAATTTGCAATTGTTACTAATTGAATGTGATACTTTAAAATGCGAGTTATTTGTGGGAAATGACCTATGCTTACTGCAGGTATTTGGCGACGCCATGGCTCTCAAGTCCTCATATACAGACTGTTTTTCTGAATTTCCATGGGAGACCTCCTGCCTTCAGCTACAGAAGGTACTGTTTTTTGTTTATTATTATTATTATTATTATTATTTTTGCTTTGGATGTATAAAGCTTTTTTGTTGTTAGTATTAGTCTATTAGATATCGTGCGCTCTTTGAGTGTCTGCTTTTAATGGTGAAAAGTGGGCATGCAAGTCGGTGAGATAGTCTAGAATTAAAAGGGGATGACTGTGGAAGTAGGATATTGAGAGCATGGAGTTAAACATTATTTTGATAAGAATACAATTAAGCGAGTAGCAAAAACAATAGCGAAAAGCTAAGTCCCATACAATTTTTGGATGAAACTGTGCACCAGTCTCTTTGGATCAATCCTATCATGGAAAGTAGAGGATGTATTTCAAAATAGCAACTCCTTTGTATGAATTTACCAAAGGATAGAGTATGCTATAACGGAACAAATACCAAACTCTCTCTCTCTCTCTCTCTCTGTGCATCAGCCTGATCAATCCTATCATGGAAAGTGCAAGATGTGTTTCAGAATAGGATGTCCATTATATAAATTTACGAAAGGGTAGATTATGCCATGAAGGACCAAATGGTAAACTTTGCACCTTCTCTCTGATTAGGCACAATTGATAATCCTTGCGTTCCCAATAGCTTCTCTAAGTTTGTATCTAAAATAGCTAACCAAAACACATTTTATCTAGTTTAGCTAATGACTTTTACTATACACCATACATTAGCTTATCTATTTTCTGTCTATATCATTTAAATATTATTTTTTATTCATTTTAAGTATATCTTCTAACTACCAATGAATTTGCAATATCTCCAATTCTTTTACTAATACTAATTCCTAACTAATTAATTAAAAACTAACCCAAATTGCTTTCGTACATCTGGGCATAGAATAGATCTAGAGCTTTTGAATATGGAAGGGTGTTACATGAACAGTAGACAAATGCAATTTTCCAGCAACAAAGAAAGCCACAATTCTGGGTTTTGATTTGAAATTATTCAACAAATGGTAATGTCCTCTGACACATCTAAACACCACACCCACAACCAGCACAATGTTCCTCTTCAAAAAGAATTAGGAATCTTCTCACCAACCAAACAGGCAACAATAGAAAAAAATATAATAGAAAATGAACCTACATGGATGGAGGATGAAGGGTGGAAAGAGAAACAAATACTAAAATATTTTTAGATTAGCGAATAGTAAAAGTTAAATGTAGAGAATGTATTGTAGCAAAATGTAAAATGCATATATTTTACAAAATCCATTGGAGATGAATTTATGACAAGTTGGTTAGCCATTTTGCATTTATATGCAGAATGGATAACCCATTAGGAATGCTCAATTGTTGAATATCATTGCATACATGCTATAGTTTGTAAAATATATGTGGGAAAAAATGTATTAGATAATATGCTAGAAACGGCCCAGCCATGGGCAGAGAGGGTGTCAGTTGTTGTTTAATTTCTTAGACTTCATTTGTCTCTTGATTTTTTGGTTGTAATCTTTGGGAGAACATCTTAAACAAACATGGTCATTTGGTTGTAATCTTTTGGAGAACATCTTAAATACATATGGTCAACATGAGATTGAGATTTCTTTGATTATTAACACAATTCTTGTTTCTTTTTATAAAGGGATCTACTAGGTTGATGTAAATATAACCTTGTCTTCGAAACAACCTATATATCCCAGTTTTGTTGTTCTTTGTTCAGCAACAAAGATAATTCTCTATATGGTTTCAATCTGAACTTTAGATAGAAAACGATGGCGTTTTCTAGTAGCCCTAAATGTAATGAAAAATGTCCACTATGTGCATTTTTAGTCGTATTCTTTTGATAGATTTTGGGGACAATTTTGGTTGGTCATTTTTTCTCTATTTGTTGGGTTGATTTTCTGTGTGCAATCTGATTGTAACAGGTGGAATACTAACGCTCAATCCAATATTAGTTTTTTTTTAGATTATATCAATTTACACTTAAGTGATCGTGTGGTCATCTGGAAGTTCTTTATAGGCAGTCAGGTTGCCAACATATAAGCAACATGGACTGACCTCTGGTTTTAAATTCCTCCTTGGATCATTGTAGTGTGACCAGAAATAGCATATCCCAAGTTCCGATGAGCAGAACGAAATTTCCTCATTATCTTCCTTGCAGAAAGGAATAAACATCTAGCATATAGTATGCTATTTCTAAGTCTGGTGCCTCTAAATTTTGATTGATTCCCAAAGATAAGCTAATGCATAAATCTACCTGCCTATCTCTCATGTATACATGGTACATAGTAGGAGAGAGGAATTAACTGGCCAACCAGGTATTAAACTTACCATCACAGATAGATGAGATATCTCTAATATGTTGCATGCTGAACTATGATTTTGGTTTTCTACATTCCACACTGTTGCCTCCTTGAGCTACTGCTGCAATGAACTCTTGCAGATTTGTTTGTGTAGGCAGTTATGTTATTCCAAATACAGGTTTTGTATCGCGTCTGTAGTAGAAAGATGCAATGATATTTGTTTCATGCATCAATTTGTGGTTTGTTTGGTTGGCTTTGGGGGAAAGGAGGAAAGGTTCTTTTTGGTTAAATATCTTCAGAGTTTGTCCTTTCGTTAGATGATGTAAACATCAGAATTTGTTTCTTGAATTTTGATCCACGGTTCTATCTAACAAAATATTAATCTGAGTTTTCTCACAGACAACTTTTTCATGCTACCGATGGTGGAACCATTGCTTTGGATTGGCTAATGAGTCGTGATGGTATGTATATATGAAACTTCACCTTGAAGTTGATCACTATAAATATATATGTATATATACACTTATGTATGCATGAAACTTCGGTATTTGTTATAATGTCACTAAATGTCTTGGGTTGGACTTTTTACTTATCAAAAAAAAAAAACAGTCTTGGGTTGGAAACCATATATATAATTATTTATAATTCCGTTTGCTCATTTTCAGAACAGTGAGGTTTATTGTATGATGATTTTGCAGTTTATGGTCATTTCTTATGGTTCTCGTTCAAATATGTATTTTAGTGCTTGTTTATAATATTACCTGATATGGCCAGGTATTTCTAGTCCTTTGTTTAATAAATGTTGCTTTTTATGTTCGTAATTCATGAGTAGTGATTTTGTACTAACTTTATAGTGGCAAAGCAATTTGATCTGAACTGGTGCAATCATTTATAGTATCATCTTCCTCCCTCCCTAGGATTCTGTTATTAATATGAACGGAAACTATCCATGGAGAAGAATTTGTGTCTGAGCTTTGGATCCTTTTATTAATAAAAAATAATTATCATATGGTACCAATATAATAAAAACTTGTGATTCAGTAATTGATAAAACCTTCAGAATGAACTGGTTTATCGTATCATCTATAAAATAATTATCATATGCTACCAATATAATAAAAACTTGTGATTCAGTAATTGATAAAACCTTCAGAATGAAGAACTTCCAGAAGGTTGCTAGATGATACCTTGTAAATAATCCACCTTTTGGGATTTAGCAGTCTTGGCCTCTTGTAAATATTGAGGTGATCCACGATTTCAGGATCCCTCTTATTAATGCAACACCACTTAATTATCATGACATGTCTCTTCCACAAGTTTTCCAACTTAAGGATCTTCCCTAGTGTAGCCATCCAAGGAAAGAATGCTGCTCTCAATGGTGCATTACTCCTCTAGATAGACTTCTATTCGTGAGGGATCAATGCATTATAGAACAACTTAACTTCAAACGCCCCTTTCTTGGACATGATCCATCACATTTTGTTTTCCCCATCCCATCTTAATCAAGTAGAACACAGTTGAGCATAGAATAACTAAAGAGATCCACCCACCTATCCTCTGCCTCTTTGATAAAATTCACCGTCCATTGAGGATGTTCACTTGAAAGTTGTAAATACTCTGCCATAAATGTGTCCATAGTACGAACACTGCAGAATAGATCCAGAAATACCCCTTAAGAGGCTGATCTCCACAAAACACATCATACCAAAACTTTATTTTGGATCCGTTGCCCACTTCATATCTGGTATGACTTGGAAACTCTCCCCAGCCCCTTTAGATCTTTTTCCTTAATCCATCCCCACAAGTCTCTCTCACCTCTCTCACTTCATTAGAGTTCCAACCACCCCAAGAACTATCATGCTTCATGTCGATCACTTGCTGTCTGAAGGCTATCCCATTCATTGCCACACTGCCATAACCATGGTACCCGACCTCCCTCTGAGATTGGGGAGAACCTCGGGCCAATTCACTTGTTAAATTTCAATTCATCTCCCTTACCACCCCGTAAAAAGTCACTTTATAACTTTTCAATATGGTTGGCTACAGATGTAGGAACAGGGAATAATGAATAAATTATCTCTAACTTCTCTGTCATTAGTATAATTAACCATGCTAACTGGTTGCACACTCTTGTTTACTTATATATATATAATATATATATGTATATATAAAGAAACTCGCTGTATATTTTTGTTGACATAGATAGATTCAATGAACATGTTTACTAACTTATTATGTTTCTTCTTCTTCTTTTCCTTTCAGTCTTGTGATCTTGAGTGGAGTGTTACCACACTCAAAGCTTATGTTCATGATATTGTAAGCCTTTTAGTTTTTTTTTTTTTGTTCAACCATGATATTATTTTACAGTTTCAGGGGGTGCTTTACTAATGGATTCTTCTATTTCAAAAAATGACACAACTCCTATCATTGTAGTGGTTCCTGGATTAACAAGTGATTCTGCATCAGCTGTAAGTTCTCTACTTCTTTTTCACTTGCTTGTAATAATGCACCAAGTGTTTCCGAATGATACTTTTTGTAGCTTAGGAATACATGTTTCACATTAACTTGTTGTTGGCATGGAATTTCTGAATGAACTTGAATTTCAAGTTACAACAGATGGGTAATATCATTGGAAACCAGTGATGCGATTAATATGGAAGCTTGATGTTCCTGTTGCAGTTTGATGGTCTTTGTTGACGAATCCTATTACCCCACTGTAAATCTGGGCTCAGTAGCTCCACTAGTGAAGAAAGTAAAATGCTTGCATAGGACGTCAATCAGTAGCTTCATTAGTGAAGAAAGTAAAAATACTTGCGTAGGATGTCAATGAACTGTAAGCTTTGAAATGTTATGCAGTTTGTGTAACCTGGAAAATAGCAGATCTAACGTTTTGAAATTTCCAGAAAGTTGGCTTCATTTTACAAGCTTCGGGGCTCAAATTAGAGAAGAGATTACAAGAAGCAAGGATGATATCATTCTAAAATGGAATACACCAAAATTACAAAACTTCCTGATACAGCACAATGTATACAGAACTACTTGGGATCCTAGTTAGTTGGCAAATAAGTCTATGAAACTTTTATCCTTATGCCACATGGACCCACTTTAGACTTGGGTATGTCAAGCCAGTTCAATTCTAGTGTTGCTTCTGGTGTGGGGATTTTTTTGTTTTATTTATTTTTTCTTCATAAAATATAACATCAAAGTAGCACTTTGAAGAAGAAATGGAAATGGAAAAGGAAAAGGAATAGAAAAGACAAGAAAAGTGTCACATTAACTCCTACAGTTCAAAAAATCAGTAAAACCTAAAACTGAGCCTGAAGAGCCAAAGAGTGATGACCCATAAGTTAGTTAAACAAAACCTTCTCTTACTGTTGATAAGGAGGCTTCTGTTGGCTCATATTTGAGATATCAGCATGAGGGAGTTGGTTATTGTAATCTTAGTTTCTACAGGTATTTCAGGACTGTAAATTTGGGGCCATCGCTGCATTTTCTGAGTGTTGAGTTCAAGTTGCCCTCTACTGAAGGTAAAGATAGAGTTTTAATGAGATTGACAGAGTGTGGTATGCTTGACTTCCCTTGAAAGAATACTTGTGGTGCTAAGGTCTCTGACCATTTTTATCCCTAGTTTTTTTGTGGCACTGTAATGGGAAAGATCTTCAACATCAAGAATTTTCATAAGGAATGAATTATCATTGTAGATGGGTTTTGTGTGAGCTTAGTGGTGAGTCAAATGATCATCCTCTACTTCACTGTTTGGTGATGAGAGAGATTTTGTCGTTTCTTTGATTTCTTGTTGGATTATAATCAGTGATTCCAAGGATATAAATGAGTTGTTTATACTGACAATGACAGAATGGCTGCCATAGTTGGAACTTGGTTTTTGTGTTTAATGTGAGAATCTGGTCCAAAAAGCATAGGCAGAATTTAAAGGGGTGGACTGACTTAATTGTCTATTAAATTCTTTTTGAGAACATTTGTATGATTGGATGAGGGCACAATGCAATATACATTCCACTTCCTTGTAAGAATTCCTTGATCATTTACCATTTATAACATAATCTATAGGAGTATTTCTTGCATACTTCTAGACAAAAGAAAATTTCTATGCTGGGTGGAATGTGGGCAATGCTGAATATGTAAGAAAAGGAAAAAAAAGACTCCTGTTTGTTGATGTAATTAGAGATAAGGTATGAATCCCCAATCTTTGGTGAAGATGTGTACCTGGAGTAATTGGGTTGCTGAAGTTTAATGACACTGCAATAGGTCCTCACCATAGTCTGTTACATAATATATTTTCTAAAGCCAAAATCATTTTTGAGTTCTCGTACCATATCTGTCCCGGCAGCATTCATGTACTGAGTGAAACTGCTAGTCATTAGAGACTAATTAAAGAAAAATGGATGAAAAGAATAATCCAGACTTGGACCATGCGGCCAAATGTAATAGTCTTTCAGTCTCAAATTCTAAGCTATTCTAGCATTAAATACATCCAATCAAGGTTAGGAACCAAAAAGGGAAGTAAAAATGGAGAAAGGACATGAACTCTTTTCAGCTTGTATATATTGTGTGTAATTATGTTCATATTATAGGTATACTCTTATTATAATGATCTTTCATAATGTTACATGGTTTTTATATTTGAGAATTGGGTTTTTCTTTTAATACGAGTAAAAGAAAAATGATTTGAGTAATATTGTATGACCTTGTCTTGCAATACCTATTGCAGTACATAAAGCATCTTGCCTTCAATACGGCGAAACAAGGCTGGAATGTAGTGGTTAGCAACCACCGGGGATTGGGTGGTGTTTCTATTACTGTGAGTCTTTCTGCTCTCTTCTTAGCTAAGTGATTTATAAAATGGATTTTGGGAGGGGGGGAGGGGGAGGGGTACTTTGTTATGTACTTTCATTTTAAATGATCTTATGCCATCGATTATGGTCAATTGGCCCAACCTTTGATGGTTTCATTTGAGGTTATGGATCTATTTCTTTTATGATGTATAAGGAAGCTTTTGATTTTGATGGAACATAAATGCAGCCTAAACAAAGCACATAGTTTTATAACTCATATATCATAATATCTGTAGACAGTTCCAGTAAAACATAGTGTTGAGCGCACTAATTACTTATTAGGTAACATGAAGCAGTATGATATGGTTTGTGAGAAGTACCAACTGTTTCATTTGATCTTACCAAACCTCTCAGTGATAGTTTGTGATTTAGGTGATATTTTGGTGGGATAAGGGCTTGCTTCACATAAAAAGAAAAAAGTCACCGACATAGAGTTGTGTTTTGACTCAAATACATATGGGAAGTCCCCAAAATCTAGCCTCATCAGTATGGCTATGTTTTGGTAGCCTTTTGTTAATACATATTTATCAAAACTGGTTCCGTTTGACCTTACCAAGTCCTCATATTACAAAAACTGAGAATTTATAACTCATTTTCATTTGTATATTTTTATGCAGGAACAGCTCTTTAAAATAAAAAAAAAATTAGAAGTTTGTAATACTATTGTGCAGAGAAAAAAGGTTTAAATAATAACTTGATTCCTGTGATTTTCCTTAGAATCAAATTACTCCCTGTGCTTCCCTTAAAATCAAAATATTCCCTACGCTTTTAAATTGAACTTTTTCCTCCCTCCGTTTGTTTTAGATTAAATTAATCCTTCTGTTAAAATTCTGTTACCAAATTACTTATCAAAAAAAGAAAAATTCTGTTACCAAATTGTGAAACATATTGATGTGGCATTACAACTAGCATGACATGTGGCAATTTTTGTGAAAAATTAAAAAAATTAAAAATTAAAAATTTGAAATTTGAAATATTAAAAAATAAGAAAATCTATTAAGAACAAAAAACTGAATTTCTTGAAATTTAAAATAAAAAAATTATTTATATAAACAAACAAGCCAGCCACCATTGATAAGGCCTCCTATTGGTGGCCCTTGCGGGAGACGACTCCCCTCCCCACCTGCTGCTAGCCTGATAGTGTCACCCTAAGGGAAACCTCTAAGGGAAACTGCAAGGACTAATTTATAGTTAACCTAAGGAAAAATAACATTTATGCCTCTTGTCCTTTGGGCCTCTTTTGGATTTTAAAACCTAAGTTTTTTAATTTCTGATTTTAAGACCAAAGCTTTGGTCATTTTCAAATCAATTACCTTTGTCCACTTACTACCTCAAAGCATCTGTCGGAAGGGGTTGCTCGCCCACCACTGCCTCGATGCATGTATTTTTTTCCCCAATTTTTTACATGATGGATATAGATTTTCTTTTATGTTATTTTTAAGGGGTAAAAGTAGACAGCAATAATAGATTTCAATACATCCACAGTTTAGGTGTTATTAGCCTGAAATTGAAAAGTCGGTTTTTAAAAGCCAGATGGCTCAAAGCATTGGAAGTGTGTCATTTTCTGATATGAAACTGGTAACTATGCACAATCTCCTTGACATAAATGCATATGTGCTATTAATTCTGTGTGTATTCGTTGTATGGGTGAAGGTGAATTCTTTTATGAGTGTTGAAATAAGAGTTGGGCATCAGTGGACATGCGTTTCATGTTTTCAAGTGGTTGGCAATAGGCATGCCAAAAGGAAGTGCACTAAAAATCTTATGTAGATCCTTTTGTTGAACTCTTAGTATGGCAGCTGTTATCAATGCTGCAGTATCATATGCAATTCAAAAAAAAAAAAAAAGAAGAAGAAGAGAGACACATTTGTTAAAATACTCCATTTTCTATCAGGACAAGTGTTTCCCTTTCATATTAACATTTAGCTTAAAAAATCAGTGAAATATTCTCAAGGAGTTGCTCTCTTGTGATGAAAGTGTATCAAACAAATCTAGAAATTTAATTTTGTTGATAATTTGAAAGATTCTGTTTATGCAAATACTGCTTTATCCTTGATTTGGTTATGCATCAACTGAAAGTTAACTGCACTTTGGTTGTGAAATAGTTCCATCCTTCCCTTGAGAAGCTGATTATCTAATTATTATACTTTTGACAGCCTTCCGTAATGTTTGTGGATTTTAACCTCCTTTGCTTTTTGTTTATGTTACAGTCCGATTGCTTTTATAATGCTGGATGGACAGAGGATATACGTTTAGTCATCAATTATCTCCATAAAGAATATCCTGAGGCTCCTTTATTTGCTGTTGGAACTAGTATAGGTGCCAATGTTCTGGTATGTTACTTTTATGTGCTGTTAACTGTTCAATTCGGCACCTTCTCTCTATGCTGACTGGTATAAAACTTGCAGGTTTCTTTAGATATTATTAAATCTAACATCTTATTAAACGGTTCGATTAGGGTTGAGGAAAGCTGATGCTTTCAAAATTAATACCTTCTCTTATTCTATTATATACTATCTTTCTCTCCCTTTAAATTGGACTTGCTTTCCCTTTAAGCTGATGCAGTTTGATTAGTGTGGTTGCCACAAACTTTTGTTTTTGTGCTTTGTTATTACAGAAATAATTGATAGCTAATGGTTTTAGAAAGTATTCTTCAGAAGTTGGCATCACAATTGCTCTTGCTTTGTTCTCATTTCTATTCTACTCTTATAGAAGGTCCAAGATAGTGCCATATCTTCTATGAAAGTGATGCCCTACTTCACTCTTCTACCAAGTCGTACACCATTTGTTCACTGCTCCGGCTCTCTATTTTGCATTTTCTGACGTTTTAGGTTGATCAATTCGGCGTTGAGTGCTTATGACCTTCCCACGCACTTAGCACTTGTATGTTGATAGTCATTTTCTTCGCTCTTACTTTATCATAGAGATAAAAATGTATTGCATTATTAATTGGTCGTTTGGACTTATTGCTAACTGAACCGCTCACTCTATGTTGGAAGTAACTTAAATTGACTTTGCCTTCGTTATTTCTTTATCCAGGGTTGCAAGCGTAAAACTTGCGTATAATGTTTGGAACAAACATGATTCATCATCTAAGGGCATGTTTGGGTAATGGGATGAGATGATAATTCTATGAATAGTAATGAAATGGTTTGAGTTAAGATGTTTTATTGGACTTTGGGAAAGGAGAGAGAATGTTGAATAAAAATATTATAAAGTTAAAATATTGTTAGAATATAATTTTTTAATATAATTTTTGTTTTAAAATTTGAAAAAGTTGTATTGTTTTTTGTGTTTTGTTTGGAAGTTTTGTTTTTTTTTGTTTGGAAGTTTAGAAAAGTCGTAATGATTAGGTAATGATTAGATGAAAAAGTTGAAGATTTGAAATTGAAAAGTGTTTGTGTTTGAGTGATGTTTGGGAAGGCAATTATGAGAAGTTTTGAGATGAGATGAGATGAGATGAGATCATCTCACTTCCCAAACAAGCCCTTAAGTCTTGTTCTATCTTTCATTTAATTAGTTTTTGAGCTGATATTTATCATAATTTTGACATTATATAAAGGTTAAGAATTTTATACTCATGCAGGTAAAATATCTTGGGGAGGATGGAGAGAACACCCCTTTGGCTGGTGCTGTAGCTCTCTGCTCTCCGTGGGACCTTTTGGTTGGTATTTTACTTGAGAAATGTCACTGATGTTCGTTTTACATTTCTAGTGTCACCCATGCTTTAAGAGTTGAGTTTTGTCATGTCCCCAGTATGTACCTTATGGTTATCATGAATTTAACCCTCTCCCCTTTGCCATTGTTGAAATATTTCTCGCTCTTTCTGTTTTTGTTCTACTATAGTACAAAGGGGTGCTATTATTTTTTGCTTCTTTCATGTGTCTTGTAGGATCGTAAATGGTGGCATGAATCTATATCTCCTTGGAGAAAAAGAAATATTGAGATGTACTAAACTAGCATGTGTAGGCAATGCTTTTGTATATATCCCGCATACTTGGGGCTCTTGCCTATTCTCATGATCAATAAAATTTTGTTTACCGATAAAAAGAAAAAATACTGGGACATACCAACCACACTATATTCATTAGCTATAGTGAATTGCAGCTCATTTGACTTTGACTAAGAACTTGAATTTGTGTCATTTGATTTGGACATTTATTATTTTTGGCAGTTATTCTGTACTATTTACTAACTAGATGCTATGTTGTCCTTTTTCCCTCCTATATAGATTGGTGACAGATTTATATCCCGCAGGCTGGTGCAGAAGTTTTATGACAGAGCACTCACTATTGGCCTTCAAGGTTATGCACAACTGTATGTCTGCGCTTAACTATTTAATTGTGGGTAGGATGTAACTCCAGAGTTTTCCATTATATGTAGGCTTATATGTCTGGGTGTGTGTTTCTGGGAATAAATCGAAGAAAAAATTATGATGTCACTAAAAATGGTATCTATTTTTGGCTGCTAGATATTATATGATAATTTTCAAATTTCTGCAGACACCAGCCTCGCTATTCTCGCCTTGCTAACTGGGAAGGCATAAAAAAGGTAGACATCATTTCTTCTGGTAAAGATTAATTGTTTTGCATCAGACTTGCAACACAACTGTTGTAAACAGATATATCAACTAACAAATCTGAGTAGTTTTTGACACTGTTGCTGATGAGTGTTCTTGTTTCAGTTCCTCTCCATGAGAATTTAAAGTATTTTCTTCAATTGAGCTCTCATGAACATACAAACAGTCAAAAGTTTTTATCACTGAAGTCCCATAAATATTCAAGATTTAAGTCCTTTGCAAAACTAGAGATGCTTATGATGCAGGAAAAAAGAAGAATTAGTAAATGCAGGCTGTCCCTCATTTATTATTTATTTTTTAATATAGGTATGTTCTTCATTTATCCATTAAAGGGTCTATTTCTTGTGCACATCTTGTGTACTAGGGTTACGCCCCTGTTGCATTTTCTAATGAAATGAAATTACATATAAGAAAATATAGGTAAATTCATCTGTTTCAACCTCATGTTAATTCTCATGGGAGACTTGTAAGTAGGGGTGGGCTCCGACTCCGACGGAGTCGGAGTTGTCATTTCCGACCTCCGACTCCGACAAAAGTCGGAGTCGAATTTCCCCTCCGACTCCAACTCCGAACGTAGTCAGAGTCCGATTCCGATCGGAGTTCGGAGCTCCGAACGGAGGTCGGAGCTCCGACCTCCGATAGGAACTCCGACCGAAGTTAGGAGGGAGTTCCGAACGGAGGTCGGAGCTCCGACTCCGAACAAAATTTCCGAACTCAATTTCGGAAATTTTGTTCTTTTTTATTATTATTTAAATTTTGTTGTTCAATTTCGTTTCAGATAGTGAGCAACATATATATTTTTTTAAAAAGTGAACCATCTACAAATATAAAGAGTACACAAATTTAGCATTAAAAGTGCTCATGACTCATGAGTTGAAAATTACACAAATTTAAAATTTTATAGAAAAGAATGATGGTACGAATTTCTATAATTCGATTAATTTCAGTTGGATAATAAATTATAAACGTTTGAGAGAGGATGGATAAGTACTAATAGAAATTATAAAATAAAGAGTACTTATCCCACGTCTTTGCTCGGGATATAACTACATAAATATAACTATATAAATAGTTTAAAAAGTAAATAACATGTATGATGTAGCCATAAGTTATAACAGTCTCATTTATAATGTAATAACAATATGACTTAGTCTTGAAATATAACTACATAAAAATTAAACACGGATTTCACTCAAATACTTTTTGTTCCATTGGTCATGCCTGAAATGAAGATAGAAAGTAGCAATCAATAGATGAAAAAAAATTGATAATAAAAAATTGAATACGGTAAAAGAATAATTTGATTCTTACCAAGAAATGAGGTTCTCTCAACTCCATCCCAACTCTCAAGTAGCGTCCGTTCCAGACTCTCAATCATCAGTAATTATGTTAGGGTTCACAATTAGATCTATAAAATCATAAAAAGTAGAAGTTAGAAACATTAAAAATAATTAAATCATCATTTAAAAGCATATAAACTTACCCGATTCAAGCCTATAGCTCTCAGCATCAACGCCAACGGTATCTAGTCCAATGGGCGTTTCACTTATCCAATTCTGTGTGCAAACGAGGGCCTCCACGGTTGACGGTGACAATGAACTCCGATAAGCATTCAACACGCGACCTCCAGTGCTAAATACCGACTCTGAGGCAACCGTAGTGACAGGAATGGCTAGCACATCTCGGGCCACACGGGAAAGGACTGGATACTTGGTGGAATTAACTTTCCACCAAGTTAATAACTGAAATACATCACTAGGTGCCTCGACAGCTTCCATAAAATATCGTTCAACCTCAGATGTACAATGCATAATATTCCTTGTTGACATGAGTTGATGATACTACCGTATAATACGATTGCCTCTAACCCCTACAGATGGGTCAGTATCACCTGAGGAAACTGTCAATCCTGTCGGCCTCGAATGTGAGGAGCTACCAACTGCGGATGAAGGCTGAGCACTAGTACTGTAGTGATGATATAAGTCATCAACATCACTTTTTAGCAATCTAATAAACTCTGCAGCCTTCACTGCCCCGAGGACGGAATTTACCCAAAATTCTAGAACGGCCAACTTAACTCGGGGGGTCAAGGATCACAGCCACAAATAGCAATCTATTTATCTTCTCAATATTCCCTCAATATTTATCATATTTGATTTTCATCCTCGTAGCCATAGCAGATAACAATCCAGCAGAGTCAGTACAACTATTTTCCAACTGGAAGTGAAGCTCCGAGAGCTCGCTGAAAAATGAGTTCGCAGTCGTATATTTGGATCCAGATAGCCGCATGGTTATCTCATAAAAAGTTCTTAAAAATTCAACAAAATAACTCACACTGGTCCAATCATGTGCGTCCGGCGCACCGAGCCCCTGTCCTGCTGGCTCCAACAAAGCATACCTCAGGTCCCCATCCTCGACCTCCATCCGCTCGAATGCTTTTTGGTACTTCTGTGCCACATCCAACATCATGTATGTAGAATTCCATCGAGTCGGAACGTCCAAGCACAGCATACTAGAACATTCAATCTTCAGATCTTCTGCTATTGCCTTAAACTTGGCAAGCCTTTGAGGGGAACCCCTCACATATCGTACAATGTTGCGGACTCGGGTTATGGAATCATGAACCTCTTTTAATCCCTCAACAACTATGAGGTTAATGATATGAGCAATGTGAATAAACTTGTGGGCCCGAATGACATCATCTCTCACCATCGTGTTCCGCTTAAACCAATCAATTGCTGTTTTATTCGCACTGGCATTGTCAACTGTAATACACAGCACTTTTCGAATTCCCCAGTCCTTTAAACAATCATCCATCTTCGCCCCAATGGATGCACCTTTATGATCCACAATTTCTTTAAAACCAATAATTTTTTTATGCAAAATCCACTCACTGTCAATGTAGTGTGCTGTGATACACATGTAGCAGACGTTCTGTATGGAAGTCCATGTGTCAGTCGTAAAAGACACTCTCTGGCCAGTGGTAATAAACATCTTCCTCATCTCCTCCTTGTCCTTCGCATGCCTCTTCATACAATCTCGCATCACTGTATATTGTGACGGAATGGGAAATCGTGGCTCAACAAAATTTAGAAACTTTCGAAAGCCTCTTTTCTCGACTGTGGTAAATGGCATCTCATCAGTAATTATCATCTCTGCAAGCATGTCCCTCAACATCTTCTCACTGTATTGAGGGATGACCAATTTCTTAGTCTGTGTACCATCAGTGGCTGTAGAAGTTTGGTAACTGAGGTTGGTCTGATCAGTGGCTTGCAATCCCTTCGCTATCTTATATCGTTGGCAACCATTTAGATGTGCTATTAACACACTGGTACCTTGCTTTTTCGAATGACATCCACAAAGTGATCCACAGTAATGGCATCTTGCTACTGGGTTCGCAATTTCACCAGGAATTTTGGTGAAATGCTCCCATGTCCACGACCTCTTTTTAGAAGGTTGTGGTGGTTGATCTTGCTCAATGGGCATCTCCTCCTCTTCGTTGAACATATCCTCATCCTCTATATCAACTGGGAGTGGGAGTCGACTACTCGCACAAGATGTAGCTGCTCTAGATGTAACTGCTCTAGATGTAGCTGCCCTAGATCTGGCTCTAGGGGTGGAAGTACCCACCGGTGTAGGAGTTGTAGCATTGGCATCCGCCACATCCCCTTGTGGACGATCATCTCCACTATGTCTAGGATCCATATCACAATCAATGAAGCTGAAAAAATTAAATTAGAAGCAAAAAATTAGTTTAAAAATAAACTAGGCTATTGTATTAAACAATAGGACATGTATTATTGTATCATAATAAATTATTGTATCGATGTATTATTACATCGAGGTTCGGTTAACGTGCGCTCGACTCAGCGGAACCCATCCAGAGAGGTTCGCTCGACGTGCGCTCGAAGTGGCGCTCGAGCAGAACCCATCCAGAGAGGTTCGCTCGACGTGCGCTCGACGTGCGCTCGAGTAGAAACCATCCAGAGGGGTTCGCTCGACATGCGCTCGACGTGCGCTCGAGCAGAAGCCATACAGAGAGGTTCGCTCGATGTGCGCTTGAAGTGGCGCTCGAGCAGAACTCATACAGAGAGGTGCGCTCGACGTGGCGCTTGAGCAGAATCCATCATGATGATTCCATAGAGGTTTGCTCGACGTGCGCTCGACGTGGCGCTTGAGCAGAATCCATCCAGAGAGGTTCGCTCGACCTGTGCTCGATGTGGCGCTCGAGCAGAACTCTTCCAGAGAGGTTCGCTCGACTTCCGCTCGACATATCGCTCGAGCCAATGTTCAATACAACGTGCGCTCGACTTGCGCTCGACACCTCGCTCGAGCGCAAGTCTGTAATACAATGTAAAATTCAGGGTTTTGAGCGCCGTGTTGGGACTATATTCAATATTCAATACAACCAATTCACAAGAATCACAACTGCTGGCTCCAATTCATAAGAGACGTGCTTGAATTAAATTTAGGGCTCATAAATTTAGGGCTCACCATAGGTGGAAGCTAAACAGAGGAGCAACGAGGAACGGCAGCATGGAGGAGCAACGACGAACGGCGGCACGCTGGCAAGAAAGACACAAGACGTGAGGACGGCTCCACAGTTCACTGGTTCAGTCACTGGGACGGGAGACGCGAGAGAGAAGGGAGAAGGAAGAAGAACTGAAGAAGGAAGAAGAAGAAGTGAAGAAGGAAGAAGAAGGGGGGGGGGGACCGGGCTAGTAGGAGGCTCCTACTAGGAGCCATATGAAACGACGCCGTTCCATATTAAGTGGAACGGTGTCGTTCAATAACTTTTTTTTAAACCCAGCTGTAAAACGACGTCGTTTTACAGCTGGGTTTAAAAAAAAATTCGGAGTCGGAGTCGGAGTCCGACTCCGAATTCCGACAACTCCGACTCCGTCGGAGTCGGTATCGGAGCGGAGGTCTGACGGAGTCGGAATTCTCGGAATTTTGCACACCCCTACTTGTAAGACCAATAAACTTGGATACTTTCCTGAGTGCATTGATGTTGCTTCAAGTTACTCTTAACATTAGACAATAATCATTGCTCATAATAAGAGATATTTTGCAACTTGTCAGGTTGACCTTCTTGGCATCCGTCATGATGATTTAATCCTGCATCAAATATTCGCAGGAAGAAAGTCACCAAAGTATTTTGCAATCTACGATATGGAAAACAATTTGAGTTCATATCTGAAAACTTTATCTTTCAAAAGTGTCTTTTAAAATCCCTCATAATATGAAAATTTCAGCTTATAATATTTAAATTCAAATATTTCTTTTAACACTGCTGTTGCATTTTCCATGTTGTAAGCACAATACATATCCAATGTTAATATCTCCCTTTAAGATTTGACTACGAAACTTTCAATGAAGATAGAGTAGCTATGTGTTGCCTGCTATTGTTAGGTGGTAATGTTTTGTGTGGCATGCTCTTGTCATCCATCCTGATTTAACTAATGCAATTTGTTTGGTAATCCTGTTGTGCATCAAAAGTCACGCTCTATTCGAGATTTTGACAACCATGCCACCTGCGTTGTTGGAAAATTTGAGGTATATGGCCTGACATTCATCCTATGTTTTTCTCGCCTTGCTTTCCTTTATTGACCAACAGAATTCTCTTGCTTCCTCAGACTGTGGACACATACTACAGGCGCTGTAGCAGCACTAGTTATGTAGGAAATGTGTCAATACCACTACTATGTATCAGTGCTTTGGATGATCCAGTCTGTACAAGGGAAGCCATTCCTTGGGATGAATGCAGGTGAAGCTGCTTGAATGGTATCTATCATGCTTTCCTTTATTGCATTCTATGGACCTGTTCTAACACTTTTGCCTTTAATAGGGCAAACAAAAATATTGTGCTGGCTACAATAAAGCATGGAGGACATTTGGCATTCTTTGAAGGAATAACTGCATCTGGCCTATGGTAATTCATTCTTCAGAGTGATGAGGATATTTTACACTAGCGTTTCCTGTAGGGATTTTAATGTATTTTTCTAATTAGTTTAGCAGTATCCAATTTTATATTAGCAGTCCGTTTGATAATTTTGTGAAGTTGAAGCTTCTCAAGCCTCATAATCGCAGATTGCTAACAAAATTGGGAGATCAATCCTGATGTGAAACAAGTTGCCTCACTAGGTGCATGACAGTTTTATGGGTACATAGCATCTTGTAATGATCTCTCTTGATTCAGAAGACTTCCTTTGCGCGCCATAGAACAAGATCAATATCATCCCACAACTGCTTAGATGCTTATGTAGATTGCCAGCGCAAACCACTCTTCTAGTCTTCAACTGTGTTTGGTCTAGGTGTTTTCAAATTTTCATTTCTTTTCGCTTGTAGGCTAACCTTCTTTTTTGTCATGTTTTGTAGGGTATGCATGGTTGTGGTAGGTTTTATTTTGGATATTGGGCAGAATCTAGGTGGCCCTTTTTAATGTTATTGCAACCAAATGCTTAGATAAGGAACTTTTATGTGATTATTGTCGCATCAAAGTTTCATTGGATTTTACTAATATTTCATTCTCTAGGCAGTCAGAAATGGGTAGATTTCTCCACTATTCATTAGAAAATGGGTTGTTAATTTTCTCTTGCAGGTGGGTAAGGGCAGTTGAGGAATTTCTCAATGTCCTACGCTCCAGCCCATATATGCATGTGCAACAGAAGGTACTATTTATCCTTAATTTTCTTTCTTAACCCAATGCACATAATAATTGAGCAATATAAGTTGTTCTTTTTCTTGGTGCAATTTACTGCTCATTTCTCTTAGTACTCTGTATTTTTACTTGCTTGCAGATGCAGAGCTCTAGCCCTCATTCGTCACCGGACTCCACAATTGATCAGGGTCCATATGTAAATATCGCAGATGGAATGGTGGCTGCAATGTGCAATGAGCAAAATAAAGATGACATGGTAGAGGAATTACCTGAACCGCCGAAGAAGTCTGATGAAGAAGATAATAAAATGGCTTTCGAAACAAAACAAGATGAGCACCAGACAGAAGCAAAAGATGATGTTTCCCCGGATATTGCAGAAAGCAACAACCAAACTACCTGTGTCCAGGACGTTCGGCACTTTGATGCAATTTCTCCGGTTCGAAGATGCTTAGATCTGCTGTCCCGGCAGAATAAGTGTTCCATGTGGTTGCTTGCTTACATTGCTATTATAACAAGTTGGCCATTGGTAGGCTCAGCTCTTCAAACCGTCTTCAGAAAGAAGCTCAGAAAATTCTTACCTGCTGCTTTGTTCAGAACCCATGCTCTTAAATGATTGTTGGTATTCCATACATATTTCTTTCATTTGTAATTCTGAATTTGGAGTTGGCCTCTATGATCTTTACATTTCTTTGCAAATAGTCGATCAGTTCTCAATAATTTCGCAAACCAATCTCCGTGAGTTTGCAAGAATAATAGATAATGATCAGAAAAATGTAACTTGTAAAAGTTTCTTCTTTTACTCTAGACAATATAATACAGTCCTAGAATGTGCTATTTACATTCCTGGAATGTGCAGTCCTTTACACACTATTTGAAAAAAAATAGGGGTCACTATTAAAAAAATAATTTTTTCATATGGATCTCAAATCTATCTATTTTTTTCAAAGAGAGTACGCGGAAATTGCATATTCTAAGACTGCAAATATCATTTCGCAATATTTGAAGTCTTTTACTATTTCAAGTTCGTTTCTCGTTTCAACTTTCTAAATCTCCTAACGACATTAAAAATAATAATACTAGATACAATAATGGGTTGTGCAAGCATCGCGTATTTAAAAAAGAGTGAAGTTTATTATTAAATTTTTTTTTTTTTTTAACGTGGATATCATATTTATTTTTTATTTTTTAAAATGAGAGTCCAATGCTTAAGCACTCTATGATCTTTAAAAAAAACAAAGCAAGAAATATAAATTAAATCTCAAATTACTTAACTCTTCACATGGATAACTTGAAAGTGGCTCACAAAGGTAAGCCTCACTGTGAAAGACCACAATGAAAGAGGGTTTATACTTTTGAGTTCTGTCATTCGTGTAAATGCACAACTTATTGTAGTATCAGAACAGTTATAATAATAATAATTTTGTAGAACTTTTTTATGATAGTTGATATAACATATTACTGCATCAATTGTGTTTAGTGTGCCAATAAGAAATATTTGTAAATAAATTTCAACATTTGTAAAATATGTAAAATCTCGACGTGATACTCTCCATAGTGCTTTATCAGAGAACCTCTCCTTCCACCTACGTAGCCATGATATAATTTAGAAAATAACTATTTTATTAGTAATATTATTATTTATTAATTATAATTGTTGTATTATTTTGTCTTTAAATCATTATTTTTTTTATATACTAATTAAATTGTTGGTATTTGCTATCTGATATAGAGTTTTTCATCTCGAGTTCTGCTACACACTTTTGCGTACTCTTTCGCACTTCATTGATGTGATTAGTCAAAACAGTTATTTCATATTAAAAAAATGACGCAGTCAATTACATTAGTAAATTACGCAAGGAGTATACAAAAATGACTGCATATAAATTTTTTGATCTCTATTGGGTTTTAATTTAAAGTAATTCTACATACAACTGTGAAGTGCATAAACGCCGCGTAATCGCTTTGAAAAAGAGTAGGATCCATTAGTAAAAAATTAATTTTTTTCATGTAGGTGCCATACTTTATTCACTTTTTTTAAAGCGATTACGCGACGGTTACACAATTCACGGTTGCAAATATCTTTTCTCTTTAATTTATTTTATCGAGGTTGAATTTCAAAAGTTGAGCTGTTGAGGATTGGATTCCAAAAGATTTTAGGGCTTAAGTTGGATGTAGAGGTAAGTGGAGATGACTTTGGGCTAGAATGTCGACTTAGGACCCAAAAGCCAAGCCCATTAGGCATGTGTGATGGACCAAAACCTAGCCCATGATCTAGGACCCAAATCGTGATCCATTGGGCAATAAAAAGCCATGACGTGACTGTGTCTATATATATACACGTAGCAGAGACATACCTCATGCACGTACTACCATTCTTGCACCCAAGGGTTTTCAGAGCCGCAACAGCCCCCACGACCTCCTCCACCGTGTTTCTCCTGCCGTCATCAGCCTTTCAGAGCGTCGCCTTGAGCCACCTCTCCTATACGTGTTTTAGCATGCCGGAGTGTCACTAGAAAGGGTAAACCGTGTTTAGTGTGTGTGTATATAACGTGAGTTTTGCGTTCAATAATAGGGAACCGGGTGGGTGTGTGTATGTGTATCGGATGAGTGTCCAAGCCATGTGTATGAGTGCTTTGGATGGTTCAAGTGGTAGTTGTAGTCATGTACAAGTTTCTAATTCAAGATGATGAGTGAAGGTGTGTGTAACCGTGCTTGTGTGGGAGATCGAATGGAAATAAGGGCAAGGGTGTGTGCGTGGCCATATAATGACGTGTAATCTACAGGAAATACTTATTATTGTTTGTGTGAATGTGTTTTAGGGGGTTCAAGAAAAAGGTCTGGTCATATATATGATTCTAGTGCAAGAGTGTTGAGTACTATGATTGGTTGAAATGTTTAAATGAGTTCACTTCTATGGTTGGTACAACCCGAGTAATTATGGGTTTAGTATGTAGATGATGCTTGGGTAGGGTGAATTAATGAGTCAAGAGTAATTCGAATTGTGGCTTATGATTGAGTAATGAACCTACTTGAAGTGTTTCGGGCATTAGTGTTTGGAGAGTTATGATTTGTGTATGAGGGGTTTCATTTTTTTTATGTGAATGATTATAGGATAAACAAAGTTGAATTAATGATGTTTTGAGACCACACATGAGTGCAAAAGAAGAAAATCACAAATGATAAGGAAATAAGGTTAAGGTGGTGCTCATAACTAGGGTTAATTCAATGGGGTTTAGACATCATGGGAAGCCTCTAGGTCTAGTTGCATGAATGCATGTTCATATTCTATTAACATGAGACATGTTTACCCAATCATATGGATGTTTATAGGTTCTATTTGATGCTTGGAGTCACCTCGCACACAAGAACTTCCTTAGCATCCGAAGCCGAAGGTTATAGCTGAATGGAGGCCTGCACCTTCTCTTCCAGGCTAGACTGGTGCTAGGTGACCCACTTGGTCAAAGAGGATAAGCCTTGCAAAGGATTTCACAGCATCAGATCTAGCAAGTAAAAAGAATAATTCAACTAAGCGAGCAACCTAAATACATATCGAGGCAATAAATTCGTCGAGTTCCTTGGAGATTTGGACAACTAGAGGGTTGGAAACCTCTCCCACCTCATATGTGAATTGGTGGGCAATACCTTGCTCGTATTGGAAATTCTAGGGAAAAGGTAGAGTCCCATGAAGGACTACCTCAAGGGAAGGGGACACCTCTGGCCAGGGAGGAGCCTCCAAGGTTGATGGCATCCCTTCGGGAGGAACTCCTCTTGGGGAAGAAGCCCTGAGATTAGGGGAATTGCCTTCAACCACCAAATTAATTGAAGCAGCATTATTACCCTCATCGCTAGCCGAGGCATAATGCAAATTAGCATAGGCGTCAAACAAGATTTCAACCGCAGGCGTCGCCTTCTCTTCCACTTCAGCACTGGCACCTGATGGTACGTCTTCTACTGGCATCGCCTACTCTCCTATATCAGCATTGGCTCTCAACGGGACTTCCTCTGTCGTTGTTGTAACTTCTCCCTCATGCGTAAATGAATGAACATGTGCCTCAGCATCCTTAGTCATGCCCCCTCAGAACACTTGGGGCGTCCCCTTCGTCATCGACCTCTATTACATCAACGAAATCACTGGAGGCCGGAGATAAGGAGGCCAATGGAGAAAATCTCTCGAACAAGGAATCAGGAAGGGAGTCGAGAAGCGAGTTAGGAATCAAATGAAAAAACACTGGATCCAAGAGTGAATCCAGATCTTGAGCGCCCTACCCGATCACGTCTACTAGGTGGTTAACCATTAGCGGAGGAGATGGTTGAAAATCCTCCCTTCTTCTTTTAGGGGACGGTGGCGGAAGAATGAGGTGAGGAACGTCTTGTAGTGCTTTTAGAAGGGGCAAAATCACGATGAGCGCATGGTTCACTACGTAGTTCTGTGCCTTTAGTACAAGGTCTCTTTCCCTTAGGACTCGAAGGATTAGGGGTGGCATAAAACTTTGGATCGATCTGGCATGACGAAGAAACGATTGACGTTCTCCCAGGTGAGAACCACCTCCAAGCTGACTGAATTTGGGTTCACTGTTATCTCAGCGTAGATAGTGTCCAAACGTGACAACTCTGGCTTCTGGGGACCACCTTGAAAGAGCACCCATCAGGAAAGAGACCCCAGGCAGACCTAACTGGGAACTTGTGACATTAAGTTTCACCAGCAGGAAACTTCCAACCATCTCCAGACACAGAACAACTTCCGGTCTTAGTATTTGGAAAGATAATATTGGGATTCAGGAGGATGACTTAATATATAGTATGCGAACACAAATTGCATTAGTTTTAGTTGTCTTTTCGCATTGTGAATGTGAAGGAATTCACAGGCAGTCAAGTCTAGGTTCTAAACCTCAGCAGCTTTAAGGGCTTGTCTTCGTATGACAAAACAAGCTAGCACTATTCTCCACGTGCTAGGTAGCAATTGATAGGGAGCCAAACCCAAATAATCGAGAATGTTTTGGATGGGGTGGCAGATTGAACGATTTAATCCCAATGTATAACCCAACATGCTCAGCGGTTTAGTGATGACTATTTTGTTGCGGGAGTTGTGAAGAATTAGCCAGAAAAAATCCAAAAATCCAAACCACTCCGTCATGAAATCTAACTCCACTTGAGTGGTAGTTGCTGTCTAGTGACTCCCCTCGAAAGCTACCGGATGAGTAGAGTCTGGCCCCAGCGGCAATTCAAAAGTTGTGCCTAGAGGAGTTCATAGAGCGCCGTGTGGTGAAAAAAGAACATGCATCCAAGAAGGCGTGTGGTAGGGGTGATACCCGCCCCTACGGGGCGGGCCACCCCTCCCCCGCCCCCGCATATGCGGGGGGGGGGGGGGGGATTTTTTTCCCCGGACCCTGCCCCCGCATGGGCGGGGACGGGGTCCCCCATCCGCACCCAGCATATGCTACTGGGCCTTTGGCCCAGTACATTTTTCTGGGCCCTAAATGGCCCAGAATCGGTTTTTGGGCCCCTTTGGGCCCAGAATTCGTTTTGGGCCCATTATTTAGATTAAAAAAAATATAAATTTAAAAACAGAAAACAAATAATTTTTTTTTGATAAGTAGATATTAAGTTTCAACTATTAAATAATTAAGTAATATTCATCACAAAAGCAGTAAGAAACTATGCTAAAATAAATAGTTTACAATTATACAAATTAAGAGAACTAATAAACTATTACACTATGACAAACTCTTCTAAAAAAAATAAATATTACAAATTGTATAATTAACTATTGTAGCAACATTACATTAATTGTAAATTAAGAAAATTGATTTTGGGGTGGAGCCGTAGTTGTGAGTTAACTGAGTTGTGTCGAATGTTGATTGCTGTGAGACTAAAATTCAATAAGTTAAAAATAAAAGTTAATAAGTCAAAAAACCTGAAATATTAATAAGTTAAAAATAAAACAAATTAGAATTAAAAAGTTATAAAAATGAAACAAAGTTTTAAATGAAAAAAACAATTAGGGGAGAAATTATGCAAACCATGGCAATGGTGAGTCTAATACAAAGTCATACTGCATCGGAGGTAGCCGTAGACGCCGTCTCATGTACCACTATAAGTATTAAATTTGAAATCAAATTAATGAATACCAATTAAATAAAAATAAATAAATGAAAATGAGAAATTAGAATAAATACCAGATCTAGACTGATCATCACCCTCCTCTTCGACGTCGGCCTCCTCATACTCAAGAACATCCGGAACATGAATTGGAGTTCCCTTGATCCAATTATGCGTGCAAATCAAAGCCTCCACAGTGACAGGAGCTAATGAACTTCGAAATGAATCTAATACACGCCCTCCGGTGCTAAAGGCCGACTCTGAGGCTACTGTGCTAACAGGGATGGCCAAAAGTGTGCGGGCTATCTCTCCAAGGATGGGATACTTCACGGCATTCATGTTCCACCAACTTAATATATCGAAATCTTGTGAAAATGGTAGAATCTCTACTGCTAAGTATCTGTCTATCTCTGACTGAGCCTCTACAGAAGTCCGGAGGAAGGGGGTCTGCTCATACCTCTCACCCCACTCCAATCTACGCCTTTTCCCAACCTCGACTTCAAGAAACTGTGAGCTTGAGGCTGAGGGGGTAGATGTAGATGCCGCAATATTACCACCCCGCAGGGTGGAAAACTCATCAAATAATCTAGTAAGGGTTTCCCGAACCCTTGCTGCAATAAGCTCCGCCCATACTTGCCCGTACGCAAGGCCCAATCCAAATATCATGCCATCCAACTTATACCTCGGGTCAAAGATGACAGCACTAGTTAAATCTCTCCAATACTTGTCGTACTTTGACCTCATAATCAATGTCATCTCCCGTAGCCTAATGTGACCACCCGCGACCATGTCATCTAATTCTTCTTTTACCCTACATATTTGCTGGCATACAACATTGGATGTAGGGTACAAAGTTCCGGATAGCCTCGTAGTGACATCGTAAAAAAGCCTCAAAAACTCTACAAAATTAGTTACAATTTCCCAATCATCAGCTACGGGTTTCCCCAATCCCCCGTGATCATCAAAATATTTTACATATTAGATGTCTTTGTCACCCAATAATGCAAATGCCAGCCTATATTCTTGGGCCGCCTCCAACATCAGAAATGTTGAGTTTCATCATGTAGGCATATCAGTACAAAGACCCTTCTTAGATGTTAGACCCGCAGATCTCGCAGCAACCTTGAATTTCTCCAACCTTGAAGGAGAAGATCTCACCCATCTCACAGCAGTCCTAACCCGAGCAATCGAGTCATGAAGATTTCTCAAACCATCACTGACAATCAGATTCAGAATATGTGCCGCACATCTCACATGCAGACACTCACCACCCATAAGTGTCTTATTTGCCTCTCTAAGATAAGTTTTCAAATGTCCTAATGCAACATCGTTAGACGAGGCATTATCAACTGTGACTGTAACAACTCGAGTCAAACCCCACTCTTTTATTGAAGCCTCCAAGGCCTTCCCAACTGTCTCACTCTTATGATCGGTGATTTTACAAAATTTTATAATTTTCTTTTGTAATGTCCAATGGCAATCAATAAAATGCACAGTCAAAGACATATAATTAAAATTTTGGATCGATGTCCAAGTGTCAGTGGTGAGACAAACAAATTGATCCGCCAATTGATCCCTCAACTTCTCCTTTTCAATGTAAAAATGCTTTTTTACATCCTTTGCCACCGTGTGGCGAGAGAGAATATTAAACCTTGGTTCCAAGTAGTGAGAATACGCTTGGAACCATTTCCCGTTAACAATTTGAAAATGTAGCTCGTCCATTATGACCATACGAGCTAGATGTCTTCTACACTCATCGGAATCATACTTATTATACCCCCTCAAACTTGCACCCCCACTAGTCCCATCCGCCATTTTTTGAAGTCCAACTTCTAGCCTAGATTGGTTTTTCTCTTGTAATGATCTTAATATTGGACTTTTTTTGCATTGCTCTTCTAAGTGCACCTTTAATTGTGAGGTGCCATGTTTCCTATAGTGGCATCCATAAATTTTTCCACAATAGTTACACTTGGTTTGGGGGTTACTTGAGTCACCACCCTCTAGTTTGGTGAAATGACTCCAAACTATTGAAGCAGGTTTCTTGCTGGGCTTGGGGACGGGGCAAGGTGCCGTAGGGGTAGGTGTAGGGGTAGGTGTAGGTTTAGGGGTAGGGATAGGGGTAAGGGTGCCCTCGGCCTGGAAAGGAGAGCTCGCACTCGAATCCGTTGGTATATCCATAAACTAAATCAAACAAGAAATCTGAAATAATAGAAAACATAACAACTATATAATGAACATAAAAGAAAAGTAGAATAAAAAAAAGTATCACACTATCACTTGACATTCATATATATATATATATATGTAAATATATATATATTGTGTACTTTGGTTATAAATGTAATAAAGTATATTAACAACAAATACACTATATGTTGTTAATAAAGTATATTAACAAATACACTACATGAGGCAAGAAAATATGGATGTTTCCTTTATTTAAGTAAGGTAGAAAAGTCCACATCCAACAAATTAAAAAATATTAACGAAGAAATGAGAAATAAAAAAATAATATTGAATTTTGGACTCTTATCTTCTTCTTTTTTTCTTTTTTTTTTCTTTTTCTTTTTATAAACATATCTTTTGGGATATTGAGATGTATGCTTAATTATATATAGGCAATATTTATATGTATTCTTTTTATAAACATATCTTTTGAAACAAGCTAGAAAGTCCCCAATATTCTTTATCCGACCTAAAGTATAAATTAGTTAAATCATGTAGAGCAAAAATAAGCTTTTTAATTTCCTTGTTGTTCATATAACTTTCATAAAATAACATCTAAAATCAAATATTACCTTTATTTTTATGCAATATCTAAAGAGCCTTGCTAGTTAAAATAAATTTTATAACCTATAACTTAAGTAAGAAAGTAGTAGTTGTGACACTACTATAAATTTTATATATGTATATATTACAAAATCTAAAATATTTTGTTTGCAAATTACTAGTGGGGTTATGAGTTATCGTGTCACCACTAAGCTGTATGATATATATTTTAGATTAATTTAAGTTGTATGAAACCCTAAATTAATTTAGGGGTTTCAATCTTTGAATCCTCTAAATTAATTTAGGGTATTAATTTAGGGATTTCAAAGATTGAAATCCCTAAATTAATTTAGGGTTTCGGATTTGAGCCCTAAATTAATTTAGGGTTTCCAATCCGAATTAATTAGAGTCTTAGACACAATTAAATCCAATCCAATCCGAAATAATTACAGAAATGAGAAAACAAACACAATTCACATGCATTATGTCACAGACTCATTCAAATTTCAAACCAAAACACATGCACAATCTAAGCTCCACAGCACACAATTCACAAAGATCCCATCCTCCATCTCTGATAAACCCCATCCTTCCTCCAAACTCCATTAAAAATATAAATCACAAAAAATAAAATAGGATAGGGTTTCTTACCTTCGGATCTTCGGTGACGGAGATGCAGAGAGAGGGATCGGATGCGCACGGCGATGTTGAAGGAGACGCTGGTAGCTGGGTGTGGCGCTGAAAACTCAGAGAGAGGGAGAGACGAGCAGAGCTGGTGGGTCACTGGGAGGCAGAGACAAAGAGAAGTGAGAGTTTGAGAGTGAGCGAGGGAGGGAATCGGGGAGGGGGGGATTTCATTTTTAATTAACCCAGGCATGAAACGACGTCGTTTCATGCGTAGTTTTTTATATATATATATGTGAACAGTACTTAGGCGGGGCGGGGCGGGTGTCACCCCCATCCTGCACCCGCCCCCAGACAGAGCGCCAGATGCGGGGCGGGTGGCCCCGCCCCCGCATCTGGCGGATGGGGTGGTCCGCCCCGCCACAAGGGTGCGGGGCGGAAGCGGGTCGGGGCAGCGGGGGCTGGGCCCCGTTGCCCACCCCTAGCGTGTGGCAAGAATTTGTGAGGTAACTATTATGTATAAGTATGCACCACATGATAAGTAGACAAAACATTCACGAGAAGTTCAAGTGATAAAAGGCTAGGTAGTGTTGAATCTAGGAATTGTTGTGGCTGACAAGGAGCCTTATCCAACAAAGTTTATCTCGAGAGTGGTTTACGTTAATAGAACAGGCCGGCCTGCTACAAGAAAACTGCTTATTTGTAGCAGTTAATTCTAGCGAAATGACTATTTACAACTAAAATGAGTCTGTTTTGGTCACAAATAGTCTTTTTGCCGCAAACAAATGGCCACAAATACCCATTTTTCTTGTAATAGGTCCCGTAGAAATACACAAGTCGATTGGAGACTTCACCATGTCGAGGCATGTTCTCGCTAATAGAATTGATCTTTTTTTTTAATTATTTTTTTTAGAAAAGATGTTTTATTAATTGAATATTGACTAGTTTGATAAAATGTCAATGAAAAAACTAGAAAAGACGACTACTTCACCCAACAACCATTAAAATTATAAGGACATTGATTGAACAAAACATAAGAGATTTTATGTTATATTTATTTTAAATGACGTATATGATGAAAGGTAAAAATGATGATTAAAAAGTCATTTTGAAAATTTGTGAATACAACATACTAAGGGCAAGCAAGAAGATAACTTAATAATTGTTTATGCCAAAAATACAAAAAATTAGACTGAAACACTTTTACATGCTGATTGTTTAATAACATGAACTAGACTTAGAAACATAGCAAAATATACAAAAATGGCATTTTGCCAACAGAACTCAAAAAGACACTAATAACCTAGACTCCTAAGAGTCTCCTCCATAGCAACGATACGACCCTCGATGTCGCTCAATCGACCAATGACAGGTATCATGATCCTTTCTATGTCATCGTTCAAACTAGCTCGTTCATTGCTCAGAAAGTGCCACATGGATCTCCATGTGCACACTATCAACGATGTCATCTATACATCGAGTTGTTGTTGTTGGTGTAGTAGGTCTAGCTTGCTGGGGATGAAGTAGGGGTGGGCAGCGGGGGCGGGGCCCCGCCCCCGCATGGGCGGGCGGGCTAACCCGCTTCGCCCATGCGGGGGCGGGGTCCCCCACCCCGCATAAAGAGGGCATAGCGGGGGCGGGGGGCGGGATGACCCCAGCGGGGCCCCGCCCCCGCCCCCGCCCCCGCCCCCGCCCCACATTAAAAAAAAAAATTTATTTATATATATTAAATAAATATATTGTATATAGATATACACAATTTATAAAAGACTTAAAATTATATTCAAGTCATTGGATTGTTTTGGCCTCCTAGGCCAATCTTTATATAGGAGGCCAAGGCAATACAATAGTCATCCTTAAGCAATGTGGGACTTACTACTAAGTCCCACATTGCTTAAGGATGACTATTGTATTGCCTTGGCCTCCTATATAAAGATTGGCCTAGGAGGCCAAATCAATCCAAAATCTAACTCTAATGAGTTTAAATTTTTTCATATTTATAAATTTTAATTTATTATTTAAATTATATTATAATTTTGGTCTAAAAAAATATTTTTAGACGAATTTTTTTTTTTTAATATAATAGCGGGGGGCGGGGCGGATGGGGGTTTTTCTCCCACCCCCCGGCACCGGGGCGGGGGACCCCGCCCCCGCCACCCGGGGGCGGGGGAAAAACCCCCATCACTAGCATGGTGCGGGGCTGGGGGCGGGGAGGGGGTGCCCCCGCCCCGCACCATGCGGGTAGCACCCCTAGGATGAAGTAGTCGAGCCCTCATAAATGTGGTAACTAGCCTCCGACTACTGTAGCCTATGCAGGTGGCCCTCTATTTTGCCCAAGGTTACGATGTTCAGTGGCCCCATCCGTGATTGTCGACGCTCACGGAGTGACTTCCACTCACGCAGACACAAATAGTCTAGAGATCATGAGCATATATGGTAGACCACTTCCGGTCAGATACTGTGACTCAAATCGGATCCGGATAAGGTAATATATAGAAAGGCAAATCAATAAGATAGCCTCTAGCCAGTAGTAAAATAAATCTAACTACAACAAAATCTACATTTATTGTTAGTGACAATGGAAAGATCTTGTCCCAAAACAATAAAATCTGCATTTATTATTAATGAAAATGGATGTTAGTGAAACTGCATTTATTATAGCATGAGTAATGCTATACAGTACCACACTCTCATTCTATTTTGATCATACTAAGTAGTATGTGGCATATTCATCACCATTAGATGATAAAGAAACATGCAATAAATGATCATTTAATGGTGATAAATGTGCCACATCATATTTAGTGGGATGAAAATGGGATGGTAGTATGGTGTATAGAATTTTCCAATTTATAAATACACCTTCTTGTATGTACTATGAGATGATTAGATTGATTAAGAGACTTCGGTTTATCTCTAACTTAACCATTGATCAAGACATCTCCCACTGCTATCACCCAAGGTTAATGTTTCCCTATTCGCAGGTAGATGGTGGAAGCGTTGAAGGCCCCATTAAGAATTGCATCAATAATAGACATCTCCAGTACTAAAGTGGAGTTTTCTGAAAAACATTGTTATATATGAAACTACAATATTGGTGTTGTATAATAAACATTATTATAGACATACAGCTTGATTCCAAGGGCGTTCATTTTCCAGTTTGTTTTTGGCATTTTATGTTTGTGTGTATGTGTCTATATATATATATATATATATATATATATAGATTAATTGTGTAGATTAATTTTTTCTTAAAAGAGGTAAACACTACAACATAAAACATATTTTGGGACGAAATAACTCGTCCTAGAAAATGCAAATCTTGTACCAAAATCGTTTTAGAATGAGAAAAATTCATCCCAAAATGTTCTTTTGGGACAAAAATTGGTATTTCATCCTAGAATTTTTTTTTTTTTTTTTTTGCAATAACTTGGACCGTTGAAAGCTGTTCAAGTGGGGAAAAAAATATGGGACAAAAATATTTTGTTCCTAAATCCCTTTTGAACAGCTTATGACATACTCAAACCAAGAAACCTGTTCGAACAATTGTGAATAGAGTCTGTTTCAAAAGCATTCGAAGAGAGGATATGGCGTTCGAATATTGAATGCAAGTTTTGAATCAGAGTAATATGCATTCGAATGTTCAAACCATATATTGTTCGAGCCCGTCTTATGATTGTTGAAACATTACAATTGTTCGCTATACCCGTTCCAATATAAAGCGCGCAGTCCGTTAATAAACTAGAACAAAATATGCATTCGAACACATGAAATGTCATTTGAACAGCTGACAATTATAAATATAAATATAAATCAATAAATTGAAATAAATATGAAATTCAAATATATAAAATAATAAATAATTCCGCAATTGTTGGAATTTTTCTCAAGATATACTATGGTCTTAATATAAAATATTAGAAAATAATAGAAAATATTTTTAAGATGGTGGAGGCATAAATTGTTGCGACATCATCAACTGTATCACTTGAAGCATTTGTTGGCGCTGAATTATTGCCATTTCCCTTTGCAACTCATGATCTTGTTGTTGTTGTCTTGACCTTAGTTGCTCGATCTCTTTTCTTACTTCTTCTAAGTCTCGAGAAGAATTAATTAATCTGCTCTTGGATTTCGAAGAAGAGGCCGAAGGTTTTACGTACCGCCTCAGACCTCTCAAATATCTAAAACCAGGTCTCAAAACATAAAAAAAAAAATCTCAATTTCACTCGCAAGGAATTTTCAGAAGCAAAGTTATTATGGAGTGCAAACATCTTATCCTACACAATAAAAATTAATATAAGCTATTAGTTATGAGACAAATATGTAGTTAATAGTAAACGAAAGGTTCCCCAACTTGTACATAATTTGATTGTGCTTCAAGATGAGTCTATACTCCATCACGATTGTGCTTCATGTTATGTTTAACAGGATTATCTTCTTCTTAGACTTAAAAAAATAGAATCAAAGAACGAAAGTGCATTTACAATAAAAAGAGTTATTTAATTCCATCTCTTCTAGTTTCTTGGATTTATTATTAGTGAGAATGCATGTTAGTGAGACTGGTACAATGTTTAATGGTGGTATTTTCACTAACATGCATTTTCATAGACAATAAATGCAGCTTTTGTGGCTAGAGACTATCCAATTGATCTGTGTCTGTATTACCTCATTCAGATCCGATATGACTCACAGTATCTGACTAGAAGTAGTCTACCATATGTGCTGATGATATCTAGAATACTTGTGTCTGTGGGACTGGAGGTGACTCCGGCCAAGTGTCAACAATCATAGATCGGGCCACTTAACATCGTGATCTTGGGCAAAAGCGAGGCTCACCTGCGTAGGGGTCATCGGTCAAAGGTTGGTGACCACATTTATGAGGGCTCGGCTACTGCATCCTCAGCGAGACCTACTACACCAACAACAGCAGCTCGATATACAAATGATGTCGCTAATATTGTGTGCATGGAGATTCGTGGGGCACTTTCTGAGCAACGAACAAGTCTGAACGATGACATAGAGAGGATCATGATGCCTATCGTTGGTCGATTGAGCAACATGGAGGGTAGTATCGATGCTATATGTGGAGGAGATTCTTAGGAGTCTAGGTATAATTAGTGCCTTTCAAGTTCTCTGTTCTCAAAATGGCACTTTTATATATTTTGGTCTCTTTTTAAGTCTACTTCATGGTATTAAACAATGGGTAGCATGTAAAAGTGTTTTTACGTCTGTTTTTGTTTATGGAATGAACAATTATTCGTTCTCTTCTTGCTTGCCCTCGGTATGTTGTATTCACCATTTTTTAAAGGAACTTTTTAATCATCGCTTTTACCCTATTAATACTAATTTTAATAAATTACATTTCATCATATACGTCCTTTAAAATAAATATAGCATACGATCTCTTAAATTTTGTTCATTTCCTTATCATTTAAATGTTTGTTGGGCAAAGTTGTCATATTTTCTAATTTTTTTCATTGACATTTGATCAAATTAGTCAATTTCAATGAATAAAAATATGGTTTTCCAAAAAAAAAAAATTATTCTCGTTAATAATTATCTTTTTAGTGCATTCAACGGGCTTGGAGGTTAGAAAACTCCACGACCTCTACAGTTAGCCATCAGTCTCGAGTCTAAAGACTCGATGTGCAACCAATAGGCGGGAAAGGTCAGGGACTGCCCGACCTCTACAATTAGCCACCAATGTCGAGTCCAAAGACTCGCGGTGCACTCAACGGGCGTAGAGGTTAGAAGATCCCACGACCTCTACAGTTAGCCACTAGTGTCGAGTTCAACAGGTGGGCAACTATCTGGACTGCCCAACCTCTCTCACATGGATAACAATAAGAGCACAACATCTTCTCCAGCAAACGCTAAGTGTTTATGCTCGCGCCACAACCGCCTCGCGTGGATGTCCTTCGGGAATGAGTCGACAGGCTCAGCAACAGCCTAAGATGGATCCAAGAAACAAATAGAAATCGGGGACCAGACAGGAAACCAGGGATCAATTTTTAAATTTATTCTATAGATTATTGACTTGAAGATTCTCAAGACCTTTTTGTCCAGCTAATCACCCTTAAGAATTGCGGGCATCTGTAGGGGTCAAATTAGCAACCTATAATTTAGCTTCAAGATAAGGCCGAAAATCAAGCTAAAAGATAAAGCTATGAAGAGATAGGACAAGTTGACTCAGACTCATAAAAGGAAAGGGATTCAGACTCCTAAAAGAAAAGGGACTCAGATTTCTAATAGGAAAAAAGCTTCACAAGGAAATCACTCCAAGACAAGTTGGACCTCTATGTATATGAGGAGATCCTCCACAAAACGGAGGGACTCTCCATAAGCTCTCTCCACAGAAACTCCCGACGCCAAACTTCACCACACATAGCGACTCCAAAGGACCTCCCCTAAATTTCTTCATTGTATTGAGCGATATGTGAGTCATGATAGATTGTAAAAGCACCCTTTATAGTGGATTTCACCCCCAAACAACCAGTGGACAGGGACATTATGCCGAACCACATAAATATCTGTGTCTCTCTTTATTTATGCTTATTTGTTATTTACTTTATGGATGAATGTGAAGAACACTGCATCGAAGCCCGAATCATCTCGTGGGTCGGGGATAATTATTTCCTCCATTCCGGTTTGTTGTGCAAATTAAGGCATTAACAAGATCATATTTGATTTGTAAGAGAAGTTTAAATTGAATTTATCTTACAAATCAAATCATATAACAATTGAACTTATTTGCGAATCAAATCAAGATTTTGAAAGATTAACATCTAATAAAAATTGAAAATCTTAGCATATGATTTAAGCAGATGATTTAGATTTTAAAAACCCAAAATAAAAATTTTAATTTCTTCTCAAATTGAGTTATATATTCAAAAACTTAATAGAGAAAACTTTTGTATGAGAATCTTTTCGATGCTACAATCTCATATATCTATACAAAGAAATGCTACAAGGAAGCCTTACACCACACACACCTACCTAACCAATATGCATATGATTTGTCATTTTTGCCCTTCTATTTAAACACACGCATATTTAACTATTAAGATAGAAGGGTAAAAATGACAAATCACATATTTTCAAAAATGTGCTTTTCTGAAAAAATCCATATTTCTTGTAGTGATATATATATTAGGGGTGTAAAATGGTGTTAACGAGTCGTGTTCGTGTCGTGTCAAGACATGTATATTATACTATATGGGTCAACCCTAACCCAACCCATTAAGTTTATCGTGTCAAAATCTCAAACTCTAACACGACCCATTAACATAATGGGTAGTGCCGTGTCAACCCGTTTATCTAGATGGGTTGAATAGACCCGAAATTAACCCGTTTAAGCTAGTTAAGTTAGCATAATTTTATATAAATGTTAAAATCACAATGTCTATAAAAAAAAATATAAAACTAACTACAAGTCCAAAATTACAATCCAAACAATAAAAATATCAAAATTAAAATCTCAACAATTTTATTTTTAGGTATAAGGGTATAATTGTAACTTTAACTTTCTTAATGGGTCGTAACGGGTCAAAATAGGTTGACCCGTTATCAACCTGTTAAGCAATCGTGTCTTAACGGATCAATCCGTTTTGACCCGAACCGTTAAGGCTAAACCCTAACCTGCTTTTATCGTATCGTGTTCGTGTTGGGTTAACGGGTAGTGTCACATATTGCCACCCCTAATATATATATATGAGAAATCTTACATGGAAGTCTTGCACAGCACACCTCCACCTAATCAATATGTGATTTGTCAATTTTACCCTTATATCTTAATAGTTAAATACGTGTATGTTTAAATAGAAAGACAAAAATGACAAATCACATGCATGTGAGTTAGGTAGGTGTGCGTGGTGTAAGGCTTCCTTGTAGCAATTCTTTATATAGATATATGAGAGTGTAGCATCGAAAAGATTCTCATACAAAAGCTTTCTCTATTACGTTTTTGGATATATAACTCGATTTGAGAAGAAATTAAGATTTATATTTTGGGTTTTTAAAATCTAAATCATCTGCTTAGATCATATGCTAAGATTTTCAATTTTTATTAGATGTTTATCTTTCAAAATCTTGATTTGATTTGCAAATAAGTTCAATTGTTATATGATTTGATTTGTAAGATAAATTCAATTTAAACTTCTCTTACAAATCAAATATGATCTTGTTAATGCCTTAATTTGAAAAACAGACAGAAAGGGAGGAAAGAATTATCCCTGGCCCATGAGATGATTCGGGTTTCGATACCGTGCTCTTCGAGTTCATCTATAAAGTAAATAGCAAATAAGCATAAATAAAGAGAGACGTCGGGATTTACGTGGTTTGGCATAATGCCTACGTCCATGGGTTGTTTGGGGGTGAAATCCACTATAATGGGTGCTTTTACAATCTCTCATGGCCTCACATATCTCACAATACAGTAGGAAAATTTAAGAAAAATCCTTTAGCGTTGTAGTGGAGTTTGGCATAGGGAACTTCTGTGGAGAGATCTTGTGTGTAGAGAGCTTGTTGAGAGTCCGTTCATGTTGTGGGGGATCTCCTCATATATATAGAGGTCCAACTTGCCTTATGAAACCTTTTCTTTTTAGGAATCTGAGTCCTTATCATTTTAGGAGTCTGTGTGTCTTTCCTCTTAGGAGTTTGACTCAACTTGTCCTATCTCTTCTTAGCTTGATTTTTGGCCTTATCTCGAGACTAAATTATAGGTCACTGATTTGACCCCTACAGATGCCCGCAATTCTTAAAGGTGATTTGATGGACAAGAAGGCCTTAAGAATCTTAAAGTCAATAATTTGTAGAATAAATTTTAAAAATTTATCCCTAGTTTCTTGTTTGGTCCCTGATTTTCTGTTTGTTTCCCGATTTTCTGTTTGTTTTGTGCTAAGCAGTGACGAGCTCTACTTGGGGAGATAGGTGGGAGGTGTACTCAACCGCAGTAGGTGTGAGCATGGAGCTCTACTTTGGTGGGAGATGTACACAACCACATTAGTGGCGATCGCGGGGCTCGGCTTTGAATTTGTTTATTTGTGTAGATGTTTGCCTGAGAGATTGTTTATTGTCGCGTCGAAGAGTGTATATTTCCATTATTGGTTTTTGTGTGTATTTTTGTGATAATTATTTATTTTGTTGGTAGTAATGGATTTTCTGGCCCCTCGGTGTAAATTGTTGTTGGTGTTCTCGTTTTGTTGTTTGCTTTTAGTAACCCACTCTTAAGTGGTCAGGGTGCCCGTCAACCCCCTAGATCCATCTTAGGTGGTTGTTGAGCCCATCGACTCGTTCTCGAAGGGCACCCCCGCGAGGTGGTTGTCGAGCTTGGTGGCTTGTTCTCGAAGGTAACCTGTTGGCGGTAGTTATAGCGCGAGCATAAACACTCCGTGTTTGCTAGAGAAGATGTTGTGCTTGTATTGCTATCCATGTGAGAGAGGTTGGGCAATCCAGAGAGTTGCCAGCTTGTTAGTTGCCTGGGAGGTTGAGCGGTCCCTGACCTTTCCCACCTATTGGCTGCACCGTGAGTCTTTGGACTCGATATTGGTAGCTAACTATAGAGGTCGTGGGGTCTTCTGACCTCCACACCCGTTGAGCATATCGTGAGTCTTTGGACTCGACGCTGGTGGCTAACTGTAGAGGTCGTGGGATCTTCTGACTTCCACGCTCGTTGAGCACACCATGAGTCTTTGGACTCGACGCTGGTGGCTAATTGTAGATGTCGTGGGGTCTTCTGGCCTCCACGCCCGTTGAGTGCACTGCGAATCTTTGAATTTGACACTAGTGGCTAACAGTAGAGGTCGGGCGGTCCCTGACCTTTCCCACCTATTGGCCGCACCGCAAGTCTTTGGACTCGACACTAGTGGCTAACTGTAGAGATTGTGAGATTTTCTAACGTCCATGCCGATTGAGTGCACCGCGAGTCTTTGGACTCGACACTGGTGGCTAACTATAGAGGTCGGGCAACCCCTAACCTTTCCCGCCTATTGACTGCACTACGAGTCTTTGGACTCGACATTCTGTAGAGGTTGTCGGGTCTTCTGACCTCCACGCTCGTTAAGTGCACCGTGAGTCTTTGGACTTGACACTGGTGTTTAAGGGTCACTGATCACCGCGAGTCTAGGGACAAGACTTTGGTGGGGTCTTTGCTCACCACGAGTTTAGGGACTCGACTTTGGTGTTTGAGGGGATGCTCGATCACATTGTTGTGGCAGGAGGCTGAGTTCGATCGTCCTGAGAGGTTTCACCTAAAATCAAATAGGTTAGCATGATACAAATTACAAGTTTGAGATCTGTAAAGCTGAACCATTCTGTTAGAGTGTGGTGAAGGCCGGTGACACACGGGTGATGCCCATGGGCAGCCATGCATTGGCACTGATGAAGGCACGGGATGCCCGCAATACCAAACTGTCTATTCTGATGGAGACAGATTAAGATGACTGAGAGGGGCTTTGTAAGCGATGTTCCACGCCACGCCGGTGATTTCCAGCAAAGTATATTCTAGAGCAATTTTACTACTGCTTTCCATTTTTTCCAACTAGGATTGTTTGCTGTTGAATAATTTTTGCATGGAGAAATTGTTCATCCTTGAGTGCTTTTGTAGCAATAATCTTGCACGATTAAGAATGGTGAATTTTTGCTTGCCTAGAGGAGTTGGTCGTCTTGTTCCTCTCCCAAGGCATTGGTCTTGCACTGTGGACTGCTGAAATTTTGCTCACCTAGAGGAGTTGGTCTTGTTCCTCGCCCAAATCGTTGGTCTTGCACGATGGACTGCTGAATTTTTGCTCGCCGAGAGGCGTTGGTCATGTACAATGGATTGCTGAATTTTTGCTTGTTGAGAGGCGTTGGTCTGGTTTGGCAGTAATGAAGCTGCTTTCATTGCCCACCATGTAGCTAATAGAAGGGAGAGGTTGTCTGCACTGATGTGAGGCTGGCCAGATGTTGCCCTCCATGAGGTGCTCTCACCATGGGGGTGGCAAGATGCTGCCTCAAGCGAGGCTGGCGAGACGTTGGTTGCCATGTGGGTGGTGAGGTGCCAGTGAACAGTGAACAATTGTCCACCAAGAGGTACTGTGATGGTGTTAGCTGCGGCAAAGTTGCATGTTTTCGATCTGGAGCTATCGTGGAGGAGGATGGTCATGGAGGTTAGATGCAACAGTTTTGAACTCCCTGGGGTCGGCGACGCCATAGCAACGGCAGAACATGCCAAAGGTTCACGGCGTGGCCGTGGGTGGTTCCACGAGCTCACAGTTGGGCTAGGCTGGCGAGCACATTGTGGTGTTGACGTCGAGCAGCTTTTGCAGTGAGCTTTGGTGATGGAAACGAGGTGGTTTCCGTTTCGATCTATGGCGAGGAGTTCCCATGGCGTGTAGTTTCACGACCATGAGGGTGGGGAGGTGGTGCATGTTGGTCACCCTGACTTGGTGTGGTGCTGCCGTTGCGGCTCCACTCGACCATGGAAGAGTCCCGTGTCTGCTTGCCTTCACGGTTGTGGCACTGTACAACTAGTTGTGGCAGCCTCCAACGATGATAGGAGATGCCGACGATGGTTGTGGTAGCGGCCACAATCGGTTTCACAAGCTCACGACTATCATGGGGGTACACGAACGCGCAACTAAGCAACGGTCGGGAGGAGCCTCCATGATGTAGAACTTCATTGTCGATGATAGGAGCCGCAGTTGGTGGCCCAGACGTTGTGCCCTCCATCCAGCTTGCGATGCCCTGGGGGTGCGTACGACTGAGTTGAGCTTCATGGTAGGAGGCATACTTGTAGCGATGGAGAGGCGTTGAGCAGCTCCTATGTCGAACATCGGCAGTGGTGGCGAGGTACGACAGCGAACAAAGCCTCCGTGGTCGGGGACCTTCTTGGCAGCGATAGAAAGCTCTAACGAGCTAGGTGGTGGCCTGTGGCTGGACCTTTAGGATGCATAGGAACATGTATCCTTTGCCCGCGGCGCTGTGCCAGATGCATTTGGCTTTCGGGGTCAAGGAGCTACCCCGCCGGCGACAGAAATCGCCGACGGTGTGGTTGGTGGTGGCTCCGACAGCTCATGGACGCCGATGTGTGCGACGCAACTCATTGGTCTCTGCCCGCCCTGTGCAAGGCCTGCACAACATGCCGCTACGGTGAGCGACCAATGGAGGTCTCTACCAGCGGCATCTCCGCCATACGGGGTGGCCGGCCCCAGACCCCGTCGCTCTATGGGGGTGGTGGTTACAAGTCCTACGAGAAAGAAAAAGAACTGGGTGCACGCCCTGCAACCGTTATGCACGCCGTGCATGGGATTCACGGTGCATCTGTCACGTGCACAATGCATGCCATGCACTCCACCAGTTTAATGTCTCTCCTTTTTTTTTTCGTAACATCACGTGTGACCTGCAAGCATAGTGCATGTCTGTTGCACACACTCCCCTTCTTTTTCTTTCTTGTTGCAGAAAATTATTAATGAAAAATAACAAGAAAATATTTGATTTGATAGGGAAAACTTATCTGGCTCCTGGATGCAATCTCGTGAGCCGTGTAATTCTCCTACAGCCCTTTTCGGTGTTAAAAATAAATCGATCCCACAGACGGCGTACTGTTAATGCCTTAATTTGCACAACATACCGGAAGGGATGAAAGAATTATCTCCGACCCACGAGATGATTCGGGCTTCAATACGGTACTTTTTGCGTTCATCTATAAAGTAGATAACAAATAAGCATAAATAAAGAGAGACGCAGGGATTTATGTGGTTCGGATTATGCCTACGTCCACGGGTTTAGGGGTGAAATCCACTATAATTGGTACTTTTAAAATCTCTCATGACCTCACATATCTCACAATACAATAGGAAAATTTAGGAAAAATCCTTTGGCGTTGTAGTGGAGTTTGGCGTAGGGAGCTTCTGTGGAGAGATCTTGTGTGTAGAGAGCTTGTGCCTATTAAGCAGGTTCCTGTGAGCCAACCTCGTGCGGTGGTGTGGATCAAACCAGTGGCAGGGTGGGTGAAGTTGAATGTTGACGGGAGTAGTAGGGGAAACCCGGGATCTTGTGGAGGGGTGGAGTGATTTGGGATCATTTGGGGAATGTCAAGGCTGCCTTCTCGGAAAACCTGGGTATGGGCACTAATAATGCGGCTGAATTAAGGGCCATACTGAGAGGTATCATGGTTTGCAAAGAGTTTGGCCTAAATCATGTGGAGATAGAGTGTGATTCTGCGTTAATTGTTCATTGGTTGACTTCGGGTGCCTGTAATGTGTGGTACCTCTGGGACTATTGGAAGTTGTTGCTCGAATGTCTGGTAGGCATGATTTTTTCCGTTTCACATATTTTCCGTGAGGGTAACTAAGTTGCTAATTTCTTTGCTCGTCAAGGCGAATCGGGGATCACGAGGACGTATGGATCAGGTTCTGACTTTCTAGCTTGTGTTGTGAGGGGCATGATTCGATTGGATAAGATTGGTTTTCCTTCTATAAGGTAGGAATTTTCTTTGTGTGTAGCAGGAAGTTAGATGGTTTCTTGTTGGGCTTGGTATATGATGATTTTTTATTTTAATTTGTTTTGATGCATGGGGTCTTTTTTGTAAATCCCAAGTGTCCATCTGTTACCACTAACAGATGGAACAGAGCTTATTAATAAATTTGGAACAGGGCTGCTATGTGGGTGGCTACCGGCTCTTCTAAAAAAAAAAAAAGAGAGAGAGAGAGAGCTTGTTGAGAGTCCGTCCGTTTTGTGGGGGATCTCCTCATATATATAGAGGTCCAACTTGCCTTGTAAAACTTTTTCCTTTTAGGAGTCTGAGTCTCTATCTATTTGGGAGTCTGTGTCTTTCCTCTTAAGAATATGAGTGAACTTATCCTATATTTTCTTGGCTTTATCTCTTAGCTTGATTTTCGACCTTATCTCGAGGCTAAATTATAGGTTGCTGATTTAACCCCTACAGATCTTATCGGTGGTATCGTAGATAATGTGTCATTGAACAAGTTTGCATGCAAGTCCAAAGACCCAAAAGAAAAACCCTAGCTAGAAGAAATAATGAAGAAAGCACAACAAAATATTCGATGACACTGTGGGCGGCATAACCCACCTAAACAAATATATATATATTAAGTAGCTTTGACAACGAGGCAAGACGACGACGACGACGTGCACAAAGAAAAATGATCCTATGAATCTTTCACGAGAAGTATATATATAATAAACAACAAATCTGCTGTTGCACGTTGATAATGGACAAACTGTGTTTTCGGTAAGAAAGGGACCCTTTCGACACAAAGGATCAAATCAAAGCAGAGAAATACATTAAGCTTGACGCCATGAATATACCAAATCCTGGTATAGAGGAATAGAACTTTCCTTTGCTCTTCAAATAATGGTATCTCATGTCTTCTTCTTCTTTTATGACTAAATATAACCACTAAACGTTAAGCAAAGAATAAAGAAAAGCCAAACTAATTTGCAAAAGTCGGCAAATATATATATATATATATATATATATATATTGAGTCTCACACAGCTGCTAGCTTAGTACAAATCATGTGTATATATATATATATATAGCATCTTTAGGTATCTAATTTACATTTATGATCTCCTATATATACGTACGATTACTCATGAATATGTTAATCCTCAATTAATTATAAAATAAAACAGAAATAATTAGTAACTAAATAATTATAATGCTATTTCTTTCTATAAACAGCTCTATATAGGATCATATACTTCTAGAACCTTAACAATCTTTTCTATATATTATTCATTTTTGTCGTATATATATAGAGACGCAGATAGCCATCATGTATTATTTTTACCATGCGCGCGTGCGCACATATATATATATATATATATATGATTTGTAATTTGCATATATATATTAAGAAAAAATACTATTTATGACGAGTTATTTGCGCAATGAGAATAGACTCATTTTGATAAAAAATTTATCATTCTTGTAATTAAGTGCTAGCTTTACGCTAAAACAAAAAAACACAACCTTGTAATTAAGTGCTGGCGGCCTGGAGCCTGGGATTTTCGATAATTAATGTCTCTCTTTTATAGTTTTTGTCTGCCTCATGTATTTCAGATGATCATGTAGTTCCTACGTACACACTACGTACTTGATGAAGGTACGTACGTAAGGATTGATCATTAAAAAAACAGGAAAGAAAGAAATCAGAAAGAAAAAGAAGATTAATATGGCCGGCATCATGTATATATTGATCTACATAGGAGCATTCGGTCAATCAATGTCTCTACTCTCTGAACAAAAACAATTATATATACGGCCTTTCAAACGGATCATTCGATCAATGAGATACGATTTCATGTCCTGGTGAAGATATCTAGCTATCTTCATATATATATATATATATATATATATATATATGTAGAGGAGCAGTACTTTAATTCCTTATATATATAAGTAGTAATATCTGCATTTGTTGTACTTCTTGCATGGGGACAGCTATTTAATATATTGAAAAACAAATTCAGCTCATGTCTTTTTGCTACTTGTCCTACTTTAACAAGGCAAACAAAAGAGTTTCCAATCACTACAAGAAAAACGGGCTTTTGTGACCATTTAATTGCGGCGAAAAGATTATTTGTGACCAAAACAAACTCCTTTTAGTTGTAAATAGTCATTTCGCTAGAATTAACTGGCTACAAATAAGCAGTTTTCTTGTAGTGTTTAATGTTTCATGTGATTTTTGAAGTTCAGATGCATGCTCCTAGCTATATATTGACTAGGTCAGACAAGATTTATATATATATATTTATATATATGTGTGTGTATATATATATATATATCATGTATAACAGCTTGTCCATAATAATATATATAATTAATTATTCTAATGCTCAAGCTAGTACTGGTTCTTCAACTCTGCTGCATTATATATTATTCTTAACGTGAGTTGTAAACTGCAGTACTGCAATCGATCTGAAGGAATAATAAGTCGATCCAAAAGTTCAAAAAATGTGTTGAGAAAAAGACAATACCATATTGAAACAAAGTGCGAAACCATCGAAGGAAACATGCATGCATGAATGATTCTGCTAATGTGGTCTTGATCTGTGTGTTTGTTTCCAAATGAACACCAACAACACCAGATCAAAAGATTGACAAAACTTGGGGATTATGAAGAAGCTAAAAATTCTTTGTAAGAAACAAAGTATATATATATATATATATATATATATATATATATATAATAGCAAGGTAGGCTGCGCCCTAGGATTGGATATTCATAACAAAGTTTATTGGAATTAAGCTTATATGCTTGTAGATACATAGCATCCGCACTAAAATATGGCCTTATAAATCAATCCAAGAGATTGAAAAAAGGGGGCAGTTTTGATTCCTTTACTGGTTTAAAAATTCAACTCCGGACCTCGGAAAACGCAGTCAGATAAAATACTAAGATAAGGTCTGAGAAATAAATAAATAAATAAATGTAGACAAGTTATTGCATTCTATGCTAGGGCATCTAGAAGGAGAGAATGAGGACAATCCTTCAAAGGACGGTAGGTTGATTCCCCATTTTTCTTGCTATTTTTGTCTAATGTGCATGGCATCTTCTAAGCCTTCAGAACTACCAAAGGACACCCAAGACAAACCCTTCCCTAGATCTCAAAAGCAGCCCATGATATAATAAGGAAATAATTAATTAGGTTCTTGACCTAAGACACGGATTTTGAAGAATCAAAAGATACCCATCTTAATCCCTCCACCTTATTGCAGAAAGGATAAAGAAGAAAAGGGAAAAGATCCAATTAATCTCTCTCGTCTTTGGTTCTATCCCCTTGGGTTACATAAAGGAATATCTATGAGTTATTCCCCACCTAGTGCCTCCAATAAATAGTCAAACGTGACATTTGTGTCCCATATCCCAAATCTGTGCACTCACAATCTCTCTCTCTCTCTCTGATCTCTCTCTCAAATGGAAATGATAGAATACAGAGATGAGGAGGAGCTTTTGAATCTTAGCCTTGGAATTGTCACAGATTCAAGTGTTGAGAGGACAAGAAAGAGGAAAAGAAAGGATGCTTCAATCCCTACACATCCATTTGAAGGTTGTGATGGGAAGATATTCAGCCTCCTCCAAGTGAGGGAACAAATGCTAAAACTAGACCGCAAGAGACAAGCACCAGTAGAAGATGGAAATGGCCTCAACCTGATTCATTTGCTGCTCATAACAGCCACTGCAGTTGATCAAAACAAGGTGGGCTCGGCGTTGGAGAACCTGAATGAATTGTACCGAAATGTGTCCTTATCCGGCAACTCATTGCAACGAGTCGTGACCTACTTTGCAGATGGCTTGGCAGCAAGACTTCTTACACGAAAATCTCCCTTCTACGACATGATCATGAAGGATCCTACAGATGAAGAAAAGTTCTTCGCATTTACTGATCTCTATCGGGTTTCTCCGTATTACCAGTTTGCTCATTTCACTGCAAACCAATCCATTATAGAGGCCTTTGAGGAGCAGGAGGAAACCAACAGCAGAGCATTACATGTGATTGATTTTGATGTCTCTAATGGATTTCAATGGCCTTCTCTGATTCAGTCTCTTTCTGAGAAGGCATCCAATGGAAATCGAATATCCCTCCGGATAACAGGATTTGGAAGCAGTTTGGAAGAACTGCAAGAAACAGAAAACAGATTGGTAGGCTTCTCAAAGGGGTTTCGGAACTTGAACTTCGAATTCCAAGGATTGTTAAGAGGCTCTAGCCTCATTAACATAAGGAAAAAGAAGAACGAAACACTTGCAGTAAATTTAGTTTTTTATATGAGCACTTTGAATAATTATACGAAAATCTCTGACACATTGAAAACTGTACATTCACTCAACCCCTCTATCGTAATCCTAGTAGAACAAGAAGGGAACCGAAGCCCACGAAGCTTCTTGTCAAGATTCATGGAGTCATTACATTACTTTGCAGCCATGTTTGACTCGCTTGATGATTGCCTACCACTAGAGAGTTCCGAGAGGTTGGGAATTGAGAAGAACCATCTTGGTAAAAAGATCAAGAGCCTGCTTAACTATGACAAGGGTGATTCTAATTGCCCAACGTATGAAAGGATGGAAACATGGAAAGCAAGAATGGAGAGTCATGGTTTTGCAGGAATTAAATCAAGCTCCAAGTCAATGATTCAAGCAAAACTTCTTTTGAAAATTAGGACCCATTATTGTCCTGTTCAGTTTCATGGGGAGAGTGGTGGTGGGTTTAGGGTTTCGGAGAAAGATGATGGAGGAGCAATCTCTCTTCGGTGGCAAGATAGGTGTCTGCTTACAGCCTCTGCATGGCATCCTATATGATAGATATATATTCTAACAAATTTAATTATCAGTTTTGTAAACTTGATGCATATGACAAACTTTGACAACAAGATTATTATTGGCTTCTTTTTAATTATTTTATCAATCTCTTTACGTAGTGTATACAGAAAATTTGACAACAAGATAGATGTTGTAGAAACAGAATCTACTCCACTGAATCAATCTTGAGATTATAAGGGAGAAAAGTATCACTCTGAGAAAGTAATTAATTTCATTTTTCATATGAGTCAAATGAGCTCTTAATTAACACTATAAACCACCACTAAGGTAGTAGTTCAGTTGGTACGAGTTGGTATTTCATGAGTTCGAGGTCAGGAGTTCGAGAGGACTTAAGTTGAAATCACTTGTGGTACTAAAGTCTGATCTTTGGGTCTTGGGATGGGCTTTGTACCAGCTGAATACTTTGGGGGTGCTGTGGTGACGGGCTCACCCTTGAGGCAGTAGTTATAGCTCAAACAGACATTCCACAGCGGGGAGGGGCTCCTATGGTCACACCAGGAAGGGTTGCTATGCTGCCACGGCTCCCCTTGGTTGAGAAAAAAAAAATTAACACTATAAACCACCAATTTGTATAGAAACCTAGGCAATTACCTAAACAAACTTACTTTTAGGGCTGTGCAAATACTCCGCCAGCTCCGACTCTGTCCGACCTCCGCTCAGAGTCGGAGTATTCAGAATTCAGAGTCAGAGTTAGAGTTCCTCCGAGAATGCAGTTGGAGTCAGAGTCAGAATTTGGGGGCTCCAGCGCCTCCGAACTCCGACTTCTTTTTAAAAAAAGAATATCATTCCATTTCAATTGGAACAACGTCGTTTTTTTCTTCCCCCTCTGTAACGCCCCGATCCCTAAGGTCCGGAGAGTTAGCTCTTAATACTTAATATCAACTTCAATAACACAACATCCAGGAAACTTCATAAAATATTAAATCATTTACTCAACCCAAATACCTATGTTCCTTCATAAGGACAACAAAGAAATTCTCAATAGCATAAATTAAAAACTCTCCAAAAACTCAAAAATATCTTTAACTCATCAAATTAAAATAACCGAAAATAAATCAATTTGCTAACTACGACACTCATCACACCTTGCTAAAACTTCCTACTCTTGTTCTCCAGCTGAACCGTAAAAAATATCTGAAAAATAGCTGAACCATAAAACAACTCAGTAAATAGAGGACATATACTAATGTGTAAATATGAGCATTTACAGAGTTCAAAATGTAGAACAAAATACTTTATTTCGGAATGCGGAATCAGAATATTTGTTTTCAAAATGCAGAGTCAAAACATGTTATCAAAAATATCAGAGCGAAAGTTCAAAAATATTCATAATCAAAATCCCTTTGACATAGTATAAACTGAAACATCGCACCTTATCTTATCATATCAGAACAGATACCATGTTTAACCCCCGTGGTAGGGTTCTGCAAAGCCCAGCGGCCAACCGAGCAGAAACAGAATGTGAGTCTTCCCCTTCTTATTCTCGGAGCCCTAAGTGTGCACAGACGAAAGACCACGCAGAAAACCACTTTGCTTCCAAAGTGGGTGCATTGGAAACAGAAAAGTTGGTACCAACCCGAACAGAGGCCATAGTTTTACACCTGTGATAAGGTCAGAACGGAACAAAAATAGAAACAGAATGTTATGCTAGAGGTTTTCAGAAATCACATCATATCATGTCAGAGTACAAAACATTTTCAGAACAGAACAGAATCAGATCACAAAAACATAATTTATGCACAAAATTTTATATTCGCTCTCTTTTGCACAGTTTAGAAACAAAATGCCAAAATAGCTCATGTCTACACCAGTCATGCTAGAAAATACTTTATTCTTAAACATAATCTCATGAGTAATGCATAACAAATAACGGAGGTAGTTCAAATTTCTTTTCATAACAAAACATGCATATTTTCAAAATCAACCTCAGCCCATTTTATTTTTATTCAAAGTCTAGCATAGGAACCCGCTTACCTGGACTTTTTAAATTCTCTGAATTTTCTCACAACAGTGCCAACGGAAAATAAAATCGATCATCACCTATAAGATAGTCACGCGTAACTTTCGTAAATTTTCGATTGAACACATATTTCGAAATCATTACCTGAGTTCTACAAAATCTAAATTTTCCTATTGTCTTAAAATCGTCCAAACCATAAAATATCATCTCTCCAAAATACTTTAAAACACCTAAAATACCTGCAACTTCCAACATCTAACTTCTCGTCTTATTACAAATATCATTATAAATAACAAATATTGGATCATTTACTAAGAGGGGCATACATGTAATTTACTTATAAGGGGCTTAACGTCTCAACAAGTGAAGTGGAGGAGAGTGACTTACGCACGGGCAGTGTATGTATGCGATGTGCGTTGTCGGTTCGGCCATGAATCTTCGGTATGGTTGAGTGACGGTGGCTGTCCCGGGCGATAGAGCATGAGAGGGGAACCAGGAGGGGAGGAGGACAGGGCATGGTGGTTGGCCCCACGTGCGGCGGCTTCTACCTGAAACCTCGTGGCCTGGGTTGTGTCCGGTATAGTGTAGCATGGAGAAGCAAGAAAAATCGCTCCGCTTCGCTTCCTATAAACAGGGCCATGGTGGCTTCCGGTGGTGGTCACAGGGGAGGTTCTGGGTGGTGAAAGGAGCTTGTACCCGATGGTGTCGCTTGGTGGTGCATGGTGGCAGAGGGAGGAGGCGTTTAGGATGCTCTGTTTTTAGTATAGAAAACAGAGTATTCCAAGGGGTTGGGGATGATACACGGGAAGGCTACAATGGCTTACGGTTTCACAAGGGGCTGGGCAATGGCCAGAGGCTTCCGTCGTGCAGGGGAAACTTGCATGTGGGTGGTTTTCGTTTGGCTGAGCACACACGGGCGTGGGTTTTTGTGATGGTGCGGTCGTGCAACTAGGCTGCAGGCGAGGTCTAACGCCGTGGGTGTGGAGGTGTAGAGACAGCAACGATGACTGCATGGAGGTTGTGGAGGGTGGCGGCTTGTGGTGGACAATGGTTTGTGGAGGATCTTGACGTTGTAAGGTGGAGGCGACTGCAACGTGGTGGCTAAAACCGTTGGGCATGCGTGGAGAGTTACTAATTCACGGCCAAGTCGTTTGGGTAGAGACAGTCTCGGTGGCTAGTGGTGGTGCAAGGCAGATCTGCATATGGCAAGAAAAATGATGGTTGGTCTAGGTTCCCTTGTGGTGACTGTGAGGAGGTACTGCGGCTTGCTGAAGTTAAAGCAGGGGTTGCTGTAACCCTAGGACTTGAAGGAGGCGATAGTGCATGAAAGCGTATAAGGTGTATTTATATATGTGATTGAGGACCAAGCGAAAACAGATAAAAAAAAAAGAACAAAAGATGTGCACGTGCATGGTAGTAGAGTCGTGCGGGGTGGGGGGAAACTGATCATAAACGATAGTTGGTTTTCATGGTTTAAAACAAACGGGTGTGGGCCTTGGGTTTTTGGACATATGAGGTTTGGGCTTTTTCAGAGAAAAAAAAGGCTTCGATTCAATCTCTAAAAATAATACTTGAAACAAAGTTAATAGGGCTCTTTCTACATATAAATCCAAATTTATTTTTTTTTAGAAAAATGGCTTGTTGCTGGACCGGGTGTTACACCCTCACTCTTGCACGACTGCTCTCTCTGTTTCTCCCATCATCTTCTTCATGTCATGCCATTTGCCATCATCCTGCTGTCGTCACGAGCCCAAGGCCACTGTAGAATACTTCCCGTCAACATCAATTTGTATATTACCAACTCCTCTGCTCCTCATTTGATTTGCAATTGTTTTTTATTTTTTATAATTTTTGAATTTTAGAGTTTTTAATTTTGGAGATTTTGTTACCATGGAATATTCAACAAGCATATATACTGTTATGGTTCTTGATTTTGGAGTGTGTAGAAATATATGTATTGTGGAAATGGTTATATCAAATTTTGCTCACAGAAGCATAAATAAGACAGTGAATGAAAGGTGTTTGTGGAAATGTCACTGAGAAAAACTCTACTTAAACCCTAGTTTAAGTGACAATTCTGAATATTCGCTCGAGCTACGTGTCTAGCGCACGATATACTTTAGAAGTCGCTGATCAAGCTCCATGTCAAGCAAGTATTGAGCGAACTCTCTGTCTGGGTTACCGTTCGAGCTCCATGTTGAGAGTGGGTTGAGTGAACTCTCTGTCTGACTTCCACTTGAGCTCCATGTCAAGTGCCTGTCGAGCAAACTCTCTGTATGAGTTTCGCTGGAGCACTATGTCGAGCACCTATTGAGTGAACTCTCTGTATGAGTTCCGTTCGAGCACTATGTCAAGCTCCTGTCGAGCGAACTCTTTGTATGAGTTCTGCTCGAGCCATGTTGAGCTCACTTCGACCCCTTTTCACTTTAACACACTTTAACACTTATTACAACACAATTTAACAAATGTTTTCACAAGAATATGCCAACACACTCATTTTTACATTAACAAATACTACTAGAAATATTTATGCAGGCTATAATATATGTTTAGGACTTATTTAATGTGTCTATTTTTTTACATGAAGTCTTCAAACTTAAGCAAGAACTTGAAACCCTCGAGTTCGCATAAAAATTTAAGTAGACCGTGATACACAGTATAACTTAATCTATTCAATTTTCAATTTTGCCTCAAATTAACGTTACTAGAAAAACATATAAAAACTTGAGGAAACGTATTAACATCATACTAATTAATTAATACAGTCAAGTAGTGAGCTTTTTTTATTTAAATAAATACCATGAGACTATGAGAGGAACACCAATTTGGGGTCCACAAACCACCACCACCTTTTGCAATTCTATCTGCCTCATTGATGAGTCTCTTGACATATTCATCAGTTTTAATTCTTTTATACTGTTATAAGATTAGTATTTGGGTGAAGGACATGAGTTCAATATTTATGTTAATTAAATGATAAGTAAATAAGATTATATTGTTATACTTTTCATTCATAAATTATCTTCTTCTTCTTTTATTATAAAATCGACTACATGCAGTGCATCATATACATATACATAACATGCTGTAATTCTTTTTTCTAACTTGTTTGCTTCTAATTTATTTTTTCAGCACAATTGAGAGAGATATAGATGCTACCTCTAGTAGGGACGATCGTCCACAGGGGGATGCCACAGTTCCTACACCGACATGTACTTTCACTCCTAGACCCACATTTAGAGCAGTTACTTCCTGTGCAAGTAGTCGAGTCCCAATAGATGTAGAAGATGAGGATATGATTAATGAGAAGGAGGAGATGCGTATTGAGCACGGTTGACCACCACGACCTATTAAAAAAGGTCGTGGACATGAGAATATTTCACTAAAATTTCTGGTGATCGTGCGAACCCGCAAACAAGATGCCACCACTGTGGGCAACTTTGTGGATGTTATTTGAAGAAGCAAGGCACCTCTGTACTAATGGCACATCTTAATGGCTGCCAATGGTATAAGATACACAAGGAATTGGTGGCCACTAATTAGACCAAGCTCAGTTACGAAACTTCTACGGCCACTGATGGTACACTGATTAAGAAATTGTCAATCCCTCAATACAGTGAGAAGATGTTGAGGGAATTACTTGTACAGATGATCTTTTGTGATGAGATGTATTTTACCACAGTTGACAAAAAAAGCTTCCAAATTTGTCCACACTCTTGAGCCATGATTTCTCATGTTATCATAGTATACGGTAATGCGAGATTGTTTGAAGAGGCATGCGAAGGAGAAGGTGGAGATGAAGGAGATGTTTCTTACCACTGGCCAGAGAGTGTCATTCACGACTGATACATGGACGTCCATACAGAATGCTAGCTACATATGTATCACAACACACTTTATTAACAGTGAGTGGACGTTGCAGAAGCGGATTATTGGCTTCAAACAAATTGTTGATCATAAGGATTCATCCATTGGGGCGGAGATGGATGATTGTATAAAGGATTAGGAAACTAGAAAAGTGCTATGTACCACAGTTGACAATGCTAGTGCCATGACATTGCAATTAATTGGTTCAGGCGGAATACTACTTTAAAAGATTATATCATTCGTGAGCACTAGTTTATCCATGTTCGATATTGTGCTCATATCATTAACCTCATAGTTGCTGAGGGGTTAAAAGAGGTTGATGATTCCATTACCAAAGTTCACAATCTTGTGGGATATTTGAGGGCTTTCCCCCAAAGGCTTGTTACGTTTAAGGCAATAGCTGAACAACTTGAGATTGGATGTTCTAATATGTTGTGCTTGGACATTTTGATTCGATGGAACTCTACATACATGATGTTGGATGTAGCGCAGAAGTACCAAAAAACATTCGAGCGAATGGAGATCAAATATGGGAGCCTGAGGTATGCTTTGCTGGAGTCAGTAGGGGGAGAAGGGGGCTCGGTGCGCCAGACATAGTTGATTGGGCAAATTTGAAGAATTTTGTTCAATTTTTAAAATTTTTTTATGCCATAACTCTGCAGATATCAAGATCAAAATATACGACTGCGAACTTGTACTTCGACGAGCTCTCAGGGCTTTATGACCACTTGAAACAAAGTTATGCTGACAATATGGGATTGTTGTTTGGTATGCTTACGAGGATGAAATCCAAATATGATAAATATTGGGGGAATATTGAGAAGATATATAGATTACTATTTGTGCCTACGATCCTTGACCCCTGATATAAGTTGGTCATTGTAGTATTTCGGATTAGGGACATCCTCGGGGAAGAAAAGGCTGGAGAGTTTATTAGACAACTGAAAAGTGATATTGATGACTTATATAGCCACTACAGCAACAGTAGTCAGTCTTCTACCGCAGGTGGTAGTTCCTCACACCCGACCAGCTCGACATCTTCTTTAGATGACACACATGCACAGAGTTCATCTGTTTTGGAACGGCAGTATCATCAAAATCTTGCATTGAGGAATATTATGCAGTGTAGGTCTGAGGTTGAGCGATATTTTATGGAAGATATCGAGGAACCTAGTGATGCATTTCATTTATTGACTTGGTGGAAAGTTAATTCCACCACATTTCCAGTTATTTCCCGAATAGCCCTAGATGTGTTAGCCATTCCTGTCACTACGGTTATCTCTGAGTTTGCGTTTAGCATCGAAAGTCGAGTGTTGGATGCTTATCAGAGTTCATTGGCACCGTCAACCGTGGAGGCCTCTTTTGCACACAAAACTGGCTAAGTGAAACGCCCATTGGACTAGATATCGTTGATGCCGAAAGCTATAGGCTTAAATCAGGTAACTTTATATGCTTTTAAATGATTATTTAAGTATTTTTTTAATGTTTCAATATTTAATTTCTAATTTTTATGATTTTGTAGAACTAATTGTGAACCCTAGCGTAATTGCGGATGATTGAGTCGGACACACCTTGTCTGTGGGATGGAGAACCCCCTTTATTGGTGATAAATGAATTCTACTGCTTATAGCCATGTTTTACATTTGAATTAGATAACATTCTCGTGTTTTACTACAATGCAAAATCACTTGATTTTCTCCGCTCCATGAAGACAGGATGAAAAGTGTATAGTTATTGACTGGCCCATGACCACAACAATGGTGGTTTTTAGACTGAATGACTGAATAGGATTGGATTCTTGGAGGTTGAATGGCTGCTAGTGATGAATCATGAAAGATTGAAAATTATTGTCAACTTATAATTACTAACTTGTAGTTTTTGTTTTATTCTGATACATTATTACATTTTACAATGTAAATTAGTTGAGGACTTTGGTTTTTAGTTAATGTTTGGTTGTGATTGTTCTGGTTGTTTAGGGGTTACTTTGCAATTTTTATTTATATTGTGTTTGTCATTATGCATTTACTTTTCTTTAGTTTTGTAATGTATGTAATTTAATTATTATATTTAAGTTTTTTAATTGATTTTTACAGCATTTTTTGGAAACCCACTAGGGTGTGTAGATATATATTTTTATTTTACAGTATTTCAGAAACTCAAATATCATAATGGGCCTTGGGCCTTGGGCCTTTGGGAGTGGCCCAGGGATTGTAAGTGGTCCTAGAGATTCGGAATTGGCCTTGGCCCAAGCACACTCTGATCAGAGTCGAACTTTGACTCCAATCGAAGTCAGAGTCAAAGTACATGATTACCTATGACTCGGAGGTCGGAGGTGAGCACTCTGATTCCGTCGGAGTCAGAGCCCACCCCTACTTAGTTTAGGCTAATTCCAACGTGCCCTTATCTCCATCAAATTATATAAACAGACTCACAAGAACCTACTTACTTTAGGCTAATTCCAACGTGCCCTTATCACCATCAAATTATATAAACAGACTCACAAGAAGAGAGACAAAAAAGTAATAATAAATGAATCTTGTATGCCCAATGAATTTCCTATCTAATTTGTTGAATTCAATTTCTTCAGATTAATGGGCAAGTAAAAGCAACATATGTCATATCAATCCATTCATACTATTTCCTAGGATTCTTCAAAAGATTTGCAAAAAATGCTAGCCACATCGATACTATAATCCCAAATAAAGTAGTCAATTTGAAAACATCCTAAAAGCATTTGTGAAGATTAAATTCAGTTAATGTGGGATTTAGAACTCATGAAAATCTTTATAATTTCGGGTCATTTATATTCCTCAATAAATATGGATGGTACGAATCTCGATTACATCTAGAGGGGGTGAACATGGGGTTTATCTCAACATAATGGAATTTAAAAACTAATTAGAAAAAATATTACTGAGCAATCACAAACAAAAATGATATGATCAGAATAAGTAAAACAGAAAAACAAATAACACTAGATATTAGTTGACGAAATTGAAATTCATTTGTCACCACCTTTAAATCCACTATAGATACAAATGATTACAATTAGTTTTAAACACTCAAAAAACCTTTGTTGACTATATATCTAATTTGCAATGCCATGAATTACCCACTTGATCTCTTTATCAACATTAGATCCGGAATACTCCAACCTCTTTTATAGCAACACCTACGAAAGAACCTCACTCGCTCAACAAGACTCAGCATTATGAAAAACTCACCAGCAGTCCAAGCACGGGACAATCAAAGCAAAGGTAGTGATCTTTGTTGCCTCAAAGCTTTCACAAGAAAATCTCCAGTTTTTTCTTTTTCAATTGAAATCGTTAAGCTCTGTTAATGTTGCTAGTCTCTTATCTCTTGTCTAAAGTCATGCAATATCTCATATATATAGAGTAGGATTTTTTTTTTCCTCTTCACCACTAGTGGACAACTTCTTTACAAGGTCCCATATGCATTTAGTGAACAATTTCATAGTTGTTTACTCGATCGCATGTCCCTCGCGAGTCTAGCGAAGTTCATGTTGAGCAAATTATCTAGGAGACTTTCCATCAACATGTGTCTCACAGGAGTCTAGTGAAAATACTATAACCCAAATCTTTATACCATACTCAAACTAATTGATTATAATTTAATTAAACTAAAATTTGTGTTAGAATATACTAGCAAATTATTTTTACATTAACATTTCCAATGAGCGACTCGGGTGTTTGGACTCAATCTCACACAGCCTACATCATTCTCTCTTGCGTGGATAAAACATATCATCGAATTATAAATGTCTTTTTTTCTACTGTAGATTGATCATGTGGAGTTATAATCTATTAATGAGTCTCTTTCTACTAGGTCCTCTTCCTCAGAGTAATCATTGTCAGTTTAGAAAGAATTCAAGTTTGTTTATTTGTTCATCATCTTCCCCATCTTCAATCGAATTGATGACTTCTTTATTGATACTAACCTCGTCCTCCAAATTTGTATATGCGGTTTTGATTCACGCCAAACCTTATAACTAACATCTAGAGCAGTGATCAGACCCTATATATTAGCAACACCTAGCTATAGTAGTTAGTGCAAGACTTTGATCACCCCATTGATCAAATCTCTTATATATCCATTGAAAATGTGCCTCTAGCTAGTTGTTCCTCTATAGACATTCCTATATGCGGTCTTCTGCACGACATGCCAAGACCCACATAAGTTTATTTCTAAGGTAAAAAAACTTGTGACGCTTAGCATGCAAGTAGAAAAGGCTCATACCTATACCAAGTTTGGGATATATTGACACTTGTAATAATATGCTCACTGACATGTATCCCTCGAATGGTATCTCCAAAATAAAACCAATCGCAACTAAACAACCAGGCACATTCCATGTACCACAACTCTAATATGTCATTTAGAATAGCATAGAAATCTACCATAGTTGATTGGTGTTCACTTGTAACTAGAACACCGCTATTAATTTTGTGTCCTACGGTTTATTTCACGATGCTTTGTATGAAACCTTATATCGTTCATTATATAATCAACATGTGATGCCATCCAAGGGTCAGGACCACAAGTTGTTGCATAAAGATGATCAGATACTTGGTAAGGGTCCCCAACATGAGTCGCTTGAATCTAAAATATTAACCAGAAGAGAAGAAAAAGAAATGCCAATGAGTACAAGACAGATTGGCAGAAACAATGATGGGTAGGTATAATAAAATCTTACATGTGGCGCCCCCGACCCCCATGTAAGGAAACATGGGAATCGAGACGCCAGGATGATGACAATACGGTCACGCATTCCAACGAAAGTGCCAAGTGTGTGTACATGCAACGGTGTACAATAAAAACGCAGTGGATAATTAAGTCAGCTAAGTACCAGAATTTAAACACAATTTAAATATCAGTAAAAGGTTTAAAAAGTTATACATTCATCCAAAAATAAATATATTACAAGTCCAAACCAAAATGAGTGATCCCAGATCACTCCTCGGGAGGAACCGAATCCTCAAACTCACCCTTAGCCTCATCTGCATCGAAATCTGCATTACCATAAAACGGTACCACAGGTAAGTATAAACCAAACAACCCTCAGGAATAAAAATGCATTAATGCGACCAACATACATGCATATGATGAAATATGCATTATTCTCAAAACATCATTTTTCTCGAAAATGAATATTTTTCCAACACATGCCAAATCCCATTTGGCCTAAAATATCCGTAAAAAATTTTCCAGAAAATAGTTTACACAAAGTCCAACACACTATTTTCCCAGAAAATAGTTCATTCCATTATTACCATATGCACCATGATCTCCCCTAGGGACCATCTGCACGTCCTGACTTCGTAGCGATGCTCAGTTCCACGCCCAGCGCGTACGTGGCCAGACATCCTCTAGTCCCTGCCAGCAGAAGGACCATGGAGTCGGCACGAGACCATCTCGTCCGATCCCATTGTCGCCCGGCGACAATCCAGGGGACATCACTCAGTATATTCCACTCCCGAGTGACCAGAGGAGCTCCACTGAGATAATGCCCCATCTCGGCTTGGGGTCATGATACACACGCACCCAAAATCATTCTCACTTGAAAACCCAGTTTTCATTAAACACATGAACATGAATGCAACACACGAAAATCCAGTTTTCCTTTACAAACATGATCATGCCTGCAATTATGCAATGTACATGAACCAACACAATATCCAACAACCAACAATAACCAATCCAATCAAATCCAATCAAACAACTCTATTCACCAATCCATCCGACCCCGTACTCCTCGGACTCAGTCCGGAAAAACCAACCAGTTTACAGTGTAATGTGTTAGTGCAAAAATACATTTAAATCACAAGAGTTTTCTGGAAAATACTTACAGTGCTATTTTATAATTTTCGGAGGATCACGAGGCTACAAGAAGTATCAACACAGCTACAAAACAGTGCCAAATGCACTGTGGCCATGGGTCTCAAAAACTCACTTTCGAACGGGTGCCAACGAAGACCCGAGATTGATAGGGTAGGGCCTAAGGATGTCGGTGAAGCTAGTAGTGGTGGTGGTTGGCCGTGGGTGGCGGCGCAAATGGTGGTTGAAGACCAAAAATACCCAAAACGGAAATGTTGATGAATGTGCTTCACCGGTGACGGATCGGAGGTGGGATTGGGTCCAATGGGTTGCTAGGAGGTCGAGGATGAAGTGGTGAAGAAATGGTGGCCGGTGGTGGCGCGACGGCGGCGCGCGAGCTCAAGGAACGCCGCGGCTTAGAGTAGTTCGTGGTGGCTAACGGCGGCGATGGAGGAGCTGGAAATGGAGGGGGAGTGTCGCCGGCAGGTGGGGAAGCTGAAGGGGTGGGCAGTGTCGCGCATGGCGGCACGAGGCGGCAGGGCTGGGGGAGAAGAGATCGACGCACGGGAGAGAAAGGAGAGGGGTCGCGCGCGGGAGAAGCCAGGGAAGAAAAGAAAAAAGAAAGAAAGGAAAAGAAGAAAAGAAGAAAAAGAAAAGAGGAAAGAGAAAATGTAGGGAAAGAAATGAGGTCCAATCCTCACATCTTGGGTCACAAAAATGATCCAACGGAAATGATTTTAAAACAGCAAGTGAAATAAAATAATTCAAACGTAATGATTAAAATGAAAATAAATAATTAAACCCAACAATAAGTTAATTCAAAAATAATTTTCATAAACTAAAAATCATAAAAGTAACCCAACTAAAAATCCAATAATTTTAAAACAAAAGAATAAATTTTTGAATAAATAAAAATAATCCTTCAGTAAAAATATACTAAAATACGGGGTGTTACATTACATGTTTTCTGAACCACGATAGAAATTCAACTTCATGCCTCCTTTCAATGTTAGATATGCTCTGGTCTTTCAAAAAGTTGTTGTGATTCCTACAAAAAATAATAAAATATTTTTGTTAAAAGCCATTTCGCCACAATGACCGTGCATTCCAAATGTATACTTTGATGAGTTTGGTTGTAGATTCTTACTCCAAGTATTGCTCAAGTTTTGTGCAATTATTGAGAATGTACCATCTGACAGTCTTAAATAGTTTATTCTCTAATTGTGTAGGAATTGAAGTCTTGAGTGGGCACACTTTCTATGAAAAAACTGACAAGGAAGCTAGTTCAGATGTCTGCACACAACATCAATGTTTCAATTCTCCAGAGTGAACCTAGTTTGTACATCATGCAGATACATCGAGGTAAATATCAAGCATTCTACATGAATATATGCCTCTACAATGGATCCTTTTGGTCAAGCTTTGTTTTTTATGTACCGCTTAAATTTACCCAAATATCTCTCAAATGGATATATCCACCTATATTGAACTAGTTCTGCGAGCATAACTCGTAGGACAAATGGACAGCGAGGTGGACCATTACGTCAAAGAAGTTTGGTGGAAATATCATTTCCATCTTGCAAAGAATGAGAACAATGTCAGTCTCAAGACGCTTCATTAATTCTTTCGTACACGTTCGTGTACATAATTCCCTAAAAAAAGTGTTAAGTTCCATCAATGCCAAACATATATAATGTCTTAAGTACCCACTGATTGCTATCGGTAGTAGCCTTTGCATGAGTATGTGGGTATTATGACTTTACATACCAGGTATTTTACAATCAATAACATTAACACATCTAGAAATATTAGATGTAAAAACATCAAGGAATTTAACATTATTCAGCCATGAACAAAAATCTTTCCTTTCATCTCCATGTAGCATGAAATAGGCATGAGAGATTGTAATTCGATCCCCATCTTCTTTCAAATGTAACCATTTTCTTATACCAAGTTCAGTTAAGTCTCATCGGACATTGATATGATCTTTTGTTTTATCATGAATATTCATCAATGTACTCAACACTTTGTCACAAATGTTCATTTTAATGTGCATCACGTCAAGATTATGCTTGAATCTCGAGATGACCAATATGGCAGCTCAAAGAAGATACTCCGTTTTTTCCAATTTAAGTCCTCATGGGTGCGTTTTCTCCTCTTAGTACCTTCGCCAAAATGTACTTGAGCAATGTTATTTAATTGATGGATTACATATTCTCTCAAAAGCTGTCAGGTGGCTTCCGGTGATCTTCTTTACCATTAAAAATCATTTTCTTTGTTATCCAGATGTGACCTGAGGGTAGGAAGCAGCGATGACCCATGTAACAATGTTTCCAACCATGTCTCAAAGTGAGCCAGTATCCACATTGCAACAAGAACATACGAACTTTTCGTTAGTGCTCCATCCAGAAAGGTTACCGTATGCGAGAAAATCATTAATTGTCCATAATAAAGCTGCATGCAATTGGAATCTTTGGCCAACCATCGCATCATACTTATTAACACCATTTTCCCACAAATCAATTAGTTCGTCAACTAAAGAGCGTAAGTAACCATCAATTTCATTCCCTGGTGATTTAGGCCTAGGAATTAATGTAGACAACATGAAGAACGGGTTTTTCATACATAACTATGGAGGCAAGTTATATGGAATTAGAATCAATGGTCATATCTTGTATGGTTTATTCATATTATTAAATGGGTTGAACCATCACTAGCAAGACCAAGCTTCACATTACGAGCATTTTCAATGATGGTCTTTATCAAATGAGGTCCACATCTCGAAGTCCGCAGCATGCCTCAAAGTGTTTTCATCCCCCATCCTTTGTGATTTATGCCACCTCATGGATACTGCAGGTTTCTTGGACATAAATAATCTCTATAACCTTGGCTTAAATGGGAAATACCACATTACCTTTTGAGATACTGGTCGTTGCTTAGGTGCGGTAGGAAACCACTTGAATGCCTTGCACTTAGGGCACTCTTGCTTGTTGTCATTTTCCTTTCAATATAGTATGCAATCAATTGGACATGCATATATTTGTATGTATCTAAATTCAAGTCCTCGTTCCAATGATCGTGGCTCATCGAAAAAGTCTGGCAAGAGTGATTCGGGAAAATCAATTTTCAATAGTTTAAGCAACATGTCAAAGGACTTTACACTCTACCCGCTAACTATTTTGATGTGGAGCAACTTCACAATGAATGATATTTTAGAAAATGTTGTGCAACTATCGTAAAATGGACGCCGAGCATCTTCTAACAGTTTCTCAAAAATGGTTTGTTCAAGTTCAACAGAGGGGTAGCATGAATGCCACGTAACATACTGTCCATATGATCAATGTAACAATCATCAACATTATCATCGATTTTGATGTTTAGCGGTTCTTGCTTCCCATGAAATATCCAATTAGTGTAATTTTGATATATCTTAGTAATAAATAGATGTCATTCCACCTCCCTTATATGTAGGAACAAATTGTTACGACATCTCCGACATGGAAACTTGGCACATGTTATTTTCGGAAATGAGTTCAAGCCATTGTGAAAAACTATCTATCCCCTTCGGCATATTCCCTTGACTTAAACCTATTGATGAGATGCATCCAACTTTTGTTCATCTGTTAAAAAGTACGCAATCATTATGTTAATATACAAAATATGTAATCCAACAAATTCAGTATTGGAGAACAGAGAAAATCATTTTAAAATATTATTTGGAATTGCAGTGACTATCATTTGTACCATATAGCATTGAGTACACAGTCCTCAGACTGTAATGGCTTATTGTAAATGTTGTTGTAAAACTAGAGTTGTTTTACAATAAACTCCAATGCCACTAATAGAGTCTAAATGTAAAGAAGTTTTGTAATGGTCAATCAAAATTAAATGTTAATATCAAAAGAGCTATTTTTGGGTAAGAAGGATACTAAGTGTTGATCATAGACATCCTTGTGATTGATAACTGCAAACCATGAATGATTAACTTAAAATCATGACTTCTACAATTGGACCAAATGATGCATGATCAAATTTCTATACTCAACCAATTAGAAGAGAAAAAAAAAATATAACTACTCAACACATAGAAAAGAGATCAAGATTTTGGTGTTTTATCTAGAATTTACTTGTGCACAACTCGAGAAATCCAAAAATGTAATGTAAACTGTCTACCATGTATTAAAACCTCACCTTCTAGTTCCTAATGATTAATATTATGGAAAGCTAATAAGCAAAATAAACAAGGAAATTATATTCCCGAGGATCATGTATCACTTGTAAAATGAAGTTATAACCTAGGAAGAGTAGAAAAACTTGTAGTTATGCGATGGTTCTATTACTAGAAAATGAATTGAATCAGCAATAATTAGTCAACATGTTCAGTAGGGGAAAATATTAGATTGGATACCTTGGGTTATATAAAGAGATACAATTGGAAGTCTCCCTTTATGAACAAGCCCATAAGTTTGGGATGAGTAGAAGTGCAGCTCAAGTTATAACACGATCGAAGTTATTATCTTAATCCAGAGGTGGTGGTTGCTTTGCTTGGGGACAAAATCCAGAACATCCAAAATCAGTTAATTCAAGATGACCAAACTACAAAAGAAATATATCACAAGGAGTGAACACAAAGGGGAAAAGAAGGCCCAACATAAAATTGTAACCAAAATTCAAGCAATTCCAAATATGCCTTATTGACTTAAATCCGCAAACAAGTAAAAATCAATCACCAAGTTACAAATTATAATCATGAACGCCAACTCGTGCAAATGGTCGGCATCGCACCCCATCTATAGGGTGCAAAAAACATTTTCAATGACTGTTACTCCAAGAAGTGGTCAAATAGCAAACAACTGCTCCATACAGTGCCAATGATTTCTCATTCCTCATTTCGCAAGCAGAGACAATGAGATAATCAATGAGCAGATTATTTTGACATGAGTTTAAACTTGGATGGCAAGAGTAAAATTCTTTACATTAACCAACAGAACATCGATAGCCAACTATAAAACTTTTTACATTAGCCTCAAAGTAGAAAGGGTGGCCCCAGCTTTTTGTAATCTAATTTGTAAAAAATAAAAGTGAGAATCTTCTAAATAGTAAATGTAAACACAACTAATTTGTGGGTATAGTTTCATCTCTAAACTATACCCAGAAATTCACTACTTCTATACTAAATTATTTACAAAAGTAATCACATGCTAAAAAGGAAACGAAAGAAACCAAAACTTGTTTTTATAAATAATAGGTATAATAACTAGTCCAATGCAATAGATATACATCAGAAGCAGAAGGTTCAAAAGAGAACGAACATGTGATTCGAATGCTGACTATACATGCAGAAGCTCAGAAGCGCCAGCAACCAAATCTTATCTTAGAGAACTATGATCCATCCACCATATCCTACTCCAATAACTGTCAGCCTAACTATACAATCCACAATGGCGATAACAAATAAAGGATAAAGCTTTAAAATGTAATTACAAATGAAAAGCTTGCATAAAAGAAAAACTTAAGAAACAATTACGTAAAAAGTTCATAAGTCTTCAAAACACTCAAAAGAATTAGTCGGTAGTTTTTTCCAAAAAGTAATCAAAATAAGTAAAAGTATTTCCAAACACTAGAAAAGAAGTCCAAAAACTGAACAATACTGCATAATACAACATCGACCATAAATTTCCCAACTTATTATGATCAAGGAATGGGAAAATATGATATCGGTTAATAACTACAAGCACAAAAATCAAGGAAATCAATTATACTTACAAAACCAAACAGAAATTGCAACATAGCCAAAATTGAAATATGCATGTCGAATCGCGAAACTGAGACCATGCACCATCAATAATAAACATGTTTAGAGAGAACATACTGTCACATGGGCCTACGGCCTGTACCGATATCACTATGGAGAGAACACAAATTTTTTGAACTATTGAGGATGCAGATAATTTGTGGAGTTTCTTCTCAAAGTCAAATGACACAAATTAAGGAGTGAATGAATGGATTGTAATCATGTGAAGAGATTTGGAAGCATCATCGAAGACTTTTGAAGCCCTTTAGCGAAATTGGAGTTGTGTTTCAATTTGGGAGAAAGTTTTAGGGATTAAGCTGCCAGCTAGTTGTGTAAAGGGGACAAAATATTGCGGCGAAATTAATTGTCGCATATCCTCAATAAGTATTGTCATAATTGGGTAAAAATAATGTTGCAGCAGATTGATTTGACGCTTACAATGAGGAAATGAGATATTTTTTTTGTAGCGATCATAAAATACCGCAAAAGGACTATATAGTCACTGTAAAAATAAATATAATTGTTCACATCACCGAATCGAGACAATAACGATGAAAATTTGCGACGAAGGTAAGCTGGCCACAAAAGATGAGTTTTCAATCGAAAACTCTAGGGATGGAAATGAGTTGGTTCCAAATACCAAATATTCATGTAGTGTCTTATTTCAAGCCAATCATGTTCATACACATTGCCTATCCAAACATGTTGCGTGTTCTTTGTGCTCCTCTAGGTCCAGTGGTAAGAATCCAAACCTAGAGCTCTTATAGCATTTAATGCCATATATTGTTCAAATCTGACACCACAAACATATTGAATGTTGTAGAGACTGAATCGACTTCATCCAAATCATACCAACTCTTTTGTAGACAAAATAATTAATAAACTAATAATTTCTCAAAATATTTTCCGGTTACCTTTATATATATAGGCTACAAGACTCTTAACTCTCAAAAAAGTATATATTAAACAAACTCTGGAGCACACTAAACCACAAATTGTTGTAGAAACCTAGGCAACATAAACAAACTTACTTTCGAGCAAGTCTAACCACATGAGGTACCCTTAATTATTGCTATTAAATAAAACAAAGATACTTATCACACATAAATAAAGGACTCTCCAAATAGCAAATATAAAGGGAAAAAATTAAAAAAAAAAGAATCTTGCATGCCCGAATCATATATATATATATATATGAAAAATTCTCAGGAGCAGCCACTACTTGGCAGCAGCCACTACACACCCTAGCAAAATTACCAATTTCTCCCTGCAACAAAACTCACGCGTCTCTCAGATTCCACCCATTTGGATCTTCCCAGCAGACCTCGTCTCTCCCATCCCCCGTGTTCCTTTCGTCTGCACTCTCCCCCCACCCCTCGTCTTGCCTATCCTCTCCCCCACCCCCATCCCCGCGTCTGGACCATCCTCTCCCCCCCCCCCCCGACCCCCGTGTCGCGCATCCTCTCCCCCGCATCGCCCATTCTCTCCCTCAACCCTCCCTCTTCCCAGCACCTCTGTTGTCGTCAAATCTACCCAACACCCCCTCTGACGGGCTAAGGTATTTATTCTTATAAAATGCTTTCAAAAAAGATTATATGAAATATAGGGTTATGTTATATGAAATTCTAGGGTTTGATTGTATGATAGCTTACATTTAATATTGCTTTCAATGTTACCACCATTGTTAGAGAAATGTTTATTACGTTTAGCCTGTGCCCTAGTTGCCCCTGTTACCACCAATCATCTCCTTCTGTTTATGAATTCTAGACCCGTATGCTCTTTAACCAAGCATTTAGCAGAAGGCTATAGATTTCTCGTATTCTTGGCGGCCATCGGAAGGATCGCTCATCACGGAACAATGAGTAATCTTATTGTCATCAAGACCATTGTTTATGCTTATTCCTTGATTTCCCTTGATATGGTGCACAAATGTTTATATTTTTCATTAGCTGTTTTGATCATGGAAGTAATTGGGCTGCATTACTGGAATTTTCTGTATTCCATTATAGTGAAGCCCTGCACCTCTTTCCTGGGTCTCATCCAAAGGCATTCAGTTGATATGATCTTCGGATTCTTGTTTGAAATGATTTCCTGAGTAAAAATGAAAAAAAAAATACCACATTCTTATTTTTCTTATCCAACTGTGCCTGGCTTACATTCTTTTCCCCAATTCATTGATGTGAATAGAGAAAAACAAATTTTGTGGTTTTGATTACATGTTTGCATAAACACAATTTCGAAAGTAAACTTCAACCACCTGGTCACCTTAGTAATACATTGGTGGTAAAATGAAATAGAAGTCTTCTTCATCTTAACTATTATCCTATCATCTCTTGATATGTAGAATAAATTATTAGAAAATTGTTTGTTATTTTTCACTTATTTATAAAAGTTGATGCCTCAGAGATGATAAAATGTTAGTACTTAAAATGATAATGAATAGTATTTAAGCTCATGAGTGGAATCACATATAAAATGGAATCTTAAATAATTTTGATTTTTCCATTCTACTTCTGAACTTGTCTTACATAATTTTTGACAAAATTAATGACAAGACTACATCTAAGATTAACCTAGTGTAACCTGTGTGCACGTATTATTGGCAAGAAGCATCTATTTTGGAGTTTCTCGTAAAGATTCTAAGAAAATAATAGATTTGTTTTAGGATTTGCTATTATCTCCTCCAGTTTTGAATGACACAACTATAATAAAACCATCATCTCCTAGATTGATATTAGATTAAAGAATTGTATAATCTCCATCTAGCCAAATTCTCTTCTAAATAGGATTTGCTTGTATTGTAAATAATCTTGAAAATAAGAGTTGTAATGGGTAGGATATGCAAAAGAAAGTCTGCAAGAAAAACATGATCGATTTGGATGATTCTTTTCCTTGACCCTTCATCTCCTCGTAACTTGAGCTCCAGACTTCCTCGAGCATTCATCTCCTCGTGCCCGATCTCCCCGTGCCTTTATCTCACCGTCCTCTCTTCTTCAATATTTTTCTTTGATTGTAGAACATCTATGAATGCTATGTATTTGTTCTATTTGTGCTCAAGATAACTTTATAACTTTAATATCTCTTGTTTGTCTTTACTCTTGTTTGTCCAACACTTCCATAAGAATTGATACTGATTTTGTCACCCTTGTTGATTTATATGCCCCTGTTTATCCCATTTGTTTGTATCTACTTGTTAATGATTCACATACTTGGATGCTTCACAGTATGCTTGTTATAATGGATCAGTAGTTCGGAAGAGGGAGGAGGACATATTGCAAAGAAGGAAGATAAACTAAAAGAGAGAGACAAATGCTCAGAAGGTTGAGGTTGAACAAAACTTGTGGAGGGTCGAGAATAGAAATGTACGAATATTATTGTGTTTGTACTGGGTTGTATCAATTGTAATAGTTTCTGCTTAGTTTGGATCAACTATAGGGCACATGTAAATAGGTGGATATTTTCTTTATTTTTCTTGTATGGATCAACTATAATGGCACTCCCCCTTGAATTAGGCAAAGCCTGATTAGGTACTTGATCAGGCATTTTGTTGTATATGGGGAGAGGTACTGTGGAGGCTATGAAAAATCTAGAATTTTTGGTCACTTTTCTAAATCTGGTGGGCTATATAGATTTTTTCCTAATCTATTTTGGTCACTTTTGAGCTTATTTATGACATTCTTCATCACATTTTTTCTCAATCTATTATACACACAAGATGATAAGTGGAACATCCTCGAAACACCCTCTATATAGATTTTTTCCCAATCTATTATACACAGGATGATAAGCAAACAAAAATCTGCACAAGTTATATAGATTTTTTTCCAAACTCGCGCATGCACATAAACAAATCAACTGAATTGACATTGAAGCTTGATTGATTTCATATACAAGTTTTGTAGGGTACGCTTAACAACATGTGATTGCAATTCCTAAGGAATCACAAGCTATACATCTCTACAACACAGTCTCCACAACCCGCCTATACACAAAATCCATACACAATTGGACACAAAACCATCTATACACATAAACTTGAACACAATCCACAACGATTATATACACAAAAATCCCTCCACAACTGAACACAAAATCATTTACACTTCCATCAAATAATCATCATTGGATTAAGTCATCTAGTAAAATATTGAGTCATAATATTCATTCTAATTGGATACAACATTACAAAGCAGCTTATTACAACCTAAGTAGTCTCATAATATTCATTCCAAAATCCAATATTCCAAAATCCAAGATTCTAATCTAAGTAGTCTCATTTTCTTGTTTCCTCCAATGTGCATACTTTTAGCACCAATCTAGCTTTTCCTCCACTGTACAACACATCAAAACCACTTGAAAATATCACAAGACAATATAAATAAACCTTAAAATTTAGAAAATATTACATTTAGTGCAAGGATTATTAACCTGCATAAAGCAAGAAATATTACAGATTGGTTTCCTTCGAACTCAATCAGACTGACATGTCATGTTAGAATATAATACAAACCAAAAACGTTACTTACTTTATGTGGGTCCTTTTGAAAAAATAATGAAACGGGAATTACATTACTTAAAATTTGATGGTGGAGTTGCTTGACCTTTTCGCTAATTCTTGCAGATCTCCTAGGGGTCTCACCAGTACCCCAATCAAACTCAAATATTGCAGGACTACCAATGTGTGATTTTTGGTACTCCTCTAGTTGTTTTTTGTTATTGATCTCCTCTCCAGTAGGAGCAATGAACACAATCTCATTCTTCCTTGGTATATTAACACAAAATTCCTCATTAATCACTTGTCCCAATTAAATATGTGCACTGCTAAAATATATTAACAGTAGTATAAGTCTCTCTCTCTCTTCTCAGTATAATCAATTATATATATCATTTATCCAATTAGCACCCATCAACCTATTATCTAGTTTCTAGCTTTCATCTTATCATACCTAATAGGTTAATTTAATAAGTAACATGCATGCTTTAGTTTCTGTTAAGAAAAACACAAAAATTAAAAAAAAAAAGTTTTATAGAAATATAAGAAAATTGGACAATAATTTAATTCTAAAACATATTTCAAACAGGTCTCATTAAATTCCAACAACAAAATATTCTCAATAATTTTATTCTAAAAAATATTTCAAATTGCATCATCTGTCACTTCGTTATGTTTAAAAGTATCACAAATTTCTAGAAAATTTACAATATGGACATTAGGATCCTCTTGTGACAGCCCCCCAAACTGGACGGTTTATTGAATCATTTGAATGATGTTCGGCTTGATATCAAAGTTATTGGCTTGTATAGCTGGCCGCCTTATACTAGATATCGCCCCAGTGACAGAGGGCATAGCATAGTCCCTCAAAGCTTTATTATTTTGATTGGACATGGTGAATGCAGATGTAGTTGCCTCTTGCTTCTTCTTTTTATTGATTCTTTGTAAAGTTCTTTCAATCTCGGGATCGAAAAGTGTAGGCTCTAATGGGTTAGATCGGGGCATACACTTCTAAATCCTGAAATAGAAATAGAAGAAAAGCAAAACTGAGGTATATTTTAAGAACTTTTAAAAATAAATAAAATAAAATCCAAATTAGTAACAATCTAGCTAGTATCAATATCAATAAAAAATAATTAATCCCCGGCAACAGCGCCAAAAACTTGTTGTGCTGAAAATATGTGCAAGTGCACATAATCGTAACAGGTAGTAAAATGTTCTAAAGAAAACGGATGTGAACCCACAGAGATTAATTATGCTATTGAGTATTGAAATTTACTAAATTAATTACTATTTGGAAAATTGAAATTTAAAGAATAGATTATCTAAAGTAAACTGAAAAAAAGGGCATTAAAATTAAGATTTCAAAAATAATAAGAATAGATCTAGAGCTTTTGATTTCACCTAGTGAATCCCCCACAATTTATTCTTCCTTGTTATATAATTCCAATTATCTCAAGTTGATAATAAAAATCTCTTAAATATTTAATATTTTCTCTCGAACAATACTAAAAATATCTCCAATTAATAACTCCATATCTCTATGTGAATTTAATTAATTGTTGATTCATTAAGTTCTTTGGATTTTTCTTAAAAATCACACTAATCGTGGTAAAGTATATCTACTTTTGCTCAACTAATGGTGCTTAATCCTAAAGCTCTAATCACAAATCACCTCTCGGTCTCATTGTGATTAAATAGATCGAACAATAATTAGTTTGAAAATTGCAAGCATTCAAAACAAGGAATAAAAACTAAATCATGAAAATATTGAAAATAAAATAACTCAAAATATAAATTGTGTGTTCAATACTAGACTACATTAAAGCTCTAGAAAATAAAATTAGCTCATAATGAAATTGAAAAGAAAAAGAATAAAACTAGGGTTTTTTATTGGAGTTGATTGATGAAGCATGCAGCTCTCGCATTTACCCTCTAGATCTGCCTCCTCGAAAGAAAATTAAAGAATAATCTCTCGACTATACTCTCCCATATTCATCCCACAAGCCGGGATTAAATAGATGTCAAAATTCAAATCCGGAAACAAGATAAATGCAGTTGCAATCTAGCCTAAAGATCTGGAAAATAGTTTCCAAAGATAAATATTAACATAAAAGAAAATTATCCCAAGAATAACGAAATTATCTAAAATGGAAGATTCAGTAATAAGTGTCTTGATTTGCGGAGTTCGGGAGGATTTGGTAGTCAGCAGATTGATTGCGGAACTCGGAAGGGTCCCACCAGGTAGATATCGTGTGTGCTGAATATAACTGGTCTCCTGGCCCAATGGCCAAGATGTAAGGTTCCTGACCAAGATGAAAGACATCTAGCCAACCTACCGAGCGGTAAAACTGCTTGCATTTGCTAGTTGTTGCCCATGATGTCATTTAGGTTGTCTTTTAAGTTGGTCATTCAGACTGGTTGCCCAATCTAATTGCTCAGAGCCTTGTCGCCAAGTCTTCTCGCCCATGAGGTTAAACATCTCGCTCATCGCCTAACTCTTTTCACCAATTCTAGTCGCCATTGGGTCTCCTCGCCTAAATCTCATCTTTTGTACCAAAATGCTCTCTCTTTGCACTAAATCTTCTCATTCCTTCAAATTCAAGAAAATAAAGAAAAATATATAGAAATAAAATAAAATCAATAGAATTAAAGGAAAACTGATAATTTTCATAAATAAAATAGTAATAAAACCAAATTTAAAGGAAAACTGACCCTTGAAGGAAATGCGGTGGCCGAGCACTCTTCCCTCCTTGCATCTCTGCAAAACCAAAAATAAATTAGATAAACAATTATCAAAAGAGTGACAAAAAATCGAGAAGTCATCCACGAAGACTTCTAAAATTTTTTCCACCATGTCCGAGAAGATGGACATCATGCATCTTTGAAAAATGGTTGGCGCATTGCAAAGACCAAAAGGCATAAGCCTATATGCAAAAGTGCCATAAGGACAGGTGAAAATGGTCTTCTCTTGATCCTCGGGTGCAATGACTATTTGATTGTAACCGGAATATCCATCTAGAAAACAATAAATGTGGTCGGCAAGTCTTTCTAGCATTTGACCAATAAAAGGTAAGGGAAAATAGTATTTCTGAGTTGCGTCATTAAGTCTTCGATAGTCTATGCATACTCGCCATCCTGTGACCATCCTCGTCGGTATGAGTTCATTGTTTTCATTCTTGATCACGGTTATCCCTCCTTTCTTTGGGACCACTTGAACTGGACTCACCCATGCACTATCCGAGATTGGATAGATAATTCCAGCATCGAAAAGCATCAATACTTCTTTATGCACCACTTCTTGCATTGATGGATTCAATCTCTGTTGCGGTTGAACTATCGGCTTGAAACTATCCTCCATTAAAATCTTATGCATACAAATCGAAGGACTAATTCCCTTGATATCCGAGATTGTCATTCCCAAAGCCATCTTATACTCCCTTCAAACTCTTAGCAACTTTTCCTCCTTTAAATCACTCAAGAAACTGTTAATAATAACTGGAAAAGTAGAGTCATGGCCTAAGAAAGCGTACCTTAAATTTGATGGAAGTGGTTTGAATTCAAGCTTGAGTGGTTCCTTACTTGGAGATGTCGGCCGAGATGAGTTTAGCTCTTCCACTTTCAGTTTTATTGAAGGAGGAAAGGATGGTGTAGCTTCCAAATATCTCTCACACTCCCTAACCTCTTCATCCTCGGATTCAATAGACGTAGAGTGAGTAAGACATACCTCAAGTGGTAGCTTTGGAAATTCAGCTCCATAAGTCTCGTCGGCCATGACCACGTCTCAGTCGCTTATTTGAAAACAAGAATATACCTCGAAATGGAATTCTATAGATTTAAATACATCAAAAGTGACCTGCTCCTCGTCGACCCTTACAGTCTCATACTCCTCCAACTTCCGCTTGTTTGATAATATATCCTTCAAAAGTTTTGCATATTTAGGCATTTGCTCTAAAGTTTCAATGAGAGGAATATTAATATGCAGTTGCTTAAATATACTCAAAAATGTAGAAAACTGATTATCAATCTTATTTTTTCTTAATCTTTGCAGAAAATGAATTGGTGGATCATAAATTGATGGAGAATAAGTTTCAGATATAAACTTCCTAGATTTATTGGGTTTTGAAGCCCCTTTATTCTCCTTAGTCTTCTCAACTTGTTGGTTGGCTGCATCTCGCTCTGCTTCTTTCACCTTGGACTCATCATCTCAGACTCCACACTTTCAGCAGCTTCTGCATCTCGCTTGGTACTTATTGTTTGTGGCTGTTCATATGACTGCCCACTTCTCAGTATTATGGCTTTGACATGTTCCTTCGGATTTGTCATAGTTTTGCTCGGCAAAGTCCCTGATGTCCTCTTGGTAAGCATGTTTGAGAGCTGACCGATTTGTACCTCAAGATTGCAAATTGAAGCCGAGTTGTTTTGGATCACCATATCAGTCTTTTGCATGTACTGCATAAACATATTCTCAAGTGTCGGTTTCTTTTCTTATTGTGGAAACTGTTGAGATGGTCTAGCCGACACTTGATTATTGCTTCATGAAAAGTTTGGGTGATTTCTCCATCCGGGATTGAACGTGTTTGAATAAGGATTGTTTTGACGTTGGAAATTAGACACGTAATGAGCTTGTTGATAACTTGGTTGGGCAAAAGGATTCCCCACTTGGCAATCTACAGTTGAATGATTTCCTGCACAATGATCACAAACAACTTTAGTTTGAAAAGCATTAACGTTCATCTTACCTAGTTGTTTGGATAGATTTTCCAACTGGGCCGCAATTGCAGACATAGAGTCAAGCTCAATGACTCTGGACTCCTTACATGGCATTGCTCTCTCTATGGCCCACTAATAGTTGTTAGATGCCAACTCTTCCAGAAGTTCATATGCGACTTCATGGGTCTTACTTATTACTCCAGCGGCCGCATCAACCACAAATCGATTTGTAGCTCCCAAACCATTGTAGAATGTTTGGACTTGAGTCATGCCAGAAGGTCATGATGAGGACACTTTTGTAATAAATCCTTGTATCACTCCCATACCTCATAAAATGATTCACCCTCACATTGGGTGAAGGTAGCAAAATCATTCCTTAACTTCGCTGTCTTGGCCGGAGGGAAATATTTTGCTAAGAATTTTTGTGCCAACTCTTCCAAGGTGGTGATGAAGCCAGGCGACAAAGAGTTCAACCAAGTTTTTGCTTTTTCCCTAAGTGAGAAAATGAAAAGTCTCAAACGAATTGCATCATCTGTCACTCCGTTGTGTTTAAAAGTATCATAAATTTCTAGAAAATTTGCAATATGGACATTAGGATCCTCTTGTGGCAGCCCCCCAAACTGGACGGTTTGTTGAATCATTTGAATGATGGCTAGCTTGATATCAAAGTTATTGACTTTTAAAGCTGGCCACCTTATACTACATGTTGCCCCATTAATAGAGGGCATATCATAGTCCCTCAAAGTTTTATTATTTTGATTGGCCATGGTGAATGCAGATGCAATAGCCTCTTGCTTCTTCTTTTTATTGATTCTACGTAAAGTTCTTTTAATCTTGGGATCGAAAAGTGTAGGCTCTAATAGGTTAGATCGGGGCATACACTTCTAAATCCTGAAATAAAAATTGAAGAAAAGCAAAACTGAGGTACATTTTAATAACGTTTAAAAATAAATAAAATAAAATCCAAATTAGTAACAATCTAGCTAATATTAATATCAATAACAAATAATTAATCATTGACAACGGCGCCAAAAACTTGTTATGCTGAAAATATTTGAAAGTGCACAAAATCATAACAAATAATAAAGTGTTTTAAAGAAAATGGATGTAGAACCCATAGAGATTAATTATGTTATTGAGTATTAAAATTTACTAAATTAATTACTATTTGAAAAACTGAAATTTAAAGAATAGATTATCTAAATTAAACTGAAAAAAGAGCATTAAAATTATGATTTTAAAGATAATAAGAATAGATCTAGAGCGTTTGTGTAACACCCCGCTTCTCAAAAAGACATTTTAGAATTTTTGGAGAGCCAGTGTGCTACTACTAAACTTGTGATACCCCGTTCATTCCTTCTTACGTACATTTCTCTCTTTCTGACGTACGTTCCTTCTTTATGACGTAAGCAAATCCTGAGGGCAGATATTATGTAAATTGTCTACCCCTTCTATCTAGCGACTACGATCCTCGTCATGCGTGCCGAGCCCCGATGGCGTGTCTTCAAAGATATCGTGCGACTTCTAGGGCACGCCCAGTGTTTTAAATGTGCTGGAAATATTTATAAAGAGTATTTCCAGTATTGTTGAACTAAGTTTGATTTTAAATACGACAATTATAATATTTTTTAAGAGCTCCAAAAATATTATAATTGCCAGAAATCATTTTAATATCATTATTAAAATGATTTCAACTATTTAAAATATTATGAGATTTAAATTATGTTGAAAGCTTTTATTAATTAAATGGTTTTATTCTCTTTAATATGTTAAGTGAGACTTCATCATTTTTTTAATGATGAAGGAATATTATTTTATAAACTAAAATTAGTTTAAAATAATATTCTACCTTAATTCTTCTAAGCGTTTTTAATTAAGTTAATAGTTAATGCATTTTGCATCAGTGTTTGAGATACATCGTTAGATCGTTAAGTGGATCCCCAGACGAAGGGACTGGGTTAAATACCCAGACCCTCTCTCTTTCCCCCTCACTGTCCCCAGCCCCTCTCTCTCCTCCCTCTCTCCTTCGGCGTACGTAGTACGTAGCGTGCCTCTCTTCACGCCGAAGCCCCCAATGCACAGCCCGGCGCCGCCGTGCGCCGGTGAACGTCACCTCCACCACCAACGGCTTGCTCCCACTCCGGTGAGCCTCCCTAGCCCAGCTCCTCTCTCTCACGCTCTCCGTTTCTCCCCGCTGGAAGTGCAAAGCCCGAATGGGCTTGGTGCACGTAGTGCCGCCGTGCGCCGTGCGCCGTCCTCAGGCGCCACCACTCCCACGGCAGCTTCCTCTACCACCGGCCACCACTCCCCAGCAAACTCAACTCCTCCCATGCAGCCACCTTCCCCATAGCATGCAAGAGGAGACCCACGCAAGGCTTCACAGTGCGCGGCACCCATGACCACCAAGCGACGCCATAGACCTCCTCTCCCCTTCCCCTTCCACCTCCACGTGACCTGAGGCCCATAGCCTCCCTCCACCTCACAGCTTCTTCCTCCTCTCACGAACGGCTTTTACACCTTCCACCGCCGTGCACCGCCACCCACGGCAGATGACCACCACCTCCAGCCTCCTTAGGCCACCATCGAACTATCCCAACCGCCATTAGCTCCGATCTACCACCCATGCACACACACTCTCTCTCACTCTCCCACGGCTTCTCCTCCACTGTGCGGCCAGATCCGCCGCCAAGAGCCACCGTGGCGCCACCCCAGTGCCACCAGGAGCTCCACCAGCAACCCCTCAGCCCAACCCTAGGTCCAAACCACCACTTTATGTGGTGGGTAACCACTGCACGTGATGGACAGTCACTGTGCGTGACCGATCGCCACTGTACACGGCTAGAAACGCTGTGTACTGCCTTTCACCGCCATCACAAGGCCACCACGAGCCCTTCCAAGACTACGCCTAGCTATCCAAACGCCTAAACAGTTAACGTACGTGGGTCAGCCGCCACGTACGACACTTCCGACATCATCGACTGTGACGGTCAACGGGCAACGCACGAGTTATACCATCGATGGTATAACTCTCTATCCCTTTTAATTATGTTAGATATTGATTAGTTGACTAGGTTGTGGACTGTGCTGTTGGTATTGTGATGTGGTGCTGTGTAACCGAAGTGTTGGGCACTTTGTGTAATGAAGTGTTAGGCTTGTCTGTGTTGTATGGAGGTGTATTGTGCCGTGTAGTGTGCTGTGAAGTGTTGGGCGTATTTGGGGAGTGTGCTGTGTAGTGTTGAGGACTGTGTTGTAATGGTGGTGTAGTGTAGGTGGAATGGAAAGAGTACACTTTGTGTGTACTCTATGTGTGGCGTAGTGTGAGATAAGGAGAGTATATGTAAAATATACCTTCCTGGCATATGGTAAACAGGATGAGTACACGTAGAGTGTACTCTGTGGTGTAGTGCATGTAAAAAGGAGTACCTGTGGAATGTACTCCGTATGACGGATTGATGTACCATATGGTTGTATGCCATAGTGGTGATGTAGTGTAATGTGGAATGGGACGAGTACACGTTGAGTGTACTCTGTGTGGCGTGATGTATATGAATGGAGTACATATGGAATGTACTCCGTATGATGGTGGGATGCACCATATGGCGGATATGCCATAAGAGTGATGTGGCGTGATGTGTATGAAGGGAGTACATGTGGAATGTACTCTGTATGGTGGATTGATGCACCATATGGTTGTATGTCATAATGGTGATGTGGCGTAACGTGTATAAAGGGAGTACACGAGAAGTGTACTCCATATAGTGGAACAATGCACCATGTGGCAGATATGTCATAATGGTGATGTGGCGTGATGTGTGTGAAGGGAGTACATGTGGAATGTACTCTGTATGACAGATTGATGTACCATATGGTTGTATGCCATAATGGTGATGTGGTGTATGTGGAATGGGACGAGTACACGATGAGTGTACTCTGTGTGGTGAAGTGATGTACTATATGGCGGGTACACCATAGTGATGATGTGGCGTAGCATGTGAGAAGAGAGTACGCATGGGATGTACTCCATGAGGTGCAGCGATATGCCGTGTGGCGTGTCGCAGTGATAAGGATGGTTGTGCGATTGATGGGCGTGGAACGTGATGAGTAGAGTCGGGAACTGTGGAACAGTGTCCCGGAGTAATTAAGGTGTAGCCTGTAGTCTAAGGTGACAAGTGTCACCGTGTTGGACTTACGGCTGGGAATAAGGATGAAGTAGCGGAATAAGGGTAAGAGTACGCAGCGGAAGCATGACTGGGCAACGTCACCTCGTGACGTGGTTACTGACAGTCGTGCTTGCCATGTGGTGAAGCGATAGGGTACGAATGGCATAAGGGGAACGTGACCAGATGTCACGATGTGACGGGAGTACATGAGGAACCGTACTCTTGATGAGTTAGGAGTTGACATAGCAGAATGTTGGGTAAAGCGACAAGGTCACAGTGTAGCTCTGGAGCAATCTCGGGCTATGTGACGTGACATAAGGCGTAGTTATGAATGGAGTCTTGTCGTGTTAAGTGTTGGGATGAACTGTCAAAAGGGACGAGTAGCATGAAGAGTCATGCTAGCCTGGTTAAGAGAAGGTTGGTATCGGAGTATGGCTCTTGTCCCTACGAGCAGGTGATCAACATGTTATATGTTGATCTTAGGTGATAAAGGGTTAAGGTACATGTGTAACATGGTGAGACACATGTGTCGGACGGATTCACCATATGTAATGGGTAATCTGTCATTAGTACAGTTACACGGTGCTTAAGTCTCAGAGTTGGCTTAGAGCCGTGTGGCTTGTATGGATGGGAATGAGGATTAGTATGGGCTAAGATGCATGAAGAAAGTGACGAGTGTACTGTCCAAGCAAGGGATGCGTGACTTAGTTGGTCTGAGTCATGCGTCAGAACGTGGTTGATGAGAAGAATGAGACAGAGGTCTTAGTGTCTTAATCCTAAGGTGAATCATGGGTTCACTTTAGTGAATAAGCACTGGAGGCAAGACCTTGAGTTGGAAGATGGGGTGACCGTAATGAGTCCCCGAAGGTTTTAACTTAGTAAGGAACACATAAGAACACGAGATAGAAGGAGAGTGTTCCAAGTGAAGTGTAGCTTATGCTTTCTAAGTTTAAGTTGCTTATGTACTAGATAGAGAATGACGTTAAGGTATATGTATGCATGTAGGTTGCCATCTGACAAGCACATGAATGGACTGCATGATATGCAAGTAGCATGGAATCCAGGTAAGTGTTACGTTCATACTCTTCTAGAGTTTTTCAAGATACAAGAAATGATTTTCCTTTAAGATGCTTATGAAAAGAAACGAAAGACGCTTTACAAAAGAAAATGCTAAGTGTTCAAATGTATAAGTATGTACGGCCCCTCCTTGGCAGCCCCTGTTTACGCAACCAAAGTATTAATTGTACGCATGTGAATGGATGACTATACGCTGTATCTATTGTATGTATTTTCTAAGAAAATCCATAAACTGATGAAAATGCATGAAAGGCATGACAACGGATGCTTTTATGGATCCTACGAACTGACACTTTCATGTGCGCCACGAGGTGATGCTCGTGGATGCCATGATTGACGACGTTGAAGGTGACGCTTATGGATGCCATGAAAGCTGACGTTTAAGCCCATGTATGTTCTTAAATGAAGTTTTCCATGAACGAACTGTTAAAGAAAGGATAGGATTGAAATGAACTGAAAAAGGAAAAGATGATTTTCGAGCTTACGCCCCAAACGATGTTTTCCCATGAAAAGAAATGTTTTCTCATGAAAGGACTGTTAAATGAAAGAATGAACTGAATGAAAGCTCTAGCTCTTTCGAGCTTCGATCTAACATGAACGAATGAATGAAAGCAAGAAAGACATGAAAGCATGAAATGTATGAAGATATGTAACGGCCACATGAACGAATAAAAAGGGTACCAATGAATGGGCAGATTGCAATGCTGGGTAAGTAGTACTGGAAGTGCACCCAGTGCTGCCCCCTATGAAAGGGATTCCCAACCCGTGGCCACGGGCGGAATCCGGGTCCAAAGGAAGACCGCTAACCCCAACACACGAGGCGTAACAATGTGTACTGGCCTATGAAAGTGATAAGAACGAATGGATGTATGCATGCATGTATGAACGCACGAATGCACGAACCTTTAAGAAATGAAGGCACTGACAGGGGACACGTTTTAAAGAAAGGAAAGCCTTTTGAAAGGAAAAACCCCGTCCAGTGAAGTTTTCAAAAGAAAGCACATATGTACGTAAACATGCACGAACTCTTGAAGAAATGAAGGCACTGACGGGAGAAACGTTTTATGAAATGGATACCCATCTTTAAAAGAGAAAAAACTCCGTCCAGTGACGTTTTCAAATGAACGCACGTATGACACGTATGCATGCATGTAATAGTATGTATGAATGATGAATGCATGAATGAAAACCTATATTGTTATATTTTAACTGTATGAAGTAATGCTTACGAGTCTTCGACTCATTTTAGTTTTTATGCATGTCCCTCCCCCCACAGGAACTGCATGATCAGGACGGACACGGCCCATGGGGAAAAGCACGGAAGTCTAGGCATGAATTTTAAATGTACAAGAGGCCTTTTTATTTCAAGATTTATGTTTTCCGTTGTAAACCTCTTTTATTGTCAAAGCATATTTTAATTTATAAACGTGGAGTCTTGCACCCTGGGTATGCAAGTGAAAAGTTTTAAATCGGACGGTAATTCCCGTCGTCCTTTCTAAAACTATTTTATAAAAAGTCCCACCACAAGGACGGGCGTTACAAAACTTGAACTTAAAAACTTTTTCTTTTTAACAACGCGCCAGATACAAAAGTTTTCATAAATAAAACAAACTTTAATAAATACTGAAAATCCAAAATAGAGTCGGCGGAATCACTTATTAAATAAAATACGGAAGTCTCATGTGCTTATCATAATAATTTATTTAAACCATAAAAATAGTCATAGCATAATCTGTCTAGGTCTTTGCCTCGCCTTCCTGGGTCAAATCCTGTTCTGCAGTCTCATCTTCATAAATGTCATCACCTGAGGTGGTTTAAAAACATGAAAACAAACTAAAATGAGTCGAATACTCAATAAGCAACACATTATACAGTAAACATAATAAATATAAGGTTTCTTGAAAAGCATGCATATTCATAAATACATTCATAAATAACATGAACATGAACATTAACTTATCTTTCACTTGTCATAGGTCGTTACCTACTATTGACCCCCGTGAGTTAGGGTTAGCGAATCTAAGTAGATTCCGATTCCGCCCGTGGCCACGGGTTGTGGAATCCATACATAAAGTGCACTACTAGCATGCACGACCTGGCAATGCAATATGCCCATAACATAGGTACCGTTTTCATATCATAACATAGGCCGTTACATATTTTTATCATAATCATACTTCGTCTTAATCATACTTGCATACTTATCATATTATAGATTTCAAAAGAAATCACATGCATACTTGTCATATCCTGTCATATCATATCATAGATTTCAAATGAAATTGCATTTTTTCATAAATGTCGTGATAGATGTTTCATCGCATAAAATCATGATTTTTCATAAATACTTTAATGCATAAATCTTCACATAAAATTATGCATGGATTTTCATAATTTATTTTAATGCATAACTCTCACATAAAATCATGACTTTTCATAAATACTTTAATGCATAAATTTTCACATAAAATCATGCATGGCTTTTCATAATTTATTTTAATGCATAACTCTTACATAAAATCATGACTTTTCATAAATCTTTTAATGCATAACTCCTTTCATAAAATCATGATTTTTCATAAATAACTTAATGCATAATACTTCACATAAAATCATGGATTTTCGTAATTTTATCATGTCTTGGGTACGTAAAAAGGGGCTTCCAATGAAGGGCATACATGCATAATATCTTTTATAAAAAGACAAGCAGTTCACTGTACTTACGTGTAAGGATATGATCATGCTACTTACCTTACAGTGCTAATCCACTATTTCGGCACGTAATCAGTCGCCTATAAAATAAACACGTAATTTGCATAACTTTCTAATTAAACAAGTTATTTTATTCTAAAATAGTCTATAATTCCTAAACCTAGATTCTTCCTAGCACTAAAATATTCTCATCTTTTAAATCCTAAATAGGCATGGGTATTTTTGGAAAACAAAACAAAGGGTATTTTTGTAATTTAACTAACCCACCTAAAGTTGATTTTACGGGTTGCATGCATTCGGGTTGGGTTTTACGCGGGTTGCATGCATTCGGGTTGAATCTTACGCGTGAAGCAAAGGGCAGGGGCTTACCGAGAGCTAGGCGTGAGGCTTTCGAGCTTGGTGGTGCTGAACGACAGAGCTGGGTGGTTCCTCGGTGGCTCAAGGCTGGAGAGATAGAGAGAAACCGAAAGCTTGAGAGAGAGAGAGAGAGAGAGAGAGAGACCAAGTGACAGGGACGAGATGAACGAGGGGAAAGGACATGGCTTGAGGGAGAGGACTTACGTATGGTGGTCCGGGGCGTAGAGTAACCGAGCTGTGGCCGTGTGGTGTGGACGTTTCCGACGAGGAGTGACGGTTGACAAGGTGGAGGCTTGGCTCTACGGTGGGCTCCGAAAATACTCTGTTTTGAGGGCTAAAAACAGGGGAGGATGGCAGCGGCTTGTTGGCTTTTCCAAGGGCAGGTCGAGTAGTGGTTCTGCTAGCTGGGCAACGAGGTGGACAGAGGGAGGAGCTGAGATGTGGTTTGCTTGGCTTCGGCAAGGTGGTGCAGTGGGGTAGCCATGCTGCGAGACTAAACGTGGGGCTAGGCAGTGCTAACGCACGGGTTTCCATCGTGCAGGTGGTTTGTTGGGCGGCTATCTGGTGGCTGGTTACGTAGAACGAAGGCCGTCTTAATGTGGTTTGCAGCGGCGTTGAGGAGATCAAATGTATATACATATATACATATATATATATAGGTGATAGAGAACGGTGATAGAGAACGTTCAAAATAAAACCTAGGGAAAGAGACGTGCAACGAGTGAGATGACTAGATGTGCAAGCTGAGGAAACAGATGCAATGAAGCAGTGCATGCATAGGTTTGATGCGTGAGAGGAAGATTCACGGTGGAGGACTTGCGGCTTGCAGTTTTGGTGAGTGTAACGTGTGTGTGTATATATATATATATATATATATATATATGTGATTCAAAACCTAAAAGAAAACCCTAGATAAAAATAGACGTGAATGTGCATGTGAGTGGATTATTTGAAATTTATAAAAGAAAAATCTGGTAGGGAGGAGTTTTATTATGAAAAGGACTCGTGAGCTTGGAGAGAAAATAATAATAATAATAATAATAATAATGATAATGATGGAGCCTTAACTCTAGGTTTAAATAAAAAATAAAAAATTTATCTGATAATTCTCATATGGGCTTTAACTCATTTATTGAGCTTAAAAAAAAATTATCTGTAATTTATCCTTAAAAAAATATAGGATTGGGTCGTTACAGTTTGATTTCACCTAGCGAATCCCACACAATTTATTCTTCATTCTTATAGAATTCCAATTATCCAAAGTTGATGATAAAAATCCCTTAACTATTTAATATTTTCACTCGAACAATACTAAAAATATCTCCAAATAATAACTCCATATCTTTATGTGAATTTAATTAATTGGATATTCATTAAGTTCTTTGGATTTTTCTTAAAAATACACTAATCGTGGTAAAGTATCTCTAATTTCGCTCAAATAATGGTGCTTAATCCTATAGCTCTAATCACAAATCATCTCTCAGTCTCATTGTGATTCAATAGATCGAACAATAATTAGTTAGAAAATTGCAAGTATTAAGAACAAGGAATAAACACTGAATCATGAAAATATTGAAAATAAAATAACTCAGAATATAAATTGTGTGTTCAATGCTAGACTACATCAAAGTTCTAGAAAATAAAATTAGCTCATAATGAAATTGAAAAGAAAAATAATAAAACTAGTATTCTTCATTGGAGTTGATTGATGAAGCATGCGGCTCTCACCTCTACCCTCCAGATCCGCCTCCTCGAAAGAAACTTAAAGAATAATCTCTGGAATATTGGCCTCTAAAACTCAGACTTTCCCCTATTCATCCCACAAGCCGGGATTAAATAGATGTTAAAATTCAAATCCAGAAACAAGATAAATGCGGCTACAATCTAGACTAAAGATCTGAAAAATAGTTTCTAAAGATAAATATTAACATAAAAGAAAATTATCCCAAGAATAATGAAATTATCTAAAATGGAAGATTCAGTAATAAGCGGCTTGATTTGCGGAGTTCGGGAGGATTTGGTTGTCAGCAGATTGATTGCAGAACTCGAAAGGGTCCTACCAAGTAGATGTTGTGTATGCTGAATATAACTAGTCTCCTCGTCCAATAGCCAAGATGTAAGGTTCCTGACCGAGATGAAAGACTACTCTCGTAAACCTTTGAGCGGTAAAGTTGCTTGCCTTTGCTAGTTGTTGACCATGATGTCGTTTAGATTGTTTTTTAAGTTGGTCGTTTAGACTGGTCGGCCAATCTAACCGCCCAGAGCCTTATAGCTAAGTCTTCTTGCCCATGAGGTAAAACATCTCGCTTATCGCCTAACTCTTGTCGCCAATTCTGGTCGCCATTGGGTCTCATTGCCTAAATCTCCTCAGCTCTCTTCAGATCTCGTCGGCTCTCGTCAATTTGGAACCGTAGTCTTCTCTTTTGTACCAAAATGCTCTCCCTTCACACTAAATCTTCTCATTCCTTCAAATCCAAGAAAATAAAGAAAAATATATAGAAATAAAATAAAATCAATAGAATTGAAGGAAAACTGACACTTGTCATAAATTAAAGAGTAATAAAAATCACACTTACAAGAGCCAAATAACAATTTTCATAAATATTATTATTTATTTGTTTGCTTGTTTTTTTGTCAAAAACCTTTTGGTTTCTTAACTTTTCCCCTCTTGTTAGAAAAAACACTCTGTCTTGTGATATAAACTCTTCAGTTTCTCAACCTCTCCTATACACTTATTGAAAAAATAGATTTCTTCTGCTTTTCATATAATTGAGGAAACCAAAAAACCTTTCAATTCTCACCTCAGGTGCTTTACTAAATAATACTAGCAACTTAGGCTATGTTTGGTAAGTGATCAGACTACTATTCACAAATTATTCACTACTATTCATAAATTATTCACTACTATTCAGAGATCATCTTAGATTACTTCAGCAACCAAACGTAGCCTTAATTATTTCAACCAGTGTATCATGCGAGTTTTGTACTAATTACTATAATAAGTGTTACACTTGAATGTACCTACACCACGTGTAAGGGGGGTTTTTCCCCCTATCTACCCATACATCGAGCCCACGAGGGGCCACGGGGGAAGCAAGTCAGAGAGCCCGACCAACCCCAACAACCCTCCACTAAGAGGAGTCAGTGGGCCTCTGAGCAGTACTCGGCCCTCTAGCAAACCTCACCTCCGAAACAACCCATACATGGGGAAAGCGGACAACATGGAGAGGTGGGACTCACTGTCCTAACACCACCCCGCTAACACCCTACCCTCAGGAACCTGAGCAGGCAGGCAGGTGAAAATATAGAGAACCTTTGATCTCCTGACAGCATGCATGGAGGGGCTCAATGGGAAACACCCGTTGGATAAAGTGAGTTAAGGAGTCATGCTGCATTAATGGCGCCACCCCCCTCCCCAAACTCTACACTTCATTTAATGATACCGCCCCAGAAGCCACACCACATTAAAAGGGTTCTGACAAAAGAACATTAGAAAGGACATAGGTTTCTCAGAGTCAGGGACGACTGATCCCCACTAGAAACCTAGTAAACAAGTCGATCCCCAAGTACGAAGAACTCTCTTTAATTCCTCTAAATTTAAATACGAACTACTAAAGAGATATATTGATTTTAGCATCGAAGACTTCCTGGCCACCACCAAGGCCCCCTATTCTCCGTGTTTGCTTAAGTATACAAGTTAAAACCCGAAGACCCGAGTTGCTGGAACCCGGCCCAAAGGCGCGCGAAACACAACGTTAACGATGGCGCCGTCTGTGAGATCTCTATAGACTTCACATGTCCTTCGTGCGCCTGCGACAACTTGTTCTCAAACAACTTGGGGATAGGAAAAAACAACGTTAGCAAACATGGAAGTAAGGCTCGCCGAAATGGAAAAACTGGTAGGAAAACTGACTACCGAGGTGGAGACCTTTTGGAAGGAAAACGAGACACTCAAAGTGGCACCAACAAGCTAGAAAATGAGGCGGAACCAAGCAACAACCAACACGTGGGATCCAGGAACATAGGAGAAGGAGGGGACGCAAAGCAAGAAAGAAAAAACAAGCAAGTCATGGCACAAGAGCGTTACGTGCGAGAGTTGAAGCCCAAAAAGGTCGAGGTACGTGTGGTCCACTTCCCGATCGACGACCGCGACCTCCCACCCCCGCCCGAGCAGATCCCAGTGAAAGGGGGAGGTCCGAGACGAGTAGGGCTCAAGAAGGTGGAGATGGAAAAACAGTTGGAGTTGATCCCCTTGAACCCGAGCCACCCGAAAGCTATCGTCAGGATTGGCAGCGGGATGACACCCGACATGAGGAGTGCCATGCAACAGCTCCTCATGAAGCACCGGGATGTCTTCGCCTAGAGTCACGAAGACATGCCCGGGATCAGCCCAGAGATCATACAGCACCACCTGAGCGTGGACCCGAAGGCTAAGGGAGTAAGGCAAAAACATCGAAACCTCAGCGCAGAAAAGAATGTCGCCATCGCAGCAGAAGTCGATCGGCTACTTGCGTCGGGCTTCATATGGGTAGCCCATTACCCAAACTGGTTGTCTAACGTGGTGTTGGTGAAAAAACAAAATGGCAAGTGGAGAATGTTTGTTGACTTCACCGACTTGAATAAGGCCTGCCCGAAGAACAGCTTGACTTGCTGAAGGAGGTCAAGCTTGAGGCAGAAGTAAGAACAATCGTCAACAAAAGAAGAGCGGAGTGATGCTTTAACAAACGCGTGCAACCAAGGGCATTCAAAATCTGGGACCTCGTGCTAAAGCAGATGGGAGCAACTACCCAAGACAAAGGAAAGCTAGGCCCACGATGGGAAGGCCCCTACGTGGTCACCGCCAACAACCGCCCAGGCTTCTACTAGTTTCGAGACTCCCAAGGGAACGAGCTGCCACAACCCTAGAAAGCCAAACACCTACAGAAGTTTTATTGCTAAAAAACCTTGCAATATGTAACTTGCACTTCCGTACCAATAGTGTAAACTCCGTTAATGAAAGTGTGACTTTTCAGGGATAAATACGTCTCCCTATCAACGTAATCTCCATCGACGTAATCTCTGTCAACGTAATCTCCACCAACATAATCTCCGTCAATGTAATCTCTATCAACGTAATCTCCACCAACGTAATCTCTATTGAAGTAATCTCCATCAATGTAATCTCCATCAACATAATCTCTGCCAACGAAATCTCCATCAACATAATCTCTATCAGCATAATCTCGATCAACGTAATTTCTATCAACATAATCTCTATCAACGTAATCTCCATCGATGAAATATCCACCAATGTGATAGCCACCAACGTAATCTCCATCATCATAATCTCCATCAAAGGGATGAGTCACGCTAGAGGCTGCTCTACCCTTTTTGCAGTAGAGAGTAGGCTAGCCTTTGGTTGCGCGACACTTACCTTCCTCGGGATCATCAATAGGCGGGAGCTGGTCCAACCTCAAACTTCCAGACATCTTACCCCGACCTTATTCACGAATTAGAGTGGGATCAACACCAGCCCGACCCAACACTTACATTCCCTGTGATCTCAATGGGTGAAAGCGGCTCCAGTCCCAAACTGTCCGACTACTTACCTCCCCACGAGTGCTAAAGGGCAGGCAGGCGGCCCAACCTCCCTCGCAGGGAGAGTGTGACGCCCCCAATCTCCGCTTGGAACGGAACAGAGACTTAGAGCATCGGGACATGCAACATAAGGTTACATACCCCAGTTCATGACAATTAACATGCAATGCATCCTAGTATGCAACTAACAATATGCAATAATCGTAGCGGAAATAAAAGGTTAAGGTGAAAAATATGCCAAAATAACTAAAATATCCCAACTTCATTAGATAATCATCATGTTCGAAATACTAAAGTAGCATAGACTTATATACAAAGTCATATCATTCTCTTAATGCGATCTAAAGCATAAAGGACTTGGGTTATGAACATCAAAATTAAGTCCAGCTTCCTCTCCAGATCCTACTCCTCCTCAATCATGCGAACCCAGTGCTCCATCAATCTCGTCCTGGTCGATTCCTGACACAACTTCTATCATTTCGAGTGGAATGATAGTGATCCCATAAAAGGGTGAGATTTACTCGAAATCTCAGTAAGTTAAACAACTAACTGACACAAAGATAAATTAATCATAAAAAATGATAAATATGCAATGCATGAGATGTGAAAAATTTAGTATGCATGTCTCTCATCCAGATTCCTCAACATTTTTTTTTAAAAGACATAACTTCTTCATAAAAATTTTATCATAAATTTTCTTCATCATAGACTTACATCATTATCTTATTAATAACATAATGTATGGTAGTGTCACAGTTCCCCATATGTACTATGAGTACTTGTTGGTGACCGTAGTATAACTTTCGTTGAAACTACGTTGCTTATAGACTCGTTCTCAATACATTGGTAAATATAACATAACATCATAAAATTCATAATATGTACACCCACCAGCATTAGGTATCATAACATGTTGACTTCACTCCAGTGTTCTTTAAAAAGAACACATTCGAAGCCTGTTGACTGTTCTTTGTCAACTTAGGGGTTACCACTCCATTATTAAACACTCCAGGGTGGACATAGGAGTTCCACCAGGATAATTTCCCATCCTGGCCTTTGGGGTCGTGAAAAAATGATTTTCGTGCTATGTTTTAAAAAAAAAATACTTTTTATGACATGTGCATATGTAGTAAATTTCATGCCAAAAATGACATTTATAAATGTAATATGCAAAAATGATGAAAATATCATATGTTATGTAAGTATGCACTCAATGTATCATATAACATGATAATTTATGCTCAAAATGATAATTGAAGAATAAATGAAGCATTTATCAATAATTCATAATAAATTTATCAAGGTGTAAGTTAGAGGCCAACTTACAAACTTCCGGAGAAATTCGAAATTAGCGTCGTAGCTGCATAAATCGTGTGTATACTAAGTTAGGATTAATACTCTTATAGATAGGTTCAAAATCAAAGGCTTCGAAAATTGGATATTTATAAAAATACCCCTAGACTTTCAAAAATTGCCATTTAGGCCCTAAATTTTCACTAATTGTAAACGAATTCCAAATTTAATCAAATTTCATAGATTTCATACTTTTGGCATTATAAAACCATCTATGCCCTTAGATTTTAAAAATTCAAATTGGAACTTGTCCAATTAGTCCTAACCAGTAGCATGCATCCTAGTTGAGGCATATGTGTATTTTCAACTATTGATCCCTATGAATGCATGCATATGAGATTTTCTTTAATCATTAATGATCACTAACATCTTTAGGGACATTATGAAGTCTAATCCTTGAGTAATCAAGTTCATCCCAACACTTAATCAAAGCTAAGAAATCCTTAATCATCAATATATTTAAAACTGATTCATGCTTGATGATCAAAACAAGATAGATTTAAAACCTATCATGACATGCTTCTAATCACAAATTTAACCTTCCATAATCATGTTAGGATAATGATAGATCATATCAAATCATGCTTAGGACATGCCATAGCTAAATTTCCAATTAAAAACATTCAATCACTCAAACCTTCCTTTAATTGACCCGGTTTTGCATTAAGCATCATAACCTTCTCAAAACTCAACAACATTTCGTACCAACACTTGGAAACAAAGCTTTACATGCTAGCTAAGATCGAAAGGAAGAAAACTTACAACTTCCGTGGCCTTCCAAGCACTCTAGACTGCCTTACACAAGAACACTCAAAAACTCACCAAAACTCACTCGGTTTGCACTCTTTTGATCTCTAAGAGGGGGAAATGCTCTCAAGGCTTAAGATGATGCTTGGAGCTATGGTGTGGGTGAAATGAGAAGGGGATGGAAGTATTTATAGGTGGACAAGGGGTGAGGGACGTTGGCTTGGGTGCTTGGTGATTGGGTGAAGTGGGAGGTGCTCAAATCTGGAAAATTTCAAGATTTGCTTGTATGAGCTTAGGTCACTTGTGCAGAATTAAATAATGCCCTAAACCACCATAATTTCCTCTCCACAGCAGCTGAAAGGGTCCTGTAGATGACTCCAAGTCGTGGGGCATCATTTGGATGGCAGAAGATCCCTCAAACCACCCTTGAAAACAGGTGGATGAAGGTGGTTTGTGGTGGCAGAAAATCAGTTCATTTTTGGATCTTTTTGGGCAGCAAAAATGAGTCAAAATCCTTAATGATGGTCAGGGGACTTCTTGGTGATTGGGTGGAGAAGGAGGTGGCGTGGGGTGGTGGTGCAAACCATGGCAGGAGGCTGGTTCAAATTCAATCCAAATGGTTCCTACACAAACTAGACCAAGGTGCACCCGGTTTGGTTTTTTGAGTTGGTTGATGCAACCAATTTCGTCCAAGGCTCAAACTAAGTTTTGGAGGGTCTCATGAGGTGTTTAAGGACCATATTACCCTTGAGGATAAACCACAAAAATTTTGGGCCCAAGGGCAAAACAGTCCAAGCATTACAAAGGGCAATGCACAAAACCGATTGAAGCATGGTTTGGGCTTGTTATGTCATTTTTCTTAATGACATGTGGAATAATTTAGCTAGGGTATTAAAATGGTCTAATCATGGTTTAAGGGAGTATTAATTCAAAAAAATTTGAATTAAAAATTTTAAGAAAAGATTAAGCGTGATTAAGTTTCAAAGCATAGCTTAAAGTGTACTAACCTCAAGTATGATGGTTAATGGCCTTAGCAAATTTTCAAAACTTAATTTGGGTACTTTGAGTGTGATTTGGGCTTAAGGAAACCAATGGTATGGTGTATTGGGTTTTTGGTCTTTGAATGGTAAAATGAGTCCAAACATGGCTTTGGGCCATATGTGTAACATATGTGTAACACCCCGTATTTTAGTGTATTTTTACTGAATGAATTATTTTTATAGATTCAAAAATTTATCCTCTTATTTTAAATTGGTTGGATTTTTAATGAGTTTATTTCTATGATTTTAATTTGGTGAAAATTATTTTTATGTGCTTTCTTAATATTTATTTATTGTTATGCATTTAACTTACTTTTAATATTTATTTAATTACTGTGGGATTTAATTATTTCAATTTGACTTTACCATTATGTTTAAATTATTTTATTTAACTTATGGTTTTGAAATCGTTTCCGTTGGATCATTTTTGTGACCCAAGTTATGAGGATTGGACCTCATTTCTTTTCCCTCTATTTTTTCTTTTCCTCCTTTTCTTTTCTTTCTTTTCTTTTTCCTCCTTATTTCCCCTTCTTCCCGCGCGCGAAGCCCAGCCCCCTCCCTCTCTCTTCCGTCCGTTCCTTCTTCACCACCCAGCGCCGCCGTGCGTCGGCGGTGGTCGACACCGCCCGATCCCCCAGCCTCCCCAGCTGCCGACGAACACTTCCCTCCAATCTCAGCCTCCCTTGTGCCACTGTTAGCCACCACAAACCCATTGAAGCAGCGGCGTCACTTTCGCTCCAGCATTGGCCACCATCTTCACACCACTTCATCCTCGACCTCTTGGCAACCCATTGGACCCAACCCCACCTCCGATCCGCCACCGGTGAAGCTCCACCATCCACTTTTCCGATTTGGGTATTTTGGTCTTCTACCGGCTATTACGCCACCATCCACGGCCAACCTTCACCACCACTAGCTTCACCGACCTCCCTAGGCCCTACCCTATCATTTTTGGGTCTTCGTTTGCCTCCGTTGAAAAGTGGGTATCTGTGACCCATGGCCACAGTGTATTTTACACTGTTCTGTAGCTGTTTTTCCACTTCGTACAGCTTCGTGATCCTTCGGAAATTGCTTTATAGCGCTGTAAGTATTTTTCAAAGAATTCTTATGAATTTAATGTATTTTTGCACTAACGCATTTCACTGTATTTGAACTGTTGATTGGTTTTGCCGGACTGAGTCCGAGGAGTTCGGGAGTTGGATGGATTGGTGATTGGAGTTGTTTGGTTGGATTTGATTGGCTTGGTAATTTTTGGTTTGGATATGGTGTTGTTCATGTACATTGCATTTTGCATGCATGATCATGTTTGTAAAGGAAACTGGGTTTTCGTGTATTGCATTCATGTTCATCTGTTTATGAAAACTGGGTTTTCATGTGAGAATGGAATGTGGGTGCGTGTGTATCACGACCCCAAGCCGAGATGGGGCATTATCTCGGTGGAGCTCCTCTGGTTACTCGGGAGCGGAATATACTGAGTAACGTCCCCTGGATTGTCGCTGGGCGACAATGGGATCGGACGAGAGATTCGTGCCGACTCCGTGGTCCTTCTGCTGGCGGGGACCAGAGGATGTCTGGCTTTGTACGCACTGGGCGCGGAACTGGGCATCGCTTGTTGCGTAGTGGGTGCTTGGCCACGAACGCGCTGGGCGCGGAACTGAGCATCGCTACGAAGCTAGGACGTGCGGATGGTCCCTAGGGGAGGCCATGGTGCATAGGGTAATAACGAATTAATTGGCTATTTTCTGGGAAAATAGTGTGTGTTGGATTTTGTGTATATGATTTTCTGGGAAAATGTTTTATAGATTATTTTTGGGCCAAATGGGATTTTGGCGTGTGTTGGAAAATTATCATTTTCGGGAAAAATGATGTTTTGAGGAAAAATGCATATTTCATCATATGCATGCATGTTGGTTGCATTAAATGCATTTTATTCCTGAGGATTTTTTGGGTTATACTTACCTGCGGTACCATTCTGTGGTAACGCAGATTTTGATGCAGATGAGGAGGAGGAGGAGGGCGAGCCTGAGGAGACGGCTCTGCCCGAGGAGTGATCTGGGATCATTGGCTTTGTTATTTTATTTTACTCACTTGTATTTTGGGACATGTGTTAAACTTTATTTTGGGATGACTGTATAACTGCTTTTTAAACCTCTTATGATATTTAAGTTGTATTTTAAATTCTGGTACTTAGTAGACTTAATTATCCGCTGCGTTTTTATTGTACACTATTGCATGTACACACACTTGGCACTTTCGTTGGGATGCGTGACCGTGTTATCATCATCCTGGCGTCTCGATTCCTGTGTTTCCTTACATGGGGGTCGGGGGCGCCACAGGTGGTATCAGAGCAGTTCGGCTCTGGGTAAAACCACATGTCCCTTAGGATAGTACCAGAAAATTATTTTTATTATTTTAAAATTATTTTTTTAAGTGTGGTAAGTTAAGTTATTTATTTTATATTATGAGTTTATTGTTATTGTTATTTTATGTTATTTGATGTTATTTAATTCTATTTTATCTTATTGTATTTTTGTGTTGCTTTTGGTTGAGTTGGTTTTGTCTGGATTTAAGTGGGGTTGGAGATTGCTCTATGACAGGAATATGGTGAGACCAAGAAGACAAGCTGACGTGCCCGAGGATGAGCTACCCAGGGGTGATGGAAATTATGCCATGGCGAGGGCGTTGAATAGGATGACAGAGTTCCTCCAACAGAATTTCCGACCACCGCAAGTAGATCCAAATAGAGCGGTCCAAGTTGGGTGCACTTATGAGCGCTTCCTAACGCATAGGACTCCTGCCTTTACTGGGGAGGAGGATCCAATGCGAGCTAGGAGGTGGATTCAAGATCTGGAAAGAACATTTGAAGTATGTGGATGCACTGAGGCCCAAATGGTATTATATGGAAGCTATATGCTACAAGGTGAAGCGGCAAACTGGTGGGAGACCAAGCGGCCATTTCTAGAAATGGAGTTGGGATCCTTGGCTGCTGTGTCTTGGCAGCAGTTTAAGAAAGAGTTTGATGACCGATTCTTTCTTGTTTCGGTGAGACGACAAAAGGCTCGAGAGTTCAATAATTTGGTTCAAGGATGCATGACTGTCGAGCAATATGCAAGGAAGTTTATGGAGCTTGGACGGTTCGCTCCTCACCTTATTGCTACTGAAGAGTTGCGGGTTGAGCGTTTCCTGGAGGGTCTGCGCCCCGAAATACGCAGACATGTGGCTTGTTTTCATATTATGGAATTTCAGAAGTTGGTAGATTTGGCCAGCATTGCAGAGCGGGAAAATAGTTTTGGAGTAGGCTCCCCTCCAGGTCAGAAGAGGCGGAGTTATGTTAGTGAAGGAAGTAGTTCTGGATCGACACAGAAGTTTGTTCAGAGGACCGGAGCCCATTCACAGACAACCTCCTGTGTTTGTGCAGGAGGCCGGACTCCAGTGTGCCCTAGATGCAGTAGAGCCCATGAGGGCGACTGCGGTCAAAGGGGAATTCAGTGTTATAAATGTGGCCAGCCGGGTCACTTTGCTCGGGAGTGTCCTAGTCGAGTTCAAGGAGGGCAAGGAGCGTGAAGAGGTCGACGAGGTGGAAGGGGCAGCCAGAGACAATTGGTACAAGCCCGGGTCTATGCAGTGACTCCTGGTGATGTGGACTATGAGGCTCCAGAGACCCACGACGCTGGGGTGATTACTGGTATGCATTTAGTGTTTTTTATTTCGATTTAATGTTTGGTGTGGTTGGGTTTTTTTGAATTTGTCTGGTGGTTGTGTTTGCCTCAAGAAGAGTTCGTCGATATGATTTATATGCATGTACTTTGTTTGATTCTGAGGCGTCCCAATCTTTTGTGTCTGCCACGTTTGCACGGATGTGCAATTTGGTCACAGAACCTCTACCACAATCCTTAGTTGTGGCTCTTCCCAATGGCGAGATTGTGTGTTGCTCTAAGGTTGCTTTGGGTTGTTCTTTGGATTTTGGTGGGAGGACACTGGACGCAGATTTGATTGTATTCAAGTTGCTTGGTTTTGATATAATTTTGGGTATGGATTGGTTGTATCGTTATTTTGCGAATATTGATTGTAGAAGATGAGTAATTGGTTTTCAACTCTCGGATGTGGATTATTTAGAATTCGTGGGAATCAAGTTGAAGGCAAGACCATCAATTATATCAGCAATTCAAGCTAAGAGAGATATAGCTTGTGGGGCAGATGCTTTTTTTGTTCAAGTCGTGTCTATGCCATCTGAGAAGAAATCTTTAGTGGATATTCCAGTGGTGGAAGAATTTCCTTATGTGTTCGTGGATGAGTTACCTGGATTGCCTCCCATTCGTGAGATGGAATTTGTTATTGATCTGGAACCTGGGGCGACTCCTGTGCATAAGGCTCCTTACCGCATGGCACCGGCGGAGTTAAAAGAGTTGAAGACTCAATTGCAAGAATTGGTCGACAAGGGATTTATTCAGCCTAGCACGTCGCCGTGGGGAGCGCCCGTATTGTTTGTCAAGAAGAAAGATGGTACGCTCAGAATGTGTATAGATTATCGGGAGCTTAACAAGGTGACTATTAAGAACAAGTATCCTCTACCTAGGATTGATGATTTGTTTGACCAGCTTCAGGGAGCAGCTATCTTTTCGAAGATTGACTTGAGGTCAGGGTACTATCAGCTGAGGATAAGGGATAAGGATGTGCCCAAGACTGCTTTCAGAACGAGGTATGGGCATTATGAATTTAAAGTGATGTCTTTTGGGTTAGCGAATGCTCCTGCCGCTTTTATGGATTTAATGAATCGGGTGTTTCGACCATTTTTGGATTCTTTTGTGGTGGTGTTTCTCGACAACATTCTGATTTATTCTCGAGATTTGGAAGAGCATGCTTGTCACCTTCGTCTGGCACTAGGGAAATTAAGAGAGCATCAGTTGTATGCTAAGCTAAGCAAGTGTGAATTCTGGTTAGAAGAAGTTAAGTTTCTTGGGCATGTGATTTCCCAAGAAGGGGTGGCTGTAGATCCTAGTAAAGTGGAAGCTGTTTTGTCATGGCCTCGCCCTTCAACAGTTCGTGAGATACGAAGTTTCTTGGGACTTGCTGGTTATTACCGAAGATTTGTGGAAAGTTTTTCTCGACTATCAGGACCTCTCACTGCCTTGACAAGGAAGAATGTTGAATTTGTATGGTCTGACAAATGTGAGAGAAGTTTTCAAGAGTTGAAGAGAAGATTGACAACGGCACCTGTTTTGGCACTTCCGGAGCCACACAAGCCGTTTGTGATTTTTAGTGATGCATCCAAATTCGGGTTGGGATGCGTTCTTATGCAAGAGGGACGGGTTGTTGCTTATGCATCTCGTCAGCTGAAAATTCATGAAAGGAATTATCCCACACATGATTTGGAGTTGGCGGCAATAGTTTTTGCGCTTAAGATTTGGCGGCATTATCTGTATGGCGAAGCCTGTGAAGTTTATACTGACCACAAGAGCTTGAAGCATCTGTTTACTCAGAAGAATCTCAATATGAGGCAGAGACGGTGGTTAGAGCTGATTAGCGACTATCAATGTGAGATCAAGTATCATCCAGGAAAGGCGAATCTAGTCGCTGATGCTTTGAGTAGAAAGTCTCAACAAGTGGATGAAGCAGAGTCATCAGATTTGGACTCTCTCCTTTGTGGAATGAGGAGACTTCTTATCTAGAGTTCACAGCAAGAGGAATTATTATCTTCAGTTTTGGATGTCCGAGTAATGGATTTTGAAGAATTAAAGACTTTTCAAAGAAGGGATCCTAAGTTGTTAGCTATCAGGAAAAGAGTCAGGAAGTTTAGAGGACCCTTGCATTACAGCTTGGATAAGGATGGTATTCTTCGGTTTTGGGATCGTAGAGTGATTCCTCGAGATTCATAATTTAAAGAGCGGATTTTGGCAGAAGCTCATGCGGCTCCTTATTCAGTTCATCCAGGAAGCACAAAGATGTATAGAGATTTAAAGAGAAATTTTTGGTGGGAAGGAATGAAGTTGGACATCGCTTTGTTTATTGAGAAATGTGACACGTGCCGTCAAGTGAAGGCTGAGCATCAAAGACCTGCCGGTAGACTTCAACCTCTCCCTATTCCTGAGTGGAAGTGGGATGATATTTCTATGGATTTTGTTGTGGGTTTGCCGAGGACTCCTAGTGGGAAGAACTCAATTTGGGTGATTGTTCATCGGTTGACCAAGAGTGCTCATTTCTTGCCTGTTAATAATACTGACTCTTTGGATAAGTTGACTCGGTTATATGTCAAGGAGATAGTGCGTTTGCATGGAGTACCCAAGAGTATCGTGTCGGATCGAGATCCGCAGTTCACATCCCATTTTTGGAAGAGCTTGCAGGCAGCTTTAGGCACTAAGTTGAAGTTTAGTACTGCATATCACCCTCAAACAGACGGTCAATCAAAGCGTACTATTCAGACTCTGGAGGATATGTTGCGGTCTTGTGTCATGGAATTTCAAGGAAGTTGGGAGAATCATCTGCCGCTTATTGAGTTCTCTTATAATAACAGTTTTCATTCCTCCATCCAGATGGCTCCGTATGAAGCTTTGTATGGAAGGAAGTGTAGATCGCCTTTATGTTGGGATGAAGTCGGCGAGAGCAAATTGTTTGGGCCTGAGTTAATTCAAGAAATGAAGAATCAAGTTCAGCTTATAAGAAAGAAAATGGCTTAAGCACAAAGTCGCCAGAAGAGTTACGCAAATACAAGAAGAAGAGACTTATCATTTGAAGAAGGTGATTGGGTTTATCTTAAAGTCTCTCCTATGAAAGGCGTTAAGCGCTTTGGTAAGAAAGGAAAGCTTAGTCCAAGATATGTTGGCCCTTTTCAGATCGTAGAGAAGGTTGGGCTTGTTGCTTATAGAGTTGCCTTGCCGGATAATTTTGGGGATGTTCATAATATGTTTCATGTGTCTTCGTTGAAAAAGAGTTTTGGACAGCAAGAGCCACGTTTTGTTGACCCTGAACGCATTCAACTGCAGCCTAACCTTACTTATGAAGTTGCCCCGACACAGATTGTGGATTGGAAGGAGCAAGGATTAAGGTCCAAGACAATACCTATGGTGAAAGTGTCCTGGGGTGATCCGTTGGCTCAAGATTTCTCTTGGGAAAGAGAAGCCGATATGAGAGAGCAATATCCCTATTTGTTCGATTGATTCTGGCGGTATGTTCTAAGTCTGCTCTTAGTTGAATCTTAATCCTGTCTTAGTTTAATGTTTGACCTTGCTAATTTCGAGGTTGAAATTTTATTTAAGGGGGGAGAATGTAACACTCCGTATTTTAGTGTATTTTTACTGAAGAAATTATTTTTATGGATTCAAAAATTTATCCTCTTATTTTAAATTGGTTGGATTTTTAATGAGTTTATTTCTATGATTTTAATTTGGTGAAAATTATTTTTATGTGCTTTCTTAATATTTATTTATTGTTATGGATTTAAATTACTTTTAATATTTATTTAATTACTGTGTGATTTAATTATTTCAATTTGACTTTACCATTACGTTTAAATTATTTTATTTAACTTATGGTTTTGAAATCGTTTCCGTTGGATATTTTTGTGACCCAAGTTATGAGGATTGGACCTCATTTCTTTTCCCTCTATTTTTTCTTTTCCTCCTTTCGTTTTCTTTCTTTTCTTTTTCCTCCTTATTTCCCCTTCTTCCCGCGCACGAAGTCCAGCCCCCTCCCTCTCTCTTCCGTCCGTTCCTTCTTCACCACCCAGCGCCGCCGTGCGTCGGCGGTGGTCGACACCGCCCGGTCCCCCAGCCTCCCCAGCTGCCGACGAACACTTCCCTCCAATCTCAGCCTCCCTTGTGCCACCGTTAGCCACCACGAACCCATTGAAGCCGCGGCGTCACTTTCGCTCCAGCGCCGCCGTCGCACCACCATTGGCCACCATCTTCACACCACTTCATCCTCGACCTCTTGGCAACCCATTGGACCCAACCCCACCTCCGATCCGCCACCGGTGAAGCTCCACCATCCACTTTTCCGATTTGGGTATTTTGGTCTTCTACCGGCTATTACGCCGCCACCCACGGCCAACCTTCACCACCACTAGCTTCACCGACCTCCCTAGGCCCTACCCTATCATTTTTGGGTCTTCGTTTGCCTCCGTTGAAAAGTGGGTATCTGTGACCCATGGCCACAGTGTATTTTACACTGTTCTGTAGCTGTTTTTCCACTTCGTACAGCTTCGTGATCCTTCGGAAATTACTTTATAGCGCTGTAAGTATTTTCCAAAGAATTCTTATGAATTTAATGTATTTTTGCACTAACGCATTTCACTGTATTTGAATTGTTGATTGGTTTTGTCGGACTGAGTCCGAGGAGTTCGGGAGTTGGATGGATTGGTGATTGGAGTTGTTTGGTTGGATTTGATTGGCTTGGTAATTGTTGGTTTGGATATGGTGTTGTTCATGTACATTGCATTTTGCATGCATGATCATGTTTGTAAAGGAAACTGGGTTTTCGTGTATTGCATTCATATTCATGTGTTTATGAAAACTGGGTTTTCATGTGAGAATGGAATGTGGGTGCATGTGTATCACGACCCCAAGCCGAGATGGGGCATTATCTCGGTGGAGCTCCTCTGGTTACTCGGGAGCGGAATATACTGAGTAACGTCCCCTGGATTGTCGCCGGGCGACAATGGGATCGGACGAGAGATTCGTGCCGACTCCGTGGTCCTTCTGCTGGCGGGGACCAGAGGATGTCTGGCCACGTACGCGCTGGGCGCGGAACTGGGCATCGCTTGTTGCGTAGTGGATGCTTGGCCACGAACGCGCTGGGCGCTGAACTGGACATCGCTTGTTGCGTAGTGGGTGCTTGGCCACGAACGCGCTGGGCGCTGAACTGAGCATCACTACGAAGCCAGGACGTGCAGATGGTCCCTAGGGGAGGCCATGGTGCATAGGGTAATAACGAATTAATTGGCTATTTTCTGGGAAAATAGTGTGTTGGATTTTGTGTATATCATTTTCTGGGAAAATGTTTTACAGATTATTTTTGGACCAAATGGGATTTTGGCATGTGTTGGAAAATTATCATTTTCGGAGAAAATGATGTTTTGAGGAAAAATGCATATTTCATCATATGCATGCATGTTGGTTGCATTAAATGCATTTTATTCCTGATGATTATTTGGGTTATATTTACCTGCGGTACCATTCTGTGGTAACGCAGATTTTGATGCAGATGAGGTGGAGGAGGGCGAGCCTGAGGAGATGGCTCTACCCGAGGAGTGATCTGGGATCACTAGCTTTGTTATTTTATTTTACTCACTTGTATTTTGGGACATGTGTTAAACTTTATTTTGGGATGACTGTATAACTGCTTTTTAAACCTCTTATGATATTTAAGTTGTATTTTAAATTCTGGTACTTAGTAGACTTAATTATCCGCTGTGTTTTTATTGTACACTATTGCATGTACACACACTTGGCACTTTCGTTGGGATGCGTGACCGTGTTGTCATCATCCTGGCGTCTCGATTCCTGTGTTTCCTTACATGGGGGTCGGGGGCGCCACAATATGGCCTTGAAAAGGGCCAAAGGTCCAATCTACACCAAAGGCCTTATACCTTTCTATACTTAGGCCAAAACTAGCCTTGATTTCCTAAGGGCTTGGTTCAAGGTTTTCTTGGGTTAGGACCATGAATACACTTGGGTCCTAAAAAGCCTCACCAAAATTACTAATGGGCTTGCCTCTCTAATCCTTAGCTCATTAACATTAAGTACCAACATTAATGCTAATCCCACTACCAACCTTAATGGAAGTGATTAACCCATAATTAAAAACCTAATTTATAGTACTTAAGGGTTAATCAAGAGTTAATTAAGCGGGGTGTTACAGAGAGCGAGTCCAACTTCTCAACTCTCCAAACAACTTACCCCGCCCCCATCACGGTGAAGAGCGAATTGGCTGCTCAGCCATCGGATACTTACTTCCCCGCGAGACAGCTAAGGGATGAGTCACGCCAGAGGCTAGTTTATCATTCTCGCAATGGAGAGCGGGCTAGCCCTCAGTTGCCCGACACTTACCTTCCTCGTGAGCTTCACCAAAGGGAGTGGGTCCAGTAGTAAACTGCCCGACAAACTTACCTCCCCGCCGGAGATAGAGTGTGAGATGCTCCTTAAGGCCATCTCGACTTTCCCGCGGCCGAGAGCGGGTCCAGCCCCTCGGCTACTCGACAACTTACTCTGACCTCCGCCACGACGAAGAATGGGATCAGCGCCAACCTGACCCAACACTTACTTTCTCTGTGATGTCAACGGGTGGGAGCGGACCCAGTCTGAAACTACCTAGCGACTCACCCCAACCCCATCACAGTGAAGAGCAGACCAGCTCCTCAACTGTCAGACAACTTACCTCCCCAAGGGGAACAAAGAGGCAAGCTTGGCCTAAGGCATCCCGACCTCTCCTCCGGTGGAGAGTGGGTTCAATCTTTTGACTGCCCAACACACTACACACCATCTCCAACGACGAAATGCCAAACAAGCGACACTAAGGGCTCATCGCCTCGCTCTTCCTCTACCAAACAGGATGCCAAGCAACTAATACATCACGTCTCTGACAAGACAACCCAGGTTTACAAATCTCACACTCGTAAATCAAGGATGAATTATACTAACTTATTTGTTTTGTCTAGCGATACATCGGACAACAGCTACTCGCCTCGTGGCGAAGAACGGACCACTTTCCTAGCTATCTGGCAAACTCCTTCCTCGAGGGGACCAAAAGGGTGGGCTTGACCTAAGGCATCCCAACCCCTCCTCCAATGGAGAGTGGGTGCAGTCTTTCGACTACCCAACATAACACCATCTCCAACAGCGGAACGACAAACAAGTAGTGCCTTAGAATCCTCGCCAAACTACTCCTCCACCAAATGAGGAGCTAGAGCAAGATGACTCCCCAACTACACAGTAACTCATGCCCCCCCCCCCCAAGGAGGAGGCCAAAGAGAAAGGGGCTCGGCCTAAGGCATCCCAACCTCTCTCTCCGCCAAATATGGGTCTAATCTATCTACTGCCCAAGAAATACGTCGGTATGAGAAAGGATAGTGCCTAGATGGCGGGGTAACCTAAGAGAATCCTTGGCATCAACTCATTCCCTGTCAAGGCCCTGCGCTCCAACCCCGCTGGATTCGGAGAAAGAACTTACACCCTCAATACTCTCGAGTCACTCAAAGGATTTAGGGGCACGTGACCAGCAACTCGGTATCAAGCTCTAGGAGGGCTCCCTTAGGCTCCCCCGCCGCTATCACCCCCGCCTCAACACCAGTCCCGGTTGACACCAAGGCCAAGATGGTGTCAGTGAAGGCCAAAGGAGCACCAACATCCGCCAATGTGGCCAAGACCTCACCTCCCTCGCCCACTTCGGCCCTTGCTCCAGCTTCCGCCGAAGCCAAGGTTGGGGTGGTGTTAGTGAAGGGCAGTGGAGTCTCGAAATCGGCCGATACAGCCAAAGCTTTGCTGACCTCCACTAACACCATCGCGACTTCAGTATCGAGTGCATCCACCAGAACCCCCTCGGCCCACGACACGACCCTCGCTATCTCACTCCCGGATACCACGTCATCACCTCTCTCGCCCTCCAAGCTAGATGCGGGCGAAGCAACCTCGACTGCAAGGGAATAGGCAATGGGAGAGTCCGAGATTGAAACTTGGTCGAGGAGATCTTTTCCCCCGGCAGGGCAGCTCTCAGAAAAGGGCGAGGAAACCCTCTTGAGATCGACGTCGAGAGACAAGGGAACTATCTGGGACTTCCTAATAGGACGGTCCAGAAGGACCCCATAAAATCACATAGAAAGCAACTCCTTTCCAGGCGAAAGCTCCACAACACCCACGTTGCCTGGCGGGGTCGGGCAAGAAGCCTCGAAGACTATTGCAAAAGCCTCCTTGTGTTGTTCAAGGGAGGATCAGAACCCCCCGCCCCACATGGGAGAGAAGAAGGAGGCGCGATGTGAGGAGGCGATACGGTCACCACCACATTCTTCGGTGACCTCGGCTTTGGTCGTTGAACTATCATCATGACCGAAGATTTCCCTGGAGGGGGGACAGGCATCTCATTGGAGTCGGCTTTTGCAGGAGACACCATCTTGGGTTTCTTCCCCTTCCCCTCCACTGGCGGGCTGGGGCCCTTGGGGAAGAACGCCTACGAACCTGTGGCATAGCCGCCTGTATAGGTATGGTCCGGTCGGCGAAACGCATGCTAGCCGGGGGAGGCAATTGTTGCTAAAGGTTGCCCTCATCCAATAGGCCTCGGAAAAAACGTCATCCGAATGGGCTTTCACCCAAGCACGAACGATCTCGATCTGACTCACTTCCTCGGGAGTCGCCGAGGGTCGGGTGCTCTTGTCATCGCCCACGACTCCCCAGATGGCGTGAACGAGGTAGTCACCTCGACTGGATTGCCCAGCAAAGATCTCCCATCCCTTACCGGACAAGAAGAAAAAGTGTCGGTTCCACCCCTTCACCCGATTGTACTATGGCTCCAAAAGAGCCAATGCTTGAATGGATTTGAAACTGCAAGTGTTGCCACTCTGCTTCAGAAGATTGTGGGTGAGGAGGAACTCATTCAAGGTGAGATCGGGTACTCGGAACCCACCTCCTCCAGTGCTTGCTGCCAGATAACGCAACATGATACCAAAATCCTAAGCTGGTGTCAAGTGCAGATAATCCAGCACATCACGAACTGGACGACAGAAAGGTAGCCTAAGGCCGCTAAAGAACATGCTAGGGTACACGATAACCTTCGAGCGTACCCTTCGGAGTCCATGGCGCCTTCGTTGGGAGACGACACCTCAAACTCTACAATGCCAGGCACCTTGTAGGTTGATTTCAGCGACTCAAACTCACCAGGAGTCATGACTGAACGCCACAAGAACTCCTCGAATCTCAGAGACTCTGTGTGAACCTCGGGAGGGTCTAGGCTCCCGGGAACATGCGAAGAGCCAAGAAGCTTAGCCAGCTTAGGGCTTTTAGATGTGGGACGTGAAGTGTTCTTGGGAGCTATGTGAATGTGGAAATGGAAGACTGGAGAACGGGACGCACGTAGAAGAAGGTTTGAAGAGAAAAAGAATAATCACGAAGAACTCTGAGAAAGGGAGAGGAGATAAAATGGGTTCTGACATCGGAAGAAGGGGGTTGAACTAGACCCCATCGACGGTTGGCCTCCCCAAGATCGTAGGAGCGCACACGCCCCTTGAAACTGGCAGTATATGCACGAATCCTGCAGCATGCACTGTGCGATGCAACTTGGAGAGAAGGAGTAGTCTGGCACCATCAATGCTGAGAGGACTGGAGGAACTCAATCAAGTGCAAAGTCCAACCGTCAGAAAACATGCCAATAAAATCGGAAGGGGAACCATTGTCTGACATCATTCAAACCACAAAAAGCCATGCGGGCATAGAACCTGGCAAGCAGAAGAACTGGGAGAATAATGACCGCCCATATATGGGGAAGAGGACAACAACTACGAGAAAATACAAAGCATAACGATGAAAGCTAGAAGAAATTCCCATCAAACTAGTCCGATGAGAATTGGTGGGGTAACTGTAAGGGGGTTTCCCCCCTCCCCTCCTATCGGCCCATACATCAAGCCCACGAGGGGCCACGGGGGAAGCAAGTCAGAGAGCCTAGCCAAGCCCAACGACCCTCCACTAAGAGGAGTCAGTGGGCCACTGTAGAATACTCGACCTGCGAGCAAAACTCACCCCTGAAGCAACCCATACATGGGGAAAGTGGACAGTAGGGGGAGATGTGACTCGCCATCCTGACATCACCCCGCTGACACCATACCCTCGGAAACCTGTGCAGGCAAGCATGGAGGGGCTCAATGGGAAACACCCGTTGGATAAAGTGAGTCAATGAGTCATGCCTCATTAATGTCGCCACCCCCGGACTCTACACCGCATTTAATGATGCCGCCCTAGAAGCCACGCTGCATTAAAATGGTTCTAACAAAGGAACAATGGAAAGAAGATAAGTTCCTTAGAGTTAGGGACAGGTGATCCCCACAAAAAACCTAGAATAAAAACTGATCCCCAGATATGAAGAACTCTCTGATTCCTCTAAACTTACGCATGAACTACTAAAAAGATATACTGACTTTAGCATCGGAGACTCTCCAGCCACCACCAAGGCCCCCTATTCTCCGTGTTTGCTTAAGTGTACAGGTTAAAGCCCAAAGACCCGAGTTGCTGGAACTCGGCCCAATGACATGCAAAACATGACGTTAACACCAAGTTTCTCATAAAAAACTTCTTCTGTGGAAGATAGCAAAGATAAACTCTGCAATTGGCTCTATCCCACCAGAGGAGGAAAATAATAAGCACATTTTTCTCAAATAAACCTACACCAGCAACGTCTAATCCAATTGGATCCATATTCTCATAGGTCCATATATAGCCCACCCTTAGGCTGAAGGAAGAAGAAAAGCACTAGTTCCAAGTATTTGTTGTTATATATAACTATGGACAACGTTTGGTGCCTGCAAAATAAATTAATAGTCCATAAAATTGATGAACAACCACTCCTGAACCCTCTTGTTTTTGGCATTTTGCAGTGCACGAGTGAGGGAGCACATGTGCAGCAATCGAAAGAGATAGCATTAGAAGAATTCTGTTTGGAAAGACAAGCCAACTCAAGACCACCCAACTCAACCAAGAAGAGTCCTCAAAAGCATTTCTAGCAACACATAGATGAGACATAAAATTCTCAAAACTTCTCATAGTTTCATTTTCAAACATCACTCAAACACAAAACACATTTCAATTTCAATTTTTCAATTTTTCATCTCATCATTACCTAATTATTATCCAAAAACAAAAACCAATACAACTTTTAAAAATTTCAAAACAAAACACAAAAATCAATACAATTTTTGCAAACTTCAAAATAAAAATAATATTAAAAAAATAATATTTAAACAATTTTTTAATTTTATAATATTGAGTTATTTTACTTAACAGCCCTACACCACACACTTGCTTATGTGGATCTTTATTTTTTATCTTTTTATCTTTTCCCCTCAGTAGGTGTGTGGTGTAGGCTGCTAAGTAGAATTTTACTATAATATTTATATTCAAGTTTTTCTCTTTCCTTTCTCAAAACTCCATAAAAAATCTTAAGTCAAACCATTTTATTACCATTCATAGAATCTTGAGATATTCCAACTGTCCAAACAAGTCCTTATATTTTGATTTCTTAAAATTTTTTTGAGAGAATTTACGTCGGTTTTAAGTAGGGGTGCGTCAGACGGGCCCCCCAACCCCACCCCAACATGGGCAAGTGCGGGGCAAGTTGGGCCCCCAGGCCCAGCCGCTGCCGATGGATTGGGCCCCCAGTTTGACCCCTAGTGGGCCTCAATGGCCCATCGACCCATTGGGCCGAAAACCTATTTATGGGCCATTTTTTGGCCCAAAATCCATTTTTGAGCCAAATTTGGCCTAAAACCTTATTTGATTAATACATAAAACTTAGAATTAAAATTAAATGCATCAAACTAAATGTTCTCTAATAAAGTTGCTAGGTTCTAACTAATATTTCTAAGTTATTACAAGTACTATAAACTATTATACATTAATCTAAATTTATTACAAATTAATCTAAAAATATTACAAATTTTCAAATAATAACTTTGAATGAATAACAATGTTTCAAGAATTGAAATACATTTAAAAAAAAATATGAAACATAGGTAACAACGTGAACAATGCATGTAGGCTATTAGCAAGATGATCAAATGTTACTCCAAGTGGCAAGTGACATCATAAAACTTGAAAAAAAAAAGGTGAGAATATGAATTAATAAAATAATTAATAAGAGAATATGAGAATATGTACAAACTACAAAGAATTAACTAACAAAGTGAACAAACCAATGGAGGTATATCAAAGTCAAATTGCGGCCAATGTAGATTGAAATGGTGCCTCCTTTCCCAAAGTTGTCAATACAACAATTGAATTTGAAATTAAGTTTGTCAAATAATATAACACAATCTATTATAGGCAAAAGCAAAATAATGAATTAAGAGAGATTACTACTTCAAGACTGATCAACACCATTCTCCTCGTAACTCTTCGCAAAGTCTACCACTTTAGGAACCTAAAGTGGCTTCTATTTGATCCAATTATGAGTGCAAATCAAAGTCTCCACAGTGCTAGAAGACAATGAACTCTGAAATAGATCCACTATGCGCCCCTCAGTACTAAAGGTTGACTCTGAGGTTACGATAGAAATAGGGATGACCAAAATATTACAAGCTATTTCTCCAAAGACGGGATACTTGACGATATTTACATTCCACCAAGTTAAGATATCAAACTGCTCCGCCCATGGTTGTATGTCTACTGACAAGTATCTCCCTAAGTTCAGTTGTCTTATAAATTATTCTGCTGCTCAAGAGAACCGCCAAACCTCATACCCCCCCCCCCCCCCCACTTACGTTTTTTTGGCCTATTGACTTCGGGAGGATGAGATGTGGTGGATGGTGGAACCACTGTATTAACACCCCTAAATGAGGAGAACGCATTATACAATCTATTAAGGGTGTCCTTAAGCCTTACCACAAGTTGATCTGCCCATCCCTTCATGTTAGAGCTTTCCAAGTCATACACCATGCCATTCACATTGTATCGCAGGTCAAGAACAACAGCTATATATAGGAAAATGTTGATCCTACTTAAGTCTCCCTAATACTTCTCATACTTGAGTCTCATGCTCAATGCCATCATCCGTAAAGTAGAATCAAGACCCTCGCACATTTCTTCCAATCGCTCTTTCACTTGACAAACTTATTGACAGTATTCATTGGATGTTACATACAAAGACCTAGAAATGGTGCATATCACCTCATAAAAAAGCTTCAGAAATTCTACAAAAATCCGCACATTATTCCAATCATAATTGGTGGGCTGTCCCGATCTCCCTTCGTCCTCCTCAAAGTGGCGGACATATTGCATGTCCACCTCACCCGTAGCATCAAAGGCTAATTTATACTGATCGGTCATCTCCAACATAAAAAAGGTTGAGTTTCATTTTGTAGGAACATTAAGATACAACATCTTCTTGCACTGTATGCCTGCAACACGGACCAAAACCTTGAACTTCTTAGCCAGTGAAGATCTCACAAATCTCACTGCACTTTTTACTTTTACAATCAACTCATGAATATCTTTCAAACCATTGGTCACAATAAGATTAAGGATATCATGTGCACAAAATCGAACATATAAAAACACATTACCCAATATTGTCCTCTCTAACCTTATTCTTCATATAATCAAGTGGGGTATCGTTAGATGAGGTATTGTCACCACCAGCTCCAAACCCCACTTCTTTATTGTAGACTCCACCACCTTCCCAATGGTTTCATATTTGTGAGTGGCGATTAAACAAAAGTTAAGAATCTTTTTGTGTAACTGTCAATCACTATCTGCAAAATAAGTAGTTAAAGACATATAATTTAAGTTTTGGACCAATGTCCATGCATTATTGGTGAGGCAAACTCTTTCAATTGGTTTCTTAATAAATTTCTTTGTATACGTATAATTTAAGAACATCTTTCACCACCGTATGGCAAGAATGAATGTTAAATCTAGGTTTCAAGTACTTAGAAAAGGCTTAAAACCCTTCACCGTCCACAAACCGTAAGGGTAGCTTGTATATTATGATCATATGAGCTAAATGACTTCTACAACCTTCCGAATCATACTTGGTAAACCCTTTTAATGTACTTTCCCCACTACTCCCATTCACTATCTTCTTAAGTCCAATATCCAATCTAGACTGACTCTTTTCAACTAAAGAATGACTTATCTGACTCTTTTTGCATTGTTCTTTTAAATGACTTTTTAACTGAGATGTACGATGTATTTTATAGTGACATCTATAAACCTTACCACAATGATTACACTTTGCTTGTGGGTCATTGAGATCACTACTCTTTAACTTGATAAAGTGTTTCCACATAATGGAAATAGGTTTTTTCTTTAGTGGGCCCATCGGTGTAGGGTAGTGTAGGTGTAGGTGTAGGTGTAGGGGAGGTAGCAGTAGTGCTAATACTTGGACTTGACCCACTATCCATGGATTCACAAACTCACAAATACCTAACATGATACAAAAATTAAAATCATACAAATGACACAAACTGTTTTGGTAATTGTTTTGGGTTTTGAAACCACCAAAACACTTAGGGTTTCAAAAGTGAAACCCCAAAATAGTATTTCCCTAATCTAATTTAGGGTTTCAATCTGAAACCCTAACATAAATTAGGGATTTATGGTTCCAATCAGAAAGCCTAAACTAATTTAGGATTTCAATTTGAAACCCTACAATCATCTAGGTGTTCAATCCGAACCCTAAACTAATTTAGAATTTCGGATTGAAACTCTAAAACTCACACCATCCAACCTCAAACAAATAAATATAAACAAACACCAATCAATCTCATCCTTCACAGCATCCAAAGCACAATTTCATCCTTCATAAATAATTGCCAAAAAAAAAAAAATGAAAAATGAATTTTGAATCTCAAGAGATACTTACAGAGATGGAGATAGAAGGGGTTCTAGATCTTGATAACAACGACGAGTGAGAGTGTTGAGAGACAAAGAGGCTGAGATTAGAGTGAGAGGGTTTGGGGCTCGAGAGAAATTAAGAGAGAGCTAAGAGGACTCAAGAAAGGGGGAAGAGTTTCATTTACCCTGTAATGAAATAATGTCGTTTTGGAAATATTCAAAACCACGTCATTTATTATAAATCTAACTTATTTTATATATATATATATATATATATATATATATATATTTATTTATATATTAAAATGCCGGGCTGGACGGGGGATACATACTGCCCGGGCCTGGGTCCCGAATGGGCGATAGCAAGTTTTAACGGATAGGATGACGCGAAGGTAGAGTTCACCGACAGGCCAAGGTAATAGGAATTTTTGGAAAGAACCTACCGAAGAAGACTCCGTTACTATAATATATACGCAGGGTCTTCGGGACTCCTCCACGATTTACAAGACAAGACACGCGAAAATAAATTTACAGTGGAAGAAGTTGTGCGTATTTCTTGTTGCTACAGCTTGAAGGCGAGAACTTTAGGACGATTTGGAAGGCCATGGAGGAGCTGAAATCGGCTATGGAGGAGCACATGGATCAAATGGCCGATCTGGTCCAGAAATTCTCTTCCGAGCTGCGCTCCGGTCTACGTCCCGCCTACGACAATTTCATTGGTTTCTTCCACGCAATCGACTGGAAGGTATATTCCCGTTGTTTTTTTGCACGGTGGAGAGCAAAGCCACGTGCAGTGCCCAGATCTTCAAGAATCTTATTCCTTGTTGCTTTGGTTTCCGAGACGATTGAGAGTTCAACCTTCTAAACGCACCCAGATCTTAAATCTAATACTAAATTTATAGTTTGGGTTCTAAATGAGAAAGATGACATTTTTTTTCTAAATAAATGGGTAGAAACAAAACCCTCTTTTGTTCTGGTTATTTCGTCAATTGCGTCCGACATGAATCCAGATTTGGGGCCATGATTATGTAAAATAAAGGAAAATTATGCTATAATGTAAGGGATGCAGAATGGTGTATGTGTCTTGTATTAGTTTCACTCCTGGCTGACTGAAATGAACATCCTTCGTCATGTCTGAGCGATTTGCTTTATTAAAGTTGTTTAATTCGTGTCAGGTGTTTAATATCTCTTCAGAACTTATAATTCTGTCCTCTTATGATATGATTTAGTAGTTTGGATCCCATTTCAAATGATTGTTGGATGTTATGTTGCCTTTGACAGGAACCTTGGTTAATGTGCTTAATAGGGTTACATTTTGCGTTGTTGCTGCTAACGATCTTCTCGAGGAAGCATATCAACTTTCAGATGTGCTTGTTCCTTCTGGCATGTAGGTTTATTACTGCCATATTCTCCACTGCCATCTTCCGATTTTATTATTTAGGTTCTTCCTCATGTGTTATGATACATATTATTTTGAATTGTTTAGACAAATGTTTTACGTTTTCTTCATATGTTTGACTATTGAATTGCTCTTAATCAAAGAAAAAAAGAGTTTTAACATAGAAGATGCATGGTAATTATTTGATTTCAAGTATTGGAGGATGATAAGATGTTGTTTACCATTCCTTTTCTTTTTGTTTGGAGGGGTAGGGGGTGTGAGTGGATGAGGGCTGTGATGCAAAGAATCTGAGGTTTCATTAGTAGTGAATATTGTTCTTCTTCATTGGAGGTTTGGCATATATTTATCTTGTTGTGAAATAGTGATGAAAAAAATACTGGAGTGGTATGACACCGTTATTATGTCTAGGCATTATAAGTAGAGAAGAACAGAGGAAACCCCAGTGGTTTGGCTTAATATTTGTATTACCTCTTTTTCTAGTGTTATAAAATTAGTATAGGCCATTTAAGACTTGTGAAGCCAAACTTTCAGAAACTTAGTTGTCCCTAATAATGATCTTCTGGTGAGGTTTCGGTGCATCCGGTGGTGGGTTAGTGTTGTTATTAGTGAGTCATGGGTCCTTCGAAACTAGTGCTTATTGAATCCAAGGCTTTTGAGATAGTAAGGGAGGGGAGGTTTGTCCATATAATAGAGAAAGGTTGGAAGGTGGTGAAGGAAACTAGTCTGGGGATAGGTACGGCAAGGTGGTTCGTACATGCTTTGGAGGATAGCTTGAAGGCTAGGAGGCAGGGGTATTATTCTGCTCATAGAGATGGTGATAGGAGCTATGTTGCTCAGCGTCGCCTTAACTTACGAGGTTGCTTTTTGGCGTTGATGGAATATGGGGGGGTGGGTATCGAAATTTTCTATTCATTCCAGAGGATAGGGAAGGAAGGGGGTGGAGGAAGATGGTGGAGGCGCTGAAGGTGGTAAGTGCAGGTCCTCCTCTGCCTCCATATCAGCCTCCTTCTCGGACTTACAGGGAGGTGTTGCAGTCCACAGGTAGTGGTTGGGTTAGCCATCACTTTGACACATCAGCAGGCTCAAGAGGGGTAGGTCTACAAAGGGGTGTCGCCGTTCCTGTAGATGATCAGACGAGGATGGTAGAAGGCAGAGCTGTTGTCGGTCTACATGAGGAATGTGTGTTGCGTGCCTTACAAGAAATGAAAAGTCAAGTGGATTTGTTACAAGCTAATATAGTTTGGATGATACGGTGCGCAGAAGGGTCTAAAGGGCTGGGAGTGGGCTTGGGTAAGTCTGCGGGCTTTGGTCCAAGAGGGCCTCAGGAGCTGCCTAAGACTAATGGGAAATTAGAGGTGGGTCAGATTCAGACTACTGGGCCTCAGGCTGGGAGGGTGGGCCAGGGAGGAGAGGCTGACTTAAAGGGGAAGAAAGTTGTAAATGGGTTGGGACTGAACAGAAGCCCACTTTGGGTTTGGCAGGAGAAAGGCCCGAAATCAAGGATTTCGGGTTTGAGGGAGGGGCCTGAATCATCCACTTCAGGCCCGAGTCTCGAGCTGGGTCCGGCACAAACAGGGTCGATGGCCAGCGGCGGTGGCCTCAGAGTCGCCGGAAGTGGTGGTGGGAGACAATACAGACAGCGAGGAACCTGCTTCTGCCGTTGATGGTGCTGGTGTTGCTCGGGGAGGGTCACCTCTTCATGGGGTGTCTCAGTCTCCTTCGGCAGGCCCTGGGTCACCATCTTTTTTGGCCCAGACACAGTTAAAGCCGTGGGGGGAAGAAAATTTGGCTTTCGGTTCTGAAGGAGTCAGTGAAGAGTTGGCTCACGGAGATGAAGGGGAACGTATGTTGACATTATTTGACCCTTACAAATATTCTTCTGGGGGGGAGGAGGTTGTAGGAGAGGATCCTACTCCGTTAAATATGGTTCCTCCTAGTATTTCCTCGGACTGGGTCCTGAAAAAAGTAGAGGAACTTCAGAGCTGTTTGGGGATCTCGTGTGTGGGCTATGAAGAGCAATTTAAGGCTTTGATTATAGCCATAGAGGTAGGTCAGCATGGTGCAGGGTCAAGAAGAGATAGGGAGTTAAAGAGGCTGATGTGGTCCATTAATTATGATGGAAAGGAGGGGAGTGCGAGTCGTGGAAGAAACAAGGGGAGGGGTGGTATAGTTGATAAATGAAGCCCAAAATATTGAGTTGGAATGTGAGGGGGCTGAATGAGATTAATAAACGCCTTAGAATAAGAGCTTTATTAAGGCAATGGAAGGTAGACATCATTTGTTTGCAGGAAACGAAGTTGAAACTTGTCAATCGTAGCATTATTAGGAGCATATGGAGCTGCCTATATGCAGGTTGGACTTACTTACCCTCGATTGGGGCCTCGGGAGGTATTTTGGTTATGTGGGATAAGAGGGTGGTGGAGAGCTCTGATGAGTTTGTGGGGGAGTTTTCAGTAGGGTGTTTGTTTAAAAATATATATATATTTTTTGATAAGTAAACAGTAGTATAAATAAGAATAGGCCAAGCCCAGGTATACAAGGTGGAATACAAGAGATAGGACCTATCTAGTTGCTAAAAAAGAAAGAAGAAAATCATGTACATTTAGGCCATTAAAATCTACAGCACTCGACCACAGAAGTAAGGTGTGGTAAAATAAAATTCTAAGATCCTCTATTGTCCGCTCCTTATCATCAAATGTCCGCTCATTACGCTCCCGCCATATGCACCACATAATACAAATAGGAACCATCTTCCACACTGCTTTGATTTGTGGAGCACCACCTGGCATTACCCAACAAGCCAATAACTCTACCACTGTAGTAGGCATGACCCAGATCAACCCTATTCGAATGAACACCTCGCTCCACATTGCTCTAGCTGTCTCGCAATGTAGCATAAGATGATCCACTGTCTCGCCAGCTTTCTTGCACATACAACACCATTCTAGAATAATAACTTGGCGCTTCCGCAGATTATCAGTGGTCAAAATCTTACCCAGAGCCGCTGTCCAAGTGAAAAATAGTGCTTTTGGAGGTGCCTTATTCCTCCACAAACCCTTCCAAGGAAAATGCGTGTTTGAAAGTTTAGTAAGGGACTTATAGAAGGAGCGAACCAAAAAAACACCCTTACCTGCCGGATTCCACCACAACTTATCTTCTCTCAAATTAGACATCCTTGTAGAGTACACTCGACTGAAAAAGGCCTCAACACTGTTAAGTTCCCAGTCATGTATTGCTCTACTAAAGATGACATTCCAATGAAGTTGATCCCCTGAACGAACCATGAGATCTGCCACAGAAGCCTCTTGATCACATGCTACACGAAACACGGAAGGGAATGCATCTGCTAGAGCCTCCTCCCCACACCAAATGTCTCTCCAAAATTTTATACGAGTGCCCTCCCCCACCAAAAATTTAGTATGACGAGAAAACACCCCCCCAACCACTTCGTATGTGCTTCCAAACCCCCACCCCATAGGACCCATTCCCCTCTCTAGTACACCACTCCCCTCCAATCTTACCATGTTTGCAATCAACCACTAATTTCCATAGAGTTTCTGGTTTCACATTGTATCTCCAAAGCCATTTCCCAAGCAATGCCCGATTAAAAGTTCTCAAATTCTTTATCCCCAATCCACCTGAAGAAATTGGTCTGCATACCTTATCCCAACTGACTAGATGAAACTTGAATTCATCTCCCATCCCACTCCATAAGAAATCCCGATAAAGCTTTTCGATTCGCGCCGCCACACTAGCTGGAATTGGAAATAAAGATAGGAAGTAAGTTGGTAGGTTAGAGAGAGTACTTTTTAATAAGCGTCACCCGGCCTCCTTTCGACAAATACAGTCTCTTCCATCTAGCCAATCTTCATTCTATTTTCTCAATAACTGTGTTCCAAATAGAAAAAGCCCGTGAAGCAGCCCCCAATGGTAAGCCCAAATAAGTCATAGGAAGAGAAGCAACCTTGCACCCAAGAGTGCTAGCCAACTGTCGAGAAATGTTGACATTTCCAATAGGCACTAATTTTGATTTATCGAAGTTAACTCTTAAACCTGACGCTGCTTCGAAACAATAAAGAAGTGCCTTCAGTGCCCTAAGTTGATCTTGCTCTGCATCACAGAAAATTAAAGTGTCATCTGCGAATAATAAATGGGAAACCGAGATAAGGCCCCTTTGTGGATCACCCACAGAAAATCCAGCCATAAGACCATGACTAGCCACAGCTGATAACATCCTACTCAAAGCCTCCATGACTATAACGAAAAGCAGAGGGGACAAGGGATCACCCTGTCTTAAGCCTCGAGAGCTGTTGAAAAAACCCTCTGGGTTACCATTGATCAAGACTGAAAATCTTGCCGTTGAAATGCACCATCTGATCCACATACACCACCTCTCCCCAAAGCCACATCTCTTTAGTAAGTACAAGAGGAATTCCCAGTTAATATGATCATATGCTTTTTCCATATCTAGTTTACAAATAATACCTGGAGTTCCAGACTTTAATCTACTATCCAGACATTCATTTGCAATAAAGACCGAGTCCATAATCTAACAACCCCGTACAAAAGCATTTTGTGGCTTTGAGATTACTTTATCAATTGCCACCCCTAACCTGTTAGCAAGCACCTTTGCAATGATTTTGTATATCCCATTAATGAGGCTAATGGGCCTAAAGTCCTTCAACTCGACAGCTCCAGATTTCTTTGGGATCAAAGCAATGAAAGTAGCATTCAGACTTTTCTTGAATTTCCCTGCCGAGAAAAACTCCTGAAACACACTCATAATGTCATCTTTCACGACCTCCCAACATGTTTGAAAAAACCCCATCGTAAAACCATCGGGACCTGGTGCTTTATCCTTTACCATCTTATGAACCACATCCAAAACCTCCACCTCCTCAAAAGATCTTTCCAACCAGGATGCTGTCTGTGGTTCTATGGACTCAAAACCAAGTCCATCTAGCTTGGGCCTCCAACCCTCATTTTCTGTGAACAGAAATTCATAGAAATTCACCACATGTTCCCGGATCACAGGGGCCTCTGTGCAATCACTACCGTTGATTTTCAGCATCTCAATAGAGTTAGTTCTCCGATGGGAGTTAGCCACTTTATGGAAAAATTTTGTACTTCGATCCCCTTCCTTTAGCCAAAGAGCTCTTGACTTCTGTCTCCAATTCTAAAATTAAAACCCTTTCCAACTCTGATGCCATCGCTATCTTACTTGAAGCTTCCTCTGGGGTAAGAGCTCTATCCTCAATAATCCTTTCAAGGTTCTGTAACTCCTCCATTAAAGTTTTCTTTTGTTCCCCTATATTTCCAAACGAGTGGAAATTCCATAGCTTTAAATCTTTCTTTAATGCTTCCAGTTTGCCTGCAAGAACATAAGAGGGAGTACCATAAAACTGATAGGAAGACCACCACTGCCTTACCATCTCCACAAAGCCATCGCTTTTAAGCCACATGTTTTCGAACTTGAAATAACGACGACCTCCTTGAATACCACCTCCATCTAATAATATTGGGAAATGATCTGAGCATAGACGCGGCAGTCGCTTCTGACATACCTCTGGATAATGGCTCTACCATCTTAAAAGAGCAAGCCACTATAAATTCCCCTACAAACTCCTCCATCTTCTCCACAACCCTTTTATCCCACATCACCAGAATACCACCCGATGCCCCCTCAGAAGCTAGATAGGCCCAATCTGCATACGGGCAACCCCACACATTTCTCACGAGCTTTCTATTAACCAATTTCAGTTTGGTTTCTTGTAAACATACAATATCTGCCTTCCAATCCCGAAGTAAATTTCTTATTCGTAGCCGTTTATTAGCCTCGTTCAACTCTCGAACGTTCCAAGACACTATTTTGGCTTCATAAAGACACAGTCAAACCCTTCCCTTTGGACCTAACACGGCTTGAGCTACCCTCATTCAACGACCAATTAAGCCTATTAAGCTCCCTTTTCTTCTTAGACTCAGCTTTCGTGGGCTGATTATGACTCGCCTCAATGGACGTGAGGAGGGCCATAAACTGTTCTTCATATCCCACACATTTCATCCCCACGACCTGTTGGATGTCTTTTACCGTTTGGAATACCCACTCAGAGAATTCAAAATCATTCGGTAACGAACAGTATAATGGAAAGGGCTCCCATACTACTGCGTCTCCCTCCCCCCCGAACAGATTATCCTTTCCATTCTACTACGGTGCCCACTTTGTCCACTGCCCCCATTCGGTAACCATCCCCACGACGATGGTTTCCTTTGGGCCTTTGGGGTTTACGGTCCTAATTTAGATAGTGAAAGGCGGATGCTTTGGGATGAGTTGGCTGGTCTTTGTTCTTGGTGGGAGGTTCCATGGTGTATTGGAGGGGATTTTAATGTGACAAGATTTGCCAGTGAAAGATCAGGGGAGGGACGTCAAAATCAAGCTATGGTGGATTTTTCAGATTTCATTTTTGAGTCAGGCCTTATGGATATACCACTAATGGGAGGGGAGTATACTTGGTCTAACCATTTTTCTTGGTCAAGACTGGACAGGTTTCTCATTTCCCCTTCATAGGAACTTCAATACCCAGTTGTAAGCCAGAAAAGACTCCCAAGAATTTGTTCTGATCATTTTCCTGTAATGCTTGATGGTGGTGGAATCATAGGGGGTAGAAGGCCATTCAAGTTTGAGAATATGTGGTTAAAAAAGGAGGGGTTTGTGGATTTGGTTAGACAATGGTGGAGCTCCTATTTATTTGAGGGCAATCCGAGCAATGTGTTGGCCAGGAAATTGAAAGCTTTGAAAATGAATTTGAAGATATGGAATGAACAGGTGTTTGGTGATGTAACCTTACAGATGAAAAGCTTGACACAAGAGCTACAAAGTTTGGAGGGTGTAGGAGTCGAAAACAACCGTAAAGAGCAAGTAGTTTCTGAACTTGAAAGATTGACTTTATTGGAGGAGATTTCTTGGAGATAGAAGTCAAGGGCTCTATGGTTCCGAGAAGGGGATAAAAGTACTAAATTTTTTCACCGCATGGCTAATGCACATAGAAGGTTTAATTCTATAGAGTCTTTGAATATTGAGGGAGTTGCATCCTCTGATCAGGTCGTGTTGAAGGAATTTGTGGCCGGCCATTTTGAAAATTTGTTGTCAGAACCTCATACATGGAGGCCTACAGTAGATGGCCTAGTTTTTGAGGGCATTGATCAAAATAGCACGACGTGGTTGGAAAGACCTTTTGAAGAGGAAGAGGTAATACTAGTAATCAGAAAAATGAACAAAGATAAAGCCACAGGCCCGGATGGTTTCACTTTGGCTTTTTTTCAGACTTGCTGGGAGGTGGTAAGAGAGGATGTTATGCTGATTTTTCAGGAATTCTTTACTTATGGCAAATTTGAAAAAAGCTTAAATGCAACTTTTATTGCTCTAGTCCCAAAAAAGGCCGGTGCAAGGGAGATACAAGACTTTAGACTGATTAGTCTCGTGGGCAGCGTGTATAAGATATTGTCAAAATTTCTTGCTAATAGAATGAGCACAGTCATGGAAAAGATTATCTCTAAATCTCAAAATGCCTTTGTGAGGGGGAGACAAATTTTAGACTCGGTTCTTATTGCCAATGAATGTTTGGATAGCAGAATCAGGTCGGGAGTTCCAGGTCTTCTATGCAAACTAGACATGGAGAAGGCATATGATCACGTTAATTGGGATTTCTTGATATACATGTTGAGTAGATGTGGTTTTGGGGAAAAATGGAGGATGTGGATAAGGCATTGTGTGTCTACGGTTCATTTCTCGGTCTTGGTAAATGGTGATCCTGTGGGCTTCTTTAACAGTTCGCGGGGACTACGACAAGGTGATCCATTATCACCCTTCTTATTTGTTCTAGTAATGGAGGCACTAAGTAGGATGGTGTCGGCAACAGTAGGGGGAGGATTGTTTTCAGGATTTTCAGTGGGAGCTTCATATGGCCCTACCATTATTTCTCATCTTTTGTTTGCAGATGATACCTTGCTGTTTTGTGAGGCCAATTTAGGACATATTCAATCTTTGAAGGCCATCCTACTCTGTTTTGAAGCTATATCTGGGCTGAAAATTAATCTTGCCAAGATAGAGATGGTAGCAGTGGGAGACGTAAGCAATATTAGGGGGTTGGCTAGCATCTTGGGTTGTGCAGTTTCTTCGTTGCCGTTGAAGTACCTTGGGCTTTCATTGGGGGCTGCTTTCAAAGCCAAGTCTATTTGGGAGGGGGTGCTGGAAAAATTTCAGCGTAGGTTGGCCGGATGGAAAAAGTTGTATTTATCAAAAGGGGGGCAGAGTACACTTATTAAGAGTACTTTATCCAACCTTCCTACGTACTACTTATCTTTATTTCCTCTTCCCGCTAGCATTGCAACAATAATAGAGAAGCTTCAACGTGATTTTTTATGGAGTGGCATAGGAGATGAGTTTAAGTTTCACTTAGTGGGATGGGACAAGGTTTGCTCTCCTATGAGGAATGGTGGGCTGGGGGTTCGAAATGTGAGGGCTTTTAACAAGGCATTATTAGGTAAATGGTTGAGGCGTTATAATTATGAGGGGGAAGCTTTATGGAAAGGGGTGATTGACACGAAGTATGGGAGTGAACCGGGGGGGGGGGGGGTTTGGTGTTCTAAAGAGGGCCGGGGGACATATGGAGTGGGGCTATAGAAGTACATACATAAAGTTTGGTGCTCTATTGCTAGTAATACTCGATTGTGCTTGGGGGATGGTAGTAGGATAAGCTTTTGGAAGGATGTGTGGGTGGGTGACACGGCTTTGAAGGATGCTTATCCAACAATTTTTAGCATTGCAAGGGATAAGGAAGCCATGGTGGCCGATCTGCGGATACTTCATCAAGGTTCCCAAGAGTGGAACATTAATCTTACTCGGGAGGCTCATGATTGGGAAGTGAATATCCTGGTGGAATTTTTCAATTTGCTGTATAATACTGCTATTGCAGCCACAAATGAAGATGCCATGGTATGGAGACTCGCTAGGAGAGGAAAATTCACGGTATGTTCTTTCTATGACTCTATTACCATGCAACAAAGGCATAATTTCCCTTGGAAGAACATATGGAGGAGCAAAGCACCAACTAAGGCAGCATTCTTTGTATGGACAGCAGCTTTAGGGAAGATTTTGACCATTGATAACCTTAGAAGACGTGGTTTCATCATCACGGATTGGTGCTGTTTGTGTAGAAATAGTGGTGAAATGGCGGACCATCTACTTTTACATTGTGAGTTTGCTAGAGGTATTTGGAATTATTTTTTCAGCAAACTGGGAGTCGCATTGGTAATGCCAGACAGGGTGGTTGATCTTCTAGCATGTTGGAGAGGGATCACTGGGACATCACAGATTGTAGTCGTATGGAAGACGGTCCCTGTTTGTATTTTTTGGTGTATTTGGAGTGAACGAAATGAGCGACTTTTTGAGGATCATGAACGTTCCTTGGAAGAGTTTCGTAGTTTTTTCTGGAAGACTTTGTTTCTGTGGACCATTGCTATAGATTTCAATGGTTCCAGCTTCCATGATTTCCTTTTAACTGTTTCTAGTTCCTAAATAGGTGTATGTCTTTGTATACTCCTAGTGTACTTGGGCTATGCCTATCTTTCTATCAATGAATTACTTATTACCTATAAAAAAAAAAGAAAAAATTGTTCTTCTACAAATACAACATAAACCCATGCTGGTCAATCTCTTCTATTTGAGCTTAACATTGTAGATGATGCTAAATTCTTGTACAGTGTGCACTATTCCAGTTTTTATTGAAACAACAAGTGTAGCACCTGATTCCCATAGGATTAGGAATGCCACGTCATAACATTACAGAGCACCAGGGATAAGAGATATATAAACTTTAATACCTCAACTAACTGACAATATTTATTAAAACCCCGATATCGAGAGTAATGACTCAAATAAACCGAAACTAACAAAATTCCTCAATGTCATCATGTTAGCGTAAACCAAATCCTAAATACTGTGTGCTGAAAACTTTTCAAGCTTCAATAGGTTCTTGTATCTATTACTGATTATGGCCTGCGGATTCATCATAGTCAACCTAAAAACATTTTAAAACATAAAAAAAAATGAGTTGAATACTCGGTAAGTAAACACATCATATAGGAATAAGGTAAAAAAAATGTATTTTCAAATAACATTAAAATATTCAAACCAGCATTAACACGTCATAAATATTTTTCCTTTAATCTCTTGGGTGGCAAGCACACATTTATGCTCTGTGTAAGGGTTGGCAATATCAAAGGAGTTATGTTGCATACAATCACTTTTGCGTATTCCTTAGGATTTATATCCTAAGGAAAAAGGCAAGCACACATTTGATAAATGCACTATTGGAATATGATATAAATCCAGCCCACCAAGGTGGGGGGATGCAACCTTAGAGAGGGAAAAATTAGTAGTCGAGTTGAGCTAGACTTTCTGTCCTTGTTGCTTTTACTTCACGTCCTAGGGCCAAAAGTCTCAGATCTGCACTGATTTAGGAAACTGCAGTTCAACAAATTCAGTTATTTGTCCACAAATCTCCACCTAATTCATTTTATTTTATCGGTTGAGATAATGTTGTCATGCACTTGTCTTTGTATGGCTTTTAATCTTCATTCGAAATCAAACCATTGTAGCCTTTTTACCCCAACTGCAGCAATGTTCTAGGGATGTAGTGGCAGCAATCCCGAGTTCTTTGAATTGTTTGGTAACTCTTCATGTGCCCAACTCAATCTCTATGATTTATTAAACTATTATATCACAGATAGTTTATGAACGCACCTTGTTAATTGAAGAATTGGAGTATATTTCCATGATCCCCCAATTGAAGAATTCAACAGGTTTTCTCTAATTACAAATCCTAAAATGTGACTTTTACCAACATTTAGGGGTGTTGTCGAGGTGTTTCCTCAGCCTTGTGAATTTTCAAATTATGGCATTTTATCATCTTGATTATGTAAAGTTGAACCCTAATAGTTGCCGTAGGTGTTTTTTTGTATCTATTATCGAAACCTATGAAGCACCGTAAGAGTTACGGAATGTGCATTCCACTGAATGTTTGGGCAAGGTTTTGTCTATCTGTGTTTACAGAAATGATGGAAATTTTTTCTTCTAATAATGTGATTACTATGCCACAATCTGGTCACTGATTTCATAGGTTAATTTGACATTTACTTGTAGTAATATGATTAGTATCCGACAACCTGGTCATCGCACTCATAGATTTAATTTGGCAATTGATCTATACTTTGTTTGTTATGGTGTGCCCTGCAATTATTACCCTCTAATTGGCTGGATTAGTCCTTGCATTTCCTTGTTCACGGTATTGATATTTGTTTATCCATCTTATCCTCGTAGGTTTTAGTCCTTTGGGCTATTTCCACTAAAATGATGCATGAAGAATTTTTTCTAAACGTCTCTTCTCTGGAAAGCAAGACACCTGTAAATGTCTGGCCTGATAAAGTTGGTCTGTCAACATATTAAGCCATCTTTGAGTAGTTAATAAATAGCACATAGTAATGTTGTACATCTGTCTTGGTACTTTGCCTTTGCACTTGTATGGGTATGTATGTTATAGTTTTTGAAACGACAGCTATGACTAGGATTGAAGCTCATAATTTTTCTACTGAAAGCACCTAACATTGATTTCATGTACACATCAGTTAAAATTTGGATTTGCTATCCAAGTAAGAACACCTTGCATTAAGTCAGCCTCATTGGTTGCTATTGGGTTTACATGTTTCAAGTGAGTGGAAAGTCAAGAAGATAATTGAAAGTTCTCAAGGCCCATTAGACTTGGCTGTTCTCACATTGACACGTTGCTGTTCTTTCCATGTTCACTTTGTATAGACCATTACACCCGCACATGCGCACACATATAACAATAGTTTTTATATTACCATTTACAAACTGCTATCAGATGATCTAATAAAGGCATGATTTCGTGCAGTGGCTGGTGTATATCTTGCCGAGAATCTCAATAGATTCCTAGGTGAAAACTGGAAGAGCTTCGCCGGCCAGAATTATTTTGATCGGAGTGGTGTTTTTCTCTCAGTACTATGGTCTGGGCCTCTTCTTGTCATCGCAATCATAATCTTGGCAAGTGTCAATCGGTTTTTTGATGTTTCCCCCTATGTTATCTGCTTCTTTTTTCTGAGCTGCACTTGCTTGGTCTCTTTTATTTTGCAGGTAAACACACTCTTTTCCTTATGTTTCCTGATGGTAAGATGGAAAAAGGCAGAGCTCAGATATCGTGCAAGGGTCGCCCGTGACAAGAAGGATTGATCGAGCTCATGTTTCAGTTTTGCTGACCGAGGCACCCCTCCATTATAATAGGGTCTGTAGAAGGTTCTTTACCTTTAAGGTGGTTTTGAGGTTGAAAATTCCTTACCATTTTTCTACTAATAAACACTTTCATTAGCCTTGTATTACCACTGTTAAACCCTTGTCTTTCCCCCCCCCCCCCCCGATAAAATGATGAATCTTTTGAGGTTAAATTAGGTTATTATGATCTTACTGCCCTCCTGTTTTCTATGACATGTTTGAAGCGGAAGTTTCACGGTTCCTTTCCAGAGGATGCCTACTTAGGCTTGGTTTGGATGGTGAGTTGAGTTTAGATGAGATGAGAGACTTGAAAGTTGAATAAAATATTATTTTTGTTTTAAGATTTGAAAAAGTTGTTTATTGTAGTTTGTTTGAAAATTTGAAAAATTTGTAATGATTAGATGAGTTAGAGATGATTTCACTATCCAAATCAGGCCTAGGAACAGAACAAGTTGTTTCGAATCTAAATATTCCTCCTTTACACCCAAACAAGTGCAGCTTCAATTCCACCAAACGAGACTTGTCAAGTTATATAATGTAGCTATATATGATGGATGAGGATGTTTGGAGAATGAGAGGAGATAATTATGTGAATAGTAGTGAAATTGTTTAACTTAAGATATTTTATTGGATTTTGAGAAATGAGAGAAAAAGTTAAATAAAAATATTATAAAGTTAAAATATTGTTAGAATATCGTTTTTTAATATAATTTTTGTTTTGAAATTTAAAAAAGTTGTATTGATTTTTAGTGTTTTGTTTGAAATTTTAGAAAAGTTGTAATGATTAAATAATAATTAGATAAAAATATAGATTTGAAATTGAAAAGTGTGTTTGAGTAATATTTGAAAATAAAATGTTGAAAAGTTTTGAGATGGTATGAGATGAGATAGTTTGTGTTTCCCGACAAGGGCTGACCTCGTTTGTTTTTGCATATGAGATGAGATGAATTGAGATAAAAGTTGAAAGTTGAATAAAATTTTCTTAGAATATATTTTTTTAATATTATTTTTGTCTTGGGATTTGAAAAAATTGAATTATTTATTTTATTTTGTGTGGAAATTTGAGAAAATTGTAATGATTAGATGAGATAAAATGAAAATGGTTGTAAAAACAAACTAGGCCTAAATCTAATTTCCTGGAAACTTAAAAAGAAAAAAATATATGGTTAAAATGTTGTGAAGTTTGTTATGGCGACACATCGTTTGTAATGAGAAAAAATAGCTGATATATGTAAACTAGTGCAACGGTCAGCTTTTCTTAAATATTTTTACAAATTCTCTTATTTTTCTTTTCTTATAAATGAAGAATTATTAACCATGATAAAAATGAGAGTTTAGAGTCTGTAAGCATAGGTTTTGTTGTAGTTGTTAGACCAAAATATCATGTGAGGGGGATAAAACATCAGGGCCCAAAGACCAGGCCTAGTCCACCTGATTAGGAGACTCTTGTCCTAGGAGACTAGAGGACAAGAGGGGGACCAGAAGGGTCAGGAGGCATGAGGCTGTCAAGGGAGTCAGGAGGTAATGTGAGTGCAGGAGGACTGTTAGGGGAAAGGGACGGTAGGAGGCATGGGGCTATCAGGGGGCACGGTCAGACATGCAAGACAGGCTTGGCCTTATCACTGTAGGGGCGCACATGGGAAAAACAATCAGATAAATTGCTCGGGGTTGGGGGGGGGGGGGGGACGACATCGAGGGATCTTCTTCTTCAGTTTTCCTTCTTCGATTTCTCCTTCAACTCCTGGACGAGGAGCTCGTTTTTCTCCAATAAATATATCCGAAGCCACCATTGTGCAATGATTAATGAGAGACTATAAACATAAATATTATAGGTTAGATTAAAAAGTTTGGTTAAGAAATTGAAACCGAAAATTATTGCTTTAATGGAACCTTTTGCCTCGTTTGATAAGGTGCATGATGTATTGCACTTATTACACATGGACCAGTTTATTACTAATGGAGGGGAGGCTGGTAAAACTTGGGTGCTTAGGCAGAATGATATTTTAGTTCAGCTTGTTTTAAGTAGAGAGCAATTCATTTTAACTCGTGTTGGTGATGAAGTTACAAATTTACTTTGCTGCTTTGTTTATGCCAAGTGTAAAATGGTGGAGAGGAGAGATTTATGGGAGCATCTAAATGGTCAGGTTCTAGGAAATGAACCCTGTATTATTGCAGGAGATTTCAATATTATAAGGGATGATTCGGAACGTTGGGGCGGCCGACCTCGTCCGAGAATGGCAATGTCGGCTTTTAATTTTGGATTACTCATTGTGGATTGACTAAAATGAAGTCTTTGGGAAGGAGGTTCTCTTGGTGTAATGGGCAGAGTGGTCTCTTGAGAAGTTGGGCTAAACTGGATAGGTGTTTCTTAAATGCTAGCTGCTTGACAAGATTTCCTAATGTGAGTAATTGCTATCTACCGAGATCAACATCATATCATTCGCCAATGTTCATGGAATTTTAGTCAGACCCTTTCTCTTATGGACCTTCTCCTTTTCGATTTCAACAAATGTGGATAGAACACCCAGATTTTCATTCTTTTGTGGGGAAAATCTAGAAGGAGGAAGTGGGGGGAAAGAGTCTTTTGAAATTGGCTCTCAAATTGAAAAAATTAAGAGGGGCTCTAAGAGAATGGAACAAGAGAATTTTTGGAAGAACTAAAGCACATCTACAGGAGTAGAAACTCAAATTGAAGGTTTAGAATCAGCTTTACAACATGAATGGGATCCGGGGATCGAACAGGAACTTGTGCTGAAACATGTGGAATTAGCTAACTGGAGACACCGGGAAGAGACTAGACTGGCTCAAATGGCAAAAGTTAAATGGCGTGCGGAAGGAGATCAAAATTCACATTTCTTCCATGCTTATTTATCTTACAAAAGAAAAAAGAGTCACAAAAATGAGGCTTAAAGATGGCACTTATTTGAGATCACCCGAGGAAATTCATTTAAGAGCAGTAAATTATTTTACAAATTTTCTTCAAAAGGAGACTCAGGGAAGTTTGCTAGATTCATCTCATCTTATCTCGCCTCTGATAACATTGGAGGAGAGTGAAGCAATCAGTGCAATTCCTTTGATTAATGAAGTGAAAAATGCTTTGGATTCCATACCTTCTTATAGTGCTCTGGGTCCAGATGGTTTTGGATCGGGTTTTTTTTAAAAGTGTTTGGGACATCATCAAGATGGATATCATGGCAGCAATTGAAGAATTTTTTAGAGGAGGTAAATGGCCGAGATTCTATACTTCTTCTTATGTGGTGTTAATTCCGAAGATGGATACGCCAACCGGGTTTGATAAATTTAGGCCTATAAGTCTTTGTTCGGTGTTTGATAAAATTTGCTTAAAGGTGATTGGGAGCCGTTTGGCAATTATCCTCCCAAAAATGATTTCTTTTGAACAAGGTGCATTTATTCCTGGGAGAAATATATTTGAAAATATCAGTCTGACTTAGGAAATGGTTCATTCTATTAATAAGAAGATGCATGGGGGGAGTGTGGTGTTAAAGCTTGACATGGCCAAAGCATATGACCGTGTTGATTGTGAGTTTCTTCTGATAGTGCTCCGATCCTTTGGGTTTTCTTCCATAGTTTGTGGCATGATTAGAGAGTGTATCGCTTTCTATTATGATGAATGGTACTACGAAAGGTTTTTTTCAGGGTGGCCGAGGATTGAGACAAGGGGATCCATTGTCCCCTTATTTGTTTATTGTTTTACAAGAAATATAATCTCATCTTATAAAACAAAGTGTGGAGAAGAAAAGTTTTGGTGAATTTACACAAGCTCGAGGTACTACTTTGATCTCTTATCTAATGTATGCGGATGATGTGGTCATCTTCACTAATGGAGGTCGTAACTCAATTCGGTGCATTTTAAAAATCTTGGCTACATATGAGAAGTGGTTTGGTCAGTTGATTAACAAAGAGAAAACTGCTATGTTTTTCTCTAAAGAAATTCCTATAGCTAGAAGAATAAATCTCAAAAAATTGACGGGTTTTTCGGAAGGTAAATTCCCTTTTAAATATTTTGGAGTTCCTATTATTTCTGAAAAGCTTAAAATTGGGGATTTGGAAGAGTTGGTGAGTAAGGTTCAGAAAAAAATAAGCGGATGGAAAATGAGATTGTTATCGGTGGGGGGGGGGGGGAGAATGATTTTACTGAGGCACGTCCTTGCTAGCATGGCCTTACATCTACTGGCAGTTTTGCAAGTTCCCAAACAGATTATCTCTTCTTTAAATCGTTTAATGAGCTCGTTTTTTTGGAGAGAAAGTGATGGAAGGGGAAAGAAAAAATGGGTTGCTTAGAGGCAAATATGTAGGCCAACGACAGAAGGAGGTTTGGGTATTAGACCTTTGGATGAGATGCAAAATGCACTTCATTTAAAATTTGCTTGGAAACTGATGCATGAGAACTCCTTTTGGGCTAATTTCTTTCGTACGAAATATATTGGGAACAAACCTTTCATGCTTCTTGGTCCTCAAAAGGGAATAAGGTTTTGCTGCATGCTTTTTAAGAGTATACCTATTGTCTTGAATATTTCTAAATGGAAAATCAAAGAAGGAAATTTACTTTTCTGGTATGATAAGTGGCTCGATCAGGGGCCTTTAGCTATAAACTTTCTAGTCAGTGAGCAACCTCTCTTAAAAGTTAAAGAATGTCAACTGGCTAGTGGATGGGATATGGTTCTGTTAGAGAGACTAGAAGGGTACCGAAACTGCAGAAAAGACCCTCAATGTCCTTGCTAAATGTAAAGAGGGGGAGGATAAGCTAATTTGGACCAAAGCTAAAAGTGGTAATTTTACCACCAAATCAGCTTGGGAATGCATTCGGGTAAAGGCCAGACTGGTGAGGGGCATAAATGGATTTGGAATAATATGCTCCCTAAAAAATTCTATGTTCTAATGTGGAAGGCATGGCATGGTGTATTAGCAGTGGATGATAGAATTAGGCGGATTGGAATTCCTTTGGTCTCGAAATGCAATTGTTGTAGTCAAGGAAAATCTGAAGAGCTCAATTATGTTTTATTTGATGGGGAGGTTGCAGTTGAGGTTTGGAAAAAATGTGGTTCTATTCTTGGTTTGCCAATTGGAAGAACATGGCATGAAAGTTGTCTTAGTTGGTTTCAAAGAGTTTCAAATGCCTCTCAAATAGGTGTCATCCTGGGATTACTCCCTACTATTATTTCGTGGAGATTATGGGCTAGAAGATGTTATGCCCGTATGGAAGGTAAGGCTGAATCAGTTCAGGTGGTGTGGCAATCTATCAAACAGTGGATATGCGTGATCTGTCAAGGATTTTCCAAGCCAAAGACGTTTACTCAAGCCGAATTTTACATTCTTAATAGCCTAAATATTATTCCAATTCCTGTTCAACAACAACCAATCCAACTTATATCATGGTCTAAGCCCTCACAGGGACGTGTGAAACTGAATATGGACGGGAGTAGTCTGGGGAACCCTGGAGCTTCGGGGGCTGGATGAGTGATTTGGGACATGCAATGAGCTTTGTTGTTGGCATTCTCAATGAATCTTGGATATGGATAGTACCCAAGCTGAATTGCGAGCTCTGTTGGAGGGAGTTAAATAATGCAAAAGATTGAATCTATTAGCAATAGAAATCGAAATGGACTCAAAAGTTATACTGTCATGGTTGCAGAAGACTAGATGTGGCATTTGGTATTTGGAGGACTATTGGGAGGAACTTCAAGACTTGCTTTCAACTACGGATTACAAGTTTTCACACATTCACAGGGAAGGAAATGTTGTTGCGGATTAGTTAGCTAGAAGGGGCGCAAGGGAAGGAGATGTGGAATGGAAAACCATGAGTGAGCTCCCTCCTTTGCTGCGGGGTTGATCAGAGTCGACAAATGAGATCTTCCTTCAATTTGGTGCAAGAGGTATGGTGCTGGGTTTTAAAGTGGAGGTGGATCGTGGGACTATGAGTAGAGTTTAGTAAGTTTACCTCGATGCAAAAGTTACGTTTGCATGGTTCTTTCGATTAGATGTAGTTTTTCTTATTACAGGTTATGGTAATTGTATTGGTTTTGTTTACTTTTGGTTTTATCTAGGCTTGTTTAGATTTATTGTTTTCTTTTTATAGGCCTGTTTAGTGTCTTTGGTTTTATTAGCATAGGCTTGTTTAGATGGGTGTTTATTTGTTATTCTTGTTTGGTTTGGTGGTTTGTATTTGGGAGGTTTTTTTTGTAAACTCCCAAATGTTCGGTTTGTAACCACGGTTTTCTTCCGCCATAAGTGAGGGCTTTTTTAATAAACTTGGGATGGGGTCACTAGACATGTGGCTACCGGCTCTTCGATAGAAAAAAAAAAAACCTATGTGTTCATCTCTTCTTAGTTATCTACATTTGTTTTCTATCCACTGCCACAGACTTACGCACCGACACCGTACAGCCGCACTGAAACATTGTCGAGGCCTCTCAACAACATCAATCAAGACCAAGTCGTCCTAGTGGGCTAGAAATGACTCTTCATTTCCTTCCAACCTGTTGTGCGATTTTTACAGCATGAACATACCCCTCACGCAAATCTCTCTCATGTTATTTGAGGTAAATAATGTGAAAGTGACGTCATTGTTTATAAGTCTCATTCGGTTGCAGCCATAGATTCAATATTATATCGTTACGACTTTTGTGATTCATTACCATATCTCTTATTATTTCCTTGAGTAGAAATTGGATGGCATCGAGAATATTATGTGGTAAGAAAATGAGACATTTTTTTAGAGAGAATTGTATAAAAAATTTCACAAAAGTAAACTTACAAACTGATATAACTTCATATGAAATATTATATCTATTTGATAATAAATTTCATATCATATCAAATCACGTCAGTTTGGAATCTCTTTATAGTTAAAGTATTTCTCTTTTTCAAATAAAGGAGCTAAACCCGGATGTTTTGGATCAAATGATGAGTAGCTTCAAAAAGAAAATCAAGGTATTCTTGTAATACATTATCAATCTTTTCGTATTGCTGTTTTTCGATTACAAAATTTAATTAATAAAAACATTATCAAATTTTGACGAGAGACCTTGTGCTTTGCCCAATTAGGTTTTAGCACCTTGTGTTTTTTCTTTTGTATTTTTTTATTTGGTGGTATCTCTATGCTGAGCAATATTGTGAAAAAGACCCTTCTGCTAGAACTTCCTTCTACCTAGAGACAAAACGATGACATATTTGTTGTTGTTATGCCATCTGTACACCACGTGTGCTATACACGTAGCAACTAAACTTAAACTATGAAAATTGATTAAACTACCCTTATGAGATCTAGGGGTGAGCACTGAATTAGTCAGAGTCAGATTTGAGCTTTTTTTATATTTTTTTAGCATTATATTTAGAATAATTTTTAAAAAGAGTTTTTTGTGGGCTTTAGAATTTTAATTTTTCCAAAAATTAAGAACTAAAACTAAATTATTTATTGCTAATTTACTTTTATATTAATATATAACTTATTTTTATACTATACTTATAGTAATATTGTTCCAATTACATGTTATTATACTATAGTATTACATATTATTTCTAGTGTCTAATTGCATGTTATTAAACTATAGTATTATGTGTTATCAACTTATTATATTAGACATTAGTGGATAGGTCTTCCGGTTGTCCATTCTAATGTTTAGAATTAAATATTAATCAAGAGACCTGTCCTAGTCTTCTCACTATAGTTCTTTTCAAGAGGCGGTTTCGGTGAAGTAAGCGAGTCTGCTCTACTCCCTGGGAGTAGGAAGGAGTGTTGTCCGTCATTGGTGACGTGGTGGAGATTTGTGAGCGTTTGAAACTAAATGAAGAAGAGGAGGATCCAATTGAGGTAGTGTTATGTGACTTGGAAGAAATGAAAAAGAAAGGGGACAGGAGTCTGATGGGGAAGATCTGTGCTGAGAAGACCATCGGGAGGGATATAGTGAGATCTATGACGGCGAAGATATGAACGGTTAGTAAACAAATGGAATTCTGTGAGATTGGAGCGAATTGCTTTGTGATTACATTTGCATCTCAGGGAGATAGAAATAAAGTATTGACGGGGTCCTTTGCTGTTTGATAATTATCTTTTTACACTCAGAGTGTTTGATGGAAGTACTCAGCCAAACCAATTTGATTTCTCCACTGAACAGTTCTGGATCCAGATGTACAACCTGTCGCTGAGTGGGATGAATTGGAGAATGGGTGAGATGATTGGGAAAACAATTGGGAGAGTGGTGGAAGTGGATATGCAGGAGGGTAATCTGGCTTGGGGTTGATATCTCAGAGTGAAAGTGGAATGTGAACTGACAAAGGTTCTAGCTAGAGGGAGAACAATTATGCTTGAAGGCCAGAGAATGTGGATACCCGTAAAATATGAGAAACTACCAAAAATCTATTTTCGTTGTGGATGCATCTTACATAATAAGTTAGGATGTAATGGGGCGGAAAACTTTAGAGGGTCTTATCAATTTGGATCATGGTCGAGAGCCCCAGCTGTTAATCGAAAGAAGGAAGGGAGGGAAGAGGATTTCAAAAAACAAAATAAAGATGTTGAATCAGAGGGTCTGGTAAGGGATAACATTGTGGTGGATGTGGGAATAGCTGTAACTGGAAGTATAGATCTGGAGGAGGAGGGGGAGGATATAGGGGGAAGAAGGGTTGGGGAGGGTATGGGGAGAGGGAAGAGTAGGGAAAGAGAAGGGTTATCTCAAGATCAAGAGGTTAGGGAAGAGGTTTTGGTTGAATCTGAAAAGGGTTTGGAGATTAGGCCCAATACTCAAAGTTCTCTCAAGTCATCTCGGGAGAATCAAGGCGTGGGGAAGAAGAGGGGGCCATGGTGCTTCAGAAAAGTCAAGATGGAGAGTACTCTGAAGAGAATTCTGGCAGCTCAAAGTAGGTGGTCAAACATAAGGGGGGGAGGGGATGGAAGAGATGGGCACATGGAAAAGGAACATCAGGTGACCATCTTAACTATGTTTCTTGTTTAAAAAGAAGTGTTGATAGTGGCATGGAGGGGGAGAGGGATAGTGTAGGAAGAGAAAAAAAGTTTAGAACAAAAATGGAAGTGGAGGGCCATATATTGGTGGATGTATTGGCGAAGGCTGTGAGGCAGCCCCACCAGCAGATATGAATCTATTATGTTGGAATTGCCAAGGACTTGGGAACCCTTGGACAGCTCAGGACCTTAACAATTTAGTTAAGGATAAGTCTCCCAAAATTGTGTTCCTAATAGAAACTATGATAAATGCTAGTAGAGTGGAAGGGCTAAAATATAGATTGAGGATGTAGGGATGCTTTGCTGTGGATCTTGTGGGAAGGAAAGGGGGACTAGTTTTTTTTCTAGAAAGACAAAAAAGAAGTAGAGATACTAAGCTATTCTCAATGGCATGTGAGTGCAAAAGTCCATGAAGATCATGGTAGAGTCTAGGTGTTTACTTTGTTTTATGGTCACCCAGAGGCTAGGAAAAGGAAGAATTCGTGGGAGTTATTATCAAGGCTTAAGCCATTAGAGGGATTAGCTTGGTGTGTGGCTGGGGATTTCAATGAAATCTCGATTCAAAATGAGAAAGTTGGAGGGAGATTGAGAGCAGAAAGTCAAATGGCTCAATTTCAAGAAGCATTAGAGCTGAATGGATTGTTTGATGTTGGTTGTGTGGGGAACCCTTTCATGTGGAGTAATGGTCACTCTGATCATTCATTCACAAAAGAAAGGCTTGACAGATTTGTGGTGAATAAAGAGTGGAAGGCTATGTTCCAAGATGTGTGGGTGGAGGGTTTGGCTGCTAGATGTTCTAATCATAAACCAGTGTTGCTAGCTGTTACAAGGGCAAAGAAAATGAGGAAGAAAAGGCAGTATATGTTCAGATTTGAGGCAAGTTGGCTGAAGGAGGAGGAATGTGAGAGGTTAGTGGCAAAGGTCTGGTCTAAAAAAAAAAGACTTTTGAACCTATGAGGCATGTGCAGAAACTTCTAAGAGTGTGCAGTGGCATGTTGGTGAATGGTTTCAGGAAAAAAAACAAGGAAAGAAATGGAAACATAGAAAAACTGACAAACAAGCTAAAAAGGCTACAAGACAAGGAAGGGCCACATAATTCTATTGAAATACGTAAGCTACAACTTGAAGTGGGAAAGTCGCTGGAGCAGGAGGATATAAGGTAGAAGCAAAGGGCTAAACGAAATTGGTATTGCTTAGGTGATAAAAATACAAAGTCTTTTCACACTTGTGCCAGTCAAAGGAAAAGGAAAAACCAAATATTATATGTGGTGGATGCTTAGTCTGAGTTGAAAGTAGAACAAGAGGAGATAGTTGAGGCCTTTAGAGGGCATTTTACTAAAGTGTATAAGTGTAGTGAGCCTTCTAGAAGAGTGATTGAGGAGTGTGTGCAATCAATGGAGGCAAGGGTAACAAGCAGTATGGTGGAGGAATTGGAGAAAAGCTTTACCAGAGAAGAATTGGAGGTTGCTCTGAAACAGATGGGGCCATACAAATCCCCTGGACTCGATAGGTATAGTGCATGCTTTTACCAATCCTTTTGAAGTACAGTTGGTGAGGATGTTAGTGAGGCAGCATTGAGTTTTTTAAATGGAGGGAAGCTTGAGGATTCTTTGAATTTCACTTATGTGGCCCTAATTACAAAGGTAGTAGAACCGAGAAAGGTAGGGGATTACTGGCCAATAAGCCTATGCAATGTGTTGTATAAATTGATAGCTAAAACCATTGCAAATAGATTGAAGAAGGTGTTGAATGCTATTATATCTAAGAATCAAAGGGCTTTTGTACTGGGAAGGTTGATACTATAATTGCTGCTTATGAGACATTGCACACTATGAAATCTAGGCTTAAGGGAGAGAGAGAAGCATGGCTTTGAAGTTAGACATGTCCAAAGCCTATGAGAGAGCGGAGTGGTCTTTTCTGAAAATGGTGATGGAGAAGCTGGGATTTGGCGCCAGATGGGTTAAGCTAATAATGGAGTGTGTCACAACTGTTACCTATGATGTGATTATTAATGGTGAGTCAGGAAAGGTGAAATGTCCCATGAGAGGGCTAAGGCAGGGGATCCCCTTTCTCCACGCCTATTTCTATTATGTTCTGAAGGGTTAAGTAACCTCATTAATGGGGTAGAAGATAGGGGTGAGTTAAGGGGTGTAGGAGTGGCAAGAGGTGGAGTAAAACTTCCCCACCTCCTTTTTCCAGATGACTGCATAATCTTTCGAAGAGCTTGCTAGGATGAATGACAAAAAATTAGTAGTATCTTGAATGTGTATGAGCAGGCGTCTGGGCAGTGTCTGAACAAGCAGAAGACATCCATTATGTTCAGGTCAAATGGTAGAAATGGAGATTGGGATAGAATTGTGCTGGAGATTGGAGGTAGGGTGCAGAATAATTATGAAAAATATTTAGGTCTACCTACAATGGTGGGAAGATCTAAGTACAACACATTTTGTGGCATCAAAGACAGGATCTGGCTTAAAATTAATAGTTGGAAGAATCAGTTCCTCTCACCTGCAGGAAATGAGGTACTACTGAAGGCTGTAATTCAATCTATACCAACTTATCACATGAGTGTGTTCTCTCTACCAAAGAAGTTGTGTAAGGAACTTGCTGTTTTAATGTCTAAATTCTGGTGGGGCCATAGGGACAATGACAAGAAGATAAAGTGGATGAGTTGGGGAAGAATGGGGGATTCGAAGTTCTATGGAGGGTTAGGTTTCAGAGAACTAGAGAGTTTTAATAAAGCTCTACTAGCAAAACAATGATGGAGAGCTCTAACCAATCCTAATTCCTTAGCTGCAAGAGTATTGAAAGACAAGTATCACAAGCAAACTAATGTGCTAGAAGCAAAGCTTGGGACTAATCCTTCACTAATTTGGAGGAGCTTATGAAGTTCTTTAGAGCTTTTGAAGGATGGGGTGGTGTGGAGAGTTGGAAATGTGAAGAACATAAAAGTTTGGGAGGATAGGTGGATTCCAAAGCTGTACTCTTACAAAATACAATCCCCAATGAAGGTGCTGGAAGCAGATGCTCGAGTAGATTAGTTGTTTGAAGAGGGATGTGGAAGATAGAAGGAGGAGTTAGTGAATGAGGTTTTCAATGAAGAAGAGGCTGGTCTAATTTGTAGCATACCTATTAGCCAACTGGAATGGATGACAAGCAGATTTGGGTACCCTTAAAGAAAGGTGTATTTAGTGTAAAATTCGCATATCATTTTGAGCTGGGTAGGAAGAGAAGGAGGAGTGGGAGTCCTTGAATGGGTTTGCAAGAGGTGAGGGATGATAGAGCTATGGAGGCTGAATGTCCCAGGGGTTATCAAGATGTTTGTCTGGAAAGTAATAAATAATTGCTTACCAACAAAAGGAAATCTGTTTAAAAGAAGGGTAATAGACAATCCTATATGCCCCATCTGTGAGATTGAAGAAGAGACTACTTGCCATGCTTTATGGAGTTGTCCTGCTGCTATTGATGTTTGGGCTGAGAAGGGTAGTCCAGTCCAGAAATGGGCATCTGGTGAAGTGAAAGTTGGGTTAGTATGGAGAGTATGGTTGAGGAGGAACAATTTTTTTTTTTAGAAGGGCTTTTCTAGTCCAAATGTCATCTTTACTCAAGTTAGATACAACATAGAGGAGTATCGGAGTGCTCAATGTAGCAGCAGCACAACAAATATCAGAGGAGGTAGAGAGACAGCTAATTGGAAGGCCCTAGGGGAAGGAGTTGTGGAAGTTAATTGAGATGCAACTTTTGATAAGAAAAAATCGAAGATGGGAGCAGGAGTGATCATAAGAGATGTAGAGGGGGAAGTTCTTGTTTCTCAATGCTTGTCAAAAACACATGTTAACTCTCTTGTTGTAGCAGAAACAATTGTGTTGTGGAGATCATTGAATTTGTGTTCAAAACTCAACATTGGGGAGGCTGTTTTCAAAGGGGATGCTATAGGGGTTATCAAGGTAGTCAATTGTGAAGAAGAGCATTGGGAGTGGGGTGGCCAACTAATATAAGACATTAGAGGTTTGTTAGTACATAGATCGTTGTGGTCAGTTACACACACATATAGAGAAGCTAATAAGATAGCACATTTTTTAGCAAAATTTGCATACAATGTAAATGAGGAGGTAGTGTGGATTGAAGATGGACCAGAAGCTTATTACAGTTTCATACTAAAGGACAAGATATGTATTGATAACACTTGATGAATAGAAGCAGTTATGTTTGATTTAAAAAAAGAACTTATTACATTAGACTTATTTCTATACTATAGTATTACATGGTATTATATTATATTATTGTCTAACCTATTTATAACTTATTTTTACACTAACTTATAAAAAATAAACTTTTTTTTACACTAGACTTATTTCTAGTGTCTAATTATATGTTATTATACTTAGTAAATTAGTATTATGTGTTATTACCTTATTATACTCG